>CAWTZC010000090.1:11317500-16117500 GCA_963919715.1 Microtus obscurus | reverse complement strand
TTCCTACTCGAAGGAATAAGGTAAAAGGTGGCAATTTATTTTAGACTGTAACTTTAATTTGTTTATTTTACAATCTGTAATTCTTCCTCTACATGTTTGACTTCCTCACTGATGGATACAATCTTTATATAGGAACCATGTCTATGTTTTTAATCATACTGGCTTTGTGCAAGCATCGAGAGCTAGGAACTGATATCCGAATTTACCACATAATCCTCTACAATTTAGATGGTGCCTTATCAAGTGGTTATCTGGAAGCTTTAACAATGTAATCAAGAGGGGGATCAGTAAACTCAATCTCAGAAACTAAATTAAAAGGAACACATTCCCTTTTGGCCTTTATAGCCATGTCAAAGATAGAAAGAACAGAAGGAATTGAAGCACGGAGGCATTATATCCAGCACAGCCACATCCTTCAAATGCCTGGGAGGTTAGTTTTATAAGGCTACCAGTCCATTAACCTTCACAGGAATAAGAATAAAGTAAAACAAAGACGCGTTCTCAATAGACATAGTGCTGCTTACATATAACCATGCTGACAAACCCTGGGGATTGAAGATAAAGAAAGAACTTCTGCCCCCACAGGCATACAAAATGGTACAGGTTCCACACTGAGTCAAATCTGCTATTGAAAGAAAGAGGAGTCAGTTTAGGAAGAGTCAGGGGTGACTCCTAGTGGACCTCTACCCCATTCACTGATTTATAACGGGCAGTGGGGGTGGGACACACAATCTCATCTATTTTGTAAGATCCGAGTCTTCTCCTTGTTGCCTCTTTGCCACTCCCCTCTCAGTGGATATATTCAGAACTATTAATTTTCCGATTAATGCGTTACCTGAAAGCCAGAGGGGAATGATAAGATAGGGCACAGGAGCTCCTGCTTATTTTTAAATGTTCTTGTTTGACATAGGATATAATTAGAGCACAGATTGATGCTCCTGTTTAAAGTAGTAAATCAGTTTGAAATAGAGGATTTCAGTAAATCATTTATCACATCATTAAAACTGTAGAATTCCTGTGTTCACTAGACAGGAAAAACACCATAGTCATGTCATATATAACATGAGTATTGTTCATCTTTCCATGTAAAGATAGTTAAATAAACTCATTACACATCTTTTTAACGTAAGTGTAAATAGAAAATACCATTAACTGTAGCACAGGCAAATCCATTGTTGGTGAGACTGGGATCTAACATAAAGAGGGGCCAAACAAGTTTCCTAATAACAAAGTAATGGTTGATAAAAACCGCTGGAAAATCACACATTCCCACAGATAACATTTGTGCATCACTATGGAAAAATTAAAGAAAGCTACATTTTCACTAAGATAAGGGATTAGAAGCAACGTTAGGGCAAACAATATGAACAAAACCTAGGAATGAGAATTACAAAGGCAACCACTGGTAGATATTCTGTGAAAGAAGCAATAATCCATTATCCTGCCAGGAACAGAGGCAGGAGGAGGGTGCTAGTCCTGAAATGCTGAGGTTTCTTTCTTATAACCTGATTCCCAGAAGATGAAGGTGGACTGAGATACTGAGTTTAGGGAATGGCAGGTTTGAGGTCTAACCTTTCCTGCTGTATCTTTAACTTCCTGAATTAGAACTACCAGAATTTGAGCTATTTGTTAAGAATATGGTAACCCAGCAGAGGTTACAGACAAATTAACCAGTGTCAGCTCTGAGCTGTAGTTAAGTTAACCTTATTCAGACAACCAGGGGAGATGCTCTAGCTTTATTTTTGCTGCTTGGATAAAATACCTGTGTAATTAGGAGAGAAAGGTGTTCTTTTAGCTCACGAGTCTATGCAATAGTCTACTGTTTGGGGGAGTCTCATGTGAAAAGAAGTTTTAAAAGCTGGTAATGAGGCACCTGTACTGAGGAACAGGGGGAAGCAAATGCATACTTGCTCAGTTACTGGCTTACCTGTATTCAGCTTAAACTCCCCACTCTTAAAAAAATAAAAGTAAAAAAAAAAAAAGAAAGAAAAAGAAAACCAAAACCTATGATACTCAGGCCTTCCTCACCATACTAAATAAAAAACTAAATATGAATCCAATTTAACCAATATATATTCTTAAGCTGCCTGTCTGGTCTTTGCAAATCTCTATTACCTGTTAAGTTTTTCAAGGGGCCCCCATAGGATTTCAACTAGGCAGCAATACATTTAAAATACTTTTGAAATTCCCTTGCAAATATGTTTTATTCTGATTCACAGAATTAAATTGAATTACTAATGTAGCACAATTGTCTGAACAAGAGATTAGAAAAGAATCTGGGGTTTCTTTTCCATCTCCCCGTGCAACCATATTTTCCTTGCTTGCTCTGCCCACACAGGGCCTGGATGGACACGACAGCCGAAGTCTGAAGTCGCCAAAGTGTACTCACCAGCCTGATTAGTCGTGATGCTGACGGCAGCAAACTGTCTCTGTGGTGAGCTCAGCTCTGACACCCCATTAATGGCATCGATCTCAAAGGTGTAGTTAGTGTGTGCCAGGAGGTCTGTCACTGTCACCGTGGTGTTGGTGAGTCCCAGCTGCCGAGGGAGGAAGCGGACGTTGGGGCTGCACGGCTCACACTGCCTCAAATCCCACCCACATTTTTTACAAATTATGTTGAAGGTGATGTCTTTCCGGCCTCCTGTGTCCAGGGGCCAGCTCCAGTCCAGGATAACTGAGGTCTCGTTTATGTTAGAGATAACATTTCTTGGTGCGGATGGAGGTCCTGCAAAATAGTTCCACAAAAGATTAATGAACATTGCCTCTGATTTCCACTAAACAGGAAATGGGTAACTAATAAAGGACGCGAAGAGGTAAATATCTATCCTGTCCTTATTATCGGCTCCAATTCATCCTCAGAGGATCCATGAGATTGTAGGCACATGGATTCAAGAAGAGCTATCTCGCCCAGCTATGAACTGGAAATTTCTCCTCATGACTGAGGATCTATTTACAGTGTCCAACAAAGAAATTTACTACTATATCCAATACCCTGGTGAATAGTTATGAAAACTTCAGGATTATGTTTATAAATCTTAGTTCCTGCCCCCGACCTCTTTTATTTACCGCGATCTACGACCAAAGATAGGAAAAGATAATAAAAATCCCCAAACCTAAATCCCCAATTGTAACCACCCCTGTACTGGGAAGTAAATTCATTGAGAGATTCTAAAGTCAGATACAGAATTGAGTTTACTTTATATGGTGTTGCATTGCAGGAAACTTTTTTTAAAAGAAATTCATATTTATGTGATAAATGTTGCATTTGAGATGAGTCAAGCATGAAGAAGGAAACAGAGAGTTTTCAGTTTGCATATGGAAAACAGAAAGAAAAGGGCAATGCTTCATACACACACACACACACACACACACACACACACACACACACCTCAAAAACAAACAGCACAGCCACAGGATAAAACAAACCAAACCAAACATGGAGCATGGGGTGCAGCAGAACTACTCACGGGTACAAGCCATGGATGGAGGGTCTTTGTCTGCCCGGAAATAATTATTCTCACACCTGCAGTTCATTGAACCGTCTTCATGTGTCGAGCTGTGTGGTGGGCACTTAGCACACTTGGCAATACCATCTGAGGCCTTGTAGAAGCCTGGTCGACAAGCTGCAAACAAAACGGCTCTTTTAAAATTGCTGCAATTGTTTTGCAACTTGAAATGTGTAAAACAGACTGCTGGATGTCAGAGCACTATTTTTTTTATGAGAAAAATGAATTTGTCTCCTCCCATATTTTACAGAAACAAGCAATGAGGACAATGTGATTTCCTCTTGTATTCATTTGAATTTGATTTGCACCAAATATCAAGGGAAATAAACCAAAAAATAAATAAATAAATAAAATAAAAGTCCCACGATTAAGATCACTTTGGCACTAAAGTGCAGTGAGTTTTTCAGCTTGCTTCTTCACAGCTTTTCTTGGCATTGGACATTTTGTGGTGAGAATAAGGCAAAATCATGTCGTGATGCAGTCATTCTGATTCTACAACATGAGGCGCTGAGTGTCCTATCTGCACTGTAGTTACCACTAAACTGCCTGTTGACATGTTTGTACATTTCTATCTGTATAGAGCTTTGCGCTGAAGACCTTAAGGGGCAGAAGGGAAAAAAAATCACTGTGTGTCGCATATCTTAAAAATTGTTAAGGGATTTTCCTGCGCGATTATTATTACTGTTTGTCTGGATAATGTCTCTTAACTTCTAGGACAATGGCACACCCACAGGATTTAAGTTCATTTCCTTGTCTACATCTGAAACAGAAAACGCTTTTCTCATTTACACTGTTGTAGGTATGAATTGTTACTAGGTAAAAGTTTCTTCCAAATTAAAACTATGTCAATTTTTTTCTGTGCACATCTTTGCATAATGTAGTTTTATAAGTCCAATAAGCTGTTTGTCAAACACTGATTATAGTTTCCCATTTAGACTGCTTATAGAGGAGTGTCTCCCATTACTTTCATTTAGTCTGTGGAACATCGAACATGTTTCATTTGAATAATTGAAAAACAAATTGGGAACTGAAATCACTGTGAAGTTTCTTTTTTTCTTTTTTTTTTTTTTTTTTTTTTTTCGAGACAGGGTTTCTCTGTGGTTTTGGAGCCTGTCCTGGAACTAGCTCTTGTAGACCAGGCTGGTCTCGAACTCACAGAGATCCGCCTGCCTCTCACTGTGAAGTTTCTAACAAGAGTTCATTAGAAATTTTTATAGGGAAGGAATTTTGCATCCAAATTCCGGGCTTTACCTTTTAAAATTCAAATTAAAGGATACCGTGAGATAGGATGGTTTGTGGCCTTTGTACAAACATTAGCATGCACAGAGTGTAACCAAATTTAATAATTTTCTTCTATCAACTTTGTCTTGTGAATGAAGTGCTATTTTCACTCAAAGATAACTTATGTGGACAGCTGTTAACTTCTACCGCATAAAGCTCAATTCAGAAGGAATCAGCTCTATATACGCAATGAATTCACTCTTATTCACTCCCAGAGATACAGGGATGGTTCAACATACAAATATCAACGTCGTCTACCATATAAACAAAATGAAAAAAAATCTGATCATCTCATTAGATGCTGAAAAAAGCATTAAATAAACCCAACACTCCTTCACAAGGACCATTTTCTAAACATAATAAAAGCAATATACAGCAAGCTGACAGTCAACATCAAATAATGGAGAAAAACTCAAAGCAATTTCACTACTAAAATCAGGAACAAGACAAGGCTGTTCACTATCTCCATATCTATTCAACATAGTACTCGAAGTTCTAGCTAGAACAATAAGACAACAAAGGGAGTTCAAAGGGACACTAATTGGAAAGGAAAAATTCAAACTTTTGCTACTTGCAGATGATATGATAGTACACATAACTGACCCCACAAATTCTACAAAGGAACTCCTACAGCTGATAAACAGTTACAGTAATATGGCAGGATGCAAGATCAACTTTAAAAAAAAAAGTAGCTCTCCTAAATACAAATGATAAAGGGACTGAAAAGAAATCAGAGAAACATCACCTTTTGTAATAGCCACAATAACACAAAATATCTTGGGGTAAACTAATCAAAGACGTAAAAGACCTGCATGACAAGAAATTTAAGTCTTTGACAGAAGAAATTGTGAAAAATATCAGAAAATGGAAAAAATCTCCCATACTCTTGGATATGTTACAATCAACACAGTAAAAAAAAAAGGAAATCCTACCATAAGCAATCTATAGATTCAGTGAAATCCCCATCAAAATCCCAGCACAATTCTTCACAGACCTCAAAAGAACAATACGCAAACAAAACCCAGAATACTCAAAATTCCCTGAAAGAAACTGAGAAAGACACAGAGGTAGAACGGACCACTAGAGTCATATAACTGATGAAAAACATTCGCGCAGTCCTGATATTTTCTAGTTCCTAAAAAGACTGTCTATTCCAGGATGATTTTGCAATATATGAATTAACTTTTGTTGTTACACTGAGGTACTAATGAATAAATCCTATCATTTTAATCCAGTCCACGCTGTAATACACATATCCACCCCCATTGCCCTTCAGCTCTTTTAGAAACCATTCATTCCTCACATCCTATCATGCCACCGGAAAGGATATAAATTACATAACAAAACATGTATTCAGCTTCTGCTTTCAATTTAATTAATTTCAAAATAGTTTTTTATTATTAGGCAGGGCTTGCTGAGTCTTTCAGCAACTTAAGTTGCAGTGTGCTGTTGTAGCTTGTTATTTTGTTTGCTTGTAAATTTATCTGTAGGTTTTTGTTTGAGGTTTTACAGTTTCAGCATCTGGCATAAAGGTATTCACTAAGTACTTGATCAGTTTTTCTTTATGTTGTAAATGCCTATGTGATATTTTTTAAATGAAAAAGCCACATCTTAACTATATCACACTCCATCTAGATTATTGATAACACTTGAATATAACTATGATCAATAAGTCTATGCACTTTAAGATAGTAGTTGTAGTTAATAAGTCTACAAGGTACAAACATGGCTCAAGCTAGTAAAGAGAATTTGTTCAATCATTGTTGCATAATAATAGTAATAATAAAATTAGCTATAAACATATTCAATTTAATATATTTGTCAATTAATTAATTTTGCTTAGGATATTGGATAGGCATGAAGAGATACCTATCTCCAATTCTAATCACAACAAAAGGGCCTTCAAAAGGCTTGGTGGGGTACGCCTGTAATCTCAGCACTTGGGAAGCATAGGCAGGTGGATCTCTGTGAATTCCAGGCAGGCCCAGGGCTACACAGTGAAACACTGTCTGAAATAAAAGTCGAGGGCACTCTTGAAATGTTAAGTGAGCTATAGACATCTACAGATGGAGTGTAATTTGATAGACCTCATAAAATTTGAGTTGGAAGTGGCCACTAAGACTTAATTAAATCCACAAATAGATCAATATGTAAAGACAAATTATTATTTCGTGACAAATTACCAGCATTGTGAAAAACCCTTAATCTTGCTTGTTGATAGAGTTGTGATTTTGTTGAGCATTGTAAACTGCCATGTATTCCCTTATTCATATTTTATGTCAACTCTGAAATAGTGGCAAAGGTAAAAGCAAAAATTGTGACCAAAATAGTAGAATACTCAAGATGGACAAATAAAACTGTCTGTTTTTGTTTATTATATGCAGTTCTAACCTTAACTGTGAGAGCATTATGCCTGTAATGGCAGTAGCTTACAAGAGACAGAGAACTAAAATTTAAGAAAGTCAGAGGAATATGTACCTTATACTTAATGATTCACCCAACACCTGTCTAGAAATTTCTTAAAATTTGAAAGATCATGGCTCATGTTAATGCAAATAAACAAATAAAGCACAGCTTTGGGAACGTACAATAATCCTAGGAAATCACATTAGCCAGGGTAGATATGTGTTACATCTGAGAACTGACTTTCAGAAAGTAAGTCACACTGAGGACAGATTATGCATATTCTGACAACCAGGAGCTAGAGTAGTAGAAATATCCAACTACTAGTATCTATTTACTCACTGAGTATCACACCTACAATACGTTCTCTACTAACATCTAAATTTAGTAGACATCATCAATCTTTCTGAATGACAACCATATAGACACTTACATGGAATCATACAGCATTTAAAATAGCATAGATATGAGTCTGCTTATTTTATCTTCTGGATTATTCACACAAAGGAGGGGAGAAAAGAGGATGAAGTAGACTAGGGGAGAAGTGATAATTTATGAGATGAAGAAATTCTGTGAAATAGTTCATAGAGAAAGGTACTTTTAAATCTGTTTTTATTTCCCTCTTTTTTTTGTTTCTGTTTTGTTTTTTGAGTCTAGATTTCTCTGTGTACAAGCCCTAGCTATCCTGGAACTAGCTCTTTAGTCCAGGCTGTCCTCGAACTCACAGAGATTCACCTGCCTTTGCCTCCTGAGTGCTGGGATTAAAGGTATGTACCACCACTGTTGGCTTCCTTTGGTTTTTTGAGAGAGCATCTTGCAATAGAGTCCTGACTTGCCTGATACTAACTGTGTATCCCAGAGTAGCTTAGGAAAGACAATCCTCTTGCCTCTTCTGCAATATTTTGGATTGCAGATTATGCTATCATGTCCAACTTATTTTTCTGCCTTCAATTTTAAGAAATAAACAATTTACTCACCGAAACATGACTTTCATATAAAATTTAAACTGCATATATGCATGTTAGGAAAATAATCATCTAAAATTACTTAAACATAAGCTTATTACCCCTAAATTTAGTCGTTTTGTTATCTACAACAAATAGGAAACATTTTAAGAAGCAGTAGTGTGTTGCCTACATATCTCCCTCAAAGATTTATTTTTTTACGTTTCATAATTATTGCTCATATGGGGAAATAGGAAAGTACATTATTGGAAGAACAGAGAGAGACTGTTAATTTCAAAAACAAAGTGAAAACAGAAACTATGGTTTCTACACTCAATTTTAGACTTCAGAAGTTCAAGACAAGAGAAAAATTCATGAATTCCAGACCAACTTGGGTTACAGAGTGAGGCCTTGCTTCAAAACAAATAAACAAGCAAAACAAAGCATGCTGCACTCAACAAGTAAGCAGACAAGAAATTCTGCCTTTCTTATTATATTACAATTTCTCTGAATCGTTCACTGAAACTAGGGATATATTTGAAAATAAAACTTAAGAATGTATTTTCACATAAAAAGTAATTGCTTTTGAGAGAACAAAAATTTATAATGGGAAGGTTTTATACACACATATGTGTGCATGCTAATATATATGTATATATTAACATAGATAGAAATATCTCTTTATCCTACATTAAAGCATCTTCTTCCCAGGCCGGAAATTAATTAATACTTAAGTAACTATTTATCAAATATGGATTGTTCATTTTCAAAAAAAATTTATGGAATTACTGAAGACTTTACATTAAAATGCACAAATATCTGCTTCTCTTCCTTCATTGTAAAATGAGTGCTGTAAAAATTTACATATTTCCTTCATGCAAATATATTTTATATGCTAAGAAGATAACACCTAGAAAAGAAAAACCATTTTCAAGTAAAGATTAGAAATTTGATGTGATAATGTGTTTTTTTCAAGGTTGTCCTCCTGCCAGTGATTCCTTAATGGTAGAATTACCTCTGTGAGCTACCATCTCTGGTTTTACCCTGTTTTTGAAGTTGTTAAGCTTCCTCTGACCTTCCAAAAAGCCACTACTATAGAACAAATAAAAGAAACTCTTCAAAAGACATGTATATCGCATCATTTTATTCTGCATTTGTTTTTAAGATTTCATTTGTGGGTATATGTGTATTTTTGTGCATATTTCTTCCACATGTTTGTGGATACTAGATCCCAAGGACCTGGAAGCATTTGTGAGGCTATCGATATGGATGCTGGAAATGGATCTCATGACCCCTGGAGTAATTGTTGATTTTCCTCATCACTGAGCTATCTCTCCAGCCCTAGAATTTAGTTTGAAAGTAAAACCCTCAGCTTTAAAGTCAAGGATTACTGTTATACAGACCAGTCACTAAATCAGTAAGCAAAGAAAATATAAACAGATTTAAACTCGCTGCCAAATTAGAGAACTCAAATTTATAACTTCCCTTAGGTAATCTGGTAGCAAAATATTCTTGGTCAAATGCTGATCAAAATACTATTCATATATTTCAACTCCATCTTATAAAACCAAGGGCAATTAACATTCAGATGTTGTAAGTGATAAGGAAGTCTTGTGTCACCTCTTTGTTTTTCCTGTTAACTGATTGATTGATTAGGTGGTCCTAGGTATGTTGTCTGTGCTTGTTACACAAGATATTTTAAAAACTAGTTATGAATAATAACTCTCATCTTTGTTTTTAATACATAAATGAATGAAGATAATGAACCAGTTGATAATAATCATTGATTTAATGTGAGAAGGCATTCCCTCCAGCCTACTACATTTTAGCAGGGATTTCCCAAAAATCAGACCTCTTTATGTCTTTAGTTTTTTATGTGATGTAGGCACTAACATATTCTTTGAAAAATAAATTTTTTTGCAAGTAAGTAGATGGATTTGGAAAGAATCATTCTGAGTGAGGTAATACAGCCCCAGGGGAGCAAATGCTACATAACTGCTCTCACTTGTGGATGCTACCTTTGAATGTTGACATATAAGTGTTTCGTTTGGAATGGTCACGGAAATCATAAAATATCAAGTGCCCTTTTTGGAGAGGCTTTGGGGGGCACTGAAGGGATTTATGGAGCAGAAAATGATACACTTATATATGGGGGGGGGGTTAAAGTAAGAGAGGGGAATTAGAAGGGATAAATGCTACTAAAGTCATCAGAACAGTTATGTAGAAACCTCCTATTGTAGGACATGCCTATAGTCTATCTATATAATAGCTAAAAACAGTTAAAAATGGAGGTACCCTCTAACAGGACAGCAATAACCCTCTTAGATACTAAATGGTAAAAAAAAAATAAGTCTGATACAGAAAATGAGTTACTCCTTTTGGAGCCATTTATAAATAAGGTCCCAAAGATTTCCAAATACAGTCATTGCTCTTGGTTACTCTGTCAAACTTTACAATAAGGCCCTGTTGTTAAAGACACCCCATATTTCAGTCATAGAACAGAGAGAAATCCAAATGGGATTCTACTGGATAATTCACCCCTACTGACTTGATTTTATACTGTTGCAAGTTTCTATGCACGCTTCTGTAGAAACAAAGTGATCTCTATAACCCAGCTGTGGAAAGGAGTTTGGGGTACAAAGTTCCATTCCTAGCCAAAAAGCTGTCCATAGTCCTTGGTTGCTCAGAGAATAAGAGTCCGTTTGCTTTAAGTGTAGCCCCTGATACTGACCAGGTTCCAGAGCAAGGTTGCCTTCCCAAGGACATTTCAGAAGCACAAGTTGTCTTTAAGCAATTTTTAAAAGGGACACAAAGTTGCATGGACAGAATGAGCTCGAACTGCTATTGACCAAGTTGTTTCCCAATCCCCTTCAGACTAGATACTTTAAGTTTTCTGGGAGGCTGAGGAGATTAGCTCGTGCATGTGAAATGCACACTCATAAGGGCCCAAATTTGAATTCCTAACAGCTGTGTAAGAAGCAGCCTGTGACAGTGTATATACCTATACCTTCAGTACTGGGGGAGGGGTGGTGACCGAAGAAACTCTGGTCCCCAGCAAAACTCTATGTTCAGTGTTACAAAGAAATAAATTAAGGTAATAGATCAGGATACAGACATCTTCCTTTGTCATCCTTCTGTATTTGTAGATATCTGTAGATAGATACACATGTGTATATCTACAGTATTCATATAATCATATACGGTCATACAAATCTCATTTGGTGAAAATTAATCAAAATGTTGAATTAACTTAAATTTAAAAATTACAAAACGACACGAGTCTATTCTCTTTTAATGATAAAGAAAATTGTCAGTTGACCAAATGTTAAAGATACAGTTTAAAAGAAATTGCCTTTACTTTCTTTAGATTAGTTTGCCGTCCTTTCCAAATTAGGCTTTATTACTTTTATTTGCAGTGGTGAGTTAGTGAAGATATAGTTGTTCTCTTATTGAGAAGGTCCCAAAATTTACAGAGAAGGGAAAGATGACTACCGTGGGGCAGATGGGATGGCACCTGTCAGGGTTGCATTTGTCACCTTGACACAAACCTAGACATGCCAGGGAAGAGAAAAATATTGTTTGAGAAAAAGCCTCCCTTATATTACCTGGTCCTGTCTATGAGTCACACTCTTGATTGCTCACTGATGTGGAACAGTCATCCCTGGGCGGTTGACCTCAGCCGTATGAAAAAGCCAGTTAAGTAAGCCATGAGAGCTTAGCCTGTCAGAGAACCAAACAGTGAGCAGCTTTCCTCCATGGTCCCTGTCTCTCCTCTGATCTGGCTTAAGCTTTTGCCCTAGCTTCCATCCATGATAGACTATGATTACGATGTGGGTGACAACCTTTGGCTTTCCTAAGCTCATTCTGGGTACAACAAGGAAAGCAAATTAGAACAAGGCACCTGCCTATATTAATCTGGGAACAAAGCAAATATTAATAAAATTACAGAAGGAAATCAACATTATTTTAATCTGTAGACGAAGAATTAAAAATATCTTGAGAACTTGCAGTTCTATAGGTGAAAAAGCAAAACAATTACATAGAAATTAAACACTCTATGCCCATAGAGCAGATTAAAAATACCAATCCCAAATGAGAATAAAGAAGGAAAAAATGAAACACGACTTATTGCAAGCACAGTGCATATACTGAGTAATGGTTACAGAAGCGCTTTGAGACTCAAGAATGGTCTTCTCCCCAAAGCACACAGCACACTTTTCTTGTAGGTTGTAATTGATGGGTTTGAGCTCTGCTGATACTGAGAGTGGATCGGGTTACCATAGTGAAAGAAAAACAAATGCACTTAGTAAACCTTGGTGGCTACTGTTGAAAGAAATTAGACAGCCTTTAGCTACAAAGCGAAGTTTGTCTCCCAACTGACTTATGTGGCTGACTTTTAGAAGAAACATGGTCCTAATTAAGGTTTAAAAGGCTCATTTCAATTTGAATTAAGTTTAAATTATAAAACAAAGCTGTTGGTAAATAGTACTCTTTCAGTATTCAGACATTAGCTGCTACACACAAGGCTATTCCACCAATTCCCAGCTATAAATACAAACTATTGGCCAGAACCACCACCGACAAACAGTCGATTTCCTGGCCTTACAAATCCAGGTCTGACAGGGGCTATTTGCCCGTACAAGGTCAAAGCAACTGTTTATTCTCCCAATGAGCTGGATTGCTCAATCTTACAGGAATTCTATTCTTTGTCATCTGAATAGAGGTACAATGCTTGGTGGCAAGACTAGGACATTTCCATTGTGCCTCTGTTTAGTCATTAAACTGCCTGCAAATCACATCCCTGACAAAATGATCAAATGTTTCCTTCTTGGGCTACTTCCTTTCTAAAAAAAAAAAAAAAAAAGTGCCTAAGGTAAAATGCTATCACACAGAATTCACAACATTATGGTACGGCTCAAAGATGGCTTGGCAACAAGATTGTATTGTGTTTGTTGGTGTCCTATCAGATTAAGCAGGAGAAGTGCCAGTAACATTGAAATATGTCCATTTTGCTTTTGCCATGGAGAATGCTAAATGTGCCTGATGCTGACAGTATGCTTTGCTATCTTTTCTCTGCATTGCTTTCTAGGAAGAACTGTCTGTCCTAAGAGTGGGAAAATATTTATTAATAAAAAAATGTATGCAGAGAGGAAGAATAAGACTTTTATGAGATCTTAGCACAATGAATTTTAATGTTCAATACCCAAATCCACACCTGAGACAGAAGCAGTGTCCATTTGAAACTTTTGGCATAAAATTAGAAGTTTTCCTGAAACTATAATAGAATTAACATGTTTAGGGACTGTCCCTACAAGAACTAGGGAAGAGCTAACTCCTGTTTACATCTGAACACTCCCTTTGTTGCATTAGGATGCAACAATTCCCTTCTCAGCATGGGAATTGTGAGAACAGAATGAGAACCACCACCAATCCCACCTTGATCTTTGTTGCTTTTAGAACATAGAGCTAAAGGAAATATTTAAATATAAAATATACCATGTGCTATATGTCTAAGATTAAGAGTTCAAAATACAGTGCAGGGGCTTTAGATGAGTAATGACCAGAAGATTTACTTTACATGGATTAAAAAAAAAAAAAAAGAACGGTTTGCCTCAAGTAAGTTCAACCACATGAAGTCATGATAATATTGATAAGTTAGAAGAAAATTGATTCCTTAAATTTGGAAAGCAGTTAAATAAATAACATTATATTCATGTATTTTATGAGAACATAATACAAATTTATTACATTTTTGATAACATTTATATTTTATATGTAAATATATTTGTATTTTGGTATATTAAAAACAGGTCAAAGTTATGTATCATCTGTTCTTACGTTTTATCCATTTTTTTCTAATTCACCAAATCTGATGAATATTATCTGTTATAAAATAAACTTAAGATCTTAAAAACTAAATGGATTTACATGTAAGACAAAGACATTGTGTGTGTGTATGTGTGTATGTGTGTGTTTGTGTGATTTGAACATTGAGTACAAGCCATGTGCATGCAAAGTATGTAGGGATACATATGCTGCTGAAGTCTCCCAGCCATCTCTCTTTTTCAGTCTGTTTCTTTTGACTGTCTGATGCACACACACAAACTCATTACAGGTTTTATTTGTACTGACTTCTACTATATTACACTGTTGTTGCCTTATTCTTCTTACTTTGCTGTGGGGGCAATGGTCTGTATTCCATCAATTATATTTTAAATAAACGCTGATTGGCCAGTAGGTAGGCAGAAAGTATAGGCAGGACATCCAGACAGGAAGTAGAGGTGGGTCAATAAGAACAGAAAAATTCTGGGAAGAAGACACAGTCTGACCCAGCCAGAGAAGAAGCAAGATGTGACGACCTTGCTGAAAAAGGTACTGAGCCATGAGGCTAACACAGATAAGAATAATGGGCTAATATAAGTTGTAGGAGTTAATAAGATGCCTGAGCTACTAGGCCAATTAGTTCATAACTAATGTAGACCCCTGTGTGATTTCTTTGGGAATTAACAATTTCAGGGAACCAGGCAGGACAGAAACTCAGACATCAATACTTCTCCATATTTCTTTTAAAAATGTACTATGGCTGTGCATGAAGATTGAATATTCTGATAACCTGCTAATGTAAATTTCACACTTTTGATCTCAAGTAATTAGCTCTCCACTTGAGAAATTTTTAAAAGAAATAATGTTTTATTTTTAAAATCTAGAAATTAATTAAAAATCTATGAAAGATGTCAATCGTGAAGGAAAAGCATACAGAGTTTTGAGTGGTGCAAGACAAAACTGGAATTTTTGTGAGTTTATTTACCATGCTGAAATCCAACTCTCTGAAGTGTGTGACACTCTGACATTTGCTTATCAAAGGAAAAGCATTATCATTGAATTTTATCAGAAATCATTGCATGTGGATTTATTCTTTAAAATGAATATACATTAAAATTGTTGGCTTATATTTTAAGGAAATATCTTCAGTTTTCAAATTTATACCTTAATCATTCTTATAATGCTGTAAGTTTGCCATTATACTTACATTTTTTACTTTAGTCAAATTACTGAAATAATGTTATGATTTCAAACCCATTGGATTAAAAAATAAAGCTATCATGCTTAATTTGTGTATTTTTGCCTTATTGTTATATTAGTACAATATAATATATATATAATATATAATAATATTATAGTATAATCAGTTAGAGGATGAATAACATTAAGCTTCACTAAATATTTGCTCTTAAAAATTTCACAGCTAAGCCATTTTAAGGTACCAGTAAGACAAAGTAAAAGAATAATGCAACTGGAGAGTGTTCCTTAATGTACTTTTATGATTATGGTAAGTACCTGATCCAGGAGTGAAAGCAAATTTCTATTTCAAATATTCTGAAAACTATTCTATAAACAGATAAGAATAGGTTTCATCCCAACAACCATTTCAAGTTAAAATAAATGCACAGGATATTATTCTTAAGATTAGCTCAATACATCTTTCCAAACACTTTAGGCCAAAAGGAGGAGCATTCACTTTGTATATATACAAAGTGTGTGTGTGTGTTTATATGTATGTATGTACATATTTGATTGACTTAATTAATTCCTTAAGGCAGTCATTGGTCTTGTTTTGTATCTAGTTAATTTGTTTTAGACCCTGTTATGAACTGAGAAAGTAAGAGGACCAAGAAGGAAATGAGAAAAGTCCCGAGACTGCTACATCTTATTCCAGCACCACACATTTTTTTGCTTTGGAAATGTAGATAGATTTCTCACACTGTCTGCATAACCCTTGACAGATCTCCAAAAGCAAACAGTTATCACTGTATGCAGCATAACAAGTACTATACTGTAGTTGCCATATTCTCAACATTCATGGAGACATATGTCATTTAGTTTTTCAAGAAAATCACCAAAGTTAAAAATGTGTTTTCCTATTATTAAGTTTTGTTTATAAATTTAATTCTTTAAACTTCATTTTACATTCCAACTACAGTTCTCCCTCCCATCCCCCCTCTAGCCCTACTCCCTCCCCCCAAAGCCCACCTCCTATCCACTTTTCCAAACAGGTAAGTGCTCCCTCGTGGAGTCAACTAAGTCTGACTTATTAAGTTGTTGCAGGACCAAGAACCTTCCTCTGTAGTAATGTTGAGCATGGCACCAAACATAGGAAATGGGCTCCAACAAACTAGCTTATGCACAAGGGATAGATCCAACCAATGGCCTCTCAGATAGTCCAAGTTTCACTACTCTCTTCCACATCAGTGGGCCTAGTTCATTCTTACGGAGGCTCCACAGTTGTTGGTCTAGAGTTTATGATTTTCCCCACGAGCTTGGTTCAGCTCTCTCTGTAGATTTTTCATCATGATCTTGACCTCCCTTGCTCATATATTCCCTCCTCCCCTCACTTCTGTTAGATTCCGGAGCTCGGCCTGGAGCTTGGTTGTAGATCTCTGCACCTGGTTCCATTGGTTACTGGATGAAGGCTCTATGACGATAGAGTATTCACCAATCTGATTACAGGGGAAGGTCAGTGCAGGCACCCTTTCCACTATTGCTAGGAGTGATGTGGGATTTCCCTCTGTATGCTGCGATTACCATTGATAAATAAAGGAACTGCTTTGGGCCTATAGCAAAGCTATAAGGGAACAGAGCTAGGCAGGAAAAGTGAACTGAATGCTGGGAGAAAAAAGGGCAGACTGGAGAAGAAGCCATGTAGCCCCGCCAGAGATAGACACCAGAACTTTTCTCAGAGAGGCACAGTCTCGTGGCGATACATAGATGAACAGAAATGTGTTAAATTAAGATGCAAGAGTTAGCAAATAAGAAACTAGAGCTAATAGGCCAAGCAATGTTTTAAATAATATGGTTTCTGTGTGATGATTATGGGGATGAGCAGCCAGGAACAAACTAGCAGCCTCCTTCCAACACTAGGAGTCCTAGCTGGGGTCATCCTTGTGGATTCTTCAGAGTTTTCCTAACACCAGGTGTCTCCCTAACCTTATAGTGGCTCTCTCTATCAATATAACTCTTCCATTATACTCCCACTCCATCCAACAGACATTAAATTTATGTTTGTAGGCTTCAATGATTTAAAGTTCCAGTTTCTTCTTATAGACATTAAGTTTAACATTACTAGCTGATATGGAATTAAAGATCCAGAATGAACACAGTGCAATGTTTACTGAATAAGCATGAGGTCCATGGGTCCTGTGTCAAAGCCAAGTGAGGCAGAACACTTTTCTTACCTTGTGACACGACAAGCAAGGACATGATCTCTGGAGTTCACTGAACAGTCAACTAAGCACACCAGTGAACTATTGGTTCAGTGACACCACATTAGAGCTACAGGTTCAGTGAAAGATTTAGTTTTAAAATGTAAGATGATAGGAGAAGATAATCAATGTCAACCCTCAGTCTCATATGAAGGAGTGCACATGCACAGAAAACTTAGTGTAACAACTTTACATGAATATTGAATATAAAGATAATACATCTTTTGATACACACAAGGCAGTTAAACTATTGTATTTCCATTAAAACAGGTTTATTTTCATTAGTATCTTAAGTATCTAGACAAGTAAGTGGATCTTATAGGAAGAATTAGCTATGCATATGCATACTTTATTCCCAATTAGAGGAATTTGGGGATGAATTTATTATGGGAGCATTATCACATACTGTATTGTCTTTGCTATTAGATGAAACAAGAAATTATTACTGTATATTGAGAAAACATCATAAATTATTTTCAAGCTGAACTTAAAGAATGAATGCAGGGGTATGAGAGATGTCCAAAGAGTACTGGTTATGCCTGCCTAGGATGTAAGATCTGTTCCTAGCATTCACATGGTGGTTCACAATTATCCATAACTTCCTTTCTCTTAGGAGATTCAGATCTTTTAGTATCAAACCTTTTAAATTTTGCCTATTCAATGTCACATTGTGGGTAAACACATTTAAAATGTAAAATAATCACTTTTTTGTTGATAAGATATGATAATTTCCCAATATAGTTACATGTATATAAATGAAAAAATGATGCATTTATATGTCCATAAAAGACACATATACCTGGATGTAATGTTGGTCATAGTTTGCGGTACTGGGCAAGATGCTACATGCCAATGACACAGCACTTGGAAAAACATAGGGAAATGCAAAATTCAAAGTAAGATGCCATCTCACAAAGAGCTTCCATAAGGACACCGATGAATTTTAAAGGAGGAAAAGAATCCTCTTAATACCTCATTATCGTATTCTGAATGCCTAATTACGATGTTTACCTAACCACGGGTATCTTAAGAGATTATCCCTTTGAGCATCAATCTCATCATAGTGATCAATTATAAGGCTTCAAAATAAAATACTTGGAAGATGGTGAACAGACTTTTAAAAAATTATTTGTTCCATTGATTGATAAATGTAAAAATATGCAACATAATTCATACATGCATATTTGTTATACATAATTAACAATGCACAATAATATATACAAGTTGTAATATTAAATTTAAAATGTCTCTCCCAGTATCCCTAAACGGTTCTTTTAAAAAGTGTTGATGATCCAGAGCTGGAAGGTAAAGGTGAAGAGCTCCATCCTGTCTCAACTTGATGGTCTATGCTTTGTGCAAGTCCTCAGGGGGCCTTTTCCTTTCTAAATGGAGATGAAGGAGGAGTGGATGCAAACAGCTAGATGGAAAAGGGGAGAGAATGGCAGAAGAGGAGGGAGGGGAAACTGTTTTTTATGTAAAATGTTTTTTTATGTAAAATGAATGAAATATGTAGAAAAAAGAAAACGTTGATGAACACAACTTCTTCAAGGTAAGAAAATATCTATTATTTTTACTAAATCTTCTTCTTTACCAAAATAAATATTTTAAGTAAGATTAAAATGAAAAGAAGCAAGAATTTAACTGAACAAAAATATTTGTGATCATGTTTAATATCAATATCTAATATTGAAATAAAACCTGAAATTTTCTATAATATATGTAAACTTTATTCAAGAATTTATGTGATATGTAAAAGGAAACCAAGTTGGAAAGTTGACTATTTGTTTGAAAGTTGAGGGGCAGGAATAAATTGGTAAGAATATGAAAGAGAACAAAACTACCTCTGAATACCACTGGAACAGAAAGCGTGGGTGTCAAGCTAATCTTGGGTGTCATGTAGAACAATCAAGCCATGAAATATTTTGGAAGTTGCATGTTAAGGGACTGCTTTTAATACATATTGACTGTTGTCAGAAGTCATTGAAACTTCACGCATGAGGTACACAGTAATCAGATTTATGTTTCAAAGTTCATTCTTGCAACATGAGGAAAATGTATTGACCTGAGTCAGAAGGCTCCAGAGAGAAGTCTGTCGAAGTAATCAAAGCAAGACCTGACACGCAGAAGGCGAGAAGTTGTTATAGATAGAGGACCACAATCCATTATGTCTAGGTAATATCAAAGACAGAGATGCATAGAAGGGTAGCAGGATGGTGAAAGAAAGCCTAAGCATTGGCTATATGAAATGATGGCTATGTTAGTTAACCTGGCTGCAGAGATCATTACATAACACACACACACACACACACACACACACACACACACACATGAACAAAGCATCTATTTGCAGAATAAGTCCTGATTAAATCCCACATGGCTTTTATTTTTCAAAGTCGTTTAAATTATTAATATGTTAGAAAAAGTGATCCATTTCTGGTGAGTTGTCTGATTCATTTCAGAACACAACACAATTAAACCAGAATATTTGATTTCTATTTTCACCTGCACCAGATACCAGCTTCAAAAACAGAAAGAAAAAAAAACATGTTGCACAGATTCTATGAAAGCTTCACTGCTGTTGGCTAGTGCATAATCTTTATGATAAAGCAGATGAGAAATTATGAGCAGACCCACAGTATCTATCATAATATTAGACTGACAATTTGTAGTAAATCTTACTGCTGATAAACTATGAGGATATTTATTTTGGTGGGCACATATTAATATTAATAGCATAAATTTGAACTATTTCATTTTTAACGTGACTCTGCCAATTTTTATTATATAACTGAATAAATTGCAAGGCATCTTCATGCCTCAGGTTCTTTGTCCACAAAATGGGAATGTTTAAAAGATGTTAATAGGGTTTGTAAGTATTAAACGAACCTGTCTTAAAATGCATATTAGAGCCAGGTGGTGGTGACTCACGCCTTTAATGCCAGCACTCAGGAGGCAGAGGCAGGCGGATCTCTGTGAGTTCGAGGCCAGCCTGTTCTACAAAAGCTAGTTCCAGCCAAGGATCCAAAGTTACTGAGAAACCTGGTCTCAAATAAAAGCATATTATAATTTAATAGTGAGACATTTTATCACACTAAGTAAATACTTGTATAATAAGCACAAATACTTGAGAATGTATGAAGAAACTCAGTTTATCAATAGATGAGGGAAATATTAAAACACAATTACCTCTTCTTAGTTCCCTTTTTCTGAAAATGCTTGCTCTTTGGGCTATTATGCTATCATAATTATTCTCTATTGAAATTGTACCCTTAAAGAGTTTACAAAAGTACAACACAGAAAAGCTTCCTCCTTAATATCTCCTTAAACTAGCTCTTAATAGACAGGTGGCAAATCTTTTACTCAATTCTTAAATCTACTGAAATATCCATAGATAACATTATTTCAATATGATTGTTCTCTAAATCCATATACATGACAGGGTAAATTTCACTCTTCAATGAAATGCCAGTTTGTCTGGTCACAAATCACTCACTAATACCTTTACTGTCTTTGGAAATCCTCTTGTTTACTTGTGGATAGACCAAAGCCGAGAAGGTCTTCTCAGAGCTAAATGAAACTATTACCTCCACTTTGTAGCTGCAAGCCTGTATATCTTTGTAGACATTCACCCTGTCAACCTTTAATGTGGCAAGTTTTTCCTTTTATTTTGGAGGCTGCCACATCCACTACCAAACACTCTCAAACTTGGCCGCCTTCCCTCCACATCTTGTCCTTACTTTGGGAATTTTATTTTCCTTTATTGAATGTCAAAACGCAAGACTTTGTGATCCTTTAGTTTTCTAAGTCTTAGGTCTTAATAAGTACAGAGTTGTGCTAGGTGACACTGCCCCTCTCAGCTTACTGCCACTTCCCCAGTCTGCATCATGTTGGCACTGACCAAAGTCTCCACTGTCTGATAGCTTTTTTCCTCACAGTTAATGTGAAGGAAAAGGCCACAGCTATTAGTCTAAATCCTAGGGGATAAGTGTCCAGAATACAGAAACCACATTCACATATGGCAATAATTGGCAGGCTCTTCTAGGTGATCGCAGCATTGAGCCCAAAGTCCAACAGATATGTGCATAATTCCTTGGTGCAAAATAGGAAACTCTTTCACACTGGGTATGCATTTTTTTTTTGTTTTTTACTGCTTTTATTTTCCTCAATAGATTTTCTGATGAAGCTGACTCATCTGAATAATATGGGTTAAAATTTATAGAATTCTCACAAAATTCTAGGCTTACACTTAAGCAAGTTTAACTGCTTGAAATGTTGTAATCAGACTGACTCTGCAGAAAGTATTTGGGATTTAAGCAAGTAAAAGACTGTATATTTGAGTGTCTTATATCATAAGCCTAGGAGCACCAAGCCAGTTCCATAAACAATTTTCCACCAAGATACTTAGCAACATTCAGAAGGACTTTAATCAAACACCACTTCCTGTGCATTTGTGAAAAGTAGCACAGCATTCCACCTTATGAGACATCTTATATTTTATTTGTAAGGGTTTGGTTTTCTATCTGCACATTTATTTATCAGTCTAAACCTGCTCTCTTGCCCACACTAGTTTTGGAGGCTGTGCCAGTCCTCGCCCTGCTTCCTTCCAGTCTTGTTCTGTTTGCTCTCTCTTGAAATTGAATTGAATGTCCATTACACTATGTTCAATAGGAATTGGGAGAATATTTTGCCACTAAAGGAATGGCTCACATTTTAAGAAAGGGCTACTCTCGTGCATTCCGGAACTGACTTCATGATGAGTTGTTTCTTAGTGCAAAGACTGTTTTGATAGTTTTGAACTGCGAACATAGCTTCTTTACTAAAGTGTATGCTTGCCCATAAGATGAAGAGCAGCCTCCAGTCTTTTCTAATAGGCATGTACCGAGTACCATTTCATTGTGAAGAAACCCCTCTCATTTTAGCACCAGAGGGTGGGGCCAATAGATTGAAGGGCAGACCTTCTTCCCCATCCTGCATACTGCTTATGTTGCTTTTCACAGCATAGAGCTTCAAGGGAAGCTAACAAATTTCTTGTGTCAGTTCATGGGCTATGTATATGCTTCTGGCAATATTTAAATTCTTGAACTGTGTGGAAGTAATGAGACCTGGGAAAAGTTTGTTTGACAAGCCAGTGCTATGAACTTCTGAGTGTAGAAGAAAAATCAAAACACTCAGGCATCGACTCCTCAAATCAGAGAATCTTCCAATCTTTCCTCTATCAGTTATAGTTATAAAATTAGCCTTTCAGCAGCTATGGTGATAGTGTTTTTATGTTAGAGATCCCTTTACCATTTTAAATTATAGACAGCTATAGCAACCAATCCTAGAGATAGTTTTCATCTATAAGAAGGGTTGTCTTTTTCCTATTCCAAACATGGTTTTTACGGCATTAAAAATATTTCCAAAGAGATTTATGGTTCTGAATATCTATTTTCATTGGTAGTAATCTAAACATTATTAGCCATTCTCTATCCTAAGTAGGTACACAATTAAGTTCATGTAAGAAGGGAAACTCTTGTTATGTAGCCCTGCAGCTTTAAAAATATAATACCCCACGGGGTCGCTTTATTTTAAAATACCACATTACAGAATAAATAGACTTTCACCTCTACTTAGCATTGTCTCTCAGGATTAGAAGATGACACAAGTCAGTTCAGTGATTAAAGTGGAGAACATATTTCCCCTCAAGCACAGATAATGTCTCCAGAGTCACCTTGATTTTTTTATTTCAAGTTCCTTTTTCAGTGGTGCAATTTCTATTCCTTTGTGTCAACTCTAACTTGAAAATTAAACACCTTTGGGAACACCAGGGAATAGCACGAGATGAACACCATTTTGACCACAGCTGGAGTCCTTCTGGATGCTGCTGCATCAGCTGAAGTGAATGGCACGGGTGTCATGGGACAATAATGGCAGAGAGTTGGTACTTTCTTTCATCTGATTCTGCCATAGTCATTATTTTTACTTAATGTAGAAATATACTCCTTTGTTTTAGTTATTACTAATTAAACTGGTAATCTAGGAATAAAAGGAATACGGTAATATATTTATTTTAATATCAGAAATGTTCTGTATTTAGAATTCTTAGCATTTTGAACATAAAAGTTGCTTACATGTTTATTTTAATCTTAGAAAACTGTTTTTTTAAAAACAGTTATATAATGTATGCTATATAGTATCTATATACTATATAATGTTATTTTGTGAAGACAATTGTCAGAATATTTTAAGTTTATCTATGCAAATATTTACAGTGTGAAGACTGAAATTAAGACATTAACATTTAGACTTAAGGGAAAGCTACTAGAATCTTCAGTTCTAAGGAGTGTGCCTGGTCATTTGGAGTTTTGAAAGTCTGAAGCCACTGTAACTCTTTATAACAATACTTGTACCAGTCTGAAGCTCTGGTTATTATACAAATCGTAAATCCATTCACAAGGAGGTTTAGTCTTGGGAACTCTTCTGAATGGGGCTTTGATGGGGGCTGTTCAAGTTTTTATTTTATTTTTTTTCTGTTTATTTTATTTTAATAAAAACCTATCAAGGATAACCCTCTGAGATGTGACGTTCTATTTTCACAAGCACATTCAAGGTGTCAGACAGAGCCCAATTTTATATTCCTTGAAAACAGAGCCTGCTGCAATGTTTGCTGGACGTTTCAAAATGTCACTTTCAACCAATTTTATGTACAAATGGGTTACAGTCCCCAGAAAATACTGCAAAAAAGAAAGAGAGAGAAAGAGGAAATGGTTTCAAAATGTAGTATTAAGTATTATTATGTTGAAAGTCATTCAGGGCAGAAAGCCTTCCCACCTGCCTTCCACCCTTTCAAACACCCAGGCTGCAGAGTGTCTGTGTGATACGGGAAAGCCCATCTTTAGCATGGTCGGTGGAAGCTGCTTGTCCAGTTGGCCGTTCATCTCCCCTCCTCAGTAACCATGCTTGCTTTGGTAGCATGACCTTGTACCCACTTTCAAAGACATCACTAGTCCAGGCCCTCTCTGTTTTATTTTTCAATTTTTTTTCTCCAATGTAGTTGCATGATGCAATACACACACCACCACCCCCTCCATCAGATCTTTAGACGTTACGAGAATTATCGCAGGAGATTAGCTGAGAAACATTGGATTACAGGGTATTCTGAGATTTTCTTGCCACTTCGACAGATATTTCTATATTGAAGTTTAATCTTGCTGTGTATGTTATATTGCAACCACCTTCCCTTGTGGTTCATCGAAACGGAATCATAGGTTGTATATTATTCAACATTTAATATACTAACACAAAGGAAGAATTAATAGCCTATGAAAAAGACTTATTCCTGTTCATCCATACATACAGATGTGTGTATGTTTACATTACTTAGTGTACATTCCACAATATTAGCTTCATATCCAACCCCTGCTTTTCTCTGACCCATAGCATCGGTCCTTCTTCCCTGAAGTTATTAAGTTTTAAGAAAAAAAAAAAACAATGAAGGAAAAAGAAAAAGGACGTGTATTAACAAAACTTCACAACATTTTCTACATTTTGGAAAATAGAGAAAGAACCACGATACTGAGAAAGAATAATAAGAATAAGTGAGATATGCATATATTAGAGGTCTATAATCCTTTATCAAGTAAAACACTAGCATTTGCCATCCCTCTGGTGAAGGACAGCATGCAACTCTGGTTTTGTGAAACTGTGTGTAATTTACATTGCATAATCATTTATGCATATCACAGCACCTAATAAATAGTGACACAGTAGAATGACTGGTAACAAGCTTTGTCTTGCTGTTTATACCTCTACTGCATTGTGCATGTGGTATGTTTTTTTTTCTTATTGGTTGCTTTTGCTTTTTACACATTGTAGTTAATTTTGCTTGACTTGTGCAAAGTCAGAGTGCTGCTACTATGTATTCAGGCCTTGCTGTGTATGTAATTGTTTAGAGACCTTAGCATCCTGTGTGATAAGAACTGGATTGATATATGAGCATATTTTTGTACTAAATTTGTACTCTATATGCTCACTGTATTGAACAAATGGGTACCTTGATACATGAAAGATTTTCATAAAAGGCCAAATGTAGCAGATAAATGTGGTTCGACACAGTGTCTGAAAGAGGGTGTGACGACAAAGCTGCACAAACCGTTGTAATGTACACATTCTCAGCACAACAACAGAAGCAGATGAAAGGATGGTGGGGTAGCCTAGAAAAGTAGCATCCGTCGTAGCTAATAATGATTGAAATAATACCTCAAATTCTCATCTCAGGAAGAAAGTAGTAAATTTTCTTTGCACTATGGAAACCATGATCTCCCATCACCAACAGGAAGGCTTTATAGAATACCTGGCCTAGTTACTATAGTCTTTTAAGACCATGTCTGATTATAAAATACAATGCTACAGAAAATCAATAATAAAAATATTCATATGATCCAAGGTTTTCTCAAATTAAATCTGACTGGGTCACGGTAGTAGGCTGATGTCTGGAATGCAAGTAATATACTATATTATTGATGTGTGTCAAATAGCGGAAATTGTTACAAATTAATTCATCCTAACCTAATTAACCCCTTGTGCGATATTATATGCATTCCAGACAAGCCCTGTTTTGCTCTGGCCATAAAACTAGAAAAGACAATATTTCAACCCATAAAATTGCCATTTAAACCACTTAGAAACCTCAAAGAATATTGCTTAGGAAGGAGAGATGCAAAAGAATGTATTACCTCATCTGTTTGAGTTTTCGTATAATGTAAAAATGTTCTCCAACATTTTTAGTTGTAAAATAATCTTAGAAAAATACGTAGTCTTACTTTCACTTAATGAATTGATAGCCAGCATTAATGCCAGCACATTACACTTCTTAAATAAAACACACATGCACACACACACACACACACACACACACACACACACACACACATACACTTGGAGCAGGCAATGGACAAGCTTTACCATCTTTGATTGGCTAGAGCAAAAAAAAAAGATTGTTTTATCTCTAAGATGTCTTAGAGTTCTGACTTTTCAGGCTCATATAAATCACTTAACATTTATCACTGTGTATATATTGATTATGATAGGCCTTCATAGAATCAGTAGGAAGGTTGTAAATTGCTTTTATGACATTTACTACTTCTCTTTATCTCTTTCTTTGCACATCTCTTTACCCACATCCATTTTCCAATAACATACCTGTCCCTTGGCAAGATGGGGCATTAAACACAGCCAAATCTAAACTCCTCCCGTGCTCCAAATCTACCTAGGATACATCCATGATAACATTTAGCAGTCTTTTCCTTCGTAATAGCTGGTGATGCTTGTGAACTATACTTGCTGATTTTCTTTTTCTTTTTTTTCTTATTTATTTCTTATTTATTTATTTATTATTTATTTCCTAAATGGATCCATGGACTTGCTGGTTTTCTTACCACTAATAAAAGACATGGTAACTCAAATGAAAGGTCTATTTTATGGAATCCTCTTAAACTTTCAGTCTGATATTCTGTGATTATGTTTGTTATCCTGCTACAATATTTTCTCAGTAATCACAGGAGAAATTATATATTTTCTAATTTTTTTTAGCATTGTGATCTAATAATATTTACTCAGCTGTGATTTAATTTCATGTGGAATAATGAACACTAAAATATCTAAGTAAGAAACATGGACACACCCCTATAATCTCAGTAATGCAGAAACTGATGGAGAAAGATAAAGAATTAGGGGCCAAGCTTGGTTACATACAAAATCTCTGTTAGAAAGAATGAAAGAAAGAAATGGGAGATGGGAGGGAAGGGATAAAGGAAGGCAGCTTAAATGGCAGTTTTGAGTGTGGGAGTATTTGGGAATGAAGTTTCTGGCACTATAGAGGTGCTCACCTAAAGAAAACGTTTCTGTAACCCTATTATACTAAACATCCAATACCCTACAATTTTTATATCTTTAATGGCATTGCTTTAACGTTGTTGAAATTTAAGAATTTCCATCAAAGGAAAAAAGCACAATCAAAGCAAAAACTGAAGCAGATTTTTAAAGATGTTTCTCAATTTAAACTTGAGGGGAGAGGGGGAAATATTTTGTTGTTGATCTCTATTAAGTAAAAGTAGAAAGGATACCTAAAGCTGTTATAGGGTGGGATTATATACAGATGTTGTCAAAATGTGTTAGTGAAATATCACATCTGACAACAAACTGATGTGAACTGAGGCCTTGCTGAGTAGATGTCACCAATCTGGTGGCCTGTTCCTGACACCACAGTACAGGATCAAAGCGTCATTCATGGTGATAAAGTTGGCAACAGGGATGGGAAATAAAGCCAGAAAGACTGATGAAGTGTGAACATCCCCACCTGGTGCCATTGAAATGGTACATGCAACTCCTAATTCAGGAATATTGTTCCCTTCCTGTACTTGCTTTGGAAACAGTGCTGGCAATTGCCAGTATTTCCCAAGGCAAACGTATCTATTGGTGTGATGCCTTTCTAAAAATGCCTCCTGAATTCATATTATATACTAATGAAAGATATTTCAAGTGGGCATGTACTATGACCTATGCACGTTTGGTTGGCAAACAACATGCTCCGATAGTCCCTGGTGTGCAACTCAGAGGACACATCTATCTTTAGAGAGGTTCATGGGATCTCTACCCCAGATTTGTGTCAACTAGAAAATGAAGTTTTGAAATGAGAATACACCTTTTACCTCAAACTGTGCTCCATATATCACAATTAGGTTACTGGCATCCAAGATTTAAAGGTTGGCTTTTTTCCATAAGGTTGCCCATGAGGCCAGTTCTGCATGAGGTCTAAAGAAAGCCAACTTTGCTGATCAGAGCTGTGCCTACGCTTAGATCGTATGAGGGCAAGAATTTTATTTCTCTTCACAGGTTTCAAAAGGTAGTGACATCTTTTGACCTCAGGGAAGATTCTCTGAAAATGAGATTAAAAGTCCTTGCTAAAACAGATCAATTTGAATAGGTTTCTGCAAGCCAGTATTATTCAAATGACAAAAGATCTTTTATTAATTCATAAAAGGCCACTGAGGGTTAAGTCAGAGCTGAATTCTGAACTGTAGGTCTCATTCCAAATGTCTCAGTATCAGTATATGATACAATTGATCCACAGAAAAAGCATGCCCCTTAACTATTATTATATCCAAGTCTTTTTTTTTTAAATCAGAAAATGTAGTAAAAGAACAGGATCTTTTAAAAAATCACACACAGAAAGACAGACAGACAAACAGAAGGAGAGAGAGAAGACAGACAGATGTGTGTGCGCACACGCACACACACACACAAACAGAATAGCCATCCGGGAATAATTTGCTGGGTGTTCTGAGATGATGTAATGAAGCAACAGGTATTTTTCTTACTAATTTATAAGATTTTAGTCAGGCTTTATGGTCCATTTAAAAGCACTCTGTTTATATTTTGCAAGCTGCCTTCAAGGTGCCAGATAGCTGAATGCTTCTTATGTTACTGATGAGGTCAGCGTTGAGTACCATGCTGAGAACAGCAGGACTGACCCCAGGCTTGGGAAATGAGGTGGCCTTCTAGTGTATGTCTTCATTTGTGTTCTTTAATGTTTCTCTCCAGAGCTTTTTTCTGCAACCAGTGTGCTCTGGGTCTTATATGAACACATTTGATACATATTATCTACATACTGCTGTCTTCTACAATAAATTGTTTCAACAAATTATTAGATTCATCTCAGAATAATCATATATCAAATAAAATTTAGTTATATACTTAATTGCCATTATAAAAGAAAACATAATATAATAGGGACAATAAATTAACATTTTAAAATTATTAATTTTTATTTTTGTATGGTGTGCATCCTGGGGGCATTGGGCATGCCGAATTATGTATTTGGAGGTCAAAGAAACTTCTAAGAGTCATATTTTTCTTCTACTCTGTTGACCCTAAAGCCAAAATTCTGATGTAGAGTTTTGCAGGAGCACCTTTACTTGATGAGATAGCTCACAGACATATGAAAGAATTTAAAACTTTAAAAACAATTTTATATACAGACAAAACAAATAACTTGACTATGTGCTGAAAGTTTAATGGTTAGCAACTAAAACTGAAAATATAATTTTACTATATACTTTTGGGAAGAAAATGATCTCTCGGTGTGTATTTGTTACATGTAAAAATCTAAGAGGATATATTTCCCAAATAACTGAATGAGGAAAAAAGTGTTGAAAATGTTTTCAAAAATGAGGAGCATTAATATATATCTAGTGAACTGATTACACCATATTAAAGTAAAAATGAACTCAGTTACAAATTGTTAATAACAGACTATGTTTAAAATTTTCACAAGAGCAACTCACTTTGCAAAATTATTTGTACCTTTCATTATAAATATAATAGTTTCTTTTATTTTACCCATGAAAGCTTTAAACAGCAGAAAATGATATTTGGAAACCAAAATGGCATGTCTGAAGTTATAAAAGTCTCATAAAACTTATTCCTTTCTCTTTAAACTTACTAATAGGTCTTTTCCTCCTCAAATTAATTCAAAGTTATGAATGATTAAAATGAGTTTGAGATAATGTATTAGACTTTATGACAATGTATGACAAGGTAGTATAAGACTAAAGTGAATCTATATGTTTGAAAATTTCACACATTTTCTCAGTACCTACTTCAACTGAATAAAAAATAATAAAAAATAAAAAAAACTTAATAAAAAACAAAAATTTTAAGTTGTAGTATTGCCAATGTTCACTGAGGTCACTGTAGAATCCACTATAACACACACACACACACACACACACACACACTCACACACACTCACAAGGGACAATTTTCAAGACAATAGAGGAATTGGAATGTTAGACTAAATTATTTCTGAGATGAATTATCAGTATAAGAAGAAACAGAAAGGGACTGAAGAGAAGGCCCGGCTGTTCAGAGCACTGACTGCTCTTCTAGAAGGCTGGGTTGGATTCCCAGAACCCTCTGGGTGACTCAGAGCTCTTTGTAACTCCAGTTTCAATATTAGTAACTCTCTTTTGGCCTCAATGGGCCCTGAACTCATGTCTTGCACAGAAACATACATAAAGACACCCATACACACTAATATGCACACACACACACACAGATGTTATTAATGTAGATCTATAACTCCATGGAAGCATTCGCAGGAGTGGGACACAAACCCTCAACCCTAACCCTAATTCAGTTAGTATACAAGAAATATGAATGAGGTAAGCAACACAAACATCTGTGAAATTTTCCCACTGGATTAAAAAAATATCAAGGTCTAACAACTCATAAGAAATGTATTTTAATTAAATTGCAGCAATTTATTTTTTCAGTAGTATAGTGAAAGAAGATGAAAGTATCTGCGAATTATAGAAAAAGAACAAAAAATTAATATGAAACAAGGCACAGAAATATTGTGACAGATAAAAGGTATAATAAAAGATTAATATAACTGAAAGAAAAACTCTTAGGAATCTGTTTGAATCCAATAGTATTGATGAAAGAATCAATTTAATTAGATTTTAAATTTTAATGACAAAATTAGAAAGGAATTTTTAAAGTTGATTTTATTCAGAGCCTTTTAGTTGTTTAATGAATTGTAACATAGCTCAAAACAGAACACCAAGCAATGTTTCATAAATTAGAATGAACTCTGATGATTCAAGTTATCTCTCAAAAACATCTTTCTTACTTCACACATTTAATTTTGATCATAATTTGTGAGACGTATAAATGAAAACTAATGAAAGATAGAAATCATAATTATTGGAATCAATATGGGCAATAATTTTTATTTCAATACATGTGCTCTACATACTGATTTTCTATTGTAAAGAATCACCACAATATGTAACTAAGAAGCTGAAAGAATTGGAATGCCAAGGTGTATTTTACTGAGCTAATCTTAAGATGCTGATGTACCTGGGCAGTGACAGGTTCCTTTCAATACCTCCTTCTTGTTGATTTCAACTGATTCTTAATTTTCTCTAAGATTGTTGTTTTCTCTCTATTCCCATAAAACTTTGTCTAGTTACACCACACCCAATTTTCAATATTCTTGGCTAAGGTGCATCAAAACGTTTCTCCAACATAGGATGGAAAATATTCGAATTTACACCACCAGTTATGAAATGTTACAAATACAGATCCCAGTGCCAAGGAAGCATACACCGAGGTTAAAGAGCCCTGTGGAAATATTAATGATACAGACACTTAATAAACAATCCCAGAGTTGGCATTTGCTGAAGAAAGACAATCTATAGTCACTAAAGCAGAATAATAAACACTAATTTAAAGAGACAGTTGATGGCTCAGATTCCGAACCCATTAAATTCACAGGGTCTGAAGGAGAAAAAATGTTATACTTGAACACATCTGAAAATTCAAAAAATGTATTGGATCGATTACGATTATAATTTGCTTCTTTCCAGTCTTAGAAAATTATAAACATGGAAACAGAATACAAACCTTTAAACTTGCCACCATTATGCAAATTGCAGCCTCAACTTTGTTATACTTGAGTCACCTTACTTGACAACATCTTAGATTGTTGGTAAAAACATGCTTTTCAAGTACAAGGAGAAAGAAAAAGGTGAAGTTCATTTCTCTGAAATGCCAGCACTCCTTTGTCAAGTTTGTCAGTTAGGAGAAGAAAGAAAAATATGTGTTGAAGGGAATAATTTAGTTTTATATTTATGCTTTTTGAAATTCGTAGTCTGTAATGTCTATTACTGAATTTTAACTTAAGATTGAATTAATGCTATATTGCATTCCTTAAAATAATTTACTAAATCATAGCAACCATTTATAGAAGTCTTGTTATTTACCAATTATCTCTTTACTATCATTTAATGTTCTCTATGTCATTACAGACAGTACCACTGTGACCGTAATTACGTAGAAAAAAACAGACACCAGAGAAGTGATGAATAAGGACATGACAGAATCAGGATAAAATCCAGTTATTCTGGCCTAGAATGTGCAAAAAAACCTTAGGTTCAAACAAACTGTCACTTGAGGAAGATATCTCCTAAAGACTAAAAGTTGTTTCTAACTGATATTTTATATATATGCTATATAACACACAAGCATTCCAATGAAGTTATCCATGTCTTAAGTTCAACTATCTTTCTAGATAAAAAGGAGATGCATTATTGAGAGACTCCTTCTCTCTCCTCTCTTTCTCTTGGCTGCCAAGTGTACACATCTAGTTTGTATCTGTTATTTCGACATTAATTACACAAGGTTATGCTTAGATGTATGTAACTGACTGTAGTTCTGCCTTTTAAAGAATGGAGCAAGAAGTAGGTCTGGAGAATGTAGGAAACAGACTATGAGAGAAATAGAAAACAGTAGCTGTTTACTAAGAACGGGAGGCTTTAGAGTAGTTTAAACTCAACATCCGTAAAGATAATGCCTTGAGTTTATCTGCCTGCCCAGGATAAGATACAGTCGAGCTGTTGCAAACCCATGGTTAGTCACATATCTTAAAGAATGCGCTTCATGACTTCCTAAGACGGCTATTTTCAGCATTTATTAGGGATAATGGTGATCGTACTTTCAATTTCTTCTTTTCTTACAACACTATGATAGTCCTTCCCTTTCCCTGAAAATCGGTGCTCACAAGGTCCAGCAAACACTTTCTCACTTGCCGTTCCCTTTCCCATGTCTAGGATTCACTTTATGAGAAGCTGTGTGAGGGAAAACAGTTCAGAACCTGGTCAGTTTCTACCAGGAAGAGAGTTAAAAGGCACAAGGCTATCACAGAGTGAGGCTTCCGTCAGAGATTCACTAGCATAATGTTCTGTTGTGAGGCAGTGCATTTCATTTTCTGCCATGTCTTATTTAAAGCAAATTGTGAGTGTTATACAGGAGAGGAGCAACGCATTCTGACACGGACTAAGATTTCCTTTCTCTCTTCCTTCCTTCAATGTGTTTTGTTATGTGAAGGAAAGAAAGGAGCAATGGGCCCAATAGACTCCTTTTAAATTTCTAGGCATTGTGTACTAAAAGTATGGTTTTTTTTTTGAAAACTTTAAAATTTGACTTATATTATTATTGACTTAGGGAACATAAGTTTGGCAGTGAAATCCAAAATCTTTTTACTTGAAGACTATGAAAAATTGATTTAACAAAAACAACTTTAAAATGATGAATCACGTTGGAGTCATCTGTCGTCTTTCAACATGTGGAGGAGAACATAAAAAATACATATATGGGTGTGTGTATGTATATGTGTGTATGTGCTTGTGTGTATGTATGTGTGTGTCTATGTTGTGTGTAAGTATGTGGGTATGCATGTGATTGTATGTATGAGTGTGTGATTATTTGTGTATGTGTGCATGTATTTGTGTATGTGTCTGTGTTTGTGTGTATGTTTGTATGTGTGCATATCCATGTGTGTATGTACGTGTGTGTTTGTGTGTATGTATGTGTGTATGTGTTTGTGTGTGTGTATATATGTGTGTTTGTCTGTGTGAGTATATGTGTGTGTGCAGGGGAGAGACAGGTACTAACCAGGAGTAGGACATGAAGTCTCAAGCTTGCAGGAACTAAAATTAATCTTTCTTCAAGGGCTGGAGAGATGGCTCAGAGGTTAAGAGCACTGACTGTTCTTCCAGAGGACACAGGTTCAATTCCCAGCACCCACACAGCAGTTCATAACTGTCTCTAATCCAATTATATGGTATCCAGTTCCATTACATGTACATACCTGCAGGCAAAACTGTTACACACATAAATTATAATAAATATTTCATTGAACTTCCCCCTCCTTCCAAATACACATTAGGTCATTGCCACCTAGAGTTTTAGGCACTATCATGGTGATGTCTCTTGTATTAGTTAAATTCCAGAAGTGCATAGGAAACTTAAAGAGGGACCTTTCTTCTTTCTCTTTTCATAGCAAAGCTCTGAAGCATTTTTCATTTTCAACTCCCAAAAATCAATATGAGAAATCTTCTACTTTAGTTTAACTTTATTATTCCTATTTATTCTCTATTTCCTGATAGTTCAAATGAAACAATCTGAATCAATTCAAGAGGAGTTTTTGAGTTGTTAAATCCAAAGTCTTTCTTTCATCAAGCTACTTAGTTATACAGCATTTGGTCTTTCTCTGCTCATCTTAAGAACCCTCAAAAGTCCGACTGTTGACTCAGTTCTCTCCTGTTTTACTGTACAGCTTCTGGAATGTTTCTCAGAAACTTCCTCTGGGAAATTTCACCTTGAAATGCTGTCATTAGGAAGAAATGTCTGAACACATTTAAAGTTAGTCTGAGAAAGTATTGAATGTTTCCCAGACTCACACCAGACTCACACCATTTTATTCTAATACATTTACATATGTATCTAGAATTAACTTGAATAATCAACACATCTACTGCATACAAGATTACTGAATTTCATTCAAATTATTATTTTCAGTGGACTTTAAATTAAAGTTTCTGGTAACTCACAAATTGCAATCCAATGTCACCAAGGCTACACAGTGATATTGTGTAGCCCAGGGTGGCCTTGAAGTCATAGAGATCCATCTGTCTCTGTCTCTCAAGTCATGAGAATAAAGGTGTGTGACACCACTGCCTGGCCTCTAGTGGCTAAGTTTTATCTTTTGGTCTTCAGAAAAGGTTTATATTTAAATCACAAATCATCACTGATAAGAAGGTCTATAACCTGTGTCTCTAGGATTCTTGTATGCTTCCCCAGATCCAGCTTAGGCATAATCACCTGAATTTTTCAACCTGATGCTCAGTCCTCATGTCTTGTAGTCTTAGTTGGTATCAGTAGCTCTTTTAAACCTTCTTTTGCACACTTTTACAAAGAATCAAATATATAGTATACATGCCACAATCACAAGCTGCATAGTTGAAATGAAAATATTTGAATATGAAAATGAATGAATTAGATGATCTAGCTAACTAATGCATTTACAAATATTGCACTATTTAAAGTCAACTTTCAATTGCAGTAACTACCACAAAATATTATATCCCGCTATGTCCAATTAAATTTTAAATTAACTATGTGACCAAGATTATCATACTAAAGAAAATTTTGGAAAGATATGGCTGAAATTTAATCCAAACGACATAAGGCTAATAAGCCACACAGTAGGAAAGTTAGGAGTGTGGTTCTTCACAAATTTTTGAATAGTTAAACTCACAACTTGTTTCACATTAAGTGATCTATAAATTTAGCAACTGAATAATTAAAAAAACTTTACATGTTATCAGGATTAGAGATTCAGCCCAGCAGTTAAGAAAACTGACCACTTATCCAGAGATTCTGGCTTTGATTTCTAGCATCCTCATGGTGGTTCATACTCATCTATAACACCAGGTACAACATATCTGTTGCCTTTTCTGGCTTCTGTGGGCACAAGGTATTCACACGACACACAAACAGACATGTGTACAAGACATACATAAATGCAAAATACAAATAGGTAAATCTTTTAAAATCTTTACAAGTTAGTATATTTGTAAGCAAACTAAAACATAATTTTAAAATTAAGTAAAAGGAACTGAGAGGAAGGTATCCTGCATGAATGTATTAAAATACCACAAATATCTTTATTTTGTTTCCAAGCAAAAACCCCAATTCCAAGTATGGGATACCTCCTCATGAGTTGTTGGTCAGGGAGTTCTTAGAGACCTCCAAAACAATACATGATCTTGCTATCCGTCTTGGTCATCCATCAGAGATCTATGATAAACATTATTGCTGAGGAAACTATACACCTTGGTTAAGTGATACACACATATCAAATTGAATGAGCTGAAGCTGATCTGAAGGATCCTATCTGTCTGCTAACTATCATAGCAATGGATGATGCTATGTAATTTTCTAGGAGAGAAAAGCTAGCAACAGTCTTAGATAGTTGTAGGCCCTAAGAACTATGAGATCAAACTACTAAGGATGGTTTCATATTTAGTTTTTGGTACCAAAAATGCATGTCCTTTAGACATTTAATTCTTTCAGCATTGATCAAAACATCTTCCTTTTCTAGTGAAAATCAACGAATGCAGAGACTTACAAATTCACAAGACGCTAAGAAAAAGCAATAATTGAACTGTCATACCTAACAAAGATGTCTATACAACTTTGTCAAGGTTCAGAGATAATTGAATAAGACAGGGTGGAAAGAATGCAAGATATGGAAAGATAAAATGCATTGCAAAATATCATCTTCTAGGAAATACACACCTATGCCAATTACAGTCTCTCAACAGTTGTGTGTACCAGGTCTGAATAAGAATGGGCCTGTCAACAGTAAAGTATGAATGGAGGATAGATACAGAACATGGAAGATAAATAACATGCTCCTTTCTGTTATTTTTTTCTGGGTAGATTTAGAGAAAGAAGAACCCATATTTTCAATTGTGTACCCAAAGCTAACACCAACTCCAATGGACAGTACCAATCCAATGCCATATAGATAATCCTAATTAAACTAAATATGTCAAAGAACAAAGCAAAAGTCATGAATCTGGGAAAGAGACATGTAGAGAGAAGGGCAGATAAATAGTAGTGGGAAGAAGATTAGAAGGTGTTAAGAGAACACAGAATACAACATACAATACATATATATATTGTGTGTGTGTGTGTGTGTGTGTGTGTGTGTAATATGAACAACTTCTCTCTGGTTAACTTTCATAGTGATGAAAAGCATGAAGTAACTTTCCGGGAGAGAAAACAGCACTAGTGATCTTGCTTAGATATGTACCCTAAGCATTTCATAGATATGTGTGTGTGTGTATACATATATATGAAATTTTCATACTTTTAAACGTATATGTACATTAAGAGTAAATTGTATGTAGGTTTTTACACAAAATTTGTGTTCAATCTAAATTCTATATGTATGTATGAATTCTATATGTATGTATTTTGACTTAGAAAAGCCATAAGAGCTGAGGTATGTACTTGTCTGTTTTTTTTTTATGTCAGTGCTTATGTAAGCACAAAGTTATATCCAATACAAAGCATGTGAAAATATAAGTGGAACAAAAACTATGAGGAAGAGGATTAAAGGGGGAGACAGGAGAACAAAAAAACAGTAATGGGAAAAGTAAGAAGGGGAGAATGGGGGGAACTTGGGGAAACGGGATGATTGGGAAAAAGGAAGGTTGGATAGAGGGGCAGGGAATCACATAATTTAATTAAGGGAGCCATCTTAGGGTTGGTAAGAGACTTGAACCTAGAGGGGCTCCCAGGTATCCAGGGCGATGTCCCCAGTTAGCTCCGTGGGCAGCTGAGGATAGGGAACCTGAAATGATCCTATCCTATAGCAATACTGACGAATATCTTGCATATCACCATAGAACCTTCATCTGGCAATGGATGGAGATAGAGACAGAGACCCTCACTGGAGCATCGGACTGAGCTCCCAAGGTCCCAATGAACAGCAGAAGGAGGGAGAACATGAGCAAGGAAGTCAGGACCACGAGGGGTGCACCCACCCACTAAGACAGTGGGGCTGATCTATTGGGAGCTCACCAAGGCCAGCTGGACTGTGACTGAAAAAGCATGGGATAAAACTGGACTCTTTGAACATGGCAGACAATGAGGGCTGATGAGAAGCCAAAGACAATGGCACAGGGTTTTGATCCTACTTCATGTTCTGGCTTTGTGGGAGCCTAGCCAGTTTGGATGTTCACCTTCCTAGACATAGACGGAGAGGGGACTTCCACAGGGCAGGGAACCCTAACTGCTCTTTGGACTGGAGAGGAAGGGGGAGAAGAGTGAGGGGAGGAGGAGAAGAATATGAGGAGGGGGAGGAAAAGGGAAGGCTAGGAGGAGGCAGAAATTTCTTTTTTTTTCTTTCAATAAAAAAAAGTAATGGGAAAGAAAGAGCAAAATATATGAATTTATGTAATTCAAAATCTAAATTTAAGCATGTGTATATGTGTAGAAAATAGAGAGAGAGGCAGAGAGATAGAGAGAGGGAGAGATTAACAGATTAGACCAGAAACAAAAAGGAAACTATTCTAGAAGGAATAGAATCATCAGAGTTGAGAACAGATAAAGAAGAGGTCATGTTGTACCTATATAAACATTATGATGAAAACAACTACAACTTTTAGTAAAAGGACTTTCCATTTCTCAGTTTTCACGTATTTAGGCATTTTTATTTTCAAATTAAGAATCCTTACATTGTGTTAGCATGCTTTAATGTCAAATTGTTCTTCATTGAAATTTTGATTCACAACTAGTTATGAAATTTTTATGAAAAACAGACTAACAACTCAATGTGTATTTTCAATTCTGAGACTTCCTTCTTCTTCATTCTCACCATGAGAAACTCTGAAAGTTCTTAATCTACAGAGGATTATATCCAATTCAAAAAGCCTAACTTCATAGTTGGCAAGTGTCCATTTGACAAATAGTGGAAGACACAGCCGTCAGGCTAGCCAAAACCACAGTAGTGTTCTGATCAAATAGATCCAAACCCACAAGGCTTTCTGAATATTATTTACAGTTTTCTGTGAATGCATGGCTAGACTGAGCTTAGGCAAGTCAGCCAGGAAAAATCAGAGTGTCTGCTAATATATCAAACCTGAATTTTATATCATTAGTTTTACTGCCATTGCATAGCTTATGTCTTTGTTTCCCAAAGGGCTTGCCCAAAATTCAATGATAATTTGTCATTCCAAGCTTTAGTAAGTTTGCTAAGTTCTTTGGGGGATACATTTTTAAGATGGGTAATATGGTAAACTTTAATATTCTGAGAGTCATTACTACCATGAAGTCTACTCTAACCACAAAAACTGTTTATGGTGTCATTGAGCCATGCTCTATTTTGCTCTTTAGTGATGATTTTAATAGTTAATGATCTTGTCGTATTGTGAGTTCAATTCTCTGTATAAGTTTAGTGACTAAGAAAAATTCAATATAGTATAAATATTAAGGAAATGTATAATAAATTTAGACACTGAACTTGGATTTGTGGTATCATTAATTATACAATCTACACCTGTAGAAAAATCACATTTTCTCTCAGAGCCTCAAGTTTGTCATCTGTAAAATAGGATTAACATGCTAATACTCTTATCCCTGGTTGTAGAAAGCAATCAGCATTAAATGTAGGGACTAGAAAATATCAGGGAATCAAACCTTAACATTGATGCTGATGACAACAGGCTTTCTTACTCATGGTATGCTACTGAAGATGATGTTGAACACACAGAATAACAGTTTAACCTTTTATGATCAACTCTTTTATAAAGTAAAGTTTTCGCTTTAAAAATCATTTTCATTCTATATAATATTTAGCCTGATATTTCATTGTTATTTTTTATAGAAAGGTATTCAAGTAGGTTTTATTGCTTCAATATTATTCTCCGAGGTAAGAAGTAATGTCACGTAATCTGGTTAACATACCAGTGAAGGGACTGGATTCAAATTCAAGGAAAGAGTTTTACATGCTTACAGTGAAAATGGACACAAATGCTTTGGTCACAATGGTATAGCGGAATATATTCTAACAAATATACAGTACATATATACATATACACATATACATTATATATGTGTTATATATAATATATTTGCAATATGGAATATATTTTAAGAAACAAGAATCTCAAATATATGGTAGAATTACTACATTTCAGGGATGAAGAAAATATTAGGGATATCTTCCAGAGATCTGAGACAATCCATTCAAGTTACCTTATAAGAAAATAGTAACCGAGAATTTTTATTTATGTTTTCTTAAATAGTAATCAAAGTCTTTCTTTTATTGTACATGACAGATGCAGAAAAAATACTAATTCTTGTACTTTTGAACTTCAAAACAACATGTATTAATAGAATAAAACTAGTATTGCACCTTATTGAAATCTCCTAAGAAAAGATGGTATGATTTGTGTTGTAGCACAATATTTATATTGGCCACTTAATTTTCCATGAAATTAGAATAATTTTCAAGTGCTATATTTAACACACATGTTACATAGGTCAAAAGAAGACAGAAACATTTATTAAAAATGGGAAGCTAGACATGAAAGGAAAACTGAGAAAATAAGTAAATTCTGTTTAAAAATGGTAATTATGTTGACGGGATATAGAAGAAATCTTTAAGAAAGATATAATTCCTGACTAAATAATCATAATGAGATGAACTGCATAAAATTGCTTTGTGATCAGTATCTAAATCAGAAAAAGAATTGGAAAAAATCCATGCAATGAATAATATTTTAGTGTATGGGTAGAGAAGATCAACATGAAAATCAGATGTCCATTAATGTAATGATGTTGCTGGAAACACTCAGTAATAAGTTAAGTAAATAACTGGCAGCAATTGTATTGCACGACCCACTGAAGTTGCATAGGATTCATCAGCAAAAGGATCAAAGAATATTCATTGTAGGAGTTCTTGTGGCAGAATTCAGTGGACAGCAAACAAGGAAAGGAGAGAGAAAGTAGTAGATACATTGTAGATATAACAAATAGATATTTGATATTACAGTTGATATAATATAAATTAACATAGTGAAGTGAAAAACTACAGCCAGGATAGAAGTTAATGAACAAAGGACCCATGGGAGATGAATTTTGTGGATAAAAATTGTCAATCATATGAGACAATCTCTAAGAACAATTGACATACTTACGTGACAAAAATGTTCCTGAGGAATTGAAATATTTCAATAATATACCCTTTAAATGTGTGATTAATTATCCCTGAACTGTGTATGAATAAGGGGCTTATAGTTATAGACTCAGATACATAAATTTAAGAAAAATATATGAAAACTGACTATAATTTAACAAATTCCATTAGTCATTTGTTCTCCTTTCTTACCCTCTCACATCTTCCCTTTCTTTTCTTTACTTTTGTCAAGTATCATGGTATCAAAAATCACCCTTTGGGGTAACAAAAATATATATTTACAGATATTTCTGCCGGGAAGAGATCTGAACAGTGACAGAAAAGAATAGTTCCAGCACTCTCAAAAAGGAAAACAACCTGTAGCACAAATGACCTCAATAAAAAAGGGTCTAAAAATCCACAAATACTTTTCAAAAGAGCAAGAACAAAAAATCTGGTCAAATGAAGCCGCACATAATGCTGTAGTAAACAGCTATTGCAGTTAGGCTACAGGAACGCAGCTATGAAATATGAAGTGCTCCTAGAACAAAAGAGTTGAGAGAACGAACTTCTGTAAAGACAGGCTTGAGAAGAGTGTTAGTGATGAAGAAGCATTTTTTGGTTCTATCTCTGACTCCAAGTTCTGAAAATCAACATACTTCATGAATATTTTTTTCAGTGTCTTTAAACATGTGGAGGGAAGACCATTAGAAAAATAAGCAGTCACGGTATACATGTGAAATGAGTACCAGATGGTGTTGGGCACCCACATGCAGTATCTTTCACCACTTTTCTCCTGACTGTAATTCTCTAATCATTTCCACCTATTCAGTTTTTGCTTTGCAGCTTTTCATGAGTTAGGATCATGTCAAACTCCTCAAACAACATTAAGTGGAAGGATTTTTGCACTGTGCACAAAAAGCTACATGTTACGATCCTGTTTGGTCCTCTAGATTAACAGGAATTAAAACCATAAAACAAGAGAGCTATCAAACAGATAAAAACTCATCAGTACAGGTAATGAAATATTGTGTAAAAAACCCTGTAGACACATACAATAATTTAATTTAAAATTACATTACAGTATAGCATGTCTGAACAAATATGGAATCAATGAATGCTTCCAATTGTATATGGTGCAACTTTCGTTTCAGTTTGCTGTTTCTATTGTTTCATTAAAAGTTTTATACACTCTATTATAGCTTATGAACAATTGTGTCAAATATTCTAAATTACGTTTCAGTGTTGATATGTTCTTTTGTATATATAATCTCATTCATGTTCATTTTAGAAGGAAATATTTCAGCACTAAGTATGGTAGGTTTTAAGGTTTAGATTTATTGTTTTAATTATATATGTATTTGTGTTTGTTTATTTACAGGTCAGAACAGTGCCACCTGAGACCAGACATGTAGATTGTCTGAAGCTGGAGTTACAGTTGTGATTTACTCAGCTTTTATTTGGGAACCAAACTTTGGACTTCTCCAAGACAAGGATATGCGCTTAACTGCTGAACCCTCTCTCCAGGAGCAAGTATGTGGTATCTTTGCTTCACTAAGTTTACACCTTCCCACTTATATAACTAGGCTTATCTTTGAACTCAGATAACTCAAATCATTCTGTGAGTATGTTTGCTGGGGGTGCATTAAACATCCAGTCACATAAAAGATGCAAAGATTTACGTATGTAAATGGAAGCTCCATATAACTTGTTTTCAGTTATTATGAAACAATTTTTTCACTAAAAGGTAAACTTAACAATTATCAATTTCTACATGGTCCATGGTAAGCTTAACAAATCCCTCCCGTTTTATGGATAGGTATAAAATGAACGTGAATTTACATCATCAGATTTTTATGTTAAAATCCCTTTATCATATAAACTTTTGAAGCTACTGTGGCAGTTAGAAGTGGAAGCTGAAGCTTGAGGAGCCTGTACCTTATCATGCATTGTAGCCAGAAGCAGATGTTTAAAAATTATTTTTTGGTTACCATGAGAAACATTTTATGATTACATTTCCTGTGGTGCTTTGAGTTCATGACTCATTTCAACAAAAAAAAAAATTAAAACAAAAGCTGTATGTGACGTTTTATTTGGTGGTTTCTGCTGTATTTATTTGCACTTGTCCATAGGTTTTGAAGTGGTATCTTCTTGGAAACATTAGCCACAGATCAATAATCAACCCCTTATGGACAGAAGCGACAGAGAAGAGTATGCTGGGATCTCTGGAAGGTATGGCTTCATCATAGGAGAGATAGGGTGTGCATTTTACTTGGTATGTTTCATTCTTAAGAAACTGGCTTCACTGTACAGAATTATTCAAGTAAATAATGGATAATATTGACTCAGTTTATTTTACTACAGAAGAGTTAAATATTGTGGTCAATAACGAACTCTGAAGTGAGACAGTGAAGGGCAAAAACTGGTTGGAAATCTTATTACCTGATTTATGTTGGACAGCTGTCAGACAATGGGCACAATTGTTGAAAGTATTGTGTCATCTAAAAATAAAATTGCTTAAGATGGTGCCAGGGACATAGTAATTTACCACCAAGTAACTTACACTTCTCTTTTGTTTTCTTTGTCTCTCTGCCTCTCCTGTGTGTGTAGCATTGTCGTATTTGAATTTGGCCTAGGTGTGAAATCTTGATAGGATTAGATGAAACTTTCTTTTATTGAGTCTTCAACATTAACTTGTAGCTCTCCTTGGATAAGGTGTCTTTACACTAATCTCATTTATTTCCTTGTCAATTCTTCCTTGAGATTTTTATTTGAAATGGCTTTATATTTTAAATAAAGTGGCTTACATTCACATGACAACACTCCAAAATGCTAATGTTTACTGTTTTCTGTGTATGAAAATTTAAACTTAAAATTTCTGAAATTTGGGATTAAAATATTTCTTTGAACATATTATACTTTGCAGTTCTCTTACTAGAATTTATCATTTTACAAAATCTGCCTTTACAAAAAAGGATTTGCGGAAATGACAAGACTGCACCGAAGAAACTCATTTCAGCTACTGAAAGTAATTTCTCAACAGTACCACATTCAGTACGCAGTTGTTGCTAGCACATAACCCTCAGTAAATTCTTCTATCAATCTCTCATAGCTGGTATATATTTTCAAATATGTAAAAAAAATCGATTTATTGACAAATATATGGTTTCTTTCTATATTGTAGATATTTCCCATATTAAATATTGTCCTTAAAGATCATTTGTAGCACACTTAATATTTTATAGGAAATTTATTTTATATCATAATTTGTTAATAATTTTCAGAGAACTACTAATTTATATTAAAACTATATCCATTCTAGGAGGAAGTAATAAGAACTATATTAAGTGTCATATTGAAAACAGTAAGAAAAAACAAATACTACACACAAAATTACATTAAACAACATTTTTCAGTTCCTGGATATCAGAAGACAAATAACAGTATAGCTCAAAACAAGGTAAATGGAAAAAGAAAGACCTCATATGTGACATTTTACAGTTCATATAATTTTCTTTCTTTAACAAAAGGGCAAGCAACCAAAACAGAGATCAGGAAATTGCCTGCATACATAGGTTAGAAGCAAAAGAAAGATTGTACATAGAAACATTCCATCAGCAAAGGATGTCTCTTTGTATTCCATTAGAGTATTATTCAGCACATGCATACGAAAAATTCCTAAGACCACAGGGGGGAAAAATGTCCTGATTATTAGAAGTATCAGGTTTGGAGTTGTGGGGTTTTTTATAAGGTATTAAAATAAAATCTTGCTATTTTCCCTGCCTTGGGACCCTTTTTCTCCTGTTGAGTGTCCCTGTTCAGCCTTAGTGTGATGTTTTTTTTTTCTTATTGTATCTTGTTTGGTCATGCTTGTCTGTTGTCTCTTGGAGGTCTGCTCTTTTCTGAAGGGAGACAAAGGAGGAATGGATCTGGTGGAGAAGGAAGGTAGAAAAGGAGCAGGGAGGAATGAGGGAGGGTAACTGTGCTTAGGATGTATTGTATGAGAGAAGAATCAACTTTGAATTAAAAAAGTAAAGCTTGGGGAGGACCTTGGCCTTCCCACAGGGCAGGGCACCCTGACTGATTTTGGACTGGAGGGGGAGGGGAAGGGGGATGGGAGGAGCGGGAGGAAAATGGGAGGAAGGGAGGAGGTGGAAATTTTTAATTAAATTAAAAAAAAAGTAAAGCTTGGTTTCACTAACTAAATTAGAAAATCTCAGGAATCGTGGGGCACTCAGCACACAGCGGTGCCTCTCCTAAGTGGAGTACTAAGCAGACCTGAAATAAATATACTGTGCGTTTCCAATGTAGCAAATCTAAAGACCAAAGCTAGCGAGGGCAAAGCTGCCTCTTGATAACTAGACTATGTCCCACTGAAAAGCTAAATAATTGGAATTCCTATTCAACATTCTAAAACTATAATCAACAATAATAAGCTCCTATTAAAAATTACCATGCTAACAAAGAGTATACTTTTGACAGCAGAAGAAAATCAATAGAAGTCAATTCAGAACTTCTGTAGATACTAGAGGTAGTTCATAGAATGAGAAATATTCAACATGGGTTCAGGTATTTGAATAATGCTCCTCACTTGGGGGCACTCTTTGGGCACTGATTAGGAGGAATGCCTTCCTGGAAAAAGCTTGTGTCACTGCTTGCAGGTTTTGACAGTTTCTACCCACAAAGATTTTTCGGTATTCTCTCTGCTTGTGTCTTTGGTTGAAAATGAGAACTCTTGGATTTCTGCTTCTGCCTCTTGGTGTGATTACAGCCTCCTCTTTGTAAAGTCAAAATTAATTAGTTTTCCTTTCCATTAGTTCTTTTTGAGTCATTGTGTTTTATTATAGCAACAGAAAGATAGCAAATACAGAAGGTATATAGGTATGAATTGTATATCATAAAATTAGTATAACTTCATCCTAAATTCTCTGTTAGAATATAAATGCAAATGATACAAGAAAGATCAAAAACATGAGAAAATTAAAAGCTACTACAACTGGTCTGAAAATATATTAAAATAAATTGCTTGTGGGATGAATACAATGATGAAAAATATTCATGAGCTTGAACACAAAGGAATAAAAGTTTCCCAATATAAAAATAATAAGGAAAAAATAATTATAAAATGTAGAGAATGAGTGTCAATACTACATATACTTATGCAATGTAATATAGTCATTCCAGTTTTCAACTGTGGAAGGTAATATTGAACAAATATGTTTTAACAAAAGTATAAAGTTAATTTAGTGAAGAAAGGACAATCAACCAAAAAAGATTCTCAAACAATTATGCAATAATACAAAACTAAGACTTATAGAGTACACAATATTTAACAAAGTTAATACAGTGAGACATAAATTTAATGTGCTTATGTAGAGGATACACAGAAATGATAGAAATGGGAGAAGGGACTTTGACAGCCTCCAGGCTAATGCAGTGATTCTCAGCCCGTGGGTTTGTGACCCTTCAGGTATTAAATGACCCTTTCATAGGGTTCACCTAAGACCAGTAAGAAACAGATATTTAAAGTAAGATTCATAAAAGTAGGAAAGTTACAGATAGGAAGTAGCAATGGAAATAATGTCATGGTTGGGGTCACTACAGCAGGAGATGTATTAAAGAGTTGCAGCATTTGGAAGGTTAAAAACTATGGTTCTGTTGTAAACCCTAGACCCGGCCAGTTCTCATGGGAAGACCTCAGTTTGCTTAAACAACAGACAGATGTTAATCATGGGAGCTATCCTGTCAAAAAAAAAGTTAGATATGAGGTAAGGAATAAGAAAAAAGATGTGCCTTTTAGCTGAATCCCCTGATAGACAGAATGTACCCTTCTCATTAAGCATCCTTGAGGCATCAATATGTTGTTACTTTTATTTAAAAAATGAGTCAGGCAGAAATAATTATGTCAATTGACTAGGATAGAGAGGACAATCTTAGTCCATCAGTTACACTTGCATGATCATTGACAAAGGCATGAACAACATATTTCAGCAAAATAATAATAATAATAATAATAATGATATAACAATTCTGTAGGACCTGAACATCAACATGCAAACAAATGAAAGTAGACTCTTATCTGACACACTGTACAAAACTCCATTACAAATGTATTATGTCTGAAACATAAGACCTGAGACCCTGAAGCTACTAAAGGATAAAGTACTTAAGAGGCTTCAATTTATAGGCACACGTAACGACTTTCTGTTTAGGATTTCTGTGGTCAGGTAGTGATTTCAACAATTGACAAATGGAATCTCATAAAATCAAAAATCTATGCAGCAAAGACAACTCTAGAATAAAGAGGTAGCCTATGGAATAAAAGAAAGATGTTTCCAGCTGTACATCAGACAGAGAGTTAGTAATTAAAATGCATAAACAACTAAAAAATTAAACATGAAGAAAATAAACAACCCAAATTAAAAACTAAGCTAAGAAACTGAAGGAATCTTCTCAAACAAGAGAAACAGATGGCTGACGAACACTTTTAAGTTTTTTTCAATGTACTCCACTGTCAGGGAAAAGTTTTTTAAAATCACATCCTGATCATGAATAATAATCAGGAAAATAATAACGTCAAGTTGGTGTGGATGTCGGAAAACAGAGCTATAAACTGTTACAGGAAACAAATAAGAGCAGCCTCTTGGAAATCAGTCTGGAGGTTTCCCAAAAGCCTAGAAATATGACTCCCACAGGTCCTAACTCTATCACTTCTGTACTACATCCAAAGAACTTCATATTCCACTATAGAGATTTCTGATCATCTATGGTTACTATTTCTCTGTTCTCAATAGGTCAGAATTGGGATAAACATAGATAATCAAAAACTAATGAATGCACAATAAATGTCATGTGTTGATCAATAATATAATGCTACACACCTGCAAAGAAAGAGTGAAATATTCTGCTTAAAGGATAGGATGGGGATGTGTGTGTGTGTGTGTGTGTGTGTGTGTGTGTTGTACATATATATGTGGAGAGAGAGAAAGAAGTCACTAAGGCTTAGAAAGACAGACATTTCATTTATCTCTTAATGGGTTTCCTACCATTGATTCTTTTCTTTCATATGCTTGATTTAGACTGCAAGTAGAACCCAGATAAATAGAAATAGATGTTTGGGGGAGGATCTTATTTGCCTTTTTTTAAAAAAAAAATTTTTTATTGAGCTCTATGTTTTTCTCTGCTCCCCTCCCTGCCTCTCCCTCCATTCAACCTTCCCCCATAGTCCTCATGCTCCCAATTTACTCAGGAGATCTTGCCTTTTTCTACTTCCCATGTAGATTAGATCTATGTATGTCTCTCTTGGGGTTCTCATTGTTGTCTACATGATCATATTTCTTAATGAAGGTGAAAGTGAAAGTAGAGTGGGGAAGACATTAGATATGGGGTTGTAGGTTCAAATATGGAGAGGCGTGGTGGATAGGAAAACTAAGAGTGGGAAAGGCTAAACCCAAATGAGGGGTGTGTGAAAAGCTATATAGAAACATGTGATCTTGCAACCAAAGTAAAAAGTGTAATTACAAGGCAAGCCTGAACCAAACCAAATCCTAGCATAGGACAGGGAGTTGGGCATGACATCCTTCACATAGCCAAAGAGGTTTTTGGCAACGGTAAACTGTTTGGAGACGAGACAGTTTTTTCTCTGAGTGTAGGTTCTGGAATGTCTACCACTCTCTGGTGTAAGACCACATATCTGATGATATTTGGGCAGTTCAAATGGATCTTGATTTTTTTTTTAAAGATGCAAGGCTGGGTGGGTAGGAAAGTGGTTGTACATCTGAGAAGAGTTGGGGAAATTAATGTGATCAAAATAAATGGCCCCTAACTCTGAAATTAGAGGAGATGATAGAACACAGGTGACATTAAAGAACAGTGTGTATGTGTTGTGGGAGTAATCAGGTTAAAAGTTTAAGTGGGGATTGGATAAAGGGCATAAGGGAGAGCAGGACAGGCAAGGTGTGTGTTTCACCAAACTAAGGCTATATAAAGAAGAAACATGACAGTCTGCTATTTTCTAAGCAAATTGGAAAGGCAGGGATGATTTGTGTGCTGTAGCTCCTCCCCACACCTGTTCACTAGGGAATGGTTGGTCCATCCTCAAAGAGCTTAGCCACAACACAGTATAAAAGTTTGGGGCGCCTTTCTAGAGGATCATCAGATGAAATACCATTAAAAGAGAGATCTCTTTTTTCATGGTTTGGGAAATAAAAGAAGTTATCTTGCCCCACCAATAAGCCACTCACCTCATACTTATTCATAAAGTGTCATTAAAGTCCTTGCATGATACATTGAGGTCCCATCCTATCTTTTCTGTGCTTTGTTTGTCAAAGAAACATTTAACTAAGCTTAAACTGTAGTCTTTCATTCAAAAAGGCAAGACACAAGAACCCCCTTTAACAATGCTAAAATTTGCGCAGGAAATCAAAGTAAAAAACTGTTACACTTTTGAGTTGGGATAGGTTTGGCACCAGTGACGAACAGTCTATATCTAACCATCAATCTGTCCTCCTATGTGTTAAATTGAAAACTATTTTTGCATATTTAAATTATTAAAAACTCAAAATGATTTTTTAAAAACAGAAAGATGAAATGAACTTAAAATTCAAGTAAATAATTCTTAGAGTACAGGCATACAGGCATGCCCATTCATTTAGCTATTGTTTTCCTAATACAACTACAGAGATAAGTCATTGAGAGCTTTGAGAGCAAAGTCTTAGTTATTTGCCATCTATTCCTTAAAATTTAACAACAATTTGACTAGACAACTATATGACAGCAAAAAAGTCTTTCAAAAAAGTGATAAAAACGTGCTTCATCAAAATCTCAAACTTGTCCTTAAAAAGACATTACCGAGAGAATTAAAGCAGTTCAGAAAATGAAAATGAAGGATAACTGTAAACCAGTATCTGATAAGAAATCTATATGAAAAATTTAAAGAAACTTCAATATCCAATATATATATATATATATATATATATATATATATATGTATATATATATATATATACCCAATTGATGTTAACATTTCATTAAAAGGAAGAGTAAAATTAGAAAATTAGTAAAGACATTTGACTATGCTTAATTTACAAAATTTATACTAAATATAAAATGAGATGTGTTTTTTTTAAAAAAACAAATTTAAATGATTATTTTAAACAAAAGTGAAAACCTAATAGAAAAAGTAGAAGTCACAGGATTTCCCTGTGAAATTTGAAATGTTTGAAATATCGTGGAAAATATTTTTTCACTATTTAGAAGTTTAAAGGCCTCATTTTGCAGTAGCATTCTGTTTATAGCATGTATTCACAAGTAAGAAAGGTGACTATCTATAAAAGCCTTATTAAAAATTTGTACTCATTTAAAATTTCTAAATTTCAAAATTAACTTTAGAAGTCACCTTGTGTATGCTTTCTCTCTCTCTCTCTCTCTCTCTCTCTCTCTCTCTCTCTCTCTCTCTGTGTGTGTGTGTGTGTGTGTGTGTAAAAGAAAGAGAACACAGTTAAACCAAATCAATTGGAATCTGGGAATATTGTAGAGTGTTAAGAGGGAGCCATAATGAGCTGGAGTCTTCAGAAACTAAGTATACAGAAGGATTTTTCACATGTTGTGAGATTGAGCTAACAGTAAACTGAGAATGCAGGACATTTCAGGTAATACATAATGACATAGTTTCTGTTTGTGCTAAAACTTCAGTAAATTTATCCTTAGAAGTACTTTGTATTTTTTCACTAACATGATGTTTTAGTTTTATTTGACACTTATAGACATTTATGGAAAAAAATTAGTGCTTCTGAATTTTCTAATAACTGTAAAAATAATGAGTCATACTAATCTCTGAGAATGATAAGTCTCCATGGGTACCAGAGCACAGTAATTTATTAATTACATGCTAATTTACTTGATAGACAGTCTGCAGATTAAAGCATTATTGCTACTATACAGAAAATCTTTCTTTAAACAGTAGACTAAGGACCATAGATTATCACAAGTGTGTTCACGAAGCAGATATTTTCATTTTGCCTGCTTGCCTGGCACATGTCCCATAAGCCAGATCCAGCATTAGCCACGCTGGATGGAAAGTCGCAGTCTTGTGTCAGTATCATAAAGTAGAGCAAATGATCCTTACACATAATCCCATGCAACATCACACTTCAAGGTCTGCAGATGGCAATGCAGTAATAGCTCTTCACTTTTAAGTACCCTCAATTTGCCATAAGTTCTCTTCTATCTGCCCTCTGCTACTGATTTTATTACTCAAAATTCCTGTAAATAACTTTTATCTCTGGCCGTATTTTTATGGGAAGCCGGTCAAAATAAAATATTAATTTACAAAACAGTTACAAATTTTATGTATCTCTTCTGGACAGAATTTGGAGAATATTCCTATACCCGACAAGTCTTCAAATTTTATGTAATATATAACTTAGTATAAATAAGTCTTTGTGATATACCCTGAAAATGAAAACATGTGCAGTAGAGAATCAGGGTTTGGCACAGTAAGTGAAGTGTGTCTCTAGAATGTATGAAGTCCAGAATACAATTCCCAGCACTGGGTAGACTGGTTTCAGTGCTACCGTAAATGCAGCACTGGTCCATGAGAATGGAAGTTCAGAAAATCTGGTTGTCCTGAATTATATGGTAAGGTCAGGGTCAGACTGGAATGCAAGAACCCTGCCTAAAACAAAAATCAATTAAAAAAAAAAGAAAAGAGAAAGGGGATTAAGAATATATATATTAATCCCCTTTCTCTTTTCTTAATAGGTAATTATGAAGGATATATATCCTTCATAATTACCTATTAAGTGTTTCAGGAGAAATTTTATAATCAATACACATGAGAAATTAAAGGAGAAACACTGGGAACCATAGAAATCAACACCATAATACCTAAGTGACATAATAGTGGTAATGATATTTAATATTTCAGTAAAAGTCATTTTTGGTTGATAGTGTATTCAGAATAAGTACACTCTCTAGCTGAATTGAATCGCTGCTTTCATTTACTTATTAATAAAGTTGCAGTGATGATGTCTGAATTGTGTCAACTACAAGGGCTATTTACAGCCAAGGGCACTTGGAAGAGAAAATCTTTTAAGGGATAACTTTTGTTCAAGTTTTTACCTATCACATTTATCCAACATTAGCAGAGCAAATAATTTCATCTTTTAAAACAAATCACTGGGCATGAGGGTCTAAGATGATGGATGGCGGGATTCTTGTTTGAAGTCATGTTTTTGAAAACTTTGTAGTACAGGTTTACTCTGACTCAAACATAGGATTCTGTTCTTTTTAAGCTGTGTGAAGAAAGAAAAACATCAATGGCATTAGTATTGTTTTTTAATTGGCATTTTCACACTTCCTTTTAAATAAGTTACTGTTTCAATGTGTTTGAGTGCATCTGGGTGGCCACTGTTATATATGACATATGCTGCATGTTTGGAAACATTTTCCTGAGCATGAAGCTCTTCTAAGTTAATTTTTACTATTCGATTTCTACCAAGTCACTGAAGAAAGAGTGAAGAGTACATTCAAACACGTTTAGCAGAAACTCAGGGACAGAATGGATTAAAATATTTAAATGTTCTTCACTTGGATAGGGTCATGAATGAAGATACGCTTTGCTTCTTATAGAAATAGTGATATTTCTATAAGAAAACTTTAGAGGGAAAGTGCCTAGTTAGACTGAGAGAAATGGCACTATATAGCCCAGAGAAAGAATTTTTTGGAAGAAAACAGAACTATCTGATGTGGAACTCAAGTCAGCTTCATAGATGGATTGTAGTGTTTGACATCATCACACAGATGACCAGTCAGGATGAGAGCAAAACTCAAGGTCAGCTGTATCACATAATCCTCAGGCTGAATTCCCTTTGATGCTTCCAACCTAGAAACCAATATTTTATCCAAAATAACTTCCCTCACAAGAAATTCCATTCAAAGAAATGTAAGACAAGAGTCTGTTTCTGTTAGTCAAACATGAGTGGAAACAGAGGTATAACAGAGCATAAGCAAGGGCTGAGGTCACCTTTGTGTTGTTACCACCCATGAACGTGTGAGGGCCTCTTCTTCCCCACTCCCTGTTGCTGCTCTGCAAATCGCAAGTGCAGTCACACCTATTTAACCTTTTAAGTTACTCTTTGTCTTTGAGAGATGTTTTGAAATTAGTCTTTTTTAAAATTTTAAACATGAAGTCCTGCATATTGAAAACTTATAATTTAAAAAAAAATGACTAAATGGGCTCTCCTGAGCACACCAACTAGACTGACTAACCCAATTCTTTATTTATGAGTTCAATTGTAAACTGTAAATTGTAAATAAAGTAGAGTCAGATTGAAAAAGACATAGCTGACATCAACCTCTAACCACTATGTTCAAGCATGAGTGTGTGTATACCCACATACACATGTATACCTTCGCACATGAAAACACATATGCACACATGCTGCACAAATGTTAAACAAACAAACATGCAAACACAATTCAAGTCTATTTGAAGGTTTTAAAGCGAGACCTGAAATTCTGACGCTGCTAGAGGGAAAAAAACGGGAAAACTATTTCAAGGGAGTGATTTCTGAAAGGGACTCGACTCTAGCCTCTCAGGAAATAACGGAGCGATTTGACAGTTTGCATTAGATGAAATTAAAATGCTTCTTTACAGCAAAGGAAATCATTAACTGAGCTAAGAGAAAATTCACACAATGTGAGAAAACTGTGCTAACTACATATCTGATGTAAAATTAATAATGAAATATACAAGAACTCAAAACATTAAATACAAGAAACCAAGCAATCAAATTGATACATGGACCATAAAATATACAGACAATTCACAAAAGATGAAATACAAATGGCCTGTTGGGGAAGTACAAAGTTAAAACTGCTTTCAGATTAAGTATCACCACAGTCAGAATAGCCAGTATTTAGGAAACACCGAATTATATTGATGATCCAAAGAAAAAGGAAACCTTTCAGACAGCTAGTAGTAATGCATATTAGCCTAGCCACTATGAAAATCAGTAAGCTATTTCCATAAAATCTAAAGCTATAAAACCCAGCTATATTACTTCTGGTATTTATCTGAGAGACTTAACACATAATGAAGATATTTGTACATAGATATTTATTATACTGCCATGCATAAAGATTAAGTTATGAACTCAAACAAGATGCCTGTCAGCATAGAATGGATGAATAAAATATGGTACATAGACACAATGAAATTTTATTCAGCCCTAAAGCAGAATCTATCATTTGTGGGAAAGGGGACGCACCTGGATATTATTAAGCTGAGTAAATTAGATCAGTCTAAGAATGAAATATATTGTATGTTCCCTCATCTATAGATACTAGGTTTTATAGACTCAAAAAATCAAGTAGGTATATATGACATAAAAGTAGAAATGAAATTCTACGTAAATGAAGAGGATTAAAAGAAAGTAGGTTTGGAGAAGGGGAGAGTATAAGTACATATGGTGGGGAGATGCGGTCAAATTCCACTATATACATGCATGAAAATGTCTTTATGCCAGGCAGTGATGGTGACATACACTTCTAATGCCATTTGGGAGGCAGAGGCAGTCAGATCTCCTTGAGTTCAAAGCCTGCCTTGTCCATAGAGTTAGTTCCAGGAAAGCCAGGGCTACACAGAGAAACCCTGTCTTGAAAAAGAAAGAAAGAGAGAAAGGAAGGAAAGAAGGAAGGAAGGAAGGAAGGAAGGAAGGAAGGAAGGAAGGAAGGAAGGAAGGAAGGAAGGAAAGGAGGGAGGAAGGAAGGAAGGAAGGAAAGGAGGGAGGGAGGGAGGGAGGAAGGAAGGAAGAAAATGACCTTAATTATTGACTTTTGAATTTGCAGACATAATGAACAAACTCTGATGAAAAAGCACATATGGAGACATAGAAACTTGATGAGGCATCGTGACTTGCATCTGAGTCCAGGTAGCAGATTGGGAGACTAACGGCAGGAAAAGCAGTTGAGCCCAGCAGTTCAGAGCCATCTTGGGCAACATAGAAACTTCATCTTAAAAATTAAACACTCATGTTCTTGTATATCACAGTTATTCTTATTTTAACATTAGTGCAATTTAAAGAAATAATTAAGGTTTCTATAAGTTATATTTGGTTATCCACATAGGTTGAATGTCTAAGAATTCATTATAAACGGAAGAGTTTATCTATCAATGGTACTTATGTAGGATGTGTGAGAGTAGCTAATAAATGTGTGTGTACATTTGTATATATGTATACATACATATTTTTGATAAATGACCACTCAAAAGTTTTAATACTTCATTTTTGTGAATCAAAGATTTAAACAAAAATTTAACTTTCCTGATGATATTCTAAGCCATAGTGCTTTTATAAAACCTATGTGATGTTCTTTAGTTTAATATGCATATTAATATCCGAAGGCTCCCATAAACAGTATTTATCATGAAACTAATTACAGGGATGTTTAGCTGTGTTTGTCATCTGAGATCCGGTTATGTAGAGTGGCCATTTGTGGCTGGCACAGAAGCGTTGGCCAGGTCTATTATTTCCATTTTCTAAAAATCTCCACCATCACTGAACAGTGAAGTCTATGATGCTTTTCATCTCACTTGCTTGTCTACATACAAGCACTTTAAAATAGATATACGGTACACTGTGTAACCATTCAAGGATTTGAGATAGTCTATGAAAGTGGCTATAAATGTCAAAATTGTACATCATCATAGTCCTAAATTTGCGTCAGGAAGGGATATTACCAGTTTAAGGCTGTAATCTGTCATGTCCTATCAAGTAACAGCATGACACATCCATTTCCAGGGCTGTTTTTCTCACTCAGAATGCTGCATTATAAAAAATGACTGCACAGGGCATCTAACCTGGATATATAACACTGTCTTTGGCTGGGAGGAATTATTTTACATAGTGGTGATCATTAGCATAACCACTGCATGAGTGTTGTTTTTAATTGTTATTCTTTGACTACAATTGACATTATGCTCTTGCTATAAAAAAAAAGGCAGATCTTCAGTGACTTTATACTGTTTTCTCCTGCAAATATCAGCTTTGGGATGTTTTCCTGTCAAGCAGACATAACTCTATGCAGCTGTAATCGCAAATGAAGTTATATTACCATATTCAGACATTCCCTGTGAGAACACAGGAAAAAGGGTCAATGTATTGCATTTTTATTCATAGTTATAGAAAACCCAAGGTCAGGGTCCCACCCTGGATGTAGTTTGAGAAGAGGAAGAAATAGTCAAGAAAAGATTTGAGATCTATTTGTGTCTCCATCTATTGGTAACTTAACCTTCTCAGTTTATGGAAAAGGACAAACACGCACACACATGTACACACATACACACGCAGCACAATATTTTACTACAGAAAAAAAAAACAGCGATGCTTTAGCCAGTGTGCTTTAACATTGTGTTTTGTTGTTTAATTTGGAAGACAGTTTAATGGACTTGTTATAACATAGCTACTATAGGAAGTAGTAGTTTTCTTTCTTATTATTTGACAGCACATCATTTTGAAATTACAGCAGTTTATAATCTCCTTCAAGCCGTGCATGTATGACACTTTGGTTGACTTCACTATCTTCATTTCTCTCCTCTGTTAAATATTAATATAGAATAGTTCCATCACAATTGCCAAATGGACACCAGGTTTAGGGATGTTTTAAAGAAAGTATTCTCTACCAAAACTTTGAGGAGATTTCCTTTTTCTGGCCCTCAGTTTCCCTGTTATAAGATGAGAGCCATAACAATGCCTACATTACCAGGTTCATTCTGTGACTTCAGTGGCCGTATTATATGTAAAGACAGGAAACTGCAGCTGACACACAAAAAATGGTTAGTTATTAGTTTTATTATAATCATTTACTCCTTTAAATTAGCATGTTGATAAAACTAATATAGGTGGCTGAATTAATTACCATTCTATAATTAATTAATACAAAATTATAATATAGTTATTTATATATTTATAGAGTGTAAGTGATAAGACACTCTTGGTGGACAGATGACATTTCATTGTCAGTTCTTACAGAAAGAGAAGAAAATAACATCAAATAACTTATACTATTAAAAGATTGTTTGAAATTTTATGCTAGCAGAAAACCCAAAGCATCTTGGAGTCTATTAAATAAGCAAGAGATGGGTAATGTGAATAAAATCTAAGAAGAAAGTAAGGGGCAGTTGACTGGAGCCTGTTGGGCTTCAGTAGGAAGAAGAATTCACTTTTATAGAGAAGATATACCTCTTTCTATAAATTATTGAAGGAAAGGCTCAGAGGAAGTGATATAATCTGACTTTGTTTTAGAAGCTCTCTTGACAGCATAAAGAACTGGTTTAAAAGTTAAGAGCGATTCCTATAAAATCATGAGCAGTGTGGTACAGATTCCCAAAATCATTTTAAGAAGAAAGGCATCTAACCATTACTTATAACCCAGTTTCAATAAGAGCAGAAGAAGGAGAATTGCTGGGACTTGATGGCTTCTATCCTATCTAGGGAAACAGTGTTCCAGATTTAGGGAGTAATACTGCCTCAAAGAAATACGTGGATATAAGTGGATAGTAATAGAGAGAGACAACTGAAGGATATGTGCTAAAACAAAGGTTGGGAATAAACAATTGTTATCACCATACTAGAGAATAAGAGGTTCATTCATCAGATGATCTAACCTATTGGTGAGTTCATGGCTAATGACAGATATTTCTCAAGAACCTGTATCCAAGGCAGCCCCTCTGGTCTCAACAAACATGCACTCCTGTTTGAGTAAAATACATTCCAACCTTTGCACACACACACACACACACACACACACCAAGAGAGAGAGAGAGAGAGAGAGAGAGAGAGAGAGAGAGAGAGAGAGAGAGAGAGAGAGAGAGAGAGGTGAGAGAGGTGGAGGGGGAAGAAGTGAGAGAAAAGAATTAGTATCCCATGCCTTTAACTATGGTTAGTTTTTTATCCAATTTAAGTATAATGTATATAAAGAGAAAAAAACTTCAAATGTCTAATGGATAATAAAGGAAAAGAAAAGACATATATTTATATAACATTAATTCTCCTTTATTTTGTGGGTTACCTTGCCTTGACATCAGACTCCACAACTAGTGTTCAGACATATACGAGTTTGCATATTTGGCAAGCTTAATATCCTAATACAACTTTGAAATTTAAACTTTTTTCTTTTATTCTGTTATCAAATCTACTGTGTCTCTGACTAAATGCTTTCTGTTAGAAAGACTAGGTAATGGGTTCCTGCCTATTCCCTTTGATGTCCCAGACCAACGCTTGGACCCACAAGGTCCTGGCTCAGGCCTACGCCCTATAAGTTCCCAGAGTCACACCTGGTCCTGCAGAGGTCTCTGGTTCTTGTCTCCTCTCTCAATTGTGCCACGAGGACATGTGCTCAACTATGTTCATAGCAGCTTTGTTTGAAATAGCCAGAACCCGAAACAACCTAAATGCCCCTCGACCAAATAATGGATAAGGAAGATGTGGTGCCTTTACACAATGGAGTGCTATAGAGCAGAAAAAAATAACGATATCTTGAATTTTTCAGGAAGATGGATGGAGCTAGAAAACATTATTTGGAGTGAGGCAATCCAGATACAGAAAGACAATTATCACATATACTCACTCATAGGTGTTTTTTAAACATAAAGCAAAGAAATTCAGCCTATAATTCACAATCCCAGAGAATTTAGACAACAATGAGGACACTAAGAGAGATTTACAAAGATATAATTTACAAGGGAAGTAGAAAAAGGCAAGATCTGAGTAAATTGGGAGCATGGGGACCTTGGGGGTAGGGTTGAAGCAGGGACGGGACAGACAGAGAGGGGAACAGAGAAAAATGTAGAGCTCAGTAAAAAACAATAAAAAAAAGAAAGACGATAAAATTTGTTACTGCCTTTTTTCATCATTTGAATTTCCTTACACTTCCTTCCAGAGATTTATAGAGATCACAACATTTTTGTCTCTCTCCTTCTGTATCGCATAAAGCATAGAAACTGTCATCTGTTAAACTGACAGTTAAATAAAGATTGATACAACTTAAATATTCCAAAATGATGTCATAAATTTTCATTGACTCCTATCATTCATGTATATTTTGATGCCCTAAAGAAGCAGCTTGGTCCACAGCAATGATATTGTTATCCTTAGAAAGTTATACTACATCTTTGTTCTGATGTAACTAATTGTTCTCTCCACAAAGAGAAGATTCTTTTAGTCACCTATGCTATGTGTACTTTTTAAAATCGTGCTCTTCTTTTCCCTGCTTGATTATTTTATTATGTTTAATCTCAATATTAGTGCATAAAATTGATTATGGAATTTTCAAAATATCAATATAATAAAACATGATAGAAATATATCATGTAATTCAAAGAAATGATAACAAAAAATACTATGAATTTGCATAAGAATAGATAATAGAGAATTGTCTTTCCTCCAGGAGTAAAGAGGACACAGGCTTGAAAGAGGAAGCTGACAGGTAAAGAGAGTCTTTAGAGTAGGGCATGGAGCACTTGGGTCCCAAGACAGGAAGCAATAACAGCTTCTGCAGTAGAGAACAAACATCCTAGATCACTGTCCTTTCCCAAGACCCCACTCAGTGTCTGCTGGGAAATCATTCTCTCTGAAGACTTGCAGGATGACAATTTAAATGTCTCGTTCTGCCACTTCAGAGAAGTCTATCGTAGCAACCATCACAGCCGTGGTTGAATCATTACTAATGTATTTTCTTCTTGAATACTAAAACTACCAGAAAAGCCAAGAGAATTCCCAAGTGTATTCACCATAAAATCTGACCCATCACAAGATTCTTGATAAATTGTACAATATAAGACTGAACAACAGACATTCATGGAAAAGTCATTAAATAGTTTAAAATCTAATTCATGGTATCATTTTAAATCTATCAGCTCAAGTAAAACTTATCAGCTGAAGAAACAGGAATATGTGTTGAAAATATTGTGTTTAGTTTAGGACATGTTGCACAATGGGCAATTCTCTATTAGCAGACACAAATCCTCAGTGGTGAGCACAGTGACACTTTTATGTTTCACTGAAGGGTTTCAGGAGATGCATAGTTGATAGCATTAGGGTGAAGTACGGATTCTAAATACATTCTAAATGTTTTCACTTATTCCCATAGTTTGTAGGCCAAAACTGTATCTTCAGCGAAGCATCTTGGGGACATTATTTTATAAATAAATTTAAATATTTAAATAATTTTAAGTATTTAATTATAATTAAAATTTAATTAAAATTAAACTTTTAAATAAAGGTTTATTAAAACTTATATCATTAATTAAGAGTAAATATTTGTTAAAAGAAGTAATGGAAGTATAGATGATTAAGTCAAACAATAAATATATGTGTACCCTGTAGGTAAGTTTTTTCAAAGTAAAATATCAATAGAGATTTCATAGTCTAACAAAGGTGGGGCTGGATCTTGTGTCATTAAGAATTGCATCCATACCATGGTTCAAAGGTCTATAGAAGATTGTGTTTTTGTGTACGGTTTTCCTAATATACATATATTCATTTGGCTAGATATCAGAAGAATATTAGGCAGAAAATTAGTTTAAAAGCCTTTTTTATTATTCTATTACTATTGAGACTCACTCTTCTAATTAAATACACTTGCCAATGGAAAGCACCATGATTATGATATAAAGCATAGTCATTTTAATAAATTCAAAATCCTCTCAAATTTATAGGCAGACAGCCCATTAAACCTATATCCAAGGCAGTTTTATTAAGATTTTATTTAATTAAAAAAGATCCTGTCATACTTATTGATTGATGGTATACCTTTGCTCTCATTTGAAGTTATTACTATAAGGTGAAACACACAATACAAGGTAGATAGCCCCACATTCCAGAACTTTGGCTGTCATCACATAGACACACTCACTGTTCAACACACTGAAGCCTAAGTACACCATACTTGACTCTGAAAACAGTCAGTTCCCTCCAGAACAGTTCAGTCTATGCTGATCAATATGAATAGAAACATTAGTCAGTATTCAAGTGTTTCCATTTGTAATGGCTATTTAACAGACAGGAGCATGGAGGTGGAGCCCCCTGTACACAATTCAGTCTCATTTTTCTTTATAACCTGCTGGAGCCTGTACATGGATTACTATCAGTTGTTCTCAGAACCTCAATCACAGAGTGGGAAATAGGCTGTCTATTATCGCTAACTTAAGTTTCATTTAAAAAGTTTATTGAGTTTTCTCTCTGAAATAGTGGTTGTTTGATGAAATAGTGTTTAGCAGTGATTATAAAATGAGATTATTACCAATACCAATAAATAAATTAATTTTACCATTTATGTCATTAAACTTACCATTTATCTAGGATTAATGTTCCAGAACTAAATTTTTGATGCAATATTTTATTATTTCTTATCATGCACACACACATTTCCTCTTGAAAGTAACAGGAATCATTGAAACTTTATAGTCAAGAATGATACGCTTATTTTTTTCTTGAAATAAATAAACAAAGTTCACCTATTAGACTGATGATTAAACACTGGAAGACACTATCAATGTACTTAATAAAGTTCATGTCTTATTATTGAATTAGATGTCTCCTATTTAGATGGATGGAGTAGGTTTTCCAAGGATTAACAAATGGAGATATTATACAGATTTCATTGTTTATTGTTATTTTCCTTTACTGATCATTAACAAAGAGAAATGTCAAAAAAAACTTACAATAAAATAATGCAGTAGACATATATAACATGGCTGCTCAAATCAAAGTTTAAAATGATATCAGTAATAAGTAGTACAATATATACTCTTGAGACAGATGGCCTCATTAGAGAACACTTGCTTGTGAGGGGAAAAAGCCACTTAGTCAAAGCTCTGCCTTATAGTTGCTTCACGGTACAGCTCACTTAACGGAATGCAAAGAAGGTAGAGTAAGTTTATGGATATTGAATAATATCTTAGAAATCTTGATATCACCTATAATTCTTAAACACATGTCTAAACCATGAATCCAACACACAGTTATTATGTATAAATATAATTAAATAGTTGTACATATGAAAGACCAAGTCTTTCTTACAGACCATATGTCTCATTTGAGAAGAACAAAAGGATGCATTAATTAGGAAATAAAGGATCCTATCTTTAAAATTAATTCTTAGGAAAAGTAAGACATATTTCTTTTTACGTGAATGAAGCTTTGTATCTTTTGTAATGACAATAAAAAAAGAACTTCCTGGAAAAAAATGACACAATTATTTAATTATGAAACAATTTTAGTTCACTTAGTGTGGCTATTTACTTTTAAAACAAAAGACTTGTTCTAGAATTTAAATATTCCACAGTATGCTATTTTAAATACTTTAAAAAACATGAAGGAAGAGAAAAAAAAACAACCAACTGTATACACATTTGTTTCAGATTCTCCACAGTTTAAGCTACCACCAAGTTGGCTGCATATTTAAGAATCCCCAAGTCACAGGATGCTGTGCTAAACACACTTAACTATGAACTCTGTAGCACTCTCCCCCAGCCCCAGGCGCAGAGAGCAATGAATTCTATCCTTTCTTAAAGCATTAATTCACACTCGTTTTGGAGCATTTGTCCTGGGAAATTAAGGCAAACCTTTCAGACATGGATTTAGCCATCGGACATGCTCTGGTCCCAAAGCTAATAATAGCTTATAGAGTCAATCTGAAATCAGATTTATCCGGATCTGAAAATAGTAAAACCGCCTCTACTTCACTTTGAAAATTTTGTGCCTGAAGTTTGGCTTGTTGAATAATGGAGAGAGGGACTTGGAGTCTCCCAAATAGGACTTTGCTTATGAAGCCCACAGAAGACAAGGTAAGGAAGCCCACTGCCTTCTGGAATGTCCTCCTGCTGGGCCTGCACATGGCATTCCACTCAACCTATGAAACACCGGCTTGTTTAACAGCAGCGGACAGCGAGAACAGGGGGTCGTCCCTGCACTGCGAACGTTTTCATTTAATGAAGTTAGTAAACTAATCATACTTCCATGAGTCTCCCTGACAGCTTGATTTCCCACCTGGAAGAGCCAAGCTTCTCCAGCTTCAACCACCTACAGGGCAGAGACCTGATTCTCGCCACTCTTGTGGCGAAATGCAGGCTGCCACTACGCCACTGAGGTCCAGCAAACCCGATACTGTGTCTGAATAATGTTCCAATATGCGTGGGATTAAGAATAAATCTTTTAAAATGAAAAGTAAAGCAGGAAATATATCTAACATACTACCCTTTGGGGTAAAGCCCATTCAAAGGGAAAGCATTTTGACTCTATTTTAAAGGCCTGCCGGGGAATTATACATGTTTGTAGAACGGCATCTTGTAAAAAGTATAAACCCATCATAGAGCTTGTAAAAGCAAAGCTCGTTGTCAAAATCTAAAATATATTTGAGACAAACCTCATGAACCTTTTCAGAGAAGCAGCTGTAGCCAGCCTCCTGACTGTGGTATGAGAAGTAAGAGTTAAACACCCCATTGAAACTATATTCACCATCCAGGGAGGGTGCAATAGAGGATCATTGTGTAAAAGATTCTTTTAAAAGAGAAAAAAAGAAGAAAGGAAAAAAATATGCTTTAAATCATATTAGCTAATGCACTGGGAATTTTTATAAAAATGAAAATGAATAGTCTGCAGAATAAAGGCTTAGGAAATTTTAGAGTAAAAGCCACAGAACACTGGGGCATCATATTTTGACAACAAATAGACTACGCACTGCAATCATTCTTCCCACGTAAAATGGGTGGTTTCAAGTTTGTAAAACTATAAAAATGGATGCAGTCTGCGGTGTTCTATAGCCACATCCCTAGTAACCTATCTAGGAATGCCAAAATAAAAATAAATGTTTTATTAAGACACAGGTTAAATTTGGTGATTCAGGGACATTCTCCCATGGGATGTTCAGCTCATCTTTTGTGGTGAAAATTCATCTTTGTGTTTTTCTCAAAATTACCACACTAATTTAGGTTTTTTTTAAAGTGAACTTATATATAATCAACTATGCAGATATTATAATAGTTGAAGAAATAAAATCAAAGATATATATATATATATATATATCTTTTATATCTTGGGCACTGATGTATTCAAAAGCTTGAAGACACATTTTATTCAATTAATTACATTATAGTAAGATGTCAGACATTGTTGCTCTTTTAAACGTAGTTGCAGTTATTTCACTTTAATTCTGAAGTAAAATATGTTTTGCGTAGTATTATTTGAAATAGGAGAGGGATGTAGTTATTATAAATAATCCCAATATTTTTAGAAAAGCTGGGTAATTTCTTCACACTTTCCTATTATGGGGATATCTGTTGGATATAAAGTTGGCAGCCACGCATCAAATAGGAAAACAGTTTGCCAGTGAAGTTTCTGTGGCTCCTGGTGCACTTGCTTTTTCTCTTGGGGAGGGGGTGGATCTGGCAGGCAACGGTGTTCCCTATGTGTACAAGGAATCAAACCTCCACATAATGACATTCTTACGAAGCATGCTCTTGCTGAAAAGTGTTAAATTGACACATAAAATTTTGAAAGCATAAAGGTTACTATGATCTATTTAGGCTAATAGTGCAGCTGGATAACTTCAAAATGGACTGACTTCCAGTTATCCTCTTTAATTCATAATGAGTCCTTTAGAGCTGAAGGGAAAATGCATCATTTCCTGTATTCTGTGGGAACCTGGGCTTCCTGAGAGGCTTATTCAGATTAGAATCATAAATCTTTCTCCAGAGTAGAGAAAGCCTGCTAAGAATTACTTTCTCATTCAATCAAACCCAATACATGTTTTCCTCCAAATAACACTGAAGAAGAAGAGAACCCTTTATCAATCTTGGATACTTTGACGTTTTTGTTCTTCATTTTCATGCATCTTTTAAAATAAGTGTATTAACGACAGAAAAGAGCAAACTATCTTGCAGAACTGTATAATCAAAATTTTTCTTAGAAACATAATTGAAAATTTCTCCTAACACTCAATCATCCATTTAAGCATTCCATCCTACTTAATCAAAACATACTCAGTTTAAGTATTTGCTACAGACAGAGTGCTTAATTATTTAAGATAATATGGAAGCAATTCAGTGCTCTACTGTGGAGAAGGGGATAGAACAAGGTATTTGGAATCTTACATTCTTTATACAGTCTTCAAAAAATCAAGTTATTAAGGATGGTATCCTGTCCAATTGATAAATTGTTCACAAAAGGCTCTGGAGTAGAACTTACCTAACTGTCATTTGATAACACATGCACAAGACTCCTAGCCATTTGCACACCTATTTTAGAACAGTAAGTGAAACCATATTAGAGCTTCTAAGTATGCATGCTTTTGTTCCTACCCTTGAATTTTGTCACTGCTTCCTTTTTTCCTTGCTTTTTTTTCCTATGCTGGTCTAGGACCCTCTGGCTGTTACTCACCCTAAGAGATCCAGTTCAGACAACTTCTACCACCCACCTGAGGTTTTCTCCCGAGCTATGACTGTTAAATAATTCTTGTCTTCTATTGAATTATTTTAACAGAGGGGAGAGACTTGCTGAAATCACTTTTTAGAATCAATTTTCAGCAAAATTCACAACTTTTAGTACACCATTCATACAATTTTATTGACTAAACAGATTCCATATACTTTAAAAAATGAAAATGTCAAGTGTACAAAAGGATCGTGTCATCTACCAACTTAAACCCAAAGATTTAATAGAATCCTAAAAAAAATGACTTTAGAGAAAAACTTGTTATAAACAACCACATTTGTAAACAAGTTAAGAATTTGTTTTTAAAAATTATTTTCACTTATTTTTTTCTCATTTTGGCCTCATGCATCTAACAGTGACAAGAGTCATTATGTCATTTTTTAATATTTTGTACGTGAAAGCTGGGAGTTCACAAGTGAAAGAGCATTTTGCTACAGAGGAAAATTTGGTCTTCTATCATGAGGATGCTTAATGTCAGACAAGAGCACAGGTCAAGATCACATCTCTGTGTACCCTTCTCTGCTGGTATCTCAAACCCAGGCTGCCAGATGTTTTTGAAGGATATATATCTTCAGGAATGCCTAGAATTTATCTTGCTCTTTAGGAACTTTCTGATGCACACACATACTACAAACTTCACTTTGAATCACATAAAGCAGATGTAAGGGAAAATGTATAGGCTGGAGACACACAATTTCAACTGAATCACTTAATTCCTATTTGATCATTAACAAAGCATAACTTCTGACATCTTTATTCCTAGTAATGCTCTGTGGATGCTAATGTCCCTGTGACAAGATGTCACGAGATCTAGAAGGATTATGTAAATGTGAAGTTCCTGACATCCTCAAGACTGAAGCATGGTACCATGAAATCTGATTGACACATGTAAAGGAGCAGGCTGAAGGTGTGATTCATTTGACCTTTCTCCTAGACTTAAGTGTCTTTAAAGATATTTAATGTTTTTATCAGCCTCTATTATTTTAAAATAATAAAATATTTATTATTTTAAAAGTCTACTGCTCACTAGTTATTACTATAAATTATTGTTCAGTCTTCAAAAACACAGAAAATGTTGACAGATGGAGGTACGAGAAATACAATTAAATAGCAGCTTCATTTTACAATTTAGTTTCTTTTCATAAATGCATATCTATTCTCTACTAAATCATGGAAATGTTAAAAAATGTTAAATGTCGACACGATCTTATTATGTTCTTTATAATAAAAATTCAAAATTCAGAGTTTGATGATTGAATTGAAATCTATTAATCTTACTTTTCCATTCCTAAAAATTGCACGGAAATAATTAACTCAACCAGTTAACATCTGAGTATCTGCAATATTTATATGATACTATATAATACTGAAATAAACCAAGTTATTAGAACGCCCACCTGATAAAGATATATGATTCTTTTCTTCTCAAGGTTTTAAAAGGAAAATAGACTTAAAATCAGGTCATAAGCTTTCTGTGGAAAACAATCATAGAATCTCATCACACTAGGAAGCCAGTGGCAGGAGTACTGATTTCAAGGTCAGCCTGGACCTAATCGTGAAACCTGTCTCAGAAACATGAAAAATAAGGATGTTGACAAATTCTTAAATATCTTTTGGCCATTTGAGTTTCTTCAGTTGAGAATTCTCTGTTTAGGTTTGTACCCCTGTACTCCATTTTTTTTTTTGTCCTTCATTTAAAATCTGTTTCTTTTCGAGACAGGGTTTCTCTGTAACTTTGGAGCCTGTCCTGGAACTAGCTCTTGTAGACCAGGCTGCCCTCAAACTCACAGAGATCTGCCTACCTTTGCCTCCCGAGAACTTGGATTAAAGGCGTGCATTGCTCAGCTAGATCTGTATCCCATGTTTTACTTGGATTATTTGGTGTTTTTGGTGTCTAGTTTCTTGAGTTCTTTGTATATATTTGGAGATCAGCCCTCTTTCAAATGTGGGGTTGGTGAATATCTTTTCCCATTCTGTTGGTTGCTTTTTTTGTCTTTTCGACCGTGTCTTTTGCCTTACTGAAGCTTCTCAGTGTCAGGTGGTCCCATTTATTAATTTTTGCTCCTAGTGTCTGTGCTACTGATGTTATAATTAGAAAGTGATCTCCTGTGTTAATGCATTCAAGGCTACTTCTCACATTCCCTTCTATCATGTTCATTATAACATCTTTTTGTTATAAAAGGTGTTTTAAACAGGAAAACACATCAATCAAACATCTACCAATTGACATGAAATCTGAACAATATGGCTGCCTAAATAAGCCCAAACAATGAGATTCCTAATTGGCATGTCAACATAATGGTGGGAATTTCACAGATACCTCCATCCTCAATGAAGAGATTCAGAATAATTAATGGCTGTTAGGAGAGGGAAAGCTGGCTGTCTCCCGAAATAATAGCCTAATTAGTTATTTAATGATAAGTTGGGTTTTTTGTTTTGGTTTTTGGTTTTCAAAATATGGTTTCTCTGTGTAACAGTTCTACCTGTCTTGGAACTAGCTCTTATAGATCAGGCTGGCCTTGAGCTCACGGAGATCTGCCTGCCTCTGCCTCACAAGTGCTGGGATTAAAGGCATATGCCACCAACACCCCGCTCTTAATGATAAATTATGAGCCCCCAAAATACACACAGACACACAAATACACACACACACACGTACATTTATACAAAAATACTAAACAGACCCAGCATTTATTTATTTATTTATTCATTCATTCATTCATTTGTGTGTCTGTGTTTGTGTTTAACAATAATGGTTAGAGAAAAGCAATTCATGAATTTGAAAGAGATCATGAGAGAGGGTACAAGTAGGGGTAATGACATAGAATTCATAAATAGGAAGTAAAAAAACAATACACTTAATTTAATTAAAAAAATGTGACCAGTGACTGGATAAGCTTCTCCTTATTACATATGTGAATTGCTTTATTTAAAGTAGTTACCAGAAATAATGGTAATCAACCATCTGTTAAAACTAAGTCTTTTCAAACTCTAACTATAGTTGTTGATAGTCTAGTTTTCATTAATGTAGTAAATGTTTGTATCTATTGCATTGATGAAAAGTTTCTTCTTAATTAGAGTGATGGGGAGAATTTTTGATAGGAATGAGGACTGCTATTATCAATGCTAAGAGAATGTCTCATCTAAATATGAACAGCAGTAGAGGAAAGAGAAAAGTACCGTGAGTTAAATATGAGTCCTTCGAGGGTTCTGTCTCTCGTTTTAACTTACTTCGACCTTGGTTTGGTATTTATAAGACTGGTAACTTCATTTTACAAGTAAACAAAGAAACTTCAAAAGATAAAGTAGTGTCTTTTAAAAGAACATGGTTAGAGTTGGAGGAGCTGGAATAAAGAACCAAATCTTGGCTCACAGTATTTACAAACATTAAGAAATTACTTGGAAATTTATCCAACCGTGAAGCCATGTATTTTTGATCCATAAATGGCTAGCTGGATAAATAAAATACCCACTTCTTTTAATGAATGCATAACCAGATCATAGAGACTATTTTATAAGGAATAATAAAGTCAGAATTCATTTCAAACCAAAGATGTGAATGCTTTAGAACTTAGACCTTTTATAGTGGCCATCAGAGAACATTAATTCTATAAAATACCTCCCAGATTTGCATGTTTACTTAAAAACCTCTTTGTGGTTCCAAGTTATAAAAAGTAAGTCCATTCATTCCCTTCAGGATATTCCAACTTTCAAGTGTCCCACGGCTACATTTAAACATGAAACATTTTGAATAACATGGACTTGGACAACGAGAAAAGCAATAAATGCAAGTATTGATCAGATGAGCAATCCAAGACACATTAGATTACATGACTGAGGTATTTGATGTGCAATTCTCACATACAACTAGACACATGATAAAGATTAATTTTTAATACTGCATTCTGTACAATTGCAAACCTGTAATGGTGTGTGGCTTCCTGTTAGTTATAAAACTTTATGTATTTAATTTATGGTCCCAAGTACTGATTCCAGGCTCTACTGCAGGTTAGGCAAGCACTCTTCTACATATTTCTCATTTATTTTAGCAACCATTTATGAAAATTCCTTGGTATTTTCAACCAGGAACATTCAGAGGTATTTTTATTTGTAAAAAAGGGTCTTATATTAAAGATCATTATTTTTGCATAGTCTATCAATAGAGGCACGGACGTGAAGTATACTAGCTAAAGCCAATGACTTAATGAATATTAATATTTTTATTTATAAATATTTACATTTTTACTAAAATCATGGAAATTTTATTGTTAAAGATAGCACATGAAATGGTTAGTACTAAGAACAACAGTCTCACTCAACAACCTTTCTTTCCTTTTATTATTTCTAGCAGTTTATCTTCTTCTGGATATTTATTTTGGCTGTTCCTTTATTTTTCCTTCCTCAGTTCTCCCTATGCCCTTCATTTGCTGTTCTTTTATTTCAACATGGTCCAGTCTATTATAAGCTATCAAGATAGATGTAGGAACATGGAAGAAGATAAAACAGAATAGAGTTTGTTTTAACTGTGTTACCAGCTGACTAGAAGACTGGATCATAAATTCAGAGATCTCAAGCATTTTCTAAATAATCACATTAATAGACATTGAAGACAAGGTGAGGCTAAGCTCATGCACATATCTTGACTCATTCAAGTGAAGTCCAACTTTGTAGCACTTGCTATTAAAATACTAACGAGTAATTTTCTATGAAAATCATTCAAGAGTATAGTCATCTTTTTTATATGTTACAAAGAATAGCTCTTTCTCTAGATGTCTGCAGAATGCCATATGGGGCTATAATTTCTAATGATGCTTGCTATTCCTTACATCTTAACTTATTCCCACTTGAAGACACCAAAGTCAGCAGAATGAATTAACACGAAGACTTTCTCACTAGTATTGGACTTAAATTTACCTTAAAAAAAGAAAAGCTAAGAAAGAAAATACAGGGTTGTTTTTTGCCTCAATACTCAAACAAAACTTTTAATACTGTCAGCAAATAATGGATAAGAATAAGATATATGCACATTTTGAGTCTACAAAAGATATATCCAAAATATATGGAGGAAGGACATTTACTCTTTCTATTTAACTTTTTTATACTTGATCAATTTGGGGCAATATTTATTGCTGTACTGAAATATTATAGTGCATAAGATTTTCTCTACCTTTCATTTAACACGTAAAAAAGAAGTAAAACAATAACATAGAAAGAGAAATTTTCAAAAATCATATTTGAGACCTTATAAAAAAACTTAAAACAATGTTAAACAATTATCATTTGGTTACATCCTGTATACTTAATTTTATTCACTTAACCTAAAGGAAGTGCTCTTAGCAAGAAGTTAAATGTTTGATTGCACTGAATTTGTTCCCAAAGTACATTATGTAACACATTACGTTATGTCTTCTTGAGGAACTAAGAAGGACAGGCTGATCACATTGACTATCGATCCAGAGAAAGTTTGACATGGCTAATACTGTTAGTTGTAAGGACAGGTGGACCAGCAGCTGTCCTGAAACAGACAGACAGGAATGAGTAGGCATAGGGAGAAATCCTATCCACTGGAAGATGGAGTGGGTTTTCTGAAAATAGGATCTTAGATACACCTATAACTTAGTCCTGCACAAGTCAAAAAATGACTGGCACTTAAAATTATAGATAAAAATCTCATTAGCAACAATAATAATGATATTTCAATTACTGATCATACATGCTAGGCAGCATCAGAATGCTTGAATTCAAAAAAATCAGTAATTTTCTCCTGATAGCACCATCCATGAGTTTTTATTAACTGGCAGTCACACCCCAGAATCCAGCTTACCCTTTGGAAAATGTCAGTGACTTAAAATCATATCCTTGGTAAACGAGATCCGGTGACTCCAAAGTGGGGAGTGTAAAAATGGGTGCTCTACATCAGTGGTCCCAAGACACGCCGGATGACAGGGAAGAAAAGAAACCACATAGCAACTGAAGACTGCTGCCACAGCAGAGCTTCAGGACATCACAACAGCAGCTTGGTTGTCATATCACACAATGATAAGTAAGGTCACTCCAAACTGGAGCCAACACACTCCACCAAGGTGGTCTCTAGCCATCCTCTGCTTTGTTGGAATGACAACTCTATATCATTAGCTGTGAAAGATTGGCTGTTGCCAGAATGTGTTTGATGCATTATGTAACTGAACCCTTGGCAAAAGCACACGAATGCAGGAATAAATGCTATCCTCACATCACTTCATTTTTCACCCTCCCCTTCACTATCATGACCATAAAATATATTGCCTGAAACCCTAGCAACTGGAACTCAATTTGAACAGTGGAGTTCCCACCATCTCTATGAAACAAAACCTTTCCTGCAGGTCTGTATTTAGTCCCTCAGAAGTCATTCTCTGATGGTGACAAGATCCTGAGCCAGTGACTGTAAGTCTCTATATCTTGCTCTTTGTGCCTCCTAGGATCTCCTGTTCCTTGTCAATAGCAGAAGTTCTTAGACTGTATTGTACAAAGATCGTGTGTTAGAAAAAATGCCTCCTGGCCATATGTTCTGGACGTCTCTGTCAGTGCAAGGTGACAGCCAAGCGTACGCGACTCTGATGTGTTTCCACCAGTGACACCAATATCCAAATTACTACTCTATAGTATTTTCTATGGTTATATCATATGAATACACTGTGACTCCATTTTTGTTCATAAATGATGTGAAATAAATCTTTATGATTATAGTGCCTTGAGAAATAACTCTTTGAAAGGCACGTAATACTGGGCCTAGCATATGATAAATTAAATATTTGAGAGATTTTTTTTATTATTGGGTCTGGTAGACTCACAAAAGTCTTCCTTTCATTAGAATATGATGTTTACAATAGTAGAAAAGTAGACCAACATCCCATAATCCCATGTTATTTCTTAAAATTCTAGGGCCCATGGGTTTCTCTTGTAATATTGTGTAAGCAAAGCAGCCTTGCTTTGACCTCACTTTGGCCTCCCTTTTTGTTTCTAATTTGTGCATAAGAAAAGCTGTATCATTTACCACAACACGGGAAGGCTAAAAAATCTTGTAAAATTATTTAATAGCACTTTGTGAAAATAATGGAGTTTATAAAAGCTGATAATAAATTTCACCTTTCTCAAAGAACGCTGTAAACTTCTAATACACAGGCTGATTTATTGCTATAGTGTAAGTGCTAAAAGTATAGAGAGATTTCTTCTTATGAAAAATCAGCCGTTAGACTTTCTCTTTTAATGCATCATAGAAATAGCTTATACTAGTGCAATCAACTACAATATAGAAAATATTCAATTTCTTCACTTTTAAACACAATGATTATACAATAAAACTTTACTGATTAAAAAGTACTTTAAGAAACAGAAGACCAAGATAGACCACACATATGAATAGGAAAAAAAAAGTTGGAATTTTTAGAAGCAAGTTTTCTCTTTAAACTGTAGGGACTTTGAACGTCCTCAAGTTGACTGACCTGTTTATTCTCTCATTTGAAGCAATGAACATTACCCCAAGAGAAGATGCATCTTAACAGGACCAACAACTTTACGAAACACATGTATTAAAAAGAAAACAGTTGGCCAACAAGGGACAGCTTTGAACTGATGTTGTTTATTACGGCAGATGCCATAGTTGTGGTTTTTAATCATTCTCTAACACCAACCAGTGATACTGATTTGTGTAACCTGGGGAGAGTGAACTGTTTCTTTTGGCATCTAAATGAATCCATAATAAAAAAAAATGAATACAACCATATTAACCAATACAGCCCACTACCTTCATAACAACTTTACCTGTAGGGCTAATTACATCCTGGCTATTAGGCATTACAACTATCTTTCTATTACCATAGCCATTTGATGAACTTGATTAGAAATTAACGTGAAAGTGGTTGTAACAAAGAACTTGAAGCTGATTAAAATGAGCAGTGGAATTTGTGTGCAGCCTAGTGGAACCAGCATATTCTAAAACAAAACGCTATCATCCCGTTTTATTTGGTATTCTGTTTTTAAACTTCAAACCATAATTGTCTGAGAAACTGCAGACATCCTAGTATAGTTAAAATCATTCCTGGTCCCTATTTATTTCCACACGCTTATATTTTCAGGTTTTTGTTTATTATTTATCTATTATTTGTCTAATTTATACATTACAAAAAAACTCAGATTTCATGGTCCATGTAGGAAAACCCTGTCTCAAAATAAAAGAATAACAAAAAAAAAAAAAACAACAACAACAAAAAAAAAACCCAGAAAATTGCAAAAGAAACAAACACCAATAAGCAAATGAGGCTTCCTTTTTCAAATTACTCTATAAACATTGATCTGCTAACCATTTCCCTTCCAGGCTCTCTTTAATGCATCCCCTCCATTATAGAGGGCTTTTCTTTCTTTACTACTCAGCTTTCCTGTTTCTAGAGGGAAGCTGAGACTTGTTAAGTGTCAGTCAGGAGAGTTCAAAGTATTCCTTTCCTGATGAGAATTGGACACCAGACTAAATAAATCAAATTTCTCCCTATCTTCCTGAGAGAGTAACATCTAAATTAGCTACAGTGTAAAATAGCGAGGGATAATTAATTATATACTTTCAGACAACATTCATTCACTTCCAAGTAAAGTATGCAGATAATATTTGGCAGGTACACGGTGTCTCCCTGACTTTGCCTACTCTCTCTTTAAATCTCTATTTGGATTTCCTGCCTGACTTTACTCTGATAAGCAATTGGCCGAAATAGCTTCTTTATTAAGCAATGGCAATAAAACATATTCACAGCATACAGAAGGGAATCCAACATCAGTTTACCGACTTGGATTTCTTGAGGTTTCTATCATGATTTAATATATATTGATAATATGTCATTTCGGAAAGCAGTTATTTTACTTATGGATTTTATTTTGTTTTCATTCAACTTCCATGACATTTTTATATTATATAATTTCTGTATGTTTTAAAAAGCATCTAATTTTTCTTCAATCACATAGCATGAATGCCGCATACCACCTTATGTCTAAGGAGAAAACGGGCCCACAGACAAGACCAGGAAAGCATTATACAGCATCATTCTTAAAATGAGATTCTGCTTTGTAACTTTCTTATTGATAATTGAGTTCAAAAAACCATAACTACATCATTGTGAAGTGGGTAAATCTCTCTTTCTAAAGAGAAATGTGTTAAAACACATTTAGTATGTATTAAGAATATTGATTTGCATTTGATAAGTAATCCTTTTTTGTTAGTTTTATTGTCTTAGTTTGCCCTTATGTTTTTTGGTTAATTTCATTTCAATGATTGTTTTTAATATAACCATTTATTTGTACCCAGAACAGTAATAAAACAAGAATTATAAGGGTAAAAAATAAGTTCAAATATAAATATAAAGTATTAAAGCTATGTATAATGATCAATATGCAATTTAAGAAATATTGGATTGCTAGTGTCGTAAGAATATTAGGATATTATTTATGAACATTTGGAAGCAAAACCATAAAAACTTTCAGTCAAAATCTACAGAGTAATTCAACTTCACTGATTTCTATACTGTATTTCTCAACTTGAATTCTCAATTTAACTTTGATATTCCTAAAATATAAAACAGAAAGAATATATAAAAGATAATGTATAGCAATAGAAACTTATCTGCTTCAGAATACATTATATTTAAACTTAACCAGAAAATAAGATGGATTTTAGTAAGGAGTAGGGTAGAAGTGAGAGTTTTGAAGAAGAAAGTACAGCGTGGCTGACCAGGTCTCTGTGCAGTGATGGGGTTATACTATAGTTGATGATAGGACTCCTATAAGCTCATTTTAGTGAATCAAACATGGAAACAGAACATTATTCTCACATTTTGAAACACTACATAACTCCTCTGCTGTAGTTTGGAATGCTTGGGAGAAATAACCCTTTTTCCTTCTAATTTCTCTCTAGGAGAATGGGATTGTCTACTCTATGCCTGTTGCAATGTGTATTTAGAAGGAACACAATGTATTTATTGAAGTAAATATCTAAAGATAAAAATAAATTTTCCCCAAATCTCAGTCATACATGACCTAGATCATAAGCTACATGGCCATTTTGGTTGATGTTATGTAGGATAATACTTCAGACATAGGGCTGGTGCAGGATGGGTAATTTGCTGATATCATTTGCAAGTGTTATATGTAAGAATTTGAGGGTCATAAAGCAAACTTTGATTAGGTTAAATAATATTTCTTCACTTTATATCAAAATGTAACTTTTTTTGGCTATAATGCTTGCCGGTATTATTAGTTTAGGTAACGTCCTGTAAAGTTTCGTAGATCTTTAGCCTAATGGTAAATACTATTATAACTTTGTCATGTCTATTAGTATACACTAGGAAAAAGAGTCACCAAAGAATAAAACTACAATTCTTATTCTAGAAGTCAAGAAACTCTAAGAAATACCAGCAACCACAGACAGCCAGGAAGATACAAAAAAAGATAGTGTTTTCATTGGCTTCAAAGGATGCCTGAATTGTATTACTTTGATTTTAAACTTATAGACTCCAAAACACTGGAAAATTGTATAGTAATTCCTCATCATTGCCTGGAAATTAATTCTGTGTGTCAGTTCGACACATTGAAGTATTCTGGGTGCTCTTAGGACAGACACTGTTACAGGTGTTGTAGAGGGTTAGAATTCCCTTCCATAATTATATGAGCCAGATGGATGTCACTTTGAAAGTCATTTCTCAGGTTAATTATATTGACTAAGACTTTCCAATACAAAACAAAAACTTTGTTTATTGAGTGGTATGTTTTCAAAGTGTTATTATATAGCATATATTTAATAAAGTAAACAAATCACATATCAATAGGGAATTCATGTTATAAAGAATGCTATAAAGAATGTGCATGTTTATCTGCATATGTTGGTTCTTGTGTATTTTATAGGTAAAGACAACATATCCTTCTAATGGATTACTTGAAAACAAAATTACCGATCATGACTCTCAAAGAACAATTAATACAATACTCTAGAGCTATGAGTGCACTGTTGCTTGATACATGTCACATTTTTTATTTATATGTTATTTTTAAGCAGAATTTACCACTTTATTCTGAGGAAATAAATGTTGTAAAATATCTACTTATTTACAAAGCACTTGAGTATATACCATATAGAAACCCACGACTTTTGAAAGGCTGAAGTGAGGAACCAGTGAGAAGCTTAATCAACATAACAATACACATTGTTTAAAGCCACAATTAAAATAACATCTACACAGAGGGTAACCATAAGGAAGAGCAACCAAGAGTGTATTATCAGGTTAGGGCTTGAAGATCAACACTTGCTGCAGATTTTTTTTTTTAAAACTGAAAGGTGAAGTATTAAATGGATGTCAACACAACATAACAAAGTAAGAGGTTAGTTTTATAACAAAACAAAGCACACTATAGGCACAAACACAGTGTAGCCATGAATCACATTTTTAAATGTGCTGAGAAATGAGGGTATATATGAATGCTAAAGTTACTCTAAAACTGTAAAAACTGAAATCATCTTTAGAAGTGTTTCCGTTTTCAAAAAGAATGTCTTTTTACTCTCTTTAAGACTGTGTCTGAAGGCAAACGCTGCAGCCAGCTTGCCTGGCCATGTCTCCTTCCATCAGCAAACTTGCTATAAATTAAATGCCACAAGAATAGGAAGCTCACCAGCACACCAGTATCCTTTGTTGGAATATAGCTGTACAGAAGGAAACACACAGAGAACGAGGCCAGTGGGACACCTTACCAGCTGCAAAGCATTGGGCAATAGCGAGAAAACCTCAAAGACAGAGTGATGTGGTGGATGGGCTAAGGCTTCAGACTGGAAACAGTGGGAAGCATCAGTCTTTCATGAGGGACTCTGCAATGGCAGCACCACAGGTGGAGATTTTGACAGTGTGTGATAGAAAAAGGCAAAGGAAGAAGAAATATTATGCCCTGTCAATGGTGCTTACAGCCTTAAGCTTAAGGACAATGGCAACATGTTATCTGCTCCTTTCAGAACTCTAACTCAATCATATATACAAAAAAATCTTTACACAACTAAGTAAAAAAATACAAAAGTTTAGTCACGTACCGCAAAAATCACATAGGCAAATTGCATGTGTGACCAATTATCAATCTCCAAAATTAAAAATGTCTGCTACAACTTAAAGGAAGAAAGTTCAATTTTATAATACCAAAGCATTTTAATAGTATCTATCACTGAAAATAAAAATATGCAATATGATATATGAAACTATTTTATATATTAAATCACATTGAGTTATTTCTTTACAAATATGATGATGACTATTATCAAACAGACAAGAGCTAACAATTTAGTTAGTATGCAGAGAAAAGTGAACCATAAACACACTATTGGTAAGAATTTAGTATGAGTATAGGCATTATGGGAAATTGTATGAAGAGTTCTAATCTTTTTTAAAAAAAATGTTATTATATATACCTGCACATAATAGAAGATTATTCAACCTTAATGACAGAATATATGAACAATTGCCACAATACAGATGAACCTGCAGACACTGAATTATGAAAAATAATCACATAAGAAAATATTAACTTATCTCACTTTTATGGGGTCCAGAAATAGAGAAAAAGGTATTGCTTGCCATGGTGATGAGGTTTAATAGAAACTAAAAGGGTTGAAGTGATTGAAGTTTATAATAATAAATTCCACTGTACCTTACATTGATTTGAAAATTAGAGCTCACTCACACTATTTCCAATAGCTGAGAAAAATGTAAGAACGAAGATAGAAGGGAATGGCATGAGCTGTGAGCAACAACAAGGTGGAAAAAAGATGAAGGATAACATGAAGTCATATAAGAACAATAAGAAGGGCGGAGAGAACCTGGGGAGATCTGGAAAAGGCTGGGAATGGATTTAAATAAGATATCTCTAAGTTAATTTGCTCATAGAATATATGAGCACAACTTCTCCATATACCCATCTTTTGACTTTCACAGTATGTAACCACAGCCATTAATAAGGCAAAGGACTTGATATCATGATAACGAAATATACCAGATTAGAAGAAAGTAAAGACTTTCAAATTCCAAGAGATATAGTTATATATCAAAAACTCTTGATCTCCTTTTGGTGTCTTATTGCTCTAGCTAGGACATCAAGAATGTCCCTCAACTGAAGACTGGATAAGGAAATGTGGTACATTTACACCACGGAGTACTACACAGCAGAAAAAAAAATAATGACATCTTGAATTTTTCATGAAAATGGATGGAGCTAGAAAACATGATTTGAGTGAGGTAACCCAGACATAGAAAGACAATCATCACATGTTCTTACTCATAAGTGGTTTCTAAACATAAAGCAAAGAAAACCAGCCTACAAATCACAATCCCAGAGAACTTAGACAACAATGAGGACAGTAAGAGAGACATAAGCCGGGCGGTGGTGGCGCACGCCTTTAATCCCAGCACTCGGGAGGCAGAGGCAGGCGGATCTCTGTGAGTTCGAGACCAGCCTGGTCTACAAGAGCTAGTTCCAGGACAGGTTCAAAAACCACAAAGAGAGACATACGTAGATCTAATCTACATGGAAAGTAGAAAAAGACAAGATCTCCAGAGTAAATTGGGAGCATGGGGGCTTTAGGGGAAGGGATAAAGTGGGGAGGGAGAGGCAGGAAGGGGAGCAGAAAAAAATGTAAAGCTCAACAAAAATCAATTTAAAAACAGTCAACCAGTGCAGTACTCTTTCTAGCATTATATCACCAGACATTGAGTAGAGGTTTTACCTCATGATTGGTGCTATGTTTGACAGATAATATTGTTCATCTGATCTCTGTTTTACATAATTTTTCCTCTGTCGTTATTTACTAATCTGACTAGTAACACTTAAAGAACATGTAAATATTTCTACACTTTGACTAGTTGTTTGTGTAGTTCTTATCATATTACATATAGAGAAGTCTTTCAAGATATAATCACATACCTTTCAATTAGTACTCTATACAAATGTATTTTCTCTCATGTTTTCATCATTGTCATTCATTTAGATTCATGAATTCAAAATACATTTTAATGTTGATATTATTGCTACAATTCTCATGTCATTTCTCATTTTTCTCTTTACTATTTGTAATTTTCTTCTGTTAATTAAATATCAAGCAGCATGGACTCTTTGAAACTTGTGTACCATGGCCTTGTATCCATTAGTCATGGAATGCTTTCTGACTTTTGAACAATGAGGTACTTAATGATCATTTTAGACTCTTCCCTGCTTCGGTTATGAAATTAAACATTTCTCTGAAAGCTCCAGCTTTCTTTGGTAGAGAGTTGTAGGAACACTTGGTCACCATTTAAAAAGAGATCTGGAGAAGTGGTGCCCAGCCTGGAGCAGGTGCAGGAGTTGGGCAAAGTTGTCTTTACATTTTGATATAGAAAACGCCTATGACCATGGCATAAGAGTAGTACAAGTCCACATGGTATGAATGGTGAGAGTCCATTATATTACAAAGGTCATCTTTATCACTTACTGCATGTCAAGTCTAAGAGAAAGAGAAGAAGGTGATTCAAGTTCTATGACCAAACAAATAGGAGTATAGAGTCTATGCAGCACAGAGTGGGGGTGATCTGGGCTACATGCTTGTGGTGGTTTAAATAACAATGGCCCCATATGCTCATATACTTAAATTCTTAGTCATCATTGTGAGTGACACTACTTCAAAATGATTTTGAAGGAGCAGTCTTGTTTCAGGAAGTGTATCACTGGAAGCTGGGCTTTGAGGTTTCAAACGCCCATGTCATTCCCAAAGTCTCTCCTCACTCTTTCTGCAGCCTGTGGATCTGGATGTAGAACTCTTAACTACTCTGCCATTATCCATGCCTGCCTGTGTATGTCCTTGTTCCCCCACTATGTGACAATGGACTAAATCACTGAACCTGTAGGCAAGCTCCAACTAAATGATTTCTCTTATAAGAGTTGCCTTGATCAGGTAGTCTCCTCACAAATATAGGACACTGACTAAGAGAAGGTTGTATGTTCAGAATGCTTTTTAAGACATTTAAAGTAGTTCAGACATGATGACATAATAAACCAACTGAGCCCCACATTCGGCTGCATTCAGTATCACACATATCTAGATACCCACTGAGATCACTGAATTGCAACTTCACTATTTTTATCTTCATGCACCATTTGAGGCTGGTAAGATGGCCCACTGGTTAAAGGCACCCACTGTGAAGACTAACAATCTGAACTCTATTTCTGGACAGCACAGGGTAGATGAAGAGAACCGACTCCTGCACCCTTTCTTTGACCTTCACATTTGAAATGTGGTACACACACACACACACACACACACACACATTTTCATAAAGAATAGGAAAACATCATTTAATCATGGAAAAGGCCCTTCCATACATATCATCTGTAGTTTCTCTTCACAGTGATGAGAAGGTAGATCTCTTTTCTATGTAGATTCAGATCTGTTACCACATGGTATATAATGTTTCTGTCTCAGTATCATACATTTTCCTAATATATTTGCATCTAAGAAGACAAAAACAACAGAAAAATTGCTATTGAATCAAATTCTTGCCTGGTCCATCACAAGACTCTGACCTTTAAATTCACGCAATGACAAGAAAGCCCTTTAGCCGCACTAAGATAGTCTTACAATTTGCTTAGTAAGTTAAACTAGAGAATTTTGTTTAAGGCAGATTTGGTCAAATATGTTTGGTTAGAGCCAGATAATAGTGTCTTTGTTTTAGAAGCCATATTGCTTCTGTCACAGATACTACCACTGTGTCTCCAGAGGAATGTATATAAAAAATAAACATATCTATATTTTAATCAGTTTGTACTTACAGAAATGGGTGAAATAAAGAAATTAAAACTGTTTGCTAGCTATTTATGCCCTTGTTTAAGGATAGTCCCGATAAAGCAGAACATTTGAAAGCTAATATCTCATTAGCATGGTCTTGGTATGAATCACAGTTGAGGTTAAGAATCCCACAATTTACTAAAAATATAATTGTAAATAGTCATTTTATGACATTTCATTTTGCTTAGCATAAATGTAAAAATACGAAAGTTGAAATAATAATATTGGAAAAACAAAGTATTTAGGAAACTATGTATTAAAAATGTTCTCTGTTTGACCAGCATATAGGAAAGTGATATCAGGCACATATTATTATGGGATAGCATTTTGTATCTAGGTTAGGAGGAATCCAAAATTCACTTCCAAAATAGTGTAAGTAGAGTTCTCAAATGGCTAAATTATATCTGTCTTTTAAATGATATTGAAAAATTTATATTCTAAGATATTAACTATTTCTACCTCTATGCAAGTGTTTATTCCTAGTGTGTGTGTGTGTGTGTGCATGTGTGTGTGGTGTGTGTAAGATTAGGTTATGAAAAATAAATATTTAGAGAAGACAAGAGAATCGTCATTGCTCTATGACAAGTAACATTTTCAGAACTTTAACCCTTTGTCATTAAAAAAGCTATAACATTAGTGTGGAGAAATGCATGATCTTTGTGTGAATTGTGGGTGTCTTTCAATCTCATAAATCCTGTTCTTTCAAAGACTCTCAAGAGCTCCCCACATCTAAATGTCTTATATGTATTGCATACATGGAGATGTACTTCAGGTACAGATTTTACCCTTGAGGTAAAGTACTGCTGGATGTTGGGAAAAGATTAAAGGGGTAAAATACTGCATCTTATAATTCAGAGTTACTGACATGGAGAGCTCTTCTCTCCTGTCCTTTAATGAGGCCTATGGCTCCTGCTGGGATCAGAAGTATCCCTTGCACAGGTCTTTTAACCATGTTTCACTGCTCTACTTGTCAATGCATAAATCTTTTTCTATTGCTTGGAATAACTGACTGACACCTGGCAATGAGAAATGACTAAGTTGGAGGCGGAGAAAAGTAAAATTGGTTTGAAGGAAACCATTTAGAAGAGCTAAATCCAACCAAGATTTTTCTTAGTTATTTTGATGCAATATTATATTAATAAAAAGGAGGTACTATGTGAATGCTTATAAATCTGTAAATTGTTACGTGAATACATATATCTAAACTTTAAAAAATTTTAAGACCCTTTTTATTTAAGTTTTAGTCATACAATATGTTTTGATTACATTCTTACCCCTTCATTCTTCTTCATTCTTTTCAGGCTCTTCCCACTTCCCTACCCACTGTACTTGTTCTCTCTCTCTCTCTCTCTCTCTCTCTCTCTCTCTCTCTTCCCAATCTTTTACATACAAAAAGTCAAGCACCAATAATGACCTTGCTGTCCTTATCTGTATTATATACTTTAAAGGTAAGATGAAAAAATTAGCAAAATTGAGAACAATATGATTGAAAAAATTAAATGTTTCCCAATTATGTAGTATGTTGAAAAATATCTAAAGTGTGTGTGTGTGTGTTGTGTGTGTGTGTCTGTGTGTGTATGTGAAAGAGTAACTGGTAAGTGGCATATGTTATTTTTTTAACCAAATGTATTTTGCATCTGTATGCCACTTGAGTATTTTTTTCTAAAATAAATAGTCAAAAATATGAAATATTCTCTCTTTTTTGGAATTTAGTCTAGCATAATATATGTTTAAATATGGTCTTAACCAGTTCTGGAATTCAGCATTTCTCAAAGAATCCAATGAAACATTAATTATCATTGTTCTTGGCAAGCATCTGTGGAAATTTGGAAATGGTTTGCAGTATGAGAAATATATGGAAACACATTTACTCCTCAAATATTTCATATTTCTTTTGAAAAGAAATGTTCCTATAACTATGACATGTTTTTCCTGCACAATTTATTATTCCTAAACTGAAGATCTATATAACCTGTGACTGCAGTATAATTCATGATTTTCTTACTCTTAGGCTATATATACTGTAATTAATTTTACCCATGTATATTCCATTAAATGTCAAACCAAACTAAATACATAAGTTCACAAGGAGAAGTTCTGTACTATGAGATATTAGAAAAAATAAAATAAAGTGTCTCATTATTCTATTATGTAGAACATATGCCTTAATGTTATCTAATTTTTACTTTCTCATCCATACACATTAAAAAATATCATGGAAAGAAACATGGTATATCAATGTACTAGGTTCTGTATAAAGTAAATTAGCAAATATTCCATTGTTTAAAAATGAAAACAGCATATGCATATTATTGTAGTTTTATTGATTAGACAATATACTTTATCTTTACTGGCGTTTGCTTGGTGAATGAGAATGGGCTCAGTAATCAGATTGATTAGTGTTTAAATCACAGTGTACATCTTATTGATTTTGCTACCTTAGAAATATTAATATCTCTGAATTACACTTTCTATCTTTATTAATGAGATTCATATTACCTACTTTTATTGCTGAAATATTATGTGCAGCACAGCAAATGCCTAATATGCTTTCATACATCTTAACTACCTTCCTCATATATCATTTTCAATGTTTATGTATGATACATTAATTTGGTGGCTGTGATTGAAACATTTATCATTACCTATGAGTTGTTACATAAATCACTTTCTTAAAGAAGTAACCATATTGCATTGAAAAACATTTTATGCTTCTGAAGAAATTCTCACAGATTCTGATTCAAAAGTGCTTGAGTAATTTTGTCTTGTTTTTCTTTAATTTTTAGCCTAGAAGGTTCTAATACAAACAGAATCCAGTTTGACAAAACGATAGCCCAAAATTTGATCATTGTCTTCACTAAGGAAATCATGGTTCTGTTTTCTAGCTGCTTAGGTTCAAGGCTGGGCCTTTTGAGTCATGACACCAGACAAGCAATTCTCCATCTAATGGTCATTCTTGTAGCTCTATGAAAGGTCACTGTGAATTTTGTCCCTCATGAATCTCTTTAAAGAGGCCCCAGAGCTTCTTTGGATGATCATGCTAATCATTTCAAATAATTATTGAGACGAAATTTTGATCAGCCAGAAGAGTGGTGAAGTCAGTAGAGCCTTTATGTAAAAGCGGCAGTAAAGTGTAGGAAATGCATGCCCACAATTTAACAACAAGCCCTCCAAAAGAATAATAGTTAGTAGGCATAAGGTGAATTAATGGACAGTGGTGGGGTAAATTCTAATATAATATAAATATGTAGTTCATTGAAATGCTTGTAGTTTATGCTTAGAAGTACTCTGTGTCTACAGATTTTATACCTAAAATCTCCTAGGGTTTTGTCCCCTAGGGTTAGAAACAATCAATAAAGACAAGACATCCTCACCGAGTAAATCCAAAAGAGACTTGAGTACTAACAGGTTTTTGATACCTGGAAGAATTCTAAAACCAACCCCAAGCAGATACATAAGAAGGTATTCTAGAATCCGAAAGAATCACATTGGTCATAAAATCTGAAGGTGTCTGAAACAGATCTTCAAATTATATGTGATGGTTCTAGGTATAGGTGTGTGTGTGTGTGTGTGTGTGTGTGTGTGTGTGTGTGTAATGGGAAACATTAAAGAACTAAATATGAAAGTGATGAATACAGGACAACTTGTTTTGGAAAAAATAAATCTACTTTTGTAGTTTATATGCAATTCTGACTTCTGTCTTTTTTTCTTGAATAAACAGAAGCAGTGAAATACAAGGGACAAAAAAATTTAAATGGTAATACTTTGGTATAACATGGAAGAAGTCTTGTTGAACACTTGACAATTTTTTTAGAGCATTTGGAGCTATAGAAGAATACTGATAAATTTCCGAAAGCAGAAAGCAAATGGATGAATATGAGGGCCATAGTGATTAAAAAGATTCCATAGCTCTAAGTAAGGAGAAATAAGTTTCTACTGACTTGGAAAAGGACTCAGAAAAGGGAGGTTGCAAACTTTGTTTTTCATGAATGTTAGGCAATGTTTACAGTCTTAAATCCAAGATACCTCTCCTTTTCCCATGAATATACATAAGAAAGTTGAACTTTGATCTCAAATTTTAAGTAATTGGAAAGTGGTTTTTGGAAGAAGTTTGGCATAGCTTACAAAGACCCTAGTATTCCTGACTATGGTGTTGATAATTCTTGTGATTTAACACATATTTCACAGAAATAAATTGTGTAACCTCCAGAGTGTAGTCCTTGTATAAAGAGTGTTGCCTAAATTTCCCAATTTCTAAGTAAGCAGTTGCAATATGTTGGACATGAATTTATTATATATTTATTATGTAGCAGTTTAGAATCATGAATTGTGGGTGTCTGACCAGGACTCTTTCACTGAACTATATCACCAACCTCCATCATATTTTCAGACTATTAAACCATAGAATCAACTAGGTAATTGTTCTCAGATACATATGTAGCAAAAGTCTATCACCATACAATAGAGTCAGTGCAGCCTACATCAAACAACTTGTCAGAAAATAATTACTTTAAAGGTAATTAAACTGATTAAAATAACCCCAAGCTTGGATCAAAGTCCAATACTTCAAGGAATTAAAGATTGTGTTTAAATCAATTTTTATCATTATGACCAAATATTTGAGGTAATGACTGAAGGGAAGAATTATTTTAGCCGTGGTTTCAGAAGTTTTAGCTCATCACTGTATGGTGAAGGTGATGGAATGAAGTAGATTTCATCACAGTTATCAGGACATAGAGTATCTATGATCATATTCTACAGCTTTTTCTTCTTTGCATCCACTGCATATTACTAATGGGATTAAAGGTATTTGAAGGCTACTCTCAAAAGAACTTCCTGGATGCATACTGATGCACACAGAGAGTCTAAGATCTCTGGTTGATATGTGATATACTGTGTTACCTGGCTCCCATTGCTCATTGTTATCTACTACCACGTCCCTTAAAATTTGAAAATCCCTGTGTATTTGGCATGTTTGCTTGTTTTTTTCTCAACATCATAACTCTATTGCAAGATTATGTTGAAGTTTTGTTCACCCTCAAATTCTGTTTGCTTATCTTTACTAGCTCTTTTTTAATAATACTTTAAAAGAAACTTTTGTATATTTTTAAGTATGTATATTACAGGTTGCAAACAGAAGAAGGTAAGAGCAAAGTTACCCAGTCACAAGCAGCTCAACTTCTAGATCCTCTTGCTTGCTCTTAATTGTCAAAATTAACTTTGTCTTCTCTTTAGACTTCCATCCACATTACATAGATGGCACTTTATGCAGTCTCAGTAGATGATGCTTCTGTTGAAATTGCTTCCTTTACTTGTTTTCTGCCTGTTCTTGAACTCCTAAGCATGGAGCTCTTGGTTCTTGTGTATCTTTGCAATAATTCTGATTACCTGGATAGTGTCGTCAGAGCTGGTGCTCAGGAATTTTTACTTAATGATTTCTATTGAGAAGCCTTCTCAACAAATAGGCCAACCGAATATATACTGAAACATATTGTAGTTTATGTACTAACTCTCTTTCACACATACCACACATACACACATATACACACACAATGACAAACCTATCTTTTATCAAATATCAGCAAAACCCAATAAGATTTACTGGGATTAGAATCCAGACGGACACTGCCGAGGAAGAAACTAATATCCAAAGACCATTAAAACATTAATTTTGATTTCTTCAAGAGTAATAAAAAGTAAAGGGAGCATAAGATTTCAATTACTGAGATATTCTGAATGAATTTCTAAATAACCCTGGGACTTGTCATAGCAGACTTCATATCTCACTTTCCTAACTGCTGTGCAAATTTCTGTCAAGAAAAAAGTGATTGAAAGCATGTCTAGCGTAGCAGATACAGCCTAGTGCCGCAACTGTCACCCTGCCGATTCACACATAAAATAATTGAACTGTCATTGCCCATAGACATGGTGTCAACCTCATTGTGTTCCTTGTGTGCTCTTTGACACAGTCTACAGGAAGTCCCAGAACTAAATCTACAGGGGACCAGATGTGTATTATGTACTCTGGACAGATGAGTCCTGTGTCCCCGTTAAAGTGATGGTAGAGCCGTCAAAATGTCATCCCAGCTCAACAAAAGATAAATACATAAAATTTGCTTCATTTGAAATTAAATGTTTCTCTTTTTTCTATAAAATTTAAATTTATTAAATAAACAATTTCTAATATAATTTAATGATGTAAAAAGATATTTATACTTGTTTGAGATGATTCCGTTATGATTTTGCAGTTCCATTAATACTACACATTTATAATTTGTATATATAATTCATAATATATGTATATATATAACATTATATATTATGAATAAATATAACAAACTTCTATTTTCATTACTGCTTTGGAGGTGTGATGTTACTCACTCATGTAGCAATATTTAGAAGGGAACAGAATTAGAACAGCACATTGCATTTGTACTATTTAACCAGAATAATCAATAGAAAGTCTCCTTTCTCCTTCATAAAATCAAGATAGCCTATGGGAGTGCAGGCTTGCATTAGCAACCAATCACCAGTAACACAAAGCCATCTCCGAATTATAAAGCACTGCTTCTATTCATTCTGCCTTGGTTATTTTGAATATTCTTCTGATAATTATGTCTATTGTTCAAAATGTATCATAAGTCATGTGCCAATTTAAACTTATCTCAGAATCAAAATACAAAAGAAGTATATTCTGGTGTGTCTAAGTTTGGCCACAAAGGCTAAGGGCATAACACTAGGAAGAGGCAAGTCTTACAGGTGCTCTTTGAGAAAAGAACTAGATATGAATAACAATTGGTCTGCATGTGGATTTTTTGCTTGATTACTCGTCATTTTGTAATGTTTCTTTGAAAATGTCAACAACAGTCACCCTTTCTGAAGTTCCCATCTATAATTCAGATTGGCCAAGGAATATGGCTTATGAGGTGCAGAGGTGTTTAACAAGAGGGCTACCTACAACTGAACTCTGCCAGAAGCAGTCTGATGAACCTCATATTCATAAGACAAAGTGTCATGATTTTTGTTAAAAAAAGAGTTGTTAACACAAAGGCCATCATTGTGAAAAATTTAAGTCATGACGGCTAATAATATTATTAATTGTTCAAAAGTCAGATAAAGAAGGATTCATATTGCACACTAATATTGATTGTGGTGTCCTGACACCTTAGTAATAAAGTCAAATTTTAATATAAGAAATAAATACAATTTTAAATACTTCTCCACACCAGTAATTTCTCTTCTGTCGGTGCTGATGGAAACATTATAACACAATGTTATCATAGTAAATGAATATCTTTATTTAAATAAAAATAAAATCACATTTGTTTCAATAACTATTGGTTTAAATAAAATGTGTAAGTCTTTGCTTTCTCTTAAATACATGAGACTTATACAAAACAAATGTAATCCATGTAGTAGTTTTAACTCAGTGTATTATCATGCTAACAGTTGAAGACAAGATGATATATTTGTCTGTATAATTAAAATTTAGGTACATGAACAAAATTATAAAAAATAATGACACGATCAGTTTTCCTTAAAATTTACATTGCTGAAAATGTAGCTATATTGATATATTCCTATTAGATATTAGTTAGAATATTTGTTACGACCCAACATTTCCATAATTTTTTTTCTGAATTAAAGCTGATGTGTCAATAATGAAACATAAAATTTCTACTGAAAAATACAAAGTATTTTGAGATATCACTATTTTCAGATTTCAAATTAAAATTACATCATTATTAAGACATAGCTTCAGCACCACCTCACCAAATTACATAATGAAAAAATTGAAAAGTAGAACTCTATTTTTGTTTACTTTACTAGAAGATATTTTATACTTACTAAATGAAATGGATAGAAATGTGCAAATTAGGCCGGGCGGTGGTGGCGCACGCCTTTAATCCCAGCACTAGGGAATCAGAGGTAGGCGGATCTCTGTGAGTTCGAGGCCAGCCTGGTCTACAAAGGTAGTTCCAGGACAGGCTCCAAAGCTACAGAGAAACCCTGTCTCGAAAAACAAAAACAAAAACAAAAAAGAAAAAGAAATGTGCAAATTAATAAGTAGTAGATTAAATAAGAAAGGACTGAATTAAATGTTTCCCAAATATCTATCTAAATAATTCAAAAATTATTCTATTCAAATTCATATACACAGAAAATAGAAGTTTAACAGAAACACCAAAACACCATGAAGTGCACTGTTTGACCTTGTTTGAAATCTCAGCCTTATGCAGCAATTTATACATTCTTAGAGGCTTTGATATCACTATGGTACTACTATTGCTTTTAACAGGAATCCTTTATAGATTTTACCCTGTGGCGGGAATCTTTGTCTCAGTAGAATCAGAATTCTTGGCTTGCAATTGCTTTAACAATCATGAGCTCAGGTTGCAGCATTTGTAGCAATTAGACAAAGGCACTCCCTTCAAGTCTTTGAGTTAGATTTCTAGCTCTGCCAGCTTTGCATTGTCTTCCACATCCTCATTGATTAGACAGCACCTTCAGAGAATGAACCCAGGTTGAAAATCAGTCCTCTATGTTACTAAAGGACAACTGAATTCTGTTTGCTACAGCAGAGAAGTGTTATTTTATTTACTGACCCATCAATAAGTGACCAAGACTTTAAGCTCATAATTCTGCTTGCTGATCTCTTTAGTTTATGTCTAGGGAGGAAAGCAATTGAATTATACAAGAATTTGAGATATTTAGCACGCTAGTTGAAATATGTATTCTTTTGCACATGTCTTTGAAATCCAACCCCACAATAAAATACTATAAAATATATATTATTACTGACTGTATTCTAATATGGAGATCGCATACCTATTTTTAATGAAAAATGTGTGCATAGTATTTTGTTTAAAACACACAAAGGAAGTCTCTGAAAGAGATGAGAAATTTGCTGGTTCTTAAAATAGGTAAAACAACTGTATTTTTCAAAGATACTTGTAACAGTGATTAGATGCACAAGCCATATATATATATATATATATATATATATATATATATATATATATATATACACACACACACACACACACATATCTCTATGTATCTGTCTATGTGGGTGTGGTACAATAATATCTATGTCTTATTAATGCTGGTATATAAATTAGCAATAGCAGATTTCTAATAAAATTCTAAACAACAGTGATACTATGTTTGTTCTTGTGGATGGAATATATAACAACACCAGTTAGTTTAGATTTGGGGAAAACATGAACATCATCACCACACAGCAAATTTTAGCTGAGTGTGTGAATAAGGGGCAAATGCCCATTGATTTTCAATTAGTGGGCGTTTAGCTACAGGATGTCTTCAGTGACTGACTGATTTGGTGATTAGTGTATGATATAAAAATTCCCATTAGAGACATTGAATCAAATGGGTATTCAGTAAAATAGCTAATCACTTTCTCCTTATTATGCCTGTGGGGATGTTAGAAGAAAGCAAGCAAAGGAAACATGAATATTTACGATATCTAAATTTTTAAATTTATTTTTGATTTTGATGTTTATATTAGATTAAACTGCTTTTAAGCAACAGATTAATTACACTAAATGTAGAAAGCTACATTTATAAAGTGTACTTTAAGACTAGATGATTTATTTTTCAAAAAATTACATTTTTGCAGAGAAATATATTTAAAATGTTTTTATATGAATGTTTAGTTTTCTAAAAGCCTATATTTATTTAGACATTTCTAAATTTTATTTTTGTGAGAACTCACTCTATAACACTGATTCAATTTTATCAAATAAGCTTGTCAATCTTTATAATAAACATGTCCATACAGACAATAAATTAGATTACTAACTGGGTGGAAAAGTATAATTTTTACTTATTTCATTAAATTATTCTAATGTTTAAAAGTAAACACCATGGAAGACACAACATATTTTGCATGAGAGTGTGGATTGGAGATAGATTAGAGGAAGAGTAGTGGTAAATAGGATCAAAATACATCAGATGAACTTTTCAAATAATTAACAATATATTGTATAAACAAAACCTCATAAATATGTATGACCAGAGAATATATACTCATATGAGTATATTTTATAGATATAAATGCCCTATTGGAATTCATTGCAAATTGTATAGCTTCGATGTTCAGCTACCATGAGACAAAGAAAAATATTTTGTTTCATAAGTGCAATTTCTTATTCAGAAATTATTTAGAAAGTAATAAAACTTCCTGAAAGATCAGAGCGTATTTTATTCTAGGAATTCATGAATAAATACTACTTAGTATGTACTTATATTTCAAAATAACAATTTTATATTTTGCTTATTTACAAATATTGTTTCATTCACACATTCTGCAAATGAAGTAGTCAGTGAGTCAAACATTATAGTTACTGAAAGTTTTTCAAGAATAGCCTGGGAAGGTTTTTTGCACATAATGAAAAAGAAAACAAACAAACTGTAAATTAGTATGTAAGGCTATGTTACTACTTCTGTACAGAGACTCTCTAGTAAAGTCATACAAATGTGTTATTTCAACCGTCTGACCTGCTTTGATTCCCCAGCAAGAAGATGAGAAGAGTAGCCCCTGCTCTGGCCCCACTAGGTTTAGATGACAAACGCTTGACCCTTTTGCCTGAATGTGCTCAGTTGTCAGTTTTGCCTACCGCAGCTGTTGGATATTCCAAAGGATCAGTTGGCCAGAGAGGTCTGGATAGACCTATTAGCATCTCAATACACCCTCTAAGTTCCCTTTATTACTAGGTCACTCAAATTAATTAATTTTTAATTTTGCACTGCCTCGACGACTATAAATCAAGTCAGTCAGAAGACAGGAAAGCACCTGAAACCCGAGCCTGCCTGTGGTGTAAGTCACAAAATCTCCACCTTGGCAATCTGTCACATGGAAGATCAAGAAAAAAAGCAAATTATTCTGTGCAGAGATTATTGAAAAATATTGGTTTGATGAATGATGCTCCTTTCAACAGGCCACTGAAATGAATGGTGATAAATGTCTTGGGTGTGTAGGTCTATAACCACAAGAAAGAGATAAAGAGAACTTTTAAAAATTCTCCTTTGAGTTTCTGCCCACCTTGTATGAGACTAGTGTGTTATATGGGTGAAATTATAGACTGTGCCAATAATGACTTTGGTTTAAAATTTTCAAGACCAGCAGTAACTTCATCAGATCCCTACAGTGCAAAATGACTTTCATTACTGTCATTATTACTACTGTTACCATAATTTGTTTGATACACTTGATTGGCTACACTTTCTTGGATACAGCATTGTCTACAAAGCATAATATTTTGGAATGTAGAATCATCTGAATTTAAACAACTGATGGTCTGAAATATGGAAGACAATAAAGTCCTTGGCAAAACATGCTTTTAACCTCCTTTACCTTTGATGTACCTACGTGGGGTAGTGTTAGGAATGAATCTTGTTTAAAGAAAAAGTTACCGATCATGTAAATACTTTCTGAGTGAGTACTGATGACTTTGATTATCCATATTTTAATGTGCAAAGTTATAGATATAGCAGATGAAATTATTTTTTCCTGCAATGTCTGGAATGTTCAAAGACTAAATACATTTAATAATTCTTGAATACTGCATAACATGTTGTATCGTAACCCTGAGGAATGAAATGTGATCACACTTAAGACATATGTATAGCATGCTGGGTATGACTATTACAAACCTAAAGTAAACCTAACTATTGAGACACAGTACAATTGCTTTCTGTTTCTGAGACTAGTAAAGGGTAGATTCATGGCTCCCAAATAACTCCCAAGGAAGTTTTTTAATCCCTTGAATATAATCAACTTCTCTGGTGTAGTTTATTATAGAAACATTCATAAGTAGTTTTTTTTTAAATATTTACAATTATTTTAGATGTACTGCCATTTAACAATTTAAAATTAAAGGATGACATTAATTGAATTTATCAGTGCAGTGAAGAGAAATCAATTCCATATTGCCCATCATGTCAGGAAATTTGCTGGAGGATACTACTTCTAAAAGTGTAGGCTGTTTGTAAGAATATAGCCTGGGGAAATGGGCAATAGATAAACAAGCACTAACATGGAATGCTTCCCTTAGTTGAGAATTGTTTTATCCAGAGATGAATTACTTAGGCTATATCTTTTGTTTAAAACAATTTATATTTTTGATCCTGTGATTTACTGGACCATGATATTGACTGAAGGTAGAAGGTAGTAGACTTTAGAGACAACTTATTTTTGAGCTCCAAAATTTCAAATGTATGACAGGGAATGTAATTTACTAGGACATGGGAAAAATTGCCTTAGTTTCCCATCTTTTCTTGTTCTCTCAGAGATTGTTATACAAACCATTCCTGTTGGTTCTTTGGCAGAGCATGTTAAACCAAATGCCAAATGAAATAGAAACTGGCTTCATCCTTCTCTCTGGCAACTCCATGAAATGTCATTATTTTTCTAAAAAATACATGTACTTCTTGTTGGAGAAGATATCCTCTGTACCAATGTATAAGAAATACCAGGTATTTATACAGTGTACCATTGCCATTGATATTCTTTCAGTTAGCTCAGCAAGAAAAAAATCTTTCCCTGATTCATTTTTTTCCTTCATATTTAAAATTCTATACAATATATTTTGAATGTTGTCTCCTTCCTCATATAACTGCTCTGAGAAAAAAGACTTCTTTCCTATGTATCCCAGTTTTGTTCCCTCTTTGTTTTAAAACCATCAAGTAAAATTTGAACTGTACATATATTTTGAGATGTGTATAACTATACAGTAAATTAGTTGGGATTTTCTTCTCACAGAGTTTTAATACAAATATTAAATATTTGCTAGAATATCATACCAAAAAGCTGAATATTGGTCATGGTTTAGCCTAATAGATTAATATCATTCTATTCTTTAAATCTTTCCTCAGCAACTAATGTGTCATAGTCATTAACTTCTCATAGATATCAATTGTAATAAAAGGTAGCAATGCTTAGAAAACATGTGTAAAGAAGGTAGGATGTCACATTATTGGTTTTGGAACTGAATTTACAAATATGAATAATGAAAGTTTTGGTATGTGAAGATTTTAACTAATTGGAGCAGATGTGTCCTACATTTATACATTTGTGCCTTCATTTTCATTTTGTCTTAATTTGGTTATGTATTCAGCCACTCATTTGTGTGCTTTTTTGATAATAGTGTAATAAGCATGTATACATTCATCATCTAAAATGGGAAAGAACTGGGAATGTAAGTCTTAGAGGAGTTTGAACTTACAGCTCAGAGGCCTAGCTTCAACCTCTAGCACCATAATAGTTCAAAACAATAAAATATGAATTTGTAAATTCACTATCATAACTACACCCAACTAACCAGACCACACTCTGTCCCCGAAGGTGATTGATATCCCAAGAAAAAATTGTCTTTTTACACTTTTAATTTTGTAAATACTACAGTTGTCTTTAAGTTCACATAAGAGTACCATGACAAATGTGATTTTCTGTTCTTTGTTTCACTTAATACTATATGCTAATGTCCATGTATGACTCATATGTGTAATTCCACTATCTTAATACTATACTGCTAATGTTCATGTATGATTCATATGTGCAATTCCACTATCTTAATACTATACTGCTAATGTTCATGTATGATTCATATGTGTAATTCCACTATCTTAATACTATACTGCTAATGTCCATGTATGATTCATATGTGTAATTCCACTGACTTTGCTAAATAATACTATATTATATACACATATTACATATATTACAAATTATTCATATACTTTTTTAAATATTATTTGAATCACCTCTAAATCTTACACAGTTTGAATAATTCTTAAAATGTACACACACAGCCGGGCAGTGGTGGCACAAGCCTTTAATCCCAGCACTTGGGAGGCAGAGGCAGGTGGATCTCTGTGGCCAGCCTTGTCTACAAGAGCTAGTTCCAGGACAGTTACCAAAAAGCTACGGAGAAACCCTGTCCCGAAAATCAAAAAAAAAAAAAAAAAAAAAATGTACACACACACACACACACATACACAATCACAAAAAAAAAACCACCAAGGAAGATAACAGCTTTCTTACTCAAGTTTTATTGTTAATCTACTTGCCAAAGAAATCAAAATATTTAAATTTGCATAAGTATTATATTAAATTTACATTAGAAGACACAAAATCATGGTTCCCTAAATATTTTCCATCTGATTTATAAACAAGAACATATACATTTCTAATTAAGTAGTTAAAATCTGTTATTCATTCCATTGCCTTCTTGCTTGCATTTTGCTAATCACTAATAATATTAATCTTCTGAAATTTACTGAAAATGTACCTGTTTACTCTTTCAAGAAATATTAGTTTTTATTCTGTACTTATTTTTATTCTGTATTAGCCTGTATATATTCCTTAATATGACTAATGCATGTATTTAGTATTGTATTTTATTAAAAATTCTGTTTTTCTATTTTTAAAAATATATTATGCTAAATTAAATATATTTTAACATAAAAAATTGCCATTAAAATTTTAGGCATGGATTCTTAAGAAAATAATATGTGACTTCATAAAAGTAGTGTAAGTAATATTAATAGATATATACTATGTTCATAGATAAAAATGATATTTTGAAAATATACTTGTTTATTATATGTACCTACATTATGAAATGTTTTATTGATCTTTATTTTCATTTGAACATGTTATTGCTGGCTTTTGTCCTAAGTGCATTACTTATTGAATTAATGTCTCACATTGATTGTGTTTGGTTTATCTGGACAGTGAAACTAAGTACTATATGAAAATTTTCCATTTAGATTCCTGCTGTCAATCAGAGTCCCTCCTCCTATATTCTATGTGACAACATTCTGCACCTTAACTGAGACCTCAAAGCAACATATATTTCCTCTTACCTTAATAAAATATAAGACAAGTCTTGATCACTTAATCATGGTAATTATTTTATTTTAAAATCATGACTTAAGTTTTTTATCAGGAACATCAGCATGAAAAGCTAATTTTGAGAAGCTGTCCACCAAGACTTACTGTAGAGTTGGCAATGGTCTCATAGTCCAACTGTAAATGTGATAGGCACACAGCAAAACTTTTATTTTTCTCTTACCTGGGGGAATCTATTGGTTATAGGAATATAGAAAAAAGTTACCTGATAAATTGTTGCAGTCACACATGCAAGGTTCAAAGTGGTGGTGATCTAGTCAACTAAAGATCCAAAATGAAACAGGGAGCACTTCTATTATTTCAATTATCAGAAATCTTAAGTAAGCCTAGTGTCACCTTTGCCTGAAGAAAAAGGTAATTCAGAGCCTATCAAAAAATTTTACATTTTACCTTTTCTAGTAAAGTCCTAATTTATTCATCTTAAACGTCCAATCTTGTTTCTCTTAGAGAGAGGTAGGAAGACTGCATTCTAGTCTAAGTTAGAAGCTATTAAGTCTTCCTGGTGCTAACTGAGAATCTAGGGAACTTTTATTTCTTCCCCTCTTGCAGTCTGCAAGCCAGTAGCTATCCAAGACATGAGAAAAAACAATCATGGTGTGGGATTCTTGGGGTCTGGCTCAGCAGGGAGACAGAAGCAAAGAGTCCTGTCAACAACAATAACAAAGGAGAGACTTTAGAATGCTTTGATCTTCTGAATAGCTTGAGTACTAAAGGCAGAGCCTGCTGTCCCTGCCTTAACAATGGGGCAAAAAGAGCAGACAAGCTCATTTATACAGGCTAGTTCAATGTCAAAGGCAGAAAAGTAGAGAGACAATGTGGACCTTAGGAAGGATGCAGTTAATTTGACAGCACAATCATTTTATTTATTTCTCCAAAATGCTACCAGCAAAGAAGGCCTTCTGCTTTCTCCATTTTGAAATTCTGTTTTATATAGTTCATCTCATATATAGATGGAAAGAACAATAAATGCTGTGTATATATGATGAATACTCCCAGAAAGAGCTTATTCTCTAAGAAAATTCCAATATTTTTGTAATCTTATACATAACTATATTGATGTATGATAAACATTTATCTTTTTCCCTTCTTCTTTTGCTATCTTGGGAATAGGACCATTCTCTAGGGACAGGTGCTCTACCACTGAGCTGCATCTGTAGCCAAAAGGTCAGCATTTAGTTATAGGAAGTGAATGATTTACCTACATTAGACAAATTATGATGTCCTATTTGTCCTAACTTGATCATGTTTGGTTATAAAATATATCCCATTCTCTTACATGTATAAAGGCAGCATGAAGTATACGTAGGAGATTCAGGTACTAGAAAGAGCAGCTGATTTGCATTCTAACTAATTTGGATAAGAAAATGACCTCAATGCATGGTAAAGTTTACTTACAGCTAAATCTGTTCTAGACTGGAGTATGGATTAAAGAGAGGGAGAGCCCCCATTGTAGGCCACATTCAGAGTTCAGATTGAGTGCATGGTCATTCAGTCCCCGTCCAGCTGGATTTGGTGAGCTCCCATTAGAACAGGCACACTGTCTCAGTGGGTGGACCAACTCATTGATAAAGGCACTGGGACTTGTTTCTACTGCATGTACTGGCTTTTTGGGACCCTAGTCTATTTGGATGCAAAGCTTCCTAGGCATGGATGTAGGGCAGAGGGCCTTGGACTTCCCACAGGGCAGGGTTCCCTACCTTCTTTTAAGGAGGGAGGGGAAAGGAGGAGGGGGAGTGGGGGAGCAGGAGGAGAATGGGAGGAGTGGAGGAAGTGCAAATTTTTGAATGGAAAAAATAAATAAAAACTAGAAAAAAAGTAAAGAGAGGGAGAGAAAAGAAAACATTTATTTTGTAATTAATTAATTATTTATTTATTTATTTTTGATTTTTCGAGGCAGGGTTTCTTCTTTTGGTTCCTGTCCTGGAACTAGCTCTTGTAGACCAGGCTGGCCTCGAACTCACAGAGATCCGCCTGCCTCTGCCTCCCGAGTGCTGGGATTAAAGGCATGTGCCACCACCACCCGACTTTGTAATTATTTTTTAAAATTAATTAAAATAACTCAATTCTTGTGCCTTTTCTTATTCTCAATGGAGAGAGCCAACTGTATAGCATGCTGATATTCACTATGTTCCATTATTTAACACCATTATTTAATATGGCATCAAATCTGGAAATGGCTTATGTGCATAATTGCAGTTATTATCAATACTGTCTTTTCCCACTATTACTTAGAGTTTCCCATTTTCCAGTAAGTTGAAATACCACAGTTACTCAGCATTTGACAAAATACATGACATGAACAACGTAAAGGTAACAAAGATCTGTTTAAGCTCAATGTTCCAAAGGTTCCCATTTGTCTGAATGCTACTTAAGAGCAATAGGGGAGCTGAGCAACAGTATAGGGTATAGAAAATAAAGTAAAGCTCACCTCATATGGACAGGAGGCAAAGAGAAAAGGAACAGGAGGGAGAAAGACAAACCCTTCAAAAGCACAGACACACAATGCAGTTCCTTGCACAAATGAACACAGGACACAACTTCCTAATAGAACACCGGTAGTGCACACACTAAAACCAATATATGGGACCTCAGGAAAGTAAAAAGCTTCTGCATGGCAAATAATACAGTCAATAGGACAAAATTCCAGTCCACAGAATGATCAAAGATCTTCACTAACTCCACATCTGACAGACAACTGATTTCCAAAATACATAAAGAATTCAAGAAACTAGAAATCAAAATACAAAACAATCCAATTAAAAATAGAGTAGAGAGATAAACAGAGAATTCTCAGCCCAGGAATTTCAAATGGCTGAAAGATATCTAAGGAATTGCTCAACATCCTTAATCATTACTGAAGTTCAGATCCAAATGGCTCTAAGATACTATCTTATACCTGTCAGAACAGCTAAGATCAAAAGTATTGAGGACAGCTTATGTTGGAGAGGATATAGAGTCAGGGGATCCCTCCACCACTGCTGGTGGGAGTGCAAATGCAATTAAATCCTAACCTTGGAAAGAATAATAAGAGGAGAAATAGGAAGGAGAGAGTAAGGGAGCTGGAGAAGGAGGAAGAGAGGAACAAGAAGAAGAGAGTACCCAGTGAAGAACCTCACATGTTGGCTTCCACTGAGCTATGACCTACAACATTTTGCATTACCTTTCCCTTTCGAAGCTAAACATAAAATACTGCTTTTCTGGGTCTCCAGATATCCTTTGCTCTCATGTTAAACTTTGAAATCATTATTTTATTCATTTTTTATTAACTTATCTTTAGCAATGAGGCTCTCAATCATGACCCTTGCGAATAATGGGTAAATTATTTTTGCTCTCCTATAGGACAGTCTTTTCAGAGAGTCCAAGAGATGCAACATCTAAATTTCATACCAAACTGAAGTTTCAACTGACAAGATTATTCAACTGATAACGGTACTTGCAGTAAATACAGAATACAGCATAAGTAAATAAATATCCAAATGGTAGTGCTGCAGTCTTAAAGTAACCTGTCCAACAAGGGCCCTTGGTGTCCATCAGCACACTGAATTCTAAGAACATCTCTCAAATACTGTCACAAACACACAAAAAATTAACATATAAGTATATATTGTTTTATTTATAATGGTCAGATTTTTTTTCTGAAAGAAAAACTTGGTTCTATATAATCATGCAACACGGTGCTAATTCGTGTTATAGTAAATTAGTACTATTTCGCTCTTGCTGCTTAAGATTTTTCAATAGCCAATTAAAAGTACTATGTCTAAACAAAACTAAAACTCTTTGGCCTACCTATCTACCCCAATATAATTTCACATCTTTATGTCCAAATACATTAATAGTTTTTCGTTCAGGTAAATGGAATTTTATTTTTGAAGTTGGCTGACAGGTAAATTTAGGAAAAGGCCCCTATCTTCAGAATCTTCTTTGCTTTAAGACTTATTTTTACTAGAAAATCATCATCTTATCATTACCCCATCCATGAATACTGTCAGTTTTCTACAGATGCTGCTTTCTACATGGGATCTACTACTTACTCTCTTTGGTGACCTGGGCTCATTGATTTATTTTCAGTGTATCTTTAACTCTTCTAGATGATATAAAGTGGTTGGTCTAGATCTTGAAACAAAAACATTTATTACTCACACTCTGAAATAATTTCAAAGCCTATATATAATCTCATTTTAAGTTAACACTTTAAATGTTTCCTAAAACAAAAATTATTGGAAATTTAAACTTTTCATTGGCTTGATTATAGATATTGACATTTGAAAATATTGTGGGTCTTGGATAACAAACAGGTGTGCTCTTCCCAGGGGAAGATTTCTCTCCCACTCTCTGCATTTCTTAGTTGCCTGTAGTTATTTGATTAGGGTTGAGGCCTGCTGGACTTTCCATCATCAATGTGAACATGTCTACAAATAACAGCATAGAAACTGAACAGGTTGTAATTATGTATGAAAACTTACATACTTGCAGGGACACTTTGAAAAAGAAGTGTTGAAGAAATACAAGCTTGAGAACCTGGGTTTAAATACAGAATAAGAATCCTTGACTGCTCAGCTTTCCCACATATAGTAGTTGAGTATGTAAAAGTTAGCTTCCTTAAAACTATACACAACACATATCTATCAGGAAAGACTAAATCTCTAGATAACATGGATTTTAGTTTCAGAGTATTCTTCTAGATTTATGTGGATACTTCTCAGTTTAAATGCCTGTGTTCTTAGTTAACAGTATCAAGCATAAGTCTTCATTCATGCCATCTTGTCGAACATCTGTTCATTTTTTTCTTATTTTTATTCACTGAGTTTCATAATTGTATATGATAGATTTTAATCTTTTTAACTTCTATTAACTTCAGGTATCTGTCTTTTTCTTCCTCTCAAACCCTTAATCTTCCAAATTTGTCACTTCCCTACTTTTATGTTTTCATGTGTGACTAGCTGATTTTAATTAGTGACACTAGCATGATCATGGACAATTGTACTGGTGCCTGTAGCACTGGATTAAATGGTACTCCCTGTCACAATCACCATCTCCTGACAACAGACACTCAAGGAGGCATCAGAGTCCACACCAAGACCCAACTTTGATGAAATATTGGCAGGCTCAACTTTGTACGAATCATGTACAAGCAACCAATGAATTCCTAAGAGTTGTTACACGTCCAGATGAAATCTTTTTGCTGCACATGTCCCTATCCTTTGGCTCTTACATTCTTTCTTCTTCCCCTTATGATTTAATCTTCCACTAGACTTTATGTCTTGAGAAATCAAGATGCTCTTTAAAGCACAACATGCAGAATATTCTATTTAGTTTATTAAACTTAATAGGTAATCAACATTAGATATAATTCTTCCTAGTCTTATCATCACATAAAATATTTACCTTTTCAATGTTGTGTCGCATAATTTTACATACTAAATTTTCATCTAAAAAAGTAACATTTATTCTTAACATTTCTTCCCTAACATTAAGAATGACAAATGCATTCTATATGCTAAAATATGTTTGTAGATATGACATATTTCTGAAACCTATGTATGAAAACCAGTAAATTAATTTATGTTAACTGTATCAACAAGCTTTCAAATTCCCATTTTCTACGTTGGTTTTAAAAACATTCCAGTCAAGTTTTCACTTTAGAGTCTGCCTTTTCTAATCCTATGTACAACCACATATACATTGCCACATACGTACGTTCTCTCCCTGAATGTCAGCCAACAACTAAAACTATTCTCAGCAGAAACTTTTTTGTTTTTATTATTTAAGTAACTCTCAGTGGACATTTTATCTGGGGAAAAGGTCTAAGAGAACAGTCATTTCTAACTAAGAATAGCAAAGTCAAAGTCACAGCAAATCCACTTAGCAATGCTATCACACACGCCAAACATAATATTGAACTACGAACAAAATGACTGTGCTCTGCAGAATACACTGTAATTAACCTTGTAAATTCACTTTGCTTACAGCCCAAGCATATTCGTACTTTGTAAAAGGAGCCACAGTGTTGAAAGCAAGTGGGAAATTTGCTAAATAAATTTTTGGAAGCTTAAGTCATTTGACCTCTTCAGCTTAAACAAGAGTTAGTCATTCTTGGACATGCGACATTAAAAATAAACTGCCCCAAATAATAGCCTTCATGCTCCGGGATATCCCCACTATGAATTGCTATAGTAAATTTTCTTGAAGAGTTAAAATAAATAAAAATAACATTAAGGTTCTTGAAATCATAGAGAAAACTATGAATCAGTTTTTTCACATTGAATCACAGCTTATTCCTGAAGGGGCACTAGACACTCAGACAACTGTGTCCTGAATCCCAGGGTTTAAATCAGTGTCATGACTTACAAGCACTTTTCTTAACACACTGAACAGTGATTTAACAGTCGTTACTTGTGATGTATAAGTTCCTAACTACCACTCCATATTTATTCAAGAAACACACATAAAAGAAATCAAGACTGATAAATGAGGAATCAGAGACCTGTAATCGATCCCTGGAGCTTATGTCTTTAATATCTAGGCAAGAATGACTCTAAAGTTAAGGCCATTTTCAGAATTGCCTAAAGAAGCTGTGACTGATTTCTCAACAATTAGAAACAATTCACTTAAAATGGATTTAATATTAGTAGCGAGACTGTGTTTCTTAACATGAAAACTTCTATTTTTAATGCAAATAAAAATACTTTGAAACAATATTTAAAATACTGAAAGTATAAATAACTTGCTACTCAGAATAATTACATTACAGACCTCACAAAACAGACTTATAAAATTGACAGACTTTCTGAGTATAGTGGTGGATTCTCTCTTATTATTTTGAACCATGCATATTCTGTAATATCCATACACTTTCATTTGTGTCTGCTTCATTTTAACTGTGCTTGCTGTCTTAACTACTGATTTCCCTCTGACCTACACATGTGCACATTACCACACACACACACACACACACACACACACACACACACAATATATATTTACAGTTTTATACAATAGAATGCACAAGGGGATTTAAATATGATTCTCAGATACTATATACAAGTTTCAAGTTTATTGATATTTGTAAAATTTGAATTATCTGGTGCTGAATATAAACTCATGTTCTAAGTTATTTTTTTTAAAAAAAAACAGACCATAGAAAATGTACAAAGAACTCAGAATGGTATGACTTGCAGTGTTTTGAAGCAAACAACCCTGAACCATGGTAGACAGACCATCAAAACCAACTACCAAACTAATAAAAGTGATGATTGTGAAAAATTATTCAGCCATGGATCAGTTGATGTTCTAAATATGTTTAAGAATTGAAGATCTCTCAATTTAGACTTATAGAAATAGTTTATGTTATAAGATGAATTGTGTACTGTTCAGTAAAATTTATTTTAGTTTGTTATTGAAGGGTAAATCCTTGGACATTTGGAGTTCTGAAAAATCCAGGGGAAAAGTGTTTTCAGACAGTTGACTTTCCTTGGCTAGAGAATTTATTCCTGTTATGAATGACACAAGCCAGCCCTTAAGCACTGTCTATGTACCAGGATGTGTTGCACACCTAGCATTCATGTCACTTTGATCCCATAAACTATGACGCAGACAAAATTGTCAGTGTTCTCCTCCAATATATGCATCAGGAAATTAGCCCAAAAGGATAGGTAATTTGCACACTGTCTTATATAAAGAAATATTTAGAGTCATGGCTAAATGCAGGTCCTTGGATTTCTTCAACAGATACCAACTAAAGCATTGATATGATTAATCTTTGTTTCTTATGATGAAACATAAGAGAATGTATCATATAATAATCATGTTGTTTAAGTGATTCAGATATAATTTAATTGTGTAGTAATAATTCAATTCCACAATAACAAATAATTTCACTTGTCTTTGTCTACTTTGCAATCTTGTGATGTATTTGGTTTTCTCAAACATAGAAGGCTGTGTGGCACTCTGTCTTAAAAACAGGACAAGAATAATTAAAAAGAAAATATATTTCATAATGGTGTTGGTATCACCAAATGGTACCATCACCCTCATTCCTTTTTCATAAATAAAGGCAGAGGCAATCTCTCACCTCATCATCCCATTAGTTCCTCTGTTCAGACTTTTTATTTAAAAAAGAATGAAATTCACTGAGGCAGACTAAGTTTTCAGTAATTTAGTAGAAATTGCTTAATCATTTTCTTGTTACTTCAAAACATCTGTCCTGAATGTATCATAAGTTTAAACATCTGTTCAAGAGTAATGGCTCTTGTAGCAGATAACTTGTCGATGCTATGAAGTTAGATTTTCAATATATTTGGTGGGAAGTGATGTATACAGGAGGGAACGATGTTGCGTTCCTGAAATAACTAAAGGTGGAGTTGGACTCTGTGCTAGAACCTCCTATTCCAGCATGTGTGTTTCCATGAAAAATGCTACTCATAGCTCAAATTGCTTTCTGTTTCCTTTAGATATTTATATAGTACATAAAGTAATAAGCAATAGCACTTTATCAATAAAACAGGCTCATAAGTAATAACATATTTCCCCATTGTGTACAGATTCAAAATCTTGTTCTAATACCGTATCATGGAATAAAAGACACAGGCTCTTATCTTAGAATCAGTGAAATCCGTAACAATAGCAGATTGTGTTTTTATCTTAAAAAGCATTTATATTTAGAATCACATTTCTAACCATATGTTTTAAAATGTTAAAAGGTTTCCTTTTGATTCTTACAAAATAGTCTAGATAGAATAATGCAAATACAATGACAACAATGTATCTATAGTTATAAAATTTTTAATGGATTAATGTAAACAACATAGCAAGATATAAATTCATGACACCATTATTCTATCCAGAGGGATCTTTAGATTACCTTGTATTCTTTTCTGATATATCTTTAGTCCTGCAAACAAGAGTACAACCATGAACCCTGCTAAGGATGTCTTTATTACTGGAGAGTGCATAGAAAGTATCTTTTCCCACCAGATTCGACAGTTCTGTGAAATTGTGACCCTCCCATAGAGTTTACAGCATGTCCTTGGCCACTAGCCAGTAAGAGGGATGTTTAAATTTCTGGATGGCAGCTCAGTGAGCTCTCAAGTGTTCATCTGCTTTACCTACTGTGCTTAATAAAGAGCAAGTCAATGAATGTTTTCATTTCCTTTTCATAACTAATAACTGTCAGTCTTATGAAGGGCAGAGCCAGCCTTTATTTCCAGCTTCTTCTTCTTCCATGCAGCACCTCACTGAAGCAGCAACACTTCCATTACACCACCCACCAACACGACGCAGACTTGAATTTGAAGCAGTGTTTTCTCAACATGAAAGTATAACCATAAAGAGTCAAATCTTTAAGAATCACATCCTTTTTGATATTGACATTTAAAATAGTTTTAGTCTTTTTAAAGAAAATAATAATAATCCACCTTCAACTTCTGGAAAATTGAAGAGTTTGGGACAGTTTTCAAAGAAACAGAGAAGTTTGTGATCCATCATATTTCAAAAGGTAGCTGCATGTGATCCTATCAGGAGACATCTTTACTAGTAACTTGGAGAAGTATGTGTATGTAGAGCAACACTGGTATACCTAGAAACTGCAGAGAATTAACAGTATGTGCTATCCTAGCAAATTTTGGAAACAATGTGCATTATTTTAACTGGGGCTTGGATGATGCTTCATCCAAAAACTAAGACAAAACAAGAGAAAAATAGATAAATAAGCACAATACTATATGAAGTTCAGTCTGATGTTCTAATATAGATTTGTTAAAAATTAAGACTTTAAAGAATGTTGATAAGAATACATTTAATGACCTAACATGTATATATACCAAGTATGTGTAGAGGATATATTTAATATGTAAACCTAAATTATAAAACTATATATATACTATGTGATCGATGTATATTATGTACCGATTCACATCTATACACATGTGTACATATGTACCTGCATGTAATATTTCTTCAATAAAATGGTATTTATGTGCTTAAAGAAATTACAAAGTCTGTAACAGATATGTCAGCCATCTCCAAACCCCATTCCCAATCTGCCACTTGGAGATCTGTCAAGCCCATAATGAGACATATTGTGCAGGCATAAACACTGGGCACACAGCGAGTGTCTTACTGAATGCTGGTTCTTTGCTCACCATCATCTCCCATCAATCATGTCCTCAGCAACAGCAGGGGCAATGGAAATAGAAGCAGAGGTAATTAGAGGCGTGACTCAGTTCCACATGCCCAGAAACTAAAAGCCAGACTATACCCTGTGAAAATCTTCTTGTGTTGTTGTCTTAATTGCATATTGAAGAAAAGGGTTAATGTTAATGAATGTGAAGCTATGGTCTCTTTAACTAACCATTAGTAAATGTATTGTTGTTTCTTAACTCTTAACCAACATAGCTTGTATGCATCTTGATAGCAAGAACTTAAAATTTTTCACATTATGGTGACTTGGAAAAAATATTAAATAAAAAATATTCATTTATTAAATGACTGAAATTGTTGGGCTTCAGAGCCAAACCTAAATTTCCAAAATACAAATTAGTAAGTCCTGTTTCTTAGGCCTGCTCTGACAAAATACGGTTAATGATGTTTACCTTATAAGACCTTTTGTGGAGGATCAATGACATTTATGTTAGTGATTATGGAAACTTAAATGTAATTATACTTTTCATATTTAAGATGAGGTTCCCAAAGAATGGGTAGATTGTTACAAATATATTTCAAAGGGTGAAGAATAAAGGATATATGCAAAGTGAAAATTGTCGGTGGTAGTCAGGTGTAGTGCTGAGTGAATTGCTCTCTTTCAGGGTATTCAATTATATATTGTTCCTTAAACCCAAAATATTAAAGCCTTACAGTATCAATCTAGTATTAGCTCATTGTGAGGGAATTATCTACATATATATTCACCATATGAAAGTGTGTAAAATTCTGTTTGGGATTATAAGAAAGAAAAATAAGAATTCAATAAACATTCCCTTAATTGATGGAGCCAATCCAGTTGCCCAATGACCACCCAATCTTGGCATTAAAACCAGGGTTGAATATATATTTATGCATATCAGAAAAATAATGGATTGGAAATCATGGACAGCAGATTAAGCAGAATGCTTGCAGTACATCCAGCTCTTAGTGACTAACCTTCTTTGTCTTTCTGCAGGAAGGTGGAGGAAGTAGGGTAAAACACAGTGTTATTTTCAGGTTCAACATTCAGTTATTTACCAACTGTAATCTTAGACATTTGTTCACTTTTTCCAGATTCCAATTTTTACTCCTTTGAAATGGGGAATAGTAGCTTGCTCACCAAGGAATACTGAGAGACCTACATGAAGTTTCAGGCTCAGTTGCATAACAACAACAACAACAACAAAAGACAAGATGTGGTCTTTTTCTTTTCTTATCAAATAGCTGTCCATGTCACTTTTTTTTATTTTAAAGGAACCAGGTCTAAAATTATTATTTGGGAAATTTTAATACAAAGGTGATTAATACATAAATATTGTCATATAATATCTCTTGCAATACACTTCCATCCACCTGTCACATTTGTAGCACATTGTTGTAGAAAGAGAATCAAGACATGTGAACTGTGTCTGTAATGCACTCATCCTCCAAGGCCTTCCTCTTGACAGCTTCCCCTGCCCTGTTTCTATTCTCAGAGGATGAGTAGGACCACTCAACATCAAATCTTTGTGTAGATCTTGGCATACATTTTCACTGCTTGGAGGCAGCTTCATTTAAATAGTCCTGAAATTTTTATTATTTCTCCGAATACGCTTAAGTTTGTCTCTTTACCCTTAGATGCCATGAAGCGCTTTATGGTCATCTCTAAGAAAGCCCACAGCAAATGATGCTGAGACATTCTAAAATGTGTTAGCTTTAGTTTCAATTTAGACTCTCTTGTGGGATTTTGTCTTTTATTTTTACTTTGAATTTCTGGAAAAGGATTCATCTATAGGTGATTTTATCTGCCTGGCTTCAGCATCTATGTGCCTGCTTCCATCACATTGCTGGGAAGGTTTTGCTTTGTGTTAGGATGTCATGAGATGTCAGTAACTCTGCTTCTCTTTAGTAGTAAGAAAGATAATTTTTTCTAGGCATTGATAAATGTCCTAGAGTCGTGGGGGTGATTAAATAAGTTGATTAAGCACTTATGGGTCAACTTAACAATTTTTGGGGTGATGCACTAAAATAATCATTACTAGCATTGGCTGCTGTTATTTCTCTAAAATCTGAGGAATCCTCTGGGAATAGGGCATTTCTCTATTTCGCTTAATGATGCATTTCTATGAATATTTGGTATAGAAGTTAGCATAAATTTTGTTGGGGGAGAAAAGGCAATGTTGAAATGTTTTACTTTTTTTGTAATTGAATTGTCTTCCTGAGAATTTAGCAGCAAGTCTTCAGGAATCTGTAGAATGCACTAAAGATTGGTTTAGCTTCTACATTTATTAGCACAAATTCATTCACATAACTCTACAAATACAAAGATTGAAAATAAAAAAAATGTGTTCTCCTTACACTTGCTAAATTTTACATGTTTATCACCAAAATATTCTACAACTGTGGTAACTCATGATTGATGATTTGAAGACTCCTTCATAAATATGGTCGTATGAAATTCCACCAAATAGGTCTCAAACATGGGCACACATACATATTCCTCTGTAGTAGCTATCAAAAAAGCAAAATATTCTTTCAAAACCTGGTATATACTTAAATTTGCTTCTGAATTTCACATTTTGCTTCTTCTTCTTCATTAGCTTGAATATTCTATGTTGAAGCTTTCATGTTTGAAGTCTTTCAATACAGAATATCTTTCTGCATTATATTTATTTCTTCTTAGTTTATATATATGTGTGTGTGTGTATACATAAGTGTATGTGCAGTATATGCTGTGATGAATATGGACATATGTGCACACGTGTTTGCACATGTGAATTTAAAAAAAGAGAAGAACATGGGTTATTGTGGTAGTTTGAGTAAGAATGCTTCTCAGCCTCCTACCGACTCATAAACTTGATTGCTTACTCATTAGGAGTGGCACTACTTTGTAGAAAATAGAAGGTCTGGCTTATTGGACGAATCATTTCACTGGAGGGTGGTGACTGAGGTCTCAAAAGCCCATTCTCAGCCCAGAGCCTCTCTCTCCCTGCTGCCTTTAGTTTGGGGTATAGAACTCTAAGCTATCATGTCTGTCTGCATGCTGCCCTGCTCCCCATCATGCTCCCTGCCATATGGGTGATGAACTACTCCTCTGATACTGTAAGGAGCCCCAATTTAAATGCTTTCTTTTTAATAAGAGTCACTATGGTCTTGGAGTATGTTCACAACAATAGAACACTGACTAAGCTAGTTGTCTTCCTGATCCTCCTGTCTTCAACACCATAGCACTAGGGTTACTGGTGCATTAGAATATATCACACTTTACAGATGGGTACTGAGACTTGAACCCAGGTCCTTGTGTTTTCATAACAAGCACTCTTATCCACTGAACCATCTCCATAGTGCTTGACTATTTTATGATATAAAAAGTCTGTATCTGATCTTGTGGTGGTTCTGACTCCATGATTACTCTTCATTGGGAACACAGGAGTTCCTCCTTCCATTATGTCTGATTAGAAACTGAATAGGTGATTGTGTTTCTAAAGAAAAAAGCAACAGTTCTACCCTGAAGTGTTGGCAATAGGAATACGATAAAATTTTACTTTTTAATGGTATGTTCCCAAATGATGCATCCTTCACTGAATACAGTGTTACCTGCACACAGGATGTTTTGTCTACATCCTGGAAGATGAGACACCACAGCAGAAGAGCATGAATAGTGCATTTCTCAGCACCTTAGATTTTCCACGTGGCTCTTATTTGAAAAACACCATCATCAAATGTTATCAAAAGTTATCCTCTTCACAAACGTTCTCTATTAATGTTCAGTGCCAGCTGCCACAGCTGTAAGATTAACCCTCATTAGCTCTTACAAGTTCTACTCTGGAACTAATGAGGGATTGTCAAAACTCTAAACACAGGCAGAATTGTGGGGGAGAAACCACAGGGGATAAGGTGGAAAACATTCAGTGAACATGGGTGGACAAAAGGAGTCTTTGTGAAACACTCACCAACACATTTAACAGAATCTAAGAACATGAAAGAGAAAAAGACAACGTTCCCCGTTTAATTTGCAAGTGTTTGATTTTTTTTATAAGATTTATTTATAAGACCAATAAACTGGGATACATATTTATTAACCTGTGTTTATAATTGTTACATGAATTTTCACGAGCTTGCAGTGCATATTTCATGATATAAAAATGAATATTTGATTATATATGAATAATTAGAAAATGCAGAAAATATAATCCATATGCCTTTTACAAAAGCCAAGCAAGACATCTATTTAATAAAACATACTTAGAAAAATGGCATTCATCAGATTAAAATCAAGGAAGGTACTTATGTAAAGTATATTAAGCTAATACAAAGAAATTTTAACACTTTCCGCAAGTTTCAGTTAAATTAATGGTAAATTACTGTGGCAGTTAATGAGCTATATACATTAATCTATTATATTATATATATTAATATTATATATATATAAGCTATTGTATATTAAGATATGTATTTTTATATTCAACACAACGCTTATTCAACATTTCAATAAGGGTTGATACATCATTTTTATTGAATAGTGCTAAGCATTTTAAAGATGAGTCTATATCCGACAAATATCTAGACAGTGATTTTCAAAATAATACTATAATGGAAACAACTTATTTCAAGTATAGAAGAAGTACTTTGCCTACTAAACTGAAGTGATTTTTCATCATCGAGGCTTCTCACAAAGAATACTGTCCCTGCATGTTTGATTTATAACTCACAATGGTTTCTCAAGAAAGCAAACTTCTCAATATTCAAATTACTTATGATTTCCAAAGATCACACATTTGCTTGTCAAGATTTACTTCAATTACTATTTGGACCTAGGAATCCATGAATCTCGTCCTGGATATTTTGTATATTGATAATAGTAATCACATCACTGTAGTAATGACAATAATAATAGAATATGACAATGCACAAACAGGAGTGTAGTTTACTTAGAGAGGTATTAGCCAGACATTTCATAAGCAATATCTGTGTTTTATGTAAGACCACAGGGAAAATACTTAAACAGGACCTTCAGAATCATTTCTAGGTTGGAATAACGAAGAGGGCAGTCTTGCCATTTTTATCTCTGAGTAGATAACTTTATATAGTTAAAGCTAATCCATACATGGTGAAAAAAAATCTACATTTTACTAAAGTAACAAGTCTTACTTTTGTAAATGTTAAGATGTTTTTGGCACCAGGACTGCAGAGGGCTCAGTGATTGAGAATGATTGCTGCCAAGCCTGATGACCTGAGCTCTGCTGCTGGAACCCATCTGAGGGTAGGAGAGAAGCAACTTCTGCAATTTGTTCTCTGACCTCCACGGGCACACCGTTGCACACTCATGCACACACTCTCTCACACACACACACACACACACACACAGGGGGGGGGGAGAGCGGGGAGGGAGGGAGGGAAAAAGAGAGAGAGAGTGAGGAAGAGAGAGAGAGACTAGAGAGACTAAAGGAATAAATAAAAACATTTTAAAAGAGCCGTGTTCAATATTCCTAACATTTGTAGAACTGTTTGAGAATTTTAAGATTATTCAGTTTTACTTGCTAATCCCTGAGTCAGTATGGAGTATTTGGATTGCTGTATTGAGATTGCCCTTTCCAGGTATATCCGTGATTGTGAATTTCTACATATGTTTGCAGTTAAATTATCTCTGACCGCTTTAAGAATATGATTTGTAGTCTATAAAGAAGAATGAATTTACAGATTTTTTCTAATATCTTAAACATGAACCTCTATGGTTGAAATTTATACTGGTTGTCTTTAGCCAGACTAAAAAAATGAAACATGATACCATAAGAAATCACAAATCAAATACACTCCCTTCTCTTTATTTGAAGTTTTTACTTTAATTACTGTCTAGCTAATGTAGTGAAATAATTTGATTGAATATTTTCAGTGATGTCACATAGTAATTCATATAAGCTCTTTTGGCATATACATTCTACAACTTTCTGCTTCTCCGCTATCTTTACAATATTTAAGGAGTAAGTAATTCTCACTGTTTATGTAGAATATTCAAAATAAGGCAATTCTTATTCTTCACAGATAAGTCAGTCCATTCAACACGTATTTACTTTATCACTTTTCCTTCTTCATTTCTGATCTGCATGACTCATTCAAGGCAAAGCCAGTATGTCCAACGCACCCTTTAAAAAAATAACTGTTAGGCCAGGAGGTGGGGGCACTCGCCTTTAAGCCCAGCACTCAGGAGGCAGAGGCAGGTGGATCTCTGTGAGTTCGAGGCCAGCCTTGTCTACAATAGCTAGTTCCAGGACAGGAACCAAAAGCCATGGAGAAACCCTGTCTCTAAAATTAAAAAAAAATAATAATTGTTAGGACATTAGTATACTATAAATGTAAAATTTTTGTTTTTGAAGATAAACTATCTTGCACAATATAGCATATTTTAATTCATTGTTATACTTCTTCACTAGTTTCTTAAACTATATTGTCTTACATCAGTTCAAATCTCTGTTTTTGAATGGGCAATAGAAAAAAATCATCTATAAATTTATAGGATATTTGGAACAATTCCTTTAAAAAGCTTATACTATGTAAAAAAGCAGTAGGTCAAATAGCAGATGGGAAAATCCGAAAGTGATTGATGTTTCTAAGAAGAAATAGAAAAACTGACAAGAGAAAAATGATAAGAAGATGGTAAAGAAATAAATTGGGAAGGAGAAAAAATTAGGGAAGTAAATATGATTTAGATACATTATACATGTATGAAATTTTCAGTGAATACATAAAAATATTTTAAAAGGCAACAGCAGAAAGAAATTATCCAGGATTAAGTAGACTAAGTTTTATAGAACTAAAAATGAATCTCTTCCTCCTCCTCCTCCCTCTATCTGCTTTCCTCTGAGCTGAACTCAGGACCTGTGAGGCCAACAGCAGCCTAGCACTCTACCACTGAGCTACTTTCCCAGAAAAATGAAATCATTTCAGAAAGGAAAATCATGATGTTTGGTAGACGGTGAACAATGGAGTGATGAAAACAAACACGTAAGTAAATACATTCATTGATAATACTTTTCTTGTCAAGGTCACTGAAAGATAAGGAAAAGACCATTAGATGAGGTTATCTTATTCACGTCACGAAAGTGATTGAAATTAGGAAGAGAGGAAGGCTGCCACATTTCAGGGATGCTGACAGGAGACAGTAATGATGCTTATCTATAATATATTGTTGGATATGATACAGTGAGCTGAGTAAGATCTTCAGTGGCCATCTCATGGTCTTTTCATTTGTAGATGAAAAATTGTCAAAAAATTAGAAAGTAACATTTCTCACACTCTTGCCAGCGACAAGAACCATTTGGTACCTAGAACAGTTAAATACAAGCTGAACCTCGAAGACAGGCTCACTGAAGTTTGAGCTTCAAGTTACTGTTATAAAATTTGTGAGAAGACGTATGATCCCAAATTAATCAAGCTATAGCTATTACAAAGCTGTCATAACACATCTGTCTAATTTTTTTATCTGAAAACTTATTTATATTGTTAGTTATATTACCTTCATAAATAAATTTACTAACTTTAAAGATTATGGGTACTTAAATATTAAAGGCAAAGTAAAAGTAGGGAGCTATCATATTAAACACAGGAAAAATTTAAATTTTACACGATAAAACCTTGAGTTATAAATAATGTAATTCAAAGGAATAGAGGCAGAATTTTTGCTGGAGGTGGGAACTGTGCAAGCAAAAGGAATGAAAGCTTCAAAAGTTAAGAGTTTTCAAAAGATACTGGCTCTTCACTATATATAGGCATACATTTAGCAATGATTAATTTTTATAAAGAATAAAATGATACCTATTTATCAAAATACACACAATGGAAAAATATTGAAAATACCATAATTTATTTAAAACATCTATTTGTTACTTTTTAATGGCTCCAGGTAAGTCTCTATTTTGCTGTTTGTATGTGTATCTGGTCTTTTAGACAAATTGCTCATTTCAAACTACATGAAACCCATGTTCTTTTTAGCATGGTTTAGTGAAAAACCTAGGAGATTCAAGATAAATAATATGAACTAGACTCTCTTCATGACTTACATGCTAAGAATGAATATTTGACAGACACCACGTAGTTATTTTCATCCTATCAGTTTGCAATTGAGAATCATTCAGTCTCTGCTAGATTCTGGGAACACAGTGTTGAAAAGATATTCATAGTCTTTCTCCTCGAGGACATTCCTCTCTGAGAATTATGGGGAGGCCTTTTTTTTTCTTAATTTATTCAAGTATCAAAGCATTTCGAAGTTTGAGACAGTGCCGATGGCTGTGTGCACAGACTCAAAAAGCCCTAAAAATATTCCAGTGAAGTCTTTGCTTTTGTGTTTCCTCTGATCAGCAAAACGAATCCTTAAATCACCCTGTACTTGAAACCTGACAGCTGCTCTAAGAGTTTCTGAGCTGGCACAGAAAAGAGTGGCGAGGGAAAACTGGAATCTTAAGTCATCAGTAAAGAAAACAATTTTGAGCAGTCATCAAAAAGTCTAGCTGTCTTGGAATATTATATCAAACACACTTTTCTATTAAGTTTCTAATGTAACAAAGCGTGGAATAAAGTTAACATCCCACAATTAACGTGCAGATAAAGCACAGAGCAACAGATTCCACAGTGACATTAATAAGGTATTTGGTACACTAAGTCTAAACAAATTTTGTATGAGCAGAAATATTTATAGTAGCCTCCTGCTATCTGCCACAAATGCAATTAATTTATCATATAAAAATCCATTAGCATTGTCATTTAATTTTGTGAAAATAATACTGAAGTAGATAACACAATTCATTAGCAGGGATTAAAAAGGAGGGAGATCAAGGTGTTTCCTTGGAATTGATGAAAAATCCCCACACCTCCAATTCTTAAAAGAAACAAAAAGGGTGAAAGTTTATGATGAAATAACCAAGTACTGAAAGGAAACAGATGATATTGCTTTGCAAAATTATATCATTGTTTGAGTATTCAAATTTATTCCATTTCATTTTTTAACTCATTTGTTTTTAGGATTTTGTGTTACTGGTGTTTAAAACCAAAGCCTTGTTCAGAGTAGGATAACATCCTAGCATGAAAGCAGTAATCTAGCCTAGCTCTAGAATGTAGAGACATAAAGCTTACATTGCGTACATTGAGAATGAAAAGCCATATACTGATTTCTTTTGTTAAATATGAGCCATGACTGAATGAAACAGGAGATACGCTAGAGGAATTTCTAGAGAGTCAAAGTGATGCATGATATTGTACCTCCATACTCATCCTCGCCTTACTCATCAGTTTACGCAGAGGCTGATCCTTCATATGGCATCTACTCTCACACTGATTATACTCAGTGGCCTTTATCTTCTGGACCAACTATTTTCTGTTTTCTTACTTTTCTTAGCAAGCAACTATTGACAGGTTTTATCGTCAGTATTTCTTTCTTACCTTACTCTCTTCCTCTAATAATCTTTGAAGTATGAAGGCACACCATTTCCTCCATTTTAGTGGATTTTATTTCTTGCTCTTAAACAAAGGAACAAGGGCAGGATACAAAACAAGAAAGCTTTTTTTTCCAATGAGAGGCAGAAAAGGAGTTGATCAGGAAGGGGTAAGGTAGGGAGGAACTGGGAGGAGTGGAGAGAAGAAGGAAAACTTTAACTAGGATATCAAATATGAATAAAGAATCTAGCTTAAATTAAAGGAAAAAAAGAGAAGGAAGATCAGCTGCAACTTCTTGAAGAGAGGGTGCAAGAGAGGCTTGCAGAGAGGCTGTCATGTGACTATCCTCCTACACCAATACCGATTTCCACAGTAGCACCGTTAGCTCACTTTCCATCTTTTTAATTGGTTTATTTTTATTGACCCTTGAATGTTTTGAGGCAGGATCTCATACCATAGCTCAGCCTTGCCTGAAGTTCATGCTGCAGTTCTAGCTGTCCTCACATTTATAGCAATTAATCTGCTTTGTGCTCCTGAGTACTGGTATTACAGATTACCTTGCATTGAACTATTATTTATGTCTTTAATAATTTAGCTGACATTCTATTTTCTCTCATAGACATTTCCAATCATTTTTAAAAACAAACACATAATTTAATTTTAAGGATTTGTCTCTTTGTGTGTGTGTGTGTGTGTGTGTGTGTGTGTGTGTGTGTGTGTGCACAAGTGCATGCAGAGGCCAGAAGACAGAATTGGATACCCTGGTGCTGTAGCTACAAGTGATTATAAGATGTCCAAAATGGGTACTGGGAGCAAAACTCCTCAAGAGCAGAAAGGATTCTTAATTATGGAACCATCTCTCTACCTCCAACATACACATTTGTGAAGTAAAAAACAAACTCATCAGTGATGATATTTGTCTTTTGATGTTTATTTTAATGTTCAGCAGTGGACTTAGCACATCTTAATGACTCATTAAATAATGAATTAAATCCATGGTCAAAATAATACAGGAAAATTGGATTACTGTATAAATATAAATGATGTGCGTTACATACTTAGAATTTTGCCTCTGGAGAATGTTCATTTTGTTACTATTCATTGTTTGATAACTGATGGGTATGTTTGCTGAATACAAAGCCTTGTTATCAGTGTAATTTTCCTATCAAGTAGAGGTTGTCACATTCTCATCATTCAGATCACTGAACATTAAGTGTCTTAATTATCCATCTAGATTGGGAAAGTAATTGGCATATTAGATCTGTTATGTTAGGAAATGGCCTATAAATAAAATCTAAATCTTTCTAGAGGCTTCCCTGTGGCAGAGACTCGTATAAAAACACTTCCTGTATGTTTTTGTATGCGTTTTCTATATGTGTCTAGGATTTAAGTATAATGATGTAATAATAAGTGAGAACTCTGTCTTCTGGAATATATGAGAGTCATTAGGGACAACCCCTCATTTTCTTCCTATTCCAAATGTTTGTAAGCACAATAAAAATGCCTCTACAGCCAACATAAAGCCATCTCATTAGTTGGCAATTTTAAGATTAATTTTTAAGTCTAGAATATTAATCTCTTCTTCTCCGAGACTGACAAAACTTGTTGCCCACAGGACAGAATACTTATTGGTCTGTCTTCCATTAAAATCATTAATGTATGAATCTGTCATTCTGAGGAGACTGTGAGCTCCTGGAAGATTAGACACAATGACTTACTCATCTGCATTTCTCCTGTGTCTGCCATATTATTATTTTGCACTAATAGTTTGTGAGGAACCGTTATTGAATTGCATTTCACAGACTGGTTTGCATGGGTAAGATTCTTAATAATTTACAAGTATAGGTTATTTTAGTTGACATCCAGACATATCTTACAGAACCTGAAAATAACCTTTCAAATAACAGCTCCTTCTTAAAATTCTGAAAACAAAATAGATGTCAGAAATAAACAGATGCCTATAAGGCTTATGATAGGTTCTTGATAACGATGTGTAAACTCTTTGAGATCTTATTTTCTTCAAACTACTACCATACAACATGTACATTTGTATTTCACATTGTCACTATTAAATAAAATAATGACAAAACAGTTTGGGCTAACCTTAGCCTTTGGGTCTAGCCTATCTGGTTACCTATCTCAATTTTAATACTAATGGCATTGAGGTTTAAAGGAAAGAATGATTTCAGAAAAAAAAAGTGGCTAGATTGATGGTCTAGTATTGAAGAGCACTGACCGCTCTTCCAGAATCGAGGGTTCAGGTCCCAGTACTTCCATGCCTGCTGACAATTAGACAATTGTACCTCCAGTACCGTAAGATCTATGGGAACCAGTCATCCATGTGATATGTAGATATACATGCAAGAAAAATACACCACCACATGTGGCTTTTATGTAAATGCCAGAGATCTAAATTGGGTCTGCAAGCCTGCACAGACAGCATTCGACTCACTGTGCTACCCTGCCCTTCCTTTATTTAATGTGTTTTTACAAACCATGCTGTATTCAAAGGAAAGATACTGTTGCCTATTCATATTGAATTAAAAGACAAACTGCATAAAGAATGGTTCATTTTATTTACATGGACTTCTCAACTGTTCCTACTGAACGTCCATCAGCAGAATAACAGTCTATTCTCATGACAGAGGCTAACAGTGAATGGAAGTGTGAAAATGAAGAAAAACCACAGGTCGTGCACTAATATTCACACATATATTTGTACTCTTCAAATATAATTGATAGTTTCAGCATGACAAAATACAAAAACCTTATCTAATTGAAAATAAAAAATGAAAGTAACAGGATTATAATCTTGCATGTCTGATAAATATAATTTTTATGAAAAATAAATTTTAAGTAATTTTTATCTTAAATACATAGTCTTAAAAAGTAATACTGAAACTGATAAAAATTCAGAACCCCTAATAATATTAAAAGTATAAAAAATTGCATACATCTTTGGAAATACCTATAATATTTTGAGTAATGAATTTTTTCTTCCCCAGCTTCTCCCAGTTTCACCCTATTTCCCTGCCCACAGCACTTCCCCTACACACACAAACATAAAAAACAGGTACACCATAATAAGCCAATACAAATACACTGGCCTTGGATTTTTAAATAAATTATTTTCTTAGAGCGTTTAAACATCCACTTGGTAGCCAACTTACCACTAATTATGAATAACAGGCCATACTTTATAAATACTAAGAGAATATTACTGTGATAAGTGGGCCATGTATAAGTATCACTCTAATTTTTATAATTAGATTAGCTGAGTACCAAAGATGTTTCTGCCCTCAGTGTCAAAAAAGGCAGATGTATTCCACTTTAATTGCTACTATCACACAACCATCAAACATAAGCTAGTAAGCAAACCTCAAGCCTGGAAGAAGGCTCAGCCTACAAAGTGCCTAATATCAAGTCTGATTACCTGAGTTGGATGCCCAGGATCCAAAAGTTAAAAGGAGAAACCACTTCTTCAATCCTCCCTAATACCTTTACAAAATACACCATTTCATGTGGGCATCCTCCTAACTAACTCAATAAAGTAAAATACAATGAAAAAAGTAAAACAGATGACACCTCTCCAGGGTGCAGTCCAGCACCCCAGAGTTACACCCATTAATATTTCAGAACAGATCATGAATCAACACATCAAATAGGATAAATTTAGCATATAAATGGACTCATACATAATTCTGAGCTGTGTTGTACTGCCAAGTGAGATCAGATTCGGTTAATTTATTTTCATTACTTTATAATAAAATCACAGGAGACAAATTCAACTATAAAGAAGAAAGAAGGCTCTTACCTTGGCATATAAAACCTCTTTCTTCATACCCAGCGTTGCAGGTGCACTTCCCGATGGGTACAAGCCATTCCCCTTCTGTGCTGCAGTACATCTTGGGAGGATCCTCCTCCTTAGAATTATTGACACAAGAGCCCCTAACCTCCACCAAAGACTGGGAGTCGATGGGTACTGTGTCTGGAAACATAGCCAGATTCTTCACCGTAAACGGGCACTTTTTGAAGTACACTCTTACAGACACCAAGGCAACGCAAGCACCAACGTCTTGAAAAGCCAAATAAAACCCCTTTTTGTTGACCGGCCCCACTTCTCTAATCTCAGTGTTGAGTTTCAGAATGCGGTCCCCAAGATCCATCTGGGTGAAACTTTCATCCGCCGCAATGGTGTCAATCTTTGTAAATTGATGCTCTCTGAATTTCACACTCTGGTCATCGTCAGACTCCATGTAGTACAGGTTAAAGGTCTCCTTGCAAGTCCCCAAAACCAATGGGATGCTGTTGCAGTCCCGGAGTGTGAACTTGAGCTCCACATAGATCTTCTGAGCTGAGTTTCTTGGGACCCAGTTTGTCCTCAGCCAATTATTTTGGCTGTGATCCATGACATTGCACACCTGGTAAGTCCTGATGGGTGTGTAGTGCTCATCAACGCCACTGATCTCTTCCCACTGAAGAATCAAAGCAAAGACAGAGAGAGAGGCAAAATTAGTGAGATAAGTATAATGACGACACACACAGGACAAAAGTGTCAAGGCAAATTAACTAAGAAAGACAAAAAACAGCATAAACAAGCAAAGGCTTCGATGCCACACATTATAGACATCTGTGGACAAACTCCTAACCTTCTAGTGTATGGCTATTGGTGAATTCAATGCCACAAAGCAGTTTCATAATTGAATAAACACATTTGCCTTGCACTTCAAGTTTTTAGATATTCAAGAAAAGGCCACTGGGCAGGTCATTATGCACAGCCAAACACCGGAGCACGAAAACCTGGAAAGAATGGTGAACAGTGAGTCAGGTCAAAGACTTGCTGTAATTCTGTATTTTGCCTGTCTGTTTTAAAAGAAAATGACAATGAACAATGCCTGAAACTAATTGTTTTTCTCACAGCTTAAACAATATTGAAGTAAATTTTGTATGCAGGAAAATTCAGAGACTTTACATGATAGCATCACCATGGAGCTTCACGCACACCATTTTTAAGGAGTCTCAGTCTTTTTGGTGGAGCCATGTTGGGGAAATGTCAGCTTCTCCAAAACAAACAGTTATTATATGTGAGACAGAAACAGCCATATAGTGAATGTTATGGTTTGTACTGCCTTAGCTCCCATATTGGACTTTTATATGGCCAAAAAAGTTAATGTGTTATTATATTAGTTAAATTTATATTATTAACTTCTGTCATTATAAAAGAAGATTTTTTTAAAGTTCTAAGAGTATAAAACTGTAAAGAAGTACATTTTGTGATCACAAAAATAAATCTTGGTAAGCTTAATCAATGCCATATTGCTTGCATCACTCGTGCTACTCTATCATGCCAGCCTCCCCAACTTCTATTGCTGCGTATGCATTTTCTTATTTCATGTACAATTTTGCCCAGACCTTTCGGGAACACTAGTCCTTTACTAAGATTTTTTTTTTAATTCAAAGTCTTCCAGGGTTCTCCAGTGCCTATGCAAAAACATTTAAACTCTTCAGTTTGAAATTTTAGTTTCTTCAAAAGTGATCCCAATCTACATGCTAATTTTTATAGAGTTCAAATAAAGAATAGAAACTTCTTTCCAATGAGAGCTATTTTACTGTTTTCAAGAGCCAAGTTAAATTTCCTGGTCTTTATTCCCTTGTTTACAGTGTAATTACATTGGAATATGTTTTTCTTCCTCCTTGATATTAATAACCCTATTGTTCCTAAAAACATTATACTTTAAATATCACATTTATTCACAAGTTAATTCATCAAGCGTTTGTGGATAAATTTTGAATTTTTTCTAAAATGAAATTACTAAATTTTGAGTTATTCATATTTACAATACTGTATGACAATTGGGGAATTAATTAAATGTAATATATGGCATCAACTCATAAGAAATTATTACCAGAGTGAAGCATATGGTGCAGTGGTAGAATACTGTCAGTAATATGTAAAGTTCCATATTTGGTTTGCAGAATGAAAAAATGTTAGAGAATTTTTAAATTTTGAGGATCAATCATTGCATTGGACATTATAATTTCACTCTTAAATTTCACTCCAAGAAGAAAACTGAAGGAGATAAAGAGGATAAAAAGAAGTCACAAAGTATCCTATTTTCATATAATATGATAGTATTAATAAGTGACTCTAAAAATTCCAGCAGAAAATCCTACAACTGATATAGTTAAAACATAATAGTTGCTTACAAAATTCCCAAAGATCAGTAGCCTTCCTATATACAAATCACAATCTGACTCAGAAAGTAATCAGGGAACAACACTTCACAGAAACCTCTAATAATTTAAAATATCTTTGGATAACTCTAGCCAAGAAGTGAAGGCATAACATTGGCACAAAAACAGAAAAGTTGATCAGCGGTGTTAAATTGAAGACTCAGGGATGAATCTACACACCAATGGGCCTGATTTTTGCTAAAGAAGCCAGAAACACATACCAGAAAAAAAGACAGCTTCTTCAACAAATGGTGCTGGTCAAACTGAATGGCTACATGTACAAGAATTCTAATAGGTCCATACTTATCACCCTGCACAAAACACAGCTTCCAATGGATAAAAGACCTCAACATAAAACCAGATACTTTAGACGTGAAAGAAGAGAAGGTGGGGAATAACGTTGAACTCATTGGCACAGGAGAAGACTTTATGAACAAAATACCATAGGCTCAGGCACTAAGATCAAATATTAGTAAATAGGAGTTCATGAATATGAAAAACCTCTGTATGGCAAAGGACACTGTTGTTCAGACAAAGTGGATGCCAACAGAATAGGAAAAAGTTTTCACCTATTACATATACATTACAGAGCTATATCCAAAATGTGTAAACAACTAAAAATAAAATGTGATGCAGATAGAAGCAGAATTCTCAAAAGGAAACTCAAATAGCTGAAACTAGTTAAAGAACTTTTTAACATCTTTAGTCATCTGGGACATCACAATCAAAATTACTTTGAGATTTCATGTTACACTTCTCATAAAGGCCAAGGTCAATAAAAAACGTGACAGCTCATCTTGGCATGGATTTGCAATAAGGGGAACACTCATCTGTTGCTGGTGGGTATGTAAGCATCCTCACCCAGGATGTGAATCAGTGTAGTAGTTCCTCAGAAGGATTGGAATGTATTGACATCAAGATCTAGCTCCCCACTCTTGGGCACACACCCAAATGATACTTGACCCTACAAGTACAATTACTCAATTATGCTCACTGCAGCTCTATTCATAATAGCCTAAAATTAGAAACAACCAAGATGTCCCTGAACAGAAAAATGGACAAAGAAAATGTGATACATTGCATAATGGCATATCTCTCAGCCATTGAAAAAAACAATAATAAAACCATGAAAATTGCAGGTAAACAGATGAAACTGGGAAAGATCAAACTGAGTGAGGTAACCTAGATCCAGAAAGACAATTTTGATATATATTCACTTATATGTGGATATTAGCTGTTAAGTCAATGATATCCAAGCCATAATCTGTAGAACCACAGAGGCTGGTTATACAGTAAAGGTTTAAGAAAAGACAAATAGATCTCCCTAGGAAAGGAAAATATAATGTATAGTTATGGATGAATCTAGAGACAGCTAGAGTGGGAAAATATAGTGGAAAGGGGGAGGGAACAGGAGATGAGGAAGTGAAAATGGAAGAGAGACAACTAAAGTTAATGGCCACTTGAGGGATAATATAGAAACCTAATATAGTAAAAGATTCCTAAAGTACACACATGTATGAAGTAGATGTGAAAGAAATCATCAAATTGTGGAAATAGAGTCCAAGTTGGCCATTTTTATCAGCAATGTAAACTTCCATTGCTGGGATTTGGTTAGCAAATTTTGTTAGCAAAAGAAGTCCCATGGAAACACACAAACAAACTAGACTGTTACCACCACTGTGGGGCATTCTCAACATACAGAATGCAAAGATCCATTGCCAAAGACAACATCTACAGAAAACAGTAGAAAGGGAGAAGCTATGTTGGTGTTTATATAGAGACTTTACCTCTATACCCCAGTGTCTTTGGTGCAGGAAGGTACTCTGAATGCTACCAAAGAAGAAACAAAGACATCAATCCAGCCACAAACCCTTTGATTTACCAGTGGCATCCTGTAAGATAAACTAAGGCGATGGTTGGACAATGTTTATGTGAGTAACTAACAGTGATTTGATTGGAGACCAACTCCACAAGAGGGAACACATATCAAACATTGCTTGGGGAACCAAGAACTTAAGACTCCCCAGGGACCTAGTGTAAAACCAAATACTACTCTTCTAAAAAAAAAATGATGATTCTATAATCATATATCAGTGCCTTGCTCAGCCACAATCAGAGAAGTGGGAACAAATACAGAGCCCCACAGTCAGACGTTATACACAGAGTGAGAGACCTTGGAAAACTCCTACATAAATGGGATATCTCCATCAAGTGTCTCCCCTCAGGTCTCATGGAATCACAGGGATGAGGAGGAAAAATAGTTTAAAATAATGGAAGAGTCATAGATAATAGAGGATACCAAGAGGAGAAAACCCTCTGAATTAGCTGATGTTCACAGGGACTCACAGACACTGGGGCAGCATGTACAAGGCCTGCACGTGTGTGCACCGCATAACTTCTTAGGGTTGAAAGGGGAAGTGGACACATGCCCGCATCCCTAACTCAGAAACTATCTCCAATTAATATGCACTTTCAAATGAAAATTTAGTTTTCTCCAAGGGAATCTCATTGGATGAAAAAAACTCCTTTCGAGGGTCGGTCTCATGGGCCACTCATAGATGGCCAATAAAAAATGAATTAAGTTGCATCTTCAGAGAACCTATGTCTCATAATTCATGTCAAAGCTTATCTTTCTAAAAAGATAATATTTCTTATTTTTATATTCTTATTTTTAATTTTTATTTTCTGCATACACACACACATTTCTTTTTTTCTTTTTACCCTACAGGCTCTTTGCATTCACGATATGGTTTCTAGTTTAGTGTGTTATGATTTCCGGAGTGTGTGAGGAAGTGAGACTCTCTTTCTTCTGCCTTCTCTTGGGCTCTTTTTCTTCTATTTCCTTTGTCCAAGTCCAATGTGTTATTTTTTATTTCATGTTATTATATTTTATGATTGATCATTAGAAGTCTGTTTGCTTTCTACTGAGAGAGAAAGGAGATGGATCTGGATGGGAGGGGAGGTGGAAAGGAACCGGGCAGAATAGAGAGAGGATATATTTCTGTGAAAAATATCGATTTTCAATAAAAGGGGGGGAAGAAAATACAGCATTTAAAAAATATTAAGTCTCTCTGGAGAAATCTAAACCATTTTCCTCATTACATGTGTGGATTATTTAGGTATCTTTTCTGAAGAAACTCATGTAAGAGGTGTCTCAGTTCTAAGGCATTTATGGTAAGGTACATTACTTTATAGTAAAATCAAAGTCAAGACAAAATGTTTACTTTTAGAAGATTAAGGGGCTATGTTTGGTGTTCAAAAATTTCCTTTGTTAAATATCAATGTTTTGTGGTAGTGCTAAAGATTAGACTGTGAGGCGAGTCTGGATGTATTCTTGGTCTTTACAGTTAGATCATGACATTGAAATTAGAAATTAGAAAAATAAAGATCAATTGGCTTCATATTTTTAAATCAAACTTTACTCATAAGAATAGATGAGTAGTTTGATCAATGAATCCTTTGCAAATTTCTCTGCTATAACCCGTATTCAGCTAACCATTAAGCAGCACATTCTATAGACATTTTCATAATTTGATGTAAAATATGATTTTAATTAAGGAATTTTCATTGTAGTTTAATTTGGCAAGTTATCACAAGTCCTTGAATACAGAGTTATGAATTGCATGAAGATAATGCAAACAAACAACACCAGCATGCTTTTCACCGAGAAAGTCGCAGGGACCAATTACCACTTCATTAATTTGTAATGAAGACCTAATTGCCTAAAAGTGATGGTGGACTGCCATCTCCAACCGTTTACAGCACCAGCTTCTCTAACTCCGGCAATTGCTGAAGACAAGCAACAGCAGAAATATCACCTCTAAAGTAACATTTTTTTCTTAACATCACAATGCCAAAACCGTTAGCTAAATTCTTCTTGCAAGTGCATGTTTGTTAATGAAAAGATACACAGGCTTGTCAAATCTCTTTCCTCTCATAACTAATCTACACATTCATAAATTCCTACAAATACTATATCATATAACAACTGTTTTAAGGAAAATATGGAGAAAGGATAAGGTGGTACATAGAATTTGGGAATAATAAGCATATTTCTCTTCCTTGCCTTCTGCAGAAAAGGGTAAGGAAAAGTTATAACATTTACTTAAATTCTCTAAATCATCAATTCTGATATTTAGCCTGTTTTCCAGATCCATATGTAAAATCTGTATTTTTTGGTCAAAAACTCAGATTGACTTTTTTTTTATTTTTTATGGTCCAGATTACTATAACCCAGTAAACATAGGCATCAGGTTGCTTGTCCTTGAAGGAATCATTCTGCAACTTCTTTCTAGAGGATTTCATTAATATTTTCTAGAAAGCAAAGTTCCTATTTCATTAGATCCAAACATGTACTTTTTAAGAAAAACAAACACTTTTAATAATTAATTGTCATTTAACCTAAAACAGGTTTTCTTATATACCTCAATTATATTAATTAAAGATTTGTTTTATGGTTCAAACTAATCCCTCTCGTGGAGAAACTTTTTAATGAGCTGAGAACAGGAAGTAGGGGTAATAAAAGCAGAAATACATGTTATTTAAATTGGGAAATATTCAATTATTTAGTACATACATAATCAACGATGTTGGAGGACATAAATAAGATGAGAAAATAACTTCATAATTTATCTCTAAGAAAATAAAACTGGTTTTTCAAGAATTTGAAGATGACAAAAATAAAAATGGCACTAGTAGGATTATTCTGGTTTGAATTACTCGTAGATTCCATTGGTTCAGAGGAAGCCATAAATCTACACTTTGTTAATATACTAATGATTGATCAGGCTATCAAGTGGTTTTGTGTTCTTTCTTTCTCGACTCATGCCTCTCAGACATCCAGTTCTTCCCTTTGTACAGCTATATCCACTATACCCAGCAAAAACCTCAACGTTCGTCGTGTATATGTTTGAGCACTCTCTGTGAAGCAGCAGTTAACGTTGCATCCTACCCTACATTAAGGATGCCACTGTTAAGCTCATCACAGAAATATTCTGAAAAACCTCACTGCTATTTCTACTTCAAAAGTATGCACACATGAATGAGCATACACGCAGGGATACATTTCTAATAGCTTAGTATAAAAGTTCAAGTGGTTTAAAAATTAAGATAAATGAGGTCTTTAATCCACTTGGACTTGAGTTTTGTGCATGGTGATAGATATGGATCTATTTTCATTCTTCTACAGATTGTCATCCAGTTTTGCCAGCACAATTTGTTGAAGATGCTCTCTTTTTTCCATTGTATACTTTTAGCTCCTTTATCAAAAATCAGGTGTTCATAGGTTTGTGGGTTAAAGTCAGGGTCTTCTATTCGATTCCATTGGTCGACTTCTCTGTTTTTATGCCAATACCAAGCTGTTTTCAATACTGTAGCTCTGTAATAGAGTTTGAAGTCAGGGATGGTAATGCCTCCAGACGTTCCTTTATTGTATAAGATTGTTTTGGCTATCCTGGGTTTTTTGTTTTTCCATATGAAGTTGATTATTGTCTTCTCCAGATCTGTGAAGAATTTTGATGGTATTTTAATGGGGATTGCATTGAATCTATAAATTGCTTTTGGTAGAATTGCGTTCTGTCGGGAACTCACCAAGGCCAGCTGGCCTGGGTCTGAAAAAGCCTGGGTTAAAACCGTCTTGGGAAAAAACATAGAGACAGTGAGGACTACTGAGATCTCTAGAACAATGGCAATGGGTTTTTGACCCTACTGCACGTATTGGCTTTGTGGGAGCCTAGTCAGTTTGGATGCTCACCTTACTAGACCTGGATGGAGGTGGGTAGTCCATGGACTTCCCACAGGGCAGGGAACCCTGATAGCTCTTTGGGCTGAAGAGGGAGGGGGACTTGACTGGGGGAAGGGGAGGGAAATGGGAGGCTGCGGTGGGGAAAAGACAGAAATCGTAAATAAATAAATAAATTATAAAAAAATTAAGATAAATGAATAGAATTATAAAAATAGACTTTTTTGATTATATTTTTTGATTATATGATGAATGGATCAATGCAAAAGAAAATGGGAAATCAGCCGTGAAGTCAAAGAGTCAAGGAGAGAAATATCACAAAGATCATGGCTGCAAAGGTACAACTGGGAATCTTTGTTTAAGTTCTGTGTATACGTCTCCAATCCACTTTGACCTCTAGACATTTGATAGTGATATTATAACAATCTCACTGCATATAGGGAACACAGCAGCCTCCTTCAGATAAGACATACTGGACAGAGAAGAGAAGCCTATTAGAAGGTAGAAAGATTAGGCATTACCGATGAGGAAAGTCGGCAAAAGGTTTCAGAGTGAACACATTGTCAGGAAGAAGTGACAGACGGTCTCTGTTTAGGAGTCTCAGGATATAGAGCAGGTCGTGGTGATATCTGAAGTTATAACAGGATGTTGTTAAAGACACCAGATCCCCAGAAAGCTGGTTGGATGGGATCTTTAGGTTCCCTGTGAGAACCTGTCATGGGTTCTGTTTCTGTGTTATACAGCATGTCTAAGATGGACTCACAGATGCATCTGTTTTTCTTAGTTTCATAAAATGCTGACACTGATGTGAGAACTATAGAAGGCTCAGTTCCACCAAACCTCTGTCGGCAATTTCAGATCTCTCTTCCCAGATAGGACTAAGCAGAACATGTGGTGCGTTCAGAACTCTTATCATTCCCCCAGTCTCATCTCTAAATATGGTCTATCTAATTTGCTTGTTTCACTTATTGATTCTAGCCAATTGTGACACAGACAGCTTCTAAAACACTATTGCTTGGTGAGTCCTTCCCCACCTCTTATTTTGTTCTGATAGGCCAAGACCTAGCAGAGTGTACCAAATATTTGAGAACCAATGAATTCTCTTTGTCATTTGGCCTTCAGAAATTCAACTTCCCAGTGACACATCAGAGTATTTTCCAATATGAGCTTCCATAACTTCTGGGTCACGGTGAAACTAACATGTGATGTTTAGCATTTGGCTAAACATATACCCCAAATTCATTTCATACTCCAAATTCCCTAAGACACAAACATGCCTTATACAGAGGCCCACCTGGATAACCTTTTCTACCTCAACAAGGAATTGTAAGATGTTACTACAACAAACTGAGTAAATCCATTCATAAGCCTCTATTTCTGACTGGTGTAAATATGAACCATACATTAACAAAAATATATCAACAGCACAGAGAAAGTGAATGGATTACGTCCTCCAACATATTTACTCTGTTATAAATGAAATAAAACTGTAATATATAAGCTTTTTACAGTGTGCTATAGGTTGTTATACTGGTGATTTTTAGAACATCTTTTTAATAGAGATTTCAATCAATTTTGGGTGCATAAATTAAATATTCTTGTGAATAAATCCTGAGTTAGAAATCTTTGAGTATTAAAAAGAAATAATTGTGATTTGTTTTTTTACTGCCATTGCTGTTCTCCAGAATTTGATGAAGCAGAGCTGACATACATGGTCAATGAAGGCACACTTGCTATTATTATTTGAGGATTATTGATGAGAATAAAGCATCAGGAAAGCATTTTTTAAAAAGTGGCAACTAGCACTTCCACAATGCCAGTATAAGGTATACACAGAAGAGAGATGACATAACCATGCATAGATTAAGAGTAAAGTCCCTTTTAAAAGCTGGGTTCCAGTGTTGGAGAAAAATGATGTTGTGGAATAATCTTTGTACATTTTGTACACAGTAAATATCTATCATTCTGATTAATATAATAATTTAAATGGTCAATACCTAGGTAGGAGGGACAGGTAGGACTTCTGGATAGAGAGAGCTCTGAGAGGAAGAAAGTTGAGGTCTCTAGTCAGATGGAGAATAGACATTTCAAATTAAAGGTACCAAGCCATGTAAAGAATATAGATTAAAAGATATGAGGTGATTTAAGTCATAACAAGTAGTTAAGAGAAAGGATAAGCTAAGGCCAAGCTCTCATAATTACTAAGAAGTCTCTGTGTGGTTATTTTGGAGGTTCAGGAGGGACAGAGAAAGACTGGTTACAGTCACCAGCATTTAGAACAGGGCGCCTGTGGTCACTAGAAAGTCTGAATTGGCCTGTATACTTCATTGGCATCTTGGAGAAACAGCTAAAGAGAGGCACATGGCAAGATCTAGACTAGGCGTTGGTACTTCAGAGTAAAGCAAGAGGAGAGATTAGAGGAGTACTGCAAAAGTCTAGACGGCAGCTTCAGCATCACCTCTGCTGAGACAGTGCTCACTCACTGCTTCCCAAAATAGCATGAAGGGTTGTGCCAACGCGTGCTATGATGCTGAGTTTACGGAAGGCTGTTCATAACGAGAGATGCGGATCAGGACAAAACAAAGTGCTTGCATACAAACAAGTGCAAACGCTTTCTCATGAGACACTATGTGTCCTTTGAGAAAATGTTAACCCATATTGATTAGCCACTGTGACAAGCACTACGCTGTCTTGCAGCCCTGAAGGAGACAGAATATCTGTCACTAAGGAACCAGTTTCATCCACATGTATGTGTAACTATTAAATATAATGTCTACACAGAAATTTAAATCTTATTATGTGTGTGGGTGTGGTGTCTCTGGGGTGTTGTAAATGAGCACATTCCCACACGTGGGAGCCATAGGGGATGCTGGATGTCCTACCTCTCACCTCTGGGCTTCCCCCCTTGAGAGGGAGGTTTCTTACCAATCTGGAGATGTGCTGCCACCACATTGATTTTTCTATCTCCACCCCCACAGAGCTGATTTCTAGATGGTCTCTAATTTGGATCAATTCACATTCTGAAGCATCTGTGCCAAAAGCTAAGTTAACTACTCCACAGAGATTAACTAAAATTAAATGGCATATGATGTGCCAAGTGCCAAACATATTGCAATTAACAAAGCACAGAAATGTGCATTTGGTTACATAAGGCATTGGATTAAAAACACCAGTACTTAAGTTCTATCAGATACTGTCCTTAACTGACTGAGTATCAGGCCTACGACAAGTTTATTTTAGAAGGAACGAAGTGAAAAAGACATTTTCTAGAAACTGTGTGTCAACAAATTTATGATACAGAGTTTTAGGATTGTTGACATGAATTTTACAAGACAAATTTGAAGGTGCAGAATAAAATGTTAGAGGAAAAATAGAACACATTTTAAACTATGGAAAAAAAAACTTTAAAGGCAGGGTAACATAAGGGAATTCCTGACCAGAGCAATTGATATTCAAGAAATGTAAGGAAAAGGCTAGAGAGATAGCTCAGAGGTTAAGAGCACTTGTTCTTGTGGAGGACATCGGTTGAGTTCCCGGTATCCACATGCTGGTTCTCAGCCACATCATACCACAATTTCAGAGGATTCAATGCTCTTTCGCCCAGTGTAGACACTGAAGGCACATGATGCATTGGCACTCATGAAGGCAAATACCTATATACATAAAAAATAAATGTACAGTAAAGTGTAAGATCTACCTACAGCCATCATACCTAAATGGAATAAAACTAAATACTTTCAACTACATCTGGTATTTGAATTTATTTTTTATAAATGTCAATATGAAAGAAAGAATAAAAAAGTTTTCAGTGTTAAGGCTTGATGTACACAAGGAAGTATTTCTATCTTCAACATAAAACTACAAGTAAAAAGTTTTCTATTTTTCAAAACTATACCAGAAAAGAGAAGGTCAATTACATTGGGTGATGAATCATCACCTAGTCTATAAAAACTGAAAAAAAGAAAAACAACAGAATGTAGGCATTCATCAGAGACTTTCTCCACCTTTATTTTCATGTATTGCTAAATAATTCTACTTTCTCTAGAATAAATTTCCCCTAAATATTAGGCAGCAGGACAATGAGGCTATCATGTTTCCAACCCTTAGAAGAATGTTCAAGGTGAAATTGTCCAATAAAAAAAGGTAATTTTAGACATGAGTGTAACTGCTTGAAAATGATGGGAGAAAATTCCGTGCACATGGGCTTAATGTGTCTAGACTGAAAACTGCTAAGATCGGCGTTTACAGAATTATTACAAATGGCCAAAGACTTAGAAATTAATGCAGAGCAGTGACAGCAGCCCACTGCACATCAGCTGTGAGACCCATGTAATTTCCTCCTCTGATAATAGGCCACAGCCGTCGCGATCCTTAGCAATTTGCAATATACCTGTACAGCGACGGAAATGAAATTAACTTGTGTGACATGGATCCTGCCCTAAGTTTTATGGACCTTCTGATAGGAAGTTTACAATTTAACCAAGTATGTGTTACTCTTCTGAACACGCCTCTGGTCTCTGCAATCGAAGCTGCTTTTCAATGAGAAGTTAAAAGTGCAGACACTTCAGTGAGTGATACCTCCTCTGGACTGTAGCAGCCAGGCTGCACGGAAACAGTCTTCTGACCTTGAATACCATATGGATTCCAGACTTACAGGCTTATGTTCTGAAGATAAACAGGCCAGGTTTGAAATTGAGTTTTAATGATTGAAATATTTAATAAGCATTGGTTTTATTTATGCATCAGCAGCATGGAAAATACAATAGTAAAACTTTTTGACATAGCCTGGCACTGTGCAAATCTGTGCATTTAAAATTATTTTAACTGTGTTTTCCAGGGCCAGCAGCAAGCATGCCACATCTTTTATTCTGCTAAAGCTGAGTTAGTCCACATGACATCTCTTAAAATAAAAACAATACACTGATTGATTTTCTCCTAAGAAGAATGCATTTTTAATTGAAACTTTCAGCAGTTCATTTTTAAAGCTTATCTAGGGTTTCTTTAATTTTACTTAAGGGCACTACAACTCATGACAAGCATGAGCTGTCTTACTCTCTTAAAATTCAGTGAGCATAATTCAAAGTAAAAGTTAAGGGAATCTTTTGTTGCTTAGCATTTTATTATAAATGAGTCTGTCACCATGTCTTTACAAACAGTTTGCACTACTTCTATGCCTAGTAAAACCATTGCCGCACTGGTCCACGCTGTACCAAGCTCCATAGCACCACACTGTTGTTAGACATTTATTTCACTGTCACAGCTTTCTAAAAAAAAAGAAAAAAGAAAAAGGAAAAAAAGAAAAAAAGAAAGAATGAGGGCTCAGTATATAGCATGCTGAAGGGTAGATTCTATACCCTATTAGTAAAACTGATAGTAAATGTTAATTGCCTTTTAATTTTATACTGGCTAGTATGTTAACTCTAGTTATCTTGTGCCTAACATGTACATGATAATAGTGCATATTTTACAGAAATTCTTTATCTTAAAATTAGAGAGGGAGAGTAAGGATTTACACAGTAATCATCTGCTAGCTAAGCAAACACCTATTCCGTATTTGTATTCTACTAAACTAATAATATTTACATTGTGATCATACATGGACTGAGCACATGCTTATTAATTATCGTCATTTTACCAAACTTGAAGTATGTGCTTCTATACTGTATATAATCATATACAGTGATCATATGTTGACTAAGGAAAGCAGCTACTTATTAGGTACCTCAATTCTCTCAAATTTTCTGATACTACCATTATGACAAAGATGAAAAAATAGATTTTGGATTTTTAACTTATAAGATTAAGTGTAGGTGTTAGTCACTATTCAACAGAAAGCTGCTGTAGGTCAGAATGTCTGCTATGGCCTGGAAACTTCCAACAATTACAAATCAGTACTATTCTCAGGGAATCAATATTCAACCTGAGGAAAATGATTAATAAACAATAACAGCTACACACACATACACACACACACACCTATACAAACTTTACATACATATGTTTTAAAAGATATATATAACAGTATTAAAAAAAACAAAAACAAGAATACAAATATAGAAGGAAACAGAAAAGAGTTTAATAGAAGTTTGCATACAGTAAGCAATATATGTATTCATTTTTGAAGATACTTGAATGAAATGAGATCCGAGGCTAAAGATACGCTTTTGAATAAAACACTCTAGATTGAAAGAACAAAGAGTCTCTGGACTAAGAAATAGGAGAATGCCTGGTAAGCAAAAGCACTGCGAAGGGTCGGTGTGGGTGAGGGTGAGAGCACAGGTAACAATATAGAAGTCCTAGAGGGGAAACGGATCTCTCTACAGATGAGTCCATATACAAGAATTTGAAATATTTTTTCACAATGAAATTCAGTAAAGATTTTGGGCAGAGGAATAATTGTGAGTCATGGTATAGGATGGTCGTGAACTGGCTGCTATGTGGTGTAAGAGGAAGAAACATGCAAAACACAAACTTTTAGAGAGTGAGACAGAAAGTATTAGCATTGGTGGTAATAGGAAGACCACATCAGATTCCAGAAGTACCTGAGCACAGGATCTGATGAGAAGTGAGTGTGAGACACTAGAAGGAGGGGGAGTGTGATTAGCAACATCAGAGAGGAGGTTGGGAATCTGACTTACATCATCAGAAACCAGCTTCCATTGGTGTTCGAACCAAATAAAAAGAATACAGTTCATGCTGTAGCCCATAGACAAGGTATTCAAACAAAAGTGGAAGCTTAGTAAAAATAGATGAGGAAGGAAGAAGAGAAAAAGACTGCATGCCAGGGAGGGAAGTCTTATGGAAAAGACAAAAGCACTGAACACCGTCCAAATTTGGGTGTCACTAGACAGTTTCCTGAGGGCCAAAGCTAGTTTCAAATGATTAATTCTGCACATTAGTAGTCAAATACTGTCTAGATTTTGGTGGCTGAAGCAAGAAATATAGCAATCAATACAACCAGAATTTTCTTTCATATTTTTTTCTTGTAGTCATATAGAGGAGAAAATAAAATCCTAAGGTTATACATTATCTTGTGTAGTGATGCATTCCTTTTTTTTTCTTTGTTTTATGAGACAGGGTTTCTCTGTGCACATCCCTGGATGCCCTGAAACTAGCTCTTGTAGCTCAGGCTGGCCTAGAACCCACAAAGATCCGACTGCCTTTGCCTCCCAAGTGCTGGGATTAAAGACATGCACCACCACTGCCCTATTAATAAGACTGTAAGGAAAAAAGTACATTTATGTTTATTGAGAGATGGGGAATTTTTTGGGTTGTCTGTTTTTAGATAGTAAGTTTGTTTATTGCCCAGGAAGATTTACTCAAAAGATAGTATTTGAACAATGGACTGAAATGAGGGCATGTGGAAGAATGCTTGGGAATCATTTTAATAAAGGAACATGGAAACCAAAAAAGAAAAGAAGAAACCCTACACTAGGGAACATCTAGGTGTCACATGAAAGAGAAAAAAAAGTAATAGAAGAGTATGTGGGTCCATTCTTGAGATGTGATCCGAAGACAGACAAAGGCTCACTTTTCCATGTAGTCATTGTAGTTTGTATTTAAAAATTGGTGGAAAGTTGGAGAATTAAGAAGTGGTGGTTTAGAATATAAGGACTTTCTCATTATGCAAGAGATGGCAAGCAAGTACAGAATTGGAGACATTACACTGAAAGTGTTGGGAAGGACTGGAGAAGAAATGAAGATGAATACACGGTTGTAGCATTCATCTTATAGAGAAGTAATAAGAATATTCTCATTATTCTCTTGCTACCCAGAACCAAGGGCAATGCCATATAATTCAACTACTAATGAGAAAATAACTTAATTAACTTTTTAAAACTTGTTGGTTTTATTTTAAATATTACAATTTCATTGAAACATTTCCCCTTTTCTTTCCTCCCTCCAAACTCTCCCGTAAGCCACCCCCCCGCTCTCCTTCACATTCATGGCCTCTTTGTTCACTAATTTTATTGCATGTCTATATGTACAAATATATTTATATTCCTAAATACAACCTGCTCAGTTTTTATAATGCTATCTGTATGTATGATTTCTGCATTTTGAATTGTTTTTGTTTTCAGTAGTAGTCTCCATCTGTTGCACAGAGAAGTTTCCCAAATGTACCAAATTGTTATATAGTACTACTCAGTCAATGCAGAAATCATATAGATTAAAAGTTGAGAGCCCTACTGACCAATGCTGTTCTAGGAAATGGACTCTGCCAGTACTGAATCTTTTATCATTGAAAAATCTTCTGTGATTGGTGCTATTTTCAACTAATTCTTCAGATGAGAGGAAGTTTTGAGGGATATGTGAGGGTCATTGATATTGGCTCATAACATCTGTTAGTAAATGGTAGAACATTATTTCAAGCACAAAATTCTCTGATGGCTGGTGTTTTCTATTTTTCTTTTTTCCTCTAATTTGAATTAGCAATCTGAAAATAATGTCATTGGCACAAACAACAGCAAAACAAGAAGAAAACAAGACGTGAAGGGGAAGGAGTATCTTTTTGTCTAATATCCCCATAGCCTGTTATTTCAACATGAAAGACCAAATTTTTCTAAGTTAATAATATAAATAAGCATAATTTAATCCTGATACTTAACCCACAATATAAAAAGGTTAATAAAATTCGAAAATGAATTGCTGAAAGATTAAGGAAGGGCTGTATCATACTAGGGACTGACAGCAACATTTGTTCATAGATTGCATTTGTGCTTTCCTGTATTGATGGCCTGATATATCTCATTTTTTTCTTCCATTTTTATTAGCTTTTTAGTTTTTGGTAGTTCCTAAATAAATATATTTTTTATTATTCCACTCATATAGCATGCAAAATCTCTTTTCTGAGCCCTTCTGCTTCCTGATGTGTACTGTACAAGTGACATCATTCTAATTACACTTTAACAAGATTTCCCTTTTCCCTAAGATTATTGTCATTTGCACTACAACTGTGTGCTTTCTTACATCCTAAGCAATCCTACCCTTGCATAGAGAGTTTAGGACCTTATTGATAAATGAGCTACATTTCTGATATTGCCACAAAATATTGAAGATAATCAACTGAAAAAGAAGGAAGTTTTCTTTGGTTCATGCTGGGAGCATCTAGTCCATGGTTGGGCAGCTCTAGTGTTTGGGCTGTAGTGTGGCCATGTATTTCAGTAGGAGTTTATGATAGAACAAAAGCACTCACTGCATGGTCATGGGTGAAAGAGAATGAGAAGCGAGAGATGCAGGCAGCTTTCCAAGGTGTGTTCCTCGCCATCTAAAGACTTGCCTCTGGTCCATACCCAAAGGCTTCTGTTGATGTTGTTTTATAGAAGTATTGGGTTGGAGTCTAGTCAATCCATGAACTTGGGGGAATATTTAAGATCCAACCTACAGCCATTTCCTTTGACATTTTCCTTTAAAAGAAAATTGGCATACACCCCCTGAAGGTACAAGTTACAGGAGCTTCAGATGAAAATTCTCTGAAGATTTGGGAATAACTTAAAGAGAATTTTTCCCCACAAACATGGACAGAGGATCTGGAGACCCAGGGAGAAGATGTATTAGCTGCAGAAAAAACGTGGATTAAATGTATCTCAAGGACTTCTTAAAGAGCTAGCACCTTGGTACTGAATTGAGAGTATCAGCTTGTGAGAAAAGTATTACTGCTTTGAAGGCACCTAGCCTCATGAACTGAATACAAGACACTTGAGCTAAATTAGGTGCAGCATGTTATAAGGTTGACAGAAAACGGAGTAGTTGAATATTTGAAAAAAGGCCATGCCTATATACAAATAAGTAATTGATTGCCATATTGTCCTATTAATGCTGTTTTGTTTGTTTTTATAGATGTAGTTGCAAGACAGTTTAGAGGAGAATCGGCAAAAAAAGAAACTAATTCATCATGATCAGAGGTGTCCAGAAAAACTTACATTTTTTATGGGTATCGTTTAGTAAGTGATAGGGATATAAGATTATGAACATTTATCAATGAGATTCATAGATCAAGAAATGCCATGTAACTTTTAGGTTTGGTGTCACAAAATGATGAAGATTAAACAGCAGAATATGGAACTCCAGCAGGCAGAGGACACTGGCTATTGTTGTGTCTGAGGACCCAGGTTCCTATACAATAAGATAGCTGTTTCCAACTCAAATATATGATTAAAATTATATTTTCTAATACAAATAGCTGTGTTTAAAATTTGTTTTCTATTATTAAATCTTGGCGTAAAATAATAGGACTAATAACAAAGGAAGACATATTAACAATAAATTACACAGTGTATTGCAGAAAACTAATGCCTTCGCACTACTCCATTTTTTAAAATTAGAAAACAGATTACTTATGGTAATTATTTTAAAGGAGTTGCCGAGAGGAAAAAATAATGCAAAAGGAACCCAGGACTGTTTTTACAAGTGAAAGAAATTTGTCAATTCATACAATCATTAAAAAAGGGAATCTTGCTGAAATACGTTGAAGAAGCATTTCTAAAAGGGAAACATGGTTCGGCTGGAGGACAGGTTTCCTTTCTTTGGCTCTGTTGAAGGAGTGTTGAGTATCCGCTCTTGTCACTCGGGAGACTAGGGTCTGATTCCCAGACAGCGAGCCAAGAGGATGGTCTATGTCTGCGGTGGAGGGGCCCGCAAGACTGTAGTGGCCCCATGTTGGGTGCCAGATATAGCGAATTAGGTCGGTATGGTAAATAACCAGGCCAGCTCACGAAGAACAATTATATTTTAATGGTTATAAGGGGAAAACTCATGCTACAAATGTGGGAGTTTCAATTTTCTATCTGTCTGATGGGCACCGTGCAGAGAGAGTGCACCTGGATCTTCTCAGTTTTTCTTCCCAGGGTCCAGATCGCCAGGCCTTAATTAGATGTGATTGGATGACAGAGTTTCCCCATCACTACACTCATGGACTACACACACACACACACACACACACACACACACACATGAGAGAGGACGACATAAACATTGCTACACACATCTGCACACATGCTAGAGATATCAAGAAATATTTTGTATGCTAGCTAACAATTAATTTTAGGACAATATTCAGTAAAAACATATTCAGAACAGTGAGATTTTTCCAGTGGATAAAGATACTTGCTGCCAAGCATAACAGCCCAAGTTTGAGTCCCAGGACCCACATGATGGAAAGAGACACTAATTGCTTCAAGTTATACTGCAAGTTACATATATGCACCTTAACTAGAGACCATCCAGACACGTCCAAACACAGGTCCTTGCACACACAACACACACACACACACACACACACTAAATGTAATAGGTTTATAGTAATATATACCTGCATAGATGTATCATTTAATTTAAATTAATAGCAGCTAACATTTGTTGTATTAACAACTGTAAAATTCACTTTATAACCATAACCATTTATCTTTGTATCTTACAAATATATTTTTATAAAGAAATTAAATTAGATTCTGTAAATGCTTGGTCTCTGGAAAACACTAATTTGACCGCAAATTACTTTTGTGTATTAATTTATCAAAGGGAGGACATGGACATTAAAATTATAGAGATGAGAAGAATCAAATTCTATGCTGTCTCCAAAGTAAATTCATCCCACAAAGTGAGAGCGTAAACTTTATATTTAGCTAAATATATAATACACATAGGAAGAAAATAGTTGATATTTTATAATAGGATGAAAAATAAACAAGACAGAAATTAACTTCACATAGTTTAATACAATATTCCTAAACAAAAACATAATATTAATTAAGGAATAAAAACAGACCTCAGGTAACAATAAGCTTAGGAAAGATATTTAATTAGACAAGTGCACTGTCATCCATTGCCTTCATTTAACAAGTCTTTGAAACATTCTGTTTATCCCCAGATTTTCCTATAGAATTCCCAACTCACAACATGTTTTTCTCTTGTCATGTACCTAAACACTGAAGGCACTGTGGAATCAGTATGCTAGGTTGAATGAAACTGTAAAAAGCACCAGCTGCCTGCATTCAAAATGGCACTGATCCAGGTCTCAAATATCTTATTTATATACTGTGGAAGTCTGCCAGCTGTTTAATATTGAAGGCTAATAAATGTAATTGGCACCACTACATAAGCACAACTCACAAATATCAGAAAATGCATTGCATTGTAAACTTTGACTTATTCTCATCTCTCATAATTGAATTTGTGACAATGGAAAATAGTTTAAGCAGTTTTGCCTTTGAAATTAAAAAAAATTAAGAAAGAATCAGAAACTAAGCTATGGGTCAGTTGTAGGTTTGTCCTTCGGTCTGAATTTTGTTAAATGCAGTAGTAGATATTGACAGGTAAACTTTATACCATGTGTAGAAGAACAGAGGCATTTACTGAATATAGATGGGAAAAGGTATTAGCCCCTTGAAGAGGTCACAATCTTGTATCAGGCAGTTTACTAATCTCTTGGAAATGTACCAAGAATTGACCAAGATGGGTTTATGAGCAAAATAATATCTAATCACTAGTGTTTTAGACTCATCATGCAATACATCCAAACAATAGACATGCACTACTTCTTACTGAATGAAGAGTTTAAAAGGAAGCTGGAGGGAAGAAAGAAGGGAGGACGACAGGGTGAAGAAAAACATGAATTGTTCAAACAATCATAATGTAGACATTCTGCTACTGAGACACCATTTCTTCTAAATCGGGCTTTATTTCATTTTTTGTATTATCAAATTACTGAAAGAAAACACATAAGAGAGCCAAACCATCATTTCCTTTTGCATAAGTATTAATTTAGGAGACAAGAATGCTCTGACAGTAGGCATGGAGGAAGGGGAGGGTGTTGCTGAGGTTGTGAGGCCCAATTGGAATGAAAAATCATGGACAAAATTCATTCTTCAAGTTCTGTATCCTCCATTCTACATCAGTCTTATTGATACATATCTAAGGGATGAGTGTCATTAATTTTTACTTAGTTCTTTTATTCATTGAATCTAAAAGTAGTGTTTGCTGAATTCAACAATAATCTTTTTACTGTAAAGGCTAGAACTCTTGTGAACTTATAATTTTATTGTGTTGATGCTGTAAAAATTGTATTAATTGTATTAGCAAGGCATAACTTTTGCAAGTTTTTTTTTTTTTTTAAGGCAGGATCTCTTGCAGGCCAGAGGTGGCTTCAAACTCAGTATATAGCTGAGGAAGACTGAACTACTACAGACCCTCTGCCTCTGTCTTGTGGGTGGGATGTTCACCATTGAGACCCTCTTTATGTTTGGTGGCTAATCATACTTCTATTTTAAATATTCAGTTATGTATATTATTTATTGAATACTCAAGTAAAGAAAGTATAAAACATATCAGAGGAAAATAAAGAAATAAGGGAAGAAAAACAGAAAAATTAGCTTTAGTATTACATAGACTTGGAGAAACAAAGGGCATCTTCCATACTATGCATGTTCATCAGTCTCTGGGAATAGACAAAGGTTTGAGAGTGCTTAGATGAGCTCGTGATGGCTGGACAATTGGTATGAGCTTGGCGTATTTGTATCTCTGCAGCTGGTTCTTTTCTTTAAACATCCATCCTTCTGCCCAACTACAAATCACCATTTCACTGAAACACACTCACCATCACTAGATGCACAGAAAACTTGTACAGTTACTGATTCCTAACAGTTTCCTTTAACTTTGTTTCAGCATTCACTAAGGCTACTGGGACGTTGGCATGAAAATATTTGTGTTCCATGGGTATAGTATCGTACGCTGGTTTTTTAAAAAAAGCATTTCAGCATGTGTTTATATTTTGGATTATACTCCTGAAAAACACAAGGGTTTGGTTGTTCCTGGACTTGTTTATTTGAAAAGTCCTCATTGACTGCTGCTTTGCAATCTCTGCTTGTGATTATTGAAAATAGAATCACTTATGGCATATCTAAACTAAATTCAAAACAACCGGGGTGTAATTAGATTAATGCCAATGTAAACTACCAACTCCATGAATGGAGGTCTTTTAAGCACAAACACAATGCAGTGGTTTTGATGCCAAGAAACCTCTGTGGCTTGGAACTTCCCATGAGATGCCATAGCATATGGAGGGGGTAGTTCTAGTTTGATGAAGTCACTCAAACAAACCAACCAGGCACTCACATATGTCTCCAAGCATAATCTTGTGTTCCCTTTATTATTACAAGGGAGAACATTATTTTTCCATAGAGATATGTTTTGGTATTGTTGTTGTTGGGGTTTGTTGTTGTTGTTGTTGGTGGTGGTGGTGGTGGTGATTTTACTTTCTGTCAAAGACTATGTTGAGCAGGAATGGATATAACCTTTTGTCAGTAATGCACCAACATACCCAATTTAAGTCTTCAGTAAAGGGACATAACAAGAAGAAATCTAATGTCAAAGATAAAAAATGACTGAACCTTTCAGACTCTAGTGAAAGCATGGTTTAGGAATGTTTTAGATGGGATCAAGACATCTTTGGGGTCCTGTAATTTTTGCGAAGATTGAGTATATTACAAAATAGATTGATATTTATATGATTCCTTTTTAACTTTTGTTTCAGTTTTGTCTCCTAGATATCAAAAAGTACAAGCACATATATAAAACTAAATTTATCAATAGATACATACAAACAAAAGAGAAATAAAGTTAATTATTTTAATTATCAGGGTCTGTTATCAAAAATAATTGGGGATGTTTTTACAGCATATTGGGATTTTAACTTTAAGAATCCTTAAACTGAAATTACATTTGAAACAACTTTTCCCTTCAGGAATCAAAATATCTGAAAGTCTAACAAGGTTAAGTTCTTTCTTTGTGTGATCCAATAAAAATACCTATTGTTCACAGAAAATTATTATTTATCTAAAACATTTGAGTTGTTATTAATATATGCTATTTATTCTGTAAAGCAGTAATACTTGACTTTTAACATTTCATGGAAATGTTAAAAACATTTCATGTTTTTATTTTTCTAAGATTCCTATAATATGGAGAATGCTGAAATCTTAACCATCTGTCATTTGTAGTCTTAGATGCATTAACTCGTGTCCGTTCTATCTCAACGTTAGCACACGTGTATCCTTTGTCCAGATAAAAGAGAAGATCACACATTCATAGAATTCACACACAGATACAGCTAAGGATAAGACAACCTGCTTTTGTTTAAGCTGTATGTTTGGTACTCAAATGCTGTATATTGTATTGATTCTTTTTAATTCAGGAAATATTTATCGTCCTCCTGATGATATAATGCAAACCAGACTATTTAGATGTACTCACTTAAAATAAGTAGATCTTTGCGTGGCATGTACAATCAACTGAACACCTTTACAACCTGGAAATTTGCTCTATCAAACATTACAGGATTTCCTGGGTCTTCTTTTAAAAATGACAGTTGCAAACTTTATGCTGCAATGACCTGGCCATTCTCCATAGTGAGCAGCCATGTTTTCTGCACCACACAGCATGCATAAGTAGCAATTAGTCATTCCCACAGTGAGCATTCACAGATGTCAAGAAGAACTGGGAGAGAGGCATGTTTGGGACAAAACGGAGTCACCACTGAGTATGGCATATTCCGGTGAAAGAAATAGTGGTATGGGATCCATGTTTGTTGTTCAGTACAAGAGGTGAACTGAATTGAAAACAATGGAAGAGAGAAGATAGGAAAAGGAAGACAAGAAGAAACCACACATGACAGGGTAAGAATTACTATGCGCCTATATAGTTTAAAGTTCCCCCACTTACTCTAGTGCCTAAGCAGTCCGAAACCATGATGCTGCTAATATTCACAAGATCTCTTAGACAATAGTCTCCAATTTTGATAAATAATAATAATTGAAAGGATTGAAAACCACTTCTACATTGAGGTTTTTATTTCTCCACCACCAGGCCTCGTAGGGTCTTGGATGTACCACCTGTCACATGCGGTTCTCAGTTTAGAAGTGGTTGTCCCACAAAAATATCTGCTTAGAAGGGAATAACTTCTGTTTAATATAGTCTTCTTACAATTTTAACATTTATAAATGTTGAAGAAAATATTTTCTGTTTTATCTGTGTCTGAACCCAACATTGTACAGCTGATGGGGTAAACAGTGAAGAAAGACTCAGTCTTTGTTACTGATTGATTACTTGATTAAAATAGAGAAATGCATATTGCTTAAATATGAAAACACTATTTCAAGACTGTCTCCACTACCATTTCCCTTATACAGGTTTTTATTTATTTACTAAGCTTATATGGCTCTTTCATTTTCTGTAGTCACAACTGATTACAAAATATAGCAACTTGAGTGAATATTCTCTCAAATATTTTAATCCATATTTCAGGATTCAAAGTGTGTATAATTACATAACTACTTGCTTTGCATTTGTTATAATTATTGAACTAGATGACAAACTCAGGCATTCTTTTATATTTATTAAAACTCATCTAAAATTCTAGGAACACAGATATCAAAAAAGTGCTTAGGAATTCACTGAAATCCTCAGAAAAAAAATAGAATAGAGATTTGTTTAAAAAATAAGAGCAAGCAGTCATTTTAATTCTTCCACACATAAATAGCTTGCTCACCATGTAACGGCCATTATCAGGTAACTGATAATTACCAAGTAAGGAGTCTTCCAAGGCATTTCAAAATATTCTAACTATTGTATGCTAGTGAGAATAGAAAATATTCTTTTAAAAATGGTTAATGCTTTATAAGGCTTTTAACATCCTGGTCATAAGTCTCTTTTATCTTTTATTCATCTATCCTCTAGAAATTTTTTCAACTCCTGTAATCTAAGTATCTCTTACAGATTATACCAAACTTTTAATTTCATCCAGCATTCAAATTGCCATGTCACAATTTTATGGACTTAAGAGGTTTTATTTTTCTTTGCTTGGAAAAAAATTGCATAGAAAAATAAATGGCAAAGCTGGAGTTGAGGAAACTTGGAAACTGTTCAGTTGTTTTATCAACTGCACCACAAGGCAAACAAAGTCTCACCTTGCCTGGCCCTAGCACACAACTCAACTGCTGCCTTCCAACTACATTATAAATATATTAGGAGGTAGTGCAAGGTTTAATATGCTGATTACTGTAAAAATAAGCTTCAATTCAAAACAACACTTGACCCAAAGCATCACTGTGGCTTTCCAACCAATGCTTCCATCACATGCCAGTCAGCAAAAGTATACACTATAAATCTAAGAATGTGGTCTCATCTTTCCTTTGCTTGGTGGAATTGAGTGGATGGACACAGATTTGGAAATCAAGAGAAAGTGAGTCTGCCTCTGTTTATAGTATGGTAGGAACTGGGCATAAAAATATAAATAAAGATATAATATCTATCAGTCTGGGACATACACACATAAATCAGTTATGCAGTTTTCTGTTGGGGAATTGTAAAAGAAAGAGCAAAACAAAATTTAAACATTTCTACACTCAAGCCAGGTATATATAAAATAGTTTATGTAGGAAATCCTTTCCGAAACAGTATTTGGAGAAAATAATTATTGATATAATAAATATTTATATATTTTAGTAAAGAAATGATTGTTTTCTGCATAACAAAAGTAAGGAGACAAGTTTTTCAAATACCCCTGAGCACAGAGCACACCATTTTATTGTAAGTTTTATTTTCCTTGATGACCTTAATTGATAGGAGCATACAAACCTCCTGACCTATATTTCTTAATGTGCAATCAGACATTAAAATTACTTAGCTTCTAAATATCAGGGCATTAAAAAAGTGTTCTACTGATTTCATCCTATGACAATGTTAAAAATGAAAACAATCACACACATGGAAGAGATTTGCACCAAACCACGGCACTAAGCACAAATGAAACCCTGCTGGGGACATGTGACTTCATGTGTGTTTGAATTGGTCTCATCCATGTGTACCACTGCAGCAACAGGAACAAGTATAAAAATAACTGGGCAAAGATTTCATTGTCCACATTTGTTCCAGAAATTTTAATTTTTTACAGATAGAGCTTAAAAATATCGGCGACATTTGAGTATAAAATTTAGTATAGGCAGAAAGGCTGTCTTTATGGAAGTTATCCACGTAGCTCCCTACTCTACACTGCCATTGACCTCAATCCAAGCAAAACAAAGAAAAGATTTAAGTTTTATCCTGGACTAATCTGGAGGTACAATCATGAAGAACCTCATTCTGGGTTCGATAACTCACTTCTCGTTATACGACGGGGATGGTTGAGGGTGTGTTCTGCAATTTCAGAAATAAAGTCAGATTATAGTACTTTCTCTTAAATCTCGTGTGTGTGTGTTGTGTTTAATCAGATTTATTTAAAACCCTTTCTCTGCTAGTCTATCAACACTCCGTTCCCAGTGTGATAATTATTACAGATCAGAAAGACTTGAGGTTAGTGTTACAGTAAAAAGGATGCTCAGAAGTGATGTGTTAATTAATCTTCCAAGTCTATTCCCTTTCCAATAATATTCCTGTGATTGGAAATTCTAAAATGTGAAAATGTGCCTGGAACAATCTAATACTCCAAGAAATTATAAGTAACATTTCTAAGATGCCTGGGTGCACTGAAACCAATCGTTTCTTTCCGGTTTTAAAAGGGAAAAAGAAAATAATGTATATAACAAAATACACAGCCTTGTCTCTTGCTCTTAAAGATATTTCACAATTAGTAATATACATCACGTTATTAATTAGATTTTGTACTGTAAATATTTTCAAATTTGACTGTTTTGTTGTATGTAATATGTCATGGCTTTAAGCACAATATTACGACCTTAACCATAATGAAAAATGTGAGGTACCTCTGAAAGGAAGCTCTTAACATTAAATGTTTCTTATTGTTTTATCCCTAGAAACATAATATGAACTTTTATGACATTAAAGATAGGTCAAAAGTATGCTATGAAAATAAATAATTCTTTTAATAGCATTTTCTAGCATTAATAATACCAGAAAAGTCCTTATATTTTCCAATACAACTAAAAGGAAGTTCTGTCCACAGAATAATGTTCCATCACCTGATACCTGCCAGATAATGTTACATCTCTAGTAATAAATAAAAGCTTAGAGAAGCTACTATTCCCCAGGGTTCAAAGTTCAGAACAAGAATTTCTTTTAAAAAAAAATAAAATAAAAAGATGCCTCTTCACCATGATGTATGACTCCACGGCCAGACCTCCGTTAAAATTTCTTCATTGCTGTAGTGCGTGTGTCACCATGTGCTTTCTGATTCAGTTTATTTACATCAAGCAACATATTCATTACATGTATTTAGAAGCCAAAATAGAGAATTTTAATAATAGTCAAGTATGAACATATATATATACATACATACAAATATTGTGTACATGAATGTGTATGTACTAATAATTATATGTACGATGTCTGTGTCTTAATTATAAACTTATAAAATGTAGTTTGTTAATTAATATCAATTTGTGGTTCTTAATAATAATAAATGGACTGTACTGTCAAAGATTTAAGATGAAGACTCTACTCAAGATTTTAATAAAAATCACAAAGAAGAAATGAAATATCAATAGAAAGATGAAAAAATTGCAAAAACAAACCCTCCATCTTGGGTCTGCAATTTTGGTTCCTTAAGAATATTGTTTTCACAATCTTGAGCTTGCATTTTCATTTTGTGTAAATGAATTCATTAGCCAAAACCATTTGAATCGAACAACCTAAGTAAAAGGTGTTTTGAAGTCAGCGAATGGGATGTAGGAGAAGAGGAGGAGAGCAGGAAGCAACAACTAGGGACGTAAATGCATGTGGTGGTACCAGGACCACAGTTGGAATCTCCCTGAGGAGGAATACAGGATGCTGTGATGAAACAGTACATTAATTAGCAATCACTAAGCAGTATGAACAGCTAGAAGTTTTGCTGTTTTATACTTGTACTGACAACTTGTGTAGCTTTTCAAAGTCCATTTACAACAGACTAAAACTTAACTGATAATTTCAACCAGAATTTCTAATAAAAGCTAAAAATTTGACAGAAGAAGAGAAACCATCTTTCCCTGTCTCTGCTGTCAGGTTATGTCGGTCCCTGAAGTTGTTTACTGCAGACTTACCAAGGTGGAAGAATGTCAAATCAGAAGGGAGAAGGCAGATGCTGGAGAAATAAATCTTTTTTATGGCTAGAGCTACAACTGTGAACAAGAAAGTCGGGCATTCGGCTTGCGATTGCTGCTAGAAGCCCCTAGAGATTTCAACACTAAACTGTCAGTGCACACCACGGAATGAACAACACCCAGACAAGTATCTTTTGTAGATCTGGTATATTAAGTTGCTGGCAGGTAACTGACTAGAATTCTGCACATGCTGAAAGATACATAGGAATTTCAAGTATTTAGAAAAAAAAATGTATGTTTTGGGAAGTCAAACACACACACACACACACACACACGCATTCCTTTAGTCTATTTCACTTCTCATCAAATATTTTAATTTTTCAAATTAGTCATTCTTCTATATGAAGCAAAATTTACTATGAGTTCATATGTGACATGGGAGTTGTATGTGTTGGTTTATGTATCTGTTGTTGCATAATTTCCTAAAACCTAAAGGAAAGTATCTGAATATACTTAATTTTCTGATAGTCAATTCAAAGTTTGTATTCACCCCCTGGATTCATTTTCCTATGGTATGTCCCATATGCAGTTCAAGTAATTTACACAATGAGTAACAAGTGACAAATATTTTAATAGACATTTAATTACATATGTACAGTGTCTATACTAGATTTAAGACAGCTAATGTTCATAACATACTTTAAATTGTAGCTGTAAACAATTTTGCGACACTCATATTACTGTTCTCAATGTGCAGATGAGCTCACAGAGACGTAGAAAGACAATATTAAAGGCACAACAATAACCCTAAATAGAAAGATGATGTTTTCAAGTCAAGGACTGAAGATATTCATCACCTCTGCTCTGCTGTGATATTGATGTAGCTGAGCCAGGATGAACTGGAGTTTGTACCATTACAACAACCGATAAATAAGCTGAATCAGTCTAATCAGAATTAGAAATAAATTCCTAAAGAAAAGAACATTTTGCTTTTATTCTCTCCCTTTCATATCTCTCTCTCTCTCTCTCTCTCTCTCTCTCTCTCTCTCTCTCTCTCCCCCTCTCTATGTTAGATTAAAGTATAAGCTAATAATAAATGTCAGACATTTTGATATCACACACATATAACGCTACTTTAAAGAATAAACTTGACTAGTGCTTAGAGGGTCTCAAAACCTTGACACAGCTGGTATAAAATACATCCTAAAACACTGACATTTTTCCAAATTAAAGTGCTTCCAAATTTTCCTGGAGCAAATTGTACTTGTAAACACCAATTATTTTTACAACACTTTAAATTATGTAGCATTGGCAGTTGTAACCCAACTCGTTCAAGTATTATTTTAAATTTCATCAAAAGGGGGTATATTTTCAAAAACAACATTCTACTGCCAAATATAACCAACACATGTTTATTTCCTCAGGTGAAAGGTTCAGGGCCAAATTGAAAAAATAAAAACTATTTCTTCATTAAAAAAACTTATGTCATCAAATTTTTGGAGCTTTGCTTAATTTAAAAATATCTGAGGGGGATGGGGAAGTGTTTTCATAAGCAAAAGCACCTGCTGGACCAGCACAGAGACTGGAATTCCAACTCCTTGCGTTGTGGCTGCCCATATCCAATAAGGCTATCTTAAACAGCAAGCTCCTAGTTCAATAAGACCTTGGCTCAGAGATTAGGGTGGAGAACAGCCGAAGATATCTGAGGTGTTCCTCTGTCTTTTACATGCAGAAGGGTATACACATATACAAACCACACACCATGTAAACACAAAAACATTTTCACAAGAGAGGAGCCAACAATGTTATTTTTATATACTTCTAATCAATCTTATATAATATTATCTATCAGTTTTCATGTCAACTTGCCACAAATTGGAATCCCTTGAATGAGGACCACCCCCTAAACAATTGCCCCATTGATGTAGGAAATCCCTCCCAGCTGTGCGTGGTACATTTTGGTAGGAGCCCAGATAAAATGGCATATTTCAGGGACTTTCTTCTTGTCTTTTGCTGCACTGGCCTTTTGGACTTTACCTCTTGCTGTAGAGCGGAGTTGATCTGCTATGCTGTTATTGCCGTTGACTCCTTCTCTATCAGGACAACCAGCATTCCACCTTCAAAGCCGAATCTCCTGCCCCCAAGCTGGGACTAAGGAGGCACCACATCATTGAGGTATCCACAGAAGTACAATGACACGCACAGCCACGTGTGTTGGAAAGAACTGCGGTAGCATTTGGACCTTGGGTTAAAAGCCACTGGGAGTACTCACAGTTTAATGACTGTTCGTTGGGGGTTGAGAAACAAGAATACTGAGAGCAAGTCACTAAGAAGCACTCCTCCATGGCTTCCGCATCAGTTCCTGACTCCAGATTCCTGCACTGATTTCCTTCAAATACGGACTGGGCTGTGGGACTGTAAGTGAAATAAACCCTTGCATCTTCAAGTTGCTCTCGGTCGTGGTGTTTCATCACAACCATAGAAACTCTAATTAAGACATATATTCAAATTACACATGATATAAAATTCTTCAAGTTAGGTCACCAAGCCTAACAACTTAAGTCTGTCTAAAACATCTACATAGTGGAAGGAGAGAATAAATTCCTACAGTCATTCTCTGACCTCCTCATGCGTGCTGTGGTGTCCTTGCTCAAACATAACACATACACACAATGCACACACAGAGAAATATTAAAATAATCCAGTAAAACAAAACAAATGAATTTAAATCCATAAATTTCTATAATTATAATTGCAGTGAATAAAATTAACTCTCGTAAGTTTGTAAAAATACCTTGCTTTAGTAGTTAGTTACCTCTGCTGATATCGCACACTGATGTTTAAAATTTAACTTGATACTTAATAAACTTAGAAGGAAAAGCCCTTTGTGAGCACATGAGTAACTTTAACTTATAAACATGCAATTAAAGTTAATAATTAATTTGATTTGCACTCAAGGTAAGACTTGTTTTTAGCTATTACAAACAATACTGCTATGAACATAATAGAGCATATACTTTTGTTGTATGATAAGGCCTCTCTTGGGTATATTCCCAAGAGTGGTATTGCTGGGTCCAGGGGTAGGTTAATCCCGAATTTCCTGAGAAACCGCCAAACTGCTTTCCAAAGTGGTTGCACAAGTTTGCATTCCCACCAGCAATGGATAAGTGTACCCCTTTCTCCACAACCTCTCCAGCAAAGGCTATCATTGGTGTTTTTTATTTTCGCCATTCTGACAGGTGTAAGATGGTATCTTAAAGTTGTCTTGATTTGCATTTCTCTGATCGCTAAAAAAGTTGAACATGGCCTTAAGTGTCTTTTGGCCATTTGAACTTCTTCTGTTGAGAATTCTCTGTTCAGCTCTCTCAAGGTCCAAATCAGAAGCAGAAGGAGAGAGAGCACGGAGCAAGGAACTCAGGACCGCAGGGGGTGCACCCACACACTGAGACAATGGGGATGTTCTATGGGAACTCACCAATGCCAGCTGGCCTGGGTCTGAAAAAGCCCAGGATAAAAGCGGTCTCGCTGAACATAGCGGACAATGAGGACTACTGAGACCTCAAGAACAATGGCAATGGGTTTTTGATCCTACTGCACGTACTGGCTTTGTGGGAACCTAGGCAGTTTGGATGCTCACCTTACTTACTCCATGCTCACCTGCATGGAGGTGGGTGGTCCTTGGACTTCCCACAGGGCAGGGAACCCTGATTGCTCTTTGAGCTGAAGAGGGAGGGGGACTTGATTGGGGGAGGGGAAGGGAAATGGGAGGCGGTGGCGGGGAAGAGACAGAAATCTTTAATAAAAAAATAAAAAAGACTTGTTTTTGAAGACTGTTGGACTAGAATTAATCAATATTTATGTAATTTTACTATTAAAGCTGATATTCCAATTATTTAAATACAGAAGCTATTTACAAATTAATTAAAAATCAATAGGCACAATCTAACAACAGATAGAAACTCCCTTAATGGAGCTACAGACACTATCATTTTTCTGTTAAATATCAAAACACAATACTCATATTAAACTTGCCCACATAGTTTACTTGATCGGCAGCACTCAGACTGCTTGTCATTCAGGACAGAGATTTGGGTGCCTCTGGAAAATATCGTTATCTTTTAAAAAATATTTTGTACCTTTAAAAATGCTGTGTGTGAGAACCTAAGACCCACTAATATTTAATCCATAATTTCCCTAGATGAAATATGTATATAATCCTTGAATACTTAAACAAATAAAACATAAACTTAAATAAAGAATGATTGCAGTGCCAGTAAGTAAAGTTTCTACATAGGGGAAGCAAGGAGATTGGAAAGTCTACTAAAACACACTATGTTCAAAGTGGCACACTGGTGTCTACTACAGTGTATGCTAATTGAAAAAGTAAGGAGGAACAAAAACAGAGCTCAGTCTCAAAATATTCAAAGAGATTTTCCCTCTAGCAATGAATTTTTTAAAGGTGAAAATTTACTTGGAGAATTATTCATTTTTAAGTTTAATATTTTATGTTTAACAACTACACTACATAGAAGCTGTTCTTACTAGCTTTATTCTTTTCCACACTGAGCTATATGACTGTTCCATGATATTGTCTCTGTAGACATCTTACTAGATATAAGATGATAAACTTTGACTGCATTTGCTCTCATAATGGACTTGATATCTGAGTGGCGAGAGGTTGAAAGTATTGTCACTGAAGCTTCTAGTGACAATAGATACAGAGAATGATTTTTGTTTGTTTGTGGTCCTTTAGGCATTCTAAACTACTTTCTTCTCAGGAAATATTCCAAAGAGAAAAGAAACCGAAGCTGTAAGCTGGGTTTATTATCATCATAATCAGTACTGTGTCTCTATAGTTATAGTTTACATGATATAAGTCTTTATTATTAAATATGAAATTATAAGAGCTTTAAAAATCTCATCACTTTAGTCAGTGAACAATTTAAGTGTAAATCTATACTTGTACATTTATGAAACATGTATTCTGAATATTTTGCACTGATTTTTACTTTTAAAATTATCTACAATATTCCATTTTTAGAATTTTTTTGAAATGTTGAACCAATTTCTAATCCCATGGTCAGGTAACTCTGACCCACAGAGAGAATTTAACATGTTGAAAACTATAGCCTGACAGTATTTTTGCTGCCTAGTCAATGTGACATAAGGAGGAAGGGGCTCTCCTCCTCGTCATCCATCCACTTGACACGTCCTATTTTTATCAACAATATAGGAAAGATTATCATTGTGTCAAGTATGAGCAACCACTCATTTTCTTATCATTAGAGTTTCATATGAAATAATCTCGGGGAGGGAACATATTTTTCCTCTTCAACCATATTTTTTCAGCAATTTTGCATGCATATTATTCTAATAGTTCTCAATGGATCCACTTGAATTGACTGACCAATGGCAAGGTTAAGTTGGAGCAAGAGAAAGCATCGTAACTAATTAATATGTCAGAGGAGTAGAGCCTGAGCCAAAAGAGTTAATGAAGCTTGCGAAGGACACATGTGGGTCTTTTGTACTGCCGGCCTGACTGTACAGGCTAGTTAGGTTAAATTGTCTGTCAGTTACTGGCCAGTTGGCCACCACCTGGCTGCCTAGTCCAGTCTTTCCCTCATCCCAACAGCCCTCTTCCCAACATTCAATGGCAAGCTGCTGCTACTGAACAGCCCCCAGCCTCTGACGAGGTTTGTGCACACAATGGGCTCCTGACAAGTGAATGAAGGGCCAGGGCTGTGTGCTGAATGGGGAAGACTTTCCCCATTTAAACTCATAATGTTCACAACAACCCCCATAAAAGACAAGGGCCATCCTTGGTGTCAGGCCATTAACATTTATAACAATATGCTAATAACCTTCTAGATTACTTTCCGTTTCCAAGGATATTTAAATTCATGGATTGATGGCTTCAGACTTAAAGGGGGTGGTGAGGGAAGAGAAAAGACAATATTTGGTTAGAAGGAGGAAGAGAGACCAAAAGCAAAGGGAAGAAACTGCAGTTTATCTGGGAGAAAACGACTTCCAAACTTTTCAAAGAAACAAGATTATGTAATAACACTTACATGATACTCAGAGCAAGTGTTATTAGAAATAGTCCCCTCCCTATAAGATGTGTGCATAAACTTGACTGCAACCATCCTACTGTGGATTCCAAAAAGTCAGATAAACCTTTGTTCTTTGTTTATATGGTGATTTTCATTCATTGATTCATCTCCTTCCAGAGGATTTTCCCTGAAGCCCAGAGAGACCATAGAAGCACAGCCCTGTGAACACTTTCTAAATAATGGTAGTGGGAGAAAAAACTCACTGTAAGAAAAAATAAGACATTTGGAAAGCAGTATCTAGTGGTGTATTCTGAAGTTATCTAGAAAAGAATAAACAAGCCTCACTAGGTTGTAGAAAATGCTCCATTCCTCATTCCTATCTCATTCATCATTCCCTTAAAAATGAAGTAAACTGAAAATGGAGTGTGCTATATTATCTCCTGCCATATTCATCCAACGTCAGCACCAAAATTAAGCACTAATTTGTGTCATCGTCACTCACTGTCTGTCACGTTGTTCATCTGAACTCATTGCCCCTGACAGCAGCTCAGACTTCAGCACCGGCTAGAGACACTTGCACCATTTGAGAACTAATTTGTACCGTGGATTTCAATATTGGATTTTTGAGACAGAGTTGCAAATGTTGCTTTTCAATGCAAGTGGAATTTCAAAAGCACAGTGTACAAATTTTAGATTTAATCAATAAGAACAGAAAGATTACCACAGGAATAGGTAAAGCTCCCAGAGTTCAGTTTACTTCACTTTACTGAGCAATAGGCTTCCTGTTGCATGAACTTGTGAAAAACTTTCATAACATTAGAGAATCAAAGTTTTCAGTATTATCAAGGCTGATTCTTACTAATATGAGCATATACATGGCCTTGGTATATACAGATTTCTATTCCATTCATGTTAAATCTGTTGAAAATATCATTACTCTATCCAGCCAAGCAAAAGTGTTGGAATAAACTTTCTTGAAGAAAAAAAAAAAACTTAAGAAGAGCAAAATATTTGCTTTTCTAGCTGTAAACATGAAACCTCAGAAATGAGCTGAATTTTAATGGCCCTGTACACAATAAGCCAACCATATAACTTCACCCTGGGCAATACTTTATGAACATAATACTCTTATAATTTCCAAACTACATCCAGATAGATTATTCCTTTTGATTTGTCTTACTCAAGGGTGTCAAAATTCCCATATATTTTTTTCATGATGTTATATAGAAAATTCTCTTTTATTATAATTCCTATTTAGAATTATTACTTAGAATTCAGTATTGCTTATTTGGGTATTGGGATCTCACTGCATATTTTTTTTTTGTTCTGTCTTCAATAGGAAAGGACACAGGGTACATTTGTCACAGAAGAAAAATGTAGAAAAATGTCAGTTCATATGTCACCTCATTGACTGCATTTTACACCAACGCTGTGTTCATGTCAAAGACCAGTATAACCTCCACAGGTCTGATTCCATTTTAATGGGATGGAGGATGAGCAACCGTGCTCTTGACTGGCTGGGTCTAATGTAATCTGATAGGACAAACTGTTGTGAGGGAAAGGAACTGAGAAGCTATTCCAAACCAAGAGTCTAAAGCTTAAACTTTAGTAATGCTATTTCTCTAGAAATAATTTAAAATTATATGTTAACCCATTAATAAATAACAGACATCATTAAATAATTGTTATGATTAAAATTAATGAAAAAGTTTATTTAAAACTAGATTAGGTACAGTATCTCCAGAACAAAACTAAACCCAATAACTCTATGCAAGCATAAAATAATTATACCAAGGACAATATACATCTATGTTGTATAAGACACATAATATTTATGTCTTATAGAATTTGTTTTAGCTGAGCGCACACATAATTACAGAAAGAGAAATGTATACTCTTTGCTGTCTGAGTCTTGATGCCTTAACAAACTATTTAAAAAGGAAAGTGACAATAATTTGATAAAATTTGCCAAGTATATATTTAAAGGCTTCCCTGAAAAGTCCATACTTATATATTTATATTAGCTTACAGTTTTAGGGAAAGAAATTGAGTTTCATAGTTAGGGGACCTAATAGGAGGGCTGAAATCCACAAAACAAAGAATGGTTGTCTTAAACTCCATCCAAGACACAACTGAACAGAGACAGAAACTATTGTTGGTGCTTATTCAGCGGGAAAATGAGGATACATTGTGCCTTTGAGTACTCATTTAATTAAGAAATGAGTTTCATACAATTCGTGGACAATGAATTACAAAGACATCTCAAAGAATGTTTTTATAAGTTTTTTCTTCTAGTTTTATCATTGATGGTGTGTTAGATTTTATCACTATTAATATTTTGAATTCTTTATAAATTTGTATGCTTTAAGATTATTTCAAAGGGTAATAGACTTAAGAGTAAGATGTTAGCAATAAGAATTCAACATACAGCTAGACATCCATTGCGTTGCCTGTTTATAAGAGCTCATAAATATAGTGTTCTCATATATTGCATTATATTTTCATTGCATGTAATGTATAATGCATACAATCATATTACTTGCACACTTTAAAATTTGAATTTAACACGTTATATTTTAAATAAATTTATAATCTGGTGGAATATATTATTAAAAACTTTCTGTGTAAAATGTGAAGATAATTTCTTAATTACTATGATGCTTTATTGGGTGCATCACAGTTCAAGCTCCATATTAAATTTTCAAAAATTAAATACAAAAAAATAATGAGTTTAGGATGTTTGTAACCAAAAAATGTTTTTTTCTCATTCCTTAAAAGTATACTATATTTAATGGGTTTAGAAAATGATTTAAGAAACAACTTCTGGAAAAATAAGAAAAGGAAAACAGAAAACACTTTCCACTTCTGTAGATCCAATCACAAAATACCACCATTGCCAAAGTTATCTGCTTCCCATCAAGACCTATGTTTGGCACAAGGAGCATTCAATTCATTCATCATTGTCAATGCATTCGTACACTAATTATTTCAAATTGTTTCCTCAGCCAGAGGTCTAGGACAAATCAGGCAAGCCAAAAATAGCAGTTATGAATAATTATGCATAATTTAGCTCAAGGCCCAGGCCAGTCTATCATTAAAACTTTTCGTTGCCACTCTGTGATCTGTGCTAATTGCAAACTTTAAAATTAGTTCAAGGCTGTCTTTCCAGCCAGTGCCAACCTCAGGACTTCTCTTTAGTGACTTCCAGCTAATTTGAACTTTTGAAATAACGTGTCAACTAAAATTTTTGTAAATATAGAATATGCAACATGCTTACCTATATCAAATGAGAGATGACAATTAGCAGAGGTACTGTTAAAACCTTTGCGATTATTAACAATGTTTACAAATGGAGCAAGTATGTAATATTAGGACTCAAAATACAGTGATAATCAATCTAAGAATGATATTGTGCTTCAGTTGAAAATGCTTTAGCAATCCACAAATAATATTTGTCTTCTGCATGAAATTAGCCTCTAGACTTTCCCTATGCATTCTGGGAGAAGGCTTCCTTCACAGTCAGCTCTTCCTTAGCATGCCCAGGAATACCTCTTTGGTGTCTGTTTAAGACAAGTAGAGAGACAACCCATGAATTTTACCACTGATAGTAAAATTTCAGATAGATAGATTTTCAAACTCTGGAATAAGCAACACTCAATCAAATATGGTTCATTTTAATTTCTAGACATCCTTCAAAATGTTCTTTATTTACTTCTGTGAATGTTAAAGATGCTTTTCATTATCATTCCTTCATCCATTCTTCCCTGCTCCCATCACATCTCATTATATCTCATCTCTTATTACAAGGAGAATATGGTATTAAAACTAATATAAATATATCGCTTTTTATTTCTCTTATTCCAGTTTGTTCATGTTTTATCATATTTTATTCTGTTATTTAGATGCCTGTTTGTTTTAAAGTAGAAAAGAAGGGTGGGGATTAAAATGGGAGAGGAGATAGAGTCTGGAAGAGTTGAGGGAGAGAACACCAGAATATAAATACATTTCATAAAAAATCTATATAAACATGTTATTTAAAATTATCTCATCTTCAGTTCTCCATATATAAATTTCATGTCTCTAATATAAACTTTCACCTTTATCCAGGTGCTTCACTTTTAAGTCATGACGATACAACAGAAAAGTGTCATTCCCTTGAGTTATTTTCTTTCTTTGGAACACAGGATGCCCCATTGCACACCAGACACATTTCAAAAAGAAATGGGCCAACATATAGGAATGTTTTTTCTGGCTATGGCCTGTCATATAAATGCTTTTACTCCTCCCCTTTTTAATAACATATTATACTTGATGTTTTTCATGTTCATACTTTTTGGCTATGTGTTAACTGGTGCACTTGGAGATGCCTTCACTCAAAATACCCATGCAGTACTGCCCTGTAATTTCAACTAAGGATTTTATTCTGTATTGATCCTCCATCGACATCATCACAAAGGAGTATTGAAAGTGTGAAATACCTGGTGAATGGTCACTTTAGAAGCTAGATAGAGGCAGAAGGTCTGAAGGAGTGCAAGAATGGAAAAGAGCAAGGTGGAAATGCAAGTGAATCTTAACACGTCAAAGACTGAAGAGTGAAGATAACTCAGATGTGTTCAACATTCCTAAAATAACATTGTTGGGAAGGTGTTCGCTCCCTGGGACACATGTAACAAACAGTATGGCCCATGTTGTTACACACTTGTGTTTCCAGCACTGAGGAAGCCGAAATCAGAGAGAGAACTGGGCTTTGGTAGTCTAGATTTGGTGAGTTCCAGGCAGACGTGAGACACCATTGGGAAGAAAGAAGTCAAACATGTTTGGGTCTGAAGAATGGTTCATTACTATTTTAATATTCTTATTTAAAAATGGATCTCTATGAAAGAAATCCCACCTGTATCTCAGTAACCCTCACGGTCAATATGAATTACATTCATTTCTTGATTATATCTGGCAAGAGACTTCAACAAGTCAAGTGGTTTCTGTCTTACCAATCTTATTGCCTCAAGAGTGCTCAGCACCATTTTCCAGAAGCACCTCACCATTCAGTTTTCAATTTCCACTGAAATGTCTGATGACTTAATAATCTCTATAAATCTCTCAGGATAATTTTCTCTAAGGTAAATTCTCATGGATATGTATGTACCCAGCATTATGTCTAAGAACATAAACATCAGAAAAAATTTGGAAAACTAAATAAAAATACTTTTCTCTTTATAATTTTAAAGTAGAAATACCTATTGGTTTGAGATGAAAACTATACTGAAAGCTAGTGAGACAATAGCAAAAGCAAACTACTTTTGTGATAGATTTCACCAAAAGAAACAAACAAACAAACAAAAAAAACAAGCAAAATACCTGATGAGCCTTATGAACAAGAAGAACTAAATTTGTATTAAAACCAAATCAAGGTTTTTATTCAACATATATTCATGAAAAGTTTGTCTGTATAACATGATCCCAACTATGTAAAGATGAATACAGAGAAAAGGCAGAAGGACTATAGAAACAAAATTAATGTTGTTTTTCTATGAATGGCAGTATATAGAGTGATTATTTATTAATGAACATTTTACAATTATTTATTTATGGACATTGATAATTTTAAAAACACTTTACTAGCTTCTTCATGCTCTTAATGACCTGGGGAGTTACCCCATGATGTAAGTAACAGGTACTGGCTAGACACTTGGTGCTGCTTTTGCTATTTTTTCCACATAAATTATCAAACTTTAGCATACTACCAAATTTAAGTATTTATTGTTTCTATATTTTATGTTGAAGCTGAAGGTCTCATAGGTGTATAAGAGGTGATACCTCTAAAATTTAGAATTTCCATAGTTATTGCTACATTAAATTATCAATTTCTAACACATTATTTTCACCTGATAGATTATAAAGTTCATTGTGAATATTTTTCATTCAAAATTCTCAGACAACAATGCTTTTAAGACAGGGTCTGCTTTTTGAACTCAGAGTATAGTGAAAATATCCTTAAACTTCTGAATCTTCCATTTAATTTTCTTATTCTGTAAATTAGAGGCCTGTACTATCAGGCTGAGTTCATATAGTGCTGGGGATTGAACCCAGTGCTTTTTGTCTACCACACAAGAACTGTCCCAATAGGACTACAGTCTCAGCCTAACGTATCAGTGTGACTTTCCTATTCACTTATATATTTAAAGTTGTTATTTTTTTCGCTTTTTACGAAGAAGAAAAATGATTATATTGAGAGAGAAAATGGGAATAAAAGGAAAAACAGGAAGTAACATAAGTAAGGAGGGAGGGAAAAGGAAGAGATAGAGGAAAGAAGGGAGAGATAAAAGAAGCAAGGAAGGGAAGGAGTGAAGGAGAGAGACAGGGAAGATGGAAGAATAGAGGGAAGGGAGAATGCATAAAGGGAAAGAGAAGAAAAGGGAAGAGGCAAAACGACAATAAGAGAAGAAAAGGAGGGTACTTCAAAGTCTGTGTAAGGTCCTTACCATGTCAGTCTTTCCTATGTAGTCGGGCTCATCCTTCAATACATCAACACTGAATCTCACAAATCACCATGTGAAGAGGACGCTACATTTCTGTATGCCCCAGTGAAACGATTAAAGCAATAAACACTAAGAGCAACAAGAGTAATGTTAGCAGGTTTAAAGACTTTAAATATGTAGTAATCTGAGATATTTAATCAGCACCTTTCTGTTTGGATACCCACTCATGAACTGTTCCTCCATTGGTTTTTATGATTCCATTAGATTTCTAGGACTCCTGCTTGTTAAATACTCCTGCCTATGACTTCATAATGAAAGAAAAATAGGTGGGTAATGAATTATAAGGAAACAGGCTTCAAAAATTCCAGGCAGGTTCCACAGCACCTTTGCCAGGCAGCACCAGTGATGAGAGCCAAGGAAGAAGACTGGAAGTGGTTAGCAGGGTTTCACTAGTAAAGACTGATGGTGTATAAGCTGGTCCTACCCAACTTCTTTACTTCATTCATTTTCCTACATATTATTTGTGTTCCCCTAGTGAAATTCTTCTCCCTATGAAATCAGAAATCATTAGATATCTGATGCCAAAAACTAATTATTCTGATTCGTAAAATGAGAAATAGATTTTGGCATATAGCTTGATATGATATAACTAAAGCAACAAATATGAAAATAAAAATTATATCATCACAGTGGTAAATGTTTGATAAATGTTATTTATTAAGTTCACAAAGCATATTAGAAATATTTGAATGCACACCAGCCACAATAGTATATAATGAATTAATATATCAAAAATTTAGTTAATATTGCATGTACTCTTGTAGAGATATAAGCAAAAATATTTACAATATATTACTATTAGAATAAATTATTTAGTTTAATAACAAAAACATGGCTATATTTTTCCTCCCTTGCACATTACATGCATGGAAATTTTTTAAGTTATAAAAAAGCAAGAACAAATATAATTATTTTCTCCAATTGCAGCGACCTCCTCGATTTTCATTCCTTTCAAATATGACTGTTTCAAACAGAGCAATTGATCCAGATTTCTTAGATGGAGCTGCTTGGGATGATAATTGCTTGTGTTGCAAAAGAAAAGCACAGGATAAGATATATTTGCTAAAGAAGATTATGTTTATTTTAAGCAAGAGTTCTGAAGTCCTATAAAATATTAATATTATTTGTTGTGGATATAAAAGAACTGACATGTAATCAGCATCTCATAAAATCATTTTCCCTTCTTTTAAAAAAATAACTCCAAAAGTATTTATAACACAGGGCCTCTCTCCTGCTGGAGTTCTAGACACTTACAAACTACCAACAAATAGTATGTCTTCTTATCCACCTTGGTTAAACAACACAAAAGAAACACTATCAAAGTATAGTTGTAACTTAATTGAAAAGTGAGCAAAGAGACCATATAACTTAACAATTACACACTCATTAAAAATGATCTACAATAACATGGTAGAGTCTGTAGTACTACTTTTTTTTTAATGTTTGAGAAGATTGCAGAGTTAAGCTTAATAGTTTCCTTTTCTGTCTTCCCCACTAACTCCTTGGAAAACATCAGGTAATTTTATTTTATTTTTTTTTTTTACTTTTTTCAACTATAACATAGTATTATTTGGGTTAAAACCGTGAATATTTGCAAAGCGTTGACACACATTGGACTGGGGAAGTATGTTTTTTTTTTATAAGGAGGTAAATGATCAAATAAATAGCTATCTTCCACAGCAGAGGGGGGTACAAGAGACTGAACTGACCTCTCTACCAGTCCTGCTGAAAATTGCAACCCTACACATCAATTCCCCCCATCTTATCTTTGGCTTTATTTAAGTTTCTTCTCTCTATAGCCAATGTGGCCGTCTAAACATCATATGTATTATTCATATTGTTGATTGTCTATCCCATTCAGCCCAAAGGATAATTTGTTCTTTTATTTATTTCCATATCTCCAGAGACACGTAAAGACAAATTCCTGGAATTAGTACCTGCAGGATACTTGTGAAATCAATACAAGTACATTATGAGCCCCAGAGGCTTGCATCTCTGTGGCTTGGTTCTTGGCCTTGTTTTTATCCTTCAAGATTATCCTTTACGACAGTCATCTGTGTAACAGCCTGGTTACTGAGACAGCACATGTCCCAGCACAAAGGAAATCAGAAAAAAAAAAAAAAAACAAGAAGTGTGACCATTTATGCTTCTTGCTCCTCTTCCTTTCTCAATCTTTTTTTTTTTTTTTTTTCCCCAGGGGATCTGGTTTTGTGACAGGACACCAGAACTAAGTAAAGGTGGTAAGGGCAGCAGCTAAGGGTGAGAAAGGCAGCCTGGATAATATTCAGGTTGTATAGAATTTATTTTCATTCAGCAGTGTTAGACAGCATTTGAAGCTGCTAATGGGGTATCTGACAATTGCTTTGATGGTGTCCATTTTAGTCTTAAGTTTCCCGAACAAATCATCATTCAGAAAAGCTAAGTATTTAGTCTTAACTAGTAGAGGGCTTGATCTACCCTCATGTCCTTTTTTTTTCTCCTCTTTGGTTTTTTCTTGTTGTTGTTAAATTCTTCACTTCATCATGATTTTGCTCGTGTGTCTGCAAACTAGAGAATCCATGAAAGTTTATTGTCCCCTCAGCTTTAAAATCTACACTCTCAAGGTTGGACACTCTGCTTCTGCCACACCACGCACATGTGGGAATTGGTGCTGTGTCAATTCTGAAACCTGTCCAAGCAGCAAAAGGTGTCCTGCTTTCTGTCTGGGGCCATCTGGCTGCCTTGGTTACAATTTGTGCAGGAAAAAGACTGAAGTAGACATGAGTCAATACAGGGAGAAAAGGAGAGAAATTCTTGAAAACAGAGAGAGAAATATGTGCAGATGTATTCAGCATGCCCCATCTCTGCTGAACTTTGAAAAGATGTTCTTTGCTACGCATCATGAGGATCTAATTTTAGATTTACAGACTGACTTGCTTCAATAATTTATAATTAATTTACCAATTAATAACATTCCCTTTGTTTTTTATGAGAGAAGCGGTTACCTTTTTTTTTTGTTTCACTAAGAAAAAGAAAAAAAGTGCAGACACTAGCCAATCCAGGTCTTAAAGTCTTACCTCACAGTTGAACAAAACCCAAAAATAATGGATGAGATTTTCTGCATGTTTCCCAGATATCTGAGCCTGGCGCGTAGGCTTCATCTTGCCCAAAGCATACCAAATTGCCCTCCACATACATAATGAGAGAAGCAGTATGATACGCCAAACAAATTGCTTTAAAAATAAACAACTTGTTGGCGGCCAGTTACTTGCTCCCCATTTTATAACGTGTTTTAACCTTTTCCAATTTCATCTATTTTCCTCTTGTTTGGTACGAGGAAGTGCTGGATCTCCAATATCCAAATAAACCAGATGTGAGGAACACCCACTTACACAGGAAGAGCTCTCATAGCAGAAAACCTACATGAAAGACCTTCTGCCAAGATTCTTTAGATACAGCTTCTCCCTCCCCTGGAAAGCATTCTAGCCCTTGGCTTCTTCGTGATAAGATTCTTGTTTATATTTATGTTTTGCATTTATAAAATACTCTGTCTCCTTCCCTCACACAGCATAAATGCCATGCTCTGAAAGGCCAAGTTTACCAGTTAATCACCACGCTGTTCAGCCTGGGGACTGTTATTTCTTCGCCTTTGGATTCCTACAATCTGTTTCTTGTAACATGGTAACCAGGTTGTTTTGTCATGCTGAAGGAACTGACAGCTGTAATTACTCCTACCACCGCTGTAGACTTGGTTCCCAACATTAAGCACACACTGCAGAATGCAGGATCTGCTCAATGCTTTCAAAGATGAGACGGTCAATCTCATAAAAGAGACCATGAAAATCATGTTTTACTCTCTCAAGAAGATTCAGTCATTAGCACACACACACACACACATACATACATACATATAAAAAGATTTCTTTAAAAATGTTAACCCTGCTGAAATGTAACTGGAAAATAGTGGTAAATATGTTTTGTTTTATTTACTATTGTTACTATTTGGGTTTTGTGAAACTTGTTAAACGTGCCTTTTCATTGAATATTTTTTTATTTAAAATGTTTACAATATTAATTATGTGTATTGTCTATGTGAGGTATGAGGACATGAGGGCAGGTACTTGTGGAGGTCTAAGGAGTTGGGTATTCTGGAAATTAGATTTAAAGATGGTTTTAAGCCACATATGTGGGTGCTATTAACCAGATTCAGCCCTCTGTAAGAGCTGTTCCTGCTCTTAACCTGTTAACTTTTGAGTCATCTCTCTAGCTCCTTCATCCTTTCTTCATTTACAGTTTCCACGAACAAAGCCACCCCGAATATCAAAGCAGATTTCAGTAATACAATATCAAATATTGCTTTAAAGTGTTTCCCTCTCTTATTCATAATGGATTGTCCCTTAACAAATTGAATATTAATGTACCTTTGGGAAGATTAAGTCAAACAACGTATTAGCCAGTGCCTGACACAGAGCAAATATTAACTAAATGATCACTAATAACCATTCATAATTAGTAAAAAGTAGTTTACATGTTTTCTAAACTTTGAACATTTTGCTTTGAATGACAGATTAACATAGTCAAGTCACACGAAGTATTCATGAACTACTAAGGTTGAAAGAAGTACAAGAATACCAGCCATACCTTGGAAGAGTGCACACACTACTACTGACTTCATATTCTCTAAAAGTCCTCTAGTCTGGTGCTCAAGCCATGCACTAATTTTCCCTTGTTTAATATAAATCTCAATCAGACATATGCATAGTAGGTGATGCATGACTGCCATTTTGAACAGACTTCAATTATAGTCAACGCTTTTTTCCCAGCATTTAAAAATAATTTAACCTATGTTTTATATAACTTAATGCAATTTATCCTATTTGAAAATTCCCTATTACATACTATGTAGATGAAAATACAAACATGGACTAATTAAAATTTTACTTAGCTCTGTGTGTATGTGGATGATCAGAGGCACACGTGTTCTTTGCTTTGCTCGGTGACATGGCTTTAGTTTTCAAGATGTAATTTTATTAATTTTAATTAAATTTCAAATTAAAAATTTCTTAAAAACTGAAATAAAGCTATAAAATTATTTATGGTAAAATATTTTAAGAGATTCCTTTTCTCCTTAGCAATAAACAGAACCTGAAAGGGTAATCAAGCTATTCTGCAGATAGTGAGGGCTTTAAACTTATATTAATGGGGTATAGATAAATTTGGAACATGTTTAATTGCCATTGTTACATTATCATAATCACAATCATTGTATGCATGATCCTGGATACTTTGTGTTATTTAAAGAAGTTGCCTTGGTGTGTATTTTATATTAGTGTTAAATATATATGTATAATTGCTGTGCATATCAAAAAATGCACTGCCTTTATCTCACAGTTCAAGGGTTCTGAGTGACGATCTATTTGATTCTGAAAACATTGCCTTGAGAAACTTCACATAATTTATAGTATTGACCATGTATTAAACGAAGAAACCACAGGAACCTAGTCTTAGTCAATGTTCTCAAAATTGATGTTAGAATGTTAGAAAATACAAAATTCAAGAATGTATTTTCCTGTGCTCTATCCTTACATGCTCACTAGAAGGATATAAGTATTAGACAGTAATTAACACTCCTCTTTCATCCTGAAAAAAATCATCAGGGGAAGGAATTTTCTTTCTATATGCATTATTTAATTAGTCCATGTATTTACTAAATATCTACGGAGCACTCACTTTCTCCTGCACCCTAGGGATAAGCCAGGAAACAAACCCCAAAAAGTGGGGAAAGGCATATGTAATAATAAATTAAGTCCACTGCAGGGAATATTAGGAGGTGATAAGTGTTAATGAGACAACAGCAGTTAGTGGTGCAGGCAGTGCTGGGAGGGAAATGCAGCTCAGATCACAGTGATCAGCATATACCCACTGAGAGGCTGGCACTCAAGAGGAACTTAAATGAAGGAGGTGGGGGAGGAGATCTCATGGCTGCAAAGACAGTGGGGGATACATTTGCAGTGCGAGAGAAGAATAATGCTGATGCTCAGACACAAAAGAACTGGCTCCCTAAGGTCGAAATGGAGGGTAGCTAGGATAGGACTGTAAGGCTTGGAGAGAAGACAACATCAGGGCAGATAGGAGCAGAACAGACCATGGGGATTCTGACAACTTTGGCTCTTACTCAGAGGCAGAGATCGGATCATTGGAAAATCATTTTTGAAAGGAGTGATATAAATTGACATAATTTTTAAAAATGTCTGCCTGCCTGTTTATGCCTGTGTGCGTATTCTTGTGGCTGATGAAGCACATATGACAGGCACAGGTGCGGGGGTCATGGATATCTCACGGGCTGTGTCTTGCCATCTCCTTTGCCACATTGTTACAAGGCATCTTACAACTGGCCCATGAAGCTGTGCGAGTTCTCCTGTTTCTCTCTCACACCTTACCATAGGAGAACTGTGTTTATAGATGACTGCATCCAGCTTTAGGGGTCTGGGTACCCGAACCCAGAACCCAGTACTCTCCTTGTTGAACGGCGATCACTTTACCCATCTCTCTCACTGCTTGACTTGATATTTTCACCACGGTCATTTTTTATTGAATACAGATTATAATCATACTGAGGACAGTACCGAGGAATGAGGCTAGATATTATCACTGTTCAGGGGTAGAAAAATAAGACGATCGAAATTTATGGATTTTAAATATGTATTTTGGAAGTCAAAGGAGCAAGATTTTTCTGCCATTGAAGGAGAGACATGAGACTCAGAAAAAATTTAAAACTGGGCTTCAAAGATTCTAGCCCTGCCACTTAGCAGGAGATGGGGCCACGGATTGATAGGAGAAAGGCTACAAGAAAAGAATATTTTACGGAACAAAGTGAGGAAAGTGAGACATTGAGGAGTCTGTCTTTTAGGGAAGTCTACAAATGAGAGCCAAGAGACAACAGCCAAATCCACGAAGAAGAGGCCAGTGCTGTGAAATCAGCGAAGTAGGAGGTGTACGTGCAACAGTCTTGCCTCTCTGACTCACATACATCCCTCCGGACAGAGGGAAATCCTACTCAGTACTCTATAACTTGACATCCAGTTTCATGCTCTAAATGTGGGGATCATCTATTGTACAAACCAGCTATTATCCATGTAGTAGCTAACAAGTAGCACAGTGTTTTCCTTAAATACGCTTTATTCTAGCATGTATATTTAGATTTTAAGCACTACCTAGTTACTAGGACTCACAAACGTACATATTTATTAAAATATAATAACCTTGTGAGCACATATTGGTGTATAACTATAACAATGAAAGTGTTCTCATTTTAAACCACATCACCTTTTGCTTTGGAAAAAAAAAATCCCGGATAGTAAATGTATTCATATGGTTTTCAGAAAAAAAATATAGATGTGTTTCAGAGGATTTAAACTCTCTTTGGGAGGACAGTGGTGCAAGTTGCAGAGTTTTTATGAGTATATAATAGTGTGTATTTTATTAGTCCTTCGTGACATGTTCACGTTGTGATATGCCGAGCCTGAGTATTATTCATAAAAACAGATGATTGCAATCACCTCTGCATCCTGAATGGTCCTGACCCTGTGTTAAGACAACCATGTGGGAAAGAGACTGAGGACAGAGAAGGAAGGTCTGTGCAGTGGAGAGCCTATCGTTAGATCCAGCAACAGCACCAGGAGGTGTCTGAGCTTGGCCAGACTAGACTGAGAGTGTCTCCTCTTTTAGGATGTCTAAATGAGAGTCCCACATGCTGTTTTGTCTCCCGTCATTTGTGAGGTTGTGCATAGAGTTGGAACCGGAAGTTAATGTAGTGGTGAACACATGGAATCAGATCTATGTAAATATCATAATGATGGTGATTACTTCTCTATTCTTGAGAAAATTAGAGACCTAGGTCTCTTCTATGCTGCTTTCATGACTCATTCATTATTGTATTTTCATTATTCTCTATTATACCCCTTACTGTATTTACTTTACTGACAGGGTATCTCTCATTACCAAGTTGATCGTAACAGGTATGTGTTTGAAAGAGTCTACTTCTGATTAATACAGGTGTCAGAATTTATCCAAATTCTCAAGAAACTGATTCAAGACTAACATTGTCAAACTTATATGTTCAGACACAAGTAATTTCCTATTCTCTTTGTATTAGTCTATCATTTTAGGATCATATGAAGTGATTAATTCTATAAGTAAATAGATATTAAATTCAATCTTGTATGTGTCAGTAACCATACGAGTTTCATATTATTGGAATGCATGAGTTTTGTTCTGTTTATTTTCCCAACTACAAATGAAGCTCCAATTCTGAGACTAACCACTCGCTATAAAACATTGTTGTATATTTTTAAAATGAGCTACATTTTGTGTGTGTGCATATATATACATGTATATATTAGCACATATTGTAGAATATCTATAACAATTTTCTGTAAAACATTAATTATTTTATATCTAGTTAGAATTCAAGGCATCTGTTTAAAAATGTACTCCACAGAAGCCTCATATTGTTTATCATTGCTTTGACAGTCACATCTGCAGTGCCTGTTGTGTGACTACATATAATTTGACTTTGTAGCAGCGTAAATAATTAATCACAGAAACATCAGCATGCCACTAATGTGTTTTAGGAGTCACAAACTTCCCCATGTCAATTGTTATCACTGAAAAGACCCAAAATTTAATAAAATGGATATCTAGCCAGCAGACACTGTACTTCTGAAACTATTTATAGTAAATGAAGAGCTGCATTGATACCTCATATCAAGTGTACACTTGCAAACCCTCTGTGATGCTAATTCATTATTCTAAGAGCAAAAGGATAAACAAATATGTATCTTGGGTATGTGAGAATGCTCAGAGGTTAGAGACAGTTGCTGCTCTTATAGATGATTAGGTTCAGGTTCCAGCACCCATTTCAGGTGACTCACAAACCCTAAGTAGAGATCAGATGAATCTGATGTCCTCTTCCGGCCTCTACAGGCACCTGCATACATGTAGGAAACCTACATAGACAGATATGCATGCACATAAAATAAATAAGTAAGTAGATACCTAATTTTTGGTGTTACTTAAAATATTACCTCCTTTTGCTTAATTCATATGAAAACACAAGTAAATCTGCTTTACACATAAAGTAACTTAGGTTACTTTTTAGTATTTTAAAATTCAATGAGGATCTATACATTTGTTTCAGGGTATTTCGTAATTTATTTTCTTAGTTTTCTGTGCAATGAATGGAGGCAGTTTATCAATAAGTACATGCTAGTTATTCAAAGTTCACGACTATTTTCTGATAGATGACATATTACTTCTTTGTATTTGATTTAAATGTGAGTTTGTAATTGCATCCTATTTTAGAAAAAGAATTCCATGAAATGACTAATGCTCAAAAATATTGATTGTTCCATGCCCATGCAGTAGTTTTTTTTTTTCTTTAATGCCAAGCACTGTTTCAGTACACAGGGCCTTTAAGTAAATGTTTAGAGAAAGAACAAGGAGTCTTGAAAACAGAACTGCTTTCAGCCTTTATATTTGAACCTGAAAAATCATGCCAGACATTCCCAGTTTCAGACAAAATCAATATTCCATGAAATTCCTTGAAGTATGGAAACTTGGATGATCATTTTGGCATGTTTCAACAGACTGCTTTGCCACCAGGTGTGTGTCTCTTTCAGAGGACCATGACCTTGGATAACTGTCTACCAAGTTCATGATTCATATTCTTCTGCCTCGCTCTCTCTCAGTACCTTCAAGTCTCCATAGTGATTCTGTTATAAAAGTTGCTTTATAATACATTTTAACTCTAATGAAATATGATTTTTTGAAGAGTGCTATATATCCATATAAGAGAAAGTTAAAACACATATAAGATATATATGTTCATTATATATATATATACATACATACATACATACATACATACATACATGCATACACACATACATGGAAGAGAAAAGTAATCCTCAGTTCCACCCAGTTAGGAACCCTGATAGCTAGTGGTCTACCAGCAAGATATACCCACTGATATAATAGTGGCACAAGTGTTATAGTAACAAATAGCCACTTTCTATTAAATTTAAGGCTAGTTCCATGAAATAAAACTCATACTTAAAATTGTTAACCAGGCCAAAAACCTGTAATTAGATGGGTCCCACTGTTATTATTCTACCAAATCAACATAGCAGTGAAATCATTCTTAATGATATATTACTATGCCTGGAGCACTGCACCACTCAAGCCTTGTGGGAAAAGAAAAACAAAACTTCGTTAGTAGATAATTATTAACAGAGAGGCGCACAACTGGCCAATGTGCTGAGAATGATGGCATTTGGTTTACGCACCTTAAAAGGGGGATGTGTTTATCCTGCCCCTCCCCTCAGGGTTCAAGGATCTACATAGAAAGATTAGATGATCCCAAGGAGATATTGCTTCCAAATCCAGTATTGTTGATATAAATATGAACTCATATATCCTGTGACAATATGCACAAACCCTACATACGCTTAAAATAAAAACAAAAGTCCTAACATAAACAAGAGGAAGAGGCCACAAATTCCTACCCAAAGCCAAGAAGGAGTTTGCAATTGTTAACATCTGGGAAAAAAATAACGTTTTCTTCAGTGGATTCACACTGTGTATATTAATCATAATCTAGGACAAATCTCATGCTCTAGACCAGTTTATCAATATAAAACAGACTCTCTCTCTCTCTCTCTCTCTCTCTCTCTCTCTCTCTCTCTCTCTCTCTTGTGTGTGTGTGTGTGTGTGTGTGTGTGTGTGTGTGTGTGTGTACAAAAATAGAGAAGAGTTGATAAATTTGATATAGCATCAGGGGATACAGGAAGAATTGAATCTAGGAGACAACGGAGGGAATGATGTAATAAAACTTCTTAATAGATACATGGCCTGCAAAAATATAAACAATAATACAACTGGGTGTGATTTTAAAACTTATATTCTTGCCGCTTCTAAAATCAAATGAAAATAAAACAGCACACCAACTACAAAACATATAAACATGATATTCTTCCCCAAAAATCTATATAGAAATCCCATGAAATTGCATGAATGCCAGATAATGTCAATGTTGTTTTTCTTTGTGTGTTTGACAGTAGTAGAGACCACAATCCAGGGAAGCTCCTGGTGCTAGTCAAATGCTTCACATTCACTGCTCAATCCTACACCCCTCAGACTGGAGAGTTAGACTTCCCATTTTTAGTATTATATACATATACATATACATATATGTGTGTGCGTGTGTGTGTGTGTGTGTGAATAACAGATTCTTCCTTATTAAAACACTTGTTTAAAAAATTGAGTCAGAATGTTAGTGTAAGGGTACTTCCCACAAAGTAGTTTTTAAAACACAGTCTAAGTTTGCTTCCCAATGTATCAAAGATTATAAATGAAAGTATCCTTTAATTAATTTTAAATTAGCCAAAGCAGTTTTGTCCACATCTTTGGATCAACAGGTTTTTTCACACATGGTATTTGATCTAGGACATGACTATAAATTCTTGACAGATATATTAAATAGCAAGTGATTATTGTCTTAATCCTCAAATCCAGTTCACTGCCAACCCATGTGCAAATCTCTTCTCTCATGCTTTATCTTTGCTCAACAAATGAAAATAAAGGTAAAACCTACTCCAAAAAATAAATAAATAAATAAATAAAATAAATAAAAAAACCCAAACCACTGGCTAATTACTTAAATGATGGCATGAGAATCTTATTGTCATATATGTTACAAATGATTAACTGTTCTTTGCTTCCATTTCTGAATAAAACTTCACTGAGAATTATGCTCAATCTGTGTTCTGTTTAAAAAACATATGTAGAAACTTCATCTGGCGATGGATGGAGATAGAGTCAGAGACCCACACTGGAGCACTGGACTGAGCTCCCAATGTTCCAATGAGGAGCAGAAGGAGGGAGAATATGAACAAAGAAGTCAGGACCACAAGGGGTGCGCCCACCCACGGAGACAGTGGGGCTGATTCTTTGGGAGCTCACGAAGGCCAGCTGGACTCTGACTGAAAAAGCATGGGATAAAACCGGACTCTCCGAATTTGGCGGACAATGAGGGCTGCTGAGAAGCCAAGAACCATGGCACCGGGTTTTGATCCTACTTCATGCTCTGGCTTTGTGGGAGCCTACCCAGTTTGGATGTTCACCTTCCTAGACCAGGATTGAGGGGGGAGGACTTTGGACTTTCCTCAGGGCAGGGAACCCTGACTGCTCTTCAGGCTGGAGAGGGAGGGGGAGGAGTGGGGGGAGGGGAGGAGGAGAGGGAGGAGTGGGAGGGAAATGGGAGGTGGGGAGGAGGCAGAAATTGCTTTTTTTTTTCAATAAAATAAAAAAAAAATAAAAAACATATGAATGGATTTTGAACAGGGAGACTTGCAGGGCCTTACAACAAGTTTACATATGGGTCAGTGGCTGGGATCATCATAGTAAATCCCAAATCATTGCAATAATAAAAATCACGTATGAAAATTTTAAAGTATCAGTTTTCCTTTACATTAAGTTAATTGAGGAATGCTCAAGCTGTTCTTTGAACATGACAATGTAGGTATATGTGTAGTTCCAAAGGATATAGTTTAAGTAACAAAATACATATCAAGTCTGCTTCAATTTAAATAAAAACTCAATCTTAAAAAAGCTAAACATACCTTTATTTAATTCTAAATGTTTCTAGCTTAAATTAGTATTAATATTCAAGAGATAAATAAAGAATACCAAGAAAATAGGCGAAATGTAAAATAGTTCTCTTGGTCATTAATGCCTTGAGAAGGGACTTGCTCTCTAAGTTTGGACACATGACCAATGGAATATTCTCTACACATGTCAAGGTTAAACAATCACTCATTTCCTGCATATACACAGTTAAAATGCACTCCTATGTTTCCACTGAAGATCATAATTTCTATAAATTATATAAATGTTATGGCTGCCATTTCTTTGTTTTTCAAAAGAAAATGCCAAAAAGAGCAAGTTGGGGGGCAATGTAGTATAGGGAACCACAGCATTTGGACAGATCTACTCAATATTTCCTCATTTATTTTCTAATCAGATTTTGGGTACAATTTCATGACTCTGTTTTAGGAAATATTTTAAGAATTACCACTTTTACAATGCAGTGACAAAATAAAATTAATATTGGGAGAAAAGGTTAAGCTTTTAGCCTCTACACACAGTCTGCTGACAAAATACTTGTAGTTTTATTTGTGGACACTTTTGTTTAACTCAGGATAATTTTAAAATTCTTGTAGTTGTCTTATGAAACTGTAATCAAGAGCCTGTTACTATGATTTAAGGATTATCCTTAATATAGTAACAATGCGCCGGGCGGAGGTGGCGCACGCCTTTAATCCCAGCACTTGGGAAGCAGAGGCAGGCGGATCTTTGTGAGTTCGAGACCAGCCTGGTCTACAAGAGCTAGTTCCAGGACAGGCTCCAAAACCACAGAGAAACCCTGTCTCGAAAAACCAAAAAAAAACCCAGTTTGGATGTTCACCTTCCTAGACCAGGATGAGGGGGGAGGACTTTGGACTTTCCACAGGGAACCCTGACTGCTCTTCAGGCTGGAGAGGGAGGGGGAGGAGTGGGGGAGGAGGAGGAGAGGGAGGAGTGGGAGGGAAATGGGAGGCGGGGAGGAGGCAGAAATTTCTTTTTTTTCCAATATATATATATATATATATATATAGTAACAATGTACAATTTCAAATACTGAAATAGCATTTAAGAAGTTACTTCTTTTGTTAAGTGTTACAGATGCAGGTATGTGTGTATTTGTGGCTAGATGTGTGTGTGTGTGTGTGTGTGTGCACATGTACACATGCAGCTAAGTATTTAAAAAATATACCTAAGATCATCTGTGATGTGACAGTATATCGTACGTTTAAGTTCATTCAATTTGCACTCTTTACATTTCTTAGAACTTTTGTCAAATACATTTTCAAGATCTACTCTTAATATTGATTTTGTATTTTATTCCAAATACATTTCATTGAACAGTACCACTACCAATGCAATCTATATGTAAGACTGATATGCTACAATTCTGATACACTACATTTTGAGAAACTGACAGAAAAGCTGACCAAAATGAGTGTCGATCATCCACACCATCATGAAAACGATCATGGAATCCTGGTCACTAAACACATGACAGATATACTTGTGCTGCTAGCGTCCTGCTGCCTGTGATACTACGTGCCTTAGAGGAGATACAACAATGGATACTGACCATTCAGATGCTATATAAAGCACTAACTTGGAACCAACAGTAATTTTTGTCCCACTAGGGCTTGTTAAGTGACATCCTCTGCATTCTGAAATAATGCATTTTATTCATTCATTCAGATCATTTATTTCACAACAAAATTTATCATTCAAGATTTGACTACCAAGTAAAATTACACATAAAAAAGTATGGAATCATAAAATTTTTATATGGCTTTTATATTTCTGTTTTTAGAACTTCTGATTATCTAAAATTGTCACTACAGTTTATAACTGTCTAATTATTTTAATACTATATAAGAATGTCATATATTACTGTAAAGTTCATGCAACAAAAATTTGGAGAGAGTTTTAATTTAGAAGGCAAAATAACGAGACTGAGGTGACATTACCATTGGTAAGATCACTTGCTGTCCAGCAGCCATGTGAAAGCCAGCATAGCTACATAAATCGGTATCAGCTATGTTGCAAAGGGGTGTTGGGAATGATTGCTGAGCATGCTCAGTCAACCTTGCCAAAACACAAGAAACTCAAGGTTCAGTAAGAGAACCTGTCCCCAGTGAGGGGGAAAGAGAAATAAGCAAGACATTCAACACTCTCACTTTCTTCTGTGTGTATATGCATGTAAATATATAAGCACACACAAGTACAAATGTACCCCAAACTCATGTATGCATATCCCCCCCAAACGCATAACATTAACACAACAACCTAAACTGTAAATATTTACTGGTTAAGATACATCATGTATAATCTTATCTCAAGAATAGTCATATTAAAATTACATACATTTTTAAAAATATATATATAAAATAATTTATTAATGTTTATAAGAACCCAAAGTCTATAAGATTTTTTTCTGGCAATTGAGCTAACATTTTAAGAATATATTTTTATTTTTATTTGATCCGAGATAAGATCAATTTCTAGTTCTCAGAAAATTAGCTAAGTACATTTTGCCACCAATTGACAGCTTAATCTATGGTTTATAAATTCAGTTGTGAGGAGGAGAACGCAGCCAGAAGAATGAAGAGCTAATTGATTTCGGTCCTCTTCCTCACAGTCTTATGGATAGCAGCACTTTTTAACACCTGAGGTAGTGGGTCCATTTCTTCCTGCATCCCAAGGCTTGGCTATTATTTTGGGTGCTTTGGTGCATGAAATTCAGTGACCCTAAGATGTATAATTTTCCTTACTTTAAATTTCTAAGTTTATTAGATGATTTTCATTTCTAGTGACTCTTGCAAAGGACTTTTATCTTTCTTAGTTTGCAAATCTGTGTTCTCTCTGTCTTATGCCTTTATTATAGAAGAAATTTATTTGAAAGAAGAAGGAGAAAGGGAAGGAAGATGGAAAATGAGAGAAAAGTTAGTAAACAGAGGTAGGAATAGGAAATTTGCAACTGAAATGAGATTTAAGTATAGTCTTCTTATATAGAGAACCATAAATAGAATTCCATTTTATACAAAGCCCACTGATGGTTCAAATAAAGGATCAGTTCTGTGAATAAGAACACTCATATGGAGCTCTTACAGTTCTTTCTGATTCTTAACCATCCTTCATCTGCTCTATGATAACCTACTCATGCTCTCTTTGACTAATATATCTTAGCACACCTAATAAAACCTCCCAAAATCTGATCGCATAGTCATTTCCATGACAACCTTATACTCTAGCAACTACTTGACTCTGCTTCCATAGCTATTTTCTATTTCCCTGCCACTTAATTCATGGTGTTTATAGTCTTTTATAATATCATGAGCAACGCATGCCAGATGTAAACATTATAAATATTTATAAATACTGAAGATACTACGCTTTGTTCAAACTGAACTCCATTGTTACCTAAGATACTTGATTCTAAACACAAACTTTGCCTTAATTTGTTGCTAATGCAACATAAAAGTTGCCAGTAAAACACCTGTTTTCTTTTCCTGTGTGTTTATTGTAAAATTACATATAATCTTATAGAGAGAAAGATAGATAGATAGATAGATAGATAGATAGATAGATAGATAGATAGATAGATAGATGATAGATATAGATAGATAGATGATAGATAGATAGATAGATAGATAGATAGATAGATAGATAGATAGATAGACATGACAGATGATGATAGATAGATAGATAGATAGATAGATAGATAGATAGATAGATAGATAGATAGATAGATAGATAATAGGCATAGGAACCATGAATCATGTGCAGTGTTAGATTATTTTGGAAATATAGGAAAATAGAGCCCAAACTAGATGGCCAATAGACACCTGAGTAGGAAATGAAGGTGAACCTTGTCATCATAGATAATGGTACTTGAGCACTGGGATTCCGAACAGAAACACACTGACAGCAAGGTCCAAATCCAAACAACTGCTATTTACAAATAAAGTATTATTAACTATTTTACCTTATTATTATATTTCTAGATGACGGTTTTATTCTAAGGATTATGTGAGAGGGGGATTTTGGAGGGTGAGGAAGTAGGGAAGATCTGGCAGGAGTTGAGGGAGGAAATATAATATTCAGATTATATTGTATAAAATACTTTCAGTAAAGCAAGGATTATGGGGGAAGTAAGAGGCTAGAGATAGTTAAGCAGTTAAGAGCATTAGCTGCTCTAGCAGAAAATTTAGTTTGCTTCCCAGCACTCACAAGATAATTCAGAACTATGTAACTCTGGTGTAGGAGGTCTTTCTGTCTTTGTATTTGGGCCTGTTAGGCAGGGAAAACTAAATGGCATGCAGGGAGAAATGAGGCAGAGTCAGGGAGAGGAATGCCATAGAGCAGACAGAGACAGACATGCCAAATCTTTTCCGATAAGCCGCTGTGCATGCTGATATACAGATTAATAGAAATGGGTTAACTCAAAATATGAGAGTCAGCCAATAAGAGGCTAGAGTTAATGGGCCAAGCAGTGATTTAATAAATACAATTTCTGTGTGGTTATTTCAGGACTAAGCTAGCTGGGCAGTCAGGACAAACCAGCCCTCCTCTTCCAACATAACTCTAGTTCTAATGCCCTCTTACGACCACTGCAGGTACTCCATACACTGACATACACAGGCAAAGCACCCATATGACATAAAATAAAATACAAAAAATTAAATTACAGCAGGATATATTGTCTCATTGATTATTTCTTTTTGTATATCTTGCAATGGAAGTGAAATATTGCTTCAATTAGAAATGAAAATCAGGTGTTACACTGATTATGTACCTATATAAAGATTGAAGGCACAGAGAGTCATAGAAAAATCAATGGAGGGTAACAGGTTATACAAATATATAGGATGCGTTATAGGCATCAAGATATTCAGGGTTTTCAGTTCCAATATCTATCATGAGACTTACATTAAAAGTGTTTCACATCATTTTTCTACAAGATAAACTTAATGTCTTTAAAAGTATTTCAAAAGAAAAGAATATCTGAAATATATTAAAGAAATCAGAAAAGAAAATATTTTCAATAAACAATAATTTGGGATGAATTGCTTTCATAAATTCATCAAAATTCATATTTTAATTCAATGAAACAATGGAATTAAAGCTGCTTCATTCTCTATGGGTATGAGATATTTTTACATCATACATGCTAATAAATATTTAAAAACAGTAATTTTCTACAGATACTCTTTATAAAAATATTAAAAGAAAAGGTTATTATTGAGAATTAAGGCAACACATTTAATATAAATACAACACTTTACATGTATTTCAGCAACTTAAGTTTTAATAAATTGAATGTGAATACCATTTCAAAATATATTACATTTTATTTATTCATTTATGTATGTGTATTTGTGTGTGTGTGTGTGTGTGTGTGTGTGTGTGTGTTCTGTATAGACTGTGTGTGCACTTGAGTGGAGGTCAGAGGACAGTATGCAGAAGGAGACAGTTCTCTATCTCCAAAACTTGAGTCCCAGAGATTGAACTAAGGCTTGGCAACAAGGATCATTATGTGACAGCTATTTCACGGGCCCATGAATGCCATTTTCAATTCATTATAGAGGTGTGTGTATGTGTGTGTGTGTTTTATAATGAAGTGAATGTCTATGTGATCAGAAAATAAACTTTTGATATCACACATTGTAACAAAGCTAGAAGTAAAAAAAAATGTTACTGGTGTTAAAGAAGAATACTTTCAATAGGAGGAACATGAGAAAGAAAAATTTGTCTGTCCCTGATATGAATTTTTAAGCTACTTAAAATGGAACAATCACAGGGAATTTATAAAACATTTAAATATTCAAAATTAGAAGTGGAAATTATTTAAATTCATTTGAGCTTTTCAACTTTATTATTAATATATACTAGGTGAGAATCAAAACAAAATTCAATTTGTTTTTAAAGTGAGATAAAATAAAAAGACACACAAATCAGTTACAAGTCTTCTTTACTAAAAACCCAATTCTATAAAGTAGAAGGAACAAAGTATTATATTTTAAAACAAGCTATGTCTTAAGCATTCTAATCCAGAAACTCCAAATCTAAACTGTTTTTATACAGAGAGAATGCTTCACATAGGAATATAAAGTTTTAGCATATATGGAAAAATGTATTCTATTTTTAAAGCGCTAAAAATAAAGCATTTTTATTTTCACAGATTAAATATTGTTAGAATCAAGCTTTGATAATTTCTACCATTATCCATAGTATCTCTCATTTCACGGTGCCTTTTGTTTCAAGGAAAGCGTTTTTAGCTATAAAACTCTGTCATGGTTTTCCTATGCCCAGCATACTAGGTGAATGGGATAGATCTAAAGCAGGGCAGCAGAGGCTGGAATTCCAAGTGACCCAGAATCATGTACTGGTATTTCCTAGACCAGCTCCTGAACTATGACTCACAAAGGCAGCTCCCAGGTGATTGCTCCTGCCATTCTGTTGTCAAAATGTTTTTCCTGCATTTCAAACCACAACCGCAAAGTGAAAGTAAAAACTCCAGGAGATGTTAGATATTGTGACATCACAGTCTCACAGATATCACATAACTCTGTGAGTCACATCAGATTCCACTGTCCTGATGGCAGGAGGGCAACTGCTTCACTAATGCACTGTTGTTGTCTTCTCCTTTTCACAATTTCTTTTTCACATTAAGCATTTTTGATTCTTTTGCCAAAAGTAATTTATTAGAAGCATTCTGATATTTTGTCACTAGAGGATAATCATAAATTACAATATAAGGGCAGTTTTAGCTAATGTTTGATTCCAATTGTCTTGAAATATGTAGACTTAAATTATTTAGTGAATACATTGTCTACTAATATAGTTACTGCAGTTAAGGAAATACATTAAAAGTGATTATAGAAATCTTATAGGGGGTAGGATATTTGATAAAAACTATCTCTGCTGTTAGAGCGCCTTTAATTTGGAAGTAGGAGAAGTATTTAAAAAAAAACAGCCTATATTAAGACACCTCCATGAAATTCATTGGTTCACTGGTAAGTGAAAGCTTTGGGGTTCTAATATACATATACATATATACTTACATACATACACTTATGTAGACATATATGTGTGTCTATGTGTTTAAAAATTCTCAAAAGGAAAGATTTATGAACGTATAGAATGACTTCTTGAAGGCTCTAGTCAGGATTAAACCAAGGATTCCAAAGGCTAGGAAAAATAATTGTTGCTATTTAGTTTATAAAACTAAATCAATACAATGTCAGGCAATTTGTCAAACAAAAACTTTTTTTGGAAAGTGAACTATAAATCATATCCTTACAAATAATTTCAATATTCAACTTCATAACTAGATTTGTAACTTTTATGTAGAGACAACTTGTTTAATATTCCTCCACATGAATCTTTTAAAAAGTTACCCCAAACCTAATAATCTGTATGTGTTTGAGTTAGTGTGTGTATGTGCATATGTGTGTGTGTGTGTGTGTGTGTGTATGAATGTGTACTGCATGTGTCACTGTAGGTGAAGGCAAGACACATTGGATCCCCCAGAGCTAGAGTCACAGGCAGTTGTGACCTCCGTGGAGTGTGTACTTGGCATCTAAATTGGATCCACTAGAAGAGTAACAAGAACTCTTAACCACTTGAGCCATTTCTCAAGCCCCTGTCTTCTTTATTTTAAAGAGCTTTCTAAAAAGAAGATAGAAATCTTCGCATGAGAAAATTACAGGAGTTAATAACAAAGTTTTACCGTGAACACATCTTTGGAGAATGAAAGGTAAAAAACAGAAATAAAACATGAAGAAAAGAAATTCCACGTGGATGTGCTCTCCCTGAGAAGTTTAAACAAACTTCAGAGAGCTCTGGTGATACAATCGTACCACAAAAAAAAGTAACTTTCTCAGTGTGTGGGTGCACCCCTCGCGGTCCTGAGCTCCCTGCTCGTGCTCTCTCTCCTTCCGCTCCTGACTTGGACCTTGAGATTTCAGTCCGGTGCTCCAATGTCTGGTCTCTGTCTCCTTTCATCTCCTGATGAAGGTTAATATTCAGGAGGATGCCTATATGATTTTCTAGTGGGGATGTTCTGTTGGGAACTCACCAAGGCCAGATGGCCAGGGTCAGAAAAAGCCTGGGTTAAAACCGGTCTCGCTGAACATAGCGGACAAGGAGGACTACTGAGACCTCAAGAACAATGGCAATGGGTTTTTGATCCTACTGCACCTATTGGCTTTGTGGGAGCCTAGGCAGTTTGGATGCTCACCTTACTAGACCTGGATGGAGGTGGGTGGTCCTTGGACTTCCCACAGGGCACGGAACCCTGATTGCTCTTTGGACAGACTAGGAAGGGGGATTTGATCGGGGGAGGGGAGGGAAGAGGAGGCGGCGGTGGGGAAGAGACAGAAATCTTTAATAAATAAAGAAAAAAAAGAAATAGAAATAATGGTAAAAAAAAAGTAACTTTGCAAATTTTACATTGAAGACATTTGGAGTTTTTGACTATAGTGCAACTGAATTTAAGAAACAGTTGGCACACTCCTTCTCATCTCTTCAGTAACCACATACAGCTCTTAAGGGAATGTCAACACTAATTCCCTAAGCATCGACTTCTCAACTTTGGAGCTGTCACTCTTTGTCATGGTGGCTGCTATGTTTATTGCAAGATGTGTTGTAGGACTCCAGGCTTCTTCCACTAATGCCAGTCCTGCCCCTTACTTCCAACATGACAATATCTTTACAGATTGCCAAATGTTGCCATGAGGTAGAATCAAAATATCTCCCCACCTCCGATTCTCTCTTCATCCATTGCTCTAAGTGGTACTCAACTTTCCTTCCTCTGCAACACTTTAACACAATTCCCTTATGTTGTGGTGATCTCCAACATAAAATTATTTTCATTGCTACTTCATAACTAATTTTGCTACTGTTATGAATTGCAATGTAAATATCTGATATGCAGTACATCTGATATGTGACCCTTTTGAAAGTGTCATTTACTCCCCAAAGGAATTGAGACCCACAGCTTGATATCCACTGCTATAAATCAATGAAGTATGAGTTTCAATGATTTGATATGCTAAGATATTTTACTCTTACTACTTTCCTCTGGAGGTTAAAGTTATAATTTAGTTAACCTAAGCAGCTCAGAGATGCCCTGGGTTATTAAAAGTTAACTGATTAAAATAAAACAATCAAATTTTAGTTATTAAATGTTATATTTTATAGACAATCCTCTAATAATTTTTGACAATTGTTTTCTTAGTAAGCAATTTGAACACAAAATGATTGTATCTTTATTTTATTAAAGAGGAAGGAAAGAGTTTGGGCAATACAAATAAATTGATCCAGGCATAAGGTAAATACCAGTAATGTCTACTCTAGAAGATGAAAAGGATTGTTAGCTCAAGAACAGCCTGTTCTAAATAACTGAGTGGTGGATTTTTTATTCTACATACTGAGACCTTGTCTTAAAAAAACAGTAGATCAAAAAAGTGAAAGCTGAGTTCCAGCTTCATTGAGAGGTCCTGTCTCATAAACAAAGCAGAGAAGAATAAAGAAAGACATGTGAACTCTGAACTCTGTCCTACACACACACACACAAACACACATGCAAACACACAATGAATGCATGCACACACACATATACACTCATACACATGTAATTCCGCAACTGTATACTATATACACACAGACACACATGCACACATGTATACACTTGTGTGTATGTATGTACCACACTGAACACATTTACCTACCAACACACACATATATACAAATACAACACAACAGAATTTTTTCCTTTTTTTTCTTTATTGCCTGAAAATTATGTGACAAACTTCAAGCAGTTGACCTGAATGTATAAAATCATATCCCCAAGATTAAAAGAAGGAAGAAATAGTTCAGGGAAATTGTCTATCCCCACACCAGGAAGAAGAAGAACCTGAAAACTGTACACTAAGGAAAACAGGGAGACACCTAGACTCCTCTTGGTTTATGTCATGCCTAACTTATTTTATCATAAAGACTTTGAGATTAATAAAGAGAATTTATTAAATTATGTAATCAAAATATTAAAGAATCTATTTACTTTAATTCTTAATATCTGGGTATCTATTATCTTTAGGTCATTTTAAAAGGAAAACACATGGTAAAATGTTTTAATTTCCTATGATTAAAAAAATAGCTGCCTACATGTATATATATGGCGTAAGTAAATATGTCAGTATGGATTAATATTTCTTCTGTACTTAAACAGTAGCTTTCAACAATATGTCACAAATGATATAATGAAAAACTCAAAGATATAAAAGCAAAATTAGGTATAACGTTTTGATAAAATAGTATTATAAGTTCTCCATGTCAATCATGAGATTTGGTTTATTTTTCTGACAATCAAAGTTGTGTTTTATCCTAATTGTTTAATTCCCTTACACCTGTAGTAAAGGCAAATCCTGGCTGATTTCATTCTCTCTCGTCCACAGCAGCATGGAAGCCCTGATGACGGGTTTTGGCATTTAGTCAGTGTCAAGGTGTGCCAGAAAGAACAGCAGACCCACAGACGACAGACGGACGGAGTACCATTGACAGAAAACATCCCTTTGTGAAGAGACAGTTGATAGTACTGGGAAAGGAAGTTAGTACATTTAGGTATCCAAAAAAAGGATAAGTAAATTATAGCAATTAATAACACTTTGAAAAGAATACAACCACAGACAAAAAGAGAGCACGTGAATTTGTTTCAATGAGAAATACCTCAAACGGTGTGCATTTTGTCCAAACTATGCTCACAACGAAAGTGTGATAAATATTTATTATAGTTTTGAGAGGCATGAGAAGTTTCAAAATTCATGATTCTTTCTTTTTTAAAAGAATAAATAAACAAATATAATTTTCTTAATTAAAAGGCTCATTATAAACATGTGGAGCACCAAAATTCCATACAGCTTAGTAAACACTGTCTGGACTGGCAAAGTTTAAAACTTATATGAAAAGTTAGCAATTAAGGCAGTACTGGCTTTAGCATCTAAATAATATCAAGTTTTGAAACAATCTCAACACGTAAAAGATATTCAAAATAAGTGAGTGGAGTATATGCTTCCACAGTTGAGTAATGGTTTTTATTGTAGTTGAACATATCACCATGGTTAATTTTTAAGGCTATAACTTGAAAAATTACCATTACCAAAGAATACACTTGGAATATAATATGAAACTTCGAAGTCTTGTCAATTCACTTACACTTATCCTATCACAAAATATACTAAATAATCATACTTATATTATCCATAAAATGTCAATAATTAAAATATTTACTTATCCCAGTGCAGCAAGTAATGTATCCAGGAGAAAAGCAGTCTAGAATTTTCTGTAGCTGCACAGAATATCAACATTAAACGATGCCAGTCCATAAACTGACATACTCATCCACAGATCTTTAATAACTCCAGAGATTCTTCAGAAAATGCATCGAACATTCTTTATTTTCTCAGAGAGTAAAAAGACAGCATCGTGATCTTTTCATTGGTCAACTGAACTTACCCCGTGTGATGGGTAGGAAATCCAGCCCAGCTCTCCTTGAATTGTTTTTGAATCTAGAAGATTAACTGCAAAAAAATAAAATAACACAAAGAATGTAAGCTCAATGACCTATCTCTGTAGCTGCTTCTGTTAACAACATCTGTTTTCAGTATTGTTGTCTAATAAACACTACTGTTCTTTTTATTTTAAATACTTGGTAAGTACAACAAGCAAGCTACATATAACTGTAGAGAAAGCGAATCAAAAGTTGTTATGGTTTTTAAATTTGTACATTTAGAACAGACTAACGATTATATAAGGATACATCTGACAGAAGGAAACTCTTACAAGGGAAACAATAAAAATGCAAAATAGGCAAGAAATTAATTCTAACACAAAGTAACTACAGAGACAACTAATTTGAATTACCATAGGATTCCCCTATGAGCTTTCTTAAATATGTACTATTGTATTTTTCATACTTACTACCACATCACAAATACCAAACATATTATACAAATTATATTTGTAATGTTTAAATTATTAGCACATATAATAAAATGATTCATGATGGATCTGGGGAGTAAATAAAGCAATGAAGGCAATGATTTAGAATATCACCGGTAAAACCTTAATTCTGTATAAAGGTGTTCCACTAAAAGGCATAAGAGATTCTTCTTATAACATTATTACTGATTAGTCTGAATCCTAAGCCATGTTTATAAAGTAAAAGTAAAATGTAATTTTCATGTAGTTATATTTTATTAAATATATATGAAAATCATTTTTGTCAATACCAAAATTTTTGTGATTGTTATAGGTCAGAAATCAATGTACTAAAAGGGTGCTTCAATTTTGTTGTTGTTGTTGAGACAGGTTTCTCTGTATATCCTTGGTTGTCCTGGAGCTCACTATGTAGACCATACTGCCCTTGAACTCACAAAGATCTACCTGCCTCTGCCTTCCAGTGCTGGGATTAATAGTATATGCAACTACTGCCCAGCTGGGTGCTTCGAATTTAATCAACTAAAGCTCATTTTTTGATATGATATTTTACTATTATTAATCGGGCCTGTTCAATAGTAGAATCTATGGTTTTGCCTCATCCTTCCACATTAGAAAACAGCCTCACAATGGACTAATGGAAGGTGTAAAAGAAGATTGCATAAACTAAGAATCTATTATTAATGTAGACCAGAGCAGACCAGAGCAGGCAATCAATATAAACAAGAATTACATTTTAAAAACCCCTAATATGCCTATGTCAAAACGCAATATTAACCCCCACATTATATACCGCTCATCGGTGTGTTGAGAATCTGAGAAAATTGCTGAAAATTCATTCAAATGAATCCCAATTAATTTGTTACAAATGAAATAAAACAATGCAATATATCAAGGAAGAAAATATATGGCAGATTCTTAAATATTAAAATGACTAAAAATTTCAAGGAACATGCTTGCTTGGACTGTTGGTTAATAAATGCATTAAATAGCTATAAAGCTTTTGACCATTCACCTAAAATTACAAAACTTTAAATAGAATTCTCTCCTTTTTAATGAAGAAAAAATATAAATCCAATCTGTTTCTTTTAAAAATGTAATAATTAAAATAATAAGGGTGTCTAAAAAAGTCATATTATACTACTAACTACCTAACTCAAAATGTCTCTAATATATGTAAGTCAGTGTGTAAATATGCATGAATAGTTAAAACTAAATTCTCCCATCTGGGATGACAATATTCACTGCCCCCCCCCCCAATGAACCATAGACCACCTAACAAAAACTCCAGCAACAGTTGTGAAAAGTCCTCTTTTGAGTTGTTGGTCAGAGTTATCCAAGAGATTCCTAAAACATTATAGGGTTAATGGTGTTTTTTATTGCCCCTCAGAAGTAGAAGCTCATCCCTACCCTACCGCTGAAGACACAATAAACTTAAGATCTGATCCAAAGTGTACGTAAGCGAGACCTGACCTGAGAGCTTCCTCCCTGATAGCAGTGGAGACAGATGAGCTTACAAAGGAGGTAAGAACCACAATGCCTAAGCAGCTGTCGTCCTATTGTTCACAATTATGAAGCATGTCACAATAACTCTAAGCACGCAGTGGTGGCATGCATACCTTGGGGACTACCTAGGCTCTCTAATTAGACCTAGCTTAACAAAAGAAAAAGCATTACCCCATACTGGAACTCTAACCAGCTACCCACAGCTAGTGAAACTGTGGATCATGGAGAGGAATCTACGCCCACCTCTTTACTAAACGAGTATAATCCATAACTACATTCTGAGTATTTGTCCCTTTGTCCACAGATAAGTATAGTCCTTACACCTCATCAAAAAAACTACTCTGCAAATGGTGAATACTGTTAAAGAAAACCACTACTCGTCAGAATGCAGAGTTGGGAAGCCCAGTCTCATCTTCTACATCTACAACACAGCTCTTGCACCCATGGCTCAGAGATAATTGTTGAAGAGTGAGGGGAAAGATTCTTAGAGTCATAAGAAGAGGAAGTTTGCTGTGGGATTGCATCTCCTATGCAGGGCAGAAGTTACACTCATAATCTCAACAATAAGACTGCCTAAATATGAGCTTAACAAGGACATCAATAGGAATGCTAATAATACTCAGAGAATAAAAGCCCCAGGAAGCCTTAACCCTACATAACTCGGCAACTAAGGAATGCCAACAGTGGGAGAGACTTACCTAGGGAAAAGTACACAATTAATTATCCAATGCCAAATTATCACCCTTAAGGCATATGTACAAGTACCATTATATGGAGTGAGCTGGGTATAGTTATGTATTTAAGACTTCGTAGAATATATATATATATATATATATATATATATATCAAAAATTAACAAAAAAGAGACCATGAATTTGAAAAAATAGGAAGAAAGGTCATATAAGAATGTTTGGAAGGAGGAAAGTGATGAGGAAAATGATAAAATTATATTATAATCTCAAAAATAAAATAATTTTAAAAGAAAACAAACTTTATTATGAATTAAGAATATTCCAATGGGAATCAGTTATCTTTATATAAGAAAATATAGACACTGCATGGATCACAATTTTCATAAACCAACATTTTCTACAATATTGGTATAAAAACCAATTATGCATTTATCTACAGTGCAGTTCTCTCTCAAAAAGCAATGAAAAACTAAAAACCACTTACTGATATCTACTCTTCTAATTATACTTAAGAACTTGGGAATTATAAAAGTACATCTTTACTATTAAATTTAAATTCATTGTCATAATTCACTCTGGTAAAAATATATTGAGGTTTGATTACAGCTCACAGCCGTTACTTAATTTCTGTGTTTTATGTGATTTGCATAGGAGATTCTTTCTTGGAAGTACCTGTCTCAGTGAGGGCTTCACAGAATCTTAAATCAAAACAACAAATGGTGTTGACCACGGCCTTCTGTCCTGCCCAGTTTCCACAATTGTTAAGTCCCAAAGAAATCACACAGAGGTCTACATTAACTATAAACTGATTGGCCCATTAGCTCAGGCTTTGTATTATCTCTTATAATGTATATTAGCCCATTATTCTTGTCTGTGTTAGCCACGAGGCTCAGTAACCTTTTTTGGCGGGGCTGTCACATTGTGCTTCTTATTTGGCTGGGCATGAACTGCTAAGGAATGGGCTTCCTTCTTCCCAGAATTCTTCAGTTCTTCATTCTTCTTTTCCCCCCTGGCTACTCAATCATTTTAAAAATTTTATTTAAATACCTAATTCTCTCACTTCAAAAGCCGCTTCATTCTCTGCACTGCTCTGAATATTCCTGTCTACTAAGCTCCCCCAGAGCTCTTCTAGGCTAAAGTTCCAAAGTCCTTCCACAATTCTACCAGAAACATTGCCAGGCCTGTCACAATACTCCACTCTGCTGGTACCAACTTCTGTCATAGTTTGGGTTTCTATTGCTGTTTCAAAACACCATGATCAACAAGCAAGTTGGGGAGGAAAGGGTTTATTCGGCTTACATTTATAGAACAGAGTCTATCATTTTAAAATGTCAGAACTGAAACTCAAGCAGGGCAAGAACCTGGAGGTAGGAGCTGCTGCATGGACGGGAGCATTTACTGGCTTGCTCAGTCTACTTTTTTATAGAACCCAAGACCACCAATCCAGGGATAGTACCACCCACAAGGGTTTTGCCCCCACCCACCATTGATCACTAATTGAGAAAATACTTCACAGCTGGATTTCATGAAGGCATTTCCTCAATGGAGGCTTCTTCCTCCTTGATGAGTCCAGCTCGTGTCAAGTTGACACACAAAACCAATCAGTACACTATTCATTGTGTCATTGTCACCAGTGTATCTAGAGTTCTAAACAGATCAAGGTGTCATTATACATGTGATAGCTGAATTGGTACTGGACAATATTGGTGTGCCACATCACATACTATGATGAATAATAGACTTAATTTCAATATTTATAATCAGCAAAAAAGCAATGTGTGAAGCAAAGAAGGAACAATTATGACATTGTCTCTTAGTAAGTAACTCAATGTAAGTCAAGTTTAAAACTAAAGAATTACCTTAAATTGCCCTTCATGTTAATTAAAAGGGAAAAAGACCAATCACACCTGCATATGGATTCTGTTCAAAGAACAACTAATCCAGAATGAATATTAATACCACAAGTCAATTAAAATAAGTGTATAGATTAATTAAAATATTTTCACCTTCTTATAAGTTGCACTTATAGTGTATTTAATTTATGGTGAATAAAGAAAACACCACCATTACTCACAATTTTGATCCTGCTATTTATCAAACATATAATTTTGTTAAACATGGTTATCTTGTGATATTACTATACTGATCCAATCACATAAATATACTTTGAACCGCTATGAGCTTATAACAAGCGATGGAGCCAGTGTTCTTGTAAAATTACTACATGGAACAACACTTCCACTTTGACTTCTGAATTGTGTTTATATCAACCATCAACACATGACCTAATGGTGAAGACTGGCTGACATCAAAACACTTTTTAAAAGTTCTTAATTTAGGTTTATAAGGTGCTCTCTTTTTGTATCTAAAATGAGAACAACACAGTCTAAGAATCATAAACACTAAAGTTAATGGTTGCTGAATTGCTAATTCCGTAACAAGTCTCTAGTTACATGCAAGTGGTCCTTTTACAGTGAACACTCTGTGTGCAGCACACACTCATACTGAGATAAACACATAAAGTTGGGGAATTAGAGTCAATCTGTGTGTGATTTTTCTGGTGCAATGATTAAATCTCAGAAGAAATACACTGCTTTAATTCTTGTATTGCTAGAAGTAAAGAGCTTGGGTACTGATGCTTTCTTCCCTCAAAATATATGAAGATCCTCCAATTTCCTCTCCAGTGTTACCATTGTTCAAACACCAGGGAGGGGAGTTATCTAACTAAATGTTTCATAGAAGTGTCATATGGTAGTCTGAGTGTTAAACACAGCTCATAAATGGAAGAGATTATTTCTATTTCTACAAAACATAAATTCACAATCTGAACTTTAACAAAGAATTAGGAAATTGTTTCTGAAGTTTGTTAGGTTCCTGTGAATTGTTCAATTCTCTGATGTCAGACTCATGCCAGTTACTTACAAAAGATATAACTTATTTGTTATCATATATCATATTCTAATGAACTGAGTTCCAAATGTATTTGATGTGAAATGTGGAATTGGATTGTTTTAATAATGTGAGAATATTTTCTCCTCTAACAGATATATGGCCCGTGTTACCATTTTAAACTAAGAAATTTTAAAAGTGGAAGCATTTTTCAATGTCAAGATTCTATTTTAGTGGGGTTTGACAGTAAAATTTTATTTGGAAATCACTGTTCTAAGTTTGGAAGTACATGGTTTTGCACTTCAACATATTTACTCTCTGTAATTTTGGAGCTTTTATATAGGGGTGAATGAAGAGGCAACGGGGTTACATTCCTGAGACGGGGAGACCGTTCTCACTTGGACTTGACTCTTTATTTGGCACTAATTTGAGAGATGGTAAACCCAAGCAAGTGTGGTCTTTAATGGAAATTCCCATGTTAGAACTGACTAAATTTCTAAGCAGTAAGTCGAGAATGTACGAACTCAAATTGGTTATAGAAAATTCTGGAAAGGAGGAAACTTATCTATTATTTCTGTGACTAATTTTGCTGTCACTGTCCACACTGCATAGTTGAATTAGGATTCCTGAGAGCCTCTACCCTTTTTCTTTTCCTATCATCTGTCACAATGGAGAGAACCCATACAAAATCCCTTCGTGGGCAGAGCTGTATCTCAGTGATGGTTGCATGAGGCAAGATTAGACCCTCAGCATCATAATTCACCTATGGCATCACAAAGAATTGGCTGTAACAAGAATTTGCTCCATCTTCTCTTATTATTAATAGAAATGCATTGAATTTCTTATCATAAAAACCTCATTTTATTGACTTACTTTCTGGGTTTGCAGTGCTGGAGGTTAACAAGTCTCACACAAGCTAAGGAAATAGTCTACCACTGAGCTACATCCCAAAGTTCAAAGGTGAAGAAATCAGAATCAAATTTTAAGATAAATGTCAGATTGTGTGGATGATGAAAATCTCACAACATAAATCTCTGGAGTTTCCACTCTTAAAAAAAAATCCATAAACACATTCTTATATTTTCAAGAACATTCTAATATCTGATTTAGAATTGCTTCTTGCCCACTTACAAAGACTGACAGCCTATTAGTCACAGCTACACACATTGCCTAAGTGCTGGTATGTACAAACAATGTAAGAAACTGCAAAACCTAAGTGACATAGTATCTTGCTGAAGCAGATATTTTCAATTGTCTAATCGTTCATCAGTCCACTTTGTGATAATATGGTTGCATTTCATGAAAATATGGAGTTATTTATAATTATTATTTAATCATTTCTATGTGGACACCCAGCTTTAATCGCTAAAGGACTTCAAATTCCTCTAATAAAAGACATATTTTCTTATAAAACCTTCGCTTATAAGCAGCCTTTATAGCCAGTAAAAGTAACTATAAAGTCAGTACAACTGAAGACAATCCCATCCTTTCGTTACCTTTTGCTTTGACTGAAGAATGACGGCTTCCTACTCTGCTCACGTCATCACCTCACTTGTACAAGCCACAGTTCATAACACTTATCTTTATCGTTTTCAACACTTCCTATTACAATAAAGAGCATAGCTTTGGTTTAGGTTACAGAAAGCAGAAGGACCTTTTAATCTGCTTCTAAATGATACTTAAGCAGCCCCAAAAGAAAATGACACAGAAAGGGATACATGTTATTATTCTTGGTATTGCAAATCTCCGTGCAGTCCTCTGTCAAAATCAAGATATTTATTTCGAGCAAAAGTTAACTATAACTCGGCTTTCGTTTTCAGTTTATTTGTATATATTGGGATATTCTTTTAAGGAGAAATTTAGAGATGTCACTTTTGTTTGATATACTTCATCCTGAATTTATTGACTATTTTTAAATTTTCTTAACTTAAAAGCTTCTGCAGCATTCATTTTAATATTTTATACCTTTCTAGACATAATAGAACATTTAAAAAGAGGTTTAGTGGTTTAGCTAACAACTGTTAATATGTTAGTGACAAAATAAAATATTTTAACTATTGTATATCATTGCTAAATTTAATATATAGTGTCCTATAAATATTTACTTATGACTCATTTTCAATTTTTAAATAAAATATTTATAAAATTAGTAAAAGATAACAATTCTTTAGCATTTCTGGATTTTTAAAGTTATTCATTACATGTTACCTTGATGGATTTTATTGTGTAATAAAAGATTTCTGGACAAGACATTATGCTAAAATATATTGTTTTTACAGAATTTTCTACTAAGAAAGATTGTTGGATTTACAAGAGTTTACAAAGGTTGTTGGACTTCTGTACAGAGCTTAATTGTAAGAGAAACTGTAATTATGTGCCTTGTCTAAACCTTTACAAATAGCAGGGAGAATGCCTTTAAATGGAAACACACAAAGTCTCACCCTGAGACTTCCTGTTTACCTGCTTACAAAGTTCCAGGAGGTCACAGCCCAAATTGCACTTGTTAATGGAGGTTTACACAGGCATACACTGTGCCAATTTTAAGTTCTGAGCACTTTTAAGCATTTCCTTGCTGTTTGCCTTTTCTAATCAGGAAAAAAGTTCATAACACTGGCAGTGTTAATGTACACCCACGAAGCTATCAAAATCTCAATTCAGGGCTGAGGGGTCTGGGTCAGTATTTTTTAACAAATAGTCTTTTTATATAAACTAGTCGGGACTTTGTCAGTGAAGTTTTTGTAAGTGATCCACCCCAAATGTAGAAACCATCACAAAATAGTAGGGTTCTTTTCCTGCACAGGACAGCTATTAAATGATTCATTTATATACATTTTCCAGTTTACACTTACTTTCCAAAACGTGTCTAACAAACAGTCTAATATTACTCATTAGGTTAAATGGCATCTTCTCCCTGCATACTTTCTTTTGGAATGTTCTAGAAGTAAAACAGCTTGTTTACTTTTAATTAAGAAAGGCTTTGGAAAGAACACAAAGTTTTAAAAGGTGAAAATGATGACATAGAAATAATAACTATGGCAAAGATCACTTTAAGTATCTAAAAATACTTAATTTAGATACTTTAAGTATCTAAAAATACTTAATTTAGATACTTTAAGTATCTAAAAATACTTAATTTTAGATACTTTACGTATCGAAAAATGCAGTGTCTTTATCCTTTCAAGTCAGGTTTCTTTGGTTACATTCTATCAAACTATCATGTAATCTTTATTATTAGATATCAGATGTTGAAGACAGGCTTTTCCGAGTCAGGGTTTCACCGAGGGCTGTGAAGATGGCACAGAACCAACTCTAATGTAACACTCTTTTCAGAAATAAAAAAAAAGTACACGGAAGTTCTGAGACATAAGGAATCCAAACTTTAGAAGCAGAAACAAGACTGCAGGAGAAAAGAAGTTACATTTCAACTTAAGAATAAACTCTGGACACTGTAAATTTCAACACACACATTTTCTTGACAAAGATTCTAATTTCATTATAAATACTTTTAAATATCTGGAAAAGCTAGAAGCAAGGTACTGTTTGAATTCTTGATATTCAGGAAGATGTTTAAAGTGTCATATGTTATAAATTTAACTAAAAAAGATACAAATTTGGGCAATAGGTACACACACACACACAGGTTTGTTTCATGTAACACATTTGGATCGTTGTCATAGTCTATTGAAGATCCATCTATGTAAAAACTCCAGCCATTTTCTTCAAATTTGAGGATTATGGTGTCAATGGAAAATATCAAACTGACTGCTGGGGACAGTCAGAAAACATTTAATTTACTGATGAAAGGGAAGGTAGAGTTCAAACGAACTTCAGTGTGGTTTTTCTTGGTAGTGTAATTACACTGTGAAGAGGTCCTACAGAAGCTTCTATTTTGGGATGGTCCTTTTGTGTTGGTCACATGTGTTTTCAATATACTCACATGAACACATGCAAGCATGCATATCCAAAACAGAACTTACATTCACCTTACATCTGTGCTTGCTGGGAATATTTCTCAATATTCATTTTTTCAAATGTACTTGTTTATTATGAGTTTGTTTAAATTATTAAAGTCTAAAAATATTCACTAAAATCTAAAACAACTTAAGTTATATTCACGTCTGTCAAACGAAGTGTGATGGACAATTAAATCTATTTTTTCTAGAAGCCAACTTTGCACCTCCTCTGTGGATTTATGTAATAATTTTACTATTACATATATTCATCACTGCATAGATTTTTATCTAAGAACTCGTACCAGGGTCATCTTTCCCACCAGTATTGATATTTACAAGGATATAGAGCACTCCAAACTTACAATATTTTTCAAAGTTCAGCCTGAAACTAATCATTAACTTTACATTCTTGGTAAATAGACATAAACAAAGCATTGTAATTATGAAAGATGAGTTCTTATTAACAAGAAATTCTGTGTATCTTAGTTTTCTTGTCTCCTCTCAACAGTTTCCAAATCTGGGGATTTGAAATTGAATTTAGATTTTTTAATTATTTATATTTTATTTACTTGTGCGTTTGTGTGTGAGTCTGTGTGTGCTTATGTGCACCAGGTATGTGCAGGAGCCCAAGGATTCTAGAAGAGAGCATTAGATTTCCTAGAGCTAGAGTTACATGGCATTAGGTTGCAAGACACCATTTGGGTGCTGAGACCTGAACTTTGGCCCTATATAAGAATGTCTAGCATTACCAACCACCAAAGAATCTCTCCTGCCTGATGACCCTGGCCTTCTCATTATTAACATTAAGTGTAATAAATCTGCTATAAATACAAACCTGGTCATATAAAAATATTCACAACTTGCAGAGGAAAAATATCTGACTATATTAGAAACTATACCTTTTGCTTTTGTTTTTGCACTAAAACACTTAAAATGATCTTAAATATTGCCTTCGGGGTAAATAAGAAAAAGCTCTATTTTATGATGCACAAGTGTTTCAGAAGGGCAATTGTACCTCAGAATATAAGGAACCCATTATTGCTGTGATAGATTAAATTAATCAGCACAGACGCCTGAAATACACATAATTACCCATGTAAGAATTTATTTTTCAAGAAACAAGGGCATTAAAAGACTCTAGTCTAAGACAGAAATGTTGATAACACATGGTAAAGGCCATGAGCTTTTCTTTTGGATTATCAAATGTAAATGAGTCTTATCTATGAGAAAACAGAGAATAAAATAGTACGCTTTAAAAAGTATTTGTAGTATTTCACAGTAGCTAAATTTAATAGGATTCTTATATTTAGTAAAGCAGCAATATTCTTATTTATTCCCAGCATTGGTTAATAATTTTAGTTATTTCTTCTTAAAAAAAAATACTATCTAAAGTTGCTTTGGCATATTTGTGGAGATATTGTCATTATTAGAGACAGTGGGTGAGTGGTGGGAAATCCAGATTAAACTATGGCAAACAGTGATTGTTATAACTCTTTATCTCACTGGTTATTTTTCAGAAAAGAATGTACAGCATCTTGTGTCCACAATGTATATACTCATCCATAAAACTGTAGTTACGGTGTGGGAACAGCTTAGTTTTTCAAGAAAGCTCTGTGATTGGCAACACCACACACACACACACACACACACACACACACACACACACACATACACACAGAGCCTGTGCTACAAACAGACATTTCCTCAGAGTAGTGTTTTGCTTTTCCTAAGGATTAGTAAAATGAGTCACATGGAAGCCATTGGAAATTAGATTCCCAGCCTGACTTTTCAGTGTGAAGACTGTCTGCCATATTTTGAATTAAGGGACACATCTTTCTAGTAAAATACATTTTAACATTATTACTTAAAAGATATTATCAATTGCTAAACCAGGTTTGCAAATCAGGAAATGCATTAACTACTAAGAAGAGGTGTATTTCCTTTTAGGTATTCAGAGGGAGATTGGGATGTTAAAACTCCAAGGGAATTAGAAATCAGCCAACTTTGTCAGGAAAAGAAGTAATTAAGAATTGCACTTTTTAGCCATGTTTACATTTCCCTTGATTTGGAAGTGTTATCTAAATTCATACAAGAATTTTAGAAGCCATATTTGAGGGAAACAATTGCTGAGCTATTTTCCAGACGTGAGGCTCGGGGAAAGACCTATCTAAGTTTTTCTCTTTTCCCAATGACTGAGTAAGTAGATCCCTCTTGGAGAGCAGAGAATATGATAGAAAACACATTAGAATTTTTAAATAAAGGCCAGGGTTAGTGACCTATTTCTACAATCCTAGCACTTGGAAAGATCAAGAGTTCAAAGCCAGCATGGGCTATATGAGACCATGTTTCAAAGAAAATAAAAAAAAATAACATTTTATAGGTTAAACATTGACATTACAGAAAGAGATGAAAGATACATAAAAGAAACTTGCTTTCTTACTTAGAAGCCTGATGTCATCAATATGCTATTTTTGCTTTTTGGCAGGTAAAGGGAATTTATTGCCTCAATTAATGTTAAACATGTGTGCCGAAATTCTCCATGAAAGGCATAATTGCCCCCTACTTAATTTGCTACTTTCCAAAGTGCTCTTTTAGCTACCTTGTAAAAAATAACTCTCTTCAGCAGGCTGCAAGTATTTTTAATGTACACAAAGATAAATCACTTAATTTTATTTTTTAATCTTAGGCAATACACACACATACACACATTTTGGAGCATGCTCTATTTTCCCCTCTTCCTGACTTTCTGTGCCAATTCCCAGAGTAGAATCACACTGCATTCTTATTACATAAAATCCTCAATCTTCACAGCCTGGTTATGGTGACAATTTTCTCACAATTTTTTGTCTATGGGATCCCAGAGAAATCTTCATTTTAGGGTGAGTTCTGTGGCATCCGAGTATTGGGAAAAGAAAACAGAGGCCCAGGTGGGTGCAGAAAAGGCTTTGTGGGCCTCACCTCCTGCTCTGCATCAACTTCCTCTAACTAGCAGATACTCATAACTGTGACTAACGTACAGATAATCATGATTTATATGTGTCACCACTTTGGGAGTTCAAAGTCCTCTTACTGATATAATTTCTCCTGCCAAAATTCTCCGCATTTTGAAGTTAATTTTGCAAAATCACAAAACAAATTAGTTCAGCCACAGAGAGCCAGGTTGACAATCCTGTTCTGGAATGAAAAGGATACTTGACAGGTGTGTAGGGTCTGTAGAGAGAAGGAAGGGGTCAACGTCGAGATTCAGAGGAGCTGGAACCTGCATCCAGTAGTGGTGTTGTGATCTGTTTCCTCGGCTGTGCCAAAGAGATGCCCTATTACTTATTTTAAGGGTGATTGATGTAAGGTCCAGTAAGGAATGAATGAATGAATGAATGAACGAACAAATGAATGAATGACAAAGAGATAGACAGTGGGGCAGGGAGATTGTAATCCCGGCGGTACAGGACGTTCAAAACACACTTAGCTACCGGATTCAGCCATTACTTAAGATATATATATATATATATATATATATATATATATATATATATATATATATATATATTCGGCCTGACACGGCCACAAAAATATCAGAAGCATTCAACCATGAATCCACTTGGATTGCACCACTTTGAGGAACCCCTCTATGGATCATTTCAAGTTTACCAGACTCTGGAGAGCAAAATGGTGCCAATCTGAGAGAGGACTTTGGTGGGGGTGGAAGGTGGGGTGTTGGGTAGGGTGGGGGTGGAGGGCAACACTCCGATTGTGTAGAAGGAAGGGAGGCTTTATGAAACACTACATCAGCAATGAGTAAGGGACTAACAGGTGGCGCCAGCAGGTGACTTTAAAGAAAACTGGAAAAGAAAAAACAACTTCTTTATTTAGAAACTGGAGGAGAGAAGACTGTGGAGAGAGCAAAAAATGGCAGAGGGTCAGACAGCAGCGAACACGACAACTGGGTCATCAGAGGTCTCTGTGTGCTGCAGCTGAAAGAGAAGATGCTTTTCCAGCCCATATCCTCTGCCTCCCCCTGTCACCGGGTGAACAGATGAAGGTAGAGGGAAAAGACACCACCGCTTCCCCTCCGGACGCCAGATTGAAAGGTCTGGTTGACAGCAACGGAAGACGCGGCAAGGGAATCAGAGATCTGGGGTCTCCTGCACAGAACAGGACTTGTTGGAGTAGGAAGAGGGTGGGGGTGGCGTTCTCTCTACCCCTGATCGGGTGCAGGTGGCGGCCAGGTGAGGAAAAAAAAAAAGCCCGGCGGCAGCCCCGAGGCTGCAGGCAGAGGGCGCGCGTTGGTTGTTTGCTAACCAGCTTTTAGCCAGCTTTGGCTTGAAAAGGCCGGAGTTGGTTCAGGCACTCCTCTCAGGCTGTAGCCAGCACAGGTGACTGTGCAGCCAGAAACGCAGGCTGTGGACGGCAGGGTGCCCAGAGCCGCCAGCATCCCTACACCGCGCCACGGTCACCCGGGCTCCGCGCCGCGCTCCAGACGCAGTTCTTCGCGGCGGATTGAGGGGAAATTGCGTGAAGAGTTCCCTGGCCCGGAGGGCTTACAGCTTGCTGTTTCACACCCTGCATGGGTTTTAATGATGAGCGCTTCCAGGGAGAAAAACAGTGAATGGGGCTGGGGAGGGAAGCGCCTGGCTTCCTTGACTCCACTGGTCTCCACTACAAGCAGCTGGGGCTTAAGACGCCCTGGCGTGGGTGTGGTGGCAGGCAAGGGTGATTGATTCCTTTGTAGCCAATCTTTACAGCCATTCCCTGTAAAGTGCCATAATGCTAAACGTTTACTAGGACCCACAGTTTTATCAAATGTAGGCAATGTAATGTAGGGAAAAAGAGGCTCAGACGCCTCCTCCTCTGGCCACCCCTGCCCCTGATGAAGACTGCTCACAGCAGTTTGTTTGTACAGTGCTGCGATTTGTTTCCCCCCTCCTTCCTCACCTATTATTCTCAGTTCACCATGTTGGTTTGGATTATGTGGATTTTCACCCTTTGCTTTGACTAGAACAGCAGGACGTGGTTTAGAAAATGAAGGGGTGTGTGGGGGGTGCACATTCATGGCTTCCAGTTTAATAATGTCACTTCAAGTTTGAAGCTTTATTTGCTGAACTGGTTTTGATTCCAACACCCTCCACGTGCATGAGGCCAGGCTTTCAACGGGGAAAGCAGACTTTGGCTCAGACTCTTAAAACTTTCCTGGACAAGGCTTTGCTTCTGGAGAAGAAAAAAAAAAAAAATCAAGAGTAAGTGTGTAAACTTGAGAGGGGAAATAAACAAAGCGGCATACCCATTTTTTTGAACTGTAGGTTTAAGGAATTTCATAAAAATTGATTACCCCGATGATGTAAGCGATAAATATGGTTTAAGCAAAACATTCATGTATTATCACTGGCTTTAGAACCTCTGTCTTCTCCTCTTGATATTTCTAATCAACTTCTTTTTTTTTTCTTTTCACTTACATAGACATTCTTTATAGGGAACTACCTTCTTAAAATGTATTTCAAAGAAAAATTGTTGGAAGAAAAATAAAATTGCTGATGCTCATATTTTTCCTGGGGTGGGGGTGGGGCGGATTTCTGCTAAGTTCAAACAACTGCCTAGTAGTGCACAGCCGCGAGCAGACCTGCAGAGTTTGATCAAGAGCACACAAGAATCCTGTCCTTTGAATACAAGAGCGATGGCTTCCAAGAGTGATGGATTCATGGTTTGGAGACTGTTGTATTTTATTAAAATAACAGCACTGTTTTTATTTTAAAGTCATTACGACAGGATCACCGAAGATTTTTTTTTATTTATTACCTTTTTTATTTTTGAGGAGTAAATATTTTATTCCAGCTTTATATATACCTGGAAGAATAATATAACAAAGGCTTCACACCAATCAACTCTTTATTTGAAAAATGTGTGAAAAGCTACTTGCACACTTGCTCGAAGCCCCTTACTGACCCTTGGTGGTGATAAAATCCAGATCTCTTAAACAACCAAAGAGACATCGAATCTGCTCTCAATCTCGTTCAAGCAAGAATTGAAAGAGCAAAGTTTATTGAATACTTTTCTGACAAATGTGTAGGTTAAAAAATAAAGTTGGAGATCATGACAAAAAAGAAAAAAAAACTCTCATAGAAGTTAGCATTCTTCCAAGAAATACATATTTCTCTGTACATCTAGTGTTTATGCCAAATAAAACCATTGGAAAATGACTCAAATCAAAGGTAGCCCACATCACAGATCTCTAAGTAAGTTCTGTCTGTAAGAACTTATCGCGTTTTGATGATTTGTGGAAAGTTTTATTAATACTTTCTTGAAGATTTTATGACTTGGAAAATGTAACTTTCAAGAACATTTCTGCTGCTTCCATTCCCATTCAAGTCACTAAATCAAAAATATTGTAGAAATAAGCTTTGCCTTAAGAATCCTTTGCATATGTAACTGATTATTTGATATTTAAAAGCTGCGTATATTTTATTTCAGAAAAATTTTCAATATTCCCCTAAGAAATTGAACATTCAGAAATATTTATAAGGAAGAAATACTTTTAAATAGTATTAAACGTAATTTGGCCATTAAAGAATATACAGAAATTTGAATATTCAAATGGGGGTAAAACACACTCAAGATAAAGAATTCTACTAAATATTTACTTAAATCCAAATAATTAATGATCAAGTTAAAACTACCACATTTTATAAAAACAAGGTACCAACCATGATGACATTCAAGTAACAGAAAACTTTATGTGAAACTTTATCAAGTTAGTAAACATAAACACTGGTAAATACCTTTAAATTATGTTTTATTTAACACTTTGCTTTAAGAGTGATTGGGTATTAGTTTCAATTTTTAATAGAAACTTTTGATTTCTCCTAATTCATGGAGAAGATATGTTTCTGTATAGTATATCCATGACTTAAAATGGCAATGGTATTTTCTGCAATTTTCATTTTATACGTCCAGTCAATTCTGACTTAGAAACATAACTTTTTACTTCAAGGGGAAAAGAAAATTGTATGCATCATAGAATTAGTAGAAAAAAAAATATTTCAAAGCCACAGTAAGGCTTTTTTGTATGTCTAAATCCACTATACATGCTAGAATACTTAGTATTTTAAAAACATTGCTAATTTTTCACTTCTGACAAGAACTGGTGTCAAAATGAGGTGAGTATGGTCTTAAAGTGAATATTTCCTCACTTGAATTTAATGGTATCAATATTATTCTTTAGGAAGATATTGATTCAAAATGAATTAATTTCATGATCAATTTTGAGAGGTTACAAGAACTTTCTTTTTTGGCACAATCATAATATTATCATAGCAATTCAGATTGTCAGTAAAAGCTTAAACAAATTTGCTGATAATCCTGTTAATGACCTAGGTCAAGTGTTAACTGTTGTGGGTTATAAAGCAGTGAAATTAAGGTTTCTCCTACCTCCAGGCAAACACCACAGTTATAACTATTGGGGGTGGGTGGAGGGGCAAGCTATTAGGCGAACTATTAAATTACAGAAATGTATAATGCATTCAATTATTTAGTCTAGCATGAAGAAATGCTATTAAAAGCAAATGTAAGCCTTCTTTGAAAAAAAAAAAAGCCAATAAAGATGACATGATAGCTTAGCTCTTTGTTAATGTTTCAATCACTGGGAGTTTTTATTTGAGTGTGAGAGTTTATAGACATTGAAGGTAATATCGATTCTGAGTAACGTTTACAAAGAATACATTTATTATTTAAATATTCATTGTGTCAAAGTTTGCCTACTAATCTAAAAAAAGTATATGGCATACATCTGCAAGTTTTACTCCTAATCTTCAAACACTCACATAATGGTGTCTTATACTTAGCAGAGATTTTATAGACAGTGCCATAGCCACTCAGAACAGGGTATCCCAATGAGAAGCATGTAGGTATGTAGACAGAATTTTACTGAACTTTACTTTAAAAACTCTCAATTTCAGTGTAAAGAGTGCATGGTTAAATGTGAATCCAATTTGTGAGGACTGTTGGATGGAAAATATTGCATATAATATTAAATAAACTGTGCATTCTGCTTCAGACTGCTACAAATATTTGAGAATAAAGAGTACTTCATGCAGTTCTAAAGTTGGCTGAACTAATAAAGGTCAATCACTTTTCTCTGTATCAAGTTTTAGCTTCTTTCCAAACTTACTGCTCACCATTCTGAGTCCCTGGAAGATGGAAACAGTGTAAGCACACAGAACAAGCATAGGATCTATCCTGATAAAAACCAGTGCAGTTCTAATTTTGCTTTGAAAAGAAAGTGATTTCCCACTCGAAGTCTCTTGTGCCATCTGAGTGGAAAGAACTGATCATGGTTAGCAAAGTCTTTACTAACTTCTGTGTAGGGTCTTCAGGCCAGGTTTTAAATGGTCCTCCAAATCATGCATCTCTATTAACATTCAGAAGACCAGGGAGAGAAAGTGGAAGCTGGAATTACTTTCTTAAAAGCATGTTAGAAAGTCACTTTAATTAACGTATGGGTTGGAAAATTCACATCAAACTCAAGTTATTTCTTTACTTTAGATGCATGGAGTTTCAATAGTTTTATTTAGTGATCTCAATTTTTGTTTAAGCTCTCATAAAGACAAGTTCCTTAACAATCAGCTCAATTGCCTGGTTTTGTTCTACCATTTCCATCATGTTTAATTCCAGGATAGGAGAAGGTATTCTAGTAGTAAAATTGATGAGCTGTAGTAAAATTTTTGTAGTATTAAAACATAGTTTCCAACATACTATTTTAAGCATAATCTACCCTCTCAGGTATCTTCAGTCTTCAAAATGAACTGGTTCAATTTATCTTAGCTCTACCTATGAACCCAGATTACTTTGTTAGGGGAATTGCATAGACATTGTGGCACAGATTTGGAATTTTCCCTCTCCATAGGACTCAATTGCTAAGAGCCAAGCATGTGAATAAATATTTAAAGTATCATTGAAGTATTATCTAACTGAAACTATTGATCATAACTTTTGTTTAAAAGTCATAGCAGCCTCATAAAGACAATGAGACAGTAGCCATATAATACTGTCTGAAAGACTAATCCTGTGAACAATAGACACAGAAAAACTCTCGCACAAGCAAATTAAATGATATTTTATGAGTATTTTACCAATATATATGTATGTTGTTAATTTGTACCATATAATACTGTCTGAAAGACTAATCCTGTGAACCATAGACACAGAAAAACTCTCGCAGAAGCAAATTAAATGATATTTTATAAGTATTTTTACCAATATATATGTATGTTGTTAATTTGTACCTGACTATTGACATACATTATGCAATCATACATACATAAATGTGGTTTAAAGACAATTAAGATTTAATTATACTTATTTAATTAAATTAATATGCATTGTTTTTGTATGAGTGTGAATAAGGTTAAGGGTATTATTTTTTGCAATTTACATAAAGCTTAAATTGATATACAAATATAATTTCATTTGGATCCTGTTCATCACTAAGTCAGTCAGATCATCGTGTGGATAGTTCATATGCATTCCATTTTAAAGGATACAACTCATCAAAACAATGCGGCAGTTATATTGTTTTCTAGTAATTATTGGTGATTTCATATATTTGAAAAAATAGTTGAAAACTCTTTAGCATGTTGTGTTACTCATAATCATATGATGGCTCATGCCTATTTTCTTCATGAAGAACGACAAAGCATTCATTACTTTCAAATGAATATTTTAATTTGTGTTACTAAAACAGTTATTTGAGCAAAAGATGATTTTCCCCATCACCGCGATGAAAATAAAATTTATTTATGTTTTGAAAAATCAGACAAAACTAATAAAATCTGCTAAATTAATAAAGACAGTCAAGGCACTAGGAAAGAAAATTAAACCGTCCCATTAACAGTAAAGTAGGTCACCAAACACTTGAAGCCGTCTTTGTGCAGAATGTGCTTACACTTTTTCACATGGACGTAAAAATCATGCATAAAACATTGCTGTACAAGATATTTTTAAGTGAGTCTTGTACACCTACTGTGCTTCCTGCCCATCAGCTGTTCTCTGTTGTTAACTTGTTCAATTAAATTCTAAATGTTCAAAATCATTAGGAGGAAAATAAAGTTGTACGTGCTGCTGCAATACAATCAATTACTCTGAAAAGTTACGTTTTAAGAGTTTGTATTCACAAACCATTAGTACCAGATGGTGAGAAGTCCACAGAAAGGGGTGATGCGTCTGCTCCGTCCACACAAAAACAAATATTCTCAATATTAGGCTTACACTTTGAACCACTGAAAAGCCAGGGATGCCCGTTACACGGACAATAATTAATCCAACACCAAGGAAATGCCGTTAGCTGCCCATGAGCGGTATTTCTAATGTGCTATTCAGTTATTTACTGTATCCGCCCAGGAGCTATTTCATCAATCAATCACTAAACGCCTTCTGCTATTTGTACAAAAGTCCTTCATTTAGAAGAACCCAGCTTAAACTCACTTATATCCGTGCAAACATCCCTGCTGTTAATGTGGCATGCATATGCTGCCCATGGAACCTGTGTCGCTGAGCACAGCATCGCCCGGCGGGATCCACATCACTTCAGGAAGGCGGTTGTAACATAAACATACGCACACACGCGCGCACACACGGATCCAAGGAGCCCCTTTCCCTGCAGTCCATTCATAAATGCCAAATTCTCTAAGTAGGAGCAACCTGTCATTATCTTTAAAACACACGGCGGGGACTAAAGAGATGACTAGCCTTTTCTTTGAAACTTCTCAGAAGACCACATGGTCATAATTAGAAAATAAAATACTGCCTTGGCTATTTGGCAATTAACAGGCTGGGTTGTAAAAGAACGGAAGGTTTTCTTTCTTTCTGCTTCAAATTGGTAAACGTGGTAATCGCTTGAGTGGCTATCAGATTAAAAACAGATTTTTTTTTTTTTCTTTTTGACGGTTTCCACAATCCCAAATCATTTCCCCCAAAGTATATTGGGACCGCTACTGGGCAAAGACCATCTTTCGCTGCCTCTGGCTCTGAAGGCACCTCGGGGGGCAGAGCGGGCGCAGGGGCTGCGGGCTCCGTTCCGGGGCAGCGCGGGTACCTGGCTTACCTTCGTTGGAAGGCTGTGGGCTCAGTTCCCCGGAGCAGCTGAGGACGCAGCAGATGAGCAAGACGAGGATGGAGAGGTGACAATCCATGTTGCTGGTGCACCGGGCAGTGAGAGGAGCATATCTCCACGAAGCATGCCACTGATATGAGGGGGAGAGCTCTGATTGCTGGAGAAGTTACCATGCTCCGCTCGCAGTCTGATGTCAAGTTTGACACTGGAGATAAGGAGGAGTCTGGCTGCCTTTCCGCGAACCCCCGCTCTGGGACTTCGCTGGGTCCTAGTGCCGTCGGAAATAGACGCTGAAGAAGAGCAGGGCAGCCGGTGGCTGGCAGGCAGATTCCGTGCACCCAGTAGCGGAGGAAGGCAGTGGGTCGGAAGTCGAGGGTCTTGCCAATGGGTCAGGGAGGCTAGGATTTGTCCTGGGACAGCGATAGAGAGTCGTGGGAGCCATCCCGTTTTCACTGAAAGGCAGCTAATTGTTTGCTATGCTTATCATTTCTCCGTTTCGGAAAGAGCCCCGATAGAGGTACTGTGAGTTGAAAAGAAACGAACGTTCAAAAAAACCCCAGCAGTATTACTTTAAAAACGGGAGGTATTCGTTTAGTGTTTATATAACGGCAAAGACCTTTGCAATTATCCCTTTACTGTGTTCAGTGTGATCACACTTCTCTTCGTGGTTCAGCAAGACGAAAGTAGACATCCTAGGTCAGAAATTCTCTCCAGTCCACCACATGGTATCAGTCTGTTAAAGGGATTTGGCACAGCGATTTCAGCTCACCAGGGCACAGCTGGAGTCCGAACAGTGGGAAGTAACCTTCTCCCCCCTGGGACAGTAGCAATTCTAGCCATCGCAGTAGCATCCGGTCACCAATCACTCCATAGGGTGCTGGGATTGTAATATAAATCAAACTCCAAGTTCTGAACAATGAATGTCCCTGCCTACACTGTTCCGTGAGACTCAGAGCATACCTCACAACTTCCCGGTCAGCCTTCCAGCCACCACTAATCTAGTAATATTTGAAGACTGCTCCTTAACATTGAAAATCCACTAGCTGCTAGACAATAATGCCCTTACACTTTCCCACGTATTTTGCAGTATGGTTATTAACAATCTCAGGCTGAACAATCTAATTGCAATCTATTTCAACCTTATACATTTTGCAATTCCAGATGAAAGATATTTCAATTATCTCTGAAATATGTCCCAGAAAGTGATTTCTCGCCCACCCTCTCACCATCCATCCGTCTCAGCCTATCCTGAAAAGAAGCAAGACGATTACCTCACACAGATCCACAAAGCAAACCTAGGTTGGCAGCATTAACAACAGTGCTCAATGTTTTAGCTGAGCAGGGAGACTGAGGAAGTTGTAAAAGGCCGCTTTATTAACATATTCATTTCCCAACACTGCACGTTCAGTGACACAGAATAATTTTCACGTGAATTTAGGCTAATGGCTTCTAACACTGTTTGTTGGCTGTTTGGATGGAGAAGGGTTGGGATGAAGAAGCCAGATGGAAGAGACGGGTCCTGCGATTGCACTCTTCCACGAGAGACTTATCTGTCTGCCTAACTCCTTCTCATAATATGCCACCAGGGGCTGTAGAGCCCACCAGTGTTAAATCTGTCTCTGTTCAAATTAGAGATACTGATTCAGAAACAGGGGTAAGGGGATCTTGTCACAATATTTCCAGTTCCCCCACAACAGTTACAAATGAATATGATTTTTTCCAGAAATTTGGAAGAAATGACATTAATTTCAGATTGCAGTTTCAAAGAATCTGGAAAGTTCATGGTGATATGCTTGTCCTGCACGAATGTGCATCGGCTTTCCTTTCCCTATGCCATTGCTTCTCTTTCACATCTAGCAAACACTGATGACTGTGAATGGACATTCGTGTTTGAACAGTGCTACAAGTAGGTTTTAAAAAATAAGAGTTAAAACCAATGACTGGGCCAAGCCCACAATGTAAATGATACAGGGCTTCTTACCTGTATACTCCTGAGACCAAAAGACATCTGAAAATGAGTTTCTGGAGCTGAGGATGTAGCATGGTTGGTAGAGTGTTTGCATGAGGCCCTGGATTCTAATCCAGAATTGCATAAACAGAGTGTATAATGCACCACTTGGGAGATGAAGGTAGGAAACTCAGAATTTTAAGGGATTTCCATCACACAATCCACTAGAGGACATCCTGGGCTATATGAAACCTTGCCTCTAAAACTAAAAGAAAGAATGAATAAATGAAAGGAAGGAACGGGAATAAAGGAAAAGTGCTCAAAACCTCACTACTGTTTTGGACAGATGTGAAAAAGAATCCAGCCAATAAACAGAAGAGCAATGAGTCTGGACACTGTAGGAGAGGAAGTACAGACACGAGGACAGTGGATTCTCATCAAAAGGGAGAGGTAAAAGTATAACAGTAAAGATGGGCTCAGAAGGCACTGTCGGTAGGCAGAAGGAGGACACGCAAAATCAGAATAATGTCCACTGAAGGGAAAATACTTTATGTGCTTATGTGTGGCATAGAGCACTTTTTTTTGAAGGGTGTTAGCATCAGAGGGCAGAAAGGAAGCCAGAGTGGATAGGGACTTTTAAGGAAAATAATCTTCATAGGGCAGATTGAATACTGCACAGAAATCTTCACACTACAGGTCAATGACTTTGCAACCTAACCCAGACAAAAGAGAAAGAGCAAAACCAAAAGCCTGAGAAATAAATTGATTCTGTCTGCATTTTAGGAAATTATTATAGTCAGAGGATAGGCCAGAGCACTGTCACGTGATGTTGAAGAGCCACCGAGAATGAACACAGACAGGGTTTTTTTTCTACCCACCAAAGACAGTGAGTCTGAACCAGGAACTGTGAGACCCAGGATTTTCCAACTGAACCACTGCTTGTTGCTTTGGAGCCTGTCTTGGAACTAGCTCCTGTAGACGAGGCTGGCCTTGGATCACAGAGAGCCTCCTGCCCCAAATGCTGGGATGTTCTGTTAGAGATTATGTGCATATAAAGGTATCTAGGTGCTTGTAGGCAGGGAGCTCAGTTAGCCGAGTATGAAACTGGGGTACATGCCAGTATCTAATATTTTGGGGCAGAAATGGAGAACAAGGGGCTAGATGAGATGAGCTCGTTAGAAGACTGGAATAGTCTGGAGAGTTTTCACAGGCATGCACTGTCAGTAGCTTTGCATATGCAAATGCCAGTAGGGTCCTTATGGATGAGTGAATTCTGGCTGCAATAAATTTTATGATAAACCCTTTCCGCTGTCCTGCACACTGCTACTGTGGCCAGTCACTGTTGTCCTCTGATTAATGACTCTCTCTTTTTCATATATACACGGAATAGTGCTGAGATTATGGTGACTCCTATTGGCTGATATCTCTTAGCCTAACATGTACAGTTGAGACATCCTACGTTGTATGTATTTTGACTCAAGGACTAGTACTGCTTTTTACTTATCTTGACACTTGTAACATCTCTTTCTTAGAGAAAGACTTTCCCCTTTCTCCTTTTTAACAATCTTAGACATTTCATTTGCTCTTAGTTTTCACACATACACACACACACACACATGCACACATACACCACATATTTGAACTACAATATTATATCCAACATATGTACAGTAATCAATAGAGGATACTTAAAATTTCCATCTTTTCATTTGTAATCATTTGTTGCAAACCTTCACATTATTCTCTGACAATTAGTTGTCATGTGCTGGATTTAACCTGTTGTATATTAGAATTCCTTCACCCTCTGTCTTCTGGTTCTCATTATGTGCCTTCTCAGTCTTCCTCATTTTTGCTTTCCCTTCCCAGCCTTCTGACTTTAGACTTATACGTAGTAACCTTTCTGCTTCCACAAAGGGATGGCAACCTGTGGTGCTGTGTTTCTGTGCCTGCCTTATCTCACTTTATGTAATGCCTTCTACTTCTATCCACATTATCAAACATAACAAGATCAAAGCCCTTTTGGACTCAAAAAAAATATTCTATTGCCTCTATCCAACACACTTTTAGGTTGCACACATCCATTACAGGATATCTCAATTGAGTTCATGTCTTGGCTAATGTGAATGATTTGGTACTAACCATGAGCATATGCATAGCCTGTGCCATAAAGGTTTCTTTCCTTCTAATATATACCCAGTAATGGAATTACTGAGTGGAAATATGAAGAAAGTGTTGATAGAAGTGTTGCTAAGAAGCCAAAATCTGCAAGTTGAATCTCAATAATGGAGTAAAAGGAAAGAGGACACTAGAAGTGTGGTTATGTGCTTACCTGACCACCGATGCAAAGAACTGACAGAAAACCAGGTAAAACAGAGTTGAAGAAATGGCTTCTGTTTAAGACACATTGAGACTCAGGCAAAGTTTGGAGGGAAGCAAGAACATAAACTGCATTTTAGATGAATGGAGAATTGTGAGTAGCTTAATTTACAGAAATAGATTTAATTTTTCCCAAAAGATCACATGCAACAAGGAGAAATGATGCCTCTGAATTGAATTCTGATAAAACAAAATTATTCAAAATACAAAAGGAGGTTGAATTTATTGTGGTAAACTGGAATGTATGTTGTAAAAAAAAAATGGCAAGGAGAGTGAGTCAGAGGGGTCAGCAGAGATGCAAACTCCAGGAAGGGAAGCAACTAACCAAAGTAACGGGATGCTTCCTCCAAACTGAACAGAAAATCACCTTTATAGTTAATGGTCTGGACAGAAGACCAGGAATCTCTTCCTAGACTAGGTTTTCAGATGCAAAACACCTCCCAGACTATGATTTCTTAAAGAAGGATAAGACACCAGGGACTCCATTATGCTATGGGGACTCCATTATGCTCATGAGGTGAAAAGCAAATGCAGAGAAAGAATCTCAAAGAATGTGCTGTTTTGCAAGTAAAATATAGAAAATGATACTTGCTGCAACCTTTACAAGAAATCTTCAGGAGGAAGACTTGATGGAAAAATGCGTTCAGAGAGATGATTTTCCCCCCCAAAAATGCTTAGTTTAGTTTGGAATTTAGAAAGTCTGCATTTGTCGTACAAATCAATTCACTCTATATTAACCTCAGTACTCACTGAATTACTTTACTTTGAATTTAAACATGAAAGTTTATGTAATCAGTGTAAAAATTAATCTGTCTGGATTAATTAAAAAAGAATAAAAGTAACTATAAGTTAGAACTTCTTCACCGAATTGTTAAGCTCTCCAAAACGAAGCGGGGAAAAAAATAGATCATAGATATGATTTACTTGATAGAATTCACATATATTCTTACATCGAGTTTTTAAATTGTCTCTGAAATATATTTTTACTTTTGGAAACAGACTTTTTGACCATGATTACTGCTTGGGCTTCAGTTTCTCTTATCAAAATAGCACCAAAATAATTCAGGAGCTTGTTTTAAAATTCTGAGAAAATTTCCAAAATTCAAAGAAAACTCTGAGCTAGCTCTTTGAGGCTGATGTGTGAGACAGTGAGGAAGGGTGATGGTTGATGTGGAATTTATAGTTCCATAAAGTCCTCATGTAAGCCCATTGGTAAAAAGTAATCCATGCACATTTAGAGATTTATCCAGATAGACTCATTTATCATTCAAGTACCCAATGCATGTATGGGATTGGATGCTATCCATCACAATTCTCTGGAGTAGATCTAGAGACCTCGTTAAAAGACAGTATTGCCTTTACCAGATGTGGAGCAGGGCCTACAATACTGTTTCTGCCACAAGTTCCTCCTGGTGTCTGTATGAACACCTTGGCCAAGTTCTAGAATACTTTTTTGTTATATTTACATGGAAGTAAGTCTGGCATGATCAAAATGGGGGAAATGTTAGAATATGGTTCCATAAATTAAAATGTATCTCCTCTGGAGATCAACCTATTGCTACAGTAAAACACATAACGCTAACTCCTCTCATTTTGAAGATATGTAACTGACACCATGCCTTTCTTACTGTGAACTGGTATTACTATTGCCAAAACTACCATTATACACTCTTTCCCACTTACCTATCTGCATTATTATAATACTTCTGAATTTTAATGTGTGAATTGCCTTTTGAGTATCATATGTCCTTAAATGAGAAAATAAATGCCTGCCACTTCTGTTAAAGAAAAACACTACCTAACAAAAAAATTATAAAATCTACTTCATTTATTTTAGATGTGATATATTAAGAGGCCCGATTTCAACTATACAAGAGATTTTCAGAGTTAATAAATATAAGAACACCATTAATTAAAACAAATTCATGGCCAAAGACAATAATTTTCTTCCTTTCATTTCTTTCTTTGTGTGTGTGTGTGTGTGTGTGTGTGTGTGTGTGTGTGTGTGTGTGATTGGACTTCTCTTTATAGTTCTGGCCATCCAGCAACTCACTGTAGACAAGGCTGACCTCCTTAAACTCAGAGATCTGTCTACCTCTGTCTCTGGAGTGCTGGAATTAAAGGCGTGTGCCATCACCATCCAGCTAATAGTATGTTTTCTTCTTTTTAAATTTTAAAAACAAAACAAAACTGTACTTCTTGTCAGTATATTCAGCGTATAAACTGGCATTTTCATTTTCTCGGTGTATTGTATTATGATTCAGTAAAGAAATAATAGCAACAAAGACTTCACGTTGAAGGTAATTAGTTTCAGGATGCTGTAACAGGTGATGCATTAATAGCTCAGGTAAAAATGGAGGTGCATTCGATGAATTTCCTCACATTAAAAGATGAGAAACAGGCTCACAAAATGTTCTGTGTTCATGCAATGATGTCAAACTACATGTGAAGATCACATTCCTTCAGTTTTGTGTTCTAAGTATCTGGTGAGCCTGAACAGAAAATAGCATTACTCAATACAGAATAATTAACCGATTATGTGCTTGTCCACCCAGAACCATTAATTCAGCTGGGAACCAGAAAAGCAGTCCATAGTGAGCTATAGCGCTCTCATTTCAACAGTGTGAAACATTTGTGATTTTTCACGGATGCTCCGGTTTCCGCAAGTGCCCATGATACTTCACCTGCTTTTCCAATTTGTCTCCGAGACTATGCTCTGAGTCGATGATCCCTATTATGTCATGTCAATACAGTGGCTAAATGATGATAAATAATTGAATATGTGGCAAGTAATCCACATCTGATTGTCAATCATCTTAGTCAAGTACTATTTCCCTAATTGAAGGGAGAGTGGCTGCCATTTCAAATTCTGTATTTCTATATCTGTAAACATCCGCAAATATACCCGTAAAATAAAAATATGCATTCGCAGAGATAATTGACATTCAAAGAAAACTGAATATGGAAAACAAATTGTTGTTTTATTTTTATAATTACAATTTTATAATTAAAATTATGCATTTTAGAAAAATATTATTATACCTTTCACAATTTAGTGATAGTAATGAAAGAATGTAAAATGTGCATTTTATATTTTAATATTTCCAATGCATGGAATTTGATATTTGCATTATTTGTGTAGTTTATATAATCCAGATAGTCTGTCATTTTTAATCATGTGCTTGAGTGGATTCCCAAGAAAATGAGTTTTAAATTGTTTCGACATTTAAAACCATCACCCTAGTGAACAAAAGGTGCAATACCTTTACAAGTCCAACTCACACACAGGGCACCATTGAAGGTACCATTCTAGCAAGAAAGTAGTAAAGGAGCAGTACTACATACAACCCCTCCATCTAATATTTTTATTGTTAAACCCTTGGCTTGAGAAACTGAGATGTACCACTCCCTCCACTAGAGGGCGGAAAAGAGGCGGCAGCCACTGCCACTCAGGTGTTCGATTCAGTTCAATGTTCTAGACAACTGAGAGACCATTGGAGAAAACAGCAAAGATTTATTGCTGGTTCGTTTTAGCTAGTTTTGAATTAAAGAAAATTCTAAAAAGATTTCAAATGTTCATGCATATCTATAAGATCTGTGTAACCACGCAGTCTTGTTCTTCCCTGGCCTAGATACTAGCTTGAATTCATCAAGGTTGAAAAACCAAGAGTCATATTTGATTCTTGGCCCAGAAACATCTACAATTTTTCACACTTACAAAGCACAAATATGGGTGGTACATTGTCTCTTTTATCATTCTCCTTGAGATATAATGTTTTCCAATTAAAATATTTAATCAAAATGATATGGGTATAAATTTACTGTCTACTGAAGTTACCATCTGAAAAAATGTGGTTTTAGCAAAATTTAATGTAAAAAAAAAGGAAATTCTATAAAATGATAAAACTGAGACTGAAGTAAGGCAGGGATCCGAATGAGCAATTACTAAATTTTTCCAATGCAGGAACAATTACAAGAGGAGCCCGCTGTGAACCTCACAGTGAACATATCCAGAAAAGTAACTGTTACAGATACTTCGGAGGCTTTTACCTTGGTCTTTAAATTAAAGGGGTACAGACACCTTTCAGAAAGAGCGAAGAAAATAGACCAAATGCCGCTCCTGTGTCCTGGTCCCATCAATACAAAGGAATTACTCTGACGTCATTTTCAACTGTGACAAGAAAGCATGTTTTGGGTAGGAATAGAAAACTTCTTAGAACGATTTTGGAAGAATAACAAGACAGCTAAGAATATGAAGGATTAACCTAAGACCAACCAATTGATAAACAAAACATATGAAGCTCTTTTAATCCTGTTGTAAAACGTAGTACTTAACTATCTTAAGGACGTGTAGAGAACATGCTTGAACATGATCCGTTAACTTTTAACACTGTTTTTTGTTTGTTTGTTTAGCAATATTCTACCTCAGCATCTTACTCTTCATTTATAGAAAAGTATGCCAAATGACATAAAAGGCCAAATAAATCCATAGTTTTTCACTATTAGAAACATAAGAACCACACAGGAGTACAATGAAGACTCCCTAATCACCCGTAACCAAAGTTTCTGTCAAAAAACTACTTCATCCAAGACACCATACAATTGCGGAGGCAAAGCACAACTGCCAGGGAGCCGGTTTAGTCTGGCTGTGTTTATCAGCTTACTCACAGCCTCCAGAGCAGTGTCTGACACGTAGTCAATCTGCAATCCAATTTTTGTGGGCAAATAAAAACATAATTCAAATTCATGATAATGTATTTATAGTATAATTTTGCTATGTATCTATCTATGCAAGTGTCTGGGTGGGGGACTGTGTACGTGCTATAGCACCTGAAGAGGCCTGAAGAAGGTGTTAAGGTATTAGAGCTTCTGGAGCTGGAGTTATAGGTAGGTGTGAGTCACCTGACCTTAGAATGTGATCCTAGGCAAGAGCATCAAGCACTCTTGCTCACTCAGCCATCTCTCCAGTCCCAGCTTGCGTTGTTTTCAGAGTTCATGTAATTCCTTAATTAAGCCCTCTGCTTATTTGCTTATGTTTTAGTTTCCCTTTTCAAATACTTGAGCACAGTTCAGAAATATAGGCAAAAGAAGATACTATCAGAGCCATACGTAGTTAAGACTTTTCCCATCATATCTGAGTAAATGAACAAATTGTTACAACCCTGGAAAAGTTAAGCCAGTAATTTTGTAACTCTTATTTAAAAAATAAAACAGATATTTTTTAATTATATGCATTTAATTCATTTAACATTCTTTCTTTATATTAATATGTTATCATTTATGATATGTTGATTCTCATATGTAGGAAAACAAATTTCTCATTCAACAAAATTATGCAAATATTTTCCATCTGCAGGATTGTTCTAGTTCTTTGTTTTTAGTTCCTTGACAGTAATATTTTAAAATTATTTCTTTAAATAGAACAAAGGTTGCTTTATATTGTTAAGCTTCTATCAAGTCAGACCTCAGACAGAGGGCTCTAAGTCACATGTAAATAATAAAGGATTAGCTGTCATGTATGGATATGTTAAATACATGCAGGCATAATCATTACATCATCCAAAGTTCAACTTCTAGACTTCCTTTATAAATTTGGCAAGAGTGGGAAAAATGAATAAGAACAGAACAAAGTTTCCACGGGTCAGTGAAATTTTCTGTAGGATATAACAATGAAGGATGCATATGTATCAAGGCAAATATAGGGCACCAATGAAGGACTCCAAACTATGGTGACAAATGTCCCTTTCTCTTAGAGATGTGGATGGGGGGGGGGCTTGGAACATGTGTGAAATCTCTGCTCAGTCTTGCTATGAATCTGAACCTGTTCAAAAAATGACTTTATAAAATGATTTAATGCCTATGAAGTCTAAAACGTAGTTTTAAGTTCTTCTATGACAGGTTGCATTCATCAAATGAGGCACAGATAATCAGCAAGTTAACACTATTTTAAAATAAATACCAAACATCTAAATGCAGTATGATACGAGTAATAACTATAACATCTTGTTTTTGGAGAGAGCCTGATTGGCAGTCACCAAACTGAAATCTTCGTTTTTCCTCGGGGTTAATAGATAACACGGAAGGTCAGTAGAACATGAGTCCCTTTGCTCTGCTTTGAGTACTCATGATCTGACTGATTCCCACACACATGACGTCACCTGCTGGCTTTTCTCTTCAGTCTTCCATTACTTCAACCCTTGCTTCACCACTTGCAACTACTCAGCCTCTCAGCTATACCTAGGGAAGAACTCCGAGTCCCCAACCTAATGGAGTTAATTATAAGAATAAAATAGAAAGTGAAACCTTTCTGTCCTTGTTCATACATTTATTGAGGAATTTACAAACCAACTGGGTGAAGAAAAGCTTTCTAAAAGATGTCATTGTGTCAAGACACCAACAGGTAGCAATAGCTTTTCTGAGTACTCATTTTAGTTATTCAACAATCTACATGGTATTATATTATCATTTCTGACGAGTAGATTTTTCAAAAAAAGGGAAACAAAACTGCAATTTAAAAAAATAATTTAAATTTTTATAGAGAGGTTTTCTGTTTGGAGAAATGAGTCCTTAAATATTTCCTTGGAGGGTCCCATGCTTTACGGAGCATTTTATCTTCAGATGTTCAGTTGTCATTACTATACTTTTGGAAATCCTTTAAATTATTCACCTATTTTATAGTTGGTTATATTTTTAAATGGAAACGAATTATGTATTATGAATTTTAATTATTTGAGATATAAACAGGCAATATATATTTCTTCTCATCCATTGCTCTACTTTTGTGTTGTCTTAATATTATATTGAAGTTTAAAAAAATAAAAAATAAAATTTTAAAATAAATTTATTTTTAAGTAAAATTTTTGAATCTGGAAAAAATACAGTGCATTAGTTTTTTGTTGATAATTATTTTCAATCCAGCCTAAGTAAACTTTGTCTATTTTAAGAGGAATTTTTTTCATTGATTGTACTTTAGGAAACTTAAATGTCTAAATATTTAAATACTTGGTCAATTTATAGCTATTTATTGTGTATGGCATGAGGAAAAATTGAAATGTTTATATTTTCTCTTTGATTGATGTCCAATTCTACAATTGTTAAAGCATGTTTCTTTACTCACAGAATTGTCTTGTAATTTTTGTAGTAAACCTAACAATGTATTTTTTCAATTTATTTTTTATTTTTATTTATTTACTATTTATTTATTATTTGTTGGCCTTTAGATCTGTTTTTCCACTAATAAGACACTTTCTTAGTAAAAGTCTTAAATCAGGTTATTTTCAAACTTTTCTCTTCCTTTCCATTTGAAAGTTGGCCATTCTGGATAATTTATGGATGTTTTTAAGTTATATGACTTGTATTAGTATTTTCCAAAGAAAGTGTGCAAGGAATTTTACTACATTTATAGCTAAGAAGAGTTGCTTTGTGGCATTGTTCAGTCCTCCAATCTATAAACATGCACTTATTGACTGATCTCCTCAGCAATTTCTCTCACTGAAAACTTTATAATTTTACACTTTTCAGTATAAACGTTTTGCCCAGCATTTCACCAGTTTCTTTTTGTAACTTTGGTTTCTGGTCATAATGTACATGTAATTTTCAACTGTTTTATTAATATATAATACTTCAAATCTGTTTGCTTTGTATCTTTCAGCCTTGATGAATTCCTCAATTGATTCAAGTAGTTTGTATGTGCTTTATGACTTCCTATGTGTGTGGAGTGAAAGGTTTTTACTTTCCTTCTCACTTGGGCTTTATCTTCCTTATTATGATGACTTGGAACTCTAGCACAATGTTGAACAGAATTAAAGAGAGTGCTTCCGGGTTTTGATCCTACTTCATGTTCTGGCTTTGTGGGAGCCTACCCAGTTTGGATGTTCACCTTCCTAGACCAGGATCGAGGGGGGAGGACTTTGGACTTTCCACAGGGCAGGGAACCCTGACTGCTCTTCAGGCTGGAGAGGGAGGGGGAGGAGTGGGGGGAGGGGAGGAGGAGAGGGAGGAGTGGGAGGGAAATGGGAGGCGGGGAGGAAGCAGAAATTTCTTTTTTTCCAAAAAAAAAAAAATAAAAATAAAAATAAAAAATATATTGTCAAAAAAAATATCAAAGAGAGTGCTCAGTTTGTTCTTAGTATTTATTTTTCAGGGGAAATATTTACTAGAACTAGAGTTTCCAGAGCAATGGGACCGTTATAACACATATACCTGTACATACATACATACATGCACAAATGCACATACGTATGGAATGACAAACAAAATATAAATCTTCCATATGTAATTATCTAATTTGTGTAATGTATAATTTATATACTAATATTAATGATAATATTATAAGGACATATAATAAACTGACTAAAGAGATAATTCAGGCTATCTAATTGAAATCCTGGAAGTCCTACTACTCTTCTGGAGCCTTAGTATAGAAAGGGTTGTAGTTAAAGCAGTAAGAAGTTCCCGTGTGAAGGCTGCCTACTGCAGACCCAGAAAAGATGCTTTGCTAAACTCCATAGGCAGTCTGCAGTAAAGCGAGTGAGAGATGACACTGAAGATGGAGTCTCACGCTTCTTCTGCAGAACCCTTCCCTGACTGATGGGAAAACTCTGGTATTTTGGCTCTATTCAGTCCTTCAAGTAGATAATCCATATAGAAAGCAATTAGGCTTACTCAACCAGTATTTACCAATTTAAATGTAAATCTCTTCCCTCCAGCTATCCCAAGCAGAGCTTGAACACTGTTGAACATCTGACTACCTAACTGAATAAATAATAATATAAGTTATATTATAAATCTGTATGCAATTTATGAATTTATAAAATATTATAAATTTATAAATTAATACAATTATTAAACATACTACTAAAATGATATTAATTGGTGACCATTTCTTTTCACCAGATCAAAGTACTTCTTTAGCTTGAGACTGGTTGATGAACACCGTCAAATGGTTTTTCTTTTCCTCTTGAAAGAAGTAAATAATTTTTCTGTTTTATAATTATCCTGATTGATTTTGAATTTAAAACAAATTTACAGTCCTGGAATGTATAGTCATAGTCTATTATTTTAAGACATCTTTATAACCCATTTGCTAATGTTATGTACTCACTTCTGAGTCATATTGATATTTTTCTACTTCATCACTTTTGTTTTCAGGTTTTAACATTAGATGTTAAGATGCTCAAAAAAAAACCATTAGGGAACACTTTCTCTTTCTCTTGCTTTGACAATATTTACGGGTAATTTGATGAATATTTATTACATTTGATTGAGAAAATATCTGTTTCAGAAATGTCTTTATAGGTAAATTTTAAAGAAAAAATTATGAGTCTATAATTGCTTGGTTTTTATTTTATTTTGTAATAGGGTCTTGCTATATATTCCTCGCTGGCCTAGAACTCTCTATACTGACCTCATTGGCCCCATAAAAAGCAATTTGCCTCTGAGTCCCAATTGCTGGATTAAAGGTTTGTGTCATCATGCTTGACATTTTAAATATTCATTTTATCCCTCTCAGTAGCATTTTTAAATTCATACTGCAATTGTTTCTTAGATGTATGCAATTATTTTACTAAGCATCACTTAAAGAATTCTATTTAATTTCTCACCATTATTTCAGTCATATTTTAAAACAAATTTAAAATGCATCTATTTTATTTAAGTTCTTGATTTTCTTGACATATCCACTGATAAATGTATATGATAGAATTTATGATACACATTGTTAGCCTTTAAGCTGTATTAATTTTTCTGGATTATTTCTTTGTAACCTTATTAAAGCTGTTAACATTTTATAGTGTGCTCCACTGAGAAATGCCTAATGGCTTTGTCGGGTTTAAAAATCCCTAAAAGCCACTTTCCCCATACTACTTTAATGAACATTTTACAAGTTTACACAATGTGAGTAGCAATATCCTATGACTGACTGTTCTATTATCATTCCTAAATTCTTTTACTTAGATCACAAATATAATCACAAATTATTTAATAACCAAAAAGGAAATCTGCATGGTTTTATGTGTAACTTGTATAGTTGTTTATCTCATTAAATCTTTATTCTGGTCTTGATAAATATAATTCAAGTATAAATAATATACATAGCTCTGTAAGTTTAGCTTAAAATATATATCATTATTGCTTAAAAATGATGGGAGTTGGAGTATGTAGAGAAGCAATTAACAATGAAATCACTGTATCAACATAACAAATCATAAAATACATAGAAATTAATGTTAATTAATATGACAAGAAAATGGACAAAATTCTTTGCAATTTATTCAAGCTTGGTTATTTTTATATCACTCGTTATTTACTGTGTTATCATTATGAGGGGTCTTTATTTTGTCTTCAACTGGAGTAGAAAAATGGGACAGGCTGGATCATAAGCACCAAAATTATCTTTTGGAGTAGGTAGCCACTTGTTTTTTTTCCCCGGCCACCCAGACTCCTGAAATAATCACATAGAAACTAATTAATTAAATCACTGCTTGGCCTATTAGCTCTAACTACTTATTGGCTAGTTTTTACATCTTAATTTAACCCGTTTCCATTATTTTATATTTTACCATGATGTTTGTGGCCTACCGGTAAGGTACAGCATATCTATCTCTGGCTGAAGCTCCATGACTTCTCCTTAACTCCACCACCTTTCTCCTAGCATTCAGTTTAGTTTCTTTCTGCCTACCTCTATTCTGCTCTGCACAGACCCAAGACAGTTTCTTTTAACCAAGGGTATTCACACCATGCAGAGGGGAATCCCACATCACCTCCCCTTTTCTGTTTTTATAAAAAGGGGGTTTGTACTTTAACAAAGCAAAATTACATAGAAAAGACAAGTATCAAGCAAGAATTATAATTACAATATTTATATCTACTTGATCTTTTATCATAACTAAGGAAAACTACAACTATACTTATTTATTTTTCAAGTCCATCAAAGACCGCAGGAGAATATATTACCTAAGTAAACAGGAAGTGCATTGTAAGCAATTTCCAAACTCTAGAATTGACAGAGACATTTCGCTACCTCGACAGTCACCCAAAGTTCTTCTGTACCTTTGGGCATCCAATCTTCAGCCCACAGGCTCAAAGTATCCAGCAGATTTTTCCATGAATCAGGAAATTGCAAAGACAGTTCTGCCTATATTGGCAGTTTTTAGTCACTTTCTTTTGTGTCTTGCAGAATGTCTAGCAGACTCTTTCATGAAGCAGAAACCCTGAAGGAACATTTTACCTTTAGGCAAGTTTACCCATCATTTCTCTGTGAGTCCTGCATGCCCTGTTCATAGAGCATACCATCAAGAAGTCCAGGCAAGAACAGTTTCTTGCCCAAATAGCTAACAAACTCCATAAGGACCCTTTGATACCCATCTTCCTTTTGATGTAGCTTGGACATGTTGCCAGGAGCAAATGTGTTTCACTGTCATGAAAAGTCCTAAGTTCTTAAAATATTTTAAATGCCATATTCTGAAAGTCTCTTAAAGATTTGAAGAATACCTATCCATTTGAAATATATCTCTGTACATCTAGAAATCCTATCAAGACTACAAGTTGACTATTATAGATGACTCTTTATTAACCTATATTTCTTAATTATTCATTATATTTTTAATGAGCTGCACAAACACAATATCTTAATCAAGAGCAAAAATACATATAATCAGTATAACAAAATTGACCTTATATTTGTATCAATAAAGCAAATCCCCTACCAATGCAAATCCCTATAGCATATACCCTTTAAATTTAAACAAACATTTGTAAACACCATTTGGGAATGTGGGCATAGTTCTCTCCAAGGTGCTTCCTGTTTTTTTGTTTTTGTTTTTTTTTTATGAAGTATTTTCTTTTTGTGGGGTGTTCCTAGTGACCTTTTAGGGGGTCTTGGTTCATCAACCACATTTTTCTGGAAGTATTCCATGGGTTCTCATCTTCTGTGGAAATAAAAGAAGGATCTCTTTTCCAAAGCAACAAATCCTTATACACAAATTTGGAAGTCATAATACCTTTAGAACATATATGCTAGTTTAGTTTAGCAGCCCATACAATGAAATGTCTCTGTACTTAGCTCCTTCACAGTAAAAAAAATTCAAAGAAAACACAATAATATACATAATTCAGATGGTCTGTGTATATTCCATCTTTATGTGGCTTATTTATTTTTTACTCTATTACTTTTTAATATTTTATTATTTTTACTCCTTTAATCTATGAATGTCTGTACTCTCTTTAAATATTTTGTTTTGTTTTTAAAACCATTTATTTGTCTTTATAATTTTCTATACTTTTTTTCTCTCTACCAAGCCTACATACATTTATCCAACACTCCAACACAATGAGTCATTTAGAGTTCTTTTATATCTGAATCTATCCTATTGTGTATCTGTAACTTTTTTTCTGATTTGAAGAGCTTTTAAGATGGTAAACAACTTGGTTATAGTGGCTCTGGGTGCTGGCTCTGCTTCTTTCCACTTTCAAAATGGTGGAGGTACGATTACTGCCCTTGCTGGGACTTCCAGGTTGGAGTCATGCTCAGCATTTTGACTCTGAGAATGAGCATGCAGCACATAAACCCTTTTTATCCGAGTAATAGCTAAATATGCCATGCAGAGCATTGCATGGCCTGGAAATATCTCTGTGTATGGCAGCAGGAATCTGACATGCTCTCCTGCCCGTGCACTCCTAGCAGTCCTAATCCTGCTACCTGCCCAGGTTGTGGGCACTGAGCTGCAGGCATGGTCTCAGCTACTTTCCTCCTAACCTGGGCCCACAAACCCCACTCACGTGCCCCATAGCCAAATTTCCCATATGAGCCAAAGCCATTCATGCTGCCGAACCAGGAAGCCGCCCTTTTGAAACTGCATAATTTTTTTTTTCCTACCTCTGAGTCAAGAAGACCTCTCTTAGGGGAGCTGAAGCAAGCTGCCATCTGAAAAAATATGTTACTAGACTTTGTGGAGTCTTTTTTGTTTGTTTGTTTTTGTCTAGAGTTCCCTTCCAAGTTCTCTTAGGTTTAATGTGGATATAGTCGACCACGTTGTAGCACCAAATTTGTGATAAGTGGCCGCTTGTTTATTGCCCAGTCACCCAGACTCCCAAAATAATCACATAGAAACTATATTAATTAAATCACTGTTTGACCTATTAGCTCTAAATTCTTATTGGGTAGATTTTACATCTTAATTTAAACCATTTCTATTATTTTGTGTATACCATGTGGCAGTGGCTTAGTGCCAAAGGTCTGGCACGTCTGTCTCTGGTGGCAGCTCCATGACTTCTCCTTGACTCTGTCTCCTTTCTCCCAGCATTCAGTTTAGTTTCCCCCTTCTGCCTCTATTCTGCTCTGTGAAAGCCCAAGACAGTTTCTTTATTAATTAGTGATATTCACAGCATACAGAGGAGAATTCCACATCGTTCTTTGGCTTTTGGTTTTAGAAAGAGCAAAGTCCATGACATCAGCTTTAGAAGAAAGCTTTCTATAGCTTTTCTGGAAGCAGAAGAAAGCATCTGAGACAGAGATAGGGAAGGGGAGCCCAAAATCATTGGGTCCATATTTTACTCCCAGCAGAAGAAGATTGTTCTACACTCCAGAGATCAGCTCTCAGGAGCTAAACAGCTGGGCCATTCTACACTGTTACAATGACAACTAGGAAACTTGAGACATCAGCTGTTTTTGTGGATGCTCCGTCTGAGCTCACATTAATGTTGTCATCATAACAGTTCAGAGGGAACGTTTACAAGCACAGTTGAGGTCGCAAGTTTACATGGTGGAACATAAAATTATCACAAAGATCTTTCTTTATTCATGGGTAGTGATAAAAGTTGTAGAGAATGTTAATCATGTTTCATGTTGCAATTGAAGAAAACTTTTCATAAAGATCCTCCTACATTAAAGCTTCCAAAAACATTAGGAAAGACTATTGTCATTTTCAGAGTCCTATAAACAAACATAAATGCTACTACCATGATCTTTGCACAAATAATAATGGGATTTAGCTTGAAGTATTTTCTTGTTTACTTATGAAAGCAAGAAAATAGACCCCAAATTCTTATTTTGTCCTTCTCTATATCAATAAAGGCATGGAAGCACTAATGGTTGTTTCCCACTCCTGCAGGAAAGCAAAAGGGCACAACTTTGCTAGAAAAAAATAGCTATCTTTTTTTAAGAAAGTCAACAAATCCAACCTTTCTACAACAGATATGGAACTTTATCTGCGAGCTTTAAAGAATCTTTCCCATCTTGGACCTACTAAGTCTCTAGGAATCAAAAATCAGGTCATTTATCTAAGAAAGTTAATTTTGAAATTTTTAAAAACCATTTTATAAACAAAATCATTGATAAATGAAATAGACATTAATTAAACATCACCCATTTAAAAACCAAAGTTCAATTTTTTTAGCATATTTGCAGAATTGTGCGACTGCCACTACAAGCTGAATGTAGAACATTTTAACAAGTTCAAAAACGCCTCATACCCAGTCACTCCTGAATTAGCCCTCCTGACTGATTGAACTCTTTTCTAGACAACCACTGGTCTATTCTCTCTATATAGTTGCATATTCTGGAAATCATATAAGGATAAAATCACAGAGTAAGTCTTGTGATAAACTTCTTTCATTGAATATAAAAACTTTCTTTATCTTTCATCAATGCTAGAACACTCAGATATTTCTTTTTGTCAGTTAACAAATAATACTCACTCTATGGCTATAACACATCTCATTTATTTAATATGTTGGTAAACACTGGGCTGTTTTCATTCTCCCAGCTGTTCTTCTTCCTTCATATTCCTCTTTTGACAAAATCCGGCTGTGAATCACAGGCTGTCTCATATATATATGAGAATGAAATATAAATATGAAATATATTTTATAGTCTCCTCTCCACCCAGCCCTTCCTGAGTGCTGATATTGTAGGTGTGCATTTCTATCCTTGCTTCCTTTCAATTACAAAATGCATAGACAGTAAAGCTATATAAATTTGTACCCCAGAGCTTGCACGCACATGTGTTTTCATTTTTCTTGAACATTCACATAGAAATTTAATTGCCAGGCCATACTGAAACTCTATGGTTGACTTTATAAGTAAAGCAAACCAATTTTCCAAAGAGCTTGTTCCATTTCATATCTAACCAACAGTACCATTTGATTTTTCTCCAGGACCTTATATTGTTCATAATTTTGTATTATTGCTTTCACAGTGAGTGTGAGATAGTATTTCTTGGTGGGTTTTATTTATGTTTTTCTAGTGATGTTGAATAATGTTGTCTCTGGGCAGAGATGAACAAACTTCTGTTCACCTCATATAAAGAACCAAGATAGACCAAAGTACCAAAGTAAAGATACCAATGAAATAAAACTTGCTAAACCAATGAGTACATTGAGGGTACTTCAGGTATAAGTATGTGTGAGGGATTATGTTCGGGAGCACGAATGACTCAACCTTAAATACATCACCTAAAGTTCATCCCACATTGGTAACAATTCATAAAAACTGAAACCCATGAAATCTTCACATGATTTACTGGTAGCTTGACAGGTCACAGCAACCTATACAGGCAGTTTCAAGGTTGGAATATCCTTCCTAAGCAGATATTTGAGAGAGAGAGAGAGAGAGAGAGAGAGAGAGAGAGAGAGAGAGAGAGAGAGAGAGAGAGAGATCATGTGTGCAGGTTTGACATAAATCATGCTCTAGCTCTCTCTGGTTGTAAGGTTACTTCTCTAGTGTCATAAACTCAGGAAAATAGTTAGTGGCATTTATCTCAATTAGGGTTTCTCTTGATGTGAAGAGAAAGCATGACCACGGCAACTCTTATAGAGGAGAACATTTAATTAGAGTGATGTACAGTTTCAGTGGTTTACTCCATTTTCATTCTGGTGGGACATGGCAGCATGCAGACAGATAGGGTGCTGGAGAAGTAGCTGAGAGTCATACATCTTGATTGACAGGACACTGGAAGTGAGATGTCTACCATGCTGAGCATAGCTTGAGAAAAAGAGAACTCAAATTCCACCCACTTCCTCTAAATGGAACATACCTACTCTAACAAAGCCACATCATAAAAGTACCATTCCCTTTGGTTTCCTTCTTTTTCTTTCTTTCATTTTTTTTGTTTATTTGAGAAAGGGCTTATCTATGTAGTTTTGGATCTTGTCTTCAAACTTGCTCTGTAGACCAGACTAGCCTTGAACTCACAGAGATCCTCCTGCCTCTTTCTCCTAAATGTTGGGATTAAACATGTGTGCCTCCACCACCCAGCTATCCCTTTGGTTTTCTTTCAAACCACCACAGGATTGATCATTTTTCCATATTGAATGTTTAAATATTTTCAGTTAAAAAAATAGGTATTCAAAGCCCTTCATTATTTTTAACTGAACTACTAACATTTTGCTTAGGTAATATGAACTACTAACATTTTTATTAAGTATTGTTAAGTTCTTATATATTTTGAATATTAATAATTACCAAGTATTTCAATATTCTATTATAATGTCTTGCTTCATTTTTCCATTATGCTAGTAGTAATAAATTAATTAAAATATTAATTCGAATTTAGTGTTTTTATTTTACAACACTTAATTTTGATTGATACTCAATACCTAAGAAACCATAAACATTATTGCCCAACAATGATTGAGCCCTATGGTTTTTTCCAATATATTTATAGCTCCTGATCTTACATATAAGGTCTATAATTATTTCAATTAATTTAAGTATCTTGTGAGAATTATAAGGTATCCATTTTAATTTTCTTTCAAGTGGTTATCTACTGTAATAGCATTTCCTGAAAAAAAAATCTGCCATTTCTTCATTCTATTGTCTTGGGAACATCTCCTTAATCATGTCTTTTTGCTTATTTGCTTCTTTGATATGTTCATTTGATTCCAATCAGTTAAGATGTTGGCTGCCACTAAATTTTCTAAACTCTAATCTCTTTTCACTACATAATAGCGGGATTTTAATAAGAATATTTTATTTAAAACTGATAAGTAGAAACCAAAATGTAAACAGCTCTCAAGACAAATATACTTCTATATTTCTTTCTTTATTTTTTTGAAAACTGATAATGTCTGGACTTGCCTTCAGGCTGCCCTTAGTGCGCATCAATGTTAAATATAACATATTGTGAATTTCTTGATTCACACCCAGCGCTGATTTTCAGTTACTCTCATGCTTTCTCCATCCACAAGACTGGGGCTCATCTGTGAGTGGGAGTTATTTTCCAGGCCCTTTCCAAAGTTCACCAACTGTTTCCTTATTTTATCACTAAGATAGTGTTTCGCCTGTGGGAAATGTTCGTGGGATCCAGGAATAGTGTGCTGGAAAGAAAATGATAGCACTTAGTAAACTTTCTTCGTGTGCCTTCAGCTTGAATGTACAGGAAACTGTTTTGCAATAGATAGATAGATAGATAGATAGATAGATAGATAGATAGATAGATAGATAGATGATAGATAATAGAGCATTTTTAAGATTCAATTAGAAACATGGAAAACAATTAAAAAAAAAAACACTGCCTATGGTCTTCCCTGTGATTCTGCAAAAAATTTCTGGTAAGAATTTCTGTACCCCTTTCATTTCTGATCGTTACATTAGAAACAAAGTCGAGTTTGTTTTACACAGATCGTAATCTTAGAAATACAGTTGCCATATTCGCTGAAATGGTCCAGTCCCTAAAAGCTGGCTATTTATCACCTAAGGAATTTAGGAAGATTTACAGTAAAATCAGCTTTTAAAGTATGAAAGATGTTCAATATCGATTGTGGTAGGAACAGCAAAAAGTCTGCATTTTAAGCAACTTTGTCTGCCTTGAACATCAGCAGATGCTGTTGATGAATCCCAAATAGGAATATGTGAGATTTATCCTCCTCTATGCTCTCCTCTCAGCCAACATTATCCATTCACTCAGGAGCACTTATGTTCCTGGAACAAGAACAACAAAAAGAAAGAGCTCTTGAAATGCATCAGGGAAGAATTATTTCTGCCTTGAGAAAAGAAAAGCATTTTATTGTTGTATTTCATTTATACAGTATATGGAAATAGATTTATAATATTGTCTTTAATGCTATCAGAGAATATTTTGGTGCAAAATTCCACTTATCCAAATAAAATGATTTCCAAAGTAGCTTTTAATAGCCAAATATTTATCTTGACCTCATTATGCTCCCTTTGCAATGAAGCTACAATAGCCTACAATGGCCCTATTTTCTGTGAATATTATATTGCTTTTTCTTATTTGTACATGTGTGGAATGTGTGCTCATGTGTATGTGCATGCATATATATGTGAATGCATGTGTGTGTGCACACATCTGGAGGCTGGAGGTCAATGTCAAGTGCCTTTCTGTATGCTTTCACCATTTTATATATTTGAAATAAAACCTCTCACTGAATCAGGAGAGGTTTGTCACTTGGCATTGATAGCTATTCAGTGATCTGCAGCCATCCCCTTAGCTTCTTGCATACAGTGCTAGACTTAAAGACACTTATCAGGCGTAGCTTTTTATACGTACTGAGCATTGAAACTCAGGCCTTTGTGTTTGTACAAATCCTTTACTTACTGGACCATTCCCAGCATTGATAATGATTTGTCTAATCTAGTAGGGTTAATAATACATTTTGTATACTTATTCCCCACAGTGTAGCCAAGTTTAACAAACACACGGCAGCATTTGTCTTAGAGCATGAAGACCCGCAATGTTGGAGTAAGAGAAATCAAACTAAAATGCAGTTACTGGAACATTATTGACATCAGTGTATAAGCACAAAATTGCAATTACTTTCTTCCTGGCAAATTAGTATAAAAACAAAGCTCTAGAAATAGTTATAAAGATAGACTTAGACAGAAATAAACAGAATAGTTATAGGATGCTGGGAACTAGAAAATCTTCATGAACTTTTTTTTGACAATTTGAAAAATAAATTTTAGATAGGAAGTGTGGAAAATCAGATTGTAGAATTAAATACTGCATTAGCTGATGCACTTGGAATTAAAACCATGTGGGGAAATAGATTAGAGGAAAACAAACACAACAAATAACAGATGATTACAATGGGCGGGGAAATAAAGAGGAAGTTTAATGTCCATTGATGCATATCCTTTATTTTTAATTCTGATATTTGTATAATATAATACATTACAGATAGAAAACAACATTTCCATTTGCTTACTAATGCAGAACGCTTAAAAGAAATAGCAGGATACAGTAAAGCAGATGGATCATCATAGAAGGTTAAATATTCTGTGGTTTTTTCCCATTAAAACTTAAATATCAGTGATTATTCTGAGCAAATAATGATTCCTGCCAGGAATCAACCAAAAATTTCAGTCTCAAGAGAGAACTACTAGATACTTGTAATAAGTCCAATAGACAATTATTAGAATACCACACCCAAGTAATTTTATTTGCTGTATTTAAATATGTATAATTTACATATGTATTTGAATTATACATGTATATTTATAAATTCATGTGAGTATAGTAGTCACCTCCCATACCTGAGGTTTCTGTATCCATGATGTAGCCAACAACAAATGGAAAACACTTTGCAAAGTAATTGTGTCATCACTGAACATAAATGACAAAAAGCAAACTTTCTTGCTCTTATTTTTCAAAAACGACACTAGGATTACTATTTATATTACATTTCCACTGTTCTAGATATTATAAATTGGAGGTGATCTAAAGTATATAGTAGCATATGCGTAGGTCATTTGCAGAATAGGCACTATTTAACCTAAGGGACCGAAGCATCTATATCTTGGTAAAATATGGGTCTGCCATAGCTGGAATCTGAAATGCTGCATAGCTTGGATGCTTTGTAGCTTGTGGGCAAGTGTGTAATTGCCATGGAACCTTTAGGAGGTGAAGTCTGGTTGAAGATGGTTACAAGAAATGGGTATTCGACAATGACATGTGTCCCTGATTCCTATCTGGCAGCTTCCATGTAAACAAGACATCGTGTCACTTCTCATTACCACTGATGGAGATGCTGTGTCTTGCCAAGATGGACTGAAATTTCTCTGGAACACACATGCATGTACAGACATACCCCCCCCACATAAACACACAAACAATTTGGTGAGGGTATTTATATATGCACAGCAGGCATAGTGAAGTGGAAGGTTTCTGCAATAGATTGTCTTGCACAAAACATAGAAGTCTATGTTTTTATACCATATGGAACAAGCCCAAAGTTCCTTCCTTCTTATAGCTCTCGTCAAGCTGTTGCACTACTTTTGATTTTATTCTGCCCCAATATTCTTCAATTTGAGCTTATATTTAAAAAAAAATATAATGATTCTGATTTTCACCACAGATTTCATTTCAATCTGTTCACTTAGTTTTCAGATGCAGAAATTCTAGTCTTTTCTGAGATTCATCCTGGAAATGCCACCTTGACCCAATCCTTGCCCCTATCCAGAATATGTCCTGTTTCTCTGTCAAAGGGGCCATAACTGCCTACATAGAGTCTCAACCTAAGAAAATATTTTTTAACAATTTCTTCTTTCTCACTGTATCAGCATACAAACACATTAGCATTCATACACTTAATCAGTAGTTACTGAATAGCTGCCACTTCCAGTTATTATTCATATTGCTAGGGACACAGCACAGACAATGATAAAAGCATAAGAAGTCCGTCCTATACCGCATTATACATCTGATATGAGAAGAAGAAGGAGGGTTAGAAAAACCTTTGCATTTTTAGCATGTTGAATTGCATGTTATTGTTGTAGAAGGCCACTTGTTCATTTCCTCGCTGCCCAGACTCCCAAAATAACCACACAGAAACTGTATTATTTAAATCCCTGTTTGGCCCATTAGTTCTGGCTTCTTTTTGGCTAACTCTTACATATTAATTTAATCCATTTCCATTATTTTATATTTTACCACGAGGCTCGTGGTCTACCGGCAAGTTTCTAGCATGTCTGTCTCCATCAGCGACTCCATGGTTTCTCTGACTCCACCTTCTTCCTCCCAGCATTCAGTTTAGTTTTCCCCACCTACCTCTACTCTGACCTATCAGGCCAACCCAGTTTCTTTATTCATTAACTAATAAAAGCAACACAGACAGGAGGAACTCCCATATCATTTTCCTTTTCTATTTAAATAAAAAGGATGGTTTTAACTTTAACATAGCAAAATTATATATAAAAAAGAGCTCCCATGCAAGAATTATAGTTAAAATATTTATGTATACTTTATTTTTAGCATAACTAAGGAAAAATATAATTATCAAACATTGCCAGTAGGCCACGAACTTTGTGGTAAAATATAAAATAATGGAGATGGGTTAATTCTAGATGTAAGAGCTAGCTAGCAATATGCTGAAGTAATTGGCCAAGCAAGCAGTGATTTAATTAATACAGTTTATGTGTAGTTATTTTGGGAGTAAGTAGCCTCTTACAACATGTTATAACTGTTGGAAAAAAATTCAGAATATCTAAGTGATAGAAGCAGGTGATCTTTATTAGCTACATTTCTATTGCAATAACAAAAGCCATGAACAAAAACATATAAAAAAGTATTTAATAAGACCTACAGTTTCAGAAGATTAAGCATCCACGGTGGCAGAGAAAATTCATGGTGGCAGTTAAAGTTGAGAGCTCACGTCTTGATTGGCAAGCAGATCACAAAGATCACATTGGGAATGACAAGAGTCTTTCGAAACATCCAATCTCTTCTCTAGTCACATACCTCGTCTAACAAGGCCACACCTCCTAATCCTTCCACACTAAATGTGAACAGCGTATTCAAGCATATGAGCATGTGGGGGCCATTCTCACTCAAACTATCACGCTACTTAAATCTCTTCTCATGAATTCACAAAAGACTGGTGGGTAATTACACAGGCAAAATTTTACATCTTGCAAAGGCAAAATTTCGACCAGGGAAGTGACCAGGATACCCAGGTGTTTATAGCAGAGTTAGCAATGTGGAATGGAGAACCGTGAGTTTGATGGATTGTGCCAGAGACACCCCAGTGATACGGATGCTCACGAACTGCAGTCTGAACACCGTGCTTCATTCAGAAGACGAGATGTGACTAGCCCGTGCAGGATAGGGGAGGATTATATCCTTTCTCAGCAACAAACTTCTTGAGGATATAATCCTGGAAAGAATGCTCCTCAATTTTTTCATCGAACTTTATTTGTACTGCAAGATGTTTCTGCCCATTTTGTTTTTTCTAAAAGCTGCAAACAAACAATGACAGGATCTCCACAGATTTTCTTTTTTTTCCACAGATTTTCTTATTGCCTTGTTGCTCAGAACTTTGTTCGATTACCCATCTACATCTGCATGTAAGCAATCTGTCAGACTTCTGTGATTCATGCTCTTTTCACTGTAATATCTTTATGACAGTATCTCCAGCTCATTACCAAACAGCTCCATGTGAACCTTCTGTGGTCTTCTCTATGTCAGATGCGGAAAGTCAAGCCTATTATCTTTCACTAAACATTTTTTGTAGGACCCTTATTTAACGCTATCAATGGTTATAACTTCTGTCATATTTATTGGATTTCACTTTTATTCACAATTATCCTCCACTGAATAACACTCACATGTAGTTTGCAATTAAACTATCCTTAAGACATACCTCTGTGATCTCACCTTTCTGTTTTCAATTGACTATGTCATGCTTTTCGAGAAAATCCATGTCTGTGTTCCCGCATCTGGATTCATCTTCTCACATTCTTTCAAGGAAAAGTAAATCACAGTAACATACCCATGTCTATGATTTTTTTAAAAGAAATGTCATCACCTGTGTTCATGATCTAAAAGTTTTTCTTCAGTTCAGATATAATTAATTCTTGTTCTTATTGTGGGATTTACTGTCTGCAATATGGTCAAATTTCTTATTCCAAAGATTTTACATCACAGGGTAAGCTGACCTCAGGGTTTTAGCCATTTTTGTACTATTCTGACATTTTTGTATCCATAATTTTTGGAAAGTGTTTTAGATTTATTTATTTTTATATGCTGACTGAAGTTTCCCCTCCCTCTTTTCCTTCTTATCCACTCCCCATCCACTGCTCCTCTGATTCTGTTCAGAAAGGGGAAGGCCTCTCATTCATAAAATATGGTATATAAAGTTGCTGTATAATAAAGCACCTGCCCTTGAATTAAGGCTGAATACAGCAACTCAGCATAAAGATTAAGCTTCCAAGAGCCTGTCAAAGCATTGGAGATAGCCCTTCTTTCCATCGTTAAGAGTCCCACAAGTAGACCAAGTTACAGAACTATTTGTAGAAAGCCTCTATGTCGATATACGTAGAGGGCCTTGGTTGGTCCCATGCAGTTCACTAGTTGTTGGTTCAGACTCTTTGGGTTCCTATGAGTCAGGTTAGAATTTTCTGTGGCTTTTCTTGTGATGACTTTGATAACCATGGCTCTTATAATCCTTCCTCCTTCTCTTCAGGATTCTCTGAGCTTGACCTTAAGTTCAGCTGTGGGTGTCTGCATCTGATTTCATTAGTTACTGGGTGAAGGCTCTCTGATGACAATTGGGGTAGTCACCAATCTTATCGCAGGAGATAATGAGTACAGGCTACATATTCACTATTGTTATGAGTCTTAGCAGCAACAATCCCTGAAGATTCATGGGAGTTGCCCTTGCATCAGGTTTCTACCTGACCCTGAATTGCTCTGACCTTCCAGTCCTCTCTTTCAGTACTCTTCCCTCCATTAAACCCTCCCCACAGGATTCCTCAACCCAAACTGAACAACCTCCTGCCTGCCCACCCAGGAGATGCCTTCTTTATTCTCTTTTCAGTGAGACCATGAATCCCCCCCCGCCTGTTATGTAACCTCTCTGTGTCTGTGGGTTGTAGTACGGTTACCCTTTAATTTACAGCTAATCATGTTTGTCTTTCTGAGTCTGGGTTACCTCACTCTGGATGATTCTTTCCTACTTCCATCTATTTGCCCTCACAGTTAACAGCTGAGTAATACTCCATTGTGTACATTTACCTTTTCTTTATTCATTCTTTTGTTGAGGGTATCTAGGTTGTTTCCAGGTTTTAATTACTATGGATAAAGCTGCTATGAACATAGTTGAGCAAGTGTCCTTGTCTTACGGTTGAGAATCTTTTGGGTATATGCCCAAGAGTGGTATAGCTGGGACTTGAGGTAGATTCACAATTTTCTGAGAAATTGCTTTAATTATTTCCAAAGTGATTGTACAAGTTTGCACTCCCACCAACAATGGAGGTGTATTCCCCTTGCTCCATACCCTTTCCATCATAAACTGTCATTTGCGTTTTTGGTCTTAGCCATTCTGAAAGTTATAAAATGACAGCTCAAAGTTTTGTCACTTGACTGTCTTTCTCGAAAGCACATTCTCACTTAATATATTCTATTGATATTTGCTTTAAAGACATTTATTATTAGTTACTCAGCTAGAATATATTAGAATATATAGCTAGAAAATGCTACTATATTTTTATGAATCAAATTTATATAATATAATCAGCATTATGTTTATACATATACGTCCTCATTCCATAATAAGTATTAGAAACATTTTAATTTTCTTGTTTTTGCTAAGAGAATCACTGTTCTTTGTACATGAGAATGATTCAAACAATGAAAGTAAAATTTACTGAACAGAGCATATATTCTCAACTGTGTTTATATAATAGTTTATATAGGATAGTCACAACAAAAATAATTTAAACCTATGCAGACACTGTTATAACTAATAATAATAATCTATGTTTTGTGGACAAAACACATGGTAGAATTATGACCTACTAGACCTCTTGATGACAGATACAGTTATGTTCAGTCTTTCATTCAGACATAGGAGTAGAAATAAAACATAATTTTATGGTGTCAATATTTTAAATATATTCTATAATTTTTTATTATCTCTCCTCTTGATGATGCATTATAGTCTATTTAGTAAGAACCTCCATCTACCATCTTCAATTATATTCAATTCAAAATAATGATGAATTTGTATGCTGAATAAGAAATAGAAATTCTTATTTTAAGCAATTGATGCATGTATGTTTCTGACACTGAGTAAACTAATTTGTAAAGAATAATATAACTTTTGATTACACATCTATAAATGGACACTAATAATAGGTTGCTTGCACTTCTGTGATATGACTTACGTAATTCAACTCAATAACTCTAATAGTAGAGGATGAGCTACTTATCCATAAACAGACAAGGAACACAGACATTTCGAGAAGAGTGAGTTAACATACCCAGTTCCACATATTTATTGATGTGGGAAATCAAAGATTCTCTGAGATGGTGCTCAAGTATTTAACCACTGGGAAGAACTGGGTTTTAATAAGTTTATTTATTAATTCATTCTAAAATTCCAATACATTTTTGCTTTTAATAATTCTGGACTCAGGCAATTTGGAAGGGAATGTCTGTTCATCTCCTGTCCTATAAATTGTATCTGCGCATGGATGATTTTTCCTTTCTGAGTCTTTGTTTTCTCACATTTCAGTATGGAGAGACAACAAGTATATATGTCATTGACCTGTTAGGAAGGGGAAAAGAATTTAGTGTGATATTCAGTATATTTATATATTATTATTTCCACTTATTCATGATACTGAGATAAAATTCCATTAAATCAAATGAGTCATAGTTCTTATTCATTTTTATTGATTTTTATTGAGCTCTACATTTCTCTCTGCTCCCCTCCCTGCTTTTCCCCTCCTTCTTAAACCCTCCCCCAAGGACCTTAAAGTACTTATTCTTTAAGAGAAGACAAATGATAAACCAATAATTATTAACTAACATAACATTATCTGAGGCTGATCAAAAGAAAAAAATGCTAAAGTATTCTTCTCTTTGTATGCATTGCATGGCCTAGCCTTCTCGGCTTCTGTCAGGGTTGAAAGTGTGTTGACTTGTTGCTTGAGCCAGTGATAAGTTATCCCAGAACAGGATGCGACGATGGTGTGACATAATCAGAAGACCTCTCTTAGATCAAGTTCATTGAAATAAGGGAGGTACTCCGAGAGTCCTCAGGTATGACATCAGCACTAGAACACAACACTGAGTTCATACTGAAAAATTTTTAGAGCCCCTACCAAACTGATGCTCCTGTAGCAGAGGAGAGAGCTTCAGAAGTTATCTAGAAAATAAAGTTGGTATTTATTCTCAATCAGTTGACTGATTTGATATCTTCGAGAGGACGAAACAAGAAGTGGAGAATTCATATTTTCTGCTAAATGTCTACCATCCTACATCACACATGGGAAAAATACAAATGACAATCTACGTTAATAATTTCTGTAGTGATGTGAATGCCAGTGATATGGGTTGTAAAGCGGTCAGGTCGGAACAGGGTGATGTTCCTCGCTGTGTAATGCTAGTCTCCTATAGAGACAGTCTGCGATTTCCTGAGCACTGAGCACAGGAAGGTAAGAAAGAAGGTTTCAACATACACTGTTTTAAAAAGCCTATTGTTTGATGCAGGATAAATGTAAGAAGATAATTAAGAGTAAATAACTCCTCAATGAATAAATATTTAACAGGCATGTATTCTGCATTCTTCCAGGTGTTGCAAAGTAATAATCAAAGATTAGATTTGGATTCTTGTAGAGCTCAAATTCTACTGGGAAAAGAAGATAACACAGTGAAATACATAAAACAGACCCCAGTAATTATTTTTATTGTTGGTGGTGTTACAAATTCAAAACGAAGTATTGGATAAAACAGGGACAAGTGGACAATGTGTAAATCTGCTATCAAAATATGACTTTCTAAGTGGAGAGCTGAAGAGGGAGGATCATGAAAATGCGGGAAGACATGGCAGAAGAGTCTTTGGGTACAGGTTTGGGTCTGATATTGATATTGAAAGGAGAGTAAACTCAGACCATTTCAAGAAATAAGCCCTTCAAAGGGTTGAAGAAGAGGGTCTTGGAGGAAGTTGAAAGAGATATATGCTCTGCCTGGGGGACACGTTTTAGCTTTACAGTTTATTCTTAGGATTAGAGGTCTAGTAAAACAGATTGGAACCTAGCCTAAGAGAAAGTAAAATCAGAGAAACCTTTTAAGTAGGAACTAGTAAATTCTACCCTTTAGGTCAAGACTGATAAATTCTTGTTAGTTTTCTTTAAAACACTTCTTCAAGTATAAAATTTGCATACCATATAGTGTTCTATTTAATAGTACACTTATCAGCACTTTTTAGTATATTAACCAGTTTATTAAACCATCACATTGATCTAATTTTAGAGAAATGTCATCATCTATGAAGAGAGCCCTTTGGCTCTCTGGCTCTTTCTTCTTTTCGTCATTCAATTTTCCCCAAACATGAAGACATAAGCATATGGGTGCACACACACACACACATACACACACAACACACACACACACACACACACACACACTCAAACACAGTGTCTGAGCAAATTCTAGTCTATGTGGTAGATATGTCTTATATCCATAATTTGTCTCCTTTGGTCATCTTTGAGCAATACAATCAGTCATGTGGCAAATTTCGAAGACATTTTGGTTTACAAATGAAGTGCCTGCTGACAAGCTAATGGGTTGAAGGCTTAGTCCAAATACTGTAACAGAGTAGTGGAAGCGAGGGAAATAATTGTATGAAGAGGGTTCTGACTTCATCAGTGGAACAATCCATCTATTGATAGATTTATAACTACATTGCACTATAGGGATGTAGTGGAAATTCTAAGCCGAAGGACCTAGTTCAAAGAAGTAGGTCTTTTGAAAAGATATGTTTTATCTTTATCCTGTCCGTCTCTCATACTCCTGTCTGTCAAAGGATGAGTTCTTGTGCTTCAGTATGTCTTTCTGTCATAATTCCCTGTGTTATGAAGTATGAGAAACAATGTAGCCAACTGACCATAATTTAAAACGGCTGAAACCATAGATGAAAATAAATAACTTCTCCCAAAAAGATATTTATACATATTTTCATGATGGTCAATAGCTGACTGAAAAAGAGGTAAAATGAAAATCCAGGATGAAAAGAACAGCACATTTAGACACTGGGATTTTTTTCAACATTAAAAAGAAAGGAACTGTAAGGCAATTGGGAATATATGAGATATATTCACATATAATATATACCATGTTTCAATTAAGCTCTTTCACAAAACTGAAAAGATTATATATTATAGATTTCAAATATATGGTTTTTGGGAACATATCCAGTGAAAATAAATCAATATTGAAAGAAGTTAGTAGTAGGAAAAATTAGTAGGTGGAACACAAAGATCTTTTAAAAAGTAAAAGTGTAATGTCAGAAAGCATAATAATGAAGATGTGAAAATGTCAATATGTGACCAGTGAACCTTAACTATGGAGTCTAGACATCATTGGTCCATTTTGCCCAAAGGGGGGCATTAGTTTTATGACAAACATATATTCTTATGCGAGACATAAAGGAAGGGGCTAATTATCAATATTGTCAAGACAAATGTAAAATCTGTTTACTTTTCACTCAGTTTAAGAATCTAAAAAAACTAAATAATGAAAACAATAAAACAATCAGAACAAAATCCCTTGCATGCAGTGTGCTGGATTAGGAAGAGAAAAAAAAAGCGAATATCTGAGTTTAATGCTTAGGCAATTAGGCTAATTAATTGATAGTTTTTACTGTATCAATGAAATATAGGGAGATCTCGTCTCACTTTAATTCTTGTTAGTGTATAGGAATGTATGGCAGCAATCAAGTTTGTGATTTTACATGTTTAGTAGAAGGTGTGGTTTTCACATGCAAGGAGAATTTTACATAGGCTCAGAATTCACGCATTTCTGAAATACAGGAGGAAAGTAATAGGACACAGAGGTTTTCAAGACGGGCCAGGCTAGTCTGTGTCTTCTCAGATCCACTCGTCCCCTTTCCCTGTTCTGATCTGCATCAACGGTGTCCCACTCAGGGCTGACCAAATTTCATGATATTCGGACATGAGAAGGGACTAGTGAAGATTAAAGAATGGAGGTGTGGAGTCTCCCATAACTGGCAGAGTAGCCTCAGTGGATCTGCGAGTCACCGGAGTCTCTGACTCTCTAGCTTATGTTCTTTGATGCTTTCTTTACTCTAAGAGTGAAACGTGGTAGTTACCTCATTATCCCATTCCTGCCTCTCCCCTCCCACCTTTAGCCCTCCCCCAAAGTCCCCATGCTTCCAATTTACTCAGGATATCTTGCCTTTTTCTACTTTCTACTTCCCATGTAGATTAGATTCACGTGAGTCTCTCTTACTGTCCTCATTGTTCTCTAAGTTCTCTGGGATTGTGGTGTGTAGGCTGTTTTCTTTGCTTTATGTTTAAAAACCACCTATGATTGAGTACATGTGATAATTGTCTTTCTGTGTCTTGGTTACCTCACTCAAAATGATGTTTCTAGCTCCATCCTTTTTTTTTTTTGAAAAATTCAAAATGTTATTTTTTTCTGCTGTGTAGTACTCCATTGTGTAATTGTACCACATTTTCCTTATGCATTCTTTGGTCGAGGGCCATTTAGGTTGTTTCCAGGTTCTGGCTATGACAAACAAAGCTGCTATGAACATAGTTGTGCACAAGTCCTTGTGGCACGATTGAACATCCTTTGGATATATACCCAAAAGTGGTATTACTGGGTCTTGAGGAAGGTTGTTTCCTAATTTTCTGAAAAATCGCCACACTGACTATCTAATCATAGAATTTAACTAAAATTCCTCCATAAATCTTAGGGAGATTATTTTGTTATTCTTTCTTGAGTAGATCCTAGCTTATAGATGTCATCAATGTGTGTTTGTGGTGTGTGTGTGTGTGTGTGTGTGTGTGTGTGTGTGTGTTTGTGTGTTACTTAAAGGTATAGGAAAGAAAATATAAAACAACAGTTGTGGGTTTTTTTTTTGACAATAGCACTCATAAGGTAGAACATTTGTCCTCTTTTTATTATAAATTTCCAGGGCATTTAACAGCACTTAAGCTTCACAAAGATTCAATAAAATTTTTAATCAACAAATCCATAAAATAATTAGGTGATTTCTGGAAACACTGTTAACATTTTATTTTATTTGAAGTTATTTTTAAGCTCAAATGATTTTTACTTCTTAAAAGTAGATTTTAAATGTTAAAAGTTGAAAATATGCTATTTGTTTGTTTTCTTTCTGTACTTTAATCAATACCACTGTTTCTCATTAATCTTGCAGAGACAAATTTAATAAAAAAGGATTAAGTTGGACTCAAATGGAAAGAAACACAAATAATGATTCATATTTCAAATACAACATTCACAGTATAGGTTTACAAAATCAAAGTTTGAAGGGAGAAGAATTGTCGTTTAACGTTCTTTGATATTTTAAGTAGCAATCCAGAAGAGACAAATTGAGTTTCTTTCTACATTTTACCGTTCATTTTTAAAGGTTATTGATTTACTTACTTACTTACTAATTTCTGAGATGGGGTCTCATTTAACCAAACTGGATTTGATTCACTAAGTAGCAGAGGATGACCTTGAACTCTAAATCTGCCTGCCTCTACCTACTTAGTATTAATATTGCAAATATGTGCCATCATATCTGGTATGTGCAAAGCTAGGGTATTGTACATGCTCTGCAAAACACTACTAATTGAGGTATATTTCCAACCTTTAAGTTTAATTTATGATAAATAAATTGAATTATCTCTCCAGAGATACTTTATTTAAAAAAAATGCCATGGTGAAGATTCTATATACAAAGACTGTACCTTATTGCTGAGCAAACGTTCTCTATCCCTCAAAGACAAACATGACATATCTGGGTGTACAATGGGAGGAAAAGAAAATGAGAAAGAGTGTTTATCTGAAGGGAGTGATAACTATTGAAAAGTAAATTTAATTAATCATTTAATTGATAGAGAAACTTAAACCAGGGCACATGATGTATATCACACACACACACACACACACACACACATCTCATATACATGTGATATAAGGTATATTAGTGAGATAAAACTCCCTAGTGGTGCTCAGGCTAGCTATAAATCCCTGTTTTCCAAACATCCTCTGTCCCAGCACTAAGAATTCCTGAAGCTTCAGGTATGCACCATGGTATTCAGTTTGCACTCAGATATTTTTAAATTGCAATTTTTTTCTCATCTTTCGCAGAGTCTGGTTTCTGAAAAGTGATAGTAACTTAGCAACTTTTCCTTTTATATTCACATTTTATGAAAATACTGAAATAATTTCAATTCTACCCAGTAGTTTATATTCACACTGGTCCTATGTCATTTCTAACCCCTGTTGTTTCTATCACAGAATGGGTGTTCATTTTCTTTCAAAGACAATTTTAAAGGGACATTGATCAACATTTTCCTGCAACTAGATTCTTCCTAGAAAGAATAAATCATGGAAAAAATATAACAAAACTGGCAATATTTTCTTACTGTCAAGAAAACCTGACATTTTGATGTCCAAAGAGAGTTAAATAATGATGATACTATTTTAATTTCTTCCATGAATGTATGTCTCTCAACAGGAAGGTTTAATATAAAATTATAATATAAAATTTCCTTCCTGGTATTTATTTTCTATTATAAATAAAATTTATTTTTATTGTCAATATCTCTGGCATGAAAGAAAGCATAAAATTCAGTTATGCATTTCAGAAAAACTCAAGTTTTAATTATAGGATATGGTAAAGTAAAATTTAACTGTTTTAGATTCGAAGATATTAACGAGAGAAAGGATTTTTGTTACATTGGAGTTGTGCTACAGTCCATTGGGAAGCATCCATTCAGCTTGGAAAGACAGATCTAGCTTATCATCTGCCAAGGACAATGCTCCTCTTTGTGATCCTGATGCAGCTTCCCTGATGAGTGGAATGCTACCCTTACTCCACATCCACAAGAATAATGTGGTACCTCCTATGCTATGATCAAACCTGTCTTGTCAGGGCTGAGAAAATAGTCCAACTAGGAACCTTCTTGCTGTGCAAGATAGAGGACCTTAGTACAGATCTCAAGAGCTCACATAAAAAGGTGGGTGTGGGGGGATGAAGAGATGGCTCAGTGTCTAAGAGCTCTCTTTCAGAGGACCTACACTCACATGATGAATGACCAGAGGCATCTGCACAGCTCCCTCTCCTGACTTCTGACCACATGGTGCACACACACACTCAAACAAAACACTCATATACATAAAATAAAAATAATTAATTAAAGAAAAGTTGTGTGTTGTGCTGTACTTCCTTAATCATAGTTCTGAGTAGACAGGAGGATCCTAGAGACTTACTGTTCAGCCAATGTGGCAGAATTGGTGTATTCCAGTTTCAGAGAATGGCCTTCTTTCAAAAAAAAAATAAATAAAATAAAATAAAATAAAACAGGGTAGAAAATGACAGAAGCATACCCTCAATGCAAGTTTTTGTATCTGCGCACACACATGTGAATGTGTACAAACTAAAACACACATACAACACCACTTTTCTCCAAGATAAAGAATGGATAGACCTGATTTAAGAAAAACTCTGATCACATTAAGGCTTCATGATGCCTTACTGGTGAAACTATCGTTTTTGTAGAGGAACTACTAATATATGTTTACAAACCTTTGTTTGATGGAACAGGTCATTTTCTGTACCCTTGGTTGTCTTTCAATGAGACCAATATATCTTCAAATTTATAATAATACTCCCATCCCCAGATTTCCTAGATGTGGGATGACATCACACCTGAAAACACTCATACTTTTGGTGGGCTATTCTGTAAATTTTAATAGTCATTTGAAAGACAGAGTGTACAATCTGAAAACATTATTAAAGATTTCTTTCATTTAAAATATGTATTGTAAAGCTAAGAGTTAAAAATGGATTGTTGATGGAATAGATAAACCTCAGCTTAAAAGAAATAGCCATGAAAAGTGAGCACTTACCCTGGGTGGTAGTGGTGGCACACGCCTTTTTCCCAGCACTTGAAAGGGATAGGCAGTGGATCTCTGTGAGTTCTAGGCCAGCCTGGTCTACAGAGCTAGTTCCAGAATAGGCTGCAAACAAAACTACACAGAGAAACCCTGTCAAAAAAAGTGAGCAGTTAAAACACTTTAAGCTATTAAAGTTTATAGAAAAATATGGTACTCAACTAATGGGTTTGTTTTGTGAGCAGGTATTTGAGTCAGTAGAGATCACTTTATTAGCACTCTCTATTGATTGTGACATAACTTATTTTCCAGATCTTTGCTCAGTTTCTGAAAGTCTGCCAATCTCCTTCTCAGACTTGTGACATTACTTCTACATGACTTACAACTTTTCGATGCACATATATAGAACATTTTCATGGTGATATGAAAGACAATCATAGCAAGTGACCATAAAATGCAGTTTTCACTTCACATGGTTTTCAGAAGTGGTCCCTTGTTTACAGATGAGGTGCTAAAATGACATTTATCTGTGGGAGCAATGGCAAATGTTTATGAACTGTGGTTGGGGATTAGGCTAGTTTAATAAATTAGTGGTTGTAGATTCTCATTCAACAATCCTGACTTCACTAATAACAAATCATTAATTAGGTTTCCAGTACCAGATATGGTAATCCTCTTCTTGTCCAGGTCTTACATTCAATTGTGGAGTTAAATCCAAAAACATTGTTGGTTATCTCCAAGATATGGGTACTGTTACTGTAACTTCATGGATATTGTGATATGCTGGTCTCTGATACGGTTAATCTATGTCATTGCTGCGTAGAACTGCCGGTTGCCCCCTCGCATGGAAACTGGCATAGAGCCTCAGAGTACATGAAAGTTAGGGAAGGGAGTTGGACTTCAAATGACATTTACAAAATTTATACAGAGTGGTTTTACTCTTTTCTTTCACTTTGACAAGGTAAAAAAGACACATAATGAAATTAACAAAATGATCATTTTGCCATACCCTAAGTACACATTAATCAAGGCACACAGCACATCTTATCCTACACATTTGAATAGTGTTGTAGGGAGGCAATTTGTGTATGAATCTGCTTAGCAATCTCTGCAGAGACAACTACCGATATTGAAAACACATAAGAAGTAATTTTTTACTTACGTATAATCAAAGGTAGAACAGGAGAACACAAATGTTGATGTATACTTACAAATAAATATGTATATTTACAAATATATATGTGTATGTATGTAGTCTCAAAGATAAATGTGTGATAAATTGTGATAAGTGACGTCTCTTCATTTTGAATGCAGTTCCTATATCAGAAAAGATTTAATCAGCATCAATTTGCATAAGGCTAAGAGTGTACTTGTAACGCGATCTATTTCAGCTAATCAGGTCAGTGAGTAAAGGTGACTGCCCCCATGTCCAACAACCTGAGCCCCATCCTCCATACCTACGTGGTGTAAAGAAAGAACTGACAGCTCTAAATTGTCCTAGAACCTACAGACATAAGCCGCGGCAAGCTCCCCCCATAGGTCTTATAAATGTGTGTTTGTATATATAATTATTATACATAAATATACACAATATTGTACATATTACATTATATGCCACTATCTATGCATACTATACAATATTATACAGATTACACACACATATACATGATGTAATATATATATAATAGTTGAAATAAGTCCCTTTTGGAAGGTCTTTACAGGTTCCAGAGCTTTTATTTTTATAAATTTTATTATTTCCCAAGTAGCATATGTGAATAGAATAAAATATTTAAAACATTGGAAAACTGTATTTTCCTCTAAAGAAGATTTTGGGATGCAGTACATTTGTGAGGTTGATCTGGAAAGTAATTGGCCTTGGACTAATTCCAAATGGTAAAATACAGAACAGATTGGCTCTTTATTCATATGGCAAAAAAAGGAACCTTTTTTAGGGCAACTCTATAGATAGTGTAGAATGCATGTACACATCATCCTTTCGCTTTCTGTAGTGGCACTTTACTATTTCCTGTCGGCAGATTCCAGAAGCGTGCAAAACAAACTCTTTGATATTTTTTATATAAACTTCTGCAAAGCTCTTATCTTTGATACCCCATTCACACATTGTCAGGCCAGTTGACCCCTGTGTTTGGTAGATTAATCGCACAGCATCAAGCAGATCTCAAACAAACGTGGCACTTCCAAATCCACGGCACCAAACTGCAAATTGGAAATGCACCCTGGCTCGACTGTCAACAAAGGGGACCTGGGGTGTGTGATTCCACTCGTGGTTCGTTCGTCTTAAGCCGTTATCCGACAGCTGAGATCAGACAGTGGCGTCAGAGTGTGTGCTCGATTCTTAGCATGTCAGATGTGCCTTATTAAAGACAGTGGACACAAGGGGAGAGACAAGAGGAAAGGAGCTGCCGCCTTTGTTTATTTGTAAGAAAAGACATCTAAGGAGAATCGTAGCTGACTCCCTATGACGAAGGCCTGGTTTTGTTCTGTTCATTAGAGGACGGGTTGGAGGGATTTGATGCTACATAATGAGAATGATTGGGAACTTGTTTTCGCTGCTTACTCCTTCTTATCAATTTTCCCTCACAACTCATTTCCATCTGTTAAATCTGTGATTGTTTCTAAAAGAATGGGTTTGATTAACTGAGACCTCTTTGAATCCATGCCCCACCCCCAAGTGTTCTGCAGAGTGAGCAAGAGCAAAGAATTCTGTTTCTTCTAAGTGTGAAGCTAAAAGTAAAACTCAATGAGCAAACTTGCTGTATATTTTAAACACAGAAGGATGAAAAAAAAAGAAGTTTCAGAGGAAATGTATGAGAATCTGAAAATCTATCAATCATATTTTTGGGCTTGAGAAAATGCCTGTATGGGATTCAGAATGTATGCATACACCACACATTTATGCTGTTATCACAGACAAATACGGTGAACTTTTGAACATAAAGTACAATAAAATTTAAACAATGTGAAATTTATTAAAAATGATATCTTGGGATGTCATTTATACAGGAGAAAATACAAATACAGGAGAAAAATCTTTTATACAGAATTTTTTATACAATCCTTTCTACAGGAGAAAATACAAATACAGGAGAAAAAAACAAAATTCTATCCCCAATTTTGAAATATTTGTAAATAGAAAACATATTTTATAGCCCCTCTAATAGTTTATGTTTTTTAAATCTTTCTTTACAGATTTTTAAAGATTTTTGCAAAAAAGTTAATTTCAATGTAGTGAGATTATTTATTAGTACAATTATATACATAGTACTTAAAATTATAAACCTACCTGCCGAAATTACTATCTAAGGTAGCATGTTGTGCTTCAAATTTCTCTTTCATTATTTTATCATAACATAAGAAAAATGTATAGAAAATAAAAAGGCCTATGAAACCAATTCTCATCATTATCATAGGCCGTTGGCTTATTTGCATAAATCTTGAATGATCGAAGCTTCAATATTGAAATATTTATTTTAAATATATATGGCATGACTAATATGGTACTTTAAGAAAAATAGCTGAATAGATCCGTGACATCATCGAATTTGTTATTTCCAATATTTCTGGTGACCAGAAGAAATACTGTCTTTTGATATTTCTGCCACATTGTCAAAAGATGATTGCTTCAGAATGGAGAGATGGCCCAGTGGTTAAAACCACTTGCAATTCTTGGAGAAGGCCTGAATTAAGTTCCTGGCAGCCATAAAGCTCAAAATTGCCTGTAACTCTAGCTCCAGGAGATGTGAAAACCATTTTCTAGCCCCCATGGGCATGAGCATATGTGTGACAGACCCCCTACACATACATGCACAGCACAAACAGTAAATACTGAGAAAAGAGAGTTATTTCTGCTCTTAACTATCACATCTAGCTTGGTAGCTGACAGAAGGAGCCACAGCACACTTTTGATAATCTGTCTGCGTTGTCTTCCTTATTCTTGAATCTCATAAGCCAGAGATTCAAGGCATGGCACTTTTGACTGAAAGAAATCAAGGAACAAAAAACATCTGGCACATTGCTCTCTCTGCAGAAAATATTGAGTGGTGACATGGTGGGGCCAAGAAAGTACTTGCTATGAAAGTGTGAGGGCCTGAGTGTGAATCACCAGAACTCACAAAAAGCTGGCAAGAAATAGCATGTTTGCCACCAGTTCTCCATTATGGAATTGATAGGCAGAGACAGGAGATTCCCTCAGTGTAAAAAGAACAAATGGATATTACCCCAAATAAGGTAGACTATGAGGACTGGTACCTTAGATGGTCCTCTAAACTCCGAGACACAAGCATCAAGTGTATGCCTACATCTATTCACACACAAGCCCGTGCCTTTGGACCCACCCACACACCCTCACCAGCACATCCATATACATAAAACACAAAGCAGTAAAAGAAGAGAAACAGAAAGTGAGGGGAGCTGCTTGAAGCCTAGAATCATACGCTAAAGCATACATTGCACAGATATGTTTTAAAACGGACTCACTGTATATGGCTGACAATGAGTGCTGACTGAGAAGCCAAGGACAATGGCACTGGATTTTGATTCTATTCCATGTACTGGCTTTGTGGGAACCTAGTCTGTTTAGATTCTCACCTTCCTAGACCTGGATGGAGGGGGGAGGTCCTTGGACTTCCCACAGGGCAGGGAACACTGACTGCTCTTTGGACTGGAGAGGAAGGGGGAGGGAGAGTCGGGGGAGAGAAATGGGAGGAGGGGAGGAGGTGAAAATGGAAGGATCTCCCTTGCTCTTGGATTGGGAGAATCAACATAGTAAAAATGGCAATTCTACCAAAAGCAATCTATAGATTCAATGCAATCCCCATCAAAATTCTTCACAGATCTGGAGAAGAAAATAATCACCTTTATATGGAAAAACAAAAAACCCAGGATAGCCAAAATAATCTTATACAATAAAGGAACTTCTGGAGGCATTACCATCCCTGACTTTAAACTCTATTACAGAGCTACAGTAATGAAAACAGGGTGGTATTGGCATAAAAATAGAGAAGTCGACCAATGGAATCGAATAGAAGACCCTGACTTTAACCCACAAACCTATGAACACCTGATTTTCGATAAAGGAGCTAAAAGTATACAATGGAAAAAGAGAACATCTTCAACAAATCGTGCTGGCAAAACTGGATGTCAATGTGTAGAAGAATGAAAATAGACCCATATCTATCACCATGCACAAAACTCAAGTCCAAGTGGATTAAAGACCTCAATATCAGCCCAAACACACTGAACCTGACAGAAGAGAAAGTGGGAAGTACTCTACAACACATGGGTATAGGAGACCACTTCCTACGTATAACTCCAGCATCACAGACAGTAAGGGCCTCATTGAATAAATGGGACCTATTGAGACTGAGAAGCTTCTGTAAAGCAAAAAAACACTGTTGCTAAGACAGAAAGGCAACCCACTGACTGGGAGAAGATCTTCACCAACCCCGCAACTGACAAAGGTCTGATCTCCAAAATATATAAAGAACTCAAGAAACTAGACCGCAAAAGGCTAATCAACCCAATTATAAACTGGGGCACTGATCTGAACAGAGATCTCTCAACAGAAGAAGTTCAAATGACCAAAAGATACTGAAGGTCATGCTCAACCTCCTTAGTGATCAGGGAAATGCAAATCAAGACAACTTTAAGATACCATCTTACACCTGTCAGAATGGCAAAAATAAAAAACACCAATGATAACCTTTGCTGGAGAGGTTGTGGAGAAAGGGGTTCACTCATCCATTGCTGGTGGGAATGCAAATTGGTGCAACCACTTTGGAAAGCAGTGTGGCAGTTTTTCAGGAAATTCGGGATCAACCTACCCCTGGACTCAGCAATACCACTCTTGGGAATATACCCAAGAGAGGCCTTATCATACAACAAAAGTATATATGCTCTACTATGTTCATAGCAGCATTGTTTGTAATAGCCAGAACCTGGAAACAACCTAGATGCCCTTCAATTGAAGAATGGATGAAGAAAGTATGGAATATATACATATTAGATTACTACTCAGCAGTAAAAAAACAAGGACTTCTTGAAGTTTGCAGTCAAATGGATGGAAATAGAAAACACTATCCTGAGTGAGGTAAGTCAGACCCAAAAAGAGGAACATGGGATGTACTCACTCATATTTGGCTTCTAGCCATAAATAAAGGGCATTGAGCCTATAATTCGTGATCTTAGAGAAGCTAAATAGGAAGGAGAACCCAAAGAAAAACATATAGGCATCCTCCTGAATATTAACCTTCATCAGGCAATGAAAGGAGACACAGACCCACATTGGAGCACCGGACTGAAATCTCAAGGTCCAAATCAGGAGCAGAAGGAGAGAGAGCATGAGCAAGGAACTCAGGACCGCGAGGGGTGCACCCACACACTGAGACAATGGGGGTGTTCTATCGGGAACTCACCAAGGCCAGCTGGCCTGGGTCTGATAAAAGCCTGGGATAAAACCGGTCTCGCTGAACATGGCGGACAATGAGGACTACTGAGAACTCAAGAACAATGGCAATGGGTTTTTGATCCTACTGCACCTATTGGCTTTGTGGGAGCCTAGGCAGTTTGGATGCTCACCTTACTAGACCTGGATGGAGGTGGGTGGTCCTTGGACTTCCCACAGGGCAGGGAACTCTGATTGCTCTTTGGGCTGATGAGGGAGGGGGACTTGATTGGGGGAAGGGAAGAGAAATGGGAGGCGGCTGTGGGGAAGAGACAGAAATCTTTAATTAATTAATTAATTAAAAAAAGAAAAAATAAATAAAAATTAAAAAATAATAATAAAATAAAATAAATAAAATGATTCTTTTGTTCATCAGTAATCATCTTCTTCCAGGTACAGTGGCATCTACCTCTAATCTCAAAACTTGAGAGGTCCAGGCATAAAAATTGTGAGTTTGTCAATATAACTAGACGCTTTCTTAAAACAAACAAAAATATAACTTCTTTAAATGTAGTCAAAAGGGGATAAAGTAAAACGTACTTTGGGAGACAACCGTGTCAGAAACAGTCTCTGCTCCCACTGTTAGGAGTCCCACAAGAAAATCAAGCTACACAGCTGTCACATAATATTGCAATGGAAGGACTGGGACACCAACTCAGCTACATATTAAATCTTCAGTTGTCCTGCCTATGGGATGTGCTGGGGAAGGGTGACACAAAGATTGTAGAAGTTCCCATCCAATGACTGGTTCATCCAGAGACTCACGCCAAAAGAGTGAACCCGCCCCTGACACTCCCTGGAGTGCCAGGAAGCAGAAACTGGATGACCCAGAGACCTATGACAGAACCAACCACAACTGGTGGATAAAATGTGGATGTAATGATGCCTAACAATATTCTGGTATACTTATTGATGCCTATCCCAATAGTCATCAGAGAGTCTTAATCCAGCAACTGGATTTTTGAAAATAATTAAGAGTCTGCAATCTATCTCTTCTGATCTCTGCCTTCTGTGGTCTAGTTTTTTGTAGATATATTTTCTATCCTAAATAATGAATAGAGTCTCTTCTTTGAAATTTTACAGTGGTAGTTTGTAATCCCCAGCAAGGCAGAACTTTTTTCACTTCTTCAAACATCTTTTCTAAAGTGTCTGCTGTTGCAAGGAGGAGCCCGCTTGTTTGTCCCAGACACCCAGCTAGCTTAGCCCTGAAATAACCACACAGAAATTGTATTAATTAAATCACTGCTTGGCCCATTAGCTCTAGTTTCTTATTGGCTAATTCTTACATCTTAATTAACCCATTTCTATTAATCTGTATATCGCCATGTGGCAGTGGCTTAATGAGTAAAATTCAGCATATCTATTTCTGGTGGCAGATCCATGGTGCATCTTCCCGACTCCACCTTTCTTCCTCCCAGCATTCAGTTCTGTCTTTGATGTGGGAGTCTTCTGTTTTGTGTTGATTCCATTGGTTAAATAAAGAAACTGCCTTGGCCCTTTAAGAGAATGGAAAATGAGGTAGGCGGAGTAGACAGAACAGAATGCTGGGAGAAAGAAGCCCAGTCAAGCAGTTGTCATGATTCTCCCACTCCAGACAGATGGATGATAAGATCTTTCCTGGTAAGCCAGCTCATGGTGCTACCCAGAATATTAAAAATGGGTTAGATCAATATGTAAGAGCTAGCCAATAAGAGGTTAAAACTAATGGGCCAATCAGTGTTTAAAAGAATACAGTTTCCGTGTTATTATTTTGGGTGGCAGGAAGCAGCCCTGCCGCTCCTACTACTACATGTCTTCCCTGCCTACCTAAGTTCTACACTATCAAAATGCCAAGGCAGTTTCTTTATTCATTAACCAATGAAATCAACACAAAAACAGAAGGCCCTCCTACACCAATCTAACTTAGAAACAGCCAGTAAGATACCAGCCATATAGTGGTAAATTATATATTGAAAAAATTTCTTATTTATTCTTTCCAATGACTGACTTAAAAGTATTGGCACAGAGTGGGGCTATTTAACATTCCCTTTGTGAGGACCTTCTATTTATATATTTTGATTGACTGAGAATCATTATAAGTTGGCACCATGAAAACAAATTTTCTCCTGTAATTTTTTGGTAAAGGTAAAAAACAGTCTTTTAAATCAATAACTATAATAGGCAATTCTTTAGGTAAAAGGGAAGACAACAGCATCCCAGTCTATAAAAAGACCATTGGCTGAATTACTTTATGTGTGACTCTTAAATCTGTCAGCATTCTCCACTTTCCAGATTTTTTTTATTAACAAATATGGGAGAATTCCAAGGACTGGTTGATTCTTCAATATGTCCAGTATTTAGCTGGTCCTGAAACAGCTCTTTTAAAGTCTGTAGCTTTTCTGCTGCCATAGGTCATTGACCAACCCAGATAGGTTTCTTAGTTAACCATTTTAAAGACAAGGCCAGTGTTGCCTCTGAGAGTTTGATAGTTGTTGTTCTGTGTGTTTGTATACCCTGGATGGTCAGTGATTGTTTTTTTATAGTGCCTTATAATATCTTTAACAGAAACATAAGTTGGCTTATGGTTTGTTTCTGAGACTGGAGGAATATTAATCTGGATATTCCATTGTTTCAACAGATCACAACCCCATAGATTCATGTCCTTATTATCCACATATGGCTTCAGACTTCCTCTCCTTTCTGTTTTTCTGGACCTATGAATTCAACCCATCTCTTGCTCCACTTTACTTGAGATGGAGTTCCAGTTCCTATGAACTGAATATGTACCTCTTTAAGAAGCCAATTCAGATGCCAAGATCCTGGAGTAATAATGGTCGATGGACTTCCCACAGTACAGGGAACCCTGACTGCTCTTAGGGCTGGAGAGGTGGGGGGGGAGGGGGCTGAGGATGGGGAGGGAAATGGGAGGCAGAAGTGTGGAGGAGACAGAAATTTTTAATAAAAAATAAAATAGAATAAAAAAAGAACACTGGCTTTGCAATAAAGTATGCAATTGTATCTCCTAAAAAAATAATAGTCTCATTTGTACCTGAAACTGTCTGATAATCCTTCAATTATAATGTTATTTATTTATTCTCTCAGCTTTTGTCTTTAATCATTTATAGATGTCTACCAAAATAAATGCTTTTCTAGCTTCTAATAGAACTTTTCATTTGTATTCCAGAGTGGTATTTTTTTTTTTACAACAGACACTGGATTTTCTAATTTTCCTGGGAAGTCATGTCCCAAATAGTGACTGGGAATAACTGGACCAAAATTTTTCCAATGGTAGCAGGTTGCCTTGTGTTGGGAACAATTACCTCAGCCCATCAGGAAACACTAGGGAACTGATAACATCTACTAGTGAGCCACAATCATTTGCCCACAGAACAAGTCAAAACGAATATCTGTTACTATGGACATGTGCAACATCTCTGATTGTTAAACCTAAGATGGTCAGGGCAAAATGTCACTCGGGTAAATGTACTTCAAATATATAGGTTATCTTAAGCATATTGTTATATATGGGCAGCTTGAATTATTTGTTTTTTTTTATGTGTATGTGTGTATTTGTGTGTGTGCTTGTGTGTATGTGTGTGTGTGCGAAGTATGTATTATGACTGAACTTGTTACCTAGGGAAACAGAATAGCTTGTTCAGCACTGAAGATGAGAATTTGAGTTATTACTCTGTTGCATTCAGTAAAGTAATTTAAACCCAGTTTGATGTTCATCTCAGGTGAGGAGTATATCTGTGAAATAACACATCTAGGGATTAATGGAAAAGAATTTCAAAGTTACATGTATGTAGCACTGTGATTTTTTTAATGAAAATGTTCCTAAGAACTTTATTTGAGGCAACATGTAAGTGAAATAAATGTAATCTGTGTACATATGTGTGTGATGTATTCACAATTTGTATGAATTTAATGGTGTTAAGGAAGGTATGAGACCTTGGGTTTGTCAAGAAATGTAGTTTTTTTTTACGAGTATATCAATTTCCTTTTAAATAAATTTGCAAATAAATTGTAAGTTTAAATAAGTTTAGAAACGCTGCCATTGAATCTGGGAAAGTTTTCTAAAGATCAACATACATGTTTCCATTTTTAAGTTGTAATAATACACTTTTCCTAATGGCCTTTTTGGAAAGATACAAAGACTCACTTATGTGCCAAGTATTTCCTATGCTTTGTTGACTCCATGCTTCAGTAAGATCTGCACATATGTATCATCTTTGCCTTATTCCAACCATGAAAAGACTTTCTAGTGTAAAGCAGGATCTTCAGTCACAACACATTACTTAGAAAAAGGGCAGGCAATCAAATGATTTTAGAAATCATGCAGTTTTCATAAATTTATGACTCAAGCAATATAATACATTGTAGTTAAAAGGTTCAGTAGTTGTCTATCACTACCCTATGCATATCTTTATCTATATCATCCATATCTATACACACATATTTCTTTACTTACATGTATATTGATTTGTCAGTATACATCATGTATGTGTCTACCTATGTACTTGTCTATTCTTTATCTCCTATCTATCTATCTATCTATCTATCTATCTATCTATCTATCTATCTATCTATCTAGTATCTATCTTATCTATTTATCATCTATCTACCTACCTACCTATCCAACACCTTTCTATCTATTTCTAAACAGCCATAATTTATCTAGCTACCCTGAAGTAGAGCAGATGAGAGAACTGAGAATTTCTTATTTTGTGGGTTTATTTTAATTTATTTTTTTAAAAAAGAAAATAAGCTATCTTTTTTCATTATACATACAAATCCAAGTTTCCTCTCCCTTTCCTCCTTTCATTCCCCCTACTTACTCCCCACCCCAATAGACTCCTCAGAGAGGGTAAGGCACGCTGCTTTGGGGAAGTTCCAAGGCCCTCACTACTATATCTAGGCTGAGCAATGTATCCATCCAAAGAGAATAGGTGTCCAAAGGCCAGTACAACCAGTAGAGATAAATCCTGGGACCACTGCTAGTGGCCCATCAGTCTTCCCCAGCCATTTGTCTGTTAACCACATTCAGAGGGACTAGTTTGGCCCTATGCTTGTTTCTTCCCAGTCCAGTTGGTGTTATTGAGCTCCTGTTAGCTCATGTAGACTGTTTCAGTGAGTGTACCCATCATGGTCTTGACCTCTTTGCTCATTTTCTCATTTCTACCACTGTTTAACTGAACTTTGGAAACTTGGTTCAGTGCTTTGATGTGGGTCTCTGCCTATGTTATTGTCAGGTGCTGGATGAGGGTTCTTTAGTGATATTGACAACAGGACAAGGCCAGTTCAGGCACCCTCTTCTCTATTGCTTAAAGTCTTAGCTACATTCAAACTTGTGGATTCCTGGGAATTTCTCTAGAACCAGGTTTCTTGCTAACCTTATAATGGCTCATCAATCAAGATATCTTATACCTTGCTCTCATCTCTGTCCTTCCTTCATCTTGACTATCCCATTGCCTAAAGTTTTCCTTGCCCCTCCCCTTCTCCGCTCATTTTCCCCTTCTACCCACACTTCTTCCCCCACCCCTATGTTACCAATTTTGTCAGGTATCTTTTGTATTTCATCTTTCCATGTAGATCTATGTATATTTTTCTTAGGGTTCACCTTGTTACTTAGCTTCTCTAGGATCATGAACTATAGGCTCAGTATCCTTTGTTTATGACTAGCATCCACTTATGAGTAAGTATATACTATATTCATCTGGGTTACCTCACTCAGGATGGTGTCTTCTGGTAATATCTATTTGCATGCAAGTTTCAAGATGTCATTGTTTTTCACCACTGAGTAGTACTCTAATGTGTAAATGTGCCACATTTTCTTTATCCCTTCTTTAGTTTAGGGGCATCTAGGTTGTTTCCAGCTCTGGCTATTAAAAATAATTCTCTTATGAACATAATTGTATATATGTCTTTGTAGTATATCTGAGCTTCTTGTGGGTATTTTCCTAATCATGGTATTGCGTATCCTGAGATAGGTTGATTCCCAGTTTTCTGAGAAACCACCATATTGATTTTCAAAGTGGCTGTATAAGCTTGAATTCCCACCAGCAAAGATGAGTGTATCCCTTACTCTGCATCCTCTCCAGCATAAACTATCATTGGTGTTTTCTATCTTATCCATTCTGACTGGTGTGAGATGGTGTCTAAGAGTTGTTTTGATTTGCATTTCCCTGATGACTAGGGACGCTGAACATTTCCTTAAGTGTCTCTCAGCCAGTTGAGTTTCTTCAGTTGAGAATTATCTGTTTAGTTCTGTACCCCATTCTTTAGAATTTTGATGTCTAATTTCTTGAGTTCTTTATATATTTTGGAGCTGAGACCTCTGTCTGATGTGGAGTTAGTGGAGATCTTTTCTCATTTGTAGGCTATTGTTTCGTCCTGTCGACTGTGTGCTTTGCTTCACAGAAGCATCTCTGCTTCAGGAGGTCCCATTTATTTATCGTTGCTCTCTGTGTCTATGCTACTTGGGTTATATTTAGGAAGTGATCTCCTGTGCCCATGTGTTGATGGCTACTTCCCACTTTCTCTTCTATCAGGTTTAGTGTAGTTGGATTTATATAGAGGTCTTCAATCTGTTTGTACTTGAGTTTTCTACATGGGGATAGATATTTCTCTATTTTCATTCTTCTACATGGTGACATCCAGTTATGCCAGCACCATTTGTTGAACATGCTTTCTTTTTCTATTGTATAATTTTTAGCTTCTTTGTCAAAATCAAATGTTCATAGGTGTGTGGATTAGTATCTGAGACTTCAATTTAATGCCATTGTTCAACCTCTCTGTTTTTATGTCAATAACAAGCTGCTTTCATTACTGTAGCTCTGTAATAGAACTTGATGTCAGGGATTGTGATGCCTCCAGAAGTTCCTTTATTGTACAGAATTGTTTTGCCCCATCATGTTTTTTTTTTTATTTTCTATATGAAGATTATTATTTTTCTTTCAAGGTCTGTGAAGAATTGTATTGGAATTCTGATGGGGATTGCATTGAGTCTATAGATTGCTTTTAGTAGGATTGTCAGTTTTATTATGCTGATCTTACCTATTCAAGAACATGGTATCTTCTTCAATATCTTTCTGCAAAGAAGTTGAAATAGGGGCGGCGGGGTTGCATCCCCAACACCCCGGCCGCCTAGCTTGCTTATGCCCGAAATAACAACACACAAACTGTATTCATTTAAACAATGCTTGGCCCATTAGCTTCAACCTCTTAACCCATTTCTAATCATCTAAGTAGCACCATGAGGTGCGCTTACCAGGAAGATTCTAGCCTATATCCATCTTGGGTCGGAGCTTCATCCCTCTGCCTCAGAGAGCAGAGCTATCACGAGGGGAGCGTGGCATCTCTGTCTGAGGCATCTGGCTCTGAGCAGAGCTGCATGCTTTCTGACCTCACTTCCTCTTCCTCTCAGAATTTTCTTCTGTTTACTCCACCCACCTATGTTCTAACCTATCAGGGCCAAGGCAGTTTATTGAACCAATGAAATCAACAGATTGATATATGACACTCCCACATCACTTCCCCTTTTTCTGTTTAAACAAAAAAGAAAAGCTTTAACTTGAACATAGCAAAATTACATAAAACAGTTATCAAGTAAAAATTACAATAATCTTTATCATAACTAAGGAAAAGTATAACTATAACTAACTATTCTTAACTCCATCAAAGACTCCAGAAAGATACAATATTATGTAAGCAAACAAGAAATAAGCAACTTTCAAACTCTAGAAATGACAGAAACATCTCGCTGCCTGGACAGTCACCCAAAGTTCCTCTGTATCGTTGGGACATCCATCTTTGGCCTACAGGCCCATAGTTTTCAGCAGACATTCCACAAAGCAGGAAATTTCAAAGGCAGTCACTATCTGCTTGTCCTGAAGAATGTCTTGCAGACTCTTTCATGAATCAGGAACCCTGAAAGATCATCTCACCTTTAGTCAAGTTCAGTAGTCCTCTCTCTGCGGGTTCTCTGTGTCCACTTTATGCAATAGTCCAGGCAAGAGCAGTTACTTGCCCAAATGGTTATCAAACTCCATAAGGATCCTCTTCGATGCCCATCTTCCTCTTGAAGTAGATTGGTGCTGCCAGGAGCAGAGTGTCTCATTGTCATGAAAAGCCCTAAGTTATTAAAACATTTAAATGCCATATTCTATAATCTTTGAAAAATATAAAGAATGCCTATCTAAAATATATCTATGTACATCTAGAAAATCTTAACTAACATGACTACAAACTTGACTATTATGATTATCTATTAACAACCTATATACATTACATTTTTAAGTGAACTACACAATCACTATACCTTAATCAAGAGTAGAAACACATATACATATAACAAAATTGACCTTAAATCTCTATCAATAAAGCAAAATCTATACTAATACAAATTATTTATACCTATATCATATCGCCCTTTAAATGTAAAAGAACATTTATAATCAATTTTTGGGAACATGGGCACAGGTTTTTCTCTCCAAACTGCTTCCTGCTGAATGGGGGCATCGTTAATTAGGTCTTTCATGGTATAACCTGTGTGCTAGTTTTATCTCAGTTGGCAGTTGAGCGAAGCAATTTTCTGAAGGTGTTCACAGCAACCCTTCAGGAGGGTGTGGTCCATCATACCATATCGGAATAGAAGAAATGAACAGGTTCTCATCTTCTGTGAAAACAAAACAAGAAACTCCTTTCCAAAGTATCATGTCCTTAGATCCAAATTTCGAAGTCAAGGCATTTTGAAAATATCTATGTAGGATTAGTTTAGCAGCATTTATAAACAAATATCTTTTAGTAGCTTTTGCTCCTTCCTCAGCATTCAAACAATTCAAAGAAAGCACAAGAGCATACAGTATCAAGAGTCTCTGTGTATTTTCCATCTTTGTACGGCTTTGTTTTAACCTCTATTTCGTTTATTTTTGCTTTTAACTTTTTGAGCGTATATCTTTGACCTGGAATAACTCTGTAGACCAGGCTGTTCTTAAACTCTCAGAGATCTGCCTGTCTCTGCCTCCCAGGCATTGGGATTAAAGGTGTATGCTACTATGCCTTGAACTCACAGAGATCTGTTAGTCTCTGCCTTCTAGGCACTGGGAGTAAAGGTGTGTGCTACTATACCTTGAAGTCACAGAGGTCAATTTCCCTCTGCATCCCAAGTGTTGGGATTAAAGGCGTGTACTACCACAACCAACTTCTCTTTTTCTTTCTTTTTTTTTTTTACTCTTAAGAACTTACTTTTAGCTTGCTTATATTTTTAACACACTGTAAATCATTTAAAAATTTTCTTTGTCTTTGATGCTCTCTTTACTGCATCTCTCTCCATTTTTCTGACCAAATAAGTCTTTAATTTACCAAGCAATCTCAGTAGGACTAAAGGCGTGGCTTTGCCAGCTAGATCCAGTCCATTCCTTAGCTTTCCAACCTCATGGCTGAAGTACCGCCTGTAGGCGTATTTACTGCCACAACTCTATGGCATTTCAAGGTCCCTGTCAGCAAGCGAGCTTCAACAGACAACAGTCAAGTCCTCTTTCTGTAGCCGGCCCTCCTGCCTCAAACAGTCAGAGTTGCCCTGGCAGGACGGCCCAGAAAGCTGGCATTTTCAAACGGCACAGCTTCTTTCCTGCTACGGCTGAAAACTGAAAAGCATGCGTTCAGCTTTTCGTCAACACCATTTAAGTGTTTCGTGGCAGGACCTCTTAATGAGCTGCAGGGTTTTGCAGCTAAAGCTGAGTCAGGAAGCCTGTCTTAGATGAGAGAATTATACACCAATCTCACTCATGAACATAGATGCAAAAATACGCAATAGAACACTGGCAAGCTGGACCCAAGAACACATCAAAAAATTCATCCACCTGTTCACCTTCCTAGACCAGGACTGAGCGGGGAGGACTTTGGACTTTCCACAGGGCAGAGAACCCTGACAGCTCTTCAGGCTGGAGAGGGAGGGGGAGGAGTGGGGGAGGGGAGGAGGAGAGGGAGGAGTGGGAGGGAAATGGGAGGCGGGGAGGAGGCTGAAATTTCTTTTTTTTTCCAAAAAAAAAAACAAAAGAAAAGAAACAGAGATTTCTAACGAAGTCCCCAAATCAAGATGCAACAAAAGAGAATAATCCACCATATCTCCTGCTAGATGACAGATTACTAAACTCAGATGAGAAGATACCTAAAATATGTATAAGCTGATCTAAAGGGTATTTTTGTTTCAGTATCATAAATACTTTCTGTAAGTCAGCATTTGAACCTTGTATAACTTATAAGTACAGAAGAGGGAGGGGGACTTGATTGGGGGAGGGGGAGGGAAAGGGGAGGCGGCGGTGGGGAAGAGACAGAAATCTTTAATAAATAAATTAATTAATTAAAAAAATAAAAAAATTCATCCACCATAATCAAGTTAACTTCATCCCAGAGATGCAGGGATAGATATGAAAATCTATCAATGTAATCCATCATGCATGTAAACTGCAAGAAAAACATATTATCATTTCATTAGATACTGAAAAAGTATTTAACAAAATCTAACAGCCTTTATAATAAAGGTCTTAGAGAGATCGAGAATAAAGAACATATCTAAACATAATAAAAGCAAGATACAGCAAGCTGACAGTCAATATCAAATTAAATGGAGAGAAACTCAAAACAATTCCACTAAAATCAGGAACAGGACAAGGCTGTCCACTCTCTCCATTTCTATTCAACATAAGTTATTGAAGTTATTCTGGCTATAGCAATAAGACAATAAAAGGAGATCAAGGAGAATCAAATTGTAAAGGAAGAAGTCAAACTTTCATTATTTGCAGATGATATGATATTAAATATAAGTGGTCCCAAAAACTCTACCAGGGAACTTCTACAACTGATAAATACCTTCAGTAATGTTGCCAGATACAAGATCAACTCAAAAAAATCAATAGCCCTCCTATATACAAATGGTAAAGAGACTGAGAAAGAAATCAGAGAAACATAACCTTTCACTATAGCCACAAATAACATAAAACATCTTGGGGTACCACTAACCAAGGAAGTAAAAGACCTATTCAACAAGATCTTTAAGTCTTTGTGATGTGGGAGTGTCATATATCAATCTGTTGATTTCATTGGTTCAATAAACTGCCTTGGCCCTGATAGGTTAGAACATAGGTGGGTGGAGTAAACAGAAAAAAAATGCTGAGAGGAAGAGGAAGTAAGGTCAGAAAGCATGCAGCTCTGCTCAGAGCCAGACGCCTCAGACAGAGATGCCACGCTCCCCTCGTGATAGCTCTGCTCTCTGAGGCAGAGGGATGAAGCTCCGACCCAAGATGGATATAGGCTAGAATCTTCCTGGTAAGCGCACCTCATGGTGCTACTTAGATGATTAGAAATGGGTTAAGAGGTTGAAGCTAATGGGCCAAGCAGTGTTTAAATGAATACAGTTTATGTGTTGTTATTTCGGGCATAAGCTAGCCAGGCGGCCGGGGTGTTGGGGACGCAACCCCGCCACCCCTATTTCAACAGATGGTGCCCACGTGGACAACTGCTTCCACATAAAGCCTGAGAGAGCTTGGGAAGTAATTCTAGAACAAAATGGAAGCATTGTGCCTGGTTTCTTGGTAGCAGCAATTTCTCGGCTTTCCCGGTTGAGTCTTTGTAGTTTCAGTATCAGTGTATCCAAATTAACAAAATCAGAAATGAAAAGGGGGACATAATAACAGACACTGAGAAAATCCAGAGAATCATTAGATTGTACTACAAAAACCTGTAATCCACAAAACTGGAAAACATAAAAAAAAATGGACAATTATCTGCATAGATACCATATACCAAAATTAAATCAAGACCAGGTGAACAATTTACATAGACCTATAAACTGTAAGGAAATAGAAGCTGTCATCAAAAGCCTCCCCAACCAAAGAACAATCCAGGCTGGATAGTTTTAGTGCAGAATTTTACCATAACTTCCAAAAAGAGCTAACACCTGTACTCCTCAAATTGTTCCACATAATAGAAACAGAAAAACATTGCCAAATACTTTTTGTGGGTTTTTTTTTAAACCTGTGTTTCAGTTTGGTAAGGAGTTAAATTAGGCTTTAAAGTATTTGAATCAGACTCTTTTAGGTACTTAACAAAAATTAAAGGAAAAATATCTGAATGACTTTTTGTTGCTAGTTCTTTTACTGAAATAATAAATAGTTATTGTACAATTCATGATATATTAGCCACAGTCACAGCATAACCATATATGCTAACTTTACTGTGAGTAATTTTTTGCTAATAGCACCACATCTGAAGATTAGATTTTAAACGTAATCACCAATGTCAACTGACTTACATTTATGTTAAATGAATTTTTGGTTATTTCCAAGTGAATAGATACATAAAGTGAAGAATTAGAGACTTGGTACTATAGGGTGTTGATGACGTTGAGGGACTGTGTTAACGTTCTTAAAGAGGATCAAATTCATGCCCTGTCACTAGGAGAGGCATATTGTAGCACATGTATTTTATGTAGCATAACTTGACATAGAGTTTCTTGAAATAAAGTGAAAGAATTTAATGCTAAGAAGGACAAGAAAAGTGTTGATTGGTTTGATTAATGCTCCTTGGGAATTCAGAGGAAGTGCCTATGTTCTAGATAAAGAAAGAAGAGTTAATGTTTAGTCCTGCATGCCAGGATAGCAAATTTCAATAAAAATGTTTTTATTGTTTAAAATGAACATGTATGTAGTAGAAGGCTGCTTGTTTGCTCCCAGCTGCTCAACTCCAAAATAATCACACAGTAACTGTATTAATTAAATCATTGCTTGGCCAATCACTATAGCATATTCCTAGCAAACTCTTACATACTAACCCATTTCTATTATTTTATATTTTACCATGAGGCTCATGGTCTACCAGCAAGGTTCCAGCTGTTAGCTTGCATCTTTCCCCTCTGGTGCCTCCATGGCATCTCACAACTCTGCCTTCTTTCTCCTGGCATTCAGTTTAGTTTTCCCCACTACCTCTGTTCTGCCCTGCACATTCCCAAGACAGTTTCTTTAGTAACCAATGGCATTCACAGCATACAGAGGGGAATCCTACATCAATGTACTAATGAAGTAGCTAGTGGGTTCACTTGTGATTTCCTCAGTAGAACTTAAACCAAGTTTCCAAATGTGGATCTAGAGTAAATTGAGACATACAATTACTTACTTACTCTTTTCAAATGTCCCTTCAGAGAGAGCCTTGAAGGGTATGTTTCTTACGGAGTAAGATGTATTTTGAAAGACACTAGCAATTTTATGCCTTTGGATATGTTTATTTAGCTATTAAAAAAACAAACTAGTTAAAATTCAAAGTAACTTTGCTATCTTCCAAATTAATTTCAGACAAACATGAATACGATAATTTAGAACAATGTTAGATGGGCAGGAAAGATTTACTTTGAAATGAAACCATCACAATGACTTAGCACCTAAATGCCTACAGCCTTGCTTTTACCACATTCAAAAGATGACATAGAATGAGACAATGGCTTTGAATATTTTTACCATCTGTGAGTATTTCAAACTCTTTGCCCTGTAGGAGGGTAAGTTCAGGAATTTAGCTATCTTAAAAATAGCAAAATACCATTTTTATCACTTTGTCAGATTTTTTCTTACTTTAGTTACTTTTCTTCAATGTTGCAATCAACCCAGTATAAAGTAGTCTATTCTTTTGTCATTTTTATAATAAAGTAATATATTACTCCATCAAACATGATTATTCCTTGTTAGTAATAGTAAAATGTGATAAAGCATATTGAAATACTTTCAAAGCATTAAAACATATATTTGTAAATTTCATTGGAAAGAACCAAGCGGGAAAGAAATTCCAGAATGTATTTAATTTACCTGATATATATATTTCATTCCTATGCATCTACAATTAAAGACATTAATCAATATTCTCTTTGTGTCCACTATCAATAAGAAGGTTCCTTCTCAGGGGACAATACAGCAGTTGTATCTGATGAATAAAACTACTAGAAATCAATATAAGTCAGAAAGAAATATTAGCCAATTGTGGAAAACTTCCAAAAATTAGCCTCTCATTTGAAGTAATTTACAAAGTTTTCTATAAAACTCCCATGAGTAATGTTGTAATCTAGCAAGAACTGAAATGAGATCTTAGCTTCTGTAAAGTAATGGGATTGGAATGGACAGTGCTTCATATCATTCCCAGGAATTATGTCACCTCTGTCTCAACAGATGGGTGACAGGAAGGCACAGGATCAGATTCTAAGAAATCAGGAATGGTAAAACTATATAGAAGAAGTGTAGCAAGAGAAAAATTCATTGCACCATTCAGAGTTCTGGTGTGAGTATGCAGGAGAGAACGCTGAGGCACCCTGCTTAGTACAGCCTGGAAAAGTGAAACAGCAAGAGGGAGCAAGATGGATGAGTGACGACGAAGTGTGTCCCCGAGAGAAAGAAGCAGGATTTCTATAACTGCATAGTGAGTTGTATAAGTTTGGGCACAAGCATTGTTTGTGACTTGGGACAAGCCCTAAACTTATCCAAGGTGGCATATTTTTTGGCTTCTGGGTTGAGATTTGGCCAAGAGAAGTGTTGAACATGACTAGCACAGGGTGACACATACTCACCCATCTTCATTTCCAATTAAAGTAAAACATATTGGGGAAAAGAAACTTGAGTACTGAATTAAGCATTTCATGTTGGATATCTCTTAGCTATGAAATTGTCTAGTTTTAGTTAAAAGCTTGCTTACCCACTCTCAGTATTGCTTTCATAGGATGCTAACTCTTTGAATGAACTACAGCATGTGGAAGTAATTTGCTTGAAGTCAATACATCAGTTTTTTTTTAAATCCATAAATACAAGAGAATTTTCTGTTAAGTGAACTCTATTTCAACCACCTACATCTATTTTGAAATTTTTTTTCCAACATGAAAAATTTATTGTAGAGAGCTTCCAAATTATAAAACAAAACAAAATTACCCAGATTAGCTTGATTCACAGTCTATAAATATTAATGAATTTCTATATAGTTGGAGTAGAAACTCTAAGGCTATGCAACATCACTTTCAACTTTAAACTTTCACTATCGATTCTATTTGTATGCACTTATTCACCACACTACAGAAGAAAAACAAATCAATGACAGTTAAAACTAGAACAACTACATTTATGTGTGTGTATATATATAATTGTATAATACATACATATTATGTATATTTCTTGACTCCTGAACGTAAAACATTTTACTTCAGAAATTTTTTTGTCTGAGTTTACCCAATAGCAGATTTTGAGTACTCAGTACTGAGGATTTAGGGATTGACAAGAATAATAAGTCTTTTTTTGTTCATTTTTTCTTTAAGAATAATAAGTCTTATAAAATTCTTGATTAGATAGTTTGAAAAGTATTAAATATTTTAATAGTGGTCAAGTGAGTGCTCAGAGGATTGATTTTTTTTTTCTCCTTCCATTTTCTTTTTTCTTTTTTTTTATAAATTTATTTATTTATTTAAGATTTCTGTCTTTTCCCCACCGCAGCCTCCCATTTCCCTCCCCCTCCCCCAGTCAAGTCCCCCTCCCTCGTCAGCCCAAAGAGCTATCAGGGTTCTCTGCCCTGTGGGAAGTCCATGGACCACCCACCTCATCCAGGTCCAGTAAGGTGAGCATCCAAACTGCCTAGGCTCCCACAAAGCAATACGTGCAGTAGGATCAAAAACCCATTGCCTTTGTTCTTGAGATCTCAGTAGTCCTCATTGTCTCTATGTTTTTTCCCCAAGATGGTTTTATCCCAGGCTTTTTCAAACCCAGGTCAGCTGGCCTTGGTGAGTTCCTGGTAGAAAATCCCCATTGTCTCCGTGTGTGGGTGCACCCCTCGCGTTCCTGAGTTCCTTGCTCGTGCTCACTCTCCTTCGTCTCCTTGATTTGGACCTTGAGATTACTGTCCGGTGCTCCAATGTGGGTCTCTGTCTCTGTCTCCTTTCATCGCCTGATGAAGGTTGATATTCAGGAGGATGCCTTTATGTTTTTCTTTGGGTTCTCCTTCTTATTTAGCTTCTCTAAGATCACGTATTAGAGGCTCCTTGGCCTTTGTTTATGTCTAGAAACCAAATATGAGTGAGTACATCCCATGTTCCTCTTTTTGGGTCTGGCTTACCTCACTCAGGATCGTGTTCTCTATTTCCATCCATTTGCCTGCAAACTTCAGGAAGTCCTTGTTTTTTATTGCTGAGTAGTACTCTAATATGTATATATTCCATACTTTCTTCATCCATTCTTCAATTGAAGGGCATCTAGGTTGTTTCCATGTTCTGGCTATTACAAACAGTGCTGCTATGAACATAGTAGAGCATATACTTTTGTTGTATGATAAGGCCTCTCTTGGGTATATTCCCAAGAGTGGTATTGCTGGATCCAGGGGTAGGTTGATCCCAAATTTCCTGAGAAACCTCCACACTGCTTTCCAAAGTGGTTGCACAAGTTTGCATTCCCACCAGCAATGGATGAGTGTACCCCTTCCTCCACACCCTCTCCAGCAAAGGCTATCATTGGTGTTTTTTATTTTCGCCATTCTGACAGGTGTAAGATGGTATCTTAAAGTTGTCTTGATTTGCATTTCCCTGATCGCTAAGGAAGTTGAGCATGACCTTAGGTGTCTTTTGGCCATTTGAACTTCTTCTGTTGAGAGATCTCTGTTCAGCTCAGTGCCCCATTTTATAAATGGGTTGATTAGCCTTTTACGGTCTAGTTTCTTGAGTTCTTTATATATTTTGGAGATCAGACCTTTGTCAGTTGCGGGGTTGACATTGAGGACTTAACAGCACACCTGAAAGCTCTAGAAAAGAAAGAAGCAGATGCGCCCAGGAGGAGTAGAAGACTGGAAATAATCAAACTGAGGGCAGAAATCAACAAAATAGAAACACAGAAAACAGTCCAAAGAATCAATGAAACAAAAAGTTGGTTCTTTGAGAAAATCAACAAGATCGACAAACCCCTATCCAAACTAATTAAACAACAGAGAGAGAACACGCAAATAAATAAGATCAGCAATGAAAACGGGGACATAACCACAGACACAGAGGAAATTCAGAGAATCATTAGATCTTACTACAAAAGCCTGTATGCCACAAAACTGGAAAATGCAAAAGAAATGGACAGTTTTTTAGATAAGTACCACATACCAAAGCTAAACCAAGACCAGGTGAACGATCTAAATAGACCGGTTAGTCGCGAAGAACTAGAAACTGTTATCAAAAATCTCCCTACCAAAAAAAGCCCAGGACCAGATGGTTTCAATGCAGAATTCTACCAGAACTTCCAAGAAGAGCTAATACCTATACTCCTTAATGTATTTCACAATATAGAAGCAGAAGAGTCATTGCCAAATTCCTTTTACGAAGCCACAGTTACCCTGATACCAAAACCACACAAAGACCCAACCAAGAAAGAGAATTATAGGCCTATTTCACTCATGAATATCGACGCAAAAATTCTCAATAAAATACTGGCAAACCGAATCCAAGAACACATTAGGAAAATTATCCATTATGATCAAGTAGGCTTCATCCCAGAGGATTGATTTTACATACATTCTTCTGTCTAATATTTTCCTTTTGACTGCATAGCTGAAGGCTATAAGAGTTTACATTTGGCCAGTAGTGTGTACCAGGTCCCTCACCACTTACTTTGCATAAATGCTCTTGTTGAGCCATGAGGACATTAGACATGAATAACATAAAATGTTCACTCCGAGCTTACAAACAGACAGTACAACCTGAGGAGATAATACAACTGTGAAAGATCTTGGAAATTACCCTGTATGGCTGGAGAGACAAGAGTTTGAATTCTGAGACTGATAGATTAATGTCTGCACCATCGGTTCCCATAATATTTATATGTTATCTCAGTTCTGCTAATTAAATAGGGAAGTTCTTAAAACAGTACTTTGTTGCTGTCTGTGGTGGGGACTAGGGATATTCCAGTGGAGAACTCTGCATAGTGATTTTATGCACCTCTGGGTAGAGAAGGAAGAGACAACTGATTTGCTAAGTCCCTCCACACTCCAGGTTATATAACTGATTTAAGAATGGTGGGTAAGGCAATAATATCAAATAAAGACCCCCATCTAATTTAATATCATATTTAATTAAATGTGTACTTTACATTTACTGGCTCCAGACCTCCTTATTATTTAATGACTATTGCTTTTATCAACTCCACTTCAGGCATTTCATTCCATCTCTATGATTTTTTTCTGCCTCCTGACCTTCCCTGAATATACCATGTTCTACATCTTACTGACACCTGTTGCTATTTCTCTGTGTTTGTGTTTCATCCTCTCTGTGTTTGCAGAGAACCTCATTTGTCACGGGAGTGTAAATGCCACCAGGAAAACTGAGAAGCCCTTCTCAATCTGACTGTTGTGAGATAGAGAATTCCATCATCTTTCTGCACTTCCTTTCTTGCTCTCACTATATTTTTTCTGTAGTTGAAGTTGTCCTCATCTTCAAGAAAATATTGCTGCACTGTCTCATAATGGGTGTGAATGAGACCAAAACTCAAAGATACATTCTGATGAGTATAGCTTGAAATGATGACTCTGATTTATTTTAGTTTTTGCCTGTTTGTTTTATTATGAATGAGAGAACAAAAGAAAAATTAATGTAAACCAGATGTGGATGTTTATAGGAGAGATAATTTGCTATAGTCCCTGGATGTGAAGTGGGTGCTTACCTGGCATAATTGATTTGCACACCCACCAAAATAAATGCAGTAAAATTCCTTGATTTTGACACAGACCCACTGAGTATTCAGTATTCATCTGGGTCCATGTGCATGAATTCCCTGTAACCTTGGTGCAGTGATAAATGCTAACAGCAGAATTTTCTTTTGTTTGTTCCGCATACTGCACACCTTTGTTTCTATTCCAGAAGGCCTCTATATTCTCTTCGTAACTATGAAATATGCAATTGACTAATTCTTTTGTATTTTGTTTTATTGTATGCTACAGCCATTGTATATAAAATAGTTAAACCTTGTGAAACAGAAATCCATGAAGATTCAGAGATTGACAAATAAAGACTGTGTATTATTATATATGTTAGAGAAGCTTCTGTACAAACTTCAGATCTAGGTCTCTTGAATATCCACTGGTTCATAAAAAGTGGTTTAAGAAACCTCAAGATAGCTGACTACTAAAAGAAGCAGACTTTCTAGGGTTTGAAGGGATTTGTACAGGAAGACACTCCGGTCAGCAGAGGGTTATGTTGAGCATTCTGCAGACAGAACTCTTTCAAGTCTGAAGCTGCCTGGGAAACCTTCATGTGGATGAGCCCGGTTTCCAGCCAGTCTTCTTCACGGCAGCGATGCTAGAGGAACCCAAAAGGTGCTTGGGACAGAGAGGCAATGGCAGTCAGATCTCTCTGAGTCTGAGGACAGCCTGATCTACAGAGCTAGTTTTAGGGCTGCCTCCAAAACAACACAGAGAAACCCTGTCTCAAAACAAACAAACAAGCAAGCAATTGACAATATTTTAAGCTCAACCATAGATAAGAAATCCAAAGAATTTTCACAGATCTCAACAGATGCAGAGGGCTGTATGAAACACATTGATTCTTCCTTAATTCTTTAGCAAAATAAGCCTAAAGTTTGCCATGAATATCTTACTTAAGCTAGAAAGCAGATTATAAACATATGAGTAAATACTAAGTAGTGAAAGCAAGTAGCTCAATTGAAGTAAGCAAGAAGGAGCATCAGTTGAACAGATAGATAAATGAACAAAGATGAGATCAGTAATGGGTAAGTGGGCAAAACTCCCAAGAGTAAATGGAGTTTATGATCATTGGGAAGCTCTCTGGTAGTTCAAGTAAAGCACATGCTTCAGTATTATTTTGTCTAAAAATAAAGAGGACAGAGACTTTAGATTCCAACTCCCGTCAGTCACTGTTTGGAGCTACAGCTGATGGCTATTGAGACCTGTTTGCAGGATGCCTGGTGTATAGGTGAATGATCAACTTTGGAGAAATCCATTAATCATACCAATGATATTGTGGAAACAGGTTGGGCATATGTCCTTAATGTAAAACCAAAGCAATATATCAGAGACATGAACTAGAGAGACAACTGTCGGCCTTACAAAATGAAGGTATCAACAAAGTAATGGTGTTCACAGTCATGAATCTACATTCATGAAATACTGGTTAGTTTAAATGTGTAGAACAAGACAGTACCAGATATGTCTACTGATAAACAGTTTTTTTGCTTTGCTGCATATGCGTATTTTAATATCTATATTTTTCCTTCTATATCTCCATACGTAACCATAATGAGTACCACAGAATACACAATACATCCTTGTTAAAAGTGAGAATATAATGATATAAATGTGCATGCTAAACATCCTGCAATTCAATGTTGGAAAGATAATTGATTCATAAGGATTAAATATAAATGTCCAAATAGGCCTTTTTATGGTTTAAAGTCACACAATAGAGAAAACAACCTTGTATAATCCAATTTTGTACGTGACTAAATTAACTGGTATGACTCAATCCTTACCCCAGGATAAAGAGCAGAAGCCAGATCAAATGCCAGCCAAGAAACTTTCACAGCAAAGAGTATAACTCACTTGTGAATAATCAGGAATTGGCTGTCCAGGAAAATTGTACCACTGCCTTGTTGTAAGAGGCTGCTTACTCTTTTCCCATCCACCCAGATTCCCAAAATAAGCAAACCAAAAGTGTATTAAGTAAATCACTGTTTGGTCAGTCAGTATAGCATATTCCTAGCAGGCTATTACATATTAAATTAACCCATTTCTATTATTTTATATTTTACCATGAGGTCCGTGGCCTACCAGTAAGTACCAACTGGGGGCTTGTGTCTTCCTCCTCTGGAGGCTTGATGGCATCTCACTGATTCTGCCTTCTTTCTCCCAGCATTCAGTTTTGCTTTTCCCCACCTACCTTTATTCTGTCCCTGCACAGGCCCAAGAGAGGTTTTAATAACCAGTGGTATTCACAGCATACAGAGGGCAATCCCATATCATCTCCTCTTTTCTGCTTAAATAAAAAAGAAGGTTTTAACCTTAACATAGTAAAATTACATGTAACAAAACAGGTATCAAGCAAGAATTACAGTTATAATATTTATATCTACTTTATATTTTATCATAACTAAGGAAAACTATAGCGATCTCTTCTTCAACTCCATCAAACACATTAGAAGGATATAATAATACCTAAGTAAACAGGAATTGTGTTATACGCAGCTTTCAAAACCCTAGAATTTACAGAGACATATTTGTTAACTGAACAGTCACCTAAAATTCTTTTGTACTACTGGGGCATCCATCTTCAGCCTACAGGCCCATAATATCCAACAGACTTTCTCATGAAGCATAAAATTTCAAAAACAGTTCCACCTATATTGGCAGTTTGTCAGTCACCTCTTTTTTGTGTGTCCTGCAGAATGTCTAGCAGACTCTTACATGAAGTAGGAACCCCAAAGGATTGTTTCATCTTTTTTAGACAACTCAGCAGTCCTTTTTTTTCTGTGATTCCTGCACTTCCAGTTGACACAGCATACCATCAAGCAGTCCAAGTAAGAACAGTTTCTTGCCCCAAATGCTAGCAAACTCCATTAGAAGTCTCTTCGATGCCCATCATCCTCTTTAAGTAATTGGTGCTGCCAGAAACAGATGTGTTTCATGAAAAGTCCTAAGTTCTTAAACATTTTAAATGTCATATTCTAAATGTGTCTGAAAGATTTAAAGAATACCTATCTAACTGATATATATAACCCAACTAACATGACTACAAGCTTAACTATTATAGATGATTATCTATCCACCTATATTTCTTAATTATACATTTTTAAATGGGTTGCACAAACACAATTCCTTACACAAGAGCAGAAATAGACATATAACAAAATTGACCTAGAATTTGTATCAATAGAGCAAGATTCATACCAATGCAAATCTCTATAGCATAACCCCTTTAAATGTAAACATTTATAAACAATCATTTAGGGAATTTGGACATAGTCCTCTCCAAACGGCTTCCTGCTTTTTGTTGGGCAAAGTATTTTAGGGGGTGTTCATGGCAACCTTTCAGGAGGTCTTGGTCCATCAAACCACATTAGTTTGGAAGGATTCCACAGGCTGTAATCCTCTGCGGAAGCAAAAGAAGAACCTCTTTTTCCAAAGCAACAGATACTTAGACCTAAATTTTGAAGACAAGATACCTTTAAAGTATATATGTTGGTTAACTAGCTCCTTCACAACAAACAAAAGAAAACACAATAATATACATAATTTAGATCCTTTGTGTATTTTCTATGTTTATGTGGCTTATTTTTCTTTACTCCTTTTAATCTATGACTTTTTAAAGACTTTCTTTTAAAATAAATTATTTCTTTTTCTAACTCTCATTTGTTGTATGGGCCCACTCATTTGTTTTTCTCTTTTTCTTCTCTCTCCCAAGCCTACATACTTTTAAAAAACAGACTGTGTCTTATTTAGAGGTCTATTATGTCTGAATCTGTCCTATTGTAAATCTGAAATAATCAAGAAGTCTGCTCTTAAAGGAGCCACAGTATGCTTCCAGCAATCAGAGCCCATCTAGAAAAAAAATGTGGCTAAAATTTATTTTATAGTGCCTAGAATTTTTTTCCAAGCCCTCTTAGACTTTTTTGTGGCTTTAGCTAGTACACATTAGATGCCAATTTGTTGTATGATGCACTGGAGGTGAAGTTGAAACCCTCTAGGCTTAACAGGCATTTACCACTTCTGGTGATCCAGCCTGCTCTGCCCAGAAAGTACCACCGTAGAAAAATCTTTTCAAACCTCCTTTCCTCTGTTGGAAAATGCCATCTGTTTGACACCAGAATCAAATCTGGGGTGGATCATCTCTTCCATGGGTTGGGGCACACTGCAATATTTTCCACAACCAATGAAAGTATCTGCATTCTGGGATGATTTCCTTACTCACGTGGATTAGCTCGCTGGACTGATTATCAGTTACAATTGTGATTTTTAGTCGTGCTGCCTTTTGGCATTTGTGAAAGCTGACTGATGGTTTTGTAGATTTAAGTAGCACAAACACCGAGTTTCAACAAATAATATTCACAGACCAAACCATGGACTCTTCAAGGCTTTTTTAATTAAAAATTCCTACCTCCTCCCTGCCTCCCTTATCCCTCCCCCTCCCCTTGTGGATCAGTCCAGTCCTCAGTGTGTACTTCAGATTGAATCATGTGTCTGGGTACCAGCATATGAGGAAAAAGATCTTCAGATTCAGACTCAGAGGGAAAATCTTTGCCCTACTATTTTGACCCACCAGACATTGGTTGTAATCAATTCTTGGCATGGGAGAGGCTCATTACAACTCTGTGTAATCAAGAGGCCCATGGAATAGCAGCTTCTGTGGACACAGCTAGTGGTGTATGGGATGGGTAGTAGTTTTGAAAACAAATTTGTGATTTAGAACCAACAGATTTTCTTTGAGATATTGCTGCCTTATCCTACTGGTTCTTAACCTTCATCAGGTTGTGATCTTTTAATACATTTTCTCATGCTGTAGTGACCTCAATGATAAAATTATTTAGTGATTACGTCATAGCTGTGATTTTGCTACTGTTTTAATTCATAATGTAATCATTTGATATGTAGAATATTTGATAGGTGGATCATGGCACACAGATTGATAGCTGCTGTCTTATCCTATAACAAATATTCTGATCTTTAAGATCATAGGCAACATAATCATTATGTGTCCATGATACAGTGAGGTGATAAACACAAATCCCACTAAGTCTATAAACTTTGAGCAATATAAAACATCCATTGTAAGTATAGAGAGGCTTTCCTGGTATGAGTTCATAAACAATAAAACAAATAACAAAAGAGGAAAGGAAGTATGTAAATAAAGGGAAAAGAAAACCTAAAACAAGACTTGTCAGTGTAACTCAATTGAAAATCAAATAAACTAAAGAAGTTTATTCTTTAAAAAATACTTACTGCCTTTCCTCATGGATAGCATAGGTCATGAATCAACTTTAACCTCTGTTAAAGTTTACCAATTGACACAGCATCAAGACTACAGTATTAATAATCAGGAGGATGCCTATTTGTTTTTCTTTGGCTTCTCCTTATTTAGCTTCTCTAATATCACGAATTATAGGCTCAATGACTTTATTTATGGCTAGAAACTAAATATGAGTGAGTACATCCCATGTTCCTCTTTTTGGGACTGGCATACCTCACTCAGGATAGTGTTTTCTATTTCCATCCATTTGCCTGCAAACTTCAAGAGTAGTACTCTAATATGTATATATTCCATACTTTCTTCATCCATTCTTCTATTGAAGGGCATTTAGGTTGTTTCCAGATTCTGGCTATTACAAACAATGCTGCTATGAACATAGTAGAGCATATACTTTTGTTGTATGATAAGGCCTCTCTTGGGTATATTCCCAAGAGTGGTATTTTAGACAGAGACAGAGACCCACATTGGAGCACTGGGTCCAAAGCAAGAGCAGAAGGAGAGAGAGCACGAGCAAGGAACTCAGGACCACGATTGGTGCACCCTCACACTGAGACAATGGGGATGTTTTATGGGGAACGCACCAAGGCCAGCTGGCCTGAGCCTGAAAAAAACCCGGGATAAAACTGGTCTCGCTGAACAAAGCAGACAATGAGGACTACTGAGAACTCAAGAACAATGACAATGGGTTTTTGATCCTACTGCACGGATTGGCTATGTGGGAGCCTAGGCAGTTTGGAGGCTCACCTTACTAGAACTGGGTGGAGGTAGGTGGTCCTTAGACTTCCCACAGGACAGGGAACCCTGATTGCTCTTTTGGCTGACGAGGGAGGGGGACTTGCTTGGGGGAGGGGGGGGAAGGGGAGGCGGCGGTGGGGAAGAGACAGAAATCTTTAATAAATAAATAAATTAATTAAAAAAAAGAGACTACAGTATTACTGGCATTAAAGTTACATCTAAAATACACTGCATTTACCCAAGGCACCTCCTCTATTTTCTGGAGTATAGAACATACAATAGTATGCCTTCACCACTGAGATATTTACTGGCCTTTACTGTTTTAATTTTTGCTGTCCTAAATATTCTACTGTAAAGAATAAAAATAAAATTATTTGCTACTGAAAAATAACTAGAACAAATGATACAGCATGTAACTTCCTTCAATTAGATGCCATAGTTAATATATCATACAATTAAGCAAAATAAGGCCTTCAAGTATGGAAACATATTTTATAAAAACCTATTTAGAAAAGATACTGTCATCTCCATCACTTCTGTATTTAACAAAGTAAATTTCCCTATTATTCATTTATTTATTTCTTTTTGTTTTTTGGAGACAGGGTTTCTCTGTAGCTTTTGGAGTCTGTCCTAGAACTAGCTCTTGTAGACCAGACTGGCCTCTAACTCACAGAGATCCACCTGCCTCTGCCACCCGAGTGCTGGGATTAAAGGTGTGTACCACCACCACCCAGCTTCCCTATTATTTAGAGAGGACAAATAGAAATTATGATGCATCGTTGCATACTTATTGCCAATTTTGCCCATCAAGGCATGGATATTCACCAGTATTAACAGTGCTGATTCAATCCAGTCAGCCACTCTTCAGTTAGTTTGGCAAGTATACCTGTTCCTTTTTCAACAGGCTAGGACAGTTTATCTTCACCTTGGAAGATTCCAGGTTATTCCTGTCCATTTATACATGAAACAGTATGTGTGGCCATTGCACAATGATGATGGCCCATTCTCAACCAATCCACTTCTCTCTAGATATACCCAGAGTAACTTTATGTGAATAACCTCTTGTAATATGATGCATTGGTTATACCCACTCTGGGTATGAAGCTACAATAAAGTTAACAAGAAGAGAAAAGGCTGGTGAATGCTCTAAAATTTGTATAAGACATGTAACCTTGACTAAATTCCTGGAAATTATTTGGTAAAGACAAGACTGTTATATTCTCCATATTGTCAAAATGCAGTTATTGTCACCTTAAACACCCCAAATTTAATAACATCCAAATGTTTCACAATAGAGGCAACGTATTCATCTGTTAAAGTCCTAATGAAAAAGTTTATATTGATCCATATCAACTCACTGTAACTGGGACATTCTAGATATGCTAGAATGTGGGCTTGAGAATTTTTTTCTAAATTATAAGAGAAAAACCATTGCTGTTATTGGAATCCAGAAATTCTTTTACTACAGAGGTTTATCAACCCTTTTTCCTGGTTTCTGAAATATGCTAAATGGCTGTAAATTTCCAAGGACATGCTGGTGGGAGTAAGTTTCATATTTGGGCCCAAAATAACATACTATCACCCAAATGTGTGGACTACATACATACTGTCCTCTGCTTACAACAGAGAATCATGCAAGCCAAGATCCAATTGTTTGCCTTATGCAGGAGAAGCCTTAGGTCACAGAGGCACCAGTCCCTAGGTTCAGAATATTATTTCATAGGACAGAATCCAAAATAGATGTATTGAGAAAGTTCATCTTTAGAAGAGTGTCTCGTCTATCTCCAAATATTGCTATTTCTCAATATTATAAAAGGACTCTGACCTAAATACCTTGGTTTCAACTTGAGAATTCAAAGTCAGAGAACATTAAAGCAAAGTGGATATACTTTGGGAAGCTGTTTCACCATCATATGTGGGATTGAGGGCTCTACTGAAGCTTTTGTTCATCTTTACCAGAGTGCACCTCTTCAATACTGAGAACAAAAGATCAGTATGATAGGCCCGGCTTAATGAAAGCACTTTAGCATGGATTATGCTGACAAATATTGGCCTCATCTGTCTATTTTGCCATATTCTTGGTCAATGTTAATAACTGTCAATAGCGAGAAACTGCATGTCTAAGCTTACCTCTTTCAACATAATAAACTCAGATAATAACTAATGTATAAAGAAAAAAATCAAAAACTCTGTAAATTTTTTTTTCAATTTTCTTATTTATTTTTTTTTCATTTTACATACCAACCCCAGTTCCATCTCCCTTCCTTTCTCATGACCTCTCATCTCTTCCCTCCCACCCCCATCCACTCCTCAGAGGGGCTAAAACCTCCTTTGGAAAGTCAACAAAGTCTGGCATGTTGAGGCAAGATCAAGCCTACCCACCTGTATAAAAGCTGAGCCAAGTATCCTACCATGGGGAATGAGCTCCAGGAAGCCAGATCATACACCTGGGATAAGTCCTTATCCCACTGCTAGTATTCAAGCAACATAACTGTCACCCACATTCAGATGGCCTAGTTTGGTCCCATTCAGGTTTCCCAGGTCTCGATACAGAGTTTGTGAGTTCCCACTTGCTCACGCCAACTGTCTCTGTGGTTTTCCCCATCACGATATTGACCCCTCTTGCTTATATAATCCCTCTTCCCCCTCTTCAACTGAACTTTAGGAGCTTAGCACGGGTCAGTGAAAAGCCACCATTCCATGTGATACTAAACTAGAGCTTACTGCATTCAGAATTCTAGGGGTTATTGATAGTGACTCAAAATGTTCATTTCACTTCCAAAGTTACACAATACTGAAGTCCTGAAAAAAAAAACAATCAGATAAAGAATCACTTGCTTTCCCAGCCTTAGGCAGAAGTCCTTATGGAGCACAGTGATAGCTTTTTAAGGGAAGTTCAAATTCAGTTCAATGACATAATGCTCACTGCCAACTCTAGTCAAAATCAACGATTAACTGCTATAGGAGTTGGATTCAATTCCTAATTTCTGTGAACAGCTTTCATGCTCTAGCAGTCTTTCTCCTTTCTTCTCTACATGTGAGACAATTAAGAACCTTGTGATTGTTCCACCAGTGGTGGTGAGAATATGAGCTGCAAAGCTAACCCTAGTCCCACTATACAGACCCTAAGGGCATCATTTCTCTTCTGATTTTTTATGCCATCCATAAACCTGCTATGGAATTGCTTCTTTTTTCTTTCATACGTTGTCAGGATAAAAGCAACAAACCTTTCTATAACCTCTTGGTGAGTTTGTGACATCATCAATATCTAAAACCAAACTGAGTTTTGAGCTAAGGGAAGGAATGATCTTTCTCCTTTCCCTTTCAGGATTACAGCACAGATGATATTGTATTATGAAACAGATGTAAGAATTTTTTTTTAATTTTATTACACTGCATAGAGTATTTGTGATATCTAATGTTGTCAGCTTTCAGAGTCTGGAAGTGTCTGGGAGAAAAGTCTTTGAACACGCTCATGAGATATTATCTTGATTATATTAATTGAGCTGGGAGGACCTTCCTACCATGGGTGGAAACAATTCCTGACTGGGATTCTGGACTGTATTAATGAAAAGGAAACTGAGTATGGGCATCACATTCTCCTTTCTCAGTTTTCTGATTGCGGATGCCATGTACCTAAGTGCTGTAATGGTAAAAATAAAATGCTTCAGGTCCTCGAGTGGCAGCAGTGGGCAGAGGACCACGAGACCATGATGGGTCATGGAGGCAGCCAGTCCCAAGCAGGGAGCCCCCAAGTGGCCCATGGGCTATGAGGACCAGCAGATCTTAGGCAGGGAGGTGCAAGGAGCCATGGCCTAGAGACAAATGGATAGGCACACCACACAGAGTAATTATTTATTTAGTGATTTATGGAGGGAAAAGGAAAAAGGTGATGGAGGAAGGTCATTGGTTCAATAAACTGCCTTGGCCCTGATAGGTTAAAACATAGGTGGGAGGAGTAAACAGAACAAAATGCTGGGAGGAAGAGAAAGTGAGGTCAGAAACCATGCAGCTCCTCTAAGAGCCAGACAGCAATGAAGCTCTGACCCAGGATGGACGTAGGCTAGAATCTCCCTGGTAAGCACACCTTGGGGTTCTACACACCTTATAAGAAATGGGCTAGTCCAGGTGTGAGAGTTAGCCGAGAAGAGGCTAGATATAATTGGCCAAGCAGTGATTAAAAGAATACAGTGTCCGTGTAATTATTTCGGGGCATAAGCTAGCCAAGTGGCTGGGGTGCTGGGGACACAGCCCCGCCACTCTTATTACTACAAAAACTGAGAAGGGGAGGGGGAGAAGAGTAGAGAGGCAGAGAGAGAGAGAGAGAGAGAGAGAGAGAGAGAGAGAGAAACAGAGAGAGATGGTGGGGGAGGAGAGGAGCTACAACATCAGCTACATATTTGGGAGAGAGAGGAAAGGAAGAGGCTCCAACTGGAAGCTGAAGACCAGCTTGCCTCTATTGACAAGGGAAGGAGTGGGTGGGACTTGTCTCTTAAAGGGACAGGACAGACTATTACATTCCCATCTCTCTTTTTTTTAATAACAAAAAGGCGGGAGGTTAGGCACAACAGGTTAAAGCAATTGGAGTGGCAGATTCTCAAGATTGCTTCCTGCTTATTTGTGGGCATCATCTTGAGGTGGTAGGGAAACCAGAGAAAGCTGGGTGCTGGTCACATTCTGGCATAGCTGATCTTTTTGCTCCTGTCTGGTATTTGTGGTATGGATACGGTTGGTATCTCTTACACCTGCTTAAGATATTGGCAGAGCAGATGACAAAGTTAAGTTTAGGAGGAAAAAAAACATATTGGAAATGCCTTTTCTAAATCATAAGAGGACGGTAACTATGATTATATAATCTTCAACCCCATCAAAGACCTAAAAAGGGAGATAATATTACTGGAAATTGTGGCAGAAAGTACAATCAAGCAGCTTCTAATATAGGTCCAGGGAATTGAGAGGGACGTATCTGACCTGTTTAAGGTGGATCTTTTAGTTCAGCAGAGAAAACTGGCTGCCTGAGCAATCCCCAAAATCTCATTTGCAATGTTGAAGCAACCAATTTTTGCTAAGTCCTAGAATAACAACTAGCAGATCATTTTCAGAGACAGGAACATTTTCAGAACCATCTTACCTTGTCTTGGTAAGGTTTGGCAGTCTTTTTTCTTATGTCCTGCTTATCCAGTCTGGACATTGTGCTTGTTGTCAGTGGCCAAAGCACAGACAGTTTCTTTCCCAAAAACCAGTTGTGCCAAGAAGAAGACAAACTCCAAGTGGAGTGTCATTGGTGCTCAACATTCTCTCAGGAATAGATCAGTGCAGCCAAGAGCAATCATGATTCATGTCAACAGAATCTTAAGTTATTTAAATGCCATGTTCTATAGATCTTTGAAGTGGTTGAAGGTTACCTATCTATGCAGAAAACAATCTCCATGTATCTAAAGAACCTAATTAGTTTGACTAAAAATATAATAAACATGAATGACTATTGACCTATAATGCTTAGTACCTATATAACTTAAAGATAAAGATTCATATCAGAATATTAGATAATCTTTAAACAACTGTGCAGTAAAGGAGGACAATGACCTCAAAATGTAAACAATGCATAAATATCTTAATCAGAGGTAGAAATATATAAAGTGATATGATAAATATAGCCTAAAATTGTATCAATATACAAAATGTTTTAAACAGAGGTAGAAGCGTGCATGCATACATTATGACAAAATAACTTTGCATGGGTGTTCAAATACTGTAAACAGAAATAACAAATATAATTTGAAATTGTATCAATATATAAAGTATACCAATGTAAATTGTCCATAAATAATAGTTCATAAGTATTCATTCTATTACTCACTATTATTATTTTTAGTGTAAGTTCTGCCTGGTCACCTGCCTATACTTCCTGTCTGGCTATTGGACAATTAACATTTTATTAAACAAGTATAAGAAACAAATCTTTTCATTGTAAAACCATTGTCCCGCAGCATTTCTACTCTAAAACTCAGAGCACTTCCTTACAAAATGTTTTATTCATTGTGTATATTCCCTTATTATAGTCCCAAACTGCACTCTGTGATCAGTCTAAGAATTTTGAAGAAGAGCCGTTATACCCAATGGGTAGGCTGTAGTCTTCATATCATCTTTTGTGTAAGACTGAAATTTTGCATCTTCTCTTATAAGGATATAAAGATTTCACATGATCTTAGTGTATCTTAAGTGTGACCATATGCTGTCTATAAGATGGAAATGGGTAAAACTTTACAGACACATACAAGGAAGACACATACAATGGAGTTGACACAGGCTTGGAAAATTGTGCTTGAAAATTCAATGATATGACTATGAGTGAAGAAATAAGAAGCGTCAAGACCTCAGTCTACAGAGGACACACAGCTGTACCTTGGATTTATCATGTCCATATTTGGACTCAGAATTCCTGGATTATGAGCTTCTGTTGCTTCATGACAACAAGTTTAGGGTGACTGGTTGCCACAGCAAAGTAATACATCATCACCCTGCTCATTAACTTCCTTTTATACATTTTTTCACACCCAGCTTCTTTTACTTCACTAAAGCAGAGAAGTCCACTTTTGTGTTTATATTTTTCCTTGAAAAATTTTCTTTTGTTGACAAACATCAGAAAGAAATCAAAACAAAAAATGTTCTATCCACTCAGAAACAAGTAAAATGATTTTGAGACTTCCAAAAACCAGTGCTGCATCTTTAGCTAGATTATATTTCTAATGTTTTTTTTTCTGAATAAGCAATCTTCCCCACCCCCAACTTTAATTCAGAGTAAGACAACAGTAGAAAGAACCTAAATCAAATCGTTTCATTCGATATAGCAACAAGGACAGGGCATTCCTTTCCGGCAGTATAAATGGACTTATTCTGTCTCTGAAGGGATTATATAGCTACAGAAGTAAGTGGAAAAGGCTCAAAAGAAAACAAATGTCCAAGATACAATAGAGACACAGATTATTGTTCTGGAGATTTGTATAAGCTGTCTGGGGAGAAGGAATGTTGTCTCACTTGTGTTCACAACATATTGTGATTAAGATTACCTTGCTCAGACTCTTGAAAGGGGGGAGGGTCTTAGTCCAGCCTCAACTTGATATGCCAGACTTTGTTTATTCCCCTTTCTGAGAAGTGGATGAAAGTTTGAGAGAGGATAATGGGGGAGATCAGGAGAAGAGGAGGAAAGGGGACTGTGGTTGGTTTGTAAAATTAAAAAAAAAAACTTTTAAATAAATAATTTATAAAACATTACTTATAATTTTCAATAAGTAGTTGAATGGTCTGCATAATATACTATGGAGTTTAGTATAAATATTACTTATAATTTTCAATAAGTAGTTGAATTGTCTGCATAATATACTATGGAGTTTCTTAGCATGTAATTGCCAAAAACTTTGAAGATAGCTGTTTCATATTCAGAGAGGTGGTTGGTAGTAAACCTAGACCTGAATAAGATTCTCTGACAGAGAGAAACCATAATTTCTTTTCTTAAACTAAGTTTTACATGAGTAATGGTAGTCATTAGCATATGACTAAATAATATCTATTTTTGTATTTCTTTTTTTTATTTTTTGTTTATTAAAGATTTCTGTCTCTTCCCCATCGCTGCCTCCCCTTCCCTCCCCCTCCCCCACTCAAATCCCCCTTCCTCCTCAGCCCAAAGAGCAATCAGGGTTCCCTGCCCTGTGGGAAGTCCAAGGACCACCCACCTCCATCCAGGTCTAGTAAGGTGAGCATCCAAACTGCCTAGGCTCCCACAAAGCCAATACGTGCAGTAGGATCAAAAACCCATTGCCATTGTTCTTGAGGTCTCAGTAGTCCTCATTGTCCGCTATGAATATTAACCTTCATCAGGCGATGAAAGGAGACAGAGACTCTACATTGGAGCACCGGACTGAAATCTCAAGGTCCAAGTCAGGAGCGTAAGGAGAGAGAGCACGAGCAGGGAGTTCAGGACCTCGAGGGGTGCACCCACACACTGAGACCGTGGGGATGTTCTGTCGGGAACTCACCAAGGCCAGCTGGCCTGGGTCTGAAAAAGCCTGGGTTAAAACCGTTCTCTATTTTTGTATTTCATGATGCATGTCAGTTTTTGGTTCTTAATACGCCTTTGAATTGATCTACCTCTACTCTTAATCACTTGGATTTCTACTCACACAATAGACAAAATTGGATTGGCGATTATATTTTAGCAACTAGCAAGACTGAGAAATGACTCCCACCGATCTGAGCTTCACCCTCTGGACCAGGCTGATATCTGAATCTATCAATGGGCCATAAAATATGAAAATATTCTCTAGGGCATCTGGGTGTTAGGCCTCTCAGGTGGCAGAGAAACATATTTTTTTTTAACTTATGAATTGATAGGTTACTTTGCAGGGCAAAATTACACGACATAGCCTAATATTTCTAGCTAAATGGTAGAATTGGTACTTTAAATTACTTATTATCATATTTTTCTCAAATAAGTTCAAAGACAAATTATTAGTTCATATCCTTTTCCAGAACAGAGAATTTTCTTTAAAGATGTTAAAAGCTGCCCAAGAAAATGTACCTAAGATTTCCTTTCAAGTTAAATCAGATTTAATCAGAACCATTTTATATAAAAAAGATTTTCAAGTTGATAATCCTATTGAATATTACATAATTTTAGGAGTAAAGTCTATTTAAAAATTTTCACAATTATCTGGACCAAAATGCATAAGTGAATAAAATATAAGCCTGTAAACTATAATAGTGTAAATTATGAGTGTTTCATAACCTCTTCTATTCAGAGAAAAATGATAATAGAAGCTATCATGATGATCTTTTCTCATCACTGAAATAACGGTTATTGTGAGTTACAGAAATTAATACTTCAAAATACTGCCTTTTTTTCCTTGACTGGATGATGTAAATTGTTTGAAGGAACTCAAGAGCTTCTTTGCCTATGGGAATAAACCCACTCATGTATGTTTTTATCATACCGGAGAGTCAACTGAGCAAACCCAGTATGTTTGCTGCCAACCTCCTTGTCAGAGAAACCTAGTACTTATCAAAAGATGCTCCGGAAATTAACACTCTGCTGCTCTGAAGAGTCCTCAGACAGTCCAGATAGAAGAGCAGATTGCCTCTGTAGTTCCTCCATCCCTTTGTCACACCTTAATAATTCTGCACAATAAGGACAAATATGCCTCCTATTGTACCCTGCTCAGGGTCACAGTAGAACAGAAGGGGTTGTTGTGGGCACAATGAATCAGGGGTATTAACTAGACCCAACCTTTGATCAGGCACTGTGTGCCTGCCAATGAACTGAAATTAAAGAGAAAGACTTGAAAGGAACACTAGGAAAAAGTGTTTCAATTTATTATTTAAAGTGAAAACCTGGGATTATTAAGGTATTATAAACAAACATACAAAAACAAATAAATAAATATATATACACACATATAAAAGAGGAATGAAGAAGATACAATAATCTCTAACCTGTAATAAAGGAAGGACTTGAAAAAATTCACAATAAAATCTATTGGTAGTAATTATTTGCACAAAAACAGAAAAAGCCCCCAGAAGCAGTAGAGACTTTAACAAATTTCCCTTGTAAATCAAATTTGAAACATGCTGTCATTATATAATAAAATAATGATTTGGTTTGAAATATCAGAGTCTTTTTAATATGGTTTGTAAATAATGTTAGAAAATAAAAGCTCACAATCGTAAATGAAATCCATACTTTTCTCTGTAATGGATACTGAAAGAATTCTTTATAGTCAACTCTTAAAGTATTTGTGTAAGTCAGTTTGGCAGCATTTCTTGCTAACTGTGCTGTGAATAGAAACCACTGACTGGAATCACAGGTGTGACATTGTACTTCTCACTATCTCAAAAACAGGTATCACAAAATAACATATTGTTAAGGTAATTATTCAGGATAATTGGCATGCCACATTGCTTTTAAAAATTAAAATTAATTTTGGTTTGACAGTGTATTCATTTAGCACTGTTTCTTTTTCACTTTGAAATGAATTCGGTGCCTGAGCCAAGAGCTGGATGGACAGACTTTTGGAGCGACCTCTGTTCATCCTTTAAATGAGGACAGCATGGCAGCCACAGGGACCGCTTCCACTTTTAGGCAGGTGGAGCTCTCAAAAACGAAAATTCACACTCTTGTCAATACCATTTAAAGTTCTCCTTCACGGTGGGTTCACACGAAGCAGGGCTCTTTTGGTTATGACTCACATCTCACTTGCCTTTCCATGCTAAACAGAGGTTCTCCAGCCAATTCAGGGATTAACATAAATCTGCCCCTGTCTCTGGCTCAGGGGAAGAGCCTGAAAAACTAATGCCACCACTGCCAAACTCCAATAATGCATCATCTTTTATCTCAGTAGTACATTCCCTGTCGGACCAGGAATAAATTGAAATACACTGGAGATAGAAGGTACTCGGAAAAGATCTGGTTTGTTTCAAGTGTGTGAACATCACTTGAAAAGCAACAGCTCACCTTAAAACTAAAGCATCATTCCCCCTGAATGTTGGGTAGCATTCCTTCCAGCAGTATAGTTTTGCCTCTTTAGAGTATTCCAAAGGCATTGCAGATTTCTTTTTTCCCATGTTTTTTTTTATTTTTATTACTTTATTAATACTAGGAATCAAAATTTCCACTTCCTCCCCTCCACCCACTTCCCTCACAGTTCCCCACTCCCCTTCCTCCCTTCCCCCTCCAATCCTAAGAGAGGCCAGGGTACCCTGCCCTGTGGGAAGTCCAAGGCCCTTCCCCTCCATCCAGGCCTAGGAAGGCGAGCATCCAAATAGACTAGGATTCCAAAAAGCCAGTACATGCCATAGAGACAAATCCCAGTGCCATTATTATTGTCTTCTCAGTCTGCCCCAATTGTCAGCCACATTCAGAGGATTCAGTTTGATCCCATGCTCATTCAGTCCCATTCCAGCTGGCTTTAGTGTCCCAAAGTCAGACTGATGACTATCTTGAATATCACCATAGAACCTTCGTCTAGTGACAGATGGAGATAGAGACAGAGTCCCACATGGGAGTACTGGACTGAGCTCCCAAGATCCAGTTGAAGAGCAGAAGGAGGGAGAATATGACCAAGGAAGTCACAACCACGAGGGCATGAACCCCTCACTGAGACAGTGTGCCTGAACTAATGGGCATTGTAGATTTCAATGGCATGATTTCTTTATATTTGCCTTGTAAGAAGATAATGGATCTGAGTAGTTTTGTCATTCTATTTCTCTATCTGATATAAATAGTGGCAATTCTGAAGTATGTTAGTTGTACTGATTCAGTATAGGAGCTGTATTTTTGGCGTTACACATGCTTAAATCCAGAAAATGTGCCACATAAATTTTCTGATGGGAGAAAAAAGTTTAAGAGCATAGTAAAAATCTGGTGAGAATATGTAATGAAAATAAGTAATGCTAAGAGATTTGTAAATTAAGACCCTGCCATTAACATACAAATTAAGCAGGTTCAATAATGTTCCAGTGGACTTTCAGTAAGTCATTAACTTTTGTAGAAATGAAGCAGTATCATAAGTAAAGAATATTTTATGTATTAATTTCTTAAAGAAAACTTTAGAGCTGTACATTTTGCATCCTTAAAAGAAATGCCTATATCAGAAATCTGTTCTTTACCTTTAAACAGAAAATACTGACATAGCTGCCATCATGCAACTATTTGTCCATCCCCTAAGCCTTGAGAGCCTACTGAAGCTTCTAGGATCATATACATCACAGATGTTGATCTAGATGATCTAATTAATGCGCTGTTAATCACTCTTGTTTTTGTAAGCTATGCCATTCATTTTTTTATTTAAATAAAAATGAGATCTCTTTTCTCAAAATATTAAGTACCTTGAGAACAAAATGTGTAATCAATAATTTTAACTAAATGATACATTTTGGGACTTGTAAGTTAGGTCATTTAATATGTACATAACAGCAAACAGCTTTATCATGGCCCATCTAGAGTGTGATTATGCATTATAATGGTGCTGATGTGTCAGTCACAGCAAGATAACTTTCTTCTCTATTTATGTACTGTGGGTGATTTTTTATGTGTTTCATTTTAATCAATTTTTATTAATAAAATTTGTTCTTCAACATTTTGATACATATACATATAAAATGCATTCTGATTATGCTCAACTTGTATCACTGCCAATACTCCTCTCCTTTAGAAACTTTCATGAATTATTTTATGGCCCACTCGATTTAACTAAGGCAAATCTGTGACCATGAGTTTGGAATTACCTTTTGGAACTTGGGCATCTCCAATGAAAAGACAGTTTAAGATAATAATTCTTCCTATCACAAAATCTTTCAGTTATCACAAACTCAACAGAGAGAGGTAGGAATTAATGAGCTCTTCCATAACTGATTGTGGACAATTCATTCCTATACAGGTAGGTCCCCTGAAAGTAACTGCAATGGTCCTGAGTTAAATACTGTAATGGTTGTGTCATGGCATTTCACAGTCATTCTTAACTTCCAGTCCTAACATTCTCTCTGCCCTCTCTTCCAAGATGTTCCCTAACCTTTTAAGTGGATAGTCTTATTTATTTATTGTTAGTAGCCATTGCTAATTCTCAGCATCACAAGCAGCAATGTTGTTCCCAATTTATAAATCAAAGAGAGCTATAATTGATAGCTATAAAGCTATCAATGCTTTCATTGATAAATCAAAAAGAGACTTCTCTTATGAATGATGAGAATAGCATTTTTCTATGGCTGTAAACATTGATATTTAGAAGAGAGTTGGATGCTGTATTAATTTAATTAAAAAATAGTAATAAGTAATAGTAATGCTGCCAGGGTCTATGATTTCCTTAGCTGTATGTGGTTGATCTAGTTATAGTATGATGCATGGGTTTCCTTATGTGGAGCTGTCTTCAAATTAGAGATTGGTTGTTTATCCCAATTATAGTTCTGCCACTAGTCACAAATGGTAAACACTATTGGGAAGGTGGGTATTGACATTCATAGGCTGCACAGCTTGGTAAAGCTACTGATGCCTTTTTTTCCCCTCAGCAACCTGGGTATCATCTTCTAACTCTATGAAATCTATATCTTAAGAAAGAAGTTTTCAGCTATGTTTTAGTTTGTTTTCTGTTTCTTTTTATTATTATTTATTTATTTATTTATTAAAGATTTCTGTCTCTTCCCCACCGCTGCCTCCCATTTCCCTCCCCCTCCCCCAATCAAGTCCCCCTCCCTCTTCAGCACAAAGAGCCATCAGGGTTCCCTGTCCTGTGGGAAGTCCAAGGACCACCCACCTCCATCCAGGTCTAGTAAGGTGAGCATCCAAATTGCCTAGGCTCCCACAAAGCCGAAACGTGCAGTAGGATCAAAAACCCATTGCCCTTGTTCTTGAGTTCTCAGTAGTCCTCATTGTCTCTCTGTTTTTTCCAAGACCGGTTTTATCCCAGGCTTTTTCAGACCCAGGTCAGCTGGCCTTGGTGAGTTCCCGATAGGACATCCCCATTGTCTCAGTGTGTGGGTGCACCCCTCGCAGACCTGAGTTGTTTTCTGTTTCTGTTCATCAAAGGGTGTGGTGTCTTCCATAATAAACTTTATCATCTGGTTCTAACAGGTAACCAGGGTTGCATTGTTTTGATGGGGCTGCCTTGACTTACAACACATGAAAAGGTGCCCTACAAAGAGTATTGAGATTTTTGTTTACTAACCTGCCATTTCTAACATAAACTGTTGTGGAATTAATTTAGCCAATTAGCTTTTGGGAGACCGACCTTTTGGGCATGGCCTGAGGTACTATGTCTCTATTGATAAACTGTAAAAGTAAGAAGCTAGCACTATCAATTCAAAAATTTAAACTTCTTTCCCTCCTCCAAATTCCCTCTTGTTCCCCCACTCATCCTCCTCCCTTCCCCTCGCTGCTTGAGAGAGGGCAGGAACCCTCCCCCACCCCTTGCTAGGGCTCTCCATTAGCATGAAGGGAGAGACAGCACAAGATCAAGGATAGCTTCTGCCTTTTCTCTGTATTTGTGAGTTTGTCCCTTTGCATTGCAAACCCTTAATAAATCAGTTTTATTTACCTCAGTGTAATTATGCAATAATAAGTATTATCCAAATATTCAGGTTATCTCCCTTCTAATTCATTCTAAACAATAGTTTTTAATTGGGTTACAAAATAGCATGTTTGCTTCTGGCACTTTTCATATATCCTTTATTATGTTAACTAACTCAAATTTTCATCACTCATTTAATTCCTTACCCCCTTCACTATTGTTCCTCTCTGATTTACTGTGCTCTACTCTCCTCCGCCTGGAGATGTCTTCATCCCCTGCTGTCCCTTTCAAGTATCCTACTTTCTAAAAGATACTCCATGATATATACACATTATTAAAGATTTGAAACTGTGATCCACGCAAGAAAAAGAACATGAGTTGTTTGTCTTTCTGAGTCTGTGTTCTCACATTCCATATACATTTTTCTAACTTCATCATTTACCTGAAAATTTAATGATTTCTTTTTCCTTATAGCTAAGTAAAATTCCTTTGTGTATATGTACACTGTTTCAATATTCAATAATCAGTAATATAATAATACAGATTTCTGGAAATCTATACTGATTTCCTTTCCTAATTAATGTGAACAGAGGAGCTATAAACATGAGTGTACAAACATGTCTGCGGTGGGATACAGCATGTCTCAACTACAATGTCAGTCAGTTATTCACTCTAAGGAACTCTTTGCCTTAAAGAGATTTAGCTCATCTCCCATGTGTGATTATGAAAATGTCATATATTGCAGTTATGTTGTATGCATAAATTCTCATGCTCTGATTGGTCAAGTGCAGAAATTGTTGTTCATTTCAAAGCCAATGAGCCTGGTATCAAGAGCAGTATCTATGTCGAGTTGCCATACTCAGCAGCACGGTTGTTTATAATACTGCTATTCAGAGTCTGGCAGAAGGAGAGACGAAAAAATATGCTGAGATGTCTGTTCCTGGAGAAAGCATCATGGGGGAGCACTCTTTAACTTCAATTGATTTGCTTTTTTAAAAGAAGTACTATTCTTTTGTATATAGCACATTTACATAGAAAAATATTAACCTTGCAGCACATTAAACATTTCCTTACGTCAATATAAGCAGCAGCAGAGCAAAGGAAATCTACAAAGTAGAAGGAACCATATATCTTATCAAAGCATTTATAAAATAAAATATATTAGAACATATGAAGAATTCCTGCAACTCAGCAAGCATAAAAATTGCCTGCTAAAACATGATCAAAAGATTTGAATAGAAAGTTCTCCAAAGAAGATACAGAAGTAGCCAGAAAATACACTGAAGGGCTTTAAGTGTACTTAATCATAAGAGAAACACAAATAAAGACAAGAATGAAATACCATCTACAGCCATTAGCAAGGCTATATGACCTATTAAATAAGCACGCAACAAATGCTGACAAGGTCATACAAGAACTGTATGTTCATGCACCACAAGTGGTAAACTGAAATGTTGCTGCTTTGAAAAAAGTGCTGTTGATGTTCTTCATATGATTAAAAAGAGAAATATCACATAATCTATGAATACCAGTGTGGCTATGCAAGGAAATCTCTTACAGAGAAATGTGCACATTGCTCCTCACTGAATCACTATCTGAAACAGCCATGAGGTGGAAGGAATCCAAATATCTCTTGATGGAAAACTTGAAAAATAAAGCATAGAATATTCTTATACTGCAGTATTGCCTAGTATTCACAAAGATAGTAATTGTGTTTTCTGCAAAAGTAATAAAAACTGATGTTGTTACATAAGGTGAAACAAGTTAATGGCAATAGGATATATATTAGTACTCTGTTCACATGGGGCATTTGAATTGATGACAAATACCAACAATATGTTTGCCAGTAATGTCCAAGCAGTTTCCAGAAGAATTCTCTAATCTGCATTTTCAGAGTATTACATGCCTTATTCTGTTTTTGTTATAAAATTTTGTTGAAATTTTCAAATATAATTACTGTGTTTATGAAAATAATTATGTGATATGATTTAGTCTGGACCGTCAGTCTGACTGAATTTCAATTTGACAGGATCTATAATTGCTTGGAAGATGTGCCTCTGGACATGGTTTTTGGTATTCTTGTTTGCTGTGGTCAAGACTGTTTCATATACTTTGGGTCTTGAGCTAAAAAAGATCAAGAAAGGGAGTTGAGCACTAGCAAGCATGCATACATTTATTTGGTCTATTTGTAGATAGTCTACATTATGGGCCCAATGGCTTCATACTCCTGAAACCTTAATTTTCCCACTATTATGGAATAATAAACTGTAAGCCATTTATCTCTTAAGATGATTTTATTGAGGAAACTTGACATATTGTTAATATCATTTATCCCATTAATACTGTTAACTGTTCTGCTTAATTATTCCTAATATAATCATTTAAAATCTAGTGTTGGAGTTTTTGTATGCTGCTGTAATTTTTTATAATATTTTCCAAAGGTATAGATATTACTCAATTATAATTTATTTTGTGTTTATGCTGCTAGTACTCTTTATTTTTATTTGTGTGTAAATTAGTATCACATGTTGTTTTTAATTTATAATACTGTTTGATAGTAAGAAATCCTTTAAATAATATATATACCTATAATTTATATATATATTCACTTGAGTATATGTATGTTTATTTGAGTGTATATACTTGATTAACATTAATCATTTGTACACCTAAATATAGTTTGTTGTGATATTTAACAAATACTGACAGTGCATATTGAAAAGTGTACATTCTAGATACTCCATTGTTGTCACTCTGGATATACAGAAATCCCTCTTCCCTGGATTCGTTGTTTGCTTGTGTCTGTCCATGCTTTGTGTTTGACTGGCCTTTTTTTTTTTTTTTTTTTCTGAAGTCTGTTTTCACACAGGACAAAGTTTCTGTATTTCTTAGAGAATACAACCCTGGGAACGAACGGTCAGCTTTTTCTCTAAACACCATAAGAATAACTGTGAATGTAACTGCCTTTTTTTCCTCAGTCCCTATCTCCCTCCTAATCTTTGGGTGGTCTGTCCCCAGCAGCATCACGTCCAGTTACTGTTTCCTAATAGGTAGTTGATTGGTACATTGTTCCAACAATGCTCTGGGGTTTAACTTTTTTCCACAGTCTTTTCCAAAATAAGCATGGCCACAGTCTTGAGGGAAGAATAACTTGTTTCAAAACATCCTTTGAGATCTGGTTCTTCCTTTTTTCTTTTCCTAAGTCTTTTTGGTAAACTTAAGCATGACCTACTTGTTCATACTGTGGAGCTATCTCCTTAACTATTCTCCATGATCTCCATTGATTGGGACAGTGCCCTCAGCATGATACTTATTTTATGCTTCATTCAAATAAACTCAATCTCTTTTAAGTAAAATTACTATAACAACTGTCTCATAGCCAACATCTTCCCATGTTTAGTAATTTTGCTGCTAATCAAACATAGAAGACATATACAATGAATGGCATGGTGTTTTGTTTTGTTTTGTTTTTTCTCTTAGAATTACAACTTTAACCTAGAATGAGGCACTAAGATGGCTGTGTTGGTACATGGTATCATTCAGCGTAATATTTTCTCACCTACTTTTACTAGCAGGGAACTTCTACCATATGAGAAAGCTATGTACAGGACAAGTGAGCACCACTACTGCTTGGACCTCCCTACCTGGATTAGAGTATCCATTCTACACATGGTAGCCAGAAGGCGAAAATGAACCTAAGATCTCTTGGCATCCTTTCCTGGAAAAAAAAAAAAGACTTTGCAATATGAGAGCCTGGGGAGAAAGGATGAGAGATGTAAAAATCTCTTTTCTCTGGGACAAGTCATTACATTTAACCGGAAGCAGTGAAACAGGGCGCTTTTCATCTGTATGACGGCAACTGCCTTTGTCACACTCTTGTCATTGACGTGTGGGAAAACAGGAGCAAGCTGCAAAGGAAGTGACACAGAATGAGACCTTTAGATTTTTCAAAATACACGTTTCTCTGTAAGTTGGATGCCTTCAGGACAATTTCCAGAGACTTAAGAAGTTGCTTTTTATAATTTTCATGAGTTATGGTTGTTTTGCTGGAAGTCATGGTTGTTTCATTTTGGAAGCGGGTCCAGGGAAATCGTCACACCACGATTCCACAAGTGTTTCTTGCCCTGTGTACATTTTGTTCAGTTTGGCATGTTTCTCGTAGAGTCTTTATATTCGATCCAGTTCTTCCACTTGCTCATGTGTCTTGGAAGGCAGATCTGGAGGCTCTGAGTTCTATTTACTTTTCTCAATAATTATTTGTTCAAATACACTATGTTCTCCATATCTAGCATACAAGCTAAACCTCATCCATTCTGCAGATTCTGTTTTCCCTTCTTGACATTTTTTTCTGCCTTGTGGGCTGTTTCATTTCTCTGTCTTTTTTCCCTACTTATGCATGCTAATAATATATATCAAAACAAGAATTCTTGAAAATACTTTCTCAATAAACTCTCGTTTACTTCCTGAAAGTCATTAAAATACCATTTATTTTTTAATTATAGTGGTCTAAACTTTCAAATTATAGACATAAACCTAGGAGAGAATTGTGCGCTTACATACTATATAAGCACATCTGAAGTGACAAATATAGCTACATTTCTATCTTCTCTTCTCTCAAGCCTCCTGTTAAGTTTTTCACGTTTGATTTCTTTTCACCTAGTTCACACAAGTCACTGCCAGTCACCAATTGGAAGCAATTTTATATTAAAAAAATAAAGTTGAAAATACAGGTGGGGGAAGTTAACAGTTTTATTCCAAGGTCTATGAGACTGTGTACAATAATTGATTGACAATTTAAACATCAACAGCATATTCAGATTTATCTGGACACCAGAAAATAACCAATTTAAAAGTAATGTTGATCCAGGCAACTAGCTATTCTAAGATTCTGAATAGGTCATTTAACTTAAACACATCACTTTTCACAGCTCAGAATACAGTTACACACATTTTCTTAGAGGAGGATTATGAGGCAATCTACTTTTCTGATATTCTGCGTTTCATATTAAAGAAAGTAAAGTAACATTACCAGCTTAGCCTCCTTCCCACAGATCTACTGTGTTCACCACAACTCAGTTGATATCTTCTTTTTTATTGTATACACAGGGGCCATTCTGTATGGCTTACAGTAAAGAAACATTATGAACTGAAATGCCAAACCCAGCATCATATTTCTTGGTTCTAATATCATTAGACAGTCATATATTATATCTGTGACAGAAAGGCTATGACAGATGACACTTTGAAAGTGTTGGGCGAGCAAGCTCATAAAGTACTTAATCAAATGGTTGCAATGTCTAAAAGGATTAAAGTCATGCAGACTCTGACTCACAAAATTGTTTCCTATTACTATGTTAAGACTGACAATGAAATACTGTTCATATTAAATGTGTGTATGAGTGTATAATTCCTACTACTCTCAAAACACAAATTCCATAGGAACAAACAAATATGATTTTCATATTTATATTATAAATACATTATATATTTTCTATTCTTTCTATAATATTAAACTAGTACATATGCAGCACAAATTTAAACAATATTATTAACACAAAGAAATTAAAGAAAAGAGAAAAAACGAGGGAAGGGAGAAACAAAGGAACTGGGAAAGGAGAGGGTAGAATAGACAGAAAGGAGAAAAGAGGAAGTGCAAAGATAAGCCATTGCTTTTAAGATTTATAGATGTGAATTAATATGCTAGTCTATTATTAACTTGCATTGTTCTCCTACAAAATAAAAATAAGTCATTTAGCTCCAAGTCCCTCTTCTCTGCTGAGATTGGGTACAAAAAAAATGAAGTTCACTTGCCATGATTTACATGAGCAAATGTGAGGGGAGCTCAGATGGTGGTTGGAAGATTTCAAACAGAGCAGTTAACTGTTTCCCTCCGAGTTCAGATCCCCAGGATGATCGTTGATGATCTACTGTCAGATATTTCTTTCTTGTGATAACATTGGTTTTCCATTAGAGAACTATTGATATGAGCCAGTATGATGTCCACAAAGTCTTCCTTGCTCCATTTTCCTTTACGTCATATATTTTTCAGTTCTAATGAAGATCTACCTTAAATGCACAGAGACAGAATGTTTAACTAGTTTACGAGTTTCATTCTATGGCAAATACCTTATTGAAACAATGAGAGATGCAATGAACTTTATGTGATTGAGAAATGTAATAGGAAGAAATATATTCCAAGATGGTGGATTCATAAAGAATGTCTGATTTTTAGAAACTGCTCCTGATAGAAACCAAGAAATGCTGAAAATGTATACAGGCACCACTAAAATTAAGCTAATTCTGATGTTTTTAAGTTGAATATATCCATCTGCTTTAGATTTTTGATACTTTTGCTAAGGCATAAAGATTTTAATTCAAACTCATATGTTCATGGATCTCAAATATACATGAATAATTAGTAAGCCAAAGACATTCTCCATCACCATATCATTCCTGAGTTCCAAATGAACAACCATGGAAATTTAGGATTTTAACACTGTCTTAAAATTTTTAAAGCAAAATAAATATGAACCTCTGTTATCAAAATCTGCTCCCACATTACTGAAATGCAAGCACGTAGACACACTTACATACACACAGAGATAGGCACAGACAGATACAAACACAGATATGCACATGCAGACACACACACATGCATGAACACACACACACACATACTCATACACCGAAAAACACAAATAGACACATACACATTCACAACATATGTTTAACAGAACTCTACAGTGTCCAAAAATCTAAGTACTTTAGTCATTTCTGAATTATTAAAGTCTATATACTAGAAAAATTAATTTTTAAAAGTGAAAGTCTTAGCTTGGATGTCACTTATCTATTGCTCACCTTCAGCTACACCATATTTGTTTCAACTTGACTAATAATAGTAATCATAAGGGTTAGTTGAAGCTAAGTGGAAATAGTTCTTTTGCTGAAGTGGGAGAGTAATGGTAAGTACAGATGAAGTGTTCAACATAGTATAGAGTATCAAAGTGATCCTAATTTGTATAATAAAATATGATCTTTCCAAATCTCATTTATAGTTTTGAAATGTTCATCAGTCATTGACTCAAAGGATCATAGGAAAAGCTTAACTTATCTTGGCTATGATCCTAGTTGTCACAGACTCCCAAGGGCTTTACATGCAAATTGTTCAGCTACTGGGAACACCTTAAGGTAAATGACAAAAAATTTCTGTGCATACATAAAGTTTGTAAAAAGCATGAGACACACAATAAGCATCTTGAAAAAATGATATACAAAGTTTTCACACTTTCAAATCCATTGTTATAAACAAGTCATCGAAATTTATGTTAGCCTCACAAAAATAAATGGAAGGTACCAAGAAACAATTTTTAAATTTGTGGTGTACTTAGAACAAAATATGTATTTGAAAAGAATGTTAAGTTTAAGAGGATTCATATTAACATGTTAGGACAATACATTTCCTTGGATAGCAGACTACTCACAACCAAAATAGCATTTGAAAACAGGGGTTGAAATCCCAATAAATAACCCATGCCTCTTGGATTTAAGGACCTTTAGTAACTGTTAGCTCATGGTAATAAAGGAGTTTGTCGGTTCTCTGCATGCTCTGAACTTTAGCTCATCTTGATACTCTCAGAGTTTATGCATGTAATTGAGATAACTACCTCATTTATTCTTCCAAATCATTCACGCAAGAATTTGAAGACAAACATCTCTTATTTCATTATACTTTCAAATTAAGCTTTGGAACTGCTAGCATATGTATCTTATGTTTTATGTACAATTAAGTAAAAATGACCATGGACGATGGTTAGGCATGGATGAGAAAGAGTCAAATTTGCATTGCAAAAAGAAAATCCTAGAAAATTAAGGTAAAATGTTAAAGCTAAGTGACTAAAAACAAAACATAGACCATTGTTAATATTTCATTTTTGCATTTTTTATTACTTACTGGTATATATATATACATACATGCACATAAATTTATGGATGACTGGAATCCATAGACAGTTAGCTACAATGAAAAGAACATTACATAAACATTTTATACCATCTGACACCACTGAAAGACAAAAAATGATAGTATTCCATTAGCATAGTAAACTAAAATTCATATTTTGATATCAGGAAAAAGTTTTTTAATTGGTAAATATAATCAGTGTTTAATATAAAATTTAGACTTATTTATTTTAATATAAGATATACTAATTGAAGATAAAATTCCAGGTACTCACTAACAGCAACATTACATTTCATATGAACACATACCAGATTTCATTACTATCATTGTTCTAAAAAATGTTCACATCAGTGACATCTTCTATTTAAGTGGTCTAATCCTATCAGTTTCTATGAGAGGAAAGACTACTAAAAGTTGAGATGGCTCAGTGAATGAAGCATAAAGCTTTACTGAACTCAGATCTCCAGACCAAACAAAACAGGCATACAGCGGCATATATGTCTCTAATTCCAGTACGCAGAACAATGGCTAGAACAGTGGTTCTCAATCAGTGTGTCATGACCCCCATAGAAGTCACATGTCAGGTACTTACACTATGATTCATAGCAGTAGGATAATTACAGTTATGAAACATATACAAATAAAATATAGTTTTATAAACTTCAAAGTGGGGGGCTCACCACAACATGAGGAACTGAATTAAAGAATCATAGCATCAGGAAGGTTGAGAAACACTGCTCTAGGAACTGTGGGCCAACTAATTTACCTACCCAGTGTCACGGAGAACCTTTCTTAAATAAAACAGAAAGACAAGGATCAACACCCAAGTTTGTCAAATGACCTATGTACATGTACATACCTAAGCATCTCTTCCCACAAACATGCAGTCACACACACACACACACACACACACACACAAACACACACACACACACACACACACACCTGTCAATCACAAATAAATGTATGAATAGGAAAAGTTGGGAATAACTTCTTTAAGTGGTCAAACCATGCTTACAGCTGAATGATGTAACCCTGAGTTATCCACATGCTTGTTGAACCCTGAGTTAGAAGGAAATTTTCCTAGCAAGTCTCATTCTGGGAACTCACTGTACAAAGGCACCTAATTTCTATTACTTCATTTCTTAATCCCTCTTTACATAATATGTAGACTTTGATGATGAAGACATCATCTGTTCAATAATGTTTATTCTTCTCTGACATGGTGCAGAAATTTAGAGGCCATTTGAAAGAAAATAAAAAGGATAAGCCACAGTTTGTTCGCGTTTAAAGAGAACAAAGAATCCTGGAAAGTATTAAGAGAGATAATTTTTTAAAAATGGGATAATTTGGACAAGCCTGCTAGTCATGATTATTCCTCCAAAAGAAAAATACATCCTCACTATTCTCAAGATAATTCTCATAATTGCTTAACTGTTTTTCCTGCCTTTACTTTGGCTGTCTTCCAAATCATAGTTTTTACTGTGTCCTGAATAATATTCTTTAAAGATAACTCAAAATTCCTTCTCTCTGTATACACGTGAGGGGTTCGCTGATGCTTAGAATTAAAGTTCTAGTTTATGTAGATGACAGGGAATATTTCTTGTCTTCTGCTACCTGCTTTTTCTGTAACTGTATATGATTTGAAGGCATTAGAGGACAGACTTCTCTTCTTCAGCTTTGCTCATCCCCTAGCTGTTACATTATATCTGATTTTTAGTTTGATTTTTTACTGTTTGTCATGCTAATGAGCAGTCTTCTCTTCCTGAAAACCTTAGAACTTAGGTCTATGTTACACATACCTTCCATGCTTACTGCAAGTCACTTTGTGGTGTTAGGAAGGTACCAATCTTAATATCATATTTCATTCGATACTGAAATCTCCCTTAACATCAGCATTCATATCATATTAGATGTGAGGATCGGTGTAGTCATTATTGGAAAAATTAAGAGCAAAAATTCATGAAGGAATGCATGTGTTGAACTGAAAGTCATGTCAAATACAATAGGTCACAAGAGAAATCATGTACATGCCTAATGACTTGTGGATGGAGCTCATGGAAGATCACAACTTCAGGGCAGGTTACAGGGTAGATCATGTACTGTGTTTTTATCCCATGTATTCCTGGCTGTAAAGCACATGTCCAGGTAGCCTGTTATTCCTCCCTATATCCAGATAATAACACCCCATGTCATTCCCCAACTAGTTAATCCTTCAAAAATTCTTAGAGCTACAACACCAATAATATTTATTCCTCTATTACCTTTACCCACTGCACTTTTTTAGTTTTGAATGCTAGTTCTTGCCTTCAGACCAAATGGATACATTTCTGATTTAATTATATATGTCTTTTATAATTAAAGTTATTGAAGCCTTTATAAAATCAGATGATGAAGTAGTCTAAAAAATGTTAGAGAGATGGTTGCGTTTAAGAATATAGATTATATTCTTAGAGACCTGGGTTGAATTCCCAGGACCTATATCGTAGGGAACAACCACCTGTAGCTGAAGTCCCAGAGGTTTGGTGCCGCCTTTCAATCTTCTTGCTTACTATATACACTTGGTATACAGACTTATATGCAGGCAAAACACTCATATATTTGGGTATGTGTATGCGTATGTATACTTTATATATATATATATGTATACAATAGGGGAAGTTAGTTCTGAGGTAAGTCTTGTCTCCCTCCACTATAGAACAATTTCAGTAGTGTAACTGGAGATTTCTCTCCTACCTGCCAGTTCTCAAATAACTTCTATGAGGCTTAATATATTCATTGCAAACTATTTAGCCTGTTAGCTCAGGCTTACTATTAACTAGCTCTTATAACTTAAATTAAGTCATTCCTATTGTTCTATATTTACCACAAGGCTCATTGCTTGTCACCTCACATCCTGCTTCTCCGGTGGCTGCTGGCGTCTCTCAGACTCTGCTTTCCTTTTCCCTTTGTCTTTGTTTGAATTTCAAACCTAGTTATATTCTGTCCTGCCATAGTCTAAAGCTGCTTCTTTATTAATCAATGGTAATAAAACATATTCACAACATACAGAAGGACATCCCACATCAAGTACACTCTCTTCTGTCATGTAAAAGGAAAACTGTCATGAAATAACTTCCAAGAATGCTCAAAGACTGAGGGTATCATAGTTATGAGTATTCTCTGGAATAAGCCCCAATGTATTTCCTGCTTTTGCTGAAGAAGCAATGTATTAATCTACAGACATTTGCAAGGTCAATAAAAGGTAAGTTTCCCACAGAAAATAGCTACAACAAAATGCTGAGCAAAATATTATGATAGAATCCTAAAAGTCAAGAAATGAAACTGGGAAATATCGCAGGTAGTATCAGGGGATGGATGCAGAATGATCACAGGAATATTGAAAATCTGTCTCCAAAATTAAACTAGACTTTCTCATAAACTTTACACCATCAATTATTGTACATCACTCTTACATAGAAGTAGTATATAAAGCCATACTGGGTACAGATGTAAGTCAAGTGATCTTATTCCACCTTATCAAACAAAAGGTTTTTATGATCACTGATCAAAAATATGAATTTATGATCTAAAAAGTAGTTTTAGAAATGCAAACACAGCCTATCTCTGGATTACTATAATTTTACACACTTTATAGAGTATTATTTTACCAAGTAGAGTAGATACCCACAAGAGAGCCCCAATCATCCAGTAACATGATTCTTGCTCAACTTTTGGTTCAAGACACAATGACCCTGAGTGGTGCCAAAAAGCCCAGATTCCTCTTCCGGACACTGTGTTGTACCTCCTAGCTGTGGTGTTAGGATGCTATCAACTGAGGATACAGCCCTAGCATAGCCTCACTAGGAGTTGATGCTGGAAGAGAAGTAGGACATTGCTGATTTTCTATCTGCCTCATCCCCGTGCTGAGGCTGGCTGTGGGCTCATGACAGGAAAGAGAGAGAAGCCCCACTGTGGAGTGGCCCAGGCTATGACTTGAACCTGAAGAAGATTCAGAGTTTTGGCTGGACATTCAGTTATGCCACCCACAGGTTCTGGCTGTCTCCCTGATGGGACCTGGCCAAGTAATTGTTCCAAGAGACCTTGGCACTCCCAGCAGTCCTTATTTTTTCTCAAAGGGTTCTCAGTTTGGTTGGTCATGGTGCAGAACTAGAATTTCCTTTGGAGGGGATCCCTAGGCATCTTCAGCACAGGCTGCACTTTGGCATATTAAATGATGGTTATGCGGCCAGACAGATCATGTGGGTCACTGTCAGAGCCCAGAAATACATGCTGTGAAAAGCTTCCATGCTATCCACAGAAAATAGCAGATTTCTCACAGATGTGAAGTCTTCAACTTTGATTTTCTCTTCCACAAGTGCCAAGATCACATCTCCTGGGATAATTAACATTGCCCTGCAGACAAGTACGAAGAAGATAATGGCGTATATGTGTAGGTGGAGGCCGCACATTCGCTCGCAGTTGCTCAGACCCAAAATAATCACACAGACACTATATTATTTGCAATACTGTTTGGCCAATATCTTAAACATATTTATAGCTGCCTCTTATATCCTGAACTAGCTCATTTCTACTAATCTGTGCATCACCAGAAAGTTGTGACCTACTGGCAAAGCTTCAGTGGGCTCAGCAGGAGGCATCTGTCTCCTTGGGTGGCTCCATGGCTTCTCACTGACTCTGACTTCTTTCTCCCAGCATTTGGTTTAGTTTCTCCACTGACCTCTACTTTGCCATATCACAGGCCAAAGCAGTTTCTTTATTCATTAACCAATAAAAGCAGCACATATACAGAAGGACTTCCCACATCATATATGGGATCCACATCCTTTGTCCATGGGGATAGATATGGACCACTACATCACAAACAACTACAGGTACTGAAATACTGACTTTTATGATGACTTTAATACTTCTCAGATTCCACACTATGATTTTTATTTGTCTTTTCTGGTACCTCATCTAGACCTTCTTGATATTATTTTAATCGTTTTTAGAAGCATTCTGATAATATGAATTATTTTCTTCTTAAAATATTAACAGTGACTACTTTTCCCATTCTCTGGGCTGTTGTTTTGTCCTGTGGACATATCCTATGCCTTACAGAAGCTTCTCAGTTTCAGGATGTCTCATTTATTGAATGTAGCCCTCAGAGTCTGTGCTACTGATGTTATATTTAAAAGTGGTCTCCTATGATAATACATTTAATGCTACTTCTTTATTTCTCTTTTATCAGGTTTAGTGTAATTGGATTTATGTTGAGGTCCTCGATCCACTTGGAACAGAGCTTTGTACATGGGGATAAATATGAATCTTTTTGCCTCTACATGTCAACATCCAATCATGCCATCATCATTTGTTGAAGATGCTTTCTTTTTTTGATTGTTCAATTTTGGTTTCTTTGTCAAAATTCAAGTGTTCATAGGTATGTGGATTAGTATCAGTGTCAGAGCTGATCTCCAATGTATATAACTAACTCAAGAAACTAGACATCAAAATATCAATTAATCCAATTAAAAATATAATACTGATCTAAACAAAGAAGTCTCAACACAAGAAACTCTAACGCCCAAAAGACACTTAAGAAATTGCTCAACATCCTTAGCCAACAAAAAAATGCTAATAAAAATGACCCTCAGATACCATCTTATACCTATAAGAATGGCTAAGACTAAAACACAAATGACAAATTATGCTGGAAAGGATCCGGAGTAAGGGAAACACTTCTCAATCGCTGGTAGGAGTGCAAACTTGCATAGTCACTTTGGAAATCAGTACGGTGGTTTCTCAAAAAATTGGGAAACAATCTACCTCAAGACCCAACAACACTACTCTTATTCATATACCCAAAGGATACCTAATCATACCACAAGGACATTTGCTCAACTATGTTCATAGCAGCATTATTTGTAATAGCCAGAAACAATCTAGATGCCCATTAGCTAAAAAATGAGAATAAGGAAAATGTGGTACATTTACACAATGGAATATTACTCAGTGGTAAAAAACAATGACATCTTGACATTTTCAGTCAAATGGATGGAAGTTAAACAAACAAACAAATTCTAAGTGAGGTAACCCAGATGCAGAAAGACAAACACTGTCTATTCACTCATAAGTGAGATATTAGATGTAAAGCAGAGGATAACCAAGCTACAATCCTCAATCCCAGAGAAGCTAGGGGAAAAAAAAGGTACCCTAAGAAGGACACACATGGAGGGCCCCAGCAAAGAAAATAGTGAAGATCTCCTGGGTAAATTGGGAGGGGGAGTAAAAGGGAGGGGACTAGGGAAGGGAGCATGATGAATCAAGAAGAACAGGTTGGGGGACGGACAGAGAAGGAAAGCAATGAAAACGATATCTTGATAGAGGTCGTCAGTATGGAATTAGGGAGAAACTTGGTATTAGAGAAATTCTCAGGAATCCACAAAGATGACCCTAGCTAAGACTCCTAGAAATAGTAGAGAGGGAGCGTAAAAGTGTCTTCCCCTCTAATCAGATTAGTGACTACCCTAATAGTCATTATAGAACTTATATCCAGTAACTGACAGAAATAGATGCAATGACCCAAAGCCAAGCACTGGGTTGAGCTCCTGGAGTTCAGTTGAAGGGGGAGGCGGAAGGATTATATGAACAAGAGGGCTAAGAACATGATGGAGAAAACCAGAGAGCCAACTGACCTGAGCTAGTAGGATATCAGTTATGTGGGTGACAGTTATGTGGCTTTATCTGTTGGTGGCAGGGAGGGAGGAGGGGGCTGACAGTCATACCAGGACCTTTCCAAGGTGTATGAACTGGTTTTTTTGTAGCCAATTCCTTATGGTAAGATAACTTTTTCAGCCTTGATTGGGGAGGGGGCTTGGCCCTGCCTCAAGTTAGTATGCCAGACCTTGTCGACACCCCAAGGAAGGCCTTATTCTCCCTGAGAAGATGGTGGAGGATGGGAAAGAGAAAGGTAGGGAATGGAAGAAGAGGAGGAAAGTGGCAACTCAGGTTGGGATATAAAATGAAAAGTAGTTTTTAAGAAAAATACAAAAAATAAAGTAAAAAAATTAACTGTATTGTTTCTTGAGAAAATACTACTAAGTAAGCAATATTTGCCATGTTTTCTTCTTTCATTAATTTTGTATTTGAGGGGGTGCATGCATATGTACAGCTATATGAGAGAGAGACTGAGCATATGTGTGTAAGTCAGATGTTAACCTTAAGATCATCCACCTTGCTTTTTATTGTCTTGTTTGTTGCTTTTGTTCTTCTGAGATGGGATCTGTCATTAGGACCTGGGGCCACCAGCTTGTTGGTTATGGAGTTTCAGGGATCCTTCTGGTTCTACCTCCCCAGTATGGAGATTGCAGCATGGCCTCTGTCCTTTGTGAATGGGTACTGATGATGAAATTCAGGTACTCCTACTCACACAGCAAGCATTTTACTAGCTGAGTTATTGCCCCAGTCTACACTTTTATTACTTTTTCAGGAATATACTGGGTTTTCATTTTAGGTACATATCTGATCATGAAATTGAAATTGAATTTGCATCATATGTTAAAACAGCCCTAGAGTAGTGTTTGTCTAATGCATTTGTTATTTATTTTGTGTGCATTTGGGTGTGTGAGGGTGAATTTGAGAGAGGGTATGTATATACCACAGCATTTGTGAAGAGGTCAGGGAACGACTTATAATTCCATTCTCTCCAACCTTGCAGAACTGGGGATTGCACTCTGGTTGTTGGGCTCAAAAGCAGGCCCTTTTAATAGTGGAGCCATCACACCAGCTTTCTAGCTCAATCTTAAAATCACTCCTAAATAGAAATGTCATATTTCTAAAAACTGAAATCTATTCAAAGTTTGTAAGCTAGTCTAAACCGTATTCTTTTTCATCAACTGTTAAATACACATTACGTGAGAGGAAACTGCATTTGTCTTATTTGTCCTTCCAGGTAGTTACTGATTTATGATGATTTTTTAAAGCTATGAACAAAAAGCACAGCCTAAATCGCTAAGTTCTTCCAATTTCCGTTCAGAGTTGTTGCCACATAAAATATTTGTAAAAATATAAAAGGCATAAGATGCTACTCATCATAAATATGTTTTCAGTTGGAAGAACTATTTATTTGAGATAGATTATTATAGCATTAAAACAGCACAGCGGACTCAATGCCATGCTTCAAGACACTGGCTATAGAAGAACTCTCTGTGCTCTTTGTCCCCACCGCAGCATCCAGAGTCAGTGGTGTAATCCTGTCGATGACTAACTTCCATTGTGCAAAGAACTTAATTACATACTGTGGTTCAGTTCCTATTTTGCCAGGCAGTCGCTCAGCCATAAAAGAATGCTGTAGAAAGTAAGTGGTGAAATGCAAAAGAAATTGAAAGCACATGATCGCAGTCGGGAGGCAAATAAGTACTTTTCAAAGAAAAGCCAGAATTCTTTAACTGGGAGCTGGATCACACTCCTAAAACAAAGAAGCGCTGGCATCCAAAGGGAAATATTTTGTAAGTTCCCCGAGTGAGCAACATTATAAAATTACTTGAGCTATTTTTGTTGTTTTGATTACTGGTCAATTGGTAAAATTCATCAGGAAAACTGAAAAAGATTTTAACGCCATAAAATTTTGGAAAGGAGTAATGATCCTTTTCTGAGGAGTGCTCTTTTATGGTGAGATAATTGTTCTAATCTTTGATTTATAATTGTAAGTCCCGGGAACAGAGAAGACAGATCTTTGTGACAGTGTTAAGAAAGCTGGGAAGGTTGGAAGTTTTAGACAACTTTCTCCAATTTACAGAAGTGCTGAGTCTGGCTTATAACACAAAGACATACTCTTTGAAGCATTAAAAGCTCTGTCTATGAAAGTATCGATGGAAAGCACGTATCTGAAAACGAAAACGCTTAATTTCAGCCACAATGTAGAAGCACTAACTGCACTTTCCAGCTAGAGACTTCCTTAGGGCCAGAAATGCAAAGCACCCAGAAAATGATGCTCATTCATTGGTTCTTATTTTAAAGAGAGTGTGTGTGTGTGTGTGTGTGTGTGTGTGTGTGTGTGTGTGTGTGTGTGTGTGTCAGAGAGAGACAGAAAGAGAGAGAGAACTCTATGGGAACTTTATCTTGTATAAGATTTATTATTATGTTCAGAAGAAATGGAGAAACTGAATTGCAGGTTCTGTGAAATTCTCACATGGACTAGTGGGTGAAATTCACTATGAGAGGGGAGAAACCTGGCACGATTCTCAAGCAGTGTAAGAAAGACATAGGCAGCAAGCATAGGGAAGACACTGACATAATGCTCAAACCTTTCTGAACTCGAGTTCCATTTTCAACTCCTGCTTGTATGGACTTCATGCTACAGATCCTCTGAATGTTCAGTCTCTGATGTCTGAACTTATGAAGGTCATGGCATGACATGGCATGAACTGCAGGGCTGATAGGAGCATTGTCTGAAATAATGTATATATGTGATTCACATACAACAGAGCTCTGAAAATGTTGGCTGAAGTTTGTTACAACAGTGGGAAACAGTTGGGTCATAGTGGTACCTGCATTCTGCAGTGTTACCCGTAGCTATCCCTGTGAAGTCCTATACAGAAGGCCTCTGCAGGTGGGGTGTTTATATCAGAGCTGATTCCAGAACCAAGGATACCCTGTACCTTGAACTCATTTATGTTATCAGTGAATGCACGTATTTACCTATGGAAATGAAATCCTAGTGAGTTTATCCTGGTAAACTCTAAGGGACTAATTAGATTGTATAACTTCTCTGTAAAGTTTTAAAAGCTCCTTGGGTGAACGTAGTACCTGACACTTTCCTTTGGGCAGATGGTGTAGGAAGGTGAAAGTGACACTTTAAAATGAGATATTGTATGAAAGGGTCTGGCATACCTAAGTTGGAATAACAGAGTTTTAGTAATGAAAACATGAAGTTGCCATCCATGAAGGACTAAAGTTCACAGATGAGAAAGAAATAAGACAAGATGAAAATGACATGTATAAGAAGAATTTGTCAGCAATTTAAACATTGCAAAATTGATAAAATATAGTTATTAAGATAAAGTGTGATCTTATTAAGGTTAAAGATTTAGTTTTCATATCTGGTAAAATAGGGCAAAACAATGGTATATATGATGTTGAGCAATTAGGTTGAAAAGGTTGAAAGGAATATTAATGAGAAACAATTTCCTTTATTATAGAGATCTACAATTTAGAGAGATAAATGAGAATGGTAAAAACATTATGCTTATAGATTTTAATTTTTTAACTTTTTAAAATTGCATTTTGTTCAATGAGTGTGTGTGCATGTGAGTGTGTGTGAGTGTTTGTATGTGTGTTTGCTTGTGTGTGTAGATCAAACAGCAATATGTGGGTATTGGCTCTCTTCTACCATGTGGGTTCGGTGGATTGAAAATACCTCAACCTTCCAGGCCGTTTTCTCTCTTTTAAAGACTTTAAAACCACAGAATACAGAACCTAAACATCAGGACTGGAAAAGTTGCTCCACGGTTGAGAGTACTTCCTGTTCTCCAAGAGAAACGTAGTTCAGTTCCAACAGCAAAACCATGTGGCTTACAACTGTCTACAACTCTAGTTCAGGGGATCTAGAATGTTCTTGCTTTTCCAGGACCCTACGTACATACAGGGAATGTACACAGACAACTAATAAAAATCTTTAAAAAGAAAAGTATAAGAGGTCAGAAAAGGAAAAATAATTCAATTGAAACTTTGATTTTCCTATAAGATTTTAGCTTTTGAAAAGATTATGCTATTTTCATGCTATCGTGTAATTACAAGGGAAGAGACAGTATTCATATTTACAAAGTGAGGACATGATAATTTCATGACAGGCTTTGGAATTTGGAAATAACACTGATTTATTTAAATATACCTCTTAGACAGACAGTGAAGTAATCACAGACACTTTTTTTAATATGTCAATATTTTCCTGGAAAGAATTTCACAAAAGGATACAAAACTTAGCTTTGAAACAAAGAGAACCAGAAGAGACCAGACTTGTTTGCGGTCCTGAAGACTGGATTGCTAGGAAAGGCACAGAAGAGAGGAGGCTTACTAGACTAGGGAAGTTGTCCACTCAATATCCAGTCGTATCAGTAGGATAAGGAGGTAAGGGCAACCCTCGGGATACACGCCTTCTGTATTATATGATCTAGAAACACTCCTCGTGTTTGTGTTCTGGGGATGGTAATGGTCTCAGAGCCAGAGCACCCCACAGCTAAGTCGTTCAAATGGAGACTGTGAGCAAAAGAACATGATAATATGAAGTACCTAATGTAACCGGAAGAAACTCCTATACACGAAATGCAATGAAATTCTTTTAACTCACCATAAATAAACCTACTTGAAACATTAATTTGCCTATCAATTTCATAGGCATTCACAATAAATATTTCATAGCATTCACAATAAATGAATACATAAAATTTTGGTGCCTACTAACAAAACACTTAAGATTTTTTTTCTTCAAAAATCTCTGTTTACCACCACTTAATCAATCATGTATTACTGATGAAAAAGCAAAAGCAATAAATCATAAAATAAGTCTTCCAAGTGCTCATAGCATAGGAAAAAAAATGGTTTCTCTTTTTCCCAAAGAATGCATTATTAAAAAATCTGTAAGATGTGTTTTAAATGTACACCCACACACCCAGACAACCACTGCCACCACAAAGAGGGGGAAGTGGTCCAAAAGAGACTGCAATGGAGATCTTTGTACATCCTGCCGAAAGCCAGGGCCTTTCAACATACTTGTGGCTTCACTGCAGGAAGCAGACGCGTATTTGTTGATGAAGCCATTATGTAGTTATGAAGTATTCCACTTTTCACAGAGGCTATATGACTTTTTAAAAAAGCCTTCTGGTTAAAACAGGGCAAGCTGAAACTCTATATTTATAAATGAGAAAAGAATAAGCTTAGACTCCCATTTACCGTTACTAGAAAGATTGCCCCTCGGTGATCGGAGACGACAATATTATTCCATTTAGAAGTCCTAGTACTTCGCACTTAACACTTGGCTATGAAAAGATGGGTCCCTTCAAATTGATGAGGTTTGGCAAAGAAACTAGAGAATCATGTGCATATTTTAATAATTTATATACACCCATTGCTTCTGTGCCACAGAAATTCTCAAATTATAAATTTTCTAGAATTACATATATTTCCTCCCATATGAAATATATGAAGTATATAATATGATTATGACTCTGAAGATGAATGATTTTCAACTTTTATCAAATAGTAGATTGAAGCAAAAAACATTTTCACTCAATTCTATCAAATGACTCAGTTATTCAGAATATTATTTTCAAATTATAAGGTATTTTCCTGGCATAAATCTAATTTATATGCTCTACTATGAAATATAGTGTTTTATTTATAACATATATACATTAAGACTTTATTCTAGTATAAATAAATGCATATTTTTGATAATTGCTGATAAAAGTGTTCCGGTTTGTGCATTAATATTTGTAATACATTCAAATGTTAATGGATAATGCATTTGCTAAAGTTTTAAAAATACTGTATGGAAGATATTACATTGGCTTGGATATTGTAAATATTATATAATTTCACATACATAAGAACTTCCCATTTTCTCCTTTGTCCTAGAATTGCTTATGACATTCAACTTCCTATGTCAATACCATGCCTTATTTAAAAAAATACTTTTCATTTGTGTGTCTAAATGTGTATATATACATGTGCATTTAGTGTGTTCAGAGACCAGAGGATTACTGAAACTGGAATTACAAACAGGTGTGAGCAACCGAACCTGAGTGCTGGGAACCAAATTTGGGTTCTCTACAGGAACTCTGTGAATTCTTTACTACTGAGTCTTTCCTTCCAGTCACAATATCATATCCTTTTATAAATCTGCTCAGCTGTTAATTTATGAATCTGCTTCCATCAGTTTCTGGATGAAGGTCCTATGATGACAAGGTAGTAATCAATCTGGTTACAGGGGAAGGCCAGTCCAGGGACCCTCATCAACTGTTTATTAGGGTCTTAGCTGAGGTCATTCTCATGGACTCCAGGGGAATTTTCTAGTGACAGATTTCTCCCTAGCCCAATAATGGTTCCTTCAATCAAGATATCTTTAGTGTAACCTCACCAGTTCCAGACTGACAGTGGAAGAACCTTCACAGAATCAAACTAGACCCTCTGAATGTGGGTGACAGTTGTGTGGCTCGGGCAGTCTGTGGGGCCACCGGCAGTGGGACCAGATTTTATCCCTAGTGCTTCTACTGGATATTTGGAGCTTATTCTCTTTGGAGGGATGCCTTGCTCTGCCCAGATATAGGGGGGAGGCCCTTGCTCCTGCCTCAAAGTGAAGGGCCAGATGACTTCCCCATGGAAAGTACTACCCTCTCTGAGGAGTGGATGGGGACTGGAGGGGGGCATGGTGGGGGAAGAAGGGAGGGAGGGGAACTGGGATAGGTATGTAAAATGAAAAAAAGATTTTTCAAATAATAATAAATAAGATGATAAAGAAAACAAAACAAACCAGCATCCACATCACAGCCCACAACTGCCTGTAACTCTAGTGTCAGAGGATCTTAGAATTTCTGCTGCCCTCTGCTAACACCAGCCATACCTGGAGTACACATGCACACATATATAGTGACAGAACACTAAAAGAAAACAAAAGGCAAAAGCCCACTAACAATTCCCTCTTTTGTTCTTTGCCCTGGTTTCCATCTATGACTGAGGCCATTTGTCTAAACTGATACAATTATAGACTTCTGGAATATCCTTGCAGTATTGCTGTGTAGTGGAGGGTGCCTTGAACTCTTGATCCCAGATATACATGGGAAATTTTATAGAATTTGTTGTACATATAAATTTTGATAAGCAGAACTGTTTTGGTGCTGAGGATCCAGTATTTGCCTGTTGTATGTTATACCTACATAATGTTACTCTATATTTTATACTATAAAATATTAAAAATATAAATGGAAAATTATATATTAAAATAAAGTTTTTAGTATCTAATTGTTTGTGTTCTCTTTGAATTTTGCATCTTGGAGAACATTAATCAAGGATTCAATGAGACTAATATCATTGTATATTATGTATACATAATATGTATAGATGTATAGATGATCAAAGGAGAAATTTCACTACCAGATATAAAATGACATTCTACTTTAAAGGATAATCATGACCATCACCTTTCTACACTGGAAAATATCTCATAAAGTGCATCATTGCTCTTCAGTGAACAGATCACACTATCTACAGAGGTCTAGAGAACGTTTGTTAAGTTGCATATCCAGTTTGTTTAGTGGTTTGGGTGGTGGGTGATTTTTTTTAAGTATTGTAAAATAAGACAGAAAAGGTTTTCTCTCTGAGGCAAATACTTCATGTGACAATACTAAGACAATTGAGATTTTGTGAGCACTGAGTCTCTGTCCTTGTCATTAATGGCTAACTAAAAGCTGAAGTTCAAAGATAGAGTTGAATTTATTTCAAAAAACTTTATGACGAGCTATTGTTACTTGTAGTGTATTTTATTATCTCGAGGAAATGACAGTATAAATGCTCCAGTCAGTGTAGTTTCAGATTATCCTGAAGATTTGCACGGAACAAAAGTTTACTGTGTTGTAACAAACTGCTCATCAATCAAGTCTCAAGACAAATTTAGGCTACACGGAGAGACTTTATTTCAAGCAATCAAACAGTACCAGGGTTGAGTTCATGTCTTAAAGCTTTGTGGAACAAATTATTTGTCAAATAATGATCACTTCTGCACAAGTTTACTATATGTGGTTTGAAAGTGGGGAAAGGGTAACTTATGGATACATCCTGAGATTGTTCCACAATTCTCAAGAAAACTTTTGCTTCATTATAAACAGATGAGAGAAATAACCCTAAGGAAAAACCCAGCCTAAGGTTTATATAATGTTCTTACTGTTGCTGGTTTACGTGCATGTCACTGTTCAGTTTTTTCCATCATCAATGACTGGTATAATGTTTAGTGCAATGTAGGTGCACACAAAATATTTCCTGTTTGAGTGGACAAATAAATGAATATTCATTTAAATTTAAATGATTTAAAGACATTTAAATTGTCTTGATTGGGTTGATTTAAAGACAAGTCCAAGCAGAATTGCTCACTCGTCTACATTCCCTCATGATTGTACTTTCTTTTTCAAAAACTTTTATCGACACCTGTTAATTACACACAATAATGGATTTTGTTGGGGAATTTTCACACAGGTACATAATAAATTTTGATAATATTCAGTTACTTGATAGGCTCTTAATAGCCTTCTTCTTCCCGATTATCACTTCTCTATTTTCGCATCTTGTTTTTTGACCCAGAAATTTCAATGAAGTTGTTTGTAGGACCCTAGCTGGGAAGTCATTTGAGGAGCAAACTTATCCGTGGTTATATCAATGCATGGATGATGGATGCCACTTGCTGCTGCCCACTCCTGCAGTCAGCCCTGCTACTTCCATATCCCGCCCTGCTGCAAGAAGGGGTCTTCAGAGTCCACAATAATCTCTGGAATAACTTTTTAAAAATAGGTTCTATGGGAGAATGTTTTTGGAAAGCCATTTTATGAAACTGGATGTAAAGATGGTGGAGCAGAGCCACTAGAGTAGAATGGTAATATAAGAATAGTGAAATAGGGACATAGCTATAAAGAATATGGGAGCTATATGAGCGAGCAGCCGCAGCCTCACAGAGAATACAGCATTACTGAATGTCATCCTGCAACACGGAGCCACCAATGATGGTCACCCTGCTCAAAGCAGGAAAGCCAGGCCTGGGTACTGCCCAATGGCTGTAAGCACAATGGTGTCATGGCCAGAGGCCAGCATCAAGAGCAGCTGTGCCTAGGCCTGAACCTAATGAAAATCCTGCCCCTGGACACCACACCTAGTCACATAATGTCCTAGAAGTGTATTGGCAGTGATTTTTTATGCTGTTTCAGAAACCAGAAATCTTGAACCAGACCAATGACTCGCTGTGATGAGTATTTTCATGTAAAGCTACTTGGGCCTATATAAATGTTTCCAATGCCACTTCAATGAAGAAATATATGATGGAGAAGTGGGACACATGGGGGCAACAGAGGAACACATGGGGAGTGAAGATACGATGGAGGTGGTAGGTGTGGGAGAAAGCTTTGGTGGATAAGAGAGGACTCGAAAGGTAGTATGCAGCGGCCTGGAGCTTGCACAGGCTCAGCCCCCACTGGAACACCTGGAGTCATTTCCATGGCCTTTACTACTGCCAGAAATCATGTGGAAGTCCATGATCTGTGCTGCCACTGACTGTAGAGGTCAAGGAAGCCCCCTCTTTCAGTGATATTGCTGACTGCAGACTCACTGTTGAGAATGGGAGACATAGAAAGTTTCTGTGAGAATCCCCCTTCCAATAAAAAAAAAAAGTATAGACAGGAAGCCAATGAAAAGATCTCTTAAATTTGTGATTGGGATCCTGAAGCTCTTCACAGTTGATGGGTGCTAGCTAGGATGTGATGGGGAAAAACTCGGTTGCCTTCCCCCCTGACTTCTAATTGGTGTTCAGTGTGTCCTACTTGTGACTTCTGAGTGTCAGTGGATAAGAAATAAACCAGAGAATCATCTCTTAGTTTTAAAACATCCCTTGACCTCCTGTATCATCATCTTTCTTTTCTCCAGTCTTTTTCATAAACTAGTCACTTGAGCATCAGGTTAGACTTAGACCTCGTGGCAATAAAATGTCCCCTATGATACTTACTTATATTTCTGTGTGTCTCCATATATTTCTTCTTGTTTTCTGTATATTTCTTTACTATTTATATTTTTCCTTCCATATATTTCATCTTGAATGCCAGAATACATTGTGTTTTGTATCTTATTTTTGTCATATTTGAGGTGTTAAACTAATATGAAAAATATGATGCAAATTCAAGTCCTTAACGCAAAATAGCATTGCATTTCCTTTCAGATAAGCAAATCTTGCAGAACAAATTCAAATCTAACATCAGTAGAGTCATTTGCTTGCAAAATTAAATCATTCCTAAAATAATATATATAGACAGGGCATCTGCAGCTTTTGTCTTGAAACGAACATATTGTGTCCAGTTTTAGATCAAGGACCATTAGCATTGCAAAATCAATTTGCTTAAGGAAAATGCAAATCGAGAAATCCCCTTTGTGCTACTAATGATGTTTGAAATTGGTGTAAAGCCAGAAAAAGTGGCCAATGAATATCTAAGTCAAATCTACACACAAGAAATAGACTTACTCTTATGTTCAACTAAGCAGTCATGCGGTCACAGCGCCTCCTAAATACAAATGCTCATAGTCATGCATTAATAATGTGTTTTGTGTTCTACAGGAAAGGTTCACACTGCTAATTGGTAATGGTAAGTGCAGAAACTCATAACTTGTCTACAGGTGATGGTAGAGTGTTTGGTTGCTAGCAGGAGAGCCATAGCCCTCCCTCTAAGAGTGTAAATGCCAAGGCGAGGTAGTTGTGCCTTCTGGCCACGGTATAGCTATTGCAGTCAGGAATGTGTGATATTCTTGCTTATCTGCACAAGACCTGAACAACATTGGGCACATACATATATCATAATGGAAGGGCAGGCTCCAGGGGCTTCACTCACACAAGAGAAACTACTGGATACTGATGGTTGTTTAGGGAGGAGCACCATGTTCTTCTGTGGCATAGCAACAGATATGTTTTCACTCTTGTACCAAATCAACTCCCTCCCACACTCAAGACATACTGAACTCTGACTCACACAGACAAAGGAGGTGTGAAATTAGGATGGGGGCTGTTGAGGAGAGTGTCCCAGTGTGAGAGTGAGGAGAATGAGGAAGAGGAAAGCAGGCTGAATATTATTGACATCCGTTGAATAAATGTATGAAACTATCAAACAATAAAATGAATAAGAAGAAAGAAGCAGTCTTGATTTCTGAATATATTTGCCAGATGCATAGATTTTACCATACAAAGAAAGAGGAAGGCACAGAACTGCCATGATCATTCAATTCACAGGTCCTGTGGATATGTAAAGAGACATGGGCATTCCTCAGAGTTAAAACCATGATCAAAACTTACAAATTTGGCCTGGATTCTGGAAGTCACATGAAAGAAAACTTTACTGTTTTGAGCATAATAATGGTTCATGGAAAATGTATTAAAATATTTTTTGCCTGAGAAATTGTGGATGTGATGAGAAGCTGTAGGGACAGAATACTAAAGTAGTTGGCTCTCACTGAGAGAATACAAATGCAGTCGAGTTGTGGAGACTGCAAATCTCACAGCCTTCAAGGAAGACATCGCCATGCTGAAAGAAACTGGAGAGCAGTAATTGACATGTGTTCCTGTGATGAAAATTGTGTTTTTAAATTGATAAAAATATTCCTTTTGGTATTACCTCAGATGCACTCATATAGCAGGAACAGAATATGAAATGTGTGCAAAAGAGATTTTTTTCCCTGAGCTATTAAGGTTATTAAAACCACAGCCCCCCCCCAAAATGAAGTACTAAAAATATTTTTATTCTGTGTACACTTAATAAAAAGCCTAACAGGGCAATTCTGAATTACAGACTCGTATGTATTTTTATCTTGGGTTTATTATCTTTTTCAGTAAAGAATTTTACCCATAGCTTCTGAAAATTGAGCAGCTGGTTTCAGTTGATTGATGGGTATGTTTTATGAAAACAACCAACTGCAAATGAGCTAGCTTATTGCAGTTGGTTCTGTTTTGTTCACTGTCTCAGGCAAAGTTTCCATCTGGAACACTGTCAGTCATCAAAACTGGAAGTCCTTTGTTGAGCTCTTTGAAATACTACACATTGTCCAGAAGGAGCTTCCTTCAACGTTAACTTATTCTTTCCTTATTAATATAAAAGGAATGTGCTGTTCCTAAAAGATTCAATAGAGGCACATCATTAAAATGAGTTGCTGAGATGTCAGGAGGTTTCACACCGTGTCATGGTACTACAAGTGTAGGAATATTCTATCCTAATGATATTCTTCAATTGTGCTTAAATTCTCAATTCCGACCCTCAACTGGACCCTTAGAATCATCAATTGAAAGACACTGACACAGGAAATTATATAAAATATAGCATGGATAGTGCTCTACATCTGAAAAAAAGAAGGCAATCCAATCAGTAAAACTATACTGTATAATATTGTGCTGCCTTTGCATCCTGTAAAGAGTTGTCACTTGTATTGATTTAATAAAACACTGATTGGCCAGTAGCCAGGCAAGAAGTATAGGCAAGTGACCAGGCAGGAAGTATAGGTGGGCCAACCAGATTTCTGGGAAGATTAAAGACTCAGTCTGTAGTCATCACCCAGATAAAGAGAAAGCAAGATGTGTATCATGCTACAATTGGGTGCATATATGCATATATAGCTACAAATATATGTTCATTTTACGCAGGGAGACATGGTTTGACCAAGGTTCCCATCTTGTCTCTCTTTTTATCCAAGAAAATTTGATGAGAAAGCTTTACTAGAAAATCATCTACCAACAGTGGTGTTCTTTCAAATCATTTCCCAGGAACAATAGAAATAAAATCTCTGAGAGCATGAGTCAAAAAAAAAAATTCCTGCTTTCAGATCATCTCTCCTAACATTTGTCACAAGAACAAAACAATATTAGTTTTATCTGCCTGCTTATCAATGAACACTTTGGTCACTTCCATCGTTAGATTACTGTGAACAGTGTTTATAAAATAGGGGAGTACACATATTTTGTGTACTGACTTTATGTCTTATTCATGTAGGCTCAATATTGGGACAATTGAACCACGTGGTAGTTTTATTTTTAATATTTTGAGAAATTTCTACACAACTTTCCCTGGAGTTGCTCAAACTTTTGTAACATCATCACCAAAATTACTATGTATCTTTTTTAACTACAGTGAGATGACATATGATTATTGTTTTTTTATTTGCATTCTTTGAATATTAGTGATTGCAAGAATTTTTTTCTTTTCATTAACTTTTGCCCATTTCTGTCTCTTTTTGAGAATTTTTTCTTAATTATGTACTTATTATTTGAGATCAATTTTATATGTAGAAACATGAGTAATTCATTAAATGTTAGTATATTCCATTACTAGTGTTTTGTTGAGGTTTAAATACAACCCGTTTCAGGACTGACTACATTGTATTGGAGAACCAACAGAGTAGCTTAGACCTGGGAGAGGTTAATTCGCCCTCTTTCAGTAGTCACAAGTTGCTTGTAGTTCCTTGTCTAACAATGGGGCTTCAGGAAAAGTGCCCCCTTGCAGATCAGCATGTCTATTGATATAGCCATTGTTCCAGTCTTGCTTATACAACTATTTCTAGGAAAGACAACAGACTTCCTGGTATCTCACAATTTTTCCTCCTCTCCTTCCACAATGTTCTGTGAGTCATAGATGTAGAATGTGACAATAATAACACAAGAAAAAGAGACAATCAGTTTTAAAGTAGAGGGCCCTAGAGGGATTATAAGGTGGGTACGTGTGAGGGGCTGGGAGGAGGAAAGGTATGGAGGGTGAGTACTATAATTCTATTTTAAATAGAATGTATCTTTTTAAAAGTCAGTGTTGAAAAGTCTGCTGGTCTACAGTTTTCTTTTGTTGTACTTTCATTGGCTGGCTATGATATGAGAATAACAGTATGTTCATAAAATGAGTTAAGTATTCCTTACTTTCTAATTTTAAGAAAAAATAAGCATTAATTTTATCTAATTTTAAAATGCTATATTTGATAAAAACTAGTACAATAATTTTTCTTTTATTCCTGTGTCATTTACAGCTGGGCACTGGTAAACAACTCTCTCTCTGCTCTACAAATACTGCTATAGACATTCGAATCCTCCAGTGATCTCAAAGCCTGCTTGCTTCCTATAGAAATTTTATAGAAAACTTTGAAAATGGTAGGATCAAATGCGTCATTTATCACTTATAATGATTTAATAGCTGAAGAATTAAATGCGGGACATTTGAATAGAATTCTCCCAGAATTAAAATTTAAAGGGAAGAATTATCCAAGCTTACTTGTACTTTTTCTGAATATAATTCTCAAATCTGTTTCAGTTAATTACCAAGCACAATTGGTTTCACACATATTTTTATTACAGGCATAATCTAAAGAACATTCCCATGAACACATGATCCCAGTATTCTTCTCTATGTCTGGCAAAAATCTCCAAAGATGTTGTTTAAGCCATTCCTCTAGCTGAATATTCCATCTGATCCCCAAAAAGTGTTGTTTCCTGCTGTATAGTTCAATGACCAAACTCCCAGAGGTAATAATCCTGAATTTTGCAGAGTTTTGTAATCCAACATTCAGTGCCAGCCCCTAGAACAGCCACTTACCAATAATCAATGGTGACGACAAATCACTCTTATTAAATTTATCCTGGGAATCAGCTGCTTAACATGAAATAAATAATCCCTTCTAAAACAGTCATAGACTATGTCCACATAATAAAGAGAAATAGAAATTTCAGGCAATTATCTTGATGAGTTTGGTTTTCGAAATTTCTCTTGCTTGAATCACGACGGACAGCTGTGCCAAAATGAACTTCAGGCTTCATGTATTCTAAGACTCATTGACCAGACTGTTGAGAAACAGTTTTGCTTTAGCCCACAGAAGAAAGTAGAAAACTGATAAAAAGACAACTCACATCATGCTGTTAGACCTAGTGGAGAATTTTAGATAAATTTAATATACTTTATTGTCCAGTCATGTATCTTAACTCTCATCAATTATTAGTACTAGTCACAACCTGTTGTGTTACAAACAAAATTTGCATTTCATCATTTCTTAGGGTTTGGAATAATTGAGGAGTTCTTCATGGTTCACGTATAAGGGTTTAGTATGGAGGCCGATTATACTATGCAATATTAAACTTTTTTAAGTATTAGGAAGTAATGGCTAATGTGCTTCCACTACTTTTTATTTGTTATTAAAATTTTATTATTATTATTATTATATTATTAGCTTGAGTGTATTGAGAAATGTCTGGACTGTAATTTGTGTGTGTGTGTGTGTGTGTGTGTGTGTGTGTGTGTGTGTGTAGTTAGGTAGGTACGTAGGTAGGTATTTTAATGCCTCTTAGATCATGAAGACTATGACATAATTGGCATGGTCAGTAGATTAACCCCTTGATAAGCTAGTGTAATATGACTATTGGTGAAAGATGGGAGATGTTGCTAAATTAGAGGGAGTGCCGCAACACGTCCTTGGGGACATAGATTTCCCTGCTCTCATACTGCCCCCCTCTTACTCTACTTCCCAACGGTTCTCTTCTAGCATGCCCTCCTAGTTAGGATGGACAGCTGCCTGATAAATAAAGATCCAGTCTAATAGTCCTTCTCGTTGCGTTATTCTCAGTTCAATTGATGTCCGTGATGAGAAAAAATGACTAACATTTAAGGCCTAGATTGAAGACCACGGAGTTAGCACTCAAGTCAGATGGTGGGCTGCAGCTGGTTAGATAAGGATGATAAGAACTTTGGGCTCTAACATAACCCCACCCCAGTGTGAGACTCATTTCCTAAACTCACAAAAATGAGGTTACCCAATCTTGAACTTCAACCTCCAAATCCATGAAACAAAACTAAGCTTCCCTTTCCTCGTGAGTAGTCTATTTTTTTTTTTTTTTACAGATGAAAGTCTATAAACTGCTTTTGTCTGATAAGACAGGATCCATCTAAAACACTGTTTGGAATTGAGGTTTAACAGAAATTAGAGGAGGGGAAAAAGAATGTATCCTAACTTTCATATGAAAACCCCCCAGTTATGCTCGTAAAGGTGTCATCCTTTCATTTGATAGAATATATACAATATGTATTTTCATTTTGTTTTGCTTTTGTTTTTCAGGACAGGGTTTCTCTGTGTAACAGCCCTGATTATCCTGAAACTAGCTCTTGTAGACCAGGCTGATCTTGAACTCACAGAGATGCACCTGCCTCTGCCTCCCAAGTGCTGGAATTAAGGCACGTACCACCAACACCTGACATAATATGTACTTTTAAAAAGAGTGACGTTATTGGTGATAATACAAGGTTTATGTATACAATTCAATATCCTAGTATCTGAGAAGAGAAGGAGTGTGAACTAGGAGAACCTGGCTCTTAGGAGACAGGAGAAAAGAAAAGAGGAAACGGGAGCAGGATTGAGGATAATATTTAAAAAAAATAAGTCTCTGAACATGAGAATGTGTAAAAATGTATTTCCTTAGGTTACGAGTATTACCCATCAAAAGAAGTAGCCAATTTGGAGACGCCACCTAGTTTTAGCCCAGGATCTGTGCCAAGAACAGCAATTGAGAAAGTTTGTCTAACCCACTGTGAGTGGCGGTGAAATAGGATAGAGTGGTTAAACCAAAGGTCCCACGCCAACAAAAGTCAATTGATATGCTCACGTGCTAGAAGAGTATATCCTCTGATTTGTCCTCATTTAGAGTGTAGCTTTACGTGCAAAGAATGATTGGTTCTCTATAAATTTTGATAATGTTTAATGAAGGGGTTGTCACGGCACAGGTAAAATTGCCTCTGTTTCTGCTTCCTGCATGAATCAAGAGGCTCTGCATAATAAGGTTGCAAGCATTATAAATGATAGAATTTCATTTCCTTAAATATATACTATTTTATGTTTAATATTAGCTTACAAAGTATCAAAACCCCATTCCGGCTTTTCAAACTTGTGTTGAAATTTGTGTTGGTTGATTCTGCCTCTCATCTTCCTTTTCCCTCTCCTACCTATACCCTTTGCCCCATGTAGTCAATGTTATTTGACTTATTGTCCCTTCCTTTCCTCCCTCAATGCCTCTTTTTTTTTTAATTTTTTCAATCTCATGGGACCTTTCCAGTTTCCTGTTCCTTTTCCCTTATTGACATTCCCCTGGATATGCATATTTAATCAGAGGCTATGATCTCCAAATGAGACAGAAAATATGGTATTTTTCTTTCTCAGATCAGGTTACCTTATTTAATGTAATTTTTCCAGTTTCACCAATTTTCCTCAAAATTCCATAATTTTGTTTTTCCCACAGCTAGTAAAATTCCATTCCATATATGTGGCCAAGTTTTACTATTTCTTTATAGTTTAGGAACACCTAAGATGATTCTTTTTCTTAGCTATTGTGAATAGACTAGAGCAGTGATGACGTGAATGTCAATATCTTGGATGTAGGAGAAAAAAAACCCTTTAAGTAGAGGCTTATGAGTGGCATAGGGAGGTGTGTTGTTTCCTGTGCCACTCTGCTGTATGTAAAAATCTCAAGCTATATCTTTTGATGGAGGTGGGTCATTTGTCTATCTGTTGCTTTCATTGGTTAATTAATAAAGAAACTGCTTGGCCTTTAATAGGACAGAAAATTAGGTAGGTGGAGTAAACAGAACAGAATGGTGGGAGAAAGAAGCCGAGTCAGGCAGTTGCCATGATTCTCCCACCTGACACAGACACAGGTTAAGGTCTTTCCTGGTAAGCCACACCTCGTGGGGCTACACAAATTATTGAAAATGGGTAATCAAGATGTGAGATCTAGCCAATAAGAGGCTGGAACTAATGGGCCAGGCAGTGTTCAAAAGAATACAGTTTCCGTGCAATTATTTCGGGTAAAGCTAGCCATGCGGAGCTGGGTGGGAACACAGCCCAACGCAGCTCCTACTACAATCTATGTCTTGTAGTTAAATTATTTTTTCTTTAAATAACTTCTATGCTTTCTTCCACATTTGCTGTACCAATTTACATCCTCACCATCAGGGGATGAGAGTTTTTCTTTCCTCATCACATCCTTACCAACTTTTGTTGTCATTTGTTTCCTTGATGGTACCCACTGACTGGGACGACATGGATTCCAAATTTGCATTTCTCTAGCAGTTAGAGACGCTGAACACTTTAAGAAGTAGTTGTCAGGCATTTGTGTTTCGTCTCTTGAGAATCTCTATTCTGATCATTGCCTACTAATTGATTGCAGTTTTGCTTTTTCTGGAGTTTATTTTTTGTAGTTCTTTATTTAGCCTCGACGTTAACCCTTTATCTGCAGTATATCTTGCCAAGATGTGTTCCTTTCTGCAGGCTATTTAGTCTGATGACTGTTTCTTCTGCTATCCAGGTGCATTATAATTTCAAGCAATTTCATTTGTCAGTCCTAGAGCTATTTCCTGTGTTATGTGTTCTGTTTACAGATTTGTCTCCTCCAACTATGTCCTGGAGTACTTATCTGAAATTCCCTTAGCAGTTTCAATATTGCTGGTTTTGAAGTAAGATCTTTGATCCAGTTGGAACTGGTTTGTGTGGAGGGTGAGAGATGCGCTGTAATTTTATTTTCAAGCAAGTGAATATCCACATTTGCTAGAACCATTTACTGTAAAAGCTACCTTTGACACATTTGTAAAACTTAGATGTCTACAGCAGTGTTCATTGTAGTTTCTTCTGTTTTATTCTTCTATCCACCTCTTTCTGTGTCAGTATGACAGTATGATAGCATATTTGTCACTGTGGAATCGTACATATACTAATTTTAATTCAAGTAATACCCTATGGCTGACTGTGCTCTTTCTGTTTAGAATTGATTTGACTATCAGCGGTTCTTTTATTCTATAAAAAATTATTTTTTTTATCCTATGATGAATATTATTTGGAATTTTGATGTGTATTACATTGATTCTATTGATCACTTTTTAAAGTACAACAATTTTCATATTATTAACAATGTATTTCAAAGACTAACAGGGAACAATTTTTACAAATCTAACCTAAGCAGAGCAGAAGATAAAATACTAAAGATCAGCACAAAAATAAATGAAATTGAGATTACAGAATAGTAAGAATTAATGAGGAAAATGTTGGTTCTTTGAAAAATGATGTTTCTTTATTCAGTACACAACAATAATCTGTAGCATGAAAACTCTAGTAGTAAATTTTTTTCTATGCTGTTTTCTTGCATTTATTTTTTTGTTCATCCATTTGTCTCCTATCCATGATATTTGGTGTCTGCTATGTGGCAAAGTCTGGGTTGGTCACTGAGAATACGATGGGGGCAGACTGTGCCTTAATGTTTTGGATGTACAACTTGAGACGCAAAGCAAAGCATCAACAAAGAAACTGGTCCACAGATCACTTACTGTTGTTGTTCAAAAATCTTGTTTTTTTTTTTTTTTAAAGATGTTAGATCTATCCTGAGGTTATCACCTCAGATGTAACCAATGAGCCTACAGAGGTCTAAGCTGGGTAATCTTCAAGGTTAAATGGGCTGTCTGGGTGCTTATTTTATGAAATGACGCCTTGAGGATTAAATGGAGATGAATGGACAGGTCTAGTGATGATGATGGGCATTCTTGTGCTGAGGGTGCTCCTGTGAAATGAGCCTTCCGCTTCTGCCCTGCGGTTCTTCCAGGCAATGTGGACAAAATGCTTTAATGTTACTGTCAATCTCAAATTCCTCTATGGTCTATATCACACATCCTCTATAACACATTCTCCGTTCATTTCATAGGTGGTGGTGTTTCTTATGTTTGCCCAGCTAATCCACCTGTGTTTCTTTGGCAGTGCTGATATTTGTTTAACCATGCTGGGTCAACAAAGGAAACTAGAACCTGGTGAAGAAAACAGAAAAGTGACGGGAAATGAGGTGAGAGGGATTTGTGGACTGGCCTGTGGAAAGCCATGAAGGAGAACTGGACAGGGCAGTGTCTTTGGTTTCCTAGGCATGCCACTGACTCCTGGACAAAACTGGCAGCTCTGAGTTCCTAGGAGTGGGTTGCTAGTTGCATACTAAGTTTGTTGCCTGTCTCTGATGCAATTTTTATCAGACGCCAGACAAAAAGGGCTCTTTGTCTCTTTCTCCCTCTCTCATTGTGTTTATCTCTATTGTATTCCCACATGTTCTGTTAGTAGAGAAAATATAATTATTTATCACTGTAATTTTGCTTCTAGGGAGTTCTAATTATAGCATTTCAGCACAGTGAATACTGACAAGATTGTGAGCAGAGCTTCTCACACAAGGGGCTAAGTTACTCGTATTTATCAGCTATTGTATGGAAGTTGAGAAGGGTGGGAGAGGACCAAATCTCTCTCACAAGTACAATGAGTCATTAATTGAAACAAGGACATATTTTTATTTTTCTTGATTCTTTATTACATAAAGTACCTTGCAGGCTTTATTGCATTTGTTTCAGACTTATATACACATATGTCTTTTAAATAGTACTTTAGGTTCTAAAATTTTATTATTTCTTTATTCACCCATTATGAAAGTTCAAAGTATTTATGTTAACACATAGAAATTTTACTCATGGGTTGAATTATGGTGAAGAAAAATCAACCTGATATTTTGCAAATGGTGTTTAATATCTGGTGTTTTATTACATTGCTATTTTTGAAAAATCATTATGTGTGTAAAATAATTTCTGATAACAGCTAGATATTAGAATAAATTATTACATGAAATTACATAGTGTCTAAGATGGCAACAAATAAATATACCTTAATTATAAAACAATAGCTCAAGATATGATATAAAATATAGAATATTTGAATAAAATAACTCTAGATGTATTTTATGTGTATATCTGTGCATGTATCTGTATGTGTGTGTGTGTATGGTTATGCATATGTCTCATGTGTTTCCGTGCCCACTGAGGCCAAAAGAACCTCAGACACTCTGAAACTATGGTTACAGATAGTTGAAAGCTTCTGAGCATAAAAGATAGGAATCAATCTCAGATCTTCTGTAACAACAGCAAGGGATCTTAACCACAGAGTCTTCAAATTTAAAACTTTTAAAGAGAGAGGCATTACTTGATGACTATCATATTGCTGGAGTTTTATATATTCTTTTTTCTTTTTGTTCTGTTTATAAAACTTTTACTTATTCTTATTAGTATAGATAAATAAAATATATTTATATCATTATCAAGCCTACATTCCCCCTTCTAACAATATGCTTTCATCTCCTCCTTCCTCTCTTCCTCTTCTGTTACCTTCTTCTCTCCCTCCTCCTCTTTCTCCTTACCAAGTCTCCATATGTTCAGGAGTGTAGGATATTATCCAGTAGGAATATGGAAAACCAACCATGGTCACACCCATGAAGAAAATACTCTCCTTCCCCTGGGGCATCAACAGTGCCTACCTCCTCAGCTAGGTGTGAGGCCTACTGAGCCCCTTCCATCACAATGCTTGAGTTTTCATTGGCTTGCTCTTGTGCTGCTTTGACTTGGCAACCACAGCGACTATGAGCTCATGAATGCAATGGACCTGTCATGTCCAGAATATATCATTTGACATAATCTGTTCTCTTCTCTTCCATTCTGTTCCCTGAGCCTTGTGGGAGGAGAATGTGAACAGATGTCTCATTATGGACTGAGCACTCTTCAATCATTTGTTCTCTGCATTTCAAACAGTTGTCAGTGTCAGTCTCTCTATTAACCCAGATTCAATGCATAAAAATCCTCTCTTTGATGAGGGGAAAGATATTAAATATGAACATAAATATAAGTCTTTAGAATACAGTTTAATACTATGTCCTTCTTACAAAATATTAGAAGGGCCTACAACCGCCCTAGCCATAGATTCTTGAACAGGCTCATTGTATATGAATTCGTTCCCATGCAGACGGCCTTATGCCATAGCATATTGCCTTGGGACATAAAATGTAAAATTGTAACTCATTTAGGAGGCCTTGAGAAGAGTATGAATGTTAATGAAAGAGAAGGCAAGATTTTGTGAAGAGAAATAAATGTGTTGTTACCACAGAGTCTGAAATGGTGGAAGGTAAGTCTTCGCATTTGGGACGTTTCTTCATGTCTTTCATTGCTTCATTGTCTCTGTTCTCCCAAGGATCAGGGGTCAGTTCTACAAAATCTTACGTTTCACACATGTGTACTCTTCCATTTGTTATGTCCATATTGACTTTGCTCAAAATATGCACTTCCTTCTTCTTTATATCCACTCATCACTAGCAGTCTGATTTCATCATAGCACTTGCATATTATCAGATAAAAGGTAAGGACTTTTGGAAAAAGTCTCTGTGCTTATATTAAGATTTAATGTCCAAAGTAAATAATGAACTTCGAATAAATTTGAGTTATATAATGTGTTCCTATGCTACAGCAAGCCCTTTAATGTCTCAAATATCAAAATAACATCGCTCATACTTTCATAAATATTTCATTTCAACCCATGTTGTAACCTTTTCTGTCCTCTAATATTCTCGAAGAATATTTAGACATCTATTGGCCTCTTTCCTGAATAACTGGACCAACTGTTTTGCACCATATTGATAATACAAACAACAGAAAAATCTTTTATGTGTTGTATTGTCAAGTGGATACTACAGAATCCTTAGTGATATTTTTTTATCTCATTTCAAAAATTTGTTCATAGTATGGTGATTATCTTCTACAATAACCAAACCTATTCTCTTACTTTAACAATGACATGAAGGGAAAAGGAAGAAGTCTTTGGTGTCACAATTGCTCCTATGTGCAATTAAAGAGAACGCATGCTCAGGAATATGGACCGCACTACCTAAAAAGACAGCCCAGAAATAAATGAAATCCCCAGTGCTAAAGAAAGTAATAAAGAGCTCGATCTTTTCTAGACATGTGACAAACTTTAGCTCACTACTTTCCTGAAATGAAAGTCGAACATCGGAATCATTTGGCTGCTTCTCAAAGATGATACTGAAAAGAGCGTCTTTTACCAGGAAGCTTTCTAGCTAATCAGTTGTAGCAGAGCTCACATCGTTAGCACTAAACTGAAAGACCTTGATAGTGTGCAGCTTACAATTAAAAGACTTATCAGATTATCAAGATTTCAAGCATAATATCATTTTAGAAGAAAGTACAATGAGCCCCCCCCCCAGGAATGCAGAACAATTGCTCTAGGAGAGACAGTGGCAATGTGAGCTCTGTAGAGCAAATCATGATAACACCATGCCCACCTCAGGCTCACACACACTGTGTCCTTACAAGGAGACTGTGCAAGATGGAAAGAACTCATGCTCGAGAAAGTGATACCTCCCAGTAGAGAAAATCCCAATTATTATGCATTTTTGAATAACTGTGAAGAATTGATTTTCAGTTTTTAAAGAGATTTGCTTTAGGGATTTTATTGTTCCCCAAGCTAGCCACATCTCCTGAGGATTGAGGATGAGGTTACTTGAAGAAAAAAAAAAAGTATGCCCATGACTGCCAGAAAACATGACAAAACAAACAAATAACAACAAACCCCTCTTTGTTTTTTAGCTAAATAAAGCTACATGTCAAAACTGAATTTAAAATCCATCCAAAATCAATACAAGAAAAGTTCTCTCCTCAGGAGCAGGAATTGGCATCACCACAGAGCAGAAAACTTTAATCAGTGTTATTTAAGGAAACTTTGAGGAGTGTGATGCCAATCTAGACCCAATGCCAAAATCTACATCAGGAATGCGTGTCTCTCACTGGCATCCCAGTGTGGAAAAGTGACAGCTCATCCATCTTGCCTGTTGTCCTATTCTTCAGGGAAAATGTAAGAAAAAATGGCTGGGATAGCCAAAAGATTCATGCCTCCATTCTAAATATGTAATAGAATATCTAGGATAAGCCAGAGTGAAAGACTAAAACATAGAGATTTTATGAGTTAGATCATAGTCCATTTTATTTACTGGAAACTGAAAACTGTTTGCCCTTATAATCACGTAACTAGATGACTTAAAAATGAATTTAATGGTATGTTCTAGACCACGGAATCAGTCACTTCCATACACACCTAGTATGAAGATAAGAGTAGCATCTGATGTGAGGACTAAAGGGAGTCAGCTGGCATCTTCAGGTTCAGAACAACCTCATTGCTACTTCTGAATCACACAGAGCATTAAGAAATACTGTAGTCTCCCTCTTGAATTATAGGAAACCATTTTGACTCAATGGGTTTACTGATTTGTATTATGACCCAAGAGTTACTATCATGAAGACAGCTTACTAAAGTGAATTTGAATCTTTCTCAAAATAGTTGTCCTGAAGTTGGCATTGTTGCTAATAAAACCTAGGTATAATTAAAGGTCATTATCTCTTAAGGTAAAAACAGCATGCTATATACATAGTAAAATTATGTTACATTACAGTCTCAACAAAAAGTGTTTCATGTATTACTTGTCCATTAAGATGTAAACTATATTTGAAATATTAGTAGTTACATCAAGAAGCACTCTCCAAATTAATTGCTTACATGTAGAACTATTCATATGGATGCTATTTAATAAGTGAAATCTAGGAAATAAAATATAACCCCTTCAGCATGCATGAATAACTCAAAACATAAAAGAAAACTATATAATCTAGAATAAGAAATAATGGAGAGATAAATTAGATCAAGAAGTGTGGTATTTTTGGAAGTTTTACCTATTTATGCTGTTTTTATTATCTTTTTTGAAAATTTGTTCATTTTAAAATGTCAATTTATTCTTGAATCAATAATACTTAAATATTGAGATATAATATTTGTATAGATTTGCAACTATATGGTAATAATTTGATGCATATATACAGTGTGCTATAATATAATCTGAGTAATCCATGACCTAATTTAGTTCTCTATCTATCCATCTCTATCTATCTATCTATCTATCTATCTATCTATCTATCTATCTATCTATCTATCTATCCCTTGGCCTCTATTATGGGACAAAAGTAGTTTCCCATTCTTTTAGTTTTTAGCTGATGTCACAGTTAAATAATTACAAGGTTTGATCCTTCCTAGAATCTAGAAACTGAAGCCCCTTCTCTCCTAATGTTACTTTGTGGCTTTTTTTCTAGTCAGTTGTAGAAGAAATTGGGTTATGCCAGTTTGAGCATCTGCTTTTGTTCATTTATATTCCTTGGCATCTATATAAGTAAGTCACCTAAATAGATGAAGACATGACTTAAATAAAGAGAAATGTGTGGACAGCCTGTAGTTCTCCAAGAGAATGCAACTGAGATTCCAGATTTCCAAGAGTAGAAAGCTATGACAATCTGGAAAATCTCGGAGCTAAATTCAGCTGAATGAACCCTATACAGACATTATTAGGTAAGGCACAGAATTAACCATTTCTGTTTTGAATCTCTAAGTTTTATTTATGTTACCTGGCAATCCATAAATAAGAAATTTTGTTAAAAGTGAGCATGATCACGCCTTCATCCACTTCTTATTTTCTTCATGTTGCCAGGCCTCCTTATAACCCAGTGTCATTTATCCACAGAACTTTTCAGTTTTGGTTTATTGATTTGTACCAGTTTCTTTTGTATTTTAGTTAGTAATACTTTATATGTTTTAGGTATTATAATCAGTGCTTTATTATTTGTAAAGTAACTATTAATTTTGTTCAGAGTCCCTTACTGAACAGAAGTTAAATAGATAAAAAGCATTGTGGTTTTTTTATTATTACTTGTCATTTTTTGAGGAGTATGGATTGGTAGTAGGAAGAGACAAGAACTGTTTGTGATTGGTTGGGATACATGATCTTAGCCTGTGTAATGCTTAAATCAGATTTAAACAGGCGCCTTTACATTGGGAATAGTGAAAAGTGCACTTGTCGAGAGATGAAGTTCATGGCTCAACTTCCATCTTAGCCTTAGCCAAGACTGTGAGTTATATGAGATGCTTCCTAAACAAGGCAATCTTGGACACACCCTTGGTGCACTAATTTACCAATCACAGATTATAACATATTTTTCTAATCTATCCTTATAAATTTTATTAACTGAAGAGAGAGAAAGATTTTTGTTCTCTGCAACATAAATTTATTTTGTGAATTATATGGGCGAAATAAATAACTCAATAATTAGAACTCCGGTATGATTTTCCTATACAAAAATGAACATGGTGAGAATGCTTGCTGTGGAGAGATTGTATTGTGTTACTAATTGTACATACATGAATGACACAGAATGCTTTTATGAACTGTCTTCATCTTTCTAGCTCTCAAACAATTCTATAAAGGTTATAACTATACTGGTATATTATCTGTGTTATAATAAATAAAGGTTGTCTAAAGATCAGAGGGTAAAACAATCCCACGAGACAATCATACAGGCTAGGGAGTCGTGTCACACACCTTTAATCTGAGGACTCGGGAGACCAAGGCAGACGGATCTTGATGAAGTCATGGCCACCCCGGGCTACACAAGATTGATCCAGAAACAGATCCAGGTGATGGTGGCTCACATCTTTAATCTGACTTTTTGGGAGTCACCTTTAATCCCAGCAGTTGGGAGGTGAAGACAGGACTTATATGACTGGTCAATGAGAGGAATCTAAAGGGGAAGGGACCGGAACTCAGTGGAATGTGGAGTCTGAGGATGTGAGCAAGGATCTCGCCCTTTCTGTCTGAAGATTTGGTAGAGGTAAAAGGCTTCACTAGTGGTTGGCTGCTTTATTTATTTGTTTATTTATTTTGATCTTCATCTTCACTCTCAATATCTGCCTATGGGTTTTTATTATCCATGCTACGAATGACAGATAAGAAATTCACTAATATGCTAGTCAATGTCTTATTCTTGCAGGTTTTTCCAGGGTATTCTGAGGAACATTCTTGGGTGAGTAAGCCAAGTCTACTTATTCCAAACCAAGTAAGATGACATTTTAGTGGTTACAAGATGATTTATCAGGGTTTCAGGGTTTCCTCATGCACGTCCTCCCTAGTTGGGATGGTGGCAAGGCTCTGAGAATGTTGTCTGGAAATGATGAACTAATTTAATCTTGGAAGCTTCCTCTTCCCACCCAATGTGTTTGTGTAGGATACGCTACAAAATCTGTTGATGTCAGCTACTCATTAAGTGTGGGTTCAACCATGTTTATATTCCGGAGACCTCACAGCGACATCTAATGTCTACAAGCCACAAAATTTGATTATTGTAATTCCCAGCCTTTAGATCCTCCCACTTCAATCTTCTCTTTCTTTGAAGATGACTTCAAGGTTTATTGCATGCCAATTTCTCAATAATTATCTTTGGAGACTTAGTCAGGTTCTTAAAATACTGAAGTTGACTGATACAAGACTGTTAAGTATCAATAATGAATAAGAGTCTTCTGTGTAGAATAACCAATTCCTTTGAAAACAATTTCCTCCCATGATTAAAATTATGGATTTATGGGTTAAAAAAAATTCCAAAATGTCATTTGGACCAAACCTCTGGCTTCACTTGAGCCACCCAAGACAGACATGATTAATTGTATGGAAATATAGCTTTGCTTTTATAAGTGGAAGGCCAAAAGATTTATAATTTTAAATATCTAAAATTTGATCAGGTTTGTTTTTAATTTCCAATTATCCTGACTCAATTCTCAGAAGTTGAACTAAAACACCATCCTTGGTAGTCCAAAATAGTGAGTCATGTATCCTAGCAAACCAGTCTATCTGCTAATGTCTCTAATAGGGTTCATTGTGTTTTTCTTTGATAGATAGACTTCCCTAACAGATGTCTTCAGATCTCTAAACTGCATGGAAGAGTTTTCCTACAGGTGATGTTCTCATCTTGATAGATACGCCAGGATCTATATTAAGAATATTGTCATCTTTGCTCATGTCCTCCCTCCTTCTGCTCCTCATTTGGACCTTGGGAGCTCAGTCCAGTCCTAGACCTGGATGGAAGGGGGGGGGACCTTGGACTTCCCACAGGGTAGGGAACCCTGTCTGCTCTTTGAACTGGAGAGGGAGGGGAAGGGAGAGGGGGGAAGGGAATTGGGAGGAGGGGAGAAGGTGGAAATTTTTAAGTAAAAATAAATAAAAAAAATGTGAAAAAAGAATGTTGTCTATTAATGCATTCAGAATCACTAGCTCCTGAAAAAATAGAGCAGAATAGGCTTTGGGAGTGGGGGATGTTAACACAAATCATTGTAAAAAAAAGCACTCAATGAAAACATTGATACCAATAGATCATTTTTATAGAATAAAAAATGTAATAACTTAAAGTTATTATGTAATAACTATTTCTATTATTCCTGATTCTCTGTGTGTACAGGGAAATAATTTTTATTTCAACAGTGTTCAATTCTATAGGAAGTACCAGTTAAAAGAAGCAAAGATGCATTTCTTAATATGAGTTGTTACATATTCTTGGAGTTTCCTTGCTATAAGGTGATCCAAGATGACCTTGACTGACCCAAAAGTGCTATATTAGTGAGGGTAGCATATCTTCTAATAGTTAATTCAGGTTTGTTTTTGCAGGGGTAGCCCCATGAAAGAAGAAAGGCATGCAATTTTTCTTGAGATTCAGCGTTGTATGTGTATATCCTGACTCCTGTAGCACCTTATTGTGCAAAGTAAGGCAAACATTACTTGGGGTGATCTCATAAAGGAAAGGTGAAATTGTAAGGCAAAGAAAAGAGATATTAAGAAGTCATTAATTCTTAATTTAAAAACATGCAGTTAATTATTTCACCACATTTTTATATAGCACTTGCTTTTACCCCTTGTGCTCTAGTCTTCTTAGTCTTTTGAAAGAACTACACTTGACGGGTAGGTATATATTAATACTGCTATGAATAACAGTAGTATTAGTTCATAGATTGCTACAAGAAGATTGGGGTTCTAGAAAAGTCAAGCTTGTGATCACATTCTTTATATCCGTACACATTATGTAAAACACACATGAAGTAGTTGATTGCATTTAATGTCAGAACAGCACTTTTGTATCTTCCGCTGTATGGAAACACAGGGTGCCTGAATGTTAAAAGCAATTGTGTTTGGATCTTGGTTCCAGCTTTCACTTGTATGTTGAATTTCTATTATTTTTCTTCTTTGTGCTTCAGGTTTCTTGGTGATTAGAGTAGAAATTGCTGTGTTGAAATGTGAGAAAAATTACCTGCATTTGCATTAAAAACGGGTTAGATAGTTCAGCCATGCTTCATCCTCTCCCTTGCCTCTCATACAACCAGAATTTCTCCTTTTACCCTCATATGGCCTCCCTTACTTCTTTGACTTTCCCTGTCAATCTACACATTGTAGGAGTTCTCTGTAAGCTCAGTGTTATTTTGGGTGTAAGGGGAGTAGGGAGGGACTTTTCTTCACATTGAAAAATATTTGCCCTGCTTCTCATACTGACTAATGTTACTACCCATTTAAAATACGTTACTTCTAACATCCCTTCCTTCACACACATTTCTAAATTTGAGATTTGCTAAATATATTAAAATTAACACCAGAGATAATCAAAGTACAGTAGACTGGTACTACTCTGTTACACAAAAATGTTCTTGTCTATCTGAGCTTTTCCATCCCTCTGTCACTTCCTGACAATCAGATTTCTAGGAATGAGAGATAACACTATCTTTATGTTTGGGTCTGTGATTAGTAGTTGATTTCTAAACTGTCCACTGTATTCCTATTATTATTTACTTTCTGTATTTAGATTGAAATATTTAAGGGAGAAAAATTAGAGGGATTGAGGGAGATGAAAGCATATGATCAAAATATATTATATGTGAAAAATCTGTCCATTATGACACAGGGAACAATTGCATTAGGCTGGGAAGTACTTAGTATGCCTCAAGTTGGTATCCCAGACCTTGTTCACTCCCCAAGGAAGACTTTACCCTCTAAGGAGTGGAGGGATAATGGGAAAAGGGAGGTGGGAGTGAGACAGGGGAGGGAGTGGAACTGGAGTTGGTATGTAAAACGAAAAGTAATTTTTAAATAAAAGTATGGAAAAGAACTAACAAAAACAATTACATTAGGTATCTAGAGACTAGATAAAGAGAGGTATCAAAGGAAATAAACAATAGGCATTGATTGCAGGTATACCTAACGGTAGCACTTTCTATATTTTACAGCAAGAAAAAAAATCAATAGATTTTTCAAGAGGATATCTAGATAGGAACAAAGCAGCCTTTCATATCTTTGATCAGGAGAATTGATCATTGACATTTATTTCCTCCTTGGTAGAGCTGGTAAAATCTTTCCCTTTCAATCCATCATAACTCCATGAATTTTGGAAGAGGGAGTCAGGCTAATTTTCTAATCACTGGAAGGCTCCCTTCATTTAAACATCACTGTATTATTTCAGCTAGTCATAAACCATGGTGTAGGGCCTAGAAGGGAACATGTGAACCTCAGGGCTGTGCATTGTCATAGCTTTCGTTGCAGACACCTAGAGAGCAAGTCAAATGAAAGCTTTCCTAGCATGTTTTAATTAAACAGGTTCTTATAGTTTTGACAAATGATTAAACCGTATATTTCAATATCTTGTTACTTCCTAAATCTCACACTTTTGTTACTCGTATCCATAAGACAGAGGTAAAATGAACATCTAGTCTTTACTCAAACCTCTCTTCAATATAGTTTTTAGAAGATGCTCTATTGAAAACTGTACCCCACCTGATTTCTCAAGCACCGTCACCTTGCATCCCATTTTCTTCTCTTTTTCTACATTGTGTTTATATGTTTCAAAAGAATTACTTATGTTTTAATATTGTCATTATTCTCTATATGTCTTATTTGTACATTTTGCTTTCAAATTTATTTCCTATCTTAACATTTATTGTCTAAGTTCTTTGAGAAGAGAGGTCTTTGCTATCATCCCTACTTTACTGATACTTTCCAAAGACCTGGGTTATAGTTTTTTTTTTATTTTTTGTTTATTTATTTTTTTTAGTTGTTGCAAAAAAAAATTTCCCATTATACTCCCCCTCCTCGCACACATTGCCCCCTCCCTCCATTCCCTTTCCCCCCACCCCTCCGCCCCATTCCATTCCCCCTCCCTCTTGAGAATGAAGAGCAGTCCAGATTCCCTGCCCTGCGGGAGGTTCAAGGTCCTCCCACTTCTATCCAGGACCAGGAAGGTGAGCATCCAAACAGGCTAGGCTCCTACAATTTGGAGAACCAAACTGAGCTCTTAAGATCCAAATGAGGAGCAGAAGGAGAGAGAACATGAGCCAGGAAGTCAGGATCACGAGGGGTGCACCCATCCACTGTGACAGTGGAACTGATCTATTGGGAGCTCACCAAGGCAAGCAGGACTGGGACTAAATAAGCATGGGATGAAACCGGACTTTCTGAACGTGGTGGACAATGAAGGCTGATGAGAAGCCAAGGACAATGGCACTAGGTTTCAATCCTAATACATGAACTGAATTATAGTTGTTTCCTGAGAGTAGACATGGCAACTGAGTTGAGAGTTGCATCACCATTATCTGGACCATAGACATAACAGTAGAGTGGAAGTGTGAAACACTCTCCTTTGTCCTCATCTAAATTAAAAAGTGATAAATGTATCTGTTGACAGAGGTTTCTGTCCTGTCTGATCTCACAGCCATTCAGTCTCAAAGAAGCACACAGAAACTTACATTAATTATAAACTGGTTGGCCTATTAGCTCAGGCTTCTTATTAACACTTATAACTTACATTAACCCGTAATTCCTGTCTGTATTAGCCATGTGGCTTGGACCTTTATCAGTGAGGCATTATCATCTTACTTCCTCTTGGTCTGGGAGATGATGCCAGACTGAGTCCTTCCTCTTCTCAGAATTGTCCTGTTCTTGTAGTCCCGCCTCTACTTCCTGCCTGGCTACTGGTCAATGTTTTATTAAAAACAATACAAGTAACAGGGTACAAGACCATTGTCCCACAGCATGTATCCACTTAAATCCTATGGGTTTTGTGTTTCCCATCTCCTAAGACTGTTTACCACCTCCTATTAATGTACACATCTGTCAGGTAAATGGATTTCTCATACCAGGAATGTTTTTGATTTTCTGGTCTGGCCACTTACTGCTTGCATTGATCAAATCTATGCCTTGTTGAATTGAAGTTCTAAATCTCATTAAATTTCCTTTAATTCATCTAGCTTGAGCTACATTTTTATTGTTTACTTTTTGTAATGAAAATATAATTAAATCATTCCCTCTTTCTTTTTCTTCCATTAATCCTTCCAATGTACCCCCTTGCTACCACTCAAATTTATGACCTCTTTTTTTTATAATAGTTATTGCTAAATACCTACTATAACACACACACACAAACAGAGACAGACATACACACACACACATACATATAAATATAACATGCTCAGAGTGTATAATGTTAATTGTATGGTTTTGATTTCAGGACTGGCTACTTGGTATTAAATAACCAATCAAGGACTGTTCACTATTGAAAGCGTTCTCAACCACTTTCACCATTCCCTGGCTGGCCTTTCTTCTTTATCTCTGAAGCAGACCCCACGAATTTCCTCTCCCATGTTAAAGAGTATTTCTCTATTGTTCTTCTCTGGGTCTTGCTTAGAAAGGCATATTTTTGGAGAAAATGTCCCTGTCATGTCTAGAAGACACAATTTCAGAGCACTTACAGTCTATGCTTCCCTTATCCACAATTTTTTTCTTAGGCTTGAGTTTAGGAGTTAAGTTGTAGACTTATTAGTTTGACTGGGACATTTATCACAGGGTCAGTTCCTTTTCTCCTTAATAAATATATTCCACAAACATATGGTGGAGAAGCAAATGACAGAGCTGTTCAAGGACTTTTCACATCATACAATCTATACGTTCTATTGGGCTAATTTAATTCTGTGCAAAAATAAACAGTCTCTACCCTATATTCTTGTATGCAAATAGACAAGTTTTTTTTTATAACAATAGAATAAAGTTTCAGTTTCTGACAGGAAGCAGATGCACTAGAATGTTTTAATGTGATTAGCAATATTATCAGGAATATTAGCCATCCGAGTTAAGGTCATTATTTAACACGGTATATAATTATATTTGCATATTATTTATACAAAATCATGAGCTAGACATTCTCCCTCCCAGGGGCTACATATCAAAATAAATATAAATATAGTATACATACAAACACACACACACTATATATGTATGTATGTATAAGATAGATAGATAGATAGATTAGATAGATAGATAGATAGATAGATAGATAGATAGATAGATGAAAATCTCAGACATTTGAATTCTGTTGATTGATCCCATAAGAACACAGGAGCATGCTAGGTAATGGAAGAAATGTATAAACTGAACAAGGCAGAATTACCAGGGAGGGGAGAAAATACAGAGGTACACTTACAGTTCTAAATCAGGACTGTCTCTTAATGTGTGATTCATTCCTGCAGAAAAGGATGGGGATAAAAACTGGATGCCTTTAAATTTTACAGCACTGACGTTTCTGTGTAGGAAATTCTTGTCTAAACGTCACTGAGTTGATCGCATATTGTTTCTGCTCACTGCTGTGCTGGCAAATTCATCTGAAAAGCAAGAGCAAATTCAGTTGTAACGAATAATAGCCAGGCACAGCTAATTAATGCTGGTTCAATCCAAGCCTCTTAGGCAATCGTGACAAATTGTACAGTGTGATCGCATGTTTTTTTTTTTTTTTTTTTTTTTTTTTTTTTTTTTAATGTGTCAGTGTGTATGGGGGATTGATCTGTGGATGTAAAGATGGCGTCAAAGTGGCAGAGCCAAAACTCACTGCTCAGCATTTATGTCCTCAATGAATTACGGGTTTTTGATCTGGCGAAATTGCCACCAGAGTTAACATTCCTGAAATGCTATCATAAAATGAAATTCTGAAACAACTAACTCATCTGTCTCTGACATCTTGTCACAGAATCTGAAACACAGATGCAAATATTTTCAGTCCCCTTGGAGAGAAAAATCCTGTTTAAATGCTTCACTTGAAACCATCACAGATATTAGGTCTACATGGTCAGGTAAGACTGTCCTATTTTTAAGGCATTGGAATAATAACTGAGTAAAATAATTATGAATATGAAGTAGACAAACAAAACTATTTTCTCCTCATTGCTTTGTTAACAAATGCTGGGTAGCATATGTTTTCTCTTTAATAATTCTTAGATTTTTTTTCCCTCCCTTATCCAATTTAAGCTAAATCTCTTCAGTAAATGTTCTGTTGGTCCTAGAGAAGATGCATTTCATGTTGAATATGCATTTCTTTTGACTCTGGCATACTAATTTTCTTATTTATACCCTTACTTATCTGAGTATATTTAATCTAAGGAACAATAATATTGTATAACTTTTGCATATTTTAAAATTATTATTACTCTCCAATGTGTAGGGACATGTGTAGAAGTCAGAAGAAAGTTTTTTATTTTTATTTTATTTTATTGTTTTTTTTTTCAAGACAGTGTTTCTCTGTGGTTTTGGAGCCTGTCCTGGAACTAGCTCTTGTAGACCAGGCTGGTCTCGAACTCACAAAGATCTGCCTGCCTCTGCCTCCCGAGTGCTGGGATTAAAGGCGTGCGCCACCACCGCCCGGCTCAGAAGAAAGTTTATAAAGTTCCTTTTCTCCTACTTTTATCTGGGATCTGGGTTGAATTCAGGACTCTAGGCTTTCATAACAAGCACCTTTATCCACTCAGTTTTCTTATATGTGAAGATTATGCCTGAATCATTTGATACAATAGGCAATATACTTTGAAACATGTTAATAAAATAGTTATTTTCATATATTGTGCCTCATAAAAGTATTCTCCCCATCATTTATAAAACCTCCTACTCCTTGACTGCCACATGTGACCATATTATCATGGACAGACAGTCAGGTGTGTAAGATGAATTACCATACAAACCTAAGAACCTCATTCAAAGTCATACAACTCATATAAAAAGCCAGGCATGACTGCTTATTCACTGGACCAACAGTATACCAGAATGGGGAGTTTCCCATCTACTGAGAGATGCTGTTTCTAGGCAGTAAGTCAGAGTGACAGAGTAGACGGTGTCATACTCCAGCCTCCTCATGAATGTACATATGTGCATAGCTACACATTCATATGTATGCACCACACATACAAACATACACACATCTTCTGATTCATCTTTTTATGAAGTATGTTTGCTCTACCAATATTTTTGTTTTGTATTCTAATACTTTTAAAATACACACACACATACCCACCCACACACATATCTTAAACCTTAAGAACAAAATATTGCCTTATAACTTCTAAGCTTATTCTTGTATACATTTTTTAATCTCAAAATTATCCTATGGATATTTCATTGTCTTGATCAGTTTAGTTTCTTGGTTGTATAAATTCTGTAAAGATTTGCTCACAAGGAATTTTTCTCCCATTTCCAAAGCAATAAGAAAATAAATTTTAGTTTGTTTTACCCATGAGTGGTATTTCAATTTCATGTTCTTTTCTTTGGGAACTCTGCAAACTTGACTCCAATCCACATGGAAAGCCTAGATAACGCTGAAACTCTATTATTTACTTATGTTTTTATTTTTTATAGTCTACTTGATAATATGTGTGGGTATGCATATAAACATATCCACACATGTATATGTGTATACATATGCATATATATACATACATATATGTATATATATGTATACACACAATGCCTTTGGTGTTTTCTTCATCCCTTATAATTCAATAATTTCGGCAGGATATGTTTTTGGTTTTGAATGTTCTCTATTAGCGTTTTTGGGAACAAAGTGAACCTTGTCAAAGTGTCAATTCAGCTATTTTTTTTCATTTCAGAAAGGTATTTTTCTTTCATTTTTTTTCTTATTCTATTTGTTATGCTTTCTGCATTGGGGAGGTTCCAATTTTCCATATGTTTTCATGCTAGAAATATAGCATTTATTTTTCAACCCCCTTTTCCTACTTTTTCTTTTCTTTCTTTCTTCCTCTTTTTCTTTTTCTCAATCAAAGTCATAACCTCAGACCCATTGTCTGATTACAGAAGTTGATGGCCAGAACACAAACTCTGTGTCCACTCCATCGATGGGTGCTGGCACCATTCTCTCACTTTCCTAACTACAACTAGCCCTCCTAGCACCCACTGCCTCCTGGGCTCTACTAGTCATCTACTCTTTCGACTCTTTCTTGTGAGACCCATTTCATTCTCTCTGCATTTTCTGTGTGTCTTCAGTGTTTCCTGTGGGCATTGGTTAGAATGCTTTTCAAAGTCTCCCTCTGATGCTTTTCGCCCAGATTGCATTATTCATGCACTCTCTCTTGATTGTTTTCTTTCTTTAATCTCTGAAGCCAAGATGAATTTAGAAATTTTCTTTTCTCTTTCCTCTATATCTGGAGAAAATTTTATTTAAAGCCAGTTTTCAGGAATAGAATGAGTCGATTCTCTATCTGCCCATTTAGTTGGGTGAACAGACATCGGTGGGACACAGTCTTAGCATTGATATTTGTTGCTATTTTGTACTTAACATCCCCAAAAAGCTGGGAGAGGGAAGTTTGAACATTTTATATTTTCTTTCCTTTCCTATTTTGAAATAGACTTATGTTATTTTCTAGATCTTTTCATCATCAAGAGATAAAATCCCCTTTCAGGCCTATGCTACTTGGCAAAGCAGCGTCACCCTCCAGTGCATGAATGCAATGTAGCAAAGATCCTGGAGAGTTTTTCATAGAGGTAAGTGATTTCTGTATTTTACAATATGTGCACAACATTCTTGCTTTTCAACTCTCTCTCCCCTTTCTCCAGTTCTCCTTCCTTTTCATCTTTCTCCCTGCCTCCCTTTCTCCCCCTCCTCCTCTTTTGTTCTTCCCTCCTCTTCTTCTTTCCCTATTTTCTTCTGTTTGCTCCTCTTTTTATTATTTTTGGTCAGAGTGCCTGAATTTAATCTGTAAAAATGAAAAATCAAACTGACTCCTCTGCTGTCCAGTCACATGTATAGTTCATGTCCATTTTGTATGTGCATACTGAAGATTGTTTCCTATTTATGTGTTTTGCTTGTAAATCTGAGGGTACAAGTGTGTGCTGTGTTCGCTATACATGCATGTGGAGCCCAGAGTTTGATTTCAGAGGTCTGCATACATCATTCCCCATCTTATTTACTTAGGTATGGTCTCTCACTGAAACTGTAACTAATCAACTTGACCAGTCTCGCTATTTAGACCCAGGCTCCACCTCTGGAAGGATGCGATTACTGCTGGCTGCCACCCACACTCACCGTTCACATGGTTCTGGGAATCCAAGCTTCGGTCTTCATGCTTACACCTGAGAGCTTCTCCCTGGCCTGAAAATTAATGATTAAGTAAACAAAAAGAACCTTTCATTTTCCTTTTTAAAAAAGTGCCTTCATGGGGCTGGAGAGATGGCTCAGTGGTTAAGTACATTCATTGCCTGCTCTTCCAAAAGTCCTGAGTTCAATTCCCAGGAACCACATGGTGGCTCACAACCATCTGTAGTGAGGTCTGGTGCCCTTTTCTGGCCTTCAGGCGTACACACAGACAGAACATTGTGTACATAATAAATAACTAAATAAATAAATAGTACCTTGATTATATCAGAGAACTTTTTACTTATTTATTTGTCTATTTATAAAACCTTATTATCTCATTTTACATACCAATCCCAGCTCCCACTCTGACCCTCCTCCTGTCATCTCCACGCCCCCATCTCCCCCCAGCTTCAACTCCTCAGAGAGGGTGAAGCTTCACATGAGGAGTCAAAAAGTCTAGCACATCGCTATTGCTTTGACGCAGGACCAAGGCCCTCTTCACCACATCTAGGCTGAGCAAGTTATTCCTCCAAAGAGAATGGGTTCCAAAAATCCAGTACAAGCAGTAGGGATAAATCTTGGTCCCATTGCCAGTGGTCCCACAGTCTTCCCCAGCCATATAACTGTCACCCACACTCAGATGGTCTAGTTTGGTCCTATGCTGTTTCTCTCAATTTCATGCCAGAGTTGGTGAACTAGCACTTTTTTCAAGAGGAGAACAATTACCAATCATAGAAATAGAGAAAATGTGTTTATCCTCGCACTTGGTAAATAATACAAACTGTTTGATAACCAAATTTTAAATGATTATATTAACAAGGTTCATTTAGAATGGGTGTCTATAATTATGACTTTATAAGCATAAATTACAGTTACTTTAAATTCATTTACACTGAGATCAATTGTAATCTCATTTTTTAATTTTCTTTTTAAAGAAATGAACATACTGATTAAACTCTTGCTTCATCTGCATGTGTAGCTCCTTAGATTTTGAATAGGCCATGATTCCTAGAACTTCTTTGACCTAGCAAGTAATTAATATCTGTGAAGCACTTGCTAATGATAACTCAAAAACTGTGCCTTTTTAAATGTCTGTTTGCATATAAAGAGCAACGGAATCACTAACCCAGGTAACACCCTAAAAATTCTCTGCAACTGCATTCATGTTCAGCATGCCAAATCACGTAATAAAAGCTAGACATGATCTCCAACTTAATTTGAAAAGATATAACACCAGAAGGCTTCACAAAACATTCCAGAGAAGAGCAGTGACATCGCACTACCTACAATCTATACTGATTGCATTTTGTTTGGCTATTGTGATCTGCACTCAGAAGCCACAGGTGCATCTAAGAAAAAGCTTCATTTTTCTTCTTTCTTTACACAGCACCTGCTAAGGTGTATCTATTTTCCTGAATAGCATAAAATGAATTGAAATAAATGTGAATACAATGGTATTTCTACCATGTAATGCAATGCTCTGTGTTTGAAAAGCCTCCGTGTAATTTGTGTTCCATTTTTTACAGATGATTTTTAAAATGACAGCCTTGTTTTAGATGTGTTTTGTACATTGTTCCGTGGATGCAAGATTACTGTTTCCCAACATCAGTTTTCCATGGCAATAAATTATAACACAGATACAAGCCAGCGCCAGAATTGATTTTTTGTGAGTGGAGTTGATCTACAGGACAGTCAGATTTATGAATATCTGGTATTGTACCTGTTCAATGGACTATCCATCTCACTGTCATAATCAAGCATGTTACAAAGGCTTCACTTTAGTTAATGAAATGGAATAAAGTGTCAGTCTTTTAACAAGGCAGCAACCTCTTAATAGATCTCTGAGGAATAATTTTTGTCAGCAACCACATTTTAATTCCTTTAGTTATAGTTGATTTGTATTTTTTTAGTTAAATAGCCAAAAATATGCATATTCTTAGTACACTTTTCAACACATAATGAGCACAGAGTCTTCTACTCTCAGGTGCAGGGAAGGCATGGACTTCAGTGCAGTTTTGGACACCCAGATGTAGGACATGGACCTCATTGGAGTTTGTACACCAATAGCTTAACCATGTGCAAAATCTGTTGCAACACGCTTTCTTGTTTATTTTTACAAAGAAAGGAGAATTTATCAACTTCTCTATTTTTTAATTTGATTTCCTAGCATTATCTTGCTTCATTTGATTTCACTTCACTAACTCGAGTTGAAGTCTGCTTTGAACAGCTTGTAGCTGAAGTAAAGAGACCAACCTTCTCTGAAATTGATAAACTTCTTACTTTGTCATTTTTTTTCTTTTTAAATTTGACCTCTTTATTGATTCACTGGAAGTTTCACATCATAAACCCCAATTCTTTTTTATTTAGTTTTTATTATTAAACATTTCCTCCTCCTCCCCACCTCCCATTTTCCTTCCCCTCCCCTCACTCCCCTCCACCTCCCTTTCCAGTAAAAAGAGCAGTCAGGGTTCCCTGCCCTGTGGGAAGTCCAAGGTCCTCCCCCCTCCATCCAGGTCCAGGAAGGTGTGTATCTAAACAGACTAGGCTCCCTCAAAGCCAGTACATGCAGTAGGATAAAAACCTAGTGCCATTGTCCTTGGCTTCTCAGTCAGCCCTCATTGTCCGCCATGTTCAGAGAGTCCGATTTGATCCCATGCTTTTTCAGTTCCAATCGAGCTGGCCTTGGTGAGCTCCCATTAGATCGGCCCCAGCGTCTCAGTGAGTGGGCGCACCCCTCGCAGACCTGACTTCCTTGCTCATGTTCTCCCTCCTTCTGCTCCTCATTTGGACCTGGGGAGCTCAGTCCAGTTCTCCAATGTGGGTCTCTGTCTCTATCTCCATCCATCGCCAGATGAAGCTTCTACGGTGATATGCAAGATACGCATCAGTATGGCTATAGGATCAGGCCATTTCAGGCTCCCTCTCCTCAGCTGCCCAGGGCACTAGCTGAGGATATCTCCTTGGACACCTGGGAACCCTTCTAGAGTCCAGTCTCTTGCCAACCCTAAAATGGCTCCCTTAGTTAAGATATCTTCTTCCCTGCTCCCATATCCACCCTTCCTCCATCCCAACCATCCCATTCCCCCAGGGTCTCCCCATACTCCCCTCCTCACTTTTCTCTCCCCATCTCCCCCATCTCCCCTTACCCCCACTCCACCCCTATCCTTCAAGATCCCAATTTTTGCCAGGCAATCTAGTCTTACTTTGCCATTTTTTAGTCCAGATTTATTTTGAAATTTGTCAAAGCAAAAATAATACTGGCTCAATAATCACTACATCTATGTATTTTATTTAAAAAAATCTATATTAATATTTTTTAAAGTTTCTTCATTAACAACTAAAGAGTAGTTTAGTTTCTTTATATATATTGAAATTTATGTAATGTATGGAAGCCAAAAGATATAAAAATAGTATATAATAACTCACTGCATTAGCATAAATGTGTTATAAATTAGACTGTATATTCATCCTATGACTTGAATAATCAGTTTGTATTTAAGCTAAATATAATGGAGTATATAGGTAGGATCTTATTTTTCTCCACATAAATCTGCAACTTGTATGTCATTAGACACATTTCTAATCACAGCTCACTTGTAAGTATTGAAATATAATTATAAAAATATGAAAACACATACAATAAAAGTAATACTACGTTTCTTAATTCTTATTGGCAAATGCTATGTATTGCTTGAAGAAAGCATCGAATTTCAGACTCCTTAGTGAATGTATAGTTTGAATATACATCATCTGCTGTCTTTTTAATAGAATATTATGTTTCCAAAATAAAAAATTAACATCTGGGATATGTTTAGAACGTCTTCCTATCCTCATAAATGCTGATTGGAACACCATCAACTTCATAAGAAACTTTAGGCACAATCCAAACAGCTGCAAGAGAAAAAGAGACTGGTCTTGCCAAAAATGCCATCTCACAACCTTCTCAATATTTGTAGGGTGCTGTCTGCACTTGGTAACTGAGAACAGAACAAGAGAGAAAAAAATCCATGTGAATTCATTTTATGAACACAGATATATGCAAACATTTCTAATAGTTGCAAAAGCTAGTAATATTCTATTCCCTTTTCCATGACAGTCTAGGTTTTATTTTAATTGTTTATTTTACTTTTAGTGGTTTAATTTTTAATTCTTTAAGTTAATAATGTTTAAGTAGAACCTATTTTTGTTAATTTACATTGTATTACTCTAAATAGCAATTTATTTAAGGATCTGAAATCTCTTTGATTTATCTTTTGTTCATCTCACAGAGACCCTTGTGAGGCCTCTATGCTTGTATTAAGTGAAAAGTCAAAAAATACCAGTTACTCTGTCATGTCATGTTGTGTCCATTTTACCTGTAGGGATTACAAATAGCCCTGAGTGTGGATGTCTTTGTATTGATGGAGAAGGTTGAGAAAGTAAATCAATCCACTTGCTACTGAATTGTGTGTGCACATCTCTCTATTGACTCTAGAAGACAGGAGCAAGAGTCCCATGCCCAGAGCCTTGGGCATGTCTTTTCTTGAGTCTAAGTTGATGCTACAAAGATAGTAATTTTGAGTCTCGTATTAAGTGGTTTATTTCTGTTAACCTTGATTTGCTCCTAGAATTTAAACATCACTTAGAATTTTAGTAGTACTTTAGTGAATGTTACTTGGGATCCTAAGTAAATGTTCGTCCAAAGATAAGATGATATTGCTCTAGGAGACACCTTCCATTATTAACTACTTAGATAATTTTCACCAATGTCCAAGAGAGATTTCATATAAATTGTATATATTTCTGCTTTGCTCAGCACACTAGGACCAAGTGTGTGAAATGAGTATTTACATGCTACTGGAAATATGGATTTATAAGTAAAACAATCCCTGCCTAGGACTGCTGGCAGCTTAGTTATAATCTCAGGGCTGCTGTTAAAATACTGCAAAGACTCCTCTCATTGGGAACCAGCTATGGGTCTTATTGATTTCCATTGCAGAATTGCATATGGTTGTGGTTTTCCTGGACAGTTTCCCAAAATGGTTGACTTAAGTAATATTTCTTGCCGTTTAACTAGTACAAATTCAATTTGACTGTCATGACTGTGAATTGTGTATTCCATTAGCAGTTTCCTTCTGATTTTGCACTGAGGTCTGCCTTGTTTCACTGAATTCGATCTGCTGCCTTCCAAGCCTGGATTTTAAACAGGATCCAGCCTCTCTGTTCAGTATGTGGCAGTCAGCTTGGGTAGCATGTGTCTCACTGCTGGAGTTCACCTACTAGTTTTTGTCAGTTTCAGGAAAGTGTACTTTCTTTAGACTTGCAATCTGGAGTTGGGAAATGTGGCTGACTCGGAGTGATAGAAAAGCCAGTTCTATGTCAGGCAAAAAGAGCTGAGGTAAGACCACGATACCGTTCAGTGTCAAGTGTAGTTTCACTGCCATGTAATGTTGTCCTTTCACAACACTTCAAAAATTCTGAACACTTACTTTGTAGATCCTTTAAAAATTCACAACCTCCAATTAACCTCATTTTCATCTTCAGATACTGGGTTATCAATCTCACAGATACTGAACTTCATTCCACATATTCAAGCTCTTCCATTCTATCATTCTGGCTGTTAGTGGCTAATCTTGTGTCAACTTCACAAAAGCTAGAGTCATCTAAGAGGAGGGAACCTCAACTGCAGCAGAATGTTTCCATAGATTGGGATGTCAGCCAGCCTGTAGGAGATTTTCCGAATTAGCAGTACTCAGGGAGGGTTCAGCTTATTGCAGGAGATGGCATCCCTGGTTCTGTAAGAAAGCAGACTAAGGAAGCTGTGAGGATTGAACGAGTAAACAGCTCTCCTCCGTAGCCTCTGCATCAGCCCCTGCTTCAACATTTCTACCTGGTTTGATTTCCTGCATTGTCTTCCCTCAATGGGTCATGACTAGGGATTTGTAAAACAAATAAACCCTTTCCTCAGCAAGTCGTATTGTTTCATCACAGCAATAAAACAAAACAAAACAAAGCAAAAAACTAAAACACAGCCCCCTTATTCTCATCATTTATCTCCAACATTTTCAGGTTCTTCATTGTTCCTTCATGCAAAACTACAAGGAGAAGTATAGTTACCTGGCCAATGCATGAGTCAGCCAATGTAGTAATTTGAATGTGAAATGTCCTCCAAAGGCTCACATATTTGAATATTTTGTCCCAGTTTTAGTGTTCTTTGGGAAAGTTAGAGATTCTTTAGGAAGCAGAGCCTCATTTGAGGACACATGTCACCAGAACAGGCTTTGACATACACTTCCTGTATGTGGATGAAATGTGATCTCTCTGCTTCCTGAATGGCATGCCTGTCCTGCCATGATGGACTGTATTCTATATGGAACTTCTGGTCAAAGAAAAACTTTTCTTCTATAATTATTGTCTGAACATGGTATCACAACAAACAGCAACAAACTAACAATACATGAAACACCATATATCAGGTAATACAAATTTTAAACCATAGAAAGAACTTAAAATACTCCACTCATCCTCATACACATCAATAGTTTCATTTGTTAACCTACTGTGTCTTTCCATGTGCAATGAGGAACATGTGTATGTGTATCCGAGTGAACAAGTATCCCCAGAAATGCATGTGTATCTCTGCCTGTGCATGTGATAGTCTAAATCAACACGGAAAGTTTTCATCCAGCATTTTCCACCCTATTCATTGAGGCAAGGTCTCTCAGTTGAGCTCAGAGCTCCCACACATGACTCCTAGTCAGTCAAGTCAGAAATTCTCTGATCCTCTATCTCATCTTTTGGAGTGCTATAGATGCAAGTGGGCCACAACACCACAAGCTGAGCCATTGAGATCTCAATTCTGAACTTCAGAATTGTCTGACATATGTTTATATCACTGAGACATTTCTCCTTCCATAACCTAACTTTCTTTTTTTAATGTGTTTTTTTAGATACTTGGGGATGAGGTCATACTATGTATTTTTGAGTACCCAGGGCTCATTTATTTTGGAGAAAAATAAAAGTATTTATTTATTCAGTTGTTAAATAAGAGTACATATTCTGAGGTAATACTCATTTATGGGGATGTTTGACAATAACTATAAATAAACTTGTTTGTTACAACTTATGAAGATTTCTACTGAAATTTATAAGTTGAAGCCATCGACAGAACGAAACATCCTATAATGCATAATACAATTTCCCAAACATTATATCATTAGTGTTTAGATTGAAAAAACAATCCACTGACTTATGTGATTATATTTTCAAGAAATAAAATTTTGCTCTGCTATTTCTGTCAATATTTATAAGTTGCTATAATCAGTTCTCTGTCAAGGTGTAAAAAGGTGTAGGATAGGATTTTTGGTGTACATAAAAAGCTAAATTCAAACTAGCAAAGATGGCTCAATAGCTAAATGATCTGAGTTCATTACCCAGGAACTAACTCCCACACTTCATTCTCTGATTTCCACATAGTCCATCCTGCACCCCCCCTAAACATATACATGCACATGAGAAAACAGCCATGTTATTTGGATAGAGAGATATCTCAGGAGCAAAAATGATTTTGTGCAAGAATGAGGATATAAGTTTGGATTCCCAGAATCTACATAAAAGCCAGAGTTGTTGATGCTCATCTGACCTCTGGACTGAAGACCAGACATAAGTAAATCCCCCAAACTCATTAGTCAATAAGTATCTGTGAAAAGACTAGGACAGTTCTGCACAGAGTGGGAGACAGAATCCCAAAACTTAAGGTGTAGAAGTAATTGAAGATGTCAGTCCATGGCTTCCACATGCTACATGGGTGAATGCACACACATATGCCCATGCATCTCTCTGTTTCTCTCTTTCTGTCTCTCTTTCTCCTATCCCCCACCTTATTTTCTCTCACACCCAGAAAATGAATAAAAGGGAAGGGAAAAAAAATTCTTCAGAGTTAGAGTTTAAAAATAATTTTCTATTCGCGGAGTCATTGAATTCTTACTTGAGCCATTTAAAGCTAATAGAAAATGAACTTGTCTAGAGAGTGAGGTAGTAATTATCTGCATCTGGAAAGTTCAGTTTGCTAGAACAGAATGCAAAAGTTAATGATGCTTCTTAGCAGCTTAGCTTTAATTGTTATCCAGCCTTTGAAGTGCCCACTCTTATTCCTGACCTGGCTTAAGTGCCATTGATCACAAGAGACAGACATCAAAGGAGGTGGATGGATTCTTAAATCATCACTATTGTATCATTGGTGACAATGGCTGCTTCCGCTGCCAGCAGGCCAGTACTGGTGCCTTTATTGTAGCGGGGGAGCTTATGAATTAAGCAGTTGACCTTTATGCCAGTCAGTCACTCAGCACTGGGCCACCCAGAGCTGCCAAAAAACATTAACTTTGTGCAATGGCTACTTCAACAAAGCACAAATGCAATATTTATAAACCTTATGTGGCCTTCTTGCCAAAGTTTCAATGACATTGCCTATTTTTCATTTTGTCCCTGTCCATTAAGAAGTAGAAAATGATAATCAATAGCTTAGAAGTTAAAGGATGTGCAAAATGTATGCTGTGGTGTATCCATCTCGTTCTTCTTGCATCAGGAACAAGTCCAACACCACAAGGTGTTCAATATTGCTTTTTCCTGTTCTCTTACACAATGGTCTCAGGACCAAAACAACTGCATCTAATATCTGTGAGTGGTAGACTACTTTGAGTTGTAAGCTTTTATGATCCAGTTAAAAGGTCTCTGTCTTTTCTCACAAGTCCTGAGGAGCTCTGAGTTAGCTGTTGTTTGTTTGTTTGTTTGTGTGTGTGTGTCTCAACTAAAATATAACATGCAGGAGATTGCCACGTTTAAGGTTTCTTCTGTGACCTTTTACAGCTCGGAAGCAGTTACAACTCTAAGTGACTAGGGCTGGCATACACAGGTTCCCATCTCTGTACTAGAAACTCCAATCTCTTTTGACATAATCACTGCTTATCAGTGGCACACTGTTAGCCTAGCATACTGAAGGGTCAGTGAAGAAGAGATTTAACTTTTTTGGAGTTTCAAACAACTGATAATATTTTAAATAATTGCCATTTAATTAGGATAACTATGAAAAACAAAAGGTGTATTTAAATTACTACAAAACTTGAGAAAGTCTATCTTGTAGGTAAATGTTGGGAGAGACCGCTCATTCATTCCTGGCTGCTTAGATCTGCAATAATCAAGCAGAAATTATATTCTATGCAATACTGCTTGACCAATAGCTTAAGCATGTTTCTGGATTCTCTTATATCTTAAATTAACTAATTTCCATTAATATGTGTATCTTCATGAGGCTATGGCTTACCAGAAATGTTCCAGTGGGTTCCAGCAGAGGCAACTCTCACATGCAGGTGACTACACGGCTTCTCTCTGACTCTACCTACTTACTTCCACCATTAAGTTTAGTTTTCCAGCCTACCTTTATTCTGTCCTATCACAGGCCAAAGCAACTTCTTTATTTATTAACCAATAAAAGCAACACAGAGACAAGACTTCACAGACCAGGTGAATTTACTATTAAGGTGAGGAAACACACATGTAGTGGATGAAACATCCATCTCCCAGAGAACACTAATCTTGACCCTATTTCCAAAAAGTGACTGCAGTCTACGTTCCCCTTTGGAAAGAATTGCATTCTCCTTTGCATTTCTACTAGGGTTCCATTCTTATCTTTAATAAATGGTGCCTTCTCCCCCCTCAAAGTTAATCTCAAGAGCATTTTCTCATAAATATCATTCAGAAAAGTTTCTATGTTAGAAGTTGGCTTTCTGAGCATCACCAGACGTAATAATAGATTCTAGAAGCTATCTGAGAAAGCCAGTCAGGCAGGAACTTTGCTCTTGTGTCATTTGCTCTATGACTTGCAATCACTCCACCAGTGGGGAATGGCAGAGTTATAGATTGGTCCAGACTTCAGACTATCAGGCAATCAATAAAGTGCTCTGCTTGTATGGTATAGTGATAGAAGGAATGGCTCCTAGCTGCTATGGGGTGGCATACCAGATGTCTGAGAAAACGAAGGAAGGGCAGTTATAAATGCATATAGCTACATGGCTATGTTAGGCATTATTGCCCTAGGAAAATAAAACCAAACATTCAGAATAATTCACCAATAACCAAAGCTAATAGAAAAATCTTTGGCACTTACATCAATTGGAGGTAAAGGCCAAGACTTGAACCTGGAAGTCACCAGCTTCCAAGATTCTTTAGCTGTTGGCCTAAGCAAATTTAACATGCTTAGACTAAGACACTGTTTAGGAAAGAGCGTGACTTGACATATGGATGGGGACATCTCAGTTCAACTGTGAGCCCTTAAATTCTTAGGAATTCTTGGAGCTGGAAGATGATTCATTTTATTCTGTTTACCAGTGATATTCCCATAAATCAAGTTGCTCAGCAATTCATAAAAGCTCTGGTTGATCTTTTAGTAGAAACTGGAATTGATATCAAAGGAAAACATAATAATGTTTGTGGTCCCAAGACTAGGTTCAGGCGATTCCTATGAATTCCTTTTCAGTTTCATGAATTTATATAAGAAGTTCTTACATGTTACCACATGATATGGCTGTCTCAGTTTATGTTTAAAAACATTTGGAAGCCGGGCGGTGGTGGCACACGCCTTTAATCCCAGCACTTGGGAGACAGAGGCAAGCGCATCTCTGTGAGTTCGAGACCAGCCTGGTCTACAAGAGCTAGTTCCAGGACAGGCTCCAAAACCACAGAGAAACCCTGTCTTGAAAAACCAAAATTAAATAAATAAATAAATAAATAAATAAAAAACATTTGGAACCAGCCAAATTAGATACATTTTTCAGTATGTTTAAGATCAGGTTATAATTTTCAGAATGTTTAAGATCAGGTTATAATTTTCAGAATGTTTAAGATCAGGTTATAATTTTCTTATTCTATTCAGTTTTGTTGATTTTTCACTTTCATCTTTTTTTTTCTTTTGACTCTGGACCTAATTTTCCTTTCAGTATTTTATAAAGAAAATAGTGGAAATGTTAATTTTAGATTTTTCCTTTTTATTAATACGTGTTTTCAATATTATAAGATCCCCTATAAATACTCTAATATTTTTAAGTAGAGTGTCTTCATTCAAAGTACTTAAATTTTTAAAATTTAAAAACTGTCAACTTATAAGAATTGGTGAATTTCCACACATATTTTGATTTATTCCCACTGTAGGCTGAGAATATAGCCTATGTTATTTCTATTCATTTATATCTAAAAGGGAATGTTACAGGGTTCAGAATGTAGGAAATGCACATTATTCATTATTGTGAAATGAAGTATGCCGTGAGTGTCAAAAACATTCAGCTCTGTATCATTCTGTCCTTTCCAGGCTTGTGGATGCTGAAACCTGTGCTTTGTATATATTTCAGCTCTACAGCAGTGGGTTCTACTCTATCACCATGCAGTTGTGTCACGTTGTTTCTTATTAATATATTATAAATAGAACAGTAACCCACATAGTTGATGGATTAAAAAAAAAGAAAATGTTGATGGGAAAACTAATTTGTTAACCTCACTAATAATACAAGTGTATACATCAAACTTCAAGATGTGATTTTGTTTGAAATAGGAAAACTTGTCCATGTACATACAAAATAAAGATCTCAAAGTCATGATCACTTGAGATGGGGAGAACCTTAAGTCAGTGCTTGATGTTCTTACAGGAAATTAGAAAAAAACGTATGTGAGGACAGAGGCAGAGACAAGGATGCTCCCAAATAAACTGAGGAATTATAGTGGTTGCCGGTTGCCACCAGCATTACGCAAAGCACATGGAACTTAATCTCTCTCAGAACCAAAGCAGAAACTAACTGTGCCAACAGTAATTCTGGACTTCTGGCCTCCAGAACTTAGAAGGAAGACCATTTTATTCCTTAAACTACTTTGTTTGTGTCAATTTGGTTAGCACGCCTAACTAACAAAACCAAATTTATAATAATTTCATGTGTTGTTTAGATAGGTTTTGAGGTAAGGGGTGGGGGCTTGGGGGCTTGTCTTCCTTCTTTCCTCCCTCCCTCCCTCCCTCTCTCCCTCCCTCCCTCCCTCCCTCTCTTCCTCCCTCCCTCCCTCCCTCCCTCCCTCTCTTTCTCCCTCCCTCCCTCCTTTCCTCCTTCCCTCCCTTTTCTCCCTTCTTTCTTCCATTTTTTTGTCTTTCTTTCTTCTTTCTTTTTTTCTTTTCTTCTCTCTTTCTTTCCTTTTTGGTTCTTCAAGGCAAGATTTCTCTGTGTAACAACCATAGCTTTCCTGAAACTAGCTCTTGTAGAACAAGCTGGCCTTGAACTCACAGAGGTCCACCTACCTCCTGAGTGCTGGGATTAAACATGTGCACCACCCCCACCTAGCTTTTTTTCCTCTTTCCTTTCTTTCTTTCTTTCTTTCTTTCTTTCTTTCTTTCTCTCATTCTTTCTTCTGCTCTTTCTATTTATTTATTTATTTGCTCGAGGGGATGATTATAACATAACTACATTTCTCTCTTTCCTTTCTTCCCTCCTAATCTGCCCATAAAGCCCTCCCCATACTTCTTAAAATCCATAATTTCTATTTTACTAACTGATACTGCTTTGTAGCTGTAGGAATTCATTCAGCCAATAGCCTGTAAGATACCAGCCCCCTTGGGCATGGCCTCTTATACTATAAATGCCAATGTAAAGCGTGTGTTTGCCCTTTCTTCCTATTCCTGGATTCACTTCCTGTTCCCCGTTATAGCAGAGGACTGTGATCTGTGAGTCTATCCCTAAATAAATAACAGTTTATTATATTAAATTCTGGCTAGTGTGGGATTTCTTTTTAGCATCCATCATCAACTGTATATGTATATTTATATATAAATGGATCTACATGTATTCATATATGTGTATTTATATCTATTCATACATAGGCATATATATATATATATATCCAAATATAACATGCTTAGTCTATATAATGTGAGTTGTATATGCATTTTCAGGACTGACTGGTTAGCACTGGAAAATCAATTCATGTGCTCTTCTCTTGAAACATTTATCTGAAGAGACATTGAGAAAAATAGTAAAGTGTGTTCATTTGTAAATGAAATATAATGTAGTGTGTTCACTTTGAATTTTGGGGGAAAACCCTCCTTTTAAAACTACATTATAATCCATGAAACTTTGTAAAGCAACTACGTCCCAATCCATAAAACAGAAATGGGTACTAGATTCATAATACACAAAATTGTTTCTTATCCCATCTGTGTTGGTTTATTGTCAGTGACTTCCACTGAACTTAATGTCAATAGTATTGAGGTAGCATTAGTGATCTTCTTTCTGTAACTCAAATAACAGGGCATATCGTGGCATATAATAATAAACATAATAAAGATTTATTGAATGAAAGAATGATGATTTAAAAGGAGTTGTCTTTATACATTTCAATTAAATGTAAAAACATGAGTTAGGTCTTAGCTGGGCAGTGGTGGCACACTCCTTTAGTCCTCCACTGAGAAGGCAGAGTCAGGCAGATCTCTGTGAGTCTGAGGCCAGCCTGGTCTACAGAGGGAGTTCCAGAACAGGTTCAAAAGCTACATAGAGAAACACTGTCTGGAAACACAAACAAACAAAATAAAAAGTTAGTTCGAAATATTTCAGCAACAAATCTAAGATGTGAAGGCAATCATGAAAATGGATCAGAAGTAACAAGTAAGTTACACTGCCTGTGCAGTCACCATCATCACTTGACACTGGAGTTCACAGATCTCTTTCAATTAGAGTTGGCTGTTTTCTGTGTGCTGTTCCTGTATTAGTATGTTTTATAATACATTACACTGTTTTTATAAAATTTTCCCTGCCTTGTGTCCTCAGTGAATGAGATAAAGCTGAATACAGTTTAACGTTTGATAAAGAAGGTTACTCCAGAATTTGGGGGAGTCTAACATTTACTGTTAATATTCATGGAAAATGAATCATTTGTTTGCCCTCATTTCATGCGCAGAATTTACCATGACATCAGCGGGAGCTTTTTACAACAATAAATCTGTGCCAAATAATAAATCACATTCTCTCGTATTAAATTAAAATGTGCGTATTGGAGAAGCTTAATTTTAAATTTCCATGACAAATGGGAATTTGGACACTGAGAAAACAAGATTGAAATAAGAAGCAACTACCAAAACCCCATGCTGTGGCTCTCTGAAAGCTTTTTTTTTTTCTCTTTCCTCTCTTTGTAAGGTAACAAACCTATTAACATTGGGTGTTTCTATTGTTATGCTGCATTCCCATTTTATAATATTAGAGTAATGAGTATTTATATGACTTTCAGAACAATATTTATGGAATAGTTCTTATATGCAAACAAACAAAAAAAATCCTCCCATCAGTAAACAAATTACATTGAGCATTCTCAAAGACTTTCCTTTGAGGTATGAAGAAAACTCAGAGTCTCAAAACTATTGTGTTTTCTTTTGAATATGATATGGGCATCAGAAATTACTTAGGGCAGCAATTTCTGACATTCTGGAATGCCAGTCATGACTAAACCCACAGATACACTATAAAAATCAGGAATTCTTGAAAATGTGAGAAGCCTTTAGCTATTCTTTTATTGCCATCACTAACCACCAGCTAAGTATAAGAAATGACATATCTTTGTTCTTCTTTTATTGGCATTAGCTTCTCACGATAATCTTCACAGCACAGAGTGCATCGTGAAATCAGCATGCTCTCATTTTATCCCTAATAAGAATGGAACACATCAGGTGTTTCTTAAGTCCTACCCCCAGCCACTGCTGTAGGCATCACTGTGATTGATTTCATCCTGCTGTCTTCAGTTTACAGGAAATCCATATAAATCAGCGAGAATATGGAAATTTCATACCTCCCAGGAGTAACAGATTAACTGATTCTATATTAGAGCAAAAAGGAAGGTCAATAGGAAAGGAACTTCTGGCACATAAGAAATATGCCAGACATTGTACTTTATTTGAAATCTCTGCTATGAATATATATATTCATCATACTCCAAACTACACATCTGGAGATTGGCACCGCAAACATGAACATTCGGTGATCAAGAAAGTAACTCTTTGTAGAGAGTCTTCAGCCATTTTAGACTTACAGACCTTTTCTTTTTATTTATTTACTTATTTATTAAAGATTTCTGTCTCCTCCCCACTGCCACCTCCCCTTCCCTCCCCCTCCCCCCGATCAAATCCCCCTCCCTCAACAGCCCAAAGAGCAATCAGGGTTCCCTGCCCTGTGGGAAGTCCAAGGACCACCCACCTCTATCCAGGTCTAGTAAGGTGTGCATCCAAACTGCCTAGGCTCCCACAAAGCCAATAGGTGCAGTAGGATCAAAAACCCATTGCCATTGTTCTTGAGGTCTCAGTAGTCCTCATTGTCCGCTATGTTCAGCGAGACCGGTTTTAACCCAGGCTTTTTCAGACCCAGGCCAGCTGGCCTTGGTGGGTTCCTGATAGAACATCCCCATTGTCTCAGTGTGTGGGTGCACCCCTCGCGGTCCTGAGTTCCTTGCTCGTGTTCTCTCTCCTCCTGGTCCTGATTCGGACCTTGAGATTTCAGTCCGGTGCTCCAATGTGTGTCTCTGTTTCTGTCTCCATTCATCGCCTGATGAAGGTTAATATTCAGGAGGATGCCTATATGTTTTTCTTTGGGTTCTCCTTCTTATTTATCTTCTCTAAGAACCCGAATTATAGGCTCAATGTCCTCTATTTATGACTAGAAAACAAATATGAGTGAGTACATCCCATGTTCCTCTTTTTGGGTCTGGCTTACTTCACTCTGGATAGTGTTTTCAATTTCCATCCATTTGCCTGCAAACTTCAAGAAGTCCTTGTTTTTTACTGCTGAGTAGTACTCTAATATGTATATATCCCATACTTTCTTCATCCATTCTTCAATTGAAGGGCATCTAGGTTGTTTCCAGGTTCTGGCTATTACAAACAATGCTGCTATGAACATAGTAGAGCATATACTTCTGTTGTATGATACGGCCTCTCTTGGGTATATTCCCAAGAGTGGTATTGCTGGGTCCATGGTTAGGTTGATCCCGAATTTCCTGAGAAACCTCCACACTGCTTTCCAGAGTGGTTGCACAAGTTTGCATTCCCACCAGCAATACCTTTTCATTATCAGAGTTGAGCCATAGTTTGTTTTTTATTTCCCAGAAATTGTTTTGTTTAGATAGCTGTTCTTCCAAGCGCAGAGAAAATTCTGCTCCTGAATCTGGTCATTATACATAATCAGGGGAAGACTTGATAAAAAAAAAAAAATTCAACTATACAGATAGGGGGAAACCAGAAAACCTGGCTCCAAATTTTGCACTATGCTCCCTCAAAGCCCACACTTTATCTCACTGTAGTAATATGGGCGGCTGGGCTGTGTCCCCGGCATCCGGCCGCCCGCATGGCTTAGCTTATGCCCCGAAATAATTACATGGAAACTGTATTCTTTTAAACATTGCCTGGCCCATTAGTTCCAGCCTCTTATTGGCTAGCTCTTACATATTAATCTAACCCATTTCTGTTAATCTGTGTAGCCCACGAGCTAGCTTACCAGGAATGATCTTAACCTGCATCTGCCTGGCATGGGAACATCATGGCGACTCGACTCAGCTTCCTTCTCCCAGAATCCTGTTCTGTTTACTCCACCCACGTAAGGGTTGGCCTATCAAAGAGCTCAGGCAGTTTCTTTATTAATAAGAAATCACTCCCACATCATCTCACTCTAAAGATTATCTCTTTGTTCATACTGTCTTCCACATGATCCTTTTCTCACAAGTTCTACCTAAGTGAAGATACGGAGTACAGCTTCCTAAGCACTGTGAATTCAAGAAGCAATTTAATTATGGCATTCTTGGCATGATCTGTCATTTGATTTCTTAACTTGGACTTACTGCACTAAGTGATCAAAAGTAGCCAAAAAGATGTGGAGGTGCAGATTTCTCTCTATGCACAAAATCGTACTTGTTTTTTTTTTTTTCGTGAAATTATAATGGCCATGGAGAAAATAAATTGTATGAAAGATACCATAAAAATTAAAATTATAATGAACCCACAGAGAGAGGACTACCGAACTTGCCTTAAGGTGAGATGATCTTTCAGGGTTCCTGATTCATGAAAGAGTCTGCAAGACATTCTTCAGGACAAGCAGATAGTGACTGCCTTTGAAATTTCCTGCTTTGTGGAATGTCTGCTGAAAACTATGGGCCTGTAGGCCGAAGATGGATGCCCCAATGGTACAGAGGAACTTTGGGTGACTGTACAGGCAGCAAGATGTCTCTGTCATTTCTAGAGTTTGAACATTGCTTATTTCTTGTTTGCTTAGGTGATATTGTATCTTTCTGGAGTCTTTGATGGAGTTAAGAATAGTTAGTTATAGTTATACTTTTCTTTCTTTAGTTATGATAAAGATTATTGTAATTTTTACTTGATAACTGTTTAAGCCTTTCCTTTTTTGTTTAAACAGAAAAAGGGGAAGTGATGTTGGAATGTCATATATCAATCTGTTGATTTCATTGGATAAGCAATAAATAAACTCCTTGGCCCGATTGGTTAGAACATAGGTGGGTGGAGTAAACAGAAGAAAATGCTGGGCGGAAGAGGAAGTGAGCTCAGAACGCACGCAGCTCCTCTCAGAGCAAGACACTCGCGATGAAGCTCCGACCCAAGATGGACGTAGGCAAGAATCTCCCCGGTAAGTGCACCTTGGGGTGCTAACACAGAATATTAGAAATGGGTTAGACAAGATGTGAGAGTTAGCCCGTAAGAAGCTAGAGCTAGTGGAAGCTAGAGCTAGTGGGCCAAGCAGTGTTTAAATGAAAAAAAAATTAAAATTATATTGAGGGAGTTTATATTTTAACTTGATGTCATGGACAATATTTTTCAGATTTCATAGGAAGAAAATACTCTCTGATCAGCTAGTATATATCTTCCTGATCATATTAGGTAGAGATTGAATTTACAAATAAATTGGGCAGGCAACATCTAGATATTTCTCATGGTTAGTGTTGGCATTATTAATGTTGTTGTGTATCATTATCATCATCATCATCTTTGAGAGGAGTGAATTGAAAGACATAAAGTAAATGTCCTGTGAGTAATATACCTCTGTAAAGTTTTGGGTCATAAGGAAATTTGCTTTCAAAATCAATTACTATCCGCTGTTTGCTGTTGTTTTAAGCTACTTATTTGGGGGAATTCTACTACTGCGGGAGCTTCTTTTGCTGTTCTCTTTTCTTTCCTTCCTCCCTTTGTTGTAGGATGCTGCTCATTTGTTCCCGACCACTCAGACTCTAAATAATCACATAGAAACTATATTATTTAAAGCACTGCTTGATCAAGCACTTAATCACATTGTTAGCTAGCTGTTACATATAGAAATAACCCATTTCCATTCTTTAATATTTTACCATGAGGCTCGTGGCCTGCTGGCAAGGTTCCAGCTGGCATCTCATATCTTTCTCCTCTGGCGGCTACATGACATCTCCTTGACCCCTCCTTTTTTTTTCTCCAAGCATTTAGTTTAGTTTTTCCTGCCTACTTCTATTTCCTTGAGCAGGCCCAATACAGATTCTTTATTAACTAATGGTATTCGCAGCATACAGAGAAGAATCCCACATCATTTCTTTCTCTGCCTCTCTAAATTTCTTCTTTTTTTCCCATATAAAGATGTAAAATAAAAGAATTTCACAAGAATAAATTTCCAAGTACCAAGAAATGATGTAGAATGTAAAGGGACACACGGGATCCAAATTAGACTGAAGTAATAATTTAACAAGTTCATTTAAAAATTATGTTCCTCCCATTTTTGAAAGTAGAAACTCCATAGAGATAAATGATCATTTACACATCTGGGTTGAGAATAAAGAAAGAGGTTTTGACCAAATTATTCTATGCCTGTGCATAAATATAGCAATACTTTAAATAAAAGTATTAAGGAAAAGAAAATGAAGCTCTGTCTTTCCACTCTCTGGACTAAAGAATGGAGGCAATTTGCAGCACTGAAACTCAAAATTCATAATTTGGTAAAATGTATACCCTCTCCCCCTGAACAGCAGTTCAAGATTATTGAATATGCCATGGGCACCAAAATGTTCTCTCCTGAAAAAAAAAAATGAACCATCACAGTCATCAAGGGAGCAACGGTGGATTTACTGTGGTGGTGTGAGCAGAGCACACTTGGTCTTATTACTATTCACACTGCTGTACAATCACTTCTCCCATCAACTCCATCCTGTAACTAAAAGAGATGTATTCAAAGCAGGGGGCCTTACTCTCAAGAAATTTTAATAAACTGGTCAATAACGCCTTTAACCCATAGACATAAAAGATTTGCACAGAAAGAATTGCTTTCAACTTTGTGTAGCACCTGTCTAACATGATTTAGAGGACTGTCAGTTGAAAAGAGGATCAATGGGTGGCAAAGGCAGAAAGAATACACAAGGCACACATTTGTATTACTCTTTGAAATCAAAGTCAAGATGTAAGCCAGAATACTGAAAACAATGTTGATCATGACAAGATTAGCGGTCGGCACTTTTATTCTTTTCTGACAGCTTATGGATGCAGAATAGATTTATAAGCCCCTTAAGGATGAAAAGGCATAAGAAACACTTGACATAAGTGTCATGAACTTCTGACATCACCAGTTCTGATCACAGGACTGAGCCAGAAAATTAGGATTCAAAACTTGATTGAGCCATGTAAATGAAGAAACATGACAGATCTCAAAAGTGCATATAATTCATCTTTCCCACATTTTGAAAGTTTCTCAGATATGACGTGTTTAACATGAAATAATGGTGTAAATATATCTTGTAAAATTGGGTGAATGAAACCAAATATTGTACTAAAGTTGCAGGTTAAGTGGTAAAGATGCCTCTTAGTAATAATGAGCAACTCTGCTCACATGAAGACAAAAGCAGTCCTTCTAACCTCAAGGTAGCAGATGTATTTATACAGTGGATTTCTGCCATTGCCTGCCTGACAGCATCAGACTGACGGCCAAGCTGTGTTTGAGCTGTCAGATGCTCACCCATCACTGTCTGTTCTGCTCTTGACATATCTGTTATGACTGTATTTCCAGAAAGGACAATGACTGATAGTTCCATAATATATTTTGTGACCCATGTTTTTATTTTGCCTTCAGGGATTCCAGAGAGCAACAACTAGGTGAGCCATACTTTACTGATGAGGAAAAGAAGAAAATCAGAATTAAAACCAGTTTATTTCATCATTACTGTGCTTGGTCTGGGTGACCATTAGACTTAAGAAGGGGCATTTGTTCAAGAGATAGGGAGTTTATTTCACATATTAAGACATGATTTCATTTTCAGCACTGTGACTGTGTAGCTCAAATTTAAGATTCAAAAGTATTATTAAGATGCTTTCAAGATGATGCATAGAAACATTTCAGCTGTATACCTGTTCGTTATATCGTATCCTTTTTTTCTAAAGATTTTGGAAAATTCCTGCAAAATAAGTGATACCAGAGTTTACATGTAAACTTACTGTTTTTCCAACAAGGCTTTACCTTATCAAATTTAACTGAACTATGATGAATATAAATTTAGTATTCTAACATCATGATACTAATAGTAATATTGCTAACCTGTAAATACCATTTATTGCGTCTACTTAGTTCCAGAAATGGGTGAGACAAGTAAAGGCAGAACACAAACTACAGGAAAACACTTAAAATAAGTTTTAGGAGGATGAGTCTCTATTAAGAAACTCTTCGTTCTGAAACTCTCTTATATGCAATAGTTGGATAGTGCATTTGCCTTATTAGCTTTTTAAAGAAAATGTGTCAAATATTTTAGAGTGTTGATGTTCATTTTACAGTCTCTTATTTTCACTTAAGAAGTTGGAAACTAGTCCAGAAAGTACAAAACTTAAAACCAGGTCCGGAAGTAGAACCTCCCTCATTTGTCCCAAGAGATTATATCATAGTGAGTGTCTACCTGATGTTTCTTCCCAGCATTATGGTCTCAGTGACAGAAAACAAGCATCATGAAATATTGACTCTAGCTTAATTTTCCCATCTATTTCATTGTATTTTAATTCAAATCTAAATTTTTTCATGAGAAATGAATTATGAGAATGCCAGGTATATTTTTCCCCTTTTTGGGAACTGTTTCAAGTTCTGTTGTGACTTTATACTTATACCATCTTAATAAGCAAGAGAACCCTGCCTCTGTCCTTTTTCCTTCTTAGAGAACCAACTTTCTTATAATTGTTCTCTTACCTCTCTGTGTGTGTGTGTGTGTGTGTGTGTGTGTGTGTGAAGGCAATATACACACATATGGACAGCATGAAAAAACTAAATCACCTTAGGAGATCAAGTGGTCCAGTGGTACTCAAAACTTTACTTTCCTGAGAATGAAACTTCTGTATCCAACTATATTTCTTTATTTTTATTAATTATTATTATTATTAGTTTGGATTTTATTTTTTGTTGTATTTTTGTTTCCTTGTTTGTGAGTTTTTTTTGCTTGTGTGTTAGTTTTTATTTTTTTTTGTTTTTTTTTTTGTTTTGTTTTGTTTTTGAGAAAGGATTTCTCTGTGAAGTCCTGGCTGTCCTTGAATTTACTCTCAAGACCAGGCTGGCTTCAAAGACAGTAATCTACCTGCCTCTGCTTCCCAAGTGTAGGATTAAAATAGTGTACTATCACCACCTAGCTAAGTTTGGTTTTTTGAGTACATGCAGCCATTGATAATTCCATAAACAATATAAGAATTTTTCCATCATAACTTCATATTATAATTGAATATTATATATTCTTTTAATTTCATGTCATTTATGGGTAAATTGAGACTTTGGATGTTTTTGCTAACCATCCAAATTAGTTTCCAGCAATTTCTCTGTGTTCTTGTCCATTTTTTTCCTTTGTTTTCTGTCAACCACTAAAAATACATTAGGTTATAGATAATAAGTGTCATACAAAAAAAGAATACTTTCTTAACAAAATGTGTCAATGTCAGATAATAGTACATTCTCAGTTCCTATTTTATATCTCATCTCTCTTTCTGGGTATTCATAAATCTTTATTTTTTTACTAATTTTTATTGAGCTCTACATTTTTCTCTGCTCCCCTCTCTGCCTCTCCCCTTCCCTATTCATCCCTCCCCTAGGGTCTCCATGCTCCCAATTTACTCAGGAGATCTTGTCATTTTGTACTTCCCATGTAGATTAGATCTATGTATGTCTCTCTTAGTGTCCTCATTGCTGTCTAAGTTCTCTGGGATTATGATTTGTAGGCTGATTTTCTTTGCTTTATATTTAAAAACCACCTATGAGTGAGTACATGTGATAATTATCTTTCTGGGTCTGGGTTACCTCACTCATCATAATGTTTTCTAGCTTCATCCATTTTCCTGCAGAATTCAAGATGTCGTTATTTTCTTCTGCTGTGTAGTACTCCATTGTGTAAATGTACCACATTTTCTTTATCCACTCTTTAGTCAAGAGACATTCAGGTTGTTTCCAGGTTCTGGCTATGACAAACAATGCTGCTATGAACATAATTGATCACATGTCCTTGTGGCACGGTTGAGCATCCTTTGGATGTATACCCAAAAGTGGTATTGAGGAAGGTTGTTTCCTAATTTTTTGAGAAATGGCCACACTGACATCCAAAGGGGCTGTACCAGCTTGCGATCCCACCAGCAATGTAGATGTGTTCTCTTTACCCCACAGCCTCTCCAGCATAAATTGTCATCAGTGTTTTTGATCCTGGCCATTCTTACAGGTATAAATTGGAATCTCAGAGTTATCTTGATTTGCATTTCTCTGATGACTAAGGATGTTGAATATTTCCTTAATTGTCTTTCAGACATTTTAGGTTCCTCTGTTGAGAGTTCTCTGTTTAGGTCAGTACTCCATTTTTTTTTATTGGATTATTTGTTCTTTTGATGACCAATAGTGAGTTTTTTGTATATTTATCAGACCTCTGTCTGATGCGGGGTTAGTGAAGATCTTTTCCCATTCTGTAGGCTCTTGTTTTGTCTTGCTGACCATGTCCTTTGCTTTACAGAAGCTTTTCAGTTTCAGGAGGTCCCATTTATTAATTCTTCCTTTTAGTGTCTGTGCTGCTAAGATTATATTTAGGAAGTGGTCTCCTGTGCCAATGAGTTCATGTGTACTTTCCACTTTCTCTTCTATAAGGTTCAGTGTGTCTGGCTTTATGTGGAGATCTTTGATCCATTTGGACATGAGTTTTGTGCATGGTGATAGATATGAGTCTATTTTCATTCTTCTACATGTTGATATCCAGTTATGTCAGCACCATTTGTTAAATATGCTTTCTTTTTTTATTTGATATTTTTTGATTCTTTGTTAATAATCAGGTGTGTGGAATAGTATCTGGGTCTTCAATTAGGTTCCATTGTTCCTCCTGTCTGTTCTTATGGCAATACCAGGCTTTTGACAGTAGTAGAGTTTGAAGTCAGGTATTGTGATGCCTCCATGAGTTCTTTTATTGTACAGAAAAATATTGTATTTTATTTTGGCTATTCTGGTTCTTTTGCTTTTCCATATGAAGTTGAGTACCATTCTGTCTAGGTCTGTGACAAATTTTGCTGGGCATTGCACTGAATCTGTAGATTGTTTTTGGTAAGATTGTCAATTTTACTATGTTAATTCTCCCTACCCAAGAGCCTGGGAGATCTTTTCACTTTGTGGTGTCTTCTTCAATTTCTTTCTTCAAAGATTTAAAGTTCTTATCATACAAGTCTTCCTTGTTTGGTTAGTTACTCCAAGATATTTTATGCTATTTGTGGGTATCATGAAGGGTGATGTTTCCCTGATTTCTTTCCCAGAATTTTTATCATCTGTGTACAAGAAGGTTGACTCTTAATAAAGTCTCTGGTAATATGACTATGTTCTCATCTAGAAGTCAGCTTAAACATCAGATTATTTTCAAATACTCAGGTTTATTTAAATTTTCCATAGGACTTTGAAAGTAATGTAAAACTCATTAACTCCATTCCTAGGAATGGTTGGGCAATTGTTGTTTGTTTCCCTTTTTGCCAATATACTGTTTGGTAAGAATTCAAATCTTCTCCCTGCTTACTCAGGAACCACAGAGAACTCACTTGGCTAACACCCTGTCTTTAGATAATAATAACACTTTTGTGCCTTACTCCCTCCCTTTCTTGGTTATGGTTGTAACTTCTGATATATTCACTGACTTTCTAACTCTGAAAGAAAGATTTCTTAAGGTACACCTGGTTCAAACTTTGCATGCTGTGCACAACTACTATATACACAGGGAATTGTGATCCCAGGACACCAGAGGCCCTCCATATTACACTGTTTCTGTGGAGTAATATTTTTGCACACTGTGATGATGTGTTGCTCTCATTGTTAATAAAGAGATGACTGTTTAATAACTAGGTGGGAAGAGATTAGCTGAACCTTGCAGTCAAAAAAAGCACAGAAGGGAACATAATCTTCAGGAGATACAGAGAAAGCAGAGATGAACATGCTGTATTGAAAGAAGGTACTTCCACAAGGTAGAGCATAGGTAGGAAATATCTGTTAATTTAAGATGTAAGAGCTAGCTAGTAACAATCCTAAGCCATCAGTTGAGTATTTCTAATTAATAAGTTTCTATGTGGATATTTGGGAGCTGGTGGAATGGATAGAACCTACTGGTGGGACAGAGAATATCTGAAAACACACTCCCTTGATTGTTCTTTCTCTGATGACAAGGAATGCTGAAATAAATTCTACTTGTTTTACAAAGTACACAGGTACATACAAACACAGAAGAATAAAAGTACATGGAAAATTTTTATGCAAATGTTCCTCCAAGTGGTCTGCTTGAACTGGTCCATCATTTTTCTCTGCTATGTTGAATAATGTTACCTTGGGTCTGTAGCAACCTAATTAACTGCTCAAGAAGATGAGAAGTCTTTTATCAAAAATGGATTAGGTTAAGCAACCTTGTAGTGCAACATGTAAAGCAAGCGTGTATACTACTGTTTATAGCATTATCTTACAAATGGAAAGAAAGAGGAAATATGGAAATATTCAAATTGAGCTTTAGCCTTTTAGAGCACATTTCTTGTGTAAATTCCATTTAGATGTTTAAAAAAAAAAACCAAGACATAGCATTTACTTTTTTTTTTTTTTTTTTTTTTTTTGGTTTCTCGAGATAGGGTTTCTTTGTAGCTTTGGAGCCTGTCCTGGAATTAGCTCTTTTAGACCAGGTTGGCCTCAAATTCAGAGAAATCTGCCTGCCTCTTCCTCCCAAGAGCTGGAATTAAAGGTGTGAGCCACCACTGCCTAGCCAACATTTACTATGTTATCCAGACCTATTTAGACTAGAAATAATGAAAAAAAATCTACAGAAATTAAGGAATTTTCCAAAGTTTATATAGGTCTGTCTGTCAATGTTTGTTCTACAATACAGTTCTTTCTGTTTTGGTCTACGTCGTTGTCAGTTTTTACCAGCCTGTAACATTATTGCAATCTCCTAGGTAAACCCTAGCCTTGGCTATGCCTACAGCTCCTTACTCTCTCATTCTTTGTTTTCTTTCTTTCTTTTTATTTATTTATTTATTTATTTATTTATTTTTCCTCTTCATTTCTTTTTTTTTAATTGGAAAAAAAAAAGAAATTTCAGCCTCCTCCCCACCTCCCATTTCTTTGTTTTCTAATTTATTTGTTTTACATACCAGTCACAATCCACTCCCCAACCTCCTCTGAATTTCTCACTCTCACCTCATCCCCTCTGTTCCCACCCCCAATCCACACCTCCATTTCTGTTTAAGCAAGGACAGGTCTTCCATGAGTATCAACAAAACATGGCTTATCAAGTTGAAGCAAGACTAAACACCTCCCCATGTTTTAATGCTTGGAAAGGAGACCCAGTATTAGGAGTATGATCCCAAAAGCCAGTAGAAGAGTTGGAGACAGCCTCTGTTCTCATGGTGGGGGTCACACAAGAGGACCACGCTACACAACTGTAACATATATGCAAAGTTACTAGGTCACTCCCATTAAAGTTCCTGGGTGTTGGTTCAGTCTCTGTGAGTCCTTATGAGCCCAGGCTAGTTGAGTCTGTGAGTTTTCTTATGGTGTGTTTGACTCCTCTGGCTCCTACAACTCTTTTTCTCTCTTCTACAGGATTCCTGGAGCTTCAACTAATGTTAGACTCTGGGTCTTCAATTGTTTCCATCAGATGCTGGATGAAGCGACTGTGGTGCAAATTGGTATAGGTACCAGTCTACATGTATAGAAGAATATTATATTGTTAGGCATCATTACATTGACATTTTTTGCTCCAGTCATGTTTGCTTCTTACTAGGTCTCTGGGTCATCCAGTTCCTCGCTATTTCATTCTTTGTCATTTCCTAGAAAAATCCAGTGGAATTACAAAATGTACAGTCTAATGTTAACTTTAACTCTGAAGGAACTAAGCCCTGAGGGTATGAGGCCACCTTTCATAAAATGACAATAGCAATAATTACCAGAAAGAACATTCAGATGGAAAACAAACCCATAAGTCATTAGAAGTTGAATTAATGCAGCAATATAGTAATATTCAACGTAATAGTTGTTGATTTGGTTGCTAAACTAGTGTGTGTGTGTATGTGTGTGTGTGTGAAATTGTGATATGATACACTTTGAAATGATCATATTACATCAAGTCATTAACAAAACATACTAACTTTATGAAAGGTATTATTTACATGGAAATTTATAAGTGTTTAATTTCAAGGCACAAGATAGAGAAGGCTTGTAAATATTTTACTTTGAATCATAAGAACGCCAAAGACTAATGACTACTTCATTTTACTACATTTAGAACTATGACAGATCCTACTGAGTAGAGAACATGGCTTGTACCTTTTCTAAACTCCCAATCTTAGTACGCATTGGGATTAAAGCAATATTTCCTACATGAAGAGAGCATTTGCTCTAGGTGTAAGGTATGTGTGACTGTGTGGGATACAAGTCTGTGTGCATTCACATGCAGAAGTGAAATAATGCAAGTCAGAATTACATAAATAGGATAAAAGGGGAATGAGGAGACTCGGAATTCAAATTCATTTATTAGAATGGGATGGTTGGGATAAAGGAAGGGTAGATATGAGAGCATAGAAGTATAAATCCTATTTAAGGGAGCCATCTTAGGGTTGGCAAGAAATTTGACTCTAGAAGGACTTGCAGGTGTCCAGGGAGATGTCTTCAGCTAGTACCTTGGGCAACTGAGGAGAGGGAACCTGAAATGACCCTATCCTATAGCCATACTGATGAATATCTTACATATCACCTTAGAACCTTCATCAGGCGATGGATGGAGATAGAGACAGAGACCCACATTGGAGCTCCGAACTGAGCTCCTAAGATCCAAATGAGGAGCAGAAGGAGGGAGAACATGAGCAAGGAAGTCAGGACCACGAGGGGTGCACCCATCCACTGTGACAGTGGAACTGGTCTATTGGGAGCTCACCAAGGCCAGCCGGACTGGGACTGAATAAGCATGGGATGAAACCGGACTCTCTGAACATGGCGGACAATGGAGGCTGATGAGAAGCCAAGGACAAGACAATGGCACTAGGTTTCGATCCTACTGCATGAGCTGGATTTGTGGGAGCCTAGCCTGTTTGAATGCTCACCTTCCTGGACCTGGATAGAAGTGGGAGGACCTTGGACTTCCCACAGGGAAGGGAATCTGGACTGCTCTTCAGTCTTGAGAGGGAAGAGAATGGAGTGGGGGGAGAGGAGGAGAATGGGGGAGAGAGAGATGTGTGGGAGGAGGGGGAAATTTTTTTCAACAACTAAAAAATAAATAAATAAATAAAATACCTTAAAAATTCATTTATTAGAAATCGTTTGTTCTCTGTAGAGCACCTTCCTCCCAACATAGTATGGCACTCTTAATAACTGCTGCTGCTGCACCATCAGGAGTTCCATGTTACAGCTATTTGCAAAACACTGAGGTACATGTGTTTTCATCCATTAGTGCTTACACAGGCATCTTTATGACCAAAGGCATGTACTGATTCCTTAAATAACCAGTTGCAGTCACAGGTGCACTGAATAAAATTTGCAGAGTTAATGGTTAGAGAAAAGGTTTGGCAAAAACATAAGGACTTGGCAAATGTTAGTAATTATTATTCTCCCTTTAGAAGCCCTATTATTTGTGCAAGAAAAAGTATCTTATCATAACAATAGCAATCATAATATTATGGTCTAGTTAGCTTGGTACTGCTTTAAATATATCTCTGTGTGCATGTAAGTGTGGCATAAATATATAACCGATGTGGTGACCCATAAGGCATGTACCATTTCAAATAGATTAAAAAGTACTGCAGAGATGTATTACAGATAAAGGAAGTAAGCACAGAAAGAGTATATTTTCACAACTCAACACACAATAAGTTGGTTTATGTCATATTTGCTTTTAAATTTATATTCATTTAGTTTTTCTGTGCTACAATTTTATTTAAGTTTTGTAGACCCATTGATCTCTAATCAAACTATCCTGATTTTTGCACCAAACTCAGCTCATACTCTTATTCTGTTCACATTTTTTTCTGCATCAGCAGATTCATTTTCCTATTATGTTACTCTTAAGATTTATTTGGCCCATTAATGGATTTACTTCCCCCAATTTACTGCTTTGAGATGATTTCCTAGGACTGTCAAAGTCTAGTGGAACTTTGGACTTAGGCGTGTTGCTGGCAGAATTGAAAATGCACTAGGCATAGAAGTTGTGGTCTCATTTAGGAAACATATGTCAGAGATATAATGATGTTCTCAATGTGCTCCTAATCTGTCAAAGCAAAACTCAACCTCTGAAAACCTATCATCAGGCAGTTCTCCTGATTACACACAAAAGTTGCATACACATTTATCTTCCTCAGGCTCTCAAAGCGGGACTTGAGCCCACACTTGATGATGGGCTCGTATTCAGGTGTAGTAGTGCAAATGTGGAATGCAACACCTCGAAGAAGGAGAAAGGAGGATCAGGAGCTCAAGGTCAGCTTGAGCTACATGAATCCTGAGTGGAACCAAAGCAAGATCAGAAAGATGACTTGGTCAACATCTTTGCTTATTTCCCTCACAAAATCATGAAAGTGCTTGTTTTTCCTGCCAATGGAGCCTGGAAAATGCACTACATGTTCAAGCAGAGTTAAGCAATGTTATATGTGATGCTAATGTTTTTGTTTACAAAGGTCCATCACAATTTTTGCTGTTTTAGGGAGTTTTGTACCTTTCCCCTAGGGAATCAGTAGGTAACTAGACGAAGTTGTGAAAGAAGACTCAGAATTCAAATGTGATCGAGGAACAGGAAAATTCATTTTTGTTCTCTGTTTGGTAGTATTTTGCTTATTTCCTTTCATTCGTTTTTTCTTCTTTTGTGAGCCCTCCTGTCTGCAATAACTTCACATATGACATGTCATTCATCCCACTTAAGACACTACAATTGAGTGAGGAAACTAACATTCACAGCGCATAGAGGTGTAGCACCATATCCCTACCAGCTAGTGTATCACAGCAAGTTACTTACATGTGCCCATACACAGTAAAATTAGGAATCTTGACATCACTGACACAGCTCTCAGCAGATACTGAGTATTTAAATACTGAGTATTTAAGTATTTAGATACAAGCGCTAACAATACAACAAATGTGTTGAAAACAGGTGTTTAAAAACACTGTGTCATATTATGTTCTCTATTTATAAATTTGTTCATTGATGTTAACAGCTAAAAATCAAAAATTATAAATCGTTTTCTCCAAGGTTAACATCTGTCAGCAATTTCAGAGAAAGAAAATTGACATTTTTGAGGAGTAGAAGATGTTAAAGTTCATTAAATATCTTGCTATGGATTTTCATATTAAATGGCTAATGCAGTTAATACAATTCCAGTAAAACAAATTTGATATACCAAACTCATAATAAACCTTTCATGATAATGGTAATGTTCAAAGGATACAGGTCTCATAAGTAGAATGAGCAAAGCACAAGAAGAGAAACAGTAATATTTTCTTGAGCTTCTACCATATCTATAAGTCTTCATTTGAGAAAAATATATGTTCCTGTGATTTGTTTCAATGATAATTTTCAATAACTATGACTTATTTCATAAACTTAAATATAATATATTGTTTGAAAGATGACATTAGACAACAATTAGGGTAAAATATTGATTGAAAGTATATTACATACTGTTTCTAAGGACCAGTTTCCCATACATACTTTCAGAATTCTAGGTCTGTTACTTATAGGGCTTCTAGAGTTTCACTAATGTAGTGCCACACACGCCTACTGTCCCAGGCACTGGCAATGTTATAATTCACTGTTCTCTTTTGCTTTCAGAATTCATTGTGATGCTTGCAATGGCACTAATGGTGGCCTGTTCCTGGCTCATAGGAATCTTCAGCTACTGATCTACGTATTAATCACACTCAAGGGAAATCTGGCTGCTGCTCAATCCTTTAAATTCTCACAACTATTGAAAATCATTGTGGTCATTTTAAATTCATTTATTAGCCTATCCTCTATCATCAACTGGGAAATTTAGTTAGTATGTCTTGTATGAATCATGTCTGCAATCATTCTTTGTATCATATGACCATGAAAGGAACATTTCCATTAACAACATAGCAGATATCCATTTAAATAATGTCTATAAAACTGTGATATTAAATATTCATATAAATGAGAAATAAACATATTTCTAAAAGTCATACTGATTTTGTAAGATTTAGAAGGCATATTTAGAAAGAGTGAAATAATTTTTAACTAAAGCCCAGCATTGAAATTCTAAACACTATATTTACACATGTACACCCATGTTATTATATTCTAGTACTTTTTAGCATAAGAAAACATGATACTCAAGTTCTTCATGTAAACAATGCAGTGTCTATAGAAAGTTGATATATATTGACTTTAAATTATGCCTACTGTACTCATTATTTATATAATAAAAATTCTCTGTGATTCGTTGTCATCCTGTATAGATTAGGAAAAACAAATAAAACTGGAAAGGTTTAAGTCCAGATTCAATGTTTATAATATTTTTACCTATGACTGGTTGAGTTCTGTGAATATAAAGAAGTTAATTTAATCCTTGGAAGACTGCTATATGTAGATTTTCTCATGCCTAAAACAGATAATTTTACCACAAAATACTACAGAAATTCTTTCTATATTCTCCATCAACAAGGATCTGTTTTAGAAACACTCTGAATAGTATAAATATAGGCTAAAATGCTTCAGGTTTTATTACCTCTGCCATCCTGGTTCAACAGAATTAATATTACAAGTATAGAATGCTTTATTGTCTGTCTGTGCTAATCAAGAAGAGAATCCCAAATGCTTCCATTTTCATAAACTCCTTGATTCTAAACTCCAGTCTTCACTATGACTTTGGCAGTAATTTAAGGAGACTATACTGTATCTATTGAGTATTATGCCTTACTCTCTGTGATGCGAGAGATCATTTCACTTATAAATCTGTGCCTTATTCAGTTATAGAAGATAAGTAATTAACAAATACAGTTCCTCAAAATAAAAGAATCATATCAGAATTCTATCAAGAAAAGGTTAAAGTTCTGACAGACAGAAAATCTACACTTAAAATTGAGGTCAATCAAGAATCTACTACAACATAAAGAGGGTCCAGGAGTTAGACTCAGAAAAAACATGAGCAAAACTCAATCATACAATGAATTAAGTAGTCATAAATGAAAGTCAAAGTCATAGAATGTTTTGGATAATGGGCCTGAAATGGAAATACAGATAACAAAGGAAGATTGACATATATAACTTATTCTTTGTTCAAATATTTAACAGTGGGTAAGAAAAATTACATTGGTACTAGACCAAATGGCTGTCTTATGATTTATTTCCTCACTTGATTGACTAATTGCATTTTATACAGCAAAGAGTTTTATAGAATATAGACTTATAATATTAAATAGTAACAGGTGAGTTAAAGGAAGAGTTTAAGACAACTCAGTGTTTAACATCCAGAGTGGTAAATGTTTGTGCTACAATGACCAAGAGTACACAAAAGAGAGTAAAAGGGTAAGGCACATCTTGTAGTTGTGAATGCATTTCTGTTTTAACTGGAATTTCTGTGTTCACACGTACTGAATTCTCTATTTAATAAAATAAGAGGCCTGGATTCTCTTTCTCTTAGTGACACGGAAGCCTTTGCGAGTCTATTAGCTAAAAGGTTATGGATGAGCACTAGTCTCTTCTAATAGATACCTACATCTTAATCTCCAGAGTCACAGAATGTCACCTTGTGTGAAAATAGAGACTGAGAGAAGAAACAAATATGGCAGTTCTCAGGGGCATGCACAAGACTGGTTGATTTGAAAGAGAGCTGAGAAAGAGATGCACCTTTGAGTCCAGGAATTATGACAACCACAGGACACAAAGGATCAATGGGGTAAAATGTTTGTTTGAGCTCCAGGAGGAATTATAAGACCTGCCTTGCATGGGATCTAAACATGCAGTTTCTACAACTCATTGAAGGATTTCTGTCGTTTTAATCTACTACATTCATGATAAATTCTTACATCAACATTATAAAACATAATTTAAAATGAAATGTCCCCTTTATTATAGGCAGATCCTGTTCATTTGTTTCCTGGCTGTCCATATAGGAAATAATCACACAGAAACTATATTAATTGCAATACTCTTTGGTCAACAGTTTAAGCATATTTCTAGCTAGCTCTTACATCTTATTATTCTGTGTATTGCCACAAGACTTGTGTTTTGTGGGTAAGGATCCGGGCACATCTGTCTCCTTCAGCAGTACATGGTGTCTCCCTGGTTCTGATTAGTTTCTTTCTCTATTTCTGTTTGGATTTACCACCTGGCTGTACTCTGATAAAACATTGCCCAGAATAGCTCTATTCCAACCTGGCCGTACTCTGCTAAGACATTGGCCAGAACAGCTTTATTCAGTAATCAATAAAAGCAACACATATACAGAAGGACATACCATATCACTTTACCTCTTTGAACTTTATGGGGAAAAAAACAAGTTTTGCTAAATGCCATATAAATATTTTTACTATATACTATTAATGATCATTATTAGATCTATGCAATGATTATACAAAACATCTATGCAATAATGATACAAAACATTTGGTGACAAAAGTTTTACTGAAAATAATAATTCTATTATTTCTAGTTCATTGTTTTAACATCACCTATCATACGATTGTTGAAAAGGTTAACCTGCTTCTGGTTATTATAAATTTTAAGTGTTTATTTCTGTTGTATTAAAATTAACCCTGATAAAACAGCTTTCATGTAAGATATAATAATATTATGCACAAAAGATATTATAAACCTTTGTTGTCTACACTTTGAGACTTTCTTATGAGGCCTAAGCAGACTTCCCATATTGATACAAATTTTCTTCAGATAACAGGAATCCTGGCCTTTGGATTCTTTGGTAAATGAGGATAAGTCTTGATAGATTTTCATATATGGGGAAGCTTTTCTTGTTATATAATACCCCGACATCTCTGAGAAAGGAAGAATGGCGTCTTGTTATTGGCTGTTCCTGTTGAGGAAGAGAGAGGCTAGAGTTTTAAGGGGTTTGCCTTCAAGGATCAAAAACTGGTCAGACATCTAGAGTCTCCATAAAATTAACTACCACATATACTAAAGACAGATTATTGTGCTAGTCCTGTTCCTAATTCTAAAGCAGCTGCCTTCTCCTTCTTTCCAGTTTGTCCTTCAGGCCATTGCCTACAATGTTTCCCTCTAGCTATGGGTGACATCCTTCACAATCATGGACGATTGGCATAAACATAGCCGAAGGAGACCATGACTCTGCTCAAATGTTTAGCGCTACTGTCCCCCTGGAATCAGAGTATTTTTACCTTTCTCTTGTTTACATATGAAATTTTGTAGTCACACTTATGTACTTATCAAATACACAGGCAATATGCAATTACTTGGCTAACTGGAGCATCCATTCCTATCTTGAAAATAAATGTTGTGGGGGTGGGAGTGCATAAATGTGTACCTGATCAAGTGAGAGGTCCCTGGGGTGTGAACTCCAATTTTATATAATGATGTTCAGTTCCTATCTGGTGCCACTCTCTGTGTTATCAGTCTCAGAAGATAGCCTAGCCTTGCTGCTATCTTCTCTAACAGCTGTCCCATCAGACAAATTATTTTATCTCACCAGCAAAGTAGAAATGAAGGAAATCACTCTTAGTCCTCTACAATGCCTAAATTGTCTGCTGTAGACAATACTAGGTAGTCAGGTTATCTAACTCACTAAAAAATATGCTTTAAAGGAGACCTTTCCTTACAGTTTTGTCAGGAGAAATGAAAACAGATTATTTATGGAGTGGTGTCTAGAATTACATAATGAACACATGAAAGCTGTCTTATACCTAGCATTGGATAACACCACTCTTGTTCCTGTAAAAATGTTTATTAACCTAAAAGCAAATAACTGACATTTTAATGTCCAACATCAGATTCAAATGACATTTATAATAATACCTAGTAAATCTTTAAAACACTTCACTATACTAACATAATTAAATTGGAAGGCAGCAACCACGATGTAATACAAGATGCCTATGTGCTTTTCTAATTAGCCCCAAGGAAATTGTTCAATTTAACAAATGGAGCTCAGGAAATATAAATACATATTAAGTACCTTATTAATTTACATATATTTCCTTATATTATACTACATTTTTGCTAAAGATATATGCAAATATTATTTAATATTCAGAAAAGAATGACACCAAGAAATACAGCTGTTAATTTTCTCTTTCAGAAGCTCCTTGTCTTTAATGATAAAAACATGTTGAATAGAGATACAAAATGTGCATGGCTTAAAACTAATATTATAAATAGGCTACTATTTAATCTGACAACTTAAATATTCTAATTTTTATAATTCTTAAATTTTATCCCTGGACTTTCTTCCACACAGAAGAGGCTAGCGGAGAAACATAAAAGGAATCTGTAGTCAATAATTCGAAGACTTACTTTTGCTGTACAGAAACACATACACATTTTCAGATACAATTGCAGTGATATGTATAACCTCAAACAATGAGGATCGGGTGGTTATTTTATTTATGAAAACTTTGAGTGACACAAAATTGAAAATTTGTATGATTATTTATAAATGATGTTTACAACTACTCAACTTTGAACTCTCATCTCAGGAATCAATACATTGTACATATTAACCTAAGTTTTCTGATGAGCAGTCTCACCTATAATTGCATAAACACATATAATTACTAAAAGATGTGTTTTTCTCACTAGACTACTACACCTCTCACATCTCATCGGAGGTATGAAGTGGGTGGTAACCAACACAAAGTCGCATAACTTGTCAAGACACAGAGAATAATGACAGCAAGTGCTAATCAGTCTTTATGGCATAATCTTCTTCCCCAAAACAGGGATCATTGTAGAAGAGGGGTGGAAAGACTATAGCACAAAGAGATTGACGATGACAACAAAAAAACAGGGCTTCCAAGGCAAAGTAAGTCACTGACACACATTAATTCCCAACGATTATAACAGCATATCCCAGGCTCATATAAGCACAAGCCAGATAATAGTCCACATGGAGGTAGATGCTGACTCAACCACCTACCCAATTCTGATGATGTGTTGACATTTTATTGCTGCTAGGAGAGGAACATCTATCTTTCTTTGGTGTGGCTCCTGATAGCTCTAACATGCCCCAGTGGATTGCCACATTCCCAAGAGCACATCAGCAACACTAATTGAACTTGGTGGATTTTTTAAATGATTAAGGACAAGAAGTTGGATGAGTATAGAATAGGTGGTGAATCCTTCTAATTTTGTAAAGAAGTTTCTGTTAGGTGATTAATGTATAAATGCTGGGATTAAAGACGATAACCAAATGCCTGGCTTCGGTTATCAAATAGTTTCTATTTCCTTGAGATCCAAGAGATTAATTAAAGGAATCATTATATCCTAATCCCTTTCCCTTAATTCAACATTACTCCTCCTAGGAGCCAGTTTGAAGTAGCGACTTCACATGGGTTCAAAAAGAGAACATTCTTATGATCTCTTTTACACATTGTGGTGGTTTGAATATGAATGGCCCCATAGACTCATGTGTTTGAATGGTTGAACCACAAGGAGTGGCACTATTAGGATGTTAGGATTTGTTGGAGTAGGTGTGGCCTTGTAGGAGAAAGTGTGTCACTGTGGAAGCAGGCTTTGTGGTCTCATATGCTCAAGCTAGTCTTAGTGGGGTAGTCTTCTGCTGCCTGTAGATCCAGATATAGAACTTTCAGCTCCTTCTCCAGCACAATGTCTGCCTCTATGTCTAAATATTTCTCACCATGATGATAGTGGACTAAACCTCTAAAACTGTAAGCCAGCCCCAATTAAGTGTTTTCCTTTATAAGAGTTTCCATGGTCATGGTATCTCACACAGCAAGAGAAACCATAACTAAAAACGCATATCAACTTCCAACTGGAATGAACGGCTATTTCTTTCTTTTCCTCCCTTTTCTTCTCTTCCTACTTGTGTTCTTTCTACTTATTTTTTTTATATAAGTGATACTTCACTGAAAATGAGATTACACCTCAATATCACAGGGGAATAAAGGCACTAAACAACTTAACTTAGAATAATATCAATTGCTTCCTCACTTATCATGTGACTGGCTGGAAACAGAGTCTTCCTGCCTCTGTCCAGGATTGCAAAATGATAATATTTAATATCAATGCAAAGTAGTTTTTAACTAATAGGTGTGGCTTTGAAACCATCATGATGTTGCAATACCTTTTTGTAAAGCACTGTTCTATATCTACATCACCTAAATTGTCAGGATGAATAGAAAATTGAATATGTAGAAAACACAGTCTTGCATATAAAGTATATATAGTTACTTCCTCTCTGGCAAACATTCTGGATTTCAACTCTAATGTTATGCCTACAGTCATATTTACAACTTTTCCTATCAATGAATGTTCCTACTGCCATATCCCATCAGTTACTAACACAGAGTCTCTAACATTCTCTCAGCTTGTGAAATAGGAGTAAGTATATTGAAAATCAGAATGGCATCATTAAAAATGAAGATAAAAGAAAGTTATAGAAGAAAAGTATAGAAACATGCAATCTACACCATGGAGAGGAATGTATTACCATTTGTGTAAACTTTATAATAGGTTTAAATACCAAAGATAAACTTTCTTTCTATGTGAAGTACTGTCACAAATACTAATGTTACATATGTGTAACAGCATCTAGCTTCAGCTGCAGTTCCTGAAGCAACTTTGCATCTCATCTCCCAATATTCCACCTTTAGAAGATTATCACACAGTTTCAGGTAATGAGAGTTCTGGAGATTTCATTATCCTTTCATATGTAAGTGGGGATGCACATTTTGGCACGATTTAAATATGAAGGCTGTGATGTCTGAGTCCTAATTCTACTCATGCAGTGATAAAACAACTACTCTAAAGCTCTTTCTCACAGTGCACTCATTCAGGAAGAATGCATGTAATGGTAGCAATAACTGCAATAGAAGCTGCATTGTATGTTCTTGTGCAGTTATGAGTAACTCAAGCAAAACCTCCTTAAGTGGAGAAGCCACATCCATCAGAGCTATAAAGCATCTCATATCTTTTTGTGCTCTTAGCAAAACTTAATGTTTTTTCCATAAAGCAAGTAATTGGTACCACTATGGATAATTCAGTTTTCATTCTAACATTAGTATGTACGGGAAAAAGTGTAATAGATGATACCCATTTGATGTTGGCTTAAACTGTTAATTGCCTTTCTCAATGTCAGGATAGGAAGGAACTGGCATTTAAAAGAACTTGAATACTTCAGGTTTTTTCTTATTTTAAGACATTAAATCATATTTATATTACTCTTACAATTCAAAAGTATCAGATTGCTTTATTATAAAACATATATTATGTGAGGATGATGAAGTGTTTAATACATAAAGAAGATACTCAGTGCTGTGCTGAAAAACCAAAAACACTGCATCCAGCCACATAATTGCTCTTTCAAAAGCCATTAGGAAAATACCTTGGTTTTTTATCCTTTCCTGTAGGCATATTTTTACATAAATTTAGTGTATGTGAGTGTGTCTTTCTCTATGCATGTGTGTGTGTGTGTGCAATATGTCTGCGTCTGAATGCTCCTATGCCTATGAAAGAATACTCTTGTGGACATCAGAGAAAAGGTTTAATTAGCCAGTTTTCTCCTTCCACAACTTCTGTGAATGAAACTCGAGTCCTCACCCTTGAGTAGCAAGTGTGTTTACAGGCTGAAACATCTTAACACTCCATAAACTCAGTTTTGTTCTGGTGCTTGTACATCTACATATTTATTCAGCCACAATTTCTTATTCTCTTGGAGTTATTTTGTTGATATTCCAACAAAGTGATACATATTTATATTCCTAGCACTTAGGAAGCAGAGGCAAGAGGATTGTGAATTTGAGGCAAGACCAGACACTCAGACCTGGGCTCTAACAACAACAAAAATACAAAAATAATTGAGATACTTTCCTTTATCATTTCCTTTTTCCTTTAATTTTTCCACATCTAGAATGTATGCCTCATACTGTTTTTTAATCCTTTGCTACCACATATCAAAACTATATTTTGAAATTCTTACCAAAGGATGCTCTCTCGTACTGCAAGAACACTTGCTCAACTATGTTCGTAACAGCATTATTTGTAATAGCCAGAACCTGGAAACAACCTAGATACTCATTATCCGAATGATGGATAAGGAAAATGTGGTACATTGACACAGTGGAATACCAATCATTTGTAAAAAACGATGACCTCATGAAATTTGCAGATAAATTGATAGAACTCGAAAAAAAAATCATTCTTAGTAAGGTAACCCAGACCTGGAAAGATGAACATAGTATGTTCTCACCCATAAGTGGTTTTTAGGAGTAAAGGATAGGATTCCATTCCACAGCCCCTGTGAGGCTAGGTAACAAGGACAGCCCAAAGAGGGATGCATGGATTTCCCTGGGAAGACGAAATCGAAAAGATCTCCTGGGTAAACAGCTGAGGGGGGACGTTGGGGGAATGGATGGTACCTAATGGGATTGGGTTGGGTGTGCTGGGTGCCAAAGGTGGGTTGGAGTCAGGACAAAGGGAGAAAGTAGCAAAAGAGATTTCTATGTTTTGTTTGTTTTGATTTGTTTTTCAAGACAGGGTTTCTCTCTAGCTTTGGACCCTATCATGGAACTAGCTCTTATAGATCAGGCTGGCCTCAAAGTCACAGAGATCCTCCTGCCTCTGGCTCCTGACTACTGGGATTAAGGGCGTGTGCTACCACTGCCCAGTTCAAAAAAGACTTCTTGATGCGGGGGCATTTTGGGGTTAGGGAGTCACCTGCAGCCAAGGAAACCCCCAGGAACCCACAAGGATGATGCCAGCTAAGACTCCTAGTGCCTGAACTGGCCATCTACTACCCAAGAAGATTGGTGACTTCCCTAATTACCAATAGAGATACCTGACAAAAGCAGACAAGCGCCACACTGAGCATTGAGTGAGGAGGAACGGAAGGAGGGATTGTGCCAGCCAGAGGGGTCATGATAAGGGGAACCCACAGAGACAGCTGACCTGAACTTGCTGGAGCTCATGGACTCTGAACCAACAGTCAGGGAGCCTGAATGGGACCGACCTAGCCCATCTGCATATGTGTGACAATCATGTAAGCTTGGTCTCTTAAGAAGGCTTCTATCAGTGAGAGCAGAACCTCTCCCTGGCGCTTAACTGCTTTTTTCATCTGTTCCCCATGCTGGATTACCTGGTACAGCCTCCACCTAAGGGAAGGAGCTCAGTCCTGCCTCATCTTGATGTGCAAGCCCAGGAGAGGCCTGTCCTTTTCTTATGGAGACGGAGGAGGAGCAGATGAGGAGGGTGGTAGATGGGAGAGGGGAGAGGACAGGAAGAGAGGAGAAAGAGAAAACTGGCTGGTATTTAAAATAAATGAAAAAAAAAGTTATTTCAATAAAAAACAATATTTTTAAAAATGCTATAAAAAAACCTTTTCAAGTTCTTTCCATATCTAACACTTGGATATTCAAAGTAGGTATTTTATTCACAAATTATAAAGCCTTATGTCTTTTGTTTATAGGCTGAAACACATCTCTAATGTTAGATCCCTAAAGATTTATAAAACACTTTTATATGTTAGCTCTCTTCAGCAAAAATGTCTGTTCAGTGAAAGCTAGATACATAGTTGAAAGAGAATTTCTCAGGCCTCATGTTTCACACCACATATAGGTGGCAGTTTTCCATTATGGTAAAGATTGTCTCCCCAGCTTCCTCAAGTGCCGGTTAAACACTCACGCTCTTGACTTATTGTAAATATCCATCTATCAAGTAGCTGTTCACAAGTATCATTTGTCTATATTATTACAACCTTTCTAAAAAATGTTATTAGATTCTGCTAAAATTCTTAAATCTAAGGAAACAGGGTCCCTTCTTTCATAGCAGGGAGAAAAAAACTTGATGGTATTTGGCAGTAAAACTACTGCCAGATTTCTCTATTTCCCATTAAAACATATCTCTACAGATAAACATACAGCAATAATGTATGAGTCTTATCGCAGATCCAATATTAAAATGATCAAATAGAGAAAGGGGAGGAGAAAGCCCTTGCAAACTAAACTCATCTGCCATTAATAAACCCCATCTGCCATGTTATGGCAGATATGCAAACTGCTATAAGAAGATGCCAAGACAATTTAGAATTTCCCTCTACAAGGTCTGAGCCAGAACTAATTTCATTCAAAGGATAAATGAGCAAAGTATTCCTTTGCCAACTGACAAAACATAATGATTCATGATTAATGGATCCTTGGGTTTTTTTTTTTTCTTCAAATACCTCTCCTTTAGGCACGGCGGTACTGTAATCAGTGCAGGGGGAGACCCAGGGACTTTCAATGAGAGGGCAGCAAATCTGATCTATATTTTATGGTTAGAAATGGCTCATTATTAGCAAAGAGAATGATTGATGATAGAAAATGTTGTCTTTTGAACCTTGTGGGGAATATTCTACAAATATTTTAGAACATTTATCTGCCCTTGGAAACCAGCTTTTGTTGTTAATATACTTCTGCTCTGACAATCAAATCTAAATATTTAAAATATCAACTTTTGTTGATTATATCATTTTTGCTTTACTTTTTAATTAATCCAATTTCATTTAAAAATGAGCTGACAGCTATTTTGGGGTGTTGTATACTAAAATAGTAAGTAGCATATTTACTGATAGATAATTATACAAGCATACTGAACAAAACAGATGATTGTGTCCTTTTCACTAATGATAAATGGTAAAGGCAAGAAAAATGATGGCAAAACTTAACTAACATACATGCTTTAGCTGTGCTTGTTATCAAAGATGTTGATCATAGTGTGGGGACTCATGTACATTTACTACATCAGCTCAACGCCAACAGGGAATTTTCATTGCTAACAAGTTTTGGGTTCTCCTAGTGATCTAGGCAGTTGCATCATGCCATAATTGCGTGTCTGATTATAAGCCAAATAACTTCTAAAGATACTTGAAGGCGTAAGCCACGAACAATGCCACACCAGTTTGGAATTATTATTAATAGGGTAGTATTTATTTAAAGAGGAAAAACTTACAGATCACGATTCCAGACAACAGCCCTTTGCGCAATCATGAAGGGAGTCTAATCGCCAGCCGAACAGGAAGTCAAGAGGACCAGCGGAAGGAAATAGAAGTCTTTTGAAGGGAGAGAAACCACGCCCCAATGGGCTGGTATCTCAGCAGCTATTGGTTGGAGGGGCGGAAAGACCTCCCGCAACAGATACTGCTTTTAAGTGGTGGGGACACTTGTAAAACAGGAAATCAATAAAAATGTGAGACTGTGTTGATCACATTGTGAAATTGTGATCACATTTTATCATTGATTAAACACAAGTCATATTAATAGTCAGTGTCAGTAGGCTGATTAAAGTCCAATAAAATCCACGCATTACAAAATAGCTCATAAATCCAAACCATAAGCTATACAAACTTTGCTTAGCAACTATTACTGCAGTAATTTTTCCACAGTTATAAAACCTGATGTACAGACACACGCACACACATACGTATGTATGCGTACATATGTACAAATGTGTGTGTGCCTGTTATTAACTGTTATCATGTTTAAAAGTCATAGAAAACCATTTTATGGTGTATATTAAGACAAATCCTATGAAATCAACTGATACCAACTGTAAAAGTGGCCACCTGATTTATGAAAATTATAAAAGGGTTAGTAAGCTTTCCATTATTTCTTTCAAGAAGATTGTTTATTCAGAAAGTGTCAAATCCTCTTAATAAAATGGCGCAAGTTGCACACTGACTTTTATTATCTGACTATTACGATAACCATCAAAGATTCAATAAGATCATGCCACAGTCCCCTACAAATAGACTTGGAGTGGAAAAAAAATGGAAAAAAACAAACAAACAAAAATCTCCATTTGTTGGGGAAAAAATATTAGCCACATATCATAGCTTCCGGAAGAAACACAGAAATGGCAAGTTTAGGCAATCTCAGTGGTGTTTACTCTTGAGTTTCTCACACAGATAAATGAAGATTATATATAATTTTTTTCAAAACAACATGCAATAAAATCTAAAAAAAATGACTGGTTCATTTCTCAACAAAAGCATCTTTTACTGATGATATTCACTAAATTTCCCTTTATCCCAGAACACAATCTTCTCTGTTTTTATTTACAAATGACAGAAAAAAATATTTGAATTTTCTTTTTTGCTAAATGCAATTTTAGTAGAGAAGATTGTGAAATGAATTTATTTTTAAATGTTACAATTTCACCCGAATTTGCAAGCATTAATAATCATCTCTATACTTATCATAGCAGGTAATTAAGAAAAAGCTTTGCTAAAATTTACAAGTCAAAATAGGTTGAGGGGAAGATGAGACCAATCAAATTTATTCTCTAGCTGTGACTGAATAGTTAGAACTAGCTGGAAAGGAGGAAACTAGCAGAGACAACAACTATGTTTTGGGTAGAGGTTTGTGTTCGATAGGAAAGCCATGTATTGTTCCCTTTCTCTTTCTGTCCTTCACTGACTCCCTCCACTTCAATGTTTACTACAAAAGAAATGCTGCATTTCAAATATATAATTGAAATGCTTCCATATTCCTCTAACAGAATTAGTAATAATAATAATTTTAGACTAGTTGTTGAATTCAGTACATTTTAAATATTCTGTCTTAAATCTCTCCCATTTTCAGTGGGTTTCTGTAAGTTTTGAGGATCTTGCTATGGGGCAATGTGTTTCTTTTGAGCTTGAGAAGAACAGCAAGGAAGTGCTAATACATTAACCTGAATATTACATTTGAGTATAAAAATTTCATTTTTTAAACTTCATTTAATTCACGATGTAAACAAATGGAATCAGCCCTTCAGCACTGAATGTATTTGTTGATTGAGGATCTATTTAGATACGTTATCCATAACAGTAATTGACTATACTTCAGAGTCCATTCTTCTTTTCCAATTCTGAGTAGAATTGACATCAACTGTGTTATCCAGTAAACAAATGTTCCGCTTTCTGAGTAGGCAATGCTATTTTGCTTTCTATCGGTTCTATATTAGAATTTTTACATAAGATTTAGAGTTAAAGGTATTTTATGCTTTCATTTCCATTTAATAGTTCTCCATCTTTTTATTATTTTCATTATGTTTGAAATAAAAATTAAGTGTATTTCCCCAAATTCCTTCCATAACTGGGGATAAAAGAAGAACGTGGCACTGTGCATGCTTTAGACATTTTTAATGAAAGATGTCATGCCCAGTAGCTGGACACTGATTCCTGTGGAACACAATATACTATATAATATAATATAATATAATATAATATAATATAACATAACATAACATATAATATATGAGAAAGGCAACCGACCTGTCCCCACAAAACTCCTGACCAAATAATCGTCCTAGTACATCTTGTCCTTAAAACTTTTTTGCTTCCCATAAAATGCCTTCAATATGTGTTCATAAGAAAGTCTCCCCGGGGATTCTTCTTTCCCACAGACATCAAAAATATACAAAACTCTCTTTTATAAGAAGTTCTGGGGTTGGGACTAATGCACTCTGAAAAGGAAGGATGGAGAGAGATTAAGAGGAAAAGAATCGCTGCAAAGAGTGTGAGGGCACCAACCCATTTAGTAAAACCCACAAGGCCCTCACAGTCATCTTCCTGCTTTATTCCCCAAACGATTTTCTCTTTTTTTCCTGTGTGATTTCCATCAGAAACCCTTCCTCTCTTCTGAGAATGTCTCTTTTGTTCACATGCGTGGCTGATCACGTAACTGAGATTCAAGCTGAAGCCCAGTGACACTGTTAGGAGTACCGATTTTCCACCTCTGCTTCCCAGCCCCTGTTGTCAGTTCTTTGATATTTGAAGCCTTGGTCAGGGAAATAAACTTCTCTCAACAATTATTTTATTTCTCATACCAAAGAAAAAATACCAAGATTTTGGAGAAGAACTTATTTTAGATGTAAGATTAAACACAGTACCTGAAGACAAATTTATTGTGTACCAAGCCAAAGTGGAGATTTTATGAGTTTTTATTCCTTAGCGTTTGATTTTGTGGTTGTACTACATGCAAAAGACTTTTGTTAATTCTAAAATGTATATTAAACCTCCTTGCAAAACAAATAGTACTCAACAAGCAGTTGGTTATGAGAATTTAATACCCATAATTATGAACACCAAAGTTATTTACTATAATTTAATAAACAGTAAGCCAATTATTATTAATGCAAATAGGGACTTTTGTTTGTTTCAACAAAAATTAATTCACCAAAAGCACTTACGTAGAATTAGATCCTTAAAATAGCTCTCTCAGAACTTTTGGAGAGAACATTTTTACTTTTAAAATTAATTTGGACTAAAAACCAAAGTGTTCACTAAGCAAGTTTTTGAGGAATAATAAAAATTATATTAAATGTTTACATTTTCTTAACCATTTGTTCACTCAATAGATAGGTGTAGAGTAGTCACTGAAAGCATGTATTCTGCTTGAGATGATACGTAAGGTATATACCTTTTTTCCTTTAAAAATTTTACCTTAGTCATTCTATCATAGGATAGTGAGGTTTATTTATAGGAGTCAAGAAGGATAGTAATCCTCTATCCTTATTCAGTATAGGTTAGGAGAAGAATTATGGCTACATGAAATTCAGAAAGTTGACGGTGGTGTTAAGTCTAGTAACTTGATCACACTTGTGGACCAGGGTCATGAAATCTGTGTATGGCAAACAAACAGGCAATATCATGCCAAATAGGTAAATATTCACTATTTCCACAAAGCTCACAAACAAAACATGGATGTTCACCTTCTTCACCCCTGTTTAATACAATGCTTATAGTCTTAGCTGGAGCAATAGGATAAGTTATAAAAATTGTTATAAGTCAAAGTATCCCCACCTTTATATGAGAATAATCTATGCATAAGAGACTTTAAAGATTCCTGCAAAAATAATTCTTAGCGCTGATAAAAACACTTTCAACAAAGTAGTAGGATACACATTTGAAAAACAAAATCCAGTAGCTTTCCTATATTACAATGAGAAAAGCAACTTTGGAAAGAAAAAAAGAATATATTAAAGAATCAATCCCATTCACAACAGACACGTCTTAAAAAAAAAAGGTGGGAATTAACCTGACCAATTAGATGAAAGACCTCAACAATGAACGCTTTAAGACACCCAATAAAGAAATTGAAGAAATCCCTAGGAGATATCAAAACTTTTCAGGAGAAAAAATAGCCGCTGCCATCAATGGGAAATCTGGATACCAAAATCAAAAGAGTGGGACTAGATTCTTAACTTTCAGCTTGCACAAAACTCAGAACCAAATGGATAAAGGAAATCAAATAAGAATTTATACTCTGATTTTGTAACTAATTTTGGTAACTTACAGGCATTATATATTTGACACTTTTGTTTATCTGAGGCCCAAGGCTAACAAATAATGTATAGCTAAAGTAGACAGCTCTGAAACTATGTTAAAGAAGAGACACATAGGCTAATAGTATAGCCTTATTGAAATATACTGGGCCTTTTCAAATGATAGTTGATGATAATCTTGATTTTTACATGCATTGTAGTTTATATCTCTAATTCAAGAAATCAGATGGAGATGATAGGTAGATAATAAATTATGGTGATGATGATGAAGATAGATAATTACATAGATAAAAGATAGATAATAGGTGAATAAGTAAAACATAATAAACAAATAAATATAGAGATATAGATAATTCAATAATGGATATGAGCTTTGTATAATTAAGCCTGGAGGATAGAAAATACTCTGCATAGGAGGCTGGATAGATGTCACATAGGTTAAGAACACTGGCTCACTGGCTGCTCTTTCAGAGGGCCTGCGTTCAGTTGTCAGTCCTCCAAATGTTAACACTGACTCCAGTTACAGGGATCTGATCTCTTATTCTGGTCAAAAGATATATATGTGTTGTACAGACAAACATGCAGGCAACGACATCTATACGAATAAAGCACAGATAAAATGCATTTTCAAAAAAAGAAAGAAAAAATAGCTCTGCAGATATTTTTGGGAGAAAACACTGAATAAAACCTACGGGTGAGCTTTAGTGTTTTATTTTAGGTGACAATGTGTATCATCAATTACTCTTTAAAAAAACTACATGGACTAAAATCACTGAATTATTTTCTACTTGTTCACTAATACTGGTACTCAAAATAATGTCATATAATGTCCTCGTAGTGAAATGAAGTCAATTCATTACGCCTCTTAATAACATTATGTCTTTAATCAGAATGCTGATTCTCATTGTTTACATACGTTATGTTCTTAACTTTCTCCTACCCAAATTAGTTTATTTCATTATTTCTTTACATAGTGAACTATTCATTCTTTATTAGAAAAAATTAGCCCTGAGAATTATGCCACCAAACTCTATGAAAAGAATCATGGAGATTAATTTAGCTTAATCTACTTTCTTTAGCAATATGGAAGTGTTTTGTTTGTGTGTTTCTGTGTGTGTGTGTGTGTGCATGGAGACATATGCTAGCATATATGCATTCTTTTTACAATTAACCAATTTTGAAATTTGTTTTGCTTTAAAGTATTGTAGGGGGTTATTTTTATTTACTTTGATCTCTCTACAAAGTGAACTTTTCTTAAGCAAAAATTTAAAGCAAATGTTACTAGAAGACTGTTTCAGTCACAAAGATCTAACAATACCAACAAGGCTAGCATTTAGTTTTTACATATATATTCACCTTCTTATATCCATTACTTTCTTTTGCATAGTGTTCCTCAATGTATTACTAAATATGCTTATCACAAAGCCTCCTACCCTCAATTCCTGAGTTTCTTAAATTAAAATATAACAATGTCAATATATTATTGGAAATTTAATTTATTCTAGTGTGACATACACATTTGCAAACAAATTTTGTGATTGTTCTTGTCTTTTAGAAATATATGTCATATTTGTTCCTATCTTTAATGTAAACATATTAATTTCTATATGAATAAATTATTAGAATTGTAATGTGTTACCAAATATCCAAAAACTTAAGGATTCTTTAGTATCTTTTATATAAGACACTTTATTTTTTTTTTGGTATTTGGATAGTCTTCTAGAAGCTGAAGACTTGCTCAGAGTTAATTTTACTGTTGTAAAGCAGGTTAGAGTCTTAACATATATTTTATATAATTATTTTGGGGCTAACATAGATAATATTTAAAAGAAATGAACTTAATATGTATTATCTAGATCAATAACTGAAAAAAATGGTGCCTCCTTCCTAACCAATTGTCCTCAATTCTTAGTTTGGTCATTAGTCAGCTCCTACCAATCTGTATTTCCACTTTTTGCTCTCAAGTCCACAAAACTACAGAGATCCTTGATCACTCTGTGGTCCAGAACTGTGGGCCACTTGAAACAGGATCTTTGTAATTCTGAGTTCTTAGTTCTGCTGAGTATGGCTGACTTACTAGATGAATGAAATATGGCTGCATCCCCCTTCCTGTTCAGTTCTCAGGCTCCACAATGCTCAGCAGGAAGTAGTCAATTTAGTAAGGTTTTGTCCATCACAACTGAAAAGATGCGAGCCATTGCCTTAATGAATGGAAGATAAATCATGAGAGGGTTATCCATTCAGGCAAAGCTGAATGACACCGACAGAGCCCTGCGTGAAAGCTCATTTTGTGTTTGCCCATACAATATCTCATTTGTCGTGAGCTTCACTTGCCAATAATATCGGTGGCTTCCCCTGTATGGAGCCTTCTTTCTTTATTCCCTTCAACAAGTCACCCAGTTGGTAAAATGAAAGAGTCACCAAGGAGAGAAAATACTATTATGCTCTGAAATTTTCAAGTTCAGAAATATATCTCACCTTTTATCTTTGCTACAACAAAAACTAGATGCAGGGTCTGGTAGTGTTCTGAGAGAACAGAAGAGAAAGCCAGCATCAATAATCATTTTAAAAATATTAATGGGGCCAGGAGGCCATGCTCACACTAAGCCTTAAAATTTTATCTAGCGTAGGATTGAATTTGATGTTGTACTATATTGGACTGACATAGAAGAGTCTCTTAAATATCTGGAATGCTTGGCTATCTAAGAGAAATATATTATTCTTTTATAGTTCATGACAGATATTAAATATTGAAAATCTGTGGATGCCCTGCATAGTCGATGTTCTGACATTTGAACACTAAAACTAATGCTCAAATTCAAACCACTTTTATACAGATAATCTAATGTACAGCTAAAGTCTTCATACGTCATGATAGAGACATTTGTAAGGACCCCACAAAAGATATCTAAGTGGATCAGTCTAAACACACGCTTGGTCTATTTTCCATGTGCCTGATATAATCACAGGATTCCAAATAGTCAAATGACATAAAATAGCTGATTCCAAGCTCTTCTACTTTTTTCTGCCATAGACGGAAAATATGAGGTCTGTTTTATTTGGTGTTTTTTTTTTTTTTTTTCTTACTCTAGTAAATTGACAAGAATAACATACGAATAACATACTCTAAACCTTTTAGGAATTAAAGAAACTATGCCTTCTCATAGGTGCAATTTTTATTCTATGATCTGATGCAGTGATCAAAACATTTAAGATATATAGATAATATTCTGGAGTAAATTTGGCAGATGAGGATTTGAGGTGAACTTAGGATTTCTGTTGTAAGACAGAGAGTAGGTTTAAAATAAAAGACATACGTCTAACTGACATTTTTTTCTGCTTACTTTTCTCTTGTAAACAACATATTAAGCTTAGGAAGTTATGTTTAGTATCTTTATATCTAAGGGAAATATAATATATACAATAATTTAGACGGTACTACAAACATAATAAGATTTATTTAAATAATATTTTTCTCTGAGTGGGTGGTGCAAGGTGGAAAAAATAAAATACACCCCTTGAGATTCATTGTAAAACATCCCATAAATTAATTAAATATGAGTAGTTAAAAATTCCAGTGTTATACTAACTTTGGCAGTATTTCTTTACATGCAACATCCTGAATAAAAGCTTTAGGATGGTAGCTTTCAGATGGTTTCAGAGAAATGTAAAGTTAGAGGACAGAAACCACTAAAAGTACATTTGGCTTTCCGGATGACTGGAGTGTCTTTCTTTTGGAAAGCTTCAGGCCAGTCCGTCCTTCTCATACTTTGCTATTCCCATAATGTCATCAATTTAGTTGTAGTGTAACGGCTACTCTCCACTGCACATTGAACAATCTGTGCTATGATTATGGAAAAGTTATATCACCTAATATATCTGATTAGAAGTACCATTGACACATGAACAAACGCTAAAAACATCTACTGTTAACATGTAGCAACCTTCATCTGCCTTCCTGTTTTCAAACTGACCACAATTAAATGTTTCATTTTCTTACTTTTAAAATATTAGTTAACATGATGGTTTGTATCCATTACTAAAGATGGCCATTTACTTAAAGACATGTTTATTTTTGCTCTCTGTCAAATAACTTGGCATTTTTAATATACTAAAATAATATATTTATAAGTACCTTTTCATTGTGCTTATTAATTCAGAAATTTTTTATCTCTGTGTATGTAATAAATAACACACATGATTTTATATTTGCAACCTTAGAAACACAGTTTGAAAAATCAGTATTTGATTTCAATGTCCATATTCTCATTCATAAACTGATATTTCCCGTAATTTTCTCTACATACACTTCAATATAGTAGCGCATGGCTTAAGAAATATGATAAGCAATAACATCTGTTGGTATGTCTTAGAAGCAGTCTTTATACCCTATCATTAGCTTATATGCTTTTCTCCACATAAGTGTATTATTAGAGCACTGAAAGGCTTGCTTTTGCCATCTTCAACCAAAGTTTTCCCCTTGACATAGCAAAATGCTTTAAAAAGTTGTTAGGAGGTAACACATGCACATATACAGAAAAATATGTGAAGCACTGAGACTGTTAATCTATCAGTTGTTTTGTATTTGGATTTACAATGTATACGAATTTTTAAAAATCAAACTGTATACCTTAAACTCATATATATATATATATATATATATACATATACATATACATACATATACATATTTATTTATTTGGCAATTATACTTTAGTAAAGCTCAAAAGAGGCATCATTAAACTAACAGCGGGCTTTCTGTATGTGTTGTGGTGTATAAGATTATGACTGCAGAAACAGGATCTACAGCTAGCCAGGCAGTGGATTGTCTTTGGTTTTCTGTCCACCTCTTTCTCCACACCTCTCAGCCACACTTGCTCTAACAGACACCAGCCCTTATTTGCTTCTGTTCCCTTTAAGCCTATGACTCCTGTCTGTCTCTTTCATTTCTACTTTCCCTTTCTTTGCATGTTTGCTTTGTTTATCCTGTGAAATGCCACAAAGTTATACACAGGCCCTCCTCACAGTACCAGGAAAACACGTGATTCACATTAGCACAGAAGTCGGGTGGCTTATTTAAACCATCATTCCTACAAAAGGAAGTTGCAGTATGTTTACACTCTAAGATAAAGAAAATGTCATAAAACACACACACACACACACACACACACACACATATATATATATATATATATATATATAAAACACAAAAGAAGAAAATCAAATTCTTTACTTGTTTATTCGCCTTAGTAGACTCTGTTATGTTTGTGTGTTTACTAGGCCAAAGAGAATATATTTTTTTAGTGTACTAAAACTAATTTTTATCATGTTATAATGTTTGAATTTCTGAACAACTGACTTCATTGATTATAAGATTCTTTATATAGACAGTATTATTTTGCTTTGAAAGATTTGACGTCCATATTTGCTCTAACATAGTGGTGAAGCATATTATAAGTTTATACTCTGTTTAACACATTTAGTGAAGTAAGGGATTATTTGTTAAAGCTTATCCACTATCATGGTGGAAACAGCAAGAAGCTGTGGTAAGTAGAATTGTTTAAAAATAAATTTTGTAGTATCATAAAATTATAGACTAAACATACATTTTAATATAAAAAACAAGTCTCTTTCATCATCATGGACAAAAAATAATAAATGATTATTACACAGTAGTTAACTCAATCTAAGTAAAATGAATATATATAAAAGTTAAATTTTCTTTAATTAAACAGAGTGAGTCTCACAAGTTTAATATGCACAATTTTAATTTTCTGGCTCTCTAACTCATATATTATGTAGTTTAAGTCCAAGAAGGACATATTCTCTATGAACTCTGTACGGAACAGTCAAACTTTACCTCTTCGGTCCTGATTACAGACTGAGTTGTTGGACTTCTTTGTAAACTGATGTGGGAGTGTCATATATCAATCTATTGATTTCATTGGTTAAGCAATAAATAAACTGCTTGGTCCTGATTGGTTAGAACATAGGTGGGTGGAGTAAACAGAAGAAAATGCTGGCAGGAAGAGGAAGTGAGGTGAGAATTCATGCAGCTCCTCTCAGAGCAAGACACACTCGATGAAGCTCCAACTCAGGATGGATGTAGGCTAGAATTTTCCCGGTAAGCGCACCTTGGTGTGCTTACAAACCTGATTAGAAATGGGCTAGTCCAGGTGTGAGAATTATCCTAGAAGAGGCTAGATAGAAATGGGCCAAGCAGTGTTTAAAAGAATACAGTGTCCGTGTAATTATTTCGGGTAAAGCTAGCCGTGTGGGCGGCCGGGGTGCTGGAGACGCAGCCCCGCCGCTCCTATCACTTCAGTAAACCTAATTCTTCGTATATCAACAAGAAATACATTTCACTACAAATATCATTGTACATTTAATATCTGTGATCATATAGTAACAGTTTAAAGCGTGTCCATTTCAAAATTAACCAGTTGACAAGTATGTGTCTCCTTGGTTCTACTACTTCGATTCAAATTTTAAATGCATTTTTTGTTTATTTTCTGTAAAAACAATGTGTAAAACTGAAGACCATGTCTATATAAATTTTATTAAACTGTTAGAGTTGTATGGCGTGTCTTAATATTACTTTGTGCTCAATGTTATTATGCAACAGAAAATCAAATTATAGAAAGTATTAAAATAACGCAGTTGAGAATGAACTGGTGGGATTTTAAGCACTCAAAGCCACATTAAGAAGTTAAAAATTTTCACATTTTGTAACATGCACAAAACTGCCTAAGATCAAGCCAGACAAAACCCTACTGGAGAGGAAAAGAGGTAGGAAGGAAATCTCAACCCCAGCTGAGGAAGTTTCAGTTACTATTGGTAAAGAGAAAGCCAGTTTTCTTCCAGAGAGTGACACGTGGTATAGCAGTCAAACTCAATGTCAAGTCCCACATATAGAAGCAGCCACCCAACACAAACTTAACTCAATGTGTTTTTAAGATGAGAAAGATACTGGTGTGGGGGATAAGTGGATAGGTAGGTGGTAAGAACCAAGAAGGAGTTGAAGGAAGAAGAATAAATATGATCAAAATACATAATATGATATTCTCAAAAAAAACCCACAAACAAAACATTGTCACAATTGCACAACTATTAAGTCAAAAATAGCCCATGGTTTCTTTTTTCAGTGATTTAAGTGTTGCTGTAAGTAAAATACTTGTAATTTACTAGATAATAGAGGTATTATTTGTATCTTAGTTTCCATTATAAGATATAAAACTATGAGGATATTAGAAGATTATGGATGTGTCAGATAACTATAATCGAATTCAATTTGATTCAAATGCTGAATTAAGCATTTATCTTTCACAGAAGCACCACTGCACACAAGAAATAGGTCTGTTTTAATTATCACTTGTGTCCTATGTTGGGAAGAATATAGAATCCTTCCTGTATGCAGCATATAGAGTTATAAATGAGCTATATTTTTTACCTCTTTTACTTCCCTAATCATATAACAGAGGAAGTATAAGCTTACCCTCAAAGCAAACTATCTTTTTCACAATAAATAATGGAGTGATTCACAGCACATTAGTCAAACTCGAAGGCAGGTGTCCACAAAGAGGGGTCGTCCTAGACTAACATTATGTATGGTCACCTTCTTATAGAAATTTTAAATTGATGAAACTGATATTATTGCGTCAAACCACAGCAGATTTAATTTGAAACTAGCGTCACGAACAAGTCATAGAAGAGACAATCTGAGCTCTGATACGAATATTTGCTGGTTGAAAGGCAGTTTTCCACAGGGAGAAAATGTTTTCAAGCTATCTGTTGGCTCCCAAGGAAGAAAGATCTCCCAGTGCTCCTTAGCATGGAGTAGTCTAAGTCTCCACAATATTTTGTTTGGCACCAAGAGTACATGTTTAGGAAACCAAAGATGTTCGTGATTATAGTTGCTTGGGATTAGGGAACCAAGCTGAATAAAATCTAAGGCGGATTTTAAATATTGCAGCCCCATTTTTCTGTTTTAGGGAATAATTGGTAACACTAGATTACATGGTTTCCAAAGCCCCCGAGTTGCTGTATTTTCATAGGGAAAAGGTCCCTTTCTTTCAGGCTTAATAAGCTTGGGCTCCATCAGCTTTTCTCACATCAGCCCAAGTGTCACATTTGGGCTGGGCGAAGCTTGTTAGCAGTAATTACCAGCAGTAGGTTCTATTATTTGCCAAAGTAATTTTCACTGCTAAGTACCACCAAAACTGCCTCAAGCCTTTAATTTTTTTTCTCCCTTCCTCTTGCCTTCCTTGGCATTCTTTTAAGTCAGTGCATTTTCCCATGATACTGCTCTCTGTAGTGTGGGACAAGGCACAGGCGAGGTGCTGGGTATCAATGCGCTCCTGAGACACGGGGTCAGGCCCAGCGAAAGCCTTTCACAAACAGAGCTTGAACTCTATTACAGATGCAAATCCACTCTCTGAGTGAGGATTGTTTCGGCCACATAATGGGGGCCTCAGAATACCACAGCAGCTCCCTTTCAGCATGGGCCCTTTGTCTGAGTCTTAGCAAATTTCAGCAGCCTGTTTAAACTCCATCTATTGTCTCCTTGGCTTCATTGATTTCTCTGCCTGCCACCATCTTACAATGGGCTGATATGAACATCTTTGTTACTGCTTTTGTACTGTACATCAGAGTAATGTTGCAGCAGATTGAGGCCTAGGAGGAAGAATTAAACCCGCGCTACACAGAGCATGGTGAATTGCAGGATTTACATATCATTTTGAGACTTCAGGGATGGGACTCATTGCTGAATGCTGTTGTGTCTCAAAGGATGCTGTCGAAAGACAGACTGACAGAAAAGGAAGTGATTTAGATAGTTCCTGACAGCTTAATACACAAAATACAGACAAACTGGAGATTCACAGGAACCCAGCCCTTTTCACACACACACACAGCATATCTGACTCTGAATCTCAGGATGGTTCATGTGATTATCTAACTTTACTATGTCAGAACTTAAGGGGACAAATACATGACATGGATGGGTGTCTTGGATTCCGTTAGTAGTGATGGACACAAAGTCTTCCACTATCTGTGAAATCCATGCTGTAAGGATAGTGTCAGTATCTACAGCAGTGGTTCTCAGCCTTCCTAACGATGTGACAATTTCAGTTCCTCATACAGTGGGGACCCCCAAGCATGAATTTTTTGTTGCTACTTCTTTAACTGTAATTTTGCTATTATTGTGAATCATAATGTGATATCTGATATGCAGGACATCTAATCTGTGACAACCTGGGATCGAGCCCCACAGGTTGAGAACCTCTGGTCTATAGTGATACTTGCTTCTGAAGAATATCATCTTTCAGATAAAGCAACTGACCCTAATTCACTATTAATATATAGTTTTCCAAGATATGTCTAGTTGCTCTATAAATGTTGGAGTCATTTTTCTGTCAGTATTGAAAATAATCATAAAGGTAATCAAAGAACCTTTTATAGTATGATTTTAGTGTTCTTTCACATGAAGAACAATAAGTGGATTGAATCTGCAGAGTTCTAGGGCACTTTCTACCATTATCGATTTCAAGTTGCCAATCAGGTCACTGAACACAGAGTTACGAAAGAAATGAGCCCAAACTGGTTTCTATGAGGCATAAAACTGAGACTGATTGATTCCTTTTGTGCCATTTTGCTATGAAGCAGAAGCCGTCTCAACAAAAGCGTGAACTTAGGTAAAGGACGCTATAGAAATGCATGGACAGCGGACAAAGATGCAGAACACATTGTAATTACAGTAAGCTGTCATCTCAGAAACACCATTTGTATGATTGACATAGTTTGTACGTTAACTATGTTGGTTTTGTTTTCCTTTATTTTTCTAACAGGGTCTCTGGGTTCTATATGGCATATGATTGGCATCAAAATGAAGGGGTAGAAGCAAGTGTGAATAGACCCATTCCATAAGACTCTGAAGAATGGGCAGTTGAAGCAGAAAGGCTTTTTTATTATTATCATTTCTTGCTTAAAAGAGAAGAATTGCTTAATTATATATAAAGAATATTATTACATCCATTGATATGCACATTGAGATAAGTCTTCACATGGGTGTGTTTTGCAAGGCATTATATGGTTATTTTTTAATATCCTGTCACTTACATTCTAAACATCACTGAATTGAATTGGCTCCTACTCTGACTACACAGGGCAGTTTCACACTTCCTTCCCACGACATCTGCTGTTTTTTCTGCCTCAAATTCTTTTCTGTGACATGTGCAAATTCATAAAGGAGTGGTCACATTTTTTAAAGAAAATTGTACTTTCACATATATTGTATGTTATTTGAACACGTTTTATTGACCAAATAGGAGATGAAATCCAATGTACTGTTGAGATTCTATTGTCAAAGAATGGCGAACTATCTTATCAAATACTGAATAAACTAAAGTTATCTGGCCTTAGAGCATAGACAGCATCTTCCTTTGTCTGTGCTGTTGTAACTTGTATATCGAGTTGTGGTTTTATATAAGGCTCTTTATATCCTTGTGTGTTCAATAAACATTTACACCAGTACACTGTTAAACTGCTATTGTCTGAATGAACAGGACAGAGCTCTGAATTTTTCTCAGCAGTGCTCCCAAATTTGTGAATTTTCCTTTGTAAACATTGTTTTCTGTATCTGAACATGTATTATCATGAGCAAAGTTTAACAACCATAAATATAATATGTCCACATATACATACATTACAAATACTCTCATAACGCATCTTAAATAATAAAAACTTAAGATGAAAACACTAAGAATCAATGGTAGCATCTAAATCAAATGCTGCTAATATCAACACGCCCTGATGTAAAATTGCTTGCAAAAGAAAGGTGCAGCTGCGGTGTGAGCGATCAGTAGCCCTGGGTGTATTGACTCCTCTCCAGGGCATGCAGGCGGGCGAACATGTCTATGCACGTAAGGGATAGAAAAGCACATCAGACCCCCCTAGCCCTGGACTTGAGGGTGTTTTAGTGAATCTGGTTTGTTACTCAGGTGCTGGAATTTGATCTCTGGTGTTCACAACTTCTGATGTGAGCACTCTTGACTACTGAGCTAAGAACCTAATATTGTCAATGTTAATTTCTTTTACAGAGAAATGGCCTGCTCTCACTGCCTATCAAAGAAGTTTTTCTAATGTCCTCATCATAGTGTCTTTAATCATGCCATTAGTCTACATGTCATTTTAAATTCACTGTTAACAATTTTGTATATATTGTTCAGTTTAAATATATACAAAAAGAATATTTTAAACAAATACATTTTTGTTTAATGCCAGTTGCTATTTTTTTATCTTTTTTGACTTGTAACAAAGTTTATTAAGTAAATAAACTTTACTTAATAAAGGAAATCTGTAAAATCTACATGCATAAATTCAGAAATTTCATTTTTTAATAAATTCTGCCCATGCCTAATTATGGAAAGAACTATCCAAGGTTCTTATGATCAAGTTCCAGTAATGTTAGAGTTAGTTTATATATCTCCTCAATTACTTTTAGAAGTTCCTTTTTATATCTGTGAGTGACTAGCTATGTACTATCATACGATATTTACAGTTCATCCACAAAAGAAATCTAAAAACACCTTACACATTAAACAAAACCTGTTGCACATGCTCAGATGTAAAAGCTATCTAGCATTTAAGCAAAAACTTATGAGATGATCTACATAGCTCTGGGCATGGAGATGAGTTCCTAGATGCAGCATTAAAAGACTTATCCAGGAAATTAAAACTAGATGTTAGACTCTACTAAAATTTAAAACTTACGTTGAGACAAACTATTGTTAAAAGAATGAAAAGATTAACTACCCACAAAGGAAAACAAAATCTGCGCAGGAGTGTTTTCAGGTGACATAAACAAAGAATCTTGAAACTCAAAATAAAAAAAGAAGCAAATGGTTAAAATGGGTAAACTTTAAAGGAAATACTTACTACCATGGCATATAAGCATGCAAACACACCAGCATTTATGATTAGAAAAGAAACAAATTAAAATACCACAAAATGATAGTCTCTTTACCTATATATACATTTAAAATCCTAATGATAATGGCCACAGAAATCACAAGTCGTTAGTGAGGGTGTAGAGTGACAGGGACACTCCTTCATTGTTGGAGAAAATACAAAATGACACACTCACTTTGGAAAACAATAAGCCAGGTGTTTTTTTTACAGGTCTGACATTGCCTTTTCATGCACACTAACAAGGACACAACTAGATACTTACCCTCTCATTTAAAACTTCATATGCATGCACACAAACACACACATATAGAATATGGAAGGTACACAATATATTCACCATATATATCTTGTATATCTATATGATAGTTCCAAACTGGAAGCAATTAACACATATTTAACAAATGTATGTAAGTAAATTAATGAAAGAATACTAAGAAAAATATATTATCTAAAATATATAGCACTAATGAATAAATCCACTACAATTTCAGCTCAATGGATAATGCATAATTGATAAATATATGACATATATGTAGATTAATGTAAGTAAACAGTTAATACAAACATAAACACATGGCACTACAATAAAATACTATTAAGTCATGAAATGAATGACCTCTCCATCTACATGAGAACATTGATGAATTAAAAATACATTCTGCAGTAGAAGACACAACTCTAAAAATGCTGAAGTTGCATGAGCATAATTGTATGACATTCTGAAAAAGACAAAACCTTAAAGAGACTGACAGTCTCTCTACTTATATATGTAAGCATTTAGGTGTTGGGAAAGACTGTACAGATATGACAATAGTAATTTTTCAGGTAATGATATCATTCCCAATGGTAACTGAGAGTCCATTAATATTCCTTTTAAAACCCGTTCATTTGTTCTGGAATTGTAAAGCTAATAGAAGATAAAGTAGAGAAATTCCTTATTTTTCATAATTCCATATATAGAGGAAATGTCTTGTGATCACATTCACAAAGCATGACCCAGTTCACTTGCGTTCCTCCCTCTCCTGCTAACTTCTTTCTTCTCAATTAGTCCCGCCCCTAGTCTCTATGTGTTGTGGGTGTGTCCATGAGTTTTGGAGACAGATGCATCTGTTGTGTACGCATAATCATGACAACCATACTGTAGCCAGAAGGATGTTTGCTGTAACTCTCTTATCCATCCTCTGGCTCTTACAAACTCTACCTTTTCTGTAGCACCATTGTGTGGTTAAAACCATAGCAGTCACTTATTTTCTGCTCCTTTTTTTTTTTGCTGTTTATAAGTATCTGCATTTGAAGAAGTCTCACTATGTAGCTCAGGATGGCATCAATTCTCTTACCTTTGCCTTCAAACTTAAGATGACAGTTGCAGATCACAATGCCGCAAAAGAATGCAACAAAAATATTCATATATTTTATCATAAACAAATTAATGTTTTATAAAATCAAATAAAATAGAACTACATAGCATTATGATTACTCTCATTATTCCCTAGATCTAAATATTTCTATATGATTTTTTCTATGGAAGATGTAGCTTCCTAAATATTTGTTTGTACCTCCGTTTTGGGCAATGCCCATGTGGATAGCCATAGCTGATGATTATGAGATACAAACAGCATATATGAAATGTGCTGTGATTATGTAAATGATTGCTTTTAGAACATAAAATGAAAAATTATAGATATTTGAAATAGAGTGTGATTCGCAAGTATATTCTTTTCATGGAGTAAGAAAAGGAAGTTTCTCATTCCTTTGGGTTTCATATTATATTGAACAGTGTGAATGACCTGTGAAACTTAGCTATACAGATACTGAAAATGTTTGCCTTGCTTGATGTTGTAATGTAAATCTCTCCACTCTTTATCTTTGAGTTTCTTCTCCCCACAGTTCGCATTCCCCAAAGCTGCCTATTTAGCAGCGTTTTATGTGACTGTCTTGGCACCTAATCAGAATAGGAAGGCATAAAATTCATATAATTCTCCAGCCTTGTTCTCATTCCACTGACAGATCTCCCCTTAAGGACCAATTTCTGAGAATCCTGACACCTGTTTCCTTGAAAAGTAACCTGGAGAACTCCTAATCGCCTCTTACTATTCACATAAAAATGCAATGTGGTTTTAAACTTTAAAAATGACATCAGCCTTAGCATTCTTTATATTCCAATATATACGATGTATATAATACATTTGAGATATTTAGGAGCTAGAGATTTAGTTCAGTTCATGCTTGCCCTGAAAATTAGAGGACCTGAGTCTGAGCCTAAGCAGCCATGTAAAAATGCTACATGCTTATTGCCCCTATGACTGGGAGACAAGAACAGGCAAATTCTTGGAGATTCTAGCCATTTAGTCTAGCCCATCAATGACCTCCAGGTTCAGTGAGATACCGTCTCAGAAAATGTGGCTGACTGTCAAATTTTAAAACAAGTAAACTGAGTGCTCTTTGGATTGGAGAGGGAGGGGGAGGGGAGTGGGAAGTTGGGGATGGGGAAGAGGGAGGGAAAAGGGAGGCGGGGAGGAGGCAGAAATTTTTAATAAAATAAAATAAAAAATAAATAAAATAAAGCAAGTTAACTGGCTTTTCTTTACACATGAGCACATTGTGGGTGTGTTTTCCCATTCCTTAAATCAATGCATTTCCTTTCACTCTTAGTACAATGAGTGCTTAAGTTATAATTTCTAAATATCTGTTAGCTCCTCAGATGACCACTGTTGAATTATGGGCACTCTTACAGTAATTAGCACAATCATAATCATATTGTAATTATATAAAGGGTCAAATAAGAAAGAACCAACTATTTTAAATGCAAGACATTTAAATCTACTTGAATCCAATGTGAATAATATTCATGAACTATTCTAGCCTTCCTCAATGAGGGTCACTTTCAATTACAGACATGAATATATTTATTCATCAGTTCACAATAAAACTCCCAGAGAGGTTAAGCAATAAATGACACTTCCTTTCTTGCAATATGTAAGTAAGCCTCTTACAAAAAGACAACTCAAGCCTCCATGATGAATTCCCTTGTCATCTTACAGCTGTATCATCATCTTTTTGTGAAATTGATGTATGTACATTACACTACTATTGAAGACTCATAATTTGTCATGACAGTTATCAGATCAGTCGGCTTTATTCATTTTATAGCAATAAAATTTTCACTTTAGAATTCTCAAATAAAGAAAACATATGTCCTGACAAATAATGTATAAGGAAGTAGTTCTTATGCATTGTATCTAAAACTCAGACAAAACGTAATTATCATTATGACCCACAGAAATGAAATCTTAGAAAAACACTCCCTTTACTGTATAACATACAATGTATCTGAAACTCAGACAAGAAAATCCAACCTTTTGTTAGTTGCAATAAAACATATAACACATATATGTGTGTGTGTTTGTGTGTGCTTTTATTTTATTTATATATTATATATTTTATTTATTTATATAATATATATATGTACCCAGTATTTATATGAATTTCTGCTCTCATTCACTTATTATCTGATTTTAATCTATAAATGACTAAGGTGTTCATTTAATTTGTACACTGCTAAGGTGAAAATTCTAACCAATTAAATTATATCTCATAAAGGCAATTGTCCTTTAGCCCAAACTATACCAAATTAATTATTGTCTCTTTCAGTACTCCTATTAATTTCTCATTTAATCATTGTCATCCATTAAGGGAATTCTCCTATCTATTCATCTCCTGGACAAAGGATATTGAAATGAGAAATATTTTTGACATTGGATTATATCCTCTTCATCTTATAATGTCTGTGATTAGATTCACGCAAAATTTTCTCATTTCTCTATTCTTAATTCAAAATGTATAAGAAGAGTATTTTAAGTACATCTAATAACATAAAAGACTTATTTTTAGTTTTATCTTACCAAAACATAAACAATCCAAAGAATGCTTTATATAAGACAGATATGATATTTTAATAGATTTGTAAACTTCAGTAATTTCATTTTGATTATTACTCATGAATACTTTCTAATTTTAAGTTGAATATAATGTGTAGTAACAAATAGTTTATTCACCAAGTTTGAAATTAGAATATATACCTGACTAACTTATAATGAGAAAATAACATCTCAAAATTGAACACATATCTATTTATATTTTATCAGCACATTAAACAGTAAGGGCCATCGTTGTAGCTGATTTTTTTTTGTAGAAATATAACAACATTTGCTTATTAATAGAAGCTCTTCTCTAAGAAAGGAAGTACTCTTAATCTATGAAACTTTGAATGAACCTATAAGAGTAGTAGGAACTCTGGATAAAAAAGTTATCTACCATGCTGTGAGCAGACAATAAAAGGGTTTTTCAAAACGCAGAGTGGGCAACTTTCAGCTAGCCCTGCCAAGGTATACCAATAAGGGAACAGGCGACGACACTCAACAGAGTTATAGAAGATGCTTATTGGGGGAGGAGTGTGGAGGAGAAGGAAAGAGAGAAGGGCCATCTCAACATGGGGGCATGAACAAAGCAGGCAGGCAGAGAGACAGAGAGAACAGACAAGAAGGGAGGCAAGAGACGAGAAAGGCAAGAGAGACAAGAGACAGAACAGCGACTGGCAAACACATTTAAAGGGGTGCCCATGATGTCGTAACTGTCTCAGTAGCCAAGGCAGGCTGTTGCATGGCATGCTAACAGGTAATATAACTCAGAGAAAGTTTCTCCATACCTATTGCACAGGTTGGAAGCAGCCCAGGACCTAGGTATGACATACAGGCTATATTCTTTTTTTTTCTTTTTTTTCTTTTTTATTTTACTGATTTTTTTTATTTTTTTAATTTTTTATTGAGAAAAAGAAAAAAAAGTTTCCGCCTCCTCCCAGCCTCCCATTTCCCTCCCCCTCCTCCCACCCTTCTCTCCCTTCCTTCACTCCTCTCCCCCTCCCTCTCCAGTCATGGTTCCCTGCCCTGTGGAAAGTCCAAGGTCTTCCCCCCTCCAGTCCATGTCTAGGAAGGTGAACACCCACCCACTGAGACAGTGGGGCTGATCTATTGGAAGCTCACCAAGGCCAGCTGGACTGTGACTAAAAAAGCATGGGATTAAACCGGACTCTCTGAAACATGACACAATGAGGGCTGATGAGAAGCCAAGGACAATGGCATGGGATTTTGATCCGTATTTTAATAAATACAGATTGCCTGAAGATCAGAAATTAAACAGCCACACTTGTCAGCCATAGAGACCAGACAGTGAGATTTGTATGAATTCTTGTCTGAGAATGGCCTACATAGGATCATATATTTAAATGCTTAGTCCCAGTTGTTGTAACTGTTGAGGAAGGACTAGGAGGTGTGTCCTTGTTGGAAGTGTGACAATGGGAGTGTGACTTGAGATTTCAAAAATGTCCTCATTATTCCCAATTTTCTCTTTTCCCTTGTGCTTATGCATCAATTTGTGGAGTATCAGTTACTATTGCAGCACCATCTTTGCCTTTTTGACTGGTGCCATACAAGATGGTCATGGATGCTAATCTTCTAGAATCCAATCCCCAATAAACTCTTTCTTATATAAATTGCCTAAATCATGCTATCCTGTGACAGCAGTAGTGAAGTAATTAAGACAGAATGGATAAAAGCAAGTTACTAAGGTTTTTCTAATAAATGTTTTGAGAAGGCACTACAGTTCCCATGAAAATTTAGAGAGCCATAGTAGCTTGCCTATTCATAATTTATTACAGAAAAGCAGTCAAGCTTAGGCATTTTAAATACAACATCAAGAATACTTGAAGAATGATTAAAAATAGCAAATATATAAAATGAAATAAAAGAAAACATTTATCCATGGAACAATTTGTTCTTAAATAAAATATATATCTTCCTCAAAATGTTTCCTCTTTCTTGAAGGTTAACATTTGGCATTCAAAGTCTTTTGTTGTTGGTTTTCCATCTGTTATGTGCTGGTGGCTTCAATCAATCTAACCATTTCTTCCAGAACATGGTCTTCTCATATATTCTTTGTAGGGAGTACTGGGAACTGTGAGTGAGCAAAGTCCTGCGTGAATGTCTATTTTGACATGAACACAACCTGTCAAAGACTCTGAGACCAATTGGCCATGGTAAGTTGGCAAAATCATTACACATATGAGCCAATCTCAAGAGGGGTGGCCAAGCTTTCCCTGAGAGCTGAGTGCATGCCTTTATGAATGATTGATTGGTATGTACAAAGTCTAGCAACTGCAAATCCTTCAACCTGAATGTAATAGCACCAGAGTTCTCACCTATAAAGACTACCTACCAGTATTAACTGATCCCTTCCCCTATGCTGTACCTAACAAATATGCCAAGGTTGAAGATTGTGACAGTAATGATTAGAAAATCCACCCTGACTCCAGCTTCATGAACGGGTGGCTCTGTGTCTATTCTTTCTTCTTTCCAGTATTACCTCTAGCCAGGTTTTTCATACTCATGCCTGCTTTAAATTAATTGATATAGAAAATTAATCATCATTAAACTAATTGCAATAAAGACGTCCATGCTTATTCCATAAACTAAGTTTTAAACTTTCAGAACTTTTATTTCAGTTTGCATAGGCCATCAGGCTATGAACTAATAGTCAGAAACTATTGCTGTTATTACTAGAAACTCTTAAGCTCATGTTGGTGAGACAGTTGCCTGATAGGTACTTTATCTGGAAGGCCAATATCACTTTCCCAATGTGCTTTGCAGTTTTCTTTTAAGATTCTTTTCTCTGTTATTTTGCAGTGATATTCTTGATGCTACAAATCCCAAGTGACACAAAAATGGAATATATAATTTCATTATAGAATATAAAGCTTTGAAATCTTTAAATGGACCTTCTAAAAAGGCTCTAAACTTATGAAGCTTAAATACCATGGTGGATGATTATTGGTATTTCCCAAAGGAAGATGAGCTTGCTTTGATGGAAGATGTAATCCCCTTAGTGTGCTTGCTACATGGAATTCTAAACATATTCAAATGAAATGATTTTAAGCTGGATAGCAACTGAGAACCTGTATGGATTTTGTTCTTCTGTATTTCCTCTAAATAACAAGACTGAGAGTTGAAGTTGTAAAAGTCCTCAGCATGAATAGAAAAAGAAACAGAAAAACAAGGCACAATTAGACAATTTGTTGAATAACTAGTTCCCTGTAATTGTTTCCTTGTACATGAAAATGTCACCATGGTTTTATTCAGTTTTCTTAAATAGAAGCCACAACCATACCAATGAACAGTCATAACAAATCATTGACTTGCTACAGCAGCATCTACATGCATCGTTATAATGATTAAAGGACAAGTACTTGCAGTGTTCATTTATTTGCCTTGCAATATTGCTTGGTTGCAACAATCCTGTATGAGTAACTTTCCACAGAGAAAGGAAACAAGATTGGAACTGATCTAGAGGTTTTATTGAAGATTTTATCAGACATTTGCAATCCTATTAAGTTCACAAATAACTACATAAGTTACCAGAATTAAAATGATTTAAATTAGTATGTTTTTATCTCTAGAGGAGTGCAACAGTATTAAATATTATGAATAAACTGGATATAGATTTTGGCCTTATTCAGAATAGCAGCATGTAGAATAGCAGTGCACTGGGCAGTAGAATCTTCAATACAGACAATTCTCTTCCCAGGAGAGGAAGCCAACCTTAATCAACCATGTTGCTAAGTAAGGATATTCAGTAGGCTAAGTATATTTGTCTATTTTTCACTTATGATGCTATAATTTGCAATGGTGTTTTAATTCATCAGGACATTCATTAGTCATTGGAAATCAAAGGGCATATGCATATAAATGGCATTACAACCTTTGTAGGAATTTTAATAAGGGAAACCTAATGCAGAAAGGGAGGAAAGAGGATTTGACATTTAGAAGGTCAGTTTGTGGAGTGATATTTGTATTTGGTATGGGTATTGTGGGCATTTAGAGATACACAGGCTATGAGGTGTTGATGCAAAGAATGTGACTGAACAGAATGATAGGAAGTAAAGTAAACAACAGTGCCCATGCTTGTGCTTCTTGAATTTAGAATGAGAATGTCTAACCTGGAAACAGTGAGAACTACAGACACAGAATGAATTATTTGAAACTTGGCCTGAGGAGGAGCTCAGACAGTTCTATAAGTTGTGAGCAAATAAAGAGTATGGCTGGACTTGTGTATTAAGAGAACTAACTGGTGATGGGAGAAGATGTGTCGAAAGGGATTATACCTACTGGTAAGTTGATTGTGCTCCACCTAAAAAACTCCATCATGCCACTTGCTCAGGGAAGGGGTGCTGAGCCCTGGGCATGGGGTCTCAGCCACTTTCCTCTTGACCCATGGTGGACACATAACCATCTGGACCCGAAGTGGGTGACTGGCATGAGCCCCCCAAATAGAGCCAGTGCTGTTCCTGTAACTAGCATGAACCAGGAAGTCTTCCCTTAAAGAAACCACGCAGTTCTTGCCAATAACGCTGAGTCAGAAAACCACTTAAAGGTGCCACATCTCTATTTGCTACCAGCAAACAGCAAGCAGCTGTATTAAATTCTGTTTTATTGTGTGTGTCTAGAATTCCTTTCCAAACTTTCTCAGGTTTTAAGTGGGATTTAGTTGGCCACATTGGTGCCAGTCTGTTGTAACATATACAGAAAAATTTCCCACATCACTTTTGTTCATGGTGTTTTATCGTAACAACGGAAACCTAAGACAATTAGCGTGAACAGAAAGAGAACTGACAGAAATCGACCCAACGTGCATGGAGATAAATCTCATTGGAGATTGCTGATAAGCACAAAAGATGTCCCTGGGTTCAATACCCAGCAGGAAAGACAAAATAAATCAACCAAAAACACAGAAATAAAGTTGCCAGGTAACAGAACTTAAGAAAATTAAAGATGGAGCTCATTATAAGGCCTTTGAGAAACATATTGGTAATTGAAAAGAATTTAAGATTAATGAATATTATTAGGCAGGCTTTCTAATGGGGAAATTACCTCTTTTTTCTTAAAACACTTTCTGTTTATGAATGAAAAACCTGGGAATAATTGCCTTATTAATCATCTGCTCTTTCTTTTAAGATCAGCTTTAGACTAGAAATTGGTTTTAAATTATTTTTTGCAGTTAGCATAAAATTTTTTATATATGATTTTAATATACTTTATTTCTACATTTTTCAATTCATTTTTTCTTTCCAGTATTTTGAACATAATGCTTTATGAATACTATAAAAAAAAAACATGAGATGGTATCTCTTTTTCTCCTCTGCCTAGAAACACATATTATTGATGTATCTACATTAAGGAAAAATAGGCATTCCAATGTTCTTTTGTTAGTATATCATGTTCCCTATTCTTTTATGATGGGTAAGATCAATAGTTTATTACAGGAAGAGTTTCTTATCAATGTCATTTAAAAATGACAATTCATGGAATGTAAAACAATGAGATATTTCCTGTCTCCTTCTTTTATTACAGAGCTAATCCTAAAATGAGCAATTTTGGTAAGAGATAGATTTTTGCTCATAAATTTTATATTACTTTCCCTTTCTGTTGAACAGATTCCAATATTTGCTAAGTAAATGAAAACTTAAAAATGAAGCTTGTCTTAGAGTTTAAATAAATCACTCCCCTGTGATATATCTAATTATAAGATATTTATGTACATAGCTCTGAAAGTGTGAATCCATTGATCAGTGACTGATTAAAGGCACACAAGTGCTCGAAGTTGCAGAAATGTAAAATAACAAGAAAAAGTTACTTCTGAGGGAGTTTGTCTCGAAAATGACTATAATACAATTCAGTCGGAGTGGAAACAAATGGCATAGTAGACAGACATGTCCTGTCATGTAGTAATGGCATTCACAATGCCACACCTACTTGAACGATTGAATAGCAGGCCATGTCAGGGAAATGTATAGAAGACATGCCACTTTGCTGAGTATGGCTGTTCCACATGTTTTGGTATCTTCTTCAGCATTATCTGTTTCCAGGAAAATTAATAGTTATACAGAAAACAGTAAGTGCTGAGTTTATTTTGTTCTTTGAAGGGTCAAGCTGACAAGGTTAAAATGCTGGTGTAGGAGAGTTTCATGTTTTCTGCTTGCTATTTTCATATAATTTTCCTAAAGAACATATCAGAGATTTAAATGCCAGTTAGATAAGAGCCTTCTAAACCTTTGATAAATGTGAGTGACTGTTTGACATCAACAGGAACAGACAACTCCAAGGCATTTTTGATAGTTATCTGAAGTTGTTGTACCACTCTAAATACTTGAGAGACGTACATACAAGTAGCATTCTACAGACTGAGTAGCTTGAATTTAGAAATATATGTGCATATACATATGCATAACTGAATACAGCAAAAGGCTATTAATTTAAAAGATAGCAAGGAGGGGTATAAGGCAGACTGTGGAAAAATGAAAGGAAAGGAAGAAAAGTGATTACATTATAATCTAAAAATAATAAATAATGAAAAAGAATTCTCATATCTGCAGGTCAAACTGTCCAGAGGCTAGCTTTAATGGAATTTCATTTTATTTGTATGTTATATGATCCCAGCTACTATTAGTTAAAAGCAGTGAGTATGAAAAATAACAATAGATGTGTCAAGTGGAAACTGCAAGGTGATACAAGGACTGTGTACTTGTGTATCCAGTATGTATTCAAATACCAAGAAAGCCCATACTTCTTGTTGTACTGTCAAATCTTCTTGTAACAAATCTTTGGAAGACAAAATGTCAAGAAGTGATGGTGTAAATTAATCCACAAAGATCCAGGCATGCTGTCAGCACCCTTCCAATGATTCTAGAAGCAAGCAAAAAAGCTCCTTCAAATATTGTCATGAAAATTGGACAGCATTACCTCTTACTTCATTCCTTATGACCAACAAATAAATATTTATGATTCTGTACTGAGGTGAAATGGCTGGTAGAAACTTTTCATTTTAAATGACCTTAAGAATGACCAAATTCTCATTTATAATTTTGGAGAAAATGAAGGTTGGAAAGATCAAATGACTTAGTCAAGTTCACCACACAGCTATTTAGAAGTAAGACTAGACATGGAAAACATATCTGAACTTGCAGTTTAGTGATTCTGTTCATACTCATGCACTAAGCTTCATTCTCTAAGCAGAAAAATGATTTTGGTCTTTTCATAATGTGTAAAACATGATGACATAAACACATAGCAATTCTCTTACTTAAATTTGATACAATCCTGAAACTATATGAAGTATACATTTAGGAACACAGACAAAGAAAATAAGTGTCCAAATACTTAGTGGGGTGGTTGTATTTCCTTTGGCTCACAGTAATTAGATTAGATTGCAAAAGGCTTTGTAAAATATTTGCAACATACCTTTTAAATTTTTATTATTTAGAGAGGAGATTGGGCGTTCCATGGCATATGTGTGGAGGTCAGAAGACAACTTGTACTGGTGAGTTCCCTCCTTCTTCCACATGGGTCCGAGGGATCAAATTCACATTGTCAGGCTGGTGGAAAGTGCCTTTTCCTGCTGAGCTATGCCCCTCTGGCTCTAATAACTCCAATTCTGACTATCTGCGTGCAAACTTTTCCATACTTTGGTGCTGACTGCGCCTATGCAATAGTGAGCTGCCATTTCATTCTTCCTTATCTATAATTAAACTATGTAGAACATGTATTAAGAGTTGCACATACTGTAGTTACTGATAACATGCTACAAAAGTACTACTATTTATAGAGAATCAGACATAGACAAACTAGTCATATAGTTTTTTTGTCCTCAAGAGTGTCTACATTTGCCTTTGAAGGAAGGAACTCTTGAGGTCAAGGTCATAAACAGAGGTACATGGGAGAAATTCCTAAGAACTGCGAGCCCTAAGCAAGCATGTGGGAAATAAGCAGATGACTTCAATTTACTGTGTCATTACTCAACCCATTCCTGACACTGTCATAATGCACACACAGACACACAGACACACACACACACACACACACACACACACGAGTACAGAGTTATATTCCCACATGCCTGATACTGGAAATACAATATGTCAAAACAGATTTAGAGAAGAAGGTGTGAGCTGATAGATGGCATGCACTCATGTTAAGTAAAGATGTACAAGCATGCACCTTGGTTTCCCCAAGGCAACTGAAAGCCCCCAGTTGCTGCTTGATCATTTTTAAAGAAAAATATCTAAAACTATGCAGAATAAAGGCTGGTGGTATTGAGTATTGAACATCTTTATAACTTGACAATGCAAAGTCAAATTTTACTACTTTGCTTGTATTATTTTAGTTAAATTAACAAATAATAGCTATGTATTTAGTAAGAGCAGTCGGATATCTTTGTAAAGGTATACACTGTAGAAAAAGTCAAGCTAATTGACATGTCCAATAACTCTTCAGTTTGTTTGTTTGTATGGTGATGTTCAAAATCTGTTTTTATGAAATCCATAAAAGTTTAGAAGGGTATTACCATGTGACCAGAAGTTCTTCCGTCTAAAAAATTGAAATAAATTTTTGAATATTTGCCTAAATATCAGAGACAAAAACAACTTAAATACTCATTATTTAAAGAGTATTTAGTATATATACATAATGAAATTTCAATTGAACATTTTTTTTTTTTTTGGTTTTTTCGAGACAGAGTTTCTCTGTGATTTTGGAGCCTGTCCTGGAACTAGCTCTTGTAGACCAGGCTGGTCTCGAACTCACAGAGATCCGCCTGCCTCTGCCTCCTGAGTGCTGGGATTAAAGGCGTGCGCCACCACCGCCCGGCTTTCAATTGAACTTTTTAAAAAAGTTGTTTGGCATGTAAAATAATGCATTAAATATTGTGGAATTATTCATAAAATATAGCAGAAGAGATTATAGAATTCAAACATCTTCTATGTACTTCAGTTTTAGATTAAATAATATAAAACATTCTATGATGCTATGTGTTTCCTGCTGAACATTAAAAACAGATTTATAAAATACAGAATTGTCTACATGTCTCAGGTTAGGACCAGGGTTGTCTAGAGACTTTATCCTAATACATAAATTGTTATATATATACATATATATCTTATATATATATATGTATATATCTTATATATGTATATATATATATAACAAACAAATATATATAAAACAAATGAACTTAAAATGAAAAAGAAAAGGTTGTATATTCATTACAATATGCTTATTTTCTTACGTATTGCAAACATTTGACATTGAATTCACAGACACAATCATCTGTAGTTCATGGACCTACATAATAAGACTATTCTAAGATTCAGTGAAGCTGTTTTTCTACTTTATTGTGTTTGGCTTCAACAAACAATTTTACTATACGTTGTAATGTAATCCTATGTAGTTTTTTTTGTTAGAAGAATTTAAAAATTCAGTTTTCAGACCATTAGATAATTATTATATCATTTACTACATCACATTATTGTATCACAAAGCATAACAATACGTGTAATCCAGATGTGTAGGTTAGATGATGCTACCTGTTAAAAAATCTGATGTCATTTAGTCATGAGTCTCAGAAGACTCAACTACAATAGTGAATTTCTGAGTTCATGAAAAGAACTGATCGTTTAGAATATTTTTTAAAGTTCTTAGTATCTACAATTACTAGGAATAACTTCTCACCCAGTAGAATCTAAATTAAAAAGAAAGAAGTTCTTTTCATGATTCTCAAATAGCATATAGCAAATAGAGGTTGCATCTAAACAGAAATTAGGTGGAAGTCTTTACGACAATACGGTAAAAGAAAAGTGAGAAACTGACTTTCTGTAACTATAAAAACACTGGATTTATGTATTTTGAATATCTGTATATTTGTAAAAGAACATATTTTTTGTATAAATATACATTAAAGTAATACTTCCCATTGTATAGAAAGATGTTTTATATTGAAAACATTGTTTTAATGTTCCTCAAACAATTTTCAAGCAAATGGAGAGTTTGTAGCTTCACTGAAGTCAGATGACAATTTTTGTACACTGGATAAAAATTGACTAATATAGTCACTTGTGTTCCAGATATTTATCTTGATGGTTTTACATATTTGGAAAGGAATGTTTTCTCTTTTGTGTAAATATAGATAAAGTAGAGTAATACTTCATGTTGTTTTGAAAGACTACTCCTAATAAAAATATTGGCCTGAGAGTTCCTCAACTAGTTTAAAGCAAATAGAAGTTGTATATCCATTGAAATCACATAGAAGTTTTGGTTCAGGAGATAAAAATTGATTAATAGAGTCATTAGAGCCCTGAAATAATTGATTGCTTATTTTGAAAATACTGTGTATTTTGAAAACATATTTTCTCCTTAATAAAGTAAAATAATATTCTGGGTTCATTAAAAAGATGGCTTATAATAAAAAACAAATATTGGTATTTTTTTAATTAACAACATGGAATAAAAATAATGCATATGGAACTGATTCTCTGTGTCCCTAGAAACTGACACAGTGGGAATAACTATGACAAAAAATGTTGACTTACACAAAATCTGGTTTCTTTCTATCTTCCTGATAAGTGTTCTTCTTTTCAGCACAGATAGTATCCATATAATTAACTCCAGACCCACTCCTACTTCAGTCCTTTTTCAAGGCACTGGAGGATCTGATATTAGTCAACGACTGTAGATATTTAATAGGGCTAGCAACTATTACAGTGGATATCAATCATCGATCTGTGTCCTTTAATGTTTTTCTTTGCCCTTATGGTTGCTTCAGTTTTTGTATTAAAGATACACTTAAAAGATGACATAAGACCAAGATAAAAGACATTGATCCAGACTATTAGACATCATTATAAATGTTTTAAAATGCAGATATTTTAATTTCTTTAGATTCTAATTTAATTAACTTCTCTTTTTTCCTTTACTCAGATATTTTTAAAGTTTAGAATTGTTTCTTATCTATCTAATTTTTGATCAAGACTAATGGCCTGTCTTAGCTAGTACTTCTTAGAAACTGGAAGTCCAATGTATGATCTTTATGTTCTGGATCTCTTGAATCAGAATTTTCCCAGAGGAAACCAATAACACAAACTTTTGTATAGATTAACAATATTTAATTTATGCTTCTGATTAGAAGTACTGAGAGTATGCGTGGATTCAATAATCTACACATTTTGAAATGCAGCATATATCTTGTAGTGTTTAAGGCAATGGAAGTCCATGGTTCTTACATCTGGTTACAATGCATAGCAGACTCAGTAGCTCTTAAAAGATTCTGGTATAGGAAGAACACCATAGGTGTGAGGCTAGCATGATCTACATAACAAGTTCTAGGAAAAACGGGGCTACATACAAAGACTTTGTGTCAAAAACAAAAAGAAACATATTAATAATATATTCTAACATTTAATTAACAGAAGTCCATGTTTTAAAAATCTTTTCTCAAATGAATCTAATGTAGAGCCAATTTGAGAAGCCCTAACCTAGAAAAACTACTAAATTCTCACATATTTATTAATGTAACTATTTTTTCACCACTAGAAAGTCATAGTTATTCATTATATCTACATAAATCTAGTTATTTATGAGCATAAGCATTTATATCTGCATTCCTCTTATGACCTTCTCAGGTAAATATATAAAATGCATAGTGTTTGCTTATATTTTCTTGATTAAAACATTTAATGATATTTTACTATTTATTAGTTTTAGCAAGACAATTTTTAGAAATATAAAAATAGATATATTTGTTTTTAGATATTCTGTTTTACTTAAAATTGTCTAACTTTGTTTTCAAGAGACCTTGCTCCTTTTATTTTAATATTGTTAAATATTAAATTTATATACCAACTACAGTTGCCATTTTATCCTCTCCTCCCGCACCTTCACTTTCTCTTCACCCCACTCCCATCCACTTCTCAGACAGGGTAACGTCTCCCATGGGGAGTCAAACAAAACTTGGCACATCAAGTTGATGCAGCACAATGGAGTATTACTTAGCTGTAAAAAATGACATCATGAAATTTGCAGGCCCTATTGATTTTTGTGTAAATTTTCTTTGCTTTTTCACTATTATGTGGATGCAGTTGCCCCAGGTTGGGTGTCATTTTGTAGGCAGAGACTGCTTTATCATTTCCGGGCTGCTCAGACTCAAATAATAACACTGAAACTGTATTAACTGCAAAACTATTTGACCGATGACACAGGCTTATTATTGACTAGCTGTTATATCTTAAAATAACCTGTTTCTATTATGCTGTGTATTGCCACAAGTTTGTGATTTATTGGATAAGGTTCCTGTGATCATCTCCTTCGCCAGCTACATGGCATTTCCTTGACTCTGCCAACTCTCTCTCTATATATCTCTGTTCAGATTTCCTGTATGATTTACACTGCTAAACCATTGACTAGAACAGCTTCATTCATCAACCAATAAAAGCAACATATATACAAAAGGACATCCCACATTATTTTTCCCCTTTCTGTCTAGAAGAGTTTAAATTTAACATAGTAAAATTATATAGAACAAAACAGGTATCAAGCAAGAATTACAGTTACAATATTTTTTGTGAGTTACTATCTGTCTTGATCTCTTCAAAGACCTCAGAAACATATAATAAGTAAACAGCAAGTGCCATGGAAGCAACTTCCAAAACTCTAGACATCTTGCTGCCTGGACAGTCAGCCAAAGTTTTTCTGTAATGTTTCGGCATCCATCTTCAGCCTACAGGCCCATAGTATCTGGCAAACTTTTCCATGAAGCCTGAAATTTCAAAGACTGTTTTGCTTATACTGAAAGCTTGTCACTCACTTTCTTCTGTATCCTAGAGAATTTCTGGCAGACTCTTTCGTGAAGCAGAAACCCTGAGGTACTGGCTTGCCTTCTTTAGGGAAGTTCAGTACTCATTTTGGCGGGATTCTGCATGTTCAGTTTATACAGCATACCATCAAGCAGTCCAGGAAAGAGCAGTTTCTTGCCCAAATTGTTAGCCTTATCACATTGAAGACGAATTTCATAACAGGGTTCTTCAATGCCTATCATCTTATCTGAAGTAATTGGTGGTGTCAGAAGCAAATTTGTCTCACTGTCAAGAAAAGTCTAATTACTGAAAACATTCGCATTTCCATTAAATGCCAAATTCTGTAGGTCTTTGATGTGCTGAAGATTATCTATCTAGCCTAAATGTGTCTTTATATATCTAGAAAACCTAACTAAAATAGTTAAAAGTTTGATTATTACAATTTATATCTATTAATCTGTAATTTTTAATTATACATTGCATTTTTAAATAAATTGTAAACATAATCCCTTAAACAAGAACAGAAATAGATAAACACTGTATAACAAAATAGAGCTTAAATTTGTATCAATAGACCAAGATCTATACCAATGTAAAGTATAGATCTCTATATCATATCCCCCTTTAAATGAAAATAAACATTTATAAACAATCATTTTGGAAATTTGGCCATAGTTTTCTTCAAACTGCTTTCTGCTGTTTGTTGGACAAACTACATTTAGGGTTCACAGAAACCTCTCTGGGGGTCTTGTTCCATCAAACCACATTAGCCTGAAAGAAATCCATAGTTTCTCATCTGTATACACAAGAATAGAACCTCTTTTCTAAAGCAACATATTCTTAGACCCAACCTTTGAAGTCAAGATACCTTTAAAAAAATGTATGTTGGTTTAGCTTAACAGTTCCCACCATCAAATATCCCCCTGCAGTCAAAAATTAAAAGAAAACACAATAACATTCATAATACAGATTCTCTGTGTATATTCCATCTCCTTTAATCTATGACTCTCTGTAATCTTTTATATTACTTGAACTGTCTCTTTAAAGACTTTGTTTATTTTTAAACTATTTCTTTTTATAACTGTCTATACTCTTTCTTTTCTCTCCCAAACCTATGTACATTTATCCAACACTGTGATCTATTCAGAGGTCTTTTTTTTTATCTGAATCTGTCTTATTGTATATCTGTAATTATTTTCTGACCAGGAACACTTTTTTTTATGCTAAGCAGGTATGACTAGGACCAACTCTGTGGTGCCCTGCCTATTTGTTTTACCCATTCCAACATGGCAGAAGCATCTTCAATGCCTCTGGTAGCCATGCACTCTGCCCCAGCTCCTTAGATGTAAAGGGTCTATGGCACTATTAAGCAATTTGTAATATACTGCTTATAGATTCCATTTAAATGTTCTGTAACTGCACCAGCATAAACCAGGAAGTCAACACTTAAAAGAATTGTGATTCTGCTTGCTACTAAGAAGCCATGCTTAACTCTGTTCTTTTGTGTCTAGAATTCCTTTCCAAGTTCTCTCAGGTTTTATGTGGGATGTAATTGCCCCACGTTTGGTGTTATTTTGTAGGCAGAGACTACTTTTTTTTTTGTTTCCTAGCTACTCCGACTCAAATAATAACACAGAACCTGTATTAATTACAACACTGGTTGGCCAATGATACAGGCTTCCTATTGTCTAGCTCTTATAACTTAAAATAATCTATTTCTATTATTCTGTGTATCACTATGTTTGTGACTTACTGTATAAGGTTCCTGTGATCATCTCCTTTGTCAGATACATAGCATCTCCTTGACTTTCCCTACTCTCTCTCTATATCTCTGTTCAGATTTCCCACATTGCTTTACTCTGCTAAGCCATTGGCCAAAACAGCTTTATTCATTAAGCAATAAAAGAAACTCATATACAAAAGTAAATCCCACATCAACTCTTCCTTTCTGCTTCTCAGAATTCTCATAGTCTGTTTGCCCCAACTATACTTCCTGCCTGGCTACTGGCTAATCATCACTTAATTAAGCTAATATAAGTGACAAATATTTACAGTGTACATGAGCATTATCCCACAGCATTTCCCCCTTTTTCTATTCAAAACAAGAACCTGAATCTAATATCCTTTGTTTAGCTTCCTCTTCTCCATTATCCATAACAACTTGTAGCCACCAAGCTAAACAAAGACAAATATCCTTAATACATTATTTAGGAATGTTGGTAGAGTTTTCTAGACAACTTCCTTCTGATTGGGGATACTGATAATCTTATGGGAACCCAATGAATATTTAGGATTGTGGTTAAGTCCCTATTGGAGTATTCTGTGAGGCTAGATGATCTCATCCAGCAGTCTTGAAAGTCTTCTGAAAATAGAACTCAGAGGACACAGCAAGAAAGGTACTCTAAAATGTTGGAACATCTGGGTCGTCTATTCCAATCAGAGATTTTTACAGAGGGTCTTCCTTGATAAACATTATTTTTCTTAACCCAGAATGAATCCATAGTCTCTCATTTCCTGTGAAAACAAAAAAAAAATCTCTTCTTCAAACTTGAAAGATTAAAGACTCATGTGGTCAGAAAAAAGATAAGATATAAAGTATACATTTTGACTTAAATTTTGAAGTCAAGACATTTTTAAAATCTGTGGGTTGAATTAATCTAGCAGCATTTATGATCAAATGTCTTTTAGCAGTTGTTGCTCCTTCCTCAGCTGCCAATGCAAAGACAACATAATAATACACAATATCCAGATTCTCTGTGTAGTTTCCATCTTAATGTGATTTTTTTTTACTCTATTTCTCTTAGTTTTATTTTTTACCTTTTTTTTTGAGACAGGGCTATGTTGGTATCTGTGGCTGTCCTGGACCTTACTCTGTAGACCAAATAGACCTCAAACTCACAGAGATCCACCTGCCTCTCTCTCTGCTTTCCAAGTGTTGGGATTAATGCCATGTGCCACCACATCTATTTCATTTTTAAGGACTTTCACTATCTTTTTTTCCTTTTCTCTCCCAAGCCTAAGCATATTTTAAAACACATTGTAAGCCACTTAAAGGATTTTTCCATCTGAATCGGTCTTTACTCTATATCTTGTCTTTTTTGACCACATGGGTCTTTAATATTTTAAGTGGTATGGCTAGAATTAAGACTGCAGGTTTGGTGGCTGACTCCACCCTGGTCCTTAGCATTCTGAGAGTCAGCCTTCATCATGGAGGTATCAACAGGAGCCACATTTATTGCCACAGCTCTGTAGAATTTCTAGGTCCATGTTACCACCAAAAACCCTGATGCCAGCTGCTCATAAATACTATTTAAGTGTTTGGTGGCAGTGCCTCTTAAAAGAGCTGAGAGGTTTTTGCCACTGACACTGAGCCAGGAAGCCTGTCTGAAATGAACTGCACCTCTGTTTGACTCTAGTAAACAGAGGCTACCAGAGAAAAGACAGTTGCTTTATTTGGAAATTCTTGCAAGATAGAAGTTTTTATCCTGTCTACTCCCACAGCCTTTGAGTTCCAAACAAACAGACAGAGTATTATATTAATTATAAACATTTTGGCCTATTATTTAAGGTTTGTTATTAACTAGCTCTTACAACTTAACTCGTATTCTTGTCTATGTTTAGCCACGTGGCTTGGAAATTTTTCTCAGTAAGGCATTCTTACCTTGTTTCCTCTGCATCTGGCTGATGACTGACTCTGCCTTTCCTCTTCCCAGAATTTTCCTAGTCTTGTTGTTTTTCTCTATTCTTCCTTCATGGTTACTGACTAATCACCATTTTATTAAAGGAATATCAGGGACAAATGTTTATCCCACAGCAATCTTTCTCATTATCATCAGTTGCTAATAGCTACTCAGATATATGTAGGACTTGATGATCATTTTGTTACTTCATGAAGGAATTTTGTCTAGCTTGATCTTACATAGGTCTCTGCATTCTGTCATGACCTCTGTGAGTTCATATTTTCAACCATTATATTGTGTCTGGAAAACACTTTTACTGCAATCATCCATGGCCTTTGGCTCTTACAATTTCTTCACCCTTTCTTCCACAATTATCCTTGAGACTTGGAAGGGAGCAAATGTGATATAGATACCCTGCATAGGGTTAATCACTTCAAATACTCTTATTCTCCATTTGGCTACTTTTAAATCTTTGTAATATTTGCCTTCTACCATAAGAAGATGTTTCTCTGAATAGTCTTGAGAAATTTCTATTCATTTTATTTGTTATATTGTGATTTTAATGATTTTATTTTAATTTAGAATCTGTCAGATCCACACATATAGTAAGTGGAAGCAGACTCAAAAGTTGGACTAAAAATGTCCTTGGTATACTTTATTTCAAAGAGAAAGATGATAGTTATTCAATCAGTATTTACCATTGCAGTTAGGCTACATTCTGACCAGTGTTCAATTCTTGTTACTGTGTTTATAGGAAGGACAACACTCAGATTGAAAAGGTCAGGCAAAATGACAGTAACTAATTCAGAAATGAGATGTCAAGAATTGGAATTATAAAGCCAAGATTAACCTATAAGCAATTCAAGTAGATTTATGCAGAGAGACACATATGCACATAGACACAGAAGCTAGTTAGAAGAGTATTCAAATTGAATTGACAAGGTCACCAAAACAAACAATGTGAGCTTCAAAGTAAACTTCTAAAAAAAGGGAAGGTGAATGTGAATTCTAAGACTGCAGGTATACATAAAATATTGATGTTATGCACAGCATAACTGAGCTGTGCTTAGGAGAAATAAACATTTCTGTAATTAATATAAATTGGAGAACATATTAATTAAATAAATAATTTGCTGTTTCTTATTCTATCTATGGTAATTACAGCACTGAGTATTTGAATATGTTATAATTAAATATTTTAGATAACAGTCATCACATTGCAAGTATGTTTTACAATATTGTCAATATCTTAAGAACTTCTGAGTTCTAAGATTTGATGAAGAGCTGAAAAGAAAGTCACAGTGCTATACCTGCAAGTAATTGTCACAGTCACAATAAATTAGTCATCATCCTCTCGGCACTGCAATTCATGTCAACTATTATCTCCTGAAATTTGATATTTTCTCCTCAGTACTATCTCCATCTTCTATTTACACATGGAGGAGCTAAGGCCTGCAAGTGTAGCTCAATGTCACATCTTTTTAAATGTTGTATTTGATATTCTAGCCCATTTAATAAGTTTTGTGCCATATCCTAAATACTGATAAGACAATAAGAATTATGTAATCCAGTCTGCTACCTAAATCAAGAAGTCACCAAACTGGAAAAACTTATCATGAGACAGATTTTTATAACTCCCATATCTAATAATCACCTCAATGAATACTAAATATCTTAGCTAAATGAATGTTCTGACAAATTTATAAATCCAAAGTGCATCCTAAAAAAGAGTTTGGAAGTTATCATTAACATCTGTGGCCACTTGTGAAGGAAACTTCATTTAACTGTGCCCCTAAGACAATCTCATGCTGTTTGAAAGTTTAGTGCACATGTGTCATTCTTTGATATATCTATAACCACTGTTTTACCTGGATATCTGTAGAAATGATAAATACCATGATCAAAAGCACTTAGCAGAGGAGAGGGTTTGCTTAGCCAGCAAATCCTAATCACAGTTCAACTTAGAAGAATGCTAGGGAAAGAGCTGAAGCAGGAACTTTGAGGCAGACACTGAAACACAGATCATGGAGGAATGCAACTTCTGACGTGATCCCCATGGCTTGCTCAACTTGCTTTCATAAACACCCCAAACCCACCTGCCACAGTTGGAGCTTTCTCCAATAACAAACGTGTATCAAGAACATATCCCACAATCACGTCCACAGGCAAATCCAATGGAAGTGACTCCTAAGCTGATCTTCCTTCTTCCAATGTCATTTGTGGCATGTTGCAAAGGGCTCCCTAAAAGAGTCATTAAACAGCTATTTTAAGACATGCAACTACTGTACACAGGAAATTGATCAATAAAAGACATGTATGAATAGACATGACATGGCAACCACAAACTAAGTTGTGTCATATATGCATTTTCTATATTATATTTCTTAAAAGCATTTGATGCTGATTCTATATCGTCATTTTATTGTATAGAATGAAAGGTTATCATAAACAAAATCTGAGTTACTGCGAAATGTTTCCAGACATCCAAAGTTTTTTTTTTCCCCTTCAGAAGCAAGCAATGGAAAAGTGGGTCTTACTTTGTTTGACTTCTTTGATTTACTTCTGCAGCCCCTGATGTCTGGGCACTGAATGTTCTCTGACTCTCTGTGGGTACTTCACCCAGGCCACAATGATCTTGGAGAAGGTCAAGACACTGTAAATTTTGAATACAGCTTCTCAACATCTCATTGTCTACTTTGAGGTCTGGCTAGATTCTTAAAAGTATTGGAGTAGAAAAGCAATCTTTAGTAACTGTGCATGTTTTTAAAGATCAATAAGTGGCTTTGATTTCAAGCCATTTAGTTTGTATTTCCCTTGCTATTTTCCCTAAGGTAAAAATACTTATTCAACTTTATAAGATTTTTTTCTTTTTAAACTAAGTCTGATAATAATAGTAATCATAAGAGTCAAGTATTTGAAAGCTAATACTTCACTATCAAAAAGGAAGAGGACATTAGACACAATAGTTGTTCAAGCAGTAGTAAGAATTCTAAATAGTTTGAGCTCTTAAGTTTGAATCTCCTTGCTAACTAAAACTCACCATACTGAGCCATATAATATTCTTTTTTATTGACTTTTAGTGAACATGACGACTAACTTAGAGAAGTTTAAATCACAGAAAAAACATTTTTTTTTACAAATCAACAATTTACTTTGCAGTGTTTAATAAAGGTATATGTGACATATTTATATAGAATTAAACACATTCTCTCTTTAAATACTTGTTTATGCTGAAGACTTTCAAAAACCCTTGTTGCAGGTTTGTAATATTTTATAATTTATGATTGTGATCTGTGGTCCTGTCAACACAATACTCTGGTTTCTTGTTGTTATCACTTCCCCACTTTTCCTCAGACTTTGTCAAATCACCACTCCATGCACAGCATTTTTGAGATTAGCATTTTAAGATTCTACATTGAATGAAATACTGTAGGATTTGCCTTCCTGTGTCTGGCTTGTTTCACTTAACTGATATCTAAGAGGTGGTGTATCGAAAGAAAATGGCCCCCAAGGAGAGTTTTGCTATTAGGGGGTGTAGCCTTTTTGGAGGAATTTCGTCATTGAGGAAGGCAAGCTTTGAGGTCTCTTTCCATCAGTATGATGGTCAGTTGACTTCCTGTGGGCCCTGAGTCAACATGTAGGACTCTCAGCTCCAGCACCATAGACCTGCATGCTGCTATGATCTCTTTCATGATCATAAAGGACTGGGCCTCTGAAACTGTAAGTGAGCCACCTCAATTAAATATTTTTATTTATGAGTTACAATGGTCATGGTGTCTCCTTGCAGCAATAGCAAATCATAAGAGACTACCTCTATTGATACTGTCACAAATTTTCAGTTTTCTTTTTTGTTGTGACTGCATGGTGTTTTCTCAGATATTGTATACAAGTCTTTTTCTATTATTTGTCTATTGTTAATTTTTCTGCAATCAACATGGGAGTCTTCACTCTTACACTTTGATTTCTTTCTTTTGGGGGGTATTTAGATGTAGTAGTGTCTTAATACATCAAATCAAAATCCTTAAATTTTTGAGACATCACCATAGAATTCTCATAATTCTTTTGATGCCAATTTATACATCAAAACAAGTATGCAAGTTCCCTTATCTTATCACACTTTTCCCTGTACTTTGTCCTTTTAACAACCACTCTTTCTGATGGAAGACAAAATCTTATAGTGACTTTGATTTCTTTGATTTTCATTTTATAATGATGTTTTCATATGTTTTCTTTCCTATATCTTCTTTTGAAAAATGTGTATATAGGGTAATTGATCATTTTAATGTAATCTTTTTATTACCTCTTGAGAATTTTATGCAGTATATTATTTTTGTATACTTTCCTGTTCTCCCAGATTGAATTCCTACTTGCGCAACTGACTTCATGTTTATTCCACTCTCTTAAAAAAGAAAAAGAGAAAGGAAGGAAGGAAGAAAACCCATTATTCAGTATTGGCTAACTACTCTTGATCATGAAACCTGGTCTAGAGTGTGGGGTTGATATACTCCAAATCACTCAATTGAAGAAAACAAATTTTATTTCCTCTCCCAGGGGTTATTATTTGCCAATTGCTTCTTGACTAGGGTTGAAATTTTTGTGCCCACTTTTTTCCTCCACATTGGGCTTTCTTTTTCACTATTTTTTTACTTCTTGCTCTTTTTCTATTGAGCTTTGGTCAGTCTTTCTACACTCTGGATATTAACTCTTTATCATATAAATTAATTCCAATTATCATCTCCCACACTGTAGCAGTCCTTTCCTCTGTGCAAATATTTCCTTTGATATACAATATTTTTTAAATTTTATGTAATCATATTGCCATTTCTTGCTTTTGTTTTCTGCGTTTTAGGGTCCATCTCCAAAATAACATTTGCTCATTGTATTGATCTCAAGAATTTTACATGTGTTCTTCTAGCATTTTCACAGCTTCATATGCTTGTTTCTTTTTTGATTTTATTCATTCTTCTATCATACATTACATCCCAGCCAGTTTCCCCTCCCTTCATTCCATAACACCTCTTTCCTCCAGATCTGCTCCTCCTCCATTTCCATTCAGGAAAAAAAAAGCCTTCCCAGAGATATCAGCCCATTGCAAAACAAGATACAATAGGACTAAACTCCACCTGCAATATCACTGGGCAACCAGTAGGGTCCTAAGAGCAGGCAAAAGAGCCAGAGATAGCCCTCACTCCCACAGGTAATATTCTCACAAAAACATCAAGCTAAACAGCTATAACATAGCATATACAGAGGAACTTGCACAGATCTATGCAGGCTCCATGATTGCTACTTCAGTCTCTGTGAGCCCTTTTGAGCCTCTCTTAGTTGATTCTGTAGGCCATGTTCTAGTGATGTCCCCAACCTGTCTGGCTCCTACAAACCTTCCCCGCTTCTGCAGGTTCCTTGAGCTCTGCCTAATGTTCAGCTGTGGGTCTCTGCATCTGCTCCTACCAGTTGCTAAATGAAACCTCTAATTTGAGTGAATCTTTGTGGCTGGTATTGATTTGGGGTATGACTTTATTTGCCTGCATGTGGAAATCCAACTTTCCCAGTGCCATTTATTGAGAAGTTTGTCACTTACCCAATAGCTATTCTTGGCACCGCTGTTAAAAATTAGTTAAATACGTAAATGTGGGACACCTTTAGGCTGGATAGCCTCTTCCATTGATCCATTGTTTTATTCAAATACTATGCTGTTTCCATTATTGATTCTTTGTATTATTTTTAAGTAAGATAGTGCAATGCTTCTTGCTTGAGTTGTTTTTTTTTAATTCTCTTAACTCTTCATGATTTTTATTGGTTCCTCATAAATTTTATAGCTGCTTTCCCTAGTTAAATGAAGAAGGTCACTGCTATTTCGATAAGGGTGAGCTGAAAGTATAGAGAGTATTTGCTAATATAGAATTTTTAACTATCTCAGTTTTTCCAGTCCATTAAGAGAGATGATTTTACATTTTATTTTGACATCTTCAATTTATTTCATCAATATTTTTAATTTTAAATGTGGAGATCTTTTCTCTCTGGTTAAACTTATTCCAACATGAGTTTTGTTTTATTTTGCTTTGTTTTAGTTACAGCCAATGGTTTGTCTGTCACTGTTGGTGACAGTAATACTATTGACATGTATTCAGTGATTGTGTCATCTTTTCGGTTTTTTTTTTTCTTTTCTTTATTTTTTTTTCTTCTTTGACAAAATACACAGCCAAGAGCAGAGTTTCTCTTGGCTCACCATCAGAATAGAAACCATATCCGTATGATGTGGTGCATCTGGTCATATCCTGTATATTGTTAGGAAGCTGAGAGAGTGCACCATAGCTGTATTCAGCTCACCATCTGTATTTTAATCAATACAGCATTCTCCAGCATTTATTCACCCAATCAGTGGACTGGCACTACCCATGTTCGGGTTTATCTTCCCTGCTCAGTTAAGTTTTTCTTGACACACATTCACTCACACACCCCAAACTCTACTTCTATGGTGATTCTTTTTGTTTTATTAATTATGAAAGCTTGGCCTTATGTTAGGCTAGTTCCCAACTAACTCTTGTAACTTAAATTAATCATTTATATTAGTCTACATTCTGCCATATGGCTCATTACCTCTCCTCCATACTGTAACTCTGACTCCCTCTAAGTCCCTGTGGCTTAATTCCACAAGCCTCAGATTCTTCCTTAGTCTCCCTCTCCCCAGAAATCACACCTATTGCCTTCTTCAACTTGACAATAAAGATTAACCGTCATGGAGATTTTGAATCTTACAGTTTTGCTTAATTCATTTATAAATCTTAATAGTTTAGAGGCATTTTTGAGGCTCTTATATATAAAGCCATGTCTTGTGCAAACCCGGGCAAGTTTTAGTTTTCTAATTTAGTTGCTCTTTGTTTTTCTTTCTTCTTGGCAGTGACTAGGATTTCTGGAGCTGTACTAGTTAGAAGCAGTGTACGTGGACAGTTTTGTTTTGCTTCACATTGTAAAGAGAAAGCTTTCATATTTTGTCCATAGAGTATATGAACTATTGACTTTTATAATGGTCCTTACTATGTTGGCCAATGTATTCCCTGTATGCCTAATTTGCTTAGGATGTTTATCATGAAAGTTTCATTGCATTTTATTAAATATCTTTACTGTGTCCATATAAAGAAATCAATTTTTTGTTCATTCTGCTGATATAACACATTGCATTTATAAATACACATTATTAAAACTTCTTTGCATCTTTGGCATGGATCACAATTGATTCTAGGTAAATGGGTAATGTTTGTTGAATACTGCTTTGTCTCTGCACAATAAGGATATTGGCCTGTCAGTTTTATCTATCAAGTCCTTATCTGTTTTAGATAGCAGAACAATGCTGTCTTAGAAGAATATATTTGGAAGAAATCCTTTTTCATCTCTAAAAAGTAATATCTGGAAAGCTAAGATTAGCTCTTTTCTGTAGCTTTAAGAACTTAGCAGTTGAACTATTTGGTCTCAGACTTTCTTTGCTAGGAGAAGTTTGCTGCTCATTCACAGTCATTGGTGATGGTTTTCTCTCTAGGTCTTCTTTGTGTTTGTGATTAAGTTTTATAAAAATTTTGATCAGCTTCTCTGTTTTTATGCCAATATCAAGTTGTTTTCAATACTGTAGCTCTGTAATGGAGTTTGAAGTCAGGGATGGTAATGCCTCCAGACGATCCTTTATTGTATAAGATTGTTTTGGCTATCCTGGGTTTTTTGTTTTTCCATATAAAGTTAATTATTGTCTTCTCCAGATCTGTGAAGAATTTTTTTGTTGTTGTTTTTGGAGACCGGGTTTCTCTGTGGTTTTGGAGCCTGTCCTGGAACTAGCTCTTGTAGACCAGGCTAGTCTCGAACTCACAAAGATCCGCCTACCACTGCCTCCCGAGTGCTGGGATTAAAGGCGTGCGCCACCACCGCCCTGCCCCTGTGAAGAATTTTGATGGGGATTGCATTGAATCTATAGATTGCTTTTGGTAGAATTGCCATTTTTACTGTGTTGATCCTCCCAATCCAAGAGCAAGGGAGATCCTTCCACATTCTGGTGTCCTCTTCAATTTTTTTCTTCAAAGACTTAAAGTTCTTGTCAAATAGATCTTTCACTTCCTTGGTCAGGGTTACCCCAAGATATTTTATGCTCTTTGTGGCTATCGTGAAAGGTGATGCTTCTCTGATTTCCCCCTCTGCTTCCTTATCCTTAGTGTATAGGAAGGCAACTGATTTTTTGGAGTTGATCTTGTATCCTGCCATATTACCAAAGGTGTTTATCAGCTGTAGGAGTTCTTTGGTAGAGTTTTTGGGGTCTCTTATGTATACTATCATATCATCTGCAAATAATGAAAGCTTAACTGCTTCCTCTCCAATATGAATCCCTTTGATCGCCTTATGTTGTCTTATTGCTATTGTTAGAACTTCAAGCAATATATTGAAGAGGTATGAAGAGAGTGGACATCCTTGTCGTGTTCCTGATTTAGTGGGATGGCTTTGAGTTTTTCTCCATTTAATTTAATGTTAGCTGTCAGCTTGCTGTAAATAGCTTTTATTATATTTATGTTTGACCATTGTATCCCTAATTTCTCCAAGACCTTTATTATAAAGGGGTGTTGAATTTTGTCAAATCCCTTTTCAGCATCTAATGAAATGATCATATGGTTTTTTTCTTTCAGTTTATTTATATGATGGATTACATTGATAGATTTTCATATGTTGAACCAGCCCTGCATCTCTGGGATGAAGCCTACTTGATCATAATGGAAATTTTTTTTAATGTGTTCTTGGATTCGGTTTGCCAATATTTTATTGCGAATTTTTGCGTCAATGTTCATGAGTGAGATAAGCCCGTAATTCTCTTTCTTAGTTGGGTCTTTGTGTGGTTTTGGTATCAGGGCAACTGTAGCTTCATAAAAGGAATTTGGCAATGACTCTTCTGTTTCTATATTGTGAAATACATTAAGGAGTATAGGTATTAACTCTTCTTGGAAGTTCTGGTAGAATTCTGGTTTGAAACCATCTGGTCCTGGGCTTTTTGTGGAAGGGAGATTTTTGATAACAGTTTCTAATTCTTCGCGACTAACAGGTCTATTTAGATCGTTCACCTGGTCTTGGTATATGATACTTATCTAAAAAAAAGTCCATTTCTTTTGCATTTTCCAGTTTTGTGGCATACAGGCTTTTGTAGTAAGATCTAATGATTCTCTGAATTTCCTCTGTGTCTGTGGTTATGTTCCCCTTTTCATTTCTGATCTTATTTATTTGTGTGTTCTCTCTCTGTTGTTTAATTAGTTTGGATAGGGGTTTGTCGATCTTGTTGATTTTCTCCAAGAACCAACTTTTTGTTTCATTGATTCTTTGGACTGTTTTCTGTGTTTCTATTTTGTTGATTTCAGCCCTCAGTTTGATTATTTCCAGTCTTCTACTCCTCCTGGGCACATCTGCTTCTTTATTGACCATCTGCCATTCTTTAGCCCACTTATTCCCCTATCTATCTTAGCAGAGATTTTACTCAGTATATTTACACTTCTCCTTTTCTGCCCAAGGCTGAGTCTCTCAGCCATTTGTCCATATACCCTTTCCACCAACCTGACAAAGGTTCAAAATGATTCTTCATGCACATTATCATCTACCCTTGAAAGCGCAAGTCTTTCAATTGCCCTAATCTGGTTTTGTTTAAATATTCCTCTCTAGAAAGATCGAAGAATGTTGACTATTATGTCTGTGGATATAGTTAATCAGTGATTTCTGCACTAAATAGTGACAGAGTCTGAACTTGTCAGAAGTATGCTATTGTTTTATTGTCATTGTTTCAGTATTGGTGACTTCCTGCCTGGATTAGGCTGCTGTGGTTTCCCATTAACTTTAATCACTGGACATGGTAGCACCAAGAGAAGCCTTAAAGGGTCTCTTGCACTCCAGACATAATCCTTCTTACATCCACTGTGGAGAATCAATCCAGTTTCCCCATGTTAGTATAGATCTATCGCCCATCCTAACGTTGTTATCCCATCCTTTGTTTAAGGGCATTAAAAGCCCAAAATGATGAGGGGGATGTCTGAGTTTTCACTTCCATGGAATGTTTGCTATGGCTCTTTTCAGAAGTACTCCTTTCCTCTGGAGCCAAAACTTCTAAGCCAGCGAAAATCAGGAAGCAAAATATTTCCAAATGGGTCACTAGAGGTTATAGTGAGTGGAACTATTCCCTATTCTACCCCTTGATTACTGGACCTGAGTATTCTAGTTATAGGAGAAACTGTATCATATATTGGATGCTGATTCAGTGCATATATTTTCTTCTGGAGAACCCTGACTCAGCCCTCCATGGTGCTGCTACCCAATTAGTGTGGTAACAATGTATTCCACAGGCCGTTCAATCATTCTATCAGGCCAGCAGCTTCAGGATGGTGAAAAACATGGTAAGATTAGTGGATGCCTCGACTGCGTGTTCGCTGTTGCATTTTTCTAGCTCTGAAGTGAGTCCCTGGTCTGAAGCAAACTGTGGGGAAGGCCATGTCAGTGGATCATGTATTCTGAGAGGCCATGGATGGTGGTTTAGGCAGAAGCCTTACACATAGGGAATGCAAATCCAAAGCCAGAATAAGTAGCTGCTTCAGTAAGGACAAAGCATTTTCCTTTCCACAGAGGAAGTGGTTCCATGTAATCAATCTGCTACCAGGTTGCTGGCTGGTCACCTGGGGAAATGGTGCCGTGTCTGGGGCTCAGTGTTGGTCTATGTTGCTCACAGAGCTGGCACTCAGCAGCAGCTACAGCAAGGTCAATCTTTGTGAGTGGAAGTCCATATTGCTGTGCCTACATATAACCCCATTTCTGCCACAATGGCCACTTCATTCATGGGCCCATGGGGGAATGACAGGGATTGCTGGGGAAAAAAGCTGACTGTCCACAGAATGAATCATCCTATCTACTTGAACACCTCCTCAGTGGAAGTCACCGTTTGGTGAGTGAGCCTGTATCTTTGACACATGCATATTCATAGCCTTTTCCCATTTAGAGAGATCTTTCCACGTCTTCCCCAGATGTCTTTCTCACCAATTTTCCAGTCATTCTTCTTTCAAGTCCCTGACCATCCAGCAATTGCACATCTGGCCATTTCTCCTTCCAAACAAATTTTATAACCATGTGTACTGCCTGAAGTTCTGCCTGCTAAAAAGATTTCCCTTTAACAGTCTGTCAGTGTTGTCCCAGAAATGGATGTAATGCTGTAGCTGTCAACTTCTGGGTGGTGGACACTCAAACACTCTGTAACATTCAGAACTCTCAGCAAACAAGGCCCTGGTCTTCTCTTCTTTGGTCAACTGATCATAGGGAACACCATATGAGGTGAATGTTTGGCAGCAGATGACATTGTAACAGGAGTAGAAACCAAAGGCACTTGGGAAACCTCTTCATGTAGCTTACTTGTCCCTTCAAAACCTGGTCAGGTGCGATCTTTTATATACCACTTTACCACTTCCGTTTGATAAAAGATTGCTGATGTGCACATCCTATTTTATAACTTGGTGGGTCTGATAACACCCAGTTCATTATGCGCAGTTTGGATCACATGGTAACTTGGTGGCCCACTGTCAAGCATTCAGTGTCTACTAAGCCCCAATAACAATCTAAGAGCTGTCTTTCAAAGGGAGAATAGTTGTCTGCAGATGATGGCAGAGCCTTGCTCCAAAACCTCAAAGGTCTCTTCTGCGATTTACCTATGAGGGACATACAAAAGACCCCAAGAACCACTTCTACCTGCCACTGACACCTCAAGTGCCATAGGATCTTCTGCATTATATGGTCCAAGTGGTAGAGCAGTCTGCACAAAAGACTGAACCTGTTAAAGAGCCTTCTCCTGTTCCAGGCCACATACAAAGCCAGCTGTTTTCTGTGCTACTTGGTATGTGGGTGGAATAACACACTCAAGTGAGGAATGTGCTCTCTGCAGAAACCCAATTAGGCCCATTAACTATTGTGTAACTTTTTTGGTGATGGGAAAGTCCTGTCTTAGGGTGTGTATTGCTTTGGAAAGACACTATAATCACAGCGACTCTTATAAAGGAAAACAGTTAACTGAAGTGGCTCACTTACAGTTTAGAAATTCAGTCATGGCCAGGGAGCACGGCAACTGGGATTATAGTGGTGTACAGTCAAACATGGTGCTGGAGAGGTATCTGAGAATTCTATGCCATGCAAGAGACACACTGGAGCCATGTTGGAGCATATATAAGACCTTAAAGTTTACCTCCACAGTGACACACTTTCTCCAACAAGGCCATACCTACTCCAACAATGGCATACATGCTAATAGGGCCACTCCCTTTGGGGACCATTTTCATTCAAACCATCACAGATATACTTCTAGAAGAAGACAGCTGTAGATACTTTTTGAAAAGCCCTAGCCACACCCACCAGCGAATCAGGTACATGATCTTTATTCTCCTTTTTCTCTGTCCCCATTCCCCGGGATCTATTCATATATTATCCCTAGGTCCTGGTAGAAACTGTCAACTCCACCCCCCCCACACACACACTTTTAGCTCATCCTCCATTCTTAGTGCCAGATCCCAATACATAGAAACAACTTCTACCCATAGTGACCACAAAGGAGGAAGTAGAAGCATTCCCTACGAGGCAACTCTCGACAACCACAATCTCCTAAGAACAAAAGCAACAGGAACCACTGACTGGAAAAGACATCCAAAAAGACAATGCATCAACACCTAGAATTTCAATCATCTCAAACCTGGATACCTAGATTCCAACATAAAAACACAATAACAGTGAGAACAGAGAGAAAGTTAGAGCAAGCCCCATGCTCAGCAATAAATGGTCAACATAAAATGAACTCAGTGATATCTGTGGGGGGTTCTTGGTCTCATAATATTTAGTCAGGACATTTTTTCTTATTTACTTTGCATGTACTTTGTAAAATAAGCCTTCTGGTTTTGTGTTTTTAATGGGATTCTGTGTGTGTGAATATGTGTCTCTGTATCAAATGTGTTTTTTGTGATTTTTCTTTTGCTTCTTTTTGTACTACCATTTCTCATTATTTTTAATAATAAAAACACAAAGTCAGATATAGGGGATTAATACTGAAATATCAGAAAGGCAGAGAAGCCAGCCACTAGTTCTTACCTCTCCTGAATCTCCATACTAAGAAGGCCATCCTGTCCCTAAGAATCCTCAAACTGAATGCCTTGAGCTTCTATCTCCTCTTGCCTTATATTCCTCTCTCCTCTCAGCCACATCTCTCTAGTGCTAGAATTAAAGGCATGTGACTGACAAGTACTGAGATAAAAGGTATGAGCCACATGTTATTCTTTGAGATTGGATCTGTAAGTGTTGGCGTATTCAGTTAGTGTGCTAAATAACCAGACCAGCTCAAAGCAACAGATATAATTTAATAATTAAAAAATGGGGAAATTCAAGCTACCAGAGTGGAAGGTCTGAAATCCCAACGGGTCAGGCAAGCACCACATAGAGAGCACACACACCTACCTACCCCATTTTTCTACCTGGGCTCCAGGCGGCCACACCCTAGCCAGATGTGATTGGCTGAGCTTCCCTATCATCTCCTCCTTTTGTCTAAACAAGATCGAATCAAACCCAATACAACTATATACAATAGGAATAAATACCAAATATAAAATTACAAGCAAAAAACAATATTAAGCAAGAAAGGCATAACAAAAGTTTTACTAAGCATTCTATTTCAAAGAGTCTAAATAATGTATTGAAATTAAGTTTAGCTAATAAACCATGAGGAGGGTAATTACAATTATCTAATCTTCAACTCCACCAGAGATCTGAGAAGGGAAGTAATATTACTTGAGTAAACAGGAAGTACAGTCGAGAAACTTCCAAAATGTACCACAAATGACAGCAACAACTGACTACCTGGGCAATCACCCAAAGTCTCATTTGCAATGTTGAGGCAACCAACTTTGGCTAAGGCCTGACCTAACTGACATACCATTTTCAAAGGCAAGAAACTTTTTAAAACTATCTTACCCTGTCTTGGCAGGATATGACAGTCCTGTTTTATCCATTTATGGATACTCTGTATCTCTGTTAGTGGTTGAGTTATGGGCATTTCTTTGCCCAAAGGCCAGCTCTGCCAAGAATAAGGCTCCAGGTGGAGTGTCTTTGGTGCTCAACATTTTCTTGGGAGTAGATGGGTGTTGCCAGGAGTGATCATGTCTCATTACCACAGAACTCTAGGTTAGATTAAAGGCCATTTTCTACAGCTCTTTGAAGTTGAAGATTATACTATCTATACTGAATATAATCTCTATGTATCTAAAGAACCTGATTAGCCTAATTATAAATATGAAAAATATAGATGACTATTGTTCTACAATTCACAATACCTATCTAACTTAAAAACTAAGACAATAAACAACTCTGCAATAAATAAGAACAATGGCCTTTAAATGTAATCAGTGTATAAGTATCTTGATCAGAGGTAGTAGTGTACACCGCAATATAGTAAATATATATGTTAATACATAAAAAATATTTCAAACAGAGGTAGAAGCATACATGCATACAATATTCAATATGGATCAATCTAGTTTAGGCTAAGGTGGTCTAGAACTCACAGAGATCAATCTACCTATGTCTCCTGAGTTCTGGGATTAAAGCTGTGTGACACCACTGCCTGGCCTCTATGGCTAATTAGTGACTCACTTCACACTCTGATCCTCAGGCAAGCATTATTTGTTATAGCACAAACAAAGTATCACCATACCTTTTCTTTGTTCTGTTTGTTTTGTCATAACCTAGTGTGTCTGATTTTTGTTTGTTTGTTTTGTTTTTTGTTTTATTTTATTAGGATTCTTTAGATGCCTGTTTGTTTCCTATCAAGAGGAAGAAAGGGTGTGGATTCAGATGGGATAGGAGGTAGGAAGGGTCTTTGAGATTTGAAAAAATCAGTATTTTATTCTTTTTTTTTTTTTCAGGGCAGGATTTATCTTTGTAGCTCTAGCTGTCCTGGAACTCAGTTTATAGACCAGGCAAGGCTCAAACTCACAGAAAACCACCTGTCTCTGTCTCCTGAGTGCTGGGTTTAAAGCCATGCACTACCATCACCTAACCAAAAATAAACAAACAAATAAATGAAAGAAACTACAAATAGCCAGAAGCACTAGAATCCATAATTAGATGATTCATCTTCATGGAGTTTTGGAAAATGTAAGGATTTGATTATGATCCAGTACTAATTTCAAAAGTAAAGTGCTGAGCTCACCCTATAATCTTAGACAAGTGAATAGTGTTTTGCAATAGACTATGTGTTGTAGGAGGGCCACTTGTTTGCTTCCCAGCTGACTGGCAACTAAGACCAAAAATAATCACACAGGAACTCCATTATTTAAATCACTGCTTGGCCCATTAGCTCTAGCTTCTTGTTGGCTAACTCTTACATATTAATTTAACCCAATCTAGTAATCTGTGTATTGCCAAGCAGTTGTGGCATACCAGGTAAAGTTCCCAGCCTCTATCTCTGGCAAGTCTACATGGATTCTATCTCCTTTGCCTTCTTTCTTCCAGCCTTCAGTTTAGTTTTCCCTGCCTACCTAAGTTCTGACCTATCAACAGGCCAAGGCAGTTTCTTTATTCACCAATGGTATTCACAGAATACAGAGGTGAATCCCACATCGCTGCCTCTTTTCTGTTTAAATGGAAAGAAATGTTTTAACCTTAACATATAAGATTACATATAACAAAACAGGTATCAGGCAGTAATGACAGTTACAATATTTATATCTACTTTATCTTTTATCATAACTAAGGAAACTATAACTATAAATTCTTCAATTACATCAAAGAATCCAGAAGGATATAATATTATCTAATAAATAGGAAGTGCATTGTAAGCAACTTCCAAAACTCTAGAATTGACAGAGACTTCTCACTGCCAGAATAGTCACCCAATGTTCTTCTGTACCATCTACAGCCTATGGGCATATAGTATCTGGCAGATTTTTCCATGAATCAGGAAGTTTCAAAGACAGTTCTACCTATATTGACAGCTGTCAGTCACTTTCTTCTGTGTCCTGCAGAATGTCTGGCAGATTCTTTCATGAAGTAGGAATTTTGAGGGACAGTGTCACCTTCAGGAAAGTTGAGCAGTCATTTCTCTGTGGGTCCTGAATGTCCAATTCACAAAGCATACCATCAAGTAGTCCATAAAAAGTCAATTTCTTGCCCAAATGGCTAACAAACTCCATAAGGAGTCTCTTAAATGGCCATCTTCCTATTGAAGTAATTGGTATGGCAAGGAATAGATGTGTCTAACTGTCATGAAAATTCCTAAGATCTTAAAACATTTTAAATGCCATATTCTGTAGTCTTTGAAAGGTATGAAAAATACCCATCCATCTGAAATATATCACTGTGCACCTAGAAAATATAACTAAAATGATTACAAGCTTGAATATTAAAGATGATTCCCTATTAACCTATATTTCTTAATTATACATTGCATTTTTTAAATGAGCAACACAAACACAATACCTTAATCGAGAGCAGAAATATACATATTAAAAACTGACCTTAAATTTGCATCAGTAGACCAAGATCCATACCAATGCAAATCTCTATAGAATAAAATACAAAGATTTATAAACAATATTTTCAAATTTGTACATACTACTCCCCATACTTCTTTCTGCTGTTTATTGGGTGAAGTAATGTTTTGAAGACTGCATGGCGACCTTTCAAGGGGCCTTTGTCCATCAGACCACATTAGCCTGGATTAATCCACAGCTTCTCATCCTCTGTGAAAACAAAAGAAGTACCTCTTTTCCAAAGGAACATATCCTTAGACGAATATTTTGAATTCAAGATACCTTTAAAATATATATGTTGGGTTAGCTTAGCAGCCTATACAATGAAATGTCTCTCTGTACTTAGCTCCTTCACAGTCAAATAATTAAAAATAAACCCACAATAATATACATAATCCAGACTCTCTGTGTATATTTCATCTTGACGTGGCTTATTTGCTTTTAATCTATTAATTTTTAATATTTATTTTACTATCATTGCTATTTTAATCTATGACACTCTATATTCTGTCTCTTTAAAGACTTTGATTTTTTTAATGATTTACTTTTTTTCTAATTCTCTATACACTTTTTCTTCTCCTTCCCAAGCCTATGTACATTTATCCAACACTGTGACCCATTTAGAGGTCTTTTTATCTGGATTTGTCTTTATTGCATATCTGTAATTATTTTCTGACCAGGATGGCTTCTTACAATGTTAAGCACTTCTTGTGAACTTGAGCAGCACCATTGTTAGGGGAAGTATGGCACTGCCTGCTTACCCAGCCTAGCCCAGAATGATGGAGCTATTTGATGCCTCTGAGAGCCATTCTCACAGACCCCTTTTTAGGTCCACAGCCAGTCTATGTTCCATTAAGCAAATTGTGGCACTCTGTTTACAAACCCCATTTAAATGTTCCATAGCCAGACCTTGTCAGAGTTCATGCTGGAAGCATGGCCCAGGAAGCCAGCATTTCAAAATGGCATGGCTTTTTTCTGCTTCACCTGAGTCATAAAACCTCTCTTAAAGGAGCCATGCCTCTGCTTGTTTTTAGCAAACAGAGCCCACCCAAAAAAATGCCACTACCAAAGCATGCTTAACTCTTCTTTTGTGTCTAGGATTCCTTTTTAAACTTTCTTAGGTTTTTACATGGATTTTGTTGGCCATGCTTACATGACGATTTGTTGTTGGAGGGCCATTTGTTTGTTTCCTGGCCACTTGGCAGCTCAGACCTGAAATAATCACACTGGAACTATATTGTTTAAATTGCTGCTTGACCCATTAGTTCTAGTTTTTATGGCTCACTTTTACATATTATTTTAACCAATCTCTAGTAATCTGTGTATCACCACATGGCTTTGGCTTACCAGGTGAAGTTTTCAGCATCTGTCTCCAGTGGGGCTACATGGCTTCTTTCTCTTCTGCCTTCTTTTTTCTAGCCTTCAGTTTAGTTTTACCCACCTGTTGCAGGAGGACCACTTGTTCATCTTGACCACCCAGAAATGAAATAATCACACAGAAACTATATTAATTAAATCACTGCTTGACCCATTAGCACCCAGCTTCTTATTGGATAACTCCTACATCTTAATTTAACCCATTTCTATTAATCTGTATATCACCATGGCATTGTGGCCTACCAGCAAAGTTTTACGACGTCTACCTCTGGCCATGGATCCACGGTGTCTCTCTCTTACTCTGCCTTCTTCCTCCCATAATTCCATTTAGTTTTCCCCCACCTAGCTCTGTTCCCCTACAGCTCTGCTATAGGCCCAAAGCAGTTCCTTTATTAACCAATGAAAGCAAGACATAGGCAGAAGAACCTCCCACATCACCTGCCTACCCAAGTTCTGCCTTATCAACAAGCCAAGGCAGTTTGTTTCTTTATTCATCAATGGTATTCACAGAATACAGAGGGGAATCCCACATCAGCTATGCAGCCTGTAGTTGGTGCTACTTTTAATGTACAATACTGGCCATTGTTCAGAACATTGGTCAGGTGGCTCATAAGCTAGTCTCATAGATATAAGAACTGGATAGTTTTAAAAGTATTCATTCACCCACACGAATGAACATAGGTAAATGCATGTTAGTCTCATTAGAGTACACATCAAAAGCCCTATCTTGGTCTGATGAGTGCTGTGCTTCCTGGAACTATAGCACAGCTAGTAGAGACAGTAAGTTGACCACCAGCAAATGAATTATAGCTGAGTTTCTCAGCTCCTGGAAACTTTAGGTCTTAGTAAAGGGGCAAAATGCTTTCAGAAGATAGTACAAAGAGGAAAATGGTATGGTTTAAACTTAAATCTGTTCTATAGATGCACATCTCTGTGTATAATTAATATCGGAGCTGAATAAGAACTCTGCCTGTGAATGTCTATAAGACTTTCAGTTTCTACTATTTGCTTGGTTGTGCCTGCAGATAGTACACTGAACTATGAGAAAAAGCCTGTAGCAGGTTTCACACCTCGCTCTTCAAAGGTTGGAGACCTCTTTCTGCATTCTAAGGTTAAAAGATATTTGATATTGGAGACCATCTTTGTTCAACCTGTTAACTACAGGGCTCGGTTTGTAGCTTGTTAGTTGGGGCCTGGAGGTACCTGGATTCAAGTCCAAAGTCTACATGTAATTCTCTCTTCCTGCTACAGACAAAGGCATCTTCAGGCTGGATTACTTATAACTGGAAAAGGACATTACAAGGAAAGGGCATATCCCTCTCTAGTCTTCTTTACAGCACCTTTGTGTTTTGTTATGTCAAAAGCAAGCTCTTTGTTTTTGGCAGTTCAATGTATGATTGTTTGGCACAATAATAGTAATAGAGAGAGATTTTCAGAGGATCCTATTCAGCCATCACATTGCTCCAGTTTTCTGAGAAATATAAGGCATACAACTTAAAAAGCTCTGTTAGAATGATATTTTATTAATTTAGTTCAATATGAAACTAAGTAAATAAAGAATTAAACACACCTAAATAACAAAAATGGTCATGCTTGGCATTTGGAAGGTATTTGTAGGGGTTATAGTCACTTTTATAATTTAATCCTGCATCTTTTACTTCTTTCTTTCATCATTTCATTTACTAATTCTCAGTACCTTTAAATTCAAAATAAAGGTGTTATTTGGGGACAAAATGTTCAGTCAGTTTATTTTCTTGGTTGTTGTTTTATTTTTGAATTTTAGATCCTGGATTGAAAATATTTTCTTCTGTGATCTCTATTTCACACTGCAAGAGAGCCTCAATTCCCACACCATCCTGTTAGAAGATAAGCAGACAGCTCTCCTGCTGTAAGTAACATCTGGAAGTCATTGCAAGACTGCTATTAGTTAATCATTTGAAGACCTCTGCTAGAAAAGAGAGAGAACACTTTCTACTACCAGTCTAAGCATACTGTCCAAACCTATGGGATCAATGAGGTAAATCTTTAATAATGAGAAACAGGTCATTTTATTTCTAAAGTGTTGTGTAATTTAATTGAGCATACTTATAAATAAGGAAGCAAGCTCCCTCTCTACTTGACTTTTTGTTCAACAAAACATAAGTGCTAATAATTAGAAGTATTTGAAACACGCATGTCTATTTTTAAATTGCCTGGTGCTCAGTAGATATTATACTGGTTTTAAAGTTAAATTCTGATAGCAGAAAAGCAATAGTAAGAAATTCAGTTGATAGTGATAAGCATAATGATAAAAAAGATAAACTTAATTATTTTAACTATAATTTTCATGGAGCAAGTGAATGTGTCTCTCTCTATTCCATTTTTACTCTGTATTGATTTAATCCATGTTTCTAACTAATGAGACACAGTGTGATTGCTGCGGCTTTGTGGTTTTGTCAGTGACTCATAAATCATGACCATCAATTGTTTGATAATGTGTGCTTCCATTTTTTTAGTATTGACTGTTTTATAAAACTTTAAAACTATGAGAGTTGAAGCTTCACATCCTAAGTAGGTCAGAGCAAAAAATGTTGACCACAGATATATTATGTTTGTCTGTTCCACAAATATGAGTATGTGTGTCCTTCTGTAACAAAGTTTCTAGAATCATTAGAATCCATTTTCCATAAACTCTAAGGAAGTACAAGTTTTTACATGTGAAAAGTGGGAAATTGCTGCACTTAACTAAATGGAAAGTAAAGTTTCTGATTTATAAATGACTGATTTGTAAAACAATGACATGGAGGACACATAAATATTTTGACATCGTGACCATTTAAATATAAGTGTCAAAATGGCGAACTACAAGATATTCTCCCTTTTAAGCTGAAATATTACAGCATAAAGCTTATATCTGGAAGAGAATCCATTTTTTACATACAAAGCATGCTGATAGACATTTCTAATATGCCATAACTCAAACAACCACAAGAAAAAATGTCAAATGAAAAAAGTTTGAAAAGCAGCCAAGTAGTCATTAAACTAAATGATCAAAGTAGGCTATTTAACATAATGATGATTCTTATAATCTTCAGATATTATTTAGGGTGCAAATAATTGTTTAAAAGCTACTTTCTGGTAACTGGCATGCTTATTTAATACCACTATGAGCACATTTACTGAACAGTTAATGGGAGTGATTGCTTTGGAAGTAACTACTGAATGATGGTTTAGAAAGATAACCAGCAAGGAGATAAGGATTCATTACATGGTGTCTAGAATAGGCGGATTACAAATATATTGCACAAGCGTGAATGTGTGTAGGTATATGTCCTTTCCAAAGAATTTTCTTTTGTCTCTTTCACTCTCATCAAAATGAAGCATTTCTTCTCCCATTCAGTTAACAGGCTTTTTGTTTAGTTATGTACATGTTTATTTGGTTTGTTTTGTTTGCTCTTTCATCTCCTTTTACCTAAGTTGCTTCATTCTAACGTCGTTGAGATAAGTGAACAAAGTTCAGAGCATCCTACATTGCATCCCATTTAGCCCTGCCATGGGCAGTGTCTTTATAGATACTGCAGTGCCGTGTTACTAATAAAGTTGTTCCTTGAGTCTCTGCAAATATATATATCTATATATCATATATTATATAAATATATATAAAACGATGTAGGAAGTCCTTCTGTATAGGTGTTGCTTTTATTTTTTAATGAATAAAGAAGCTGTTTTCGGCCACTGTCTTAACAGAGTAAAGCCAGGTGTCTGAACAGAGATTAAGAGAAACAGTAGCCTGAGTCAGTGATATGCCAGGTAGTCACTGCAGAAAAAGACAGATACTCAGGAATTTTACCAGTAAACCATGGGCCTCTTGGTAAAATATAAAATAATAGAAATATGATCATTTAAGATGTAAGAGCTAGCTAGAAATATTCTTAAGCTATTGTCCAAACAGTATTACAAATAATATAGTTTCTGTGTGGTTATGTTGGGTCAGGGCAGCCGGGAACAAATGAATAGACTCTGTCAGCAGAATAATTAAAATTGACTCTGCATTATGTTTAAAAACCATCCCAGAGAACCTAGACAACAATGAGGACCCTAAGAGAGATATACATAGATCTAATCTACAGGGAAAATAGAAAAAGACAAGATCTCCTAAGTAAATTGGGAACATGGGGACCTTGGAATAGGGTTGAAGGGGAGGGCTGAGGCAGGGAGGGGAGCAGAGAAAAATGTAGAGCTCAACAAAAATCAATAAAAAAATTGACTCTGCAAATGGACAAATTCATCATTACCTAATTAGATCATCACCATACCCCTTTAGGCAAAGCCTCTGTAAATTCTTCCTGGCTTTGTTTGGTGATTTCTCTGAAAACTCATGTTCATACTGATTTATATTACTTCTGGCCATTTCAGCAGGGTGGAGTGAAGTTTCAACACTCTAGCTCCAGGACCTCACAAGATTTCCCGCTTTATATTCATAACAAGCTTTAGAATTCACATTGTTGGTTTTTACCTGGACTTGAAACTCAAGTATTTTTCCTTTGCTAATGTTTTTTTTTTCCCCCTTAGATCTTTTTTTTGTTTCGCCAATCTGAAATCAATAAATTGAAACACTTTCCACCCAGTTGCCTGAGAAATGCAGTTAAATGTTCTTATTAATTTCTTTCTGGTCTTTGTTTTCTACTTACCATGACTTTACAATGTCTTTCAACTATGTATTGGAAATGCATTCTTAAAACCCATCTTTTCTTTTCATTGCTATTCTTCATCTTTGAACAAAGTATAGAAATAAATGCATATGTTTTCCCTTAGTGATAGTTTCTTTTTCTAAATTGTGGTCAATGTATTTCAAAATAGATATTTGACCATTAGCCTTAGTAACATATTGTTTTTTTTTTTTGTCTTTCTAAATACCAAATTACAGAATCACTAATATTTTGAATGGTTATGGAAGCTCCTAGTTCTGATTTAAGGATAAAATATGCAATTTAAAAAAAATCTTTTGGTGAGCATCCAAACAGCCTAGACTCCCACAAAGCCAGTACGTGCAGTAGGATCAAAACCCAGTGCCATTGTTCTTGACTTCTCAGCAGTCCTCATTGTCCACTATGTTCAGCGAGTCCGGTTTTATCCCATGCTTTTTCAGACTCAGTCCAGCTGGCCTTGGTTAGTTTCCGATAGAACATTCCCATTGTCTCAGTGTGTGGGTGCACCCCTCTTGTCCTGAGTTCCTTGTTCGTGCTCTCTCTCCTTCTGCTCTTGATTTGGACCTTGGGGTTTCAGTCCGGTGCTCCAATGTGAGACTCTGTCTCTGTCTCCTTTCATCGCCTGATGAAGGTTAATATCCAGGAGGATGACTATATGTTTTTCTTATTTAGCTTCTCTAGGAAGGAGGTGGGAGGTCCTTGGACTCCCCACAGGGCAGGGAACCCTGACTGCTCTTCGGGTTGATGAGGGAGGGGGAGTTGATTGGGGGAGGGGGAGGGAAATGGGAGGCGGTGGCAGGAAGGAGACCGATATCTTTTTTTTTTTATTTATTATGTATGCAGTGTTCTGTCTGCCTGCAGGCCAGAAGAGGGCACCAGACCTCATTACAGATGGTTGTGAGCCACCATGTGGTTGCTGGGAATTGAACTCAGGACCTTTGGAAGGGCAGGCAATGCTCTTAACCACTGAGCCATCTCTCCAGCCCCAACCGAAATCTTTAATAAATAAATAAATAATAAAAAAATCTTTTGGAAATATTTTCCTATTATGAATATAACTATTTTATACCTTAATTGATAGACTAAATAAATTCAATTGTCATGTTAAAAAATTCTTTAATGGAGTAATTCCACATGATTTATATACTTCTTTGATAAGTTCTAACCTTCGTATAGCTGGTAGGAGTAAATTTGTGTAGACTTAAGGACAGATTCAAAACTTAGTCTACTTTTAGAATGAAAATTTATGGACACTGAAAGAAGTTCTATTTTCTTCTAAAGAACAAATATTTGATTCAACATTAAAGCAATATGTGTTTATTTGAACCCAGTTTAATTTAATTAAATGCACTGAACCATTTATCAAGCTCCAGAAAACTTGTCTTTTTATAGATATTCTCCAGTTGAGGTCAATGAGCATTTCACTGAAATGAAGTATTTGAGTTCACCTTTAGGATGTGTCAGTTAGACTAATAAGTATGTGGAGAAGGCATTTTGTAATTTTAAGAAAGTTGAAACGGGACAGCATCATTCTACAAAACACAGAAAGTTGTACCAAACAACTTAGTGAGAAGTTTAAAAAAAATGTCAAAACCAGGCAAAGTGACTGATGCTTAGAATCTAAACAACCAGGAGGCTAAGAGAAAAAGATTGCTACCAGTTCGAGTCTATCTTATGCTACAAAGTAAGTCTTCATCTAGCCAGGGCTACAGAAAGAGATTGTGTGATAAAGCTACTTCTTTCTAATTCAAATATCTATTCCTGGAGAGGAGTAATTTAAGATTTGAAAGTACAAGGTCTAGGAAATAAACCTTAGGAGGTTTTAGAAGCTCCTGAAAAATACAAGATCTCTAAGGACCCATCAAAGGGTTAAAGAAGCAATTTTACTGGGGAGAAGACACTACCTGACCAGCAGAGCTACTCTGAAGTTGTGCAAAAGGTTCCAGAGATGCAAATTCTCTGAGATATCACCCATGCTTGAGTGAGCTTTTAAGGAGTACAGATGTTTTTTCATCACCTATGACCATATAAGTGAACCATACAAAGTCACCAATTCTTTTACCTAGACTTGGGTGGAATCATTTTTCTCATCAGCCTATCTGGGGTTTTGGTGGTTTGAAATAGATCCTAAAGCGAGTGATTCTAATGGGAGGTGTGGCCTTGTTGGAGGAAGTGTGTCATTGTAGGGGATGGGCTTTGAGAGGCCTGTGCTCAAACACCCAGTAAGACAGTTCACTACCTGCAATCTTTGAATCAAAATGTGAGGTCTCTCAGCTCCAGCACTATGTCTGCTTAAAAAGATTAAAAGTTGCCTTGCTTCCCACTATGACAATAATGGGTTAGGCTTTTGAACAGTAAGCCACTCAAATTAAATGTTTTCATTGATAAAAAGCTGCCACAGTCATGGTGTCCCTTCACAGCAATAGAAACCCTAAGAGAGAGGTGCATAGTTCTAAGATATGAGTAGATATTTGAGACAAAAATCATATAACTCCTTGTTTAATGAAACAAAACAAAAAAAACACACAAATATTTAAACTTGAAGAAACAAGAGAAAGGGGAACTTTGATAAGAAGATAGCTCCTAACTTGGTACTAAGAACATATTCCAACACAACAGCCTCCAGTTTCCTCCTCTCAGTACTTCATGATCCGTTCAGGAGACACACTGTTTCTAAGCTTCGCTGATTTTATTCTATTGAAAAACTTTCTTCCTCCTCTGTCCTACAAAACCAACTATAACAGGAACCATGCATTCCATCATCATTAAGTAAATACTCATCACTGTGGTACTTACTGGGCTATGCTGAGTTCTTAGAATCTGGTTTGTCTTCAAAAAGCATGCAGAATATAAAAATGCATTATTATGGAACTTGTTCCACAAAGAGAAAATCAAATTAATGCATTGAAATTCTATAAATTTGTATAGATTTTTTCAAGACAAACATCTCCTGTGATAACTTTTTTGATATAAACATTCACATGTGATTTGATAGCATTGATAATATTTTATAAACTGGATTCTGCAAGCAGAAGCCAAAGCTAAGCCTATTTCAAAGCTAAGAATATTTTTCCTTTATTGCACAGATCCATGGGAAATTATACATATATCACACATAAACAAGATGACCAATAACATTTTGCTTAGAGAGGTCAAGTAATAGTGAACAACATTGAGACTGAATACAAGAAAAGACATAAGGAGTGGGGAACATGGCCGGTGGTCACTTTGAGACTTCAGTTTTAGTCAAGAGATACTCATGGCTATGAGACCAGAAAGGCTACAACAAAGAAAATGTTTATCTATAATCAGACACAAGCCCTACTATAGCTTGTGGTATTATAGGAAAGAATCACAGTAATTTCTAGAGCACTTAAAGCAAAAATGCAGATAGGAACACAACACACTGAAACTCTTTGTCACTCAGAAACATCATTAAGATGAAAGAAAAAAAAGTTAAATAAAAACACAGCAAAGAGTGTAGCAAAACGATAAAGACATTAAGCAATTTGGTGATACAATAAAGATAAAACCTACATAAATATACAACGTATAATTAGTTAAAAAGCATTATAGAGAACACACACTGCAATAAATAAGACATTCAACCCAGAGAACAAGACAGTATGCTGATGAAAACGAACTTTGGTCCAGTGAATAGCAAAAAGAAAAACTTTCATCAATGGAACAGAAGATTCCTATACCATAAAGGAGTGAATGTGTATTGTGGGACAATGGTCTTTTATCTTGCCACTTATATTATATTTTAAAAATGCTGATTGGTCAGTAGCCAGGCAGGAAGTTTAGGCTGTATGACTAGGTAGGAAGTAGAGGTGGAGCAACGAGAACAGGAAAATTCTGGGAAGAAGAAAGCTCTGTCTGCAGTTGCTATCCAGATGCAGAGGAAGCAAGATGAGAACACCTCACCGAAAAAGGCACCCAGCCATGTGGCTAACATAGACAAGAATAATGGGTTAATTTAAGATGTAAGAAAGAGTTAATAAGAAGCCTGAGCTAATAGGCCAGGCAGTTTATAATTAATGTAAGTCTCTGTGTGTTTCTTTGGTGTTGAACAGCTGCAGGATCAGGCAGGACAGAAACCTTCGTCAACAAGTGTGTTCATCACGCACTGAGCTTTGACCTGTGTACATACATGCATTCCCATGTTGCTGTGCTGAATTCAGCTGTTTTATGTGGCTTTTGGTTTGTTTATTACTTTACACTTTACATAACTAGGGGGTTTCTTGTGGAAAAAGCAGCACAGAAACAAATACAAAGTCTGTAGTTTACTCAAACTGTTTCCTAATATTGTAATTTTCTCTTAAAATGCATTCCAGCTCTGACAACAAGCATAATAGGAGAGTGAACTGTGGGAGGTAAGAAAGCCTGGTGACTTTGGCAGTGGAATAAATAACTACAAAGGATGGAGATAACAAAAGAATGAGGAGAGTATGTGTTTAGGAACATGATGAAGCCAAATTAAAAAGCTGGTGATTGATAAGGTTTTAAAGTAATCTGTCCAGAATGATTTGAGTTCTATCAAAAATGGGAAAGAAAATGCAGAAACCATGTTGTATGGAGGGCTTGTAGAAAAACATAGAAGAGAAGGCAGATGTGATATCAATGCTTTCCAGGCCCTATTATCCAGGTCTTCTAACAAGCAACTATTAGAATACCTTACACACACAAATGCACATGCACACACATCACACACACAAATACCATGGGAAAAAAACAGTGAATTTCGTCATTCAAATTTCCTCTGAATTCTCTTTCTGTGGATGGTTCTTTTCTGACATTTTCTTCTCTCATCTTTTGTCAATGGTGTTCCAAATTGAAGGTTACGATATTCTTTTCATCCAGAGTTAGTTAATGAATGTTTTCTGATCTGTTCTGTCCAGAAAATCCTGTTTTCCTTTCCATATTTAGGACTCTCCTGAGTTCTGTTTTAGCATAGAGAAAATCTTGAATCTACCTAAAAAAAAGTCTAAGTGCAGTTTGAGAAACTATTTCTTAAAACATTGGTATTCACCAGAAATTCACTAATAGTGTTTCTTCTTACAAAAGCCAAATGCAAACATGTTGTTTTGTTTTTGTTTACACTCCCATAGGAATGTGTCTGCCTGGTAATAAGGAACACACGAAAAACAGGCTTACTGATGAATATTGTCTGATGAACTTGCTTGAGTGACTTCTCAAGTACATATTTTAAGTTGTAAGCATAATAAAGAACAGATCTCTGTCTGAAGCTAATGGGTCCATTGTTCCTCTTGTTAAAAAGCATCTTCTTTAACAAATGCCACTCAGGGAAAGGTTCAAGGTATGTGCTGAGAGGAGAGCAAGATCTTTATGAAGGACAAATGTCCAATCTGGCAGATGCAATGTTTTCAGAATGAATAATGGTACAGAGATGCATGTTTTAATTATGTGCATAGCAAGGACTCTCTAACCATGCTTTCTCCTTCTCTGATCCCACACAGGAAGTTTCTGTTGTTCATAGCTTCAATGTTGTGCCGAGCACCACTAGAAACAGCTGGAAAATCTCAAGGAAAACCAACAAAAATCTCACCTTGTTCAGTTTCCTATACTCACTAAGACAAGAAAGGAGTAGATAGTCTTCCTTTCACAACAATTATGACTTTATTTTTTCTTCTATATTGGCATGTAAAGACACACAGACACATCTTAATGCACACATACAAACAGTGACATGAGACATACACACACACACTGACATACACACATGCACACATTCATACATGACACACATACACCCCACACCACACATACATACACATGCACACTTATGTATACAAACACACATAGGCACACAAACATACACATCAACACACACACATACATTTATTGACATACATACACAGGCACTAGCACACACATATAAAAAGATACACACACAGAGTATTATGATATTTTTCTATCACTAGAAAATATGTAAGTTAATCTCATAATCAGAGAATCATTATGTTACATTCAGTTATACAAAGGCAAGGTTCTGCCCTTATAAAATTTAGCAGAGCCTTGGTCAGGCAGATTTTTATACCAAAGTCCCTTGGTAATGTAATTCAATTGCCATTTGAGTTATTAGAAATGAACTTGGGTAAACGCTTATCAGCTTATGTTAAAAATCTCCTGCATTGATAGTCTTTTCAGTAAATGTTTAATTTTAGATCACCAGAAATTGCATATGGAATATATCTTGTGGTCTATTGAAATAATGACAGAATAGGAAAAGTATGCAAAGTAACGTTTTTCATTAATTGACATTCACCATGGATGATATTTTTTCCAAATGAAATGAAATATATCTTTACTGGGACCCTACATTTGTTTCGTTGTTCTTTTAAACCTGATCATATTTTGTAAAAAACAAAACAAACTAATTTTCCACTTTTGAGTAACTGTTGCTGATTCAAAAACATTAATTTTAGAAAATCTTTTTAAATATAAAACTAAGTTAACTCTTTCTAATGAATCACTAAAAAAAAGCAAAGTGCTCATATTGTACCGATGATAAAAATTTAACAATTGTATTTATTTTTAAATTACTGGTCCTCAACTCTGGAATCCATATAATAAAAGTGATCAAATGAGATTAAGAATATAACTGCTAACGGCTTATTGTAAGATGATTATATCTTGTCCCCAAATAATTTAGAGTTGACCTGCTTCACATAGAAACATTCTTTTCAAATTTTTATCCATAATACTTTATTTGCACAGGAAAAGTTAGGTCATGTTATGCTACTATCTAAATAGGTACACTGGATTGCTAATGGGCCCAGTTTTATTCTGTGGTGTAGTAAACATTTTTATGAACTCCCAAGTAGGAATAAAAACTGGAGTGATTTGAGGCTAGAAAAAGTTATGCGTAGAATAGAAACTGAGACTTAATCCACAAACCACCATGGTTCCTCCTCATTTTATGTATATTTCAAGGGAAATTTAATTCAGATGTTTCTGATTAATGTAAACTTGGCTCTTCGAATTTATTGTGCAAAAGTTATTTGATTTCCAGGAAGCCTTTGTCCTTGTGAGACGTTTCCCTCTGTTCATGGAAGTCAAGTTTTCCTCTTCTAGAGGCTGTGCAAACTGGAAAGAAACCCTCTGTTGCTATTTAACCACGCATAGGAGTACATAGTTTTTAAATGTGGATTTTCACATGAAATTATATTCTTGTCTTAGAAAAAAAGGTAAAAGTAAACAAGTAATCTATAAGCAACTTAATCAAACTCCTGGAATTAGAAAAATCATCTAGCTGGGTCATCCTTTTAGATTCCTGGGAGATTCCCTTGTACGGGGCTTTTACCTAACCTCAAAATGCCTAGGCTTTCCAGTAGTAATTCTCAGGACTCTCCTACTCCACCCATCCCAAACTGATCCTTCAAGGTCTTATCCCTTCCTGTCCCCAGTCCACCCAAGAGACCTCCTCTATTTCCTCTTCCCAGGGAGACCCATTCGTAACCCTCCTCCAACACTCCTTCTTGTTACCTAGCCTGTCTGGATCTGAGGATTGAAACTTAGATAACTATGTTTTATGCTTTACTTTCTAGTTATTATCCATTTATGAATGAGTACATACCATTTTTGTCTTTCTTGGTCTTGATTACCTCACTCCATCCATTTGTCTTTAAATTTCACAGTATCCATGCTTTTAACCAGCTGAGTAATAATCCATTGCATAAATGGACCACAAATTCTTTAACCATTTCTCAGTTGAGGGACATCTAAGCTGTTGCCAAGTTCTGGCAATTACAAATATAGCTGCTATGAACGTTGTTGAGCAAGTGTCCTTATGGTAGGATTAATATCCTTTGTGTATATTTCCAAGAGTGGTATAGCCGGGTCTTGTGGTAGATTGATTCCCAGTTTTCTAGGAAGCTGCCACACTAATTTCCAAAATGGCTGTACAGATTTATACTCCTACCAGCAATGGAGGAGTTCTCCTGTTGCTTCACATCCTCTCCAGCATGAGCTGTCACTTGTGCTTTTTCTTCATCACTCTGACAGGTGTAAGATGGAATCTCAGAGTCATTTTGACTTGCATTTCCCCAACCCCAGTTAAGCCTCCTGCCAATTAGCAGATATGTAACCTGATCCGACCATCTCCTGCGAACAAAACAGGTGTCATTAGAGAGGCTTCAACCAGCAACTGATGGAAACAAATACAGGCCCACAGCCAAACATTAGGCAGAGTTCTGGAATCTTGCAGAAGATGGGGGAAAAGGATTGTAGGAGACAGAGGGGTTAAAGACACCACAAGAAAACTCACAGAACCAACTAACCTAGGTTCATAGGGACTCACAGAGATAGAACAGACTGCCAGAAAGACTGCATAAGACTGACCCAGGAACTCTGCATGTATGTTACAGTTGTGTAGCTTAGTCTTCTTGCAGGACTCCTAAAAGTGGGAAAAGGGGCTGTCCCTGACTCTTTTACTGGCTTTTGGGACCCTACATTCTGCATCTTGATATACATGGTTTGTTGATGCTCATGAAAGATCTGTTCTTTCCTGAAGGAGGAGGAGTGGATTGGGATGGAAGCAAGGAAGGTGGAGAGAAGAACTGAGAGGCGAAGAGGGAGTGGAAACTATGGCCAGGAAGTAAAATAAAAAATACATTTATTTATTTATTTATTTAAAGAAGAAAATTAATTTATGAATTCCTATAATACTGAGCCAGGACATCTTTGACTACTCAATAGCCAAGATATATTAAAAGCAGTAACAGAAATAATTGAACCAAAGTTCAAGGGATTTGGTTTCTGCTTTCTATTCTACTACATGAGTGATTTTGAAAGAAACCCCTTTACTTTCTTTTATTATTATCTACAAAGAGAATATACTAGATTAAATAGATTTTTAAGTAAAATTTTTAAAGTTTATCAAATTTCTTAATAAAATATACATTATCAAAGATGTACACATGAACACACACATAAACATACATGTATAATATGCATAATATATTTCAAAATAATCAGTTCTTACATTAATTACAAATAATGACCTCAATTTTCTTAGGTACTATTACAGCAAAATATTTATTATCTTGAATTCCTTTTATTTTCTCTACTGGGAAGAATAAGAGACAAAATTATGACACAAATTAAATTAAAGGTTGTTTTTTTTCACAGCTGATCTGTGGAATTTATACACTGTACAACTATCACACAATTAGTATTTACATTTAGATAATATAATAATGTTGACCCTAAGGCACTAACATATTTTAGATAATTTTATCAACTATCCTATATGTAGTTTCTTCCTTAGGTAATAATGAACATTCTATAAGTTGCTTCTGGCTCACACTGACTGGACTTGTGAGGTATCTGAAGACTATGATCCACATCATCGTTGAGGATTCCAAACTGATGGATGCTATACGTCAAAGAGGTTACCATTATCATAACATCAGCAGGAGAGATGTAGAAAAATCATGAATAGGTTTTTACATTCGGGGAAAGAGTTTATGCAATCTCTACTGACACATGGGCAACCTGATCATGTCATCTATGGAATAAATTTCAGAGGCTGAGGAAACTTACATCTGGCCAGGAAATTCAACACTACAGACTTGAACTGACTTTCAAAATTACATATGCAGCTATATACACAAAATTTAAATAATACTAGAGTAGGGAAAATATAGAAAATTTATGTGATGATTCTAGAAAATGCATTCTAAGTTATACACGAGAGTTTTCTTATTCAAAAACATAATTTAATGAGAACACTCATTTCTGCCAGGTATGTGATCATATTTCAAAAAGCTGTGTTTATTTTCCTTTAGTATTATAACAATATTTAGAGAAAAGTCAATATCACATTGGCAAATATTTCTCTTCACATATAGTGTTGAAAGTAGGATGTTGGCTGAATAATGTGGATCAACTTTGTAGTAAGAAATTTGAATATTACTTCCAATATATCATCTATATATGTTACTTTTTATTGTTCAATGATACTAGTCTATATGTAGAAGAATGGCAAAAGATTTGTTAAACTGAAATTAGTGTTTTTCACTCCCTATAAGTCTAAAAACTTTGTATGCATAGCTCATGACTTATGCATATCAATAACAGTGAAACTTAAGCAGAAGTTAGGGGTTAAATCTTATTATTCTTAAGAGGCTATGGAAAGCAAAGTATGATATTTTCACATGTGTTCTGTCTTAGATAAATAATCAAATGTTCAGGAAGGTGATGCTAACTCTCTTTACAAATAGGAAGAAAAGGGGATAAAAATTGCATCAGTATTTTGATGAGTAGCGATAAAAAGGCGAGCCAATTCTCTTTGACAAGAATATTCCTTTTTAGATAATTGAAAGTTATTAGATTTACTTCAATGTTATCTTTTTGACATGCTTTACATTAAGTTATATATGATGCATAAAAGTTTTAAAACACAGCTATGCAGTAGAAGATACTGTTTATGACAAAGTAACAGACAAGATTTAGATCCCATTCTTCTAGCACCAAGGCTGAAAACATCTCTACCCTGATTCTTCATGAGGAAGAATCTGATACAGAATAACCAATACAAAACATGCACGAGTGTGTCAACATGATTGCTTTTTTATTGAAGTTTTGAGAACAAAGGGAATTGCAATAGATGTTGTAGAAAGGCACTGAGCAGAATCAAAAGACTTGGAATACAGAGCATAGAAATTCTTCTGTCAATAGTAGATGGCTGTAAACAGAGCAATGAAAGTTGTTCAAAATTAAGATTCTTCAAAGGGCAATGAGCCTGTCTATCATTACACAACTTACTGAAAATAAAGAGTGGAGTGACAGGAATGGTCATATAACCATGACAACTCAAAGTTGCATAAGCGACAGTCTACTGGGTGACATTTCCCTTTACCATTCTTTCTGTTTAGATGTCCACTTATCAAAACACTGATGGAATTTCCGTCATCCTTATAATCTAACCACAAAATTTATGCCTTTTTAACAAGGAACATAATTAGGGTAGGCCTTATAATAGAAATTTGACAACACAGGAAACCAAGCTTATAATAAAAGGACTTTAGCTAATTCTATTTTTTATGAGATTCCAATTTCCATAGCCAAAGATTATTTTAGACAACTTGTTTACTTTGCGTTAATTCAGTAAAGAAATCATCTACTCTTAGTTTAGACTAGACATTCAGAAAGATAGATAATACTTTCTAAATTTTGAAACTCTAAATATCTTAATGCATTTATTACTAAATCATGTCTATCTCATCATGAATGTGTGGGTGGAGGTGGGAATATGATGGTCATAGGAAAACTTTGTGGAGTTGGTTGTTTCTTTCCACATGTGGATTCCAGGTATCAGATTTAAGTCATAAGGATTGTGCAGTGAACATGACCTGCTGAGATATCTATTTTGATTTGTATTCTTGTGGTTAAATTATTTTGCTATTTCCTATAGTAGAAAGGGAAAGGACATGCTATGGTTACATATAAACTATTCAATTCTATAAATGTTGTTTTGCTGTATAATTTTTGTATATACATGAAAAATTACATAGCATATCTGTGGATTGCTTGCAATTTTTCTCTTTTTAATTTATTAGATTTTTCAAAAAAATACCCATCCAAGTTTACACACGCTCCCCTTCTCCCATTAGCTCCAAAACCCTCCCACCCTACCCCCATCTAATCCTCAGAGAGAGCAACGCACATTGCCTTGTGGAAGGTCCAAGACCCTCCCTAGTAGATCTGCACTGAGAAAGGTATACATCCAAAGAGAATAGGATCCCAAAAAGCCACTACATGCATTCAGGATAAAAAATCCTGGTGACACTGCCAGTGGCCCCTCAGTCTGTCCCAGACATGCAATTTTCAACCACATTCAGAGGAACTAATCTGATCCTATGCTTGTTCCTTCCCAGTCTGGCTGGAGTTGGTAAGCTCCCATTAGCTCAGGCAAGCTGTTTCAGTGGGTGAACCCATCATGGTCTTGACCTTCTTGTTCATATTCTCATTCCTTCCACTCTTCAACTGGACTTTGGGAATTCAGTCCAGAACCCCAATGTGGGTTCTGCCTCCAACAGTTGCTGGATGAAGACTTTATGGTGACAATTAAGATAATTATCAGTCTGACTACAGGGAGTCAAGATTGAGCCCTCTCTCATCTATTGCCCAGGGTCCTAGGTGTGGTCATCCTTTCGGATTTCTGAGAATTTCTCTAGAGCCTGGTTTCTGCTAACCCTATAATGGCTCGCTCAATCAAGATATCTCTCTCCTTGCCCTCATCTCTGTCCTTCCTCCACCTCAACCATCCCATTCCCTCAAATTCTCCTCTACCTTCTCTCACTCCCCTCCTCTTCTTCTCCTACCCTTCCCTCTCCCCATGCTCCCAATCATACCAGTCAGTCCTGTCCATTCCCAATTTCTAGGTGGATGTAAATATATTTTTCATTGGGTTCACCTTATTACTTAGCTTCTCTACAATCTTGAACTATAGACTCAATGTTCTTTGGTTATAGCTAGTATCCACTTATGAGTGAGTACATACAATATTCATCTTTTTGGGTCTGGGTTACCTCACTTAGTATAGTGTTTTCTAATTCCATCCATTTGCATGCAAAATTCAAGATGTCATTTTTTTTTCATTGCTGAGTAGTACTCTAATGTGTAAATGTACCACATTTTTCTTTATCCATTCTTCAGTTGAGGGGCATCTGGGTTGTTTACAGGTTCTGGCTATTACAAATAATGCTGCTAGTTCCTCTGACTGTAGTTAACAGTTGACAGTTGCATGGCTGGGCCAGACTGAGAGGCCACTGGCAGCAGCACCAGGATTTATCCCTACTGCATATACTGGCTTTTTGGGGATCCTACCCAAAAAATGGTTTTTTTTTGGGGGGGGGATGTATACCTTGCTCAGTGTAGATCGAGTAGGGAGGGGCTTGGACCTTCCACAAGGCAATGTCCCTTACTCTCTCTGAGGATTAGATAGGAGTGGGGTGGGATGGTGTGTGGAGCTAATGGGAGGAAGGTAGCGAGTGGGAACTTGGATTGGTATTTTTTTAAATCTGATAAATTAAAAAAATTCAAAGAAAATGCAATAATATACATAAAATATTTATAATATTTCAGTTAACAAAACAATGTATTTCAAAAGATTAAAATTAAAGTAGATCACTAAATTTTATACATCTAGATATATACACAGAAATGCTCTAAGTATAATACAGGTTCATAATGCAATGCACAGGATTTTGTTTTATATATGTGTGTACACTGTATATACTATATGTACTATGTATTATATATAATATCATATGTAAATTATACATACATATGCATTACCTGATAATTATATAAAATGCCTTTCTTGGCAGTTCTAAGAATCAAAACTTTACATGACAATCTTTTAATATAAATTTCAATAATGATAGCAGGTGAATTTTTAGATCCAGCATAATGGAAAAGCTAAGGGGGATAGACTTTTTGACAGATGGGAAAGAAATGATTTACCATTTTCAATTTTACAAAATGGTCTGTTTATATAACCCACTCTGGGTTGAATATTATTTACTTTTTGACCTGATTTAGAGATCTCTTACTATAATACTTCACAGCCACTTTTCTTCACAAATGCATACATATTTCATAAGCCAGGGAGACAGAGAACAATTTTTTAATAAACATGTATCTCTACCTCACAGCTTTGGGGTGTGGCTGCACAAGGAGGCATACTTCTTGCTAAACGCATGACATCCTATTTTTGCCTCTTAACTCTAAGCTCTATAATGGCTAAAAGTAAATTTTCTTCATTCGTGTCAATCTAAAGTGGAATCATCAGAATTTTTAAATTATATGATATATTCACTTTTAATCTCCCAAATATTCGACACCACAATTCTTAGCTTCTGTCTTAGAATGGCAGGAACTACAAAATCTTTCGAGTTTTGAGTGTGGTGGGAGGAGGAGAGGAGAGAAAAAGCAATAGAAAATAGAGCAAAAGGATTTCAAAAGGGAGAGAAGAGTGGAAGAAAGGAGAGAAAGAAGGAAGAAAGGAAGGGAAGGACAAGAGATGTAATGAAAGAAGGAAACAGATTCTTGCAGAGGGCTTGCTTGACTTTGGCTCCCAGGAGACCTGTGGGCAGCTTACAACCACCTGTAATTCCAAGTACAGAGGATCCAAAACCCTCCTTGAAATTCTGCAGACAGCTGCAGTCACACATGTTCACACACGCACATGCACACAAGCACACACACACACATGCACATGTGCATACACATGCTCACACACCAAAATAATTAAAATCCTCAGAAAACAAATTAACTACTAGAAACAGAGTAGTGTTTGGAATCGAGAGACAACTTTACTGGCACGAACTTGGAGCAAGACTGGGACTTCAAACCACAGAAACCATGATGATATTATTTATTAACCAAACTGATTAATTTTAAAATTAACAATAAAAAATTATCTGAAAAAAGAATCTTATAAATATGGTTTGAATTTCAACTTTTTCTAAAACCATCCCTTTTGTGTGGATGAAATGTATGATTTTCCCATTGAGTACCTACACACAATTCCCACACAGGCCTCCCCCACCTTGGAACCTGTACGTAATTTTCTTTTATAAATTCTGACAGAAAAATTGGGGACTCTTTTGCAATTAGATAATAAAAATAACTTCCCGTATTTCTCTCTATTACTCAGGGAAATCTCAGTTGTGCTGTTTTCTTATTTCCTCAAGTTATATATGATCCTAATACATGCTCATTAATTCTGACACACTGAACATTTATTTTATTAACAATTTTTGCTCCCGGGTTCTCTCGGGAGAGGCACATCTCAATTTTATGAGTGACTGGGGGGTAAGCAGTTATGCAGTCATGCTCCAGCCTGCTTCGGTGGCTCACATTCATAATGTTGAACACTCAATCTACAACCCACAGCAACCCATCACGGTCACAATTCCAATCACACAATGGCCCATCACTGTAATTCACGTCGTACTTTAGAGACAAGCGATTCCTGATTAGCCCCTAGATGTCTCCTGCTTTTAATGTCTGCGCCCATTTGGCTGCTGCCCTGGTATAAATGGGGCTGGTGAGCAGGTCTTTGGTCTCCTGTAGCTGCAGAGGGCTCAGAGCAGACATAAAACAGGCCTACAGCCCTCAACATCTGAACAGTGTTTCCTGTCTGTACTTCTCATTTTTACACTTGGCATGAGCTGCGGTGACCTTTACACCGTTCTTGAAAGGGATGCCTTTTATGGAGGTTAAGAGTGACTTGGCCCCCAAGCTAACAAAGTCCTGGGCTCCCACTCACCCCCAACTGTGCCATATGTGCACAGTGCTGCAAAGGCTGATTTAGTGATGCGGGCAACAGTCCACCAGAACTGCACACACTGAGATCACCACAATTATATGACTTAAAGATACTTGTGCACCCCACTGATCATTACCAGAGTTACGAAAGTCGGGCTTTGGGCTGCAGTATTCTGCAGACTCAGCAGCATCGTGACCACATGAATTAATGATAGCATGGAATGGCCATTCTTCAGCTACTTGTAACCGTCGTTTACTAAGACCTACCATGGGACTTCCTTGACCGGAAAATAGTGTCTCAACCAGTTCCCTCTGGATGAAGCTATGCATGTTTACTATGCTTAACTCTATGTATTTGTCTCAGAGTGCGGAGCCACATGTGACACAATTTTGGTCTGAAATTTAATAAATCAGCATATATTTCCATTTTATTATTTAAGAGTTCTAACAAAAGTGATGGAGAGAAAAAAAAGTATTTCCCTTGATTGTTGAGGGCATAGAAATACCAGTGCTGTAGGTTCTGTAGTGTAGAACCTGTAAAGATAGGAGTTTAGTGAACTCAATTTTCTTTGCAAAGCCTCTGGGCACAGCCATCCTCTGTGAAGTTATTTATTATCACGTACTTCCTGACTCTACTTTTGATTCAGGCCTACAGATATAACCTTTATTCACATTACCAATGACTTTAGATTTGGATTACTTTCAAAAGAACATTTTAATCATGACATAAGAATATTGATCTTATTGTTTCTTCCGACAATGTTAAATTTATTATTTTTTTCTTTTGGTTTTTCAAGACAGGTTTTCTCTGTCACACTAGCTTTTCTGGAATTTTCTCTGTAGACCAGGCTGGCCTCAAACTCAGAGATCTGCCTGCTCTGCCTTTGTCTAATATTAATCATAGGTGCCAGTAATGTGTAGCTATTAAAATTATTTTTAAATGTTCTTATATTTGTCTGCCTTATTGTTCCCTTCTTAAGAAAATTCTTAAGCTAAGAAGCAATTATTCACTTCCAGGAAAACTCTCAAACTAAGAAAACAAAGTTAAGTCTTTCACTGGTTGCTACATAACATCCCTACGTAGGTATCTGTATTAAATGACAGCACCTCCTGTCTTTAATGTACCTTCCTGGTCACCCATTTAATTAGCCTCCCTGTCCTGTTGAACATGAGAAGACATGATGAGACAAATCAGCTTTTAGTATGCTGTGCTCAAGAAAAAATCCCATCCACGACATACCAGAAAGACTAGAAACAACAATCTCACAGAGAGCTTTTTCTTCTGTTGTATGATTATGTAAAGTACCATGCATAGTAGAGTTACATCTAGATGCCCTCAACTGAAGAATGGATAAGGAAAATGTGCTACATTTACATAGTGGAATACTACTCAGTGATAAAAAATGACATATTGAAATTTCCAGGCAAATGGACAGAACTAGAAAAAAAAAAACATGCTGAGAGAGGCAACCCAGACCCAGAAAGACAAACATAATATGTACTCACTCATAAGTGACTTTTAGACATAAAGCAAAGAATAATCAGCCCACAGTCCACAAACCCAGAGAATTTAGACAACAAAGAAGACCTTAAGAAAGAAACACATAGCCGGGCGCTGGTGGTGCACGCCTTTAATGCCAGCACTCGGGAGGCAGAAGCAGGAGGATCTCTGTGAGTTCAAGGCCAGCCTGGTCTACAAGAGTTAGTTCCAGGACAGGAACCAAAAAGCTATGGAGAAACCCTGTCTCAAAAACAAAACAAAACAACAAAAAAAAAAAGAAAGAAAGAAAGAAAGACATAAATCTGCCTAGGAATAAGAAGAAGACAAGAAGACAAGATCTACTAAGTAATTTGGGAGTATGAGGGACATGGGGGGTGAGTGGAAGGGGGAAGGAATGTGAGTGGGAAAAATGTATAGCTCAATTAAAAACAAATTATTGTGAAAAATGCATTTAATATAAAACAACATTAGAAGTGTAAAATTGCTAACTTTATGTCAATGGTGTACTAACACAGTAATCAAGGTGGATTTTGAACTAGACAGTAAGTAAAGATATGAATCACATATTCCAATATCTGCATACTAAAGTATCTGACATAAAGAACTCCCTCAAGCCTGCTGAATCTAATTTACTAGTATAGGCACATTTATTCCTGCTACCTCCCTGAAGTGTGCATGAGCGTGTGTGTGTGTGTGTGTGTGTGTGCTCCTTCATTCGCTTTTCCTTTAAAGTTTTTATTCTTTAGATGTATTTTATAGAAATTAATATCTACATTCTTCTCTACTTCTTTAACATAAATAATCAATATCCTTGTATTAGTGAAATTTATAAATACATATCTAATTTCAAAAATAATAAAAGCCAAACTTTTATTCTTATATCTGGCAAAAATACCTTTGCACTTTCGTAAAATAAATATCTACATAGGAAATGTGTGTGTGTATGCGTGTGTGTGTGTGTATGATCTGTGGCTATGAAAATGTAATTAGTATTTTCTCTCCTTTTACAAATAATCTATGAAAATTTTATAATATAAATGTAAAGATTTCCTGTGACTGAGATTTCTGAATATCAAATGATGAACAAATTCAAAAGGACTAAAATTCATATGCATTAATAATTTAAACAGTTTCCCTGAATTAGATAAATTCAAATCAACAGTAAGAAGATGTCAAATTAAACCTCAAAATGTACTACCTGACATTTTTGATCAAAACCCTCCTCAAATTTCTTTCTAATTGTCTATTTCAAAGCTTTAAGTTACAATGTATAGATTCTATAGACAATTCTACCTGAAGAAATCTCATCCAAAAGCTGAAAAACAGTTTTATTCACTATGCTCAACTGTTTGCTCACCTAATCGAGGAGGGAGCACAAATAACCTCTAGCACATCATTTCATTGACAGCAAGTCTCCCATCAGAGGCATACTTGCCTTTTTAAAGAGGTACCCCTATGGGCTCCTCTGGATAGTCTTTTCAAATGCCACAGAAATAAGTTTCAGTCCTGATCCTTAACCCCAACTGAAGTGAGAGAATAAATGAAAAAACATGTGTTCCTTTCTGAATTCTTTTACTTAAAGATGACCTGTACATTCATGATTTTGTAACTAGCAACCCTTACTCATGCATGGTACATGTCTTTAGAAAGTTATGGTTGTATATTTTCTTAATGAACATGTCCTGTTAGAGAACTGGGGTAAAGAAAGAATATCCAAAGGCATTGTTATGATCTGAGATTGTGGTAAATTGATGGATAGATATTCATGTCCATCATAATGCATTATGACAAAAAGTGATACATATTATTGAATGCCCTTAGGTAATGTGCTGCCATTTCAACTTTACACTGGGCCAATTACGGAAAATGCAGTGGTATGTTGTATTCTTCATATAAAAAGATGTAGTATGAACATCTTACTTATACTTTAGAATGAAGGGATAGTAGAACCCCATTGCTTATTTTATTTTAGCTCCATGAACCAAAAGAATAGAAATAAGTGTACTTGCAGTGACATCATTTTTCATTAAGTTATTCATATTGAATAAATCAAAATAAAAAAATGTCATTCACAGCATAAGATACAAAGTAATTTCACTGAGAAGTTTGGCCAATGGGGCTTTCTTCCTTTACTATTCTTTATTCCTTGTGTGATTTGTGGCAAATAAATCCTGCATTGCATCATCAAACATGAGTACAAATTCAAGAATATTAGTTGGCTATAGTTTATATGCTTTTTAATTTCCCATACTTTTGCTCTTAGCTTTTCCAAAAGGTGAATCTGTCTTATGAGTTAGTAATGTAGACATATGTTAGAAGTGTCTATGAGAATGTAAGCAAGAAACTAAGACTGCTTTGCTTTCCTGTAATTGTGATCCAGATCCACACAGGCCAGCTTTTGACAGTAAATATAAATTCAAGATTAAGTAACAGAGTCTTTATCTAGGGTATCGTGGCTATGTCTGTAATCTGAGAATGCAAGAGGCAAAGGCATCCAAGTTATTGTGAGTTCGAAGTTAGTTTCTCCTACCTAGTTCAAAGTGAGCCATTTTTTGAAGCATTAATTGAAATTTTGGATAAAGGAAACTTGATAACAAATGAACAAGCCCTGTGCTCTTGATGTTGACTGACTGAAAAAGTTATTGGTACTGTGTTATCTGGCATTGCAAGGTACTCTGAGATACTTTCTCTCATGGTATTTTTACAGTAGGAATCACCAATGTGCATGAAATACTATTGACACATGTAAGATCGGAAAAGAAAAGGGGAAATAACCACAGACATAGAGGAAATTCAGAGAATCATTAGATCTTACTACAAAAGCATGTATGCCACAAAACTTGCAAATGTAAAAGAAATGGACACTTTTTTAGTTAAATACCATATACCAAAGTTAAACCAGGACGAGGGGAACAATCTAAATAGACCTGTCAGTCGCGAAGAATTAGAAGCTGTTATCAAAAACCTCCCTACCAAAAAAAGCCCAGGACTAGATGGTTTCAATGCAGAATTCTACCAGAACTTCCAAGAAGACCTAATACCTATACTCCTTAAGGTATTTCACAATATAGAAACAGAAGAGTCATTGACAAATTCCTTTTATGAAGCTACAGTCACTCTGATACCAAAACCACACAAAGACTCAACCAAGAAAGAAAATTACAGGCCAATCTCACTCATGAACATCTACGCAAAAATCCTCAACAAAATACTGGCAAACCGAATCCAAGAACACATTAGAAAAATTTTCCATTATGATCAAGTAGGCTTCATCCCAGAGATGCAGGGCTGGTTCAACATACGCAAATCCATCAATGTAATCCACCATATTAATAAACTGAAAGAAAAAAAACCATATGATCATTTCACTAGATGCTAAAAAGGGATTTGACAAAATTCAATACCCCTTTATGATAAAGGTCTTGGAGAGACTAGGGATACAAGGGTCATACCTAAATATAATAAAAGCTATTTACAGCAAGCCGACAGCTAACATCAAATTAAATGGAGAGAAACTCAAAGCCATCCCACTAAACTCAGGAACAGGCCAAGGCTGTCCGCTCTCTCCATACCTCTTCAATATAGTGCTTGAAGTTTTAGCAATAGCAATAAGACGACATAAGGGGATCAAGGGGATTCGAATTGGAAAGGGAGAAGTTAAGCTTTCATTATTTGCAGATGATATGATAGTGTACATAAGCGACCCCAAAAACTCCACCAAAGAACTCCTACAGCTGATAAACACCTTTAGTAATGTGGCAGGATATAAGATCAACTCCAAAAAATTAGTCGCCCTTTTATACACTAAGGATATGGAAACAGAGAGGGAAATCAGAGAAGCATCACCTTTCACGATAGCCACAAACAGCATAAAATATCTAGGGGTAACTCTAACCAAGGAAGTGAAAGATCTATTTGACAAGAACTTTAAGGCATCGAAGAAAGAAATTGAAGAGGATACAAGAAAATGGAAGGATCTCCCTTGCTCTTGGATTGGAAGGATCAACATAGTAAAAATGGCAATTCTACCAAAGCCAATTTATAGATTCAATGCAATCCCCACCAAGGTCCCATCAAACTTCTTCACTGATCTTGACAGGACAATAATCAACTTTATATGGAAAAACAAAAAAACCAGTATAGCCAAAACAATCTTATACAGTAAAGGAACGTCTGCAGGAGGCATTACCATCCCTGACTTCCAACTCTATTACAGAGCTATAGTATTGTAAACAGCTTGGTATTGGCATAAAAACAGAGAAGTCGACCAATGGAATCGTATAGAAGACCCGGTTTTTAACTCACAAACCTATAGACACCTCATTTTCGATAAAGGAACTAAAAGTATACAATGGAAGGAAGAAAGCATCTTCAACAAATGGTGCTGGCACAACTGGATGTCGACCTGTAGAAGAATGAAAATAGACCCATATCTATCACCATGCACAAAACTCAAGTCCAAAAGGATCAAAGACCTCAATATCAATCTCAATCTCAACACACTGAACCTGATAGAAGAGAAAGTGGGATAGAAGAGAAAGTGGGAAGTACCCTACAACAGATGGGCACAGATCGCCTCCTATGTATAACCCCAGCAGCACAGTCATTAAGGGCAACATTGAGAAGCTTCTGTAAAGCAAAGGACACTATCACTAAGACAAAAAGGCAACCTACTGACTGGGAGAAGATCTTCACCAACCCCGCAACAGACAAAGGTCTGATCTCCAAAATATACAGAGAACTCAAGAAACTAGACTTTAGGGCTGGAGAGATGGCTCAGAGGTTAAGAGCACTGGCTGCTCTTCCAGAGGTCCCGAGTTCAATTCCCAGCAACCACATGGTGGCTCACAACCATCCGTAAGGAGATCTGGTGCCCTCTTCTGGCCTGCAGGGATACATGCTGGCAGAACACTGCATACATAATAAATAAATAAATAATTAATTAATTAAAAAAAAAGAAACTAGACTTTAAAATGCTAATTAACCCAATTAAAAAAATAGGGCACTGAACTGAACAGAGAATTCTCAACAGAAGTTCAAATGGCCAAAAGACACTTAAGGTCATGCTCAACCTCCTTAGTGATCAGGGAAATGCAAATCAAAACAACTTTGCGATATCATCTTACACCTGTCAGAATGGCTAAAATCAAAAACACCAATGATAGCCTTTGCTGGAGAGGTTGTGGAGGAAAGGGTACACTCATCCATTGCTGGTGGGAATGCAATCTTGTGCAACCACTTTGGAAATCAATGTGGCGGTTTCTCAGGAAATTCGGGATCAACCTACCCCTGGACCCAGCAATACCACTCTTGGGAATATACCCAAGAGATGCCGTATCATATGACAAAAGCATTTGTTCAACTATGTTCATTGCAGCATTATTTGTAATAGCCAGAACCTGGAAACAACCTAGATGTCCTTCAATGGAAGAATGGATGAAGAAAATGTGGTACATTTACACATTAGAGTACTACTCAGCAATGAAAAAAAAAAAAACAATGACATCTTGAATTTTGCATGCAAATGGATGGAATTAGAAAACACTATACTGAGTGAGGTAACCCAGACACAAAAAGATGAATATTGTATGTACTCACTCATATTTTTTTTTTCTAGCCATAAATAAAGGTCATTGAGTCTATAATTTGTGATCCTAAAGAAGCTAAATAAGAAGGTGAACCCAAAGAAAAACATATAAGTATCCTCCTGGCTATGGGAAGTAAACAAAATTGCCGGACAAAAAATTGGGATCTTGGAGGTGGGGTGGGATGGGGGTAAGGGGAGATTGGGAGAGAAAAGTGAGAAGGGGAGGATTGAGGGAACTTGGGGAAACAGGATGATTGGGATAAAGGAAGGTTGGATAGGGGAGCAGGGAAGCACATATCTTAGTTAAGGGAGCCACCTTGGGGTTGGCAAGAGACTTGAACATAGAGTGGCTCCCAGGTGCCCAAGGCGATGTCCCCAGTTAGTTCCTTGGGCAGCTGAGGATAGGGAACCTGAAATGATCCTATCCTATAGCCATACTGATGAATATCTTGCATATCACCATAGAACCTACGTCTGGCGATGGATGGAGATAGAGACAGAGACCCGCACTGGAACACCAGAATGAGCTCCCAAGGTCCCAATGAAGAGAAGAAGGAGGGAGAACATCAGCAAGGAAGCCAGGACCACAAGGGGTGCACCCACCCACGGAGACAGTGGGGCTGATTTATTTGGAGCTCACCAAGGCCAGCTGGACTGTGACTAAAAAAGCATGGGATAAAACCGGACTCTCTGAACATGGCGAACAATGAGGGCTGATGAGAAGCCAAGGACAATGGCACGAAGGTTTTGATCCTATTTCATGTTCTGACTTTGTGGGAGCCTAGCCAGTTTGGATGTTCACCTTCCTAGACCTGGACGGAGCCGAGAGGACCTTGGACTTTCCACAGGGCAGGGAACCCTGACTGCTCTTTGGACTGGAGAGAAAGGGGGAGAGGAGAGGGAGGAGGAGGAGAGGAGCGGGAGGAGGGGGAGGGAAATAGGAGGCTGGGAAGAGGCAGAAACTTTTTTTTTCTCAATAAAAAAATTAAAACAAATAGATAATTCTTCTCTCCTTGATTATTAAATCTGCTAAAATAATGCCACTTCTCTCTTCTGAAGGAAAAGTATTTTATAGCTGGAGGCAAATATAAGAGAAAACATAGCCTGTCTTGAGTACCTTTATGGATATAGCATGAATGGCATAATTGTGGAAGAAATAAATTTTATGTTGGGTTTCATTAAGTTAAAAGTAGAAATTATATTAATAACTGTAGTAAACACGAAATACAGACAATGAAGTAGTAGAAAATCCTTAAAAGGGACAAGTTTCATTAAAGACTATAATCTATAATATAAAGCAAAATTTTAAATTTTGACAAGAAAGAGAACAGCCTAAATACAAACTGATAAGGTCAGTGCCCTACATGATATAGTAAGAAAAACACTTCCTGAATATAATTTTATTCACCCAAGGATTAATGCCAACAACTCACAAGTGGAACTTCTTGTGACCAAAAGACTCTCCAAAGCAAAGGGAACTATCGATCATATGAAGAGGATGCCTTCAGAATGGAAGAGAATCTTTGTAGGCCATTCATTTTGCAAAGGTTAAATTTTCATTTTTTTTATTGAGTTCTACATTTTCTTTGCTCCCCTCCCTGACTTTTCTCTCCCTTTCAACCCTCTCCCAAGGTCCTCATGCTCTCTATTTACTCAGGAGATCTTGTCTTATTCTACTACCCATGTAGATTAGATCTATGTATGTCTCTCTTAGGGTTCTCATTGTTGTCTAGGTTCTCTGGAATTGTGATTTGTGGGCTGGTTTTCTTTGCTTTATATTTTAAAAAACATTTATGAGTAAATACATGTGATAATTTTCTTTCTGGGTCTTGGTTACCTCACTGAAAATGATGTTTTCTAGCTCCATCCATTTGCCTCAAAATTCAAGATGTTGTTTTTTTTCTGCTGTGTAGTACTCCATTGTGTAAATGTAGCACATTTTCCTTACCTATTCATCAGTTGAAGGACATGTAAGTTGTTTCCAGGTTCTGGCTATGACAAACAATGCTGTTATGAACATAGTTGAGCACATGTCGTTTTGGCACAGTTGAGCAATCCTTTAGATATATACAAAAGTAGTATTAATGGGTCTTGAGAAAGGTCATTTCCTAATTCTGAGAAATTGCCACACAGCATCCAAAGGGGCTGTACCAGCTTGCATTCCTACCAGCAATGCAGCAGAGTGTTCCCTTTATCCCACAACCTCTCCACCATAAGTTGTCATCAGTGTTTTTGGTCTTGGCCATTTTTTCAGGTGTTTTGATTTGCATTTCTCTGATGACTAAAGATGTTGAATATTTACTTAAGTGTCTTTCAGTTATTTTAGATTCCTCTGTTGAGAGTTCTCTGTTTAGGTTTGTACTCCATTTTTTATTGGATTATTTGTTTTTGTGATGACCAATTTATTGAGTTCTTTGTATATTTTGGAGACCAGACCTCTGTCTGATGTGGGGTTAGTGAAAATATTTTGCCACTCTGCAGGCTGTTGTTTAGTCTTGTTGACTGTCACCTTTGCTTTACAGAAGCTTTTCAGTTTCAGGAGTTCCCCTTTGTAAATTATTTTTCCTAGTGTCTGTGCTGTTGGTGTTATATTTAGAATGCAAATTATAGAGTCAAAAAATTATTCTGGAACCTGAATAGAGAGTTCTAGGGGGGAAATGAACAAAAGAAAAAATAGGAAAAAAAGAAAGAAAGACCAAGAAACACCTCAAAAATGCAAAAACGCCCATCACTCCTAGATTTAGGAAAATGAAGCTAAAAATGACTTTGATATTTTTAATTTCATCAGTTTATAAGGAACCAACTAATAGAACAACTAACAAGAAATGTTAGCAGGGATATGGGGCTAAAAAGCCTCATTCACTGTTGGTGGGGTTGTAAACTGGTGGTTTCCATAGTAGTAGTGTAGCCACTATGGAAATCAGTACCGAGGATTTTTAGAAACCTAAAACTAAATATACCATAACATCTAGCTATACCACTCTATGTCAAATGCCAAAAGCACTCGACATCATACTCAACTGATACTTGCTCAGCCATAATCATCATTTTTCAATTCACAAAAACTAGTAAATGAAAACAGCATAAACATACTACAACCTATTAACAGATAATGGGATGTAGTAAAGATACTCTATGGAATATTATTCAGCAGTAAAGAAAAATGAAACCATGACTTTTATAAGTAAATAGGTTGAACTAGATATTAAGTGAGGAAACCTAGGCCCAGAAAGAGGAACAGTGCATGTTCACTCTCATTAAAGGATCCAAGCTTCAAATCTTCAGATGTGAGTATATAACCTATGGTAACTACGAAACCCGTGAAAGTGAAATGGAACCATTGCAAGAAGAGGGTATTTAGGGAACAAAAAAAAAAAGAGGAATGGTAGGTTGCAATTAATGAGTTTAGGTCCATGATAGCCTGGTATATACATGGGCGCATGCAAACGTCTGAGGTATATGTCAGGAATCTTCTTCCTTTGCTACTACCCTCTATTCATTGAAGCAGATCTCTCTATCAAACCCTGAGCACACTAAAGACTAATTTAATGAGAAAGTTGCTCTGATGATCTCTTGTCTCTGCATAATCAGTATGTAAATATAGACAAGCCAGCATTTCCATTCAGCATCTTCATGTTTGCTGGATATCACAACTCCAGCGGTCACGCTTGTTTGCGTGGCAAGCTCTTTAGTCACTGAGATCTACCTTGAGTGTTTCCAAGGATGTAATGTCTATTTCAGTGATACAGGTATCTATGACATTGCTTTTGTTCCACTCAGATTTTTTCCATTTTAGAAGTAACTTCTTAGTTGTTAATATGAATTAATGTTAAGACTATTTTATGCTTAACAGAAAAGTAAAGCTTAAGGTTTTCAGAAATTTTAACTATCTTTTTGGTTTGTGTTCTTTAGGTACATACTAACTATGCTTTCTTTAATTTCTTATTATTTTGGAAAATTTTTAATTTATTTTATTTATATTTACTCAATTATGATCAAAGAATATATTTTTTAAGTCTGTATTTTGAAATAGCATTTGTTTTAATTAATACATTCAACATATTGTCTTGTAATTGTTAATATAGTTCATTCCAAACTCATCCTCTTCTTGTTTTACGTTCATCATGTGGTCTACAACAAATAGCTGTGGTATCTACAACATCTCATTAAGTCCGGTAGTACATGTGGTGATTGGATACCTAGTGTCCCTTTAGAACAAGTAGCTGCTTGGTTGCCAAGAGAGCAAATAGCATAGAGCATTTAGATGTCATCTTCCACCTGGGCTGCAGAGTCACCTCATGCAAGGTTATCCCTTCCCTGGGGAAGTGTACATTTTGTAGTGAGGAGGGATTCGGGAAGAAAAGCTGCTGATTCAGCTGATGTGAATAGGTCTGACAGGAAACATTTTCTTCAAAGCTGCTTGCTGGGCTGCTCTGCTGTCCTTTCTCAACTCAGTGCCTTCTTTTCTCAGATGTTCATCCCCAATATTTTCTTGCAGTTCAGGCTCATGCTTGTGGCTTACTTTAGGTGGGTTCTAGATATTTCCTTTCTCATATTTTGCTACCAATATTTTTTAACTTCTACTTAAAATCTTCAGCTATTATTCTGGACTTTGATTTCTTCACTTTTATTTGGTCAGCATTTTTTTTATTATTTATTTATTTATTAAAGATTTCTGTCTCTTCCCCACCGCCGCCTCCCATTTCCCTCCCCCTCCCCCAATCAAGCATTCAAATCCCCCTCCTCTTCAGCCCAAAGAGCTATAAGGGTTCCCTGCCCTGTGGGAAGTCCAAGGACCACCCTCCTCCATTCAGGTCTAGTAAGGTGAGCATCCAAACTGCCTAGGCTCCCACAAAGCCAATACGTGCAGTAGGATCAAAAACCCATTGCCATTGTTCTTGAGATCTCAGTAGTCCTCATTGTCTTTATGTTTTTTCCCAAGACCGGTTTTATCCCAGGCTTCTTCAAACCCAGGTCAGCTGGCCTTGGTGAGTTCCCGGTAGAAAATCCCCATTGTCTCAGTGTGTGGGTGCACCCCTCGCGGTCCTGAGTTCCTTGCTCGTGCTCTCTCTCCTTCTTCTCCTGATTTGGACCTTGAGATTTCTGTCCGGTGCTCAAATGTGGGTCTCTGTCTCTGTCTCCTTTCATCGCCTGATGAAGGTTAATATTCAGGAGGATGCCTATATGTTTTTCTTTGGGTTCTCCTTCTTATTTAGCTTTTCTAAGATCACGTATTAGAGGCTCAATGTCCTTTGTTTATGTCTAGAAACCAAATATGAGTGAGTACATCCCATGTTCTTCTTTTTGGGTCTGGCTTACCTCACTCAGGATAGTGTTCTCTATTTCCATCCATTTGCCTGCAAACTTCAAGAAGTCCTTGTTTTTTACTGCTGAGTAGTACTCTAATATGTATATATTCCATACTTTCTTCATCCATTCTTCAATTGAAGGGCATCTAGGTTGTTTCCAGGTTCTGGCTATTACAAACAGTGCTGCTATGAACATAGTAGAGCATATACTTTTGTTGTATGATAAGGCCTCTCTTGGGTATATTCCCAAGAGTGGTATTGCTGGATCCAGGGGTAGGTTGATCCCGAATTTCCTGAGAAACCTCCACACTGATTTCCAAAGTGGTTGCACAAGTTTGCATTCCCACCAGCAATGGATGAGTGTACCCCTTTCTCCACACCCTCTCCAGCAAAGGCTATCATTGGTGTTTTTTATTTTCGCCATTCTGACAGGTGTAAGATGGTATCTTAAACTTGTCTTGATTTGCATTTCCCTGATCGCTGAGGAAGTTGAGCATGACCTTAGGTGTCTTTTGGCCATTTGAACTTCTTCTGTTGAGAGATCTCTGTTCAGCTCAGTGCTGGTCAGCATTTCTATATGGATTTTGAAATTTGGTTAACAAATACATATTTAGTATTACATTTTCCTAATTAAATTATGCCTGCAATTATCATTCCCCCTGATACACACACACACACACACACTTCCTGTCTTGAACCCTTACTGCTTGCCTGGTCACTAAATATATCACTTGAATTCCACTTGGGAGCATATATTCCTTCTTTGTGTGTGTGTGTGTGTGTGTGTGTGTGTGTGTGTGTTTAATTGCTTTCAAGTTGTAGTAATTGACCCCAAAGCTTCATGATAAGAAAGTGTTGTAACAGGTATGGTACATCCACATCCACAATCATAATGTAATTAGCTATATAATTGATTCAACCCTATTATTTTGTTAATGGTTTTCTACTTGATTCTGTCCTATTCTGTCCTGATCTTTTTCTGACTTCTCTTTGGAAATGGAACATATGTCAGCAATCCATTTTTTTAATTTTTTTTTTTTTTTTTGATTTTCGAGACAGGGTTTCTCCGTAACTTTTGGTTCCTGTCCTGGTACTAGCTCTTGTAGATCAGGCTGGCCTCGAACTCACAGAGATCCACCTGCCTCTGCCTCCCGAGTGCTGGGATTAAAGGCGTGTGCCACCACCGCCCGGCAAGTATTTTATTCTTAAGGTTCTAAACATTCTTCTAATATTGATAGCCATAAAATCTAGAGTATTTGTTCTTCACTTTTCATTGAGAATCAAAATAGACCAGAGTACTGGGTTGATGATTTCAAGAGAAAATGCAGAGAGACACAAAGTAATAAAAGTGTACTATAAATGGGATGACAAATTCATAGAAGTGCTTGGGGTTTTTACCCTAAGTAATTTTAGGATGAAGTAGAAATCGTGAGACTAAAAAACTTAAGTAAATGTTGATAAACACTGACTTCTAACTGAAATATTTATATTTTCTTGATATAGGCTTACATTTCTGTATGGCTCTACTGATATACTAACGTGGAACAAATGAAGCAATGGTCAACGATGTGAGCTCCTTATTCAGTTCAGGAGAGAAAAGTAAGATACCAGCAAAAAAGGAAAGACTAGAATGAGGCAGTGCTGGAATGGAGTCAGATCCCACAATATTAACCTCTGTTTGGTTTATTAGATGCAGGTGGATTCTTGGAAAAGCAATTATAGATAAATGTGTTTCCAGGTGTTGATGTGCACATATACTTCCAAGATATAGACTGCTGAGCATTAAGTACTGACAGGGTGGGAGCAAAGAATATACTGAGTGCCTAGACTTTGGTTTCTAATACTAGTCTCCAATAAAAGGAACCAGCTTCCTTGGGGAAATGACTAACAATGAAGGGAAGAAAGGAAATAAATGAGATGAGCTGGTTCCCTCTGTAGTGCCTGAAAGTAAGCGAACTCTCACAAACAAAACAAGACAGCAACGACAATAAATACAGAACATTATAATGTATTAGGGGTTCTGAGGGTAAATCATAGATTAATCAGCAATGATATCCTATTGGGATATATCCAACTGTGAATACAAAATATCACTTGTTGAAAAAACTAACAAATGAGATAAAGAGTATTTAACACATAATAAATATCTTAAACTCCAGGAGGTCATGCTTACATTTTTACATTTTTCAATGTGAAGAACACAAGATACAAGATGAAAAATGGAGGGGGTGTCCCAGAAAACACAGGGAGGCATTTAGTCAGTGAGATGGAGGAGGGGTCACTTGTCAGTGTAAGCTGTGTTGGTAATACCATTTTGGAGAGGCATTTAGTACCATGTGATGAAAATTCACTTTCACCTTTGTGTTCCTCCCCTGCAGAATCCAAAACTTCAATCTAAATGTGAAGGAAACTCTAAACCAATCACAGCTAAAAGAATTTTTGCAAAATGCCAACCCAGTATTCCTCAAAAGTTTCAAGGTCATCTGAAAGAGGACTTGTTAGTCCCGAGAAAGCTAATGGGCATAAGGAAATGTGGTTTGGTGTCCCAGATAGGATGCTGGAACAGAACACAGATGTTTAATGGAAAACAACAACAGCAACAGAAAAATCAGATTTAGAAAGCAACTGTTCATAGCAATCTGTAAACGGTGCTTAATTAGTTTTAACAAATAATGCAAAGTATGGCCGGGCGGTGGTGGCGCACGCCTTTAATCCCAGCACTCGGGAGGCAGAGGCAGGCAGATCTCTGGGAGTTCGAGGCCAGCCTGGTCTACAAGAGCTAGTTCCGGGACTGGCACCAAAGATACAGAAAAACCCTGTCTCGAAAAACCAAAAAAATAATAAAAAAAAATAATGCAAAGTATGGAAAACTCGGTGTGCGAGATCAGAGAACTCTGAGCACCATTTTCTAGAAAAGGTGAATTTGAGATATCTGCAGAGACGTCACAGTTTCACGACTTGCTAGAGCACATCATATCTGACGCTTCAGACCTAAAGTGAACTATTGCAAAATTGTACTAACCTCATGACAGTATAATTATGCTCCTCTGTCCCATGGCATGTGCGATCATCAAAATATTTCTACCTTGGTGCATGTTTTAGGTCCCATTTTATGGGACTTTCAATTAGTTCATTATTTCAAATAAGATGATTGGCAGGTTTGCTCCCAGGATAGGTCTGCTTCCATTTCCCAGTTCTGGATTAGAGACACATGCAGCTATGCCTGACTTTTATGTGGGTGTTAGAAATTTGAACTTAACCATTAAATGAACAATAACAAGGAAGAGACTTAGAATTTGTGTTTTTAATGTTTAACCTTCAGATTCAGTGGGATATTCTGCTAGATTATTTCTAATTTCCTCAAACTATAATCTTTTGTTAATTTGGGAATTCCTAACTGATTATTTCAAGAATAAAATATAATTGCTTAATCTTTGCTAGTATTTGCGTAGTCAGTATTATGTTTTTATTTTATACATTCTTATAAAGAACATACCTGCATTTCAGTTTCTTGTGCAGTTGGAGAAAAAAAATATATATATATATATATATATATATATATTAATTGCCTATTCTTTCTTAATAAAGGCATTGTAGATAGGTCACTAAATCTAGTACACTTGCTGAGAAAATCAGGAAACAGATCACATGCCTCTGGCTGGCTAGTACAGTTGCGGCAGCATAGAGAGTATGTATGGTATTTTTAGGTGTGTGAGCTCGAAAGAGCGTCAAAGCACCTCAGGCTTCACAGACAGTCCAAGATAACACTCTTGCCTGATGTTAAAGACAATCTGTTCTTGCTTTCTCCCCACTTCACATATAATTTATGCACCCCTAAGTTTCTGTTTGAGATATTCAAAGCAAAAAGTCTCAAAAAAAAGTATCATATTTAGTAAATTCATATAGCCATAGGAAAGTTTTTACATTGGAAAGCCATGTTAATGACAATTCCTCCCATTCACTTCCATAAAAAATTTAAACTTTAATTGTTCAAAATCTGTTTTGGAAATTACATCACTTGAAAGATTTATAATGGCATATAGAATTGTCAGCAGGAAGGAACACCAGGCCCCATTAGTCAGTTCCTCAAATTCTAGGCAACACTGGATCCTAGCCGACTCCAACATATGGACAGCCTTAGGAGAGAAAGCACCTCCGATCATTCCCATACCTGGGTTTGTATTTGAAATCTTGTGTTATTTGTTGTTAAAAAAAAGTCTCCATAGGAAGTTACAAAAGTCTGACTTCAGGCATCATGCAGCTACTTTCTCCTTGTTACTAGGCCTATATATTTCTCATTATGTACATTTTCTAAGATGGCAACAGTGGAGCACAGTCTTCTAAAAAATTCCCCTGAAAAAGGATGAGTTTTGAAAACTGAGATTGTGTCCCATCTCTCTGAAGCTGCTTAATATGCAAATTTTAAAATAGTTTTCTACAATTACAGATTCTAAGATTGAAAAGTAAGTTGAAAATGTAAATAAGTGCTGGGGGACAATGGTCTAGACCCTGTCAATTAGTAGCCAGGCAGGAAGTACAGGTGGGACAACCAGATGGGAAGTAGAGGTGGGTCAATGAGAACAGGAGAACTCTGGGAAGAGGGAAGTCCTAGTCCACAGTCGTGACCCAGCCACAGAAGAAACAAGGTGTAACTGCCTTGCTGAATAAGGTACCGAGCCACATGGCTAACATAGACAAGAATAATGGGTTAATATAAGTTATAAGAGTTAATAAGAAGCCTTAGACTAATGGGCCAATCAGTTTATGATTAATGTAGACCTCTGTGTTATTTCTTTGAGACTTAATGACTGTGGAAACAATGCAGGACAGAAAACACCAGTCAACAAATAAGTGTCTTCTCTTTTTAAGAATGGATTCTAGGTATTTAGGAAGAAAGGTTTTGTCACTCTTAGACATAACAAACCAACATATTCATATTTTTGTTAGTGCATAAATCTTCAAGGAATAGAAAAACAACTGTTTTTAGAAAAAAGCAAACTGACTGTTTTGAATTATGCCCTATTCTGTAAGTGTAGTTAAGAGCATGTGACTATTGAGGCCATGGATCTTAGAAAAAGACCTACTATTGTCTTGTCACTTTGCTAAACTAGTGTAATTACTAAACTGCACTCTAAGCACTTGACAGATAAACATAGATCTCCATCCTCACTTTTGTAACAGAAAGAGGCCATTCCAGGATACCACAAGTAGTCAAAATTCAGAGAACAACTGACCATGGCATGCCCAGACCCAGCTGATGCATCTACAACCCAAGTCTAGTACCTAAAGCTCAGTGATGCTGGCACAAAGCAGGAGGTGGGAGCCCGAGGACCAGGAAAGCTGCTCTGAGGTTGTGTAACTTAGAAATGACAGTAATCCACACCTATGAAATTTCAGCAGCATGACTACCTAAAGAAGACCTGGACAATTCCAATATCATTTGACATTGTAACATAGATGGTAGAAGTCTCAAGGGCCCTACTCCATGCCTAGATGAACAATTCTAGGCTGTTAACTCCAGAGAGAGAATTCATTTTTCCTAGGGATGAACTTCTGGAGTAGATTTACAATGGAGAGTGGCTGCCCAAGAAACATGCATGTATAGGCAACTGAATAGATTCTGTAGATTGCATGTGTACGTTGATGTGTGAGTGTATGTGTATGTGTGTGTAACAACAATGGTTAAAAAGTGAAAACTGTGATTTTGGAAGATTAGACATAGAAGGAGTAGAATCAAATAGAGGGAGGGGATAAGAATAAGAATTAGCATGGAGGTTCAGAAATTCAGGTCCCTAACAAAGTAGTACTTCCCCATCATGCACACACATACAAACTAACAAAATAGAAGTCTTGCTGCTAACATTAAGTATGGGAAATGTGGCTCATCTTCTACAAATAATTATGTGTCTACCTGTGAGCTTTGGTCATAGGACATTGTGGAATACTTGATATAGATTTTGTTTTATTTTGTTTCCCAGATTATGTTGGTCTTTCATTGTCAATATTCTCTAATAACGGAACTGTAGAAGATGCATTTGTTATAACCCCATTCTGTACCATCACAGTAAGTTTAGAATGTATGTGAAAATATTGTAAATGAATGTGAAGAATTAAGCAGGGATGGTAGGTTTATTCCAGTTAGAGTAGTTTGAGAATTATGTTACTTCGAGAATGCAATGAACACATTTATGAAATTCAGTTTACTTCAAGGTCCTGAACACTGCTTTGTCTTTCTGGGACATATTAGCCTTGACATTTCTTTTGGATTCATGGGCATCACCATGTTATGTAACCTAGGTTAGCCTGGAATGCCATACATTCTACCATGATAGGCTCATCTTTCACACATCCATATTGATGCTTCTTAACATTTGCATTTTGGATAAATCTATCAGACTAAGGTTCATCTTTTCTCCCCTGTAAAGCATGGAAGATTACTTGTTTTTCCCTTTTATTGAGATTTGCTTGCCAAATAAGATGCATAAATTCAATGTGTATAAAGTGATGTTTTCAGACATGTATGTATATTCTGAAATAATTTCCAACTTTTGCCTAAAATATTTTTGTTCCTTTTGTAGACTCCCAGAAAATCCAGGAGCAAAATCAAGGCAAGAAATCAAACAGAGTAGTTTAGTAGCCTGGGACTCTACTTCGTTTGTGCTCTCCCCCAGTCCCTTCTTTCTCTCTCTTCACATACACTGATAGTAACACAGAACCCTCCATAAAGGAATAAGTTTCTCCTCCCCTTAATGATAATCAAACTTAGATACTATTTAACTGTACTCTCCTTACATCCTGGTACAAGACTAAAAAGACTAATCCAGTGTGAATTGTTCTGGGTGCTTTCACAATAAAGCAAAACTGTGTCTTCAAGTAAGCTTTTAGGGAAAATCCCCTCTTTACCATCTTATCCATATGCATAACTGAATATGCATATGGTGAAAATCAATTGTGTTATAGAAAAGGAAATGTGCAATGAGCAAAGGCCTACTTAATCCAAATCTATCATTCAAAATAACTGCCTAAGCTACTCATTAGCCAACAAATTGCTTCCTTTGTTGGAGCCCAAACAATATTCAAGGTTACGGAAAATCTTCACATTTGCGGCCTAATTGTTCTCTTGTAATGTACACTAGCCTGTTCTATCATATTGCTTTAAATAAAGTTTCCTGGCAACTTTACCATCTCTGTGATGTTTATTATTGAATAAGAAGACAAAAATCTGTAACCCCTAGGCCCAGATCCCAGAGCATGGGATGGGGAGTCTATATTCAGGGTAGTGCTTACTTCTTCATCTTTCTAGAAGCATTCTCTCAGACATACTTACTACCACCATGGTATACTGCCCTCCCCCTCTCCATATATAAAAGTATATATATATATATATATATATATATATATATATATATATTGTATTCTATTTCTTTTTTTCCCTTCCTTCATCTTTTTCTTTTCTTTCTTTTGTTTGTTCCTTTCTTTTTTTACATGATGGCACTAAGGTCATACTGTTTAACTGAATTCTTAAACATATTGATTAGTAGCTGACTGTTCTCTACTTCCCCAAGTATCTACAGTAACAAGATATTGGGCACTTTAAACTTTAATGGGAGCACAGATTGCATATTAAGTCTCCTCACCATAACAAAATGAATATTTAACAAAACAAAGATGCAACTTAGAAAATTTGTCTTTTACACATGTTGTACACCTTCGATTCTTGCATCTCACCATAGAAAATACCTAAAAATTGCTTTCCCACACACTGTTTTCTGCCACATTTTTGCATATGCTAGGATCCTATTCTGGATCTAACTTAAAGTAAACTTGCGTTAACCAATAGCTCAGTAACAAATGAGACATAACAAGAATTTAAAAAGTGCTTAGTTTCTTGTTGATGCTGGAATTTTATACCAACACCTTAAATGCCAAAACGGCCTTCTGTGGGATGACCAATATGACCTAGTCATCTCTTGTAACCTCTTATAACAGGTTCTAAGGGGTACAACTACAGGAAAGCCACCTTTGGAAACCAAGTATCAAGGAGGTTCAAGAGAAAGTTGTTTTGCATTTTTCTGGTGGATCTGAATTCTAGGGCCCTAGATTCACTCACTTACAAATTTAAATAATTAGGTTATTAAAACTGCTGATACTACAAATAAGTCTAATCATTGAGGTACTTTTAAAAAGACAGGAAAAGAAAATCTGTTTTTACATTTTTTTGAGTGAAGTTTTTGTATGGTCTGTTGAAATTATATTTATAATTGAATGATATGTGCACTGATGCTAAATAGTGGACTGTCTCATAATTGAATTCCTAAATTTCTTACCAAGGAATGTGAATGTCTACAAAACAAATGATATAATGGCAAAGTTGGCTGTTAATGATTATTCTCTTAAATACCTATTTACTTGAATAATTCATGTCCGTGTTAGCCACGTGGCTTTATACCTTTTGACCATGAGTCACTCTCATTTTGTGTCCTTTGCATCTGGGTGATGACTGTAGACTGAACCTTTCCTCTTCCTAGAATTCTCTTGTTCTGGTTGCCCTGCTTATATTTCCTGTCTGGCTACTGGCCAATCAGCATTTTATTAAATCAATACAAGTGACAAATCTATACAGGGTACAAGACCATCTTCCCATAGTAAAGCCTACATAAGATATCTATGCACAATAAATATTAACACATCAATCAAGAATTTGTGCCTAAATATGAGATGACTAAGATTACTGGAGCTATTTTCTATATTGAATAAAGGAGAAAGATAAATAATCAAAGCTCTGAAACTTGCCTTTAAAGGTAATACTACAGCATTGTTGACAGCTACATTTAATAGTAAATGCAATATGACTCCATTGAATATGTCTGCGAATTTTTAAATCACTGTGCTTCTGTAAATTAGGCACTATGGGCATTTAGTTTGTTGAAGCAGTTACAAACACTGGTACACAATATGGTAAATGTTTAAAGAAGAAATTCTTAGTGGTTGAAGTAGTTAAGAAAACATAATTTTACATAAGTGTACATACATAGTATCATATTAGATATTGTTCATGATTAGTCACTGGGAATATATTTTTATTTACTTACTGATTTGAAGTGCAAATCTTTTGGATACCTATAGCCTGTCATTAGTACTAAAAAACTTACTAGCCCAAAAATGCTTCTTAAAATAAGCAGAGCTTGTCTAAATATCAAAATATGCCAAATCTGCATTTCTGTGTGTGATAACCCTGCTCTGAGTTCCATGAAAAGGCAGTGAGCAAAATAATTGGGAAGAAAATTATAGAAGATGACAACAGAATGAATATCTATTATAGTAATCTTTCTTTTTTAAAATTTATCAGCTCTCTTTTGTGGTTTATCAAATTTTATTTCACAATAGGAAATGTGAACACCAGTTTGTTCACCATGCTTTCAGTCACACAGACCAAGAGTCATAGAATTCAGACAGGAATAAAATGAAATGGATGGCCTCCTTTAAATCCAACTGTGACTTTCCTCTTTGTCACAAAATAAGCACAACATTTGGCCAAGATTGGAGGCTCCCACTGCAGGCAGGTCCAAGTTGGCACAGAATCACCTTGACAGCCTCCCAGCGCAGCAAGCCCTCCAAACTCTGATGGGCTCCTTTTGCTAAATTTAATTTTTCCTGTATACAATGAATGAGTTGTTCCTGGAGAGGATTGTCTCAGAATTGATTAGGGGTGGGGTGGATTAACCAACATATGAGGTATAAAAAATATTCTGGTATGTTAGCAGCAACTTTCAGAAAAATAGATGCTGTGAGCAATATAAAATAGTCGTGAAAATATAAAAGATTAGCATTGACGCCGCTTCATTTTCTCCCAGCACCATGTTATTCTCTTTTTCTTTGGAGATGGTTGAGCCTAAGACTATGTGGAGGAAAGAATGAGACCAATGTTTTCTTTCAACGTTCACATTTCCAATGTTGAAGGCTACTTCAGTGATAGATTTAAAAACCTTAGACAAGGCTCCAGTTTTTAAACTTAAATATCTTCATAAAGCAAAATGCAAAGAAATGAATAGTTGGATTGTTGGCCAACTGTGACAGGAACAGGCTGAGTCATGCTCACAGCTTGAACTTTGAAGTTGAGGATGTTCTTATCTTTAGGGTCACCACACACCCGGGGGCTGTATCTTTTCCCACGTCACTCAAAACATGTTGGCAAAACCTTGATGAGATGCTGTAGCATACGTGTGTGGTTATTTTTAGTACTCCTTTGGCTCACTGTAGACTGAGCCAAGCTGTCAAGCAGCATAAGAAAGTTACTTAAACTAAAGAGTATCTCAGTAAATTAAATATCAATGGGAAAGGGCTGTTAATCTCCCTCTCCCTCTGGTCAGGCATTCACTTAATTTCAGCTTTATTTACTTAAATTCTCAATCCCCCCCCCCCGTCTTTATTAGATACCAGAAACAAAGAAGCTGATTATTCTGCCAGAATTCTACTGCACCACACAGTGTCAATTGCTAGCTTTTTTTTTTTTTCCTGAACAAGCTTGGTTCATTATGCGCTCACAGCCTTAATATCTTTAACCAGTCTCTACAGATGGATCCTTTCCCAGGCTTCCTTCCTATATCTGTACAGCATAAAAACACCACTCTGCCAGTTGAAAGCTCTGGAATTCTAAAGCAAAAAGTCTTTGAGCTTTAGGAGCTGGAATCTTTCATTTCAGTCTTGGGAATGTATTATTCAGAGAATGGGGGAGGCATGTGTTCTTAGCTGCTCATTTGACAGTTCAAGGAATTAACCCCCCACTCCAAAGTAAAGAAATTGTATTCAAACTCACACCATTAATCAGCAAATGATTTCAACTCAGAAGTTAGGGCTTCTCACGTCATGATAAAGTATATTCTGCTGAAGTTGCCAGAATGTTTTTGTTCTCTTTCTTCCGCATAAAAAGATGGAGGAGTGTCCTATTTTTCTCTCCTAGGTCTTAAGCAAAATTCTCTGCTGAAAGGGGAAATGGTGAGGGGTGATACATACCTGATTGTATAATACACAGCCTTTCAGATGACAACTGAGACATTCGACCTGCATTTTACAGTTTCATTTCACAGAAGAAAATAAATGTAAAGAAATAAGATTTGGAAGAAGAAAAACAGAGGAGAAACAACATTGTTCAGCATTATTAAAATTTATTAATCTTTAAAGTCACAATTAAAAATTTAATTTTCATTATTTTAATTCATTTTAAAATCAGAAAAATTAAGTCTGTTGAAATGATAGTGTCTACTCTATAATATGTTTTTATTATGTAAAATATAACATTTCCAAGAGACTAATGTTACAGTTAGATTACAAAGCACAGTGGTAATTATGCTTATCATGTCAGTTTTGTTTTCTGATGGAAAATGCATCAACTGTTTTTCTATGAATTGTTTTTTCATTTACTTTTATAATATGTATTCTTTTCTTTTTATTGAAATTTGACTTTTTTCATACAATATATTCTGATTATGGTTTCCTCTCCTCCAACTCCTCCAAGATCCTCCCCACTTCTCCTCCCATCCAGATCTACAGTCTCTTTGTTTCTCATTAGAAAACTGAATAATAAAAATAAAATAATACAAAAACAAATCAGAATAGAACAAAACAGAAGATCAAAGCCAAAGCAACGTCTTTTTCTTTGAGAATCCATTCATAAGTGCAATGCATTTTTATCCTATCCAGTCCTCTCACTTACAACTCCTTCCACAATCTTTCCACTCTCCCTCTTAAATAATGTCCTTCTATATTTGTTTTGTCACATTAATTAATATTATCCTCTGTGTCAAGGCAATTAGGTCAACTAGAACCAATCTAGAATCTGCATATTTAAAAATAAAAATTTAATTTTAGTACATAATAATTTATGAACCTTTGAACATAAGGCAAAGTTTGAATGTTCCTGTCCTGAAATACTTAGTACCAACGTGTTCCATAATTCAGATTTATTTTATTGGAATACTTTATGTCTACCTTAAAAGATATCTTAATGATAAAATCCAACTTCAAAAAAGAAATCTCTTTCCCATGCACCTTGAATCTCCAACATTAAGGTAATGCTGTATAATAGCTCAGGTTTATAAGCATCTTAATTGTAAGCATTCACAAGAAACCAGGTACAGAATTTTCTGCTAGCAATGCCATGTCAATGTGTCCAGAAGTTTCAGGTTTTAGATTTTGGAATTAGAGATGTGAATCCTATACCATTAGATGTGGATGAATTGCAAGTTCTCTCTTATTTGAAGAACTAGATTTGAATGCTTTATGTTTGATTTTGTAACCTGGAGTAGCTGGAGAAGCCAGAAATACTTTCAAAGCAGGGGAGCATTGAGGGAAGGGAAAAAGAATCTCTAGAGAGGGACTAGGAAGGCATAGGTTCTATTATGGCGGAAATACGGAGCACTTCACTGGCGAGGAAGGAGTGAGTGGGGGTTGATACAAAGGCTAGAAGGAAGAAGGAGAGATAAGCAATGTTAAAAATGCCTTGAAAAACCATGGTCAAACCTATCATTTTATAAATACAAGGAAAACTATGCTAAACACACACATTGATACACAGATATTTATATACATTTTTAATATTAATTACTCAATGCATGGTGGTTCAGATAAGAAAGACTCCCATTGATCCATGTGTTACAATGCGCAGTCACAAAGGAGTGGGACTCGCTGGGCTGTGGTGGCGCACGCCTTTAATCCCAGCACTCGAGAGGCAGAGGCAGGCGGATCTCCGTGAGCTCGAGACCAGCCTGGTCTACAAGAGCTAGTTCCAGGACAGGAACAAAAAAGCTACGGAGAAACCCTGTCTCGGAAAAAAAAAAAAAAAAGGAGTGAGAAAGATAAGGAGTTCTGGTCTTGTTGGAGGAAGTCTGTCACTAAGGCTGGGCTTTGAGGCTTAAAAACCCACATAAGGTCCACCACCTCCCACCCGAAGATCAAGATGTAGCTCCCAAATACTTCTCGATTAGTTGGTCTGCCTGCATGCTACATCCTCCCTGCCATCATGATAATGGGCTAAACTCTGAAACTGTAGGCAAGTCTCCACAAAATATTTATTTCTTTTCCGAATTACCTTGGTCATAGTCTCTCTTCACAGCTATAAAATAGTGATGAGGACACCCAACATGGTTGTGGAAAGGCACCTCCTAGGGTTCGTGAAATAATTAGCAGAAATCCCAGTACCTGGCAGGGAATATACCTCTTTTCTAGTTGTTGGTCAGTGAGCCCAAGAGACCCGCAAACTATTGCCGTTGTGTCTTGTTGTTGTTGTTTGAGTTTTGTTTGTGTTCTCATCTGCTTTTTACTTGTTTGTTTAATAGGAGAGACCCAATCCTACATGCACAGCCCCAAATACATGAAAATAAGGGAAGCACATATTAGACACAGTAGGATATATATGATGGACAAAAACACAGAAGAAGGAAGGAAACATTATCAGGTGCACTCACAATGCACCTCCATTCAAGGCCAGTGGTGTGAACTTGATAAATGATGGAAGTGCTATCTGTGCTGTTCAGTACCGTGGTGATGGTGACTGAGCAATGAGCTATGGCACACATCTAATAAGCGCTTGAAATATAGCTGGTTAAATTCACAACAAAGTTCTAATACATATATACTTTCAATTCATTGATGCTTTAATTTGAATGTATATTCATAGCTAGATACAGTATCCTGAACACTATAGTTCAGACAAAATAGCTTTACCATCACATTATTTTTCAAGTATTAAAGGGCTTTTATCAAAGCTTATTTCTGTCTTCAAAAAGTAAGAGCTGCAGCAAAATATAATAAATAATATGAATGTGAAGTTAGAAATACTGTTTTATGATTTTTTGACTTTTGTGCTGTTTTTCTCTTTCTGAGCTTTTCTTTGCTTAAAATAAAATCCGTTCACTTGTACTTTCCTTTCCATTCCCTTCCTGTTCAGGATGCTGCTGGGAGCAAAGGAAGTAAGAACCTCACATTGAGGCATTACAAGTAGCATCTGTCAGAATAAAAGTACATAATAGGCAGGGCCACATGAATTATGTACTGCACAAGCCAAATTAAACTGGAAAATTGTCCAAGTGTAAGGGTCAGCTGTAATAAAGTGAACATAATCCTCTGCATTCTATCCCTAAAGAAAATTAAACTTTAATGATCCTGAGAGCTCACTGTTCAGGAATGTCACTCCAAGTAATCACGTAAATGACAGTTAAACTCCGGAATTGAGTTAAAAGTTAAACATCCTCTGTAATTATTCCTTAAGCCCAGAATGTGCTAGTTGCTTCAGGCAAACTCTTTGGGATATCAGTGTCTTGGCAGGTTAAATGAAGGTGCAGGAGGAACTCTCATGATCTACAAAACTGGTCACTGCTGAATGCCTTATTGAGCCACGCCTTTGTAGCACAAAGCACTGGAAAATGTTTTAGACACTGCGGAATTGACTTTACTATCTCTCACTATATAATCTCCATGCAATGTCATCACACTGGAAAAAGATAACAGAGGCTCATGATAGGGAATCAAAGATAAATTCACAATGCTTTTGCTTATTTTAACTGACTATATGGCAGACCATATAAGTGGAAAGAGAAGAGAAAAAGAAAAAAGATAGTGATATAGAGATAGACAGACAGACAGACAGAGTAGGTCACAATAGTACAATATTATGCTAGGAGACAGTTGAGGCAATTGTCTCTGATAATCTCTAGAACTGACCTCCCAGGATCAGAGCTACATAGCCTTTTCATTCTGTATAATCCAATAAAGACTATCTGCTCTCTGTAACTCACTAAGTAAAAGAAAGATGGATTGTTCAAGTTGAGGTGAAGGTAGAAAACAGTGAGCTAAAAAGGGAGGGAGGGAATAATAAAGTTCAGTAGTTAGTGATGCTTTCACCAAATCATTAACTGACATGGATGTAGTTTTTATGATACCATGTTTAAACTTTTTAAAGGGGGAGTCAATGTGAGGTGATATGTTGCTAAGTGACTTTATTAGGAGAATTATTTTGACAAGAAGGAAAGTAGTTTGTGGACCAAAACCCAAAGAAGAGTAGCTAGGTCAAGAATACATTTTTAAAAGAGAATGAAAATGCAAGTGAATTAAATAATTTTATAAATGATGAACACTGTACTGATTTAGAATGGCAAAAAGACTTGATCGAAAAGTTTCCTAGTCTCATACATGAAAAACAGTCATGCCTGGAAGGAATGAAAAACATTTGAAAATCTAATTAGTCAATTACCCAGATAGATTTACATTTCCATCAAATGAGTGACATGTTTCAAGTATAGAAAGAATAAAGGAAAATATTGTTAAAATATAAAATGTGGTGAGCACATATACACACTATAGTACTATATGCAGATTATTTATAAGTTTTGGTAAAAGAAAGGCTCTTTGCTCTGTTAAAAAGCCCCAGGCCACAGTAGATAGGAAAAAGGTTCTTATGGAGACTTTCATTAACAAAGGCTCCTAAAGATAAATCATTGGTTCTTTGACCAGAAGCTTTAGGAAAAAGCAATACAATACAAAACAAATGAACAACAACTACTACTACTAAATGGCATTGGAGTGACTGAAATAATTAAGCTATCAGAAAAGTTATGAAATTACTAATGATTTAAATAACTATTACATGATCTTCAACTAAATGAGTACATCATTTTACTAAAACTTCAATAAATATTTACATGTGATATAAATGACTTTTTAAGACTGTTAATTATAGATGTCTTAGGGTTTTCAATGCTGTGAAAAGACATCATGGTCGTAATAAAAAATATTACTTGGGGTAGCTCACTCACAGTTTCAGAGGTTCAGTCTGTTACCATCATGATGAAGATCATGGGGGCATACAGGCAGATGGTGCTGGAGCCGAGAGTCCTATTTCTTGATTAAGAGGCAACAGAAAGTTGGCTGACTTACTGTGCAGAATTCTGAGTGTGGGAAACCTCAACGCCTACCCCCACAGTGACACATTTTCTCCAACAAGGTCATATCCACTCCAACTAAGCCACACCTCCTAATAGTGCCACTCTCTATAAGCTTATGGTGTCCAATTACGTTCAGATTACCACAGGTGTCATAGAAAAATTAACTTCAGAATTCTAATCAGTCCAATTTTTCTGAGTGTTAATATTTACTTATCTTCTCAATTGAATTTATTAAAACTATAATGTTTAACTAAAATACATGTTATAAAGTATTTTAACATTATAGTCATCTATGTTTGTCATATTTATAATTAGACCAATCAGGTTCTTTAGATACATAAAGATTATATTCATTATAGATAGATAATCAACTTCTTCAAAGAGCTGTAGAAAATGGCATTTAATCTAACTTAGAGTTCCTAGTGAGACACAATCGCTCCTGGCAACACCGAGCTATTCCTGAGAGAATGTTGAGCACCAAAGACACTCCACCTGGAGCCTTTCTTCTTGGCAGAACTGGCCTTTGGGCAAAGAAATGCCCATACGTCAACCACTGACAGAGATACATAGTATCCATAAATGGATAAAACAGGACTGTCATATCCTGCCAAAACAGGGTAAAATAGTTTTGAAAAGTTTCTTGCCTTTGAAAATGGTATGTCAGTTACATTAGGCCTTAGCCAAAGATGGTTGCTTCAACATTGCAAATGAGACTTTGGGTGATTGCCCAGGTAGTCAGTTGTCTCTGTCATTTGTTGCACATTTTGGAAGTTTCTCAATTGTACTTCCTGTTTACTCAAGTAATACTGTTTCCCTTCTCAGATCTTCAATAGAGTTGAAGATTAGCTAATTGTAGTTACCTTCCTCATGATTTAACCAAGCTTAATTTCAATGCAATATTTAGACCCCTTAAAATAAAATGTTTAGTGAAACTTTTGTTATGTGTTCCTTGCTTAATATTGTTTATTGTCTGTAATTTTATATTTGATATCTGTTCCTATTGTATATAGTTGTATTGGGTTTGGATTGATCCTGTTTAGACAAAAGGAGGAGATGATGGAGAAACTCTGTCAACCAATCACATCTAATTAAGGCATGGCTACTTGGAGCCCAGGAAGGAAAACTGGGAAGACCCAGGTGCATGCTTTCTCAGTGCGACTCCCACCGGACAGATAGGAAGACGGCCCTCCCACCCTTGTAGAGTGAATTTCCCCTATAACCATTAAAAATATAATTGCTATCCGTGAGCTGGTCAACCTAATTCGCGACAGAAGCAGATTCTTTACTAAAATATAACATGAGTGGCTTTAATTCGGTTGTCAGTAAGAGTCCATGTTCCTTCAGAAATCACATGAGCATAGTCTTCCCAGTCTACATTTCTATCAGCATTATAGATGTCCTCACTTACATGAGATTAGTCCACTGAGCACTGCCTGCAGCATTCAAGAGCAAATTCCATGGCATTATCATTAAGTTATTTTAATATCTTGGTCCACGGATAGTACATTTTAAAGAAAGATTATCATAGCTTTTATCTCCTTGAATTATTATGACCACTAAATGAGTTAATATATCTAGACCCCTCAGTTCAGTTCTGGGCACACATTATCTACTAAGAAACTACTATTTTCTTACTTTTATTTCATTATTTTCTTTTGATTTTACCAAGATAGTAATCTAGATAAAACATCTGACCAGGAAAACAAACCTAATGGTCACTTTATGATACACAGTTGCCCAGCTGTTCACTCAGTGTTCATATTTATGAAACATCTAAATTAATAAGAAATATTTTTAAATAGAAGCATACTCTTTACACTTAAACCTCTCAAACTCCATCAACTCTTAAGTTTACTAAAGGTATGTGACCCATGCGAGACAATGATATGATTGTTTTCTTTTTCTGTTTGACATTTTTATCATGCATATTAAAAATAAGGGTCAATGCTGACTAGTAGCCTATTGTAAATACTGCCCATAGTAATACTCCTGGTAATACTCCTTTCCCAATTTTCCTACATTGGTTTGAATAAATAATCATGAAATAACTATCATGAATAGAATTATAACTGAATTGGAACATTACATTTAAAATTGAAATTTAACATAAACGATCCTTTATATCAAACATTTGTGACATTATAAAGCAATAAAGGAAATATTTCACCTAATCCATATTCTTATATTGCTTTCTTGATTTGCAGCATAGGCAATTATAATTCAGCAAAAAGTAAAATTTCTCTCATGAAATCGTTACTTCACAGTGTGGAGACAAAACTCTAAGTATAAAGTTCTTTATCTTATTGAATTGCACCATGTTTAGAGTAAGATTGTTTTTAAAATGTTTTCTCCAATGACAGAATCATTTGTGAGCTCCTTTTAGTACTGAAGAAGCAGCATTGTTTGTACATGAATGAAGAAAGTTTTCCATGGAGGTCAAGTCAAAGCCTCATCTCCTGAATCCGTGCAATTCCCAGAGAGTTTATTGCCCATCGTGATTTCCTCTCATTAGGGGTAGCAGACATAACAATGCTCATCTATGGAAAAGAGTCTTATGTTTTACAACCTTGCTCAAGCCATTAAGAATGGTAAGCTGTTAACATCTCTGTTTTAGAGGACTGAAGAACACAAGGTTTCTGGCACTCCTCTCAATGTGGGTTTTCTTCAGTATTATCCTGTTATGTAATGCTATGAGTTGATGTAAGAAAAGAAGGGGGTATAATCTTGGGAAAGTGTGGATGATATAAAAGTATGACATATTAATAGGTGACAGATCCCTCAATGAAAAACAACCATGACTAAACATGGTAGATGGGAGTGAGAACTTTTAGGTGACATGCCAACATCCAGAGCTACCATGAGTTCAGACGGCTGGACTCAGAGGAATAAATAATTTCTCATCCTCATTTTTAATTTTTCAGTAATGTATTTCTTTATGATAATGTAGGTGATGGACAAACATAAAATTGCTACATGATACTGCTTTTGGTAATCCTATACTCTCATTCTTACTTCTATCACGACAGGTGAGTCTCTTTCTAAGAATTATTCCCAGGAAAATTAGAACAAAGAATGCTCTTGCTCAGGTCACTCCCCAGTCCCTGCTCCCACTTTTCTTTTCAGTCCAGGACCCCATCTCATAGAATGGAGACATCCACAGTCGGTCTTCCCAATACAACAGACCTCAGCAGTGCAAGCCTTCAAAGGCATGTCCGGTGACTAGCCTAGGGATAATCCCTTACAGCTATGGCCAGAAGTTGTTTGTAGGTGACTCTAGATCCTGTATGTTTAGGTGTTTTAGACATTACAGCACCACATAGGCATCAAATTACCAGTCTGCATTTCACAGTATATGCAGTACACCAGCAGTAGATCTATTTCATTTAAAAATAAGAAACCAATGATGATTCTGCATACCAAATAAATAAATAAATAAACATTCATTCATAGTTTTGGAGTTTAAAAAAAGGATAGTAATAGTAGTAATAAACATTTCTCAGTTTTTCTGTAAAGATCTTTATCTTTTTTTGGCATCATTGGACTAAGTGCAAAATGTTCAAATGTTTAGAAACATGACCTCACATACCCACATGTACATTTTAGAAAGTAAAATCATATAAATATTGGATAGATTTGATATTACGAGCATGTCTTATCAATATTTAAACAAAAAAGACATTTGTATTATGCCTAGAACAAACAAATTTGCTACAAACACATCATTAGGGAATGTATTCACTTCCTTTGTATGAATGCCCTTAGAGGTGCTGATCAAAGTAGACAATTTGAAGAATATATTTGATTCCTGAGTTTTATTTTACAAATGCATTAGTTTCATTTCCAAATCCAAAGAAAAGAAGTTAAACATCTGCTTTCATTTTTGAAAATAGATAATATCCATTTTACAGATAAATGCATTAAAGCTGTGTGAGATCAGAATTATTAGTTTCTCACAGTAAATGAGCTGGGTTTGGAAATCATGTCTTCCAGTATGAGTTCTGACTCAGAAATCACCTATTCTCAGTTCTTCTTACACAAGGAAGATAGAATTCAAAAGTTTACATAGTGAAATATCACTAAACATTTCTATCACTTACAGATAAGATGATTTCTATATTAACAATTAATTTAAAACTGGATTTAACCAATCTGGGAACATATTCTTTACAACTTAAGATTTTCCCCAAATTCTCTTTTACTGTGTTTTATTGGTGGCACAATGATGACTCAGATATAGAAAAGGTGTGTTATCTACATATACTATTACATTATAGTTATGATTAACCCCTCCCCCCAACTTAGTAGGGTATGCTTATTTAAAGTTACCTCATCAGAATTAAATCAGTCATCTGTACTGACCATTGTTTTTATTCAAAGAGTTAAGCATGTTTGAATTTTGAAAGGTACTCCTTCTTGGGGGTAGAAATAAGAGACTTTGAATCGGAATACTCAACTGTTAAGAGCTCTTACTCTTGTAGAGTACCTGGGTTTCAAGTCTCAGCATACACATGGTGTCTCACAGCTATCTGTAACTCCAGTTTCAGGGGATCTGAACTCTCTTTTGGCCTTTTCAGGCACCAGACATACATAAGGGCAATGGGCCCTAAGCTTGCTAGCTGCCACATATGGCTCTATAAATCTTTTTGGGATCTGAATTTCAAGTCATCACACTTTCACACAACTGTTTCTGCATCCCCTAACTACAAGGCTTTTAGATTTTGGCTTTCTCAGGAATGTGTCTGTATGATTTCCATACATGTATCTTGGCACATGTGTGGGGGCACATGTGTGTGAAGGTGCACATGGAGGGCAAATATTGATGTCTAGACTCTTCCTCAATTGCTCTCAGTGTCATTCATTGAATAAAAGTCTTTCAGTTGATCCCAGAGTTTCCTTATACAGCTGGACAGTTTGGCTGACTGGCTTGTTGCAAGTTGCAGGAATGCAGGTAGCCATTGTGTATCCACTGAGCATTTAAGTAGATTCTGGGAATCTAAACTGAAGTCCCAGTAATTGCATGACAAACTATTTAACTGCTGAGCTATCACCTAAGCCTCAAATAACATGTTGCTAAAATATTCTCCCTTGAAAAATTTCTGTCTGGCAGGTATCTTTTATTCTGCCAACATTTCAGAAGAAACTTTGAAATTCCCCTTCACGTCGCTCCTCATTCCACCAGATTAAGAGTCCTGAATTATTCCACCAGCAGCGTCATAGACTCTGTTGTGTCAGAATCTGGCTACAGCAAAAAGAGTCATTTTTATGCCACAGCAAAATAAAATAATAAATAAAAATAAAAAAGTGTAGTAATGCAATGGCATTTAAAACAAAGTTTTTTTTTTCCCTGAGAAGTTCTATGTATATCTATGAGAAGTAGATCCAAGGCTTTTATATAGTTCACTAAAGGTTATTCAAGAAATGCTACATTGATAACAGATATAAACAGTGAATATTGAAATGAAAAATGTTGTGATCAGAGCTGAGAACTTATTTTATTTTATGACAAACCCAACAATGCCGATAAGTCATTATTGTATAATCTCAGAATATGTGAAATTATGGGAAATCCCAGTAGACTCGTCTCTCCAGGAGCTATAGAAAGAGAAAGCATGTTAGCAAAGGCCAAGTCATTATATTTAGTGATGCTAACCTTAGATATAGTTATCATTTCATGTGAATGCCTAATGTCTCTTATTTTGCATAAACATTCAATAATTCTTTGTTTGCAGACTGAATTGTTCTTGGTTATCTTCCCCCCTTGGAGAATACTTAGAATAGGTTTGAGAGTGTTACATAGTTGCTAGATTGCTTACCTAGACTGCAAGTTTCTGGATCTTCAGCACTGCATAAGATAAGGGACTGTGGAACACTGCTGTAATCCTAGGCATCAGATGATCAAGATCACTCTTGGATAAATAATGTATTCAAGGTCAGCGGGAAATGTTTGCAGCCCTATCTCAAAAAATTTGAAAAGAAGTAAAAAAGAATGTTTGACTATATGTCACATTGGTTCACATTAACTGTTATATACAATTAAAAGAACGCTTTGCTAAATTGATATACATATGATTTAGATACGACTATAAGAATAATATCACCATATGTCATTGTGAAAGGAAAACAAATAAATGTAAAGGTATCTATTTGAAGCCATTATAAATGGAAGGCATTAAAGTACTAAAACTTTAGAAGTATTAAAACCTTCAAAAGAGGCAAAAATACTAAAAATTTTAAAAATAAGAATAACTCCAAACTCCCCCTAAAAACAACCCACAAGGAATAAATAATATCAGATGAGCAACTCAAAAGCGGAAGGGAACTGTGTCACAACAGAAAATAATGGAAATCAGCAATACTGCTCTCAGATAACTTTCAGCATCAGTGGTCTCAATTCCCAATAAAACAGCACAAGCTAACAATGCATTATAAATCAGCATCCATTTATCTGCTGCATCCAAGAAACACACTTTAACTTCAAAGATAGATATCTTTTTGGTGTAAATACTTGGAAAAAGAAAAAGCATACAAACTAAAAAGCAAGCTGATGTAGCTATTTCAATATCTAACAATACGGACTTCAAACCAAAACTAACCAGAAGAGATAGGGAAGGGCAATATGTACTCATTAGAGGACAAATCCACCAAAAGGACATTGCAGTTCTTAATATCTGGGCACAAAATACAAAGGTGCTTAAGTTAATAAGAGAAACACTACTAGAGCTTAAACCACATATTGACCTTCACACACTGATCAAATGTGACTGTAATACCCAACTCTCACCAATAGGAAGGTCACTGAGACAAAGACAAAACAGAAATATTGTAACTAATTGGTATCATAGAACAAGTGGATCTAATAGATATTTACAAAATTTTCATCTAATGTTCTCTGTGTATATGTTCTTAAATGTATAACCACAACCAGCTCAGTCTATATAATGTGATTTGTATGTATATGTCTTCAGTGATGGCCCTTTATTTAATCTTGCAATTTTCTACTTATAGAGTTTCTTTCCTTTGATTGTGGTCCTGGCTTTTCTTTCGTTATAAATGTTCATTAGGTCTTTGAGATATGCATTAACACGTGTCCTCATGTCATGTGGGAGGATTATAGGGTCGTTTGTGGGGAGGGGTCTGGCCTGGTTCTGTATTTTCAGCTGAACACTAGGTTCTCTTCCTGTATCCCTGAGAGAAGGTGAGATGAGGAACTAGAGAAAGGCTTCTTTAGCTACAACTTCTCACTGTGAAGAGAAGTTATTTATACCTTTCGCCCATTATTTTATGTTCTTTGATAGCACATGTGTATTGCTGTGTTTATTCTGTGATTCCATAGCTTTCTATCAACAACTGGGTGATAGATAATGAACAGAATATATAACTAATTCTTCGTTTCTTTGTTTGTTTTTCTCTATTTTGAGAAAGGGGTTCTCTACAGCTTCAGAACCTCTCCTTAACATTTCTGACTCAACAAGAACAAAGCCAGCAGCCAAGGTTTTGGGGGACTTGGGAAGATAGTAATCTTAGTTCACTCATAATCGTGCTGTGACAATAAATAGGATAAAACAACTAAAATTGAAGTAATCTTTTTGAATATATGCATTATTTTTACAGTTATTATTATCACTTTGTATTCATTTTGGTCTCCTTTATAATCTTACTTTCTCATTAGTCCATTAGCTCCTAATTTACTTAATAATATTTAAAATATAGTGATTATCAATATTTATCTTTTGTGTTTGTATATATATGTATATATATATGTAAATACATGTTCATGTATCTGAGCAGCGTATGTGTGCAGGGCATATGCATGTGGATCATGATGTAGAGACCATAAATCAAGACTGTGTACATTAATATATTATTCTATACCTTATTTATTTAAAGATGAGTTTCTCTCTTTATCTATATTTCACTGAGTAGGCTAGACAGACTGGTCAGTAAGCTCCAGGCCTTCTCCTATCCCTGGTTGACCAGTACTGGAATTATAGACTGCATCTTTAAGTTCAGATTTGTCATGTAGGGTAGAACTGAGGTCTTTACATTTGTCTCATTATTACTTGACCATCTAAACAGCCCATTCAATATTCACTTTTAAGTTATATGCATGGTATTCTGTATTTTAAAACCTAGAGAACAAATTTATCTAGTAATTACTGAAATAATAAGATTTAACTGGCCTTACACTGCTTTATACAAGACTAATGTGATTTTTAGGTTTCTTACAACTACGATCTGTATTTTAAAAATGAAGCACAGTATTGTAGCATTGAGGAAGTCATCTACATCCAAGGCTAGATAATAGAAAATGCCACATTGAATTGAAAATTGCTTAGATTTAACGTTAATCTTAAAAAAAAAATCTGCCACATGATTTAAAATATAAAAAATAATGAGAAACTCATACAAATATATATGTACATTTAAATGTGAAAATGATTATTTTAGGAGATTCTGCAGTCTCAGAATCGACACCTCTTTTCACTCCTGACACCTCAGGCAACTCATCAACACAGAAGGCATCCTCTGTCTTCCGTCAGCCAGTGGCACCTAATACACACATTGCATCCAAATTTGTCTTCCAGATTTATATATCTGTACTCCAAGTAAGTAGTTTCATGGTATATCCATTAAAATCTTACAGAGTCTTATATATTCTACGATGGGTACTTGTCTTCTTAATATGGATATTTCAGATTTTTCTCACCTTTGCCTTTGAACATCCCGTGTTTCTAAACCTTGCTATGCTATTTTTCACAGAGATTACTATGCAATTAAATTAACCCTCACTCCCTATGTGCACACAACTACCTATATGTTCACCCTGACTCAGTTACACCAGTACACTTGTCACAGATTTATGTGCCTAACTCTTATCCATATAACTTAATTCTAACATCATATCTCATGGTATGGACCTCTGATACTGCCAAGATCAGGGCATATTCCTCTTTTAATGCATTGTAGCATAATTAGTAACTTCTTTCAGAGAATCAAAAGCATTGAGTTTAATTCCTTTAGGAGTATAATGATAAAAGTATAATTATGATTGACATAATACTAGAATATAAACTGGTACGGGTTGACACTTTCTATTATGTTCATCTGATGCCTTAATACAGTCTTGATATCTGCAATAGTTTTTGCATGAATGAAGGAGTGAATTAATGAATGATTAAAATAGTGATAGGAAGATTGACTAAAGATTTTAAGAATGACTAAAATAGGAGTGATAGGAAATACAGTAAGACTGCAAAATTTGATGAAATTAGCTTTCTTTTGTTCTAAGTTATTATTAAAAAGCTACATGGAAATTTAAATGTATATTTAAAATATGGGAGAAATTTTGACAGATGTAGATGAAATGTATTTAGCTTGATCAAGTTTAAAACAATCAAAAACTAAAGAAACACAGAAAGGCAGTAAGCAATAATACACTTTGGAGTAGAAACTATATACTCTATCCCCCTTTATAAGAATTCTGAATAACTTTCTTAAAGAATGATGAAAAAGTAAAATTTTTCTGTTCAGAAATTTAGTTGACAATAAGATTAATAGGCATAAAGCAAATTTTCTAGTAATTTAGAGACATTTATTAAATGTGTATTCGGTTGATATACAAACATATGGCAGGAATAAAAGAAATGGCCAAAATTCCCCTACTCCTTTATAGTGGGGAGTTAAACTTGAAGGGATGCATGCAAATTTACAAATAGATGAGTGATGAACTTAAGCATAAACTCAGGTCTCTTCACTTTTAAGGCCTACAGGTTCTTTCCAGGAATTCATTCATATAATAATAATAAAGGGTTAGTGACGGCTACTCATTTTCATGAATAAACCTCAGAACACTGCTGCAGTAGAGTCTAAACACAGAAGCACATAGGCTACCTGACTACTTTTACAGTTTTCAAACAATAGGAAAAAATCTGTATGAAAATAGTAATTTTAGGGTTATGGTAAGGCAATTTTAGGCAGAGAGGAGTTAGGACATTTCTAGTGTAATGAATTATCATATGATATATCTTGATTGGAGAAGTATTCTATGAGCTTGTAAATTTCCCAAAATATGTTGTACAAAAGGATTACAATCTATGTATTTGCATTGTTTTAAAAGTATATCTATGTAGGAATAATCTAAGTAATAATTATGCAATGCTTGATTCTTTTAAATAAAAGGAAATATTGGATTCTTTGACCATAATTGGATAACTAAGTATCAATTGGATAGATGGCAACTGGACAGATTATGCACGTGCATGCATATGTAATTATCATTCCTTTACTTCTTATTCATCTTGAGAATAACATTATTAAAAGCAATGGCTCACTGCTGTATGTGTAGTATTGAATATTAAAAAGAGAAAAACATTTATTTTGAAATCATGTTTGGAACAAGCAATGACATGCATTCTTTTTATATATATATTTATTAAAGATTTCTGTCTCCTCCCTGCCACCGCCTCCCATTTTCCTCCCCCTCCCCTATTAACTCCCCCTCACTCATCAGCCTGAAGAGCAGTCAGGGTTCCCTGCCCTGTGGGAAGTCCAAGGACCGCCCACCTCCTTCCAGGTCTAGTAAGGTGAGTATCCAAACAGGAAAAACTGATTAGAACAGAATCTTTGGGTGGATTATCTACTCCTGATAGCATTTGTTTCTTTGGATTTTTAACAGGGGTCACATCCCCATGGTAATGCTAATTTCTAGGATATTCTGACAATTTCTACTTTAAACATGGTGGTGGCCGTAGTTGCTGCATCAAGTCCACTAGTCTGCCCTCTAATAGATAATCAAGATGGAGGGGGTAGAACAGGAGATGAGAAAGGTAACTCTTTCCAATCACGAAGTCCTATTATAACTGTGCCACCTCTGGCAGTGGTCTCTGGCTCTGTCCCCAGTAATGCCAACCTCAAATTTTGAGGATACGAATGTGCTTCTAACATTCTCAACTAGCATCTGCTACTAACTGAGTCCTTTATATACGATGACATCCATGAAGTTTGCCTTTCATAGATTACTTTGCCTGATGATTTAAAAACTACAAGGAAAATAGCTAATACTAATTAGCATTTTTGTCTAAAAAGGGTGAATTTGAGGTACTTTTACTTCACTTATGGATTCTTCACTGCCTTTTTCTTTGGTATATGCAGCAGTCCATGATACTGATTATACTTCCTATTTACACAGAATATTAGAAGATAAAATCATATTCTTGTTTTCTTGTTGAAGTTTATGTACATATTTAAGAGTATTTAGGTAATTCAGATACTTTTATTAATTAAATAATTTTATCAATTAAATAATTCTTTTATCAATCAGACTTAGGAATAGTTTGTCAGTTGTTAAAGTTTGGACGTACACTATACACATTTATGTACAAGGAATGAGCACTCTGAGACTGAATGAACATAATGACATTTATAATTCAGTGTAATGACAAGCAACATTACCTGTAAAAGAGAGTATCATTCCCTCTGATACTTAAAGAGATGCTGTGTCTTTTCTGTTCTATATGATATTCTTAGGCTGTGCAAGACTTTAGTGTTCCTCCCTGTAAATATAAACTAATTTCCCCAAGACAAGAGTTAAACATTATGCAAATAAAACAGTAATGTGACAAATGTTGCTGTGCACTAGATGTCCTTTATTTGTTTGTCTGCCTTCTGAATCTAGTCAGCTAGATAGATGGTGACTGTTAAATTAACTGCTGAATTTTAGAGTGGTAAAATCACATTATCAATTTCAAAATATATGTAAATGTACATAAAGGAGTGATGTAAATTTTATATTTATGGTCGAGCACCTATTATCGCTGTCTCTTGCTATTAACACTGTGTATGTATGGCTCTGTGTTTACCATCACTCCCTAGAAAGAGAGGCTTCTTTGATGAAGGCTGAGAGTAGCTTTCAACAACAGGTGTAAACACAAAAACTTATAAGTCAGTTTTTCCCGTCTTTGCAGAATTGGTTCTTCAATCACCAGTTATAAATGGAAGAGAGTTTCTGGCTTCAAAGTTTTCCCTGGTGAACTATTTGCCAGTTGGTAGATTCTGGAAGAGTGGGAGAATGAGACAGGAGATTATACTCAATGGCTAAACCAAATGGGTTACAAAATAAAAGCAAAAATCATGAATCAGGGAAGGTGCTGGTAGATAGGAGATTGTTAACAGGGATAGAAAGGAGATAAGAGAGCTTGAGGGGGGAATGTAATCAAAACATATTATCTGCATACATGACACTGTCAAAGAACTAAATCAATAAAACATGTACGAAGGTGTACAGGATAATTTAATAAAAGATTCTGTATCCGAGCTTTAATTTATTTGCTTGAGAATGAAGTGATGCTACAACTCACTGAATATTATTCCCTCAATAGCCCAGTGACACAATTTGAAAAGGCCCTTTTCACTCCCATTTAGCTTAAATAAGCAGAACTCATCAGTTTGCATAGATCTAAGACAGAAGTCCCTGGAGTCTGGTGAGCAGAACTTTCTACGAGAATCCACCTCTCCAGCCTGGATTTTTCTTTCGCCAAGAGGAACATCTTGCAATTAATTTAGACTTAAATCTGCCATATTTTTATTTCTAATTTGAATCTGCCTTGGAGGCTTAATTCAAAAAATGAACCATATTATCCTAACTCTCAGTTAATTATTGAATGTATCCCAAGAGTTTGAAATCACCCCATTGTGTGGATTTGCATTTTCTGATTGCTATTTGAGCCAATGAAAGGTAAATTGTCAGGTGAAGAAATCATCCAGTTCAACCCTAGCCTGCAAATAAGCCTGAGTCCCATGATGGAATAGTAGCATCCTGAAAGGTGAGGCATGGCCAGGACATTTTCATAAAATGATTGATTTCTAAAAAAATGAGTAAAAAGAAATTTTGTGTCAATAGGTCATAACTTGATAGTTATTCTATGGTGAGTATTGCTTTCTCTTTTCCTTTCTTTCTTTTGTTGTTTGATGTAGGATTCCCCTCTGTATGCTGTGAATATGTTTTATATATTGGTTAAAAAAGAAGCAGCTTTCAGCCAATGATTTAACAGAGTCAGGTGGAAAGTCCAAACAGAGATGTAGAGAGTAGGCAGAATCAGGCCGATGCTACGTAGCCACGGAAGGAGACAGACACTCAAGCACGTTACCCATGAGTCATGTGGTAAAATATAAAATAACAGAAATTGGTTAATTAATGATGTAAAAGCTAGCTAGGAATATGCTAGAGTCATTAGCCAAGCAGTGCTGCAATTAATACAGTTTCTGTGTGATTATTTCAGTTCTGGGCTGCTGGGAAATGAACAAACAGCATCTGCTTACAGATGTTTAGAGAACAAACCTATAAAATATTTACTCTTGGTGCTAGAGAGATGAATCCATGGCTAAGAATGTTTCATGATATACCTGAGGACCTCAGTTAGAATTGGAGAACCAAAACTGAGTAGCTTACCACTTCTTTTTTTTTTATTATTATTATTTATTAAAGATTTCTGTCTCTTCCCCACCGCCACCTCCCCTTCCCTCCCCCTCCCCCGATCAAATCCTCCTCCCTCATCAGCCCAAAGAGCAATCAGGGTTCCCTGCCCTGTGGGAAGTCCAAGGACCACCCACCTCTATCCAGGTCTAGTAAGGTGAGCATCCAAACTGCCTAGGCTCCCACAAAGCCAATAGGTGCAGTAGGATAAATAACCCATTGCCATTGTTCTTTTACCACTTCTTGAAACTCCAACTCTAAGGTATCCCACATCCTCTTTTGGTTACAAAGACACACATGCACACACACACACACACACAATTATAAGGTGAGCATTAATTCTTTAAAAGTTTCATCCTGTGATCATATAATGTATTTCTTAATTCTTTTTCTTCTCTAGTTAATGTTATATATATATATTTCACTATATTCTATTTATATTTGACATCATCCAATACAGACAGGGAATCTTATTTAAGTCAATTTATTATGATATATACTATATATAAAACAAAAGATATAGGTTCACAAAATTTGGTGAGTTTGAATACATGCCCAATCATGTGGATCTACAATAATACATCATCAAAATAAAGGAAATACACACATCTATTACTTTATCAAGATTTTCTCTGTCCCTCTGCTAATGCTGTGTGTGTGTGTGGGGGGGGGGGTATGTGCATGCATGTGTATGTATTATGACTTCTAGAAATACTGGTAAAGTGCTCTACTCTCTTGACAATTTTGAGTGCATCATGCATTATTGTAAGATGAACACTCTGCTGTACAGTGGATCTCTAGAACAAATAGACCTTGAGCAAAGTACAATATCAACTGAATGTCATGCTTCTTCTTCCCTTGACCTCTAGTAATCACTATTCTATTTGGTTTCTCTGAAATTGACCCCAGGTAATTGGAATCATGCAGAATTGATAGCACTTACTATAATGTCCTCCAGGTTCAGGCATTTTGTCAGTCGTGGCAATATTTTCTTCTTTTCAAAGCTGAAAAATATTAATATATGTGAAAATAGGCAATATTCTATATTATAAATTGTCTACATGTTCCTAATGTATTCATCTGCTGGTCGAAATGGGTTAATCTTGTTTTGGCCATCTACTGCTGGGTGTGGAGACTACCCTTAAGGTTGATTAATATCCTCAATGAGACTCCACTGCGGAAAACTAATTTTTCATTTACATGCATGTGTCACTTGCAGATAGTGTCCTGGTTGGGGGGAGGCACACATCCACATCTTTCTCTTAGTTCTGGAACCCTGCCTGGCATGAACTTCTCTTGGTCCTGTGCATGATGCCATACTCGCTGAGTTTGATATGTAAATCAGACTTGTGTCTACATGACACCGTTTCCCTGGAGTCATTCGTCCCCTCTGGTTTTTACAATCTTATGACAGTGTTTAACTTTTGCATTGCAAAATAAATATGCTGGCAAATATAAAATGGCCACACACCCAAGGGATATAATCAATAAGACAATTAACTTTCTCATTAGCAGGTTTCACAAGACAGTGGCATTGAAAAACAACTGTACTAACAAATCTGTATTTCTGAATTGTTAGGTCACACTGTGCTGCCTGTCAGCTCAAGTTCTGGCCTGCCCTAAATTCACAGAATCTCACACATGCCCAGAACACTGAAAATAAAAATGAACTCAAGAAAGCAAATTAGATTTCCAATTTTAAACAATCAGCATAAAGTCTAAGACTCAGGAATAATAATATATTATTCAAGTACTTTATGCAATAAAATTGCATTAGAATCTCTAAAGTTAAGAAAATTGCAATGCTAACATGAGCTGATATCTGTAACCCTTACTTTACAGGCACAGTAGTAGGTTTTAAGGTTTAAAAATAGGTGTGGGTAAGAGACACAAGTCTGAACATCTGACTGTTCAGAGAGCAGTTGATGAAGATAGGAGGAACAGGAAGCAAACCCTTCAAAGTCAAGGTCAGTTTAAACAGCAATGACTAGCATTATTGTAGAAAAAATGAGGGCAGATATATCAGCCTATTAATAAAAGGCAACCATTATATATGGCTCCAACCTGACAAGAAAAGTTTGAAGTAAGAAGAAGTCTACATAACAATTTCATGTTATTTACCCAATGAATTCCGTTTAAATCAAGAGAAGAACTGATGTTCAAGTTCGTATTGGTTACTTTATATACATTGGTAGTAGGAAGAAAAGTGTTTTCTATAGTAAGATATCTCACAAGGGCCGGAGCTATAAAACAGTGGGTTTTTCTTCTGGCATCCACTAGCACCAGGCACTAATGCAGTGTACTTACACACATGCAAACCAAACACTCAAACATGTAAAAATAATAACAAATGAACATTAGGAAAATAAATACCATCTCACAATGTCCTGTAGTATTCAAAAACACCTGTAATTTCAATGCTTAGGATGCCTGAGTATGAAGATTGTAAATTCTAGGTGAGTGTAGTCTGTACAATAAGACTGAACCTTAAAAGTCAAATGAAAAACTTATTTGCATTTTAAAAGAAATTAATATCATTCTGCTTTTCAAATACTTCCCAAGTATTTGGTGTTACTTATTACTGTAAGATTAAGCCAGATAATTAGAAATAGCTACTTTATGGGAGACAAAGCAGAAAATTTGGCTACTTCTCCTGACAGTGCAGATAAGATCTGTAGAGGAGATATGGTTTGTGAAAGAATGAACTTTAGTCTAAAGGGCAGTTTTAGGTTCATAGTAAAGAATTTACATGGTACTTTCTCAGACCTTTTTAAACCCTGTACCAGCACAACATCCCTCATCTACATACTGAGCACACCATACTACAGTGACACATTAATCATAATCTATGACCCCACCTTCATACATCATGTATCCTTGTCTTAATGTTCGATTGCTTTGAAGAAACACCATAATCATGGCAATTCTTATAAAACAATACATTCGATTGGGGTTTACAAAGAGTTACAAATGTTTAGTCCATTATCCTCATAGAGGGGAGCTTGGTGGAACACTGGCAGACATGGTAACTGAGAGTTCTACATCTAGTTCCGAAGGCAAAAGGAAGAGAGGGCACGAAGCCTGGCTTAGGCTTTTGAAAACCAATCCTCACCTAAAACACACTTCCTCCACCAAGGTCACACCTACTTCAACAAGGTCACACCGCTTAATCCTTTTCAAGTAGTACCACTCCCTATGATCAAGTTTTCCAATATATAAGCCTATGTTGGTCTTCATATTTAAACCACCAAATAAACCCTACAATTTGCAGTAGAGTTTAGTATTGCTGTTGCTCATTACATAAATTATATAGCTATGAAGTGACTTTCAACTATTATTATAACAGTGTATAAAGTAAGCTCACTTCCTAAAAGTTCTTTTGCATTGCCTTCTCATCCGTTTTTCTCCAAAACCCAGACAGGGAGTGATCATTTCACTGTCTCCATAGTTTTGACTTTTCCATAATGTCATGTACCTAGAATGTCAGAAAATACGCTTCTATTTTAAATTGAATTAGTTCACTGTGCCTTTAAGGTTTCCAGTATATCAAAGTAACTTGACAGCTTCATTCATTTTAACAATGAATATTAGCTTATTTTGTGGATAACAGTTTATTTGTTTACTTACAGAAGATCAGATTGATTTCTTTTTCTGTATTTGAAATTATAAATAAACTTTTTCTCAATTGATGTGTAAGTACTTTTGTGGACATAAGTTTTTAACTTATTTAGGTACATGTCAATAAAGATAATTTTTCTTGGTTTAATATGGTATAGAAAGCTAAATTTGAAAGAAAAACTACAAATGTGATGTTCAAAGAGGCTCTATTTTGTAATCCAGCAGCAATGAGAGGAGGTTTTTGCTCCATATGTTGGTCAGAATATGATGATTTTATTGATTTTTGCTTGGTTCAGCTGGATAAGTAGTAGTGGTGCCATGTTTAGGTATGTTAGTCCATAAATATTTTTGATATTCATAATATTTTCAGATGACTATTTGTCACTTGACTCTCGTCTTAATGAAGCTGTCTATTGAGGAGTTGAAGGGCTGAATATTTCAATTTGGGTTCTTTAGTTAATTAATTTAAAATTGATAGTTGAAGATGAGCCAGAGAATTAAATGAAAATTAAACAAATTAAAATATACAATAGCAAGACCATAAAGAAACAGAGTGGGAACAGGGCGAAAAAAGAATTTCATGATATTTTTTTTTCCTCTAAATTTCAGTGGTCTAAGAGGTACATGAATTAAGAGTTCCCAAAGTAAAGTACAATGAACCACGTGATGGAGGAGTTACCTTCATTGGTTAATAAAGAAACTGCCTTGGCCCATTTGATAGGCCAGCCCTTAGGTGGGTGGAGTAGACAGAACAGAATGATGGGAGAAAGAAGCCGAGTCAGTCAGTTGCCATAATTCTCCCACTCTAGACAGACGCAGGTTAAGATCTTTCCTGGTAAGCCAGCTCATGGTGCTACACACAGAATATTAGAAATGGGATAGATCAATATGTAAGAGCTAGCCAATAAGAGGCAGGAACTAATGGGCCAGGCAGTGTCTAAAAGAATACAGTTTCTGTGTAATTATTTCAGGGGATAAGCTATCCAGGTGGCTGGCCAGGCGGCCATGAGCTGGGGTGGCAGGGAAGCTGCCCGCTGCTTCATTACAACAACCACCACCTAAGTGAACAAAAAATCAAAGACCCTTGCATAAACATATTTGTTCCAAGTCATTATTTTAGGACTTTAGGTCATTGATTGTCATTATTGTTTTACATAAAAGTTTCAGCTGTATTTAGCAGAAAACTCAACAGAAATAAAAAAGTAATCAATGAACTGAAGTACATTTTAAAAAAAAATGTCCAGGATGAAACAGAGAAAATTAGCTATAAAATACAGAAAGCAAAGCACATAGAGAATTAACATCTGTAAGAAAGTCAAATAAAGTAAAATGAAATAAGGTAACATGTGTGAAAAATAATCTCCAGAGGAAGACAGAGAATTTAACACAGAGACTCCTAACTAATGATAGTGATTTTCTAACTGACTAATTGTAGTCAGCTACAGATTCTGAAAGTCAGCGAAAGTAATGATGACTGTGCAATCCATAGTAATACTGCAGAAAACAAGTATTCAGTTTCCTAAAGGAAAAAAAAAACAGATGTTGACTAGCATAAACCAAAAGTATATAAACTAAATTAAAAAAACTTGACTAAAAAGTGAGCCCACAATTATAATATAAATTTTAACATACTTCCATCAGTTAATAGTTGAATAGAACAAGTTGAATAAAAAGTAAGTACATAATGGATCTTATAGCATCAACCCATCCAAACACTATTCAGCTAATGGGCCAACTTAAAGACTTCATATCTTCAGAAACTGTTAAAACTAGAACATAGGTCATTAAGAATTATATATACTATTATATATTATCCCATCAATTCCTGGCATCAAACTACTTACATGCCACTATTTTATTGCCCAGTTTTATTATTTTTATTTGTCAATTCATTATAATTAACTAAACTCATCAAAGGATGAGATATTCAAAATATTGCTTATAAAGATTTATTGAACACTGCTCTTCTTCATACACTTTTTAAAGCACAAAGTACTTAGAAAATGCTTGTGTTATGTTGTCTCAAGGAGTCCCAATAATTTAAAACATGTTCCCACTTCATCCCACCAATTGTTAGTACATAAGGCATTTATCCCAGTCTTAATGCCATCAGTCTCCTGGAAATTTGTTGGCTTTCATGACACTCAACCTACAATTGTTTCCTTCATGGTAGACTGAATTCATTTATTTCGGGGTACATACTTTTGTGTTACTGACTTTTAAATGTCTATCCCATTTTTATGTGATATTTCCCATTTTCAAAATATCAGTTGATTACCTCCCCCAAAATCTTACCTATCATCTCCAAATCAATGACTTGCACATCCTTATTCTAAAATATTTTGAAACACAATTATTCCCATTTCATTTTCCTTTTCCTCCCCTCAAATATACCTCCTTCCATGAACCAAATTGCCCTCTTTCAAATCCATGTCCACTTTTTCTTTGTTACACACACACACACACACACACACACACACACACACACACACAATGCATGCACACATACACACACTTCATGAAATTACTGATGCTGATGCAGTTTGAAAATCTTATATGGCATATAACTTTGAAATGACATCAAGTTTTACTGAATTACTTTTTCAAAAGTAATTTACTTTTTGAATGAAATAATTAATCTGCTGATCTTTAAAATTAATTTCCTAATTAAATATATTTAATAGATTATTAAAATATTATAGAGAAGAAAACATCATATATTATCTCATCAATTATAACAACATGGAATTACTTTAAGCATATGGACATTTTAGTTGTTTTACTCACCCATCATCATTCAAATGGCTTAAAGGGCCTCTTTCCGTGATGTATAAATTCAGAAATGACTTAATTAAATTATGAGCTAAAATGTGGGAGCATGAAGTGTATCCTCAAATAAGATTAAAATAGATGGAAAACTTACTATAGGAAAGGTTAAGTATGTTATAATTTTAACAACAAATATGTAATGGGCAATTCTAGAAATTATCCAATTTACTACTCTTTCAAGAGAAGCCAATAAAATATGCTCAAAATTGCCTGGGGCACATAAAGTAAGTTAATTAATCCCTTCTCACTGTTGAAAATGACAGCTTTTTTTCCACTGGCTTCAATGTAGTTCCACAGGATTTGTAGGCAGACAGGCAAGCCCACAGACCATGTGAGAAACATAAGGATGGTGGTGCAGAAAACATGTGGCTAGCTCGTGGGGGGGTCTTTATTGACTCTTAACTTTAAATGGTACAACTTATCTTCTGAAACATATGTAATCACAAGGGGGTCATGTCAAAGAAGGAGGCAGGTTTTCCAGGGGGGACTACTCTGCCTTAATTTGGGATTGTTGCTTAGAAGCATTCTCTAATTATCTGTTTTCTAAAATCCAGGACACATTGTTACCAATTTTCACACATTCATAATGTTCTTTAAATTTCTATCTCATCCTTACTGCAACCTCACCCTTCACTCTTTCACTACACTCTTTTTCTTCACTGTTCCTTACCTCCTGGAGTCTCCCATAGCTAGAATGCTAGGTGTAAACCGTGGATGCTGGGATGCCAATGTTACCTATTGTTCAGTTTTATCCCCCTGTCCCTTCAACGGCCTTGCCTGATTTACTACTTTTCACATTTAGTTTCACTGTAAGATTACAACATAATATTGTAAATTTGTCTTTTACTCATTTAAAAAAGCAATCATCACAAATATTTTTCACAAAATATTTCACCCTATTCTCTCCTGCAAAATGGTGGTCTTGGCTAACTTATCCCTCTGAATTTGGAAAAGGTAATGCCACAGGAGGAAGTATGAATTCCTTCCAGTGTGTGCTGAGTCGAACCGTCCATCACTGTCTTGAACTCTTCATCAGAAAGGTCTCCACGTCAGCTTTAGACACAGCACCACATGAACGTTCACTGGAGTCCAAGTCACAGCCAGTTTTGGAACATCTTCCCAAGATCGTAAATTCTGGCAGCTTCTCTTCAACCCTCTTTACTTTTCTCAGGGTGAGAGAACTTATGCCAGCTCACTTAGAATTTTCTAGTGCGGTGTGACCTTGGGGAGCTTTGTTGAAGCTGTTGCTTCGCCACATTTTTAGGGGCACCTGTTTGTATAATCTGTCTCAACATCAAATTCTCCCATAGCGTCGTCTGAGACTGTATCTACCAAGCTTCTGTCGAAGTTAATTGAAACTGCACCATGGATCACAGACACTCCCATTCTCCCATTTAGTCCAGTGTCTACTGAAGCCCTCATCTTATCTTCTTCTTATTACTTTCTTCCCAAAATCCATCTCTCTAGTGTTTTCTGGCCTCCTGCACACAGAAATCCAAACTGGATAGCAATAGAAAGACAGGCATAAACATCAGTATTCATCATTCACAAGGCTTTCTTTACTCTGTGGAAAATCTGCATCTCATATTTCAAAATGTTTGTCACTAAAAAAAAATCACTGATAACGTAAATGTTGCCAAGTTTATATTCATAATGTGCATTTTATGAAATACTTTTGGTGGTTAAAAACAAGAACCGATGTTTTTTTTTTCTCTATCACTCTTAGCTACATTCCTATTCCTTGGGTCATACGTCCAGATTCACATAACTGTTGCACGAAAAGGGAAGACAAGCTGGAAATAAAGTGAGATTCTATTAATAAGAAACATATTGATGCACATAACCTCATCATGTGTGCTGTACTTCTTTCACGTAGAGATGTTCACTTTCTACTTGTGATTCTCTTATAGTCTTATTACCTTATTTCTGCGCCTTTAACCATGAATCTCACTGACTTGGCAATAAGCTGATTATTACCAGGGAAAATGCTTCTCGTCACACTGACGGTAACTTCTTGCTTCTTTCCTAGATTCTATTTTTCTTCTCTTATTTGGATTGACTTTCTTATAGACACTTCTATCCTTAAAATGTTGAAAATCTATGGCATGGAAGGAGGATAACTTAGGTATTAAGCCTAATAAGCAGAATTAATTCTTTTTAGTCTGTCCTCCATTGATACACCAAAGAACAGAGAAAACCATAGATACAGATAATATCCCAGCAACTTTATATTTAAAACAGGCAAATATTTTCATCAGTGATTAAATCTTCAAGATATAATGCTAGTATTTAAGTACAACCTTCATGTTTTCCATTTATAACTCTCTCGCAATCTATAATTAGATGCTTAAACTGCTTGTACTGCTTCCGTTTGTAAGAATGATGGTTTGAGTCAAAATACATTGAAGAGCCATTACGCATGACATGTTGTTTAAAAGAATAAAGAAAGCAATGTTGTATTCTTTATTTTACTTTATTTTTTTTTCCTTTTGCCCTAGGAATACTGAAGCTTGCGTGGGCAGCTCATATAGAGTAGTTCTGTTGAACTTGTACATATTGGGTTTCATGGCCTAAGTTGACTAGGGTGACTCACCAGATCTGTTTCTCAGGAGGCATCTTATTACAGATGGTTGTGAGTCATCATCTGGTTGCTGGGATTAGAACTCAGGACTTTGGGAAGAATAGACAGTGCTCTTAACCTTTGAGCCATCTCATCAGCCCCAAAATCATTTAGAATTGTACTTTCATGACTTTTGTAATAATTTTAAGGAAAATAAAGTCACATTGCAACTTCAAATTTCAAAGTGTATTATTGACTCAGTGATTAAGTACATTTATTGTCAGACATGCTGATTAGCTTTTGTTAGCATGACACAAACTAGTATTACATGGGAAGAAGGGATCTCAATATAAGAAATGCTCCCATTATGCCAGCCTGTGGGTTTTGGGGGACATTTTCTTGATTAATGATAAATGGAGGAAGTGCCAAGTTGAGGCAGATATTCCTGGTTTTGTAAGAAAAACAAAAGAGAGCAAGCCATGGGAAGTAAACCAACAAGCACCTTTCTTCTCTCATTCCTGACTCTCTCCCTGCTGGAGATTGTGCCCTGACTTCTACCATTCCCTCCACAATTTGCTTTTTGTCCTTTTTTTTAAAAAATCATATCAAGGAAGGTAAAGTAGAATATCAAGGAATATTAGGAACACTGAGTTTAGGCTTTTAGATCAGATTCCATATGTTACTGACTACAGGAGTAGACAGTGATGGGCTTTTTCATTATTCCTAGTTAAGGATGGAACTTGTGCCCACTTCCACTCTCAGTAGTTAGACCCCACCAGCCCCAGACTGTACAGGCCCTATGCAAGCTGCCTCAGTCTCTGTAAGTTTCTATGTGCATTTTGGTGTGTTCAGAAGGCCATGTTATCCTTGGTGTTCTTCATCCTCTCTGACCCTAACAATCATTCTGCCTCCTCTTGCACAGGGTACTCTGAGCTGTAAAGGGAGGAAATTGATGGAGAAATCCACTTAGGACCCACTGCCTCAAGGGATGCATAAAGTACCAATACATTCTTTCAGAGTTCCCATGGCTCATCTCAGAGAACACAAGAAGATTTTCAGAAAGGAAGAAAACAATCTGTCTCTTTTAATGTCTGTTTCCACAAGTTTGACTTCTGATGATCTGATCTGTGTAGATTTTCCTGATTCCCCAAACCAGCTTTGACATTTGTGCACTACCATCTGACTCATAATGAAGTCTGGAATCAGCATGCATTGTGTTCTTTCCCTAGCCAAAAATAACCCAAAAAGAATAAACACAATTTTGCATAAAATATTTTGGCACCAGTATGTCCTAGTTCCTATGCAGAGACTGTGGTTGTTTTCACACTTTGGTTATGTCTGTCCAGTTTTCCAGAATATCATAGATGTCAATTGAAATGCCATCATTTTTCAGGAAGGTCTCTAGAACACCAAATCTTATCTTTAAAATCATTTCCAATAAATAATTTTAATTTTAATATCACCTGTTTGGCTAGTATAAGATATAAATATCTATATTAAACATTTATGTTTTATCAGTAATCACATTTATTAAAATTTAATTATATTCTTGACCTACTTTCCTTTGGAATTATATTTTACTACTAAATCACAGGTCCTCAAAGTCTAAAATACACATTCTAAATGCTCTAAGTACATAATAAATATTTGGTGCTTATTCTAAATATTTGTATAAATTTTCCTTCTAGAGATTCCCCATTTATCTAGCCTCTCCACAAAGAGTTTCACGTAAAGCAATTTAGCCTTAACAAACTGATAACATATTTTTATAGCACAATATCTTCAATGGGTTAATCATCTTTTCAAAGAAAGTCAGCAAAGAGCAGTTTGCTATTGAAAATTTTCTAAACTACAGCACCATAGATAGGAATTACAATGGTAATTGCAGTATTTGTTAAACACCATATTTAATACCTTACATTCCTTTCTTCATGTTGACATGAGTATAACCATGTGAAATGGTCCTAGTATCTTTTTAAGTGAAAATGGAGGGAAAGTGTTGAGATTTCAGTAATATTCCCAGTTTTTGTAAGGAAGGCAGCTTGTTTTTTCTTGGTCACAGAAAATAATCACACAGAAACTATATTCTTTAAATCACTGCTTGGCACATTAACTCTAGATTCTTATTGGCTAACTTTTACATCATAATTTAACTCATTTCCATTATTTTATATTATACCATGTGATTTGTGGCCTATCAGAAAGTTTCCAACATGTATGTCCCTGGCAGAAGCTCCATGGCTTCTCCTGACTCTGCCTCCTCACTCCCAGCATTCAATTTAGTTTTCCCTGCCTAAGTTCTACCTTGCTATAGGCCAATTCCTTTTCTTTATTTATTAACCAATAAAATCAGCACATAGACAGAAGGAACTCCCTCACTGCCCAATGGATCATAGGCTGGTTGATGGGTCACCAAAATCTTGATATCTACTCCATGGGAAGTGCAAATATATTCTCTTCAATAGCAAGATAAAGACAAGCATACTTTAGCATTTGGGAAAAGAAAATGAGGCTGAGTTATTGGAATAGTTTAGTATCACTACAAAGTGACTCTTTAGAGATCATACAAGTGAGAATATGTGACAATAGAAGCAGCCAGAGAAGAATAGGATTCAAAGACATTGTGTTGCTGGTTCTGAAGACACAGGAAGGAGACAGGAGCCAAGGAATGTAAGAGTTGAAAATGGCAAGGAATTAGATTTTCCTCTAATACCTCCAGTTGAAATAGAGTCCTGATGATTCATTTCAGACTTCCCAGAATTCCCAGAACAACTAGAGATTTATTTCTGTTGCTTTAAGTACTTAATTTTAGTAGCTTGTTACAGCAGCAATAGAACTAATACACAGCTTCCAAAGGCTGGCAAGTATTGAAGTAGTGCCTTTAACAGTTCTGCATTTGGTGTCTATCATATTTCTTCACAGATGTTCAACTTATCTATTCTATTCTAATAGAAAAAAAATCATAGAGAATTGGCCATACATGTCCCAAATACTTTATATCATTTTAGAATCATATGTTGAGTAGTCTACATTAATAGTTTCCTCTAAATATGAACAAAAGGATTTACTGCATGACTCACTGTGTCACACTACAGTTTCCATGATAAGATTGTTTTCCTTCTCTCTTAAATTTTACTTTATTCTGGGGGGTGTTGCAGGGGTAGAGGGCAGACACGAAGTGATAGGGAAATGAATGTGATTGAGATGCACAATGTGGAAGACACAAGCATAAATAAAAAGGAAGCTAAAATAAGAAATACACACAAATCTCAGGAGCTGAGGTTTCCTTGACCAGCAATGGACCGTGATATCTATTTATGAACATCATGTTCCCTTTCAAAGCAGCAAAACACATGTCCATGTACAGGAATCCCAGCATTCATTTCTGGAAACTTCTGAAATGATAGCATCTGAAGCTGCCAGCCTCCCGCCTGGTGCAGAACCTGGCACTGCTAAGAGCTTCTCTTACCATGGCAAGTGTGGCTCCAAGCCTAAGGTTTGAATAACTCTCAAGGATGATCATATGAGATCCTGCTGGAAGAAGACCAGACAGCCCAAGAGAAAGAACGCTCTGGGCTGTCTTTGTTTATCAGGAGAACATCTTTCCATTCAGATTTCTGAAAACATTTTTGTTTATATTTTACATAGAAACAAGATGTTGTCCTTAGAAACAACTGGGGATACTACAGAAGGTGGCATAAGTAGATAATTTAATAAAGCTTTGATATTAAAAATAATGTATTTGCAGTTCAAGCAAAAAGTCCTGCTTCCTTAAATGCTCATTTAGTTTGAATGTACTTCATGTTTACTAAGTTCTAAGATAGAATTTTATCCTTTGTTCCCCTCACTCTTCACAAACCATCTTAACAATGTGCAACTTACATGTTACTTCATTATGGGATGTGACCCAACCTTTTCTCTGTTTCCACCTCTTAGTGTGCTGTGTACTTCTTTTGTGATCTACAGTGTTTGACTTGTGCTAGTGTTATTTATATATGCCATCTCTCGATCTTTGATTGTGAGTTGCTTGAATCTGTGGTTATTATTTGCCTCCTTTTTATGACCCTAAATTTCTAGTCTAGGATATGGCTCCAGGTAGGTGATCAGTAGAAATATGTCAAATTGAACTATTATTCCTCAGAAACGTGTCTTCATAAGGCAGCTTTCACCCATTTAATAACATCTAGTTTTGCCACAAGGCTTTAATAAATATGGTGCAAGCCCCAAAAATGCACTTTTGGGTCAAATATATTGAGTTCAATCCTCTTCTCCACAAATATTGCTGAAATGAGCCTGGATTGAATCCCAGCTTCTGTCAAAGGGATCTTTATAGGCAACTCCTGGCTTTGGCTAAGGCCTTTATCCCAGAGACTCCAAGACCATTACAGCTGCAAATGCTTCAAATCATAACAGAAAAAGAGGTTATATTACTAAATTATGTGAACTTTTTCAAATCCAACACATCAGTCATTTTACTTAAAACTATAAAATCTCTGAATAGTATAACACATTTATAAAGTAAAGAAAAAATATTTTATTTCTTCCTAGCTAACATGAGAAAACATAACTTATTTAAAATTTTAAAAATAGCGTTATATTATTAGGTTTGAAGTGGAAATGGATTATTATCAAATAACATTTTCCTTAGCTGTTACAGGTGATTTCTCCTTGACTCTTCTCAATACTGTGTTAGACTGTTTTAAACATTCATGCTATTTTCACAGGGAGAATCTTGAATCCTTGAATCAGTCATAGTATCTCACTTATTTATTTTATGCCTTAATGTACAAGTTCCATATACCGTTATAATGGTTGCTGAAAAGGTTCTTAAAATGTATTTTCCTCTTGAAATGCTCTAAAAAATATTTTCTAAAAGTAATATGTATAATTTGTACATTGATATAAAACTTGTGTATACTTACATACGTATTGATCAAAAGTAAATAAAAATTCCATTTCATAAGCACATCAAAATTTGAGAAGTATATAATGGAAGAAATTTTGTAAATTTTGAAAATTCCTACAATGAAATTTGATGTTTTTATACTTTATGTCTTTTTTTTTAAGTTACTTGCCATTAGTCATTACACCATGACTCAAACATCCAATGCCAATAACTTACCCTTTCTATGGCTGCCAACAGAATCATAGATGGTCTTTTGCCTTGAATATCAGCTGTAGATCATTCATGAAAGAATATTTTAAGAAACCAGAGTGTCAATTTTTTTTTTCTTTAAAATGACACTTTAAGAAAGATCTCCACTGCCCTACGACCACAAGGTTGCATAGTTTACGCTGTATGTGGTATCTCAGAATGATTCCAGCTACCAATTAAAGGCTCTATTTGCAACTATTTTTTTGTTGTAATATGAGCGGCGAGCGGCGGGCCACTTCCCACCACCTCGCTGCCTGCACGGCTAGCTTTACCCAAAATAATTACATGGAAACTGTATTCTTTTAACACTGCTTTGTTGAAATTGGGGGTGCCAGGGTTGCGTCCCCAACACCCCAGCTGCCTGGCTAGCTTATGCCCGAAATAACAACACACAAACTGTATTCATTTAAACACATCTTGGCCCACTAGCTCTAGCCTCTTACGGGTTAACTTTCGCACCTGGTCTAACCCATTTCTAATATTCTGTGTTAGCACCCCAAGGTGCGCTTACCAGGAAGATTCTAGCCTACGTCCATCTTGGGTCTGAGCTTCATCGCGAGTGTGCCTCAGAGAGCAGAGCTATCCCCTCCACCCGGAGCAGCATGATTTCTGAGCTCACTTCCTCTTCCGCCCAGCATTTTCTTCTGTTTACTCCACCCACCTATGTTCTAACTAATCGTGCCAAGCAGTTTATTTATTGCTTATCCAATGAAATCAACAGATTGATATATGACACTCCCACATCACTGCTTGGCCCATTGGTTCCACTGTTTTATTGGCTAGCTCTTACATATTGATCTAACCCATTTCTAATAATCTGTGTAGCCCACGAGGTGGCTTACCAGGGAAGATCTTAACCTGCATCTGTGTTGGGTAGGAGAATCATGGCAACTGTCTGACTCAGCTTCTTTCTCCCAGCATTCTGTTCTGTCTACTCCACCTACCTAATTTTCTGTCCCATCAGAGGCCAAGCAGTTTCTTTATTACTTAACCAATGAAACAACAGATAGAAAGATGACCCTCCTCCATCAATTTTTAACATATGCATACACACACTCTCTTTAGAGATTGGAAGGGGAAAGAAAATGAGCTCAAATATATATTGGATCTTGAGAAATTTACATATTATTATCCAATACACTTCACCTGAACTCTCATCCTCAAAATGTACTACTGTAACTGCTTTTTGTAGAAACGTTGAGATTTAGCTACATTCACATTATTATCTATATTCCTAATAAAGCTCAGTATTATCCTCTTTCTTACTTACTACTATAAAGAAATTCTAAAAATGTGCAGATCACAACTATCACCTACTATTTCTAACATGTAATGTGCATGTTACAGATAAAATTATTATTATCCTTTGCTGGTATTTGGAAAGAGAAAACATAGGCTAATGTTCTCATTGTCATTAAAATGGCAGATGTAAGTTGTCTCCTCATGTTAATTTGACAAAAGGTCTATATTTTAATGAAATATTACCAAGCAAATTTTTTAATCACATTGAAATTGTGCTTTTGGAAACATTAGTGAATTTGGATAGGGGTTTTGAATGGAGGAAGACAAACAAAATATTTAAAAACTACAATTAGCTGCAAAACATTCACAGTTTTTATTTCTCAGCTTCAAAATAAAACTTCTATGCAATAAATTATAGACACACTATATCACTTTTTATTGAAATTGTACATGTCTATAATGTTTCTAGTTTCCTAATGACAATGAACTCCTTAGGTAGGTAGTACTGTGTTGCAAGATACTCAATCAAATTTGGGTTAAATATCTAGGTTTCATCTCAAATTACTTATTCATAAAAATATTCTCATTAACTATCCATATCTAGTACATAGGGTTATTAAAATTCATAGAAAGGATGATATATAATACTGTCAACTTGAAAAGAGCTAGGCCCATTTGGGAGACAGGCCTCTGGCAATGCCTGTGAAGGATTATTAAGGTGAGGCTAACATGGAGGGGGCGTCCAATTTAATGGTGGGTGACACCATTCCATATTCTGGGACCTTCAACTGGCTGAAAAGAGGAAGTAAACTAAGCATCAGTATTCTTCTGTCTCTCCTTACTGACCATAAACAAAGTGTGGACCACTGTCTCAAGATCCTGCCACCACGAGTTTCCTTCCATCATGTACTATAACCAAGTAAAGACTCGTGCCTTGAGTTACATTAGGTAGGTGTTTGTCATAGCAACAAGTCAGGAAAGTACTAAAGGGAGAGATTAAAAAAGATGTTTCAATAATTCATTTTTTATGAAATTTAACTGACTCCCTTCATGATACATAAATTTAAAAATAAGTAAATAAATGGTCGTATGAGGTGTAACTGTCACTCATGCTGAAAGAGTTTAGTGAACCAGTAAGGGTTACCTGAAGCCCTCAGGACATCTGTGCTTTATGAAGTAGACTTTGTACCTCTCTTCTCTTCCTTCTATACTATTTCTTCAGTATAGAGTCTGCCTTTCTCATTTTATTTATTTAATAAGTATTTGCTGAATTATTAGTTTTAATAAATGTTTAGTTGGTGACATGACACCGAATACTAATTTCTCACACAGAAGGCAAATTTCAATGTATTTGTCTAGCTCCTAGAGTAATTACAACTGTGAACTGTGGTATCTTTTAATTTATTTTACTATAGAAATATCTGCTGAGCAGGCAATCCAGGCAGAGACTTGTGTGGTCTGAAGGATATTTCACTCAGGCTGTGGCAGGGTCTGTAACAGTATCATTGCTCTCCAACAGAGTACAACTTTGTAATAGTCCATATGCTAATGCCCCCAAATAATGGCCAGATCTACTTCAATAAAAATCGAAAAAAAAAACTTATTTATTCATCAGCTTTTTTATTTTCCCCAAATTCCATATTAAATGCCATGCTCCTGAGGGAACACATTTTAAAAATAAGTTGAAATTAATTAAACCACAAGTCTCTCGATTTACAGCAAAGTTACAAGCCAGCTCATTGACTGAGCCACTTCTACACATTATTAATGATTATACTACAGAATTATTGTTCTTTTTAAGACTCTGAGAACATGGTTTTTAGAGTCTTCAGAGGCTGCCCTGGTCATGATGACAGGAATAACAAAATGTGAGGTTTCAGGGTTTCTCCTATGGTCTAGATTTGGAATTATTTTGTTATGAAATCCTCCCCTCTACTTTCTTTCTCTGTCCTCACTGTATGTGTCTACTCGTATTTCTCTTTTTCTTTGCAGTAAGACAATACAGCAAAACTGGAGTACCTTAGTAGCTATTTGAGTTTCACGTAAGTTTAGCATAAAGATTTAGGAGAGGTAGAATTTAGGATGCCTACCGAGTTAATTATTTTTTCAGTTCTTTTTTTTTTCATTTTTATTTATTTATTTATTTATTTATTTATTTATTTATTAAAGAATTCTGTCTCTTCCCCACCGCCGCCTCCCATTTCCCGTCCCCTCCCCCAATCAATGAGGACTACTGAGAACTCAAGAACAATGGCAAGGGGTTTTTGATCCTACTGCACGTATCGGCTTTGTGGGAGCCTAGGCAGTTTGGATACTCACCTTACTAGACCTGGATGGAGGTGGGTGGTCCTTGGACTTCCCACAGGGCAGGGAACCGAGTTAATTTTTGTATTCATGTCTTAACTTGGTCATGTGCCTTCTAGTGCTTTAAAAAACATCTGTAACCAGTAAATTTGGACAAAAATAATAACATGCAGCATCCAAATGGATGTATGGAGGTTTGGGATTTCCAGACAGAACACTGAGTATATGTGTACATTTAGTGAACTCTCCTTTATTTGGCAGAATATTGTACTTTAGGCCACACAAAATAAGAAAATAAATTCTGCATTCAAAATGGTGACAAGAAAAAAGTATTGAGACTGCAACATATTCTTTCAGAAAAAGTGTTCTAAGCATAAAAACAAAAACTCCAATTAAACCTTCATGCTTAATGTGTGCTCAACCAAAATTCTGTATCATTTAACCATGTACTTAGCCATTTTACAGAGACAGTTTTACAATAAAGAAAACAATTTTATTTCACAAAATTTATGATGAGAAACTATAAACTTATTCTCTCTTGACTAACTTGAAGATTCTGTAATATTTCTCAACAGCAGTAAAACTTATTATATATGTTCTTATTAAGATAGCTACTTACTGTCTATCTTCCAAGTGTTATTTCTGGGAGAAATACAAGCAAAATGAATAACCCTGCACCCCAGGTCTTTCATTTAATAGACTCAGAGTCTAGCAGGGCAAAGGGGGGGGGGGGGGGGGGGGCGGGCTGATGCTATTTACTTATTAAATCACTGAGAGATTATAGTTTCTAATGGTGCCTTTTAATGTTTTTCACGTGGTTATTGGATTTTAACAAGATGTAGAAGAGATTAAATAATGAATAAATGACTTGAAAATCAAATTACCCTCACATCTAGTCCTGAACTCTCCTTATGTGCACGAAAACCCAACAAATTTGTCACCTGAACAGAGTGCCATTTAACACTTTCCCAGAAACACACTGTTAGCAGGAATGGACCTTAGACCTCTGCAGTTGCCTGCCTTTGTTTATTCAGATTTCCAAGTCCTGTCCTTGGCTCACAGCCTAAGCTCCAACTCTCTAAATTAAAGTTACCTATCAAACTACCTGAAATAATTTTACTTAGAATGTCAGTATTAGCTATATTGTGTTCCAAATCTTTATCACTGAGAGAGGCATTATATTCACTGGCTTTTTGTGTTTCGTTGTTTTTTGTTTCTTTTTTCTTTTCTTTTTGTAACCACCTTAACAGCAGCTACATTCCAATTGATTTGGTGAGATGAATGCCATTTACACTTCAGTTTGCACCTTTCTGAAAATGCACAGAAGGGAATAAATCGACACTTTTCCAGAATGATTGTGCATAAGGAAGTCTGGGGCTGTTAAGGGAGGTGTTAGACACGTATGGGAACGTATTAGTTACAATCACACCTAAATTTCAATGATTTCCAAAGTGATAGAAATAATGTGTACTGGGAAGCTGAGAGAACTGGCAAGGAATAATTATATTTGGCTTTCCTCTTGTTAATTATAAATGGGCAAAACATCCTAACTTAGGTTGGTGAGGCATTAGATTGCAATTCTTTAGGAAAAATAAATTTAAGAAGCATGCAACTATTTTTTTAAGTACATTCGAATTGTTCATTTGAATAAAGGTTCATTTGAATTAGTGTCTTGACATTAAAACAGGTTTGATAGTTTATATTTAATCAGAGAACATTGGTTTTTTTCAGGGATTTTATAAGATTCTTCAACCATTTTTATAACCTTAAGGTTGTCCTGTGTTTTTCTTGCAGTGATTTGAGATAAAGTCCTCAAATAACAGTTTAAACTAGTAGAGGTGAAAGGCTACATGCTAATCAGGCATATGAAACTGAGAAAACACAGCCAGTAAATAAATGAACAGCAAGCATTGGAAATAGCCTGGTAAGAGCCCTGAATTTGAAAGACATTGTTTTGGAGGTAGAAAGATTTGGATAGAGACTTGGCCATACCATTTACCATTTGTGTTCTCACAGACCGTCTTCAGAGTCAGCGCTTGCTGTGGGACAATGGTCTTGTACCCTGTAAAGATTTATCACTTGTATGCCTTATATAGAATGCCGATTGGCCAGTACCCAGGCAGGAAGTATAGGTAGAGCAACCAGAACAGGAGAATTCTGGGAAGAGGAAAGGCTCAATCTGCTGTCGTCCCCCAGACACAGATGATGTAAGATGAGAATGCCTCACTGATAAAAGGCACCAAGCCACGTGGCTAACACAGACAAGAATAATGGGCTAATTTAAGATGTAAGTGTTAGCTAATAAAAAAACTAATAGGTCAACCAGTTTATAATTAATATAGGCTTCAGTATGTTTCTTTTGACTGAATGACGGCGGGACCAGGAGGGACAGAAAAACAAGCACTTCTAAACCAGTGAGAACAATGCCCTCCATAACACTGTCATAAAGAAACTCAAGTCCAGAAGGAGGAGTCTGGGTAAAAAACGCGATGTGATACACAGGGAGAACAGAACAATCAGGATGGATGTTGCAAATGCAGGACAGGATTAATAAGAATATCATGTCCTCTGAAGTAACAATCATAAAAGTAATTGTCAATCTGTAGTTTGTGAATAACAAAAACATCCAAATAAAGCATAAAGTAACTTGATTGTGATAATTATAACATTTTCAAAGTAATTTGGCAAGTATCATGGATTTATATGAATAGAAATTTTAAAATGAAAATAAAAATGAGTCATCTGACCCAAGATTGAGTTGGATTACAAACAATAGGTCAAGTAAATTACATTGAAATAAAGAACCACCACGTCAGGATGTGATATTTAAGATTCTGAAAAAGAGTTGAGATTATCTTGGATAAGAAATTACAAATGTGTGTCACAACTTTCTTTTTTTTAAATTAAGGTACCATGGCATGTCACCTGAACGACTTCCTTTGGATGAAAGAAGAGATACAAATGTAGAAGGAAATGTGTGATTCAGAGGAAAAGGAAAGAACTAGGTCCACACGAATAAACTCCAAGCAGTGTTCAGCAGACACCCAAAAGGGAACTTTGGAAGCACCTACTGTATCCCTTTGGAAAAACAGAATAGAGCCTGCTGAATTTTAAAAATCACTTGCTAGGGGAATTTTACTTGCCTAGCAAACTTTAACAAATAAGACATCTTCATTTAGTGGCTGAAACATGAAATGTTCTCACGAGGACTTTACATAGTTCTGACAGAATCATGTTTTCATAATCTAGTTTTAAATGGATTAGAGAGGTGCAGATTAAGTTTCTCAAGGAAGAAGCTATTTGAAAAAGAAGGGTAAGTTGCTAGGCTAAAAAGAGTTTGGCACTGGACAGCCTAAAGTCTTTGGAAACAACCCTCAAATATTTGATGAACCTAAATGGCAGCCAATTCCCAGAAAACACTGAGTAGATGATGGTTACACATATATAAACTACATCTCCTAGTGGATTTACAATCACTAGGATATTAACTATGGGGTATAATAAGGGAAGTAGTGGTCATAAGAAAAGTAAATATGTCTACACTTTTTTTCTGTATTCAATTCCTAATTTAGTCTGTTCTCCATGTAATAATGTGTGTGTGTGTGTGTGTGTGTGTGTGTGTGTGTGTGTGTGTGTGTGTAAATCTAAGTTTCAACTTGTGTATACCAATGTCTTCCTGAGATAGGTCTGTGGCCTCATTCTTGTTCACATGAGATCTTGGTCATTTGTTTAAAAAGTGATTTACTCACTTTTGTGTTATTCAGTGCTGCAAGAGTAATAATTCAGAAGTCAACTCTTATGTCTGCATCGTCTCAAAACTGTAGTTCATTCAAAATTCCTATGAAATCTTTTTGTGGATTTCTCCCTCTAGTTTTTTGATACAGTAAGAAGTAAATTGAAGAGGCAATTGAGTATTCAACAAGACTTAGACTTACTCTGTCCTCTATGCTGAGATGATTTTTCAATAGCAGCTACTCAATGATGGTCTACTAGCTCCCCAGTTCTCCTGCATATGTACAGAATATTGTCAGGTAGAGTGGTATTTGTCACCCCCATAAAAGGTTTTAGTGCTTTCTATCATTTTTACACCATTGTGTAGTGCGTAACACAGTCCTCTGAGGACTTAGAGGTTAGGGCAGCCACAAGATGGAAGGAGATGAGCTCCATTGTAGAAAAAAAATCTTTCCAACTGGAACTATCAACATGCAACTGTTTCATGAGTCAAATTAAAGTTGAATTTTGTTAAGACTTTGCAATTTGGAGATTTATTCATTGCAATGGCCAAAATTACTCGTATCCAGCATCCAGAAACAGTAGGTAACTCAATCATTACTACATGAATAAATGAATAATTGAACAGATTTCTGAATATATGTGCCCAATTTCTTAGACTTCTCTCTTCCCTATTACAATCAATCTGTACCTTTTTAATATCAAACTCAAATGTCATTCATGAGGAAGGCAAACGAGTCACCAAGTGCTATCAATGAAAAGTTTTAGCTATTTTTAAATTTTTCCTTAGAGTTTACCTTTTTCTTTGTACCCATGCTCTGCCATGGTGTGATGTCCTTTCTCTGCACCAGTTGTTTGGTGGGATTTCAAGACTCTTTACTGTTGTAAGCTTTATATATGTTTTTATCATTTAATTTCACAGTTCTATTATATATACAGTAGATTATGAAACTGAAGCACCAAAATGTTGAACAACTCTACGAATCAGGCTCGAGATGTTATATGCTAATTTGCTAAGTCTTAGCTAAATTGAATTTGCACTACCATGCACATAAAGGTGGACACTAGAAAGTTGTGTCACTAAAAGGATAGAAACAAGAAAGGCAAATGAGGGCACAATACCTTCTGTTGAAGGAAGAAATCTGAGCTGGAGAGTCAAAACGAACTTTTACTGAATAATATGTTAGATGTTTATCAGAAAATAACAAAGGAATTTTAAAAGGCATCAGCTTTGTGTCTAAGCGGAGCATAGTATATTTTGCCAGCTGGCAGGACCCAGTAGATTCCACTTATTTAAATGGCTTTCTGGGGGTGGTAGGTATGCATTACCCTGCCCCCTTGAAACTCATGGAAGTAGGTGTTCCCTGTGGCTACATTCATCTCTTTGGAGGGTCCTTTTAAATGTAAACAGCTAAGAAAATAAGAAAGTAGAGTAATGGAAACTCTGCCTGCTCCTTCAATATCGAACACTTTTGCCCCTTTTCCTAAAATCAAGCAGCACGCATGAGTTAGGAAGCATTGTTCTCAAGAGCTCTAACCAAATACAAATGCAACTCAGGTGGTTTCCTCTCCAGAGGCTCAAATCAAGTAAAAGAAAGAGGATCTAGGCCAGCAGGTCTTGTGGTTTCCATTGTTTCATTTGGCTACGGTTACAGCCCTTGGCTTGTTCTATACACTTATAGAAAAGCAAACCTCAAAGGTTTGGCCAGAACTTTACAAGTTGTTTGTGAAATTCCCAAAGACAGAAAAATAAACCACAGGACTTTGGGTGAAAAATACTGCACTGTGTTTTTAATGGGAATTCTCACTAACTATCCTCCAAGTGTGTCATTCCCTCCCCAAAAACTCTGTCTCATAGTTTGCATTTTTAACACTTAGCCTGTATTTCTTTTTCCTCTGGAGAAAATTCAAGAGCAGAGGAATAAAAATGAAAACACGAAACAAGCCAGGAATGGTGGCAGACATCACTTATATAGCTTGCAGGTCAAGACCTGAGGACTTTCGCCCAGAATTTGCCACTGTGAATATATTTAAACTTTAATAAGCTCACACAATCTCATTTTCACATATATTGATTTTATTAATTTAAGATGATCTGAGTTCAGTAGATTCTTTCATTTGCTGTAATTCTCTTCAAAGTCCATCTTTTCTAAAATGTTATTGTTTCTTCTCCCATCACAATAATCTTTTGTTTCTGTCTTCCCCATAGAAACCCACTAGTATATACATGGATTAGGTCTTTAGATACATATTGAAGAGACCCATGATTAATCAGAATAGTGGGAGACACTCTAGTGGGAAGTCTGGATCTGGGAACACTTAATCAGTGATAAACCAAACAAACAACAGATGCTGAAGCAAACAGAGTTAGGCAACTGCAGGAAGCCTTCATGTTATCCATTATATTTATTGGAGCAACACACCAAACTTTGTCCTCAAACTCTATAGAAACCTTTCCATCTAAAATGCCATCTAATTCACACCAGACTTCTAGACCCATAAACACATCAACTATGTGAGTGAGATGAAACATTCTTGTTTTTCTCTCAGCCGCTTGTCCTCAATATGATAAGGTGCTTTTGTTTTTTGTTTCTTGCACATACTTAGGAACAAAGTACATCTCACCAATATAATAGTCTTGTAATTAACAATAAGCTTATTAAAACTACTGAGTACCATTTTGAGAAAGAGAACAGAGAAGATAACCTAGACTGGGAAGTCCTCTTTGCTGTTCATTAACTCTTAACCGTAGTACTCTGTAATCATCATTGTTACCATGACAGTAAGAGGAGGCAATACTTAATGTTTTAAATAATTGCTTTCAGCCAGTGTTTTATGAAAACAGTGGAGCTCACCATGACTCTACCTCTTTCAGATTACATTTTCAGATGTTTCATGGGCTCCTTCCAGTAGTAGGTACTCTATCAGGCAAATATTGATTGAAAAACAGAAGCTGCTCTAATATCTCAAGTACAAGATCAACAAAGAGAATTAATTAAATCGATAGTAATTAAAAAAATAGGAGACAAACAAGCTGTTGTAGAAAATGAGAGAATTCCATAAAGAATCCACTAGGGTGGGAGACAGCAAAGACGCACTACAACCTGCAAGTGCGAGAAAGGCACCGAGATACAAGAGACATTCTTCAGAATCCAGAGATTAGGCAAGCAGGAGAGTTCCCAAACCAGTCAAGAACTGCTCTGTAGACATAATAGAGCCAGGAAATGTGTCCTCTACAGTGAGGAGCTGCAGTAATAGGGAGGATATGTCAGTTGCTGAAAAAAGATCCACACAAAGCATCGAGGAGTGAAGGAGACAAAAAAGAAAAAGGTAAGGAGACAGAGAGATGCAGAAATGGTGGAGACAATGGGAAAGATCGGAAAGAATAATTGATGCCCTTGCTTTTCCTCACCATCTGCCTTTAGTCAAACTAACTAGAAGGCAGTTAATAAGAACCTAGGGAAATTACACCAATAATTGCTGATGGAGATCTGATACAACAACAAATGAGATAAATTTTATTTATTTTATTGTTTATGTAGATAGTAACAGGCTTTTGATTTCATTCTCTAAACCATTTTTACTTGACATAATATTTATGGTTGTCCTCATTGGCCACCCATAGGGTCGTCATATCTCTTACACTATAGTCAGTACTTCAAAACATGTTTTTAAAAGGCTTTTTTTAAAAATGGAACCTATGACAGTTAATTTAGGAAAAGTACAAATATTTTTTTAAATTCTGAGTTATTTAAACACTAATTTTTATCAAATATAATGTGTTTCTCCAGAATTGTCAAATTAATTTGAACTGCATCAAAATTAAAATATTTTAAGTCATTCTAAGAAATAAATATCACTGATCAATTTGAAGGTTTTGTTATAATCTAAGCTGTGAAGAATGCAATCATCACTGTTTTAATTCTTTAGCCTTTTTGCTTCTCAAAGGTTTCTCCAAATTTGTTACTCATCATCTTAATCTTCATGTTGCCCACTATTTCTTTTCATTATTTTTCTAAGATATTTATTGTCTTTTAATTTTGCTACTAAATATCTATCAAATTCTTGATAACAATAACCTGTAGGTTCAATTCATGTAAGAATCTTGTATTTGTGTCATTCATGGAATATGTGTATCTGTTCTCTACTACAGAAATAATTTTCCATTCCATGATTTATGTTCTTGAATCTTGCAAAAGAAATTTTATTAATAATAAGCGAAACCTATTCTTTCACCTTATTCTCATTGCTGTGAGCCCATCCATGAAGTTAACCATCACGGAAGGAGCATGTGATGAAATAAAGTCACATACATCACAGAGGACAAATAGCAGAGGGAAAGAAAAGGGGTAGGGATGAGAAGCGTCTTCCTAGTCCAAGCCACCAGAGAACACTACTTTTCACCATTTCTGAATAGCATGACATGCTAGTAATTAATCAAGAGAGTAAACAGATAATTTGGTCAAAGCCTAAACAATACAGTCTCCTTTGAAAACCCATCTAGTGACAACTCATTATGTTCTTGTCGCTTTCATAAGGTACACTTGAGAAAAACAACTTGGGAAAAGGGGGTTCTTTGGGTTTCCAGTGCAAGTGTATAGTCCACGGCTGAAGGGAAGTCGCAGCAGCAGGAACATGGAGGAACTGATTGAGAAACTGAGAGCAATGAATGCTAGGGCTCAGTTTCCCTTCTCCTCTTATAGGATTCAGCACCCCAACGCAGGGAATCATGCCTCTCATTGCGGTGGAAACTTCTTCCCACTTCAATTGATTTAGTTAAGGAAATAATCCCCACTGACTCTCTGGGGGCTTGTGGCTTATCTCCCAGAAGATTGTAGATGTCATGGAGTTGACAACTGAGGTCAACCATCATACACAGTGATCAAGCCTCAATACCTGATCTTCCAAAAGACACCTGCAATCAGGCTATAGCAATGTCGTTCTCAGAAACCAGAGGAAAGATATTGTTCTCATCCTTGAGGTTGGCTCATGAACCTAAGGGACTTTTTCTAATCCATCTACTAGAGGGTTAAATTAAAATTTTGGAAATTCCTCTACATGGCATTTTATTGTGATTGTTGCTTGATAAGCACCAGGGCACTGAGCCTCCCACTGCCCCAGTAAGGGAGACATCAACACCTTTCACATTTTATTGATGTAGTAGGAGGAAAAGGAAGACTTAATTGTCATCTGTCCCTGAGACCGAAGACAAACAAGCATAGTTTGCCATCAGCTCAGTTCTTGGAGCCTATTTCCTACTGACTGTCTGGCAAAGTTCATTATATTTGCACATATACTATGGAAAAGCTGATATTACCAAGATGTCAGTGGACTGAGACACTGAGGGATATTCATGATATATGATATAGTGACCTACCTATAAGACAAAGCAAAGGTTAAGGACAGAGTTGATATGCCTTAGGATCACTATTTGCCTGTTTAGAAAGTAATAAAGTTTAGGTTTCTGGGATTTCTTAGGATCTGTGTTAAGGAATTGTGATTGGGAGAAAAAATGTCTCTAGTCATCGCCACTATGCACACAGGTCCAAACCAGGGTAGAATAGAAAAGAGCAATCTTGTTTTCTAGCCTCTGTTCTCATCTTCACCAATCACTAATTCCTAACAATTCTGTGCTTCAGAACACATTTATGGACCACATCCTCAGACTCTGCCTATGTTAGAAACCAAAAATTCAGTGAGGAGAGAGAGCACCTATTCTTTAGAGATCATTTACTTTACATGACTCTAGAGCTGTGAAGACCACATATTTGTAGCTTATATAGTGAGAAGTTTCATCACTCAGGGCAAACCCTTATGCCTAGTGGATGATGCTGTATGTAAAAGATATAGTGAGCTAATGGGTACTCTGTGACCAGAGTCTGAGTACAGGTGTAACATCTACACTACTACTCCAGTAGGGTGGTAGTTCAATATGGTTCATCATTTAAATTTTTCCAAAGCAGTGTTGGTATCTGGAAATGAGAATGTTCCCAATAGCTGATTTCTGCACTTTAATACAATACAGCTAGCAACAACAAAGATTGTATCTTCATCATAACGTATGCTAAATGAATAAATAAATTAATAAGAATTATAAACAAATACTTTTAGTGAATATTGTCATATGAATAAGATTCTGAGAAAACTTCCTGGAGTACAAAATAGTTTTGTTTTTAGTGCAGCAACTTTTTAAATAAGCATGTAGAACCACTATTTATAGTATAAACTGTAGAAAACAGCCGAAAGGCTATTCACATATTCAGATAATCAGAGAATTGGAAAATAGCCTTACATGGCTAAAAGATAAAAGAAAGTTCACTCTATTGTCTCTTTCCAAATATGTATTTATTCATATCCTTATTTTGGTTGGGATCCAAGACCTTGCATATACTGGCAAGTGATCTCTACTCATGACCTATCTCTTCTGTATGCTCAAATACAACTTACTCAGTATCTAAAAACTATTTCCTGATGTGGAATAATTTAAGTAAACACAAATAAATAAAGGTATTGCTTGAACGGTAAGTTAAAAAAAATTCAACAGAAAGAAAGGATGGCATCTATTTATTGTGCATATATCTAACCACTATTTTCTACTGTGTGTTACTGACTATTTAACAGTGCCCACCTGAGACTGAGGAAGGTTGTGGAAAAAAACTCATCTACAATAATTGGCTTAAATTGATCCTTCCCAGGAATAACTGCACAACTGTCACTATTAGAAAAAGCAAACTTTTGACCTCTGTATGAGTTGGGTGTTTAGTAATGTAACTTGAGTCTCTGTGAATTCCTTTTATTGAGTTTTTTAAAACTTATGTTCATCCAAACTGCCTAGGCTCCCACAAAGCCAGTACGTGCAGTAGGATCAAAAACCCATTGCCATTGTTCTTGAGATCTCAGTAGTCCTCATTGTCTGCTATGTTCAGCGAGTCCAGTTTTATCCCAGGCTTTTTCAGACCCAGGCCATAGGCAGTTTGGATGCTCACCTTACTAGACCTGGATGGAGGTGGGTGGACCTTGGACTTCCCACAGGGCAGGGAACCCTGATGGCTCTTTGGGCTGACGAGGGAGGGGGACTTGATTGGGGGAGGGGGAGGGAAATGGGAGGCGGTGGCGGGGAAGAGACAGAAATCTTTAAGAAAGAAAGAAAGAAAGAAAGAAAGAAAGAAAGAAAGAAAGAAAGAAAGAAAGAAAGAAAGAAAGAAAGAAAGAAAGAAAGAAAGAGGGAGGGGAAAAAACTTATGTTTAATTTGTATTTCTGAAAATAGGAATGAAGTGTGTCATAATTAAGTTTTTTGAATCATGGATTCGAGAACACTTTATTAACATTGCACATTTTAGAACTGGTATAAAGGGTCCTGATAAACCTGTCACCTAACTCCTTTCAAGGCAGTAAGTCTCTAATTGATCTGCTGGGCTGCTAGGTTGAGAAGGGAGAGTGACAAAGTAATCGACTACCGTGAAAATGAGCCCATATGAAACAATAGCAAACACAGAGGCGGTGATCAACTACAATAGTTTTCTACATTTGAAAACAATTTACGGGACAATGAGAAAATGATCTCACTGAATAAACTAATGTAAATACACAGTAATTTTTATGTGTATTACAGATGTATTAATAGTAAACATGTATTAATAGCAAATTGGGATATGAAACAGGGCATAACATGTTAAATAAATTTAACATATTTTTCTACAAAACCCACCTTAAATAGTTCTTAATTCTCATATAAACTTTTATACATGCAAATGCAATCAAGACATGTCACCTCATCAAAGAAAGAATATCTTAATAAAATTAAGACACTCATAAGTTTTGTGTATAGTTCAAGTTTTTTAAGTATTAACATTGTAAGTCCTTCACAAAAGAAATAATAATAAAACTTCTTGAAAAATACAATATTTATGAAGGTACAAAATTTGCACATGAAATATATTTCTTGGAAGATATTTATGCATGCTATACTTTCTGTAATTTTTTATTCTATGTCATTGTTCGAATTTTATTACATATATCATGAAAATGTCACTGATCTGATACATCTGGATCAATGAACAGTCAAAAAACATGACCTTTGAAAGAAAAAGAAATATGGAGGAACCTATATTTTCAGCTTATTACATTCCAAGTGCTCTGTGGGGGAGAGATAGTCATTTATATTATCATAACATTCTTTTGAAATATAATTACTTTCACCATGCTAGAAAATATATACATAGAGTTATCTTAAATGTCTATAAAATCTTCAATATTTCAGTTGAGAAGGAAGTTAAGTCCAAAGTTATCTTCCTGTTTCCTCTATCTATGATTAACTTGTATCAAACATGTTCTTCTGCCCAATAAAAAAAACTATTAAAACAGGCTAAAATGAAAACAAACAACAAACAAACAAGACTTTGAAGGAATCTTGGATCAAGCATGCAAGTCTGCATTTGAAGTGCCAAGTATTTGAAGAGAAAGGGAACATGCTGATGAAATTCTTAAATTTATTTTTTTGGTGGGGACATTTGAAAATTCCCAGGGCATGACATAGAAGATGAACAAAAAGTACTATCTAACTTTTCTTCTGATTCACTGGAGTGGGGAAGATAAGTTATTAACTGGTATGGTTACCAAGGCAACAGGAACTTGAGACACAAACTTGGGTAATAAAAGGGTCAGAAATTAAGTAAAGAAGAGATATTTACTATATCTTTACACTCTGTATTTTTGCCAACTCCTAATCTTTGTGTGAAGAGGTTTTTAAAACAGTCAGACAATTTGGAAAAAGGAAAAAATAATGTTAAGGCCATTGTAAGCAAAGCAAAACCAATTCCTCCTTTTCACTGAAATGAAGGAGACATTAGAATCTCTAGATTTAAGATCATTGGAAACATATCCTGGAGCCATGAGAACCAACTCAGAAGAGATCAGTTCTGCCCAAACCACTCCAAAAGTATTGACCCAATTTGTATCAAGACAATCTGTCTATAAAACATATCCTTAATAGTTCAATAAATTATCTCTGAACAAATGTGAAATTATTAAATTATTTATATTTTTGATATTGCACACAATAATTGACACTGAGGTAACAATTACCAGCCTCAATACAAGAATTTATATTACTAGCAACTACAACAATTAGAGTTAAGCGGTGTTAATCTCCATTTCCTTGATGGCTAATGCTGTTGAACACTCTTCAAAGTGTTTACCAGCCACTTGTATTTCTTTTTTTAAAAACTCCATGTTGAGTTGCCAAGTCATTTTTAATTGGGTTATCCAGTTTCATAAAGATTTGGTTATTTTACTGTTGTTCGTTGCGTTCTGTAGACATTAATCATCTCTAATATACATAGTTGTCAAATTTTTCTCTTATTTTGGACACACTTACTTAAGTGATTGACAGTTTCCATTGCAGTCACTGTTCAGTCATGAATTGAGGAGGCATTTGTGAGGTTCTACTCATTCCTGATGAATTACTGGCTCCTGATTAATTTTGGAACAGGGGAGTCGCTGTCTTAGTTGTGTTTACAGATAAGCACACTATGCTCCAATGGAGAGTTCTAAACTCATGTCATACAAGCAATCCTGAATAAACCCAGTAAGACACAAAACAAGACAAAAAGACAGGAATGATGTATCAAGATTTGTTGGGACAAGACGGGTTGACAGAGTTGGAAAGAAGATGATGGGAGTTTGGGTGGTGATACTATTCAGAATGCATTATGTACAAAATTGTCAAACATAGGAATTTATTTAAAAAGAAGAATAAAAGGAGTAAGAAAACAAACAAGCCAACATTTTTCAAGACTTCAGGGTTGTCTATAGCAAACTTGACTACAATTTTGACAAACAGGTTAAAAACATGACAATGCGTGACTGAAGAGTGTTTTCAGGGATTTGATGTCTACCAGGGGCACTGTAAGGAATTTTGTATCAAAAAGTTAAACTTAGACAATTAAATATCAAATAAATGGGTAATACAACAGAATGACACAGTTATTATATTATGACTTAATAGAAAGGACAACACCAGCTCCATTGTAAAGATCATAACTTGCTTTTATTTCTATTGTGAAAAAAAACTAATATTGAATCTTTTTATTCAACAGATGACTTCCCACTTTGATATCACTGTAATTTTCACAAATACAGGAAAGGTTCTTTAGGATCCTTGAGCCTATGTATATTCCTCGTCCCATTCTATCTATCTACTTATACTCCCTATGATCTTCTTCAATACATTTGTTCCTGAAAAAAATAAGCTATAAATATTGAAAGTGTAGGCTTAAATTACCTAGCTGCTTTGTGACCTTTTGTGGAGGAGTTAGTATTATTAGGAATCTGTGCCAATGTTGTTAATACATAAATGAGATATCCAATGAAAATAACAGAATTCTATAGAAAGGTAAATATTTAATTTTAATTTTATTAAAGGGTAATGTAAGAATGTGCAGAAGAGTTGAGAATACATGAGAAATTAAATAAAACTCTATTAGTTAATCTAAAAGTAGTTCATCTAAAAGTAGTGGCCTCACTTTAGAAACTAGTTGATATGATGTCATATACCTTGATATCAAAATGTATTCCTTCCTATACCTACATAAATAACCAGACTATTATTTTTAGGAACTATTCTTGAATATTATACATACATTATAATTTTGAGACATAAAATGCTATGCAAACTTGTATTGTTATTAAGTTTGCTTAAATTAGAAGTCCTTATTTCCTTGACATTCTCTGACATGTCAAATACATTGCAGATTTTCATCTAAATACAGAAAATCCCTTCTCCTTTGAGATTAGGAAATGCAGATTTTAAAGATATTCTATTTTTAATACATTTTGTTCAAGTAAAGAGAGATACAGCTAGGAAGCATATGCCTGCTAAAGTGCCAAAAATCACATTGATTTTATAAAATTAAAAGCTACTTCTTACATGAAGTATTTAATTGTTTGATGCTCACATTTTGAAACTGGTATTGCTAAGTTTCAAAGAAAGTAAATCATCATTCTCTTTGTGAAGTAAAGTAGTATTGAAGTTGACTGAGATCAATAAAGATACAATTTGCGATGGGAATAGCAGGTTCCGTTCACTGCATCAAGGAGACGAATGGAAAGCTAATCTGGGAGTCTCTATATCAGAGGCCTTCATGCTTTTCCCAAAGTAGTGTTTTTGTCAAAACTAATCAATACTGCCATTACAGTGTGGGAAAAAACTGCAAACAAATGAGAAAAGCTACAATGAAGCTTTACTGACAAATTAAGTCAGCAAGTCTGTGAGGTAACATTTGTCCACCAATGCTTTATGGATTAAGACATTGTCATGATAGAACACTGAAACACAGACAAGGACATTTTGCCTTCATTAAAAACATGTTATCCAAAATCTATGACAAAGCAGAGTACTGCTGTAAAGAATACAAGCCTTAATTAATAAAATTTAGTGTGGGGTGGGGTGGGGTGCACCAGTATTGTCAGTACTCCAAAAGCTGATACGGGGGTCTTAAATTAGAAGCTGGTGTAGACCACACTATGAGATTCTATAATAAAATACAAAATGAAATTGAAGAAGGAAATGAAGGAGGAAGGCAGGAGAGTGCAGAATCCTAGTGCATTTGAACTTGTGGCCTAGACACCCTCTCAGATGGTCTTCTCCTGAAGACCTGAGGAAAGCAACACTTCTACATTAGTGGTGTTCTGCTGGGTGAGGAGCACAAACCCTTGAAGCATATCCTGCAAAATCAGGCTCTGTTGACATCCCTAGTAGGAAAAAAAAAAAGAAAGAAAGAAAGAAAGAAAAGCAAACTACCTTTCAGGGAATAGCTGTGTTTGGAGTTTGAGATTAGAGATTGTGCTATTTTCAATGAAGTTTTCATCAAGCCAAGGAACATCAACATAGCATATTCACAAATATAAAATGAATAGATATAAAGAAAAATAAATATAAACTAAATAGATGTGAATATTTTCCCTTATATAAGTTCTTCCCTTATATAAAAAAGTAAGTCACATCTCATCCTACCTACTGACTTTCAATACAAAGATCCCAATTAGACACTATAAATTATTCTGATAAAAATCTATTTTAATTTTTATAGGCGATAATGGAACATATTTGAAAATTAAGTTAATGTCATAAAAATATAAATTAGACTTCTTTAGGTTGTACATATATGTATATACATAATAATAGTTTACTTATACAAACCTGAATAGATAGATACTGTATGTAAGACCTAAGCATGTATTATATTTACATATGATATAACTGCTTAACATTACTAGCATTTATTTAAAACAAAGTGAGTTTTTCTTCAAAATTATAATGTTTGAATCCCAGAATATTTTTGCCACATTGTGTTATTTTTAGTACTTTGATTATATAAAACAAGTTTAAAAGTCAACTGAGTTTAGTGAATTTTTAGTATATTTGATAGACATTTCATTTAATTTGAAAATATGAGTGCAAATTAAACCTCATTTAATCTATTTCTAAAGAGAAAAGTCCAATTTGTAGAAGGGATATAGCTTGGTTGGTTGCATGTTTGAGGCCCTGAGTTCTATCCTCAGCACCAGGATAAGAAGAAGGAAAGGGGGAGAAGAAGAAGAAAAAAGAAGAAGAAGAAGAAGAAGAAGAAGAAGAAGAAGAAGAAGAAGAAGAAGAAGAAGAAGAAGAAGAAGAAGAAGAGGAGGAGGAGGAGGAGGAGGAGGAGGAGGAGGAGGAGGAGGAGGAGGAGGAGGAGGAGGAGGAGGAGGAGAGAAAAGAAAGAAAGGAAAGAAAAGGAAAGAAAGAAAGAAAGAAAGAAAGAAAGAAAGAAAGAAAGAAAGAAAGAAAGAAAGAAGAAAAGGAAAAGGAAAGAGGAATTTATGCTTGTAGACGGTGCCATATTTCATTGATTCAGATGGTAAGCCCATGGATGTTACTCCCAGAAAGTAAACCTGCAGTGAAAGCTAAGACTCCTCCCACAAAGCACTCATTCATTTTTTTACCAGCCAGGAGTCTTTAGCATTGTCCTTTAGAGCTTCAGGCTGAAAACACCCTTGGGTTGTTCTAGAGTTCCTCTTTCTCTCATCTTCCTTCGTTAAATCATTGTTTCAGTTGTGGATTGATGGCTTCTAAGCACTGAATGAAGGCAAGTGTCAATGAAATAGATAACTAAATAAAATTGTTTTGGTAAAAGAAAGCTTAAGATGCCTTTTTAAAGTCATTGTGACTGAACAGGTAAGTAAATCAAATGAAAACATTCACTGCACAGATTTTAATCTCATTCCATATGACAACCAATAGGGCATAATTAGCAGACAGGGAAAAGAGTAAAGACTAAGAGCAAAGCACACTTACCTTCGATGCCAACAGCAGCCCAGAGATCTCTGACAGGTGATAAAGACACGACTTGGCACAATCTGCAATTATTGTTGGCACCTACAAAAGAGGAAACGAAACAGAAAAATCTGCCTGAGTGCTAATCTGCAGCTGCACCCCACACTACTTCAGCCTATCCAGGCTTCAGTGCATGGAACAGTCAGCTATGCACATGTCCCTTCAATATCAACCCAGAAAAATCAACTTTGAACAACCAAGCAAAGAGCAGGTAAAATGAAGTGTGCAAATGCAGGGCAGATTTTATTTACACGTTTTGTTTTCACTTTTAATAGCTTCAAGACTAAAACTAGCAAAATGTCTTCCTGTATGTCACCCAAAATCATGTCACAGTTCTCCAAACCCACAGCTTTTGTTCTAGCAAGAGCCCTGGCCACTCAGAGACTCTGCACCTCATTTGGGTCATTGGTAAAGCCTATGTCTGAAACAGAAGTATGGGTGCCAAACCATCTGTAGTATTCATTCTTGTCATGATTAATTAGATATTGGCTCCGGTTCTAAGTATTTTTCCAAAGTGAATTCTTGCATATATGCATGCACATCCTTTCCAGTCGCTAGGATACATTTAAACCTGCATCATTTCAGGAGAAAGAATCAGATTATTTCTACTGACAGTTGCCAAGTGGCCTACTGTTTCAATTTGACATCTAATATCACTTTTAAGAAATAGGAGAATGAGAATAGCTTAAAGTATTACACAATCATAAATATATAGCAAATTAATTTGAAGTAAAAAATACATTATTTGTAAAATTATTTTGCAGAATATTATAATCATATGTTGCTAAGAGTAATTTTTTCAAAGCTGAGAAAGTATTACATATGATTATTTTTTATCTTTTTGCCTAATGAATCATTATCATTTTACATGACAGCATCCATCTCTTAGGATAAAAATAAAATAATTAGTTCATTCACTCTTGTGCACTGATACTTTTAAAGATGTTAATGAATCTGAGCAATCTACCATTCAAGGTTTCAAAAGATTGTTTAGCCACTAATATTGACAACAAAAAGTGGGTTTTGAGATATATTTCTTCATCAAAAATGTTTTAAGTTAGCATATTACTATTTTAACCCTGAGTCTCTTTTCTTTTTTCTCCGCAGGCCATCATTTATAATTACATATGTAGAGTAACTGGTCTAACACTGTAGACTTGCACCTCAGTGTTTGTGTGAGGAGTAAAACTGAGCCAATAATGCAGATCCAATCTCACACTTCTTCATATGTGAGGCCAACCCAAATCAATTGAAACTGCTCAAGGGTAATCAAGTGTACAACTGGAATTAATAATTTTCATTTAGCTGTAATACCATTGCATTCTGGATACTGGCTGCTTGCCTCATGCGTTATGTAGTTTTGTTATGCTTAGCATGCTTAAAATCACAAATTTGAATCATTTGTAACTGAATATTGTAACTTTAAATTACTCACTTTTCACCCTCAACTTGACCTAAGTCTCAGAATTTTATATTCAGGCTTCATTTGTCTTCCCAATGAACCAGGCTGGATTCTAAACAAAACCCACCACCTCTAACCACTCTTCATCTTTGCACTCTGTCTCCTCTCTAAATCCTTAAGAAGCACCAGTTGGTTACTAATCTCCAACAACCAGCAGCTGAGCATGAATGAAGCAAATTATAATTACAGCCAATCAGAACCTTCAGAAAACCATGCTGTATAGTCTATGTGATGGCTTACAATTTTCCCAAAACTCCTCAGGGGGATATGCAAGGTTGATTTGTACCAACTTTATTGTCTTAGCTCCAAAGTTGGGAACAGAATATTCTACTTGATACATTTTCAGTAAATATTTGATAAGTAAACAAACCTCTGTTGTCAGAGACTGCTCATTTGTTCCTGAGTGCAGAGATCCGAAATAATCACACAGAAACTATTAATTAAAACCCTGCTTGGCCAATAGCTTGTGCATATTTCTAGCTAACTCTTAAATCTTAAATTAACCCATTTTGTAGTAATAGGGAGCAGCGTGGCTGTGTCCTCCCCACACCCAGCCGCCCGCATGGCTTAGCTTACGCTTCGAAATAATTACACGGAAACTGTAATCTTTTAAACACTGCCTGGCCCATTAGTTCCAGTTTCTTATTGGCTAGCTCTCGCACCTGGACTAGCCCATTTCTTATAAGGTGTGTAACACCCCAAGGTGTGCTTACTAGGGAGATTCTAGACTGCATCTGTCTGGAGTGGGAACATCATGGCGACACTCTGACTCAGCTTCCTTCTCCCAGAATCCTGTTCTGTTTACTTCACCCACGTAAGGGTTGGCCTATCAGTGAGCTCAGGCAGTTTCTTTATTAATAAGAAATCACTCCCACATCACCATTTTTATTTTATATTTTACCACGAGGCTTGTCGTTTACTGGTACCAGCACATGGACATCTTTCTCCTCCTGTGGCTACATGGCATCTCTCTGACTCCACCTTCTTTCTCTCAGCATTCAGTTTAGGTTTCCCACCTAGCTCTACTGTGCCTTATCAAAGGTCAAAGCAGCTTCTTTATTCATTAACCAATAAAATCAATACATATACAGAAGAACTTTCCATATGATCCCCCCTTTTCTGTTCAAATAAAAAGAAAGGTTTTAACTTTAACATAGTAAAATTAGATATAACAAAACAGGTATCAAGCAGGAATCAAAGTTACAATATTTATATCTACTTTATCATTTAGCATAATATAGAAAAACTATAACTATTCTTCAACACTATCAAAGACTACAGAAGGAGATAATATTACCTAAGTAAACAGGAAGTGCATTGTAAGCAACTTCCAAAACTCTAGAATTGACAGAGACATCTAACTGCCTGGACAGTCACCCAAAGATTTTCTGTAACTTTGGGGCACCCATCTTCAGCTTACAGGCCCATAGTATATGCAGACTTTTCCATGAAGCAGGAAATTCCAAAGATAGTTCCACCTATATTGACAGTTTGTCAGTCACTTTCTTCTGTGTCCTACAGAAGGTCTGGCAGACTTTTTTTTTTTCTTTTTCAGAAAATGTTTTTTATTTATTTATTTATTTATTTAAGATTTCTGTCTCTTCCCCACCTCAGCCTCCCATTTCCCTCCCCCTCCCCCAGTCAAGTCCCCCTCCCTCTTCAGCCCAAAGAGCTATCAGGGTTCCCTGCCCTGTGGGAAGTCCATGGACCACCCACCTCCATCCAGACTTTTTCATGAAGCAGGAACCCCAGAGGACTGTCTCACATTTAGGCAAGTTCAGCAGTCATTTTTCTGAGGGTTCTGCATGTCCAGTTCATACAGCAAAGCATTAAGCAGTTAGTCCACACAAGATCAATTTCTTGCCCAAATGACTAGCAAATGCTATAAGGAGCCTCTTCAATGTCTATCTTCCTTTTTAAGTAATTGGTCTGGCTAGGAGCCAGATGTGTCTCATTGGCATAAAAAGTCTTAAGTTATTAAAACATTTGAAATGCCATATTCTGTTAGTCTTTGAAAGGTTTGAAGAGCAACTAACCATTTGAAATATATCTCGGTACATCTAGAAAACCTAACTAATGTGACTACAAGTTTGATCTTATAGATAAAAATTTGATAATACGTATTTCTTAATTATACATTACATTTTTTTTTTTTTAGTTATAAAACCTTTATTATTTTTAGCAAGAATAATGCATGTTCATTTTAGGACTATGGCAAATACAAATAAGCAGAAGAAAAATCATTCATCTTTCACAAGTTTATATGTGCATATATGTAACATACAAAGGTACTCTTGTCTTTCAAAATACGATATTCTCATAGTATTTTGTAACCTTTTTTCATTTTGTATCCCATCAGAAGCTCATTTTTTACAAATCAGTAAAGCTCTCTTATTAAAAGCCAGAGACTTGTAAATTGGTTCATATATAACCAACAGTAAGATGCAGACAAGAAGAGATATATCTAATCTACTAACAGCAACAGATTCAAAGTAGGGAGATGGGCAAAGGTATATCAGGAAACAAAGCTAATTAAAAGAAAGCTACATTGCAATGATAATTCCAGATAAAACAGAAACCAAGGCAAACTACATTAAATAGGGATAAGGATGGCTTCGATTAGCCTTCCAACGCATCACAACAAGTTTGTTTCTCACTTTCCTTATCTCATCTTTTTCATCCACTTCTCTAAACATATCTTCGCTGCTCAAATGCCTGTTGTGTATATCCTCTTTAAAATCCTGAAGAGACTGAATCAGCCTCTCCCTAAAAGTTTCTTCCGATTTTTCCTCCTCTCCTGGTCCTTGCCCCTCCTCCGGCTTTTCCTCGGGCTTTTCCTCGGGCTTTGGCACATCCCCATTTTCTGGGTTTCCTTCCATTTTTTGGCAGGGTTTCATCTTGTGTATGCTTCTCTTCCTTCTTTGCTCCTTCCTGCCTATTGGCGAATGCAGTTATTTCAGGTACTGATCTGGTCAGTTTCTTTCTCCTACTTTTAGCCAGCAGCAGTACAAAGAACAAACCTGGAGAATTCAAGCAAGCTGTCTCCTTCGGTGGTCTCTCTCACACCGCCGCCTGCAAGGCTGAAGGAAGCTGGTACCCAGATGGAAACAAGGACCAGACTAGCAGGATTTCTCTACATTACATTTTTAAATGAGCTTCACAAATATAATACCTTAATCAAGACCAGAAATATATATAAGACAAAATTTATCTTAAATCTGTATCAATAAACCAAGATCCATACCAATGCAAAGTATTCATCTCTATAGTATATCCCCATTTAAATGTAAACAAACATTTATAAACAATATTTGGGAATTTGGTTATAGTTCTCTCCAAATTGCTTCCTGCTTTTTGTTGGGTGATCTAGTTTGGAGTTTGCAGAAACCTTTCAAGGATACTTTGTCCATCAAAGTATTAGCCTGGAATGAATCCACAGATTCTCATCCTCTCTGGAACCAAAAACAGAACCTCTATTCCAAAGCAACATATTCTTAGACCCAAATTTTAAAGTCAAAATACCTTTAAAATATATATGTTGGTTTCATTTACCAGCATGTACAATAAAATGTCTCTCTGTACTTACCTCATTCACAGTCAAAAAAGTCAAATAAACACAATAATGTACATAAACCAGACTCTCTGTATATTCCATCTTTATGTGGCTTATTGTTTTATACTACTTTAATCTGTGACAGTCTCTACTCTGTCTCTTTAAAGACTTTGCTTTATTTTTAAAAACCATTTACTTCTCTTTATAACTGTTTATATTCTTTTTCTTCTCTCTCCCAAGCTGGCGTACATTCATCCAACTCTGTGACACATTTATAAGATTTTTTTTCATCTGAATTTGTCTTAACTGCATATCTGTAATCTTTTTCTGACTAGGACTGCTTCTTAAAATGCAAAATGGCATAGCTAGGACTAAGACTGCTCTGCCTTTTTGCTCAGCCCAGTCCAACATGGTGGAGGTCTGTTCAGTGCCAGGTCTGCTAGCCATGCTCACAGACCCATTTTCAGGCACAAAGCATGTCTATGTTGCCTTTAAGCAAGTTGTAGGACACTGCTCATAAACCCCATTTAAATTCTTGGCCTTCTGAAAGAAGCAGACTTCATGCTGCCCAAACCAGGAAGCCACGGTTTCTTATGCTGAGTCAGTAAGCTTTTTCATCAAAGAGCTGCAGCACTCCTGCTTGTCATCAGCAAACAGAACCCATCCAAAAAGAAAAAAAAAATGGCTTCCAAGAATCTGTGCTTGGCTCCTATTTTTGTGGGTCTAGAAGCCCTCTTTAAAAAAAAAAAGCTTTTATACAACTTATGTGGATCCATTTCACAGATAGTGGGTGCCATTCTATTGGCTGAAGTTGCTTGTTTGTTAAAATCCTTTTTTATTTAGACAGAAAGGGGGAGATAATAATGTGACAAGTCCTTCTCTATATACATTGTTTTTCTTAGTTAATAAATAAAGAAGCTACTTTGTCCTGTGATAGGGAGAATAGAGCTAGGCTGGAAAACTAAGCTGGATGCTAGGAAAAAGTAGGTGGAGTCAGAGGGATGCCATGCAGCATCTGCAATCTGCAGGAGACAGATGTGCAGGAACCTTACTGGTAAACCTTGCAGGAACCATGAGCCTCATGGTAAAATATAAAATAATATAAATGGTTATAATATATAAAAATATATTTTTAATTTTTATAATATATAATATATACATAAATTGTTATACCATATATTATAAATATATATATATAATATTTGGTTATAACAGTTAATTTAAGATATAAGAGCTAGTTAGCAATATATTTAAGTGATTGGCCAAGCAGTGTTTTAATTAATACTGTTTATGTGTGATTATTTCCGGTCTGGGTGGTTGGGAAACAAAGGAGCAGCCACAGCCAACATACCCTCAAGATCAAGGTGGAAGAGAAACTGAAGTAGAGCCCAAGAAAAAACAGTGTTGCTCTTTTATGGATCATACTCTTGGTATACTTGAAACAGCCAATCACAATTATAATCATCTTCAAATGAGCTTCAAATCTCAAATTATCCTGCTAAAAACATTCAAAAACAGATTTTTCTTTTAACTTATAAATTGGTTCAATATTCTGCAGGTAATGATGCTAAAGCAATTAGAGCAATAGTAAGGGATAATGCAAATACTTTTCTTCTTTGAGTATATTGCAAATAAAAGCACCGGCTTTCTGTGGGCAGAGTAATATGTAAATTTTTTGTATGGTTCAAGTACACAAAACCCATTGGTAACTTTAATTTTAAGGGAGTAAATGTTTTTCTAATGCTTTCTTCTTTTCATTGGAGGTGACATTTCTCAGGAAAATTGTATGTGATGTTATCTATAAGGGACTTTCCTAACACCAGCATATAAGTTGATCTTTTATCCACTCTGTACAATAATCAATTTCTTCTAGCAAGTAAAATATGACATACTTTAAAATTCCAAATGATAGACATGATTTGAATTTTACTTCCAAAAGAAGAATTAGAAGTTCACTCACCTCTAATGCCAGTCTATAAGTGAACTTAATAGCTTTTCTAAAGGTGTCTTGCTTATCCCCTTCTCCTTAGGTTCCTGAGTTTCGTGTCTTACATCAAATGCAGTTGCCTATCAAAGATGTGTAGAAATTCTTAAGCATGATTTCTGGGCTCTACAAAAGACTGAGTGAAGCAGAAAGCTCATAATTTCTGAAAAGAAAAATGTCTGTTTATTAATGTGGGAGTTAACCCTGAATCAGATATGAGCAAACCTCTCTCTCTCTGTCTCTCTCTCTGTTTCTCTCTCTGTCTCTCTCTCTGTTTCTCTCTCTGTCTCTCTCTCTGTCTCTCTCTCTGTCTCTCTCTCTGTCTCTCTCTGTCTCTCTGTCTCTCTGTCTCTCTCTCTCTCTCTCTCTCTCTCTCTCTCTCTCTCTCATAGTCTCATGCAGGGCAAAGCAAAGAGACAACCATTCAACTCTGGGTTATGGAACATTGTCACTCTGGGATGGTAACTTGCTAAATCCCAAACTAAATATCTAGCTGGAGGGAACAAACCTTGGGATTTATTTACTGTCCATGGATTGGGATGGAAACCTATAAATTAAAAAAAAAAGCTAACCACATTTTACTCCTCCAGAAGAAATATATGTAAGATCAGAAACAGGATCCCTGAGAAATTCACACTGGTCAACACTCATAAAGTTGAGAGTTCTCAATCTAGAAGAACCATGAGTAAATGCAAGGTAAAAGATTAGGCCAGAAAAGACAGATTGTCAAACTTAAGCAAAAGTTTCTCATTTAATCCTATTTTTATTTCAGTTAACTACATAGGACATTTATCATCTCTGTGACTTTGGGCATAGAACGTGGTGGTATTAAATGTGTTCCTAATGGAATATGTAGAATGTCATCTTACTACTATTTTATTTCAGAGTTCTTGTCTCAAGTTTCATCTGTTCTAGAGCATAGGTCAGAATCGCTTTCCCTCTTGAGCCCAGATGCTCCATTGCAGGCATCACTGCTTCAAATTATCTATTACCCTAATGGCCTTTAATTTCAGCCACATTTTTGCTATTGTGAGCAATGCTGCTATGTGTATAGATGCACCAAAACCTCTCTGAGAGTTTTATTTTAATCCTACATTCAGAAGTTGATAGGATGAATTGTATGTTGTACTGTTTTATATTTTTAATATCTATCTTAATCTCCACAGGATGCACAATTTTACATTACCAATAAGGGTACATGGTATCTCAGCTTCTCCACATTCTCACCCACATTCATTCACTCTTTGTAGTAACCATCTTAATGTTTGTTTGTTTGTTTGTTTGTTTTCGTCTTTGTTTTCTTTCTTTTTTTTTTTTTTTTGAGACAGGGTTTCTCTGTAGCTTTGGAGCCTGTCCTGGCACTAGCTTTTGTAGACCAGGCTGGCCTCGAACTCACAGAAACCCGCCTGCCTCTGCCTCCCGAGTGCTGGGATTAAAGGTGTGCGCCACCACCGCCCGGCTATCTTAATGGTTGTAATGAAGATCTCACATATTGTCTATTAATGAATAATAATTTTGAACATCTTTTCATACATTTACTTGTAATTTTATATCTTCCTTGGAAATTTTATGTCCTAGACTTTATCCGTTTTTTAAATGTAACTATTTATTGTTGATTTTCAGGAGTTCTCTGTCTATCCAAGATATTAGCCTTTCACTGGATTTCTGATCTGCAAATGTTCAATAAATTCTCATTGACTGCAGCATCATCTCTGAAAATAATAACTATTATAATGTTTGCACCCCATGTTTTCTGTAACATACATTGTTATGCTTTCTGTTCAGGCTTGGTTCACTTTTAGTTAATGTTGGCATGTATGTACTAGGGCAGAGTGCCAATGTATTTTGGGAACTATATGAACAAGGTTAATATATTCTGACAATAGAACAAACCAAAAGACTGATACCCAAAACTGGCTCATGAAAAAAAAAATCTTATTAGAAAATATGTTAAAACTACAATGAGAAACTATATACCCTTTACCTAAAAGTGGGTTTTGTGATTCTCATATTTTTCTGTTACTTACAAGCAAGTAGATGGGTTAATTGTACCACTGTTTACCTCCCCACAAGGATCAACTTCCTATGTATCCAGCTCTGTGGATTTCAGCTTTCTGTGTGTTTTATTAAATATGCTTTTTTATTTGCCTTAAATTTTATATTGGGTTTACATAAATATCAATAGCCTAATCTTTAATAATACACAGACACATGGGCAATTTACTATGTCAGATTAACACAAAAAGCCTAACACTTCTTATTCCTCCCTGTAGTTCATTTTAATTAAAAAACGTATTCCTAAATACTTTCTTGATTAGGGACTAATGCTCTATTAATTTGAAAATCATCTACTGAGAGCACTAGATTCAGAGAGAGGAACTGTCAGTCTATGAAGCATAGCTTGCCACCCTGAAGAATTCGTTTTGCCACTATTTACAGTGCACACAGGTTTTCCATTACTCATTAAAATGCACAGTGCGAGCATCATGACAGATTTGGGGAGAAAGCTGCTGCAAAGAAACTCTGGAGGGAGACCGTGCAGGTATGTATGCTAATAGCACAAAAACATTTACACACTGCCATACCAAGAGAGAAATAAGCAGGCTGGATGAATAAATGATACAGAAAAAATATTCTACAGTGTCACAGACAGACATTACAGTGACTAGAAATTAGCATCAGTTTGTCAGTGTTATCGTTAAGAGATTTGCTAGATGCAAATTTTGTGTGAAGTTTTTAAAACTTTGGAAAAGAAAACAATGATGGAAAATTAAAATTCTACCTACCAAGTTTTGAGAAAAAATAAAATAAAGAATAAAAGTTTTTCAAATATATCTTTTCAAGGTAGAAAAAACACCTGTTTTACTAAAATTTCATTCTAAAGATAGGATAGAATGTGAAATTCAGTGAGAACTTTCAATTCGTATGAGCAGAAGGAAGGCTATTCCCGCATTAACAGAATGTCCAGATCTATGAGTGGAGGAAAGCTTGTGCGAAGTATGGTGTGATAACTCAAAGCGAATGTTTAAAGAGTAGAGGAGATAGATCAGCCAGATTGGGAAAAGAGCAACATGAGTGCTGCGATGGGATGATAGTATTTAAACTTCAATGTAAGGAAAGTAGATACTGATGATGACAATGCTAACAACACAGCACTGCTGTACTGTGGAATCTGTGTGGGTCAGAAGAGAGCCTCAACTCAAATGAACACACCAGCAGAATTTTAGAAACGAGTCTCATGCATGCAAATATGTCTTCAAATCTTTTTTATCATGTTTCTTAAAAGTATACAAAGCTCAGTGGCAAAGTCTATTTGTTTTACACCATTCTGGAAAAGTATTTCATGAAGCTTAGGGCCACTCTGTGCTAGGTGGAGAGACTGGAGTGTCTTTGAAGACCTCCACTGGTCAGGAGAAAAAAGATCATTGGAAGTTATGAAGAAAAGAATATGGTATGTTCTGAATGTCAACCACAGGTGATGAGTTTATGTTTATACGCAGTTCACCTTGTCCTCACTTGCTTTTATTTTTGTTTCAGTTTGGTTTAATTTTTACTTCCAAAGAGTATGCGTAAAGTCTATGATCATGATCAAGTTAATTTAAATATCAGTGTTTCTAAAATGTAAATTGTAAATTATTCCTCTCACTATATACATACACAAAACTTACCAAATTATAGTGACACCTCCAACCTGTAAATAGGAAAACTGGAGTATAAAAAGAACACATGAATTACAAAGAAAAAGACAACACAGAAATCAAGGAACAATCACATATCTTTTAAAACTAGTTCTAAACCACAATGTGAGATAATCATACAATTCAGAAAAGAGAAGAGATGAAGATGAAAGATGAAGAGATTATCATAGAGAAAAAGAGAGGGAGAAATAAAAGAAGAAATTGAGAGAAAGAGAAAGGCAAAATGTGAGAAAAGAAACTATAAATGTCATATCCTTAGACCTTGATTTTTATCACTATCATTATTATCAATTATTAATATATGCTTGCAGGTTATTAGGTTTGAAGAGTGATTTTTGTAACCAAGTTATAATACATGTATATATTATGTATATGCACATATGTTATATATGTATATGATTAACATAATATATTAAAATATTTACAGTATATCACAAGGTCTTGTCTCCTGGCAGCAGCAGTACAGCATCTGGACTACTCTAGCAGAACTGCCCAGAGATGACTGTTGTGAATCCTCTGCTATCCTTTTACAATTGTTCTGGCAATGATTGTTCTTTTCCTTTGCTGTGTAAATTGTATAGTCTGCCTGTCACTAATACAAAGAAAAGTAAATTTGCTTAGATAAACCTATAGATGATTTATATCTTAATAATATTTAATTTTCCAATATGTGAGCAAGGTATGTATTCCATCATCAACTGGGTGTTTCTTAACTGTTTTAATGAAAATTTTACAATTTTTTGTCTACATGTAATATACGTGTATTTTTAGGGCTTTACTGCAATATTCTCATTTGTGTGTCTGTGTGTGTGTGTGTGTGTGAATGTATAAGATGTGCTATTGACAATAGCAAACTTTCATGATTTCACTTATTAATTATTCCCCAAATCAATTTTTGCTGTGGCTGTTGTTTGTATCTTGAGACAAGATCTCATGTTGCCCAGACTGGGCTTCCACTTGCGAAGTGTTGATAATGGCCTTTAACTCCTGAACTTCTGCATCTGCCTCTCTCCCAAATGCTGACATAAAGGCATGAGGCAATAGGATTCATACAAACATCTGTTCTCTGCCTTTCCCTTTTGTTGAGTGCTGAGTTCTCTTGGTGGTAGAGATCGAACCCTGCACAATGTAGGCAAATACTCACTCTCACACTTGTTTGCATCCCCAGTGCTTATTTTTCTTACGTTGGACCACTGGTAGAATTTAGTTTGTTTATTTTTTTTTATAGAGACGGTCATATGGCCTATGAACAGAGATTCTTTTACATCTTTCCTCCTAATCTCTATATCTGCTCTTTCCCTTTCTCAGCTATTGTGATCTTAGTAGATTGTAAACTCTATGACGTATGACATTCACTGTAACGGATTGTTTTGGTTTTGGTAAATGGACCCAATTAAGTTGAATGTTGAATCAAATTCATGTTCTTGAAATTATAGTTGCTTAGTTATATTATCCTACTGTTCTTTTTTTAACCATTTGTTTTCAATTCGCTAATATTTATTAGTATTTCTGTCCAAGCTGATCAAGGATGAGTCATGGATTTGTTTTCTTCAAGAGGGGTATCTGTCATGTGTCTCCAAGCACAAGACTTCATGGCAACCTGTTTATTTATATCATATAGTTACATACAATACAAATGGAACTATTTATCCCTCCCTCCCCCCTCTCTCTCTCCCTTCCTCCCTCTCTCTCTCTCTCTCTCTCTCTCTCTCTCTCTCTCTCTCTCTCTCTCTCCATATGACACCGACTAGAAAATTTCTTGAAAAACTTTTGAGAAAGCAAACTTTTGTGCTGATTGCTATGATTAGTTGACTCGAATAAGAATGCAATATTTGGGAATTTCATGGAGCATTATTGTGAAAGCCATGGTGAATAAACCAAAAGTCAAGCTTCATTAAGTTGATTCCCTCATAGATGAACTTGGACTTGCAGAGTTCTCTTCATACTGAAGTTAGCAATACTTTCAAATCAAGAGTGTTAAAAGGCATGTTTGTCTGTAGCTGAATTTAATGTTTAATTCTTTCCAAATGACAATTCTATAACTTGTTTCATATTTTCGTCACTTTTGTTTTCATTTAAAAAGATTAAAGGTGATAAAAAGTTTTCCTGTCTATGTTAAAAAATTATAAAATACACTCTAATTTCCTAAACAGCAATATGCTAATATTTTAATATTTTTTAATTTTTCTTGCCGTGACAGATTTAAAAACTTACCTCACAAGATATTTTATTTCTTTAGTTTTTACAATTTTTTTTATATTTTAATTAACCTTTAAAATTTCATTTTACATTCAATTCACAGTCCCCCCCCCCCTTTGTTCCCTCTTCTACTTCTCCCCTGGCTCACCTCCCATCCAATTCTCCAATGAGTAAGGACTAAATCAAGGTCGCAAAAACTCATGGCAACAACTTTTTAAGCCTTTTTCACACAAGTACTGCATGGTAATGGTTAGTTCATAGACATATGTAAACATGATAGATAACTTTTTAACATAATGACAAACCAAAGATAAAACATACATCAGTAATTCACAAAATAGAATACAAAGTATAAGAAAAATACAGTGAAGTTCATGAAACAACCAATATTCCTTTTGTTTGTTTGTCTTTATTCTGCATCAGCATTGACTGAAAATCTGCCAGAGTACTGGTTTCAGTCTTGATTTGAAATGTTTTTTAATTATATCTTTCCTATGTGAGATTTGTACATATAACCAGTTTCTACTGAAGTACACCTGAATTTAAATTAATCAGTAACTGAAATTTTACCAAAGTAACCACACAATTGACATTTTCAGGTTTGGATACATTATTGCAAAAACATTGCAGACAATTCTACATGCACTAAAACAAACCCAGCCTGGGATTACTGACCTTCAAAGAGAAAAAAAAAATCACTAAAGAGATAGAATATTGCTAAGAATGAAGGCAGACCTGCCTGTGGCTTCCCTGAGATGAAAGGTGGGGAGCTAACCTGACCTATAAACCAAGGTTGTAATTTCAAATTTAGAAGGTAGTAAATTTGTATTAATGGCACTTAGAACTCCTGCCCTGCCTTCCAGAGAGTGGAAGAGCTGCTCTGTAGCAGATTTCCAGAAAATAAAATTACTGCATGTTTGTCTGTGTTTGTACATAAATGAAGGTGCTGCAAAAGTAGATTTGGAGATACGTGGTGTTTAAACTAGTGTTAAAGCCAGCTCAGTTAAAAATTTTAAGTTTGTTAAACCAGAAGAAAGAGAATGATTGTTTATCTCCTAGTCAGATCTGAAGTCTCAAAGTACTTTGTGGCATATCTCTTTATTTGTTCTAACTCAATTCCACAAAATAAAATTGAAGAATGAAAAATTTTCAAACACTCCTTGTAATTGTGCAAATACAACAGGCATAATAACCAGAAAGCCACATTGGCAAGTTCATCTATAAAAATGAAATACTGCATACCACGATGCCAAAATGTGTCTAAGTTAGCCTTCTTACTTAATCTTAGGCTGTTTTATGCTGAGGTTTCTTTCTTTTTCTAAGCATGCGTGTGGAATCTTGGTGAGCATACAAATAATTTGTATTTTCTATTGATGTCAATTGCTGGGATTTGTCAACAAACTCTTCTAGGACCCATGTAGCTGAACTGCCATGTCCCACTAGGACTGGTCTCTTCTGAGGTAGGTACTTCATCCAGCCTTCTCTTACATATCAGAAGGAACTTAACTTTGCTATTCATTTGCTATATGTGTCCTTTCTTGCCTTCACATTCTCAGTTTTTGCTTGGTAGCCTTATAACCACTAACCGATTCCCCCACAGTAAATCCCTTTATTATGTCTAACTGTATATTTATGGACTCACTTAATTCTATTATTAGATTAGTTCATTGTGATGGAGCAACCTTAATCCCTCAGTCATTTACTTAACTTTGAAAATATTAAATCTTTCCATGATTAGAAAGAAAGATAAAAATGTGTTTTCTGATTTCTAATTTGGAGCTGATAAATATTTCTTCTTTCTGCTGGGTGAAATAAAACATAACACCACAGAAACATCTCCCCGTATCTTGTGGTTTGTTCCAAAGGACTTGGGAACCAATGCTATTCCCAGTCAATGAAAATTTAGTGCTTGAATATGCCATGATTTGTTCTTTAACCTTGATGGATTAACTTGAGCAATGTCAAAAGTGGCTGCCAAGTTTAGAGAGGAAGACAAGATAAGATTTATCCATACCAATACATCTTTCAACATGTCTGGTTTTTATCACTTGTATTGCCAAACAATTGTGTATTCTAAGATGGTCTCTGTGAATAAAGGAATGAAAAGATACACTCGGAGTATTTTTTTCTAAGACTGTTATAGATTGGATTATGGAGCCTAAGATTTTGACAGGACATGAATAATGGCAAGCCTAACTACAATGTCAGAGCCCTGGATTGTGTAGCCCAGGTGGATTATCCAACAACTATGGAATTTTAGTGGTTCAAAGAACACAAAGAGAGTATAATTGTTCACATTTCAACATTTTTCCAATCTTCATTTTAGTTCCTTCACTGAAATTTGTCTCTTGTAGCTGATGTTGAGAATGAAACACTACTTTGATGACATTCTTAAAGTAAACAGTTGCTAGCTATCACTTTGTGCGGATAGCTAGAGAAATTTCAGGACATTTACACATTCCATATGTGTAAATGCCCAACTCCTGCAGTTGTACTCTGGCCCCACAACATGTTATTGTTATAACAAAGTATGTAAATTTTAGCAAACAAAACAAATGCAATATCAAATTTCATATAAGTTCTAACTATCTGAAATTTACCAAGTTATAACACGAGCTTAAAATATTTTCTATTCATTAAATGTATACCCTAAACTAATGTATATCCTCTCATCCTGAGCAATACAGTAGTGTAGTACATTATTTGGTTCTTTTATGTTTTCCTTAATTCAGTAGATTTGAACCCCATCAATACAACTTTATTTTTACTTCCTTGTTTTTTCTCCATTTTTTTTGTAAGTGTGAATGTTGGAAGGACTGTCTGTGTCTGCTAAAGAAATGCATTTGAGTGCAATTCACTGTTGAGTATAAACAACTTTTCTCAGTCTTGCTAAGGTTGCACATCATTTCGATAACTATGCTATATGTGGAACCTTGTATCAACTTCATAAGCAGCCTCCATCACCACCCAGCTCCACCAGAACACTGTAGGGTTTGACATGCATTGCTGAATGTGCAGCTTCCTTACTGCAGTGTCAGGGACTCACCCAGGCAGCTTCCAAAACCATAACTACTACACAACCATCTTAGGCCATCTTCATGAAGACTGATGGTTCACTCTGAATGACCTGTGGCAGTTTAAATGGTTCCCATTCTGAAATGTATTTCATGTTAAAACAGATGACCCTGTCGCTGTGGTCTACAGAAAAGGAGTTCATAAATAAATCTCAAAGATCACTACAAATTTTCTTAAGCAAGATATATTTTAATTTAGAATTTCACAAATTTGTGACCTACTGTACATGTGATGGTTGAAAATTTTTACTGCTTTAGGAAACCCTGTTTTTACGATACATGAAACCAAAGAATTTAGAAATTTAATAAGAATATATGATGTAGTGAGAATGAGGCAAATTGTGAATGATGACAAATGTATCTACATGGGCCACAAACCATAATTCCAAGGTTCCTTTATTAAACAGAAGTTAAATCTGAGATACTTCAACACAAAACCAAAAATTTTTATCCTGTAATTTCTAAGATGATAGTTCTTGTAGAAATGAAATCACTAGGTTTGCCTCTGCTCTGGAAAGTGTGAAGAAGATAATATACTATTAATACACTCTCTAAATCTCAACTAACCATCTTTACTAATATACTATTAATACAGTCTCTAAATCTCAACTAACCATCTTTACTAATATACTAGTAATACAGTCTCTAAATCTCAACTAACCATCTTTACTAATATACTATTAATACACTCTCTAAAGCTCAGACTAACCATCTTTACTAATATAGTCTTACCTGTCCTGTAAAAACCAAAAGAAAAGACAAGAAATGTACAGAATGAGAAATCTACTCTTCTTTTAACAAACAGGCATTTTCTGGTGTAGTAAAGTCCCACCCTAAACAACTTTCAGGCCATGTGTTCCAAACATGATTCCTAGCTGTAGTGAGGGTAATCTTTCCTGATCTTTTGTTCTAATGAGGCTGTCCCTTTCCTAACACCTGCACCCCCTCCCAATTTGCACATTTTCATGGAACTTAAATATTCCTTTTTGTTCAAGCATTTCCATTGTCCTGTGGATAAAAGTGTCCTTCCTCCCTGTGTCTTAGAATCTATGGTGTCAACTCCATGGTAACAGAAAGGGGTGGTACCAGCTTTCACAACAGCCTAGGCAGATATTACATCTCCCCTTGCAAAGTTTCTGCTCTGTACATGTAAAGAAAATAGCTTTGGTGTCCAAATGCATACCTTTGCAACAAAGAATAAGCACCACAAAGACTAAATTAATATTTAAATATGTATTTAATAAAGGTACCTAAAATTTATTGATATGACTTCTAGACCATTTAATTTTCACAAATAATAATTCTAAATATAAAAGAACACTAATTATTAGCCTTCAATTCTCTCATTTCTTTAACATTTTCTCTCTGCTACTTATAGCTAAAATTTTTAAGAAGGACAATGATGGAGTAGGTTGTAAAATATGCCTATTATTTTCAGAGCTAATATCTCCTTTTATTCTTCCTTTCATAATTTTTTTTTGTGAAATCATGCCTGAAAGTTGCTTTAATTTTCTTTCCTTAACCCGAGGGTAACATCAGAGAAAATGAAGTCCACCTTGTTTCTTGGTTTGCCACAGAAGTCTGTTGGGGCTCATGAGTGCTTCTCTTCCTTCCAGTGGGCAAAGAGGAAGGGGAGGGAACTGTCCTGAGATAGTAAGGCTTCCTTTGTCTCTCGGTATACGTGTGTATGCAAAGAAACAAAACTTTTATCAGTCTGGTCATATTTATGATTTTCCCTCTGCAAGTCGAAAAGCACATGATAAACGCTGGTTATAAATCCAAAACGTACCTTTGGTTTTGGTATGGATCCAGCAAATGTTCTTGATCACAAGCGCTTCATCTGACATGTTTAACTGATGACTCCCCATAGATAAAGCTGAAAGAACATGATTTAATAATTCCATTCATATCCCACTCTCCGTAAAAGTTGCCATTATTTTTCAATTATTTCAAATATTTCCTTTTTTAATAATATACCTCCAGGTTCCTATATATGCATGTGCATTAAAAGTTTTTTACTATGAATTATGTTTAACTGTTTTTTTTATTTTCCAATGATTTTGTTGATCTCTAAAGAGATTAGCTTTCACCTTTTAATAACTCATATGTGTTTATTTGTGTACAGTTTATGTACATAGATATGCATGTATGTGATTGTTTGTCTAGGTGCAATATAGAAGCCAGTGGTCAATGGGAGATCTTTTCCTCAATCACTCTCTGCCTTATTTTTTGAGAAACAGTCTCACACTGATTCAGAAGCTCATGAATTGGTTAGACTGGGTAGCCAGCAAACCTTGGGAATCCTACTAGCATCATCTTCTTGGCGCTGGGATTGCAGGCATTGTAGACACAAAAGTACATTGTTTTGAGTAAGTTCTGGAAATTCAAGACCCACAATTGTTTGACAACACATCACCACTAATCCACCACTCCAGCACTTTTATTTAACTTTTACTGGTGTGGGAGAGGGGTTTACCATCATACCTACTCAAGAAATAAACTTTATGAAATTCTTTTAAATCCTGAGTATGTGTTAAGCACTAGACATAAAATATAATTAAGAGTGATTTTCCCACACATAGCTCATAACCAAAAAGCAAAAGAAATACAAATCTGTAACTCTCGAAGAGGAGAATTGGAGGCATTAGAGAAAAAATCATAATCTCACAGGTTTAATTTAAAATCTGTGTTAACTCACCCCTGGTGAGTGTGACATTCATCAAACCTCCTGATATCTGAATCATTCTAGTTTGATATTGAAAATAGTTTCTCAGATGAAAAAGAGAATATGCATTTTCTGCTAGCAATAATGTTATATCCTTTATCTATAATTTTCCAAGCTATGGTCATAAGATATTTGTAAACAAAAGGAACGAAGATAGCTTAAACTTTGCATTTCTTAAGAGTTGTGAAGAAAGAAAATTCCCATCATAGGATGAACCTAACACAAAGGAGTGATGTATGCCTCTACTCTAGGCCCTAAAGGGTAGACCCATTCTGAGAAGGCTGACTCTGCTCTCTTTCCAAAGCCCTGGATAAGACAAGACAAGCTAGTTAGTGTCCTGGACACTTGGTATTCTGTCTCCACTTTCTCCTCACTCCCTCCCTTCCTCACTCTCTCCCTCCCTCCTTCCCTCCCTCCCTCCCTTCCTCCCTTCCTTCTTTTCTTCCTTCCTTCCCTCCTTCTTTCCTTCCTTCCTTCTTTTGTGGAAAAGAGTTTTTTTTTCATACAATATATTCTAATAAAAGTTTCATTGACCCTTACTCCTCCCAGTTCCTCCTTCTTTCCAGTCCCATCTGGCTAAACTATGTTTCTGTCTCTCCGTAGCAAACAAACCAGCATCTAAGGAATGATAGTAAAATATGGTTAAACAAAACAATGGAAATAGGACAAAAGAAACAAACAGAAGAGAAAGAATCAAAGAAAAGACACACGAAATACATGTAGATGCAGAGACACACACATTCTCAAACAAAGGAATACCATAAAAATAGAAAATCAGAATATATATTAAATATTTATATATATGGATAGATATATATATAAATATGAAATATTTATCATATATATATGTGTGTATATGAAAAGGGTTTATAAAGATTTTTAAAGGCCCTGACACAACATTATAACATGAGGACTTTCAAAGATGCCATTGAAATCTTTTTGTGTTGGTATATACTACTGGGTAGGGCACCTACTCTCAAAAGTATCTTTTCTTTGAGTGAGACTCCCTTGAAGAAAACTAATTGTTTACTTGCAAGTGCTTATCAACTGAAGCTAACGTCTTTATTAGGAATGGGGTGTGGGTGTCCAGTTCTTACCTTCCTTGTAGGACCCCATATAATGCAGAGTCATGCAGGTCCTGTGTATGCTGCATTGGTCTCTATGAGTTCATATGTGTTTAAAGGGCCTTGTTTCCTTCATGTCCTCCATGCCCTCTGGTTCTTCCACTTGTTCTGCCTCCTCTTCTGCAGGGTTTCCTGAGCCCTGAGGGAAGGTTTTTGATGGAGACATCAGGCTTAGGGTTGAGTTCCCCAATCCCTCACTCTTGCACAATATCTGACTGTGAGTTGTCTTTGTATTTGTTTCTGTCCTTTGCAGGAGGAAGCTTCTCTGATGATGGCTGACAAAGGAACTGATCTATGAGTACAGCACAATTTCAATAGGAATCCTTTAAATGCCATGTTCCTTTAGAAAAACTGAACTATTGGGTTTTCTCCTAGTCCTCTATCCTATCTAGTCTCAGGTTCTTAACCAACCAAGTATTTTAATGCATGGGTTCTATTTTGTGGAATGGGTTCTACGTCCAATCACATACAGGTTGAATACACTCACAAGCTCTGTGCCATGACTGAATCTTAAAGACAGGTCACCACTGTAGATCAATGGGCTAGTAATAACTGGGATGTTGTTTTGCATTTCTCCTTTGGTCCATGCAGGGTACTTTCCAATACCATAATCACTAGCCAATAAGGGTGAAGTCTCTAGGCTGGGAACACCTCAACTTGTCCATATTCAGTGACTTGTGTAGGTACTGCGTTCAGCAATAGGGCGTTGCTGTCAGATTGTAGAGTGCAATCCCTTGTCTTGGCAATAGCTTGGGTTTTTGGAGGGTTCCCATTGTACCCCATTGGCCAGCCCCTTGATTGTAATTCATTCTCAGTACTGGAAACTTCATTTGGTTACAAGAGATTTCCAGTTAGGAGTGACTTACCCATTATTTGGTTATTCATTTAGCAGCCTTCATATGTGTATACAGCGAGCTTATGTTGTATTAGGTTTTTAATATTACCCTCTTAAATGGCCCTTCGTTTTAGTCCTTCATCTCTGAATTTCCTTCTTCACCGCCCTCAGAATATATTGCAATTTAGTCAATGCCATGTTTTCTTAAACTTAAAACTATTTAGGATGTGGTTAATCATTTTTCTTGTCCGCTTTTCATCTATTTTTTTTCAGTTTCGTAGTGAATAATAAAAAAGAAGTAAGTACACACAGATAATGTCATCGTTTGAAGACCTGCATTAAAACATTATTTTCATTTATTAAAGTACTGCAATTATTTTACAGACTGTCTTGTGTCTGTATACTAAATATTTTTCCTATACTGGATATTGGCAAACTTATAAAACTTTTTTCATAAATCAATTACAGGAAAAATCTAAAGGTAAATAATTTATAACATGATGAGTTGTTCACAAGCTGATAAATCTGCACACATCCAAGATTTGATTTCCTCAGCTTCCGTCAGTTGGTGTTCCTATATCCTCTATCAAGAGATGGAGCCTGTTATCTCACCCTATTTCACAGGGTCAGGAAATGATATTAACCCCTTTCCAAGAGAACAACTGCAACTAAAAAGTCACAGAGCAAACTGTGTCCTCAGGATATAGAGAAATGGAGACGGGTGAAGGGTAGAATAAAGGGTAGAAGGCAGGCCTCATGTGACATAATCAAGTGAAAAACAATGAGATGTGTTTTAGTCTTGAATCTCTTGAAAGCAGAAAAAAGTGAAAGAACAGGCAATATATTTGTGCCTCAAAGTTACACTTTTACGACATGAAACTTGCAAGGAAGAAAATCAACAGCCACTCAATGATCTGTCTTGAACTGGAGCAAAGGTGAACTCTGCTTGTTTTTTCAAACACCAAGGCACACAAAATACAAAGAATTCTTACACTATGTCTTCTGTTTCCCCTTTGTCCAGAGAGCCTAAAAATGGCCATAGTATTTCAAATAATGTATGGAATATATTAAATTATGGGTTGTCACTTACTTGGTGCTTTCCTAGCATGAATAAAATCCTGGTTTAATCTCTAACCTCATAGAAACTGGACATAGTGGTGCATTTCTGAAATTCTAGCATTTAACAGTTGGAAGTAGAAGGATCAAAAGTTCAAGGGCATCTTCTGTGATAAAGTGACTTTATTTCAAGACAGTTTAAAATACATGAGATGCTATGAAAAACAATATATAAAATTATTATAGCATTTAACATTCTAGCTAGGTGATTACATCTAATTGCAAATCTTATGTCATATGTAATCCACACATTTCCTTATAATTAATAATGAAAACTGCTAAAATATACTGTAAAATTTTAGATTACATTCTCATACAGTCAACCTATAAATATTTATGGAACAATATCAGAGAAAATTTATATTGAATTGTTAATGTTTATGAGTTCTATACTTAGAATGCATTTCTTAATTCTAAGTACTTAAAACACTAGCTCAATAGTTTATTGTTGAGGCCCTTGAATGAATGTGTTGGATAGATAATAGATGAATTGATTCTCTATAATCAACACTATATTTAAACTTTTCCTACACTATGGAAAGATGATATTAATAGACTAATATTCCCTGTAGTATTTTACTAAAATGTCTTTCATTTATTGTACATATAAGGAATACAAAATTATGCAAATTTATCTATTGGTTATCATATTTATTGAAAGAGAGAAATGACTCCTTCAAATTGTCCTCTGACTTCTACTTTTGACCCTGGGATATACGTGTGCATACACACACAGACACACACACACAGACACACACACACACACACACAAACATGCATGCCTTCACACACAATTATGTGCACAATAAATAAATGTTTGCAAGATGAATAGATTCTCAGAAAAGAATGTGTGGAGTAAAATGGATTTGGTGAGATATCAGTAATTTTAACTGAGAAGTTACTTCATTTTCCTAAGAAGGTGGTATTGGACAATCCCTAAAACAACACAAATTATTATCACATTTTTTAGTCAAGTAATTCTAGCCCCAGACATAAGCCATCCATCTTATCTGAAACTTGTCTGGATCCCATGATTTATTACTATGAATTTCTGTCTTTTTTTCTTCTTTTTCATTCATTTATCACTTGCCTTGGATTTTCTTAAATTTCTGTGGGTAGAGGCAATTTCAGATGCTTTTCTCTTCTTTATTTTTTCTATGACTCTGAAAATTTCCTTTAAATGACCAGATTAAAACCAAACAAAAACAGATGTTCTGAAAACAGTAAGCATAGTGAGGCTTTTAATATAAAGTAGAAAAAATTAATGTGATTATCTTAACCTTAGTACTGGCTTTCAACATACTAAATATGCATGTCACATGTACTTCCTTTAATAAATGAGAAGAAATTTAAAATATAATCAAATACTTAAGTTTAGGGCAAGCTGTAATGATTGGACAGTTCAAAATTAGAATAAATGATATTTTGAGCCAAGAGCTTTTTGCGTGAGCTTTGGAAGTCCGAGATTTTCTGTTTTATACAAATATGAGAAGTAAGCTCGATCATTACTGGTTTCTCAACTGCCCTAGGTCTAAGTACCATGGATTCTCTTAAAGCATTATATTCATAGGATGAATGCTGTTGCCACACTTGGTAAGCAACAACTGTGGTTCCAGAATGTGTCATAATCTGTCACAGATCTGGTTCATTATTTAGTTAAACTTGGAGGGGGAAATGGATTCTTTTTCTCTATCCAATGGCACTTTTGCAGAATAAATTATATACAAACATGGGACACAAAAGAGATGGAATAAGAAAAGAAAATTGACATTTTGATTTGTGGACTCTCCAGTAGGTCTATCATTCATCGAGAAAAATATCACCATTGTCACTCTTCTCGGGCACGGAGACTAATTGGCACAGCTGTGCCAGAGCAGTCTTTCTGCAGGGAATGCCGCCTTGCAAAGAAACGCAAGGCACGAAAGGACTTGCAGGTGTTAGGAATGGGGTCTAAAAGATGAGACAGTCTGGTTGGAGAGAGCTAAAGATGTATAGATGTGTCTTTCTAAGCACTGAACTACTAATACGCTTTTTTTGTGTGGATGACAGTTCATTCATTGAGAAATTATTTCTGAATTTGTACTCCATACAAAGCCATGTGCTAAGCGCCAGCTTTAGCCTAAAAAGCCAGAAAAAAAAAGCATTATTACGGGAAAGACAGTCACAAATCTGCATAGAAATGAGCACTTTCTCTTTGTCTGAAGTGGCACAAAGCATTACTTTAGTTTTCTTTTTCCGTTTTTCTTCTCATCCATAACCATATTGACTATGCCGCTTAATGATACTCAACACTTGTCAGAGTGAATACATGAAATCACTGGCCCAAAATCATATTCCAGCCCTTTGACAGCCAGATGAGAGAAATGGTGACTTTAGCATCATCTCATACAAAAGAGGCAGATAAGAATTCATGACCATAACATATCCCTTCACAACCTCAGTGTTTTATGATGAATTATCAATTTCTATTAAGGATTTACTGATATTAGCTTTTTATATTTCAGTACATTGAGAAGAAAGTGAGAGAAAGAAGAAGGTTGTTTTTTTCTGTTGCATTGCAAAATTAATTGGGAAATGCTTTCAAATCAGAGAATCTCCTTGCCACCAGCTCTTTCACCTTGTACAGTACATGGCAGTGGTAGAGTTGAGGCAAACCCCAGGGCCAAACTCTTTAAATTGAACCAAACTAGGTAAGAGGTAGAGACATACTTGAAGCAGAGGAAGATTGCCTTTTGATATGCAGAATGTGCAGCACCAACAAGCCAGCATCCAGCCAAGAGTAGTTTAGGCCATTTTGTCTAATCAGGAGAAATTTTGGCTTTCTATGTAGCTGCAGATTCATATTCTTTCTTTCTTTCTATCTATCTATCTATCTATGTATCTATGTATCTATCTATCTATCTATCTATCTATCTATCTATCTATCTATCTATCTATCTATATCTATATCTCTCTCTCGCCCGACAGCTGGAAAACCTGCATGGGACTGAACTAGAACTAGGCCCTCTAAATGTGGGTGACAGTTATGTGGCTTGATCTGTTGGGGATGGGGCACTGACAGTGGGTCCAGGACTTATCCTGGGTACATGAACATAGCTCATTCGCTATGGTGAGATATCTTACTCAGCCTTGATACAAGGGTCAGGGTCTTGAACCTTCCTCAACTTGGTGTGCCAGACCTTGTTGACCCCCTAAGAAAGGCCTTGCCCCCTTTGATGGGTGCTGGTATTGGGGGGAGAGTAGATAGAGGGACAGGAGAAAGGGAAGGAGGGGAACTGGGTTTGATATGTGTAATGATTTTTTTAATAAAAATGCAAAAATAATAAAATAAATAAAAGTACTGTCAAGTTCTTAAATGTAGACTTCTCTAATATTCTCATTCCAAAATATTTTGTGATTCATTTTGGCACTTCCAACTTTGTTGGAAATAAAGATTCTGCACTGACTGCCATCAAAACCTTCTAGCTTTTGCCTTACCCAAAATGGATACAAGGCTGATTCATTCTTTTAGTCCCTTTTTTCAGTGCATCAAAGGCAATGATAACAGTCCATTACTTCTACCTTTCTTATATTACTATATATCTCATGAATCACCTAGAAGGGTGATTGGTTAGTGGGAAGTTGGAGATGCAAGCCTGAGAGAGAAATGTTGACTGAGGTTTCTGTCCCACCTGGTCCTGCAGTCATTCAATCCCAAATAAACACACAGAGGTATACAATAATTATTAACTGATTGGCTTATTCACTCAGGCTTCTTATTAACTCTTTCTTACATCTTATATTAACCGATTTTTCTTGACTGTGTTAGCCACGTGGTTTGGAACCTTTTTTGACTAGGCAGTCACATCTTTCTTGATCTGTGTCTAACTTCTTCTGTGTCTGTGTGACTACTGCAGACTGAAATTTACCTATTCCCAGAATTCTCATTGCCTCACCTCTACTTCCTGTCTTCTCATCTGCCTATGCTTCCTGCCTGGCTACTGGCCAATCAGCATTTATTTAAAATAGAAGTGACAAGGCACAGACTTTCATTTTACTACAGCACTCCCTACCCTTTTTTAAAAAAAAACAAGAACTCTGAAATGAATCTCCTTTGCTTAGCTTTTCTACTAACCATTATCCATAACAACTTGTAACCAACATTCTAAACAAAAAAAAAAAACACCCATAAACCATTTGTGGGGAATGTGGGCATAGTTATTCAGGATACTTCCTGCTGTTTAGGAGTGCTGATAATCTAATGGGGACCTAAAGAAAATTTATGACCAATTCTGACTGGAGTATCTTGTGAGGTTTTATCACCTCAGGCAGTAGTTTTTTTAATTGTTCTGAATGTAGAACTCAGATATCTGGGCCATTCCTTCTATCAGAGATTTCTCAGGGGCTCTTCCTTGGTTAAGCCTGATTTATCTTTTTTCTTTCTTTCTTTCTTTCTTTCTTTCTTTCTTTCTTTCTTTCTTTATTAAAGATTTCTGTCTCTTCCCCACTGCTGCCTCCCATTTCCCTCCCCCTCCCCCAATGAAGTCCCCCTCCCTCTTCAGCCCAAAGAGCCATCAGGGTTCCCTGCCCTGTGGGAAGTCCAAGGACCACCCACCTTCATCCAGGTCTAGTAAGGTGAGCATCCAAACTGCCTAGGCTCCCACAAAGCCAATACGTGCAGTGGTGTTGCAGGAGGTCTTTCCGCCCCTCCAACCAATAGCTGCTGAGATACTGCCCGGCTAGCTCAGTCAGTAGAGCATGAGACTCTTAATCTCAGGGTCGTGGGTTTGGGCCCCACGTTGGGCGCCAACTAAAGGCGTAAACCACGAACAATGCCACACCAGTTTGGAGTTATTATTATTAGGGTAGTATTTATTTAAAGAGGGAAAACTTACAGATCACAATCCCAGACAACAGCTCTCTGCACAACTAGAAAGGGAGTCTAGTCGCCAGACGAGCAGGAAGCCAAGAGAGAGCGCGGAGGAAGTAGAAGCTTTTTGAATGGAGAGAAACCACGCCCCAATGGGCTGGTATCTCAGCAGCTATTGGTTGGAGGGGCAGAAAGACCTCCTGCAACACAGTAGGATCAAAAACCTATTGCCATTGTTCTTGAGCTCTCAGTAGTCCTCATTGTCTCTATGTTTTTTCCCAAGACCAGTTTTATCCCAGGCTTTTTCAGACCCGGGTCAGCTGGCCCCCGGGTCAGAACATCCCCATGCAAAATGAATCGATAGTCCCTCATTTCCTGTGCAAACAAAGGCAAAAACACTTCTCTAAAGTAACATGTCTTTTGACTTAAATTTTAAAGTCAAAACATTTTCAAAATACATATATTGGATTAATCCAGCAGCATTTATAATCAAATGTCTTTAGCAGCTGTTGCTCCTTCCTCAGCCATCAAACAATTTAAAGAGAACACAATAACATACAGTATCCAGACTTCTTGTGTATTTTTCATCTTCATGTGCCTTTATTTTAACCTCTATTTCTTTTATTTATATTTTTAATTTTTGGCTTTTTGAGACAGGGTTTCTCTGTATATCTTTGGCTGTCCTGGAATTCGCTCTGTAGACCAGGTTGTCCCTGAACTCACAGAGATCCACCTGCCTCTGCCTCCCAAGTGTTGAGATTAAAAGTGTGTGCCATCACACTCAACTCCTCTCCTTATTTCTTTTTTCTTTTAATGACTTTATTCTTTTTTCTCCTCCAAAACTACATATATTTTTAAACACACCATAAATCACACCATAAACCATTCAGAGATTTTCTTCATCTTTGAATCTCTCTTTACTGTAGATCTCTCGTCTTTCTGACCAAATGAGTCTTTGATTTGTTAAGTGATATGGCTAAGATTAAAGCTGTGGCTTTGGCGTCTGGGTCCAGCCCATTCTTTAACTTTTTTTCTGAGAGTCTAGCCTCATGGTAGAGGTACTGGACAAAGCCATGTTTATTGTACAACTCTATGGCATTTCAAGGTACCTGTCACCACTAAGAAGTATGCAATCAGCTTTTCATCAACACCATTTAAGTGTTTCATGGCAGGACCTCTTAAAAGAGCTGTGAGGTTTTGCAGCCAAAGCTGAATCAGAAAGCCTCTCTTAAATGATATGTGCTTGTCTATAGCAAAAAGAGAAAATCCCCCAAATTACTGATACCAAGAAACCATGCTTAACTCTGTTCATTTTTGTCTAGAATTATTTCTGAAGCTCTCTCAGGTTTTCTGTTGATGCAGTTGTCCATACATTGAGCATCATTTGTTGTCTGAGGTTTCTGTACCACTCAGTCCTACAGTCATTCAGTCCCAAACAAACACATAGAGGTCTACATTAATTATAAACTGATTGACTATTAGTTCAGGCTTTTTATTAACTTTCTTACATCTTAAATTAACCCGTTATTCTTGTCTGTTTTAGCCACATGGCTTGGTACCTTTTTCAGCGAGGCAGTCACATCTTGCTTGATTTATGCCTGGCTTCCTTTGTGTCTGGGTAATGATGGCAGATTGAAACTTCCCTCTTCCCAGAATTCTTGTTGCCCTACCTCTACTTCCTGCCTGATCGTCCCACCTATGCTTTCTGCCTGGCTACTGACCAATCAGCATTTGTTTAAAATACAAGTGACAGGGTACAAACCATTATCCCATAGCAGAGAAGTGCCATAAAGCAAGGAGGAAGAATGAACTCCACAGCAGAGCTTAGCTACAGACTTAGCCTGGCAGTGGAACATTGACACTGCTCATAGACTCCAGCTCAGGGTGGCTTCCAGAGATCACAAATTCCCTGTCATTTAGTGCCTGTTCTGCTTGTGATTCTTTAAGTCCAGCCATTAGACAAAGAACACAGGCAATGAGATGCAGATGTCCACAGCTGCAAACCAATCTGACATGTACTAAAATGGATTTAATCAAGGTAAAAAGATAGCACAGACCATATCATCATTTTACAATTAGGAAGTATAGGGAGCATCTGTGTCCCTTCTAAGCATTCATTTCTGTGGTTACTGTTGTGAAGAACATTTGAACACGTGTCTTTGAATGCACTTACATGTGTGTGTTCCTATCAGTTATATCCTTAGAACAGGCATGGCAGCATCACTGGGTTCCCAAGCACTCTGCTTAGTAAATGCTATTCTACATTTTGCCAAAACTACCAAACCATTTCACACTTTCAAGAATAGCTTAAGAGAATTCAAGTATGGGAAAATAACTGAGGTCAAGTCCACTGAATGTGATCCAATACATGTGTGATTCTAATTTACTTCTCTCTGATTATTAATGAAATCATGTACCATTTCAATTAAAAACTCTTTATTTTTATTGTAAACTTACTTGTTAATATGGATTTAATAATATTCCTCCAACCCCTCCCACTTACTCCTGTTGCTTTATCTCAAATTCATAAACATTTTTTCCTTAATTGCTACTGCATATACATGTATAAATAGAACCTGTTTAGTCCCTATGTGGCATATATATATATATATATATATATACTTCATGGTTAACAATTTATTTAATGAATCAATATTGTCTTATAAGCCTTACTTTCCTTATTTTTGTTATTAATATTTTTGGTATTCTTACAATTTATCAGTCTTTTAAGCATAAGCTTGACCCGATAGAGGCATAGCTGATTACAGTCTTCCATATTCTGCACTGGTAACTGGGCTCCAGGAAATGTGCTCCATTGGGACCCCCACTTCTCCTTTGGAAAATTCTGAGAAAAGAGGAAACACCCCACTCACTGTATATTCTGGGAGTGAAAGGGGTTGGAGGTTCTTGTTCTCAGAGATGTTCTTGTTGGTGAGAGAGTCTTTCATTTCCAAATTGTCCTTGGGAAATTGCTTCCAAAAGCCAGTATCAGATCTAGACCCTTCTACCTGCTAGTGAGCCAAGTTATTGGGGGTCTTCCTAACAGAATAACCTGGATCATGCATCCATTCCTTAGCTAAGTAGTTTAGCATCTGTGTTCACACACTAGCACCTAAGGGAGCTGATCTAACATAAACTCTCCTGTCAATGTTAGAATCTATTTGACACTCCATTGAAGCTTCTATGTTATCTTCAAAATGGTGAAAAATATGAAATTTAGAGATTACAAAACTAAGAAAATTATTTTTGAAATAATTAGTAGGATCATCTAAGCCACTTCAGTGTAAAGTCAAAGCTAAAACTTGAGAAAAAAACTCCAGGGGTGAAGCAGAGTTTTAAAACTGTCATTAGATGAAAGTCATGTACACTTTCATAGCCCAAGAATGCTGCTAACAGTACAAAAGGTATAACATGATCTACCCCTACCCTCTAATCTCTGATTCTTGGGTCATTATAAAAGTTCAGATGCCAGAGCCAGCATGTAAATAGCATTGTATACAAATGGAAGAAAGAGACAGAATTTTCTCTTCAGAGAAAAATAAATAAATCCCATCGGAGACAAAGTGTGGCTTAACAGTTGATTTCAATGTGAAATTATGTATAGAACTAGTACTAATTACCTATCTCTGTGGCTACATAGCTTTTCTGTTACTAAGAAGGCAACAGTATTTGGTTGCCTCAAGAAAGAAGGAGAAATTGAAGTCAAGTCAAGAAGTAGCTGTGGTCTCCTAAGAGCCAAGTTATTAAAGTAAGTGTAACAATTATGCTGGAGAGAATGATGAAGTTTTAGATAATTCATATCATTGGTAAAAAGAAAAAAAATCTTTGTGAAGGATTAAGGTAGTGAGGACAGTTGAGGCTGTGCCAACCACCAGGAAGGAGAGGTTATCTAAAATAACTATGAATTGTCTAAGAATAGTAATGAGATTTGAAAAGTTCCCTCCGTTAGTCAGATTGTGGAAAATATCACAAGATTACTATGAACCACAAATGGGACTGTTGTCATTGGCAATTTAAATTCATTGTGTCTATTATAGAAAAGAATAAAAAAATAATCTGACCCTAAAACATCCATTCCCAGCATTCCAAGACCAAGTGTGTTCTTGTAAATACATTCTTTCCTTGGGAAACAACTGGAAATTTTGAACTTCGCTAAGGTATTCCATATCCTGTGATGACCTCTGAATAGAAAATGAATCTAGGGGCTTTCCGGGAAGCGTGTGAGCAAGGTCAGACGCAGGGAATCTTGTACCTCAAGGCTTAAGAAATGGCTTCGCTTTCAGAATATGCACTGCGCATGTCTCGTCTAAGTGCCCGGATCTTTGGTGAAGTGGCCAGGCCTACCGATTCAAAGTCCATGAAAGTGGTGAATATGTTCAGGGAGCAGCCCTTGGCCAAAAAGAAAGAGACTTACGACTGGTATCCAAATCACAACACGTATTTTGCACTCATGGGCACACTCCGTTTCCTTGGCCTCTACAGAGATGAGCATCAGGATTTTAAGCATGAGCAAAGACGTCTAAAGAAGCTCCGTGGAAAGGTGAAACCAAAGAAAGGAGAAGGGAAAAGAGCTACAAAAAAGAAATAGTACCAGCTTGTCAAGAAAGAAAATTTCTTCCTCAATGACTAAGAAAGTGTATCTCATTATCTTTTCATATATTAGAGGGACATGACCTTCCTCAGTAGACACCAACCCTGTGTTCACATCCACTTCAGTTAAACTGTAACTGGTTTCTTGAAGATATTCTAATTCTTCAAAATTACATTTACTTTGGTTTTGTAATATGAAGTTTACCTAATTCTCTAATGGAATGAATAAACTATTGTCTTGTGATTTGTTTTAAAAAAAAAAAGAAAGAAAGAAAATGAATCTAATGGCTAGGGACAAGGCTTGGTGGTTAAAGTTGTTTGCTACACAAGATTGAGGTTCTATATCTCCAGAACCCACATATAAAATTGTAGGCTTATTAACCTGTTCCTTTAACCTAGGGTTAAAAGTGGTAGAGATAAGTGGGTCTGAGAGCCCACCTGACAGATTTCCCCGGAATCATCGATCTCCCGGTTCAGTGGGAGACCCAGTATCAGAAAATAAGTTAGGAAAGCAATTGAGGAAGACATCCTTAGGTCAATCTCTGGTTGACTACATATGGACACATGTACATATACAACATGCTTGTGCACATGCTCGTACACAAGAATGACGGGAAGAAAGAGAGAAGAAGGATGAAGGGAAGGTATCTATAGGAAGGACATGGCGGCTGAAGCAATGTCTCTCCTTCCATAGAAATAAAATAAATAAATTTCCAGGGAATAATATGGCATTGTAATGAGAGCACGAAAATTTGGAATAATTTATAACATGTCCACTGAGTCCTAGCCACCCCATTCTCCCACATGAATGCTGATGCAAAGAAAGAGACCTGAACGGAGTTGTGTGTACAGAATGACTGGTGTCTTTAAACCTCACAGACTAACACAGTACAGCAGAGGCAGAAAGGAAGAAAAGGAAGGGAAGACGCGAAGGAGGGAGGGAGAGAAGAGGAAGTGAAAGAGGGACGGGAAAAGAAAGGAGACTTTTCTTTATGGATTGAAACTTTAAAAAAAACCCTAAGATGTGTAGCAAATGAAGATGCAGAATAACACATATAGTATGATGTTAAATAAGCAAAACTTCTTGTGTGATGGTATTGAAACATGAGGTTTCTGAATCGGCATGTGGGCTGTCCTTCACATCCCATTTCTAGCACCTATATGATAGTGACATAAACCAAGAAAGACTAAATAAAGGGCAAGGGGCTTCGGAAGACATAAACACCATCATGTTATTTATGTTGAAAGTTTTAATTCTTGTTAGGTATCATCAATAAAGCTTTATTAACAATCTTCTCCAAGGAAAGCACAGCAGCTTTGTTTCCCACAAATTCACATAGGTTTTTGTTTGTTTGTTTGTTTTTTGCACACACCCTTACCTATGGAAGTTAGGTTACATGCTGTGACATTTAGCAGATTCAAGCTGTTCCACACACCTGTGAGGCTTGACTGTTTTTTTTTTTGTTCTTGTTATTTGTTTGCTTTAAATTATATAGTGTGTTTTATTTAATAAAGTTTTATTTTTCCAAATGTTCAGCTGATTAAACTTGCTTATGCTTCTTCAGCAGCAGCTGAGGCTTCTCCACTCTTGGTCTTTCTGAGGCAAATGGGCTATGAAACCAGCTTTATAAGTCCTTCATCAAGTAACTCTGCAAGGCTGTTCTGGCCATGGAGCAGCACAGCTTCAGTCACTCAGAAACCACAGCTCAGCTCGAACAACAAGCTTATATTCCAGAACTTCCTTAGAAAGTTTGTCATATATCATTCTGTCAAACAGGACTACATTGCAGGGCTTGTGCGGAAATTTGCCTTTGGACCACTTGTCGATGTTGGCCTTGCCATCAGCCTTGGTTGTTGAGTCTGTCTTATTTTGCCAACTTTCTGGTGTCTTTCCTCTTCTTGTTCTTGGGCAGCATAGCAGAGCTCAGAGAGTGGCACTACTGAATGGTAACTGAATTAACAAAAGGTAAGAAGGTCTTTCCTTCGGAAAGAATGGAAGTCTGTTGTGATGAGAGAAACGTCTTGATCTCAGAAACCGAACAACTTACAGTTTGTTCGTCAATGGTTTATCCATGAAAGAACTCTGCTCATTCTTTAGCATGAGCTCCTAGCTCAGTTAGAGAAAAAAAAAAATCTCATTTCACCTCATGATTAGGATCCCTGCTTTCAAGTCCTTATTTTTATACTTTTCTTATTTTCCATTTGCTTTGTCTGTGGATTTGTTTGCCTGTCTAGAGACTTACGGCCTAGGCTCAATTGACAGTCCTACAACTTAACCTGGGACTTTAGACAGGTTGCATAATTCACTGAGTCTCCGTATATTAATTTCAAAGAGATTGAATCATATTTTCTGCCTCCTTGGTTTGTTATAAGGATTAAATGAATTCATATTTTAACTACACTCAAAGAGCAGGATGAAGTTAAATCACATTAATTTATTAAATAAATGAATTTAATTTCTTGCATAGTTCTTGCTGATTGTTAGAAAGTATTCTGCATATCAGGTATCGTTCCTTTATAAATTATAGATGACATGTATTTTCCATTCCTTTACCTATTTGTTACACTGTTCTCCCTAATTTTATTCATAGTAATTTGATCATATTTTATTTACTGGCATAATATATACTAATAAATTGGAGGAGAGGAATAAATCTCAACATTTCCAAAAAAAAAAAAAAAACTGTAGTGATTTTAATGATTGGCAAAACTTTCTCTTTAAGTTTGGGGACTGAATTTATCAGGATGTGTCACCAAAACTCTGTTATCATTTTGTTCCGATTTGCTGCACAGTCCTTGTAAATATTTATAGAACTTATCCTTTGATAACGTTAAGTTGCACTATCCAGAAATACTTAGCAAACTCTAGAAATGTCATGATTTTCAAACTTAGTTTTCATTCGGGCTCACATGGAAATGATTTGCCTTGTTAACTTATGTTTTCCTTAGTTGGATCTAAATGGATAAGGAAGAATGTTGTGACATGGGTCAATGTTCTTGCAGGATTGCACTAAGTTACAGAACATTTTACTTTTTCCTGTGTGACTGACCACACAATATATATGCATACCACATGCATCAAATTGAAACCTCTTTGTGAAACTTATACAAGGTAGATGAGAATTCCTGCAATCCCAGACTCTCTCAACATCGTACTTTCATGTACAATGACATTTTACCCATGGACTAAATAACAACTTGTACATGGGTTTTATGAGAAAACCTCACTCAGCCTTCCCCTCCCCATCTGCCTTTTTTTTTTTTTAATGTACAATAGTCTCCCTGCTATGCTGAGTTTCACTTTCCAGTACTTGGGTTTTCTCTGTCCAAGCTTAATCAGGAAACATTAAATAAAAGCTGTCAGAGGTAAAGAGTTCAGAAGTTGTACACGCAGAATGTGTTGATGAGAAAGGTGCAGTTTTTCAATACCAAGTTTTTTCCTGCCTGGACCTAAATCATGTTAGTGGTTCTCCGGAGTGTCAAATTAATTGTCCTGAAACCCCGTGCCTATGTTTAAGTATCCATTATTTTATCTAATGATGACTCTATCATTCCAGAGTAGCAATACCGGAAATTTGGATATGCCAAAGAGGGATACTGGAGACTTTCCTTAAGAGGAAATACTCGGCTTAGTAAGAAAAGAAAAGAAAAAAAACAGGTGTGCCAAGGCTGCTAAGAACAAGTCATCTACCTGTGAAATTGTGAAAAAGGAAGAAGAAATTGTGTTAACTTTGCTGTCACACTTCAAATTGCAAAACTCATCGCCACAGTGACGACTGCCACTTAGTTAAAATCAAAAGGGTATTAAATTGGCATATCTATGTATACAAGAATTGCGGCATGTAAAATAGTTTGCGGAGTGTGGAATCTGGTACGCTCCGTGGTTTCAGGCTTCAAGTGGAAGTGAACAGATGTAACTCCATGGAGAAAAGGAAGCTTTTGTAGTTAGATCTAACAATTGCATAGCTTTCTGAACTAAAGGATGCTGGTTTAATGTAAACTTGCTATGGTTATGATACAGTAGCCTGAAAGAGATAAAACACTTGCAATTGTGCCTTGCCAGATGAAGGAAGGGTATGATCACTGCAATGCTTTTTTTTTTTTTAACATTTTTTTTTATTGGAAAAAAAAAGAAATTTCTGCCTCCTCCCAGCCTCCCATTTCCCTCCCACTCCTCCCTCTCCTCCTCCCCTCCCCCACTCCTCCCCCTCCCTCTCCAGCCTGAAGAGCAGTCAGGGTTCCCTGTGGAAAGTCCAAAGTCCTCCCCCCTCAATCCTGGTCTAGGAAGGTGAACATCCAAACTGGATAGGCTCCCACAAAGCCAGAACATGAAGTAGGATCAAGACCCGGTGCCATGGTCCTTGGCTTCTCAGCAACCCTCATTGTCCGCCAAATTCAGAGAGTCCGGTTTTATCCCATGCTTTTTCAGTCAGAGTCCAGCTGGCCTTGGTGAGTTCCCAAAGAATCAGCCCCACTGTCTCCACGGGTGGGCGCACCCCTTGTGGTCCTGACTTCTTTGCTCATATTCTCCCTCCTTCTGCTCCTCATTGGGACATTGGGAGCTCAGTCCAGTGCTCCAGTGTGTGTCTCTGTCTCTATCTCCATCCATCGCCAGATTTCTATGGTGATATGCAAGGTATTCATCAGTATGGCTATAGGATAGAGTCATTTCAGGTTCCCTATCCACAGCTGCCCCAGGAACTAACTGGGGACATCGCCCTGGGCACCTGGGAGCCCCTCTAGATCCAAGTCTCTTGCCAACCCCTGCTTTTATGAGAACTTACTAAAGTATGAAATATATGGATGAGGATAGAAGAAAGTTGATTGTGGAAACACCCAAAGCAAGCACATAAGAATTTAAGTTTGCATAGCACTTTGTAATGTTTCTTTCATTATGTAAAAAACAAACAAACAAAATGATCTCATTAATTTTGCTTCCAAACCTAATGTCTCAACTTGAGGAATTGTCTCACAACAGAAAAAATCTGTGTGGGCTAACTGACCATTAAATGAATAATCACATAATCACAGTTGTTTGACTGGCTAATGATGCTGGATTTTTGCAAAGTGATAATTAATCCAAATAATTTCAAGGTTGGGGAGTGTGAACTTTCACATGACACTGGACACTGCGTCACTGCCCAAGTTACGCTTTGCTTTATTCTGACAAAGCCTTTCTCCAGTACTTGCTATGCATGATGTGTCACACCAAGAAGGGCAGAGAAGTGGATCATGAATAAAACATGATCTGGGCGTTAATGAGGCTTGTGAAATAGGAGGGGGATATAGAAAACAGCAGCTATGATGAAGTGTGTTGCTTACTGATTTAATAAGAACTTAAGGAAGGTGGATGGTGAAACACCCAGTTTGGCTAGAAAGCGACTAAAGAGCCGATACATGGTTTTTGAGATAATATTACTAGAACAGAATTTTGAGAGATAAATAGGAATTAGCAAGTTGAAAGAAATAGGATGTAATTTTATTATCTACTTTTGGTTTTGAAGACACCTTATCCTTCTTCATGAAAAGTAATAAATTATGACAAAACCCAGAGGTATATGAAAAATTGTAAACATAAATTTGATGGGGGCATTTTGCTTGCCTATAATCATCATTATATACATGCTGTGTGGATATGCAATACAACAGAGTCCTGTTTGACTCTCTCCTATTTCCTGAGCTCTGTTTTGCAGCAAAATATCAAGTAATCAGAACATAACCCAGAGACGTTAGTCAATATTTTTACTGCTGTATAGTTGCGGAAAGCCTTTCAAGCATAGGAAGGCACAAAACAGCCTTTCGTATGTCTCATTTTTTTGACAAGTGCTTTTTTTCTCACTTCAGTGCTCCATTCAAAAATTGCATAATATTGATTACAGGGCTCATATATGATCCTTGGGATTGCTTTCTTCTATTGAAAAGCCATCTTTTAGTTTGTGTATTTACAGCACTGCAGGAGTCTGCATGGATGCAATTACCCATGCATTGTTACAGCATGAGTGCCGCAAGGGAGAAAATAACAACATAAGACAACTGAACCAGATGGATATTTGAAAATAAAACACTTAAGATATATTGTAGCTTCTGTGGTTAACAACTGTTCACCAGAAAATAAAAATTTAAAGGAAAAAAAAAGAACATAAATAAATAAATCATTTGCAATTCTTTTATCCTAAGGTGTTTTTGCTGATAGTGGTATTGTTTTTAATGCACATTTGCATTTCTTTAGTTAACTTACAAAAGAAGGGAGCCAACAAATATTTTTCTGTTGCCTTAGTGGTTAGGGAAAAATAGTTTATCATTTCCTAGGGCAATGCCAGATGATGGGGTAGACTCAATTCCCAGGAGTCGCTGAGAAAATTACCAGTTACAGAAAAATAGTAAATACTACATTTGAGACACTATGACCTCCAAAATCTAAAATTAGAACTTAAATTGAGCATGACCTTCCAGGATATCTTACTATCTGGAACAAATGAGGAGAAAAAGTAAAGCAGATTCTAGGTGGAGAGTTAAAGAGTGAGGCTTCATGCCCTGAAAGTCAAGAAAAAAATGGAGCTATGGGGATGGATCTAGAGAGCCACAGTAACATTGGGGTCATCTCAAAAGTGCAATACATTCAACATTTTCTCTCCGAAGCTCACCGTCTCATTGCTGGTGACTTCTTTTTTTACACATACAAATATATTAATCTACTTTGTAGATTACAATATTGTAATATTGTAACTAAGGGGTTACAATATTGTTTGAAGAAAACTTATGCAAACACTAAAATAAATGACCGGGCTTCTTGAGTTTAGTGACCACACCTAGTCTCTCAGAGACAGCAGCTCTTTGCCATAATGTAAAAACAGTTTGTCTCTCAGGGAACAAATTGCATATGAAATGTCTGGTGCATAGGAAGCTTGTAATAAGAGTAATGCTTGTGAATAATCACGTTATTAAGACCAATAAACCAGACAGCATTGCAGAATCACACATTTTAAAAGGCACAGGTATTTGGAAGAAATTCTATTAATGAATAGAAATTTGGACCGTCAGTATAATTTTTCAGGTATGAGGCAAACTCCAGAAGACAGTGTTCAACTGGCACCCACCCAAAGGTAGGAGAGAGGAAGAATGGTGGTAGACAATGGTAGTCATATGGTGGGCAAGATAAAGACACTATTAACTAGAGATGGTCACATTGTGAGTCCTCCCAAACAGAAAGCAGGCATCAAGACTTGCCTTTGTGGGAGCATGCAGAGTGCTGTAACTCTTTCTTCCAGTAAACTTTTCAAATTGAGGAGTACTTAAACATGTGTGTGTTTGTGTGTATGTGTGTGTTGTGTGCATTGTACTAATATGTGTTATATATAATTGTAAGTAGATATAAAATAATATAATCCATAAAATGATTCCTTGAGACTTTATCAAACAAGCTTGGAGTTATTCATCGCTCCCCCATCTCCAATTACAGCCTACTCTTATTTTTCTCATTTTCCCCTTCAAATCAGCTATATCCTCCTTTCTCTACCCACCATCTCTTTTCCCCCTTCAACTCTTTTTACTTTCCTGATTTCTGCAGCTACTCCATGTTGTATAGTCACGTCAGAATTTGCAACTAGGACTAACAGATGACAGAGAACATGGGTTATTTGTCTTTCTGGGTCTGGGTTACATAACTCAATATAATCTTTTCAAATTAAATTTATTGATTCGTAGATTTAATTGTCTTATCTTTATTTGCATGTGAGTAATATCCCTTTATGTATACGTACCACATTTTCACTACCCACTCATCTGATGAATGTTGAAGAGCATTTATATTGCATTAATTTCCTGATATTGAGAATAATGAATCAATGACCATGCTGAGCAAGTATCAGAAGTAGGAAGTCAAGTCCTCTGAGCATAAATCAAGAACACGCTGATGTCGAAAGGGGAAAATTTCACAGAATTCCTCCCTTACTTAGAGAACAATGGCAAGTAATGACAGCTGCAAGAAGAGAATTAACCTGTTCCTGGGACAAACACCCTAATTAGTTATCTAATATAAAATGGTCAGCGCTGAAATTATATATGTAGAAAAACAAAACAGACTCAGAAAGTTGTATTTATATAAACATGCATAGAATATATATATTTTTTTTTCAAAAAAAGAGACCATCAATATGAGATGAATGGGAAAATATGGGATGAATTGGAGGAAGAAACGTGAGAGAAGTTGAAGTCAGTAAAGAGAAGGTGGAATGATGCGATTATATTTTAAAGATACATTAAATAAAGATACCAACACCATTTTCTTCCAGATGTGACGGCTGATGCATATAATGAAAATATTACAGACTGAGAGGCAGTTATATCACTGTAATTGAAGCAGCCTGTGTGGCTATACAATGAGATATTACCCCCAAAATTAAAAGAAGACATCATCCCGGTCTTTCTAGCACCCTGACTGATGTATTGATGATATATGTTCTTTGGAGATTAGTGGATAGACAGACAGGTTATCAGGATCCTAAGTGGAGAAAATTTAAGAAGAATGAAGGCTGATCTTTCCTCTAGGTGTTTTATTCACAATTCTGTCATTAGAAGTTAAGGTAATGTGATTTGTCCCTTTTGTAAACAAAAATTCTTTTAATAGTTTGTATTCTGACTGTATATTTAAAATGTAACAACGTTCAAGCAAGTCACAACCTTGTTACTAAGTGTCCTCTATGTACTTCACACTAGACATTGCTTTAAGAATTTAGGGTAAAGAAAGCCTGTGTCCACTCAGCACTTATCCCCTAGCTTTATAAGAAATAAGGAGGCGTTAGTGTAATGTGTTACTGCGACTCCTGTACTCTCAGCCATAGGAAGCTCACACCATTTGTGTAGGATCGCAACAACATTTTAAGAATTAGACCTTTTCCCCCTCAATCATTTGGTTTTGTAAACTTGTTTCAGTATATTTAAATTTATTTTTTAGAATGTATCTTTGTATAGCTATAGATTCTGGGAGGAAAAGAAGATGGAATAGGAGACACTGACCACACAAGCCTCCAAACATTGTGGAACTTATCTCAGACTCTAATACTTTAATATATATTTTGAATTTCTAAGAAAAGAAATTACTTTAAATAATTTTCAATTATTTGATCGAAGAGTCTCTTTCTAAGAATGTGAAAAGAAAAACCTGAGACTATGATGTTTAAAATTATCTGTAGGGAATAAATAAGCTTTCTGTTCAGCTACATGAAGAATAAATGAATACATGCAGGCACGATGCAATAAGACAGAGTGGTAATTTATAATTAAAGTCCTTTTGACCTTTTACACATAGCTACTGATTTCAAGTTGATGAATATTCATTCAGACCCCTGATATGCATTTACATATGCATGAATAAGAAAGCTTCACCTTAAATTACTTGTTTTAATATAATTGATGTCACATGGTATGCAGGTTTTGTTGATTGGCTTCCCTGACAATTAATAAATGTGTTAATTATATAGGCATATCCGTACATGAGGATCAACATTGCTCTTTTTATTGCTACATAGTACTATGTTTAGTTTATGTATCCAGCACATGAAATATTGACTATTGGATTCTATACAAAATTCTCTGTGAACAAACTGCAAGAGAGACTTTTGTCCCTTGTGTGGGTTAAGGCTGGTACCCAGAAAAGCTGATTAGTTCACCACTCAGGTTTACTTTTAAGGAAACGTTTCTCTGAAGTGTACATTTTAAATATTTCAGTACAATACAACAAAAAATTATGCTTCAAAAACACTGAATCAGTGTATGTTCAACCACTGTCAAAAGAAAGCAATAATTTCCCAACACTCCCTTGAGTCATATATATTACCCACCTCTTTTCTGACCTTTTGCTTTTATGATGGCTGAACAATTAAGTACTGTTCATTTAATATTATAATTACCACACAATTGAATATTTATTATTGATTTACCTTGAAAAGATCTCAGATTCAAAAACTTAAGTTTAACTGGCTGCTTGGTATCTGCTAGACCATGGGTCTCCGTGGGGGATGCATTTTTTTCACTTATTTTATTATTATTTTCCCAATATTCTCCATCATTACTCCTGTTTCACTCCTGTCTACCACTCTTTCATCACTACATAAGTGTATTTTAATTTGGGCCATTCAATTTATGAGTGACTATGAAAAATAAAATGTTGCCTTAAAATGGAGATTCACTTAAATTTACACAAAAAATGTATTTATTTTTAGTATTGATTTCATTGAGCTATACATTTTTCTCTGTTCCCCTCCCTTCCTCTCTCCTCCCCTTCAACCCTCTAGCATGGTCCTCTGCTCCCAATTTACTCAGGAGATCTTCTCTTTTCTACTTCCCATGTAGATAAGATTTGTGTATGTCTTTCTTAGAGTTCTCGTTGTTGTCTAGGTTCTCTGGGATTGTGAATTATAGGCTAGTTTTCTTTGCTTTATGTCTAAAAACCACTTAGGAGTAAGTACATATGGTATATGTCTTTCTGATTCTGGGTTAATTCACTCAATATGATGTTTTCTAGATCATCCACTTGCCTGCAAATTTCAAGATATCATTATTTTTTTCTGCTGTGTAGTAGTACTCCAATGCATATATGTACCATATTTTCCTTATCCATTCTTTTTTTAAATTTATTTATTTATTTATTAATGATTTCTGCCTCCTCCCCGTTACCGCCTCCCATTTCCTTTCCCCTCCCCCAATCAAGACCCCCTCCCTCGTCAGCCCAAAGACCAATCAGGGTTCCCTGCCCTGTGGGAAGTCCAAGGACCACCCACCTCCATCCAGGTCTAGTAAGGTGAGCATCCAAACTGCCTAGGCTCCCACAAACCCAGTGCCATTGTTTTTGAGTTCTCAGTAGTCCTCATTGACCTCTATGTTCAGCAAGTCCGGTTTTATTCCATGCTTTTTCAGTCCCAGTCCAGCTGGCCTTGGTGAGTTCCCGATAGAACATCCCCATTGTCTCAGTGTGTGGGTGCACCCCTCGCGGTCCTGAGTTCCTTGCTCGTGCTCTCTCTCCTTCTGCTCCTCATTTGGACCTTGGGATTTCAGTCCGGTGCTCCAATGTGGGTCTCTGTCTCTTTTCATCGCCTGATGAAGGTTAATATCCAGGGGGATGCCTATATGTTTTTCTGTGGGTTCACCTTCTTATTTAGCTTCTCTAGGATCACGTATTAGAGGCTCAATGTCCTTTATGGCGAGAAACCAATTATGAGTGAGTACATCCCATGTTCCTCTTTTTGGGTCTGGCTTATCTTACTCAGGATAGTGTTTTCTATTTCCGTCCATTTGCATGCAAAATTCAAGAAGTCATTGTTTTTTACTGCTGAGTAGTACTCTAATATGTATATATTCCTTACTTTCTTCATCCATTCTTCAATTGAAGAACATCTAGGTTGTTTCCAGGTTCTGGCTATTACAAACAATGCTGCTATGAACATAGTTGAGCGTATACTTTTGTTGTATGATAGAGCATCTCTTGGGTATATTCCCAAGAGTGGTATTGCTGGGTCCAAGGGTAGGTTGATCCCGAATTTCCTGAGAAACCGAAACACTGCTTTCCAAAGTGGTTGCACAAGTTTACATTCCCACCAGCAATGGAAGAGTGTACTCCTTACTCCACAACCTATCCAGCAAAGGCTATCATTCTTCAGTCAAAGGGCATTTAGGTTGTTTCTAGGTTCTGGCTGTAACCAACAATGCTGCTAAGAACATAGTTGAGCACATGTCCTTGTGGTATGAGCAGCCTTTGGGTATGTACCCAAAAGTGGTATTGCTGGATCTTTAGGGAGATAGTTTCCTAATTTTCAGAGAAATTATAATACTGATATCCAAAGGGGCTGTACCAGTTTGTACTCCCACCAGCAATGCAGAAGTGTTCCCTTTACCCTACAGCCTCTCTAGTATCTGTTGTCAACAGTGTTTTTAATCTTGGCCATTCTTACAGGTGTAAGAATCTCAGGGTTGTTTTGATTTGCATTTCTCTGATGGCTAAGGATGTTGAGCATTTCCTTAAGTGTCATTCAGTCATTTTAGATTCCTCTGTTTAGAGTTATCTGTTACGTCTGTAACCCATTTTTTTATTTAATTATTTGTTCTTTTGATGACCAATTTCTTGAGTTCTTTGTATATTTTGGAAATCAGCTCTCTATCTGATGTGGGGTTAGTGAAGATCTTTTCCCATTCTGTAGGATGTCATTTTGTCTTGTCGATCATGTCCTTTGCTTTACAGAAGGGTCCCAGTTTCAGAAAGTCCCATTTATTAATTGTTTCTCTCTGTGTCTGTGCTTCGGAGGTTAGGAAGTGGTTTCCTGTACCAATGTGTTCAAATGTACTTTACACTTTCTCATCTATGAGGCTCAGTGTGGTTGGCTTTATGTTGAGGTCTTTGATCCATTTGGACTGGAGTTTTGGGCAGGGCAGTGTGATATTATGGGTCTATTTTCATTCTTCTACATGTTGATATCCAGTTATGCCAGCACCATTAGTTGAATATGCTTTCTTTCTTCTATTTGATATTTTTTGCCTCTTTGTCAAAAATCAGGTGTCTGGATTGATATCTGGGTCTTAAATTTGTTTCTATTGGTCCTTCTGTCTGTTTTTATGCCAGTACCTGGCTGTTTTTAGTACTGCAGCTCTTTAGTAGAGTTTGAGGTCAGGGATTATGATGCCTCCCGAAGTTCCCTTATTGTTCAAGAGTGTTTTAACTATCCTGTTTTTTTTTTTTTTTTTTTTTTGCTTTTCCATATGAAGTTGAATACTGTTCTTACAGCATCTGTGACGCATTTTGCTGGAATTTTGATGAACATTACATTGAATCTGCAGATTGCTTTAGGTAAGATTGCCGTTTTTACTATGTTAATTCTACCTACCCAAGAGCATGGGAGATATTTCCATTTTTATGGTAACTACTTCTATTTCTTTCTTTAAAGATTTAAAGTTCTTGTTACACAGGTCTTCCCCTTGTTTGGTTAGAGTTACTCCGAGATATTTTAAGCTATTTGTGACTATTGTGAAGGGAGATGTTTCTCTGATTTCTTTCTTAACCCATTTATCATCTGTGTAAATGAGGTCCACTAATTTTTTTGAGTTAATCTTGTATCCTGCTACATTACTGAAAGTTATGAGTTGTAGAAGTTTCTTGGTAGAATTTTGGGCTCACTTATGCAAACTATCATATAATCCACAAATAGTCAAAGTTTGACTTCTTCTTTTCATATTTGTAGCCCCTTAATCTTCTTTTGTTGTCTTCTTGCTCTAGCTAGGACCTCAAGGACTATATTGACTAGATATGGAGAGAGTGGACATCCTTGTCTTGTTCCTGACTTCAATGGGATCACTGTGAGTTTCTCACCATTTAGTTTGATGTTGGCTGTTTGCTTGTTGCATATTACTTTTATTATGGTTAGGTATGTTCCTTTTATCTCTGTTCTCCCCAAGACCTTTATCATGATGGGGTATTTTATTTTGTCAAAGGCTTTTTCATCATCTGATGAGATGATCACGTGGTTTTTTTATTTTTCAGTTTGTTTATATGGTGGATTACGTTGCCCTGCATCTTTGGGATGAAGCCAACTTGATCATGGTGGATGGTGGTCCTGATGTGTTCTTAGATTCAATTTGCCTGTATTTGACTTAGTATTTTCGGACCAATGTTCATGAGTGAAACTGAGCTGCAATTCTCTTTCTTAGTAATGCCTTTATGTAAATTTATACAAAAATGTATATTGCTGACAGTGTTCATCCTCTACAAGGCATTGAGTTATAAGGCCTATCAGGTTTTCTCTATGTGTGTCTGGCAGGCTGCTTGACTCCTGAGGAGTTTGCAAGGTGAACCAACTAGCACGTCTTATTTAGCCATTAGTAATCTAAAGAGCCTAACGTGCTGTACCTTCTCAGACTGAGAAGAAGAGCTTTGTGCAGGTGCCATTACAGACGGCATGTGTACTTCCCCATGTGCTACGCAAGGGCATAGAATTGTAGTGCCACAGTATGTGTGCAAAATTAGTTTCCAAAACATGGTCATGTTTGTCTCCAGAAAAACATAAGCAGTGCAGTAGTGATTCTCAATAACTCTTCCATACGTATGTTAACACTATATTTTGGCCATGTGGTAGGAAGAATAAATGGGCTCATGGTTTTAACCTGACTTTATTTCCAGTGAGTATGAAGGTGAAGAAAGCTAGCCCATACCACGTACAAATGAGACATGTATGGATTTAAGGGGCACCTCTACTGTACCTACATCAGTCTATGTCTGACCTCAGTTTTCTCTTCCATAATTCATTTTGTTGTTCCTTCACCAATTTTACGGCTTTAATTTATTTCTGATATTTTTGCCTTGAATGAGTCTCATTGAACAAATATTAAAAACAAATCCTTTGAACAAACATTGAAAAAAGACATTCTAAATGTTTTATTGGATATTAAAACTTAGGAAAAAGGTTAGTTCAATATATGCCTAGTCGCACTCATAAATGTTGATTTACTGTACTAAATATTTAGCAATGTGAAAACAAAACCACGTTGTAAACAAATTGCATTTCTATTATACTGAAAAGTTGACTTCTCATAAAAATATTGATATAATTCTCTGTATTACTAGTATTAATTAACAATAATTAACTAAACAATTAATAAAATTAAGTGCACATAGAAATGTAAGAAATATTCTCAACAGTGAGTGAGATTCTGCATCTTGTTACCTCAGACCACATTTTACCGTTTTAATTTTCTATGTTTGTCTTTTCATTATCTCTATAACATTTATAACTACATAAGCCTGAAATGTCCTGAGCTTCAATCCCTGTACTTCAGGATTTGGGTTTCTTATGTTTATTTTAATTTGCTTTGGAGACAGAGTCTTCCTATGTAGCCCTGGCTTCCCTGGAGCTTACTATATGAAACTATAAAGCATTTACATGTAATACAGTTTGTATCACTTTACTATAAACTAAACAAATGTATTCCAGTGTTGTAGTGTGGAACGGGCTGCATTCTGCCCGGCTCCCAGCCGCTAGGCCAGCTTATGCCCCTAAATAATTACACGGAAACTGTATTCTTTTAAACACTGCCCAGCCCATTAGTTCCAGTCTCTTATTGGCTAGCTCTTACATATTCATCTAACCCATTTCTAATAATCTGTGTAGCCCACGAGGTGGCTTACCAGGGAAGATCTTAACCTGTGTCTGTCTGGAGTGGGAGAATGATGGTGACTGACTGACTCGGCTTCTTTCTCCCAGCATTCTGTTCTGTCTACTCCGCCTACCTAATTTTCTGTCCTATTAGGCCAAGCAGTTTTCTTTATTAGTTAACCAATGAAAGCAACAGATAAGATACAAGACCCACCTCCATCATTCCAGTATTTAGTTTTCATTTTCATAGTATCATAAAAGATATTTCAAATATCTAATACTAAATACATGAATATTAACACATCTATAGCTTGTTCCACCTCAGTGGTTATCAATTCCCAGGTTTTATTTTCTTGAGATAGACACTTCAGTTATGGTTACTACTTGTTTAGTATACAATTGCCAAACCACTTTTCCATGTGCCTTTATCATGTTATTTTCCCATTAGCAGTTTATGACTTGCCCAGTTTATTCATCCCTTTGCTCATATTTGGGTTTATTGCTGCTTTTTCTTAACATAATTTAAGGTGACAAATGAGCACACAGAGAGACCTTTAGACTGATAGATTTAGAGCAGTACCTAATTGAGGTTTACATTGCATTTTCATGATAACAACATCTGTTTACTCTCTTTTCTTATTATAAAATTTATTTTTTAATTGGAAGAGGGGGGAGTATGTGTGTGCATGAATACAGGAACCCTCTGAGGCTAGAAGAGGGCATATCCCCAGGAACTGGAGATACAGGCAGTGTGAGCCTTCAGACATATATGTTGAGAACTAATTCTAGTTCTATGTAAGATCAGTAAGTGTTCTTAACTATTGAGCTTATGTGGGATTTCCCTCTGTATGCTATGAATACCATTGGTTAATAAAGAAACTGTCTTAGGCCTGTGATAGGGTAGAATAGAGCTAGTCAGGGAAAACTAAACTGAATGCTGGGAGAGAGGAGGTGGAGTTAAGGGGAAGCCATGTATCCCTGTCAGAGACAGACTCCGGAACTTTGTCTCTTCAATATATCCTATCAGTCTAAACCACCACAACCAGCTTCTTCTCCTTCATGCAGTGCTTGGGACTGAATAAACTGCTTCCTCTACACTGTCCCTGTAGTCCGAAAGGTCTCTCTGTGTGCTTGTTTGTCACCTTAAATTATGTTCACTGAAGTATCTATGCCTTTTGCTCATTTTCAAATTGAATGGCTTGGGTTGGTATATCTGAGTATAAATTATCTTACTGTTGTGGGTTAAGGATATTCTCCTTTATTTTGGTTAAGAAATATGTAGGAGAGTATCATTGTCAACTAGGTATCTTTGTAAGGGTGTTTCCAGAGACTGTTACAGATGAAGGGTGGGTGCCAAGCAAAGCAGCCAGCCAACTATGGACTGGAGTTTCTGAATCCGTTAGCCAATTTAAAGTCTTCTTCCTTAGGTTCTGTAGATGATGTCTCTTGCTGTGATAAGATACTAGGACAAAGTAACTAATGAAGCAAATTTTGTTCTAGGTCACATTTCAAAGGTCTTTCATGAACAAGTCAATGAGGAAGCAGCAGCTTAAGAAACTGGATGCATCATTCCCAGTTAGGAATCAGAAACAGTCCATGTGAGCATTCAACTAGCTCTCCAGGTCCCTAGACCAGGAAGGCTGCTGCCCACATCGAGAGCAGGTCTTCTTTCCAAGTTAACCTAAACAAGTAAAATCCCTAACAGGCCTGCCAAGAGGCCAACCCTAACCTGCCTAATTCTTCAAATGACATGCTCAAAGGCTGGTCCCCTTGCTGATACTAATTCTGTCAAACTGATAATAAGTATTAAACTTACAAGTTGTTTATGCCAGATGTCCTGTCATAGGGAAGAAATGTCCAATAAAGAAAATTGGTGTCACACTAAATGGGGATGCAGCTATGATGTCACTTTGTGACACAGTTCAGAAATCTTTGAAATTGGTTTGGTGGAAAAAAATTTAGAAAAGTTTGGAGATGTGAAAACAAAATGGTCTAGATTGATGCAATCAGAGTTTAATGAACAAATCTGGGATCTTCAAAGGCCAGAATGCTAACCAAAATGCTAAAAGTAAAGACCCAATGAAGCTAGGCAGGCATTGCGACTACTAAGCTTGGACTCATGTTATCTTGTGGTGAAGACTTTGTCTACACTTAGATTCTGACCTGTGATCTGGTGGGAACGTTAGTTCTAAGTTGATGGATTACTTAATCTAGCAAGGGACTTTTTAAGGCAGTTCAGACTCCGACTGTGCCACACTTGTGTACTGGCTTCTTTTAAACAAAAGGAAAAAAATAAAGTAGAGTAGAAACACTTGAAATTTTTCTAATCTCTTTGAAAGAGCATATAAAGTTGAGGGCATGCAAGGCATTGTTTCTGAAGATAGTACATACACTAGAACTAAGTGCAATACATTGTTCAGAATATGGGGAAAGGGCTCAAACATTGTATACTGAGAGCCAGAAAAGATTAAATATTAACTTTACTTCATTTCCATCTGGCTTTGGTTCCATGCCCTGTTTCTTTGCCCTTATACCTCCCTTGGAATGAGAATGTATAAAATTTTCTTTATCATTTTACAGGGGTTAACAGATAATAAGATGCCTTGAATCATAGAGGAAATTTAGGTTGAAACTTTTAAGCAATGATATGGGAGAGTCTTCTGTTTTGTGTTGATTTCATTGGTTAAATAAAAAAAACTGCCTTGGCCCTTTAATAGGACAGAAAATTAGGTAGGCAGAGTAAACAGAACAGGATGCTGGGAAGAAGGCAGTGAGGTTAGTCGCCATGGCTCTCCTCTCCAAGATGGAAGCAGGCTAGAATTCCGGTAAGCCATGACCTCGTGGTGCTATACACATTAATAGACATGGGTTAAGCAAGATGTGAGAGTTAGCCAGTAAGAGGCTAGAGCTTATGGGCCAGGCAGTGTTTAAAAGAATACAATTTGTGTGTTATTATTTCCAGGGATAAGCTAGCCGTGTGGGATCTGGGCAGGAACATAGCCTGCCACTCCATACTACAGAGCAATACTCACCTTGTTGAGCACTTAAGCTATGAAGCTAACTCAGTGGATCAAGTGTTTGCCACCCAAGCATTAGGAGGACATGAGATCAAATTCCCAGAACCTATTTAAAAAGCAAGCTTGTAACATGCCTCTAATCTCAATGTTCATATGATTATATAAGAGGCAGGTATAGGCTAATTCCTCAAAGCTTTCAGATGAGCTAACCTAGAATATGCAGTAGAAATAAATAAAAAAGAAACTGTGCTTCAAACATGGCAGAATGCAAGGACTTATGCCTGAGATTGACTTCCATTAGCACTCTGTGGCCTGTGTGTGACCACATTCACACACACAGAAATACCAAGCACTAACACAAACACACACACACAGAGAGAGAGAGAGAGACAGAGAGAGAGAGAGAGAGAGAGAGAGAGAGAGAGAGAGAGAGAGAGAGAGAGAGAGAGAGACATAGATGAAGAGACAGAGAAAAATACACACAAAGGATGGTTTAAGCCCTAAACTTTAAGGTAATGTGTTTGAGTGTCAATTAACAATGGATAAATCTGTAGTTGACATTGGATGTTTCTATAGTTGTCTTATAAATTCCTGGGAAATTATTTAAGCATTATTACAGCATGCTTCTCTGATGATGTTTGTAGAGACTATTAGAAAAAGGGGTAAAATAATGTCCTACATATGATCCATATGACCAGTGTGCTGTGGTTGGGGGCTCATTTCAAACAGGTAGGAAAGGAAGAAGAAAACTACAAATAATCACATAACAGCTTCTTCTCTCAGGTGTCACATGGGAACAACTCTGATTCACAGCACTTCTCTTGCCCTGATGCCTGCCTGGCTTCAGGTGCAAAAACCTGGAGTTAGTTGACCATGATCTGAAAATAGCAACCAGGAGCCAAAACAATCTAATCCTTTCTGCCATTATGCCTAAATATTCTGCCACAGTGAAGGCACTTTCCTTCATTGGATATTAACACTTTCCCTATTCGTTCCTTGACTTTCGATCCTTCAATGGGGCTTCATGGAACAATAGTTTTTTTACCTTTAGAGGAGTAGGTAGGTATATCAGAATTAGATCTCAATTTCTCTGCCAAACCTGAAATCTAATAGTTTGCTAATTTTTTCTGAAAGTTTTGTCACTTTACCTTCAGGTCTATTACCTTATTTATTAATTTTTAATTAGTTTCATAGAATTTCTAAAGTTTTGCTTTTGAAAGTCAAGTTAATTCCTTCAATTTGTTGAAAACTCTGTTGTTCCTCAATGAAATTGCTTTCTCATCATCATATAAAGGTAATTGCATATATTTTTCTGGTCTTTCCTAAAGTCTCTGATATTTTCCACTTATCTACCTGTCTGTCACTCCATCATTATTCTTTGATTATTGCAGGCACTGGGCAACCCTTAATATCAGGTAGAATATTATTTCCTACTTATATCCTTGTCAAGATTATTATCTTTCTCCTAGGATTTTCTACTTAAAAAATTTTCACATGAACAGACATATTGACTTTGTTCTTAATAATGGGGAGAAATGTTCAGCCTTTTATTATTAAGTATTATATTTTTGTAGATGTTCTTTATCAAGTTGAACTAATTTCCCTTATTGTTAGTTCACTTGAGATTTTTATTTTGACTCTGGGATTTGATTACATACTCTTTATGTTTCAAATGTCATTTTCATGTTATTCATTTCCAGAACATAGAAATGGTGATTTACATTTAATGGATTTGAATGCTGAGCCCATTTCATATTCTGAAATAAATATCTCTGAACCTGGTATACATTTTATTCAGTTCTGGATTCAGTTTCCTAATACTAAATGTTTAAAATGTCACAAGACTAGGATCATGAAAGTCTTTATACCATAGAAATATGAAGCATGAGGAAAAAATTACTCCAGTAGCTCTTACCTGACATAGAAGTCTCTAAGACACTTCAATGGTTTGAAGCTAAGCCTTTTACTTTCCACAGTTCCTACATGGAATATACGACTGTAATAGTTAGCTTCAGTAGTCATTCTTAACTGAGGAATCACCTCTATAGACTGGTCGGTGGGCATGTCTGTTGAACAGTTTTTTTTTTTTATTGGAAAAAAAAAAAGAAATTTCTGCCTCCTCCCCGCCTCCCATTTCCCTCCCACTCCTCCCTCTCCTCCTCCCCTCCCCCCACTCCTCCCCCTCCCTCTCCAGCCTGAAGAGCAGTCAGGGTTCCCTGTGGAAAGTCCAAAGTCCTCCCCCCTCGATCCTGGTCTAGGAAGGTGAACATCCAAACTGGATAGGCTCCCACAAAGCCAGAACATGAAGTAGGATCAAAACCCGGTGCCATGGTCCTTGGCTTCTCAGCAGCCCTCATTGTCCGCCAAATTCAGAGAGTCCGGTTTTATCCCATGCTTTTTCAGTCAGAGTCCAGCTGGCCTTGGTGAGCTCCCAAAGAATCAGCCCCACTGTCTCCACGGGTGGGCGCACCCCTTGTGGTCCTGACTTCTTTGCTCATATTCTCCCTCCTTATGCTCCTCATTGGGACTTTGGGAGCTCAGTCCAGTGCTCCAGTGTGGGTCTCTAATGTGAGAAGGGGAGGGTGGGGGGAACTTGGGGAAACGGGATGAATGGGATAAAGGAAGGTTGGTTAGGGGAGCAGAGAAGCACACATCTTAATTAAGGGAGCCATCTTAGGGTTGGCAAGAGACTTGGATCTAGAGGGGCTCCCAGGTGCCCAGGGCGATGTCCCCAGTTAGTTCCTGGGGCAGCTGTGGATAGGAACCTGAAATGACTATATCTTATAGCCATACTGATGAATATCTTGCATATCACCATAGAAATTTCATTTGAACAGTTTTTTTTAATTGCTCAAAGATGTAGGAGAATCCATCCCACTAGAGGTGTTACCATCACTAAAAAAGTGGGCCTGTAAAGAAAAGGTAGAGGAGTTCAGAGAAACCAAGACAACAAACAGAAATCCTTCACAGTCTCCGACTTAGTCCCTGCCTCCAGGTTCTTACCTTAATGTTCTACTTTGGTTTCCCTTAATGATGATAGACTGTAACTTATAAGTAAAATTAACCCTTTCTGTCCTACACATTGCATTTTGTGAGTATTTTATCAAAGCAACAAAGAGAAAATTAAGACAATAACATAATAATCAGCAACCAATCAGCATTATGAGTTGTTGTTTACTGCATGCAAAGATTGCCCTTCTGCAACTTTGATACTGATCTGTAGTTTCATTTATTACTGCCAGAGACTGTACAGAGTAGTGCAGGTAGACACTACTAGTTAGTTTATGGGCCAGAATAATCACACCAAAACTATATTAATTACAACACTGCTTGGTCTATTAGCTTAGGCATATTATTAACTAATTCTTGCATCTTAAATTAACAGATTTTTATTAATCAGTGTATCACCACAAGGCTGTAGGCTAGCAGTAAAGGTTCTGGGGCATCTGTTTTCTTTGGTAGCTACATGGAATCTCTTTAATGGAAGAGGGTAAATGAGGTAATTACATTTTAATTTTTGAATATTTAATATTAAATTTTGTTTAATAGTAATTTTTCTTACCTACTATTTTAATTCACATGGCCCTTTCTCTATAAATCTGTATTAAATATGTTTATTAAAATTTCCAGCTCTGATTTTTACTGGGAAGTAAAATTTTGTGTGTGTGTGTGTGCGTGTGTATGTATGTGTGTGTGTCAAAGCCATGCACCTTAGTTTGGCCTTAGTGTAGGTTCCTAAAGGAAAAGGGAACTCTTCATTCTGCTGAAGACAACGTAAATCTCACTGCTAGCATTCTATTGGCAGAGGCATTTGTAAGTAGAGGCTGCTTGTTTCCTGGCTGCCCAGACCCAAATAATCACATAGAAACTGTCTTACCTAAAACACTGCCTATTAGCTTATGCATATTTTTAGCTAGCTCTTACATCTTAAATTAACCCATCTTTACTAATCTGTTCATCACCATGAGGTTGTGGCCTACCAGCAAATTCTGGTGGGCTCTGGGGGACATCTTTCTTCTCTGGCAGCTACATGGAGTCTTTTTGACTCTGCCTCCTCTCTCTTCCTCTTTCTGCTTGGAATTCCTACTTTGCCCTAATCTGTGCTGTAATAGGCCCAATGCAGATTCTTTATCAACCAACAGTATTTACAGCATACAGAGGGGATTCCCACATCACTTCCCCTTTTCTGTCTAAATAGAAAGGAAGGTTTTAACTTAAAGATAGCAAGATGACATACAAAAAACAATTATCAAGAAATAATCATAGTTAAAATATTTATACTTACTTTATCTTTTATCATAACTAAGGAAAACTATAACTATCACTATCTACTTTTCAACTCCATCAAAGACTCCAGAAGGATATAATATTACCTAAGTTAACAAGAAGTACATTTTAAGAAACTTCCAAAACTCTAGAATTGGCAGAGACATCTCACTGCTTGGACAGTCACCCAAAGGTTTTTTTTTTTGTTGTTGTTTTGTTTTGTTTTTTGTTTTTCAAGACAGGGTTTCGCTGTGGTTTTGGAGCCTGTCCTGGAGCTAGCTCTTGTAGACCAGGCTGGTCTCGAACTCACAGAGATCTGCCTGCCTCTGCCTCCCGAGTGCTGGGATTAAAGGCGTGCGCCACAACCGCCTGGCCTCCAAAGTTTTTCTGTATCATTGGGGCACCCATCTTCAGCTTTCAAGCTATTAACATGTATTTCTTAATTATATATTACATTTTTGTTTTGTTTTTTTGTTATATTCAAGAGAGGGTTTCTCTGTAGCTTTGGAGGCTGTCCTAGAACTAGCTCTTGTAGACCAGGCTGGCCTCAAACTCACAGAAATATATCTGTCTCTGTTTTTTGATAGCTGGAATTAAAAACATGTACCACCACCACTCGGCAATTATATATTAAATTTTTAAATGAAATGTACAAACACATACCTTAATCAAGAGCAGAAATATGTATATAACAAAATAAACTTTAAGTTCGTATCATTAAACCACTAACCATACCAATGCAAAGTACTCATCTCTATATCATATCCCCCTTCAAATGTAAACAAATATTTATAAACAATATTTAGGAATTTGGACATAGTTCTCTCCAAACTGCTTCTAGCTTTTGGTTGGGTGAAGTAATTTTTTAATTACTTCAAAATAAAAGTTAAATTTTGGTGTAGGGTTCATATAGACCTTTTGGGGGATCTTGGTCAATCAAACCACATTAGCCTGGAAGAAATCCACAGTTTCTTACTGTCTATGGAAACAAACACAAACCTCCTTTCCAGAGCAACCTTTAGACCCAAATTGTGAGATCAAGATACCTTTAAAATACATGTGTTGGTTTAGCTCAGCAGCAGCCTGTACAATGAAATGTCTCTCTGTACTTAGCTCATTTTGGTCAAAACATTCAAAGAAAACACAATAGTATATATTATCCAGACTCTCTGTGTATATTCCATCTTTATGTAGCTTATTATCTTACTCCTTTAATCTATGACAGACTCTACTCTGTCTCTTAAAAGACTTTATTTTTAAAACCATTTACTTCCTTCTGTAACTGTCTATATTCTTTTTCTTCCCTCTCCCAAGCATACATACATTTATCCAACACTATGACCCATTTAGAGGTCTTTTTATCTGAATCTGTATTTATTGTTTATCTGTAATTATTTTTTGACCATAAGTGCCTTTTTTTTCTAAATGCTAAGTGGGTGTGGCTAGGACCAACTCCTGAGGCCCTGTCTGGTTGCTCTGCCCAGTCCAACATGGCAATCATGTTCACTGCATTGAGACTGCTGGGTGTGAACTGTGCTCACCACTCTACTCTGAGTTGCACTGAGCAGCATGTAAACCCTTTTTATCTGAGTAAAAGCTAAATTTGTCATGCAGCACAGTGCATGGTCTGGAAATATCTCTTATGTGGTGGTGGGAATACAACAAGTTCTCCTCTTGTGCACTCCTAGCAGACCCAATCCCGTCAACTGCCCAGGTGGGGAGTGCTGAGTGGCAGACATGGTCCCTGCTACTTTTCTTTTGACCCTGAGTGGGCACACAACCATCCAGACCTGAAGTGGGTGACAGGCATCAGCCCCAAATATTTGGGAGATATTTTGTAGGCAGAGGATGCTTTGCTTGTTTCCCAGCCACCCAGACCTGAAATAGTCACATAGAAATTGTATTAATTAAAACACTGCTTGGCCTATTATAGGAGAGAGAGTTCTTTCTGCCCTTGGATGAATGATGTGGGAGTGATTTCTTATCAATAAAGAAACTGCCTAAGCCCATTGATAGGCCAACCCTTAGGTGGCTGGAGTAAACAGAACAGGATTCTGGGAGAAAGAAGCTGAGTCAGGAGTCGCCATGAGGTTCCCACGCCAGGCAGATGCAGGTTAAGATCATTCCTGGTAAGCCAGCTCATGGGCTACACAGATTAATAGAAATGGGTTAGATTAATATGTAAGAGCTAGCCAATAATGGGCCAGGCAGTGTTTAAAAGAATACAGTTTCCGTGTAATTATTTCAGGGCATAAGCTAAGCCATGTGGGCTGCTGGGTGCTGGGGATACAGCAGCCACGCTGCTTCTTATTACTACAGATGAATGGATTTAGATTGAATTCCTTCTATTGGTCTGAGTAAACATGATGCAGACAACTCTGTTGTCTTTTTTCTTGGCAACTGCAAACCAGCTCACTTCTTTAACCTATCTTCAGAAGTTTTTATTTGGTTGCTTGTAAAACTATTTCTAAGATTTATAATTGAATGTAGAAGGAAGAAGTGGAGGAATTTTCTCTTTGCCATTTTGTCTGGACCAGAAATACTAACTTAAGTGATTCTTTAAAAACTTCATATAGGGCTCCAGAAAAATGGCTCTGCAGCTAAGAGCACTTGCTACACTTTCAATGGTGTCATGTTCCCAGCACCAACATGGCTGGCTGGCACAGGTGCCTGTAACTCTAGCTCCAGAGTATCCAATGAACACTTCTGACCTCTGAGGATACCAAGCATACATATGGCATAAAGACATACATGCTGGCAAACAAACAAACAAACAAGACCTCATACACATTAAATAAAAATAAGGTAATCTTTAAAAATCTAATGTTGGTTCTTTTGCTCATTGATGTGGGAGTGTCATATGAATCTGTTGATTTCATTGGTTAAAATAAAGACACTGCTTGGCTGGTCCTATAGGTTAGAACACAGGTGGGTGGAGTAAACAGAATAGTATGCTGACAGGAAGAGGAAGTGAGCTCAGAGAATGCATGCAGCTCCGCTCAGAGACAGCAGCCTCCTGTCTAGCGGGCAGACAGGATGGCCCAGCTCTCTGAGGCACGCACGCGATGAAGCTCCGACCAAGATGGATGTAGGCTAGAATCTCCCCGGTAAGCACACCTTGGGGTGCTAACACAGAATATTAGAAATGGGTTAGACCAGGTGCAAGAGTTAGCCGAGAAGAAGCTAGAAATAATGGGCCAAGCAGTGTTTAAAAGATTACAGTTTTCGTGTAATTATTTCGGGGCGTAAGCTAAGCCATGCGGGCGGCCAGGTGCGGGGAACACAGCTGGCTGCCCCAATTTCAACAGATGGCTGCCCAACGTGTGGACAACTGAGTCCACAGAAAGTCTGAGAAAGCTTGGGAAAGAGTAAAGCATGTTTTCTTGGTAGCAGCAGTTTCTCGGGGCTGCTCTCCTTGCTAGAGGCAAGCAAGCACTCTCGGCTAAGAGAGGTTTCCTGACTCAGCTTTAGCTGCAAAGCCTTGCAGCTCTTTTAAGAGGTCCTGCCACGAAACACTTAAACGTTGTTGACGAAAAGCTAAACGCATGGTTTTCGGTTTTCAGCCGTAGCAGGAAAAAAGCTGCGCTGTTTAAAAATGCCGGTTTTCTGGGCCACCCTGCCAGGGCAAACTCTGACTGTTTGAGGCAGGAGGGCTGGCTACAGAGAGAGGACTTGAGTGTTGTCTGTTGCAGCTTAATTGCTGGCAGGGACCTTGAAACACTGTAGACTTATGACACTGAACGCAGCTCTGGCCGGTACCTCAGTCACAAGGTTAGAATGGCAGAAAGTTAAGGAATGAGCTACATCTAGCCGGCAAAGCCACGCCTTTAGTCCTACTGAGATTGCTTGGTAAATTAAAAACTTATGTGGTCAGAAAAACAGAGAGAGATACAGTAAAGAGAGATTCAAAGATAAAGAAAATTTTTAAATGGTTTACAGTGTGTTAAAAATATATGCAAGCTAAAAGTAAGTTCTTAAGAAAAAAAATGGAAGAAAAAGAGAAGTTGGTTGTGGTAGTACACGCCTTTAATCCCAACACTTGGGATGCAGAGGGAAATTGACCTCTGTGACTTCAAGGTATGGTAGCACACGCCTTTAATCCCAGTGCCTAGAAGGCAGAGACAAACAGATCTCTGTGAGTTCAAGGTGTAGTAGCATACGCCTTTAATCCCAATGCCTGGGAGGCAGAGACAGGCGGATCTCTGAGAGTTCAAGAACAGCCTGGTCTACAGTGTCCAGGTAAGAGATATACACTTAAAAAACAAAGAGTTAAAAGTAAAAATAAATGAAATAGAGGTTAAAATAAAGCCGTACAAAGATGGAAAATACACAGAGAATCTTGATACTGTATGCTATTATGCTCTGTTTGAATCATTTGAATGCTGAGGAAGGACCAAAAGCTGCTAAAAGATATTTGTTTATAAATGCTGCTGAACTAATCCGAGATAGATCTTTTGAAAATGCTTCAGAAATTGGATGTAAGGATATGATACTTTGGAAAGGAGTTTCTTTTTTTGTTTTCACAGAGGATGAGGCCCTGTTCATTTCTTCTATTCCGATATGGTATGATGGACCACGCCCTCCTGAAGGTTTGCTGTGAATGCCTTCAGAAAATTGCTTTGCTCAACTGCCAACTGAGATAAAACTAGCACACAGGTTATACCATGAAAGACCTAATTAACAACGCCCCCATTCAGCAGGAAGCAGTTTGGAGAGATAACTGCGCCCATGTTCCCAAATATGGTTTATAAGTGTTCTTTTACATTTAAAGGGGGAAATGGTATAGGTATGAATAATTTGCATTGATATGGATTTTGCTTTAGTGATTTAAATTTAAGGTCAATTTTGTTATATGTACATGTATTTCTGATCCTGATTAAGGTATTGTGATTGTGTAGTTCACTTAAAAATGTAATGTATATAGGTTGTTAATGGATAATCATCGATAATGGTCAAGCTTGTAGTTATGTTAGTTAGATTTTCTAGATATATAGAGATATATTTTAGTTAGATAGGCATTCTTCATATCTTTGAAAGACTACAAAATAGGACATTTAATGTTTTAATAACTTAGGACTTTTCATGACAATGAGACACTCTGCTCCTGGCAGCACCAATCTACTTCAAGAGGAAGATGGGCATCGAAGAGGATCCTTATGGAGTTTGATAGCCATTTGGGCAAGAAACTGCTCTTGCCTGGACTATTGCATAAACTGGACACAGAGAACCCGCAGAGAGAGGACTACTGAACTTGCCTAAAGGTGAGATGATCTTTCGGGGTTCCTGATTCATGAAAGAGTCTGCAAGACATTCTTCAGGACAAGCAGATAGTGACTGCCTTTGAAATTTCCTGCTTTGTGGAATGTCTGCTGAAAACTATGGGCCTGTAGGCCGAAGACGGATGCCCCAACGGTACAGAGGAACTTTGGGTGACTGTACAGGCAGCGAGATGTCTCTGTCATTTCTAGAGTTTGAAAGTTGCTTATTTCTTGTTTGCTTAGGTGATATTGTATCTTTCTGTAGTCTTTGATGGAATTAAGAATAGTTAGTTATAGTTATACTTTTCTTTCCTTAGTTATGATAAAGATTATTGTAATTTTTACTTGATAACTGTTTTATGTAATTTTGCTATGTTAAAGTTAAAGCCTTTCCTTTTTGTTTAAACAGAAAAAGGGGAAGTGATGTGGGAGTGTCATATGAATCTGTTGATTTCATTGGTTAAAATAAAGACACTGCTTGGCTGGTCCTATAGGTTAGAACACAGGTGGGTGGAGTAAACAGAATAGTATGCTGACAGGAAGAGGAAGTGAGCTCAGAGAACGCATGCAGCTCCGCTCAGAGACAGCAGCCTCCTGTCTAGCGGGCAGACAGGATGGCCCAGCTCTCTGAGGCACGCACGCGATGAAGCTCCGACTCAAGATGGATGTAGGCTAGAATCTTCCCGGTAAGCGCACCTTGGGGTGCAACACACTTTATAAGAAATGGGCTAGTCCAGGTGCGAGAGTTAACCAAGAAGAGACTAGAAATAATGGGCCAAGCAATGTTTAAATGAATGCAGTTTGTGTGTTGTTATTTCGGGCATAAGCTAGCCAGGCGACTGGGGTGTTGGAGACGCAAACCCCGACGCCCCAATTTCAACAGCTCATCTACTGGAAACTCTTCAGAAGCAATGTTAGAATGTTTGCAAGAGCCTATGAGAATCTGCCCTGTGGACCAGTTCCTCTTTTTACTTATGAGCCTCTTCTCCATATGGCTCACTCCCATCACAGTGAACTTGCCTCATGTTGTCATTCAAACAGTTCAAATGTGCTAGCAGGTAAGAGCACTTTGACATGCTGATGCTTCTGCCTGAATTTATTCTTACTCTCCAGCCACATGACACATCTAAATCAGTTCTTCATCTTTGTTAATGCCACCATAGCAAAGAACCAGTTTTATCCTTGAGTGTTTCCAGTAATAATTACAACTTGGGGAGTTTGTATATCACAGCATCATTATCTTAAGATTTTTTGGATCATAATTCTTTCTGTTTATTTTATATTCAGTTCTTCATCTACTATTTGGCCTATAGAAGACAAATATAGTAAAAACACATTTGTGAGTTAATTCAGCAAACTGGGATCTGTGTTTATTTCCCCCAAATCTCATAAGATTTCAACTACTTCAATTGTCTCTATTCCTTTCTTGTAAATTCTTGATGCTATTTCACCAGAATATTTTCATAAAAAACAAAACAAATAAAAGTATTTTTTATTCACATATATAATTATATACATATGTATGCATATGTGATATGTGAATGCATATTATTTATGCATTGTATATGTATATATAAGCATACAATTATTAAATATTTCACTCCTTCTTACCTCACATACATTTATCATCTTCCTGGGTTTATCTTCCATTTAACTGATATCTTTCCTATGAATTAAACCAAGACTAGGCTATTTATATGGTAAACTAACTGAGACCTTGCATGGTTGGGAATTTTATTCACTTTGCCTTCACATTTAAATGAAGAATATAAATGCTGAAGTGTGAAGGTTTTCCTTACCCTCACAATTTATAAATATTACTCCATTATCTCGTTGCATGAAGGTTTAGCATTGAGAACTCCAATGGCTCTGCTTCTGTTGTTAATTTTCTAAATGTATGACATTGTCACAAGAGAATGAAGACTATAAAATTGTGGACATTTTCAAAATTATTAATTTTTCTTTTGAGCCAAAGTTTCTGTATAAAATTTCAATTTTACTATGCTAACAATAGCAACAAAATAGGTTGCTTAGTTACTGACCATAGACTCTCACATATCAATCATACTTTAATCTGTTTGTTTATTTTAATTATAAATTAGTTTTAGAAGATCCCCATGCAACAATTTAAGATTAGAAAATGTCTAATTATTATCAAAGTATCTAATTACTCTCTAATTATTATCAAAAGTTCTATAAGATTTTGTATATCAGTTTTCCATGTACTATAGTGTATCCATTTGCAATCTTGAATACAAGTTAAGTTAGGGGAATTACATTTTTATCTACACAAAGTAAATGTTTTTGCCCTATTGTTCTTCTGAACTAAAATCTCTAACATCTTATGGCAAAATTGTTATGCCCACATACATTTGCTAGATTTCCCATCATTTTACTTTAATTTTATGTTCTTTTAAGAACCCAGTGTCAGTCAGGCGGTGGTGGTGGTGGTGCACGCCTTTAATTCCAGCATTCGGGAGAAGAGACAACACAGCGTTCCAGATGTCCAAAACAGCCCCTGGGTCCTGGGAGGGGTTATAAAGATCTACCTACCACCAGCAACACACCAGTCTGCTCTGCCACTTACCTAACTTCAGGATCTGCAGAAGTTGACTCCACCATTTTACCCACTCCCCCGAAGTGTGGTAGCTGGAGGCAAGAGACAAACATGGACCAAGAAAGGAAATGAGGAGCACAGGCGTCCCTCTTGGCCCTTCCACATTTGATTGCTTGTTACTTCTGCCCCAAAGCACCCCAAAAGTCCCTCCCATGTTCACAAACATCTTAACTATTTAGTTTGTTTTTCTCTGCTTGAATTCATTCGCATCTCTCTTCCTTTTTCCTAGTTTCCTTTCCGTTGCTGGGATAAAACACTGCCCCAAATGACATAGTCATGAAAAGATTCGTTTGCTTAAACTTGTAGGTCATAGTCAATCACTAAGGGAAATCAGGGCAGCAACTGAAGGCAAAAACCTGAACTGGAGTTTAGCAAACATGAGAGAATGCTGCTTGCAAGATTCCTCTTGGCTCTTTCCCTGATCTTGTACAGCTTGCTTCCTTTTACAGCCCGGGACCACCTGCCCGGCAATGGGATGGGCCCCAGTGGGCTGTGTCCTTCTACATCAGTTAATAATCATGATAATCCTTTAGAGGCATGTCCACAGAGCAACCTGATCCAGCACTTCCTCAATTGAGGTGTTTCCTTTGAAATGGTGCTAGGCTGTGAAATGCTAAACCAGATATTAGAATTTTTATAAAAATCCTTACAATACATAGTAATTGATCTCTATTTAAGTTTCCAATATTTTTAAACACTTACACTATATTTTACCATAAACAAAACAATGTTTTCAGAAGGTGAAAAGAGTAATTACTAAAACTAGGTGCTGCCTTGTATTAAAATAGATTATCTGTGGCCATTTATTAGTCTCCACATAGGTAATCAGAGCTTAGAAGATAGATGTCAGAGAGACTGGGTTTGCATTTGTGTATCCTGTGGGAGCCTGTGGTCCCATCATATTCTTCTACTGTGTGGACAAGAAGGTCTAATTAATTACTCTTTGAGATTTCAAATATGTCACCGTAACCACTGTTCAACATTCTCCTGTGCTTTCTGAGACTGTGTGTCTCCACAAAGGATAAACAGTTTTTGTTTACATTGAGAGACAACACATGCAAGATCGAGAAGGAAATTTAATTACGTAGCCTAATCTTTAATTTTCTAGTTAGCAAATGAGTTTCAGATCTGATGTGTGATTTATTTATGGTCAAATGGACCAGACAAGGCCAACATTTCATATCCTTCAAGTGGTTTATTTTCTGTTTTGCCAACTATGTTCTAGTGGTTTACTGTTTTTTGTTGTTTTCATAAATAAGGAAATTCAAGAATTTTAATAGAATGAGGATGTAATCCATACATTAATAAAAGAATCTAATTAATTCTCACATGGCAGTGAGTCCCCGGGTAGAGCTTCTTTATTCTCCTTCCAAATTTCTTTGTTTACCAAATAAATACTGAGTTTTTGTTACATGACAAGAGTCTAGCAATAAATAGTGTAAAAAGAAGCCTAAGCCCATTGCTCCCCCAGTCAGCTCGTAAGTCTATTTTCACCTAGATTTTATATTACATAAATTAACCTTAAATGACACACAGTTTTGTCTCTACTTTAGTCTTTACCGCTTCACTCAGTGGAGGAAAGGAAGATTCCTCATTTGCTTTTACCCAATTATAGCCCTGTTTCCAATGAGAAAAGTTCCTTAAAATTCAACTTTAAATCATTTTAAATGACAGTTGTTCTATTGTTCATATTTTTAATTAAAGAAGATGGGAATTTGTACAAATTGATTTGATAGACAGCAAAATTTTTATAAAAAAAAGCAAATACATCTGTTCAATACTTAGAAGATTCAAAACAAAGTAGAAAATGAGGTTGGCTAATTTGGTACATGGGGATGCAGGGCATGAGGGAGACAAGGACGGCCAGAGAGAAGCAAGCAAGAGTCCTAATAAGCATGATGACTAACACTGGAATTCAAGTCATTCTGATCTAAGCCACAGTGTGTTTTTCATGACAAAAATAAGTCCCCTCTCCCTAACATTCTTATGTTCAAAGAAATTGATAATTTAAACACTTTATAATTAACATATAAAATGTTCTCTGAGAATTCTCTTTTTCATTCATTTTGCTGAAGTGAGGTCTTGAAAATGATAAGCGTGAAAATTATTCCTGATGAAACCTTGGAGTAGAACAAAACTCATAGGTACAAATGGATGAATTGTGCTCAGAGCTCCAGTTCTGCAGTCCTTAGAGAATGAAATATTATTATGCCATTATCTGAAAAGGGTTTAATTATATTCCCATTATATCCATCTGCTTTAAAACCCTTATCATCCCAGAACATGCTGAGAAATCCACTTTCCCCAAACATTCAACCTACAGAATCCCTTGTGTAAATCTTCAAGTTTCAATGGCATATAGAAGCCAATGAGGCCTCTAGATCCTTTGCCTTGGTTTTTCCTTTGCCCCACCTACAACAAGAAAAGCGAAATCCCATTAACTCTAAGTAATCTGGAAACCAATTTTATACTGTATGATTTATTCATTGTTTATTCATTTTACTGAAGGATCTTTTAATTCTGCATGCTCATTTCCTAAAATAATTTGTTAATTAATTAACAATATAAACATTATTTTTGAAAGCTAAACTAGCCACCTTCTGAATTGTGCTAAGAAGTCCAAATCAGAAAGTATTCCCAAAGAGCACATTACTAACTGTAGGTTATATAGCCTTTCAGAAGTTAAGTGGTTAAAATCAGGGGGACACAGCTAACTAAATGAGTGTCATATACGGCATCATAGGATGGTGAACATCAGCAGCATTTTTACAGAATGAATGGCTTTCTCCACTTCAAGTAAGCAATAGGAAGAGAATGAAAGTATATTCGATGTTACACAACATCTTAAAAGGACAAAGACATGAGTCATGAACATCTTAAATACATTAAAAATATTTTTTGTCTGAGCCATATGTCTTTTCATACATAAAATGTGTTTGAAATATTACTAAAATTAAACAATTAAAGAATGATTATTATTAGACATACATGTATAGAAGTCTATACCAATACTTTGTTAAAAAGAAGAGTTTGAATTTTAAAATCTTAGTTATTACTTGAGTATGTGTATATGTGTGAAAATGTATGTGAGCATGTGTTTCAGTGTGAGAATTGTGTGTGAGAGAGAGCATGTGGGGTTTGAGAGGTGTGTGTGTGTGTGTGTGTGTGTGTGTGTGTGTGTGTGTGTGTGTAAAGTTGCGAAAGTGCCACAGCACTTGTGTGAATTTCAGAGCCCACTTTTCTGGACTCAGTTCTCACCTTCACTTTGTTCAGAAAGAGACTCTTGTTTCATTTCTCTGGGCTATCCGGTTAACAAGCTTCTTGTCTCTGACTACCACACATGCTGTGATTATAGATGCCCTCCACAGAACCAGATAAATCATTTGAATTCTTTTAACTGTCTAACAGATTTATTCCTCCTCTTGTTTCTCCACTTAATTTACAAACAATACATAGTATTCATCACTTGGCATTAAAGAAGGCTTTGAGGTGTCAATAGACAAAGAATAACATACCTATGTTTGCTTCGTTAAATATCCCTTACCTACAATAGATTTTAATTCTCCCATAAAGTGAGATGAAGGCCACAGGTAGGTTCATTAGGTTGCCAGAGTGCAGGATGAAATGAAGGCTTTATCCTTCCAAACACATCACCTCCTAATCACTTGCTGTCATTTCTGCCCTCACCTGATAGATGGTAAATGGGTTACTCTAGGATACTCGCTCCAAAGATCTCTTTCATTCTAGATTCTTGTACCTGGTTCCCCAGCACAGACACCTGCCATGGCTCAGAAGTAGTAACACATTTTCTGAGAGTTTCTTCCTGGTTATAGCATCAGCCTCTGTGGGTTTTCTGCATCCTTTCCACAGCACTGTAAATCATTACATAACCATCTTTTAGGAATAGGATATTATATTATACTTGTCACCTACTTTCTGCCGGAAACCTAGCTCACAAAAAAAAAAGTACCCTTTTTTTTTTATCTAGATTATAAATTCTCTCTCTGCTCCCTGCTCCAATTCATTCCAGTAAATTTATATTACTACTGTATGTTTCATTTTTGTTTTGAGATATTCTTTGATGACTCCCAGTAGACATAATGTTAATCCTTTTCCATCAATTTCCCATTTTGATAACAAAATTGTTATGCATCAGAAAAAATAAATTGAACTTCAAGTAGCACTGTTTTGAATTCTATTTTTTTAAGTATGAAAGCTAAATGGTCACCAAATGAGCAATTTACACTTGGAAAACAGTTCCAATTATCAGGAGCCAAGTTTCCAGGATTCTTTTAGGTGGTATTTGTAGCATATTAATTTTCTTTTAATTATATGGAAGAGCATACAACATGAAATTAAAATGAAATACAATATCTCTTTAGGAAATGACAAAGTCAGTCCCTGAATTAGCATTGTGTGTTTCTCCAAAAACCTGAAACTACGGTTCATATTGTGTGTTTTAAATGAGTGGATTCCTAGTGGGTTTCTACAAAACAATACATGTAAAATTAATTAGGACATAGATGGATAATTCCATGTAATTATTCATAACACACCCAGAGGGGAAAAAATCTAATTTCTTACCATGACTTATGCCCCTTACTCTTTTGACTTGGCTTTAAAGAATGTTTTAAAAAAAACATTTTCCCATAGTAAGGATGGCAGCTATTTTTTAATGAAGTCAAAGCAAATAATTTTTCTCTTCTTAAGAAAATATTAATAATTGAATAAATAACAATTAATGAAATGAGAAATTTTTAGGATCAAAAATTGATACTGTGCAATTTTTGATATCAAAGCTGTGGCCTTGCCCAGCTATGGCAGATTAGTCAGGAGTGATGAGTTAGATAGCTTCATATTTATATGTTACCTTTTTGTTGTTGCTGTTTGAAAGTTTCAAGTTTATTTAGTACATGTATTGATAATATTCACCCCCTCTCCCAACGTTTCTCAGAACTATCTTCCCTTTCCTACCTTCTCTACTTATATATATATATTTATTTAATTAAAAATTTCTGCCTCCTCCCCACCTCCCTTTTCCCTCCCCCTCCCTCCACTCCCTACTTCCCTCCCCTCCCCCTCCCTCCCCAGTCCAAAGAGCAGTCAGGGTTCCCTGCCCTATAGGCAGTCCAAGGTCCTCCCCCTCCATCCAGGTCTAGGAAGGTAAGCATCCAAACTGGCTAGGCTCCCGTAAAGCCAGTACATGCAGTAGGATCAAACCCAGTGCCATTGTCCTTGGCTTCTCAGCAGCCCTCATTGTCCACCATATGCAGAGTCCGGTTTTATCCCATGCTTTTTCAGTCCCAGTCCAGCTGGCCTTGGTGAGCTCCCAATAGATCAGCCCCACTGTCACAGTGGGTGGGTGCACCCCTCGTGGTCTTGACTTCCTTGATCATGTTCTCCCTCCTTCTGTTCCTCATTTGGACCTTGGGAGCTCAGTCCATTGCTCCAATGTGGGTCTCTGTCTCTATTTCCATCCATTGCCAGATGAAGGTTCTATGGTAATATATGCAAGATATTCATTAGTATGGCTATAGGATAGGGCCATTTCAGGCTCTCTGTCCTCAGCTGCCCAAGGACCTAGTTTGGGACATCTCTCTGGACCCTTGGGAACCTCTCTAGAGTCAAGGCTCTTGCCAACCCTAAAATGGCTCCCTTAATTAAGATATATACTTCCCTGCTCCCGTATCCATCCTTCTATTATCCCTATATGTTTTAACCCTTCAAGATCAATTTGTGCTGCCCAGATATTTGTACATATGTGGTTTTCCACTGGAGTATGGCCAAATAACCAGGGACTTCACCCTTGGGGAAAACTGTCTTTGTTTTACCCAGCTGCTAATCATTGACATTGGCTTATACATTATCTTGCCACATTTCTTAAACTGAGATAACTGAGGAATGAATAAAAGATAATTATAAACAAGAGATATGATCAATTATCTGAAAGAAACACTTCATTCTTAGTGAATGACCATTTAAAAGCAATTATATACTTTATATATAAAGTATATAAACACATAATAATGGTATCCAGCATTTATGAGCACTTCATATTTTATATACTACTTTATATCCATCTCTTATTAGTAATTTTAATGGAAATGAAATATATGGTGTTATTTATTAGGACATGGTTATTTTCTATGTATGCCAAAAGGAAGATCAAAGAGAATGTCGGAGTAACAAAACAGAGGAACAGTTATTGCCTATACACAGTATCTTGGAAGATCAAACATGGAAAGGACATAAGGGTTCCATCCATGGACCACTGAGAGACTGTGGCACGTTGGTGAACAGAGAAAGTTCCTGTCTTTTACCAACTCTGAGCTGGTACCTACAAGGCTGACCAGGAGCAGTAATGGAAAGACACCAACTAGGTTTCTAGGGATCAACAGCCGATAAGCAGAACGAACAATGCTCCCTATAAGAGTTGAGGGTCCTCTGATGAATAAGGATGTTGAACATTTCCTTAGGTGTCTTTCAGCGATTTTAGATTGCTCTGTTGAGAGTTCTCTATTGAGATCTATACTCCATTTTTTTTTAAACTGGATTGTTTGTTTTTTTGATGACAAACTTCTTGAGTTCTTTTTATATTTTGGAAATTAGACCTCTGTCTGATGTTGGGTTAGTGAGGATCTATTTCCATCCAGTAGGCTGTCATTTTGTCTTGTTGATTTTGTCCTTTGCTTTACAGAAGCTTTTCGGTTTCAGAAGGTCCCATTTATTAATTGTTTCTCTCAGTGTCTGTGCTATTGGGGTTATATTTAGGAAGTGGTCTCATGTGCCAATGTGTTCAAGTGTTCTTCCCACTTTCTCTTCTATGAGGTTCAGTGTGGATGGCTTTATCCCGACAAATTCCCACCACTTCCCCTATCCCCCTTTTAGCTAATGATATTAAAAATTGTCTCTTATGCAATGACTGTTAGAATCCCATGACTGACTGTAAGTTTCTTGTTCACATGTTTGATTTTACTCTCTTTCTAGAGTTACAGTTGTGACATGAGATTTTCATGTAATTCACCTTGTAAAGCAGACCAGGCTCTTACACGATTACAAGGAGTTTCCTCAGGCTTGCCCTCATGTTGATTTTCTAGACTGCCTATCCCCTACTCCTACCCTCCTTTTGCCTCCCTGCTTCCTTCTCCATTCATATATTTTTGCATGACATCTTAGGAACTCCTACGACAATAATAAAAGATCTATGTGATGCAGTTACACTTTTTTTTCACACTAAGGACCATTCAGAGACTTTTCAAGTAGATTTAAAAAGTAAAAATGACCAAAATACTTATTTTGTTAGAATAAGAAAGAAGCTTACTTCACTAAATAATAATATACATCATTCCTGAAAAAAAAATTAGAAATAATTGATTTGTGAGCCTAACCATGGAAACAGTCTCATATAAAGTCTCTTAGGAGGAAAACCCTAAAATATAGATAACAAATTTAGTATTTTTTCTGGAAGCAACAGCCTGAACATGTCACGTATACCTGGGAGGGTACAATAGCAGTGGGTGCAGCTCAGGTGAGCATTTCCCAAGATCACCCGGTCTTGCCCAGCTGATCACTAATTGCCATTTGATTTTAGCATCTCACAGCTTTGCCATTTTTATGTTAATTTGGGGCATATGTTATTATTGCCGTGTTTCCAAAATACAACTCATTTCCACAATGCTGTCACGATTTTTGCTACAGCTTAGAAAGAAACAAGGATGAATATAATGAGAATGAGTTTGAAGCCATGTGTGTAGGTGCAAGCATTGCATATACTTGGGTATACTGAGGACACTAAGAGGAACTGAGGTAAAGCTATGAAACATCTCTTCAGTTTATGCAGCTATGCAGTATGTGCTCTAGAGATCTGAAAAGGTGTAGTCAACCATTCTCAATAAAAACTCAAATGAAATAACATTAAGCTAGCATGTATCGTATGAATAGATAAAAATATGACATTTAAAATATTTTATAAACATTCACAAAGAGGAGACTATGTACACAAATGGCCACTTAGGATCTGTGTTCTCTGATATCCTCAAGCTCTCAGCACCTCTGGAGCTTTCTTTTGCTTGACATTAAAATTATTTTACATCGATTTCTCTACGGAGTGAGGGGGTGGAAGTGCATTTTACTAAAATAGCAATCTCCAAGCTGTGGGGAGGGTCAAGGTTAAGGAATGTAATGGATGTCTACGGAGGATGGTTGTAAGTCAGCTAATAAATTAGAGCTGGAAGATGACAACTGTAGGTGTCTGTCCTCTGTATACTCCTAGAAAAGTAAGTTACCACCATGGTTATCAAAGATTATGCACCACTTGAAGATGGGCTTGCAGATCAGCTGATGACAGACATTCTCCTTGGATCACCACAAGTCCTTCATAGGACGTGCTTGTCACTGAAGAATCATAAATAAAAATAAATTAAATTGATTCTTTCTGTAAATTGCTCTGCAAATAACACATCAGCAAAGTAACTTTTAAACAGTGAATAAAAAGGAAATACTTGTGTTTATTTGTATAATTTATAAAATAGAATCACCATTAGAAAATTCAGCAAACATGCAGTGAAATTTCTTACAAACTATCGGTTATGTGAACATTAAGTGAACCACTTCATCTAAATACACATGTTTTGGATTTCGTTATGAAACATTTCAGATATACAAAAAGACATAAAAATTTAATATAACCCATACGTGTGACCTGTAACTTAACTTAAAGCATTTTAAACACTAGTTATCCCTCCATTTCTCACTTAAATGTATTTTGATCAATTTTAAGTGTCTCTTTACATTATATTATCCTAAAAATTGCTAATAGAATATGGTTTTGCTTGGCTTACTTTAAATTCCATACAAATTATATCATATTATCCTAAATAATATATTTAATTCAGCATTGTGTATAGAAATAATACAAGTATCATTAATCCATTAATTTTTAGTGCTTCATAGTGGCATACATATAAATGGTTCCTGTAAGCATCTTAATATATATCTTATGTGTACAAGAGTTTCTGTGATGTATATTATAACTCAATGGTTCTCAACTTTCCTAATTCCTGTGACCCTTTAGTACAGTTCTTCACATTGTGGTGACTCCCCAACCATATCATTATTTTGTTACTATTTCATAGCTGTATTGTTCCTATTTTAATGACTCATAAACACCTGATATGCAGGTATCTGATAAGCAACCCCTAAAGTAGTCATAACCCACGGGTAGAAGACCACTGTTATAGACTTAAATACATAAATCAATGCTCATGAATCTAATATTGCTGCTTTAATTATCTTTCTTTTTCATTATTTATTCTTTCATATCATAGCTAACAATGAACACTTGATAATCTGATTTCCATTTTCAAATCAATCTCTGTTTGGATTTCCCTTCTGGCTATATTCTTCCATGTAATAGGCCAAACCAGCTTCTTTACTAACCAATGGTAATAAAATATACTCACAACATAGAAAGGGGCAATCCATGGCTGCGAGACAGAGAGAAAGAAGGCGAAGTCAGGAAGATGCCAGCAACCACTGGAGGAGTAAGGTGCCAGAGCATTACCGGAACCATGGAGCACATGGCAATATACAATTTATTAGAAATGGGTTAATTTATATGTAGAGCTAGCCTGTAAGAAGCCTGAGCCATTGACCAAACAATTATAATTAATATTAAGCCTAAAATTATTACTTCATAAATGGCTGCAGGGAACTGGCAGGTGGGAGAGAAACCTGTCCAGCAAGATGCGACAGAGAAGACTTGTAGCTACATCTCTCTACAGGAGATAGATACTACCCTAGTTGGGATTGCTATCATTGTGACAAAATAACAGGTCCAAAAGCAACCTGTGGAGGAAAGGATTTATTTGGCTTACATAGCCAGAGTACAGTCAATGAAGGAAGCCAAATAAGGAACCCAAACCTGTTAAGAACCTGGAGGCAGGAGCTGATACAAGAGCCATGAAGGGTGCTGTTTACCAGCTTGCTCAGCCTGCTTTCTTATAGACCTAAATACCCCCAGGCTAGGGATAATATACTCCCAATCATCTGCTCTCACCCCATATCAGTAACTAATTATGCAAATGCCTTACAGCTGGATCTAAGGGAGGTGTTCTTTCAACTGAAGTTTCCTCCTTTCAGAAGACTCTGGCTTGTGTCAAGTTGACACAAAACTATCTAGGACAGATATCATCACAGAAAAGTATAACCGGACACAATGCAGAGATCAATTGATCATAGGGGAGCCCAGCTACATTTAATGACTACATCTACATTACAGCTTTTGAAATTTTGGGGTTACTCAGTAGAGAAATGAAAAGAAATTTAGATCTCAAAGCAACACAAACAATCCTCATCAGATGAGAGAGATTTTTCTGTCCTCATGTGCCAACTGTTCCCATAAGTGTAAAAACTTGTAGAAAAAACTATTATGACTTTTCTCCAGGTATCTGTCCTATATGCTCTGGAAACCAAGATAGAGACCTGGCTTCCCCTGGTTTGTCTTCATTTCAACCCAATGACAGAAAGATATCTCATACTGATGAGTAGGTAGAGTTAGTATTGATAGCACAGCCTTCTCCGAAAGCAGTTTACAGATTTAAGGCAATCTCAATAAAGAGTCCCATGCCATTTTTCACATAAATAGAAAGAAATCATAAAATCCAAGTGATGTGATTAGTTTTAGTGGTCAACATGACACAGTCTTGAATCACCTGGGAACCGTTTCATTGAGAAATTATCTCCATCACCTAAGTCTATGAACACATCTGTAGAAGTTTATCTCAATTACGTCAGCTGATGTGGGAAGACGGACACTGTGGGCAACATCATTCTCTAGGTTAGGATCATGAACTGTATGAGTTGAGATGGTGAATTTAGAACTAAGTGCACATATATTCTCTGTACTCTACTCCTGATTATAGATAAGACATAATCACTTTTAAGACGTCCTCTACTGTGAGTGCTCTTCTCCAATGGCTGATGACTTGAATAATTAGTTAAAATAATCTTTTCCCCCTGAGTGACTTTTTGCCAGGGTGTTTTATCAAAGCAACACAAATGAAACTAGGACCCAGGGAAACAAAAGATCAATAGTCAAAGCAATCCTGAGGGGAAAAAAGATAATTCTGAAGGCATTACTATATCTTAAATTAAAACATTTTATTTTTAATACAAAGACACAGTAAAAAAAAAAAGTATAGTAGTAGAACAAAAAGACATGTAGATGGATATAATATAACACAATAGAATTGAAAGGAATGGATGGCCCAGACTAACACCCACTTAATTATAGCCAGAAAAAAAATATACACAAAGAAAAAGACCATCTTCAACAAATGTTTCCAGAAAAAACGAACAGCTACATGGAGAAGAGGAGAACTGAGCCCATAGTTCTCACCCTACAAAAAAAAAAAAAATCAACTTCAAGCAGACTGAAGACTTCAACTTAAAACATGAAACTATGAAATTGCTAGAGCAGTGGTTGTGACCTTCCTAACACTGTGACCCCTTAGTATAACCCCTTCATGTTGTGGTGACTCCCAAACATAAAATGATTTTGTTGCTACTTTATAACTTTAATTTCGCTACTCTTATGAGATAGTAATGCAAATATCTGATACACAGGATATGTGACCCTTGTGGAAGGCTCATTCAACAACTCCTCAAAGCGGTTATGACCCACAGGTTGAGAACCACTGTGCTAGCGAGAAGGCAGGAAGTCACCATTAGTCGTAAGTAACTACTTTCTAAATAGGACTCCAGTCACTCAGAAACTGAGAACAATTGGCACGTAGTACTTAGTACTTTGTAACGTTAAGAAGCTTCTGTACAGTAAAGGAAATCTGCAGAATAAGAGGAAATCTTCAACAACTTTATTTCCGACAGAGAATTAATGTCTAGAATACATAAGGAGCTAGATATACATAAGGCATATAAAGAAAAGAGTAACCTAAATAAGTGGTTGTTATTCATTAATTCTTAATGATGTCACGACCATGTGTTTCTGATACAATGTGGCATCAAGGAATACCAGTGAAGTGATATCTTGCCCAAATATACATCAGAGGAAACTGGTTTCAGAGCTTTACAAATTTAGATACATTCTCTGCAACACGTTTTTATGCTATAGCCCAAAACTGATACAGCTATAGATTCAAAGAAATTGTAGAAACACAATGAATAATTTTCATGAATGAGATCCTTAACATAAAAGCATACTAGTAGAATGACTGATGAAACATAGACACATTCTAGTCAGTTAAGTGGTTTTATCTTTTTTGTTTGACAAACACACCATAATAATATAAGGCTGAAGACTTGCAGACTACTGAAATTAAATGAGGTTTTGAGAAAACGCCTCTTTGTAACATTTTTTCCATTCAAAGTTAAACTTTTGTTTATCTGTTTGTTTGTTTGTACAAAGAAATACAAAGAAATACCTGAACCTATAGAACAACGACAAAAAATAAAAATTAAAAGGGGAATCTGGCAAATTTCAGGTTAAGATAATACAAGACTTATATTTTCATTTGGCCCAAAGGACCAAAATTATCAAATTTCCTTTTCTAAAATATGACCCCCAAAACCCGGATTTCACAAACAATGATGATATACACAAGACCAGACTACCTTTGACCTCATCAGTGAGTTGACCAATGTTATCTTTATTGTTTTTGAATGATTCAGTAGAAAAACATGTTACACAAGCTTAATTTTAACTTTAATTTTAATAATGATTTATTCAAGCAAGAAGATTTCAAGGACATTGTCAAAACTGTATTTGTGAAGCTGAGAGAATATTTTTAATTTGTTTTAATTATATTCCTATTTCTTGCACATTCTAGCCATGGAAGGCACATAGTAATAACTAATAACTTGGTTGCTATGGTTACTCTGCAACTATGATGTAACAAAGAAAATTATTAAAACTTTTTATAAAGAGGCAAATATAGCTTAGCTTTGCAAAAAGTCATTAATAATTTCAGGGCAGAAAGATGAATGTATTTATATTGCAAACTCAAAAAACATATATTAAGGGGCAAAACTATGTGCCCTTGAGAAATAGAACTTCCCTTCCGAAATGAAAGCAGTTTCAGAATCATTATGGTAATCATCCCCTTGCATTCAATGTGTGAATATATTTGCATAGGATGGCACTTAATATTGAATATACAAAAAATATGGGACAAAAGCAGCAAATGGAGTCTGTGTGATGAATAAGAAAGTGTACCCAATAATGGCCATAGGGTGGTTGAAGGTACAAAATCCCTCAATCTGCTTGTCACTTTGTATTTACACACTTCATCCCAGAATTGAAAAACTATTTTGTGCAAATGTTCTTCTTCCTTGGTGATTTGTGTAAATTGTATTAGGAAGAAGGGGTAGCCTCCGATATCTGTAAAAGTTCAAGATGGGATTTTTGAGTGAGTAATATATTTGTGTGTGAACAGGTGCATGGACTTATACTCATGGCCGGAGTGGCCAGTGGTTAACATCAGATGGCTTCTATCACTCTTTACCTGATGTTTGAGTTATGGTCTGTCACTGAACTTGGATCTAACTTATTCAGCTGGATGTATGGTCAAACTCCTCAGGCCCGCAAGTGAGTATTGCTGAAAAACGGTCCCATACCCAGGTTTTGTGTGTGTGCTGGGTATCTGAGCTCAGGTCTTCACGGTTTCAGAGCAAACATGTTTCTCATTGAACTACACTACCCTTCAGCTTGAAAAATCCAAAATTTTAGTACAGCTTTGATTTTCATGGAAATCTTTGACTCTTTTTTTATGTTAAAATCCTTAGAAGCATTGATGTCAGAAGCTGCTGCTATGCCTCATCTTATTTTCCAAATGCTGTTACTGGATGTCTTGCATACATATCCTGGGAAGACTGGCCTCTGGCTTCTTCTTTTCCCCGGACAAAGCAGTATTGGGGTAGCTTTTTTTTTCTTTTTTTTTTTTTATTTAAGGCTTTAGGTTCAGAATTTTAATCCAGTGAGCCCTTCTCCCATAGTAGGTAGTCAATATAAAGAGTTTAGCTTGCCTTCATCCTTCCTGAAAGGATCTTCATTACATTACTTATGAGCTAACTTCATCAAACAACAGATGAGAAAACTGCTTTGCTTATTTTCAGTCAGTGTCTGGTATTAAAATTGCTTGGCTTAAATAATACAAATATCTGCCCAAATTAGAATTAAGTAAAGGGGTCTAAATTTAATTTTGAGAGAAGGAATTAAATTGTGAATAAATAAAATTAAGAGGGAGGGAAATACTGAAAATAAAATTTATGCCAAGAGAATTTTGTACTTTTTTGATTCCCATATGCAAATCGTTTTCTTCCGAACTATCATCGTCCTTCTCAGATGCTTCAACTTTGCGCTATTGCGTGTCTTAGGAGCACAAATCCTGTTTCCAAATGGAAAATGTTTGGCAATCCTTGTCTAAGGTCACTTCAGTTGACTTCAAATGCAAGCCATTGATCGGTGACTCATCTGAGATTTCCACCTACATCCTGGTTTCCTTCTGCTGTCATAAATAAATGTAGCAATTATTGATGCCAGAGGGTATAAACTGTCCTTTGAGGAATCCCAGTTTCTGAACAATGAACTTTTCTAGGACACATCTGCAATACAGTTAAATACCCATTAAATGTCATACACCTTCTTCAGCTTGATAATGTAATGAAAAGAAAATGAATCAAAAGTACTGACCATGTTTTAAAGACCCATGGGAAACCAAAGATTTACATGTCTTTTATAGGAAAATATATTTATTTATTTATTTTTTTATAAAAATTTTATTTATTATTAAATTTATTATTTATGTAGCACTTGATTCTTTTGGTTAATAACAAATTTACTCTTGGCATTTAGTAATAGTAATATATAGAATATTCAGTTCATAGGTAGTTCAACTCATCATATACCTGACTTAAGATTTATATGTAAAAAGTTTTATCCTGTTGAATATACCTATGGAAGAAGTTTAGTATAAAAGAAGGAAACATGATTTTATTTAAAAATAGAAATGTTTTTCTATGGGAAACATTTTTTTATTAACATGTTTTACAAAACCTCTTAAAATTGTGGACAATTTTAAGAAAAGAGAGGTCCGAATAGGAAAAAAATAATGTTCTCCATAAACCTTGTTTTTTTAAATTCATATGTTAGCGGAAAATTAACATTAAAATCAGATGAATATCTCTTCAGACTGTGCCATGGGAAGATATTTTTAAACATATAACAGAAATTAAAATTGCTTCAAGATATCAAAGGATTCCAGCATGTCTCTTCTGTTGAAGAGAATCATCTCACTAGTCCAACATTTAAACACGAAAATCTTCCCTTGAGTCAGGCATTGTACTCACCTAGTAACCAATGAAAGGAAACATCAATTGGTGAAAGACATATGTGACAAAAACAGCTTAAAACTTCTCTTTCTCTAAACATGAAACAATCTACCCAGAAATAACTTGGAGCCTGACTTCTTTAGATAATGGAGAAGACAGTAGGAAAGATCTTGGCAGTACACTCTTTGTTGTTCTTTCTCTGACACCAGCCTGAGGAATTTTACTCTTGTTTCTTGAGGCTCATTAAATGGCCTGTTGTGTTGTAAAACTAGCAGCCAGTGTTGCTGCCAACAAGGCCTATCTTTGTCTCTGGAGCTTTCCTGGTGTCTTTCTCTTCTAATTGCCCTGTGAAAGTGCAGCTTTGAGATCTGGGGAACAGCTAATCTCTCCTAAGTGCTGGAGCAAGAGAGAGTTTACAGAATGAACAGCAATCCAATATGGGAAGCAGATGGCTGCTCCATGTTGTGGCTCCTAGTAAGGACACCCTTCCTTGACGACCTGCCAGATAGGCAATGATGACTCTATTAACACATTATCTCTGTTAGTTAAATGGCTCTTGACATTGAACTAAGCTGTAGACAGTTTACATGATCATATTTTGCACTATTAGCCATCAGTCTCTCTAAGAAAGTCTTTAATTGCTTGAGCATCCGTGGCAACTTCAGTAATTCTTTGAATTTCAGTTTTAGAGAGTTCAAAAGAATAAATGAGCTCTTGCAATGGGACCATTTTCACTTTCTGAAGGTACCGTTATTTTGGAAATATTTTAGACCTATAATCTGTATGTTTTATAAGCGAATGTGTCTCTTTTTTATTTAATATTTTATAAAGTAAGCTTTATTAATTGTAGAACAGTGTAGATAAAATGTAAGGACTTGTACCGTTTTAGGCAGTTTATACAGAGGAGTTGACAGTGTGGCGTATTGGTATCCTGACAAGGTCAAGCAAATACACCTTTCTATTTTTATTGATTAAGATATGGAAGGAATGGAGCACTTGAATAAGCTGAAAAGAAGTATATCTATCGTAGGCTAATAGGTTATCACCTAAGAGACAAAGACATGAAGCAGGAGCTAGGATATGATTAGCCCTGAATAATGGATTCTGAAGTCTAGGATTTATCTTTATAAAGAAGAGGTTTGATATTTCTGGTAAAAGCATTCTGGCTTATTAGATTCATAAGACCATTTGTTTTTGCGGTTATTATAATTCATACAAATTGTCTGGCTGTGTAATTGACTTGCGGGACTTGTAGAAAAAAATAGAGATCTTGGAAATGAAAAATATTATTTTCTACTGGAGTTTACAGAGTTCTCTCTTTGCAACAGTTCAGCCATTCTATTTCTTCTTCCCTATGTGTAGGAAAGTCTACAATTTAAAGAAGTGTTGTCTATTGGGGAGATGCATATCTATTCAGCTTCCCTAGAATTCTACAGTTTAAACATCATCATAGAAAAAAAAAAAGAAAGCAAAGAGTCTATTTTATTTAGGTCAACATTTGCATAGCATCTTCCACTTCACCCCTACATCCCCAGTCCTCCAATAGGTCACTGGTTTGCTAATTGTTCGGCACAGCCTTGGTTTTAATCACCTGATCCATCAACAGGCCTACTCACACTTCCTTTATTCATCTTGTCAGTAAGTGACATTCTTGGTAATGAAAACAACAAATCTATTGATAGCATCCTTCCATGGAGTGGAAGGCCTCCTACATTAGCTCTGTCTTGGAAACCAGTCTATTCTATTACAATTGACCTTCTCTTGCTGATTACCACACAAATCATAGTCCTTTGCTCCCCTCCCCATCTATTAGAGTATTGCTCCTACAGCCTTTCAATTGCCTGACTGCAGTTGGTAATTGGATTCATGTTTGAAGCACAGCGCTGTGAGGAAAAGCCTGGAATAATTCAAACGGAACACCCTGGCCTAAGGCTGAGACCATATGTTACACTCAGATTTGTGTCAGTGAAACTTATTGCTTTAGCAACAAGAAAAGCCATTCAAAATGTCATAAAATTTTGTTTTATTTTAGAAGCTAATTTACTTAGAACTGTCGGCATCAGCTAATGTACACAAAATCGTGATAGTGAAGGGATAGAGACACTGTAACATGTCTAAAGAAAAAGGAAAGTGTGGGTAAACTGCACTGTCTCTCCTCTGAGTATCATACTTTGCCACAAGTAGCTTTGAATTATATAATGTAAAAATTAGAGACTGCCAAAAAGCCAAATGTCTGGCAGCTATCTTTCCTTCAGTATTTACTATTCCATGTATGTCTGTAAGCATTTTATTCTATATCATTTTATAAATTGATGAGCTTTTCTATTCTACTTTAATAAAAGAAAACAGTTTCTTAATAAATTTATTTAGCAACAGAATAGTACACATCTATGCAGGTATCCACATGAATGCGACTAAATGCTCCTTTGCCTTGTGGTTGATAGGGTTTTAATTTCCTGGCAACCCAACTGGCTTCCTCTTGTCTCATGTTCTGAAACACGAGTCTTAGGAAATGTTTACAGCTTCTGAAATGCTAGAGAGAGAAAGCTGTTCTTTGGAGAAAAATCAGTTTTGTTGATGTTGTTTTTTTTATCACTAAACCATGACATCTTGTCAATAGCCTCTGACTACATTCATAACTTAAACTCTTAAGAAATGCTGGTGTTTATAGGGATTACTCCAGCAATAGCTGGTTGATCCTTGGATTACCCAAGCACTCATCTTACCATATTTTTGCATACAATAGTTGTGAATAATCACATTTAATTTTTTTCAAAAGGACATAAGCAATGTGACATAAGCAAGGATTTAATTTTTTTGAAACACTGAAATATGGAGTCTTATCTATGAAGACATAATCATAGTACACTTGATTAGCTCCTGCACAGATGGAGAGAAGTAAATTGGCCATATTTATTATATGTATTCTTAAAATGATTTTGGGTGTATATCTGAATGGGAATAAACTTGATTATAACAAAGCAAATATTCCAAAGAAATGGCTAAGCAAGTACATACTTCTCCCTGTTCTCACCACATATGCCCAGGAACTAAAAATATGTATAATTTTATAACGTGCTTGAAAACCCAGCACTACCTGCTATCTGCTTCATTCCGGAAAGATGATGGCAACAATCCAAGCGGCAAAGTGTTCGCGGTTTGTTTATATTTTACTGGCTTATAAAATAACTTTCTGTTTGAAAGGCCTTAGTGGCACAACTTAAAAAGATTCTTTTGGAAGGTTTAGCGGGCAGAAAGTAAAGCAAGCTAATAAAAGACTAAATTAACTTAGCTCGGTTATTTCCAGAAGGAGTTGTCAGATAATTATAATATAAATAACTGCTCTCAGAAAACAGGCAGGCTGCAGTGTAAACTTCTAATGTGACTAAGGAAGAAAGGGGCTTTTATACTTACCTATCTGGAAGTTCACAGATTTTTTTTTCCTTTTTTTAATTAATGAGACAAATCTGTTGAAAAAATTACTTGTGCCAATGAAGCTTATCTCTGCACAAAGCATCTGTCGATTGGTAGATTTTGTTTTTCAAAATGCCCAATGTGATACAATGAAAATAAGATGTTTTCTCTACTGGCTTCACTACCAGTTACCTTTTTTGAACTTTCATGCATGGCATTGTGATGCCACAATCTGGTTACTACAAAGTGGTGAACCTTTCAAATTAATTTCATGGCCAATATCTCCACTTGCTTCTCCATCATGAGGTAGACTCTGGTTGCATATAACAAGCCCTTAATTCTTTATGAATACATTTATTCAAAAAAGCACCTAAATATGCCCATTAATGAGCACAGTCAAACCTAGTACATTTTGTATACCTAGATATTTTAAACTACCAAGATGACTTCACATGTTTGCTCCAGACTTGATGTCTTATAAGCCCCAGTGAAAAAGCAAACTGGTTTTTAGCTAACTGGTGTTCATACTGGAAAGTTTAAAGGGTCAGATATGTGTTCATGAGGACTTAACTTTCAAAACTTCACTTAGGATGAATCTATAAATTCAAAAATTACATATATATAGTCATATATATGTGTGTATGTATGTATGTGTGTGTATTTTGCCTATACTTGACTTGAAAGTAACTTTAAGGAAACTGAAAATATTTTGAAAGTGAAATTTAAGTATCCCTCAATAACATAAGTTTTGAGGAACACAGAAAACTCTGATCCAGCTCTTTAATACTCCTATGCTTCATAATACTGTAGACTGTCTAGGATTTGGTATAGTTCTTTGCACTGATATAAAGGCTAAACATTGGTCTCTCTGTCTTATGAGCACAAAACCTTACATATAGAACCAAACTTTTTCTATGTAGTTTTTCTTTGTCAAAGTAAAGACTATTGATTTTGCATTATCTCTTATTGGGGGTGTTTTGTTTTGTTTTTGATTTTGTCTTTTGAAACTAAAAGAATCTAAAATACACTGGCAAGGTGATGAGTCAGTGCATGCCAAGCTCGGGGACATGGTTCAGAACTCCCAAACCTATGACAAGTATGACATCCAATTGTAACCCCAGCTTTTGGGGTGCAGAAAAAGGAGATCTCCTGGGTAATCTGGCTAGCTAAATTAGCCAGAAAGAACAAGCTCTGCTTCCAGAGGAACCCTACCTCCAACACAGAAGAGAGGTTCCACAGAGGAAGACCCATGATATTAGCTCTAGGTCACCAAATGCAAGTACACATACACATGGTCATATACTCACACATGTAATCACATGCTGACATGTGCATGCACAGCATATTAAACACTGAGTATGTTTTCAGGGTTGAAACTTTCTAAAAGTTTAATGATTCAATAAAAATTGGAGTACTATTTGAAATATAAAAGATAAAGGTGTTACAAAATATCACAAAGATTGGCTGGGGATTTTTCCTCTTTATTTCCTGTGCTCAATAAACTGTGTTTTCCACAAAAACAATACTGTGATCCATTCTTCAATAGTATTCATTATCTTCATATGTAAAAAGTCAAAACACAGTACTTTATTACTCTAGCAGAAGAGTGTAAGTGTAATGTAAGACTTTTGTTTTTTTAGTATAAAAAAGTGTATAGTTTTGCTGTGGGATAATATTCTTGTACACTATAAAGATTTGTCACTCATATTGGTGTAATAAAACACTGACTGGCCAGTAGCCATGAAGGAATTATAGGTGAGGTAACAAGACTGAGAGAATGCAGGGAAGAAGAAAGGCAGAGACACAGTCACCAGCCAGACACAGAGGAAGCAAGATGAGAATGATTGCTGAGAAAAGGTACCATGTCACATGCTAAAAATAGACAAGAACTGTGGGTTAATTTAAGTTGTAAGAGCTACTTAATAATAAGGCTGAGCTAATAGGCCAAACAGTTTGTAATTAATATAAGCCTCTGGGAGTTTCTTTGGGACTAAACAGCTTCAGGACCAGGCAGGACAGAAACTTCCATCTGCATAATTGTTAACCTCTCACTAGGGAAAATAACCATATAATATTTTGCCATTATTTTTAAATTAAGGTAGTCATTGAAAAATACAAAATTATGTGGTACACTTACACAATGGAGTAATACACAACAGAAAAAATGACATCTCAAAATTTGCAGGCAAATGGGTAGATCTAGAAAACATCATATTTACTGAGGTAACCCAGATCCAGAAAGATAATATATATGTATTCACTCTTAAGTAGTTTCTAGACATAAAGCAAAGGAAAACAAGCCTGCAATTCACAATCCCAGATAACCTAGACAACAAAAAGGATCCTAAGAGAGACATACGTGGATCTAATCTGCATGGAAAGCAGAAAAAGACAAGATATCCTGGGTAAATTGGGACTGTGGGGCCCATGACAGAGGGTGGAAGGGGAAGGGAGAAGAAGGGAGGGAAGTAGAGAAAAATATATAGCTCAATAAAAACAATAAAATAACAAATTTAAAAATTATAAAAAAGAAAAATGCAAAATTAAATTCATAAAGGAGACACAGTAACAGTTTTGAATGCATTTGAAATTAATTAGGTCATGTATCATAGATTTAACAAAGTGAGTGGCTCCTAGAATATTGACAAAAGATTAGTCTGATATAATGATACAGTGATATACTCATTTAATGCCAATACTCAAAAGTAAACCTAGGAGTACTGTAAGTCTGAGGCCTTCCTGTGCTGCACACCACATTTTATGTCATTCTGGCCTATGGAGTAAGACCTGTCTCAAAGACATTCTTTAAATGTCAAAATAAATTTTTGTAGAAAAAGTAAAAGATACAAAGGTGACCTATAACCTGTTTTTCATGATGAACTTTATCAAGAAAAATAGAAGAAAAACCAGAAAAGTTACCAATCAGTTACCTTCAAACAAAGATGTGTGGGGCATTCTCTGCTTTATTTGATAAAATATATGCATATAGTGATCAGGGTAACTCAAAATATATAATATGCTCAGTGTAGCTCAAAAGTCCAAACTTATGTTTAATGATAACTTATACTGGGAGGAAAAATACTTAGAAAGCAATAAACCATGTCTGCCAAAACAGTCTTCAAACTGATAATCAAAAATGGAATGGCAGATTTCACCCACATGTATTTCTATTTAACCATAGATTAATTTCTCAGTGTCCAATCTGTCCTGTAGACATTAGATGCTATTCATTCTATATTTTAATTTTATTATGTATGACTATACTTGAGGAGAAAAATGGAATCTCACATACAACATTTAACATCAACAATAATATTTTCCAAATATTTGGTAGCTATTTAGTGATATATGTTAACACTTGAATAATTCTCTCCTTGTTATTAATGATATAGCATTTCTTAAATTCCCAGTGCAGGGATATTATAGAATGAGTCAGCATTTGCATTTTAACTAACAAATTTCACAATAATCCCTAATTTAGGATGAATGTTGTATGTTCATAAGGCTAGTGACAATGTTTATGTCAATTTAAAGTTAACATCATCTGCAAGTGGAACAAAAGTGAGTGGTCCAGTCAGAAGTTATGAAATACTCAATGTTCCCAGAGAGTTGACAGTAACAATGCACAGCAGTGATGGCTGGGGAGGTGCACATGAGGAAACTGCTTACAGTACAGCATCTCCATCAGTTCTCCATCACCCACAGGAAAAGCCAGAAATTGAAGTATGCAGCGGTCATCTCAGTGCAGGGGGTGTGGAAACGGGTGGATCTGTGGAGCTTCTATCAGAAGGTGTAACATCATTGGAGAGCTCCAGGATCAGTGAGCAAGCCTGTGTCAAAAGTAAGGTGTAAACACAACTAAGGGAGAAACTCTCATCAACTGCTTGCCTCCACGCACATTTGCAAACACACACACACATACACACCATCTACATACAAGCACAGAATGACTGGAGAGATGACACATTTGTTAAAATGTTTGTCTTATAAGTGCAAGGACCTGAGTTTAATCCTTGGAACAGATGTAAAAAAGAGAGAAATCAGACATAGTAGTTTGGACTTGTAATCTCATTCCTGGAAGACAGAGATGGGATAACACCTGAGTTCAATGTCATCTCAAACTAACTGGTCTAGTGGGAAAATTCAGCTGACACCAAAAATAACTTCATATATCTTAGACTGCATTCTTTGGTACAGAAACGCAAAAAAAAAATTCAAAATATGAATGCTTCAATATTTTATGTATATACTACTTTGGAGACCCACAATTTTATTTTAAAAGTTTTTATCATGAAATCACAATTTCCTACAAATTTTCTATGTGAGATAGTGTACATATTTCTTGTGTCTACTTCAGAGAAATATGTACACAGGCATAAACACACACACGTACACACATCCTAACCTGATAGCATAATTTTATTTAATAGGACATTCCAATATATACATTCCTCTCCTATAAGTAAATAAATAAATCAGTCCGACAAAGAGGTCAAGACGTATTATTCAATCATCTGCCAGTTCAGCTGTTTTTCTCCAAAGACAAAACTTAATAACTCATGCTCTATATCTTCTGGCAGAAATCCAGAACTAAAGCAAAAAGAACTCTTTGAAGAGTCCATCAGAGACTTGCCAGTGAAATCAGTAGCTTTTCCAATTCTACCATTCCTACCAAGCACTGCATTTATCAAAATGTACCATTGTTTCTTCCCTGTTGTACAAGGAAGTGCAGCCTGTGTTTTATGTTGTTTGCATGTAAAGAGTGCTAAAAAAATAGAAGTATAATTTATTCCCCAAAATGACATAAAATATCCCACGAATAAAATTTACTTAAATGCATATGGTCACTCTTTGCCTTGAACAAATGGGAGATTAAACATTAAAGATGAAAGTCGCAAAATATCAGGACAAAATTAATCCTAATTTCTTAATCACATAATGCCAAATATTTCAGAAGATAAGTCTTCAAGTACATAGAGCTGTGCGCTGAAAGGTTGTATATGATTCGCAAGAGAAGCTGAGCAGAAACAATCGATGTGTAAGTTACACACTTAGCAAAACAGGTTAGTTGATTACACTGGCTTCCTATGCCTTCAGGCACACAACCAAACTGACATCCTGAGCCTCCTCCTAATTAAATGTAAAAAGCAATGCCAGTAGAAGTAATGTCACTCTCTACATTTTGGTAACTGTGCTGGAAATGACTCCCAGATTTGTGAAGGCATGTAAGAAAGATGACAGAGACACACCTGTGGCAGATTGCATCCTCTGGATTTTTGAGATCAGCATCTGCTTTGATCTCCCTGCCTAGGCAAAAATGAGCTCTTCCTGACTGAGATTACTGAGAGTAGGCAGGGTCTATCTATTTCAGGTCTCCTGCTCCCTTTACTCAGTGTTCCTCACACAAGCATTAAACCATTCATACGGAGTGCTTGGTAAAACATTAGAAAGTGACATAGATGATTGGTCTATTTCTGGGAGTATATTCCATTGGTTTATGTACCAGCACCAGGGTGTCTTTGCTACTCTCTTAGTTGGGGTTTCTACTGCTATAATAAAATACCATGGTCGCTGCTGTGTCTTGGGGAATGGGGTCAGAGGACAAGGAGTCAGTAGAATAGACACCAGGTGTCAGGCAAGTGGCAAAGCAGACTTGTTTACTCAACAATGGGGAGAGACTTACATCCCTCTTCCCAGAACTTAGGCTGTGTTTGGATCTGCTGACATTGAGAGGTTTCTCATTGGCTAGGCATGATCAAGACCTCTGACAGCACATATTGTTAAGCCTTCAGTCAGATTCCAGGTTGGCTCATATCTCGGTCTCGTATGCCTTATCTTCCTACACATGACCAAAAGCAATGGAGAGATGGAACGGTCTATTTGTTTTACAGATTACAATCCATCATCCAGAAAAGCCAAGGCAGTATACCTGGAGGCAGGAAGTGAAACAATGACCAGAGAACTGTAATGTTTAGTGGTTTGCTTTTCATGGTTTCCTCAGCTTGCTGTGTTATATAATACAGAACCTCCAGCCCAGAAATGACATCACTTACAGTAGACTGGGCCCTCCCACATCAATCATTAATCAAGAAATGCCCCCACAGACTTGCAAATGGGCCAATCTAATTGTTTTAGCTAATCATGGTCTTTTGTGATTTCATGTTAGTTCTTAGATTGATTTTTTTTCCAATTCTGGAAAGAGTAACATTGGAATTTTGATGGGAATTGCATTGAATCTGTAAAATACACAACCATTTATAGTATATTAATTCTGTCAACCCAGGGAAACGGAAGGCCTTTCAATCATTTAGCATCTTCTTTGATTTCATTTCAAGACTTGGAAATTTTCATTGTAGAGGTCTCTCCCCTCTTTGTTTAGGTTTCTTCCTATGTATTTTCTGGATCTACTGTAAAACTGGCAAAGCTATGTGATATGGAGAGTCCTTCTGTATATGTGTTGTTTTTATTGGTTAATGAATAAAGGAGCTGCTTTCGACCAAAGGTTTAACAGAATATAGCCAGACTGAAAAATATATAGAGAGAGAGTAGGCGAAGTCAGTGAGTCCCTGCCAGAGAAGACAGATGCTGAAATCTTGTTGGTAGGCCACGACTTTATGGTGATGCACAGATTAATAGAGATGAGTTGATTTAAAATGTAAAAACTAGCTAGAAATATGCTTACGCTATTGACCAAACAGTATTGCAACTAATACAAATTTCTGTGTGATTATTTCAGGAGTCTGGATGGCCAGGAAATGAATATACAGCCTCCGACTACAACTATGGCCACCTACTTATTGACAAAAGTGTCAAAAACATGCAGTGGGAAACAACTAGCCTATTTAGCAAATAGTGATGGCAAAACTGTACGTACACCTGCAAATGAATGAAATTAGGTCTGTATTTTTTTTACCCCATAAAAAAATCAACTCAAGGTGAACCAAAGACCTTAGTTTAAAGTCTGAAATGCTGAACTTGCAAAAAGAAAACATAAAGAAAGCAATTCAAGGTATAGCTTTAGGCGAGAAATTTCTGAATATAACTCCAATAGCACAAGGATTAGTCCAATATCTTTTAAGAGTGTAATGCATGAAATTAAAAGGTTTCTACACAGCTAGAAACAATATCAAGGAAACAGAGCCAGTCTACATGTACATCAAGACAAATGGATAATAAAATTGTGGTTGATATATATATAATGTTTTTAATTCCTCTTTAAGTAAAACTGGAATTATGAAATTCACAGAAAAATCAATGGAACTGTAAAGGATAATATTAACTAATGTGAGTGAAACTTGGAAACACCAAATCCACATGTTCTCCTTCATATAACCTCTGTGTGTGTGTATGTGTGTATGTGTGTGTGTAAAATATGGGCAAAGCTTTATAAAATTAGAAAGATGGCCAAGAAAGGGAATAAAAATTAGCACTGAGGAGTGAGAAAGACAGTGTGGGCAAACAGACACAAGGAATATGAAAGAGAAATAGAGAAAAGGGGATGGAAGGTTACAGAGAGTGAGTAAGGTGTAGCTTTGTCCTTTTGTGGGACTCCTAACAATGGGAAAAGGGGCTATGTTTGACTTTTTTACTGGCTTTTGGAACCTTACTCCTCATACTGGGTCACCTTGCCCAGTCTTAATACATGGAGAGGTGCTTAGTCTTACTGCACCTGGATATGCCATGCTTTATTGATACTCATGTGTTGACAAAGGTTTCTGTCCCACCTGATCCCACAGTTGTTCAGTCCCAAAGAAACACACAGAGGCTTATATCAATTATAAACTTGTTGGCCTATTAGCTCAGGCTTCTTATTAACTCTTATATCTTACATTAACCCATAATTCCTGTCTGTGTTAGCTATGTGACTTGGTACCTTTTATCAGTGAGGTATTCTCATCTTGCACCCTCTGTGTCTGTGTCTGAGTGATGGCTGCGGACTGAGCCTTTCCTCTTCCCAGAATTCTCTTATTTTGGTTGCCCCACCTATACTTCCTGTCTGGATACTGGCTAATCAGCGTTCTATTAAACCAATACAAGTGACAACTCTTTATAAGGTACAAGATCATTGTCCCACAGCAGTTATGGGAGTCTTTCCCTTTCCTGGATGGAGAAAAGAGGAGGGCATTGAGGGATGAGAAGGAGAATGTGGAAAAGGGACTGGAGGAGGAGGATGGAGGGAGGCTGAAGTTATAAACCAAAATTATATATTAATATCAAATGATGAATCAGGGGAATTGTGGATCTTATAGAGAAGAAGAATGTACAAAAGCACTTTGTCCAAAAATGACCATAATGAGTGTTGGAGATGGCTCAATGGCTACCTTGCTGCTCTTCTAGAGAACCAAATTTCAGTTCCCAGGATTCATGTCAACTCCCTGAAACTGCTTGTAATTCCAATTACTAGAGATCTGCTGCCTTCCAGCTTCCCGAAACACACATGTATGGCTCTCCTTTGCTTGCTCTTGCCCCACCCTCTCTCCTTTCCCTTCCACATACACATAGAGAGGAGAGAAACAGAAACAGAAAGAGACAGAGATGGACTTGGGCACTACTTAAAGTTTCTGACTTCAGTTTCTGACTTTCCAACATGTAACCAACTCCTCAGCTTTTTCTCCTTGTGTCATGTTTCAGGAACTATTCCTTTAGTACATGATCTTTGAGAAAAGTACTAATTATGGATTTTATTCACTATGAAAACTTGAAACTCCAAATGTTGTCTTCTTACTATTTTTCTAACTCCACTTCATTTTTGTGACATGTATAAAGATTTGACCTAGTGCCAAGAAGCACTTTTTCCTAGATAGAGTCAAGGGGTACATTTTCTGGACAGATTAAGAAATGAAAGAAACTTGTGCATACTACCTTGTCCTGGCCTTGGGAAGATTCTTCCATTTCACTTTAAATACAGGCAGAATTCATTCCACTACTACTTGCCTCCCTTTGCTTCTTTTTTTAAGTCCAGATCCCTCTACGTCCTCTCCACTCTCCTGGGCTTTGTTAAAGACAGGGAGCCTAGATACTGGCCTTCAAAACTTTCCAGTCTCCTGGAAGTCAAGTCTCCAATCATCACGCAAATGCTTCTTTCTCAGAACTTCTACTGCCAACCTATAAATATTTGAACACAATAAAGTTGTTTAAAGATTCACAACGTTTGATTTGTCTGTGCCTTTAGAAATTTTTTTAAAGGGCTGTGCTTTTTTTGTAGATTAAACAGGAAAGCATCAGGAAATGAGTATTTTTACCAATGTCACATGGAACTAGATTCTAAGATCAGACGCATCTTTTACTTAAGAGTATATGTATATGTGTGTACTTATATAGCTATATAAAACTACAGTTGTCGGGAGACGCAGGCGCCGGCAGAGCGGAGATGCAGGCGGGCGACGTAGGCCACAGGCTGCAACCGGGACCTGCGGGGACTGGCGCGGCAGCAGAGGACGTAGGCGTCAGGACTGGCGCGCAACACCGAGAGCAGGTCGCCCCATCGCGAAAAGTCGACCAATGGAATCGAATAGAAGACCCTGACTTTAACCCACAAACCTATGAACACCTGATTTTTGATAAAGGAGCTAGAAGTATACAATGAAAAAAAGAGAGCATTTCAACAAATTGTGCTGGCAAAACTGGATGTCAATCTGTAGAAGAATGAAAATAGATCCATATCTATCACCAAGCACAAAACTCAAGTCCAAGTGGATTAAAGACCTCAATATCAGTCCAAACACACTGAACCTGATAGAAGAGAAAGTGGGAACTACTCTACAACACGTGGTCACAGGAGACCAGTTCCTACGTATAACCCCAGCAGCACAGACAGTAAGGGCCTCATTGAATAAATGGGACCTCCTGAGACTGAGAAGCTTCTGTAAAGCAAAGGACACTGTCGCTAAGACAGAAAGGCAACCCACTGACTGGGAGAAAATCTTCACCAACCCCACAACTGACAAAGGTCTGATCTCCAAAATATATAAAGAACTCAAGAAACTAGACCGTAAAAGGCCAATCAACCCAATTATATAATGGGGCACTGAGCTGAACAGAGATCTCTCAACAGAAGAAGTTCAAATGGCCAAAAGACACCTAAAGTCATGCTCAACTTCCTTAGCGATCAGGGAAATGCAAATCGAGACAACTTTAAGATACCATCTTACACCTGTCAGAATGGCTAAAATCAAAAACACCAATGTTAGCCTTTGCTGGAGAGGTTGTGGAGAAAGGGGTACACTCATCCATTGCTGGTGGGAATGCAAACTTGTGCAACCACTCTGGAAAGCAGTGTGGAGGTTTCTCAGGAAATTCGGGATCAACCTAACCATGGACCCAGCAATACACTCTTGGGAATATACCCGCGAGATGCCTGATCATATGACAAGGACATTTGTTCAACTATGTTCATAGCAGCATTATTTGTAATAGCCAGAACCTGGAAACAACCTAGATGCCCTTCAATTGAAGAATGGATGAAGAAAGTATGGGATATATACATATTAGAGTACTACTCAGCAGTGAAAAACAAGGACTTCTTGAAGTTTGCAGGCAAATGGATGGAAATTGAAAACACTATCCTGAGTGAGGTAAGCCAGACCCAAAAAGAGGAACATGGGATGTACTCACTCATATTTGGTTTCTAGCCATAAGTAAAGGACATTTGAGCCTATAATTTGGGTTCTTAGAGAAGCTAAATAAGAAGGAGAACCCAAAGAAAAACATATAGGCATCCTCCTGAATATTAATCTTCATCAGGCGATGAATGGAGACAGAGACCCACATTGGAGCACTGGACTCAAAGTCCGAATCAGGAGCAGAAGGAGAGAGAGCACGAGCAAGGAACTTAGGTCTGCGAGAGGTGCACCCACACACTGAGACAATGGGGATGTTCTATCGGGAACTCACCAAGGCCAGCTGGCCTGGGTCTGAAAAAGCCTGGGTTAAAACCGATCTCGCTGAACATAGCAGACAATGAGGACTACTGAGAACTCAAGAACAATGGCAATGAGTTTTTGATCCTACTGCTCCTATTGGCTTTGTGGGAGCCTAGGCAGTTTGGATGCTCACCTTACTAGACCTGGATAGAGGTGGGTGGTCCTTGGACTTCCCACAGGGCAGGGAACTCTGATTGCTCTTTGGGCTGACGAGGGAGGGGGATTTGATTGGCGGAGGGGGAGGGAAGGGGAGGTGGCGGTGGGGAAGAGACAGAAATCTTTAATAAATTAAAAAAAAAAACTACGGTTGTCATCTGCACTGACATTCTATTCAAGAGAATGTTTCAAATCTGTTTAAAATCAACTATCTCCTGAGAAATCTGATTTCTATTGTACTAAGCAATAAGTTTTATAACATTTAATTGAGAAGTGGCATATAAAGTAGTGTTCAAAACACTCAGCAATCCTAACTATTCCTATCATTATTAATTTCCTAAATGAGGGGTTAGAGAGATGGCTCAGAAGTTAAGAGCATTGCCTGCTCTTCCAAAGGTCCTGAGTTCAATTCCCAGCAACCACATGGTGGCTCACAATCATCTGTTATGGGGTCTAGTGCCCTCTTCTGGCCTGCAGACATACACACAGACAGAATATTGTATCCATAATAAATAAATAAATAAATATTCCTAAATGAGCATTTTGGTTATTTTCCATTCTAATTTTTAACTTTTAAATTTTATGCTTGAATATTGCTTTCAAATCATCATCCCCCCTTTCCTACCTGCAATTCCTCTATTTTCCCCAGCTCATAGAATTTTTGGCTTAAATATATGAAATGTGTGAAATTTTATACATATTTTATAAACAGATATACTTCTACAGATTTTCTTGAGCATAAAATTCCATCACCTAATGAGGATCCTTTGATTTTTGATAGCTGTTGGGAAAAGCAGAGTCAGTTTTCTTTAATGATCTGACTCCTGGTAGGTCTACCACACACCAGACCAGGCCCCAAACAGAATACTAGTCAAGCAACACAAACTGGACTTGATGGGGAAATCAATTTTTGAAAAGATTAAGAAATCTCCAAGTTAGGATGTGAGGGTGAAGAGGGTAGTTCTGGGAGGACTTGGGGGTTGAATGAGTTCAAAATACAATGCATGATATTCTCAGACAATTAATAGATATGACAGGGCCACTGAAAACATGAACTTACAGGAACAATGAATGTTTGGATCACCAGGTCAGCCAAACTCTCCATCCAAGGTGGGAGGGACGCTCATGGAATCGCGCCCTGGTACAGTTAGCTATTGGTAACTGATGACTTCTGGACAGGAAAGTCAAATGTCTCAGGGATGTAGCCCCTGGGTGACTTCTCATTCTCCAGTGGATGGTCCTACCCCCATGCACATACAGGCAGCACTAAGTACAGTCGGTGGGAATTTATAAAAACACACAAGAAGTTGGGAGAGAGAAGTAGAAGGAAGAAATTTGAGGTAAGGGGATGGGGAGGCTTGATCACAACACATTATAGGAATGTATGGAGTTCTCAAACATTACAAAAACTGAACAAGTGTAAATGATGACATTTATAATTATGAAAGACCCAGGCAGAATGAAGAATGTGTGCCATCTACAAGCAGAAAATATAAAGCATGAAGTTGTAGAGAGATTTTGTGTTGGGGTTGTTTTTTTATTTGTGTTAATTTTCCTTCTTTGACAATATTCTTAGAACTCCATAATGGTCGAGTGCTGTGAGGTGCTGGCATGTGCAAATGCAGAACATGTCATAAAGGATTCCTCAAGTGACTTTTTTTGCACTACAATTTGATTTAAAGATTATATTATCATAGGATAGCATGAACAAACACAGGGGTCTAAAAACTCTGTACAATTGTGGTTAAAAAAAAACCAAAAACTTATATCTGATATTTAGACTTATTCTCATGTGGCTACTAGACTTAATTACTTTAGTTTTTTAAATTATAGAATTATCTTGTTTTCCCAAGTTAACATTGGAACTTACTTTTCTCTGGAAAATCTTGAGGAGAAGAACAATACATAATTAGAGACGATAAATGATTTACAATAACGATGAAGAATATAAAACCTAATACAAGAAAGGAAATAGAAAGAAGGCTGGATCAACACATACACCATTATCAGCTGTATCAATTAATTTAACAAGGATCTGATTTAGGAAAGGAATATAAAATGCAGCAATATATATAAACATGCCTTACACTGGTGTGGGACAATTCTGTTTTCTCTCAATTATGTTTTAAATTGATTGGTCAGTAGCAAAGCAGGAAGTATAGGCAGGACAACAAGACAGAAAGTAGAGGCAGGGCAATGAGAACAGGAGAGTTCTGGGAAGCAGGAAGCTCCCTCCTCAATCCTGTCTAGACCCCAAAGAAGGAAGATGTGATCCGCCCCACTGAGAAAGATACTGAGCCATGTGGCTAACATATACTGGAATAATGGGCTAATATAAGTTATAAGAGTTAATAAGAAGCCTGAGCTAATGGACCAATCAGTTTATAACTAATGTAGACCTCTGTGTGACTTCCTTTGGTGCTAAATGGCTATGGGACCTGGTGGGAGGACAGAAAGCCTCAGTCAACATTACATCCCATATCATGCTGTATAAAAATGCTACTTGTTTTAATAAAATAATATACAAATTCTTTACTCAATACATAAGCTCATTTTTCCTTATCCCATCTAGAATCAATATTAACATACCATGGGAAATTTTCTGGCTTCTGATCCTCAAAGCAGCTTGAAAAATAATTGAGCTTAAGTTCAGTAAGCCTGGGTGGAATAGGTACAATGCAATCACATCCTTCATAAACAAGAGTTACCTTTAAAATGTAGTAAAGACTTAAGTCTTAATTCCTTGACATTCTTAGAAAGGTTTTGAAAGCTTTTCAAGTAATAAAAATTCTAATTTAAACACACACACATACACATACACATGCATGCATGTGTGCACAAGCACACACACACACTAATATAAATCTAATTAAATTTTCCATAAAGTATCCACATAGGTACAAAGTGCAAGCATATTAAAACTCATACTTTACATTCTTCTTAATATGAAACATTTGAAAACATAATTCAAAGTAATAATTCAAAAAACATTTCCACTAATATATTCCTGGGTTCACTGACCTTTCATGTGTGTGCACAAGCATGCATGAGAAACACCTGGATTGTGCCAGAATTGAAATAAAACTACCACCTAGAAAAAACTGCACATATCTCTACAGCCTCCACATACCACTGAATCTAACAGAATTCATATGTGCAACCAAATAATATTTTCGTATGTAAGCATTAAGTTTTCCCATGTGACATTCTGCATTTTCTAGGATAGCAGTTGTAAGCCACTTGGCAGAGGCTGTTCCTTTTCATGTCTGAAACAATGACAAGACACAAACTTGTGTCCTTGTCAAGGGTGGATGTGAGTGGGGTTACCGACCTGGCTGAGTCTCATTGAGTGCCATCCCTTTCAAACCCTTTCCTTCCCTATGAGCATGCTGTTTAAAACCTCTTTCCCCAATCTTTCTAGTAGAACATAAGAACATATATTTTCTTCAATGTAATATAAATTAAAATGAGGATTCACTTTCCCTAAGGACAAAGAAGGTTTGGTAGAGGCTCATTCAATATAATCTTTGTTTGCCTGTTTGCTTTGTTGTGCCTCAGAGTCATTGTAAGTAATTTGGAATCAGTTCATCAAGACCTATATTCTTCACAGTACTCCTGTTATTTGATTGGAATTTGAGGATCATTATTTCCATGTGATGCAATCGATGCAGCAGAGGGACTCTCCTTTGTCCATCTTACAGCAAACTGAGGAAGTTTGTCCTGGCTATCCCACTATTAACCTGAGAAGCACAGAACTCCCCCTTTTACTTTTGATACATTTTTCTTCCAGTTCCTCACCCCAGAGGCCTGCTGTTCCTCAATAAATCACATTGACGTGATGTTTAACCCTGCACCAGCTATGCAAAGATCTGGACTGTGTTCCAGTTCCTAGGTAAGCAGCCCTGAGTCTTTCTCCAGTCTCCGATTTATGTCCACTCCTACAATAATGTGCTAGCTGCAGCCGTTCCCTCCAGACTCAGTTTCGTTATCCAGCATGATTCTCTTTCTGTTGAAGTCTCAGCTTTCTCTCACAGAGCTTTTCATAAACTGGCATCATGCTGGGCGGTACTGAACACTTTGACTGTACTTAGGTTTAATCTGTCTCTACTACTTCTTTCTTCAGAGCTCCTCAGTTCACTATCTTCTCTATCCTGGGGGGAAAAAAAGAAGCGAGTTCTAAGTCTCTTTAACACTCTTCCTGAAACCACTGCTTTAAGCCTGCTTTATTTGTCAATTCGATGTGGAAGACAAATTCAGTTCACCTTAGTCTGAAGACTTGTGTAACTGGATCTACTTTCTCCAACTATATGTATGTATAACATGTATTTATATACAGATATTTACCCATCTTCTATATTATATTTAATAAGAAATTCTCTAGTCAAATGCTGTCATTACAAAAATAATGAAAATCACAGATGCAACCAACATCTATAATTTTGAATTTTCTCAGTAGTTATATACAAAAATGATATAAAGAAACATAAAATCAAGTATTTAATTATGTCAACATGTTAGCATTTCAACATGTAATCGGTAGTTATTATAATATATGATACTCCTTCTTACATTATGCTGACAACTCATTTAATGGGATCTTTATACACTGTGTGAAGACATATTGCTATGATTGGTTTTAAAAAGAACTGAACAGTCAATAGCTTGGGCAGGAGGTATAGACAGGGTGTCCAGGTAAAGAAAGGAAGTAAGAGGAGATAATTGAGGCACAGAGGAGACGCAGTGAGGCATGGAGGAAGTCAGACATGCAGAATGAAATAAAGGTAAAGAGCCACATGGTAAAACATAGATTCATAAAAGCAGGTTAGTTTAACTTTTAAGAGCTAGTGGGACAAACCTAAGCTGAGACTAAGCTCGTATAATGAATAAGAAGTCTCCATGTCATTATCTGGAACCTGGCTGGCAGGACAAAGAAAAATTTGTAACACTCTCCAGTGTATATTTTAAACTCACATTCAGACTGGTCATTTCTAGTGTTTATGAGCACTTGTAGTTAGTGACCAGTACATTGAGCGGCACTGCTCCTAGCCAAGTTAATTCACAGGGATAATCCATTTCTGGAAGAGTGGAAGAACTCATTTGTGAACCAATTGGATCTCTTGAACTTGGTTAGAAAGACTAGCTGCCTGTGGAAAATATGATTGAGCAAATAACTTCTTCAATTTTTCAAAAACCTATACCGATAAGATATGTTCAGCACATGTAACAATGTTTGAAATTTTAGCCTTGTAAACAACGTAGAGACAGAAAGGTTACCAGAGCTGTTTTGTGAACGGTGTCGGGATATTAGTAGCAACTGTTCTCTGAGAAGAGATGAAGCGTTCGGAATAGTGTCATAAAAACGTCCATGGATTACCACCAAGCCCAAAGACTTGATTTGATTCTCAGGGTGTTGAAAGATCTTCAGAGGGAAAACTTGGGAGACAGTGAAATTGCTCAGTGGGTAAGGATGCTTGCCACCAAGCCTGAAATTTTGATTTGATTCCCGGAACCCACATAGTTCCATACCTGTGCATGGAATGCACATCTCCACACATTCTCTCTCTCTCACACACACATTCACAAAATTAATATAACAAAAATTAGAGTGCTGGGGATGTCTTATAGGTGAAGAGAACCTGCAGTTCTTGCAGAGGACCAGGGTTTGGCCCTCAGTAGCTACAGAAAACCCATCTCACTCTTCTGACTGCCTTGAACACCAAGCCAGCTTGTGGTGCACATACACGCATTCAATCAAAACACCCATTCACATAAAAGAAAAGTAAATAAAACAAACCTTTAAAAAAACAAAGGAGTGGAGGAGGTAAAAGAACCCTTGTGATTTTCATGAGAAAATGGAAAAGAGAAAATGAAAGTGGGGACACAAGGGTTCAAACAGGGAGGTGGACAGTAGGGACAGGGAACACAGGTATCAACCAAATGTTAATGTATATGAAGATGCCTAAAGGAAACTCATTCACTGAATGCTAATTAAAAAATATTTTAAGAATTAATATTTTTAAATGAACATGGACAAGGAGGTATCAAGGCTGAAGGACATCGGAGAGCTCGGGTCTACTCTCGTAAAGAATTAGCTTCAGTTTTGAGAAGGCAGGCTTTCTTGTCATGGTGCTTCCTTAAATTCCGAGTGTATGCTCGCGTGGTTCCAGCTCATTAGAAAGAAATATTCCCTGGGTATGTTGGTAAAAGTCTGGCCCAATTCCTAACATCCTCAACTGAGCCATACCCCTAATTTCAGAGCCAGTAATCGGGACCGAGATGGAAGCTAGATGGATAGCCGTTATTTATTATCTTAGGTCAAATGTTAGAACCTGGAGCTGATGAGAGAGACTGTCCTGTCTGATGAAATGTGGGCCGCAGCGTTTCTTCAAAGAAAATCTCGGGAGCAGATGCGAGGTTGGTAGAGAGCAGGATCTGTCTCAACCATTTCAGCCGAGTGTGCCAGCGCTCTCTAGAGCGGCAAACTTCTTTATCTTCTCGAACACACTGTTTTGCACTTGACATCTCCTCCTCTAAATTGTAAATTTTATTATGTATTCATGGCATACACAGTGACATATTTTATTACAATATTTTAGAAGAACCAAGAATAATCTGCTTTCTTTCTGTCTCCCTTTCCACTAAGAACTTTTATGTCTATCCTCCTCACCTCTTAGCTGAGCCTTATGTTTCCCGCTACCACACCAGCTGTTTGTCACTGTAGCCGGAATCAGGGAAGAATCTGAGGATTTATACTGCTGTGCTAACTCAGCGACCCTAGTCTCACAGCCGTTCTCCCGTGTTTACTGTCTCACCCCACAGTGAGGTGTGGTTCTGCAGCCTTACTTGGCCCTCTCTGTACTGTGTCAGGCAACTGCCTTGAGAAAGGGGTGGCTACAGGTCACGTTAGTTATCCTCATACGGAATGAAACTATTTCATCACAGATGGTTTTTATTTTATTCCTTGTTCTCTTTTCTTTGATAATAACTGTATATGATATTGTAACCAGAAACCAATAAATGTTACTTTAAAAACATTTAAGCACATCCTAGAAACAGGTTTAGGAATCCAGTATTGCAGTCTTCAGAGATTACGGAGAACCTGCCTTTTTAAGATGGTCACATAGCTGGTCAGAAGACTTAGTTCTTTTGGGGATTTCATTTCAAGAAATAGAATACAATAGGATGGTCCTGGTTTTTCCATACCTATTGGGTTTGGCAAGTTTTTGCCTACCCTTTTCCCATGGCCCCTTGTGGAAACGGATTTAGATGCAATGGATTTAATCACCGGAATTGCTATCCAGCTTTTCATTTTCTTGGACTCTTATACTTCCTATTTTTGTGCTTTTCGCGTGTTTTTACATATTGTTTGTGTTTCTGATTAAAAAAAAACTTTATCCTAAAACCTGAAATTGACTCCCTAATATACAGTAAACCATGCTAACCCTTTCAGTACTGGTTGTTCATCAACTGATGAATGGATAATAAATATGTGATATATTTGCATGATGAAATATTATAACTATTTGGAAAAGTGTAATTTGCAGAATAGAGCCAGAAACAATCATCTTCAGTGATTTAACCCAGATCCCAAAAGATAAAATGAATTTTTTTTTATTCGTGGATGTTAGCTCTCAAGTTTTAGATCTGTGTGTTTCTACTCAAATACACAGAGGATAGGTATCTAGTAAAGGTCTGGGATTGGGGATCTCTTCCAAGGGAAGGGAGGTAGAGCATGCGTTTTAGGAACAGATAAAGGGGGCATCCATTTCTGGATCTAGCCTTATGATTCTTCCTGACCCTCCCCTCCAAGAATTTTTTTCAACCCACCAGTTCTAGTCCTGACCCCACACCTAGTGCCCTGCTCTGCAACTAACCCATAGGCTTCTACCAAGGTACTTCCAGCCTAACCCTCTTTCAGAGAGTTTTCACACACCACATACAACCTTGTTACCAAGACAGATCCTGTACATACTACTCCAGGGTCTAGCCTGGTGAGCATGCCTGACCGAAGAAGGTTAAACATAAAATGGCTGAAATACGTTTTAACATTCAAAATCTTTATTTATCAGGAAAATAAAAATTAAAACAACTTTGAGATTTCATTTTACCCCAGTCAGAATAGTTAGGATAAAATTTTTAAAAATGACAAAATACTGGTGTAGAAGTGAGGAAAGAGTTTTTATGTGTAATTCATTCCAATATTAGTTTAAAGCATCAGTATTAAAAATTGTTCAGAGGCAAAAACAAATCTTTTTTTTTTGCTCCCTACCTGAATGAGGCTTAGAAGCAAGGAAGTAGGAAAGACATTTAAAAGTTACCTGATTAAATTTTCTGTAAAGAAGAATCTAGACGTGCAATGAATAATAAGGAAAATAATTAGAAAGTTACATTAAAACTGAAAAAAAATCTATTAACACAGTAAAAACAACAAAATACTGAAATCATTACAATGACTGAAAATGTTTAAGATATTGAGAAGCAATGATGTTACAGAAACAGAATGACATATAAAGTTCCCAGAGCAAGAAAGAACATGACTCCATTGAGAAACTGAATTAGGACACCATTGAACTTTATTAAGTACTAGGAGAAATGATATGAGTAGCAGTAAGCAGATACCTTTGTAAATTATATGTCTTGCTTACAACATGTTACACGAATTCCTTCCCAGAGAAGACAGAAATAAGATTTTCCCTCCTTATCAGTCTCAGAAAATGGGGGAGTGGTTACTTACAAGAGAATTGAGGACTCCCAAACAGCCACACTGGAGTTTTAACCGAGCATGGATGATGGCTTCCTCATAGACACATAGATGAAATGCTCTCTACTTAACCTTACAGGACCTGCTTCAAAGACCCAGGAACCACATGTGATTAAGGCTTCTTTGTACACGAAGAAAGAAAAAGGTAGCTGGAAGATGAAGTTAGTATCCCTTCTTTGCTGAAGAAGCATCATCATTCTCATTCCTGGTGGTACAGTGCACAGCTGATCTGATGAAATGGGAGCGCTATGCATGGGGGCAGCAGATAGCATTCCACAATACCTGGCTTCCGTACACTTAGTATTTTATCATCTTCTGGTACCTCAATGTCTAAGGAATCATTAACCAATCACATATATGGGTTCACACACACATACACATATACACAAACATACATATAAAGTTCTTCTCAAGGCACTATAATTTAGCAAACACACACACACATATATGTAGTGTATGCACACGTGTGTGTGTGTGTGTGTGTGTGTGTGTGTGTGTGTGTGTGCCGCGCGTTTAAGTGGGCCTGCATGCCATGGCACACATATGGAGGTCATATGGAGCCCTTTATGTGCCTTCCAGGGACTAAAATCAAATCATCAGACTTTCAGAGTCCAAGCCTCCCGGGGGTCTCTTCTCATCTATATCCTACACGACCCATCCTGGTCTTTCATTCACACACTTCATAAAGTGATCTCACCTCCCTTCTTTGCTATCTTACCGTTCTCTGGCTCACATGGTCCCTACTTCTTCATCCTGCTCTCAGAAAGTTCTTGACTGAAATTTAGTAATTCCTGACATCTCTCCAGCTTCTCCAGTACAAGGGCTCACTCTCGACACACGTCACCCCTCAGGAAGGTGACACCACACATTCTTCCATTTGCACTAAGATGGACAGGTCTGTACCCCCCCATAATGCTACTCCAGTGCTCTGTCTCGTAGGGCTGACTTGACCTCAGCGAAACCTCTCAGGTATCAGATTCCTTGAACTTTGTCCCTGGATTTCCTCACCCCAAATCCTCCTGTCATCATGAGCTATTTTATAGTGCAGAAGGTGGTTGGCTTTCTCATTCTAGTTAATAACTATGCTATTTGCTCAAATCCACTGGCTTTCACCACTCCCTACTAGCTATTAGAATCTCTTTTATCAGTAGCCTTTTACATTTTTTTTACTTGGATCCTATAGTTAATAATATTTGACCATTGTTTCGTTTAAATTCAGAAATTATTTCCTCTGTTTGTTCATTCATTTACTTGTTTAATTTTTTTAAATCTCTCCTGGAAAATTTTACCATTGTTTAAATTAACCACAGCCATTTTACATGATAGAGGTGTCAGAAACCTTACCACATATCAGGTTAGGAATTGGCTTCCTAGTCTCCATCTTCAAACGTGCTCCCCTATTCTGTGATCTTCTGGTGCAGATGCCCCGTTTTACAGGTCAAATGTTTTAAGTTCTTCTTAGCCAAACCTCCAACATGATCAGTTTTTTAGATTTTATAGTTAGATATTTTCTATTGTTGTTTTTGTCTTTTAAGGCTAGATTATTTTCTAGATTTTTATTTTTTTCAATCTTTATATATGTGTATGATGTATTGTTGAGAGATTCGTCCACCAGAGAACACAACACTCTTAAAGCCAAATACAAAGCCTGTATTCACCAATTGATTCCTTCATGGGGAACTTGCCTAAATCATGCAGGCTGGAAGCTGACTGCTCTTGGCTTTTAAGCACAAAATTCATACCCTGGGTTCACACACTTGGATTAACAGGAACAGTTAGCTAGAAGTTGGAGAACAGAAGCCAAAGTGTAATGTTAGTACACTGAGGATTTTCCAAATTGCATCCTGTAACTATTGACTTAGTTTTTGTTCTTGTTTTGGCGGAAATTGCTGCCTGCATATTGGGTTCCAAGTCCTCATTGGAGCTTCTGACATCTCACCAAATGTGCTCCATAAAGTCTGGGGGCTTGTTGGAAGGTCATAGTACACATAGCACGAATCAAAAGCAGCCCCAATGTTGTCCCTCACCTTCTCACTTTAGTAGAGACTGTCTCTTTCTGTTTGGGTGATGTATGTACAGGTTAATCTGGCACAGGATAACCCAGATTATCCTGTCCCTGCTTCCCATTCTACTCTAAGAGCACTGAGACTAAAGATGAGAGATCCCACACATGGCTGGTGAGGGTCTGAGCTCATCCTTGCATGGCATGTTTATCATGGAACAATCTCTCTAGTTCTAGTTTTAGCTTTAGTTTTCTGTTTTAAGAATGCAGGTTTGGTTTAAATTTTGGTTTAAATAGTCAAAACTCTGAGTGCATTCTCAGGCTATCAGAAGTGGTTTTTTGTGTCAAATGTTCATCATTTTTAATTTTATAATCTCTCTATCTTGAGGGTTACTTACAAGAATTTTAAAAAAACTTTCCACATATATGAAACTCCTACTTTTCTAGGAGATACATAATTTCATTTCAAATGTGCTTCATTTTCTTCCTGTTGTTAACTTTTAATGAACAAGTAAATTCCTCTCCTCTTGGCTACTGTGTATCATCTCTTTGAAAAGTTTGGTTTTTGATGTTGTTCCGTTGATTTGCAAACTTGCACTGAGCTGTTTATTCATTTCTATAGCTCCCACGAATATTTCTGAACGAGTGAATCTTTAAAATGTTCAAGTCCAAAATGATTGAGAAAAAATTTCCTAGACAAAGACAGGTTGACGGCACAGCATTTTAGCTGTTGCTCTATTGTTCAACAATTCAAATATAAGTTTAATTTTGATCCTAACTTTCAAGGAACACTTTTGAAAATCACTATAATAATTTCTTAGTAATCAAAATAAGTGGAATGCATGTTTGTGTGTGAATGTAACATGGTCAAATAATATGTATGTTCATAGGCTATTATTGATAGAAAACCCTTTAAAATAGTATTGTAGAATATAGGATATGTTTTTATACAATTAAAATATATATGTAACTTTTATAAAAACTAGAATTGCAGAGTTAGGCTCTTATCATGTAGACACTTGATACTTCTATCAACAGGCAGATTGAAACCTTCAATCCTCCACAATATTATTTATCATCAGTTTCCTGCATTTTTTTGTCTGAAACACAAAATGAAACTTGTGGTGACGTTAGACTTTTGTGACCTGGCTCCAAAGCGAAAAGACACCCTTGGCAAATGAGCTATAAACTAGGCATTTAATCACTCTTTCACAAAATGTTGTCAAGTAGAAGCACATGTCATCTGGGGTAATTGTAATAATACAAGTTCATACATGTCATTCCCAACTAATACAACAAATGACTTTGTGTAGTATAAATTTCATCGTTTTTAATTGTCTCTTTAGTTTGAGAATCACTGTTATAAATAAACTGATATTTAGAGAGACAACTGTGTTATATGTTTTCATAAATCATAGTATTTTACAGGATTACTATGGCAAAAAGAGAAAATGTTTATAGTTATGGATAAAGTTGATTTTGATAAAGTAAGGAATGATTGCTGACTTCAATGATAGGTGAATTGTTAAGAAAAATCCTAACACCCAGTGCATGTTAATGTACTCAGTATATGTCGTTCATTTTATAGCAGTGCTTTTTAGTCTCCTTGTGCAGAGGAGTATTACCCACAGGACCTGATAATATGTGTACTTATAAGTTCTGAGGCTGGGGCTAGTCTACATCTATAATGATGTTTAGATGACAACAAAGTTCTAAAAGCATTAGTTTTTCCTTTTAACTATTTTTATATTGTTTATGTCCAACAAGATGAAAGATGGGGGGCTCTTTCATAACAAATAGAAGCACCTAATTTGAAAGTGGTGCTGGTGAAACCCTCACTGATGTCACCTTACTTCTACAAAGTAGTACTTTGACAGTATTGTTAAGTACTCCACAATGAATACCATTATGGCACAAGCAAGCAAGAACATTAACAACAAAAGCAAAAAACACAGAATTATTGTAAGTAATAAAATTATCAATTTTATAGGGTGATAATTATTTGTTCTACTTATTATTAATAACTGTACAAAATAAGGTATTAAATATCTTTACACATGCGATGCTTATGCTCAGCTCGCCACTAACCCATTCTTTACTTTTAATGATGCTCCATCTACTTTCATGCCATATTTACATACTGTGATTATGAACACTAGAGAAAACATGGGCAACCCATCCTATGTCTTTTTGGATCTCAATTATTTGCCTCAACTTGGTGATCTTTAATCTATCCATTTTCTTGAAAATGGCATAATCTTATTCTTTATGACTGAATTTAACCACACTGCATATATACCACATTTCTTTTATCCATTCTTCTGTTAATAGGCACCTAGGTCAATGGCATGTCCCACCCCTTGTGATTTGTACTCCATGCTATACTGGGTTAGATTCCTTCCACTATATGCTCAGGAGAGTGATACAGTTGAATCAGATGGTAGTTTATTTTTCTTTGTCTCTTCCTTTTTTTTTTGTCCGTTGAAGAAGACATACAGATTTACTGTGTCTGAACTGTATTTTGTTCTCATAAGCAGTGAATACCTCCCTAAACAAACACACACACACACACACACACACGCACACACACTTGCTAATATATGTTGTTATTTTTTGGTTACTGCCATTCCACATAGAACGAGATAGGCACTACATAGATTTGTATGCATTGCCTTGATCTCCAAGGAAGTTGAACATTTTTCTTTTTTTTAATTTATTTATTTATTAAAGATTTCTGCCTCCTCCCCGCCACTGCCTCCCATTTCCCCCTCCCCCGATCAAGTCCCCCTTCCTCATCAGCCCAAAGAGCAATCAGGTTCCTTGACCTGTGGGAAGTCCAAGGATCACCCACCTCTATCCAGGTCTAGGAAGGTGAGCATCCAAACTGCCTAGGCTCCCCCAAAGCCAGTACGTGCAGTAGGATCAAAAACCCATTGCCATTGTTCTTGAGTTCTCAGTAGTCCTCATTGTCCACTATGTTCAGCAAGTCCGGTTTTATCACATGCTTTTTCAGACCCAGGCCAGTTGGCCTTGGTGAGTTCCCGATAGAACATCCCCATTGTCTCAGTGTGTGGGTGCACCCCTTGCTGTCCTTAGTTCTTTGCTCATGCTCTCTCTCCTTCTGCTCCTGACTTGGACCTTGAGATTTCAGTTCTACATATTGTTTAGCCATGTGTAACACTTTTGAGAGTTATATATTAAGTTCATTTGCCAATTTGTTTTGTATGTGTTTAAACTTTGAGTATTTTATTCATGTATATATTTATGATATTCTAAATAGCAATACACTCTCTGATGCATATAATGTAAAAATTTTTCCATTTATTCTGTTGTTATTTATTTTTCTCTGTGGAAGCCTTTTAATTTCATGCAGTCCCATTTGTCATTTCTTATTATTATATTTTGTGTAGCTAGATTCCAAAGAAACTCCTTACATATCCATATTCTGAGCTATTTCTGTCTATGTTTTAATTTGACAGTTTCAAAAAATCAGGCTTTATATTAGGGTCTTCAACCATTTTTAATTCATTTTTATGCAAAACTTAGTAATACTACTACTACAAGAACTCCTAAAGCAAATATTCTAGTATCTACAGAATATTAATTCTGCAGTTTAAAAAATAAAAATCAAATGTGAAAATAAACAATTTAAGAGTTACTTTAAGATTTATTTATATCTTTATGCATGTATGTGTGTCTGTGAGAGTTACTATTACAAGTATACTTATGTCCTGGCCAGAAAAGGGCATCAGATTGTCTAGTGCTGGAGTTTTAGGTAACTGTGCACCTCCCAACATGGATGCTGGGAGCTGAGCTCTTGTCCCGTGGAAGAACTACAAATGCTCTTAACTACTAAGCCATGCCTCCAACCTGGGAGTTTAGATGCTATTCCAAGTGGACAAAGGTGATAAACACGGAAAAAGGAGCATTCATGTTTGTGGACATTTGAGATGACTTCCAAGAATTGAAATCCATCTCTTCAGCTTTAGTATTCAGGGACTGGTTTTGAGTAACCAGAAGGCTAGGTTATGATTTCTAGAGGGATAGGTTGTAATTCAAACTGCAGATATTTTTAAAGAGGAAAAACTCAGAAAGGCCAGAATTGCTGAGTCAAATGTACACTTGTTTCCTGTTTTTAAGCATGTTAAACAGGAACAGGGCACATGAGTTCTGTTTCCTTCCCTGCTGGGTGGAAACCAACCATAGAATGTGGAGGGTTTGCAACTTCAAGCAAGCACCATTATGGTCAACAATTGCATGTGATGAAATGAAATTGACAAGGGCTATGTCTTTGCCTTCATTTTAAATGCCCCAATCCTTCACAAATGCACAAATTTAATAGCAATTTACTGTGAAGCAGTCTTTCTTCTGAAGCATGAGAGTTATGAGCCCAGTGCCTCAGTCTATTAGAAATAACTACACAGGCTTCTTGAAATGCCACTTTGAAAATTAGTTTTAACTGTTAAATTTTGTTTAAAAAATCTGAATCACAATTCATTACTTTGGCAAAATGTAATGATTAAAAGACATGCAGACTGGTGAAATGGTTTAGGCACTTACTCACAGCCTGGCTCAGAGTTTGACCTCTGGAACCAACATGGAGGAAGGACAGTTGTCCTCCGACCCTACACATGTTCTCTGGCCCATGCTTATCCACAAACCCCTGCTTCTTAGACACCCAATCAATAAGTGTAAAAACAAAGTAAGAGAAGAAAGCTTGCAATGTTTCTTTAGAAAGTAAAAAGCCACATATAAATAAAAATGGGCTGTGTCTCCTGTGAATGTCAAAAGCTCCATCTATAAAGTCACAACAGTATGACTGCCTACACATGAACTGAATAAGAATGACACCAATAGACACTCCAAAGTGAAGAGAGGAAAACCCAGGGGGCTTCATCCTACACAAAGAATGACAGGCAACTGAGCAGTGCAGAGACTGGGAGAAATAGTCTTCCCTAGGGAAGGACACATCAACTGGTTATCCAATACTACATGGTCAGCCTTGAAATACACACACTAGTGGTGTTATTCAGACTGAGCAGGTAGTTTTTAGAAATGTATGTGTGTGTGTGTGTGTGTGTGTGTGCATGCATGCACCTGTCTGTCTGTGTCTGTATGTATGTGGTATATGTAATCTATATATATGTACAAATACGTATGTAAAAACAATTAATGAAAAAGAGGTTGTAAATTTGAAAGAGAGAAATTAGAGGTATATGAAAGGGCTTAGGGGGGAAATGATCCAACTATAATCTCAAAAATAAAGGAAGTAACAAAATATTCCTTGTTTCTCTGTTAGTGTTCTTGCAATGAATCTGTAGGCAGAGTTGCAGTATCATCAAGATCCAGGGTGTTTGGTCTTTTTCTTTTTGACATAGGTGATTATTAAAAAGACATAGGGATCATTAAAAAATAGTGTAAAAGGACAAGTTACTGTCACTCCCCAAATTATGCAAGCCAAACAGCAAACCAAGGTAACACATAGCTTCAAAGATTATGCACATTTGTTGAGTATGTTGTAGTCTGTAGACTAGAATGCTCGGGGAAGCCAAGTTCAGCTCCGGCTGTACAAACTGCAGAAAAAATGAAAACTTACATTTGTAACATCACATAAATACTTCTGAACACAAAAGTACTCCATATAAAAGACTAAGTTGGAGCATCCATCAAAGGAGGCTATTGAAAACGGCGGCGAGAGGAAAATTACTGGAGATACAGATGATGAAAGAGAGGGAATCCAAAACAGAGCTGCCTCAAGAAGGGCGTGGTGTAATGTGCTGACGGTTGACGCCAAACCCGGGAGCGTTTTCTCACTCATCATCTTCGCTCATTCCTCATCTCTTTTTCTCACTCACTCAGCACTCGCACAAGCAGATATGCTGTTGTCTCTGCTTGAGCTCTTCCAACTTCTTCACTGCGTTTTCTAAGGACATAACCTGGCTGTTGACGCAGGGAGTAGGTCCAGACTGGGGCAAGTGATCCCCATTTTCACAATCTGACAAGTGCTCACTCTCTGTCCCCCAAAGTTTGACAGGTGATCACTTTCTTCCCCCAAGTCTGACCTGAAAATTATTCTGACAGGTTTTTGGATTCTAATCACAAGAATTTGTCAATAAGTAGTCCCACCTTTCCATTTCTCCTGCTCCAACATGAGAATCTTCCAGATGTGTTTCCTTAAACTAACCTCCATTAAGACTCTAATATACCAGAAAGCTTCTACCATTGACCATTTAATAAAAGCAAAATTTAAACTAATGAACATACCAATGTATCATTTCATGAAAAGAAACTTTTAACGATCATTTTTCATTCTCAACTGAACACACCTTTGTGCTCATCCAGGCAGACATGGCTACACCAGTGCGGTGGCCTTCTCAGTCTGAGCCTTTGCTGTTCTCCTGGTATTTTTCAAGCTCTCCTGCTTCTTTGAATCCAATGGGTCCTCTCTGGATGTTCCTTATACTTAATCTTTGCTTTCATTTCTAGGCATAACTATTATTGTATTATCTATCCTGAATGAACTGATTTATTATTATTGTTGGAGTCCATGATTAAGCAAAGGCATGCAAAGCATCAACACTCTCTGTAGTTTTTAGCTCAAAGCTTAGTAAATAATAAACAATGAAGATACACTGTATCTTTTAAAATCTGATTTCTAAGATTTAATAAAGTGTATATTTAAAGAGATTAATGGAATTATTTATGCAAATATAAATTTTATGCAAAAATTTGAAAATGTATATGAGTCCTCTTGAAGCGCATCACTTCCCTCTTCTTGCCTAGATCACTTGTCTAGAAATGAGTGCACAATTGAAATGCATCAGCTATATGAGTGAATGAATATACACTTATGTGACTGTCACTCATGTATCCTGCTTCTTATTTATAAAGATATTATTCTGGACAGCCTGATCAAAAAAAAATCTTAGTGTTTAAGCAAGCCTTACCCTACACGGACATAGTAGTAAAAATATAAATGAAAATTCAAGGGTTAAATTGAAAAAAAAAAACAAACCTCTTTCTCTTATGGGGACTGTTTGTAAATACTGCTATTTGTATTGGTGACAGTAATCATGATTACATCAGCATTTCACTGTTTATCTTTAGTTAAAAAAAAGGATTATACGTGTGTTCAGAAAGGAATGCTAATTTTAAGGAACTTTAAAAAAAATGCTTGTTTCTTTTTTTCCCCTAATCCTGTTACAGGCAATAAGTGCCTCCAGTTACAAGGTATACACTTTCATGAAGAAAATGCCTATTGTATGAAATGATTTATGCAACACATCTGGAGATAGGTGTCTACTGGGTGGGGTGAAATTCCTGATAGTTCCCAGCAGCGAACAGCAGTTGGCACCATGCCAATGGGACTTTGCAGATATTCTTAGGATGACCTGGTGATGAGCTAGTGCTCTTACAGTTGATGCCTGGACAGAATTTTTCTGTTATCACCCCTTTCATACTTTGAAATATAGCAGATTTATCAAAACTGTAAGATGCAGCCACAAAAGAACTTCACATTATTTTCCTAGAGTCACAGCAAAGGAATCTAAAAATAAAATCCCCTCTCTGCTCCTGGGGTGCAAGCACTTCATGTTACTTTGTGATTTGACATCACAGAAATTCCAGGGGAGGCCTTGCAGGCAGGGAGGAGGCCAAGGTCAAAGACCAGCGGGTTCTGAACCTGTGCTCGACTGACTTTGATGATCTTGTTTGTTATATCAAATGGAGCAGAGAAAGGGGGCTCTCCGATGAGCAGAAGAAGCTGCTGTTGGATTTAATTCCCTCTCTTTGAATTCTCTCAGCAACATAGATTAAAGATCATCGTTCTTCTCCCCCTATGTGTCTCACTGTGGTACTCCCTAGGAAAAAGAAAGAGCATCTTTTAAAGGATTCTTTGTCCAACATGGTCTCCTTAACTACCAAAACATCTTCCAGGATGAAGTGCCAAGGTGTTTGATGTTGCCTGAACTAGATATCACTTCCCATCAATCAAACGCAGACCAGTAACTGGCACCCTGGCTGTGAAAATCAGACACAGTGATATAGAAAGGAGAAAAAAAAATATCCTGCATTAAACTTGTATGTGGAACTACCTTGCTCCACACTTTTATGTAAAAGTAGAGGGGCCCAGAAGAAGGTATCCCTGAAACAGGTCCACTGAAATGCATGGATTGTGATGGCGCCTCTGTGTCTCCCAAGGCTCAGGGTGCTGTGTAGCTGAAGTCACAGCCTCTCCCTCTCCCTTATCAACTGATAACACATGTCAAGGCTCCTGCTTACAAATCAGCAACTGCTGCCCACCCACGACAGCAAACGTGTTTTAAACTTAGGTTTTACATGATGCAGCAAATCCATGTACAGCTAGTGCATCTACTGCAATGCATGTGATATTAACAGACTCTGAAAGCCATGCTACTGAGGAATGACATGTTTTCCAGCTCACTGGAAGCTCTGATCTGTCCCATTACGCCTCACAACACTTTTCAAGAAGTGTGTCATGTATAAGTAGCACACCCTTAGCTTACGCCTTGTTTCTTAATTGTCATTCCAAAACACCTGACTCAAGTGATTTACCATTGCCCCCTTGCAGACTTTCTGACTCAAATGAGCGCTTTCAAATTGGGAAAGCTATGTGGACCTTGGATAAGCAGATACTTCCCTTTTATAATTATATATTCGAGCAGAGAATACTTAAAGCAAAAGGCATAAAATCAAAGTTTAGACAACTTCTACACTTTATTATATTTTGACATAGTTCATCTTTTTACTGCACTAGAATTCTAGAGAGCATGTTTGCCTCGACAGTAGCAAAGGCCATGAGTGCCATTTGTCGGTTTGTTTGGCAAAAACTGATTTTGTTTGCTTTATCAGGTAGATGGCATGACTCTGAATGAACCCATATCTCAAAGAAATGTCTTCATGTTTTATTTTATTTTCAAAATAGCATCTTTAAGTGATAATAATGATTTCATATATCTCAGGAGACATGAGGGAGAATCCCCAACACATTGCTTCAAAATGAGCAAAATATGTCTTAGTGCCTTAGGTTAACAGTACTGACAATCTGTTTCACTTTTTTTTTTTTATTGCAGGGAATCTCTACAACAAACTGTTCTACCTACACAGCCAGATTCATTTTAATGAGAGTCCTAAGTACGTCATTTACATTTAAGGAAAAATATTTTGATTGTGGGCCTAGACTTTAAGTGTTGGGCCATCTCTCCAGTCCAAGACATAAACAAAAACAAAAACAAAAAACAAAACAAAAAAACCCTTTTATGCCGTCTATCCCTTTAAGAATAAACAAGTAGAACCCTGTTAAGAATCAAGCTTTGTCAAAGATATGACCTCAGTCTGTTTCGTTGTATTGTTTTTTCAGCTCATAACCTTCACTTACAAAAGAATGTGCCACCTCATCCCCTGAACTTTCCACAGCACTGCTTCTCCTGAAGTGTTTGCTCTTGCCTGAATTCATTTGCTCATTAGTCTTTACCTTGGTTTTTGTTTTGTTTTGTATTCTTTTTTGTTAAGCATTTTAGGTGTTTTGTTTTATTTTGGTTTGTGTTGTTTTAATCCAGTTCCATAGTCTCATGGATTCTGAGTTTCCGACCTTAGGCAGAGTCCACTGCCACAACACCAGACAGTGCATTTAATGATGAGGTGAGAAAACAGTTTCAAACAGGCTATCATTCCCTGTGTGATATAAGCTCTGTTGAGAGATCAGGTAGAAACAAACTCCCAGAGAAGGGCTACAGTCCCAGCTTCTTCTCTTGCTGTTCTAGAAGTACCGTCAAAGGCGACGTAAAGTAGAAAGGGTTTGTTTTGCTCACAGTTCCAAGCAACAGTTCATCAAAACGGCATTCACAGTACCAGAACCCTGTTGGAGCTGGTCCCATCTGAAGTCCAATGAAAAATGCATTCAAATTAGTGCTCACCTTACTTTCTGTGTTTTGTACCACTCAGAATTCTTACGCACAACCAAAAGGGTTTTTCATGTCAATTAATATGAACAATATAATCCTGCATTTATGCCTATCCCAGAAGTCCAACTCCAGATTAATTTAGTTTTCAAATTAACAGTTAACACAATCACAGTTACAAATAGCCTATAAAGCCAAAGATTTATAGCCTGAAGGAAGTGTACATGGAGCTATAACATGAAAAGATTACAGAGAAGAAAAGACATTGCTTTCCAAGTGAATGGAGGAGGGTGTGCTTCTGCATCTAGGTTCCCTTTCTTACTTCTCAAGAATCATCTGCCTTTTCTCTGGAATCCTCTATAACCTGATTTGCTGCTTTAGTCACCATTTACATAGCTTTAGGACCTAATTACTTTCTACTCTGGTCCCTGGAACTTTTGGATGCTCTCCCCTTAGCGCATTGGATGCATCTATGCCTTCAAGTCATACACATGTTATCCCATCCAAACATCTCCGGTCCATTTCCTTAAACCTTTCCATGCACTGCACACAGTGAAATTAACTAAACCCTCCACTATGTTCATCATTATTCCCATTTATAGCCAGATGAAATTATTTCATGCAACCATCTTCAGTGAAAGTTGAGTTGCCCTGTTAGTATAGTTCTGGCTCCCCAAAACACTAATCTTATCTTCAAACTCTGTGAAAACAATAACATGTTATTAAAAGTCTTTTCTGTTGAAGCTGACATATAGTGTGAAAACAGCTCTCGGAAAACATTTGACTTACCAGTTCTGTTGTAGTGTTTAAGAATTTACTACGTCTCAGGTACCACTGTATGAACACAGAACATGGTATCACCAGCCTCCCTCTTCCCCTCCCTTGCACACACCACCACTGCCCCAACTACCATTACACTATCACCACCAACAGTAAAATTAATAATGAAGATGAGACCAGGGTGAAAGTAAAGACACAGAAAATATGCCTCCCACCTAAGTCACAAATTGTTTAGAGGTAAAGCCAGCTTCCAAGTTCAACAGTGGTTCTTTCAGCTCACAATGAAGTTACCAGGACTTTCAGAATTGTTGTTTGTATTTTACTTTTGCCATACCAAAATACTTTCAGTCTTTCTCTGTATAGACTGTAATCACTCCATGTTACCCACACTATAGAAGGGAGAGTCCACCTGTGGATTCTGGAAGAGTGAAACAGACATAGGACTAGAACTCAATTTCAAAATAAATATGTGGACATAGATATACTAGTAAAAATGTAATATAATTCAGGAAATAGGCTTATAGCAATGAGGAATCCTGAGCATCATTAATGTCAAAGCCCATGAACCTTTAGATATTAAATAAATATCTTTGGAGTGTGAGTACCTCCCTCTAGCATGAGGGAATGAGGACTGTGTAGATGCATACCTCTTTGCCTTTTAAATTATATGCCAATACTCTTGAAAGGTAAGATGCAATGTCAGTACATATCAACACTCATCTGGCATTAATTAAAATATATAATGATATAAAAGTTATTAAAAATGTAATTCAGGGGTTGTAGAAATAGTTCAGCTGTTAAAAGCACTGACTGCTTTTTCAGAGGATCTAGTTTTGGTTTCAAACTTCTGGTCTCTAAGGGTGCCAGGTAGGCTAGAAATGCCCATAAATACACATACATTCATGCATTCAAAGTGGCACATATTATTTAAAAACTATTTAAAATCTGTAATTGGCCAAGATCCTACAATTTCCTAAAGCTGGTGAGCACAGGAAAACTCACAATAAGGTAGATGAGACCCTAATCATAGCTTTGATTGTTTCATCTAAAAAAAATACTATTTTATGAAGTCAGACTTTTTTCTGGTTTATGTCTAAATAGAAGATAGTCTAAATTTTGGTCATAGCTACTCTGTCCATTGAACACTGAATCACGGCTGAAATGCATGATCAGTGGAGCTGCACATTACCCAGTGCTTTTTTGCATTTTCCTTTACAATTGTTTAGGATTTTTAATCATCATTTACAAGGTTCCATTATGATATTTTATCCACATTTTCATGATACTTGTTGATCCTCTTCTCCTGTTCCCCTTCCATCTCCTGTCCTCATTTCTCATTTCATGGCAGCATGTCTTATATTACCTACTTTTCCTCCCTCCACAACCATTATGAATCTGTTTACCTCTTTCATTGTACCCATTTTAGTTTCCTGATCTATACCCCAAATCCTCCCTCCACATACATATATTAAAACATCCAGAGGAAAGATGGCACATTGCGTAAAGGTACTGGTCTTGATCTCTGAACCACCGAAGAATGACGAAGAAACCCAACTCTAGTAAACTGTCCTCTGACCTCCCTACACCCCACCCTAGAATCTAGAATCTACAACTAAGAGAATAAATTGGCACATATTCTTTTCTGTTATTTTCCATTTACTCATTATTATTTGGGGGAAAGGGTCTGTGTGCGTGCGTTTGTGTGTGTGTGTGTGTGTGTGTGTGTGTGTGTGCTATAAACATGTGCAGACCAGAAAACTTCTAAGTGTTTGCTTTCTTCTTCTCTCATGTATATTCTGTGTATTAAACTCAAGTCATCAGACTTGGAAGCAAATGCCAAAAGAACATTATTCCAAGAGGAAAAAAACTCAGAGCATATCTATTAAAATGAAGAATTGGACGAAGATGTCCACTCTCTCCATTATCTGTTCATTATAGTGCCTAAGGTCTTAGCTAGAACTATAAAACAGCTAACAGAGTTGCAAATAGAGAAGGAGGAAGACAAAGCATCCTTATTTGCAGATGATATAATTTTATGCATAAAATACCTTAACAATCCACTAGGAAACTTCTAAAGCTGATAAGCATTTCTAGAAAAGGAACAAGGGACAAAATAAACACAAGTGTCAATAGCCTTCCTATATATACAACTGACAAAGACACAAAGAACAAGATCAGGAAAGAGTACCTTTCACAATAGCTTTCAAAAATACAATGGAATAACTCTAACACTGAAGTGAAAGGCTTGTATAATAGATCTTTAAGACACTGAAGAAATATATTAAAGAATAGTCCATGCCTTTAATATTAGCACTAAAGAGGAATATAAACCAGGATGAGACAAGAACTTGTGCTCCTTCAGTCTGAGAATTTCTCTCATACTACAGAAAAAACATCAGGAGATAGAAAAGCCTTCATGCTCATGGGTCAGTAAGACAGAGTAATAGATTTTGTTTGTTTGTTTGTATTGTTTGTTGAGACAAGATTTCTCTGTAGCTTTGAATCCTTTCCTGGAACTCTCCCTGTAAACTAGATTGGCCTCAAACTCACAGAGATCCACCTGTCTCTGCTTTCCAAGTGCTGGGATTAAAAGGGTGTACCACCACTACCCAACTCTCTAATAGAATTCTTTAAAGAAATTGAAAGATTATCTTCAACTTCACATCAAAACACACACACACACACACACACACACAATAACTTAGCAATCCTAAATAATAAGAGATCTGTTAAAGGTATCACTACCCAGATTTCAAGTAGCACTACAGAGGCATTGTAATAAAAACACCATGATATTAGCCAAATAGAGATGTGTTGATCAATGACTAAAATTGCTGACCTAGACATAATTCCACACACCTACAGATACTTGAGTTTTTACAAAGAAGCCAAGAATCCACAAGTGAGAACATATTTAACAAATGGTGTGGGTCAAATTGGACAGCTAGATACAGAAGAATGAAAATAGTTTTAAAACTTCATGTTGAGGCAAGTATAATGATAACTTGTTTTCGGGTCAACTTAGTATTGAATAAGAAATATAGTTTAAAACATAAAACAATTTGGATTGTATATTTTCCAAAACAGGGCTTGCTGACTCAGCCTTGATTCCATTTTTATCAGGAACTTTGTTCAGTGCTTTTCTGCCTCAATTCATTTAACAGAATATATGAAAAATTATCGTGTCCATCATAGTGATCTGACATGCAAGCACAAGGTTAATTTTTAATAATCAGCAAAAGATCTCAGTAAACAAAAAATAATTATGCAAAGTATTTAAAATGATTAGTTATATTATTAGTGAATGCAAATCATGGATTGCTACTACATGCCTGATTTGATGTACTTAATACTTCCTCTCATTTGACTATACCATAATTAGATGTCTTTTTGTATTTCCTTCATGTGTAGGTTCTATATTCAAATGTCAACTAGCAAATATTTATTTATGGCCCCTTTTATATCTGTACCACTCATTATCTCTGTAGGCACATTCTATTCTACATATTTACATCTGCAACAAATGATTCAACAATGTGATTCATAAATTATTTTCAGAAGGAAGATATAATTGAAGATCTAGTATATAAAAATATTCTGTTGATTATGGGAGTGATGATGATTTTTTTTTGTCACTAAGGATGCTTTTATAATCACTCTACCTGATAGGGACAAGTTTTTGGTGATCTGATTTTGTGCTTGGTCCTAGCCAACCAATATCTCTAGGGTCCTGTTTTCTGTTCAGTTGAGGCAAAGATGCATCTCAGGCACCACCCTATGTTCATGCAGTTGATTCTACAGAACTCTTGGCAGATGCAAAGTATACCTGGCCAATGGTGCAGGCCATGCTGTCACAGAGTGATGACAGACTGACCAGAAAAGTTTCTACCCAGAGCCCATTCTCACAATTTGGGAGACTGGCCTATTTTTTCTACTTGTTTTCAGTTCCAGGTAGTTACTTGGTGTTTATTTCATAGGCAGTTTGAAATATTTTTATAGGGTTAGCTGAGTTTCAGGATTGAAAAAAGTACTTGCTTATAGTACAACCAAAGATCAAAATGGGGCAGAAAAATTACAATTGCCAGATGAGAATTGGGAAGTTAGCAAAGCTTGACTGATGTAGGAGTGTCATATATCAATCTGTTGATTTCATTGGTTAAAATAAAGAAACTGCTTGGCTGGTCCTATAGGTTAGAACATAGGTGGGTGGAGTAAACAGAACTGGGTGGAAGAGGAAGTGAGGTCAGAACGCATGCAGCTCCGCTCAGAGAAACCAGCCTTCTCTCTCGCGGGCCGGAGGGGATCGATCGGCTCTCTGAGGCATGCTCGCGATGAAGCTCCGACCGACCCAAGATGGACGTAGGCTAGAATCTCCCCGGTAAGCGCACCTTGGGGTGCTAACACAGAATATTAGAAATGGGTTAGACCAGGTGCGAGAGTTAGCCCGTAAGAGGCTAGAGCTAGTGGGCCAAGCAGTGTTTAAATGAATACAGTTTGTGTGTTGTTATTTCGGGCATAAGCTAGCCAGGCGTTTGGGGTGTTGGGGGATGCAACCACGGCGCCCCAATTTCAACACTTGACTTCTCGTTTCTCCTGAAAACATGAACAGTTTAAGTCTATTAGGATCCTGCTTGATGTTGACTCCAGATCAGGAGAATTTTCTCAGGTCTCATGCTCTTGTCTTCTCTGTTTCTGCAAGTATTTTCTCAATCAGGGATCCTCTTATTCTCCATAGATTAACCATGGATTTGCTTAAACTAATTCTTCACATTTGCTTAAAAATTAAGTTCTTAATGATAGTTTTGTTGAGATCACCTCTATTGATAAACTGAAGAATGATCACTGTCTTCAACTCCAAGGACTTCCTTGTGTCGAACCTGAGTGCTCAAAATGAAAACAAAAGGAAGCAGTGTGTGCTCAAATTTCCTGTTGTGTTTGTTTTCTGTGATGCTTTATAGATGTGTGGCTTCCATGAAGGAAAAGAATATAAAAATAATGACAAAAACATTTCTTTGAGTGAAAACATGAGTCTCATCAGTATGTGCCTATACATCTGATAGAGAAAGATGTGGAGTGGGATTTTCTTTGATGATATCAGAACAAAGCTTACCTTGGCTACACTTCCAAATCACACAAAGCTTCCAAAACCTGTGACTTAATGAGATGTTAGTTTTCCTTCTCCAGTCTTGTCCCTTGCCAACATTCTGCTAGAAAGAATCAACCTTGTGCTAGAAGACAGACATGAGCAGTCTACTAGCAACTGCCAGAAAATATAATGAAAGACACTCCAGTATATTGGAAATGCCTTGTTATATAGCCCTGATTATCTGTAAATATAACTATTAAGTTTTCAAAAATAATGCTTTTCAAAACAGAACAACAATTTGCATTATTTTGAGTATTTGCTTTTAACCAATAACATACTGCAAGGAACAGTTTTTGGAAGCTTGGGGATCTTGTGGGAAGGTTGAAGGGGAAAGAAGAGGCAGGGAGAGGTGCAGAGAAAAATGTAGAGCTCAATAAAAATCAATAAAAAAATTTAAAGCAGGAAAAAAGTCTTTACTGTACTACTTTGTAAAAAAAAAGAAGTCTATTAATTTGATTTAATTTGTGGCTATGTAGAAATTTCTCCTCACTAAGGCATGAGCTTGCTTTCACTCCCCTGTACTGGGAATCTTTAATTGAAGTCATGGCTGTTCCTTCACTTTTTATGCGTAGACAAGTTGTCAAGCCTTCCAGAGGGCCATTGTTCTTCAACACCCATCCTCTGGATCTGGCATGCTTTGACAACCATTTGAAAGAATGGTGTGATTATAAAAAGTCCTGTTCTTTAGAGGAACTTAAAAACTAGGCAGAGGTACAATATTTTTGCCAATTATTGTCATTTCTCATTGTATTTTTCTTCTTGACATCATTTCTAGCATTTTGTTTCTTTTCTTAAGAACCATTCAAGTAACAGCACCATCTGGAGAGCTAACTGAAAGAGAACTGAAGCGCTGAGCATGTGAAGTCATGGCAGCGGGTAGTGTAGTCCTAATCATTAATGCTCAACTACAATGAACAAAATGTACAACAGTGCTCCTACGCTCCAGCATGAAGTTTTACCTCATTGTCAGAATGACAAGAAAACTAGTCTAAGGAAGGAAATAAGCTATCCACTAGACTTTCCAGTAAAATAGAACAAAAGTCATACCCAATCAGAATTTTATGGAAATAAATGTTCCTCTTTTCTCTAAAACATACATAATTCCATTGTGCTTATAAGTCAAGTCACTTATCATGGAAACATGAAAGAAAAGACTCTAATTCCATAGGTTATATGTGATTTTTTGATTGATTAAATAATGAAGAAAGAAATCTGGTCTGCCCTACCTCAGGACTTCACCATTTGCTGTTCCTGCCTCTTCAAAAACTTCTTCCTGAGCTGTGATCTTGTTTCTCTTATATAGCAATTGTGTGCTGTCTGAGGAGGCGCCCAGGATTATGTTTTAAACAATATCCCTTTCTTCTCCTCTTTTTCTACTATCTCATGATACTAACTTATTTTCTTCCCACCCTGGCCATTTTTATTTATGTACCTTTCTATATATGCATCTATTTTCAATCTCTGCTAAAGTGTTACTTCTATGAAGAATAATGATTTTATCTTTTCTCTACTGTAACACCAATACCCAGATAAAACCTAATGCTTCTTTTCAAAAGACTCACTGCATAATATTTTGCTTGCTTGGAATCAGAGAACAGATCTAGACATGAGCTGACCAAAATTAACAATAGAGGTTTAGAGGAGTGATGTGGGAGTGTCATATATCAATCTGTTTATCAATCTGTTGATTTCATTGGTTAAAATAAAGACACTGCTTGGCTGGTCCTATAGGTTAGAACATAGGTGGGTGGAGTAAACAGAATAGTATGCGGACAGGAAGAGGAAGTGAGCTCAGAGAATTACGCAGCTCCACTCAGAGAAGCCAGACGCTCCTGTCTAGTGGGCGGACAGGATGGCCCAGATCTCTGAGGCACGCACGCGATGAAGCTCCTAATTGGGATGGACGTAGGCTAGAATCTTCCCGGTAAGCGCACCTTGGGGTGCTTACTCACATTATTAGAAATGGGTTAGTCCAGGTGCGAGAGTTAGCCAAGAAGAGACTAGAAATAATGGGCCAAGCAGTGTTTAAATGAATACAGTTTGTGTGTTGTTATTTCGGGCATAAGCTAGCCAGGCGACAGGGGTGCTGGGGGACGCAACCCGGCGCCCCAATTTCAACAGATGGCTGCCCAACGTGTGGACAACTGAATCCACAGAAAGTCTGAGAAAGCTTGGGAAAGAGTAAAGCATGTTTTCTTGGTAGCAGTGATTTATCGGGTCTAGCGCTGCTAGAAGCAAGCATGCACTCTCATCTAAGAGAGGCTTTCCTGACTCAGCTTTAGCTGCAAAACCCTGCAGCTCATTAAGAGGTCCTGCCACGAAACACTGAAATGGTATTGACGAAAAGCTGAACACATGCTTTTCGGTTTTCAGCCGTAGCAGGAAAAAAGCTGTGCCGTTTAAAAATGCCGGCTTTCTGGGTTGTCCTGCTAGGGCAAACTCTGACTCTTTAACGCAGGCGGTTTGTGTGGTTTGCAAGCACAGGCTGCGGAAGCTCGCTTGCTGGCAAGGACCTTGAAACACAAACGCGGCTCTGGCCGGTACCTCAGTCACAAGGTTGGAATGGCAGAAAGTTAAGGAATGAGCTACATCTAGCTGGCAAAGCCACGCCTTTAATCCTACTGAGATTGCTTGGTAAATTAAAGACTTATGTGGTCAGAAAAACAGAGAGAGATACAGTAAAAAGAGATTCAAAGATAAAGAAAATTTTTAAATAGTTTACAGTGTGTTAAAAATATTTGCAAGCTAAAAGTAAGTTTTTAAGAGTAAAAAAAAATGAAAGAAAAAGAGAAGTTGGTTGTGGTAGTACACGCCTTTAATCCCAACGCTTGGGATGCAGAGGGAGATTGACCTCTGTGACTTCAAAGTGTGGTAGCACACACCTTTAATCCCAGTACCTAGAAGGCAGAGACAAACAGATCTCTGTGAGTTCAAGGTGTAGTAGCATACGCCTTTAATCCCAGTGCCTGGGAAGCAGAGACAGGCGGATCTCTGAGAATTCAAGAACAGCCTGGTCTACAGTGTCCAGGTCAAAGATATACGCTTAAAAAGCAAAAAGTTAAAAGTAAAAATAAACGAAATAGAGGTTAAAACAAAGCACACAAAGATGGAAAATACACAGAGAATCTTGATACTGTATGCTATTATGCTCTCTTTGAATTGTTTGAATGCTGAGGAAGGAGCAAGAGCTGCTAAAAGATATTTGTCTATAAATGCTGCTAAACTAACCCAACATAGATATTGTGAAAATGCCTTGACTTTGGAATTTGGATCTAAGGATATGATACTTTGGAAAGGAGTTTCTTGTTTTGTTTTCACAGAGGACGAGACCCTGTTCATTTCTTCTATTCCGATATGGTATGATGGACCACGCCCTCCTGAAGGGTTGCTGTGAACTCCTTCAGAAAACTGCTTCGCTCAACTGCCAACTGAGATGAAACTAGCACACAGGTTATACCATGAAAGACCTAATTAACGACGCCCCCATTCAGCAGGAAGCAGTTTGGAGAGAAAACTGTGCCCATGTTCCCAAATATGGTTTATAAGTGTTTTTTTTACATTTAAAGGGGAAATGGTATAGGTATTTACATTGGTATGGATTTTGCTTTAGTGATTTAAATTTAAGGTCAATTTTGTTATAAGTATCTGTATTTCTGATCTTGATTAAGGTATTGTGATTGTGTAGTTCATTTAAAAATGTAATGTATATAGGTTGTTAATGGATAATCATCGATAATGGTCAAGCTTGTAGTTATGTTAGTTAGATTTTCTAGATATATAGAGATATATTTTAGTTAGATAGGCATTCTTCATATCTTTCAAAGACTACAAAATAGGACATTTAATGTTTTAATAACTTAGGACTTTTCATGACAATGAGACACATCTGCTCCTGGCAGCACCAATCTACTTTAAGAGGAAGATGGGCATCGAAGAGGATCTTATGGAGTTTGATAGCCATTTGGGCAAGAAACTGCTCTTGCCTGGACTATTGCATAAACTGGACACAGAGAACCCACAGAGAGAGGACTACTGAACTTGCCTAAAGGTGAGATGATCTTTCGGGGTTCCTGATTCATGAAAGAGTCTGCAAGACATTCTTCAGGACAAGCAGATAGTGACTGCCTTTGAAATTTCCTGCTTTGTGGAATGTCTGCTGAAAACCATGGGCCTGTAGGCCGAAGACGGATGCCCCAACGGTACAGAGGAACTTTGGGTGACTGTACAGGCAGCGAGATGTCTCTGTCATTTCTAGAGTTTGAAAGTTGCTTATTTCTTGTTTGCTTAGGTGATATTGTATCTTTCTGTAGTCTTTGATGGAGTTAAGAATAGTTAGTTATAGTTATACTTTTCCTTAGTTATGATAAAGATTATTGTAATTTTTACTTGATAACTGTTTTATGTAATTTTGCTATGTTAAAGTTAAAGCCTTTCCTTTTTGTTTAAACAGAAAAAGGGGAAGTGATGTGGGAGTGTCATATATCAATCTGTTTATCAATCTGTTGATTTCATTGGTTAAAATAAAGACACTGCTTGGCTGGTCCTATAGGTTAGAACATAGGTGGGTGGAGTAAACAGAATAGTATGCGGACAGGAAGAGGAAGTGAGCTCAGAGAATCACACAGCTCCACTCAGAGAAGCCAGACACTCCTGTCTAGCGGGCGGACAGGATGGCCCAGCTCTCTGAGGCACGCACGCGATGAAGCTCCTAATTGGGATGGACGTAGGCTAGAATCTTCCCGGTAAGCGCACCTTGGGGTGCTTACTCACATTATTAGAAATGGGTTAGTCCAGGTGCGAGAGTTAGCCAAGAAGAGACTAGAAATAATGGGCCAAGCAGTGTTTAAATGAATACAGTTTGTGTGTTGTTATTTTGGGCATAAGCTAGCCAGGCGATTGGGGTGTTGGGGATGCAAATCCCGGCCCCCCAATTTCAACAGAGGAGTGTAGACAGAGAAGAGACAGGAAGTGTAGACAGAGAAGAGACAGGAAGTGTAGACAGAGAAGAGACAGGAAGTGGTAAGGCAGGACTGAGAGAGGATCTCTACCCATTTGGACAGAGAAACAGTGGAGGTAGGAAGTGACAGGTGGTTACTCTGTGTTTCTCTGAACTTTCAGGTTCTTACCCGGATATTGACTCCCAATTTTTATTGATAAAGATTAGATTAAGCTTCAATGACTGAATAAATTAATTCAATAAATGATCACAACGTCCTGACCATATTTCAAGGGAGCTTATGATTAGGTGTTGGTTGTTATATCCTGCTTAAAAGTGTACTATATGATCCTTTTCCTTTCCAAGTTCACATACACATAAAACCATGATTTAGTTTTATTTTCCAGGCATTGATAACTTCAGTGATCATATCAAGTTTCCAATATACAATACTTTCCTATTATGACACACCCCATTACAACTCTAGTATCCCAATAATTTTGTAACTTTTCAGTTCAAAAGGTATTTTATTCTCCTAAATCTCTAGTTTTCCGGATATAATGAACCAGTTGTTTTCTTTCAACTGCTTTGATTGTATTCTTGTTATAATCCTCATTTACTTTTCTTTATGTACCAGTCTGTTCCTAACTGGAATGGTTAAAAATGAGTTAACTTATGTCCTCTTTACCATTTTAGAGGCCTGGGACCTGGAGAATGGAACTGATAAATAAGACGAACTAGTTTCATGCCACAGCCAATTTTATCTAAAGCATCAGGCAATTTATACTGTGGGGGCTGAGGGGAGTCATATGAGTAAACTGTATGATCACAAGGGCTAGTCACACATGTGGCAAAACATGTTTTCTATAGAGACAATAAGCAAGTAACAATACCCGGTTGTAATAAATATGAAGTAAATTTACTCCTATTTCCTACACCTTGGGAGGGGTACAGAAACATAACCCCAGAACAGTTCCTTGTTTTTGAAGAAACCGAGGTTATGATACTCTTGTCATGATTTCTTGGAGTTTTTTCACAAGCTCTCAGAAATCTCCTCACATGGCTTTATTCTTAGACCATTTTCTAATACCTACCTCTTGTTTATGTTTTCAACAGAGAGTCATTTTGATTTAAGATGTTGTAAATAAATCTAATTGTCATGTGATTCATGAGTATACTACTATAGGTAAGCAAATTACAACATAATCTGTAATATTAGAATGGTGGAAATACTGTGTGTAATACTCTGTCATCAAGAACAGGGATCCAAACTATGTCCAGTACTATATAGGTTACATTTTTGTATTAATCAGAAAAATCTAGAGAATGGCTTGGAAAGGGACCCATGTGATTAGTAAATCTGCTGTCGTGCAGAACATAAGCCCATATTTGCCTTTTAATAAGAACACAAATGTTATGATATTCTATGTAAATTGGAAGTGATTCAAATCCCAAGGAAAAAATTAAATGCTGTCCCTTCTTCAGATCAATGAGTGACTTTATTGCAGTATCACACCCCACTCTTAAATGCAGAGTCATTAGTCAAGGTAATGGGGTGTGTCCATCCAGGTCTACAAGTTGAAGCAAATGAGGATGAGGAGCATAAGACCAATAAACGTGCTCAGAGACACTGACTGCAGATAGAAGGTCAAAGAAGCTAGCATCAACAGAAAAAGATTCTCAAGTGACATTAGAGCTCTTTGTGTTTCACGGGATAACTTCTCTCTTGGTACACAGGACCGTAACTTGGCCCAGGTGGGCAGAGTTGACTTCTGATGACATGATCGATTTCCCCTTTTACCCTTTAGCTGGAGGCTTGCTATCTAGCTGGTGAAGTCCACTGCCTCCTCATCCTCCACCATTGTCGTTGATGGCCTGGGCTGGAGAATCTGGAGAAGTAAAAGTAGGGCAGGCTAATGCATTAGTTTGTTTATTTCCTTCTGCAGTAAACCTACGAAGGTTAGAATGGGTACAAGTATGAGCTGGAAATAATCCTACAACCTGTGTAAAATCTGAAACTGTATTTAGAGGGTTATGAATTAACTGCAATAGATGAATCAAAATAATCCATTATCCTGCTGGAGTGAGAAAAAAGAAGCATTAATAGGTTGATAAATATCTGGACTATGAATCCCTCCTATACCATTAGATGAGGCATCAATAAAATAAGAATCTGCTCGTGGAATGAGAGAAGTTTGGACAAGTTTTATAATTGCAAAGTTTATATGAGAAAATCCCATAGCTTACCAACTGGATAATGATTTCCTATTCTTCCATAGTAATCTGCAAATGAAATTTTAAAATCCACAGGGTTATGTAACACTCTTAAAAACTGATTATTAATAACAGAAAAATGATCAAATTCACGTAATGATTAACATTGTGTCCTCCCCAATTTACCAATTGATCAAGGAGAGTAAGGTAAGAAGTCAGTTTTTCCTGGCACTTGTGGCATAAATAAATCAATTCCAAAGGCTTAAATTTATCTTCTTTTAGTCTGTATTCAAAAAGCTGTAGTTCTTGTCTTGCTTCTCAAGATGACATGTGAGTACTGCCCAATGCTGCATCTCCTGGTTGAGCTTTAGAAAGATTAGTAATACACAGTTCATGAGGCCAGGGAGCTATCAGGAAACAAACCTTGCTCTAGTTTGCCTAGCTTGTTAACTTGTTATTTTCATAGCCACTCCTAAATTCTCATCAGGAAGGGGAGAGAATTTAATATTAGATTGGTTATCAAGCCTCTCACCCCCATGCTTTAGGATAATCTTCAGACCATGGAGGATTCATATTTAAAATGACTTCAGGAAAGACCTGAGAGAATCAGAGTTGTCACCACATAAGTGTCAGAGGTGCTATTTTTACTTTTGTTTTTTTGAATAGGGAAAATCTCCTTTCCTTGCTCTTTTACCAATTTTAAGGTTTGATCATCTGGTTTATATTCACTCAAGAAATTAGCCATCTCTTCTTTGTGATTATATCATCCTTATCCTCCTTAAGCATTTTGCCAACAGTCAAAACTAATGCCCAAGTGACAAAAAAAAAAAAAAAAAAAACACATGTGTGGCCAAGTGGCCATCTTTCCTGCTTGTTTACATAGTTTTTCAATATAATTTCTGACTCCAACCAACACTTCTTCATGCAAAGTTCCTTCTTCTGGAAACCAGAGATTATAATCCTAAAAACATGAAAGCAATCTAATAGCTGTGATTTTTAATATTTGGTTCCTCCTTTATAAAATTGTGCTTAAGCTCAACATAGTGCAAAGCGTCCCCTGGTTTCTATTCCGTTATTCTCCCTAACCCCTTTCTGTGAGGGTCCCTACTCGCTTGTCTCATAGTCAATTTCAGGTGCTTGTGCTAGGCACCACTTGTCGCTGCCCTAGAGGCACCTGGGGGAATGGAGCTGATAAATGAAGAAGACTAACGTCACGTGCAACTTTATTTAGAGAATCATATAATATATACCCTGAGGGCTAAGAGGGGTCATGTAGATAAAGTGTCTAATTACAAAAGCAAGCTATGTGCAGCCAAAAAAAAAAAAAACTTATTTTTCCACATAGGCATGTAAGCAAATAACAATAGCCACTTGTAATGAATAAGCTGAAGTGAATTCACTCCTATCCACTGTGCCTGGGATGGGCAGGAAAACATAATCTAAGAACACTTCTGGGTTTGGAAGAAACTGAGGTCACAAGACTCTTGTCTGGGTTTCTTGGGAGTTTTCTCACAAGCACTCAGAAATCTCCACGTATGACTCCATTCTTGGAGCATGTTCTTACAATCCCCCACTCCATGAGGCAAACAGCATGCAGCAGCCCATGCTTAAGGTACAGAAAATAATTTTGTCTTACAAAGAAAATGTGAATCTATTAAATCCATTCATTCATTGTCCACAAAAGTACTGTGGCTCAGAGGGATTGATGATAAACGCATTTCAAACCCTATTTAATCAATCTGATCTACCTTTTTTGAAAACTTAGGATCCAAGTACAATTGGCCAACTATGCAGAATAAGAAACAAACCTACAAGAACATTTCTTCCCTCCAAATATTTCTGCCCATGCATGAATGCCTAGAACTGAATAGTAAAGACCTTCAGGAAAGGCTGTATAATTTGCAGGCATTGACTGCCTGACATTCCAGAATCTGTGGTAACTCAATTGTGTTAGGGGATGTTGACTGTAATGTGTGTTGCTCATAGCTTGTCATCCCATTCTTTTACTAATGTAGACACTCAGTACCTAGGACAGAAATACATTTCAAGCGTATGTCATAAATATCTGTGTATGTGGCCTAATGATTACCGGCACATGTCAAGAAAGAAGCTGTGGTGCTGTCTTTTCATCCAGGCCTTTGTTGCTAAGGGTGTTGCCTGAAGGATGGCAGTCAGTGATCTCACTACTGCCAGCATCCTGAAAAGGAATCCAATCAGGGCTCTGTGGCCATTTCTTAACATTAGTAGGAGGCAGCACACATTGATGCCGAATTCCTTTTAAAAGTGAGGCTGCTGACAACTAAACTTCAAGAAGGCAAAGCCTTTACAAATAGCCGGCGATGTATTGTGCTGACAGCAGGCACTATTGACATTCCCAGGAACAATCCCTTGCCAAGGACTGAGTGGAGCCTAGAGGAGCCTTGCAGGGGGGCAGGGAGAGGAGAGGAGCTGGTTTTTCTCAAAAACTACCTGCTGCCAGTCAGTTTGGCATCATTTAAGGCAGCAGGTGCTACACCAGATAAAATGAAAGATCATGAGAGGATTTTTTTTTCTTTTCCTTTCTGTTTTTGACAACTCATTAATGGTCAAACTGGGTTGAGATGAAAGTTCAGTGTATGTTGACAAGATAGCTTTTCCTCCTAGCTATTAACCCAGTCGGTGGCCTGTGACAGATTAGGGACAGGGACACATAGAAATTTTCCTTTCCCTAGCTTGACTCCCCTTTTTATTCTGCACATGAAAGGTGTAGTTGAACAGAGAAAATGCATGGCAGCATTTTAAACACAGTGCCTCCCCCAAATAATGACAGTGCTAGTGTGTTGTGTTTGTTTTGATTTTATGGTTTGTCCCTTTCAACATCTCTGATATGCAGAAAGATGGACTTTGCATAATGTTGCCATGATATGTTGCCCAACTTGTATAACCTAAAGATGACGTCAGATAACTTAACTCAGTTTTTGTATTTACCATAAATTACCTATGTGGAAAACTATGTCTGTACACAATTCCAAAATTTCACAACTGAAATCTGTGATAATATAACACTATATTGTATCTAATGAAGTAGTCAAATGGTATGTCTAAGTGTACAGAAATTAGCAGAAAGTCCCTGGAAAACACTAAAGTTGATGGAATAATAAACACAGCCAGTACAACCCTAGACATATTTGATAAATGCACATGAATAACATAAATTATAAAATGAAATGAGCAATGTATATAGTTGGCTTCAATAATGAATTTAAAGTCAAAGCTGTCACTTTAACTACTAAAGAAGAAAATGACTAAAATATCCCTGTTAAAAGTAGAGTAACGAATGAAAAACATAAGGAGACACATGCTATGCAAAATTGAGAAAGATCACATGCAAATAAAACTCCTAATTTAGTTATGTTCTTGTGTGCATCCACAAGTACTATGAAAAAAAATTCACCTCACATCCTGAAATTTCAAACACTTCTAATAGACACAGCATCTTATAAAATGAAACACATCCCACATAACTAAGTCCCTAAACTTAATTTGTGTTTGTGTTACATTGTCCCTGATTACAACTTCACATCACAATGTTTTGGTATATGGCTATTTATATGGAGGAAAGAGATAAAAATAGAAAAAAAAACTCACTTATTCCTTTATCAGGATTGATAACAATTTGGTCATTTCGATTAATAGTTTGAAAAAGATTTGTTTTCTCCCCAGGTCATTGGTAATAGCTCAGCTAGACTTGATCCTGCTGGGTAGGCGCATAAAGCAGCGAGCCTCCCACACACACATCTCAGCTCTGTGACACAGCTGGGAGATGCTGGTCTAGAATGTTAAACATCTGGAGAATCCCCATACTAAGAGGAAAAAAAGTGTGTGCCAGAGTTTTAGTTACCTATGATTATCATCAGAAATAGTTATTAGCAAAATAATCCAAAATATTCTACACACAAAAAAAAAATTAACCAGATTTGCATGGCACCACATTCTTCACCAAATTGACTCTCAGGAGATTTGCCACATCACTCTGCCTGTCTGTATGCACTGACAATGTTGAAGCATGGTTGAACTATGCTCTTCAGCTCTAAGAAGGCTCAGGGATGAGGACAAAGAATTTGGCTATTTGTAAAACCTGGTGAGGAAGCCATTTTGTGATGTTTTGTTTTGCTTTTATGTTTTTGAAAGACAATTCACATTTACATGCCACCCCGCATATCTGTCTAAAGTATGTATTCATTTGCTTTTCAGAATAGACAGCACTTAAGCTGAATGCTGGCACAGCTCCAGAAGGGACTTACATACCCTGCAAGCATGAAGCCCATCTTCCCCACTGATTTTATAGGTTTTCCTGCTTCACATACTTCTTCTAAGTAAAATCACTCCATTTGCAACTGATATTACCTTATAATTAATTATATATAAATATATACAAATATAATTTTGAGCACCTGTTAAAATAAAGTTAAGATCTGAAATGAAGACAGAATAAATCAGTACATGGAAAAGTCTCATTTGCTGTTGAGATGGTGATTCTAATGTTGGATAAAGATATTCCAAATAATGAGGAAAATGGCACAAAACTCCCAAACTTTATAAAGTATCCACAACCCTAGAGATTACAGAGACTTACCTATTGTCACCCTATTCATTCAGTTTTGAAATGCTTATTCAGATTAGACTAACGTTTGCTTGTGAATTTTTGCTTTCAATAATTAAATGAAATAAACCATAGCCAGGGTAATAATTGCAAAGATAAACAACTAAAATTCTTAATGCTTTATCTAGGTCTTCCTCAAAAATATCACAAAAGATATGTAAACAGTCTGTTTTGTAAATACAACGCTGATAATTATTTTAGCAAAATATTTTTGTTATTATTATAACAAACAATACCCTAGGTCAAAGGTCTGCATTTATAGGTTTCAAGTCAATAAGATATAAATAAAATTTTATTGGCATATAATCAGTCTCACTCATTCACATACGGTTGCTTCTGCATGGTGGTGATCAAGCTGAGATGTAACCATGGCCTCTATGACCTGTGAATTCTAAAATATTTACCATATGACCTTTCAGAGAATAATGTTTAGTGCAAAAGAAATACAAATGTTGTAAAAGTCCCTTCCCTGTGGACTCCAATCAATTTAAATAAGTGAAGAGAGCTAAGTGAATAATTAGTTGAGAGTTTTCATTAGGGAAAGTCATTAGGTAGTTGCATAGTAAATTGTACCTTAGTTTGAGAAATCATTGGGTTATTGACTATTAATAGATTTTGCTAGGTTTATAATTTCAAAACACCTAAAATGTACTTTAAAAGCAGAGTTAAATAATATAGTGTCAATCAAAATCAAGCAATATTGATAATTAAAATGTGCCACTTGGTTTATTATTTGCCACCATCATGATTCCACTTCTATGTTAATGCAATTGTTTGCAAAAGCATGGATTACCATTTTCTACTCTAGCTAAATTAGTATGTGGTTAGCTTAATGCACATTGACTTATCTAAGAAGAAATCAAATATCCTAAGTCAATTATTTGCATAAGTAAATTGTTTTAGTTATTTCTCTTTAAAACTTATCCTTATTTCCTTCTCTCGGCCCAGTTAGAATTAACTATATTTTCAAACTTTGTCTCCAAATAAGAACATAATGAACCCATAAAAAGCATTGATGTCCATTTGCACAGAGCATGTGAATACGACAAAGTGCTTATGTTTGCAGTAAACTGTGACAGTAGCTCTTCTTTGTTTCTGACAGACATTATTTGCATTTGCATTTTGATTTATATTTGAAAATTCATATGCGCTCCTTCCCTAAGTTTTTATTGCGATCTTCATTTTCCCAGTTCACTAATTTCTATATCCTTATTAGTATTATTTCATTTTACTGATTCTCCAAAACTATTCCTATATGGTTCTGTCTCCTTAAGACTTGACTAGACTATATTTAATACAATTTTCCAATCAAGTTATACTTCCTGATTGATCTTCTTACTTTAGGAATAGTTAAGGAGAGTTGGCTTAACTTTGATAAAATTAAAATTTCTAAATTATTATTAGTTTATTAGTAACCAACTATTCATGCCTTTACAGTTTTCTGTTCAATTAATTTGAACTATCAGTCAAACGGTGTTCAGCATCACGATTTACAATTCTTTAGAAGCAAAATTTTTACTACATTAAAATAAAAATACATCAATTTAATTTAAGATGGACTGTTCTTGATCTTTTCTTATTTTGGAAATACATGGTGGTATACATTTTCTACTATGTGAAAACTAACATTAGTTTATATTTTTAAATCTATTTTCAATTCTTTCTGCTTACAGGTGTTCTGAATTACTAAAAAGTATACATAGAAATATATAAATCAATGTAGCTCAAACTATTAAATACTAAATATGAAAATAATAAGCTGTTGTCCTGGCTAGTTTTAGGTCAACTTGAGGCAAACTGGAGTCATTTTGGAAGAAGAAAGCTCATTTGATAACATTTCCCCACCAGAATGGCCTGTGGGCAAGCCTATGGTGCATTTTTTATTAAAGCATGATGTGAGCGGGTCCGGTTCACAGTGGGTGGTACCACCCCTGAACTATTTGTCTTGGCTGCAATTAAAAAAAAATAGGTTGAGCAAACAGTCCAGTAAGTGGTATTTTTCAGTGACTTGTGTACCAACTCCTTCCTCTAGGCTCCTGCATTGAGTTCCTGTCTGACTTCCTTAAAATGGACAGATGCAGAACCACAAGGTGAAATAAACCCTTTCCTTCACAAATGGTTTTCTGTCATTATGTTTTATCACAACAATAGAAATATGAATTAAAACAGCTGCTGTAAATGGTATATTGGTATTTTAATGCCTCCCAAACACAACCATAATTGTGTCTGTTACTTAGAACATGGTAATTAAATTATAATGCCATTATCATTTGCAACTGAAGGAATTTTTTTATTCATTGCTATCACGAACATAAAATAGCGAAAGAGAGAGGATGAGAAATGAATTATATACCTGTGCCAGGCACTGTTTCATGCGTGACATGGAAACCTCCTCGTCTCCTCATCATGAAAATCACAGTGTCACAGTTAAGGGGTATCTTTGTTATGTATTATCTCTGGTCCTAATTTGAAAAAGTTATTTGACATAGCTACTAAACAAGGTTCTACTTAGTAGGGACCATGTACATCTGGGAAACTATAGCCTGGATTACAATTCAAACTGCAAATTCTCCAATATTAATAGAGTAGATTATCTGATAAATAGCCTTCATCATCACTAACATATTCAAAATCCAAGCACATGACATAGAAAGAGGTGTCCTATGCAAGCTTAGACCTGAAGAATTTCTCTTAAGTGATGGCAAATAGAGACACCAGAATAGAGATCAGGTCACATGTCACACACGAGCCTTTAACTACAAGTGCAGTCCTTGCCTCTTTCTCACCTTCTGTCTAAATCTGGCACATTCTGAGAATTACTTCTTGCTACTGTAAAGGTTGGAACATTCCCAATCATATAAAACCTATGTACTTGTCAATTTCTTAGTCCTCCAACATTGAAAAAATCCCAGCCAATCCTCAAACAAACAAAAAAGGGGAGGAACAAAATTTTCGGCCCCTTATTAAAAAACTTCATTAAAAAACTCAACAATCCCACTATCAAAAAGCCAGAAAATTGTACTATAAAAACTAGGAAAAGGGTACCAGTACTGAGAAAAGATATTAAATTTGTTTTATAAATTAGATAAAAATAAAAATGAAAAAATTAAGAACTTTGCATCTATAAGATTTTAATTTGCATATGCTTTAATTTTTTCTACAATACAGCTTTTCTATTTTCTCAACTGAACCTTCTTCCTTAAATATATACTTCAACTAAGCTATGTAGAGTATATAATCTTTATTTTTTTAAAAGTCTAATATGAAGGTGTAGTTGAAATGTAGGTATTGAGTCAATGGTAGGGATGGTGCATAATATTTTTCATGACACTAATGGTTTAGTTCAAGTATTGTATTTTAAGGAATAATGTTCAGTTGATAACATAGAAAACTGAATTGTGGAAAGGAAGGAAAGAAGGAAGGAAGGAAGGAAGGAAGGAAGGAAAGAAGGAAGGAAGGAAGGAATAAAAACATCTATCAGATTATAGAAGTTTGTGCACGAGATGAGTGGTGTACAGAATCATTTTTAATCTGTTACTACATTATTTAAAGCATGTTTCCATGAATAATTTGATTATGATGTGTATCTACTGAATAGAGAAAATTCTGACTCATTACTTTGAGTAATATATGTGACAAATACTTATTTCACCTTTCCATAATTATTCATAAGCAAGGCTCTGCTCCACATTTCACATTTTATGGTTACAAATGCCCTTCCTCCACACAGTAGAGTCATTAGGAAGATGATGACCTGTATCCTCACAGGAGGTGACTGCATAACTTAATGCTGTACTCTCTATTAACCTTAAATATTTCTAAATTTTTTCACTGTTATAGGTCATATAAGGCTGAAGTTTTCCCTATGCCATTTGCCAGATTTGTCCAGGAGTCTGAAGGGGCCATTGTTTATTTAGTATTTGATATGTGCCTAGATTGGTGCTATAGCTTGTGACTGTTTAATACTGTTCTGTTGTTCTTGCTAAAATTTTTGTAGGTTCATTATTGAATACATGCACACATAATCAATATGAGCACTATATATATATATTGCAATTGTAATATTTTATTGATATCTATAGGTAGAGGTACAAAGACAGAAGTGATTAATATAACATGAGCTGTTATATTATGAGTCACTGATGATGCCAGCATTCAGGTAAGCAGAATTCAATGAATTTTCATTGTAAAAACAGATTAAGTTGTTTTAAAAATAACCTTATGTGGACGGAGGTTGCTTGTTCATTCCCAGCTGCCCAGATCCAAAATAATCACACAGTAAGCTATATTATTTGTAATTATGTTGGGCCAATAACGTAATCTTATTTCTAGACAGCTCTTATATCTTAAATTAACCTATTTCTATTATTTTATATTTCACCACAAGGCTTATGGTTAACAGGAAAGGTTCCGGCTGGTGGCTCACGTCTTTCTCCTCAAGCAGTTACATTGGCACTCGACTGACTCCGCCTTCTTCTTTCTCCTAGCATTCAGTTTAGGTTTTCCCACCTAGCTCTATTCTGTCCTATCACAGGCCAAAGCAGGTTCTTTATTCATTAACCAATAAAAGCAACACATATACAGAAGAACTTCTGACACCATTTCCTCTTTTCTGTTTAAATAAAAAGATTTTAACTTTAACATAGTAAAATTACATATAACAAAAGAGATATCAAGCAAGAATTATAGTTACAATATTTAGTCCATTTACATTTGGCAAATTAAGGAAAATATTCTATCATCTATACTTTCTTTGTGAGTCTAAAGTTTTATATCTAATCTATCTTTTATAATTATAACTATCTTTCTTTAACACCATCAAAGACCCCAGAAGGGTATAATATTATGTAAGTTAACAGGAAGTGCATTGTAAGCAACTTCCAAATCTCCAGAACTGACAGAGACATCTCACTGCCTGGACAGTCACCCAAAGTTCTTCTATAACATTGGAGCATTCGCCTTCAACCTACATGCCCACAGTATCTGGCAGACTATTCCACAAAGCAGGAAATTTGAAGATCTGTTTTGCCTTGTAATGCAAAAGTTCATCAGTTGCCTCTTTCTGTGTCCTGCAAAATGTCTGGCAGTTCTTTCATGAAGCAGGAATCCTGAAGGGCCATCTCACCTTTATGCAAGTTCAGCAGTCATTTCTCTGTGGGTCCTGCATGTCCAGTTCATACACCATAACATCAAGCAGTTAAGACAAGAACAGTTCCTTGCCCAAATGGCTAGCAAACAACATAAGAAGCCTCTTCGAAGCCCAAATTCCTTTGAAGTAATTGGTGCTACCAGGAGCAGAAGTGTCTCATTGTCATGAAAAGTCTTAAGTTTTTAAATGTCTTAAATGCCATATTCTGGAAGTCTTTGAAAGATTTGAATACATATCCATCTGAAATTTATCTCTGTACATCTAGAAAACCTAACTAACATGACTATAACCTGTACTATTATAGATGATTATCTATTAACCTGTATTTATTAATTATATATTAATTATACATTACATTTTTAAATGAGCTGCACAAACATAATACCTGAAACAAGAGCAGAAATATACACATAACAAAATTGACCTTAAATTTTTATCAATAGACTAAGATCCATACCAATGCAAAGCATTAATCTCTGTAGCATATCCCCCTTTAAATGTAAACAAACATTTATAAACAATATTTGGGAATTTGGGCATAGTTATCTCCAAACTGCTTCTTGCTTTTTCATGGGTGAACTAATTTTTGGGTTCAGAGACCTTTCAAGGAGTCTTGGTCCATCAAACCATGTTTGTCTGAAAGGAATCCACAGGTTCTCATCTTCTTTGAAAACAAAAGCAGAACCTCCTTTCCAAAGCAACTTACCCAAATTTTGAAGTCAAGATACCTTTCAAATATATATGTAGATTTAGCTTAGCAGTGTGTATAATAAAGCGTCTCTCTGTTCTTAGCTCATTCAAAGTCAAAAAATTCAATGAAAACAGAATAACGTAAGTAATCCAGACTCTCTGTGTTTATTCCATCTTTATGTTGCTTATTTTTATTTACTCCTTCAATCTGTGACTGTCTGTACTCTGTCTCTTTAAAGAATTTTTTTTTTTTAAAAAATATTTACTTCTTTTTATAAATGTCTATATTCTTTTTCTTTTCTCTCCCAAACCTTTATACATTTATCCTACACTGTGACCCAACTGTATTTGTCTTTATTGCCTCCATGTCTGTAATTATTGTTTTATCAGGAGTGTTTTTTTTTTCATTTTAAATGCTAAGTAGACATGGCTAGGATCAACTCAGTGACCCTGCCTATTGGCTCTTCCCAGTCTAACATGGTGGAGACATGTTCACTACCTCATCGTACTGTGCATACAGTTCCAGTTCCAGGTATGCAGTGGGTATATGTTGTACAATTCAGCAGTTTGTAACATGTTGCTCACAAACCCCACTTAAGTGTTTGGCCTCCTGAAGGAGCCAGAGCTGCACATGCAACTATCACAAACCAGGAAGCTGCCATTTCTTATAGAAGCTGTACAGCCTTTGTTGCTGGTGCCCAATCAGGAAACCTCTCTAAAAGGAGTCAATGTAGTCCTGCTCACAGCTAGCAAACAGAGCCCATCCGAAAAAATAGATGTCAGCTACCAAGAAGCCATGCTTAAAACTGTTCTTTTATGTATAGAATTCCCTTCCCATCTTTCTCAGATTTTACATGGATGTAGTCAGCCCCACATTGGCACGACAATCTGTATTTCATTTTCAGGCTCCCAGACCCAAAATAATCACACAAAAAACTATATTATTTACAACACTGTTTGGCCAATAACTTGGGCATATTTCTAGCTAGCTTCTACATCTTAAATTAACCTATTTCTATTATTTTATATTTTACCATGAAGCTCGTGGTTTACAAGCAAGTTTCCGGCTGCCAGTTTTCTTCTTTCTCCTTTGGTGGCTACATGGAGTTTCACTGACTCCACCTTCTCTCTCCAAGTTTTCGGTTTAGTTTTTCCCACCTAGCGTTATTCTACCCTACCACAGGCCAAAGCAGGTTCTTTATTCATTAGCCAATAAAAGCAACACATTTACAGAAGGACTTCCTATATCAACCTTATATAAGAAAATTATATAAAAAAACAGTCCTCAGAGTTTCTCTTATAGAAATTTTAATGTGCTGTAGCGAATATACTTTAAATCAATAGTACTTTTACTTACATTATTTAAAACTATGTAACTCAATGTCACATATTTACTTCATTATGTCCTTGGAAAATAACAAAAGTAGTTCTATTATTAATTATAAAAGATAAAATAATTGAATTGAAATTAAATTTATTATATTAAGTTAATAAAGTGACTGATAAATACTGATACTTGTTTTAACCTTAATGAAAATTAAGCCCACAGGGATTAAACTAAAAATCTGTCTTTGCTATATTTTTCTGGTGTTATTAATATTTAGTTAAGCAAATCCAGAAATTCAGAGATGTTTTCTTTTTTAGTCATTTCACAAGAGATATTAGGATAAAGCAACTAAAGAAAACATGGCCATGTATTTCTACAAGTGTCAGAGTAGAAATAAAATTTTAACTGTTAAAATGGAGGGTGTAAGAGGAGACAAAGCCCTGAAGGAGCCAGCAACACTGAAGGAACAAGCAGGGTAAGGAGTTACAGATGCCATGTGTGTTTATTCAGAGGAGATATTAATACAGACATACCAATCTACAACTGTCAATCAAAGACATAACCTCCAAGTTCACCCCTTGCAAATCATCAGGATGATATTTTCTCAAGAATGGGAATTCATGTCATAGGTATGTATTGGGAGTGACACCTGTCTTAAAAAGCTGATTCATGATTTACAATGAGTAGCTCTTACTATCATTACAAACAATGAAATGTTTTAGCATTTACTTTTTCTATTTTTATAGTTTGTTTGGCATAGATATAGGCATTGGTTAAATTCCTTCAAATACTTTCTGTCTCTTTCTGTCCATTCTTTACTATTGTTTACCTTCTACAGCATCACAGAGCATGGTAAAGTGATTGACCAAGACATGAGAACATGCGATTATGAAGATGGTTTAGTGGATGAAGCACTTGGAACTTGGGAGTAATTGGTACTTTCTCTGTAAAAGCTGCAACCCTCTCCATTAAGAGATATGAGCATGATCTTTCTCACTGCATCCTTAGAAATCTCATCCCTCTACTAAAAGTTGTGCTATACAATACAAACACAGTAGCAATTTTCTTTCTCTATATTTCATAAGAGATCTGAAGAAAATTCACTGATGTATGAATCTTTTCTTTCCAGAAAATCCTACACTTTTCTGTTCTTAGCCCCCATCTATCTATCCAGCCTTTTTTTCATTCTCCCCTTCCAATACACAACCTTCTAGATTTCCTGGTATTCCTCTTTAAAATTACAATTGTTTTCTTAATCTCCATATCATTTCTTAGCATATCAAATTTAGAAGGAAAGATACTATTTCTCAGGTGTTTCAGCCATCTGTCTGCTTGTATTTGGTTGTTCAGAGCTCTCTTGTCATGGCAAGGGCAGAGTTACCATCACTAGAATAAACATGTTCTATACATGGAACTGCCTTCTGTGTTCATAATGTCTTTGTCAACACCATCATCCAAGGGCTGTGTACTAACACAGTACACATTCATGACTCTATATCATATTTAGACTAATCAAGGAATTCATTTGACATGAAATAAAGTCTAACCATAGGCTTCTACTAGTGGCGCCATGTACTTTACATGCATACTCTATTACTTAGCAATAGTTTTCTTAAGTGTGAAATAACTAAAACTCCTAAATAAAGGCTTGGTTATAGCAATAATTGAGAGAGAGCCTTGAAAGTGTAGGATTCCAAATAGATCCCTTTATAAGTATTAATTATGAGTACAGAACATGTGAACACATTTTGTTTGCCAGTTGACAGCATATTAGACTTTATAAGTAGACAATGTAGGAACACTACAAAAAGAAAGGAGTTCTCTTTTGGATTTGTCTTCCTTGTGCTTCTGAAGCTTGACTTCTAGTTCCATAAGGAACAAGAGGCACCCAGCCCTGATTATTCTCCAATTTTATGACTCTTAGTATTGTTATTGTTATTATTGGTAGTATGAGACAATGGAGCAGCTTTACTGCAGCCTTAGTCATCAACAGCCCAAAAATTTCTCTAGCCTACAGCAGATCATCTTTACACATCATCTCCTTGAGTAATCTTTCTCAGCTCTAGGATGCCTTTAAAATTATTTCCTTCCCATTTAGTAAGTAATTTTTTGATGCCAAGTAATGATACTTTATTTTAAATTCTCCTCTATTAGACATCAAATAATAAAATATATTAAAATTCTAAACATGGGGTTTATTTGACAGATCACATGGCCAGTAACACAATTTTGAATGCCCTAAATATTTAAAAATAATCAATGCTAATTAAAATAAAAACATGATTTTTCTAACATTTTAGGGTGAAATTGTCAAAGAAAGATACTGAAGTAAAAAAATGAATCAAAAAAAGTTTTTTTACATTATCATACTTTTCATTAGAATCTCTCATAGTCTTACCAAAATATCAGTTACTTCCTATTACTTATAACAGGTCATGTATACTAAGTTGGAAAAAAAAAAACCAACTAGAGCACCTCCAGAGACAGGGATGAAGATAGTTCCTTCAGAATATGTCTGCCCATTCCACAGATCAGACCCAAGAATGTTGGTTTCCCTGGGTCTTGTGAAGACAATTTTTCAAATTGAAGACTAAACCTAAAGTTTCTCCCCCTTCTTTTGATTCAAAGCTGGACACCACTAGAAACATTTTGTTTAATTTGCTTCAAAAACCTCATTTTACTGATAAAATAATAAAAGGAACCAGGGAGGAAAGTTGAGAAAAACAATATAACTTCTCGAACTTGACTACAATCATTGCTGTAGGAATAATAAATGACACTTTTATTTTTAAGTAGATTATATTCTATGCTTTCTAATCCAGCTCGATAGAAAAACATTAAGATTATGAAGCACATTGTTGAATGTGAACAGATTAAACTCAACTTTTGTCATTGGTGAGCTTTTTTAATTCCCTGTGCAAAATCTTTGTGGTATCCAGAATGATCTTATTATGCACAGTCAGGCAAGTTTTGCCAACTATCTAAACATGGTCATCTTAGAATTATAAAATTATTATGCCAAGAGATTGAAAAATACAGAGTTAAAATAAATACATGCATTTTCTATTATCTGCTACCTATGTATTTACCAAATTATCATGAGACATTTTCCAAAACGAACCTGTACATAAATCTTGTAAATGCATCAGAAAGTTAAATTGTTAACACTGGGTTTGATCTAATATTATACTGTTATAATAGAAAAAGTTAAAAGAATAAAAACTGAATGGACTCCATGTTAGGCAGTTAACCATTCAAAATACAAAATCTAAAATCCTGAGAATCTACTCAGTCTGAACACAGTTAAGACTTATATTAAATTACCACAAAACAAATTACAAAAAATCAAAACACAGTATAGAATGAGAGGTTACACTGGAATGACTCAGATGAAAATATGATTGTCTCCCAGTGAGCGCACATGTTCACAGAGAAATATAAATCTGTATCACCTGCTGGCTCAGTTTTCATTATTATGAAACAGGAAATTTTAAGCACACCATTTATTCTACCTGTTGAAGTAAAACAAATGACGGTGGGTTTATCCTGCCCACTCCCCTTCAGATTTACAAAATGGAAATAGGCAACTATGCCACATATACCTTCTGAAACCAGACTGATATTCAAACAAAACTATGCAAAATATCATATGTCATAGGAAGAAAAATAACATGCAACAAGTACAATAGCTAGTGATTTATGAGTGTTTGAACACTGTAGCTTTTCTAAAGTCAGAAGGAAATTAGACACATACATACTTACAATATTTGTGGCAAGTTGTGTGATTCAATCACTTGAAGACAAGATCTCCTGAGTATATTGGAAGCATGGGGAACTTGGGAGAGGGTTGAAGGGGAGGGGAAAAATGTGGAGGGGAGGAGCAGAGAGAAATGTAGAGCTCAATAAAAATCAATAAAAAAGAATCAGTTTTCATAACTACAAAACAAATTTAATAATGTTCTCTTTATAGCTTTACAAAAATAACCTGTCATAATTGTAAAATAAACTTAGCTCAGTCTTTGAGGATACATATTTGCTTACATCATTGTTATTGTCTGAGAAACCATATTTTTTTTTTAAGAGCAAATCCATGTATTTCTACTCACACATAATACACATTTTTGCTGTGTCTGTTGAAGCATCAGTTAACAACAATAAGTATAATTTTCTTTCTTCAGATTAGTACATGAAAAAGAAGCTGCTATTACTCACAGTACTTTTGTTGGTACCTGACTTAGAGTCACTTCTTTCTCCATCAACCCACACACATTTTGTTGTCATCTATACTCTATGCATCATCTTTACTTCTGATGTTTATAGAATAGATTTGGAGTTAATATTATAGTAGCCTCCCGTCTTGTCTGAAGAAAATATTAGTAAATGAAACAACAACATTGAACACCAATAACTACTTACAAAACACTTCATGAGTTAGCTTATTTGCATGTGGATGGAAAACTAGCATCAGAAGCTATTACTAAGGATAGGGCCTATGAAAATCAATGGTAATTTTAGGTATAAATACCCTTTGAATTAGACTCAATATCTTTAATACCATGCATGTTTTAGGACAAAAGCATTATGTGAAATTGCAGATGTGAGCATATACAAATAGAAAGATCAGCTAAGTTGTATTATAAACATGCAATTGACTATCAAAGTGGCTTCAAAAGGTTAGGTAGTCAAAATCTTCACATTATTTGTATAGCCAGGGTCTCCCCCATTTCCGTAACCAGGACTAGAGGTGGCTCATAGCCCAAATGACCTCTATACTATTTATATGACCAAGACCAGGCCAGATCTTTCCTTAGTACTGTAAGCTAACACAGGTAACATATCTTCAGAAACCATCTTGGAATAAGTAGACCCCACATTGAGTTTTTATATAATTATGCTCTCTTGTGCACTGGCAATTGTATTATACCAGGAAAACTATTTCCATATTACACTGTGTTTAAATATGTTGGTAATAAACTGACCATCATCAATCTTCCAATTTTTGATAGTCCATGTCAAGTAGAACTAAGTTTTCATTTTCAACTCTTTGTGGATTTTTACCCTGCCTGCCATGACACCTGTAGGGACCCCCTCAATAACTTTCCAAAATAAAATTCTTTTGGGAAAACAAAAATTACTTTGGCTAATAATCACTGGCAAATAATTATTAAATAACAACCTATCAAAGATACCATTTACAATGCTGTCCCAGTGGTCTAGGAGAGGGCCCATGAGCAAAGAGCCTCTTGCACATACAAGAAGACCTGATTTGATGCCCAGAATATGTAAAGAGCCAAGCACAGTAATGCATACTGTATCTCAGCAATGGGAATGCAGAGGCAGAGGCAGAACAATCCCTGAGGCTCACTGACCACCCAGTCTCATCTAAACAGGGTAGATGTGACTCTGGATATATCTCAAGAAAAAACCAAAAAAAAAAAAGAAAAAGAAAATTTGGCAAGATTGGATATGGACCTTAAGACAAATGTAGAAAGCACAGAAACATATTAAGATCATAGGAGATAACTCCTGAATCAAATTCATGAGAAATGTTTTTAGAAATTTATTTTCTGGATGTATAAAGCTAAGTGTCTGCAATTAAATGGTATTGGAATGCAGAGGTAAAGGCAGTGATAACTTGATTCCTGGTTTAGAACTCTTCCACGCTTAGCTAGTATGAAATAAATGCAATAGAAAAAGTTAGAAGAAAGAATGCCTACTCTTAACTACGCGCTATTGATATATTTATTTTTTATAATTTTTGGCTTCTCTTACACTATAAGGAAAAATGTGCCTCTTTGTCCAGTTTGAATTTCTTTCATGGATGTTTGTGGATTGGTTTACAATTCTAAAATAATTATTTAAAATGCTTTGTTTTTATCTTCAGCAAGGGAAGTTTGCTTGAGGCCATAGGAGGACTTCCTCTTTTCATATAGTTCTCTTGCTAGCATTAATAAAATACCTTCTCTTTTGAGTTTGTTACCCAGACTTTTATTCAACATTTCCCTCTTTGCATATAAATTTAAAATAATATCATAAAAAGCTCCAAAAGAAGTAAGAAAATTTCTACGAAACTTCATTGGAAAATTGCATAAGGTGGAAGACTAATTTATCTTTGATCCTGTCAACCACAAGAGAGAGAGGGGAAAGTATGGTTCACAGTATTGAGAGGTTCAAAGCAAAAGAATGGCAACAGAAAACATGAGAAGGGAGAGATAAGGAGAAGGTGGGGTCTGGGGTGATCAGTCACTCCTAACCTGAGCTCCTTCCTATTTAGCTCATTCTGTAATAGACCTTTACAAATACTCTTCATGAGAGTTCTGACATTTTCCTGAATGTGACAGAATGTGTGGATGAGCATATTTATTAAGGTTTTTGTTCAACATAGTGGACAATGAGGACTGCTGAAAAGTCAAGAACAAGGACACTGGGTTTTGATCCTACTGCACGTACTCGCTTTGTAGGAGCCTAGGCAGTTTGGATGCTCACCTTCCTAGACCTGGAAGGAGGTGGGAGGTCCTTGGACTTCCCACAGGGCAGGGAACCCGGACTGCTCTTCGGCCTGATGAGGGAGGGGGACTTGACTGGAGGAGGGGGGATATGGGAGGCGGTGGAGGGGAGGAGGCAGTGTTTTTTTAATAAAAACTGCCTGAGCCTGATAGCCTATAGCAGAAATTCTGAAAATCCAACTCTTAAAGGGAAATTAAATTAATTAATTAATTAATTAAAAAAATAAAAAAATATTTTTGTTCAATGTGGTGAGATACTAATATGAAATTACACAAATAGAAGTATGGAGTGGATCTAAATAGCACAGCATGCAACAATTAATGAAAACAGAAGCCATAAATTTGAAAAAGAGCAAAGAAGGGTATATGGGAAAGTTTGGAGGAAGGGGAAAAAAGAGGGATGCTCTAATTATATTATAATCTCAAAAATAATAGGTATGTAACAGTAAACAGCTTCTTAAGTAACATTAGCTGGACATCCTTTAGTACAAACAGAAACTATTTTAGAATCAGGCTCTTGTAAGGTTTTGGGTTCAAATGATTTCAAAACTAAAGTTATTTCTTTGGATATTAAGGCAAGAGTTAAATGTTTTAAAGACAGTTCTATAAAAAGAGTATGATGGAGAAGGACAGGAATCATGCTTACTAAGAAAAATAATTTAATTTACATATGTTTTATCTGATTTTTAAAGAGAATCAGATTTCCAAAAAGTATAAACTCTACATAGAGCATATTTTAACTGCTTAAACCTTTGCTTTTAATAAAAGTAGAATATGATGCTGCAGTTGAAATATAGGTGATGTGTCAGTGGTGGGGATGGAGTGGAACATTTAAATGGCACTAATGGTTTAGTCAGAGTATTGTATTTTAAGGAATAAAGTTCAGTTGTGGTGTGGGAAATCCTTCTGTATATGTGTTGCTTTTATTGGCTAGTGAATAAAGAAACTGCTTTTGCCTGTGATAGGGCAAAATAGAGGTAGGTGGGAAAACTTAAACTGAATACTGGGAGAAAGTATGTGGAGTCAGTGAGATATCATGTAGCCGACTCCAGAAACAGATACCCCAACTCATACCAGTAGCCCACGAGCTCATATTGATGCATGGATTAATGAAGATGGGTTAGTTTCAGATATAAGAGCTAGCTAGAAATATGCTAAAGCTTTTGGCCAAACAGTATTGCAAATAATAATGGTTTCTGTTTTATTATTTCGAGGCAGGATGGTCGAGAAATGAGCTAGCAGCCTCCGACAACACAGTTGAGAACATAGAAAACTTTACTGTAGAAAGCAATCAAGCAGGGGGACTGGGAAAAGTAATTGGACAAAATCTCATTGACAAAAAGGAAAAAGAAAACAGAATGGAGGGAAGCTGTGAGCGTCATAATTCAAGAAGAAGGCCTCCACTTCCTTTTCATTGAACATACATGCACTGGGGTATCTTCACTCCCCTGTACTGCTTCTAGGCATTTGGAGTTATCTACAGAGCAAAGTAGGCAGAGAAGAAAATTAGCTAAGCATATGCCATGTCGCAGGAAATTAAAGAATGATGGTGAGAATTACAGGAAAGATGACAGGAGATGGTGCTTCCTGGTTTTGTATATTTGCAAGCTTTAAATTGTCCCCAAGACCATCACCACAGTGAAAGTGCAAACAAGTCTCTTATGTCCTAAGATTACTTAGCATCTCCAAGGATATGGCCAGGAAGGAAGATGCTCCTGAGGTCACTACCTTTTCATCTTTTCTTGTTTAATTTTTTGCTTTGCTTTGCTTTGTTTGAGACAGAGCTCAAGCTAGTCCAGAAACACCGTGTAACCTAGAAGGGCAATCCCCCTGTCTCACCCTCCCCAGTGAAGAGATTAGAGGTGTGAATCACCATGACAGCCACCACCATTCTCATGGAGCCTGATCTTCAGAAGATTCTTGATCAGAATGGCCTTCAGGTTAAGTAAGGGCAACATGAAAGTGGTAAGCAGATCACCACGTGACTTCCCAGAGAAACAAAGGTGACTATGAATTGTAATATTTCAGAAATAGACTCATGTGATGATTCTGCAAACTGGAAAATCCAGCATCTTCAGGATGAGCAGCAAATAAGACAAATGTGAATGTCAAAGATTTCTATTGATCTCATTTAAAATCACATTCACAAAACCATCCATAAATTTAATGCAACCATGTCCCAGAAAATTGCCCAGTGAGTTCACACAGCTCATCTCTGCAGCTCTACATAAGCCAACACTTATACTTTCTATTTTAAGGGGAAAAAGATCTCACATTCACCATTCTGAATTCATTTCTTTTCTCTTTTATAAGATAATGTGGAGAAACACATTCAGCATTGAAAGTTGTGAAGTATCCAAAAATAGTCAGTCTGGTTCTCCTTGTAAACACTTGAAATATAGGCATTTAAACATTTGCTTAACTGGTACTTATTTGCAGAGTTAAGTGCTCAGTGAGCCGTAAAAGAGTCAAGGTGACATCAATCTATAGATTTATTATTGCCATTAATATGTAGCTTGGGGAGGGTGCCCAGAGCATTAGTTCTGAGTTATATATAGATTTCTAATTGTGTCAATAACTGTAGTATGTTTTACTACTCCACTCTATAAAACACACAAAATCATTGGAGGTAGTTTAAAAGGAACATTTTCAGTGTGCCATTTGGAAAGATAATCAGTTTCATCAGTGATGTTTGCTTTTTAATTTTTAAAAGATCTTATTTTTAGTTGTGTATGTGTGTGTGTGTGTGTGTGTGTGTGAGAGAGAGAGAGAGAGAGAGAGAGAGAGAGAGAGAGAGAGAGAGAGAGAGAGAGAGAGAGAGAGAGAGAGAGAGAGAGAGTGTGTCGGGTGTAAACTAAGTATAGCCAATGAAAGCCAGAAGGTCGTCTCTAATTTCTCTAGAGTGAGAATCATAGGCAGTTGTGAACCCACCAATATGGGTTCTGGGAGTCCTCTGCAAAAGCAATATACACTCAACCCCTGAATTACTTCTCTGGACCCTTTTGTATGATTTTAAGGTATTTAGGTTATGTATATGTGTGTTTGCTTGTGTGAGTTTGTGAGCACTATGTGCATGCATGAGCAAGCAAAGGCACTGGATCTTCTAGAACTAGAGTTACACAGTGCTCCGATCCCCTGAAACTGGGGTTCTAGACTGATGTGAACAGAAACACTGGTGCTGGGAGCAGAAACTGATTCCTCTTCAAAAACAGTCAGGGTTATCTCTCCAACCTCTACTTTCTAAAAACTAATCACATTTGTAAATATCTCTCTTCTGAGTTAGGTTGTGTGGCTGTCATCAGCTCTACTAACTTTAAAGAAAATCATTTGGATAGAACAGTTATTCTTCTGTGGGCGTTACAAACACTAGCCTTTAATTTCCAGAGCTTGGGGCATTATCTTCAGTTCCTTTTGAGCGTAGTCTAAAATGTGTAAAGGAGCCGATGTTTAGAATGGCACCATTAGTGGAAAATGGTATTGTCATTGTTTTCATAGGCAGAGATAACGGGGAATTAGGAAAGATTATAACGCATAAAGTCTTTTGGTAGTACAGTCAATTGTACAGACAGATAGGAAAAACATTTATTTTTAAACTATTCAGCAAGGAAAGGATATTAAATGAGTAAATCTTTACAACCAGCTAGTGCAAAGGGATCTCCAAAGGTACTTTAGAGGATTATTTAACGTGCCCACCAGGATGTAATGTAGTACAATTATTGGTAAAAGTTCTATGCTGCTTTCCTTTCTTTCTTTTTTAATGAAGCTGCTATAACAAGTTGCAACTTTTGTATAAATGTATCAACACAGGGGATTTTAAGAAAGGAAATCACTCAGCTATTTTGATAATATATAATCTGTGTTTTTGCATCACTTCAAGGTTTCCCGACAGTGAGAAATCTTATAGCATACTACAGGTTCTTGAGTGCCACATAAAAGTCATCAAGAGCTCAGCAGCATAGACTTTACTTTCTAAAATATCTTTTGAAGAAGAGTTGCTCTCCTTGATACAGTACAAAGGTTTGCTCTCTAAATTCTAACTTCAAAAGTGGATTTTTCACTTCAACATAAACTGAGTCTCTCTTTGGCCATATGCATGCTTCTAAGATATAATATTTATAGAAGTATTTTTACTATAACAAGGGTCAAATTTATCAATCAGGAAAATCTTTATATAAAAATATTTTGGCTGAATAAATTTAAAATATATTGAGTTGTGTACTTGTCCAATTTAGTTGGCTTAATTATATATAAAAGGAGTGAAATCTTGTATTTCATGCAAGACATAATTTATCCTGATAGGATTGATTGATGTTTCATTCTCTTACTCTTCACTTCCAATCACCTAGTTATTCATAACTCAATCAATACTCAACAGCACAGCACTTGAAAGTAAGGGATGGTGCTAGACAGGTGAAAATGTTCTGAAGCTTTTCAAAGCCAAAGAATGGTGATTAGCATCTGTGGTACAGATAAAACAAAACAGAACAAAGTGGAACTCCAATAAAAGAAAAGTAAATTATATTTTGTTATTCAATCCAATAATGGATATTTTATACTGATTTCCAAGTGTTTGTCACAATTAGTGACTACTTGTATCATGAATGATTCAGGTTAATTTTTAACATATTATTAAGTATATGCTACTATTTTTGCATATACCTGAGAAAAACAATGTTTTGGCCCACATATATAGATAGCTTTATTGATTTTAATCAATTGGAAGTCTAGAACTTTATTTTTTCATCTACTTGCAAATGCATTTAATTTGTTTAGAAACTATGGGCATAGTGTAATAATTGTTCTGTAACCTTATCAATAATTGATTAGACACTTGCATAGAGTACCAAAGAATATTTTTTAAAAATAGCAGTGCTCCTAATCTGTCCATAGTGCATAATCTAAGTGTTTGGGATTCATAGGTAGGAGGAGTGTCATTCACTGAACATTAACACCAACTACAGTGAATTCTAAGCTAGTCAGAGCTACATACTGAGACCCGGTTAATCAAAGAAACTCACACTTAAAGCAAATGCTCCTATTTGTAAAATCCTCTTCATGTTTAGTGCCTGAGCTGCACCTAATTAAAAATTCCTCCATGGTTTTTATCCTATGAAGCCAAGAACTAAATAAGACATGAAAAGCTAAGAACATAAGACATGAGAACCAAATAATGACATGAAGATTAACAGCATAGTTTATTTTGACAGGTACATAGTTTTAATTGAGTGCTCAAAGTCTTGCAAATTATCCATTTGTGTGATTTCTCTTGTACAAGTATGGGGACAACTGGATATGCATTTGAATGAAAGAAGGGGCACTGATGGAGTATTTGTTAGAATTAATGAATCACAATTGACCATGAAATATACCTTGAAACATATAAAAAAAGACATTAAAAGAGGCATTGTCCAAAGTATTTTAAAGAATTTTATTTGGAATATTTCATTTGTATATCATACTTTGTATTTTAAGTAAAAATCAAGATTTACTTATAATGAAAATTAAAAATAGTTATAATTTCATGGTAATTTTCATGAATTTTTGTTTCCCATTCTCAATCACATAACGAACAAAGCTCATGTTCTGTGTACCTCCATAACAATATATAATAAATTAAATGTCATACAGGTTTGTTCACAGGCCAATTTGATGGGAAGGCTCTTGAATCGAGCTTGGGTCTACGTGAAATTAAACTAGCCAACACAAGGATGCCAGATGCCATAGGACAGAAACAATATCAAAATCAGAAGAAAAAGAGGAACATCTAAAGACGTTTACTTGCACTATCAGATGACCACAATTAGTGAATTATACCCAAGAGTTGCCCAGGATGTAGAGGCTGGGCCTCTTTATGCAATACAATAGTGACAGATATAATGCATCACTTAGGAAGTATGAAATAAAAATGAACAGGCATGACAACCCAGCATTTATTTCCATAAGATTTATCCGAGCATTGTAAGAACATCACAGGAAATATAATCTTTGTTAGAAATAAATAGTTTGACACATCAATGTAAAATAATGCCCAAATAGCAAGATTAATATGGGACACAAAAAATAATTAAATTACATAGGCAAACTTTTTAATTGAATGTAAGTATTCATAAATTAGAGGGAATTGGAAATATAATACTGAAAGAGAATCCGGAAGATTTTTAACACTTCTATTAATTAAATAAGGGAGAGTTGGAAATGAAGGTTAATGAAATAAGGTTACAAAAAAGTAAAAAGAAACACCGAAAAAGAAAAAAGGAAAAAAGAATGCAAAAGGGATCATGCATGGATTAATGGTGTTTCAGGAATAAATTGTTTTCCGATAATCTTTCTAAAACTATAACACTCGTGCAGGAACATTATATAACTCTAAATACAAACAAGGTATTTGTATAATTATCTTTTGTGTCGTGTTTCTAAGGATAAAACAGACTCAGAACAGAGATCAACAAAAGCCAGGCGGCGGTGGTACAAGCCAGCACTCGGACAGAGGCAGGAGGATCTCTGTGAGTCCAGGACAGGTTCCAAAAGGAAAGAGAGAGAGAGAGAGAGAGAGAGAGAGAGAGAGAGAGAGAGATATCGACAAAAGGCCAAAGCAGCAGTTCTACCAGAGTCTAACTTGATGAGCCGGGTTTACCGGAGTTATTTAAGGAAGTGTAGGTGAGGGATGGCATGCATACAAGAGCATGCAATTTTACCACTGTACTTGCAGGCAGCTACAAAGAGTAGAGAGTTTCCAACACACTGCAGCATATAACCTTGGTAAGGAAAGAGGAGTTGTACATTTTATACGTTTCAGGAACTTTCTGAGACTTGTATGTTACATATTTCTTGAGCCCTGTTAATTTCATTTACCTTATGACCCATAGGAAGCCTCCTTCCAGGATGAAACATTTCAGTTGACATTGCGACATGATATTTGTATCCCTTCCTCACATACCGTGAATATGCCTTTGACTTAACATTCCCTACCAAAACATATAAACCTATTGAGCATAAGGAGCTATATTCATATTCTACTAAACAAATAAATTAAATATTAATGACTTTCCCTAAAGGTGTAAATTTATATTGTTTAAATTTTGTGTCTACTAAAAAAATGCCAGAACTTGTAAAGCACAAATATATCTTTCGTACAAATAATTGTCTTATTTATATAAGTTTAACTACAAAATAAGTACCTAAACAGAAGTGATGAATTGAAGATTATATAAATTTTAATTATCTATTGGTACCTCCAGATTAATATTGATAATTTTATTTAAAAATAAGATTAAACATCTGAAGTTTCTGTTTTTAATGTTTATATATTTGAGTCATATGAAATTTATTTTAATCTGAAGGAATTAGTGCTGATACAATTTTAATGAATCTGTTGTCTTAGAAACAAGTACTAAAGCATCATTTCCTCACATTTCCTACTTGACAGTGTTTCCTAGGATGTTCAGTCTTTCACTGATTTCCATTTTTCTTGATAACATAAAACTTACATTCATACTATAGTGTCGTATTTTAAAATGTAGCTTTTCTTAATGTCTTTCATCAATATTTCCTTTGATATTTTCAAATGGCAGTTTTGCAAGAGTAAGTTACATTTTTGTCACATTTAAGGAAGTTTGTCATAGTTGTTTATGTGGATAAAACTTTATTGGTCACACATTGAAGTATCAATATATTAAATATTTCAACACAACAGGGTAGAAACTAATCACATTGGCTTCTTTAATTTTCTTCTTATGAGCACCTTATTTTCTAGAAAGCTCTTCCACATTTTATTATCTTTTAATTACATCAGTGAATGGTCTTATTAATTGTATTTCTAAGTTTCTTATTTTTAAAATACTAATTAGAATATATCTTTTCTTCCCTTCAATTTTCTCCCTTGAACACTTTCTATGTCCCCTCCCTCAAACCCTTTCTTATCTTCTTATTATTTCTCAAATTAGTGACTTTTCTTTTATTATTATTGTTATGCACACATACACACAATACCTTCAACCTGCTGAGTTTATTTAGTGTTACTTAGCTTTCATGGCTGACCACTTGGTTTTAGATAACAAATTGGGAAGCTCTGTTGAGGAAAGACTATTTCTCCTCCCCTCACAATTTCTGAGCTGTCTGTAGATCTTGTCTGTGGGTGGGGACCTGTGAGATCCCTCCCATCCATGTTAGCATATCTGTTCGTGTTGTCATTGTTCAGGTCTTGTTAAAGCAGACTGAAAGAGTATGTCATTTCTAGGATAGACTACATACAGAAGCTAATGATTTTCTACAATAATTTTTCAAAATTATTTTGCCAGATATTTCTATATTTAAAATTTCTAGTTATATACAGCAAAAATAATAATTTCACACTTTCACTTCCATTTTGACTTTCATTATAACTTTCTCTTGACAATTTGCGTTGGTGAGAAATTTTCTAATACTGAATAATAATGGGGATAACAATTCACTATCTATGTCTGTAGAATTAACTGCTGCCAAATGTAATGTTTTGTAATACCAAAACAAAAACAATATTTTTCTTCAATATTTCTTTGTTCATTTTTATGTATCTTGGAAGTTGTTCTGCTGCTTTTATTTAGGGTTGTTTTTCTAGATTAAATAATCACTGCTAAGTTTATCTTGTTTCCATTCCCTGCCACAACATTCTATGTTCTTGTTCTTATAACGTATTTTTTTCTATAATATACTGAGACTTTCAGCACTGAAATTCTAAAGCGCATAGTTAATCCCAACACTTGAGAGGCAGAGGCAGGTGGATCTCTGTGAGTTCTAGACCACCCCAGGCTATATAATATGTTCCAGGACAGCCAGAGCTACACAGTAAGACCATGTCTCAAAACAAAAGGAAACAGAGAACAACCAAAAATGTCCCAAATTTTCTTAAGTCTTGAAACCAGATCTGGCTAAATTATTTCTGCTACCTCTCCTTGTAAGATCTTACATCAGCTCTCAGAATAATTTTCAAATAACAGGAAAACTTTATTCCCTGAATGAAAGTGATAAAGACGTACGTAGACTTAACTGTTCAAAACACCTGTAACAATTTGGGCATTGTTCAGTCATCATCCACAGTTTCTTATGGTGTTAATTTGAGCTTCGTGTGGCAAAATTGAAAGTTAAAGAGGTTTTAAGGTTTGGGCCTAGTGAGGGGTTCTTTGTACCATTGGAGAAGCACCATCAAAAGACACAAAGACGCTTCTCATTGGATCCTTGTGAATTCTCTCCAGAAGTGTGCTATAAAAGCTCGAGTCTGACATACAGATGATACAAGACCAACGACAGGTTTTGTGGTCAGAGTCAGAGTAGGCACAATAGTGAATCCTGGGACTAGAACTGAGCCTTCCTCCCTATAAGTGGTTTTTTTGTGCCTGTGGCTGTGGTCAAAGGATATGTGAGGCTTATAATATTCTTATGTCTCTTCCTTCCAGAGCATATGTGTAAAATTTTTTAGGCTATACAACTTTTCTATGTATATTCCTGGAGACCTCTAGTTCTTTCTCTCTTAGAAGCCATTTATTACCTGTAGCTCTACAAGTAGAGGTGGGACCCTGTGAGATTTCCTTGGTCCTAGATGGAATGTCAACTATCATTGTCTTTGTGAAGGTCATATTTAGTACATTGGTAAGATGTCATAGGTGCAGCATCCCTGTTACTTACAGAATAGTTCCAGAGCAGACAATGTTTTGGACTTGGGGCTTTTACAATTCCTCTAGTCCCAAGTGGCAGTCCATAAACACTCATAAAATGAACAACACTATATTGGCTCAATGATAACAATGAAAGACTGTGATGACACGAAGTTCAGATGAAATGGATGAGGCACTGGAGGAGTGCTGGGGTTGGGGGTAATGTGGGATGGAAATGATTTAGAGTGAGTACTCATGTGTGAAATTCGGAAAACTAATAAAAATAAATGTGTAAAAGGTTCTTAGCAGCCATGCTCTCTGGCAAGGGCACAGCCTCTCAGCTATGGTGCAGCGCAAACCTAGAGCCTCATGGGACTCCTTGGTTCCTCCCCTAGTCTGAAGGAGTTGAAATGTGTTCTTCCTATCCATTGGAGTTATTAAAGAGTTCGTCTGTGAACCCACCTGGAGACATCTGTTATTTTTATATGTTGAACTGTCTGAACACTTTCCTCTTCCGTTTCCCAGTTACTACTCTGTTGATTTGTTTTAAATTTCAACCTGGATTGATTTGGTTTTTAATTTCCCTAGGAAATTACATACTTCCACAGTTTGTTTTTTAAACATGTAAGGACCTAAAGGGGAAAATTGTTCAAATCCCTCCATTCTTGATAAATTTATTCATCCCAAAGTATAGTTTGATGTATTTTGGCTTCATCCAAATTTTGGTCAGATCAGGATGCAGACAACCAAATAAAACCTAAAAAGAATTTCCATCCATTGTGACTTCATCAAATAGTAAAAACAACTTAGAAATCAATGTTCTTTGGGAATGTTTGACTTCAAGCATAGCATACTACTTCCAAAAAAAGCTCAATAGGCCCACTTTTTTCTCTGGCACTAGAAGAGATTTGCGTTTTCTAAAACAATAGATGAAATACAGGCTTGCTTACTCAGGTCGTGCATTTAAGCATGAAAGTATGGAAAGCAGAAGTGGGACCAAGTCAGTTACCAGACAGTCAGTTCTTAACTCCACTCAGCTCCCATCAGGGTATATTCATAGGGAAGAATGGGGTGTGGCTTATGGATGCCCTTCAGAGCTACTGACAGGAGAACTTATATAAGATTTGAGGAGAAATCTACCCTTAAACTCTATGTTTTCTTTCATTGGTACCAAGCCCATCCATTTCTGCACATACTCTTTAAACTTTGTCAAGGTTCTAGTCACTTCTTTATTTCAATAAAGACTATGATTTCTCTGTTATTTGGATTTGTGCTCTGGTTTTTCTCATGGCATTTTAGAAAACAAATTGAATTAAAGCACTTTGCTCTCTCACATTTAATCTAAAATCAAGTTTCTTATTCAATTTTGTCATTTCTATTTTAGGATTATCTAAAATATTTTTAACAACAAATTGCATCTTAATAAGCTAAATAGTTGAAGTAGAATAACCTGTTTTCATCCCAATAATTAATTTTCCGGTTGATTTGGTTTAAGATTGACTTTTAAAACATATCAGCTTCAAAATACATATAATCTAATATAATATGGACACTAGGGTTTGGAGATACTTTAGAATTCTGTCTCTAAAGTCATAAATTTCAATTTTGGTATTTTATTTCAAGAGTCATAACAATATGTAATGTGTTGGATTTAATATTCACTAAAATGAGTGTGGTGCTTTAACTATATTAATTAAATAAGAAAAGTATGAGAAACTGAGAGTTCAAACATGTACATCTGTTCTCAAGCCTATACATGCCAAAATCTATTGCTGGTTTTATTTAAATCACTGTGGAGCAAACTCTTCCTTCTGTCAAATGTACTCATCCTAAGTTTCCCAATTAATTTCTATATTTACTCATGTTTATAACATGGGAAGGATTTGATTATAAGAGGAAGAGTTTTTTAATATTCCCTCAAAAGTATATTCATTTCACCTATCATTTCTCATTATTCTCTCAGGACGTTTCTCTTTTTATTTCTTCATTCAGCTGAATGTGTAAACAAGAACTTAACATTTGCCAAAATATGTGCTCATTTGCTGGAAATATAATATTGAGCAAGATGAATACTGGCTGTCCCTGCATCTCACTAGAAATATGGCAAGAAAGTTATTTTAAAAGTGAAATGAAAAATATAATGTACTTTGACAAATGCTAACATAGAGAAGGCACCATGGCTAAGATATCAGAAAAAGCTCAGACACCCAAACCTAGAGGGTAAGAGACAATAAAAATGAGAACTTGCGGGTGTGGCATCACCTTTCCATGTAAACTCTTTATCACAGCCCTACTCTTAGAAGGCTCTCTTGCCTGCCAGGACACTTGGTACTTTATTTAGGAGGTTTGAACAGTTTGTGAATTTAGAAGACAGAAAGTCATTTTTTCTCATTGTTTTTAGACCTTAGTATAATTACTTCTCCCATGAAGTTTGATTAATATAAAGAGATCCATCACTGGAATCAGCCAAAAACAAATCAATAGAACATATTGGAATGAAAAATAATCCTTGTGTTCTCAAGTGGTATCTAAGCTTAAAGGTTCATTAATGTAAATTCAGAATTTTAAGTTTGAAGGTTCATGACTGTACATACAAGATTCTACCAACTCTTTACATATTGCAGAAAATTGACCTGTTTTTCAACAATATTAAAATTATAGACTACGTTCCAAACAACATTTACAGCTTCATAACTTTTTCTGAACTTTCTATTGACAAAAAATAAAATTCAATTTTTTCTATTTATTAAAATAAATTTCAAAATATATGAGGGCCATGTGATAAAAATCATAATTGTAAGCTTAAACAATGAAAGCAATTTTTCTTAGTCTATTTTGGCTTAACCACCAGAGAATATTCTAAAATTTCTTGAATTAAAAAAAACTACTGACAATTATTGCAGATAATCATATTTTAATTATCTATCAATTGAGATCATTCAAGCCAAATTACATGTCCCACACATGTACTTTTAAATAATGCCATTGAGATATTAGACATTGTCCATGTAATAAGTCTCTAGATAAATATTTCTTGACACTGTGATAAAGATGTTGGTAAATAAATTCCTGACATTGAAATAAAGAAATAATATACAATGGGATATTTTCACCAACATATCCACTATATATGGTATGTTACATCTCAAAGACTGTAACTCATAAAGTAAAGGTTGTAAAGCTCTATAATAAAAACACATTTTTTTCTGGAAGATTTTTTGATTTCTTACATTGATATCATCAACCAAAATTTTACTTGACCCGGATATCTAAACCTAGGACCTTGAAAATTGACTGTATGTTTATAACTTTCCTACTTCATAGGATTTTTATCTTGTCGTGGTTTGAATAGTGACACTCCTACTGGTAGACTCACATGTTTGAATTCTTGACCAATAGGAAGTGGCATTATTGGGAAGTTTGGCCTTGTTGAAGTAGGTGTGGCCTTATTGGAGGAATTGTGTCAGTAGGGGTGGACTTTGAGGATTGAAACCCTCAAGCTACACCCAGTGTGGCACAGTCTCTTAATGCTACCTGATTTAGACAGTCTTCTCTAGCACCATGTCTACTTGCATACCGCCATGCTTCTCATTATGATAGTAATGAATTTCACCTCTGAAGCTGTAGTCCAGCCCCAATTAAGGGTTTTCCTTTATAACAATTGCCATGGTCATTGTGTCTCTTCACAGCAATATAAACCCAATATATCTCAACAAAGATATAATGTTGAAATTCTCATGGTAGAAAGGATAACAGAAAAACTGCTTGATTGAATGTCCAAGGCATGGGTGGGAAGTAACAAAATGATGATATGTGTAAAGATTTGAAATATTATCTCCTACATGTTCATATTTCTAATATGAATATAAAGGAGATAAAACATGACAGGTGAGGAATCCAGTGAGAATCCTCATGTTTTTTGTGTTTATTTCAATGGGAAAATCTTGAAAGGAGACTAAAGGGAAGGAATCCATAGGGTGGATACTCAAGAGAAAGGATCTTTTGTGCAAACTTCATGCAAAGTTGAGATCCTTATAGACATTGAAACACATCTGTTAGATACAAAGGAGAAATTTCAGCGGTAGGGGAAAACATGGCTATAATAAGTTTGCCGTTAAGACGTTGAGAAAGTAACTAACAAAGGGGATGTATTTTCAGGGAATCAGAATATAAGTAGTTACTGAAACTGATAATGGATGGTGGGAAAATGGAAATTTTAGTAGCATCAAAAAGGTTTGGAAAAAGCATGATTTAAGAGGAATTATTGACTGTTTTACAAGGACATACAACAAGGTTACTGAGCAAGGCTGAGGAGCCCATTAAGTTCTGGAGCTATTAATTTATAGTGAGCCCATGAGATCCCAGGTGGTCACTTCTTGCACTTGCTTGACTACTCAAGTTCAAGTGCAGACAATTTATTCTCAGACTTATTTCCAGAATTGAGATTCTGCCAAATAGGTACCTCTAAAAGAGAGTCAAGGAAGTTGAAAAGAGAATGTTTAAACAAAGGACCTACTTAATCTAGGTTGCCGAGCAAGAAAAAAATTAAAATCACCAAGGCAGTGAAATGAAAAAAATAACAGACTAGAATTTGATGGTAACAAAATGATCATGGTGATATTTAACAAACAAGATATCATAAAAATGATAATATAATGCACTGAGAGAAATGGAGAAGAGGGAGGTTCAAAGGGGATAAAATATGATGACTCTGAAAATCTGGTCTGGAGTTAGATGGAAAGTCAAGGAGATCAGCCGTGCTGCCATTATGGCATCCTGGAATTCATCTAGAAACAGCTACTGTTTAAAGATAGAAGAGGATTAAGTCTATTCAAATTGATATGAGGAGATTAAAGGTATAAAAGAGGACACATATAAAGAAGCATGTACAGCTGATCACAACCAATATCACCTTCATTCTCTACAAAATTCCAATTTTGTTCTAGATGGTGATACAATTATTAAAATATATTTTATTTTGTAGCATTCCTTTCAGGACATTTTACATGACAGTAACTAGATCTTCAAAAATGGAGTGGAAGGTAACAGTTAGATACTGACATAGTCAGTTGGAAGAATGGTGACTGATGCAGGAGTGTCCTCTGTGTGCCATGATTATTATTAATGAATAAGGAAAGTGTCTTGGCCTGTTGATAGGGCAGAGCTTAAGTAGGCAGAGAGGACTGGACTGAATGCTGGAAGAAATGAGGAAGGCGGAGAGAGAAACGCCATGGAGCAGCCAGAGATAGATTGCTGAAATTTTGCTGTTAGGCCACGACCTTGTGGTAATTCACAGATTAATCGAGATGGGTTAAATTAAGATGTAAGAGTTAGCCAATAAGAAGCTAGAGCTAATGGGCCAAGCAGTGATTTAATTAATATAGTTCCTGTGTGATTATTTTGGGTCTAAGGTAGCCAGGCGGCCAGGACAAATAAGCATGTACTGGCTTTGTGGGAGCCTAGTCTGTTTGGATGCTCACCTTCCTAGACCTGGATGGAGTGGGGAGGACCTTGGACTTCCCACAGGGCAGGGAACCCTGACTGCTCTTTGGACCTGAGAGGGAGGGGGAGGGGAAAAAGGGGAAGGGGAGAGAAATGGGAGGAGGGAAGGAGGTGGAAATTTTTAATAATAATAAAGAAATTAACAAATAAATTTAAAAAATGGGGCACAGATATAAACAGTGAATTCTCAATAGAGAAAACTCAAATAGCTGAGAAACTCTTAAAAATGGTCAAAATCCTTAGTCTTTAGGGAAATGTAAACTAAAACAACTTTGAGATTCCATCTTACACCTATCAGATGGCCAAGATCAACAAAACAAGAAACAGCTAATGCTGGTGTGGATGTGATGTAAGAACACTTAATCATTGCTGATGGGAGTGGAAATTTGTACAGTTAGTATGGAAATCAGTGTGGTGATTCCCAGGAAGATAGGAATTAATCTACCTCATGATAAGCTATACAATTCTTGGGCATATAAGGAAAGGATGCTTCTACATACTACAGAGACACTTGCTTGACCATGTTCATTTCTGCTCTATTTTTAATAAGAAATTGGAAATAATCTAGATTTCCTTCAACATAAAAATTCATAAGACTATGGATAAATCTGCTATAAAAGAAGATGAAATTATGAAATTTGCAGGAAAGTGACTGGAACTAGATAAAAATCATTCTGAATGCGGAAACCAAGGTCCAGAAAGATAAATATAATATGCATTCCCTTATATGTGGATATTAACTGTGAAACTAATGACAGTCCATATACCACAGAAGTTAGGTATAAAGTAATGATCATTTTGTACTAAATTATGAAAAATCTATTAAATTATGTCATCAAACTGCAACTATAATTAAAGCACAAAGCAGATCTTATGAACTAAGGAAAACAGACTACCCTTTTTTTAACCTGAAGACCGGGTGAGAATATGCTTCCAGGAACGAAATGTTTCTTACATTTACTATCATCTGACCTTGGATTTATCAAAAAAAAAAAATCCTGTTGATTTTAAGGCACTACTTTATAATATGTGGTTGTAGCTACCCGAAAACACTGAGTTGATACTCCAGTTCCACATTTTATGTTTGGTTGTCTTTCTTGTTGGAAGACTTTGAATGATTTCTCAGATAAAATGAGTAGTAATTTATGTGCTGTATAAATGAAGACCTGAGACTAGTTACATTTTAACTTGATAACTTTAGAAACTTGCACATTTTATGAATTTAAATAATGCAAAAAAATGGCAGTAGTTTACATATGTCACAGTAAGTAAACATGGGAGAAATTAATACAATGTATTAGTTAACACAGGAGGCTACTGGCAATATTTGCTACACTGTCAAGCACCAAGAAGGACATCACATCCTGTGGGATTTAGTAGGGAACAGGCTTAGCTGTAATGTTGGTACATATAGGTCCACTGTGCAGACAGTGTGAAGGACTATTGGAAAATATGTATCTTACTTGTTTTTCAGATTTACAAGTGAGACTAAAAAAGAAAAAGTCACTGGACAATTGCCCCATAGTTGTCCCAGGTCCAGAATTTGTATACAAAACTCACTGATTAATTGATACTAGTAGAGAAGAGGACAATGCGTGGTGACAATTGTCAGCTAGGACCGCAATTGTCATTGATTGATATTAAATTAAGACAAAGATATACTCGTGGACTTTTTCCTAGAAAAGCAGAAGCTAATATAATATGTTTGAGTTCTATTCTACTGCTCTATTTGGCCAAAAAAATTACATAGGTTGTTCTAGAACAGAAGTAAAAGGAGTTGCTGGAAGAGTGTAGGAAAAGGAGTAGTTAAAATAGCACTTCGTTGCAAATCAATTTGAATTTTGATTTTGGAGGCAGTGATCTAGTCTACCTATCAGAGAAACAAAGCTTCACAGAGGCCCTGAAAAAAGGGACAAAGACAGGGACCCAGGCTACCAGGGAGTGACAGGTGCTTCTGCTCTCAGGCAGTCTGCTTACTAGTTTGTCCTGGTAACCCTTCTTTCTCCAATCTTTCCTTTAATTATCCATAATACTCATTTATATTCACATATAATTACCCAAAATATTGAAAAGTCAATGAAATGGATTTCAAACCATTTATAAATTAAAAGATTCCTTTTAACATCTGCTAAATCATCTTATCATATTTCCACTAAAGTCATGGAAGATGAAACTTAGCACTCTAAGGTTGAACGTCTCTGGCTACAGAGTATATGGAAAGAAAAGGGGGGAAAGCCAACCTGGAGCTAATCTTACATGTAGCCTTTCTACAGTCTCAGGAACATACATCAGCTGTCAAAGCAATCTTCTCAAACTGCACTATAAAGCCCTGCTGTTCACAATGGACAGACCAGGCAACCAAACTCTGAAGAACCCCGCACTAAGATTCACCTAAAGATTTCAAACTGTAGGTCTTCAAGTCCAGGGACAAAAGAGAGAAAACCTGAGCTTCCCAGGAAGCTTCTATGACCTTCCTTCCTGTCTTGGCTCTGGCATATGTTCTTTATTCTAGAAGAAAAACATGCCAAGTTTTCAAGTACTGCTTTTTAAGCTATTACCTTACACTTTAAAGTATTATCAAATGTCACCAATTTGTGCCCAGAAAGTAGTGTGGCTTATTTAATATTCAGTGGTTCATGCCTTAGAAATTTATAAATTCTGGGGTATTATTATTATTATTATTATTATTAGGTAATAATTCTCTAGAAGCATGTGATAAGTAGCAATTATTCCACATGGAAGATGTCGGTGATTCATTTAAAGGAAGCTCCATTTAATAAAGTTGATTCCAGCTGCTTCATTTTTGGGGGAGAGATACTGTTGTGGTTGAAAAGTCCTTCCTATACAAACAAATGGATCAAAAATCCCAGGCAAGCTCTTTAACTATTTCAACGTAACAACTGCAGGAAATGCACGGCAAATCAATACCTGAAAGGTAAAAATTCCTGAAAATGTGTCATCACTCTTAGACTCAGTGAATATGTCAAACAAAAATATCATTCCATTATCCAGTCCATTTCCATACTGTGTGTGGCCTGGCCAGTTCACTACTAACAACTTACACAGAGAAAACTTCTGTTGAAAGAAGATGGGTGAGAGAAGAGGAAGCAGAGAACTTAAGCTCCTCTCCTTAAGAAAAAAAGGGGAAAGAACTAGGCAGGGCACAAGGAATGTACCCAAACTAGAATATCTAATTTCTCTACAGAGGAAGGAAGAGCAGTGTTGGCAATGCCTAGAACTATAGTGGTTTGTATGCATTTCAATTCTATGTCAAATCAAATAATTGTGAATCTTGATGAATGTTCCATTTCCAAAGTATGCAATAAGATTATTAAGTGGCCTTTGTAAATAGTCCATAAAGCATGGAAAAGAAAAAAAAATCCATTTGTGTAACAACTCAGAGATGTAGCTTGCTGATGTGGGCATTTGAAAGTAATGAGAAGTCACTGGAAATTGCAAGAGTTCAGTTAAAAAAAAACTCAAGTAAGAGACAGAAACAGCAACAACAGAAATGGCGGCAGAGGAGGAGGAGGATGCAAAAACAAAAAACCTCAGACAATTTTCTAGGTTTTCAGAGAAAGAAAAGACCAATACAATGATAGGAAATATTAGAAACAAAGCTCCAGCACTGATGCACAACAAACTGGGGGTCCTAAAGAAAGCACCAGACCACAGGAAACAGAGACATTTGCAAAGTTAAGCAACAAAAACAGTGTTGATAAAAAAAAAAACATTGTATATGTATTCTACAACCAAAAGACACTGGCTAGAAATATGTTTATATTAAAATTTAAAAAAATAATTTAACCAGAAGAGGAACAAGATGGCAGCAGAGAAAGTCCCTAAAATATTGTGCCCCAATTTGAACATCCATGGTCGAAATGACTTGCTTTCTTGATCAAGCAAATCTAGGAAGGAACTCAAGTCAGGAGTTTACATAAGAAACCTCAAAGAGCCGGGCGGTGGTGGCGCACGCCTTTAATCCCACCAGCAAAATAGGCGGATCTCTGTGAGTTCGAGGCCAGCCTGGTCTACAAGAGCTAGATCCAGGACAGGAATCAAAAGCTACGGAGAAACCCTGTCTCGAAAAATCCAAAAAAAAAAAAAAAAAAAGAAAGAAAAAAAAGAAACACTGCTAGAAAGGCTTGCGTTCTCTGGCTGGCCCAAATACAGCCTTGGTCTATTTGCACAGGGATGGCACCATCCCATGTTAATCATTAATCAAAATGTCCCACAGTGGCTGGGGAGCTAGCTCAACAGATAAGAACACTTCTTGGCCTGGAGGGATGGCTCAACCATTAAAGGCTAGGCTCACAACCAAAAATACAAGAACACTTGTTGCTCTTGCCGAGGACCACAGTTCAGGTGCCAGCATCCTAATGGCAGCTCACAACCATCTGTAACTCCAGTTACTTGAGATCCAGATTCATCATCTGGGCATTTCAAAAACCAGACAAACATTCAGTATAGTTACATACACAGGAAAAATACTAATAAATACAAAATTAAAAACATTTCTAAAAAAGAAGAAAATTCCCCATATACATGCTCACAGGCTAATCTAATGAAAGTGGTTCCTTAAATGAGGGTACATATTTCTGGGTGAATCTTGTGTCAAGTTGACAAAAGCTAACCAGTACAACTTGCATGAAAATGTGCTTTTGACCCACATTGCTATGCACAATGAATATATGCTTATAAAATGAGTAAAAGAAATAAATATTTTGGATCTAATTCAATTCTGAATGTTTCAGTAAATTTCAGATTGTGTGAAATTATTTATTTATAACCAGATCTTAAATGATAAACACATGAATCAGATGTAAGCTATACATGATGAGGTCTATTTTCCACACGTAATCAAAATAGAATATAAAAAGAAGGGCACTGAAATATTCTCCCATAATAAAAATAAGTGCAGGAGCACCATGTAACCAGAATTAGTTCATAGATTTGCAATGAAATTGTACATTGTACTTATACACAGATCTATGTGTAAAACATATATATGTACACACATATACATACATATAAATATATATATACATATATATCAGTAAAAGTTAAAATAGACATTTTACAGGGAAGAACATTAAGCACACATGAAAAGAATCAGACGCTTCTCTTGTGAAATACACTATGATAAAATATGTACACAGTTTTAAAACATATAAAAGCATTGTTGCTATGACCCTATAAACACCTAGTATGTTAAATATAATAGGAAATGTATTACAAAACAAACTTATAATTACGCTCTCGGGAACGGATGAAAGAATCTGGATGCTTATGTACATCAGTAGGTAGTGGCAGTTACTAAAGGTTTTTTTTTTTTTGTAAACAAAAGAAAGAATTCAATAAGGCTAGGCGGAAATGAAAAGGTATTCAACACATACCTCTAGAGGTTTGAAGTCTTTCATAATGAAAGCTGAACTGACAATTAAAATCACACACATCAACTAAATAGTCAAAGAACATATAGCACTTAGTATTGAGAAGAAAATATAGATCATTTTCTGTGTCTTAGGGGGCCTTATTTCAAAGCAAATGTTTTCTTCCATAATGTATGTTTTATTAAAAAGTGTACTTCCTATGAATTTGGATGACTATTAACAATAAGTAGAAAGGGGTAGCAGAGAAAACCCATATATTACACAGTCAGAAAAGTTAAGAGCAACAAGTGATGTGCTCATTTTAGAACACCTTTTCAAGCGTTGATTATAATAGATTTCCTTAGAATTTTCTGCTAGAAATCTATGCCTGAAGGGAAATACCCATTCTATAAATATTTTATTGCAACATTTTCCTAATAAAATCCACTTTTTTACAGTATTTTTTATTGATTTTTATTGAGCTCTACATTTTTCTCTGCTTTTAATCAACATTTAAGTGTTCCCTTCCAGTTACTCCATCATCCTTGTTTGTATGAAACATTTTAAAAAGATATTTGCCCACAACTGTAAACATAGCACTCAGTAAGTGAAGCCACAGTGATGGCAAGTTCCAGCACCTCCTGAGTGCTGTGTTTATTGGTGTGTGCCAATAAATCTGGCTCATAATTTTTTCTTGAAGATTAATCTTAATGAATAAGATGATAACAAAACAACTCTTTAGGGTTTTTCTATAACTGCCCAATTATCATCCAGGTATTACATGAATTGACATGATCGAATGTGAACTCATAGGGTCCATTTTCTAGGACCCTGCCCTTCATCATTATTTACATTTTACTGATATTTTGATATCATTTTTCAAATAACTTCCTTTTTCAATGGACAAATTGAGAATACTTGTACCTTTCTTTAAATATTTCCTCATCTCTCAAAAATCTGAAAAAAAAAATCTTTCTGACACTGACATCTGTAACATTTCTTTTTCTGTATGAGCCAGCCAGCTCCCAAATAATGACACAGAGAATTTTAATTATGAAAGCTGTGCCTTTAGATTAGGCTTGTTCTAAACCAGCATTTATAACTTATAATTTATTTTTATAAATAATTTATATTAATCTATGTTCTGTCATGTGGCATTACCTGTCTTCCATCTGGTACCTCCTGCTTCTTCTCTGTGTCTCCCGATGTCTCTTTTGTGTCTAGATTCCTTCTCCTCTTTCTTTTTCTCTCCCTGGAAATCCCAACTATACCTCCTGCCTAGCGATTGGCTGTTTAGTTTTTTATTACACTACTACCAGAAATGCATCTTTACACAGTGTACAAGTATCCCACAACAGACAGTATTGTCCCTTTTGTGGACTTTAGCTCCATAGATGATACCAGACAGAGTCAGGTTGGTTTTGTTCATATCAGTGTTGTCCCATATATATATTTCATGAAGTTTTACTTAAAACACGTTGAAAGTAAGCATTGTTAGATAAACAATTTATGGTGCAATTCACAAGTTTTTAAAAGGCAAATAACTTCAACATAACATTATAAGTCAAAGAAAGATACAGGAGAGAAATGCCAACAAAACAAAGTGAATAAGAGAGAGGGCAATAGGGAAGAAAAGAAAAAAGGTACTCAGACGCCATTTGCTTCCTTAGCATAACATGAACCATGCCAGTGATCATATGGCACAAACAGCAGAACCTAGCTTTTATTAGTGTCATGCTTTGATGCAAACACGACGGTATCCCTTAATGTTGATGTAAAGGTCATCAGGTCTACACTGCAAGATGTTTTAAAAACTAAACACAAAGGAAGCCCTATCATACCTGAAGACGAGATAAACAAATAGAAGGAACAGTGGTCCTCATTTTTTTTCATCACCAAGACTGCATAGAGTTTAGGAATGAAGCTTCAATGGAAAGCTAAGAGAGTGAATTACATTTGTAAGTAAATACTAGTTGAATGCCTCAGTATGAATTAACTGAACAAATATACACTGAATATGTTGCAGCGCCACTATTTTCTAAGGATTAGTAAATAATCAGATAGAAATGAGCCCTCTGTTCATGGAGTCTTGTCTAGTTGAGATGTTATCACAGAAACAATTGTAAAAATAATTATTTATCCTCAGAAGTTTAAGGTAAAAAGAGCCTGTGTTGGGGTTTCTAAAGACTTTACAAAAGACCTTAAACACATTAACATACCCTAGTACCATTTTACCTATGCTTTTACCAATATAAAAGGTGAAAAGAACAATTCATGATTAACTGTATTAAAATGATTCAGACCAAAGAAGCATTGCTTCAAATATTGTTTTTAAGTGAAGAACTTCAATAGTAAGAATTAAAGATTTCCACATATATTAGGGTACTTTATTCTAAAGATACAGTTTAAAATAAAAGAAATGAGTAAATTTTCCCAACAAGTTTTTAATCTAGTGAGTTAAAACAAATAGGAAAAGTTGCATTTTGTTATAGTAACTGAGAGCAATACAATGTGTGAAAATAATGTGTTCTGCTCAAAGGAAAGCCAGTTGACCCTCTTTGTAAGCTGAAAAAGAGAAAGTTCCCCTTAACATGCCAAGGCAAAGCAGATCCCTTCTGGATAAAATGCACAAGTAGAAGATCTCTCCAAAGAAGAAGACTGTTGTTTAAAACACATGGTGGGATAAAGCCCTTACTAAAATGTATGTATTGTAAAGAAATCAGAGTGTCTGAAGTGACTAAGAAGAGACAAGAGAAGTCAGTTATGAGAAGGCCATATGATTTCAGCCAGTGAGATGGCTCAGATCCTGTGGTACTTTGAATGAGAATGGTCCCCATTAGGCTCAGATATTTGAATGTTTAGTCCCCAGTTTATAGAACTGTTTGGGGAGGATTAGTAGCTATGTCCTTGTTGGAGGAAGTTGACTTTGTTGGAGGTATGGAAGTAGGCTTTGAGGTTTCAAAAGCCCACTTTGCTGCTCCTAATCTCTCTCCTCTCTCTTTTCTCTTTTCTCTCTTTTCCTTCTTTTCTCTCTTCTTTTTTCTCTCTTCTCTCTCTCCTCTCTCTCTCTGCTCTCTCTCTGTCTCCCTCTCTCTTTCTGCATGTGTGTGTGTGTGTGTCTCTCTCTGTGTGTCTCGCCTCTACTCTCTCTTTCTCTCTGCTTGCTACCTGCAGTACAGGGTTTAAAGCTCTCAGCTCCTACTCCAGTACCATACTTGTTTGCTTCTCACCATGATGATAATGGACTAGCCTCTAAAACTATAAGCTCACCATTAAATGCTTTCTTTATAGGAGTTGCATTGGTCATGATGCTTCTTCACAGCAATAGAACAGTAGTTAAAACGGGTGGTAAAGGCAGTTGCCATGTAAGCCTGGTGAGCTACGTTTGACCACTGGAACCCACATGAAGGAGGAAAGAGAGAATAGATTCCAGAAAATTGTCCTGTGATCTCTATATATAAGTACTATGGTACACACACACACACACACAACACACACACACACATACACCAATGATAATAATGATGATGACTATTATTATTAGAAAATAAAAAGAAAGAAACCATCATACTTCATCTAGGAATTTAAGTATCCATAAAATAAATGGTCACTGCTTTAAGTTATTGACAATGGAGAACTATCAACTTTATGTATCTCGAATATATTCAGAAGTAAAAATACATTTTAACTGGTTATTCCTACAACCATGAAAAATAACTATACCATATCCAGTATGATATGCCATATGATAGTGACGGGGTGTGGAGCAACAGATCCTAGCAACAATAAAAACCATGCAATTCATGCCATGAGTAAGAGACAGTCCCATGTGAGTATTAAATAAAGATGAAAACTGCCGTAAAAATGAGGAATTGTGTCTGGGTCATAACGAGCTTGAGATGTTCCAGCCATGTTCAGTCTGCATTCTGAATATTTGGGTTGGAGAAAGAGGGTTGTAAATTACTAGTTATTATTATAACTGATTATTGGCTTAGGTCTATCACCAATCTATCAGTAAATCCTGGAAACGAATCATGTTTTAAGGTATTCTTTTTATTAACTCTATGGCTGTATATATAAAAGGAATAAGCAGATGACATTAAAAGCCATGTTGGAATCACCATCACCATTCCATAGAGCTGTTGTCTAGTTACTCTCATTGCAAATTCGTTACCTAAGATTGACGAAATGAATCTCAGAATGTGTGATACTGACAAAAAAATTCTAGAAGCTCATAATTGAAATGATTTCTTTTGTGGATATTCTTACCTATTGAATGAGACCTAAATTTTCATCAAAGCTAGAAAAACAGATTTGTATACATTGGCTTAATAATACCACTGTTAACATATGTTATGAAGGAAAATAGTCACACACTGTTTAGTGTCAGATGGGAGGCTTATTTCTGATGTTTGGCCAACTCTGATAAACTTATTCATTATCATTTATACAGTTGCTGCAATAAGAAATGAATTCTGTTAAAAATGTAAAATAAGGTATTCAGCTTTTAAAAGATACCAATTTATCCTCCAACTTACAAATGCATTTTAAAAATAATATTTCTTCCTAAACAGGTGCTTCATTAGCTAAAATAGAATCATAGTTAGTTTTTGATATGAATATAACTAAGCACAGTAGAAAAACAAGTGTTCGTGTCGAAGAACTGGAAAATCATTGCTTTCAAAGAGACAGAAAGTTGATTTAATCAGCATTTCTAATTTTGGAACTTCATTTGGAAATATCTGAACAGTGTGTTTGGTTCCCTTTTCCCCTTTTTCATGGATTTCGTGTTGCGAGTCCTCACGCGCTTGGTTTTCGGTGTTGGTGAATGTCTTCTTTTGGTGGTTTCAGAACTTGTACCCCGTATGAACTCCAGCCAGGAGACCCCTGGAGGTAACCGGTGGTGACTTCGTATACTAGCAACAACATAACCTGAGAGAGGAGCAAGAGTGGAGTCTTTGCAAGGAGAGGGTGGAGAAGGAAAACCAGTAGAGGAAGAGGAGGAAGAAGAAGAGGAAAGGGAGGAGCAAGAAGATGAAGAAGATGAGGATGGGGCTTGAACTGGGGCTTGAGGCTGAGTACTATTTCTGTTTTTAACATAAAGCAGCCAGTCAATAGCTTGGGACCCTTTGTCTTCAGAGGATACAGCCAACCACTTTTGGTTTGTCTTGAGTCCCTGGATTAAATCAGAGTCAGAGGCAGGGAAAAACTGTGTTATCTTCTCTAATTCTTCAATATTTCCATTGAGGGCTTCTAGATTATCATCAGGTTGATTATCTTTCATGGGAAATTGGTAACAGGACGAGGTAGAAATCTCTGGGAGGGAAAGGATAAGAGCTAATTTTACATCTATTTTCCCATCAGAGCTGATCTCCGGTGTCGGGATGACAAAGAGTGTGGCACCCCGCGGATCTTTCTTTCCTGTAAGATGACTACACTGAGATTTTATACAGGAAGCACATTCTAAACAAACAGTATATGTTGACGAAAGGCGGGGACCAGGATGAGGATTTGGCCTTCCCCTCATTCTCCGAAAGAGAATTTGCCTAGAGAGATCCTTCTGGATTGTAGACTTGGAAATAGAATTGACAATTTTATTTACAACATCAACAGGGACAGTACCTCCTTTAATAATGCAGGGATGACTATAATCTAAGGACCATGGGACTTCATTCTCTGTTTCCGGCTTTACCTTTTGTTCAACGCTACCTTTACTCTGGAGTCTGGAACTCAGAATTGAAGCATTTTTGTTCTTGATGCAGGGTTTGGGACTTGATACTCTTTGTCCTGAGATATTTGGTTTAGGAGGACCTGATGAAAGAGGACGGGCTCTGCATTTGTCTTTGAGTGTGGCAATACTCTGGACCTTGTTGTGACAAGCAGGTGAGCTGAGAGTCCGGGTTCTAGGCTCACATTTGAGCGTTGTTTTAGGTTTTGGCTGGCACGCTGGCAAACTTGGAGATGGATGAACAGAATGTGGTGGTTTCCTTGATTTTACTTGGGAAAGAGGCAAACTTGGAACATTGTTATTAGAATTTGATGCAGGACTTTTCGAAGCTTTACGTTCAGACAGTGGTGAATTCTGAGACATTCGATTGGACTCCAAAGAAGATGAAGTCGGAGGAGAGTCATTTCTTTGAAGTTTGTGACTGAGTTGTGGTGAGCTCAAAACTTTTTGATTGGATTCTAATAAAGATGACCAAACACAGTCCAGTAAGCGTTCCTTCTGTGATTTAGATGTACCTAATGTTAAGGTACGTTCACTTGGACTCAAGTCCAGAGAAGGTGAAGTACAGATGACATTTAGGGAAGGTGTTTCTTGATGCTGAAGGGTAGACGGCGATAGTGTTGAGACTCTTTGAGTAGACTCAGATGAAGGTGATTCCCAGCAAGGGTAAATACTTGATGATGTCTGAGGCTTTGGGAGCGATAATCTTGATCTCTGAGCTAATTGACTGGGTTCCAGCGCTGAAGCTTTGGTAAAGCTGGGTGAAGAGATTGTCTGGGGCTTGTGGTGAGACACAGGTGAACCCAAGGATTTCCAAGAGGTATTAAAGGAACTTTTCAAGTGGAGGTCTTTCGAAGGTGTTGCTGGACATTTGGAATATAATGATGATGATTTCATAACCCTGTTATAGGGATCTTGTGCCACTTTAGAGCTCGGAGGGGTCAGTGTACAGCAGCTCTGGGCCTTCTTGTTAAAGCTTGGTCGCGGCCCTGTGACTATATTTTGAGACTGTTCTTTTGCCACAGGTTGGCTGTTGAATTGGTTTAATGCCTCACATGTGTATTGATGTATAGGTGAATTGACTGTAGTTTGTTGCTGAGAGTCGTCTAAATGCACAAAATGTTGATCATGATATGTTAATGGCACCATCTTGTGCTGTAGCAGAGATCTTTTGGGAAGCAGTAGCTTACAGGGATGTTTTAGGAACAGTCTTTAGAGCAAGAATCCATGGGCTATGGGCACTTAAATAAACACTAATAGTTCTAACTTCTACTTTGTTATGTTTGTGTTAATGGAAATGGTGTAGAATGTATGACAATTAAGCAGTAAATGAAATTGGGAAGAGGGTGTCACCATTGAAGTCTATCTTCTGTCTTCCATTTAATTCCCAAGAGCTTTTTGGGGTTTTTTTTGTTTTGTTTTGTTTTTGTTTTTTTTTCCTCTCTGTCTCTCTTCTCTTCACAGGAAAATTCCTGTTAACAAAATAGAAGAGTTTAGAAGAGGTCCTCACATGATAAAATTTTCTTAAACTTTAGAACCTAGAACCTAGGGTTTATTCAGTAATACCCAGAATATGCATATCAACCACCTCACATATCTTTTGAATTTATTTTTCTAAGTGTACTACACATCTATAAAAATATATTTTCAATTTAATCAGCTAAAGACTAAAATAATAAATAGAAATCTCTAATAGTTCCTAGGATAAGTACTCAAAAACCAAGAGCAACAATTACTTCTACTTTATTAATTATTGCATTTCTTTAAAACTTAATTAAAGTATTCTCATGCCAAGCAACAGCATCTTAAGAAAAGATGAAATGCAAGTTGAAAATATTGGCTTCAGTTCTCATTTTTGTCATATTTTGACTTATGTCTAAGAATCTAAACACCTAATTGAAGGTCTCTTGTCATAGAGTCCCATTGCTGTTTGGCACATCAGCATTGAAAGCACGTGCTGTGCCCTTCTTACAGTCTCAAAAACTTTTTGAAATGTATTTTTTATACATTTCTTTATACCTGGCTCCCTTATTTCTGTCTAGGTTCCTACATGATTCCTACATGGAGGAGGTACATCATTTTGAGGTTTCAAAGGTTCATTCTCCTCCCAGTTAGTGCCCTCTCCCCTCCTGCTCACAGATGAGTTCATTCTACTCCCAGTTAGTGCCCTCTCCCCCGCTGCTCTCAGCCATTGTTTCAGCGTCACGCTTGCCTGTCTATGCCATCCTCCCTGCCATGATGGTCATGGACTTACCCTTTAAAAGTGTAAGCCCAAAACACTCTTTTATAAGTTGCCTTGAGTGTGGTGCTTTGATGCAACAATAAAAAAGTAACTAGGGTAGTCACCATTTCTCTTTTCATCTAATTGCTAAATGAGGTAACCAATTATATTTAGGATTTGAAAAGAAACTACAGAAGTTTCATAAGTAGAAACTCATTGCTGATTTAAGTGATGCTACTTAAAAAGATGTAGACTGAGATACGATACATGATGGTTTACTGCTTTTTCTACCCTTCCATCCTCCTACCATTACCAACCTAATAAATGATGAAAGCAGTGTATTCCTCACATATATCAACTTATTCAAGTACTGTAGTGATGATTGATTATTTCTAAAGATGGTCCGCTTTTGTCAAGGATAGTTTTCTCACACTTATTCTCACTCTCCTTGTAATTATTTCAGGCATATCTTGAGCATCCTAGTGCATTTGCTTTTAAGTGCTCAGGCATTTGTATCAACAGTATTCATTTATCACATATCATTCTTACAAATACTGGGTATTAAAAGACCTGGTTCTGGTTTTCTCTCCTGTTTCAAAAGTGAATTTCCAACTAAGCATAAAGCTTCTCTTCTAAATGTGCTGAATTTAATTCAAACTCAAATTAAATAAGACCCAATTAATTTAATTCTTCTTCTAGAGAAATTAATTTTCTCATATCTTCTATTGTTGTCCTAAAATTTAGACATTTTTTTAGAGTCTTTATAGTGACAGGGGTTAATTTCATTTTCTGAAGCAATTGAAATACCATGATTTGCCCAGTAGTGGTGGTACATGCCTTTAATCCCAGTACCTGAAGGGCAGAGGCAAGCGAATCTCTGTAAATTCAAGGTCAGCATGGTCTAAAGAGTGAATAACAGGACAGCCACGGCTGTTACACAGAGAAACTCTGTCTTGAAAAAAAAAAAGTAGATGGACAAATAAATAGCAAGATCTATTGATTTTGCCTTTTTTATGTCTTATCTTTCTAGTCTCACCATTCCGTCTTTTCTGTAGTCACATCACATGCAAATTAATGTGTGATTATAGCTATTTCTACAAATTATTTGCCCATTTTCTGCCACCAAACATAAAAAAGCCAACTCTTTCTGGACAGATACGCTTGATGCTTGCTCATGGGTTTTACAGACTTTTGATATGTCTGCAAAGGAGTGGTGAATGTGGACTTTCGCTGATTTTTGGCTTTGGTGTGATGTGATTTGTCACCTAATATCTTAAAGAGAAAAAAATGTGCGCTCTATGAGACACTGAGTGGCATTCTACACATCCAATGGTTTATATCTAACTCTCTGCATTCTCCCCCTTCTTGACTTTCATGTCATCTTGCTGTGTAATAATACCCTTTAGACTTTTAAATCAATAAGCCGTCACTTTCACTTAACTTTAGTAATCAAATTTAGAAAGCAAATACATATCACAGAAAGACCCACATGTGACAAAATAAACATAAGACAAACAACTGGGTTATACTGATGGTATATACTGGACATTACAAAGAAAAGAAAACGAAAGAAAAGACCAATATGGAGATTAGAAAGACAAGGAAAACACAAACAGCCAATTCAAAACTAAGGATATTTACATATTCTGCTCCTATGTGACAATAAAAGTGTAGCGAGCTGCGTGAAGCCACACCTGATGGGGATGTATAATCAACTCCTGATACGGCTAAGGCCTGACTTATGCTATGATCACTCAATGATCATCAGCTGCTTGCATATGCGTGGGCCTATGGGCAGTGCCCACCTGGCAATCCGGGATTGGCAGCCCATGCCTACTTAAGGGCTGGGAGAGGTTTGCCCAGGAGGAGAGAGAGAAAGTGAATAAAGTCCTGGAATAAACTGCAGTGAGAAGAGCTCCGCTGTGTCGTGCGTCATCCTTGCTGGACGAGGTGGGGCATGACATAAAAGTTCAGATTTCTCAGAAGCTAACGAAGTGCCCATTTAAACAACTGAGTGATGGATCAAGAAACATCATCAGAATATGATAGACAAAATAAAAACTGAAAAAAAAAACACTATTTGCAAAGAACATATATTAATTAGAATGCTCATAGGTTGACATAGTCTGAGAAATTCCGTAGTTAGATCCATTAATTAAATTAGTTTTATTATTAAAGATTTATTAAATTATTAAATTTCCACACAAAGAACTTTACAGTAGACATGTGTGCACTGAACACATTCTTTGAGTTTTTCATAATAACTCCAAACTAGAATCAAGCATTGATCAATAATACAATATATAAGTAATGCATATTCATTCAAAGTAATATCAAACAATAAAAATTAACAGAAAATGCAGCACTAATGCAACTGTATACACGAATCTCACAAGGAAAATACTAAGTAAAAGATTATTACCACAAGATATTTCATGATTTTATGTATTAAACAACAAAAGTTAGTAATCCTGACTGCATTGCTAAAATGAGAGTGATTGGTGAGGTAAAGCTCAGGAGAACACCAACACACATCTGGGAAAGTGGTGCTGTTCTGTCTCTGGACCTGGATCCTGGTGGTATAAATGAGTTCACTTGGTGATAATTGAGCCCTAACACCTATGTTACGTGCATTCTTGTAGATCCCTTCACTAAAATAGAAAGTGTTAAAGTAGATGACTTGAGACTAATTAGAAAAGACACGTCTGAAACAGAATTGCACTGAAAGGTGAAACATTAAAGAACAAACCAAGATCTGGCTCACAGATGCAATGAATCCCACACTCCATCCCCCACAACTCACCTATAAACAAGAATAAAGGAATTCAAAACAACTGGACAGAGCTAGAGTTACCTAAAGGCAAAAAAAAAAAATTCTGAATGTTTCTACTTTCAGAATTTCTCAAAAATGTCATTTCTGTTTCAAAAGGATATCTTGCAATAAGCATAGAAGTATTACAGATAGCAAAAGAAAAGCTAGACTCTGGGCAAAGTTAAATTTACTGCAGAAAATGAACACAGATACAAAATCATTAAATCATATATTCCCTATGATCTAACGCTTTTGTTCCTGAGTTGATTCAAATGTTCCACCAATAGTTTAATATTTGTCTTCACAGTAAAGTAAATATAGAAATGTTCTCAATTTTTCTATGAAAAATCCTGTATAATTCATATACTTAAGGATGACAAAGTTACCTATGTAAAGGAAAATAATTAATCCATAAGGAGAAATAAATGAAATCCTTAATTATTTAATGTGTGTATGGGTGTTTTGTCTGTATGTATAAGTGTGCCGTGTGCATGTGTACTTGCCTGGAGACCAGAAGACAGTTTGGGATTCCTTGGAACAGAGTGTGGAGAGTTGTGAGTTGTCATGTGGGTGCTAAGAATGAATCTGAGTCCTTTAGAAGGGCAGCTAGTGCTCTTAAACACTGAACCACCAGCCCAGCTTTATTTCTTGAATGTTTTTACCTTCTGAGCTTTAATATGATTTATCATTTTCCCTTTTTTTTCTTCCTCCAAACCCTCCCAAAAACCCTCCTTTCTATCATTCAAATTCATGGTACCTTTCGGTGTGTGTGTGTTTATAATTATACTTATATAAGTTAATTATACTTATATGTTTTAATTATCAGGACTGACCATTTGGTATTAGATAGCCAATTAATGTGTTCTTCCCTGGGGAAGACTTTCTCTCCCACTTGTAGAATCCCTTTTTTGCCTGTAGTTCCATCTAGGGTGAAGGCCTTTTGAGTTTCTGTCTTCCATGTCAGCCTGTGTGTTGGTGTCATCATTGTTCAGGTCATCTTATTGAGACTACATGGACAGAATTTCTGACATTTCTAGACAATACTCTCACAGCAAATGTTATATCCCTCTGGCTTTTACGATCTTTCCACCCCCTCACATGATGATCCCTGGGGTTTCAGTGCAGGATCTGTATTGTAGATGTATCTGTTGGGACTCGTCTCCACAGCTTTGCATGCTGATTGGTTGTGCTTCTCTCTAATGGATATCTATTGCAGAGTTTTCTTGGAAAGGATGTGCATGTAAGGAAAAATATTAAGAATGCAGTTAGGGATTAAGCAGGTTTAGTAATGGACTAGCTATAGGTTCTTCTCTAACATCCATGGTTTCACTAGGTTTGGCTAGGTTTTCATTTCAGGCATTATTTCTGTAGAGGATATAGCCAGTGAGTTTTGAGGTGCTTGGCAATTAGGATATCCACACAAGATTTGTCTAATTTGTTTTGTTTATTTACACAAACAATATTTGTAATCGCATCCCTAATATAAAGGTTGAACAGTCTTATCACCAAGTAAGGGACAGTTGGTAGAAAACGCTGTAGCATCCTACTGTGGAATGTTCTCCAGCTGTAATTAGAATGCTTCAGGAGCTCTGCAGGTACAACCAACATCCACCATGAAATCCTTCATCTCTGTGGCAGGCCAGAAGGATGGCACTGGTGGAAGCACAGAGGTCTTGGAAGTTGCTGCTAGTGGCTAGCAATAACAGGTGGGCATGTGAGAGCTCCACAATGGTGCTTAGAACTCAACAGTTACCAAAGCCAGAACCACACACAGAGGCCAGTCTCAAAGTCCGCTTGCCAGTAAGTACCAGAGTAGAGGCTTCAGATGCCATGTCCTGAGAGCACAGCAGAATCATGCTAGGGACTACTTGCAACATTGCAACAGATGGAGACCATCCCAAAACCACAACAAATGTTAACTGATTGTGGAAAGGGGATCATCTACAACAGAAGTCTTGCACCTAAATTTCAAGGAACATCATGGAAGAAGTATGGAGAGATTGGATGAGCCAGAAGACCAGGAAGTCTTCTGTGAAACTGTATCTCCTAGGAATAACAGGGAAGTTGTATCCATGAAACATCAGCAATAGGAGTGCCTGAAGAAAAAAAAAAAGAAAGAAAGAGAGTAGTTGGGTGTGGTGGTACGTACCTTTAATCCCAACACTTGGGAGGCAGAGGGAGATTGACCTCTGTGACTTCAAGGCTTGGTAGCAACGCCTTTAATCCCCTGTTTATCTACCTGGGCTCCAGGCGGCCACACCCTCGCCAGATGTGATTGGCTGAGCTTCCCCATCACATTTTAATTTTTAAAATAAATTAAATATATGTTTAAAAAGTAAAAATGATAATGCCATTCTAATACCCTATTAATATACTTTTAAGTGAGAGACCACAAGAGAAATCATAATTCAACAAATTCTACAATACACATTAAGTAGGTTAAAGTCATGGTATAGACAGCAAAGACAGAAATTATTACACATTTGATAGACTGAAGAAGTGTGCTATGAGATCCGAGACTGACTACCAAACCAGTAAGTTGACGTTAACTGAAAACATTCACAAAGGTCTGTTAAATTCTGTCAGGATTGTTGTTCCAACAGTTCCCTGTTTTGATAAATGACACCATCTTCTTTAATGAAAACACTGAAGACCCTCCTAGAAAATCCTCGAAATAAAAAGTAAACTCAAAGCACCTACACTAAGCAGCTCACAGCTGCCTACGACTCTGTCCTCAGGTAAATCTGATCCTGAGTCCACAGGCACCTGTACTCATGTACACACACACAGACACACGAAAAGGTACACACATACATACCTGCACTCATGTACACACACACACGTACACACATATATACCTGCACTCATGTACACACACACACACACAAATATATATATATATAACACATATCCCCCACACACACTTGCACTTATGCACACACACACACACACAAAGTACACACACTGCACTCATGTGCACACACACACACACACACATGAAAAGGTACACACATACATACCTGCACTCATGTACACACACACACATATATATATATACACATATCCCCCACACACAGCTGCACTTATGCACACACACACACACACACACACACAGAGACAACCACACTCATGCACACATGTCCACCAACCAAAAAAAAAAACCCACACACATAATTTAAAGTAAATTTTACTATTGATAAATTTTTGTGGCATTAATATTAAGTTATGTTAATATGAGATTATGACTCAAAGTTAAAGAATATATTAAATATTCAATTTTTCTGTCTTTCACAAATTATCTTTTGTTTTCATATTCATACATAGAATGTATGCTAGATATCTTTCCTGTTAATTCCTAATCATTTTTTATTAGTCCATACATCAGGAGATAATTGTAAAAGTTAAAGAAAATATTGAAAGCTAAAGTATAAACTCCCTAGGTAGGATCCAATAATAGTGTATTACATGTTAGTAATTATTCCTACATTTTTAGCAATATATAATATTTGATTTTAATGCATTTTATTCAGAATGCATGTGCTTACAATCAATCATGTAATTGTTAACTAACTTTACAACATATTAGTTTCTCAATATTGTTTAGGCCTCAATAAAGCCCTTCAGATGAAGATTTCAGATATCGTAATTTAATTGCTTTATAATTTGTTTCTAGCAAATGATTGAAGCATATTTTGTTCTGGAATATTTTGCACTAAACTTTCTAGTAATATTTCGCAGGAATAGTTTGTGATTAGTTATACTTCTATTGATGTTTTTATTGTTCTAGGGCCAAAAGCAACCTTAAGGAGGGGATTATTTCAGCTTATAATGACACATCATAGACAATCATCAGAGGACATAAGAGGAAGAACTCAAGCAAGGTAGAACCTGAGGTCCAGAACTGGAGCAGAAGCCAAGGAGGAGTACTTCCTGGTTTGTTCCTCCTGGCTTGCCCAGTCTGACTTTTTATATACGCTATGACCACCTGCCCAGGGGAGGCACCACCCACCATAAACTGGGCACTCCCACGTCAATCACTAATGAAAAATAAATTATCCACACTGGCTGATCTTGTAGAGAGATTTTCTCAATTGTTCCCTCTTCTCAGATAACTGTAGCTTGTGTCAATTTGACAGAAACAACAAAAAAACTAGAACACTGCCCTTTCCTTGTTAACCAAGTCACAATGTAACAATATGCTGGATGAGTGACCACACACACATTGACCTTATCAATGATAACAAAATGAGGTATCAAGTCTCCAGAGATCAAACATCTCTGCCAAGCGCTTTTTTCGTAGAAATGGTCCCTAGGTATGAACGAGCAGTGACAATACTTTCAGTGTTATGTGAGCCACAGTGCTAGAGAAAGCAGCTGCACAAATAGAAGAGCCGTAGAAAACCATGGCATGTTTGCAGGCCTGTTGATTACACCGCATGTCTAATTCAAAAATATTTTACTTATACAAAATCATGAAGGGAACCTGCAAAGGATAATTTGGAAGGTTGCGTATTGCATTCGTTTTATTTGATTCATGTTTTCCACTTAACGGAACACCTCCAGCTGTCTGGATCTAAAATGATTAGATTTCAGTAACGCATAGTTTCTTCCAAATGCATTCAACTAGCTAATACATATACATAACATTTCCATACCAGTGTGTATGACATCAGTCAAATGTTAATCTTCTAGAGATAAGAATGAAATATTATACTTGAAATTATTATATTTGACAAATAGCAATATTAACTTCTTAGCTTCCTTTTTGCAAATGTAGGATGCTATTCTTTGTTATGACAACAAACCCAAATACCATCATGATAGGTAGCATTTCCACTTTCTGCAAATTTTTATAGATTAGGTATTATATAAAATTATATGCTGATCAGAAAGACTTCAATTACTTCTTAAAATGACTAGTATTAATGTCTTTGACAAAATTTTCACTAGTTCAAATCATTTTACAAGGTTTGCCATTTAAAAGAATAATTCCTTTGTATCCTTGACTCATGATTTAAAATGTTTTTATTTAATCTCATTGTTTTTTAATCTAATATTTGTACAAACTACTCTAGAACAAAATCTGATTATGAATGGAATTAAAACCAATTTTTGTTATCTTCCTTACCAATTATTATTAACTTGTTTATATTAGTAACAGTATGAATTGGTATTAGAGACATGGTCTCACTACATTGCCCAAAATATCCCTAAATTCCTGGGTTCTTGGCTTCAGTCTCCCAACCAGCTTGGATTTCCTCATATCATATACCAGAGTGCCCACTATTAGCTTCCATTTTAAAATATAAAAACTGAAAGGTCTATGAGACAACCTTGCAATATTTCCAGTACAGATTAAAATGATTTTTTTAAACTTTAAGTGCATTGGTGTTTTACCTGCATGTATGCCAGTGTGAGGGTGTCAGATCTTGGAGTTGCAAACAGTTGTTAGCGGCCAGATGGGTGCTGGAAATTGAACCGGGGTCCTCTGGAAGAGCAGCCAGTGCTCTTACCAACTGAGCCATCTCTCTAGCCCCAAAAAAAAATGATTTTTCTAAGCATTTTTCCTTAGCATTATACTTAAAGTAAAAAAAAAAAATGGGGAAGAGAACAGAAGTCTACTTCTATTACTGACATCTCATATGTCATAAATTTGAATCACCCAATCATTCTTTTATGTTTTTTCTGTCCTATATTTCACACAGTTCTACTCCCAGAAAAGTAAATGATGAGCAATCATGCAATCTCAAATATGACACCTAGTACTCATTCAGCCCTCAACACATTGTGAGTTGGTTATTTAATTTATTTTTATTTTATGTACATTAGTGTGTTGCCTGCATGTATCTGTATGAAGATCCTCTAGAACGAGTTCAAAGACAACGGAGAAATGGCATGTGGGTGCTGGGAATTGCACCCTGGAAGAGCAGCCAGTGCTCTTAACCGCTGAGCCATCTCTCCAACCCCAAGTTCGTTCTTTTTGTTTGTCTCTTGTAACCCCTTCCATTGACACGAACATCCTTGCTATTTCATGAGGAGCCCTGGCCTGGCCCTGCAGTCCACATTCACAAGATTTGACTTTAGGCTTCTTCTCTCCAGCGTGGGATAAGAAGGGCTTTTTAGCCACCCTTCTTCTTTCTCTCTGGCCTTGGAAAGCTGTTTGATTTCTGTTTCTCTCTTCTGAGGGATAAATACCCTTAAGAACCGTCATCCTTTCTCCCTGTCTACTGCCAGCATCTGTTTTCCGTCATGACCAACATACCTTCCAAGTGTTTCCCCTCATCTTCCTGACCTTTCTCTTCCGCCAAGATCTCTGCACCTCTTCTCTCAATTTGCACTCTATTTTCTTTTTTTTTTTTAAAGTGGGAACTCAGTTTATTACTGTGAGCATCAGTTTACATAGCTTAAGTGACATGGTATGACGTGGGGGTACCTCTATCCAAAGAGAGGCAGCCACACTCACCCTCTGGCTGGAGGGGCATCTACCTAGTTTTGCTGTCTCATCTTCACTCGAACTCAATCCAGGCTTTTCTCTGTGCACTCTATTTTCTTAACTCCATTCTAAGACTGTCTTCTACTTCACGTTCAAATTCATTGTTTTTGTACATTCCAGCACTTCTGGATCTATCTAAATTGCTATGACAGCAATTTTAAGTATTTGAGGTAAAAAGCAGATACTCCATAGCAAAACAGTGCCAAACATCAAACCCTTAATATAAACAGTATGTTTACGAACTGCCTGGTGCAGGCTAATATATCTTCAAACATATATCTAGCCAGAGCATTGAATATGTGTATGACAGGAAAAAAGCATTAAAATTGTGGGACTTGAAAATCACACTTATGTAATATTTTCTCAAATTCCTTAAGCCCGAAGTATCTAAATTATGGAATTTGTACCTCAGAATTTTCTTAAAGTACACACATTTCTTTCCATTTTTAATCCCAACTTAAGGGTCACTTTTCCAAAAAGTTAAATTATATTGTATAAAAATCTCATGTAAATGTGTTTCAATTCATTGCAATATGTGATAATGGGTTCTATCCAGTTTATTTTAGGAAACATAAAACCTCATAAGCAACAGTGTTCAAACAGGAAACTAAACAGTGCTTAGTTGGCCATCTTTCTGATGTGGTATTAGAAAATCTAAGTCAAACAGTCAAAACTAAGACCAATTCTGATATTTCCTAACTTTATACCTTGGATAAGTTATTTAAGTTTGCCTCATCAACTGTGAAACAAATATAACCATCCTTATCTCATAGAACTGTTTTAAAAAGCAATTGTGAAAATGCAGAATTCTTGGCATAATATTTAATTATTCATGTATCATCAATAACTCATTTTAGTTTTTTAAATATTTATTTAATTTTAATTGTGTATGTGTGCACCCTTGTGTTTACATGTACAAGTGCACATAAATTGGTTTGAGTGTAGGTGCCTTCCGGGTTAACCTAACACAAAATGCCCTAAAACAGCCCTGGGTTCCCACCACCATAGCTGAACTCTCCCTTAAAGCTGTGCTGGAGCTAGCTGCCTTTCTTAGCTGGAAATCGGCTTACAATTATCAAGCAGAAGATCAAGCACAAACGAACCTCTTAATTAATGTTTCAGTGACCCTTGACGTGCTCACGAGACAAGGTAACTTTGTTCATCCCATTCATCAGTCACAGATGGGCCATCAAGCCTACTACCAACAGGTTTCTAACTTGACCTTCAAAGCTCCTAAGGCATGTAACCCATGATACCCTTCAGCTTACTTCTGTAATCTTATTCAACAATCAAGGAAACTTTTCACTGATTTTCTCACACATGTCAATGAAGCAGTGGAGCAGAGAATAGACCTGGGCCCCATTAGGGAAATGTTACTCAAACAACTGTTTTGGGACAGGCTTAATCCCGCTACCCACAATGCAGTTGCAGAAGTCTGCAATGAGAACAGTTACAAGAGGGTACTGGCCACAAGAGATATTGAACTCAATAACTGTCCTATTGCTGCCCTCACTAGTTCCCTGCATGTCCTCCTTGCAGACAGGTAGCAAGCCAACAATACACCCAAAGTCCCCCAAGTCTATGGATCTCACTGGGAATGCAGCAAACCAGGCTGTCTGCGGTGTGGCTGCCCCCATGTCCCAGATGCAATAAGGGATTTCATTGGGCAAAGGATTTCAGATCACAGCCTGCCACAGCACCTGCCCATTTAAACTCCAGGAAGGGAGCTTCTCAGCCCCGCCAGTAAGAGGCGGCTCTGGTAATCCAAAAATCTACTGGATACTGCTCATTTTTCCATGCTTCCCAATGCTTGATGAACAAGCTATCAGAGGCTTGGTAAACACACATACAGACGTGATAGTATTAACAGAAATGGAGGCAGGACACTCAGAAAAACTGGTGAACTTTGCCAAAACAAGGTAGAACAGTCTTCCAAACTCCCTGCTTCACATATGAAAGTGCCAGACATTCTACAGGGCACAGAGGAAAGTGACTAACAAGCTGCCAGTATAGGTGGAACTGTCTTCCAAGTTTCTTGTTTCATTGAAGTCTGGCAGGCACTATGGGACTGTAGGCTGAAAGATGAATGCCCCAACATTGCAAAAGGAACTTTGAATGACTGACTAGGTAGTCAGATGTCTCTGTCATTGCTGGAATGTTTTGGAAGTTGTTTCAAATGCACTTTTGTAATATTATCCTCCCGGGGTCTTCAATGGAGTAGAGGACTAGATATTTATAGTCATAGTTTTCCTTTGTTATAATAGAGAGTAAATTAGATATAAAACTTCAGATCCAATAAGATAGGATATTATGTTAAAGTTAAAACTTTTCAATTTTTTTTAGACAAAAGAAGGGGAAACTTTGTAGAGTACTATTTTAAGGTATGTTAGGGCCCAGCAACAGGCATTGTCAGAAGTCCTAATCTTGCCTAGCCAAAGAGGGGCAACCATGCAGTAACAACAGATCAGAATGTCTGGGTACTGGGAGGGTATGTATGTTTTTCCCCATTGCTAAATAAAAAAAAAAAACTACTTATCCCTTTCACTGAACTCATGGCATCTGTGACCATTGATGTCACACCTTTTCACCCCCACCCCCAAGGAAGAGTTAGACCCAAGAAGGTGAAAATCAAAACCAGGTTCTCTGCAAGAGCAGTATGTCTTCTTCCTGCAGAGCTATTTCTCCAACCCCATTCCAAGAAATTATTATTACCATAAACTAATCACCCATGTCTTCTTATACAGCAGAAACCCAAATTATGAAAATATCTCCTTCTTAATGGTTTATTGATTGACCGTTGAGCATGCTGTTCCTGGGAACCTATGGTAGTTTTCCATAGCTGTATATTTATAAGAAGGTAATGAAACTTGTGAATATTTGAGGCTTAGATGTAGGTCAGTGCAAGAGTTCTTGTTTTTCACATATATCAAGCCTCAGATTCAAGTATCACCAAAAAACAGGGGGAGAGTGAAAGATTAGTGAACAAGTAATTCAGAAATCATACAAAATTTAAGAAGATATATATATATATATATATATTTGCTACATAATAGTATACAATTTGCTCACATACTAATATAGTATGGAAAAATAGTATAAAATTAATACAAATTATATAGACTTTGAATTTCCAAATATGATATTGATCTTAACTAAAACTAAATTTTTGATTTTCTCAATAATTATATTATTTCAGTCTCTCACAATTATTTAGAAGTTTTCCTAGCTGAGCATTGTGAAGCATGTCTATATTTTTGGCCCTCTATAGGAAGAGGCTGGATTATTACGAGTTCAAGTACTGCCTGAACTACATGGCAAGTGTAAGGCTAGTCAAGACCACACAATGAAATCCTGTCTCCAGACAAAAGTAAACAAATAAAAAAGCATTACTTATCTTGGCTTCTGTTTTTAAAATAATTCTTTTCTATTTTAAGTCTAAGACAATTTTGTTCTACTGTGGACATAAAACATAGTTCTCACCTCAAAGGGAAAAACAGATGGGTTTGTATGGGGTCCAAAGTGAATGGCTATTACCCAGGACATAAATACAAATTGCTCTGGAAGACATGTTCCAATATGGAAATGGCTACGTGAACTTTATAGTCACAAAGTAAATTTGAAAATCAAGGATTTTCCAAAGATCCTGGTAGGCATCAGACAGGTAGAGTACAACAAAGCAAGGATAACACAATAGCAACGGTCTGGAAAGTCCATTAACATCCCAAAATGTTTATCTGAAAGCTGGACTCACATAAGGTGAAACACAGAGGAAGACAATAAATGAATACTAAGGAGCCTAAAGTTAGCTCAAGATAATTCTCACTTTGGATTTGCATTGTTCCACTCTGCACAGGAAGTCTCAATTAATCTCCCTTTTAGAAACCTTAATACAGAAGCAAATTTTTTTCTCTAGAAACTTCAGTTCATGTTAGTAACACAAAAGCAGACATACTTTACCAAAAAAAAAACTTTTAATTCATATCATTTTTCAAAAATGTGTGGAAATATTAGAGCAATTATGAGGCCATTGAAACTGAAGAATCTGATAAGAAAACAACTCTACATTCAAGAATTTAAACCAGCATACAGTCAATCATAGAAGTACACCATATAAATTTTATTGCATTTTTCTTTTGGCTTGGTAACAGCCAGAAGAAGAAATAACCTCAACATCAGCTAGGGTAGAAAACCAAGAAGCATGTTCATTTAAATCTGTTTCTTTATTTTTTTTTCTTCCTATGGCAATAAAACATTTCTCTTCTCTCTTTCCTCTCTCTCTGTCTCCTTCTGTCTCTCTGTCTGTCTCTTTCTCTCTCTCTGTCTCTCTCTCTCTTTCCCTGCAGAAGCTACATTGTCTGAAGAAAAATATGGGGCAGGCACGACTCAGACACTCTTGACTTCCAAATCCAGACCTTCAAGAATAACAAACTTTAATTGTTTTCTTGGCAAAAGCTAAAGATTAATCAGATATATCATTAAAAAGAAACCACCTTTACACCTCTCTGGTGTCTGGCGGTTAGCTAATAGAAGCCCCTTTTGTTATTGTAATGTTCCTTCCTTTGAAAAACTCATGAACTTCTCTAGGCAACAGAAAGATAAATCTGTCATTTATTAAATTATGTTCTCCTTTTGAGTCACCTTTGAACTCTTGGAACCGGTTATTAAGCAAGGCAGCCAAAGTTTCTTTTTGCACCTGCAAAGGACAGTTCAATTACAATTAAGGATCATTTCCTCTTCTTTGAAATTCAAATAATGGCGCTAAAATAGCGTAATATTTTCTATGTGTATCTGGTCCGGCTATTTCCTGGCATATGTGAGGAAGTAATAAGATTAATGTGTCATAGTGGTACAGAAAGGTGCTGAGATAATTTCTAGGAGACTCAAGAAAGGCTTCTAGATTTTAAGATGAATATAGAGTTGTTCAAACAGATCCCTCTGAAAAGATTTTAAAGGAAGACAACAAAAGATAGCATCAGTTTTTTCACAAACAAAAATATGGTAAACATTAATGGTACTTATGACAAAACATACTAAAGAAATCTTTATTTCTAGTACCCATGAGGGTGACTCTTCCAGAAGGTTTACATCTCACGCACTTTATTCTTCCCAGACCCATATATTGTTTGAGGCACGCTCACACACACATGGTTTGCAGCAGAATGTTCACTATTGGACTGTTACAAAGTTCTCCCAATACACCTCTTTTGGAATGCCTGGAGATTGTATCTAGTATCTCTGTTAAACAATTGGATACACTGAGATCCTAACTCCTTGATGTTTTTGCTTGGTGCTTTTCCAGCTAATTTTTTTTTTTTTTGGTTTTTCGAGACAGGGTTTCTCTGTGGTTTTGGAGCCTGTCCTGGAACTAGCTCTTGTAGACCAGGCTGGTCTCGAACTCACAGAGATCCGCCGGCCTCTGCTTCCCGAGTGCTGGGATTAAAGGCGTGCGCCACCATCGCCCGGCTCCAGCTAATTTAAAGAACTTACTTTTAATTGCACATTCTACTTTTCTGAATACTGAAATCAAACTGCCAAATGAAAAAGGGAGAGTCAAAGATTAATAAGTATAAGGAATTCACAAAATGGTTGTGTATTTTCTACAACTAGGTTTTACAGCTATCACAAACTTGAGAGTCATAAAAAGTCTCAAGTGTCATACATAGATCTAATCTACATGGGAAGTAGAAAAAGACAAGATCTCCTGAGTAAATTGGGAACATGGGGGATCTTAGGGTATGGTTGAAGAGGAGGGGGAGGCAGGAGAAGAACATAGAAAAATGTAGAGCTCAATAAAAATCATTAAAAAAATGTTATTGAATCGGACATTAATAAAATGGATCTGCTACGGTTGAACATGCCGGCGATCCCACTATTTGGAAGGTAGGGACAGGAGGATTGAGTGTTCAAAAACAACCTCAAATGTATACCAAACAAGCTATAGTTATTTGCTATGAATTCTGAGACAAATGTCACTAATTGAGTAGGGTCATTAATGGAATATACTTTGTTTTCTGTTAATGGCCCTCTAATACTACTGAATAGGAAGGCAAAAAAAAAAAAATACTGGTCCCCAGCTCTCTCATTTCATTAGAATTATTTTTGTTGGACACCAAAGCCAATAAGTGTGAGAAATTAACTTGACACGAACTTAAAAACTTGGAAAAAGAGTCATTTTGGCCTGATATTAAGAGTATCAATTGTCTTTTACTGAGATTACTCAGTTTTTTAAAATCAGGCAGATTTCAAATAAATAAAATTCAGCACATTCAATTTTAAGACAGCAAATTTCTTTTTTCTAGTCTTCTGCACTAAGAATTTGACTGGAAGGTAATGCATTTTACATTTTCTTGTTTAAAATTCTGCTAGCAGGCATGAAGGTGCTTGGGACTTCCATTTGAACAGTAGTGTGAATTCCATGGGTGCAGCTCTTTGGATTTCGTTGCTGCACTGCAGAGGTAACCATCCAGCAAGCTATCCCCGCCCCATTCATCAATGCGCTATCAAGACCAGATGAAGAGTCTCCTCCTCCCCAGATAATCAGGGAGCATTTAAAAGAAATGCATACATAGTGATAGAACTTCCAACGGGTCAATGTTGTTTTGATTATTTTAATTATGAACTTATGTTATGTTTATTTTGTTTTCAAGTTTATACACTTTTACGTTTTTGTAATGAAATTTAGAATTTGTTTAAATTTCAGGAAAGGATTATGCTTAATGAAAATGCATCCTGTTAGCTTGATTGAATTCAACCATCAGTTAGACTGTGAAATGTGCCCAGAAGTGACTTAGGATAAAACAGATATTTTTAAAGGAGAAGAGATTTTACTTATGTTCCTTTCCAATTTAAATCCTCTTGTCAGTCTTCTGGAGATATCTTGGTAGTATGTCATTCGACCCCTCTAATTGGAAATCTTCCTTAATGATTTCCATCTTATAATTTCATTTAATCCAGCATTTTAGTCAGTACAGACTGACCTCTCATTGCTTCAAATGTGTTACCGCTTAAAATTCACAAAATATTTTGGCATTTGGTACTGCATATTACATAAAGTGTTTATGAGGTTTAAATGTAATGTGTTCCATCTTGCTAATTTGAGTAAGGTTGTTCAGGCTCTAAGGCTTTTTAGTAAATATGATTTTCTTCTCTCTCTGTCTCCTCTTTCTCTCCTCTCTCGCCCCACTCTTGCTCTCGCTCCCTCTATCCTTCCCTCCTCCCTACACATCACATATATTAAAATTATCTCAAAAAGTCTCTCTTGAAGAAAGATTTCAACGAGAGAGTTGTGAACACGAAAGTAATGAGAGATGAATCTGATCAAAATGCATTGTATGAAGAGGAAAATGGAAAAAACAAAACCAGGAGTGGGAAGTTACCTGGGGACAAAGAGGCCAGAGAGATAATGAACATTAAGAATGCTTTATATGACCCCAGGAACTGTATTAGCTTTAGTGTGTGTGTGTGTGTGTGTGTGTGTGTGTGTTTGTGTGGTGGGTGTGTGTGTGTGAACATTAAGAATGCTTTATATGACCCCAGGAACTATATTGGCTTTAGAGTGTGTGTGTGTGTGTGTGTGTGTGTGTGTGTGTGTGTGTTGTGCTTTGTGTATATATATTTTTTTAACTTATTCCATTTGAGGTGACAATGTTTCCCCCAAAGAGTCACAGACTGCTTTGTGTCAGACATGGCAAACCTCTTAACAAGTTGTCTGTCAGGGGAATTAGATAAACTCCAAAATAATATAGACCACTGCTATTACCCTTAGCTGCCTTGAAGAACCTAGTTAAGTCCCTATTGCTGAAGCACATCATACTTTTCTGACACAGGAATTTGAAAAAGAGGTGGAACGAACTTGCAAGCATCCTCCCTAATGAAATAGCTTTCATAGCATCTGAAGGTACAGGGTAAGCTGCTAACGGAAAAGGGTATCCAATGTTCCTACCCAGTTGTTAAGCCTATGAACCACAGCAATGATCAGCATAGTAAAATATGCCAAATATTGTAATAGTGGCACTTAATATGTTAGGGGTAGCCAACAGTAATCAAATCAGGCTTAACAGCTACTTAATGAAAGTGACTTCATGCCTGGTAATGTAAACCTAGCCAACTACACATGGCCAGTTAGGTGATAATTCCTGGAGGAGAACCTACTACTGCCACTTTCCTAAACGGGTATAATCCCTAACTGTATCCTAAATGCTCATCCTTATACCTATAGATGAATACAGCTCTCACCTACTATCAAAGAAGTTTCTTTTCGTAGAAAATGGAAAAAGTCACAGAAATCTTCAACTGGACTGAGTTCAGACAACAGCTAACCATGGAGACTAACCCCAGTTGATATGTTTACAACATAATCCCTGCACCTAATGCACTGGGAACATCTCAAAAGAGGGTCCAGAAAGATTATAAAAGTCAGAGTACCAGGAAGTCTCCTACATGTTGCTGGGAAGTTGTATCCATGAAATCTCAACAGCATACTTGCCTAAACAAGACCTGCTCCATGGCAACAGCAGTTGACATGCTGACACAGACAGGAGAAATAGAATGGGGCCCTATGCTTAGATGGTGAGCTACAGGGAACTAATGGATGTAAATGAAAGAAAGGAAGAATTAATCTTCTCTAGGAACCAGCTCCCTGATAGTTTATCCAATCCTGAATTTGCCAGGCTAGATACATACATATGAGCAGCACTAAATGAACTCAGTAGGAGATACACATGTGTGCATATCGGTAATAAGAAATGTCACGAATTTGAAAGGGAACTGGAACGCAGAAGTTGGAGAAGTTAGGATAGGCTAGACATGTTATAAATATAGTACTCGTATGTGAAATTCTCAAATTATCTGAAAAGGGAAAAATACATTGCATGCCCACATAAAATTATAAGACAAATAAAGTCTTAATTTTAATTAATTAGTTTTAATTTAATTAATTTTATGTTGGAACAATCCATTAGTCTCTTACAACGTTTCTTGTGGCTAGCTATCAACTTTTGGTTGGCAAAAAGAGAAAAAACAGGATGTTGATATTCTCTACTGTATCCTGTCAGACCTCCAGTCTTAACATTTTAGAGCTGATATTTGGTCTATCCAGTATTCAGACAAATTTGTTCTGACTGAGACGTTTTGGCTTGACACAACAGAAAATCTGAGCTCCAAACAAGATACACGCTATCCAGCATCACAGGATATTTAAGTCCTGTGTATTTACAAAAGTGAAGGAATGAGCACGTGCTAAGATGGTGAGCTGCAGACACCCACAAAGCAAAAGCAGTCACACCCAAGGACGAGAGAGACCACTGTGCAGTAGTCACCTCCATGAGGACCAGGAGCAGCAGCTAGGGCACCTCGGCCTGCACGATAGTTATTGCACATATGTCTATGGCATGATACTTTGACAACATAGGTGTGCATAGTGACTCAGAGGATTCAGCCAATTCTCACACTCTGTATGCATCAGGTTCCTCACGAGAAGATGTATATGACAATGCCACTGTGATGTGGGTACCATGGAGGCTTCATGATTCCTGGTTTTAAATTTTGGTTATGCCATCTTGCCAGCAATCGATAACTTATTTTTCTGTGCAAAACAGCTTGTTTTGCACACTTATAGCCAAGAGTAAATTAACTCTCACTGAGTTAATTCTTCTATTTAAATATTATGTTCCAATAGAGAGCTAAAATCTATCTTTTTATGTTAAAGCCAGTATCAATCAAACATTTAGATGAGACAGCCTTGTCCATTCAGACCCCAAAACTTGACCTTATGCCTTCTCTGCTTTTCCATTTAACTTCACGCAAATATCTGAGACTTAGTGGCAAGTTCAGCACAGACTTGGAGCTCATTTATGGAATGAAATGATCCAGAACCATTTTCAGGGAATAGTCATTGGTGAGGTATATGGATCAGCCCATATTACATGAAATATACAGATGCTGAATTAGACTTGGAGCTAACTGCACTGTAAGAAAGAAAGACAGTAAGGCACTAAATCAAATCCACCTCTTCTGATGACTGAGATGGTTTCAATTCACGTTCTGTCTTGTGCTTGCTTCCAAATTAGTTTGTGTGTGTTTGGGATGTTTTGTTCTATTCTTTCTTTTCTAGAACTGTTTTACTGTGCACATTAAAACAAAATAGCATAATATTTGATGTTTTCTCCTTGATACATATGTACATAGTGATTTGTACAGTTTAAAAATTAACACTATCACCACACTATCTTTCATTTTCATGTGCATTAGAGTGCTTAAATCTGCTTTCATGCAGATGATTATATGATATGTTTATTTATACTATATAACTATTAGTTACAGTCAGAATACATTTCTTGAAGTGATAAACTTCAGATACATGATAATGAAAGTTTTACGTTTTTATTTCTGCTTACACATATTATATATGAACTTTCATTAATTTTGAGTTATACAGAAATGAACTGAAGTAAGAAATTAATTTCTAAACTTTAGATAAATATTTTCCTTGGTAATGGAAACCCTTTCCTCAAACATTCTCCTAAATTAAAACAATTGTGAAAATATTTAGTGACTGGAGCTACTTGTCTGATTTCTGAAAGTATGAGTTTTATGAAGTAGTATAGGTTACTTTTTCTGTAGAAATAACATAGGGATTAATCTTTAAAAAATGAGAAGGCATTGCAAATGTGTTAAAACAATAAAAATAAGTTACTTATTAATATATATAAATTTTAGAGAAATTGAAAGATAAATATCTGGTAACTTAGACTCCAGAAATGAAATTTTGTAAGAAAAAATTCAAAGTTACTATTGGGGAAATTATCAATTATATTTTGCATATTTTTAAATACTAAATGAGATCTCCAAATGAAAATTTATATTTAGTATATCAGGGGCTGAAGAGATGGCTCAACCGTTAAAGGCTAGTCTCACAACCAAAAATATTTAGCACATTAGTACACTGATACAAAGAATATATAAAAATTAAATCATAACTCTCCTATTCATATTATTTCAACGTATTTCACTCAATTTGCCTTATTGATTCTTTATTTTTCTTGACTAATTAGCTTGCAGATACTTTGGAAAACAAGTCAGCTCTTTACTGGTTATACATATTTAGAGCCTTCACACACTTATATGACAATTACACTGTTGCTATTTTTCTTTATGTTCTTGGGTTTTTGTTTTGGTTTGTTTTAGGCTGTTGTTGTTGCTTTTACTTCTTCTTTGTTTGTTTTGTTTTGTTAGAGGTAGGGTTTCTATATGTAGTCCTGGCTGTCCTGAAACTTGCTAGGTAGTCCAGGCTGGCCTCAAACTCAGAGAGATACACCTGCCTCTGAACTCAAATCTTGGCCTTAAAAGTGTGTGACATTATACCCAACTGCTATGTTTTTCCTAAAACAGGACCCTTAATAGCTGAAGCATTTTGGAATATTTTTAGAGCGTTATCATTCCAAGAATTTCAAATTAATTTTCTTTTCTGTTCTTAGCATAAATTTCTATATCTTCATATAATCAGGTGATGTTTGATAACTCTGAAACTCCAAACCAACTATCTAAGGTGGGAGCAGCTCGGTACTCAGCTGTGGAGACAGACCAGGCTTAAGTTGGTTTCATTGTCATCATTGTCTGCTTTATGATTTACTTATAATTAAATCAATTCTTTTAAGTCTTTCTTTAAAAGATTCATGACTTTTATCTTTTATTGGCCAGAGTTTGCCTTTCGAAAGGAGCCTACCTCAGATAGTAGTCACAGAGAACTACAAGCCTGCATTGTCATGGGTGGAAAAAGGAAAGTTAGGTCATTAAACAGTACATACAGAAATGTTTGGCAATTTTTGCTATTAAAATTTGCAAGAAGAGTATGCAGACCTTCTGAAGAAACGATTCCTAGGATAGTTTCGTCTAAAAGTCGTCCCTGTGAATAAGCTCACAGCACAGCGAAGAGCAGTGCCAGATGGCTTCTGGGAGTTGTGCTTTGTTGGTGGAGTTTGGTTTCTTGATAGTAGGCGTCAAGTGCTGTCTTTCTGAAAAACAGAAATCATTTTTGGCTGTTGAAATATGGAATGAAGTCATGAAGATTGAAGGGAGATTTTACAGCCAGTCCACCATTGCTGCAAATGGAAGGCAGAACTATTAGGTTACAGTGCCCGACATCATGGAACCCTAAATGAATAAGCATCCCCACTTGTAAATGAAACACAAGAGTACAATAGCTGACTGCAATCACAAAAAATTATTTTCTTCAGTGATAAAAAAGCACAAGTTATGGAAAAGTACAGTTGGGGTAGTTTTATCCAAAGGACATGGTGCAAACCAGGGAGATCTAATGATATGTAAGAAAGTAAACTAAGTTACAAGACTGTCATCTTGAAACATGAGAAAATGGAGGAAACACAATACAGGCCCTAAATATATCTTGTACAGACACCGATCAAGTGTGGTTTCTGTAAACACCTGTCTCAGGAGTTAAATTTTGTATTTAATTTATTTAATTTAAAATATCTTAATCCATATCAGATATTTTAAATATTTTTCTATTTTGTCTAACTGTAACTATGCAAGTTGGCTCTAATATAAATTAATAAAACATCATCTGAGACGAGGCATCCATATTGTATTGCTTTCTTCTTATTTCTTTTTCTGTAACAAATCCTTGAGTCATAATCTAGGAAATATCATTCTCAAAATTATATTGATTTGTCTTCTCCATATTTTCTTTCCACCCTTTCCCACTCTAAAATCATTTATCTTCCTCATAACCGAGTCTATGGCTAAATGTCTACCTGCTATGGGACTAAGTGAAAATATAGCTTGATTCTGCAACCAGAAAACATATAAGATGTTAAACAATCTCATTGCCAAAGGCTTTCAAAAGTTCTTGGTGCTTAACTTGTGTGTAGGGGTCACATTTTTTTTCCAGAAAATTTTATCTCATTAGCCATATTTTCCATTAAAAAATATTAGCTTTATTTAAACTCATTGAGAATAGAGGACCATTATAAATACCCAATGAGGGAGAAATTTAAACATTGGCACAGACATGAAAAATTTGTCATTAAGTCTTTATTGTCTTGTGATCGTCAGATGCAAGACAAATGGCCATCTATTATGCTAAGCTTTTATCATCTACCAACTGTGATTTGGGAACTGGGTAGGGCCCCACAATTAGAAAAAGAAAGATGTATCTTCATAATAATTGTGATATGTTATTCAGGTGCTGTGCCTACCAAAGTACACATATTATAGTTATGCTGTACTAGAATAGATAAGCTGCTACAATTCCTGGCTAAATTTTGGCAGAATTTGGGAGATATTGAAAAACACCAATATCTAATTTTCTCATTCGTTAAAACAATTAAAACCCATGGTAGAAGGTTGGGCATGATTGTTTTTTTTTTTAATGTATTCTCAGATGACTTTGATACAATGGAACTGTGATACATGGATTTTCTAGTTTACAAATGATTCTTCATCAATCCTTTGAGCTTCCCAGACATCAGAATATGATTTCATTTGCATTAAAAGGAGTAGCACCAACATTTAAAAAGACTGACTTGAGCCTTTAGGAAAAAGTGTTTTACTGATATTTCTTACATTACTGGAATCTATAACAATTTTTATAAAATTCATTAAACATTTTAAAACAAAAGGAAATGATTCTAATAATAATATACAAAATGTTTAGTCTTAAATAATCTTACAATTAGAATTTTATTTTTTTCTGAACCTATCTGTCCTCACAGAATTAAGCTTTGCAACTAGTAAAACCTAAATATTTATGACACTAAATGCTACCTAAGAATAGAGAAAGTCTGTCATGAACAGAGAGAGAGAATAAATGAGAGAAAGAGAGAGAGAGAGAGAGAGAGAGTCCTTCGTTTCCCTGTAGACATTTGGAAGTTGTCAGCAGTAGCAAAATGACAGTTCTAATTATTAAAATTACTCTTGTGTGGCGAGTACTTTAGAGTAAGATGCCGACAGGCATGCAATATGTTAACTGTGGAACAATCTTTTCTTTCAAAAAAAATGAAATTCTGAGGAATATTCCACTGGCTTTCATCAAAGCACCTCTCAGCACCCCGGTGACATTCACTTTCTCACACATTCCCATGGAATTCCCAATAAATTCTTATTTCATAAGGAATCCCATACTACCAAGATGGATTTCATTATTATGTTTGTTCGAGAAATTCCATTTAACTCCAACTACAAAATGGACTGTGCCCTTGGTTTCTTATGTTTTATATAATCACATTTTCAGAAAATATCAAATAATTTATGGTTATGTAGACATGCTGAGATTAAAATACTATAAATTTAAAAATTGTTTCAGAAATATATTCCATTTAGTGTCAAGTAGAGCTAAACTTTGAAGTACCTACTGTAGGCAATATTATATTTATATTTTAATATACATTTCTCAATGCATAATTACTCTACACAATTCTATTTTAAGTATCTCATTGTCTAACTCAGTGTTGAAATAGGGGTGGCGGGGCTGCGTCCCCAACACCTCGGCTGCCTGGCTAGCTTATGCCCAAAATAACAACACACAAACTGTATTCATTTAAACACTGCTTGGCCCATTTTTATCTAGCCTCTTCTTGGCTAACTCTCACACCTGGACTAGCCCATTTCTTATAAAGTGTGTTAGCACCCCAAGGTGCACTTACCGGGAAGATTCTAGCCTACATCCATCCTGGGTCGGAGCTGAATCGCGTGTGTCTCAGAGAGCAGAGCTATCCTGTCTACCCTGGAGAGCGGAGCATGGCGTCTCTGTCTGAGGCGTCTGGCTCTGAGAAGAGCTGCTTGAAGTCTGACCTCACTTCCTCTTCCTGCCAGCATGTTGTTCTATTTACTCCACCCACCTATGTTCTAACCAATCAGGACCAAGAAGTTTATTTATTGCTTAACCAATGAAATCAACAGATTGATATATGACACTCCCACATCAACTCAGACTACTCCAGACAGGAGAAAATATCAAGTAGAAGTGACAGTGTCAAAAAGAGAAAGAAGTGGTTTTAAACTGCTCCAAGTAGAACCAAGATGTTGCCGGTTACCTAGAAGAAACTTTGAGATCAGTGTACAAGAAAGAGAACAAGGTGCTCTAAATAAAAATAAATAAATAAAAATAAAAAATAAAAACAAAAATGGGGCGAGGACTGTGGCTTTGGATGCGGCTCAGTGAACAGAGTGGTTGGCAAGCATATGATGCCAAGAACTTCATAAACCAGGTTGTGGTGTTGCACACCTAAAACCTCAGCAGCCCTGAAGGAGGAAGCAGAAGGATCATGGAATTTAAGATCATCCTTCCATTAATACTGAATTTGAGACCAGCCTGGAATACATGAAACCCAGTCTCAAAAGTCAACTATTTTATGTGCATTACCAGAGTCTGTGATACTGTAGCTGTCCTGGTTCAGGATACACAAAGTGAGAACTCACCGTGTTTGAAATTATACAGCTACAAACAGGGGGCTATAGAAATCCTCAACCAACCCCATATGCCATGGAAGAAGTGGTTAGCATTCTCTTAGACTCAGGGAAGCCCCAGCTCAAACATGAGTGTTCATGCCCCTGTCAAGAGTAGGCTGTCTTCCTAACCGACTCGGGAGAGGGATTTAAATATTTGAGTTGGGTTTTTTTAATTGGTTTGTTTGTTTGGTTGGTTTGGTTTTTCTATGCCAACCCTTCCAGCTCCCAGGCAAATTTCTGCTGGGACCAGATAACTAAGAAGAAAAGCCTGCACTGAAATCTTTATCTCGGAGAACAGAGGCAGATTTCAGAAGGATAAATAAATAATAAGCATTAACTACTAACAAATATGGCTATTTACTGTGTAAATAAACTAAATTGACTCCCTGTTTTTTCTGTCATTATAGTTTCCTGTGTGTCATTCAATATAGAATATAGATTAAAAGTATATAATTTTTGGGGTCTATCTCATGTATCTTGTACTCAGACACAATGTCAAGTAGCTCTGAACTTGTTTGCAAAATAAAATGTTTGATATAAAGGATACTGAATAATTCATGTAATATTTTAAAATGCAATATACTATACTAAATTCTTTTCATACTTCACTATTTTATGAGTCCATATACCAAAATCTGTTAGCATGGGATGGAACATTCAAAAGAAAAATACCATTTTAATTTGGAAATAACAGCAAAATGCTCTTTCATTTTGAATTTTTAAAAAACAAGCTTTTTGTTCAAGGATTTTGACAAAATTTAGATGGATGGGCTGACCAGTATTTCATCCCATCAATGCTCAGAAGCAAATCACAATGGAGGAGCCATACTCAGATACACTGCGGAGTGCTCAGGGATGGGTACTGCAAGCACACCGCCGTAAACATCGAAAGCTTCTGCACAGCATCAAAGCTAGAAGGATGCGTTTCTGAGTCCTCACTGGCCTTTAATTTTAATGGCGCTTTGATCTATTGATCTGTGACTTCAAAATGCCATTGGGTCCTTTTTATTCCAACAGTGCACTAAATTTATAACAATGAACATTCAAGCAGTATCCCAATCACAAAGGAAAAGCTACAAACAAAAATATTAATTAGTTAATTAATTAATTAATTAAAAGATATCATGTCCTGCATCCCCTTAATGGCCAAATGTCTGACTGCTTTAAAGCATTTTCAGGGCTTAGTTCAGACCTACTAACAACCAGGGGAAGAACTTGACTGCTGATTTTCTGAATTAAGGGGAAAAAAAGAAGAAGAAAAAAGAAATCACTTGAAGGTGTCTCAGTGGAATTTTAGCTTTAATGAGGGAAATGGAACCCTCTCAGGAGGTCACACCTGCCAAAGCCATTCCCCTTTGGTTGTTGAACCAGAAGAAACACTACACCTCCACAATCTGGCTTTAGGGCTTACAAAGCAGGCTCAATACATTAACAGAGCTCTGGAAATCCAATGACCTTTGCAGGGAATTATAACCCAGAGTTCCTCACTGTTCTGCAAGGATTAAGTGAGAGGATGTGCATCCAACTTTGGTATAGTGAATATCAGTGTTTCTTTCTCTCTTCCCACCTTCTCTCCACTTTCTTTCATTTATGGATCCCAGTACCCTTCTTTAGAATAGCGTATTATCAGTTTACCAATAAGAGAAGTGAAAATTGAGAGGTTAAATACCATTTCTTTAAATGGTGTTGTGATGAACGTTGAAACCAGCGTTCAGAGAGGCCAGCCTGATCTCAACACACAGATCTCTGTCTTATAAAATGTGCCTCACCATTGTTATCAGCTGCAAAATGCTTATTAAGAACAAAGCAGCAGACTCCACTAAGCCTGAACCCTGCGGCCCCAGTGCCTTCAAGGCATCGTTGCTGGTTTTCTTTCTATAATCTACATGTGAAACTGAAAATCACATTCCACCTTCCATAGGAGTGCATTGGTTGTCATTTTAATTTTTGCTTGCTTTGCTTTTTCTCATCACCAGATTAAATAAATAATGATCACGATGTAGGAAGAAAATTAAGAAGAAGAAAAAACACTGTCGATAATTCTGCCTTTTACAGAATGATTAATACTGTTTTGTTCTTTGGCTCTCTCTACTTTTACAGGACTGTAATGAAAGTTCTTCTGCATTTCTTTACAAAGTTAATATACTGAGAGCTGTTTTGCAAGTGTTTACACAAATATTGATCACAAAATCTTTGGATGCTTAAATTTTAATGAAACTAGTTTCCTAGGATATTCAAAACATAATTTATTCACACAGTTCCTTGGTGGTCTATGTTAGTTATTTCTATTGGAATACTGTACTGGGGTGTGGAGGGCCTGGTATTCTCTCATCTGTTCATTAGGCGTGATGAATTGAATACTCATTCTTTGAACTGATGAATAGCTGTTAACAGCACCAAGATGCAGCCATTTAAAGCAACCCCTGCTCCGAATAAAAAAGAAGGCATTTGCCTTTAAAGGATATGCTGTTTTAAATTTCTTTGATAAATTTTAGCTGGCATTTCAGATTTGCTAAGGATTGCCAATACAAATTTACAAATAACCTACTCCATACATGCATCTGCAACAGCAGCTTAAGAGAGATTCTGGGGCTGTAGAGATGACTCAGCTGATGAAGAACTTGCTGTGGAAATGTGAACACCTTGTTTGAATCCCCCAGACCTTGAGTAAAAGCCACACTCATGTGTCAGTAATCCCAGGGCTTCCATGGGGAAATGGAAGACCGTACTCCCCGAAGGCTTGCAGGCCAGCCAGACTGTAGCACGCAACAGCAGCCAACATGAAAATCCCACTTCAAACAAGGAAACTAGCAAACACCCACACCCATTGTGCTCTGACCTCCATCACACATGCTGTAGCACACCCATTCCGTATTTATTTGCACACATGTAGGAACATGAACAGACACACAGACACAAGAGAAAAAAAAGACTATTTCCCTTAAATTAACACATTATTGGTAACTTTAAATTATATTTTGAAATAAGAAGCAAATTTCTTTCTCTTCTATTTGACATCTGTAATATCTGCTATCCTTGCATCTGCACACATTGCATGTGCAGACACATGCCAGTGCCTTCTACCAACCTTTTCAAGGAGACTGCATGTCACTCCACACATCAAGTCTACATCTAAGAAAACAAACTCTACTATCATCCAAAATAGACCCCTTACAGAAAAAAAAAAAAGTACTTCCCAATCTCCTGTGATTACAGGTTTTGTCTCATTGGTACCCTTAGTCTATGAGTCATGTTCTTCTCTTTCTGAAATTGATCTCCAAGAATCCAGGTGGGTCAAGTGTTAGGTGATCCCATATTCAGATACGTCTGACGGTTCTTCTCATCATTAAACATATCTCACAGGAATGTAAAACTAAGAGATACACCTCCATTTGTTACATAATGAGTCTATGCTTGCCAAATTAAAGTCACAAGAAGCAGAATAGCTTGCTAGCTTTGTGAGTTAACCACACTTAAGATGCATAAGGTCACAGTGTAGTCATAGCTGCTCATTACAGATTACAGAGGGTAGAAAACACTAAGTCATTCTTTGGATTCCAATTGGTTCCCAGAAAAAGGTCTTTTTGTTGTTTCTGCTGTTTTTTGAGACTGGATTTTTTTTTTGTGTGTAACAGATTTATTGCCCAAAATGTGAACCATAGAAGTTAGCTTGAACCAAAAAAATCAAAACAGATATGCTTACTTTTACTCCTTAGAAATATACCAATTTAACAAAACCATCCTACCAGAGGTGGGTGCAAAGATTTCTTACACTTCTCTATATTAATTACTTTTGGTTGCGATCAAATACTATGACCAAACATGACTTATGGAGGAGTTTATTTTGGCTTATGGTCCCAGGGGAACAATCCACAATGCTAGCAAGGCACACAAGCAGAGTACTAGAGCAGAAACCTGGGACATCTTCAGTCCCAAATAGGAAGAAGAAACAGAACTGAAGGTGGAGTGAGACTGAACATTCTCAAAGCCTACCCCTACCTCCATTGACATACTTCTTCCAGAAAGACTCCACCTTCTAAATGTCCCGCAACCTCTCCAAATGGAATGATAAATTGGAGACCAAGTGTTCAAATACCTGAGCCTGTCAAGAACAATTCTCATTCAAAACACACACATTCATAGCCATATAAATTCATTGAACTCAAAACGGAAAAAGTATATTCAAATATTCTTAGGCTACAATTCTAACAGCGCTAGAAAATATAAAAAAATAAAAGTCATACAAGTATCTCTAAGCACATAACAAAAACTAAAAAGAACCATGAAATTATGTTGAAAATATTTTTATACAGACCAATCTTCCCAAAATATTTAGATTTGAACATTTAACAATGTAAGTCAAGGAAATTATTTGCATTTTTAAATGACCTTTGAAATATGGAATGTATTTCACACATATAATGCACTTTCACTTCGATATTAAATTTTCATCAATTATACTTTGCATGTATTTAGATTTAATAAATTTATCACTGAAAGCATAGAGCTTTGTGGCTGTTCCAAACAAACTGTAAAAGTCTCAAAAACAGCACTAAAGAAGATTTTTTGAAACAAACAATTTCTAGAAAAACTGGTTTTTCTTTAATTATCAAGCAAGCACTTAACTTAAATTTTTAGATTTCTGTGTATGTGTGTGTGTGTGCGAGTGTGTGTGTGTGTGTGTTGTACTTAACACAAATAGGTATGCCAAAATTATTAGACCTTAATAAACTTTCAGACAAAAGATAATAGATGATAGGTAGGTGATAGACAGATGATAGATTATTGATATATACATAGATGACATATACATATTGATATATAGACATGAGGATAGATGATAGATATGACAGAATGAGAGACCATATTATAAGGTATTATAAAATTCCAAGTTGCAGAGAAAACAATGTCTAACCTAGAAGAAAATAACCTAAAATCAAAAGTAAAATTTTGAGATTTGTTCTGAGCCACACAAACAACTGTTTCTTTAAAATGTATTTTTATTTTTATGCATATTACTTGACAAAGAATTTTATTTCATTATGGCATTTTTCAAAAGAAATTTGTTTGCATTGCCCTCGTTTTTACCCTCATCCCTCCCGCTTGCTTGCGTCCTTCCCCACTGACCTCTCTTCCAGTTTCGTGTCACACATATATGAACTTTGCCCTTATCTCTTTTGTCAACATCTCTTGTTATGGTCACCTACCTACTTTCATCATCTATATCTACTCTGATAATCCCTCATTTATGAAATATAACCATTAAAATTAGGATCTACATATAAGTAAAGACATCTTTATTTTTCTGAGACAGAGTCAACTCACTTAACAACCTTTTCCAGTTCCATTCATTTTCCTTCAGATTTCATTTTGCTTCACAGTCAAGTAAAATTCTCTTATGCATATATGCCACATTTTCATTATCTATTCTTCTGTTTGTGGACGTCTAGGCTAGTTCCTTTTCCTCCCTACTGTGAATAAAGCAGTAGTAACTGTGGATGTGTGGATGTACAAGTATCTCTCTGGTCGTGTATAAGTCCTATAGGTAAATGCCCAGGAGTGCTATAGCTTGGTCATATGGTAATTTTATTTTTAACATTTTGAGGATCCTCTTACCCTGACTTCCACAGTGCCTATGATAGTTCACACTAATGAAAAGGCCCAGAAGATGGAACGTATTATAGTTTGACTATACTTTTGGATATTGTTGTGGAATATTAGTTTAATATATGTTACATTTGTTTATGCTGTGGAACATTTGTTTTAATCATGCAATGATCTGCTGCATTCTTTATGTTGCATTTATGTAACTCTGTAAGGCTGTGTTACTTTTCCGGTCTCAAACACCTGATTGGTCTAGTAAAGCTGAACAGCCAATAGCAAGGCAGGATAGAGGGATAGGCAGGGCTGCCAGGCAGAGTGAATAAATTGGATGGGAAATCTAAACTTGAAAGAAGAAGGAGAGAGAAGGAGCAAGAAGAGGGGGAGGGGAGAATGCCTGAGGCTAGGCAAACAGCCACACAGCTGGCCACAGAATAAGAAGAAAAGAAAGAATACAGAAAAAAAGAAAGATAAAAAATCCAGAGCTGAAACATAGTTAAAAAGAACCAGGATAATTTAAGTTAGAAAAGCTCGATAGAAATAAGCCAAACTGAGGCCGGGTGTTTTTTTTTTTTTAATTTTTTATTCGTTTTACATACCAATCACAGTTCCACTCCCTTCCCACTTCCTGACCCTCACCCTCTTTTCCCTTAACCTACTCCCATCCATTCCTCAGTAAAGGGAAAGCCTCCCATGGGGAGTCAACAAAGCCTGGCTTTTTTATTTTTTAATTATTTTTATTTTTTATTGTTTATATTGAGCTATATTTTTTTCTGCTTCTTTCCCTTCCTCATCCCCCCTTTTCTACCTTCGCCCAAGATCCCCATGCTCCCAACTTATTGATGAGATCTTCTTAAATAAGAATGAGTCTCCATGTATTTATTTGGGAGCTGGGTGGTGGGCCATCAAAGAGTGAAAAAAGAATACAGATACAGATAGATACTTTTTTCACTACTGTTAATGAGACAACTTTCATAATGGTTAAGTTAAAAATTCAGTTTATATAGTTACTTACAAATGATAAACAAATATAAATTAAAGTTACATTAATAGGAAATTTACTTTGTTCTTAAAGTAACATAACTTACTTTCCCATACAATATCATAAGGATTTGAATTTCAAACATAAGTTACCTCTGACACAGGCAGCAGTTAAAATAAGAAATCACATTTTTAGAGTCAGCATTAAGAGTTCATAGGCTTCTATTTGTTTTACTCTGTTTCTCTACACATAACAAAAGTCTGAATTTCACTGATTAAATTTGAAGATTAAAAGCTATACGTTTATCAGAGAATTAATGATGTAAATCAGCTGTGAAAAAAGAACTCATTGTGAAGTTGACTTCTTAGAGCCAGGAAGGAATTTAATAGTACCACTTGCAAGTAGTTAAATCCATGTTTCAATGTCACAAATAACAATAATAGCAATAGAGACCAAAATTAATGATGACATTATTAAATTTGTAAGAAGTGGTTTATATTTTAACCCCAAAACACAAATTTTAACAAGGTTTTTTAAAGTGTGTTACCTCATGAGTTGTTAATTGGAAGATTTTTTTTGAACTGATCTTGGTCAAAGGCCACAGAGGACAAATTACATTAGAAGACAATAAAGACAGAAGAGGTTCCTGAGTGGGTAGTTTGCACAGTAACACACACACACACCACACACACACACACACACACACAATCTAGAAGCTACTATAACTAGAGATCTTGGCGAATATAGGATACCCAACCATCTGCAGTATCAGCACATATTGCCCCAGACTTAAAGGACAAGTGATTTTGTAGCTATACGGCTGACTCAGAGTGTGAAAAGACGTAGGGCACACAGCCTCAGGATTTCTAAATTTGGGGACTTCATTAAAGTTACTGCCCTGATGTGAATTCCTTTTCACCTCCTCATTGTGTCAACTTACCCTGTAAAGTAAAGCCCTGTACGGTACTGGTCATTTACTTATAGCATTTAGTATTTTTCTTCACTGAATATTTAGGAGTTTTTGATTTACTGACTTAGTTTGGATATGCTTTCTAAGCAATGGTTAGGTGAAAGGCCTCATGTGACATGCAGGCTCCTAATTCAGACAAAGCCAATAGCCCTAAGGGAGCGAAAAATATGGCACTGTAATGCCTTTGCTTCAGAAGTCTGTGTCTATAACTGCTTCCACAACTTCGCAGTAAACAATAATTTAATATTTTACTGTTTCATTTTACAAGTGACCAATGAAACAAATACTAAAGACAAGAACGCTGACTTTACTGGGAAATGTTGCAAATGTAGAAATCTGAGAAAGCAACCCAGTAACTAAATATCTTCATTCTTAAATTATATTGTGCTTGTTGGCAATATTGTACACGACTGTTGCAAGGTGAGCTGAGAATTTCAGTTCACACCCTACTGAATAAAATGGTTTTTTTCTGCTTGCTTCATTGTGTATAATCAGTTACTGAGAATCCAGGTGGGTGGAATCCAGTTCAGAGCAAATTTCCAAAATCATCTAATCCCACACTTTTTTCTACCTGGAAGAGCTAGGAATCCTTTTCAGCTGTGATAGGATCAGCTGGTGTAGCAGGGAGTGCTATACTGTCCCAACCCATCCAGAATCTAGGCGACTCATTTGAACAGCCAGCGAATTTCCCCAAGCAGGCACTTCCAGTTTTTCAGAAAATGAAGGAAAGGAAGTCTGAATGGAATAAAGAGACAACAAGGAGGAGGAGGGACGAGCAGAGGTGGGACTGGGAACTAGTTGGCTAATCAGTAGGGAACTGACCCTTTGTGATAATAAAACTGGAATCAAATTGCCTACCCAAGCCACTTGAGGCATTCAGCATCTTTAATTTTTAAAGTTATGAAGACACTTGACACAGAAGGGGATCAATTATCATGAGTTTTCGTGCAAATACTTACTTAAGCCATGCAGCGGGTCAGAGGCGGTAGGAAAAGTGCAGGCTTGCAGCCACGTCCGGGCAGCTAATTACACCGCTCCACGGACCCTCTCCAGTGGGCTCAGTTGGCAGTAATGGTCATGGTTGATTTATTTGGATTCGTTTTCAGGGGTCTGGAGTTATAATAAATTTATGTATTTGCTGATGATAACTGGTTTGGATCATGAAACCACTTCAACATAAAAACAAAAGAGATTCTTCCAGCTAACTTGTTAGGAATTCAAATCCCTTGGAAAAAATAGTATGTTGTTGTAACATTATGTATTTTATACATGGAAGCTTAATATTTATTTAATGAGGCTTCGCAAATCATTGGGTAAGATAACTCTTTAGTGGAGTTACAAATACCATATTGTTTTTAGAATGAAAACCCTTCTCACTACCTAACTTTTATGGTTTGAATCTTAAATGACTGTGTGCGAAAGGATTGTTCCTCAACTTTGGCATTATTTAGATGGGGTGGCATCGTACTGTGATGGAGTACAGGCTTCTGGCATGTGACAGAGACGGCATCCATACTAATGCGTGGGATGGAGCAGAGGCATCCGGCACGTGATAGAGATGGCTTCCATTTTGAATGCATGCAGACAGAAGAAAAGAGTGGGGGTGGACTACCTATCAGAGAGCTTTATTTTATGTAAAGAAAATTCATGAATTATTTTACTTTCTGTTAATCATAATTTTGAGTATTTCTTAGGCACTGGTCAGTTTCTGGATTGTTCCTTGAGATTTATTTTGATTTATATGTTTGTGATTGTACGCCATGAGTGAAAATGCCTCCAAAAGCCAGGAAGGGGTATCAGATCTTCTGGAGAAGGAGTCACGGGTAGTTGTGAGTACCCAAAGTGGAAACATTGAGAATAGAAGTCAGGTCCTCTGGAAGAGGAGAAAACACTCTAATGTGCTTGAGTCACCTCCCCAACCCCCACTGTCCAGTTTAATGATCGCCTTTACTACCTGAGAGCAATCGGCTGATTCAGAAGGGAAGTCTCCTACAACGTTTTGGGAAGGGAATGTTACTCCCATATTGTAAAATAAGAAAAAAATAGCAAATTGTTCTAATAGACAAGAAAATTGAACTGCAGCTCTGAGTTCAGGGAGAAAACCCGTCAGCCACTAAATGAGTGTTGTTAGATTTGTGATGAACAACAAAAAGAAAGAAACTTCCCCTTGCTTGCCTCGATTTACTTGAGGAAAAGAACTTACAAATTGTTTACATCACCAACGGTGACAACTGCCAAAGTGGACAAAGGCGTGCAAACTCGAAATTCTTCTTCTCTTTCATTTTTTTAGCTCTTAACACTTTGTCCATCAAAAAGTAAGTTCAGTAATAGTGAATGGGTTGCTTTCTCTTCACATTCTGCCTCAATGTATATTTTAATATGAGCCCATTACTTACAAAAATAAGCCGATCGTATAGCATGTTCCAGAATCTGTTCAAAAGAGAGCAGTTTTATGGGGATGTAAAGCTTTGCCTGTCAAAGACGTTATCAGACTTAAGGAAAACAGATTTGGGTGGGACCAGCGGTATTGCCACCTGTGCTGCTAAAGCAGGGCACAGACCTTTGTCAGCTGAATGGCATTGGTTCCACAATGGAAAGAGATAATGCTAAATTAGCTTCTCAGGAAACTACTCACATCTCAACCACCATTTCTTGGCACCCTTGAATCTAGAAACAAAATAATGTTCTGCATTAGCCCACAAGAAAACATAATATATCCCTGTTTACACATTCCACATAGGCAATGGCATACGAAGTGCACAGAAAGAGCGAGGGCCTTGGTTCATCTTCTACATGAATCGTTAAAGGATTATTAAGGAATTAATACAGAATCTTGAGAGGCAAACACCCCAAATGTGAACATTCATCTAGAATCTCCTGTTTTACATGAAGTTTCTCTTTTATTTCAGGTTAAAATTTAGGATGTGTTAAGCCTGGAAGACAAACATTTAGACAATGCTGGGTGATTGATAATTAGCATAATAGCGAGCAAATGATTCCGTTGAGACTTTCTACTTTATATCGAGCAGTGGTAGAATTGCAAGGCTACCATTCAGGGATGTTTAATCAATATGGTTAGCAGAAGGACCGTCTCTTTGTTTTATCTGCTTTGTGGTCTATGTGAAGTATGAGGTTGTTAGCTTTGGGATGGGAGCTAACAGCATTACATGCTACAGAAAAGCAACTGCCTGAACAATTCTCCTAAAGCAAAGTGAACAGATGCTCCCCCCCCCTCGCCTCTATCTACCACATGAGGGTGGAAATCCCAGATCGTCTCCAGGGCAAATTCCATGACAGAAACCAGTCTCTGTGGCCAATCACATGAGTGGTAGCATGGGTCTGCTTAATTATGAAATTTAAGTATTATGCATTGTTTTTCTTTCCAGGGATTAGCAAAATGAGTGACTTTTAGTAAGACAGGTATACATAATTGACTGTACTGAAATAAAACCCCCTCTGACTAAAGAAAGCTATCCAGTGTTTGGGAATACTATTGCAAAGTTACGGATTGATTTTTAATATTAAAAAAAAAAACAATGGCCCCCAAACCGCCTAGGGATTTCTTTTACTAAAAACATAAATGTTCCTGGAGACCTGACCCTGGAGAAGTGAGCACCTCTTTTCTTCTTCTTAAAATGTTACCCATTTCAAAAATCGTATCTTCATTTCCCAAGAGATAAAGAGAAAATGAAATGTAATAGTCTACAACATGCAAGTGAAACGTTTAATATTTCAGAAAATATTTAAAGCAACTCTATATACATCAAATAATTGCCCAAACTTTGCTTCTTTTTCTAGTTTAAAATAAAATTTCAATGTTTAGAGTTAAAACCCATCCTCAGTCACTGGGCTGTCCAGCCGCGGGTCCTGGTCCTCCTGGCCCTCCAGGCAGTGCCTGTTGTGGGCTCTTTCCTCCGTCTCTGTCCCTGGGAGGCCTGCTGCCCTCTCAAGGAAAATGGAAGAGAACTGAGAGAATCTGGGAGAAACGGAGACGGGAGGGAGGGACTAGGAGGAGTGCAAGGAGGGGAAACTGGTTGGGGTGTAATTTATAAGAGAAGAATAAATAAATAAAAAGTTAAAATTTAAAGCTACATAATTACTATAGTTATTTATTTGACATTTTTATGAACATCAGCACTTTCATAGTTTGGAATCTTTCAGACCTATTATCTCCCTCAAAGAATTTTCAAATACTTTCCCAAAACATAGACTAAAATTTAACACTACTCCATGACGTTAAAAGATCATATATTCCCTATCTAAAGAAATAATAGAATCTTAAAGTCAGAAGATCCTTTTAGCAATGATCTAATGCAAATCCTAATTTCAATAAGGGAAAATAATGAGGTTTGGAGGAAATGAATCATCGAAACTGGCTATCTCCACCTTCTATCTTGAAATACTTTTATACTATAAGCTTCCTAATGAAATAAAGATTAAAATGCATTAAAAATCGCCTTTGTAAAAAAATTGAGTGCCTAAGAAGTCCTGAGTCCGGAATGTGTGAAATAAAGGAGAAAATGATTTAAAGGAGTTGGCTTGCTCGGGTTCCCAAAAGGAAAGAGATGATACACTCAAGCTGAGATAATTGGAAGAGAGTTTAATAAATGAACTGCTTGCCAAAATATGGACAAAATATAGACATTACAAAAACAAAGTTATCCGAGTCCTTCTTGTACCTGTTGAAATAAATTAATGCTCATTTCTCTTAGAATAAAAACCAATCTCCCTGATTAAGTAGCAAGCAGGGGAGGGCAAAGCATGGCGCTCATTAAAGAAGCAGGTGACTGGAGGTACTTACTGCTGGTGCTCAGATGGGCTCTGTTGCAGAAGGGAAAGTATGGAGGATGTAGGAACCACTGGAATGATTATTTTGGTGATGCTAAAGGAGACTGTACTAGGAGCATTACATACACTAACTGTATGCTCTATCTCTGAACTAAACTCAACCTTCCAAATGCAATTTTTGCATTTCAGGAGCAAGCTTGAGCTGAGCTCCAAATATGTAATGGGTGAACGGAATTTATAACCAAGGAGCAGAGTAGGGGTCAGTGGATGGAAAATTGCTAAAAGCAAACACTGAAGGCAAAAATGGGTAAATCAACAAGATCCATGCTAAAGGTAGGCCTCCATCCAGAAACACCCACATCACCCCCAAATATTCATCAAGGTATCATCTCCCAAACCAGACCTGACACATTCATGTGTGGCATGCTCTATAAATTTATCTCCACAAATCTCTGGCCCACTGTTTTTATTCTGTTTTTCCATCTCATTCTTATGGTTACTTAGTATTTGATTTCCTCCACAGGAATCCACAGGCGAGGCAAGCCAACTGAGAGAAATTTGCCTCCCAAGAAAGGAGAATCGGCTATGCTTCTAGGATCCTCACATGTTTTTATGTCCCTCCGCATGTCTATAATTCTCTCTCATTCTCCACTACCCAAATCATTTTCAAGTTCACACCACATTTTTTTAAAAAAATTTTTTTGTGTGTGAGAGTTTAGAGCAAGCATGTGCCAGGGTGGACTTGTGGAGATTAAATAAACCAGCAAAAGAAAAAAAACTGCGGGAGAACAACAAGATGTCTCAGTGAGTAAAGGTACTTGCCACCAAGTATATAAATTCGTTGAGACTTCATTGGTTCCAAAAATCTATCCAAGGAAGTTCAAGGCAACAGCTTCGATGTCAAGTAGCTAAAATCCTGCATGAGACAATCTGCAAAGTCATGAACACTTTAAGTTTTAACTCTTTAAATGTTAAATTATTATTATTGTCACCATTATTATCATGATGATTATTATTATTGTTTTGTAAGTGAGCATGGCAAACTGATAACCTGTTGCAGAAACAATGACAAATAAAGCAAGCTATGTGGGTCAAGGCTATGCTACAAAGGATGAAGAAGAAAGAATAATGATGCTACCTCAGAGTCCCCTTTGTCATTATACAAAAGTGTTCTCTAGTGACAAGCTGGTATTTTTCTTAGGCGTTATAAATATTTATTAACGTAAGTCAAATTGGATATTCCAGAATAAAACTGCAAGTTTTAGTACAGACCTTAATTTTTAGAACTTTTACATAATGAATGATATATTTGGGAATTCAATTTAATGCTTTTTTGAAAATCAATAGAACTATGCTAAAGTTCAATGGATATTTGAAAATCTTTAAAAAATAATTTTGGAAAAAGATTACCAATGGATTATGACATACACAAGTGATATCAAAGTGGAAACATGGACTGACATGTGAAAATGCACTTCAAACTTTGAAATAAGGAATGCAGAACCACAGATTAAACCCAGATTAAACTACATAACGCTTCAGACATTAGTCCATATGATAAAAGGTAGCTTCATTTCTAAATTGGCTAAACACATTTGAAAGCACATAAAATTAATCTAACAAATACTATTCACTCACCTCACAGGTTAATAAACCTATCATATTTTCTTTGGAAAGTTTTGGAAAGGCATAAACCAGTGAAGTTTTGTTGAATCTTTTCTGTGAAACCTACCTATCCCACACATGCTATTCCCCTTGAGACCACAATCATACTAAAGTATCATACTAAATCATACAAGTCACACTCTTGCTGATGTCTTTATACTTTACATCTTTTATTACATATGGATATTTAATATATCTCTGTATCTCTCCACACAATATATTCGTGATACATTGTATCAGTTTTCTCAGGGTCTTAATTTTCTCTATCCGCTGCAATTGCTGTATATAAAACCACCCATTTCTAATAATAGATATTTACGTTGTTACTGATTTCTTATTGTAAACAATGAGGTTGCATTGAATTATCTTATGTATATTTTCTTGCGCACATATGCAAGAGTTTTCCTCTAGTAAATACTGCATTTAGAATGCTGGAACCTTTTCAACTCAACTAAGCATTACCAAATTGCTCTCAAATCTTACATCAATTTACATAATCACTGGTGCTTCATGAGGATTCCCTTTGCTCCACAGTCTTACTGGTACACAGTACTGTCAGTATGTTTGGATGTTTATTGTTCTAGTAAATGTGAAATCAAATAACACTGTTTAGATCTTATTTGAAATCCAATGTTAAAACAAATTTTCAAGCAAATGTCTTCTATGTAACCAATAAGTGGGCTGTGGATTTGAGGTAGCCTGCTACATTTCAATTTAACTCATATTGTACCTGCATAGAATGTTGCCATGTACAGTACATTGAGTTGTCCAAAAAATGACAAATGAAACATGGCAAACTGCCCATCTTACCCAAAAAGAGGTAAATGGTCTCACCCCATTTTCTCTACTCCCCAAAGTAACCAAACATCCAACAGGAACTCATTTAAAAGATCCAGACTTTATTTAGAATTACATAGATGAAATTCATAGAATTTCATTTCTAACTCTCACTTCCTTATTCTACTAATCTAACTTACCCTGTGCCCCAGCCCAGTCCCTCATTTATGGCCTCCTCTTCAATAATTATTGCTGCTACATATACACACACCTACAATCTACTGAGTCTATTCAGTGTTGCTTGTCAAGTGTATGTGATCAGGTCTGACCACTTCTTGTTCCTGAAGAAAACTATTCTTTTTTTTATTCTTCAACAGCTATTGTAGCTCTTTATTTAAGAATGACTCTTGTGAGATTTTCTCCATCCATATGGCATATTTAATGGTGTGTTTATTAGGCAGGTCTTATTTAAGCAGCTGATTTGTGGATAATTCATGAGTTAGAGTTTCCTGTCATATCCAGAAGACACTATCTCACAGTAGGCATCTTACTAGTACAGACTTTTCTTTGATAATTCATGAGTTAGAGTTTCCTGTCATATCCAGAAGACACTATCTCACAGTAGGCATCTTACTAGTACAGACTTTTCTTTGATAATTCATGAGTTAGAGTTTCCTGTCCTATCCAGAAGACACTATCTCACAGTAGGCATCTTACTAGTACAGACTTTTCTTTGATAATTCATGAGTTAGAGTTTCCTATCCTATCCAGAAGACACTATCTCACAGTAGGCATCTTACTAGTACAGACTTTTCTTTGATAATTCATGAGTTAGAGTTTCCTGTCATATCCAGAAGACACTATCTCACAGTAGGCATCTTACTAGTACAGACTTTTCTTTGATAATTCATGACTTAGAGTTTCCTATCCTATCCAGAAGACATGGCTATGTACAGACTTTTCTTTGATAATTCATGAGTTAGAGTTTCCTGTCATATCCAGAAGACACTATCTCACAGTAGGCATCTTACTAGTACAGACTTTTCTTTGATAATTCATGACTTAGAGTTTCCTATCCTATCCAGAAGACATTATCTCACAGTAGGCATCTTACTAGTACAGACTTTTCTTTCCAATTTATTTTTCTCTCACACATCTCAACCTCAGTTTCTCCTCCCTCCACTCTTCCGAGTTCCATCCCCACCCCTAACTCTCCCCCCCCACCCCCAGATCCACTCCTCCTCCATTTCCCTTCAAAAAAAGAGCAGGTCTCACAGGAATATGAACTGAGCACAATATAACAAGTTACAAGAATATTGGGCACAAACTGTCGTATCAGGGCTGGGCAAGGCAAACCAGTAGGAGGGAAAGAATCCCAAGAGCAGGCAAAGAACGAAGCCACGGGATCAACTAAGCAGGGCTCAAAGGGGCTATAGAGACTGACCCAGTAACCAGGGATCCTGCATGGGTCTGCATCAGATCCTCTGCACATACATATATTATGGTTACTTAGGTTGGTGTTTTGTAGTACTGCTAACAAGGGTCCCTCTGACTCTTTCATCTCTTTGGACAGACCTTTTAAAGTTAACTTAGACTTTTTTTTTAACTCCTAGCTTCCTTAGACTTTCTTGTTTTCTTCTTCCATATTCCTTTTCTTCCCATTTTTTTGGGGGGGTGCTTCCCTTATAGAAAAGTCCATTTAGATTATTGGGTCATTTAAAGCCTATGACTTAACCATGTCAAGACAGGACAAAGATTCAAACATCCTCTCTTGTCACAAAATGGAGAACTTTATTATACTTCATTCAAAGATGCTAATGAACATATCTTTGTCCTAACAGACACAGTTTGCTTTTAATCCCAGCAACTTTGGAGTCTGAGGCAAGATAAACAAGTCTTCAAGGTTTGACTGAGCTATAGAACAAGTCCAAAGAGTGCCTATGAAAGCTTACCATGTCTGTCTCAAACTGCAAAGTAAAACTAGGGCTAATGAGATAGCCAGTAGTAGTGTGTTTGTCTGGTGGGAAGCCCAAGAATCAATCCCCAAGTACCCCAAAGTGAAAGAAAAATAAAGACCCTGACTTCTGACATTTTAATTGTGATTCATATTTCCAATATAGTCACAGCACTATTTGTGCCAAATCAAATTCTCTACAAAAGTGTCTTTGTTCTTCTTATGGTTCACTCCTAGGAAATGATTTTAATAAAATGAAATTTTTTATTAAGATTTCCTTTACCAGCACCGGCAATAACTATATGAATATTATTAATATACTTCAGTTTCATTGTTATTGTTGTTGCTCACATAATTATATATGCAGAAATTTTACTTTCCTAGAGTTAAGATTATTTGAAAATTATATATAAGGTTTAACTTCTTATGAAACAATCAGAATTAGCTCATTAAATATGACTATCAATGTTGTTAGTTTCATTGTCAACATGACTGGTTAGAATCGCCATAGAAACACAGCTTTGGATATATCTATAAAATGTTTTGTTTTGTTTTTTCATTGTTGTTGTTACTTTGGTTTTGGTTTTGGTTTTGATATTTCAAAACAAGGTTTCTCTGTGTAGCCCTGGAATTAGCTCTTTAGGCCAGGCTAGCCCCAAACTCAGGGACATTCACTTGCCTCTACCTCCGAAGTACTGGGTGTGTCACCACCACCTAGCCTGTATAAAGGTGTTAAAAGAAAAGTTTAACTAAGGGAAAAACTTGCCCTAAATATGAATGGCATTACCACAGGATCTGGAGTCTCATGGTGTCAGCGGGAACAGCAGCAATCACCTCTCTCTACCCTCTCTTGTAATGGTGTCAGCGGGAACAGCAGCAATCACCTCTCTCTACCTCTCTTGTAATGTGGACCAGTCCTCTCAACGCTCCAATCACCAAGTCTGCAGCACTATGGTAAGCATGAGGTTAAATAAACCCTTTCTTAAGCTGTGCTCCTGTCAGGTATTTTGTGATGGCAACGGGAAAAGTCACTATTAAAGATATTATATTGCTATTCGTCTTTTTTAAAAAAAATAATCGTTGATCTTTATCAGAATACAAATAACAAAATTAAATATTTTATCTTACACTTCTCTTTTAATAAAATATGAATATTCCCTAGATATTATTAATAATTCATTATTTTTAACATGAAAATAAAACTGTTGCTTGAATTTCAAGGCCCCCAATGCAGTTGCATTGACTCATCCTAAACCTCAATGAAACCTCATGATGATTCTTTAATCACCACAGCATATTTTTCTTCATCGGAGTCATGAGTCATACTGCAACCTTCCATGAACAATTGAGCAGCATTTCCCTTTTGCTAACAGTCATTTATTTCATATCTTAAAACAACATAAATTCATATCTTCTTTGAAGATTAGAAGTTCAATGCCGGTTTCAGTGAGGAAGAATAAAACTGCTAACAGGATTGTACTCTTGTGATGGTTAATATTGATAACTCGATGAGATCTGGGTATTGAGATAAGCATTTGGGCACACCTATTATGAATTATCTTGAGTTAATTGATGTGGGAAGATCCACCATAGCTGTGGGTGTACCTATTCCAAGGTAATGAGTAAAACATCACTAATAAGCTAAGATCTCTGCTTCCTAATCACAGACATAATACACCCAATGGCCTCACACTCCTACCACATGCCTCCCTCCCATACAGACTATGAGCCTGTCCGATCTCCACCTCCCATCCTTCATCCTTATTTTCTGAGTTATTTTGTCACAGCAAGGAAACAAGTCCCTAAACAGTTCCTTTTCCAACTTCTAGAGTTCACACACACACTGCTTGGCTTGGCATCTTCCTCCTCCAGTTAGCATTTTTAAAATTTTTTCAGTTTATTTTTTATTTAATTTGTTTTATACACTTTACTATAAAATAAAACCTTGAAAATAATTTTTAAAATCACATAGCAATATTAACCAGACCTAAAGTGTATATATTTTAAAGAATTTAAAGGTGATTAGAAAAGGGATTTTCAGTGGATGTTGGGGAGCTTTACGTTGAATTGTAGGGGAAGCTCAGCCAATCACCTTGCTTGATGGGCGGGATCCCCTGAGGCTACTATTTACTTATAAATATTGCGGGTGTGCTCCCAACCTTCCTTTCTGTTTCCTGCTCTTCCTTGGAACCTTGGTTTTGTAAGTTATTCCCTTATTCCCCTTAATAATGCTGATATTAAAGTTAGCCTGATTAATCCTATTTGCTGGTCGATTACGCCGCATCATTGAATTTTATTCTTTCAGTATTGAGTTATTTTACGCACTTATCCGTGTCCTCCATTTTCAAAGCTAGCCATGTTCCATCATTTTAAGCATTCTAAAACTATCCTTTCCCATTCCCTTCCATCCTAGAACGTGTTTTCCACCTTTAAGGTCTCACAGACTTAGACTAGGTCCACTTCGAGAATATTTTCATCTCAAATGCCTCCTGAGTCCATTCGACATGTAGAAGGGACTCAGGAGGTTTAGCTCACAGGCACATCTGGGGAGGGGAGCATTGTTTGTCTGCTACAACAAATTTTTTTAACAAGTCCTGTCACAGCATTTTAACACTTCATCCTCACAAACATAGCATGTATATATTGACTGGCTTACATACTGGATGATTCAAAACACCACTGCCCCCAACCCCCGTTTACTAATGAAGCCACCAGTCTTGTTAATACTATATATTCGGCATTCAGAAAATATTTGTTCAATGCTAAATGAAATAGCTTGACTTTTATATTATAATAATTTTTAAGTCTTAATTACATCAGCTTAAATGGAAGTTTCATGGAAAATTTGTCTAGCATTTATCATCTTATTACTATCTTATAATCTTAAATTTATTTTAATGACAAATACTTTTTCTCTCAAATGCTATTCAATTGCACATTCTTTTAAAGGTGTTTCTGCTATGTTAAAATACTTTATGTTTTATTTTAATTCTGAGTTCTATGAATCACTTCTTTGCACAGTCTCTATAGTCTATATTCAGTATTTCATAATGTGAAACAGCATTCCACCTAAAGCAAAGGCTGAGATAGCCCCATTTTATTTTCCTTTTGGAAATAAACCACAGCAGGGTATTACGGAAAGCTACACCATGAGAATGGTCCCTTTCACTGTTATGGTTACACTCTTCATTCTCTAGGACTGTGATGGTTACACTCACATGTTTGCCCTCTGTATCTGTAATTTATGGAGGAAGAAGTAGGCATCCTCACTTCAGCTGGATGATGAGTGTGTTCTATTATTTACAACAGGAATACTCATGTCTATTCATCATTGCTACTCAATGCATGACATGTTACCTGCACTTAGAAAACATTTATCAAATAAATAAATGAGTGGTTGACGGCTCTTACTAGTATATATCTGTGTCTGAACTCTGGATACAAAGTAAGATATCTGATGTTTGTCCACTCTACTTTTTCCAACCCACCCTGGATACTCATTCTTGAATATTGGCAGCATTGGCAATATTCCTCAAATTAGCAACATATATACTCTCAGTTTAAAGATGTGAATTTTTTTCAGAAGGGGGAATGTTTAAAGCAGTGTCTCAATATGTAGCCCAGGCTAGTCTGAAACTCACTATATAATCTAAATTGACCTATGGTAATCCTTTTATCTCAACAGAGAATCATAATTAAGGGCATGTGCCACGATGAAATTTCTTTTAAACATTAAAAGTCAAAAATTATTTTAATCAAACCATAAATAATAAGGTAAAAGGCAATTATTTTTTCTAAGAGTGAAATAACAAAACATTAACAAAACTCATAGTAACAGACATCCAAAAAATGTTCAAAATATGTTTCAGTGCCTATGCCCTTTGGAGAATGCATTCCTCAAACATGACTTCATCCAGAAATACATCAACACTGATGTCCCCAAAATTTAGCATTTTATTATTATTGCACTTTTTGTGTGACATTTTTTTTCTTACAACTCTCAAATTCCTCAAATGTACCTGGTATGTCTTTGAATAGATATGCCTAAGACAACATCTTTTGAACACTGTAATAAATGAAGCCCCACACGGTGGCATGCATAAGTATTCCCTGAACTATGGCCAGATTATTATGGATTCACGTCAAGCCTGAGCTACACAGAACCTTCCAGACTAGACTGAACTATATAATGAGACCATGTCTCAAAACCAACAGCAATGAGCTAGTTAATTTTTGTCAACTTGATGCAAGCTAGAGTCATCTCAGGGAGTATTAATTAAGGGACTGCCCCATATTAGACTGGCATGTAGGCCTGTCTGTGGACATTTTCTTGATTACTTAGTGATGTGGAGGGCCCAGCCCACTGCAGGTGTTACCACCTCTGGGCAGGTGGTCCTGTGTTGAAAAAGAAAAAGCCAAGCAAGCCATCAGACCAAGACACCAATCAATATGACTCCATGGCCTCTGCTTTAGTACCTATCTCCAGCTTCCTAACCTTCTTTGAGTTTTTGCCTTGGCTTTACTCAGTAATGAGGAGAACATGTAAACCTAATAAATCCTTTTCTCCCTAAGTTGCTTTTGGTCATTGTCTTTATCATAGTAGTTGAAAGCAAACTAGGACACACAGCAACAAAACCCATAAAGAATGCAGTAGATTCCATGTTGACGACAGATTCTACAGTAACTGAGCAAGACAAAGGTCCATGTACCATTGTAAAGGAAGAAAAAAAAGCCAAAGAAATATGTCTTCCTATATAGATTCCTGGTAAAGAATTCTATGTCTCAAGACTTCATGGCCCAATTATATTTTCACTTTTACTAATAAAAAAATCTCTTGGATGTTGATCTAAAATGGACAGCCTGTTTTCATGTTCACGGTATAGTCTTCATCTGCCCATAAAGTAAGCCTACTACAGTAGCAAGAGTTACACTGGTAAAATGAAGAACACATTTTAGTGTATAGATAAATAGATACCATTTACTATTATGTAAGTCTATATGCACCAAATTTTTGTTAGGATTAATTTAACTAACTGGTGCCTAGATTTAAATATATTACAAGGTTTGCATTTATACTACTAGAGTAAGGTTAGTGCTATTATTTTATAAAACCTGAGGAGCTGAAGGACAGAGAGAACATACATTATTCTTATTTTACCATTGACAAAACAGGAGCATGGGATTTTTAAGTATTTTGCTCTAAATCATATAATGATTCCTGATTAAAATCGCTGTTAGAAATCAGAGTGTTTTATTCAATAGATTTAACAATGAGCCATTCATCTTCCTTTGACATTTTGCATAAGTAATAGCAGCTCAAGATGAAGAACAATTCCAGAAGCCGTAATGTCCACGTTCTTCTGAACATTAGAGCATTTAATTTTCTGTTTATAAATTCAGCATATTTCTCTGAGTTGGATGTAGTTCAGTGCTTTATTATAGGAAATCATATTTTTTCCTGTAGGTTGTCAGGAAACAGTTACCCAATTTTGCTAAGTTATAACAATGGTTCTTGTCCAAATAGCTGTTATAAGTAATGAAAATGAGATCAATTTACTGGCTCAGCTCCCAGTCAGGGATTGCTTTATGAATAAATAAAATAATACATGGCATCTGAAAGGAAAATGGACAATTTATATATTATCAAACCACTTCTTACTTTCCACTTTTAGTAATGAAATACTATTTAGAACCGAAATACCTCAAACCATGATTCATTTTGCAAAATGGAAGCAGAAAATAAATATCTAAAGATCCTATTAAAAATAACTTTTTTATTTTTATAAGTTTAGTATGTGCAATAATTTTGTATCTATTGAATAATTTTAATGTTATAAATAAACAATTTCTCTTCCCTTTTATGTCAACGGTGTATCAAATTTAAGGTAAATTCTTTCAAGTTTTATGTCTTTCTTGAGGTCTCTTACAAACTAATGAAGTAGAGGAAATGTTTTGTGAGACACAGAATTTGAAGCACAGAATTCAAAGCGATAGGAATAATATGATGTCATGGCCAGAATTACTACTTTGAGGCAGGAAGTGACACAGAGACTGGAAGACAAAGCTTTAGTGCCGGTGAAGACCCGGGCCATTCTGTCTTTGTTGGTAATAGATTCATTTTCTCTTTTTACCATTTTGTTGTAACCACGTATGTTATGACCACAAAATTAAACATTTTCATTAAACTCTTTCAGAGATGTCATTGTGTACAATCATCATTGTGGCATGTTGATTACCGTTTTTGCTGTGTTTCATTTTTGTTTGCTTTTAGTTTTTTTGAGAAAGGATCTTATATAACCAAGTTAGCTTCAACCTTTCTATGTAATTAAAGTTGGGTTTGAACCTTGAGCTTGTTCCCTCTTCTAAGAGTTAAAATTACAACCAAGTGCCACCACACCTGACTAACTACATTTATTTTAAAAATACTTTTATTTGCTACTGATTTGATCATTGTGTATTGTATTCACATCAAATAATCAAACTTTAATCCATAATATGTTATTATGAGATATTGTTCAGTCCATTGGTTCAATATCGTCCCAGTATATTTTTTAAAGTTTAAATATAATAATATGCTATAGAAATTTTTTTTTTTTTGGTTTTTCGAGACAGGGTTTCTCTGTGGTTTTGGAGCCTGTCCTGGAACTAACTCTTGTAGACCAGGCTGGTCTCGAACTCACAGAGATCCGCCTGCCTCTGCCTCCCAAGTGCTGGGATTAAAGGCGTGCGCCACCACCGCCCGGCTAGAAAATTTCTTTTCTGATCCTATCTATTGGTGTCCTATAGGCTGCTTGTACCATGATAGGCACCTTTATCTCTTGGTTGAGGAAAATTTATTCTTTGATTTTACTAAAAATATTTTCTGTGCTTTCATCATAGTTTTCTTCTAAGACCATAATTCAGAGGCTATTCCCAAAACTTTCCCATTTTCCAGTCATAATCTTTAAAAAAAAAACTTCTCATTGATCTTTGCCTGGCAATCCTATTCCCCTTCTTTGTCTGCCATCACTGAGTCTATTTTTGACATGAGTCATTATGTTGTTGGGGCTTTCTGCTTGGGTTTTTTTTATTGGTTTATTAATTTTTTTAAAATATTTTACTTATTTATTATGTGTCTAGTGTTGTGTTTGCACATACACTGCATGCTAGCAGAAGGCACCAGATCTCATTACAGATGGTTGTGAGCCACCATGTGGTTGCTGGGAATGGAACTCAGGACCTATGGAAGAACAGCCAGTGCTTTTAACCTCTGAGCCATCTCTCCAGCCCTAGGTTTTATTGGAATTTTTATTTGTAGCATCATTTCAGATTGCAATTTTATAAAAAATTTAGCCTGCATCCTCATGACTTGGACAGACTATTCATTTCATATATTTCTTTGTCTTTGTCTTCTTTGAATTGTTGACCATAATCACAATAATTTCTTTTTGTTCCTTTTAAGTTCTTACACATCATTTTCACCAGGGGTCACTACCGTGGAATGTGTATTTTACTAAAGTGATATGTTGTATTGGATGTTTGCATTGTTTTTATTTCTGAGTTGGGATTTGCACATCTGGGATTAGTTTGTTGGTTGAGTTTTTCCTTGTTTCTCATTCAAGTCACCTTTCTCCTTTTAGCAGAGATGTTCTGGATAGAGTTAATTCATAGCAGGGTTAGGATCTTAATTTTCTCTCTTTGTCTGAGATTTGGGAATACAGTCTCTGTCCAGATCTTTTGTATACTCTGGTGCCATCAGCAGTTTAGTCAGGCTTCCCCTGACTGTGTCATCTGGACCTGGTCTCAAAGGGAAATAAGACAACTGGAGTGTCCCAGTCTGGCAGTTGTCAGGGATTCTGCAGCATCAGTCCAGAAGCGTCTCCATAATCCTGAACCAAATACCCAATTGCCTTCACATCACAAACTTTAGTTTGAAGCAGCATGTATCATGTCCTTTTGGTTCAATCTTCACCTGTTTTTCTATTGCACACGCTAGTTTGACAAATGACATGCTCATCTTCTCAGGTAATCCCATCCAGACATGGGAATCTTGTACCTAACCATTCTGTCTCTGTCAGTCCATAACAGGTACTTTTGCATAACTGTCACCAGAAGTTGTCTGAGGGGACAACTTAAAGGGAGAACGATTGGGGCTCTGATTTTCACAAGATTCAGAACCTGATCACTTAGCCCGGTGTGCCTGCAAAGAACATAATGGAGGTACAAGCATGTGGACGAGGAAGTCCTGCACCTCAGATGGAGGGGAATCATGGAAAATGGGAATTATACAAGGTAAGATGCCATTCCAATGCCCTCCTCCCAGTGACCTACTCCTTTCAACCAGGTCTCACCTTCAACAGTTTTCTCCAGTGGCCACTGACTAGTCTAGTCAAAAATGGATTCATCAGTGGATGAAATGAATGGTTAGGTCACAGTCTACATGATCTAACTGTCTCTGTAAGAGCTCTACACACAGGTGAGTTTTACTAACCCCTTTGGTAGCTCTCAATCCATGCACGCTGAAAATTAGGATTAAGGACAAGACATTCCTCCTCTCATCCAATTTGCTACAGGTTCTTTTGCTTCTCCATCCTAAGGGTCTTTGGAGTCTAACATCAAGTATCATCAACCAACATCAGCTAGTGAACAGAGCACCCTGACAGCCCTGACTATTCCCACTGCAAACATTTCCAGCTGCCTTCCTCCTCCCTCATTATCTAGATTCACACGAATCTTTTTAAAATGCATAGGTGATCACATTACTTTGTTATAAGTCATTACAGCTACTTCCTGCTGCTCTCAAGGTGAACTTGTGAATCTCTGGCATCGTTCCCCAGTCTTTAAACCTCTCATCCGTTCGTGTCACTACAACTCTTCCACTGCAGTCTACTTTGCTACCTTTGCTACAACTAAGGGATTCATTCATTTCTTGAATGATAACTCGTGCTTCTGTGTTTTGGCATCTTCTGACTTTTCTTCAAATACATTTTCAGTTTTTTACCTGGTTTTATGCACACATGCATGCGTGTGCGCACACACACATGCAGTGAGACTTCAAACATAATTAAAGACTATACCAAAAGAAAAAAAGATGTTTTTATTTAGACCTATTTGTCACACAGACCTGTAGAGACCTGTCTTTCATTTCCTCAGCTTGCATTTTTAAATAATATTTTGAATGTATTATTCTTCATACCTTAATGTCTGTCAGTACAGGAATTATGACCACTTGTCACTGTGTAGTGTATATTAGTTTTTAACATTTGTTGAGTAAGCAGTATAAACAATTATATAAATTTTCCAAGATTGCTAATAGCTAACAATTTGTGTTCATTAGATATACACATTAGAGTGCCTATGCACTTACAGACACAACTATCCATGTATACCTTGAGAATGGTGGGAGGGCCTGGGGCTTGCAGATTCTTATTATATGCCATTGCTTTCCATTTTATTTCCGTGGAAACTGAACATATACAATGAAGAAACCTGCCCATTCTCCTAGCTAGAAAACAATGGCTGATAAATAGTGCAAAGAAAACTACCCCAGGACCAAAATTTGTATTATCCTGCAAGACTTTTTTGGTTCCTGATTTGTGATTCCTTTTAAATTTTATTTTAGCCCAGAGTTACTGTCTTAGATAGGTTTCTATTGTGTGAAGAGACACCATGACCACAATAATTCATAAAAAAATTAATTGGGCTAGCTTATGGTTCAGAGGTTTAGTCCATTATCATCATGGTGGGCAACATGGCATCATGCAAGCAGATGTGGTACTGAAGAGGTAGCTAAGAGCTCTCCATCTGGGTTGGCAGGGAGCAAAACGAGATACTAGGCCAGGTTTGAGTTCCGAAGCCTCAAAGCCTAATCCTAGTGACGCACTTCCTCCAACAAGGCCACACCTACTCCAATAAGGCCCCACTTCTAGTAGTGCCACTCCCTATGGACCTATGAAGGCCATTTTTATTTAAATTACCACAGCTACCAAATAAATTAATGCTATTAATGTTGTTATTAGTGTATTCATATACTGTCACTCCTATAGCTACTAAAATGTGTGATGTAGGAACTACAAACTTCCTAAACCTTAAAATAATCATGGCAAAATTTAGACATTTTGCTGCATTAATTATTTCAAACAGCTCCTAACTCATTAGCTAATAATAGAGTCTGTGAGTCCCAACAGAGTTAATGTTCTGCCAAACCATGCTACTTGCAATCATCCTACAACGAGAGAATTGATGCTAATGACTCTCTGTTTTATTTCCTTATTAGTTTTTTGTTGTATTTTTATTTTGTCAAACATTTGGAACTAATTTATCTCCCTTAGAACTCTTGCTTGATGTGAATTGGTAGCACTTTATGTTGATGCCTCCTAGCCAGTTCTTGTTTCCTGTACACTCCACCATTTCTTTATAGTGTCAGTTTTACCAAGCTAAAGAATGTGCTATATCCTCGGCTTTAATAATGCCTTTATCTTCTAATTTTCATGTCTTGATGTTTAATCTTTAACCCAAACATGCTATATGTAAGATAAAATGGCCTTTTTCTTCAATGTTACCTAAGAGTCTCACTTAGCTCTGATGTGGGAGTGTCATATATCAATCTGTTGATTTCATTGGTTCAATAAAGAAACTGCCTGGGCCCTGATAGGACGGAAAATTAGGTAGGCAGAGTAGACAGAAGAGGATGCTGGGAGAGAGAAGCTGAGTCAGGAGTCGCCATGATGTTCCCACTGCAGAGAGACGCAGGCTAGAATCTCCCTGGTAAGCACACCATGGGATGCTACACAGATTATCAGAAATGGGCTAGTCTAGGTGCAAGAGTTAGCCAAGAAGAGCTAGCTAATAATGGGCCAGGCAGTGTTTAAATGAGTACAGTTTGTGTGTTGTTATTTTGGGCATAAGCTAAGCCATGCGGGCGGCCTGGTGCCGGAACGCAGCCCGGCCGCACAGCCCCGGCACTCCTTATTACTACATAGCTCCAGTGAAACAAATCAGAAAGCCAGGTGTGTTACCCCTACACCTATAATCCCAAGCTCAGGAGACTGACACAGGACTGCAAATCAGAGGCCAGCCTTGACTACAGAGGCTGGAGTGGGAGTTGACACCAAACCTGACAATGTGAGTTGGATCCAAAGGACCTACACAGTGGAAGCAAAGAAGTGACTACCTCAAATTGTCCCTGAATTCTACATATATTCAATGGTACACACACACACACACATTCATATGCATGCACATACACCACCGAAGGAAGGAAGGAAGGAAGGAAGGAAGGAAGGAAGGAAGGAAGGACAAAAGAGAGAAAGAGAGAGAGAGAGAGAGAGAGAGAGAGAGAGAGAGAGAGAGAGAGAAAGAACGAACCTGATTGGCGGAAGGAAGAAGGGAGAACAGAACTTATTGTAATCATCTTGAACTTGATTATATTTCTCACTTTACCTTCAATGTGCAGACAGATTTCTCTTGCCAAAAAAAAAAAATACCATTAACCGTTTGTGTGTCTTACATCTTTGCTGTGGAGGAAAAGATTTAAGTCCTAGTCACCTTCAAAGCTGAATTCATTCTCTAATTCTGACAAGGTGTTATTTTTCCAAGATTATTGTGTAGGGTACTTGATTTACACAACTATTAATAGTGATTTTTTTTTGTCCTTTCTTTTCTTCCTTCATTCTTTCTCCCTTTCTCTCTCTCTCTCTCTCTTTCATAGGCAAAGTCTTACTAATTCAAACTGTCCTCAAACTCACCATGTGGATGAATGGGCTTTTATCCACATTTATGTTTTCATGTAATGCTAACAATCACATGTAGAGGTCCTATCTGTGTACCAGGCAAGCACTCTAGAAACTTAGCTATATCCCCAGTCTATTTTGGTGACTTCTAATGGGGAAAATGCAGATGCATGATGTCTATTTAGTGAACACAAAAGTTCCTTGTTAAAATAAACAAATAAGTATATAAATAAATGTCGGCATTTTTATCTCTTTCTACTAGCACTACAACATATCCAAGTATATTTTTATAATAGATTATTCTTTTTGGTTTTCTCTGATACCCAGTAACCACACGCTTTGCTATATTTTTTCTGGATTAACTCCCCTTTAGAAAATATTGTCATCTCCTAGGTAGCCACTCCAGTTGACACTGACTTCCGCCTTCATCACTTCAACCATTTCCCCCCATGAGCCATCCTCAACACAGGTTGATGGGCTGTCTTGCATACACACCAAGTCCTCTTATCATCAGTTCACTAATTTTCCACATCAGTCACCAGAAGAGTTAAAGCCATTATGATGCCTTGTAATCCCATCCACCAGCTGATACCCAAAGTTCCCACCCTTTGATGGTCACCCAGCATCATCACTCTCTCCAGACACACTGATTGGCCAGTAGTTCCTCAGCCCCACATTCTCATCTTAGGAACTTTTGTGCTGGTTGCTTCTCATTCCTGGTTAGTCTTCTCCTCCATAAACATCATCCTCCTGTTTGATCAGTGCTGCCTTCTAAGAGAAGTCTTTCACCAGCCCTTGTTTTACAATGTGCCCTTACCTTACTATTCCTATTTTCCCATTTGGTGTTTCCTCTTTTTCTATGGAAAACTGATGCATTTATATGAAAATAAGCAAGGGGAGAATGGTGTTAGGTGGACAGCAAATACACCTTCAGAAAACTTCATTGTGGTTAATTAGTCTAAATTCGGGAGATATTCAAGTAAACAATGATGCATACAGCTTGATGAAGTAGTGAGTGTTTATTGGTGCCTATGAGGGATATAACAAATTTGGGGCATTGCAAAGAGAAATAAATAAGACACAATAAAGGACATCCAATTTTGTCTCTGATCACAGATAATAAAATAACTTTCTCCACTTCCTGACATAGACATATTTGCAGTCTCTTCCCTAACACTGAACCACAGACTTGCATTTAATTAGATAATAGATTCTGTACATTTGCACTTCCTGTAAAATAAAAGACCATCATTTTGACCTTTTTAATTGACTTAATCTGCCAAGATTCTGACCAAAGACTGTAACATTTTGACACTACATTTTGCAAAAAGCTTTTATATATTGAAGCTTGATCAAATTGAATAATATATGTGCAGGGACTGGAAATATGTACTTTGCTTAATATACTCAAATTAGCATAATTGGCCTAGAACCAAAAAGTGACTAGATGAGTTACATCTTTTGAAAAATATAGATATTAAACAGACCACTCTTTCATGTAAGATATAAACAATATGTGTGTGTGTGTTTATAATTCATCTGGAATTTATATGAATGGAGTCAAGTGGTAAGAAGAATTGTTAGAACCCAAAATTTGAATCATAAAAAAATGACTAATAATAGCATTGTCATTAGCATAAAAACAAGCAAATAATGTATATCATGAGATAGAAAGACAGTTAATTAAGAAGCCCTACAACAGTAGATGCATCTTAGTATATATACATAAATGAAAGAAGTCAAAATGGAATCAACAAATAATAGGGAGAAAACCCCATCCCCAGCAAGACATCTCTCACCACCAAACGAAACCTCCAGTACAAGGAACGGGTTACATCTAGTTGAATTTTTGACCAAAAGGATTACAAATAAATCTCTAAGCAAACCAGGCTATTGCTGGTGTTATTGGTTGCTCTACACAAAATAATGATAAAGCCCTTTTGCTGAAGACATTATCTACATAACTGATTAAATGTGAAAGACACGCTGCCTACCAAGAACTTTTACCCCTAGTGACTAGTGTGGATGGTACTGGAAAGCATGCTGGACACCAGCGGGAAAGGCAACACGAGCAAAGCTATAAACCCTTCAGTGTACAACGGTGACCTGCCTACATGATACACTGAAACAGTAGAGGTACAAAAATTGGGAAAGTAATCAACCATTATCTTACTGAATTTAACGCCTCTTTCCATGACCTGGAATTTATTCCTGGCACCGTTCTGGTGTCCAGGAACTAGGACTAGGTAGGTCGTGGACCTAGGGAAAAACAAAACACTGTTGTTCTGCTGAAGAAATATATCATGACTCATGATGTCATTCTGCTATACCCATAAGACAGAAGCTTCCTCCTGCAAGAGAAGTAAACAAATACAGGGATTCACAACTGAATGATGTTCAGAGAGTGAGAGACCTTCACACACTCAGTCCTAAATGGAAGACTTTCATCAAACCTCTCCCCTGAGGCATCATAGAACTTTGCAGAAGAGGAAGCAAAATGATTGTAAGAGTCAGTGGGGATGGAGATCACAAAGTAAACAATGCCTTCCAGACACAATAGCACTAATGCACAGAAAAACTCACAGAGACAGTGGTAGCATATACAGGGCCTGCACACGTCAAAGCCAGATGTGGTCACAGAGGGAAAGTGGACATGAACTCCCATTACTAACTAAAAGGCTACCCCCAATTGAAACTACTCATGAAGAAGTAATAAGCTTTCTCTAATAGAGACTCACTAAGTATACAAACCATGCCTAGGGGCAGCTATCCAGGAATGTACAGTCAACTCAAAATAAACTCAGATATTTTGTGCCATAATGCTTTGTCATGATCATTTTTTAGCCATACCGGTCCTTTGCTTATATATTATGGTTTCTGATTTTCAGTTTTTATGAGTTTTCTCTCTGTATGAGTGTGGGGGGGGGTGTGTTTTTGAGTGTATATATGGTTTTTTGTTTTTGTTTTCCTCTCTGTGTGGTTTCTTTGTTTACTTTGTTCTATTCTGGTTTCTTTTTTATTTGCCTGTTTTCTAAAGAAAAAGAAAGAAGATGTAGAGAAGCACGGGTGAGGAGGTGGGGAGGATCTGGGAGGAGATGAGGGAAGTGAAACCATGATCAGAATATATTTTATGAAAAGTAAAACGTATTTCCAATCTCAAAAACAGATTTAAAAGAAGAAAAACCCAAACTTGGGCTTCACGTTGAATTCTAATTACTGTCTAGGCGCTAGACCAATGCCATGTACAAAAGGCAGAGAGGAAGAAATGAAGGGAGGGAGGGAAGAAGCAAGAAAGTAAGGGAGATGTGGGAGGCAGGGAAGCGGGAAAGTTTGTAGAACATTTAAAATACATTTACAGTATTTATAAATTATCTCACGGAAGACTCAAGTAAAAAACAATGAAAGGCAAATAAAGTTCAGATACCAGAACCCCCGTATAGGGCACTATAATATATATAAGACAATCCCCATTTGAAACTCGAGTATACTTCCTCAAAACTTTGATTTTAAAAAAGGACAGTTTTCACCACTGCAAACATTGCTCAGGAATGTACTAGATTCTTTCTTTTGCTCTCTGATCTACCTGCCTAGCTAAATCTCATTGCTCATTCAATTGTATTGTGTGCTTTATCCTAATTTCAATATAAAAAATCAATTACAGATGCAAAAATGTTTATCGATGAATAGCTGCACTACATTTTTACACTCAAATTTTAATGCAAATTGAATTTTTCATATTACTCTCACTTTTTCATCTGCAAACAGAATTCTTTTACCTACTTTCTAGCTTATATTTCACATAGTTCCCAATGTTCTCCAACAAAAGTTTATATTCTGTCACTTTAAAAAATGTTACCTAATGTATATTACCTACTACTAATTCATTTATTTATTTATTAAAGATTTCTGTCTCTTCCCCGCCACTGCTTCCCATTTCCCTTTCCCTCCCCCAACCAAGTCCCCCTCCCTCATCAGCCCAAAGATCAATCAGGGTCCCTGCCCTGTGGGAAGTACAAGGACCACCCACCTCCATCCAGGTCTAGTAAGGTGAGCATCCAAACTGCCTAGGCTCCCACAAAGCCAGTACGTTCAGTAGGATCAAAAACCCATTGCCATTGTTCTTGACTTCTCAGTAGTCCTCATTGTCCGCTATGTTCAGCGAGTCCGGTTTTATTCCAGGCTTTTTCAGACCCAGGCCAGCTGGCCTTGGTGAGTTCCCGATAGAACATCCCCACTGTCTCAGTGTGTGGGTGCACCCCTCGCGGACCTGACTTCCTTGCTCGTGCTCTCTCTCCTTCTGCTCCTGATTTGGACCTTGAGATTTCAGTCCGGTGCTCCAATGTGGGTCTCTGTCTCCTTTCATCGCCTGATGAAGGTTAATATTCAGGAGGATGCCTATATGTTTTTCTTTGGGTTCTCCTTCTTATTTAGCTTCTCTAAGATCACGTATTAGAGGCTCAATGTCCTTTGTTTATGTCTAGAAACCAAATATGAGTGAGTACATCCCAAGTTCCTCTTTTTGGGTCTGGCTTACCTCACTCAGGATAGTGTTTTCTATTTCCATCCATTTGCATGCAAAATTCACGAAGTCATTGTTTTTTACCGCTGATTAGTACTCTAATATGTATATATTCCATACTTTCTTCATCCTTTCTTTCATTGAAGGACATCTGTGTTGTTTCCAGGTTCTGGCTATTACAAACAATGCTGCTATGAACATAGTAGAGCATATACTTTTGTTATATGATAAGGCCTCTCTTGGGTATATTCCCAATACCAAGAGTGGTATTGCTGGGTCCATGGGTAGGTTGATCCCGAATTTCCTGAGAAACCATCACACTGCTTTCCAAAGTGGTTGCACAAGTTTGCATTCCCACCAGCAATGGATGAGTGTACCTCTTTCTCCACAGCCTCTCCAGCATAAGCTATCATTGGTGTTTTTTATTTTAGCCATTCTGACAGGTGTAAGATGGTATCTTAAAGTTGTCTTGATTTGCATTTCCGTGATTGCTAAGGTCTTGCTTAACTTCCTTCAAATGTTCTAACTCCAGATTATAGCAACAGATTGAACTGGAAAAGTCTGCACAGCATTTGAGAATGCTTTGCCTAAGTTACTTAGCCCAGAACATAGATCTTTATTTCAACTCTGATATGTACATGGTTGTTTCTACATTAATGTTTTTTTTTTCATCAAGCCAGGGATCTACCTTTTATATTTTGTTCCACTCAGCACTTTGGTTCTATGCACTCATGTTTTATTACATTTTTTTTATTTAGAGCAGGATTTAATTAATGACTGCATACATCCTAAATGGTACCATCTTCGATTTATATTTGCTCAAATGCGTGTCGAATCAGTAAACATATTTTTGATGTCTCTGCTTCAGAAAAATAAAACCAACAACAACATGGTAAAAATCTAAAGAAACCTGTCTGAGTCCCATTTTTATATCCAATGGACATCTTTTATGTAAAGATGTAGGAGGGTAGGAAAAGAGAAGGGGGAGATCTAATATGGAGTGTGAACCTGAAGGTAAGCTATCACAGTAAGCCAAGGTAGGGACAATAGTAGGAAATGAGACTCAAAATTCCAGTACTTGCATTCACACAGATCACTCTAACATAATTGAAAAGCACATAGCTATGCAATAATGCGCAAACAGAAGGGTTCATATATTACAGTGAATCAATCAAATCAGCAATGAAATCTATCGGTTAAAAAAATAAGATTAAATATCCCTCTCAAAGTCCAGAGTAACTTCAATCACAGTGCAAGATACTCAGAATATGAATGAGGACAAAAACTAATGACTTCTATTTTGTCTATCTTCAGATCTTTATAATGTAGCCTAGTACCCCACTCCCAACCACATGCAGATTCTGAATTGGTGAACACATTTTGTCAATGAACAATTTAAAAATATATATTTTAAAAAGAAAGTTAACCAAAATATTTTCAAGAAAAAAAAATACCAAAGGGAAATTAGAACTATTGGTGTGTGGTGTTGTAATACTATATATAAAGAGAATATTTGTACATCACACACACATTCTTATTCTCGAGACTTCTAGCAGACGTTGACTGCTTTTGCATAGTCATCTCCAAACTGACATCCCTGTAGCAATATCACACTTCTGAATCTATCACCTATATCCTGGCCCTAAAGGCAGTCTCTTTCCACTCAATACTGATTTGTTGACTTTAGAGAGTCACGCCAACTCCTACCTCATTGCCAATCCTCAAAGTAGTCAGTCTTCATATACAATGATAATCCTGGAATGAGTTTGTCCAAGGACCACATCCAACAGAAATGCTGATCCTGAAAACTGACTTACTCAACAAATGATATCCACACTACTGAGGTGTCTGAACAAGGGGAATGCTTAGCTATTTATTCCCCAGTTAGCTAGTGCACAATTAGCAGGTGCTAAGAGAAAGCAGTTAACCAAAGGAACTTGTCCGCAACATGTTTCTCAGAAAAGGTAAAGCAGACCGTCTTAGGTGCTTTTTCTGTGCTCATACAGAATTTCTTTTTTGTTGTTGTTGTTGTTGAAAAAAATTTCCGCCTCCTCCCTGCCTCCCATTTCCTTCCCCCTCCCCCCCACTCCATTCCCCCTCCTTCTGGAGTCTGAAGAGCAGTCCGGATTTCTTGCCCTGTGGGAAGTCCAAGGTCCTCCCTCCTCCATCCAGGTGCAGGAAGATGAGCATCCAAACAGGCTAGGCTCCCACAAAGCCAGTTCATGCAGTAAGATCACAACCTTGTGCCATTGTCCTTGGCTTCTCATCAGGCTTCATTGTCCTCCATGTTCAGAGAGTCTGGTTTCATGCCATGCTTATTCAGTCCCAGTCCCGCTGGCCTTGGTGAGCTCCCAATAGATCAGCCCCCAAAAGATGAACATGGGATGTACTCACTCGTAATTGGTTTCTAGCCATAAGTAAAGGACATTGAGCCTATAATTTGTGATCCTAGAGAAGCTAAATAAGATGGTGAACCCAAAGAAAAACATATAGTCAACCCCATGGATATGGGAAGTAGGCAAGATTGCCGGGCAAAAACTAGGAACTTGGGGGTGAGGTAGGATGGGGGTAAGGGGAAATGGGGTGAGAAAAGTGAGAAGGGGAGGATGGGGGAAACTTGGGGAAATGGGATGGTTGGGATAAAGGAAGGGTGGATATGGGAGCAGGGAAGTATATATCCTAATTAAGGGAGCTATCTTAGGGTTGGCAAGAGACTGAACTCTAGAGGGGCTCGCAGGTGTTCAAGGAGATGTCCCCAGCTAGTACCTTGGGCAACTGAGGAGAGGGAACCTGAAATGACCCTATCTTATAGCCATACTGATGAATATCTTGCATATCACCTTAGAACCTTCATCTGGCAATGGATGGAGATAGAGACAGAGATCCACATTGGAGCACCAGACTGAGCTCCCAAGGTCCAAATGAGGAGCAGAATTTCTTTATAGTTTACTTGTTTGAAGATTTATTGAGTCATGATTAACATATAAAAACTGTAAATAGTTCTTATATACAACTTGATTGCATGTGAGGTAAGTATAAGCCCATGAAACCATTACCATAATCAATGAGATAAACTAACCCAACTCCTCTTCCTATGCTCTTCTGAAATCAAGTTTATAATCAATCCTTCTATACTGTCAATGACTCTCACTGTTAGAATTATGATGCTATGGACATCACCTTGCACCATCTTATAGTTCTTTTTTTTTAAAGATTTATTTATTTATTAAGCATACAATGTACTGCTGGCAAGGAAGGCACCAGGTCTCATTACAGATGGTTGTAAGCCACCATGTGGTTGCTGGGAATCGAACTCGGGACCTCTGGAAGAGCAGCCAGTGCTCTTACCCTCTGAGCCATCTCTCCAGCCCCCTTATAGTTCTTTATACATCTATTATGTTGGAAGCCTGATGGTGAACGTATGTTAGAAAACATCCCCATATCCCAGCAACTTGTTTCTATGTCGGTGCTAAAGCCAGACCAGGGCTATGCTGCCTTGATTCCAAGCTCTATACTAACCAGCAAGACCCCATAGACCAGCAACAAGGACAGTGATAATTAGGCTTTCAGATACCTAAGTAATTAGTCCATAGATTCATTTATAAAGTAAATATTTACTAATTCTTTGAGACTTGCATACAATATATTTTGATCATTTTAGCCTCTCTCTTTCAGTTCCTCCCAGATCCATGTGCTATTCTTTCTTTTTTAAACAGTTGAATCTGACTTGTGCTGTTTGTATATTCTTAGGTGTGCTGCCATCCACTAAACATGGTCAACCTACCATAGATCACTTCCGTTAGAGAAAAGGTCCTCTCTACAAGTAACTATAAATTGCCAGTAGTTCCTCAGCAAAACTGAAGAAGATAACAGAAGATGGAAAGTCCTTTCATGTTTCTGTGTTGATAGAAGTGATGTTATAAAAATGGCCATTCTAACCGAAGCAATGAGCAGATTCAATGCAATTCCCATCAAAATTACAACACAGTTCTTCACAGAAATTGAAAAATAAGCTTAAATTTCATCTGGAAGCATGGACGCTTTTTCTATATTATTTCAGGATATCCTAGCCCCACTCTGCCACTAAATATGACCAAGGCCATTTAGTAATTCAGCTCAAATTTTTGTACCTAAACTTCAAGGAGGAATATTGAAAATACTGACTTTTTCCAACCTTGAGGCCTCAGGTCTTCCTTTACAAGCAGAGAAGCCTTCCTCCTGGGAACATAGCTTGTGGTTGGAGACCCATGACAGTGGAAACTTTGACTAATACTTTTTAATGCAGGATGGTGACCTGATCATATCCCTAACCTGGCATAAATTCAGAGCAATCTGAGACATCATTTCCTTACTTCAGGGTTTTTAACTCTCCATGTGAGATAAATAAGAAGAGGACATTTTAAGCAACTTCTTCCAGAGGGAGCATATTTAAGCTTTAATTTGACTGATATCTTGCTTACGTATCTGTCAAAGATATACTTAAATTTCAAATGATTATGACATTTAAACTTCTTGGAAGAAACAAACACTAGCAGGAAGGTACTGATTTTTTTAAAAGATTTATTCATGTTATTTTATGTAGATGAATGTTTTGCTTGCATGCCTATGTGCTCCAGTTGTGTGCCTGGTACCTAGAGGTGTCAGAAGAGAGTGTTGGATCTAGAAACAAAGTTACTGGGAATTGAACCCAGGTCCTCTGCAAGAGCAACAAGTGGTCTTAACCTCTGAGCCATCTCTCCAGCCCCCAAAATACTGATTCTTAACAGTTTAATACATGAAAGGAATAGAAACAAGACTGGGCCCTAATGTCTTCCTCGGGGGAGATGGTGGAAAAATATGGCATCAATGACTCAGACACCAGAAGTCAGATAGAAGGCATTCAGCAGACTTGTTTATTTAAAAATGGGAAAGAAACATATATCTTCCCAGAACCCAGGCATTCTGATCCATTGACTTCCGTGGTTGCCCCTCATTGGCTAGGCATGATCAGTACCTCTGACAGCACCTGTTACTAGGCCATCAGAGAGCACTGTGTGGTCACCTCTCATTGGCTAGGCATAATCAGGACCCTGACAATGCCATGCAGACTCCAGATTGGCTTCTCTGAGTCTAGTAGGCCTTAACTTTCACAGGATGTTGCCAGTGGTCACCCGCAGCCTTGTTGAGCCCCGCAGCCCACTTGGAGGCCCAGGTCCTACTGAGCTTCTACCTGGCATGCCAGTAGCACAAAATGGAAGAACAGTGATTATTGAATAAATTGAGGAAGTCCCAAAGTAACAAAAGATTGGGTTACTTCTGCAAAGCCAGCTGATTTCGAAGATAAATACAAAAATATCAGTGCTAAATTTGCCAATAACACAAATGAAGAGGTTGGGGATGGCTCTAATACTGCTATTGTACTGGTGCATTCTGTTTCCAGGAACAGTTTTCAGAAAATCAGTACAGGGGCTAATTTCAGTAGAAATTCAGAGAGGTGTTATGTTGCTATTGATGTTGTAATTGCTGGAAGGGCCATTGGCCAGCACCTCTTCAGACTCCAAACCTACTGCTATCTTCCTGGGCCTGATTACTGCTTTATTTGCAATGACACTCACTGGCACCAAATCTCCTGGACCCCTTCAAGCTGACTTGTGCTGTTTGTATATTCTTAGGTGTGCTCAGTCTGTCAGCACCTCAGCCTCCATGCTTCCCCCCACCCCAAAGTGTAGCATGCTGTTCAGGATGCTGAGCTCAGCTACCAACTTTTCCTCCCTTGCCACTCCTAGACCAGCTTGTGCTTCCCCCATGTTGAAGTTCATTTTTATGGCCACACCTAAAAATGAGAATAACAGTCCCTTGTCATCTAGCTCTTCAACCACCACTAGTACTTCATATTCTTTCTTCTCTTCTTAAGTCCTCTGCAGCATATCCAACAGCAGTGGACAGCAACTGAGGTGATTCTTCCGGTGTTAATGGATCTTAAGCATCCTCCTCACAGTCCTCTACAGGAGGTTATGCCTGCCTGGTTATCTCTAATTCAAAAGCCAATTCCCAACCCCACCCCCCAACCCTGGCAAATTGATTTCTTTTTGAGGACTATTCTTCCGGTGTTAATGGATCTTAAGCATCCTCCTCACAGTCCTCTACAGGAGGTTATGCCTGCCTGGTTATCTCTAATTCAAAAGCCAATTCCCAACCCCACCCCCCAACCCTGGCAAATTGATTTCTTTTTGAGGACTATTCTTCCGGTGTTAATGGATCTTAAGCATCCTCCTCACAGTCCTCTACAGGAGGTTATGCCTGCCTGGTTATCTCTAATTCAAAAGCCAATTCCCAACCTCACCCTGGCAAATTGATTTCTTTTTGAGGACTAGCAGTCGATGACAGGTAAGAACCATTTGACAAACTAACCTAAAACAGGCGCAGTCCAGTTGCTGAGCCTTCCTGAAGTGGAGTCAACAGGACCTGAGCAAAGAACTCTGGCTCCCACTGAGCACCTATATAATAAATAAAACATATGTAGAAAGTTAAGGCCTGCCAGGCCAAGAGGAGCCACTGGAGTCTGCCTGGCACTGTCACAGGTTATGTTGGTGCCTAGTCAATGAAAAGTGACCACACAATGCTGCCTGAAGGCCTAGCAACAGGTCATGTCAGAGGTCCTGATCATGCCTAGCCAATGAGGCAAAACCATGTAATGTTAAGGAATTGGAATGCCTGGGTGCTGGGAGGGTATACAAGTTTTCCCCATTGTTAAATGAATCTGGTGCATCCCTGTCACTGGACTCCCAGCATATGTGTTATTGATGTCATGCCTTCTCACCCCATCCCTCAAGGATGACTTTAGGACCCAGCTATACTGAGGTTCTTTCTCCTAAAAACATTACCGTTAGACACATTGGTTCTATATTCTTTTCCTACTACAATTTCTCCAGTTACTAGTTTTCTCCTCCTTATACAATATAGTGTTTCCTTCTTGTGAATATTACTTTAGATGGACTAAATAATAATATTAAAATATTGCTTTCCCCATGAAAAATCAATAGTATATAAATAAAGAATCAAAAAGGACACTTAATGATATCAGCAAATTACTTTAAAAGTCAACTGTAGGCCAAGCAGTGGTGGTATACGCCTTTAATCCCAGGACTTGGCAGGCAGAGGCAGGCAGATTGATGGAGGTGGGTCTTGTATCTTATCTGTTGATTTCATTGGTTCAATAAAGAAACTGCCTGGGCCCTCATAGGACAGAAAATTAGGTAGGCGGAGTAGACAGAGAGGATTCTGGGAAAGAGAAGCGGAGTCAAGGAGTTGCCATGATGCCTGCACTCCAGAGAGATGCAGGCTAGAATCTCCCCGGTAAGCACACCATGGGGTGTTGCACAGATTGTCAGAAATGGGCTAGTCCAGGTGTGGGAGCTAGCCAATAAGGGGTTGGAGCTAGTGGGCCAGGCAGTGTTTAAAAGAACACAATTTCCGTGTAATTATTTCGGGGCATAAGCTAAACCATGCGGGAGGCCGGGTACAGGACATAGCCGGCCGCTCCTATTACAACAGATTGGCGCGCCAACGTGATGGGCTGAATCCACTTAAAAACCTGAGAGAGCTTAATTCTAAACAGAGAAAAAATAGGGTTTAACACAGAGTTTTGCTTTGTTGGTGGCGTGCCGTAGAGAGATTTCCTGGTTCGGCAATAGCAGCAGAAAAAAAGCTGCGTCATTTTAAAGTGCGGCTTTCTGGGCTGTGCCGCCATTACGATCTCTGTCTGGCTCCTGCGGGAGACAGAGCTTTTAAATGGAGCATTTGGAATAAACTGCTTTGGCTTGCTTGATGTCAATTTGGACTGCTGTGTGCCTGGAACTCTGCTTGGCTCAGGGTCACCAAATGGCTCTGGGCAGGAGCGGCTCAGCTCTGCCATACTGCAGTCTCAGGCAGGAACTACCGTAATTACCTTAATGACAGCTCACTTAAGGTTTCTACTGGGCAGAATGCAGACGGTACCGTATTAACTGTACAAGAAGCAACTTAAGTTTTTAAGAAGTGCTTAACATTTTAAAAAATGCTCCTGGATATTAAAAAAATTACAGATTCACAATAAAACAGATTCAGACAGACCACTAAATGAGTCACAATGTTGGATAAATGTACGTGGGCTTGAGAAAGAAAAAAATATATAGAGAGAGAAAATAAAGTTAATGCCTTTAAAAATAAAAGATAAAGTCTTTAAAGAGACAGAGTACAGATAGTTAAGAGAGTAAAAGAAATAAAGAAAAATAAGCCACATAAAAATGGAAAATTCACAGAGAGTCTGGATTATGTACATTGTGTTTTCTTTAAAATTTTTGACTGTGAAGGAGCTAAATACAGAGAGACATTTCATTACATGGGCTGCCAAGCTAAACCATAATGGATATAAATGTATGATTTCAAAATTTGGGTCTAAGGATATGATGCTTCGGAGAGGGTCTTCTTTTGTTTTCACAGAGGACCAGACCCTATGGATTGCGTCTACCCCGATTTGGTATGATAGACCACGCCCTCCTGAAAGGTTGCTGTGAACACCCTCAAAAAATTACTTCACTCAACTGCCAACTGAGATGATCCTGGCACACAGGTTGTACCATGAAAGACCTAACTAACGACGCCCCCGTTCAGCAGGAAGCAGTTTGGAGAGAAAACTGCGCCCATGTTCCCAAATAGGGTTTATAAACGTTTTTTTATATTTAAAGGGGGATATGATATAGATATAAATAATTTGCATTGATGTGGATTTTAATGTCAATTTTGTTATTTGTATATGTATTTCTGATCTTGATCAAGGTATTGTGATTGTGTAGTTCATTTAAAATGTAATGTATAATAGGAAATATAGGTTGCTAATGGATAATCATAAATAATAGTCAAGCTTATAGTCATGTTAGATTTTCTAGATATATAGAGATATATTTCAGTTAGATAAACATTCTTCATATCTCTCAAAGACTGCAGAATATGGCATTTAAAATATTTTAATAACTTAGGGTTTTTCATGACAATGAGACACGTCTGCTCCTGGCAGCACCAATCTACTTCAAAAGGAAGATGGGCATCGAAGAGGATCGTTATGGAGTTTGATAGCCATTTGGGCAAGAGACTGCTCTTGCCTGGACTGATGCATAAACTGGACACAAAGAACCCGCAGAGAGAGGACTGCTGAACTTGCCTAAAGGTGAGATGATCTTTCAGGGTTCCTGATTCATAAAAGAGTCTACGAGACATTCTACAAGACGCAGGACACAGCGGAAAATGACTGAACTGTCTTTGGAATTTCCTGCTTCATGGAACTGTCTGCTGGATACTATGGGCCTGGAGGCCGAAGATGGATGCCCCAACGGTACAGAGGAACTTTGGGTGACTGTCCAGGCAGCGAGATGTCTCTGTCATTTCTAGAGTTCTCTTATTTCTTGTTTAGTATTATATCCTTCTGGAGTCTTTGATGGAGTTGAAGAATGGATAGATAGTTATAGTTTTCCTTAGTTATGATAAAAGATAAAGTAGATATAAATATTGTAACTGTAATTCTTACTTGATAACTGTTTTGTTATATGTGATTTTACTATGTTAAAGTTAAAGCCTTTCTTTTTTGTTTAAACAGAAAAAGGGGAAATGATGGAGGTGGGTCTTGTATCTTATCTGTTGATTTCATTGGTTCAATAAAGAAACTGCCTGGGCCCTCATAGGACAGAAAATTAGGTAGGCGGAGTAGACAGAGAGGATTCTGGGAAAGAGAAGCGGAGTCAAGGAGTTGCCATGATGCCTGCACTCCAGAGAGATGCAGGCTAGAATCTCCCCGGTAAGCACACCATGGGGTGTTGCACAGATTGTCAGAAATGGGCTAGTCCAGGTGTGGGAGCTAGCCAATAAGGGGTTGGAGCTAGTGGGCCAGGCAGTGTTTAAAAGAACACAATTTCCGTGTAATTATTTCGGGGCATAAGCTAAACCATGCGGGAGGCCGGGTACAGGACATAGCCGGCCGCTCCTATTACAACAGCAGATCTCTATGAGCTTGCGGCAAGCCTGGTCTACAGAGTGAGTCCAGGACAACCAAGACTGTTTTACAGAGAAACCCTGTCTCAGAAAAAAAAAAAGTCAACTGTAACCTTTAAGAACTTGTTAGGATAGAGTTTGGGTTCCTCTAACAAAAATCTTTTTTTTTTTATTTTTATTGAGCTCTACATTTTTCTCTGCTCCCCTACCTGCCTCTTCCCTCCCCACTTCAATCCTCTCCCCAAGATCCCCATACTCCCAGTTTACTCAGGAGATCTTGTCTTTTTCTACTTCCCATGTACATTAGATCTATGTAAGTCTCTCTCAGTGTCCTTATTGTTGTCTAAATTCTCTGGGATTGTGGTTTGTATACTGGTTTTCTTTTCTTTATGTCCCTCAACCAAGGAATGGAAAATGTGGTACATTTACAAAACGGAGTACTACACAGCAGAAAAAAAAACAACATCTTGAATTTTGCAGGCAAATGGATGGAGCTAGAAAACATCATTTTGAGTGAGGTAACCCAGAGACAGAAAGACAATTATCATATATCTCATAAGTGGTTTTTTAAACAAAATCTTTTTATGTACCTCTAGTATTCATTAATATAATCTACTTGTTGTTGTTGTTGTTGTTGTTGTTGTTAGACAGGGTTTCTTTTGTGTAGTCTTGGGTGACCTAGAACTAACTCTGTATACCAGGCTGGCTTCAGACTCACAGAGATCCAACTGACTCTGCCTTGCAAGTACTGGGATTAAAGACCTGTGCCATCACCACTAGGTTTATAAGCTTGCTCTCCTGACTCTTAAATTAGAAACAACACTTGTCTGTGCAATACATAATAACCAGGTAATTGTACTATATTAAAAATACAAAATATTTCCCCCTAATTTTTTTTAAGCAATGACAGTCAATTGCTGAAGAGGAGACTGAAATAACCCAAAAGTCCAAGGATGGAGAAAGAGGCTGTGAAAATGCTGTCTTCTAGACATGGTAAGGCTATACACTCATGAATTCATGGCACCTCAGACTTTTCCTGAACAAGACCTGCATAAGATCAATTAAGCTAAAATTCCAGCACAGATGAAAGGAGAAGCTCCAACAGCCCCAATCCTTACTGAGTTACTATTAGCCTGTGAAAGCTGTTGAGAGAGATGGAGCCATTCTTCTTTGATGATATGGATGCTACAAAGTTTATCAAGCACCGATTGATATCCCCACAACCATGTACATATATATGAGCAGCCCTAGTTGAACTTAATGAGCTTCAACAGAGGAGGAGGAGTGAGAAGGAGAGAGGAAGAAAAGAGGAGGGAGGAACAAGGAATGAAATTTGGAGAAGATTATAGAGGGACTACATAAAAAGTGCGGAAAACAGAGAGTGTATGTATGAGTATATCTTATTCTATTTCATCTATGGAACTCTTAAAAACAAAATTATTTTTAAAATTACACATACATATATGTAAATGTTGTATATATTGTAATATGTGGAGAGACAATGTCCATATTCCCAATACCCAAGAGCAAACACCAATAATTTTCAAAGAACTTGAAATACACACATACACACACACAAATCTAAGTGCCATGGTTGTCATCCTAATAATGTCAGAAAACACTGTCACAAATCGGACAATAATTAAGACAATCACAAATGTGACCCTTTCACCTATTTTCTTTGAATAAGGTGTACTTTCCTGGGGGTCTTTTGTATGTTCAAATCACTGTTAACTTTCAGGACTGAAGGGGAAGACCTAGAAGGTGGGCTTAAAGAAGATTCAAACAATACAAACTGTCAAAAAGGAAAAGTTTATCTGTCAGTTTAAAAGAACTTAAAAGACGTTGTGATGCGAAGCAAAATTATCACTACTATTAATTGCATAGGCATATTAAAAAGACCCCAGAATGTGACCTTCTCTAAAACAGAGAATGCATGAAGAAAATGTGTCTTAATCTTCTATTCTGCACTTAAAAAAATGTCAAGTGTATCTATCACCTCAATTAACCATAGGAAAAAGCTGTCAAAATCTAATTCTTTCCTGACAAGGCATTTATTCTGAAACCAGCAGAGGGAGAAATAGGCAGCTGCATTAGAAAGAGACAAGTGTCACAGGGGTCTCAGCCTCATGGGGAGTCTTCCATGTGCATGGTACTGATTAGAACCCTGTTGAGTCTACACACTTCCATGCTCAGGGTTTCTTGACTCAGCCTGAATAAAACTAAGACTTTGTGGTCAGGTTAACTTTTGAGTTGAAACTATTACAAAAGGTGTTTTAGAAGCATTTTTCTTTAAGGAATTGTTAGAGCAATTGCAAAGATGAATGCCAATGGTATACTATAAGAATTTTGTTTGTCTTTATTGTTGTGAAAAATGAATGAAGAAGAAGTTTTTTATAAGACAAATGCTACCATAATTAAAGTTAACTGGGAGTTATCCAGGCACTCTGCTACATAGCAAATATTTATTGTGTACTTCTAAATAATCAAACAAAAATTGTGTTTATCCCAAAGACTGAAGACATGAGTTTAATCCTACAAGGTGGAAGGAGAAACTGACCACTGCAGATTGTCCTCTGACCACAGCATATGCTCAGTGCCATGAATGTAAATGCACACACACACACCTACACAAACTACATAAGATATAATTTTTATTTAGAATAGATTATTTTTCCCTCCCTGCACAATTTATTCTGATTAGTTTCTTTTCCCCCAACTTCTCCCAGATTGTCCCCACTTTTCAACCCTTTCTTTCTCTCTCTCTCTCATTAGAATACAAATAGGCATCAAAAAGAATGATAATAAAGACAAATAAAAATAAATATAACTATGACTTTTTAATAATAAAAATGTATGGACTGAGGAGCTTGATCAGCACTCAAAATGATGGCCAGTCAACCATAAGGACTTGAATACAGATCTCCAGAAAACAACCAAAATGCATGGTGGGCATGGTAACCCATCTGTAATCCCTGCCCTAGATGGTAAAGACAAAAGATTCTCTAGAGTTAGCTGGCTAGCAAGACAGCCCTCACCAGTGACCACTGTGTTTGAGAGACCCTGACTCAAAGAATATTGTGGAAGAGTGGTGGCGGATGATTCCTGGATAATGGTTTCACATCTCCACATGCAGACAACTTCATTAAGTGATCAATACACACGCATGTACTCACACACCTGCAAAAACATGCACACATGCACTCATATGCATACCACACACACATACATACCAGAAAACCTGGAAAAGTAAAAGAAGCAAAAACTAAAATGCAAATAGATCCTTCCCTCCAGGTAGCTATAAGCAGTAAAAATAACAAGACAGTTATATACTGCAGTAATATAATTTTTAAGCCAACTAGTCATTCAAAACTATCAATGTATTGTATTCAGTTGATATAATAGGACTTAGTATCCAATATAGAAATCATTTCTTATCTTCAGGTATTTAAAGTGAAATTAACTAAAATTACACTAAAAATTGACTTTCTCAGTTTTAGTAGTTATATTTCCAGAACTGTGTCGCCGTATATGGCTAACAGTTGCTGAGTTGGACGTTTCTATTTCTTCATTGAGAAATCTCACTGGAAAGAATTGAGTTGAACACAGAAATATGTCAATCTCTAGGGATATAGTTAAACAACTAAACTGAATCATTATGTGTAGACCAAGTAAATAGAAATTTGACATATTCTTAAGTTCAGATAGTAGGATATCAAACACAGGGAAACAGCACGACTTGAGTCTACAAGCCAATGGAATGGAATAAACAGAAAGAGGCAAGTTTAGGTTTATTCATTTATAATTTACTCCTTTACTTTTTAAAGAAACGCTATTTTTATTTTTAATTTGTTCAGATTTATGTGCATGAATGTTTTGCAGGTATGTTTTTACCTGTGCCACATGCAGGCTTGGCGCCCACAGAGGTCAAAAATGGACATCAGATCCCCTGGAACTGGAGTTATGAATGCTTACAAACCTACCACCATGTGAGTGCTGAGAGACTAACCCAGGTCTTCTGAATGAATAGCAAGTGCTCTTGACCACTGAGCCATCTATCCAGCCCTAACAATTTACTTTCAAACATAAGACAACATGCAATAAAAATAGAAGCTACATATTTTACTAGTAAATCTCCATGATTGGGAATGTGCATAACAGCATACTAATTTTAAGTTTGTCATGCTGAAAAGCATGTCCTAAAAAAATGCTATGCCATATGATTTTAAGCGATACACTGATGACATTTTTGTTGGAGTAGCTGCGTGTATTTTACAGACACGTAAAAAAATTTAAAAAATGAGACATTTGTTAAAGGACTGTTATCTTGCTTAGGAAGGTAAATGGTTTTTGTCCACATGGTATGTGACGGAAGGGAACATGAGGAGGTCATACACACGCACACATGTACATGGATGGCGTTTTCATCGGTCACTCTAACTCCCACTTGTCTTCCAACTGCTTTGCTCAGGGGATATCCTGTCCCTGCCTCCTGGGATTGTATGTGCTCCCAAAGCTTACTGATTCTTTTAAAGGTCCTGGGGCTCCAAATTCAGGTCTTCAGACTTGGATGGGAGCTTCTTGATGAATTACCCACTGAAGAATGGGTTCACAGCACCTGAGGCTGAATTCTTTACCATTGATGAACTATACACTGAAATAAGTTTACAGATAAATACTGTGTTGGAAGTGAGGTGGGTTTTTTTTTGCCATGTTTTATGGTCATGACAGTCATAAGCTGTCGGAAAGTCATCGAACACATCTTTAAATCCTTATCCACGCCTTCAACTCAATTTCTACAAGTTGACAGAGATTAGCTATTGGACTAGGGAAACGGCTCATAGGGTGCAGTATTTGCTATGTAAGTATGACAACCTGACTTTGGTCCCCAGCACCAACTTAAAATCCTGGTGCTGATGCAAGCATCTCTAACTCTGGTGCTGGGTTGAGGGGAGAGAGGAGGATTCTGGAAGCTGACCTAGCCTAGGATCCTGGAGTCAAGTGGAAACAGCAACCCCAATATGAGTGAGTGACCCTGTCTCTAAAATCATAAGGTGGAGAAGAGTTATGCAAAATGCCTGATATTGATCTCTGGTCTCCATATGCACACACACACACACACACACACAAATACATACACACTTATATACACAAGTGTAAACATAAAACTAAAACGTATCTATGATACAGGAAATTTAGGAAGGCCAATTGTAAGGGACCAAGGAGGAATGCATAGCATATCAAAATCACTTATATTTTTTTCAATCATTACTATTACTAGTGACTTCTGCAACCTTAATAGAACTTAAGTGTTCTAGGTAGGTGCTACCCAGACCTGTTCAGTGGAGATTTCTGCCCCATCTCTGTGATAACTGACCTTTTATAATTGCCCGAGTTTATTTCAATATTTATAATTTTAACAAGTTGTTTGCCCCAATTTTTTATTGAGAACAGATTCTTCTCTCATATTGTACATTCTGATCACAGTTTCTCCTCCAAGCTCTCCCCATCTCTTGTCACCCTTCTCCCCCAGACCCACCCCCTCTCCTTCTTCTTTTCAGAAAAGAGCAGGCCTCTAAGAGATAACAACCAAACATGACAAAACAAGATACATACAGTAAGACAAGGCAAACACTCTCATATCAAGGTAGGACAAGTCAACTCAATAGCAGGAAAGGGGTCCAAAGAACAGGCAAAAGTGTCAGTAACAGTCCCACTCCCACTGGTAGGAGTCCCACAAAAGCACTAAGCTAACAGCCATACCTATATACAGAGGATATGGTGCCGATCCATGCATGCCCTGTGTTTGCCATGTCCATGTGAGCCCTGTTTAGTTGATTCCGTGGACCATAATACCCCAAAAAGTTTTAATCTAGCAACCAAATTCATTGTGGAAAAGTGCAATCTGCAATTGGGTGCGTACTTTTCTTTCTTTTTCAATGTCCTCTTTTTGTAGCGCTGTATATCATAGCTAGAAAAATGCTGTCACTGAGCTATATCAGCATTACTACAAGATACCCTAATCTGAAGGGAGCCGTTGGAATCGGTTGCAATCGCTCCAAGTTGGAGAGAGTGCTGTGCTGGAACAGGGTGAAAGCAATAGCATCGTAGATGAGTAAATGAGTGCTGTAGAGACAAAACGGTGGAAATAGCTGGACTTGAAAAGTTAAGACAGAGATAGAGGAAAGTTGGAACTCGAAAGAAATACTGAAGTTCTCAAGTCTAGGTAGAAGGGCACCAATACATAGTGAGAAGCAGATGTTTGGGAAGAGAGATGATGGGTTTCATTTAAAAAATGTTGACTTTGAGGTTATGGCAAAAACTTCAAATCGAGGCATCCAAGAAATCAGTGGGAAGAAGGGCCTGGAGCTATGCAGGAAAGTCAAGAGGAGAGGTTTATAAATCACCAGCACATTGTTAATGATTAAAACAAAGATACCACATCAGGCTGCTGTTGGAGTTAGGATGGAAGAAAGAATTCTTTGGGAGCACCTCTCTGTAGCAGGAAAAGTATCAAAGGCTGTGGCCGAAACTGAAAACAAGAACGCAGAGATGCGGGTGAAAAGTCAGGGTATGCCCACAGAAGCCAGAGTACAGAAAGGTTAACAAAGGCCAGGCTGAATATCCATATTAACTGCTGCAAAGCGGTTAAAGAGGATGAGAACTGAGAGGAACCACAGAGCTTAATAACTAGGAATTACTAGTAAGCTCGGAATGAAAAGCTTGGGATGTGCCAGAAGCAGTGTCCAAGCTCGACATGAAGGTCAAGCACTGAGGCTTTCTCAGCAAGCTTAGGCACAAAAGGAATGAAGGAGAATGTGTTCACTGGAGGAGATGGCTGGGAAAAGGGAAAGTTCTTGCTTGGTTTTGTTTCAAACATACTTGTAGACTGAAAAACATAGCTAACATAAACAACAACCAAAAACAAGACAAACAGAAAATTCGAAGAGCTTGATTTTGAACCCAGTAATCTAAGTATGCACTGCATATGTTTTCATGTATTAGCTGAAATTAATTTTTAAAATGTCCTAGAGGAATCTTAGATCTCATTTTTTTTGTTTGTTTGGTTTTGGTTTTTCAAGACAAAGTTTCTCTGTGTAATAGCCCTAGCTGGCCTGGAACTAGCTCTGGTAGACCAGTCTGATCTTGAACTCACAGAGAGCCGCCTGCCTCTGCCCCCGAGTGCTGGGATCAAAGGCGTGTGCCACCAACCTCAGCTTAGATCTCAGATTTTGAGAAGGGGAAAACTTTATCATGAAATAAAGAACTAAATATTGCTGAACTCTACAGGAAATTAACATCTAAAGGTAGCTGTTGAAAGTAGTCAGTGTTAGAGGGTCTTGATATCCACTAACTTGTTAAAAATCGTTTGCTGAACTATGTGTCAGATATACATTGTTCTCCAACCTGGTAATACAGAAATAAAAGAATACAGGATACGGGGCTGACAAGACGGCTCACTGAGCAACAGTACCTGCCAGTGCCCACCACCAACATTGAAGAGCTAAGCTCTACCTCATGGCTCATATGATTGAAAAAAAGAGTGCAGTAAATTATTCTCTGACCAACCTCTACATGTATACCACCACATGGGTGCCCTCACATGCACACATACATACATATACATGTATACATACATACATACACACATGCATGTATACATCCATAAATGTAATAAGAAAGGAAGACAGTAACCTGAATTTATTGAATGTGTTTTAAAATGAGGAGAAAGAAATATAATTGACAAGCAAAAAAGATGGCAGAGGTCAAAACAGAGGACACAATAATATATAGAAATGGAGAAGAGTATGAAAAAATAATAATCCAAATCATTTTAAATAATGAAATGGCTTTGAAGGAAATTAATTTGTATAATAGAATAGCATATGGGTAAGGAGGCGGCTCTTTGGACACAGAGAAGGCCAAGAGACCTCATCGAGTTTGTATAACATAGCTGAAATATAAATGTAGCTGAGTTAGAAAACAATATATTTATAGACAGAAAGACAGATAGGTGAATGGATGGATGAAAGATAGATAGATAGATAGATAGATAGATAGATAGATAGATAGATAGATAGATCTCAAAATGGGAACAACTTCAGCCTGAATGGAAAGTGACAGAGGAAATGATATAAGCTTCTGAAAGGATTGGTGTCTTCGGTGATCAGGGGTGTCCAGAATAGATTTGGATGTCTGTAAGAATTATTCTGGAAGAGTTACAAAGAGCTAAAGAACATTGGATAGAGAAACACATTCTCCTTGTTGACAGAAGTTTCTAAACGACTAGGTGACTGCATAATGCAGGGCAACCGCCCCTTCACAGCCTGCAGATGCTTCTAAATGACTAGCTGACTGCAGACATCAGTTCAGGGCAGCCTCTAGTCCACAGCCTTTAACTATTGGCCGGAGGATCCTATCCAGCATCCTTGTGCAAACGTGTCTGGACACTGATAACCTCGATCTTCAGACTGAATTTCTCCAAAAGAGACAAAACTATTCCAAGGGACATTTCACTTGGTCGTTGCATTTTTAATTCAGTACGTGCAAATTAGAATTCCTCAAAACTCCTTTATGCCATCTCTAAATTCATTCCTCCCATTTCCTCCATTGTAAAAATTTACCTCATTTAGTGGTGCCTGAGACAAAAACTAGAGGGCATCCAGATTGGTCTATTATGTCCCAGAACTACCAACACTCAGCATGTACTATTAGGATCAAATCCACAATACTTATTTAATTCAGTGTCAGTTTAATGTACCTGGTGAGAACTGCCTCTTAACAAATTGGCCTGTTTCAGTCTTTGCCCCTCTGTGATCTGTTCACTAAGAACCAGGTAAATGAATGTTTTTCAAAAAAAAAGCTCTACAAAGAATTGATATTGCTTATTTTTTAAACGTTTGACAAAATCCAATCAATTAAGCCATAACTGTCCTGAGTTCCTTGGTAAAAAATGCTTTATTTATGTTTATTTAGTTCTAATTTGATGAATACACAAGAGCGTGGTGCATGCTAGACATGTGATCTGCCAATGAGTAATATTCTCATGTCGGAAAGGCTTTAATCGAGCTTTTATGATATTAGACCACTTAAGTATTATTTTTCATTTACAACTGGCTTTTTTTCAAATAATTTTGTCTATCTCATTCATTTTTTTAAATTTACAACCAGAAGATTGCTTGGAGTTATCTTTTATTTTTTAAGTTTGATATTTCTATGCAGACAATCCATTTTTCTCCATTCTTATGTCACACCATACAACTACAAAGAAGCGGATATTGTCTTGAAGGAAACAAAATACTGAGGCTAGAGTCTGATGCAGATATGATTTGCTATAAAGAAAACAATAAAAAATATGTCTTTGCTCATAAACACATGTGTGTATATTCAGGATGCATTTAACAAATAGAGTTATTAGGGGGAAAAAAAGCTATGTAATATTTGTACTACATCTGTTCCTTATTATGATTGAGCTTTTCCTGGTTTTTTCTTAATTTGCCTATATGGATATTATCTTTAATCATTATTTTTAAATATGTTATTTTTGGTTTTAGCGATGTGCTTGTGTGGGTTAGAGTAGATGCACAAATATGTAGGTTTTCTCGGGGGCTAGCAGAAGACCTCAGACACCCTCCAGCTGGAATCATAGGCAGCATCTAAGCAGCATCCAACATGCATGCTGAGAACCGAACTGTCCTGTCCTCTGCAAGAGCAGCAAGCATTCTTAGCTGCTCAGTTCTTTCTCCAGCCCCAGCTGCTCTTTCTCTTAATCGGCTGGTTTGGCTTAATGTAGCTTCACTTATTTTATTATTTTCTATTTTCACTGAGTAACATTGACAATAACTGCTTCTTCCTGTGACTTAAACTGACCTTGCTGTTCTTTTTCCTAGCATCTAGAAGAGCTCATGGTGACTTGAACTCATCCCTCTTTTCCAAAACAAGCATCTGCCATTACATATTTCCTTATTAGTACCAATTCTCACACATTTCAGCAAGTTGCATTTTTAGCTTTTATTCATGTTAAGATATTCTCACCATTTGTTCTATTTCTTCTTTACCTCAGGGTAATATAAAAGTATAATCACCATGTGCCAATTGTCTAAGGATTTCCCAATACCACACTGATCCCTAATTTAGTTCTTATGTGGTCAGAGGACATACTATCTATGACTTCAATCCTTTCAAACAGACTAATACTGTTTTAGTGCCCAGAGTATGATCTCTTTTGCAAACTGTTCTGTTACTGTGTACTTCTGAGAAGAAATATATTCATACCAACTAGAGTGATTTATGGAATATCATTATGGTCAGATTATCTGACAGTATCGACTAATTTTCTCTATCATTACAAGCTTGTTCTGTGAAATATTGAAGATTAATATAAAATGCAACTTTTTGTTAAGATGGCAGTTGTTTATCTACCATCCCTTTTATCTTTGATAATCTTTTTGATAATTCATGTTTTTCTTAAATTTGTTCATACAATTTATTTTAATCAAACCCCCCCCAACTCTTTCCAGATCTTCTCTTCCCCAACTTCCTACACATCCAAATTTATGTTCTCTCTCTCTCTCTCTCTCTCTCTCTCTCTCTCTCTCTCTCTCCAAAAAAAGAATCATAAAAAGCAAGAAACAGAAAACAAAAGACACCCAAAAATACCATTCATGAGGTTGTGTGTGTGTGTGTGTGTGTGTGTGTGTGTGTGTGTGTGTGTGTGTGTGCGTGTTAGCCAACTACTCCTAAATATAGGGCCTGCCTTGGAGTGTAGTTAAAATTCCCAGTAACACTCCATTGGCAAAAACTGATTCTTTTCTTGCCAAATGTGATCCCACTTCTAACCACAAAGCTATCTACATTATCTTAATTTATCTTTAAGTAGTTTTACAGATTGAGGTCATGTTTATAATTGCTATATCTTTCTATACTGATCCTTTTAGCACTATGAAATGCCTACATTTGTCTTTAGTAATAACTGCAAAGCCTATTTAAATCAATGTTAGTACAGATATTCCAACTCCCTGAATCAAATAAATTTCTGTCATTTCACTTTCAATAAATACTTATAGTGAACCAATGAAACCCAGTGTTTCATCTACAACAGATCCTATAATGACTGTACACATTTAACACTGTTATCTAGTTGGATTTGTCTCAAATGAGCTATGTGCCATTTTGTCTTTATGTTGTCTTCTTTTATGTTAAACTACTACTTTAAATTAGGCAACTTAATTTTTTCCTTATTATCTATAGGCATTTCTATAATGAATAAGTTGGTAGAGTACCAATCAAACATGAAAAATTGAGTTGAAGTCCCAAAACTCATATGAAGTTTTCAGACTGGGTAGTCCATGATTATAACTCCAGAGTTAGACAAACAGAAACATACATATCCCTAGGACTTGCTTCTCAGCCATTGTGAAATATTTGATGAGTTCAAGACAAATAAGAGACCCTATCTCAAGAAAAGGAGAAGAAAAAAATGAACTAATATGGACAATGCCTGAGGGCCAATTGAAGTTAGCCTCTGGCTACCATATACACGTCCACACAATACACACACACACATACACACACACACACAGAGATTTACATATATACACACATATTTCCATACCCACATATTTGCATATGGACACATATTTACATTGCACACACACTGAAGAACTTCCATTTGAGAAAATTTTTGTTTCCATTTCTCTTCTAAATTTCATTTCTGTTCAAGCATTAAAAACTCGTTCTGTCTGAGCCCATTTTCCTTTCATTTGTTGAATAATCTCAAAAGCACCTTTAATGTCTGTGCTAATTTAACATCTGAGCTAATTGTAATCAGATTTCATTAAATAATTTCTTCCTGCACATGAATCCATATTTCATTTTATTTCTCTGGCTAGAATGTTTCCCCTGAAAACTTGTCATGGTAGGTAGGATATCTAGACTACCACAGTGAAGTACATCAGACTAAGTGGATAAAATAACAGAAATTTATTCTCTCAGTTCTGGTGGTTATAGTTTAAAGATGAACATGCTGGCTAACTTGATTTCTGGGGAATGTTTTTCTGTGGCTTGCAGAGGGCCTTCTTCTCTTTACACATTTGCATGCCCTTTTCTCCTTTTCTCTGTACATCTGCAAGGAGGAGGAAAGAGCTAGCTATCTGTTTCACCTTCTAAGAAAAACAATCCTATGGGATCAACACTCGCTCCTGGCTGTCTTCAATTACTGTTTCCTTAAAAGCAGTAACTTCCATCTCTAAAGCTCAGTGAAATATAGCATTTCAACAGATATAGAGCAATGGTCAATGTTAACACATTGGCGGACGAAATGGAAGGAATGGAAAAGTAACCCTCTGACTACTTGATGACTGTGGGAAATAACCCTGAGAACAGAACTATATTGGAAGTTGAGACTTCACCAGAAGAAATTGTGGGTAGATGAGGCCTAAGCATTCTGTCAATAAAAGGTATTCTGCATAGAGACACTAATGTCCTTCTCTTTTTCTTCAGATCATCGGATTTGGGTCCTAGTAAGAGACTAACTCCTGTGAACTAATACTACAATCCAACTCTCCCATGGTGTGGAGAGAAGCTCACATCACTGCCAAGCTTTCTTGGCTTCTAGTTACCACTGGTTTAGCCTGCCCCCCTGGTGTTCTCTTCCATGCCTATTTTGTTTAGGCATCTGCCAAGGAATTCAGCTGAGTTTATATACTCAAGATTATGAGGCTCACCCTTTTGGTGGTTTCTTGCCTGTAAGCCCCCCCTAGTAAATTTCTAGTTGGTCTTCTATCCCATAATTCTGCCCTCTAATAAGCTTCTGTTTTCTACCACCCAGGTTGTGTGCAGACTATAGGATTCACTCAACCAAGGGGAAACTCCAACATCTCACCAGAAGCAGTTATGTCTTTCACCAACAATTCACATCTCCTCTCTTCCTGCCTTTTCATGAAACTCTCTGGATTAAATGCAGGCATCACATAGACTAGTCATTCAGGGATATAGATGGATTTTATCCTCAGTGTTTTTGGATTTCAGGTTTGTTTTTTGTTTGTTTTTTAGTGTCCTTGCTTCTAATATTTTACCATAGATATTCAATGACTCCGCTCCTCTGAAATTGCATCCGTCAAATTGTCAGCAACAAAAGCCACAACTCTTTCCATTCTACCTCAGACTGTTAATATTTCAGTAGGAAAATGGACTTAAGTTGATGCCTGCTCTTGATTTCAAGGCCTTTAGAATTACTGATTTGGATTCTTCTCTAGTGTCAGAAATTGTATTCTACAGAAAGAACAATCTGATTACACACATTTGTGCACATGCACACAAACACACATGTTTTGCACATATTACCACCTAAAAATACAAAGAATCATTTTCTTTCAAATATAGTGGAATTCAATATCTTATGAGATTTTATATAATCCACATTTAGCTTCATTTAGATCTGGCCTCATATATTTCTAGTCTTCTTCACTATGCTCCAATGTGAATACTTACAATCAATAATCATATATTAAAACTTATAAAAAAAATAGCCCATTTCTTTCTTGTGTTTATCATTAGGTTGCCTGGTCATCAGTTTTACTCCAACTTTCTTCTCCAAAAATATTATGAATTTGTTTTCATTCCTTTCCTTCCACTTTGCAGACCATGAGTCTCGGAGAATATGGACAGGCTAACTAACCCTCTTTCCCAAATACATCAGAGGAGCAGCTGACTAACAAATGAGAATTTAATCTCCTCTCCAGGTTCTATGTCAAGAGTGGCACCATCAAAGATGTGGTAGCATTTGAGAGGTTCACACGGCGTCTGAGAAAGTTCCTACCACTTTATGAGATATGAGATACTTTGGGGCAGTGACTTCCTGGCCTTTGGAACATGATTGGCAGAGGTACCATAGCTGCTAGAACATATCTTCCAGTTACAAAGTAAACTGGACGTAATGGATGTTCCGTTGATACAGAACAAAAGCTAACATAAACACACTGGCAAAGGAAATTTAACAAGGAGATGAAAATAAGAAAAATAAAAACAAGTTCCTCCCTATTATTTTCACTGTCTCCCTTTCCCGGCAAGAATGCCATGTTCAAGGTAGACACACTATCTTGTGTCTAAGTCTCCAGTGATCCAAATGGGTCCCAGCTTCAAAAGTGGTGTCTTTACTGAAAAAAAAAAAATTAGACGGACATCCCAACTTTTCGAGAAGGGGTTTTAACAATAACACTTTCTGCATTAAAATAGAACCCCTAGGCATAGATTATAAAACTACTTCTAAGAAAGAAATGTTAATAATGCCATGTGAAGTCCATATTGTTCAGCTCATCACTTCTTTTCCTCCCCACCATTCCTTGGAGGCCCATGCTCTCCAAGATATTTGTATATGCATTTTCACAGCAGAAAGGGTTCTACCACTTGAAAATTAATTTAAAGGTCATTGTTTCCATCACTCAAATTTCTGGAATCCAATCTGTTTACTTGGAAGAGAAACAAAATATTATCATCTTACCATTCATTAGTCAAAAGACTTGCATTTTTAATAAATGCTATCCAAGTGGGCTTTTGGGAACAAGCCTCTGCAAATTAGCACTGGATCATATGCCCATGAAACCAAACAAATCGTTTCGATAACACAGAACTGCTTCATGTCGCTAGCGTTCAGCAGCATCAAGTGGAGAGTTCATGAGTGAGGAAAAGGCTAACGTGTGCTTTGCTGGTTTAATGGTTTACATTTGCCTGATTAGACTTAGGAATCTGCCATCCAAAGCACGGCCTGCCACAAAGCTACAGGCCAGTTCTAAAAACTGAAACTTGGGGCTATTAATGGAACGTAAGTAAAGTAAGCAATGTGGACTTTTCTCAGAACATCTTCAATCTCAAAAACTCTTTTTTGTCCATTAAAATTGCAAATACTGCAGAACAATAAAGGATGCAAAATAAAATTCACCAAGACACTTAGCCGCCCCCCTCAATATCATAATCACCACATCCTTTCTGTACATGCTGCCTAGGATATCTACGCAACCTCCACTGAGGGAGACTCGGAGCGTGACTGGTGCAGGAAGACTCAGCTTCCCCAGTGCAGCTCTCTGACTTTCCTCCTCAGCACCAAGTCCTACGACATTCCTGTGAGCTAAATATTTCTCTTCCCAATAACAAGGACTCGGGGCAGGCTAGACTTGTGAAAAGAACACACACCGTGCAAGATTAATTGTGCCTCTATATAAGATCCTTCCCCTTGGCATTGGCTCAAACAACCAGATCCACCCTTCCCCCATTCACTCCCCCACTTACAGTCATCACCCGGTTCATTTTTTTTAATCCCGGGAAACTGTGATCATGTTAGTGCCTCAATTAAAACAGTGAAAACAAACATGGGGGCAAAAAATTATTGTCGAGGAAAATATTTTGCTTCTAACTTCATGATTCATTCAATAACCAAGATTTAAGAGTTGCTGACTTGAAAATATTAAATGACTTTTCAAAAAAAAAAATGGTATCCCACCCTCCCTAATTCGCTGTCTTATAGGTTGATTTCATACCAGGCCAGGATAATTTGGTTTTCAGTTAGCCTAACATGGTGACAGAGCTTAGTGACAGCATGATTCCTGAATGTGACAGTAGCGAGATGTCACACACAGTGAGCTGAAATGCCAGTGCTGTCCTGTCACTGCTAACCACTGAAGCATCTAAGCAAAGGTCCTTGGCTACCACCAGAAATTCATGTCCTGGTCCCAAGCCGTTTGTCTGTAACACCTCCTTAAACAAAGGATTAAACTAGACTCTTGAGAATTACTTTTTTATTTTCCAGTGAGGAATAAATGCTACAGAGCAGAAAAACCCACATTAAACAAAGTCAGAGTAAGAAAATATTGCCCAAATGCAGGAACCTCTGGACTGAATTCCACACTGGAAACCTACAGGTTACAACATGGAACTGATAAAGGTCTCCTTTCTCAGACTGATATTTTGTAGCACCTTCCCCTTGATTCTCCATCAGAAAATTTATGTAAACCATAAGTCTCTTTAAATGCATGTTATTAGTAATAGTAATATGCTTTCCTATTTTAAGTTGGCAGATGAGAGTCGATGGAATGGCCCTGAGTTCCTTCCCTAAGGCCCACACAGGAGAGAACTAATTGGCACTAGTTTGTTTCTGTCCTCCACACATACACTACACCACACATATATGCATATGGACACACACACACATGTGTATGCATGCATACATTCATGAACACAAAAACACTTTTTACTTAATGTAAAAAGTAAGATGGCATCCAAAAAATTGACTATCCATAACATCCCCACCCAAGTACTGAACAAGCAACCCAAAAACTGATTCCACAAGCTTTGGTGCATCAATGTGTAGCGGTCCTACTGGGTTTTACTACTTAACAAACCAGCTCTGCTGATCGCTGGAGTATATTGAAGATTCAGTCAGGGAAGAGTCAGGTCAAGGAACTCATCGAGGCCAGTTCAAAGACACCGTGTCCCAAATAACGACAGTAAAAGCATCCGTAAAGACGACCCTGGATTACTTCAGGAAAGAAGGCAAATGGTATACCCAGTTATAGTCACCTAGTAGTCAGAAACCTGACAACTTTTTTTCCACAATAAGATGAGGTGGCCAGTGTTGGAACTGTCAATTTTTTCCAAAGACCTATAAGAAATCTTTTGTAGCGAGAAGTCCATGGCGGGAAGAGAAGTCCCACTATTAGGGACAGTCCACAATGAAAGCCTGGTCCAGGAAGTGTTCCCAATATGTATCAGAAAGAAAACAGTGACTCCTTTCTAGCCAAACCTCCGGTGAAAAACTGATTTAACTTCAGCTCCCAAAGAGTAGCTTTGGTGTAGACTGCCACCCATATTGAGAGTCAAACACTGACCAATCAGGACCACCCTCATTTCCATGGCAAGCACTGCATGGTGGAAACCCTAACTGAGGAGAAGGTAACTTCCAAATAAAAATTTCTATAGAGTGTTGTGACTACGTGTGATGAAACTAGAAATGGGACCATGAGAAGAGGAAAAGAGGTTTCAGAAATGTTTTAGAGAGACTAGCTGGCAGCCAGGTGATTCTTTTATTGCTGCCCATGCCCACTTCTTCCTGAAAGAGTACTCGATAGACATATTTTTTCTACTCTGGCCTACAATGAGTGGATTCATTCACCCCCTTACCAAACCCCATCACATCATCAACAATGGTAGTTCCAAAAATAAAATTTTATTAGTCTACCCTCTACCTCCATTTCAGCCGTTACCACGGGTGCACTTAATGTCTATGAACATGAATCATCAAGAACTGCCTGCGAGCTCCCAGATGCTCAACTCCAATTGCATTCTCTTCAGTTCTTCTTTCATCACCCACTTTAGGTCCAACGTCACCCAAAAGTGCTCAGGCGCTGGCGTCTCTAGCATTAATATCCTGCTCTCTGACCACAACCCCCAATCCTTCCAGCGTGCCTGCATATTTTTTTACCCAATTCCCACTCTAAACTCATTGGCAAGATAGTCAGTGGTTACATGTGTGGGCCCTTAAATCAGGCTGCTTGGACCCACACCCTCCTTCAGTCACTTCCTAACTGGGTAAATGTGGGCAAAGGCCTCAATTTTCTCATCTAAAGAAAATGGAATTCTGCTTAACCCAGTGGATGCCTGTAACTTTCCGAACATGTTTGCAAAGAGGGAACTAAGATCATTCAGTAGATGAAGCCCAGTGAGAGGGCGGCACACGGTAGGTTCTGACTGAATAAAGGTAACCTTTTGCTTACTCATTCTTACCTAGGCTTATTAATTTTCTCCTTATTTCTTTCATAGCTAGCCTGAAATCTGTGTTTTATTGTTTTCTTTTTCCCATATAACATATGATAAATTTAATGAAATAACTCCTCTGTCTGATACCAAGACTTTGGAAAAAATGATTATAGTGGCATTTCATTTGTATTTTAATAAATAAAGCTAGCCTGAAGATCAGAGAGTAAAGCAGTCCTACTGGTCAGCCTTACAGACCAGGCAGTGGTAACACACACCTTTAATCCCGGTAGCCACACTAGAGTTACCATAGAAACCATGTGGTGCATGCCTTTAATCCCAGTGGTGCAAACCTTTAATCCCAGCCCTAGAGAGGATTATAAAACAGGAGGAGACAGCCCATTAGGCACAGTCTCATTCTGACATTCCTGAGGCAAGATTGCCATTTTCAGACTGAGGTTGAGTTAAGAGTCAGTGGCTGTCTGCTTTGCTTTTCTGGTCTTCAGGTCGAACCCCAATAACTCTCTGAGTTTTTATTCATCATCCATCAAATAATAGGAAAATATTTCACTGCGACAATGAACACAACCATAAATTGAATACTTTCTGAAGCAACTGTGCTGTATCTATTGCTCGAAAGCCTTTTAATTGTCCATTACTAAACAATAGCTCTAAATAATAACCATGTATACTGCAATCTTTCACCATGTTATTCAAACATCCTCTATTATCTCCTTTCTATAAAAAAAATTAAAATTATACTGCTTTGAGACTTCTTTTTCTATATGAATTGTCTTTCTTTTCCATTGTATTTTCACACTCCTTTCTCAGATTTTACCAGAGCTTTCAGAACACTTAGGGAGACAGCATAAATGGGAGCCTAGAAGCAATATCTTTAGAAACTTAAAAATTATAAATTAATCTAATGGAACCTTCTTATTCAATTCAAGATGTGGCAACACCTACCAGATTTATTATCCTAGATAAAGCAACACCCACCTTCTAAATGACAGAAATGAAAGATATAAAATGAGAAGGTTTGAGAAAAGGATTCCAGTCAGTAAGTGCTAGCTGTCCATGAGACTTTTAGAGTTCTCAGAGAGGAATTCAGGAAAGAAGTCCAGAGTCTCCCTGAGGCAAGGGGTCAGAGGTTGAGGGCGCACCTGCTAGAGCCCATGGAACAATGACAGAGGGAAGAAAAACACTTAGAATCAAAACTATGAAAGTCAACAGAGAATCTCCTCAAAAGTTACACAGAGAAAAAGTGTACGTGTATGAGGAAACTATCCAAGGCAGGGAGAAAACTCCGGGAACATTGCTGACACTAACACATTATCAGGGGGCCCTTTTCCCAACAGGCAGACTCACCAGTGATGTGTGGGATGCTCAGGAAAGACCGTCCCAATAATGAGGAAAAACTAACCCTAGACTGGGTCAAATAACCCTGGAACAAGTCATACATGGAAAAGCCAGAAGCAGCAGCCTAATTAATTCACTTAAAGAAAGTTAATTAATTTGTTGAAATAAACACCGGAAAGAAGCTCAAGAATAATTATAGGGAATTGAAATTTTTTCTGAACTAGAAGGGTAAATTCTTACTAATGGAATCTGTTGATCAAACCAACCAACACTCAAGAACCATGCCAACATGAGAAGAGTAAATAGAACTGTGCTAGAATGAGCAATTTATGTTAGAATTATGAGACCGTTAAAATGTTTATAATTATACTGTGAACTAGAGATAATAAAGATATAAAATATGTGCCCAAGTCTAATTTATAAAGATTAAAAATGTCACTAATGAGGTATTATCAATTATCAGTAGATGAAACACTGTAGGAAAATATTAGCAAATTGGAAACATAATTAAGAAAATGTTAAAAATCAAAGAGAAAATAATATAAATATTACACAGTACAACTCAACAGTATGAAACATTAAGAAACCTGAACGCAAAAGTGTGAAAGAATATTTGTGGAACACTCCAAGCAACACCAGACTACACACTCTTTTCAAAAGCAGAGTGTTCGCCAAAAAAAAACCCTAGTCGAGCCATAAAACGCGTCTCCAAAACTCATAAAAAAGTATGTTATTTGACCACAATGGAAATAAGTTAGAAATTAATAAAGATATCTGGAAAATCTTCAATTACTTAAAATATTGCACTTGTCTAAACAACCCATGAGTTAAAAAAGATATAAGGAAAATTAGAGAAACATTGTAAAAAAACCAATATGGCAGGAAGTCTATGTCAACCAAGAACTGCATCTTAAGTCTCTGTAGCTTGAAAGTGAGTAGAAAAGTTTGAATTCAGAGATTCTTAATCATTCAGTAGATATCAGTCAGATTCCTTGCAAAAGGTATAGATGTGGCAATCTGACAGTTCATCTTAAAGTCTGACCCTGGGAAAACACTCTATTTTTCTGGGCCTCAGAACAGCACGGGCACGCATACATTCAGCTCACTCCCATCACAAAATAAACACCACCAAAGCCTTTTCACTCAGCAAACCCATTTTTGTTCTTGTTGCATTCAGTGAAATTTTTGGAAACTGTTATCTACACTTGCTCTATCATCATTTTACAATTTGCCTTGTTCCTCCGCCATCCACCAAAATCATTGCACATGGACCAACCATAGTCCCCTCATTCTCAGCTGCCATAAAGACTCAAGTATCTTGTTTGCCATCTTCTATACCCATATTATAATCATCCCCTGTTGACAGCCTGCCCCTCTTAGGCATCCATCATAGCCAATCTCTTCTTCCCTTCCCTGGCCTGTTTATTCTCCCTAACAGCAGCTGGCTTTCTCCAGCTGCTAGAATGAGTGGACCAGAACTTCTGTTTCATCCCTGATGTAAACAAAAAAGAAACAAAAATAAAAACAAAAAAGAAACAGTCCTGCAAAGTTGCATTCATCCACTGTGTCAGAGCTGCTCCAGGCTCCAGTCTCATAGCCTTGGTCAGCGTCCACTGTTTTGGAGGTGCTCCAATCTCGAGTCTCATATTGTTATTTTAGTCACTTTTCTTCACTGATATTTTACTCATGTTCCTAAAATGTCGATTTGGTCCTAAAACACATTTCTCCATAACAATCAGGGCAATCATTACCCCCTAGCAGAATAGGTGGCATTATTTTCTTTCGGATCTTACCTACCTTTCTAGTTTTGCTTCTCATATCATATGCATTCTCTCTTTTTAGGTAACAGCCACCTAACCCAGTCACCATTCCTCTACCTGAGTTCTATAATTACAAGTGACAGCCACCTAACCAGTCACCTGCCTCTAGCAGACATGACTGTCTTGTAGTTTGCTAGCTCCCCAACTTTTTGACTTTCGAAATTCTCTTCATCTCTAGACATAAACAAAGGACATTGAGCCTCTAATACGTGATCTTAGAGACGCTAAATAAGAAGGAGAACCCAAAGAAAAACATATAGGCATCCTCCTGAATATTAACCTTCATCAGGCGATGAAAGGAGACAGAGACAGAGACCCACATTGGAGCACCGGACTGAAATCTCAAGGTCCAAATCAGGAGAAGAAGGAGAGAGAGCACGAGCAAGGAACTCAGGACCGCGAGGGGTGCACCCACACACCGAGACAATGGGGATTTTTCTATCGGGAACTCACCAAGGCCAGTTGACCTGGGTTTGAAAAAGCCTGGGATAAAACCGTCTTGGGAAAAAACATAGAGACAATGAGGACTACTGAGATCTCAAGAACAATGGCAATGGGTTTTTGATCCTACTGCACGTATTGGCTTTGTGGGAGCCTAGGCAGTTTGGATGCTCACCTTACTAGACCTGGATGGAGGTGGGTGGTCCATGGACTTCCCACAGGGCAGGGAACCCTGATTGCTCTTTGGGCTGAAGAGGGAGGGGGACTTGACTGGGGGAGGGGGAGGGAAATGGGAGGCTGCGGTGGGGAAGAGACAGAAATCATAAATAAATAAATAAATAAATAAATAAATAAATGAAATTCTCTTCATCATTTAAACGAATCGGTTAGGTCAGTATCACCTACTCTTTATCACATGCATATTTAGAAAATACTAATAGCAACCTTTCCATAAGTGTTCATCATTCCCCTGACCTCAGTATTTACCCCTACATGGTAAATAATGTTCCTATTAGATTAGGACCAGAAAAGTACTATTACTATTACATATTCTAGAATGCTCTTAAAATTTCATATCTAAGTTTCAATGAGAGCCTCTCACATCAGTAGTTCAGTAAGTCCCTCCTACTTGTCTACCTGTGGCCAGGAGAATGTCTGTGCTTATTGGGGTCTCTGATTAGCCCAGGTCCCATTAGCAGGATGTTCTTATCATGCACCTCCATGGCATGGGAGCAAAGGTCATACAGAGTGAGGCACAGGAAAGAATTCGTGACAAACAAGAGATAAAGTTATATCTACTGACTGTCTCTAATGGCAGGCAAATATTAATAAGCATAACACACCTTAGAACTATAAAACTATGACTACCTTCAGTGACTGACAAAAAATCCCTATATTTTTTCCTTTAGTCTAGCATTTTTTTGAGTATGAAATTGCTTTCAAATGAGTGTACATTTGTTGAGTGAATACATGACGAAGACCTTTCCAGAATATTCTAAAATATTGTAGGCCTAAGTCATTAGGCGATACAATGTTGACACTTGAGAGGAAACCACCCTGAAGGAGAATTCACAAGTATAATAGAATTTTCTCAAAAATTCTAAATTAAGTTGACAATGTATCCTTTTTATTTGTAAGTTTTTATGTCAATGTGACATTGAGTCAATGATAAATTGTTCAGCAGGAGATCACATGATTGGATAACTTCTGTAAATATGTATGGAACTTGAGAACAGACTCATTCAGTCTGCTTTCTCATTCACAAATGTGTGTGGGCCCTGAGAATGGATTCATTCAGACTAATTTCTCATTCACAAATGAAAGATTAGTCTGCGAACTCATCTTCAAATTAGACTTTTCTGCAGAAATTATAAAATTTCATAAATTAAAATTTATAAAAGTCTTTGTCTCTTTAAAATCTCAGGTGTGTATTTCACTTGATCCTGTCATCCCTTATGTGTAACATACATGCTCAAATTAAAAATAAATTCTCATTACTCAAGAAAGGCACTCAAAAAGATTTAAATTAAAGCCATTTCTTCCCAAGGGTGCTTTCTCAATTCCTTTGTCTTGAGTGGTAGTTCAGAGGTTGGGTGAAGACATTAGTGCATTAATTACTCAATTAATTAATTAATTATTGCCCTCATATATGTTAATTTTAAATGTACAGATTCTTAGATAGTCAAACAGGAAAGAGAGCATTAATGTGACAGACAAAATAAAAAAAAAGAATTATAGAAAATTAACATATATCCAGATGCTTGTTCCTAGAGCCCAAACACAAAACAACCAACTGTTGGATCCATGACAAAGTAGGGTGTTTTAAAAGCAGTGTTATAAATTATCACAATGTGGAGATTAACAAAATTCTGAAGATCTTAATAGTACATAAATAGGTACTTGGTTGCAGAAGTAGATGATGGGCTTAGAAAAAAAGAACAGCAACTCCAAAGGATGTCTCCACTGATGTAACATTAATGATGTCTCATAGAATATGAGATTTTAAAATAATCAACATTTTAAATGAACTCAGTAGTTATTAAATTAAGTGGTTAATATGTTTTCATAGCTAATTAACCTTCTAATGGAGAAAGTTGGAAATCCTCATATCTAATGCTGATTTCTCTTGGATATAAATGATTAATGCACTGCATTTGACATGGGAAATGACAACATTATTAGATTTTTTCATTATCTAATAAAGTTTATCATATAATTATTCTAAAAATGACTAGCTATACAAAGTTACACCTTTGTAAGTTGCTCATCAATATATTGACCATGGCCGTCATCAAGTGGAGAAATGAGGCTCAAGTGAACGGTTCTGTTGGTTTTCTCTTTAACCCATATCTGAATTTTCTTCAATTAACAATAATTTTGACAAAACACACTAAAATGGTTTTGAAGTTATCAATCTTCACTATTTGATTGAAAAGCTTTCTATAACTAGTAAGGTGTAGTTTTCCATATTGGTTACTTTCCTATTGTGATAAAATACCATGAATTAAGATTTGTTTGTTTGATTGTTTGTTTGGTTGTTTGGTTGTTTGGTTGGTTGGTTGGTTGGTTGGTTGGTTGTTCGGTTGGTTGGTTGGCATGGGTTTTGCAGTTTGGGTGGGTCTTTGGGGCACACTGTGCTCTAAGTCTCTATGTAGTTTCTCGATGAAACTAGAAAGACTAAGCCGAGCATACAGGAGTCTTTTCCAGCCACCTGTTTATAGGACTGTACTTACACAAAAGAATATAAATGTTTTCTGGAAATCTTTAAAGTGATTTAAAACCAAGTTGTATTTTCTCTCTTCTTTTTCCATATATCTATAATGTCAGATATTTTTGCCTTATTTAGATAAGTTCATAATTCAGAGTAAAATCTGTGGTATGCTTCTAGTGATTGCTTACATGCCACTTGAAATAGAAAAGCAAACGTAAATAGTTTCCCCCATTTCTTCTGGCTCCATGTGCATACCCTATGAGCCTTTAAGTGTTCTTTTGAAGTCTAAGTGAAGTAGGCAATACTCTGCACACTGATAACATTTTGAAGCTGTCTGACCAATTATTGCATAAAGATGAGCGTTTCACTTAATAAAGCCTTACAGTAACACAATTTGTTACACCATAATTAAAGATGGACACATCTGTTCCATTTTAATTCAAATCCCTTTGAACATAATTACATAAAGCTGCAAGAAAAGAAATTTTCAGTCTTAAATATTTGCAATAGAAAAAAATCCATTCTGTCCACAGAGTCTACATGGTCAAAGGACAATTTGTAAAATGAAGTCAACTAGATGTCTCTCTTCTGTATCAAAGCATGCAGTAAAGCTAAAGCCCCAGATTAAAGAACTCTCCCCTTCTGAAGCCACAATTAGCTAAGGGAAAGGAGGTGAAGGACAGTCAGAAAGTATTACTATCGCATTCCTTATAGCTCTACCTTTAGTGTTCTCTTAGCCCACAGACATATTTTGTAAAGCAAAGAAGAAATATTAAAAATAAAAAAGAAAATAAATATAAGAGCTATTCAGCCTTGGTGTGTTACTTGAATTTTTCTAATAAGTATTAATCTTTACGTCATGATGATTTTATAGAGGATTTCCAAAACAATAAGAGCCTTCTTATAAGAGACTACCTATCATAGCCAGATATTTTGTAACTTAGTAAAATCTGATGTTTAATTAAAGAAAACAGAGGTTAAGGAAACACCATTTCAAAATGAATTCTAAAAATCCAATAGCTTGCATTGAGTGGCAAGCCATGAACACAAACATCTCTGAAACGCAAGCCATTCCTCTGTTTTATTTACATCTCTGTACCCTGAAGATGGCTTAATGAGGAGATGCAATCAGTAGTAGCCAAGCCGTGAGAACTTGGAGGGAATGGGTGGCACTAAGATTTATATAAATATTTGCAGAGGCCAGGAAGAGCAGATGCTCCACTAATCCAGACAATGTGTGCACACTTGATTTTAAAATAAAATACAACAGTTGAAAGCCAAAATGCAATTAATCAGAGGAAATGCTTTAATCAGCATCTTCTGAATCTTTAAAACGGCTGAAAAGATTAAAGAACCATAAATGAAATGAAAATACAATATTTGAAAGGAAATCAGAATTAGTCTATTCTGATATTTTTTTTTATTTCAGATGTGGATAGAGCATGGAAATAACATGCATTTCAAATGGCAACTAGTGAAATTTGCTGGGTTTGAGGCACTAGATAAATCACCTAAGACGTGCTGTGTAATTTACAACGTGGTAATGATAGCTTTCCCTTCACCATTAATTTATTATGGGAAATATGTAGGCTTGCCATTATTGCCGATAGATTTAAACACCTATCATCCTAACAATGTGAGACAATGTTTAAATAGGTATTGATTTCATATTAAAAGGCTACATGTATAGATTTTTATGTTTAAAATTTTGCATGTTAGGAATTAATATATTGAATCCATGTAGCTATCCAATTTGTTTTATATAAAGCAAAACAAATGTGATTAGCTTCAAATTCTGGGCTCATCTCTTCTACACTCTAAGCTAATGTTTTCTGCCCAATATTTGATGAGCTGCTCAATATGACCCCATAATTAAGGTTAAAGTTTAGGAAATAAACAGAGGGTTTTAAAGTAATGTCTCAACAAAATAAAAAACACATGTTTTCATTGAAAAATTCAAATATATAAACTTTTAAATCTCAAAGCATTAATCCTTTCCACAAAGAAAAGTTTATTGGTGATGAAAATTATTTCATATGTCTTACCAGAATATGATAAACAGATATTAAAAGGATGATGACCCTGTTAGGGGAATGAGATTCTGCTTATTCTAAGAATACCTTCAAGTATAACTTGAAATTGGTTGCAACTCCTATTTCCCCCAACCCCCCCAAAAAAAATCAGGATCTACTAAATTTTTACCTCAAAATTTTGAGTGTGTAGGATTGATAAAAATAAATCTTCCATGTATAATCTTGCAAAAACATTACAGAAATTGTCCTTATGGAAATATCAGAAGCCAGAATTTCTTATTGTGTACCATCCTGTAAAGAAACATTAATAATAGAAAAGAGAACTGATTGACCTAAGAGAGTTCTTCTAAAAGCTAGACTGGGGAAATAAAAGCTTCCATATAGCAATTTCTGTTATGTTCTATCATCGACTACAACAGTCTACCAATTGCTAATGCAATCAAAACAGACAGGATACACATAAACTTTATTTAAATGAAAATCTCTTCAAATCCAAAATAACATAGTTTTGACAACCAGATTTAACAATACCAAGTCACTTACATGGTTTTATACAAACCTCTACTTAACAAAAAATAATAAATAAGAGCTGAGAAGATAACAATTCTCATAGTATTTTTGGCAAATACATGAAGAGGTGAATTTGGATCCCCAGATAAAGCTACCCACCTACTATGCATGTGCACGCACACACACACACACACACACACACACACACACACACATACACATACACACAAATAACAGATGTGGTAGTCCACACTTAAAATCCTAGCATCAAGATAGGCAGAGACAAGAGGATTTCTCAAACTAATTGATAGACAATGTTGTCAAAAAGGGACCTTCAGGTCTAGTGAGAGATTGCCTCAAAAGGTAATGTGGAGGGTGGCAGAGGAACACACACATACACACACACAGAGAGAGAGAGACAGAGAAATGATAAGCAAAAATGCATCAGTGTAAGAGTGATTATAAAACAATACACTGTTTTCAAACATACCAAATTTCATACACTTAGTGAAAACAAATTTCATACACTTAAATAAACGATGATGGTCTCAAATACATGATTTCCAGAGAATGAGCATCATCTTCAGACTGTTTTTCTTATGAATAGAGTGATGTGGGATTTCTCTCTGTATGCTGCAATTACCACTGATTAATAAAGAAAGTGCTTTGGACCTATAGCAAGACAGAACTTAGCTGGGGAAGGGGGAAACAAACTGATTGCTGGGAGAATGTAGGAGGAGTCAGAGAGAAGTCATGTAGCTATGCTGGAGACAAGATTCTGACAACAGACGCCGGACTTACCAGGTAAGCCACAGCCACATGGCAATACACAGATTAATGGAGATGAGTTCATTTAAGATATGAGTTAGCCAGAAATACACTTAAGCTATTCGCCAAAATGTATTGCTAATCATATGGTTTCTGTGTGATTATCTTGGGGCTGAGAAGCCAGAGAACAAACAAGAGGCCTCCATACAACAACAGAGTCAACACATTAGGTCTTCATACGTTGATGCCATAACTACTAAGTTTGGAAACAACTCAAGGTTGCCTAATTCCTACGCTGAGTCAAAATTCTGGTGCTGATGAATTAAAAGGTTAAGACACCTCTTGCTTACTGATGATAATAGTGCAGATATGTGAATTAAGTTACTATGGAATACCAAGAGATATGAGGTATTTGACATAGCTATTTTAGTCTTATCAGTTCCTATCTGACAGTGGAGGAAACAGGTATTCACAGATGTCCCCTGAGATGCCTAGAGTCACAAGCAGCGCATTGCAAAACAGAGATCTAGATTTGAAAAGCTCCCCTCGTCAGGTACTAGGGTTAGTCTGCACTAAAAGACTCCAAAGCAAGTGTCTTGTTTATACATCTTTCACAATTTCCTTTATATTGTTTTGTATCAATTATGGCTCAGATAAACATTTAATATATATTTTACTACTTTATTTTTTTAAAAAATAATCTGTTTAATAAAAATTACTCCAATTATCTCTATTTTAATGTAAATTTTAATATAAAAGTCTTGAGATAATTGGTTAGTTTAGTTAAATATAAGTCACTTCGTAGATTTTATAAATCTCCTATGGGTTTCTAAAGTTAATTGAGAAATAAATATGCTTCCATATAAGTTTGCAAAATGAGAAGTGGTGTGCATGTAAGTTTTAGGAAAGATTAACAAAACCTGATGCAATACACTAAATTTTCTGATTATCACACATTGGTTCCGATGGGTTAATTATAAAATTGGCAAAGTCTTCAAGATGTGGTTTTAAACAGCTATGTATAGCAATTAAGTAAGACAAAGGCTCATATAAATATATACCATTGAGAGTCAGTTAAGAGTACTGGCCTAAGATAAAGCTGCTCAGGTAACACAAAGTGTAGTAGCACAAAAGTTGTGAAAGTCACCAACCACCATCTGATGGGATTAAGGCCCCTCCATGAGGTGGAATCTATGTCTAACGCTGCTTAGGTGGCCAAGAACCTGAGACTGGATAGGCCATGGGTCTTGGGGGGAAATCCAATACTACTGTCATACTAAAGAAACACTGTAATCAAAATAACTCCTAGTGACATTCTACTATAACTATATATTACCACCATCTTATTCACCATCAGAGAAGCTTCTTCTTGCAGTATGTGGGAATTAATACAGAGATCCATAGCTGGACAACGTGTGAGAGTGAGAGATCTTGGAACACTCTGTCCTAAATGGGAAGTCTTTATCAAACCCTCCCCTTCTGAGCTCAGGGAACTCTGCAGAAAAGGAAGCGTAAATATTGTACAAGCCAGCGGACATGAATGATACCAAGAAAACAGTGTCTTCCTGACACACCAAGACAAGAACCTATAGACTATGGTAGCATGTACAGGGTCAGAAAAACTCAAGCCAGATGGCTCGCAGCGCAGAGAGGGGAAGTGGACACAAGCTCCCACCCCTAGCCAAGAAGCCATCTCCAACTGACAACAACTTACAAAGAAAAATATTAGTTTTCTGTAATGAACTCTCACTGAGTACATAAACCACACTTAATGGTAGGTAGGCCCCATTCCCAGCAGCATATGGCCAACACAAAACAAACTCAATGATCTTTTTCTAGATTATTTACTCAAATTACTTTGTTTGGGTATTTTTTAATCTTTTTATTTTACTTATCTTCTGCTTATTATATATTATGATTTTCCAATTTGTATTTTACGGGCATTTGTGTGTGTGTGTGTGTGTGTGTGTGTGTGTGTATTTCTCATGCTTTTTAAATTTTTCCTGGTTTAATTGGTGTTTGTCTGTTTTCTAAACAAAGAAAATATGGAGTTGAACAGGTAGGGTGGTGGCAGGCTCTAAGAGAAGACCAAGGAAGGAAAGCTATGGTCAGAATAAGATGTATGAGAAAAATCTATTTTCAATTAAAAAAAAATCAAAAACAAAACCCCAGAAAGTTGCTGCAGTCACTTAAATTTCATTAGTCTTTCAAGGTGGTTTCAAGGGAAACCACCAAAGCCTAATCAAACCCAGCCTGGTGACTGGCACTTGAGTTTATAAGAGATAAAGAACCCTCCACAAATCCCAACCGGACCAATGGCTTTTTCTCACAGTAACACTGAGACCATAGAGAAACAGGGACGAGATCTGGTGCTCACATGTGTGTCATTCCGAAGAGTAAAGCAAACTTTCAAGTAACCACTATTCTTCGAGTATGACAGTCAATCACCATAAATCAAAGTCAGTTGATTTCTAGTAGTCTCTTCTTAGAAAACACACAATTTTAACAAAATAGAAGAAAAGCACGCACACCAGAGGCAATATAACCAGTTTTCCTTCCTAGATATTTCCCTTTTCCGCATCTTAGTCCATTTAATCATACTCCTAAGTACTGCTTCACACTCCATAGCAGGCAATTAAGATTTTGTAAGTATTCAGAACATACATCTGTGTACCCATTTCTTGTAAAACAAAAAAAAATTACTTAACTGTAATTCATACTCTCAAAGAGTTGTAATTACAACTCTAAACCTCTTGAACCCAAGTGCTTCTGTGGTGCATTTGAAATACAATATTCCATCCAGCAAATTGAAAACCATTCAGTGCCCTCACAAATAGCAGAATGTATATACATTTTTTTCAGGTCCAATTTATATCTAAACATATCTGCTTTATATTTCAAGACAGAAAATGGTGAGTGAAGACAGTTACAATCATGGCCCAAAAGATCAAAAAGAAAGGAACAAAAAAAAAAATACTTCAATAGATCAAAATAAAGTGTTTCTCCACATAGGAAAATAACCATAAGTTCTCACCCCAATAATTGGGAACTGTTCTGCTTGACATTCCTTTCAACCAAGAATTATATGGTTTGTCAATGTTCACAGATTTATGAAGAGTACTAAATGAATATTGAAAATAGTTTAAGTGAGGAGGATTCAGAAATTCCTCCAGTACTTTTTCCACCCTGCTCTTTATCACTACACATATATCAGTTCTCATTGTACACTCTTTATATAGAGTGTATCAGAAATGGGCACAGTTTTGAACATACTTGAATGTCTTCCTTTGATATCTGTGGGGAATTTGTTCAAAGATTGTCATAGGTATAAAATCCACAAATTCCAGTCTCTTATAAAAAATAGTGCAGCATTTGAATACAACCTAGGCACATCCTCCTGTCCACAGTAACATTTGTAGATGATGCATCATACGTCATAGCACATAAGTGCTATGTTGATGATTATTTCACTGTTTTGTTAAGGGAATTTAAAAATAAAATTTTGCCTCTGTTTATTCAGAACACGAACAGTTTTTCAAAAATCTTGTTCTATGCTGAGGTAAAGCACAGATAATAAACCCACTTTTAGTCTGCCTAATGAGAACTTATCTCTTAATCACAGAAGCAGAGACCTGAACCAAGGATTATTCATTGACTGGCCTTCAGTATATTCATGACAGCAAGATAAATAAAACCCTCACATATGAACAAACACATAAAAACTCAATGTTTCACAACAGAGACATAGTTAATGTGAGACATTCTTGATAAACATCTTTTTGGAAACTTACCACACTGTAGCTGCTGAATGGTTCTTTTCATCCCTGTAGCTGTGGGTGACCCTAGGATCTTCATTTAATATTCACTGGTGATGATACCTGTGGCTGAGGGTCTCCATTACCCCATTGCTTTTGTTCTTTATGTCAAGAGAGCCTTCCTGTCTACCCTCCCTGATGGTAGATGAGGGTGTGGAGTGTGAGCAAGTGGTTGTTTCCACTCCTACCCTAGGTATACTTCACAATGGGAGATGAGTTCCAGAATCTTGAGTTAGACATTGGAATGTGTGTTCTCATGGAAATAAAATCCTAGGTAATTGAATTGTCTCAGACAATGAGTGATGTAATCAAGCCAGGTTATAGTATTTGGTAAATCAGGTTAAACAACTTCTAATCACAATTGGTCTTATTGAAAAATGAATTATCTAGGTTTAAAACAACTATAAGAATAGTTTTTGCGAAACATCATACCCATTATTTGAAAAGTATCTATACATTAAAAAATGAATAAATTAAATTACTATGTAACAAAATCATTGACTTTTACATAATTTTAGTGAGCATACTTTTCAACTATTACATTGAAAATTGATCAAGTCATGAACAGCATAGTCAAGATAATATAAATAATATATGAAATATTAAGTCCCTAGTATGGTTGAATAATTTTTAACTTCGGTTCAACCAGCCATTTCAGTTTTTGTTTGTACTTTTTGTTCACAGACCTGATGGCATTGGACAGTACTCTTTATCACATATCTTGTTTTTACTTAATTCCCTACTGTACTATAATAACATAATAATAACACATTAACAAAAATCTTTCTCACTATTCATGTTATTCTCATTATTCGCTATTTTTTCTACTTAAACAAGGGAGAATTCTTTAAGAAATTTGTCTCTATTTCCAATTCCTATCTCCTTATTCTCTCCTAATTCAACTCTGAATAAGCTGTAAGTCCATCGTTCTACCACATCTGTCCCTGCCAAGAATTTTTTTTTCCAGATTGCTCAGTTCAATGGCCTGCCACTGACCTTGACTTCCAGCAATGTTTGACGCAGTTTGTGTCATTTTTTCCTTTCCAGGACACGTTTCCATTCTTGGCTACACTTCTAAAATTCTATCACTTCTACTTCATTTCTCAGGTATTCTATGATTTTTCTCTGATTCCATTATATACTTTAGCATTTTAAGGTTGTTATTCCCTCATCCTGTGATGTCTATTGTTTCTGACGGTAGATTAGTGATTTTTCTCAATTATCTTTTCCCAGTAGGTAATAGTCACTTTTCTCTTGATACATTCAAGGTCTTCCTTTGCTGTTGTCTTTTTGGAAATGTGTCTGTGATTAAAAGTCAAACAGAGTTTGATTTCTGTCTAACTTGGTCTGTGTGTGCTTAGCCTTTTGAGCTGATAATGTTAAGTATTACACCAAATTGAAGATGTGCTCATCCAATTTTTTCATTTAATTTTTCTGCCTCGGTCTCATCCCTCTTGCCTGTGGGATCTTTTGGGTTTTGCATAGAATATTAAATCAGTTAAATTTTCTGAATCCTTATTTTCTCGCTTTATCAGACTCCAACACTTATTATAATTTTTCAAGGTTCCTAGTTCCTTCACTATCATTCTGCTACTAATGTATCCATTGTTTTCTTCAACTGAGATGCGGCTATTTAGATACCGAATTTCCATCTGATTCTTTTCCATATTTTCTTGTTTTCTATTGAAATTATCCATCTTAGCAGTTAAAAACATTTTTCACAGTGATTACAATTAAAATAAAGACTTTTCATCCTTTTGAGCTGATTCTGAAATTTGAGTTATCTTGAAATGGTTTTATTGTTCTGATCCTTTATTAAGATTGCCATTAAGGGATCTCTGATTATCTCCTGACTGTCATAAATATAATATAGTAGAGATTTTTATATATGATTTTTCAAGCATCAGTTATTGGTTTATCAGACAGTTTTTTTTTTAAACTGGACTCAGACTGTAAGCCCTGTTCCTCCAAAAGTAATTCAAAGGTTAGTGAACCACTGCCCCAGCTGAAGATGTTCACTAATATTAATGGACCAAGTGTTAGTCACTAATTTGGTAGCATCTGTAGGCAGAGACCAGTTCACCGCTCCTCTGCTTCTCTGTTTCCCAGCTCACTGTTTATAACCTGCAGTGACTCCTAATTCTGTCTTCTGAATCTTCAGACTAGAATTAATAAAATTTTTCTATTAAAGTTTTAGACACATTTTTAAGAAACTCCTAAAGATAGTATACACACAATTTCAAAAAAATGAGTAATTGACACATGAGAGTTTCTTCCTATATAGTTCAATTTTCCTCCATAGTCTGGCAAGTACATTAATTTCTCAGGGTTTTTCAAGAAGCTCCTTTTGTTATCTTGTCTGAGATTTACAGTTGTCACTTGCAGCATGATATTCTATCACATGCTTGTCCAAACACAGTAAAGAAAAACCCATGCTCAACTCAGCCCATGGATTTGCACAATGTGTCAATGCCAGAACACGCTAGAACTGATCTTCCCATTCACGAAATGTTAGACTCATAGCACTGCACGCTCAAGAGCCAGTTAGATGCAAAATAGGCACCTGAAATTTATTGTGCCCAACTCATGGATTTCCTCATCATTCCTGAAAGCCTTCTTCATCTCCATGGAACACAGCTTCATTCCCCTAGTCACTCAGGAAAGAAAACCTGTCCTCAGGAGAGGTATCTATAGGAGACAAACCTGTCCTCAGGAGAGGTATCTATAGGAGACAAACCTGTCCTCAGGAGAGGTATCTATAGGAGACAAACCTGTCCTCAGGAGAAGTATCTATAGGAGACAAACCTGTCCTCAGGAGAGGTATCTATAGGAGACAAACCTGTCCTCAGGAGAGGTATCTATAGGAGACAAACCTGTCCTCAGGAGAGATATCTATAGGAGACAAACCTGTCCTCAGGAGAGGTATCTATAGGAGACAAACCTGTCCTCAGGAGAGGTATCTATAGGAGACAAACCTGTCCTCAGGAGAGATATCTATAGGAGACAAACCTGTCCTCAGGAGAGGTATCTATAGGAAACAAACCTGTCCTCAGGAGAGGTATCTATAGGAGACAAACCTGTCCTCAGGAGAGATATCTATAGGAGACAAACCTGTCCTCAGGAGAGGTATCTATAGGAGACAAACCTGTCCTCTGGAGAGATATCTATAGGAGACAAACCTTAGAAGTCCCAGAGCTCGTCTCCTCGGTTTCTGGAAATCAAAACATCCAGTATGGGTTTTATCAATGTCTTATCCACCTATTATAAAAAAAAAAACAGGTGAAACTATGTCAATAATTGCTATTCTGTACTAGTAAGTGAGTAAACACAAAGAGAGTGTATGCCTTTAATACAGATGAAATTTCATACTTTTGTCATCTGAAGTTGTTTAAACCTGCAGACATGGAAAGTACCAATACACAGGGCTAATATTTTATGTAACATTTAAAATAATACACATAGTAGAGGAAGTGATCAGTTAAATAATTTCAAATAAGAAATATATATTTAACTATATATAAACTTAATATATATATATAAATATTAAATATATCCTTGTCATTCATATATATCCGGTAATTTCCCTGAGAACATTTTGATTGAATTTTCTGGATGATAAATTCACTAGTATTTACTGGCCATGATTTTTTCTATTTTCACCTGGCACTAGAGTCCCAGCTCCATTGTTGCTATGACCAGTGCGTGGCAGAGTTTCAAGGGGCGGGAACCGATAGAAATCTCCATTTGGGTTCTCTCTCTGCCTAAGGTTTGTAGACCCAACTGTTAGCAAGCTTATCTGCCTGCCTCCTCTCCTCTGAGCTGAGTTTAATCATTCAGAGATTATCTAGGCAGAAGCAGGGAGAGTTCAAAGCCAGATAAAAAAGATTCTTCCTGCCTAAACATAGAGCTCTTCAATTTAAAATTAAAGAACTGCTGCATTCTGTTTTTCCTTTTGAAGTCCTCCACCTGGTGTTGTTGTTAGTTCTCATTATACAGTCAATAACTAATTTTTAGATACCTCAAATGGAGAAAAGGGGGTTTTAAGACTCAAAAAAAGGAAAATTAACAAAGCTTAAATGTTAACACCATCAGTGCAGGGGACAGAGGTATAGCAGGAGACTTCAGCGAATGCTTCCAAATATTCACAAAATTCAGTTCGAATCTCTATTATTTGCACAACTTACAACTGACAGTGTTTGTTTTAATAAAAATCATGTAGCAAAGATAGTAAAAAAATTAAAACATACAATTTCTCTTTTCTCAGAAGATGGATCTCCACAGTAATATGGAACTTACCCAGTCTTTTGAAGAAAGTAAGGATCTAGCCATCTGACCTTCTGGCTCTGAAGGTCTGATGAACTAAGAAAAATCAATCAAAATGAGGCAAGAGTGTGAATGACTTCCTGTCTGCTCCCAAGGATGGTGTGGAGACTCGGGAACACACCGAGAAGGAAGAAAAGGAATTATCGCTCTTCGACATAAAGTGCTGGGAAACAACCAGCGCTAGCATCGTGTAAAGCCAAAATCTAAATGAAGAAATTCTTAGCCTTAATGAAGGTCGTGTGTAAACATACAGAGAATTCCACACCCATTTTTAAAAGGAAACTTGGGAAATTAACTTCCACACGTGATTAACTTTGAGCTTCTCAGAGGAAGGCAAGTGGCTATATCCAAAGTAATATTATTTAAAACTTTTGTAATTAATGAAGCAATTGAAAGTGATTTCCTTTTTATTGCAGGGGTTTAAATTTTTTTAAAAAAAATAAGTCCTTAGGATATTTATGTAGACTTTCCCTTTGCCAAGATCAGTCTCCCAGGCCCAAGGCTGTGCCTCAGCTAGAATTGAACTTCCTCAGAAAGCCTTCAAGAACACTCTGAAGAGACGGTCCAGTCAGCCTCACCGCTCTCAGTCACCGTCTCCACGATCTATATAATTTGAAGTTATGCATTTGTTTGTGTATTGTTATCATTTACATTTTGAACAGATTATAAAGTATGAAACATACTATGACTCTATTCTAATCCCTTAAAGTTTAGAGCCTTGACAAGCTTCATCCAGAACCCTCCAGAGATACCGCAGCCATGACTGCTCAAGTCCTTTATGTGAAATGATATAATATTTGCACATCATCTGGGCAATACAATCGGCTGATATTTTATATAACATTTAAAATAATACACACTGTGAGAAAGTGATCAGTTAAATACTTTAAAATAAGCAATACATGTATTAAAACAAGCAGTAGTTTCCCTGAGAACACTTTGACAGAGTTTTCTGGATGATACATACATTAGTGATTACTGGTCCTAATTTCTTCTATTTTCACCAGCTCCACTGTTGCTATGGCCACTGGATGGTTCAGTTCTGGTCAACTCCAAACAGTACAGTCAGTGAAAAGTGGGTCCATAGGCTTAGAGGAAGTTTATCAACAAGCAACAATAAAATATGCAGTATTCACCATGGAGAAATCAACAGGCCCAGCAAGTTCTCATAGACAACTTTTATTAATTTTTCCAGAACACTTATGATTGCTCAGAGATAATATATATCTGCAATTGACAAAGAAGTATAAAACTTACATAGATAACAGTGTCCATTTTGTTTGTATTACTAAGTAGAATGACAGCACAAAGACAGATGTCAGAGCATCACACCTGTGTCAGAGGGGTCGGCAGCTTTTGTGCTCAGTCACTGTAATGTTCAGGTACTAAGGAAACATTTCTCAACCATCAGCGGTTTCCCAATGTAACACCTGGACGGACAACAGCATCTTTAAGTGGAATATGCAATAATAATATTCTCTATCAGTTTCTTGTGATTGAAAATAAGCATAAACCTTTGGTATAAGGACACAGTGAGCATCATAGACCATCTAGTCTCTGCTATACAGTGCCTTCTTGCTACCACACACTCTACTATAAAAACACCCTTAACCATAGAGAAATAAATGAGGAGGTCTCTGCTTCAGCATGAGTAGAAAGGAAACAGTGGGAATGGCATGATAAAACACATGCTTATAGCTTAGAATCCCAGTGCTCAGGAAACTGGGATAGCAGAAATATGAATTCAAGTCCAGCCTAGAAAACATAGTGTCTTCTAGGCTAGCCTGGAATTCAGACCAAAGAGCTGTCTTTAAAAAATACCAGTTTTTAGAAGCTCACAACAAACAGGCTGATTTGGCCTAAGAGAGTCAGTTTGCTAGTCTCTTGTAGTAATAATAAACAGAGTCAGAGTCAAGTCTTATTTACAATACTCATCATTTTCATGGAGTAAATGTTCCCAACATTGTTGACTTCAAACTACATAGCAACACAGCAGTTAAAGCACATGATTAAACTTTTATTGTCTTCTCTCTCAGTAGCACAGACCCTGAAACAGTTAATAAATGGGACCTCCTAAAACTGAGAAGCTTCTGTAAAGCAAAAGACATGGTCAACAAGACAAAACGGCAGCCTACAGAATGGGAAAAGCTCTTCACCAAGCCCACATTAGACAGAGGCCAGATCTCCAAAATATACAAAGAACTCAAGAAACTAGACTCCTGCAAGTGTTCTGCTGGCTCTGCTTTTCTTCAAACTGTTCCTCCCACCACTACCACTGGTCCCGCAGATTGGTCGAATCCACAAGGCAGGTATTTTCAATTCCAGCCTTTGCTCCCCACTGTGGCTTGTATCAAGGCTGCTCGGCAATAGGGCTGGTCACGCCTTTAGGTAAAACTCCTGTGGCTCAGAAAACGTGGGTTTTCCATACAGCACGTGACTGATGCCATTTAAACTGAGGTTAAATGACCTTACTGCCATATTAACTGAGGTCAGGTGACTTCACCACCATCTTAACAACTGAGAGCCAGGTTAGGTGACCAAGTCCCACCATCTTTACTGAGGTATATACCCTGCCTGGTCCCCTGGCTTGATTATGTTTTTGTCTTTAAATTCCTCTTGCTGACTGTTACATGTGTGTTTTGTGCAGTGGCATGCCTTTGTTAGGGCCCACCAAGAGCATCCACTTCACCCAATTCCTGTTCACTCTATGTGTAAGTGTGCATACATGTAACTTAAATGCCCCTGTGTTTACTGTTAAGTGTTATGATTGTCTGTTCATTGTATCTCATTCCAGACTACAAAGCAATAAGTCCCATGTTTTAAACTGGTATGTACTTTTAAGTCTCTTACAAAAAAATACTTTATATTTAGTCCAACCCTGCTTTAAAATATATTAAACTGTTCTCTAATATTGTTAGTTCTGCTGTTAACCTTCTATTACAAGCAGTTTTTATTTCTGTCTTTTTATGAGTGGAAGTTTTTCCTGTTAAGTTGAAAGTCAGTACAGTCAAGCTTGGCCCAGCTCTCCAGGCATATTCTATACTGTAGTTATGCCTGGTAAACAGTCCTCAAATGCTTAGAGATCTGGGGAATATGGCATTTAAATATTTAATTATGAAAAACTTTTCATAACAACAACAACAACAAAAGAGACATTTTGGCTCCTAGCAGCGGCACTCTATTTCCTCCACAGAAGATGGAAGAAAAATTGACACAAAACAACATCCATCTGCAATTTGCTTCAACTGCCAAGAGCTGACCACTGGGCAAAACTGCCTTTCATATAAACTGAAGATCACCAGACAGTGGATAGGATGACAGGAATCGACAGCCTAGCTGATCCTATCTTAGCACACAGGATCTTCCTGATCCTGGCAGGCCCTGTGCTAAACAGCAAAAGGAAAGAAAAATATGACCCTCAGCAACCATGGAGGACCCTGAGGAGTAGCTCTGGGTGCCAACCAAGTAAGTTCTCTGTCATTTTTAAATCAATAACTCAAGTAAAATTTTATCCTTCTCAAAGATATCTGATGCAGTTTGACAGCTAACAGGTTTTTTCAGTTTAAAAGAACAACCTCACCAAAAAAAATCAGTAAATTACAAATACAAGTTATTAAGGTGTGTACCTACAAGTTATAAAGGTGTGAGGACATGTGCATGCTATCAAATTTCTCTCTCATGCTGCCTCTCATAGTGAAAGATATAATGAAAGATACTTTTTATTATGCAAAAATAATCTGTCACAGTCATTATGATATAAGTATGCTACTGTCTAAAACTTGTGTTTTCACAACCCCCCAAAATTCTTGTATTTCCAGGGAGCTGTATTGAAGGGTCTACTTCAAACAGGTCCAATACACCATCTCAATTTCCTGTTCCTGAAATTTTTTTCCCTAAGCTTAACTTTGTCCTCTGTTCTGCCAATATCTAACAAAGGTATAAGAGACACCAAACATTCCCATGTCACAAACACGAGACAGAAGAAAAGAGACCAGCCACTCCAGGATGTGACCGGCACCCAGCTTTCTCAGGTTCCCCCTACCCAAGATGATGCTCACAAATAAGCAGGAAGCAGTCTTGAGAATCTGCCACCCCAATTCCTTTAACCTGTTGTACCTAACCTCCCTTGTTTTTATTATAAAAAAGAGATGGGAAAGTAATGGTCTGTCCTGTCCCTTTAAGAGAGAAGCCCCGCCCACTCCCTCCCCTGTCCACCCACGAGTCAGGCAGACTCCTTTCTTCTGCTTCCAGCCTGAGCACTCTTCCTTCCCATCTCTCTCCCAAAGAGGCAGCTTATGCTTCACTTCCTTTGCCCCACTTCTCCTCTTCCCCCTCATTCTGTCTTTCTCTGTCATCAGGGTTTTCTGTCCTGCCCAGTTCCCACAATCATTAAGTCCCAAAGAAATCACACAGAGGTCTACATTAACTATAAAGGGATTGGCCCATTAGCTCAGGCTTCTAATTAACTCTTATAACGTATATTAGCCCACTATAATTTTCTATGTTAGCCACATGACTCAGTGCCTTTTTCAGCAAGGCAGTCACATCTTGCTTCTTCTGTAGTAAGGTCAGGACTGTAGAGAAATGGGCTTCCTCTTTCCCAGAATTCTTCTGTTCTCATTGACCCACCTCTACTGGTTGTCCCACCTATACTTCCTGCCTGGCTACTGGCCAATCAGCATTTATTTAAAATATAATTGATAGAATACAGACCATTTTCCCATACCATCTCTTTTTCTCAGCCTCTCTCTCTGTCTGCTCTTCCTGATTCTCCCTTTCTCCCCTTCTCCCCTTCCCTTCCGTAACCCACTAAATAAATATCCAACCTCACCCTGTATGGTGTATCTATCCTTCTCAGTCTCTCTCCCACCATGTGGCTCCGAGAGGATTTGCTCGCCCTCATGGCCCGTGGGCCACTCAGGGGTTCCCTGCCTGGGACCCAGCTGTCTTCATGGCCTGTCATGGTCTTGGGACCTGCTGCCCACTTCCTGCCACTGCTCAGAGACCTTTGGTGTGGTTTCATGGCCTGATGCCCACTGTTGTCACTTGGGGACCTGCAGTATTTCTGCCACTGCGACCCTCGGGAAACCTGCAGCATTTTATTTTTACCATAACAGTTGTGAGATGCCATGTGATTTTGATGCTGGGAACTGAACCTGGGTTCTCTATAAAAGCAACCAGGACTCCTAATCATCTGAGTCACCAGAGTCATGTCTCTACCCACAATCGACTTCTCTTTCAAAAGAAAATTATATCACAGGATATATTAAAATTTCTATTAAATTTGAAATTAGACAAGTTGTTTTCAATTATTCTTTTGTTTATTTTTGCTTACAGTTCAGTATACGGAGAGTCAATATTAATTTTTAACTTAGCCTTTTCTTTATTACCTTAATGTTTGGTTGGGGGCTTTGCCCCAGCTCCTGACATCCATTTTTGGATGTTGGGTGAAAAGCTCCATTTCAAGCCCCTCCCCTGGTATTTGCCTCAATCCAGACTCCTCTTCTGAGAAAGCCCACCAAATGGTGAGCCCTCCCCAGGGAAGATCAAGACCACTCCCACAGGCTATTTAAACTGATCCCCAGAGAACAAACAGATGGTCATTCAGGTTCTCCTTTCCCCCTCTCCGTGTTTTCCCAGGGGGTCACCCAGGAGCGCTGACATCCATTAAACCTGTGCTTTTCATAATTCAGTTTAATTTGGTTTAATTGGATTGTTGCATTGGCAGAGAGGCTTACAAGGCCAGAAAAAAATTAACATTTAATAGGTTGGTTTTGATCAAACACAATCTCTTAGAAAATTATTGTTACATAGAATACTAGCAGATACTAGTAACATAAAAATCATTAAGATTTACTATTTAGGTCCTGGAAAAATGAGTCAGCATTTAAGAGTACTTGTTTCTCTTACAGAGGATCTGGGCTTTATTCCCAACATAAAAATGGTGGTTTATGTTGGATGTCACAAGACTATACAGTGAATGAACAGTTGATATACCAATAGGCAGATCCATGGGAAGTGTGTACGTACGTACATGTCCACATAGAGCAACCCATTTTGCAGAGCTGTGGGAACACTTGTCTTTTGGAAAAGTCACTGTCATATCTGTAAAAACCTTGTGAAGCCATGAATTTTTCCCTTCAAAATGAGATTCATTCCCAGAACACCTCAGCAGTGTAACCTCTGCGCCTCTGCACGAGCAATGAAGTGGCCTTGCTCCATTTCCCCACACTGTGAGACCTCTGAGCCATGACATTCACTCTTTGTTCTAACAGTCAAATTTAAATAGAATCAATCTCAAAAATTACCTGCTAACAGACCACATAGAAATTTCTATAGAAGACAGGCACTGAGCAGGAAGGCAGCATGCCCCACCTTTGCTAACAAACAATTCTGGGCATTGCCAAAGCTGGTTATCACCAAAGAGATCAGATGAGAATGAGTAACCCAAGATTCAGAGATGTTTAGTAACTTTATCTAATGGTTTGGAATGTCAGGTACTTCCCATTGAATGCTGGCTCTTTCCTGGGTTGGTTACTTGTTCCAGAGTACTGCTTTGTCAGGTTCTACCTGGCACCTTTCTGTGATTTTGATATGCATATTATCATTGTCCTTGCCTATAGAATTTTCCAACTATGTCTGTATAAACTAGAAACCTCATGGAGATCAGCCCTTACTCTTATTCTTTTCTCCTCCCTACATCTATTTCTTCCCTTTACTCTCCTTCATTCTTCCCCTAATTACTACCCTTCTTTCTTCTCCTTATACTTCCTCTTACACTCCTTTTTCTTCTCCTTATTCTTCCCGTTAATCTTATTCTTCCTCTCCTCCATTCCCTCTTCACTTCATGTTGTTCCCCTTGCATGAAAAATAAAGAAGATGCAGAGCTAATTTACTTGAGTTAATTTTTTACCCTCAGATCCTTGTCTGCCATAGACAACCAATTCTGAGCCCAGAGGAGGTACTGAAGCTGGTACTCTTGGCCCCCACAGGTCTACAGCCATCTGTTACTCTAGTTTTGGAGGATCTGATGCCCTCCTACAGAGGCACCAAGCATGCATGTGATGTACAGACATACATGCAAACCAAACACACATAAAATAAAAAAATAAATCTTTTTATAAAAATTAAGAATTACTATTTGTTGGCATCTCTAAGTAAGAGTCTATGCTGCCAGTCATTCCATTAGTAAGATAATTGAACAACTCTGCCTTGTTGGTATTTTTTTCCCCTCAGAGAAAAAAGCCCTGCTAAACAAATTTGAATTTCATTTTGAACAGGTCCCAAAATAACAAAAGTGGTGATCAAGACTGAGGCTATTGAACTACACAAACATTTTTAACTTCACTAGAGGGTAATATAAGACATACAAAATTTAAATCAGGAAATAAAGGTAAAGAACAAATTATTAAAATCCAAAGTATTTAATTCTTCACTTATATTTTAAAATCAAATTAAATCATCTTTAAAGAGATGGGTGCATTTTAATGATATTATATAGTGTTTATCCACCTGGATTTCATAAAATTCTTAATCTCCACTCTTATATTAAGCTTTAAATTACTTTCATTGCTTCAAGGGGATTAAGAAGAAATCTGTCTTCACTCTTCCATTAGCTCTAGATAGACATTAAATCTCTTTCTTGGAATTAAATGTCTTATGAATGTGTAAAGACAGAAAATGAATTTTTCAGTGAACATTGTCTTGAGTAACTTTGTGTTTCTAATGTGATAATCTTTATGTTATCTTTAAACCACTTAACATTACCTTCAAGCTAAATGAGAAGTTGAACAGAGCTCTGTTTTAGTCCCCAAATACCATGATCTCAGCCTGCAAGCTTTTCTTAATTACCTAAGGAGTACAGAAGAATGTTTTTTTCTGAAAACAATGTAGATATCAGTTCTCTTCTTATCTTTCATCCACTAAGCACTTTGCAGAGCTAACCACCAGGTCCTCAGTACCAAAGCTCATGGTAATTTTCAGTGACTGATACATTGTCAACTTTTGACATGTGGTATGACAAGTCTTACAAGAAAACCCCTCATGTGGCTAACAAACTAGTTTTAAAGACAAATGTTGAAAGTTTCTCTGAAGTTCTTATCTTAGAGACATGGAATTAATTTGATTCTTGTCAAAATATATGTAATGCTGCTGTATAAACAAAGTAAGGCAAAGAATAGAAGCAGAAAAAGAGAATGTCTGTCAACTTCCAGAGAAAAGAGAATGTCTGTCAACTCAGAATTCCTATGGTATGCACACCTGAGTGTTTAGTCGTTTCCAGTTCCTAAATTCTTCTTGAAGAAACATGGTGATCTAGATGTTCATTCAGCAGCAATAATGAAGAAATGTGGTCATGTTCCTCAAATATGACTTCCTTTCTATGCTAGTGACCAAAGCCTATATAAACTACTAAGTATACATGTATAAATGTATTCATTAAAGATATACAAATTTGAGGAAAATAGTATCCACAGACTGATTTTCTCCATCACCTATGCCTTGTCTCTTTATTCAGATCTCACCAGACTGAGAAGTAGTTCCTTCTTCCAATTCTAGGGCCCCATACATCCTGGGCAGGGTCCTACCACTGAACCACCACACCCGCCTTGGGAATACCCCTTCTGGAGCTGCAGGACCACAGTCATGATAAGGCTTCTAGGATACTACAGGTAAGTGTTAATACATTACAGCGTAGGTATCTGGTGTTCAGACTCTAATCATCACAAATCTCTGCTAGAGTTCTCATCACTCTTACTACACAGCCTGACCCCAACAAAGGGATCATTCATGGCTAGAGGCCACAGATGCCTCTGTTAAAGCTGCCAGTGACCCTTCCAGACCAAGGCCAACTGTCATAGTTGTTTTCTTGTAGCTGTCATAAACACTCTGACAAAAGCCACTTTAAAGAAGGCCAGGTTTATATTGACTTATGGCTCCACAGGGATGGAATCCATCATGGTAGAAAAGATAAGGCAGCAGGCAAGGAAGCTATGATGGAAGAAACAAGAAATGGCTACTTATACTTCATCTACCCTAGTAAAGGAGAAAGAAATCAAGAAGTCAGACAGGGCTATAAAACCTTAAGACTCACCCTCAGAGACTGACTTAGTTGGGGTTTCTACTGCGTTGAGGAGACACCATGACCCAAGCAACTCTTATAAAGAAAAAATATTAAATTGAGGTGGCTTACATTCTCAGAGGTTTAGTCCATTATCATCACAGTGTTACATGGTGTCCTTCAGGCAGACATGATGCTGGAGAAGTAGTCAAGTTCCTACATTTTGACTCTCAGGCAACAGGAAGTGGTCCAAGACACTGGGCATGGCGTGAGCATATATGAGACCTCAAAGTCCACTACCACAGTGACATACTTCCTCCAACAAAACCACACCTACTCCAACAAAGCCACACATCCTAATAGTCCCATTGGGGGCATTTTCTTTCATACCACCAAGGTGATCTGCTTCCTCTACTGAGGGTCTACTTCCTAAGGGTTCCACAATGTTCCCAGACAGTGCCACCCACTGGAAACCAATTAGTCAAACACACGTGGCTAGTGGTAACATTACACATTCGAACCACAACAGTCCTTCACAAGCCATTCCACCCTCTAATTCTGCAGCCTTCTCATCATTAAAATGGATTTGAAGAGTAAGTGTTGCTCAGCTCAGATCCCAGAGATTCATTTCCTTCTCAGAAACATCCCCTAATTCCTAAAGCAAGGAGAAGTCTTTGCAATCTGAAATCAAGTCACTACCCTCCAGTACAACGTGATCATGGCTCTGTATATGCTCAACTAGTCTTCCCTGCAATTAAAATCCTAAGGATGCTCAAGCCATTCTTAACGTTAAGTCCAGTTTTATAACATCCTTACTGTTATCTGTATATCCTTTAATTTGTCTTCTCTTGCTTAGATATCCTCTGATTTGCATTGGACATGCTTTACTCTCTTTATGTTGTAACACGTAATTTATCTCCATCTTTAATCAGTAAGTAAGCTACTGCCTCATGTATATTCAAACTTCAGTGCATAACTTGATTTTTAATAAAAATATTTATAGGTTGTCTCCAAGACTGAGTATGATAGGATGTTGCTGCAGCTCCAAACTTTGGGATGCTGCAACATAAAAATCATAAGTTCAAAGTCGTACTAAGCTAAACCGTAAAAGTCAAAAAAAAACAAATAATAATAATAATAAAACACACCATAGACTATCTCTAAGGATTCTTCATCCACATCACTTCTGATTATCCTTAGAAGAAATTTTTAAGAAACCAGCCTCTTCATTGCTATGTCGGGTGGGAACTTCTCAGGTCTTATCTATTTTTAATTTATCGGTCTCCATTTTCCATCCATCTATTAACTTTGCAAGTCATTTAGTGGTAGTGACAAGTATATAGGATCCACCATCTTGTGGTTAAATGAATAGATAATGCAAAGGTGGAGGGAAAAAGCAGTCATCCTAACAATTCTCACAGAATTTCCAGGAAGAAAAATACATTCTCCTAAGAGGCGAAGACCTTGATCTTGACGTGACTAATTTGATATGCCCAGAATTGTACTTTTGTTTATTTTTCTTGTGTTCTGTTGCTTTGCCATTGCTGTTGCTGCCTGTTGATATTGTGAAGTTTTCCTTCGCTGGACCTTAGGGGAGACTTTTTGAATATTTGCTTGAAACTGATTTTCCACCCCTATTATTCTTGGAAATCAGCTCCAAAATAAGAACAGAATACTTTATTAAATCATTCAAAATGTTTTGCTGTAACTAATCTTTGTCAGGTTTATCATGACACAGATTATCATATTATAAGATTTCAAGCTATTTTTATCTTGGTGATAATATTACTTTTGTGAGAATTTTCATGGTACAGCAACTGTTGTATCTTATGTTTCATTTTATAATACAGGCATCTTACATTTGCAATAATTTAAGAGACAGTATCAAACAAGCTTGTCTCCATAGTCACTTCAGAAAACAGTCCAAGGAGGCAAAGCTTTGTCTCATTATCTGTGAAGCACTATTTTCATGTATCTCATCTGGTATTCCTTTATATGAATTTATTATATTATCTTGAATTTAGTAACATTTTGAAATGTTGAATATAAACATGACAATGCACATGATGTTTAAGAGAAATAAAAGATATGACAGAACAAAAGACTTAGAGTTTTAAACTTTTTTATTATTACTAATTTGCTACTTTTAATTTGGGTCTAATTTTCTATTGTATGAATTCTCCAAAGTTCACCTATCTACTCACCCATTGAAGGATATGTGGACTCTATCCAGTATTTGACTCTTGTGGATGAAGCTTCCAAACATTCAAAAAAATTCTAAATCTTATAGGAAGTGCATGTTTGGTTTTTAAAGAAATTGCTGAAAGCACACTCTTTACTTGAGTGGCATCACAGCCTCTATGACCTCTCTTTGTCTCAGTACAACACACATCATATGTCAGCTCTGTACATCATAGCCTGAAACTAGTATCTGTCTGCTGAACTCAAGATGCTCGTAAGAAACCTGTCACTAGAGAAATTCCCAGGAATCCACAAGGATGACCCCAGCTAAGGCCCCAAGCAATAGCGGAGAGGGTGCCTGAACTGGCCTTGCCTTGTTGTCGGATTGATGAGTATCTTAAATGTCATCATAGACCCTTCACCCAGCAACTGATGGAAGCAGATGCAGAGATCCACAGCGGAGCTCCCAAAGCCCAGTAGAAGAGTGGGAGGAGTGAGAATATGAGCAAAGAGGTCAAAACCATAATGGAGACACCCACTGAAACAGCTTACCTGCGCTAATGAGAGCCCACCAGTGTGGCCTGACAGTGAAGGAACCCGCATAGGGCCCAACTAGACCTTCTGAATGTGGGTGATAATTGTATGGTTGGGTCAGACTGTGGAGCCACTGGCAGTGGCACCAGGATTTATCCCTACTGCTTGTACTGGATTTTTGGAACCCATTCTCTTAGGAGCGATACCTTGCTTATCCTAGATATAGCGGGGAGAGACAGCCTTGGTCCTGCCTCAAAGGGATGTGCTATACTTGGTTGACTCCCCACGGGAAGACTTACCCTTTCTGAGAAGTACAGGAGACAAGGAACTGAAAACTGAGATTGGTATGTAAAATGAGAAAAAAAAAACAGTTTTTTAAATTAATTAATTAAAAAAAAAAACTTCAGACTGTTTCAGACACTCTTATTTCTCTGCTTCTCCCTAAGCAAGAACAAGCAGTGTCTCTTGAAAACGTTTCTCTGGTACATTCCTCACACGTGCCTGCCTGTTCCATTCCTGCATGGCCTTGTAGACCATGGCACAGGGCAAAGTTGTTGTGTTTTTTTTCTTCCACTCCAGGACATTGAAACAGCGCTCTCCTTGTTGCTTGTGTATCTTAGTGATCAACTGTAGTGTCCTGTGTGACCTGATACTATTAAAAGGATGAAGATGTTGAGATTACGGTCCACTTCCTTCTGCGTTATGCTGATAGAGACTAAATGAAACATTTATTAATAATTGAGATGTCAGTGTTCCACGATAACACAGAAATGTGAAGTGCCCATAATAGAGAGGCAAGCCATGGGCACGGAGAGCTCAGCCCTTAGCATTAAGTTGTATGCCTACTGAGGTATCCATGTATTGCTGTTCTTCTGGTAGCTCTCAAGCTGCTTAGCATTGTCCGTGAGCCCGACTGGGCTGCCGGGGACTGCTTTGCTGGTTGGCTCCCCTTATAATCTGTCGTCACAGTGCTCTGCATTTACCACCAAGGGAGTCAACTCTGGCAGCGCAATCCTGACAAATCGGCATGGTATAACATCTCAATCATATTAGCTCTCTTCACACTTTGTTCTGGCATAAAAGAAACCAGAAAACGTAGATGCTGGCAAAGTAGCCCTAGGTTTAGAAACTTTTGTCTCTGGTTTAGTAGTCACTGTGCCATCCCTAAGGCTGTGCTCCAGCATGGCCACTTTGTCCTCTCGCTCTCCATGCAGAAGAGCGAGCGCAGCAGTGAGCTGATGTCTGAGAGCTGAGTGCCCTCTTCATGCACTTTTGTCCTCTTATTCTCACCTGTATGTGTAAAAGCAAAGGACTTCCCCTTGTGCTCACACTGGGTGCAGTAGACAATGGACCTTCTGCTTTCCCTGTCCTTAGATAAAATGGTGAAACATCTGCATCTTCTCCCCTGGTGATGAGATGCAGAGGTTTATTATAATTACTATGACATTCCCTTATTTGCTGGGGAGAGATACTGCACAGCATGGTAAGACAATGAGGTCAAACGACAGTTTTGTAGTTCTCTCTATCCACCTTGCGAGTCTCGGAGCTCAAAACTCGGGTCCTCAGGTTTGGCAGCACTGAGCTGTCTCAAAGGCTATATGTTTCTTTATCTTGACTCCCACCCAAAGTTTAATGTCTCCCAGAGCACACTCTCTGTGATTATGTGTCACAAGCTTCTTAGCTCTTTCTATATTATGCTGGTCACATTGGCTTGGGAGCATACCATATCCTTTTGTGTGGGTCATGATTTTATCACTGCTTTCTGCATCCAAGACACACTCATGGCTCTGGATTCTCTGTATGATGGTAGGGAGTCTCAGTATCTCCCTATCACCAACTACAATGCTGATGCTGCGTGCTGACTGCCTCTCTTCTACAGCCAAACTCTGAAATTCACTGTTATCCCTGACAGTCTGAGCTTGGTGAAGCTAGCTAAGATTTCCCTTTCTTTTCTCTGCTTTACTGTTTCTATTTTAATTTTTGTTGAAAATAGATTCATCTGTCACACGATATATCCCCACCACATCCCCTCCATACATTTCTCCTAGCTGCCCCCACATCCACTCTCTCCTAGAACCACTCCTCTTCCCCTCTATTTCCTCTTCAGAAAAGAGCAGGTCTAAACATAAAGGCCGAATAGTACAACGCAAGATGCAATAAGACAAATGCAAGCATATAGAGGCTGGACAAGGCAACCCAACAAGAGGAAAAGAGTCCCAAGAGCAGGCAAAAAGTCACAGATGCACCCACTCCCACTGTTAGGAGTCCCACAAAAGCACCAAGCTAACAACCATAACATACTCAGAGTACACGGTGCAGAGCCTTGCAGGTCCCATTCTTCTTGTTTCAATCACTGTGAGCCCATGTGAGCCCTGCTTAGTTGATTTGGTGGACCATGTCCTCCTGGTGTCCTCTGTCCCTTTGGTGGACCATGTCCTCCTGGTGTCCTCTGTCCCTTTGGTGGACCATGTCCTCCTGGTGTCCTCTGTCCCTTTGGTGGACCATGTCCTCCTGGTGTCCTCTGTCCCTTTGGTGGACCATGTCCTCCTGGTGTCCTCTGTCCCTTTGGTGGACCATGTCCTCCTGGTGTCCTCTGTCCCTTTGGACTCCTATAGCCTTTCCTCTCCATCTTTTCCAGGGGTCCCTCAGTCTCCAAGGGGAAAGGCCCAATGGAGACCTCCAATTTAGATTCTCTCCACGAATATTATCTGGCTGCAGGTCTCTGCATCTGCTGCCAGAGGACGCTTCTCTGCTAAAGGCAGGACAAGGCACCAGTCTTGACTGAGTATAGCAGAATATCATTAGGAATCATTACATTTGTTTATTTATTTATTTACTTTTTATTTATTTGCCAGTCATGCTTGGTTCTACCTTTGGTTTCTGGGCTATCCAGTTTCTGATTCCTGTCTATGCAAGGATGTGTAGGGTGTGGGCTCTCTCTCATGGATAGGGCTGCAAGTTAAACCAAACATTGACTATTAGCCCCCACAAGTTCTGTGCCACCAATGCCCAGGTACCGCTTGGAAGTAGGACAGATTGTAGGTCAAGGGTTTTATAACTGGGTTAATAGTACTTAGCTTTTTCTTCTTGTGTGTGTAGACATGCTTATAACTGTCAAAAAATGGCAAGGTTCAAAGAGATAAAAATACTAATAATGAATATGCTGCACTCTTTTGCACCTTTTTATTTAGAGACATTTTAAAAATAAAGATTAATGTACTTATAAGATGGCAAACGTGTTTCTTTTTGCTCTTAGAGAATCTCCCTTCAGCTATCTTTTAATTGTCAATGATTTTTTACTCAATAAAATCTTTAGTTCTCATTTTATTTTAAAGTTCATTATGTGACTTTAGCGATTTTCCTCATTTTATGTGCCCAGTTTAGGAACAGTAGGGGCATACACCCTCAGCATCCATCTTAAGAACTTTTCATTTTCTCAAACTGAAACTGTATATTCATTTAAAAAAAAAATCTCTTCTTTTTTTCTCCATTTTGTCTTTATAATTAAGATACTTTTATGTAAATTAAGTCATACTGTATTTGCAAGCATATTTAGTACAGCATATTGTTATGAAATTTCATCCTTGTAGCATACTTCATATTTTCTTTCTTTTACGGTTGTATAATAGTCCATTGTTAATGAATACCACATTTTTTTCATTTATTTTGGGGGTATTTTATTTACTTTTCTCCCTCCCTTCCCTTCCTCCAACCCTCTCATATACTCCACGTTTCCCTTCAAATTCACAGCCTCTTTTTTAATCAACTGCTATTGCATGCTCATGTTTATATGTATCTATATATACATACATACTTCTACATATAACCTGTTGAATCCATATAGTTCCATTTGTATGTGTGTTTTCAGGCATGACCATTCGGCACTGGACAATCAGTTGTGTTTGTCCCTGGGAAGGGCTCCCTCTCTCACTCCCATCTTTACTTCATGGCGTGTAGTTCTTATATAACACAGCCTTCATTCATTCATCCAGCTACGGAAACCTGGCTTAGTTTCGAGCTGTTAGGAACAAAGCTGCTATGAAGATTAACATACAGATCACATTTGAGTCTGAACTGGAGCTATTTAGATATAGACACAGAGTTGGAATTGTTGGAGCCTACGGAAATACTGTTTAATCTTTTAAAGAACTATCATACTCTAATTCATCCTTTTATCTACCGTACCCCAGAACATTTCTCTTCATATTATGTATATCTATTTTAACATAAATAATGAGAGAAAATGTATTATCTAAGGAAATTACTTTCCAAACTTGCCATTTTAAAGCAATAAAAATATACCATATAGTTTCCCTCAGTCAGGAATCTGAGCTTTGGATGTCTTGTAATCTGGGTATTTGGGGAAGTGGGGAGCTGTAGCCAAGCATATTCATCTTCGGTCTATTCAAGGAGGTACAGAAGTACTGCCAAGTGCTCATGCTGCTGCTTTAGCCCTCACTAAGCCAAGCCGTACCCTGCTGCCTGAACCTCACATGAACAATTTTCAGTCTTATTCCTACTCAACCCTTTTGTAATCTAGGATCAGGAATGACATCTCCCTACTTTTGCTGTATTCCAATTGTTGAATGCAGCACACCCTCAGGGCAGGGTCTGAAAATGGGTGGGAGTACCAAGAGGCCATTTGGTACAGTTAGTATCCGCCTACCAGAGAAGATATTTGCTCTGCTTACATTTTCATTTCTGTAACCTAAAACAACCAAGGAAAAGACATGTCTCAAAATCTGGCTCATTCTGGGTGATTGAGTGCCCTTTCACATGTTAATATATACTTCTATATTTAAAAGCATAGAAGACATAACCTGCCATAATTCTAACCTGGGATAATTTCAGCAATTATTAGTTGATTTTATTGTGCTATAAATCAAAAATCAAATTTACAAATCAAAAATCAAATCAAATTAAATGCCTCTCCAAGAAGGTATTAGGAAAACAATACCACTTACTGACTCCTTTTGTGGCTTTCCTGGTATTCTGTGGAAACTGTCATTTCATGACATATGGCACTAGATACTATGGATGTAAATAATGCAGTCTATTTCAAGAATTTAACATTGGTTACTGAGAGCCTTTTATGCTTTGAATTTATAAAAGTAAAATACTTGGGATATATGTGTGTTATTTTTATTAGATTGTTTGCTTTGGCATTTTGTATATTTTTAAATAGCATTAAGAATAATGAGGAAAGACCACAGCTTTATTAAGCATGTGCAGGTTGCTTAATAGGAATATCGAGACATGACATTAGTTATTTAATTATCTGCCTCTCTCTCTTTGTCTCTCTCACACACACACTCTCTCTTCTCTCCCTCTCTCTCTCTCTCTGTTTTTGGGTGTGGGTGTGTATATGTATGTATGATGTGTGTATGTATGTATGTATGTTGTGTGTGTGTATGTGTGCACATTTGTGGAAAGAATGCTATTGTAAGATACTAATCATGGAAAGACATGAGATGAACAAAGATCTACTCACCTTAGCCAGGGAACTGACAATGGAACAAATACAAATATTATCAAAATCCAATGTGATGAGCAGTTGAATTTGTTGGGGTTACTTATAGAAGTTTGGCTAAGGGGTTACTTATAAGAACAGAAATGATTCAAAGACAGCTGTATCCACCAAAGTCCACCCCAGAATGAGTGACAACTTAATAAAGCTGGAGAGTTCACTGCACCTCAAGAAGTTTAAAGAAAAAACAAACACACTTTCAAGTAGTTCAGTTGGTCTGGGCTTCTTCCTGGAAGCTCAGCTTCTCTGAGAGCTCTCCTATGCAGGATGGGAGAGACTAGTGTATTTGGTCAGTTTCAGGGACTTCCTGAAGCTTTCAGTTTGCTCACATCCTGAGTCTTACAAGCTTCCTAGCCAGATGTTTTATCTCAGAGGACATTCTACACACTAGCACATGTGTGTGTTGAGGTATGTGATTGTACGTAAACATGGAGATCAGAGTACAGTTTTAGCTGTTCATCCTCAGCGCTCACTCATTAACAGGTCCAGAACTCAGCAAGTAGGCTACACAGTCTAGTCCCCTCCAGAGTGCTGGAATTAGGAGCATGAGCACAATTTCTTTGTTTTGTTTGCTTGTTTTGTTTTATCAATATAAATTCTGGGAATTTAGTAGGGTCTTACAGAACAAGCACTTTAGTGGCTTAGCTTTCTATCTAGCATTTTTTTTTGACTAATTATAAACAATAGAAACTATTTTCTAGAGTTTTTATGTATTTTTGGACTGATAATTGAGCAAAATATCCCTAAAATAATTAGGTAGATTATTGTTACTCTCTACAAATGTGAAAGACATATTCTTGAATTAATTGAAAAGCTGTACCATGTATTTGAAGCCTGGACTTGTGAGCCACTTGCATCCCAGCATAGCTGTGAACACAGCTCTACACATGTACAGATGACAAGACTATGTCACAGTGTCAAAACTTGGAACAGCCTTGTGTGAATAACAAATAGAGGGTGGATTGTAAATATCCAGAAGTGGAGAAAATGTTGTGAGTCATTGCTCAAATATTTCCTTAAAAACTAAGAATAAATTTTTCCAGCCAAACTGCATTGTTAACTATTTGGAAATTGCTGAACTTTGGGGAGAGAATGATTTCAACAAAATACTTTCACCTATTAGTTAACTTCTAGCCGCTGGAAGAGCCTATCTTAGTGAATGGAATTTTATATGTTAATAAGATGGCATGCCAACATCTGAGCATGCAGTCTTCAACTAGTAATGGCTGCTGGTGATGAAGAGGGAAAGGCAAATGCTTACTCTTGGTGGTTTTTTTAGGGGGGAGGGGGATAGTGATTAAAAAATGATTCCTTGTATTTCTCTTGTGCTTTACCATGTGTAGTACAGTTAATGAAGAAAAATATTAGTGGAATTTTAAAGACTAATGTTGAATAGTCCCAATGGTTCCTTCCTGTGCTCAGGATGATCTCTAAAATCCCATCCATCTCCAAAGGTTATGATTATGCAATCATAATTATTCTAATGCTATTTAACTAATATAAACTACTTAGTATAAACTACAAAGAGTAGTTTAACTGTTCCATAGTATAAACTACAAAATAAAATATTTATTAAATAAAATTATTCTGCTTATCTTATGAATCCCCCCAAAATCTGACTTTTTTGCTCATGTTCCAAAAGTGATTTTTTTTAACTTTTATTTATGTGTAGGTATGTATCTGTGTGAGTATATGTCATATGTACAGGAATCTGCAGTTGCTACTTGAGGGTATCAGATCACAAAGCTATAGTCATAGATAGTTTTTGTGGAAAGCTACATAGGTTGTGGGAACTGAACTAGGACTTTCAGAAGAGCAACAAGCACCAAAGCATCTCTCAAGCCCCCAAACATAATTTTATAAAATTCTTTGTAGTTTATTCAACTTATTTTTTAAAGACATTTATGTTTATGTGTGTGCATGTCTGGGTGAGTTTACATGTATCGTGTGAGTGAGGGTGCCCACAGAGGCCCAAAGAAGGCAGTAGATCCCTAGAAGCTAGAGTGGTAAGAGGTTATGAGCTGCCTGAATGGGTGCTGGGAACCAAATGTAGATCCTCTTTAAGAGCAATATATGTTCCTAACTTCAGGGATGTCTTTCCAGCCCCTTCAATTGATTTTTAAAAGCCTGTTTTTCTTAAGCTCAGACTTGCAAATTTAAAAGAATTCTGAAATGAAATACTTTAGAAGAATTCCAAATATATCATAATTGAAAATTATGCCAATTATTTCTAAAATTTTATCATTATTTTCCAAATTTGATGTAAGAACATAAGTATACCTGGAAGAATCTGAATTTATTTTTTGATAGCAAATAATTTTTTACATTTCTTGTCTAAAAGGGTTAATAGCATATACTTTATTTGAATTTTGGTGTGATTTTTACTGTTTTAAACTTAGAAATGTTAATTTAAAAGACGAGTCATCACCTATAAAGATAAAATAATTAAGTTATTTGTTACCATAGGGTAGTACCCGGTGACAGGACCATAGAAACTGGAGATCTAGAATGTCTTCTATAAGTTATTATCTTCTAGACATAACAGGAAGCTGCACCATGAAATCTCCACAATATGATGACCAAAACAATACCTGCTCTCACACGTCAGAACCAGTCAATAAGCCACTGTGGCTAGGATTTCACAGGGTCCCAACCCTGGAAGAAGAGTTACCAGCAACCAATGGATGTTGGGAAAGCAAGAATCTGCTTTCTTCAAGGATAAACCCCTGATGGGTTATCCAATCACATAGTCAGCCATAAATATTTGTTCTTAAGATCAACACTAAATGAACTCACAATGGTGTGTGTGTCTGTATGTAACCATAATAATTAAGAAAGAAAGGTAATGAACTTGAGAGAGCGTGGCAGAGCACAGAAGAAACTTGAGGGTTTTTTTTTTTTGGTGAAAATGAGGTGACTACTGTACTCATGTATTAAATTATCAGAAAATTTAAATTATAAAACAACAAAAAGAAAGCATAATATTGTGAAGAAAACCCAAAAGCAGATGGAGTGAAAGAGGTCCTCAGAAGCAGAGCTCCAAAGCAGTAAATAAGGCTGTGAGTTCTTAGGGGAAACCTTTTCTAAAATCTCAGGTAATGGTTATTCAGAGGTGGCAAAATCTTTAACTTGTAACAATAAAAATAAATTGATCGCTGTTGGTTAATTTACAAAAACTGAGCTTCTCCTGTCTTTGGCTCGCAAGAATGATGGATAACACTCTGTTTCTATTGCAGGTTGGTGCATAGGACTAGTGAGTTCTAGAAATACTGCAGGGAATATATAAATATATACAAACCTCTAGACAAACTGGAACCCCCTTACGCAACTCAAGCTTTGTTAGAGAGTTTTTCCACTTAACACTTTCCTATGACCACAAACTTCAACAGAAAGCAGTTCCACTTGAGATGTTCCTTCTATCCACTAAAAGGGCCAGCTATTATTACAGAATCATTTGATTTTGGGAAAGTTAAATACCACTTTACTTTGTAGTGCTATACAAGAATGTAAAAGCATAACACAGCTGCAAACATGGAGGAGGTCCAATATGAAGTTTCTAGACTTCCAAGCACCGTTAGGTCTTCTGAACCCTTATCTCATGCTGATGAACATCTTTCTAGTGAGAGGACCTGGGAGACAAAGGAGAGAAAGATAGTAGTGAATGGTGCCCAGGTCTGTGTTCTCCTGCGAGAGGGTGGAACATGATGCATGGTGAAGGAGGACAGCTCCAAGAAGAGTGGTTGGGAAAGTACAGGTCAGGTGACCAGAACTGTGACAGTCTAAGCTGAGACAAATGAGTGAACATGACCTGGACATACGGGGGTAAGAAAAGCAAGCCTCCCCAAATGAATGAAGTGTTCACACGGGCAACAATGCTGTTGAAGCAGGGCACAGAAATCCTAGGATGTATTGCCCCCATGTTTTGTGCAAATGACAATATAATTTTCTTTCCAGAGCAGTTATAGGCAAAGAAATCCTTTTTTTGCAATTGAGAACAAAGCTATTTTCTCCATATGCATTATTTGTTGTCCCAGTGATATATAGCTAATAAATGTGGGAATAAATATTTAAGCTATTAATGGCCGCGTTACACATTATAAATAGTTCTATGAGCTCACCAGGCATTGTAAGTGATGCATTCTGCTTCCCCAAGGAATCATGGATAAAGTCACAGTCACATAATACGCATTCACCAGTGACAGATGAGTACTTTGTCAGTAAGCAGATACTACAGCGGTGTAATTTCAGTCAGTAAAACTGGGGGCAAGGAGGATATTATATAAACTGACCTCATCTAACTGATAGCACACTATGACTAAGGAAAAGTTTAATTCTTGCAGAACTAATTTTAGTATCAAATGTTACTTTTAAAAAGCCCGAGATGAATGTGCAAGAATGCACTGGTGGCAATGGCCATTTAAGAAGACTGTATGCACCATTTGAGCTATTCTGTTACCCATTTCCATCTTTTCCTGGCCTCATTTTTCTCTGCTTATACATATAATTAAGCCATAAGGAAAAGCTAATAAGTCATCTCAACAGGATACTAGAGATATAGAAGTAAAGGCAGGTCAGTTTCGGAGATGGGCGTGTTAATTCATTTCAATGATTTGCATTATACACAGCTATTAATCTGTCTGAGGATCACTTTTCTGGTTTTTTTTTTTTATTGGAAAAAAAAGAAATTTCTGCCTCCTCCCCGCCTCCCATTTCCCTCCCTCTCCTCCCCCCCTCCCCCCACTCCTCCCCCTCCCTCTCCAGCCTGAAGAGCAGTCAGGGTTCCCTGCCCCGTGGAAAGTCCAAAGTCCTCCCCCCTCAATCCTGGTCTAGGAAGGGGAACATCCAAACAGGCTAGGCTCCCACAAAGCCAGAACATGAAGTAGGATCAAAACCCGGTGCCATGGTCCTTGGCTTCTCAGCAGCCCTCATTGTCCGCCAAATTCAGAGAGTCCGGTTTTATCCCATGCTTTTTCAGTCCGAGTCCAGCTGGCCTTGGTGAGCTCCCAATAGATCAGCCCCATTGTCTCCGTGGGTGGGTGCACCCCTTGTGGTCCTGGCTTCTTTGCTCATATTCTCCCTCCTTCTGCTCCTCATTGGGACTTTGGGAGCTCAGTCCAGTGCTCCAGTGTGGGTCTCTGTCTCTATCTCCATCCATCGCCACATGAAGTTTCTATGGTGATATGCAAGATATTCATCAGTATGGCTATAGGATAGGGTCATTTCAGGTTCCCTATCCTCAGCTGCCCCAGGAACTAACTGGGGACATCGCCCTGGGCACCTGGGAGCCCCTCTAGATCCAAGTCTCTTACCAACCCTAAGATGGCTCCCTTAATTAAGATGTGTGCTTCTCTGCTCCCCTAACCAACCTTCCTTTATCCAAATCATCCCGTTTCCCCAAGTTCCCCCCAACCTCCCCTTCTCACATTTCTCTCCCCTTCTCCCCTTACGCCCCCTCCCACCACACCCCCAAGATCCCAATTTTTTGCCCGGCAATCTAGTCTACTTCCCATAACCAGCAGGATAGCTATATGTTTTTCTTTGGGTTCACCTTCTTATTTAGTTTCTTTAGGATATCAAATTATAGACTCACTGACCTTTATTTATCTCTAGAAACCAATTATGAGTGAGTACATCCCATGTTTCTGGTTTTTTTTAAAAAAAATAGGAAAACAAGGTCTAGAGAGATAATTCAGCAGTCAAGAGCTCTGGCTGCTCATCTAGGGGATCACCCATATGTTGCTAAGAATTGAACCATTTATAACTCTATTCGTTTATAACACCCATTTATAACTCTAGTCCTGAGAGATCTGATGCCCTCTTATGGCTCTACTGGGCATCAGTCATGCACATGGTACACAGACATACAGGCAGACAAAAGACTCATACCATAAAATAAAATAAAAATAATTAAAAAAAAAACAGAAATATAAAAACAAGCTAAAAGTTGCTATGAAACCGAATGCATCCACGTAGACAGCTGCTCAGTGAGAGCTAGTAAGACATTGTGATGGCTGAACTGCAGAACGGTGATGCTTTTCATTGTCTAACTGAGGCAAACGCATGTGAGAAGCAAGGAATAACTTCACCATCCGTCCTTCACCTACTGAGCTCTCATCAGTCAGCTGGCTCCCCACTCAGGGGCATGTCTATAATTGCTATGGCAACCTCGAAATGCAGGCGTAATGTCTCCATTTCAAGAAACTGAAACTAAAGCTCAGAAGGGAGACGCTCAAAGTCGCACGAATATTACTAAACGGCAAAGCCAGAAGCTGGCTCCAACCCAGTTCTGCTAAATTCCAGAACCAGCAAGCGTTCCAAACCTACAAAGACAGCGGAGAGATAAGGAGGGCAAAAGACCCGGTGTAATCTCCTCACCACACCGACCCCCGCTCCCACGCGAGTGCGCGCACGCGCAAACACACACACACACACACACACACACACACACACACCCTTGCCACGTCCCCTAATTCACTCACTCTCCCAAGCCAGTTACGGGAATGTGTTGAAACTCGGTGTTCTGTCTCTAAGATTACCCTAGATGATCTTCAGAAACCCAGAAAAAGAATTTCCCAGAATGAATGATGATTCTGGGATCTGTATATTTTCTGAAATGCGGTTTGTTTTCCCTTGCTGTTCTCTGATTATCCTCAGGCAAGGACTGATGTTAACAGAGAGAAAGAATGTCCTTCGGTCTACAAAGGCAAGAGAAAATGTTCAGGCTACCAGTGCTCTGGTTGTCCCTCACACTTGTTCGTTATGCAGCTTAAATTTTCCTGCACAAAATAAATCACATGCTGTAACAAAGAATGAGTGTATTTTCACGTAGTTAGAGGATAGATTTCAGGCATTTTTAAGAATACTTTAAATATTTTTAGTAGTGATAAATCACTTTCCAGTTAGCATTTGTTGATTTCCATATAAAATGTGGACAAACAGAATTTATTTAATTCCCCAATCTTACATAGTGTCAACTGGGATTTTAAATAAAGAAGAAAGAGTTTACATTTTTATCATCATTTTTCTGTGCATCTGGGCTCAGAGTTGATATATCTGGACTGTATCAAGTGTTTTCCACAATCACTTGGAGATTACCTCTATCTTATATTCTTTTATATATTACGCAAATCACATGTAACAAAAAGCTCTCTACATATTCTCACTATTGCAAAGCTAGTTATTGTGTTTTGTGAATTGTCATTCTTGCCTTCAGATATACTTTGACAGAGAACAACAGTAATTTGGGGAATTAAAAACTGTGTTTGGAATGGAGGACAGCCAAGGACACTTCACCATATACAATTATGTGAATGGGCTTAATGCATGCCTCTGAAGTAGAAAGTTGAAATGGGATTGTTTTTTCTTGTTTTTAATGATGGGTAAAATTTATAATGAATGAAAATTAAAACATTTAATAAATAATCTCTCTCTGACTCCTATTGTGTCTTATGGCATAAAATTTTAGCTTGTTGTGTCATATTCTAACTTTCACATTAAGTAAATTAGTTGACTTTATCTGAACTGGAAGATGCTGCGTAATAAAGCATTGTGCTGATTGATTGTGATCAACTGTGCTTAACACTAAGTTTGCACTTTATATCCTCAAAGCACTTCGCGAACATTAGCTAATTAATCATCATGTCACTGTGATGTCAGGGAGGTGGTTGAATTCCCATTTCTGAGATGAAGGAATTAAATAAAGTGGCTTGTGACAATGGAAGGTCTTCAAAGGTTTAAGTATGAGCACCTCAGGCAAGTTCTCCTTCCGTGTGTTCCTCACAGAAGGAACGCATGGGACTCAATGGCTCATCACATGGACCCTCACTCCTCGGGTGTCCAATGGGACACACTGCCACTCCCAATAATCCTAGTAAGCTGTTAGTCTCAAACAGCTCTCATGTGGACTAATTTTACCTAATACTTTAAATTTTAAAGACATGATGCTTTGTAACTAGGAATTTCCTGAAATTTTAAAATAGATTTCATTCAGGGATAAATATTTGAAAACAATATTAACTATTGGAAAAGTTTTATTTATTAGTCTACAATCAACTATATTAACTAAAATACCTGTTGTTATTCCACGGGCAGATCATTCAACAGGCAGATAATGCTTTTGAATAATAGTCAATAATATTCGGAGGAGTGGATGGGGGACGGAATGGGAAGAGGAGTGAGTGTAGGAAATGGAATTGGTAAGTGAAATTAAAAAAAAAAAGATTGTTTTTTTTTAAATAAAATAAACAAAAAATCTACCAAATTTTCTAAATTTTTAAAGGAATTCCATTAGAAAAGTGTTAATTTAACTTTGCTAAATATTCTATGTGTTTTATGATATTGCTAGTCTGACAATCATAAAATTCTATACTAGCCAGACTAAAACAAATGATGAGAATACAGAATATATTGAGGAAGGGATATAAAATCAAACAGTTAATAAACTCTTACAAAGTAAACACAGTGGTTAACCACCAGACAATCAAGTCATACACTATCACATGTCCCCTGTTCCTTCTGTTATGTCACTACATTCTAAATGTAGTCTTTGTTGATTCCTTTAACTATTAATTATTTTATCTATTTTTTTGACTTTACACAAATGTAATTTTGTCAGATGTATATTTTTTAATATTTTTGCTTTTTTTCTCTCAATATATTTTGACAGCATTCTTCCTAGTATTTTGTAAATGGTTTATTCATTTCTGTTATTTTACAGTATTCCATAAAAGTGTGTGTGTGTGTGTTTGTACATGTGTACATTCCACGATTTACTGGTTGACGCTACTATTCAAGTACAACTGGGTTGTAACAGTTCAAGGTTAGTAACTACAGCATGATTATCAACACTTTTCTGTGAAAGTTTTGATGTACATAGTACAAATTCCTATGGAAACTCAAAGCAGTAGATGGGAGTAACCTTCTTACAGATTCTCAATGTCAAGAGCTTATTGTTTTAGAACTTTTATTCTAGTAATTATTAATTTATAACCATATTTAATTGTAAAATCAAGAACTTTTGTATATGAGAATTCAGTTGATCCAAATATATATAAAGAAGCAACCTAAAAATTCATTGAGAAAGATATAATTCTTTAGATGTAAAATGATTTCTTGATTGTAACTACATTCAACACACTGAAGTAAGCAACCATTGATAGTAAAGCATTGATTTGGCCCCTGGAATGTCTACTTGTCTGTCTTTTCCATTAACATTTTATTGTTAATATTAATATTAAATGAAGAAATATTGTATTATTAATATTAATGAGTAAAATAATAGCTTCCTTATTAATATTCAAACCTTATGAACTATTACAACTATACAACATATAACACATAAAATAAAAATTATGTTGTATAGTACAATGCTGGCAATGTCAGTCTCCCAGGTTTGTTTGCTTTCTAAGATTACATTAAGTTATTTATTAAGAAGCTGAGAAATATGTGTCATGACTGAACCTACATAATAAAAATGGAAAGAATTGATATTAACTTTCTGACCTATATGTGCACCATGCCATGCTTATTCACACACGTGTACATGCACACACACACTAAATAAATAAGTGCAATCTCAAAATTAAACTTTCATTGAAAGTACACATTGTCTTGGAAATTAAAGTTTCTATAATACAAATTTTTCATTAACAAATATGGTATAACCCTCAGAATTTCATATGAATATTTAAATGTCACCAACAACAACATTGCTTCTGTGTAAAGATATGACATACTTTGTAAAATTTTGCTTTGATACTTGGAAAATGGAATTATTTTATTTACTAGTTGTTGCAGTAGACAAAATTAAACATAAATTTGCTTTTATATGTTCATTTTATGATCTGTCATCTTTGCTAAAGGAAATATCTACTGGACCCATAGACATGCAATTTATTTAAAAAATTTACCAATATAAATATATATGCATATACATATATGTGCATTCACATGTATATATATATATACACACATGTCTGTACATACATGCATTCTGAGTGTATCCCTTGTTCTAAATATTTGAAACCAGAGCTTTCTTTCGCATTTTGAAGCTTTTTCAAGCACACATTGTGATACCTTGCAAACAGGATCCAGTTCTGAACAGGAAGCGCTTATATAATTTATGTGCTTCTTAGACTTCAATTCTAAATGTGATTTCGACAATATTTTAAAGTTTTTCAGTGTGAAACTTTGTTTTATAATGACATCTTCCACTTGAGACAACATGCCAGTATTCACTTAATAGACCTTAATAACATTTTGAAGTATTTCGAACTTCACCTATCTCGATATAGGGACGGAAGGAAGTAGCTCTCTTAGAGGCAGAGAAATGTTGAGGATTAAAATCATGTAACCGCCTTCTTCTGACCCTTGAGTAGTCTAGGTTCTGGGCTTTGGGTGAACTGCTCATTCTAGGCAATGACTACTAAACCCCAGAAGCGCTCTCGAACCCTTTGTCGCATCCTAAGATGTGCTCCTCAGTTCAGACACCAGGTGCTTCCTTACTTTTATTTTGTAGGTTCTAGTCGATTGTTTTCATATCCTAGCCAAATGAAGATCTCACTTAGATGTTCCTTCCAAAGAGGATGGTAAAAGTCGTAGTAAATCAATTCATTCTATGACTAGGACATCCTTCTACATTTAAACCTTATTCTGGATTTGGAGACATCATACTAAGCACAACCTCATTGGTGTTACTGTTTTGTGTGTGTTCGAAATACTGTTATAAACAGAGGAAGATGGGCAATCATTTGAAGACGCTCTGCTTCAATATTTAAGGAACTACAGATCCTTCTCCAAGTCTACCAATAAATGTAGTCCTCACCACTCATCAAGAAGATTTGCCTTTCCGACAGACAGCGACCATTACAGAACACCACAGCCAACCAAAATGCAAAACTGTGAAGCCCAGTCCCTACTGGTACATCCACAACACAATTCCTGCAGCTATGGCTTAAGATCACTGTGCACGAGAGAGCAGAAAAAATGTGAGAGACAGAGACCAGGAAGTTTGCTGACGCTGTGTCCCCTCAGAATGGCAGAAGCCACACCCATGAAGTCTCACCAATATGACTGCCCCAAAAGGAGTTTAACAAGGACAACAGCAGTATTCATGTTAAAATGAACAAGCGAATAAAAAGTTGAACTTTTTTTCATAAAAATGTCATCAGATTGTGTCTGCATCAATGAGAAACATTATCTTTCCAAAGAATCCTACTCTCCTCATTTCCATTTATATAGGAAATTGATTAATACTTAACTAATTGGTACTTGCAGTTGGGGATTAACAGAATTCACTTTTCTTCACTGCTCAACCACTGTAATTTAGATCCTTACTTCGAATTAAAGCTTTTATTATTTTCAAAGGTAATCATCTTCCTGTTGTTAGAAGTAAAATATCCAAGCACCATGCTAATTATAGCTTATTTTGTGCCTCACAAATTAGCTAATTAACATCACTAGAAAGTAAATGTACAGTGAGTGAAGTTTGAACTGCTGAATTGGAGTCAAGCCTCTTGCACTGTACAGGGTTGAGAGGTGTTATCTCCTACCCTTAGGTCAGATCCACGTCAGAGCTAATAACTAGGCAGAGATTCACTGTTCTGCAGAAGGATGGGTTTCTCTGAAGCTTTAGTACAATTAAAACTAGGAGTTTATTCCATCAGAGCCCAATAGACAGGTAAGAGTTGTGAGGAGGTAGGAAAACGGAACGATGTGCAGAGGTAGGAAACAATAATTTAAGTGAAGACACACAGGGCTCTTTAGAGAACTTTAAAATCAGTGAAACTCATGAGCTTTTATTTGTTGCATAATGTATTTCAAAACTTAAGATGATGACATTGATTCTTCAAATTCAGAATACTTTATTTAGGAGGAAACGAATAGAAATCCAACAGCTTCTGAGCCAGTAAAACTTGATTCCAATACAAATATAATCTTTATGTAGTCAGAGAGAGGCAGAGCCATGGTCTCAGGCATGCCCCTCTACAAACATCAATGTGCTCCTTAGCACAGCTTCCAGAGCAAAGCTCACTCGGGGTCACTTAGAAGTATGAAAAGCTACGATGTGTCTTGGACAATTCTACAATCTCAATGTTCAAAAGTGAAAAAGTCCAATAAAAGGTAACCATAAAATCAATAGAAGACACAGAATGTATTAAAAAATGTATAATAGAAAACTAAATAAACTAACTTAATGTTATGATAAATGGCAAATTTTTAACACTGAAGACTAAGAAAAAAACAAATTTAGCTCACCCTTTCTCTTTACTCTTGGAAACCCACTGACCATGCTCTACAGGGAATCTAGTAAGAAATTTGCACTCTGATCCCCACCCTCCAATTCTAATCTCAGTCTTATCTCCACTTGGTAGCAGGTCTCCAGATGCCGGCTCTCCTTCCTCTCTGCCACAACTCCCAGGAAACTAAGCAAATCCTCTCCTCCAGCTTTCCTTCCGTACCATCTTGTCTCACCCCCTAATACCATAGACACTGTCTCCATGTGGAAGCCACACCTACTAGGAAGTCCGATCCTACTGTGGATCCTCTCAGCTTCCAACTTCTAGTCCATCACCACTTCTGCACATCAGCTCCTAATACCTAGAAAAAAGTTCTACCCAGAATCCTCAGGGGTCCCACCTGACAGGGTACTCAGAAGCACTCGATGCCAGGCAACCCACAGACACCACATGCTCCTAACATCCAGAGAGAGCTACACAAAACAAGGAATGGAGACCTACTCAACAATGACAAACCAGACATCAATACTACAAACATAGCAAATTACAAACAGGGCAAACCCAGATACTTAGATAGCAGTGTAAAAGCACAATCAACATCAGCCAAGACAATTATGTCTCCACTAGAGCCCAACAACCTTACTATAGTACGCTTTGATAAATGAAATATAGCTGAAGTACAAGACACAGACTTCAAAATAGCTGTTATGAATATGATGAGGGAACTTTAAGAGGATACAAATAAGTGCATTAGTAAAATCTGTGAAAACACTAGTGAAATAAAATGAAGAGAATTATTCAGAACATGAAAATAGAAATAAATCAATTAAAATACAAATGAAGAAAAACTGGAAGTGAAAATTTAAGGAATTTGAACAAGAATCTTGAAAGGAAACCTCACCAACAGAATACAAGACATGGAATAAAGAATCCCAGGCTTTGAAGACAAGATAGAAGAAACATATAATTTGGTTTAAAAAGGCAAACTATAACAAAAAATCTAGGCACAAACATTCAAGAAAGCTTGGACACTTTGAAAGTACCAAATCTAAGAACAGTAAGAATAGAGGAATGAGAAGAAACCCAGGTCAAAGACACAGAAAATATTTTGAGCAAAATCACACAAGAATATGTGATATTGATTGGCACCTACAGAAGGGTATAAGAAGCATACAGAACACCAAATAGACTAAACCAAAAAAGAAATTCCACATGACACATAATAATCAAAACCTTAAATATAAAGAGCAAGGAAAGACTATTAAAAGCTGTAAGGGGCAAAGACCATGTAACATATAAAGGCAGACTTATTAGAATTACACCTGACTTTGCAAAGGAGTCTCTAAAAGACAGAAGGGCTTTGACGGTTGTACAGACTGTAAGAGACCGGAGGTGCCAGACCAGACTTTCAAATAAATGTAAAAATCAGATCTTCCATGATAAAATCAAATTTAAGCAGTATCTATCTATAATCCATCTCTACGGAAGGCACTGGAAGGAAAACTTCAACCTGAGAAGGTTAAACATACCCAAGCAAACACACTGAACAAAGAATCTTGGATCAGCAAATGAAAGGAAAGAATAAAAAAAAACCCACACTATGACAATAAAATGACAAGAATCAATGAACATTGGCCATTGATAACTCTCAACACCAGGTCCTGATCCCCAAAGAAAAGACAGACTAGCATGCTAAATACAAAAACAGGATCCATTCTTTGGCAGCATGCAACACATACATCCACCTTAACATCAAAGACAGACATCACCTCAGGATAAAACGATAGAAAAAGTTATTCCAAGCAAATACACCCAAGAAGTTGTAGTCAGTTTAATATCGGATAAAATAGCTTCAATCCAAAATTAATGAGAAGAAATAGAAAAGGACACTACCTTCTTATCAAAGGAAAAACATACCAATATGATATTCCAGTTCTTAATATCTATGCACCAATCCCAAAGGCACCCAAGTTCATAAAAGAAGTGCAGCTACAGCTAAAATCGTGTAGTGGCCCTCACACATTAATAGATACTGGATGACTTTGGTACCCCATCCTCACCAATGTATAGATCATTCACCAAAGAAACCTAACTGAGAAGTATTAGAGATTAAAGACCGACTAGACCTAAGAGATATTTACAGAACATTTAATCAAAACGCAGACACACACACACAAAAAAAAATACTAGCTTCTCAGAACCTCATGGAACTTCCCCCGAGTTGATTACATACCTGGACACAAAGCAAGTCTCAAAATACAAAAAAGAAAAAAGAAAGAAAGAAAGAGAGAGAGAGAGAGAGAGAGAGAGAGAGAGAGAGGGAGGGAGAAAGGGAAGGAAGGAAAGAAGGAAGGAAGAAAGGAAGGAAGGAAGGAAGGAAGGAAGGAAGGAAGGAAGGAAGGAAGGAAGAAGAAAGAAATGACACCCTGCATCCTAGCTGGCCACCACAGAGTATAGCTGGATATCAACAGAAACAGAAACAATAGAAAGCTTACAAACTCATGGAAACTGAACAGCTCAGCAGTGGATGGCCAACACAAAACAAACTTACTGGCACTTTTTCTTTCTCCCCCCTCTTCTTTTCTTACCCTATAGGACTTTTGCTTCTATATTACAACTTTCCATTTGGTTTTCAGGAAATGTTTGTGCACGTCACGGTGTATGTCTCTGCATCTTGATCTGTGCGTCTTGTTAGATCTTTATTTCTTTATTACTTTGTACTGTGCCATTCTTATTTATTTTTATTTTATTGTCTTTTTTTCTAGATGCCTGTTTGATTTCTAATGAGAGAAAGCAAGAACAGATGTGAATTTGGGTGAATGGGGAAGATAAAAAGATCTGGAAAGAGTTGGGGGCAAAGGCAACCATAATCAGAATGTATTTCATGGGGAAAAATCATTTTCAATTAAAAATGGAAAACGTAAGCAGAGAGTTACTGAGAAAACACAAAAATAGTCATTTCAGTTACATATATAAATATTATAAGCAACAAATCATCATGATAAAGGTCATTGTGTCTGAAGTCTTATGTTAATTTGGCTGTCATTCTTCCCTGGAGAGTGCTGTGTGTTAGCCTGAACAAGTAGGTATATCAGAATACTCCACTAGGAAGAAAGAAAATCCTAAGTTTAATCAATGGCACCAAAGAACCCTTGAAGTGTGGAGGCAAGAAAGTCTGAGCCAAACCTTAGTAGCAAGGTTTAGCTCTGATTCCCACAGAATAAAAGCCAAAGATGCGACAACTGTGCTTGTTCATAAATTACAGTGATATGGCTCAACAAAGGAGTCTGGGAAGGGAAACATTAGTGGCAGTTCTTTGGGGAGGTGTTCAAAGAAGTCAGGCGCACAAGGCAAAACATATGAAATCAGACCTTCAGTTCTGCTACAGGACACCATCATAGTCCATCCACCAGAATCATATGACAGAGACTTGCGGTCTCTCTTAGGAAAACCCTGGCCCAGGCTACCTTTAATGGCTCTTACGTCAAAGAAAGAACCAGATCTTTTGACACTATAAAAGGGCACAAGGTCTTCTTTGTTTGTTTGCCCATTGTTTCTTTATAGGAAATTAGAGGAGTTCATTGAATAGCCCACAAAGCACAATGGTCAGAACTGTAAAGAGTGAAGCCCACAGGCAGGATTTTCACTTTTGATATAATTTTGGCACCAATAACTCCATCTCCAGACAAGAAGAAAGGGGCACCTTCCAAACCCAGTATTCACCTTTTAGTCTGGCCCATGGTATGTCCTCCTTCCTAAATGCCTACTCCACAAAAAGTTACGTGTGCTTGCCTGCCATCAATTAGGGAGGTGAAAAGGGATCAAAATCTAAAATTCTTAACATATGCATTAAACCCAAACACTTTACAGCATGTGTCAAACCTTTCCCAACATCTATAAGCAGTTACAAATATCATTAGATCAATTTCAGTAAGAGTACAATGACATACATTATTGTCAAATACCACCATTTCTGGACTCTGAGCAACAGTCACGGGAACCCCAATCTTTCCCCTTCTTAAGTGAAGAGGTTAGTATTTTAATTAAAATGAGTTCTGTGTCCCAGAGATTAAAACAGTCTGATGTCCATTCTGCATCTCAGCTCCAAAGCAGACCAGAGTTCAAGCTGCAGAAGCAGTTTAGCACTTGTGCTTCAGGGCCGGTGGGATTCCTGGGTGAGGTGAGCTGGATTCAGCTATCTGAAGCACATCCTGGCATTATCTCAGCCGGGTCTCCCTGGACTCAGGAGGCAGAATTGACACCCTGTAGAGTGGAGCAGCAGGTTCTGTTATCAGGGACTCCTCTCCTTGGGGGCAGGAAAAGCCAGACTAAGGACCTCTCTGCAATCGCCTCAGGGACTCCTCTGTGTCCGCAGCGCAGCCTCGCCATCAGGCCCAGCTTTTATTTTCTTTCTGTGAAAAAAGCATAAACATATCCTCGACCCCAAATATATATAGGTCGGGTTTTTTCATAATGCATTGCAAGGGCTTTTCCACCTTGCCCTAGCAAAGGTCAGCTTGGTGTTATCATGTCAGATCCGTTTGCATCTGGATCTACTTGCAAGTTTCATAAGCTGCTTACAAGGAGCCTTATTATGCTCCATAATATTTTTTTTATTATTATTAGCCATATATGCAGTTCGTCCATTGGAAGAGCCATTTGTAAAATTTAACAAAAAATCCTTTAAGGGATTTTTTTTTGCTATAACATTAGCAAAATACAGTTGTGTGAATTGTAGCAATAATCATCTGGGGATCGTGTGGTGGGAGGGGGGGTGAGGGGAGAAGGGGAGAGAAATGTGAGAAGGGGAGGATGGGGGGAACCTGGGGAAACAGGATGTTTGGGATAAAGGAAGGTTGGTTAGGGGAGCAGAGAAGCACACATCTTAATTAAGGGAGCCATCTTAGAATAGAAAAAAAAAATAAAATAAAAAAAAAAAACAGTTAGCCGGGCGTTGGTGGCGCACGCCTTTAATCCCAGCACTCGGGAGGCAGAGGCAGGCGGATCTCTGTGAGTTCGAGACCAGCCTGGTCTACAAGAGCTAGTTCCAGGACAGGCTCCAAAACCACAGAGAAACCCTGTCTCGAAAAACAAAAAAAAAAAAAAAAAAAAAAAAACAAAAAAAAAAAAAACAGTTTCCAATAGAGAGAGCTTAAAGCTGCCTAACAGGTACTCAAACAGGTAAAATATAAATCAACAGGTAAAGTATACAATAATCAACAAACACAGCATATTAATTATAATGCAGCTATGGCAAGTGTGCATATTAAATATAAAACTTATTCTACAACATTTTCATAAAAAAATGCTGTTTATGGCAAAATCTTCTCAAGTTTTGCCAATTAAGATATTAAACTCTTAATTTAAACCAGTAGCCTGTCTGGTACAAAAGGGCAGGATAAAAGCTAAAAAAAGGATTTTCACTTTTGAAAACATTAAGGCATTGAACAAGCTACCCTACTCCAGCTTTTCAGAGCTGACTGCAAACTAACTGTCAGAATCCCAAGAGCAGCTTGTTCAGAGCCAGGGTCTCAGTGAGTCAGAGGTGACCTCCCTTTAATTATAGAAACTCGAGACCGCGTATCACTCTAATTAGAGAAACCCATGGGTGGATTTGTTGTGTAGCCAATTTGTTCTGAGGGTCCTCTTTTCTTATTATCTCCTTTCTCTTACTTTTGATCTTGGGCCTCTTTGAAGGTTTATTGACTGAATGTGTGTGCATGTGTGGGTGCCCATGTGTGTGTAGGTGCACCATATGTGTACAGATGCCAGTAGAAGCCTGAAAAAGATGCTGGATGCTCTGGAATAGGTTGTGAACCATCAGATATGGGTGTAGGAAACTGAATCAGGATCATTTGCATGAACATCAATTTCCAGTCCTCTAGTCCATCTGCCTCTTTATAAGCGTCTACTTGGTTGCTCACTCCCAAAACACCCCATCATTCAAATGCACAATGCACCACACACACTTGGTCTGTCATTTCTCTTTCCTCTTGCACATATCCAGTTATGCTCTCAGAACTTTTCTGAACAGCCCAGTAAACTACTCTTGTCCCAAACTGACAATGACTTAAAACTGAAAGGAAGCCTGTAGTAGCCTTCTGGAAAACATAGCTTAGCAACTTGTTAAGGACCCAGGATGCGAGTGGCACTCACTTGTGCTCTGAAAGCAGTGCCTCCGTACTCTTAAAATTGTGCCAAGAGGATGACTGCTCACCATGCTTTGCAACAGACTTTAGTTCTTGAAAGCTGGCCTTCCAGATTCCAAAAAGCTTGCTCAAAGCATGTGTCTCAAATAGAGGGAAGGTTGTCCAATCATTCTGTGAACACTCAGAAAAGAATTGTTACTGGAAGGGGAACAAAACCTCTTGTCTTTGGCCCAGAGTCCTACAAAGTTGAAAACATTTGCTTTGATTCCATACCCAGGTCAATGGACCACAGAAGCCAAAATCAGTTCGTTAAAACATCACCGCTGACCACAAGCCACCCAAGAATCAGACACATTTGTACCAACCAGTTCCTTGCCCCACATGCTCATTTTCAAGGCCATATGGGTTGGGGGAAATTGTGTGTCTCTGTTAAAGTGGTTTTCAACGTGTATGTGAGATGGTTTTCATTCTGACATAATTTTTGATTGGTGAATGTAAAAGATAAATGTCAAAGAAAAGAAAGGCTTAGCTACTGCAAATTTAACTGTACACAGAGCAGCTGCCCCCATGTTCAGAACTTAAAAGATGGGAAACTGTGTTTTTGTTCTTTGAATTCTATCCATTACCTACATGAAGGGAAGACTGTTCAAAAAAGATGAAATACCATTTCTAGAATATATCCACAATTTCATTTTTCTTTATACATGTATAATATTCTGTTTTATAAGTCATCTAGTTTTTATTATCCATTCATCTGTTGATGGACATCTGGGCTCATTCCATATCCTTGATATAATAATAGACCCACAATAAACATGATAGGCAAATCGCTCTATGGTAGGATATGGAGTTCTCTGAGTATAGATCCAAGAATGAAAGCTATCTGACTGATTAGAGCTCTGTGATTGTGAAGAATTGGACAAACCTGGAGGCAAATTGTCTTGGGTGGTCTTTGAACCCCAGCAGCCATTTTTTCCCTACCTCTATGTCTGAATATCTTTGTGACTACCATGTGACCTTCTGTGCTATGTTAACAGACCAGCCTAAAAGATAATGTTACCAGCTAGTGCTTGAGTGAGAACGTTTCACCCACCATGACATGTAACCTACCTCCAGATGTTCAGTATTTGAGAAGTGCCTTGATTTATGGCTTCTTTTTTTTCTCTGTAGAAACTTCATAACACTATTACATTGGAATATGGTTTGGGTGATAGACTAAACCAGTTTCTTTGATCATGGTCACTCATAATTACTCTGTTATTTCCTTCAAGGTGAGAACTTTGACTTCTATCAACAATCCCAATACAATAGATTGATTTGGGGCTGGGCACCTTTAATCCCAGCACTCGAGAGGCAGAGGTGGGCAGATCTCTATGAGTTCAAGGCCAGCCTGGTCTACAGAATGAGTTCCAGGACAGCCAAGGCAGTTACACAGAGAAACCCTGTTTCGAGGGGGAAAAAAAATATTGAGATTGGATCCTTTGCTTAGTATCAGACAACTTCTAAGATGACTTGATTCCACATACCTGTCCAGGACCACCATATTTTATACCAATAGTTCAATCTTTTGTAGTTGCTTTGTTAATTATATCTATTCTTGAGTCAAGTCTTTAGACAATCTTGTTCTTTTATAGATTGCAATGTGATACCATCAAAAGAATCTGATGGATAAATAAGCAAACAAAAAATGATTTAATAAATAAACCAGATCCACTAACTGCCTTAGAGTCAGCTAAGTATTATTTTTTTTGTTTTATGTTCAGTTTTGTTCTCTTTTATTTCTAATTACAACCTCCCCACTTTCATCCACCTTCAAACCTTTACCTTGACCTCACATTCCCTCTCAAATACATGGCCTCTGGGTCTTTCATTGTCACTGTTACATTGTATATAAAAATAAATATAGGAGCACGGCCTGTAGGATTCCTTTAATGTTCTTTCTATATGTATATGTTGCTTATATATACAGTTACTGTTACATTGCATATAAAAACAAATATATAAGTACGGTCTGCTGGGTCCCTATAGTGTTGCATACATACATGTGTGTGTTTAGCATTGATGCTTTAATATTGGATAAGCAATTAGAGAGATCATTCTTAGAAAAGACTAATTTAGCCTCTCTCAGTAGTCATTGCTTATAACTCTTTATTTAGGATTAGGGCCCCTTGAGATTTTCACCCTCATTTTTAGCAGGTCTATCGGTTTACCTTTGTTTAAGACTTGTTGAGGCAGCCATATTTTGGGTGTACTAAGAGTGTGCCTTCCCTGTCACTTCTAGGTTATATTCTCTTGCATCAGAGTATAATGATGAAGAGCCAACACTTCTGTGGCTCCTGCAGTTTTTCTGTCCTCTTTTCTGCAATGTTCCCTGAGCCTTAGGTGTAGGGAAGAGTGTTGTAGATGTATCACTTGGGGATGGACATTTATGGATAATTGTTCTCTGATGTGGGAGTGTCATATATCAATCTGTTGATTTCATTGGTTCAATAAAGAAACTGCCTAGGCCCATTGATGATAGGCCAGCCCTTAGGTGGGCGGAGTAAACAGAACAGGATTCTGGGAAAGAGAAGCTGAGTTAGGAGTCGCCATGATGTTCCCACTGCAGAGAGACGCAGGCTAGAATCTCCCCGGTAAGCACACCATGGGGTGCTACACAGATTATCAGAAATGGGCTAGTCCAGGTGCAAGAGCTAGCCAATAAGAAGCTGGAACTGATGGGCCGGGCAGTGTTTAGATGAATACGGTTTGTGTGTTGTTATTTCGGGGCTTAAGCTAAGCCATGCGGGCGGCCGGGTGAAGGGGACACAGCCCGGCTGCCCCTATTACTACAGTTCTCTTCATTTTAAACAACTTTTCTATAATGGTCTCTGACTACTGTGAAAAAGGAAGCTTCTTTGATGAGGGGTGAGAACTACACTTACACATGTGTAAGAGGAAAAGCATTTATAATGCAGCGAGGAGTTATATATACTAGCTTAGAAAAATGTCAGTACTACGTTCTCCTCTAAGATCCATGTCCTCACAAGCTATAGATAGCCAGCAAGGTTTCCAGTACCAGCATACTTTTCCTGCTGTTGAGTGGTGTCTAAACCCAAGAAGAAAGATGTTTGCTACCACCGAGACATAAGCGTCACTAGTGTACCTTTAGGGATCGCTTGCCATAACGGTCTTTGTATCCGTAAGCATCAGAGTTGGGTGTAACCATTGATGTATTCTTCTCCCTTGGCAGGTTGGACAGTTCTTGCCAGTACTATGAAAGCTAGTCTTCAGGGAGCAGGTTTTGGGGTTTAACACAACACAATCTGTTTGGACTCCAAGTGTATGCCTAGCATACACGAATCATGGTTGTAATCCTCAGCACCACATAAATTAACCATTATGGCCCATGCTTATAATCTCATTACTCAGAAGTCAAGGTAAGAACATCAGAAACTCAGTGCAGTCTTCAATTACACAACAAGTTTGAGGCCAAAATGGATGGATGTGTGTGTGTGTGTGTGTGTGTGTGTGTGTGTGTTGAGAGAGAGAGGGGGAGAGAGAGATTTATTCATCTGATTCACCTGTGTACTAGTGTTCCAATCAATACTCATCACACATAGGCACTCACAAACATTTGTTGAATGAAAGAATGATAGTTAATGAGTATTGTCTTAGATTAACACTCTCAGCTCAACTCTTAGATCAGCACATTTAAAAATATTAAGTCGAAGCAGATGAAGATAAGAGACGCAATGTTAAGTGAAATAGAATTTCTCCTGGCAACCGTATTTTGGCATGTGTCTTATTATCTGCATAACACGAAACTTCAGAACAAAGTGGCCAGCTTGAATAATCTATGGAAGCAGCCTAGAATTTGGAATAAGTGTCAGAAGATAAAGGTTCTTTTTATTCTATTGAATAAACAGCAATTCTTAGAATTTACTTAGTTAATCACCTATTGAACATCAATGTGATATATGTATACCTATTGAATATCAGAATTCAATAGACCTAATTAGAAGACTCAGAAATGGGTTATTTGAACCAATGTCATTTGCTAGCTCAGAGTCCTCAGAACAGTTTTGGTGAAAGTATTCCATGCTATGCATCTTATCTTGCTGTATTTTACTCTTCCGTAACAAAAAAATATATATACACAAAGGAACAGAATTTGGAAAATAGGGCCATTAGGTACAAGTAGCTTACATGAGATTTGATGCTGCAGATGAGGGCTGGAAAGATTAAAAAGCTAAGCTCGCAGCCACCCTGCAGTTGACAGTTGACTAACTTGCTGCTGTATGTGGAAACACACCTGTTCCCTCATGGTTCTTACAATTCTTTTAATGTTCTTCTCCATGGTACATTCTCCCTCCTTTGCTTATGAAACTGAACTTTGAGGCTCAGCTCACTCAAATATCAAATAGTGAACAAAAAATTTTGGAGAACTAAAGGCGTAAACCACGAACAATGCCACACCAGTTTGGAGTTATTATTATTAGGGCAGTATTTATTTAAAGAGGAAAAACTTACAGATCACGATCCCAGACAACAGCTCTCTGCACAACTAGAAAGGGAGTCTAGTCGCCAGACGAGCAGGAAGCCAAGAGAGAGCGCGGAGGAAGTAGAAGCTTTTTGAATGGAGAGAAACCACGCCCCAATGGGCTGGTATCTCAGCAGCTATTGGTTGGAGGGGCGGAAAGACCTCCCGCAACAGAGAACCAGAAAGTGAAATAACCCAATCTGAATTTATGTATAGATATCCTCCAATCTGAATCTACATATAAATTTTCCTTGATACTCCCAGCTATTTGTTATGAGTGCATAGTAGGCATATAAAATTTGAAACAAAAAATATAGCATAAAATATTTAATTCAGACAGCCTTCCTAGGTAGAATTTTCTTTGAAAGCCTCTGGTAGAAAGTATTCTTTAGCAAGGTTCTAAAGAACATTGAAGATTTGAATGGACAGAAGCCAACCAAAGTCCTTTTCAGATAAGAAGAAGATAATTTTGAACAAATCCTAGTAGGGAAATAGATACTGATAGCAAGATAAAAAGTGAAGATGGGTTTACAAACTAGCTCTTGATGCAAGAAGCCGAGTGGCAAATGAGTTGCTATTCTAAGCTACACTAGATTATGTTTAATTAATTTTAAGAATTTCATACATATACATATTGGAGTATGATCATATCTACCACCATTTGCCCATTCAGCTCCTCCCCTATACACCTCAACATGACCCCTCCCAATTTCATGTATTTCTTCCTTTTGATAACTCAGTAAATCCAGTTAGTGCTGTCCATGTGTGCAGGGCCACCAGTGAGAACAGCATAATGAAAAGGGCTTGTTTCTCCGCACTCCTGGCTCCTCACCTTTCGCCTCCATCTCAATCATACTGTCCCTGATTCAAAACAAAACCAGACAGAGAATTTGAAGGAGTCATTGTGAAGAGAAAAATTTCCAGTTTCTATTGGTTAATAGAAATCTGAATTGAATTATATGAATAAAAGTCAAAACTAGTGTAAAACAAAAATAAATATAAGAACTGGCACCAAATAAGCATAGAGAAAGTTATTAATGAAAAAGTTTTTTTTTCAGGCAATAAAACTTACCCAATACTTATGTGGTGGAAAATCTCAACCTCCATCCACTTTTCCAGGATTATAGGGTAGTTTTAATTATGAAGGCTCCAGAGACTTTCCTCATATAAGGAAAATACTACTTAAAGACACAGGGTATCAAATTCCACCTTATATACCATAATATGTAGACGTTGTTTTCATGGGTTTCGTCATGAGGAAAATTCTTCCAAGTAAATTACATTCCAGTTTAGAATATTTTTCTATACATTGGGGACCAATTTGGTAACCTTCACACTTTGAGGGGTGGAACCCAGGACACGTCCATCTTTCAACTGTCGCGTTTATGCTTCCTCTTCTACACTCCAGCATTGGGTGGAGTATTGGTCTACTGCCCCTTTCTCCCTCAAAATACAACCATAAATGCATTTGTCTTATGTGAACGACCAAGTTCAAGTGTGAAAATCATGAAATGGTTGGCAAAATTAATTACAGTGAAGTGGAAATGCCTTAGTGTACTTAGACAAAAATATTCATCTGCATTGTGCTTTTTTTAAATTTAAAGTAATTTGTGAAGGTAAAACTGTTCCTTAGTAAATACCAATATCACATAATAACTATATTCACCCAAGCAAGCAGTCATAGAATTCTTTGTTTTATGCATTGATTTATTGTACAGTCTCGTAAATTAAATATCACACAGCTTGGTATGAGTTATCAAGGTCCATCAAACAACATTGAGAAAGAACTATTCTATAGAAAGTATTATTGTTTCATAAATCATTAAAGTGTTAAAATCTACTTAAGGCTGCATGAGAGTTCACAGCAGCTTATACACATATAAGGGATAGTAATAAAAATATGAGGATACCTTTATTTAACTTAGTTTTATATTACATATTACATCTTAGAGAACTTCACCTCACTTCCCATGACACACTGCAATGTCTTAAGCTTATCATACTGCCAGGATGTGTAGCAGGCTATACCTTTCATGATGTGTTGTGACACTCTGATACCTGCCTTCTGATGAAGTTACCAATGGACCATATCTCAAAACCAATTTCCAGAGACATTTCTAGGAGTTAAATGGTCATACTGACTTGCAATGCTTTACTTCCAATGCATTCGTGTATAGCTACCTACTTATGAAATTGTTCACCTCAAAATCAATAGTTATAGTTCAGGAATCCAAGGAAGCTGCCCTTGATCTTCCACACGAAAGTGGGTTTACCTTCTAAGCTCATGACATTGCAGCACAGGCTTGTGAGCTGCCACACCTTTTGTATTTTTGTGACATTTCACTTTTTACAACTTTGAAAAATAACATACAAAATGTAAAGTATGATATCAACTTAAAAGTACCCTATAACCTTAAAATCACTATCTAGGCTTCATAGAAATATACATATAAATCCTCTCGTTTACATAGTCTCTAAGAAGCACAGAGAAAACCATTACTTTAGGAATCGCAGTCAAAGGCATTTGAGCTAACACGATGGTGAAAGCTATGTCAGTATTTTTCTGTTGCTCAAAAAGCAATATTGGCAAAAGAGTCAAAAGCCCAATGTGTCGTTTTTAAGAAATTCTTAATGAGTTTTAAAATAAGGTGACACCGTTTTGTTTTTCTGTTTTTTATAGGATAGGGTTTATAAGATTTTTCCAACTGCTAAGGGAAGGTTAGTTGAGTAATGAGGATGGGGGGAGTTAAACTTGCTGACTAGGTCAACTTGAGTGAGGGACAGCAGAAAACTATTCTAAAAGTGGAAACAGATCTTGCTTCCTGGCTCTAAAAATTTGCAAGAAGGCTGGATGTAGACTGAGCAGGTCTCCCTCTGTCCCCACGGGCTTCAGGTATGCAGCTGCCCAAGTCAAGTCCAAACCCACGAGTTCATCTTAGATTCTGTCTCTCATCCTCTACACTTAATAAATCATCACATTCTGAAGCCCTTGAATCTCTGACTCCTTTTCCAGATCTTCAAAGAATGATCTCCTTCCTACTGCCCCTCACCCTTTATTTCATTACAACATTGTAGTTCTAAAGTAATACTTTTAAAGTTTTTTTTTTAAAAATTTTAAGTAGACTGTACTTAACATTTCTTTGAAGTCCATATTCTATAGAGTAGCAAAGCTGGGCATGGTACCAGGCCTGTGTCTACAATCCCAGCCCTCGGGAGGTAGAGGTAGGAGAATAGGAGCTGAAGGCCGGCTTTAGCTACATAGTAAGTTCAAGGTCAGCCTGGGACACATGCAAATGGTCTCCAAAAATGAATTTTAAGAAAACATCTACAGGAGAGCACATAACCTATAAGGTTTGCCAGGATACCCTAGGGAAAGGTTATTCCTTGGTGCATTCACTGTCTAAGCATGTTTTTAGAGTAGTTTTCTAAGTCACTAGGGTTTTGTTTTTTTTTGTTTTGGTTTTTTTTTTTTTTTTTTTTTTTTTTTTTTTTTTTTTGTTATGCCCAGAAGTTCTTTTTCTTTCCTTTCCTTTTTCCTAACAAGCCTCTGTTAGGTAATATGCTGACTATCCTTCTACTTGAAATTTCCAGATCTCATCTCTTTTCAGACTTCTATCATCACCCATAGAATACTTCCCATTGCCTAACAGTAGGCTGGGGGCAGTCAAGGGAAGTTCACACCTCTTGTTTCCATTGGTATTTGGAAGCAGAACTAAAAAGAGCCCTCAAATGTAGTGGGACTCAGGATCCTTAGCCCTACAGATATAGCTTTTCTGTAAGCCTTGGAAAGTCAGAACTCCTCAGATTTGGCCTATGCCTGGCGTGGAAAGTTCCAAGCTGGCTAGGCATTAGGACTCCTTAACCCCTCCACAGCCGCCAGTGTCACCTCTCTTACCTTGGTAGTCTGAGTGTGTAAAAACTCTCCGTGGAATTCTTTTGGAGACGAGGACCTGCTGGTCCCCCTTTCTGTTTCCATCTAGCTTTCTTAAGTTCTTCATTCTCAACTCTGCCCACTCGTGATGTCTTCTTCCACTACCCTTCTGCCCTGGGCCTCTCCAGAACTCTCCAGAACTCTCCAGGAGCTGCTTATTCAGTTGTCAAGAGGATGGCTGCCTTCCCACCTTTGCATTTCAGCTGCTTCGTTCCTGTTGTTCCTGTTACCTGCTCAGTCTGCACTCCACAAGGAAAACAAAGACTGAGGGAGAGAACCCTCTTGCTAAGGCAAAGTGTTGCAACCCTGGAGAAGGAAGCCAGAGAATCTCCTGCAAACCATCTGAGTGAGCCTGGGCATCTTGAACACACAGCCAGAAAGAGGATGCCTGGCAAAATCACATCCTTGCCTGTTTGGTACCAACAGAAACCCTAGACTAAATCACCAGGAAAAGTTCTTCTCTTTTCGGAACAAGAAAATGACTGAAGAAGTCACCTAGAGTTCACTGGAAACCTCTTAAAAACTGTTTCAAACAACCTGCCTGAGGCTATATAATGGCAGTCAACGGCCCTTATTGCGTAGTTTTCTCGAGGTACCCATGGGGATGCATAAGGCTGATGGGTCAGCACATAAGGGATGTTTTACTGGCTATTTGGATGACAGTCCTTTCCCTGAAGGCAGCTGGGACAATAACAGAGAATCTAGCATCTGATAATTAGGGAGTCAAAATGTCCTGTCCTCCAACTCTTTCTTTACAAAAAAAAGTAAACCCCAGAAGAAATGTTTACAATAAGGCCTTAAAGAACTTATTACCTTCAACAGTGATTTTAGCAGAATTATCAGTCCTTTCCCTGGCTTTTCATCTGTATATTCCGCTAGAAGAGAATCTCTTTATCTGTCCCATAAAATGTTCTTCAGCCCCCAGGGCGTTTAAACAAGAATCCCTTTTCATCAGTGTTGTGTGTGGATGCAGTGACTGCAGTTCTTGTAGTCACTAGGGTTCTGGAAATGCATCCTGTCTCGATTCCAGTTTCTGGAGGCCCAAGGACCTGGACTCAGCACATGGGATGCATTGACAGAGTGTCCCTAGGAAACACCTGTAGGGCAGCAAGAGCATCATGACGTAGCTGACAGAGAAGCTAAGCAGGCTCTGGTTTTAGTTGGGCTTAGTTCCAGTGAGAACACTAGCACATTCTGCAGCACGCAGAATTTTGTTTCGTTGGGCCTGGAAGCTCACGCTTTTGGAACTTCATGCTACTGAACTTATTGTTCTTTGCCAAAGAATAGAGGGTAGTATGTCAGGAAGCACAGTTCAAATCCAGGTGCAGCAGCTAAATCACCCAGGGCAGGTTTTGTCAGCAAGAGCAATCTGTGAAATGAAGCCCCTGAGCTTTGAGACCTCCACACTCACTGCACCAGCTTCTCTGGAGCAGTCCATGTGGAACTTTGCCACCTTTTGCTATAAACTTCAGCGCAATCTCTTTCAGGAATATAATATCTGAGGGATGGAATGCTTTATTATTTGTTTTTGTTTTGTCCTATCTGAAAACCTTCTTCAATGTATTCATTATTCTTATGTTTGAGGGAAACCCCAAGTCCCCAGAATACACCAAGAATATTTCCTTAAGCTGCTTATAAATCTCTTTTGTTGTTATTTACAATGCCACATTCTCTCTGAGTTTCAGAGTCCATTCATGTCGTCCCATAATTGAAGCAGACAAATGATTATTTACCTAATGAGAAAAATGCCTGAAAATCTACATAGCTCTGTGAAGTCTATGGAATATTAAGCTTGTTATGGCTTTGTAATAATTCCTAGAAACTTGGAAACAAATGATACATCATCATTCAAGGCATTTATCTCATGAGAGGCATTTTCAAGACTCGCCTCTGCAGGCCACAGAAACATCATTTTGAATAGACCTCCATTAATATTTGTGCAACATTTAGACATGACTGCTCACCTACAATCACACAAACAAAACAAACAGAAATTATCTTTCAGTTATAGTTTCATATCCTGTCATAATTAGTGCGTGAGTGCAAACGTTTTCTAAAATTTCCCAACATTTTTTAAAACAAGTAATAAAAGTATCAGAAAACACTGGGGATAAAACTAAGCTAATCATGCTTCTAGATTACAAATAAACAGTCATTAAAAAAAGAGAGAGAGAGAGAGAAAAAGTGCCCACTACCATGTATGCAAATTTTAATCAACAGAAACACAAAGGCCCAGGCAGCACTGAGAAGCCACTGACCTTTTGGAATTTAATTTCGCTCATCTCTGTTTGTTGTGCTGGATTGTGACCACAGCTCCCTATGAAGATCACCACACGTGAAATGAAAGAGAAATCTCCTTGCTGAAAGCTCATTTGAAGCAGTGTTTGTAAAAGTACAATGGCGTCATGTGGCACATTAGTACTGGGTAGGGCAAGGTACACGAGAAATGTCAACGGCAGTCATGTGTAACAGAGAGTCGGGAAGAGAGCATATTAATTCTGGGAAATCTGGCCCCGCTCCAAGGCTTTTTACAATCCCCAGACTATTTTTAAGAAGTTCTCAAAATTGAATCACACATTGAAAATGGAAAGAAAAAAAAAAAAACAAGTAACTGCATCCAACTCAGGTATGAAACTGAAGATAAGAAAATGTAGGCAGCCTTTGGCTGCGTGCTTCGAGCAGATAAAAATGGAAAATGGCCAAAACCTTTGACTGTGGGAAAGTCTCCCCATTTGCATTTTGTTTCATTTGATTCTTCAGGCAGTATATTAACACACAGGGGATTACTATTATAATTTCCATTAGCATCGAATGCTCTAGATTCCAGTTGAACGCATAATGTATTACTGAAAATTTGATTTCTAATTTTTAATGGTTGAAAAAGCAAGTGATTAGACCCTTCTTCGAAACATTTTCTAAATGACCTCCCATTAAATTAGTTATATAGAAAAGAAGTGAGGTAGTAATAAGAAGGAAACTTGGGCTGTTTTTAATTTATGTTAAATGAGAAGATGGGTAAAATGAAACAAAATTAGCTCAGTTACTTAACGAACAGATTTTAACCTACCAATATTGAACCGAATGTAGTGCTGGCATGAGTAGACCTTAAAAGGATATAATTTGGATAAATTAATAAGTTTTTCCCAAATGAAGATTTGATACTTCAAGCTCTGAAACTTTCATTTCAACTGTCATCTAAAAAAAAATTTTAAATATATTGCATTCTTGAACTCTTCATTATTTTATCTGAAGAAATGGAGTACAATGATGCATTTCTTAAGAGTGAAGTGTTTTGCCGACATTAGATGCTTCTACAGGGCAAGTGTGTTTGTAACTATGTCCCTAGTACCAACCAGGTACTTACTAGAACTTTCGAAAGTGACTAAGGTTTCATGCTGAGAACTGTGGGCATACATTCCATTTCTCTATCTTTCAGGACAACCCGGAACCCATTATTTTATAAAAGTATTTATTCTTTTCATACATAATCACATTGCCCACTATTCCATATCTTGAGTTGTGGCTTTCATTGCTGCTAATTTCAGCTGCCAGTTCCTGGTTCTTGTTCACTTTCTTCCTTTCCATCCATAATACGTTCTTGTGTTTTTCTATTTTTTTCTTATTTTCTCTGATTGTTGTTGCTGCTGCTGCTGCTTCTATTTGCCGTGCACCGTGGCCCCGGTCTGCGCTCTAAGCAGTAGACCCCAGTTCACGAGCTTCGGGCAAGGGGCTGGAGGTTGAGAATACACACGCAGAGACGGACCGACACACAGACCTTTAAACACTGATACCAAACACCAAAACCCCCCTTTATTAGCACCATGTAGGCTTAAATACACTGCAGTCAATGGCCAAGGGTAAAAATCCCATCCTCTGATCCTCTAAGCTAGGCACAGCTTCTAGTAACTTTAATTAGAAGGTTCTAGCAGGGAAGAGCAGCTGAAGGCCAGGACTCATTAATCCCAACATCTAGCTGAAGGCCAGGACTCATTATTTTCGACATCTATTGTTGTTTGTATCCCAGAATGACCAGAACTTACTATAAAACTGAGAATGTCTTGGCCTCCACCTCCAGCACATGATACCATGTCTGGCTTGCTCTGCCTTTCTCTTTTTTATATTTGTTTTTTTATATTTTTATTGATGTATGTGCATGTGTGTATGTGTGTGTGTTTATGCCACATGTGCATGTTTGTGGGTGTGTGTGAGAGTATATGTGTGCCGTCAGAGGCAGAAAGAAGATATTAGAGCCTCTAGAACAGGATTTGTAGATAATTATGAGCCATACAACCTGGGTGTAGGGACTCAAACTCATGTCCTCTGGGAGAGCAGCAAGTGTTCTCTACCACGGAATCATTCGTCCAGCTTGGCTCTGTACGTCTTGTAAGTTCTCCTGTGTCTTTACTTTCATGAAACAAAACACTGGTCTTGAAGGGAAGCACCATCCATAAATTTGACTACTTGGGTATTCATCCTCAGTTTTTGTGTTGGTGTTTTTAAAGACATTTTTGTGGATGCTCCTGTTCAACACCCTTATTTTCTAATTATATCTGGTTTTTAATTGATTTCAGGCAGTTGAGAATGCCAAACACCTGAGGGGCTCTGGGCCCAGCTACTCATTTCTTCCTCTTTATAATAATGTCAGTGTGTACTTTCCTCCAAGGCTTCCAAGGTATCTCACAACTCTTTCCTAAATAATTAAGTTTTCTCTCCTTTTTAAAAATATTTCCATGACAATAGCCTGAATACCAATATTTCAAATAAAAATACTTAAAAGAAAATTCATTTTTCTTAATTGTATTGCTTGTGGCAAAAGAAAGTATCCCTACAAGACATTTTTGAGGAGCGTGAATAATAGGAAGCATCATTTCAGTTAACAAGAATTCATGACAGGGCTGTTATATCCTTGGAACTAAACTAGTTGGCTTAAAGCAGGAAAAGGATCCAGAACTATATTCAAGATTTTATGAATTGTCCAATGTAGTCATTCTCATAGAGATAGTATCTGCTTAGAAGGTTCCATTTCCTTAATGCGCTTCATTTGTCTCTAAGTTGAGCTTTCTCCAGCAACTTCAACTGTTAGAGATTTTTTTTGCCATAAAAAGAAAACAACAAATCACATTATTACTGAGGTTAACATAACTTTATTAGACACATGGTATTGTGATGGTTAGCTTTGCCTCAGTGACTTTTGTCATGAAATTTGATCATATTATTTAACAGGCCCTTCAAAGCTCATCTCTGCATTCTGAACTTGAGCTCTGATTCTGTGTATGTGCTGAGTCACTTTCTAGCTACTCTGCCTGTCATTTGTATTGTCACAAGCTTTCTTTCTACAAGTTCTTCCTTTTCTCTATTCCCTTCAGCCTGCCTCTCTCTTTCTTTGCTGACTAGCCCTTAAGATACAGAAGCCACTTCCCTATGGTATAGCTCCCAGAAGTAGCCCACCCCTCCCTCTGCAACTGAGGACAGAGAACCCACAGCAAAAGCAGCAGGGACCAAGTCACTATATTGACTGTGCACACAGACTCTTCTTTTCAGTTGGTACAGTATGTCTTTGTGAAATACAATGAAAAAGTGGATATATAGCTTTGAGTCTAAGAAAGAAGTAACATTTATTAATAAGGTTCTCGCAAGAACAGGTAGTGTGGACACGTGCGCGTGCACACACACACATACAATGGAGCATTACTGTTAGAGACAGAAATACACAGAAAATGTTACTAAGAGTTGGCTTCTACCATATTCTGACTAAATGTAATGGGAATACTTTCATTTTCAACTGAATCATTTATATGTTAATAAGGTATCAGGAATAGTGATGTGGCTACCAATGGAATTAATCACATGTTTTCTATTTAATTCAAAGATATGCAAATTTTCAAATGTAATATTAATTGAACCAAAAATAATATGACCTTGGAAGGTGGTCAACCAGAAATTAATGTTTATATAGCCCCAAACTCCTCAATTTGAAAATAATATAGCAAGAAGGGAAGATGATACTTAATTCTACCATTTATTTATAGATTAAAATATTAATTTCTTCAAGGAAATATGCCAAAAATTTCCATATTCAAAATTCAAACTTATAACAAGAAAGATAGGCTATCTTCCCTCTAATGAGATATTCATATGTAAAAATTAGGCTAATTTTAATAGTATATACAATGCAAGCAATATGGATAAAGTATGACTCTTTAGGTAGACCAATCCCCATCCATCCATTAGATTAATGACATGAAAAATATAAAGAAGTTTTACAGATGTGCTTTTTTAGCAATACAGTCAAGTATTTTTAGACTTTGGATAGCTGTGGAAGGGGTGCCTATATAATATTTCTTTTTAAATATATGTGGCTAGATCAGTAGACTTGGTGATGATAGCTAGATAGGTAGATAATAAATATGTAAATAAAAAATCAATAATATGGATGTGTTGGTATGTAATAGAAGCACAGATGACAAATGGATACGTAACAAAGTGGTAAACCAAAGGAGCAAAGATAGATAGATTCATAGATCGATGGTAAATGTATGGTATTTTACTTAGGATTTATATTGCTATGATGAAGTATCAAGACCAAAAGGAACTTGAGGTGGAAGGTACTTATTGTATTTATTCTTTCACTTCACTATCACTGGAGGAAGTCAGGACAGAAACTAATGTAGAGAAAGAACCTAGAGGCAAGAGCTGATGCAGAGGCCATGAAGGAGTACTGCTTACTTGCTTGCTCCCCATGGCTTGATCAGACTGCTTTCCTACATCCACAGTGAGGTAGAGCCTCTTCTACAAATGATTTGATAGATGTGATAGATGACAAAATGAACATGTATTACATATGCATACATATGCATGTATTTTACACTTTCACAGACAATTTCTATTACATAAATATGAACCTCTAAAGGATCAGTAAGGATAATGAAAGTTATGTCACTTTTCAAATTATTCTGTGTTGTACCATAGTTCTTAACTTTAGAGTGTTTTATTTATTTATACAAGTTCACAAACAGCCATGAATGATTTCTGCATCTATAGTCCTCCTGTAAATATGCTAAACTAATAAGAAATGTTGTTGATGAAAGCTCATGGACACAGTAATCTGACTTATGTTCATTTGTTTGTGGATTTTGTCATTTTTGTTTGGTTTGGTTTGGTTTTCTTTCTGAGACAAGATTTCAATATGTAGTCTTGAATGGCCTGGAACTTGTTCTATAGTTCAGGTTGGCCTCAATCTGAGATGCATCTGCCTCTGTTTTCTGAAGGCTGGAATAAAAGGTATGAGCCACCAAGTCTGGCACTAAGATGTCTTTTACAGCCTCGGTTTTCTAAATAGTTCATTATATCTGCCACAATGAGCACCTTGAAATAAGGACTAAGTCTCAGAATTTTGCTATATGCCCACCTAAGCAAGATAGTTTTGAACTTGTAACAGATGATTTACAAACACTTATTCATAAATGTAAATTGAAATTCTTCAAGGATCCAGTCCAGACAAAAAAGACTGTTAGGATGACAAAATTTAACCATGACTTATTTAATATGAAGTCTAGATAGCCATAGTCACAAATTTTAAATTTCATATCCAAAATGGAGCAAATAAAATGCAAATCAGAAGTTCTAGGGGCTTGAAAAAAAGGAAGCACACAGTGTTCAGGGAAGAGGAGGGAACTGCATAATAACGCATTTTTAGAATCTAAATTGAACTATATCTTTGTGACAGTTATTTAGGAAATTCCAAGATTTTCATGGTCTCTTTAAGTATGGGGTCTGGCATTAAAAAAATAATCTGGCATTCATCTTGTGGAATTCAAGCAACCACAGAAGCCTAAATAAATCTAATTTCCATAGTTCCCGTGACTTTAATACCCATTTGCTGCATGGAAACTCTGTGTTTGCTATTAAATTAAGACTGCGAAGATCATGTAATGTGTAAACGACAAATATGTAATAACTCTGGAATGATGATATAAACTTCAGTAGCTACAAATATTACCAAGGCTATGAATTCCCACTGTATTGAGAAACCCATAATTTCAGAAACTAGGAGTCAGATTGAGCAAAGGTGGGAATTTACACACAGCCTCAGAGTTAGCATGCATACACTTTAAAGCAGATAAAAAGAATATAATAAATTTACTTTTGATTGTATTTTGTAAAAGTAACTCTCACAGGCGCATGGTGGCACGTGCCTTTAATCCTGGCCCTCAGGAGGCGAAAGTAAGTGCATCTCTATGAGTTCAAGGAGAGCCTGTGCAAGTAAGCTCAGGCTCACCAAGGCTATATATAGTAAGACCCTGTCTCAGAAAACTAAACAAAAATAAAAATTAATTCTCTTTAAAAAGCATTATATCTACAATAGCATCAAACACAGTAGTGGACATTGATAGAGATTCGTTTCTCAAAACAGATCTGCGGGCAAACAGTGAGCTGCTATGCTAGCAAGTAACAAGCCCCAAAGAGACTCGGATATATGTATATGGACACTTGTAGCATTCCTGAATGAGAAAGTCAACACAGAGAGGACAAGGAGCTCCACTCCTTGTCACAAATGTTGGAACTCAGAAAATTCCATGCAGATGGGAAAGTTCATGTGTAGCAAGATTGCATGTAGAAACAAGTTCACTTGTTTAACTGTTTGTTCTTTTATTCAGAGATGAGATCTCACTGTGTAGCCCAGGAAGGCCAGGATTTGTTATATAATTTATTAGTTTCTGTGGTGGTTTGAAGAAGAATGGCCCCAATTAGGCCTAAATCTTTGAGTGCTTATTCACCAAGGAGTCAAATTGCTTTAGAAAGATTTGTAGGTGTGGCCTTGTTGGAGGAAATATGTCACTGGGGGTCGCCTTTAAGGTTCCAAAAACCGACACCAAGCCCAGTGCCTCTCTTTCTGTCTACTGCCTACAGATCAGGATATAAAGCCCTCAAATATTGCTTCGGTACCATGCCTGTTTGCTTTCGGTCATGATGATCAAGGACTAATCCTCTAAAACTGTGAGCTCTCAATTAAACACTGTTTTTTATAAGAGTTTCCTTGCCTTGGTCATGATGCCTTTTCATAGAAAAACCAACAACTAAGACAATTTCAACCCACGTTTTCTCCTTTCTTGCTTCCTTGGCATCCCAGATGCTGAACTTAAAGGCATGGGCCACCAAACCAAGTTTTAATTAAAAAAAAAAAAAAAAGTAGCTGTAGTTCTCAGGATTGACAGTGGGGTAGGTGTTAAGTTTTTTGGCCCAGTAAGCCTCTAGGCTGATGCAATAATCCAAATAAGACCAAATTAAAACAAATTAGAAGAGGCTCAGGTCTAATGGATGCCAGCACTCCTGGGTGGGCCTCTGGGAAAACACAGGTAGGGGAACAAAGAACTGGGGAGAGCACGGAGACCCGGAAAGACCATGTGTTCATTCTCTGGGGGTCAGTTTAAATAAACTTCTGGTCATTAACTGCCAGAAAGAATGGGACAGAGAAGTGTCCTGGTTGTACAAAGAGGTACAGGTAAATAAGTGAGACACAAGCATAGATATGTCCTTCTAAAACCAGACTTTAGTTGGTAGGTGTCCTTTTAAGCCAGGAGAGTTGGTACAGTGATGAAGTTTCAGGAGCTGATTCAGGTGTTGGTTTTGTCTGGAAGGCCCTTTGTAAGTTGGTCTTGGCCCAGACAGCAGGAGTGACCTGTAAAATATGCTTTAAAGTAGGTGGGGTTAAAATAGGATCTGGAGACTGCTAGTTTTTACCAGACTACATTTTTGACATAGCAGCAGAACTTTTCTTTTAGGAACCTGCATATTTTTACTCACTTTTAAAGCTATAGTTCAAGTCAAAACTAATCTATGAAATCTCTTCCAGCTAACCGAACCACAACTATTACTCCCTACACATAAACTATGATGTATGGGCACTTAGCACACCTTATCCCTAGTTAAAGAATCGTTCAGGTGAACCCTTAGCCTACCCCCTTTTCTAGCCATTGATGTACAGACCAGCTACATCCTCACACTGATCCTAAAGATATTCAATTTCCTTTTATCCAGCAAGTTTGAGAGGACATGTTTATCCCAGAGTTCAGTTGAAGTAACATGGAATTTTCAAAGGGATTGGACCAGCAAAAGAGATTATAATCTTCCAAAGAACTCACTAAAATTGTGAAATAAAAACTAAACATTAGTAACAAACACAAAGCAGTCATTTTCCATGGACATTTTAAGCTGTAACAAATGTGTCCTGAGCACAGATTGACTTGTTAGTTTAATTTCTTGCACATGGATCCTAGTACTTGTCCTTACCAACCTTTGACACAGCTGCCCTGAGATTAATTTAGAGAATATTTAGAGGGGAGCTTTTTTGCTATCCATATCTCCAGGTACTAGGCCAACTGGGTGCTTCCTCTGGTTTTTCATCTGGACAGTTATGTGGCAAGTTCTGTTCGTAGCCACTAGAAAAAATACAAATGAAATCTACACAGTGATTCCATCTTATTCCAGTGAGGATGACCATCATCAAGAAAACAACAATAAATGTTGGTTGGTTGGCTGTAAGTGGGATAGATAGGATGCATGCACATTTTTTTGCACTGGAGAAGAAAATGTAAGTGTTGTCACTGTGAAAATTAATATGGATGTTGCTCAAAACAAGTAAAACTCAAAAGGCCTTGCAAAACTCTACACATTACAATTAGGCACTGTCAAAATGCACTCTTTATACATTGGTGATGTATTCAATGCCACCAGACAAATACACAGAATAAAGTTCAGAAGAGAACCTTAGTAGATGAAGGATATGAGGCAAGCTGTGTATCTGAAAGTTAGCCAACTACAGAAAATCTTGTCTTACACTTTCTGTTGTGCTTTTCAGTCATAATCATATCAAGTTATTTAAGGCAATAACATTTTTCACAAAATTCGTCTTCTGTTCCCTTGAATTAAAGCTGTTGTGGTTTTCTTCTTCATAGGGAAGGAAGACAAAGAGATACCTTTGACAAAATCTGAAAACAATCCAGTATAGACTAAGGATAGTTACTGGGGGTGGGGGAATAGAGAAGAGACAGATTTGGGGTTCAGAGCACACTGGCCTGGGAGGGCATACAGTCACACCAAAGAATTCCAGAGAATGCTTCTGTGTATGTGGCAGGTATCACAAATAGACAGGGGCAACCTTGAGAAAGTTTCTTAAATCCCACTGATGGCAAAAGTGCAGCAGGCTGTCACAGGATCAAAAGAAGGCTGCAGACAAGACCATAAATTTTGTAAGCTTAACTTACATAAACGAATAATTGCATATCAAGTTCTATTCCAGACAACCCTTACATAAGTCCAAGAACTGTGTGGGTTAAAAATCAGTGGAAGGGTAAGGAATTCTCTAAAACAATGAGACTAAATTTTCATGCTATGTTAACTTCTTTTTAAATAATTGCCTAGGTTTTGTTGTGCGTGATCTTATGGAATGGAACCCTTTTTTTTTTTTTTTTTTTTTTTTTGGTTTTTCGAGACAGGATTTCTCTGTGGTTTTGGAGCCTGTCCTGGAAATAGCTCTTGTAGACCAGACTGGTCTCGAACTCACAGAGATCCGCCTGTCTCTGCCTCCCAAGTGCTGGGATTAAAGGCGTGCGCCACCACCGCCCGGCTGGAACCCATTTTTTTTAAGTTAGTCTTGTTTTAGTTACATGTCTGATGCTGTGATTTAAATACTCTGACAAAGAGCTACTTAAAGGCTAAAGGGGTTTGTTTCAGTTTGCAGTTCTAGGTTACAATCTTAGGCAGAGTTCTATTGCCATGAAGAGACACCATGATCAAGGGACATTTTAAAAGGAAAACACTTAATTGGGGCCTGGTTTACAGTTTCAGAGATTTCACCCATCATCATCATGGTAGGGAGTATGGTGGTGTCCAGGCACTGGAGCAGTAATAGAGAGCTTTACATAATGATCATAGGCAGAATGAGAGGACCTGGGCTTGGCATGGGCTTTTGAGGCCTAAAAGCCCACCCGAGTAACATACTTCCTCCAACAAACCCATCCCTCTTAAATTTCTAATCCTTTCTAATAGTTTCACTCACTGCTGACTGTGCATCCAAATATATGAGCCTGTGAGGGCCATCCTTATTCAAACTATCCAAGTTACAGTCCATCTCTGTGAGAAGTCAAGAAAGGAATTCCAAACAGCTTGTCACATCCCACCCAGCACCAAAAGCAGAGAAAAGGAAATTTATACATGCTCAGTTGAGTGCTTACTTGTGCTCATATTGATTTCTCCACTCTTACACAGTTCAGGATTGACCTGTGGGCATGTCTATGGGGAATTATCATGATTGATGTGGGAAGACCCAGCCCAGTGTAGGTAGAACTCTTCCGCATAGACATGCCCACAGGTCAATTCAATACAAACAACAACTCATTAGTACTTTTCTTCCTAGAAAATTCTAGAGTACATGAATTTGGCAATGAAAGCTAACTATCACAATCTTTAACCCAGTTTGCCAACTATTTTTTTTATGATATTTAACGACAAAGATCAGCCTTTATTTCAGAGGAGAATGTTGAGATAGGTTCTCACTTTGTGGTACTGGCGGGCCGAGAACTCACGATGTAGACTGAACTAGCCCTAAAATCTCAGTGGTCCTCCTTCCTGTGCCTCCAGACATACAGTATGATGGACATGTGCTGCATAACTGGTCAAAGATCACTCCTATCACTAGACTCTTTAAATGGCTTTGAGTTTAATTGCACTCAGTGTTAATATATTCTGCATAATTAACATAGCATGAAATCTTTGAACTAGAAGCATTACAAAATCATTTATTTGAATCATTTTATTTCACTGATAAAAAAATTTAAGCTCAGTTGTTTAAACTTTCCAGACCTTACATAAAGTTTTACTTTTTTTTTCCATTCCAGAAGACTTCATCATCTGAAGATTGACTATTGTATTTGGGGGAATCTCCTTGAAACTGGGACTCATTAAATGGCAGGCCTATAAAGACACTTAAACAGACAATGCACATTTAAGATGATCCTCCCAAATCCCACTCTAGTGTTCAGAGTTCTTTTAGAAACGCAGTACATGGGGCTGGAGAGATGGCACCATGGTAAAGAGGACTCACTGATCTTTCAAAGGACAGAGGATGGGGGTTTGGTTCTAGCACCCACATCAAAGAGCTCACAACTGCTTGTAATTTCATCAAGAGTTAAAGGTACTGGTGCCTTTTTCTGGTCTCTTTGGGGATGTGTACTCAGGTGCACAAACACACAGATACACGCAATTAAATCTTTTCTTTAGAAGAAAAAGAAAGTGCTTCAGTGACATTGATCTGGATGGTCTCCACACCCCTATTCTTCTGAACCACTGTTTGACAACTCCATGTAAGAGAATGACTTGAGCACCATCTTTGCTGGGGCCTATGTTAATCAGCGATATATTGAGAGAGCAGTAAAACTAAGATTGAGAAAGGTCCCAGGCCTCCAGGGAGAAGATGTAGTTTTGCCAGATGGTGCTAAGTAAAAACAGGAAATGTGATGCAAACCCTTCAAAGGGATTTCCATGAATGCCTGAGCTCTTAACCTGCCTCCTTTTGTCTTAAGAAATCTTCCTGCTTCCTTGCTCTTTTTCAAATGTTTTCTTTTCTCCTCAAAATTATGCCTGGCTTTGATTTAATCTGACTTGATCTACATAAAATTTTAAGAGGATAAAAAACACTGAAATGCCTGAATTTAAGGCTCTGGTCCTCATCCTTTCCATTCCCCTTGTCCCCTTGCCTCGTGGGATTACATCTAATGTCTAATCTTCTAATCAGTAATAGAACAGTACAGAAGATAAAGTATCCTGGGTACAGTGAGCATTTCAAAATACTCCTTAGACTGCTTACTCGGAATCATCATCTCCTAGTTAGCTACAGCTGTCAACTTGACACAGCCAAGACTTACCTGAAGTAGTCTGAATTGTGGAATTATCACAATCAGATTGCAGGGTGGACGTGTCTGTGGGGAATTTTCATAATTATTAATTGATATAGGAGAGCCCAGCCTACTGTGGGTAGTAACACCCCCTACACAAAGGGGCCTGGGGAGATAGCTGAGGAATCAGGGTGCAAACCAAAAAGCAACTTTCCTCCATGTTTACCACTTCAATTTTTGCCTGAGTTCTTGCCTTAAATTTCCTCAATGGTATATTGTGAGTGTGAGTCAGACAAACTCTCTGCTCCCCTAAATTGTCTTTGATCAGTGTGTTTTATCATATCAAACAAAAGAAGCAAACAACTGGATTGGATTGCACTCCTGAAACTACAGAGCCTGTCTTCTTTCTGGAGACCAAAGGAAAACAGCCCTTCTTCCCCTGAGCTTCCCAGCATCAGTAACCCAACTTGGTTACACCTGTTTTTGCTGTGTGGGAGAGAGTGAGTTAAGACTAAATTACAAAAAAACACTAAGAGAAATATGTAGTGGTCATTTTACTGTCAATATTCCTTTGTTTTCACTATTACAGTTGTTACAGTTGATGTCTAGAATGTCTCACAAGCTCATTTTTTTCACACTTGGCCTCCTCCTTGTCTTGCTATTTGGGGAGATTCTGGAAACTTTAGGGCATAAATTTTGCCTGGTAGTGATGGATCAATAAAAGTAGGCCTTGGAAGCTGGCCCTGCTTTAAGTTCCCTTCTCAACTTCCTGGTTCAGTCATCAAGATGTAAACAATGTACACACACACACATACAATCACACTCCCAACAACATGCATTAAGTCATTCCCAGTGCAATGCCTTCCCATCACCACGGACTGAAATGCTGGTTGCATTGGTCCCCTTATCTAGTATCATTTGTTACCGCCCTCTTCTTTATTAATTCTACTATTCCCTGCTAACACTGAGGCCTAAGTCATTTCCATCAGCTGTCCCTTCGAAATCTCATGTGTAGAATTCTCAGGTTGTCTTGCTTAATCATACAGCATAATCTATCTCACATTTACATTATTCTCCAATCCAGACCAAAATCTAAGACATATTTCAAACCAATATTCTTTTTGTTTCTCGTAGTAACTATTTTCCCAGGATGAAAACTTAGCTTTTGTTTAAGAATAAACAATTCTGTCATGATTTCTAAATGAAAATCTTTCCTTTAAAGCCAAGTATTTAAGTTTATGGATGATCAAATTAATTTTTTTCAACTTTTTGAGATAGGGTTTGTCTGTTTAACAGCCCTGGTTGCCCTGGACCTCAAATTCACAGAGATCTGCTTGTCGCTGCCTCCAAAGTGCTAGGATTAAAGGTGTGCTCCATGACTACTTGAGAGCAAATCAATCTTAAATAGCTGTCACTCTGATCTAATTAGAACTCTAGGTCCCAAATCAGGTACTCCATAGGTGGACCACGGGACAAAAGAGCTGCCATTGGGAATATTAGAAGCTAACATTTTGATGTAACACTTACCTCCATTTAGATGTTTTAAGATAGCATGTCAGAGGTCTACCACATAACTTTAAAATAATGTGACATCTCCTCACACCAAGGCTTACAATGTCAGGGCAGCCTACAATGACAATGGCAAGCATAACCAGTTAATACCAGCTGACACTTGAAGACTATAGGAATAAAGGATGCAGATGATTGGCAGCCAATCAAATCTCTACTAATCTTTTTCAAGAAGATTCTGGGGAAACAAATGGTCATGTGTGATCAAGTATGGTGATTTTATCACACCTAGCAAGCAGTAGTTCCTACCTTCTTATTGACCTATAGCACTAAGCTAAAGAAAGAGCATCCTCAGGGACAGGCACCTGATTTCTGACTACTTCAATATTGCTGTGAGTGATCATATCCAAGAATACTACCAATTCTTTTCACCTCCAGCCCTCTCTGTGATTATAACATTGACCTGTTCTTCTACCTTTCTTCTTTTATGATTGGAATTTAAAGTAGCATAATCCATTTTATGATTGGAATTTAAAGTAGCTCATGGGAGGGTGATTTCAGTAGAACTCTCAAGTGATCTAATTCAGTGAGGTGTTTCAACATGTATGATTTTTTTATCTTTCCTTAGGTAAGGGCTGTCTTTCTCACTCCTTTGTACAAGGCCTATCCCAGCCTAAGACTGTGCTAAAGTCAGCTAAGTGATGGTCCTGCTGGATTTCAGTCATCCTTGTTGTGAAGTGATCACTCAAAACATGTTTGATCTGAATAAATGTAATGATACGCACTTGTTCATTTATTAAAACTCATTTCAGAGGCTGTGGTGCTCAGAGGTTAAGAGCATGTGTTGGCTCCCAGCATCCATGCTGGGCAACTTACAACTACCTACAACACTAACTAGCAGGGACCCAATGCCCCTGGTCCCTATGAGCCCCTGAACTCATGGCCCCCTACTCATATACAGGCACACTCACATACACATAACTAAAAATAATAAAAATATTTTTAAATCTCTCTTCTTTTTATATTTCCTAATTTATAGTTTATTTGATTAACCAAAAGTTAACTGTAATCATAAGATTATATTAAAATTATCCTGGAATGTTCTTTATACTACAAAAAGCTAATTCTATTTTTCATAAAAGCTCATAGTTGGCAAGGCCAGAAACAAGGTTTAATATCTTTGCTACTCTATACTGAGTTCATTCCATCCATTCATTATTCATCCATTTCTTTTGCTGTTCTGCTAGAAACAGGCTATAACAAGGTAATCATGACAAATGAATAAAATAATTTAATTTATGAGTAACAGTCCCAAGATTGTTCCTTCTCAATTTTAAGGACTAATCCCCTGGTCCAATCTAAGTTTCAAAGTGTTAATTACACAGATATAAGGAATGTTGGCTATTCAAATAGTGCTGTGGTGAACTAGATAATGAAAGAAGAAAAATTTTTACCCATACTTCACTGATACCAGGTCAATAATGAGACTCACAACCATTGAAATAACTTCCCAACATTTCCCGTTACCTCCCACTGAGAGTCTTGAATGGTGAACTTTTGGTGACTATTTTGCCTAGATGAGAGGAAACAAACTTGGTGGTAAACATAAAAAGCAAAAATTTCTGTGGACTGCTGTCATTCACAAACCCCAATGTTTAAGGAGAGTAGCATTACAGAACACAGAAAGGAGAAACAAAGAGATCTGCATTAGAGCTACAGAAGATAATGTGTCTGTAAATGGGTTGCATTTTTCCTCTTCTTCATTGCTTCTGTTGGTGAAATAAAAATCACAATTTTTAAATATATCAAACACACTTTATATAAACACATGAGCAAAATTGCAAGGCTTAAGTAACCCATGTCACATAAACTAGAAAGTATCATGTATGCACCGAGTGAAGACATGATTTGATGCTACTACTGCGGATGATGCTATCCTAACCTGTAATTGCATTAGACAAGGACATGTGGTACAGGAATTATAGTTAAATACAGTTCTGCTTGAATTAATACACCATACCTCAAGGTTGGATTGTTTTAATAATCTCCTGCTTGTCTCCCAACTTCTCCACTACAATAGCTTCTCAGACCACTGCCAGACTAATCTAACTAAACACTGCTCTAAAGTACACCCAGTGAATGGCTCCCTGTTGTCTAATAAATAAAGCAAGAAATCCTCATGCTGGCATTTGAGGTTGTCCACAATACAGCAGTAACCTAGCCCTCTAGCTGATATCTGAGCCTTCCACTCTAGCTGCACTGGGTTTCTTGTTGCCCTCAAAATAAACCATGTTGATTCCTCCTCCAGAATCTTGTTTATGCTGTGGTTCTCTACATGTACCCATGCAAGAGGCTGGTGGAAAGTATAGCTCTTTAATGAAGCTCTCCTGGTGTCTCCTTCCCACAATGACTTTTTCAATGAGTATCCAGAGAAGACTTTCTCAGCCTCAGCATTAACATAATTTCAACCAAGGTAGTTTTCTGTATGGCCATGTTCCCTCCACCCACTAGAAAAGCACCTTCTAGTTGCAGTCACTACAACTTCCTCCAGACATTTCCATCTGTCTCCTGGGGACAAAATAGCACCTAGATGTTCCAGAACCTTACTGTAGGTCACCACCCTGACAGTTTAAAATATTTTATGTTTATATGTCTATATGTTTTGCCTCCTTAACTACAGTGCTTTGGTGCTAGTGTTATGCTTCTTTTGCCTCTCTAGTAGAGGGTAAGATTAAACTCCCGATGTGTACCTGAAATTTAAAACCTTAGTATCTAAAATTTAAAAGTACTATGAACTACTACACAATTTTATGTAGTCACTTAGCCACTTATTAAAAAGAAAAGTAGAAACCAAGAACCAATAAACTACAGCCATTGACCTAAGAAGAATGTCTTAGAAGGCAGTTAGTTCTATTCTCAGCCAAGAAACATGAGCATTCTTCTACTGATCTGATTTTTATAGAGAATTTATTCACCCAAAATAATACCATCTATAATTATAAGATACACTTAAGAATGAGTTTCTTGGTATTTTCAAATCCCTACCATGATACTCTTGAAGGTTCAGAGGCAATGCACCACAGTATTTCCAGGTACTAACCGAGTCTTTAAATTGTGATAATTCAGTCATAATCTTCATACTATATAACCCGAACAGCTAAAATTCTTTTTAAGAATAAAATACAGAAGTTTGACCTGACGTACAGAGAACTATATCCTACAAGTATATTCAGTAAAAACACATTTTTGAATTAGGTCTTGCTGTAAGGAAGCAAGCCCTCATGGGATCATGTGAACACTGCCTACTGAAGGACTCACTTTGCGCTGAAAATGTGTGACACTTCAAAGGACTTACACAAAGTATTGTATATATGTGAGCTCATTGGTGAGCATTCTGTATTTATTATTCTCCTGTCTATATGTTCTACCCACAAGTACATTTGTTTACTTATAAACATGTATACATTGTAAGCTAGGATCTGCATATCAGACAGGCATGTGGTTTCTTTTACAATTCTTAGTGCGTGCTTGCTTAATATCACGCCTTCTAAGTTTATACATTTCCTGCAAATGTCATTATTTCATTTTTATTTAGAATTGGATAGTATCCCATTCCCATCTACCTCTCCTCTTCTCATTGAATCCATCAGGACAAGAATCAATTCACATCTGCTACCTAACAGCAATCAGACTCCTTGCTAATATGCTTTAGTAATCCATTTAATGAAAGAATTCTTCTGTAGTTACATGGGATAGTAAAAGAGCACTAACAGTGGGGTTAAGGAACTATTGGATAAAGCCATGCAATTTCAGTATGTCTACACATCATCTCTAAAATACTTGTTCTTCAACTTACGAGAGGGGGGGGAGTGTTTAACTATCACTACATATATGACAAAAATATTTGCTGGCTAACTTTTAATTAGGGTACAATGAATATTTTCGCTTATTCTGAGGGAAAAAATGAAGTAAAAAGCAGAAAATCCTACATAGTTCACTACTCAACAGATTCAAGGTATAAATCTATTTGAAAATACTTAGGAAACTGAAAACAGTGTAGTCTAAGGCTGAATTAAAATATGTACGATATCACCAAAGCTTTGTGAAGGAGAAATGTTCCGTACTAAATGCCTCTATTAGAGGAGGCAGAGAGAGAAAGAGAGAGAGAGAGCACAGAATGATCTTTAATTAACAAGCATAGCTTCCACCTTGACAACATAGAAATAGAAGGACAAATAAAATGTAAATTAAGATAAGGAGAGAAAATAAAGATCATGGCAGAAATCAATAGAGCTGAAAAATATAAAGCCAAAGAAAACTAGTGAGGTTTAACATTGTTTCTCTGAAATGATCAGTAGAACTTGTACAAAGAAGGAATAGTTCTATCTCCACACAAATCTTCCAATAAATGGATAATGGGAGGTTTCTTTTCAACTCAAATTATGAGACCAACATTACTCTGATATTAACACAATATCAAGACAGTACAAGAAAAGAAAATTACAAGTTAGCATCCCATGTAAACAGAAATACAGGGTTTCTAAGTGCAATATTAGCAAATAGGTAGCCACAGTACATAAAAAATGGTTATTAATATTATACCCAAGTGAGGCTGGTCCCAGGAATGCAAACAGTGCAGTGGTGGCACATGCCTTTAATCCCAGCACTCGGGAGGCAGAGGCAGGTGAATCTCTTTGAGTTCAAGGCCAGCCTGGTCTACAAGATCTAGTTCCAGGACAATCTCCAAAGCTACAGAGAAACCCTGTCAAACAAAACAAAAACAAAAACAAAAAAAAACAAACAAAAAACTTGTAAGCTAGCTAGTCATCTTAACTCACCATATTAACAGAATTTAAATCTCATATGAATTGCATAATTAATAAAAAATGGAATTTGACAGTGTCTATTATTGACCAGAAAAAAATAAAAAGTTTTACTGAGCTTCTGATTTAAGGAAAATTCTTTAGTCTGATAGACAGCATCTGTGTCTGCACCACATAATGTGATTTAAATTATGAATAAAACAAGATTACTAGCCCCTTCTATTCAACACTAAGATTAAGGTTCTGCTCAATGCAATGAGGCAAAATAAAAAAAAAAAAAGCAATCCAAGCTATAAAGTCTGAAGTACTCCTCTGCTTATTAACAGACACCATAGATCGGTGTTCTCAACCTTCCTGATGCTGTGACCCTTTAATTCAGTTCTCCATGGTGTAATGACCTCCAGCCATACAATTATTTTTATTGTTACTTCATAACTGTAGTTTTGCTACTGCTATGAATCATTTTGTAAACGTCTGTCTTTTCCAATGGTCTTTGGCAACATCTGCAAAAGGGCCTTGCAATCCCCAAAGGGGTCATAATACAAAGGTTGAAAATTTCTACCATGGAGGTTTGTGCAGAAAATCTCCTGCAAATGCCAAAGTTACAATATCTAATAAATGAGTTTAGCGATGGTATGAAATACATCAATATGGAGTATTATAAAAATGTACAGTATAAAATTGGAAAAAAAATTTAAACTATTATTTCAATGGTATTAGTATATATGATATAATTAAGGATATATTTGACAAAGGGAACTTCAATCCTAGGCAGATAAGACAGCTCAGTCAGAAATGTGCTCACCACACAAGCGTAAGGACTAGAGTTTGATCCTTAGTACTCATGTAAAAAGACCACTGTGGTGGAGTGCTTTTGTAACCCAAACACTGAGAAGACAGAAACAAACCTTGGAGATAAATGGCCAGGCCTTCCCCAAGACAGTAAGTCCGGGTCCCAGCAATTGTCCCTGTTTCCAAAGTGAGATAGACTGGGAAATAAGAGCCCTGGCCTACACACACACTCGTGCACACATGCTCAAGCATAGACACGTTCATGGGCACTCACGTGCACTTACACATCAACTCATACACATAAAAGCAAAAGAACAATGTCTGCATAGTATAACTTCAAAATATTTCTAAGAGAAATGGAGTAATCTAAATACCATATCCATGAGCCAGGTAACTCAGTTATATTAAGACGCTAATTCTTTCCAAAATCATCATTTAATAAAATGGCCAATACATATTACAAAAATTATGGGAGATGATAGATCTGTTCATATTTTAAGATAATTATATATGTGTGTATGTGTCAGAATTATGAAATGGGCATATGTAGCTTATTGTACATCAGTTACATTCAACAAAACTATTGCAAAATAAATTGAATTTTCCAAAAATGCTAATGTGTATCAACACTTTAAATATATTCATGTACAGGGCCCAGAATTTATATTTTGGAGATCTGGTCCAGTAAAACTTGGCTGATTAAAGACATACATACTTGTCCCTAACCACACTTTACTGAAAGGGCAGTTATGAAATTTATGAGCATAGCACAGGGCAGTAACCTCAAAGAAAAGAGAATTGGAGAAAAGACAACGAGAAAACGTTTGAAGTCTGGAAATAGTGATGACTGATTTAGCACACCACAAAAGGAGCAAGAGAGGCCAAAGTCTGCAATGAGGTGGTCTCAAGTGCCTTCTGACTGAGTGTACCAAACCCCAGGAAATTCTAGGAACGGGATGTACTGAATAGCTCTAAGAGAAGGCATGGAGCCCCACTGTGGCCCCAAATACAGCTAGCTGACATCTTTTTCCACCATAAAAGTCAAGAGATATAGCACTGGCAAGATGGCTCATTGGTAAAGGTGCTTGCTGCCAAGGCAGATGACCTGAGTTTAATATCTGGAGCCCACATGGTGAAAAAGAAAAATAACTCCCACAAGTTATTCTATGACCTCTGTGTGCACACACACTACAAACACACACACACATGTACGCATACATGCACACACACACATACAAATAATAAATGTAAAGAATTTCAAGTTAAGAGATATACCTTCTAGAGAAGTTGGTGCTGGGACTCTGTGTCTCTGAGGAGAGACAAGAGTGGGTACAGTGGTGACAAGCAGGTAGTAAGTAGGAATCCACGTGTGCCGAGAAGGATCTCAAATCCTTTCCACCTAGTCTAGACTAAGATCACTGAAAGCCAGAATAGTGTATCTCAAATGGAATCAGAAATACGTATCTCAAAGGAAAAGCCTTTTCTAAGAAAAGTTGGTTAACTCATAATTTTAAAATACAACTGGCTGAAAATGATATTATTGTGTAAAGCGGTCCTGACTGAGCATACTATAGGAAAGTATGTTATTCAAGTAGTCATAGCAGAACACACACACACCACATGTCTGTTACTTCTAGCTAGCTGTCAACTTCTGGATTCTCAATATCAGTTGGCAGAAAAAAACATCACCTGACATCAGAGAAAAGCCTTTAACAAATAAAATAGATGATAAAAAATCAGAAACAAAGCAGAACAGAGCAAGTTCTATATTCTGTCCTAAGGAACAAAGTTAAGCCCTGATCTGACGTGATCTCAAAGTGCTAGCCCAAGAGGCAAGGTGGTCCAGCTGATGAACATACTTGCTAACAAGCCTGATGGCGAGTTCAGGGCTTGGAACCTGGATGATTGAAGGAGAGAACCGACCCACAGGAAAATTGTCCGCTGACGTCTACACATGTTCAGTCACACATGGCCACACAATAAATAAAGAAATGCTTTTTTATTTTGTTTGTTTTTATTTTGTGTGGGGTTTCTTTGTGTGTGTGTTTTGGGGGCGTTGGGTTTTGTTTGGGTTTTTTGTTTATATTTTGTTTTTATTTTTGTTTTGCTTTGCTTTGTTTTCGACACAGAGCTTCTCTGTGTAGCTTTGGAGCCTGTCCTGGCACTTGCTCTATAGACCAGGCCTGCCTCTGCCTCCCAAGTGCTGGGATTAAAGGTGTGTGCCATCAATACCCAGAAATAAATGACTTTTGGGAGTTAAGAAAAAAAGAAATTACAAAAAAAATATGAAATAAAACTAAATGTCAAAAAAAAACCTCATGAAGAAAACAGAGGTTTAAAAACAAAATATATACAATTACAGTATTCAATAAGTTTTAAGATATGACTCAGAAATTACATAAGAGGCCACAGAAATAAGAGAAGAAAGATACAAATAACAGAATATCAGCATGAGGAATTAAGTAAAGTGAGAACTCCAGAAATACAAAGCTAAAATGTTAGACAAAATACATTTCAGACGAATGATTCATCCTGGTACTGAGACACTTCAGTTTCCAAAGCAAAGAGTCGAATGAGTGAGATAAAAAAGACAACTTCAAATGCTATAACTATGGGCTTCCAAAACAGGAGATCCCCATTATGCAAACTGAACCATAGCATCAAACACACAAAAACAAACTAGATGCCATTCCTGAACCCACAGGGATCATAAAAGCAAACAACTCAACCATCTAAGCAAGTGACAGTCTCATTACTGCAGTCACAAGACATCAGCCAGTACCTTTCTTGCCATCTTGATTCCTGTCATATTTTCAGCTTTTAAACCAAAGCACACCGAGACTTCTCTGCAGCTATCTTCAGCACATACAGTGGGGGAGTGTTGCAAGGAATGGGCTGCTTGTTCGTCCCGGCCACACGGCTAGTTTAGCCCCAAAATAATCACACAGAAAACTGTAGTAATTAAATCACTGCTTGGCCCATTAGCTCTAGCTTCTTATTAGCTAATTCTTACATCCTAATTTAGCCCATTTCTATTAATCTGTGTATCACCACATGACAGTGGCTTACTAAGTAAAATTCCCAGCATCTGTCTCTGGCAGATCCATGGCTTCTCTCTGACTCTGCTTTCTTCCTCCCAGAATTTAGTTCTGTCTTCTCTGCCTACCTAAGTTCTGACCTATCAGGCCAAGGCAGTTTCTTTATTCATTAACCAATAAAAGCAACACACAATGGTGATTCCCAAATCAGGAAGGTCAAGACAGCCCTTTTCTCTTCTGCACTGATGAACACATATGCCCGCATTTATACATCTGTAACCTTATGCACATACACATTCTCAAATTCATACATTTACTACCATAAACTCAGATTCCTACATGTGCATACTAACATATATACACAAACACATATCTATACATACACCTACAAGCTTGCACACATACTCAAAGTCTTGTGTGCATTAATACATGTGCTCACATATACTTGCACGTACAAAGACAACTCAGGCCATGTTAAACAAGTTTTTCCAATGGTCAGAAGAAGGAAGAAGACCAAGTTTCTTACCTTTCAGAATCTGATCACCTAAGGTTAGAAATGCTATCTGTGTTGTCAAGAGAGTCAATAATCTGCTGTCCAAAGTACATGTTTATTTTTTATATTTTTTAGTTAAAAAAAATCCTTTATTTATTCACCAACCCCAGTTCCCCCTTTCTTCTCTTCTCCAGTCACCCCCACACTTAACACTCCCCATCCATGTTTATTTTTAAGCATAGAACAACCCAATGTTGGTTTTATAGAACACTGGTCAGAAATAAAATGGAAGACATACAAAGGGATATATGTCGAAGGGAAATGAAGTCTATTGCCTGACATCTTGCTTCCTGTCTATCCCTACATTTTGCTAGACCAACACTAGCTCATTTCTGACTGAATATGTAAATAGCCAGTGATGTCTTTTGTTGTTATTTTTCCAAGCCTCTTTAACTCCCTCTAACAGTTGAGAACTTCCCTGAATGCTTTCACTGCAAGTTTCTCAGTTGCTAGCAGAATTAATTCTTCCCTGCTCTGGGCACTGTCAGCAACAAGCCTCCAACTGCTTTCCCACTTGCTACCCTCGCCCTAAAAGTGACTCGACAAGGAGAGCTGCTCACAGTGCAGGAGCCACAACTCCCAGCATGTCTAAAGACAGGCTTCCCACTGTTCTCTGTAGCGGAAGCTGGAGAGATCAGGAGACAGCTAAATCAGCCTAAATCAGTGTTTCTCTCTTTGATGCAGTTTGGAGACGTGCTGGCTAGACCAAGGGGTGACTGGAGGAGGCTTCAGAGACACGTGTGTTTTGAAGCCAGCAGTGCAGCAAGAGCTCCACCCTGGGTCCGCTTTGCCTAGACCTCATATTGATGCTCCCATTCCTCTGGGACTCTTTCTCTGCAATCCAGCTTTTCTTTAAATAAAACATGGGAGGTGAGGGAAGCAGAGCTATTAGGATGTTGTTCTTGGTTGTACTAGCCATGATGGAGCGAGAGCTCCAAATGCTTTTCCATGTAGATTGTTTCTAATTTTGCCACCTCAAGCAGACCTTTGCCAAGACAGCCCAGTGAACTTGACACTTGTACGATCCTTAGTCTATTTCTGTTGAGACAAGACCTGCATCCCTGATGACTCGAAGACACCTGCCCTCCTTCTCACAGTGGGTTCTGTGCCTTGCAGACTGTTACTACTTGGAAACAGGCTTTTGTTTTAAATCACGTCTGTTACCCAGTAAGATCAGTGGAAGAAGTTGGTTGTCTAGAAAACAGGTCTGTGGCATCTTGGCGCATTTATGGGGAACTCAGCTGGGTCAGGAAAAGGGGCCCTTGCTCAGATACAGAAAGGGGTCCTGCCTAAGCTCTGTTTGCTGGAGCTGAGCCTAGTTCCCTAGTTGGTTTCACCATGGACAAGAAAGAAAATTACCTTCACTGACCTCTAGAATCTGTCTCATCTTCAAACTCTGTGATCTGATATTCAGAACACAATATGTATTCTGACACCTCAGCCAACAAGAGCTGGGTCTGATTTTTCATAAAGAATAAATATTGTATTTTAAATATCCATTCAACATATCCACATATATAATTCCCCCCAAATTGCAAATAATTCCAGCTGGTTAAATTTAGAATGCTTATATTAAAACCAATTCAGCAATACTCCCTGGCATTAGTCCCAGAACATTTCCATTTGATTGGGAATTGTTTAAATTTTAATCCATTTTAAGCCTTCCCCTCTCCCAATTGTGCTCTTCTAAGACTGTCGCAGTTGAAATATTGACTGCGAAAGCGCTGCCTCTCTTATTAAATCATGCATCTCAGTGATGTGACTGCTACCCGCTCGGATTGGTTCGGGAGCTGTGTGTGGAATGTGCGGTGGGAGAAAGCATTTCTGCACCTGCAGGTGCATGTCCATGCTAGAGCAATCGAGAGGCCCACCCCTCCTTCCCCGCAATACTACCTGCTGCTCTGATCCCTCCCAAATCCCCTGAAACACTTACGATAATAGCAAGATAGTTTCCCTAAATGTATCTGGCGTCAAACTAGGAAAAGAAGCCAAAAAAATCAAATTTTCTAGATTCCTGAAATCAAACCAGTTTGAATCCTCTAAGGATGGGACCACACCCCTTTCCCCTTCCTTCCTGCGTTTCCTAATCTTCTTTGATGGGATTTCCTTGACCTTAGGAGGGAATAAAAAAATGGAAAGAGTTGCAGCCAAAGCCAGGAGACAGGCTTCCAGCTGAGGCCAAAGAAGAAGACCAAGCCCAGTCCCCCACTCAGGGACCTTTTGACCCTTTGCAGTGGGCCATTACCGATGTAAGCGACCGCCAATTTGCACACCTACTAAGCAACTCTATCCACTCCTACTCTTTTACCTACCAGAAACACTGCAGATTCTGGTTTATATATCATAAAGACTATAGTGCTCCAATAGTTGGCCCAATTAAAAAGTTAACCCTCATGTCGCCACTACTAGATAGTAGTTCAAGTGTTAAGAGGTAGAACGGTAGCCGGACGATAGCTCGGTGGGTAGAGCGCTCCTGTTGTACAAACCTGACGGCTTAAGTTCCAGTCCTCAGCGCCCATGTAAAAGCTGGGCATGGCAGCACCTGCCTGTATCCCCAGTGCTGGGTGGGAGAGCCTTGAAACTCACTGGCCAGTCCACCTAGCTGAAACAGAGCTCCAGATTTGGTGAGAACACTTTCAGTATAGAAGCTGCAGAGTGAGGGAGGAGGACGCCTCAGTGTGACCTCGCTGTTTCATACGTGCACTCACAGGCAAGCACGTCACACACATACGGGGGAGGGGAAGCGTTAGACACTAGTGGGACGTCTTCTAGTCCTCTAACTCCCAGCAGTGGGTTAGGGTTAGGGTTAAGGATTAGGCAGTTTGCTCTCTCACATTCTCACATGATGCATTCTTTCATCACAAGATTTAAAACACACACACACACACACACACACACACACACACACCTTTCTCCTATGTACTGATTTGTTAGGTATTTTGCTGCAGTAATGGAAAGCTGACTGCCAGAGACTTTAAGCAGCAATCTCCTTTGATAAACCTACCACCTAGTTACACATCTATAAATTTTATTACTTAATTCTAATATAATGTTAAAAGCCGGATAGCAACTTACTTGTTTTAAAACTAGGAAAATTAAGGGTTGAGCTTTTAAGTAATTTACTTCTTTAAATTTGAACGCAAATGGATGGATCTAGAAAATGTCATATTGAGTGAGGTAACCCAGACCCAGAAAGACAAACATCATATGTACTCATTCATAAGTGGCTTTTAGACATAAAGCAAAGAAAATCAGACTACAATTCCCAGAGAACGGAGACAATAAAGAGGACTTTAAGAGATACATACATGGATCTAATCTACATGGGAAGTAGAAAAAGACAAGATCTCCTGAGTAAATTGGGAGCATGGGGAATCATGGGAGAAGGCAGAAAGGGAGAAAGGAGGGAGGGAGGGAGGGAAGGAGGAGGAGCAGAGAAAAAATAGCTCAATAAAATCAATAAAAAAAATTTTAAGTGGGCCTACTTTGTGTCACCAGATCTGTCTCTTTTGACTTTTTAAAAGACATTTTTTAAAAGCATTAATAACAGGCTATCAATGGACAAACACAAGCACCAGAAAGCCTATGCCAAGCTTTCATCAAAACCGTCATATTTACAGGTGTTGAGGCAAGACTCAGCCAGTGACTGCCATGGCCTTCTCACTTACTGACAAAAAAAATGGCGTCTGATAGCAGGAAGGAAAGCTACCAGTACATGAGTCATTCTCACTCTCAATTTTATTGCCCTGAATACTTGTTTTTCACGTGCAAAATCTAGAGCCCTGGCTCTCAACCATCCTGATGCTATGACTTTTCAATACAGGTCCTCATATTGTGGTGATCCCCGACCATATAATTATTTTTATTGTTACCTAATAACTGTAATGTTGCTACTATTTTGAACCATAACATAAATATATGTGTTTTCTGATGGTCTTAGGTGACCCCAGTAAATGGATCATTCAACCTTCCAAAGAGGTCACAACCCATAGGTTGAGAACTATTGATCTTGAAGAATACTGTCCTGTAGAAATACAGTATAAAAGTATGTTAACACCAAAACACACACATATACAGTAGAAATATTTGGTTAAGTAAAACAGTTTAGAATTATTTTTTTATTTTTTTTATACAGTATTCTGTCTGCGTGTATGCCTACAGGCCAGAAGAAGGCAACAGACCTCATTACAGATGGTTGTGAGCCACCATGTGGTTGCTGGGAATTGAACTCAGGACCTCTGGAATAGCAGACAATGCTCTTAAGTGCTGAGCCATCTCTCCAGCCCTTAGAATTAATTTAAATGATATATTTTATTTAACAAATATTTCCAACATATTACGATTTTAAATATTGAAATTGTGATTGACATAACTTTTTTCTTTATTTTTTTTTTTTGGTGTATGATTTCTACTTACAACACACCGTAGTTATGACTTGCTTTACTTGGGGGCTCCTTAGTTCCATGTAGCCAGTAGCTATACCATATTGGATTGGCCGGCAAAGGCAGAAGGAAGTAGAATCTAACTTCTCTGCATCTTTTCCTGAGGTTTATCACCTGGGATTCACAGAACAGCAACCAAAGAGACAAACATCACTATAAAAACAGAGAAGTGACATCGTCAGTTAAAGCTTCCCCAGAATATGTTTCTTGCAGCCATAAAGTAAGTCCGTTGGTAGCCCTCATTCTAAAGGAAAGTGGGAAATCAGATTTTCCTGATTTCTACTAGATACATAAGAAAAGGGACTTGGGCACAAAAAAAAATGTGTTTGTTGATTAACTAGGACTGATGCAAGTATTGATTTAAAAATTAAACTGAAGGTATATTTAAAACTAGTAACATTTCTAGCTATAATAGAACTGTGTGTTCTTTCTATATTATAAAATGTCTGTAATATGTAACCAAATAGTGAGTAGATTTTTCTCTCAGAATAATATTTCATATGTGCCATTTTTCAGGTATCCTATTTAAAAAAGAAACAGTAGTATATTATCAGCATTAACCAGCTTTCTGTTACTGCTACAGAATACTTGAGATGATTAACTTGTAAGGGGAAAAGTTTACTTTGCTTAATAATTCTGAAGGCTTCAGTATATTGTTAGTTGGCCCATTGTTTGGGGCCTGTGTCTAATACAACCCTGCCCTGTGCTGGATGCATATAACAGAGAAAGATGCTCACTTCTCGGCAGGAAACAGATAAAGAAGAAAGCTCCAGTATCTCCCCATAGAGCATGGCCCCTGTATCATAATTCCTTCCAAGTGGGGACCACTTCATAATAGTTATACTGCCTCCAAAATAGCAATACAAGCTAAAAGCAATGCCAGTCATATGTAAGACATTTATTCAAACCACAGTAGATGGTCTCAGAGGAAGAGGGTATCAACCTTACTTTCCCAACAGAAAAAAAAAAAAAGAGCACTTCTGCTGGGCTCTGAAGACTGTATAAAAGCACACAATGGACACCAAGTACATCACTATTTATACAAATTCTCACTGGGGCAACGCTGATATTAAGTGATTGGCACTACTATCATTGATGCAGGTTATTACAAAAAACATGAGTTCATCTTCCTTCCCTTCTATCTTTTCTCAGTGCACTTACTTCCACAAGTAGGAAAGCAGCAAGAAATCTTTTAGCAGATGTGGCTCCTCAATTTTGGATTTCTTGGTCTCTAAAACATTGAAAAGTAAACATATTTTCTCTGAAGACTAAGCCACTTCAAGCATTTTGAAGAGCTTCACAAAGCAGACTGAGAAACTTAATTCCTATGTTCATTTGAACATACCATCATGTAGGTAGACCCGTCTGACAGTTTGCAATTTTTCTTAATCATTTTTTAAATAAATGAATAAATTAGGGGGACATGTAAATAGTTTTAAGCTCCAGAAATCTTATAATTAACAAAAATTCCATAGTTAAGTTGATACAGAGAAAAATTATTTCTAATATCAGAAATAGTGAACAATATGTATCTCTGATATCACCAGCATAGGGATCAACAAAATTCAGAAATAGGTTATCCAACAATTTTAATATGGATAATTTGAAAACTTCTAGAAGATTATACAAATTATAATTGTTACATTGAATTCAGGTTTCTTATTCTAAAGTCTTTCTTCTGTCTATTCTCTCTTCTTCAAAAAAATCATGAAAGTGGTTTCAATTATCTTAAGCCATGTTGTAGCATTGCACACTTTATTTCAGGGTAGAAAGCTAATCTATCATGAAGTTCTTCAATGTAATAGCAATTAAGGCTGGCATTCAAGTTTATTCCATTTTAAACATGTGTACAGGCATTAGTGCAACTAATTCTTCCAGCAACCCAGGAGGTCATCAAATGGGATTGTGTGGAAATGAGGTGTCACAAACTGGAACACAGGACACGTTGGGTGAGCTTACAATTATAAGCATAAAGTTCCATGGAACGAAACATGAATGAGTTCAAACCACCAGAAAAATTAGGTCAATAACAGCCTTTAAGTGTAATCTCCTGAGATTTGCATTTTGAAATAGAGCAGAAATGCAGGGACTTTGCTTGAGAGAGAAAAATCGCATTAAGGTTTCAAGACACTGCAGCGACTGAGATGAACTACAGGCTCATTTTATGAAACACTCACATTGGCCTCACTACAGCTATGGCCCATTTCAAGAGATGTTATGATGACTGGTTAATACAGTAAAATTTAATAAGAGGATAGTTTGTACAACTTAGTATTAATTACCACTAATATCAATTGGTCTGCCTTGAAATCTCCTTTCCTTCCAAATGCTTCACAGGGTGTCAAATGGTTGAACAACCACTATTCAAATGGATAATAATAGTGCACACTGTAAATCATCTCATGACCCCTTGGCAACACAAAACCAGCCCTTTCAATTATTACCATACGATGGAAATGTGCACTCAGGGCTGATAACACCACTCTGGGCTTTAACACACATGACACAGGGTGCTGAGGACCAACTCTGTGAATATTGCCTCTTTGGGCATTCTCTAGAGATCATAGCATGACCCTGTGTCATTTGAAATGATGTATGATCACAGTGTTCATTTGAGAATATTATAGAATCAAAAGATGTGCTAAATATTAAAGATAAAAATTGACATTTTAATTAAAATTCATATAAAAAAGGAAGAGACTAATATTGAGTTAAAACCTCACCTCCATCCCTTCCTGATTTCTACATAGCCTGTGTGAACACACACACACACACACACACACAAGCCCTTTGATGCTGTGGGCTTAATTGAAAGCTTGGGTGGAAGCAATACTTTAAAAACATCAAAAAGCTAAAACTTCATTGCCAGATTTTTGTTCCTAGCGGCTTTCACTCATCTTGCCACACGGCTGAGCCTGGGCCGTGGTTTTTTAGCATAGCAGAGAAGTAGCTGATACAGAAATAATACAGTTTGCATATGGCCCAAAACAAAATCATAAGCTAAATCCAAACATTGTGAGACCTTTTCACATGATGTGCTTTGTAACTCACTTGCGCAAATCTCTAGCATGTACCTTGTAGATGACAATATCATGTTACACTGGCAAAAGCTTGGCCATGCCTCCCAGAACTTCACTCTGCCAGTCACAGGTCTATAATGTTGGGCAGCCTTCTTCAGCCTTGCTGTTCCTTCCCTGCCCCAACAGTTAAAACAGGGGTAATAGAGCACTTGCATTGGAAGGTAATTGCCTCAAATTCCAACTCCACTCCGAAAAGAGTGAGTGAATTAATACCTGAAAGCTCTTATTACTGTCCCTAGGGAGTGAGTAATGTTTGCTATTATTTTTCTAATAACTGTATCTGGAGAAAGTACATGCTGGATTATACTTATTAAAGACTAAATACAAAGAAATGTGTAGAAAAAAAGGCTGTAGATGAACAAAAGAGCATAAAATATTAGTTAAGGGTTTTGCACCTTGAAAACATCAATTTTTTCCTACAATTACAAGGAAATGCATTGTTTCTAAAGGAATCATCTAAACATTCATTTCTAAAAATACCAGCTCCTTTCAGAGGTTATTATCTACAACTCCCTGTATCTTCTTAGATTCTCTTACTGAAAAGAACTCATTACGACCTGGGGAGACAGCTCAGTGGATGAAGTTCTGGCTGTGAAATCATGAGGACCTGAGTTCAGATCCCCAGCACCCGTTTAAAAGCGGGGCGTGGTGACACATTTACATAACTTCAGTCCTGGTGACAAGTGAGTCTGGTTAAAACATCAAACTCCAGACTCGGTGAGAGATCTTGTCTAAACATTAAAGTGAAAAAGCAAGTGAGGAAAGTGTCCTGACATCAACCTACATACACACACACATACATCAACCTACACACACATCAACCTACACACACATCAACCTACACATACACAACCTACACACATCAACCTACACACGCACAATCTACACACACACACATCAACCTACACACACAAAATCTATACACACAGACACACACATCAACCTGCACATACACAACCTACACACATCAACCTATACACACATCAACCTACACACACACACATCAACCTACACATACACAACCTATACACACACACAATCTACACACACATCAACCTACACACACACAACCTACACACACACAATCTATACACACAAAGACACACACATCAACCTAGACATAAAGACACGCATATCAACCTACACACATACACAAACACACACACACACACACACACACACACACATTTATTTTGCTATTGAATGGTTTGGGTAAAAGAAAAGGAAATGAAAGTTGTATCGCTTTGAATGAGAAATGTCCCCTACTGGCTCATGTATTTGACAACGTAGTCCAGTTGGTGCTGCTGTTTGGGGAACAAACAGAGCTTGAAGGCTACCAAGGACTACAGGAAATGCATCATTGGAAGTGGGCTTTGAGCATTTCTAGCCTAGCTCCACTTTCAGTTCCCTCTCCGCTTCCTGAGTGAGAATGAGATGTTTTCTCAGCTTTCTGTTTCTTCTCCAGATTTTCCCTACCATTATGAGTATATAACCTTCTGGAATTAGAAACCTAGAGTAAACTCTTCCTTACATTGCTTTTGTCATCGAATTTTATCACATCAATAGAAAAATAACTAATACAAAAACCTGGAGGGGGGGGAACAATCAAAGAAAATTATCTGGCAAACAAAATCATTTACACTAAAGAAAACCGGTAGAGCCAGGCACAGTGGTGCATGACATAATCCCAGACCTCAGGAGGCAGAGGCAGGAAGAGTGACATCTTAAAACCAGACAGGCTTCATAGTGAGATTGCCTCAAAAGAAAAAGAAAAAGGCAGAAGAGTGAATGAAACACCTGAAACTGGATAAGCTAAGTTTTATGAAGGTTTGAATTATCTACCAAAACAAAGATAAGATACAAGAAAGCTTTTTATAAAGATATAAACTTCAGAAACAGAAAATGCAAAGAGAAACAGAAAAGGGTATCCTCTGTTGGGGGAATTGGCAGAGCCGAATTTGCTGGTTTTTTTCTCAGTTCTAGATGAGGATAACCGGCCTATTCTATAAGTGCTGAAATCAGCTTCAAACAAACATATATTAAACACATTTGGTCTAGAGAAAACTATCATCTGTAATTTTACTCCTGCTGTTTTTTCCTCGGAGAGTGATGATTATCATCAATCGTTAACCTTTTTAATTACAGGAAAGTGGCCAGCTTAATTGTGCATCGCGAGCTAAAGTGCAGCGGGGAAGCAGCTGCAGAGGTTAGAATCCAGGTAATGGAGACATTGTAAAAAAAAAAATAGTCATCAAAGAGAGTAAATAAACTGCAAGAGAAAGCAATCACAAAGGCGGGGAGGAAAATAAGTATTGGTTTAATTTTATATTTTAATTAATTAACAAGCTTCAGAAAAGACTCAGAGATTCTCAACACGTAACTAGAGTTTAAATTACAAGAATCCTTTACTAGAACGGAAACACAGAACGACAGGGTTCATGCTTTGTCTCATTTCTAGCTTGTCTCCTAGTAAGACCCAGGGAACTTTCCTTAAAAACAAAAAGAATGTAGTTAATGGTAGAGCCATATCCTATCTGAGCCCCCAAAAGAGAACAAGAAAGAGCTGGTGTCCTGAAATACAAGATTATAGGAGGCACAGCCTCAGGTTTGGCCTCCTGCCCCTTAGCACTTAAACATATGGCAACCAAGAAAAGAGGGGTGCTGTCAGTAACTTGTAAGTATTGCAAGTCTGTTGTGCACCAAACACACTAAAGATATCAAGCATAGACAAGGAGTACCTGGCTGGGTGGTAGCATCCTCTACTCCTCCACTTTCCAGGGAGCATGGCAGTGGTTCAGAGACAAGTAGGCTGGTAGACTGGGTAGTCAAAGATGAGGAAGTTCTCTTCTGCTTCCTTCTAGTTCTTTAATAAAACAAAAAGAGAACCATCAGCTTTAGAGAAGAGAAGGAGATAAAATATTGGGAGTTTGCAGGGAAACGGAAGGTATGAACTGCTGGTGAAATGAAGTCTCATGTCCAGTGACCACTGTCATGTACTAATGATGCGCACTCAGTGTTTAGTGCTTTTCTTCCCCCACATTCAGCTGTGAAATAGAGGACACACAAGATTAGAAAGTCAGACTTTACCAGAATTTCAGTTTTTATAAAACAAATTTCAATGGAGAAAGAAGGATATGCAGCTCATATATAGCATGTGTCTAAGAAGACCAGGATAAATAGTTCTGATGCCAGAAGGACTCTGTCTAGATACTTCAAGTCATTAGATTTTGGGGGGAGTGGTTGTTTGTATTTTTTCAGAAAACTAAAGAAGTACTCATAAATACTGAAGTATCTAGAAATTATATTAACAGAGCAAAAGTAAAAGTTTGACATGCTGCCAAGAGAACAGACAACTTCCTGAATGATAATATGCAAGGGTTCTTAGTTCTGGCTTAGGAATTCTCTTTGTGGAGTCTAGGATAAGAAGAAGCTGGTTTCTAGGGCCATAGCATGGGTTGGTTTAGTTGATAGATATAAAGTCAGACAGATAGAATGGCAGATAGACAGAAGTTTAGAGCTATCATCTTCAACTGTATGAGAAAAAGTAACTTTGCTTATAAAATAGCTGTGTAAGGGGGATCATAAGAATAAGAAATTATTATTTTACTTTAAATTGGAATTTGATGATAGAGAAAATAGAAAGACTGAATTGGACCACAAAAGTGCTGTGCTCTAGCTAACAGCAAGAAGATTATTAAGCCCTATGTGGCTCAGAAATACCCATTTGATGTGACACAATGACCCCTACTTCAAAGTTGGGTTCAGAAGTGACCTTGACACCTTACAGATAAGAATGATGAATCTTTCTACTGAGTGAAATGGCAACTTTAATAATCTCACATGAATCTTCTCACCAGAATGGCATTATTTTTCCCTGGGGGTCACATACTGAGAACTTATAAAACACTATTTACACACAAAAATGAAGGTTCCTGAAGAAAATATCTAAGTCCAATTAGCACTAATATCCTGAAAGTTTTTCTAGGAAGAAGAGAGGAAGCAAAAGAAAAGGAAAGGGAAGGATGAGGAAGATGAGAAGGAAGAAAAGGAGGGGGAGAAGGAAGAAGGAGGAGGAGAAGGAGAGGAAGAAGAAGAAGAAAATTAAGAGGAGGAGGAGGAGGAGGAGGAGGAGGAGAAGGAGAAGGAGAAGAAGAAGAAGAAGAAGAAGAAGAAGAAGAAGAAGAAGAAGAAGAAGAAGAAGAAGAAGAAGAAGAAGAAGAAGAAGAAGAGAAAGAAGAATAGAAAGCTAACTTATAATCTTTCTTTCGCATTTTAGAAGCAACAAGCTGACTATAATCCAACCTGAGTTTAGTGCTAGGCTTTTAAGGGCTCCCCATTCCCCTGGGATGTATCCTAATACAGAGAAGGCAATTCTCCAGCTGCCCACACAGCTCATTCAAAGTGATTATCACTGGCTGAGGGGGGCATCAGGAGACAAGCTCAGGCAGAGAGGCTCTCCAAAAGTCAGGACTCCTTGAATACCATCAATGGCCACATCAGCCAGACTTTGCAGGCCCAACCAGTCCTTCCTGCACTCTAAATATAATTCTCCAAGTTGACGTCATTAAATGACTATGGACGCTGTGTTCTGGGAGACTAATTTCATGCTACAGGAATAAATACTATGTCATTGGCTCCTTATTTATCTTGGAACTGTAACACTACTTCTTGAAAACATAAAGATGTGCAGTTTCCATTACTAATTAACAGAGAAGTTGATTAAAAGTCATGCACTTCATCCTGAAGTGCAGCATCTGGGGAAAGGATTTAGGAATTAAGATAATTTCCAGGTGAAATGAAACAGATCCTTGAAGGGATGGAATCTCATACAGCTACAATATTTACAACACTTTTATCAAGACATTAAAACAGAAGCAGATGCTTCCCCATGATTCTAAAATATTAGTTGCACATGGTATAATGCATTACAGAAAGCATAATAATAGATGAGCCTAGAAGGATACAGCAGTTTTCTCTTGCAGCTGGATATAGAACAGATCCCAAATAGTTTTGATGTTAAACTTAATGCAGATGGGACCATCCTGGATGTGTTGCAAAATAAATTTCTCACTAGGGAGATAGGAGAAAGCGTCCCCTTTTTCTGCAAACATCGGAGGGGGTTGGTATAAAATGTAACTTTACCTTCAACAAATCTAAGTTAAAGAATCACCAGTACATCATGCTTAAAATTATGCTGGTGCTATGTGCTACTTTTACTTAAAAACCTATTTCAAATCTGCCAGTGGGTTCTTTCTGGGTACAGCCTCCAGCTCTGCCCCCACCAAATAAGGGTAGTGTCTCTGTACCTTTGACATTGAACTCCTGTGCTTATTATTCAGACAGCACACAAAGAAAACTTCCTCCCTGTCTTTTATAAAGCCGAGGAGCAGACACCAAGACACAGCTCTGCCTGGTGGAAGAAGGGAGAACACATGGGAGGGGCAGATTTGGTGCCCTGGAATTCTGTACACAAGAATTCACAGAAATGCTTAATCATTTTTCTATAAGCTATAATATGGAAATCCCACCAGATTTTCTAATGTACAAAGCTGTGGGTAGAAATAATCAAGCAATAATATGACCAGGACTTTGTTTCGGGTACCATGGGAACTGTGACAGTTAGGCTATCCTAGAAGCTGGATACACCTTTGTCAAGAAGAAAGTAGCTTTGAAAGTATCTTAGGAAAGATGACAGAGGAGAAATCCATCCTAAACAGAAGGAAGAGATGTCACTGGTCAAGGCAGAGCTTGGAAAAGCATAATATGCCAATCTCATTAAATCTTCCCAAGCTGTTATTTAAACCAAAAAGGAAGGTAGGGAGGGAGAGAAGGAATAAAGGAAGGAAGAAAGAAATTTAACATATACATACTATTTTAATATTGTCAAGTATCACACAAAGCTTAAAAAGGAAATATAATGTAGTCTGTCCATATTGCTCTAGTCATGTAAAAGCCAGCAAAGCTCACTCTCCATGCGATACGCAAAAAAAAAGCATTGGTTATTGAAATATTCTATTTTGGTTTTTAATGTAAATATTTTATTTTATGACTTTAAAAGCAAGATACGCCTGGATTATTGTGAAAAATGCAAGAGACATACAAAAATATAAATAAGAAAATGAAATCCAACCTCTCTGTAACAAACACTATTCACATCTTGGTGTTAATTGTTTTGGTCTCTGTGTGTGCGTGTGTGCATGTGCACAATAGGCAAGGTTTAGGGTCACCAGTATATCTATGTCTGCTGTTGTCACCCAGGCTTCCCTTGACCCAACACAGTAAACTTAACTCAGCTCTTAGTCCACACGCCAAGTTGCTTTTGTGAGCTGCTCGTCTGCCTCACTCCAGCCTCTATGCATTCTCCTCAACTAATATTCAGCCTCTTCTGCTTACATAAAAAGATCTAGGTTGCACAAAGTACTGAAATAAAATGGGCTCCCTAAAGACTTAACAAAGAGTTGAGGGTATAGCTTAGTGATAGAGCACTCATCTAACATCTAACATCACCCTAGGTTCAGGCCCCAGCACTAGGGTGGAAGGATTACGGGAAAGACAAAAAAAAGTCATTTACTTTTTATTTTTATTTTATCTTTGGTCTCAGCAACAACATTCAAATTGTCCTTTGAGAAGTCCACTACCAGAAAATTTGCACTGGCCTTGAAACATTTGCAATACCTCTCACACAGATCTCAATGGACCTTCTGTCCTCTTAAGTCCTTTGCCTCATCAGCTCCCAGGTTGCCATGCAGTGAAGATGGAAAAGGTGGTGTTTTCTTTTGCTTTCTAGTTGTGCATATACGTCTGTGTGGGGACATGTGCCCACGTGAGGACAGCACTTGAGCTAGAATGCTCTGGGTATAGAGTTACACCCAGTGAAATCCTCCTGACATGAGTGCTGGGAACTGAATTCAGGTTCCCAGCAAGAGCAGTATGCATTCTGACCTGCTAGCCATTTCTTCCGCCCCAGGAGAGGTGTTTTGATCCTTCAATTTTCTCCAGTTTTGTCTCCCAGTTCCTACCTTCCCTTCAATGACAGTTCTTTTCCTGACAGAAAAACTGGTGTAATTTATGTGTCAACTTAAAAAGTATATAGCTTATGCAACATCTCATGCCATAAATTGGAGACCAACAGCCTCATTTTAATGATCGTATATTTATTCTGTAGTTATTTATATAATGAAATGCAGTTATTATTATACTCAAGCAATCCTTCTAAACTATCTATCTAAACTATACAAACTTTAGTTAACCTCTACATTAGGCAGCTTTCTGTAACTGTAATAAAAAGCCTGCTTTAATCAAGTTACAAAGAAGAAAGGTTCATTTGGGAATCACAGTTTTGAAAGTTTCAGTCTGTGACCGACCAACTCATTGTTTGGATGCCCGTGACCCAGTAGCATCAATCATAACTGCAGTACTTGTCAAAGCCTTTCACTTAAGGCAGGGTGGGAAGAAGAGAAGAGACTGGTGTCCCACAGTTCCCCTGTAGGGCACTCTTGAGACAGGAGACTTTCTACTGAGTCTTACCTGTCATGAGTTCCTCAGCTTCCCAGGAATGTCATGGGCTGGAAACCAGGACTTAACAAGAGAGTGTCTAGGGCATGACTGCCAAAAAATCTTTGTACACATGCTGAAACACTTTTCTTCAGCTATGTGAAAAGTCCATTAGATTTCTTATTTCACAAATCCCTGCCTTGGACTAAGCTTTTTCATCCAGCCAGACCTCCTCCTCCATTTTTCCTTCCATGTTTGATTGCTTTCACTGACCCCAAAACGAGGCCCAGTGTCTGTTACGCTCCAAACTTCAGATTCCTTACAGCCAATACATTTCAAACACCTTCCTTAATCCCCTTGAAACATGGCTCAGTTAGAATTCCTTCACTGCCAAATACATTTTTAAAGTGGTTCCATACATAACAGGCAAAAGCTAAATTTTAACCACCCATTTTGTTTAAATTAAATGGAATCACTTATTTTCACACTGGTAAATATACCTTCTTTTAAATTTTTAGCCACTGTTTACCATTGCTTAGAGCATGAATTCTAATTGTTCTTAAGAAAATTCCATTTGAACTTCTTCTGTTGAGAATTCTCTCTTCAGATCAGTGCCCCATTTTTTAATTGGGTTAATTAGCATTTTAAAGTCTAGTTTCTTGAGTTCTTTATATATTTTGGATATCAGACCTTTGTCTGTTGCGGGGTTGGTGAAGATCTTCTCCCAGTCAGTGGGTTCCCTTTTTGTCTTAGTGACAGTGTCTTTTGCTTTACAGAAGCTTCTCAGTTTCAGTAGGTCCCATTTATTCAATGTTGCCCTTAATGACTGTGCTGCTGGGGTTATACCTAGGAAGCGATCGCCTGTGCCCATCTGTTGTAGGGTGCTTCCCACTTTCTCTTCTATCAGGTTCAGTGTGTTCAGATTGATATTGAGGTCTTTGATCCATTTGGACTTGAATTTTGTGCATGGTGATAGATATGGGTCTAAAGAAAATTCCAGAGTCCAGTATTAGGAGGTGAAAGCTGAGAGATCAGAGAAGCAGTGCAGCCAGCCACTAGAGAGACAACTTCTACCAATGCTCAGATCCTGAGGCGGTCCTGGCCTCAGCCTGCATCCTCAGACTGACTGCTTCACTGCTGCCTCAGACTGCACTGAGCTGCTAGTCTCCTCCCACTTTATATTCCTCTCTCCACGCCACCATATCATTCCTGTCTCCACCTCCCTAGTGCTGGGATTAAAGGCATGAGACCCCAAGTGCTGAGACCACTTTTGTGTCAGCTCTGTTTCTCTATAGTCTGAATCAATTCGTGTATCCCAAAGTGGCCTTGGACTAACAGAGATTTCCTTGCCTCTGTCTTCTGAGTCCTGGGATTAAAGGCATATGCCACTTCTGCCTGGCCTCTAGTGGCTTAACTTCTGATCTTCAAGCAAGCCATATTTGTTAAAACACAAACGAAGTATTACTACAGTTGCTTAATCTAACCTTGAGTTTGTGAGAGTTTCCAAGATTTGCATTGCAAAGAAGTTGTTTTTTTCTTTTGCTTTTCACCGAAATGCAGTACTTTCAGAACCAATCTTGATTTTTTTTCTTTAATGCTCTGCATGTATTTGTTTCTTGAATGAAACAGAGACAATCACAGGTATGTATGTATGTATGCTTCGACGTACACACACACACACACACACACACACACACACACACATGTCTCATCCATGGAGAAAGAGACACAGAGAAGACAACAGAGGAGTCAAAGGCAGCAATTCCGGTCCATGTCTAAGGATGGATGCTCACTTTCATCATTCTGTCTTAAACACAGTGTCCAGGTTTAATCTAAACATTGACTGAGTGCTTCTTCAGTTTGGGTACAGAAACTTGAGCAAAAGCTAAGCTTTGGGAGGTTTGAATTTATCTTTTTGGACATGTGATGTATTAGTTGAACCTGACAACAATATCATCCCTGCCAACCCTCAAATTCTTTCTGATTTTGAGACATTCTTCTAAGACAGAGACTTCACAAAAAGAAAAAGAAAAGAAAAAACTTTGAATCTGTTTTAAATCTTTGCAATTTTATAGAGAAAACAACTTAAATAAGTTTGCTAAAAAACTGTTTATATAATTGTGATTTTCCTAGTTATCATGCCCTGAAAGTCAAAACAGTGTCCCCCTCGGCAATTACTTATAATTAGCTCCAGGATCCAAGATAATCCCGAATCCAATGGCTAAAATTCAGTCAATCCCCGCCTCTCATTTGTTCCTTTTGCTTTCACCCTACGTCTATAAAACCCAACCACATCAGACCAAGGCAGGAAACTAGAAACTGTCCTGCAAACCCTGAGGTCCATCTTTCTGGCTACCGAATTCAGTAACTCACCAAGTGCTGGTCACACCACTGAAGTCTAAGAGTCTCAGCTTCCTCTTTCTTCATCTCTCTCTCTCTCCCTCTTTCTCCCTCCTCCCTCTCTCCTGCTCTCCTTCCCCCCTCTTCCTTCCTTCTTCTCTCCTCCGTGCCCTCTCTCTTCCTCCCACCCCTTTCTCTCTCCTATCACTGTCTTATATCAGATTTGCAGTATCATTTACCTGTATTTTAAGGCCAACTACCTACCCTAGCTATTACAATGCTTATACTTATCTCCCATCCCATTCCCAATGCATTCCTTATACTAGAAGCAAGACAACTGAAGGGATTATTGATATATGTCAATTAAAAAAAAATGCTGGGTTTCATTGGGACAGTTTTGTACCTGCATATCTGGTACTTTGATCATATTTACTTTCCATTCTCATAGTTGTCTATTTATCCTAACTCCTGATGATCAAGATCTGTACTCCCAGGTAGCCTCTTTCTGCTTTCTGATGAATAAAGAAAGTGTGGCAAATATTCACAGTGGAGTACTATTTAGCTACGGAGAAAATTAAATCATATCACTTCTAAGAAAATTAATAAAGTTCAGAATTATCAAGTCAAAAGACATAAAGAAATAAACCAGAATCAAGAATACAACTATCCATGTCTCTCCATCATGTGGATACACGGTCTCATGCATCCCTGGCTGACTTGAAACTCACAGGGAAGCCAAGGATGACCTTGAACTTCAGATCATCCTACCTCCGTCCAGTCTGAGATTACATGCACGATGTCCAGTTTGTGTAATGGTGGAAATAAAATCCAAGGCTGTGTTCATGCAGCAATGTACTCTTTCAAGTGAGCAAGATCTCAGTCCACACACAAAAAGGGCAATGTCTAAAACCTCAAAAGCAATGAAAAGAATATAGTAAGCTTATGAAAATCTTCTCAAGTTCATTGAATTAGCTTTCCATTATCTATAAGATAAAAGCCAAGTCCCTCAACACAGAATCAAACTGACTGTGGCAAATTTTCCTCTGACTTCCATCCACATGCTGTGCCAGGTGCCTCCCACCCATCCAAGCCATACAATAAAGGAAGGCTTTAAACTAATGAATTTAAGAGATTGTTCTGTGATTAAGGGCATCCGCTGCTCTTACAGAGGCCTTCGGTTCAGTTCCCAGCACCCGCATCTGGAACCCCTGTTCCAGAGGATCTGACACCTTCTAGTCTCTGAGAGCAACAGACACGCACACAGTGTGCTTACACATGTATAGGTAAAATACTCAAAAGCATAAAAATTTTAAAAATAAATGTTTATTTAAAATCTAAGCTGGGGGTAGTGATGCATGTCTTTGATCCCAGTGTGTGGGAAGCAGAGGTAGGGAGATCTTTGTGAGTTTGAGGTCAACCTAAACCTAATCTACATAGCAAGTTTCAGGCCAGCCAGGCCTATATAGTAAGAGTCTGCCTTCAAAAACAAATATGTTTACAGTGTGATATTCCTTAAATATTAAGAAAACTGGAAGTTACCAACCACTTTCTAGTTGAATTTAAGCCCTGATCCAAGAGATAAAATCCATAATTAGCACCATTATCAGACCTATAACCTGTGACTGGACAGTGATAAATCCCAAGAACCCACTGCTACTATTTTGCTAAATGGACATCTTATTAAATTCACTGCTAATGCCTTATCATTATATCCATAAATTAATATATCTCTCAACCTTCATCAGAGAAACTTATACTTGCAGATTAGGATGAACACAGGGATTCACCACTGATCAAGTTTGTAAATTCCTCAGCCCTAGATATACAATTGTATCTCACCCCCTCCTCCAAAGCCTTGGGGCTCATTGAATAAGAGGGGGTAGAAAGAATCGAAGAGGCAAAAGTGGTAGAAGACTACAGGAGACAGTGTCTTCTGAAAACAGTAAGACTGCTGCATATAAGAACTCATAGCATCTGTGAGAGCATACACAGGCCCCTTGCAAGCTCAAGAAGAGTCAAATCTCAGTGTGCAGGGAAGGTGGAGATGAAGTCACATACCTTGTCAAAGATGCTATTGGCAACTGATAGTTTCTGGGAAAGGGGGAACCCATGTTGTTGGTGGTTTTTAATACATTGCCCATGGTAAGTGTGCTAACTGGATTTATGCCAACTTAATGCAAACTGGAGTCTTTATAAAGAAGGGAACCTCAGCTGAGAAAATGCCTCCATAGATGGAGCTATAGGCCAGCCTGCAGGGTATATTCTTGATTGGTGACTGATGTGGGAGGATGCAGTCCATTGTGGGTGGGGCCACCCCTGACTGGTGGTCCTGAGTTACCTAAGAAAATAGGTGAGCAAACCAATGGGGAACGAGTCAGTAAGCAGTATTCACCCATGGCCTCTGCATCAGCCCCTCCCTCCAGGCTCTTGCCATGTTTGAGTTCCTGCCTTGACTTCCTTCGGTGATGAACAGTGATGTAGAAGGTAAGTCAGAAACACCCTTTCCTCCCCCAAGCTGCTTTTGGTCAGCTTGTTGGGTGTGGTGTTTCATCTCCGCAATAGCAATTCGAGTTAGAATGCAAAGCCAGCCATGCTACAGTGAAAGGTTACACATCCAAGAATATATGGATAGGGAAGATCAAACTAGAGAGGTGACAAATGAAAAAAAAAAAACACAGAGTTGTGTGGTTGTGTGGGTATGGAAGAGGTGAATGGGGGATGGGGGTGGGATGGGTAATATCAAAGTACATTGTAGGATATCTGGAAAATGCTTATAAAAATGGCTGAACTTAAATCCCAGGCATATAAGCATAGGACCTGGGATGCCCCATTTAGTTTTGGATATACACACATACTCTTACAATAATGTACTTGGAAGTCTCATTATTTCACCTGCAAGTACTACACACATACACGCACACACACACACACACACACACACACACACACACACACACACCTCCAAACAATATACTCTAGCAACTTCAGAACCTCAGAAACCTTTGTCTCCCTACCTGCATTGAGCTACGCAAATTCCCTGAACAATAGCATGAGATTTCCCTGCACTTGTAGTAATCAAATTTAGACAGTTTCTTTTGTGATATATTCCCAGTTTGTCCAGGCATAAAAATAGAAGGGCTTCTCTAAACTGGCCTAGTTTGGGGTATGTGTGCAGAAGAGCAAACTGTAGCCTTCAATAACCTTTTAAGAAGACTTTCCTATTCAGCATTATATGCCTATGCATAATTGGGCATGCATGCAATTAAAAACAGATGTGTTGTGGGAAAGAGAAATTCATTCGAAGTAGAGAGATGATTACAAAACTTAATTCATCAGTCAAACTAGAGAACCACCCAACTACACTCCTATTCCCTTAGAGACCATAAAGAGAGACCCCAGACTGTATCTGCATCCTTGCGTACTCGCATTCATGGGGCCTGTTGTCACTCATGACAGTGTATGTCTCTTTAATCTGTATTATCGCGCTACTCAAAATAAAATTATCTTGCTTGAATCTGTGTGGACTCTTATTTTCATCCTTTTGAATAAAAGGACGAGAACTAAAACAGCCAATCCAAACTCCCACTACTAATACCAGATCAAACAAAACATGTTAACTTTTAATGACCAGATAAATTATGTTTTAGCATTATGCTTAACTAATCTCCTCAACTGCTAATATAAAATAATCAAAATGACACATTTTTTAAAAGTAAATTTAGACATTAAGTACATTGAGATTTAGAGCCCCAAGACAATGGCTTATATAAATTAGCAGTATCTTATTATCATCAGGCAAATGATTGACTAAACAAGAGATAAAAGTCACAATCCTGAAAAATCATGCAATACACATGAGCAGTTCCTGCAGTACACGTGAGCAGTTCTTGTGTTACAAGTAAGTAGTTCCTGTAGTACACGTGAACAGCGTTCGCAGAAATACCTACCATGGTGAAACAGAAGGCATCCTTTCTGTAAAGGGCCAGTAATGTTTTCTGGTTCAAGCTGTCATAAATCTGTATAGAAGAAAGCAATTGTGTTTTCACTAGGGGACCATACTTCAGCTGGATAATGAGATAATTGGCAAACTAGGTTTCTTTGGGCCCCGTTCAGGACCCCAATGATCTGCACATAACTTCAGAACATTGGTAGCCATAGAACACACCTTTGTGGTGAATGTGACACATTTTCCTCTTAAATTCTCATTAAATAGAGACCTTTGTGAACACTATGGTAACCTTTGTGTATATTAAAGAGGCCATGGCACTGGGTAAGTACTTAATTGGTTAGAAACAAGATATCATGCCCTTCGTTTAAATCACAACTGTAGACTTTAACCTAATAAAATCAACACAGTAAATGTTTCTTTTAATCTCTAAAAGAAAATTTAAAACAGAGTTTCTTTTGACTCCAAGAGGTGCAATCTAAGTATTTTCTGAAATAACAAACTTTGAGAATTACAATACTTCTTCATAATTCAATCTTTTACACATTACTTTTTTGTGTGTTGTGCTATTAAAGCATAAAACTTCAGATTTCAGGAATAAATGAATGGACAGTAGGTTAAATAGATCATCCCCAGGACTGAAGCAATGGCTCAGTGATTAAGAACCCTTGCTGTTCTTCCAGAGGACCTGAACTGGCCTCACAACCATATACAACTCCAGGGACTCTAATGCCTCTATCCTCCTGGGGCTCCTAAACTGATATGTACATTCTCTCATGCAGACATACATGTCTACACAAAACTACAAATAAGAAAATGAATCTTTAAAAAAATAAAATGATCTAGTCCCTATTGAACACTGGTCTGGGGCATCAAATAGAATGGAATGTAAGGTGGTGGGAATGGGTATGGGAAATTCAAGTCTGGTTTACACTGTATTGACTCTCGCTTTGAATCAGGACTGTGACTTTGTTTTTGACAATTTAATGCCCCACAAAGGCTCAAGTGAGACACAGTTACATCACTGGTAAACAAAACCTGAAGAACTCATGAACTAGAAGAACCTTTCCTGGACTATTTCCACTACACACTTTCCAACAACCATGAGTCAACTGTCTTCCACAGTTGAGTATTCATCCGCTTTTAAGATTTCCTCTATTGCCGGGCGGTGGTGGTGCACGCCTTTAATCCCATCACTCAGGAGGCAGAGACAGGTGGATCTCTGTGAGCTCGAGGCCAGCCTGGTCTACAAGAGCTAGTTCCAGGATAGGAACCAAAAGCTACGGAGAAACCCTGTCTCGAAAATCAAATATATATATTTCCTCTATTGACTCACACAATGAAGCGTTCTTAGCTTCTCCCCTCTGCATGATGTGTATTTCATTGAATTACACCTTTCTGCTTCATTCTAGCTACTGTTAAAACCCAAATTAATGTCTGAGTGGTGTGGGATCCAGAGGCACGCTCCAGCTATTGCACTGATCTCGGGAATGGCAGCAGCTAAGGACAGAGTTCGGTCGATCTAAGCCCCTTTCACTTCCTAGGCTTCCTTCCTTGTTCACCCTCCTTCCTTATCCTGAAGTTCTGACAGCTCTGATGATCCGATCATAGCTAAAGTAGCTTTATTTTTCATAGCCATAGTTTGTCACTCTTATCCCTGAGTTCTTGAGTTATTTTTGTTAATGGAATTCACTTGAGAATGGTCCCCTTTAGTCTAGAAAGAAGTGCGCCCCTAAACAATTGACAAAGACCAAGTGGCTGTTGTGGTTATTGAACTATTAACTTAGCCATGATGTTTATCACTAGCAGAGTCATCCTCACTCTACCTACATGAGGAAGGCAATGGGATCAATTTTCTGACTACATGATGTTGAAACGACTTGAAAAATATTAATACCAGGTTTGATATAAGATAGGCTTCAAAATATGATCCCTTCCATTTCATCAGTGTAATTTCCTTTTCTAAAAATGAATTCTTTATACATAATTTTTGTTCACTTTACATTTAAATGTTAAAATTGTCGTATACATTTACTTGTATTATCTCTATAAACATACAGTTGTAATACATGATTCTAATGTTTAATTACCCCTTGGTTGTTTAGGCAAAGGTCTTACTGAACAAAATAATACAAAGATTACTAGGACAGCAATTCTGTATAATGTAAGTAAAGCAAGTCACGTCACTTGGTTTGAAATACTGTGAAGTTAAACTGAGCCTGAGTAGTAATAAAGTCTTTTCAATCATGTGTGTGCCTGTATATATGAATGTGTGTATGTCTTTAAAGAGAAAAAAATGACCAAGAAAATCAATAAAAGATTCACAAATGACTGGACAATACCATTAAAACTGAAACAGAAATAATAAATAAAAATGTAAAATTAAAAAATATATAATGCCTGCATCTTCCTAATCTGGTTTAACAAAATAAATATAGTTATACCCAATCCATCTTTTGATCAAATACTAAAATGAGACTTTGTTATTGTTTGTTTACTTGCTCTGAAACAGTCTCCTGTTGTTCAAGACTCAAGCTATACGGTAGAAGATGCCCTTGACTCCTGGTTTCGCCCACCTCCTCCCAAGTGCTAAAATTACAGGAATATAAACTCCCACTCTTGGCTTTAAGAAGGGCTTCCGAAATGAGTGTCAGCAGCCTGCAGAAGTTCTGCAATGATCTGTTGATTGGTTCCATTTTAATTTAAAAGATGAATACCATAATTGAAAGAATGAGCATTAATCTTTAAATCAAAAGGATTTACAATGAGATTATAATTAATTGCATGCCAAAAATATCTTATTGAGTATGGTGGTGACCTCAGTTACTTTGCTTAATCACTTAAACAATCTAATTCCCAAATAAGAATTTGGATCACTTCCAAATATATCCAATTAAGGTTATCAATTCTCAAAAACAGTGACAACAAACCTCAAAAATAAACTCTTTAAAACTTTTCTTGTTGATGAATGTGTCTGAAGACTATTTTATGAGGGTTTAGATACTTGATGAGGACAATGTTGGCAGCAGAGCTCCAGAAAGCCTGAGGTGAGCATCTCCATAAATAATCATGTTGATTTTCTGTCCTAATACTGAGCACATCACTTGTCACCTCTTGGGTCTATTTGCAACTGACCAAAGTCAAAGAATAATGTGACTGTTACCTTGTCAACTCCCTGGAAGTCCTGAGATCAACAGGTTTTTCTCTTAAAATAAGAAATATTATAATTTGACTATACTTACTATACTCCCATATGAGTTGTTTTGGGGAATCAGATCAGGCAACTTTTATATCTCTGTTTTCACTAGAAAATGTGACAAAAAAAATGTTCTAGACAATAGCTCCATTGAGAAAAGATTGTAATACATTTCTCAGGGTGCATGAGGGGCACACAGGATTCAGAAATTGAGAAACACAAGCCATTTTTGGCACTCATAAAAGTAAAAATGCTTCACTCAAGCAAAACAACTTTCTATTTGCCATTGAGTATGTTCAAAACTACAAGGTGATACTTTGTAGTATCACCTTTTTCACATTAATGAAGTTTACACTTTTTCACATTAATGAAGAGGGCTACCTAGTTGGTCCAGAATGTGGAGATAGTGCCAATGTTACTAAGCAACCCCTTTAAATAAAGCTCAGAGGGGATACACAGGAGATGCTTATAAATGGGACAAGGGTTAAAGAAGCCAGGCAATTTTCTACTTGCTGATATATGCTCTGTATCTGTGTGAGACACTGTACCTGCTTCCCCAAGTCCCAACATCGTCAACTATTTAAAGAATTTCTTGAGGTCCCTGTGCACGGCACCCTCATGACACACTAATGGCCAACTTCTGTTCAGAATCCCGCCACAGGCTATCCTTTGACCTTAACCTTGGAATTCGGTCAAGCATGGAGCTAAGGACTATTGGCATGTCTGACATGTTACACAATCGATGAGAAGTGTTTGACAAGTTACCAGCCTAGCTAATCAGTATAATAATGTATTACAAATAAGATGTGTCATTTAGATTTATTGTGAAGCTCTGAAAATTTGCATTCAAATATAGATAAAAGCATTCTAGCTGGAACCTGAACAGAAAATTCTTGTGTGCTTGTGAAATTCTGTTTGAAATATAATTTATTATTGTTGTCAGTATTAATTGTAGGAGTAACCAATGGGGGTAAAAACTGACAAGCTGGCAAAAAGAAAAATGTTGGAAAACTTCCAACAGTTAGATTAAGAAAATATTTACAGTAAAATTAATAGTAAGAGAGCTTACATTTTTAGCTAACTTTAGGGAAGCCACATTTCTTTTGGAAAGCAGGAAATGAGCATAAAGTATAAATAATAATAATAATGCAAATATTATACACGCATACTAGGATATGGATGGTAGTATGAGTCGGGTCATAAAAAGAGTATCAAGATTAGATTTATGACAACAAGTATCGTAATATGGAAACCATGAGCAAGATAATGTAGAAATCCGGAAGGAGGAAGTCAAGGATCAGGAACACTGAACTAATGACTTCAGTGAGTCCTGGAAGAGGGGGAATGCCTGTGCATGCAAAATGAATGACACACCAGAACTGCCACAGCCCTGACGTAAAAACTCATGAAGATATCTGCACATTGAAGTGTCTGCCTCTAACCACCATGACATCTCAAGAACATGACTTCCACTGCATTCCAGTGTTTTAAATGCCATGCAAGGAACCCTCTGTAGGAAGCTCTTAGCAGACCCAAAAAAGGAAAGTTTTCTCAGCCTTAGGAGAGATGTCTTGGTGCCAAGTCAATGGGCAGCACATCACTCTACATAATTCTAATTACAATAGAATTTCAGATTAAAGTAACAATTAAAACATAAAAGAAAATAATCTTTAAGAACTGTGTTTAAGTATCAGTTATCTAATTGTATGGAAGCCTAGAATTTCTAGAGAAAAAAATCTAAGAAATATGTATAGTTTATAGGAATAAATTATACTCAAATGTCAACTTTGCTACATCAGCATTTCATAAATGGTAAAAAGTAGGGATCCAACAGCAATAAATCACTGTCAAGCCAAGCACCATTAAGGATATAAATTCAAACAAAAGAAAGAAATGTTAAAGAAAACTCAGCTTCTCAAATTACATTTTGTCCTCTCTAATGAAACTTCAAAATAATAATTTGTGAGAACCTTTTGAGATTTTAATTTATGAAGTTAAAATATTATTTTATATTTGCTGAAATCATAAACAATAAATATAAGTGTACATGTAAGTGTGTGTGTGTGTCAAATGAAGTTATGCCCTAAGGCTGAAAATGCTACCTACAAAAACCCAGGCATGAGAAATCACCTTTAGAATGATTGGTTGAAGAAGTAAGAATAATTTCCCAAACAACAGAGACTATTGATGTAGTCTTTGGTTGCCTCTCAGAGATTTAAGGTAAGCCCCTATTGCTGAAGACACTATATAGTACCGATTATTTGAGCTAGATATAGCTTCCATAGTACTAGAGCATATTATGTTGCCAAGAGAGGGAACAGTTAATACTCCCACACAGCTGTGATATGTCTGATCTACAACAGTGATCAAGCATGGCAAGATAACCAAAGAGGTACAGTAACTGGCACTCATATGTTGGAGATAAGCAACAGCCATCTAATTGGAATTGAATCCAACAACAGGATGGACCAGTGCTAGAAACTTAGCTAGGTTCCAGGAACTAGTGAAATCATGGACCTTAGATGAGAAATTCCTTCCACCACTTTGATAGACCAGCATAATCATGAGCTATATGTTAAATCTTACCCTTCTACCTAAAGATAAGTGTAGCTATCATTTACCATAAAAGGATATTCTCTATAAATTCTTTGTAAATAGAGTAAACAGAGACATTCACAGAAAATTACAACTGGACACAGTACAAAGATCAACAGATCTCTGCTAGGGAACTGGGGAGCCTAGCCTCAAGAGACAAATCTTTGGCACAGCTCCTGTAGGTATGACTCAAAGAACATTGAAGAAGATTCTTAAGAGCCAGAATACCAGAAAGTCTGTTCTGTTCTGAAACAGTCTTTAACAAAAATGGCTGCATAAACAAGACCAGAAAATGGTAATAACAATAGACATGGTGTCTTAGGGTTACTATTGCTGTGATAAAACTCCAGGAACAAAGAAACTTTTGGAGGAAAGAGTTTATTCAGCTTATACTTCCACATCACAAAAGAAGGCAAGACAGGAACTCAAGTAGAGCAAGGATCTAGGAGTAGGATCTGATGCAGAGGTCATGGAGAAACCTAATTCAAAAAAAAAAAAATGGAAAGCCTCATCAACTTAACGGGTCACCTAGGTGATAGGAAGTCAAGACTTGAAGACAAAGGAGAGGAACTGACCATTCAATCACAACGAATGATAAAAGCCTCACTTTCTTGAGTGCTGTCACTTTGTGATAAGTATTGAAATAGGCACTAGTCTGAAACGTACCCTTTCTCGGGATTTCTTGGCATTTTCTGCTTCTCTAATATTTTCCCAGAAATTTTAAAATTAATTTTTCTAATACACTTGAATATTTGTCACTTGCTGTAATCAATCTGTGAAATGACAATATATCAAAAACAGTATCTCCCTATACATTCGCATGTAGCCTACTTCACTGTCTCGGGCTTTTGCGACCTTTTATTTCTTTCAGCCATTTACCTTATTCATCAATGTATACATCTTTTCCAATTTTGTTAAATTTATTCTGAAGTGTCTATTCTTTTAAATTAAAATAGAATTGTGAGAGTTTTCTTACATTTTACCTTCATTGGTAAAATTTATTATCCATTGACGTTTATATACACACAATTCACTTGTATATGTTGACCTATCATTGTGCAACATTTGTAGGTTCATTTATTGACAGTAGTGAATTAATGCTTTAATTTTTAGTGCGCTACTTAGTAAGGTCCATAAGACTTCTCTCCGAAATAGCTGAAATTCATTTCTCCTTATGTACATGAACCCTGGCTAGATCCATCAGCTGACTGAAATGATGAAGATATTCCTAATATCAAAATAGAACCAAGAATTTTCATCTTAAAAGAATTTGGAATTCTATATACTTATGAAAAATCTAGGAAAACATTAAATTTAAGAGGAGCTGAATGAGCCATATACAGCCTACTTAACCAAGTGCCCTGTTGTCTACGCAGGGTGTCCAGTCTTTGGACACTGTGACATGACATCTTCCACAAGTGTACTGGGACACAGTCATAGCTGTCCCATGGATTTCATCTTGGACATCACCCATGTTATAATATTTGCCTAACGTCAAGAAGTTCATTTGTTGATATTGATTTCCTGTGAGTTTATTTGATATTTAATATCAAAGTTTATAGAGTCTGTGTTTTAAATATTAACATGGGTGAACAGACGGCTGAGTGGGTTAAGTGCTTACTGTGCCAACATTAGAACCTAAGTTCAGAGTCCGAAAACCTATGCGCAGGCCTGATTTAGCGTAGTTCACAGGCAAACTGAGCCCTGTGAATGTAGTGAAAGGTGAAGACAGAATCTTGGGGCAAGTTGGCTGTCGTGGGCCGCACCATGTTGGGCTGCCTTATGTTGCAGGCCACCTTTTTGGGGTGGCTTCTGCTGCAAGCCTAGCCAGGGTGGGTCTGTACATTCCAAGGTAGGGGTGTGAGGATTGGACATGTTAGGTAGGAAGAAGAGAGATAAGAAAGAATCACAGAGACATAGGATAAACAGAAGCACAACCCAGTGAATACTCAATGCAGAATTGCTCTTCTGAGTTCTGAGTCCCGAGTTTATTTTTCCATACGCTTTTATATTCCAATACTCAAGTTGAGCGGGGAGAAGACAAAGGACTGTTTTAACATGATACAAAGAAAAACTAGATTAGTTACTTGCTCCAATACTTGATCAGCTTAATACCTCACAAAACATTAAAAGGAAACCTCTTCTATGTAAATAACGTGAGACAGTACTGTTATTCTTTTTTTCAAAACACGGGAAGGCAGTCACACAAGGGGCAGCCACTCCCATGAGGGGCTGCGATGGGCATCGAGGGTCACCAGGAGGCCTCAGTGGGGCCACAGCAGGTCACCCAAGGTCTCAGTGGGGTAGCAGTGCGTCACCTGAGGCCTTGGTGGGTTGGCAGTGGATGACCCGAGGCCTCAGTGGGTCACTTTGGTGGGTAGGAGACCGAGGCAGGTGAGAGACAGATATGCCATGCAGAGAGAGTTAGGGTATAGAGTTTATGTAGTGGGTTATAGAAGGGAAAGAGAAGGGAGAAATGGAGAGAGAGGCGGGAGAGGGAGGGTAGGAGAAGACAGAGAGGAAGAAAGAGATAGGCAGAAGCCACCTCTTCAGAAGAGGGACCAAAAAAGAGATGAAAAAAGAGAGGCACAGGCTGGAGGAGGCAGAAGACATCTACTTGCCTTGGCCGATGAGGGGAAGTGGGTGGGGCTTGTCTCTTAAAGGGACAGGTTACCTAGGTGACAGGCCAAGCGGATCATAACAGGTACTCCTGACCCTGTTTCATGTGATTTGCTCTGCTGTCCAAGACCAAATTCTAGTCTGGACTTAGGAATCCTCATGTATGGAGATGTTTATATATTATAGCTTAGTATCTGCTGAAGTTCACTTTAGAATCCTTGTGCAGAAGTGGATAAGCTAGATAAGATTTGCACAGAAATATTACATTTAAAACCTCAATTCCACCTACAGAAGTGGTGATTCAAGATATAAACATGCCCAGGACATTTGCTTTCCACAAGGCAACTTGGGAGACCTGGTTGGGAGGTGGGAGGAAAAGAGGCACAGGAGAGTCTCGACAGCAGGCCTAAAAAAGGCAGGTGGGTGGCAGGGACCCACTGTGAAGACTGTGCCTCCCAGAACAGCTAGTGTCTTATTGTAAACTAAACAAGTGATGGGAATTGCAAACTGTGACAGTTATTTATGAGAGAGAAGAAGAGAAGGTTTGAGTACTGAACAACCAAAACCTTTTGGCCACTCCTCTTTTTTAAAAAGGAAAAAAAAAAAAGAAAAAGCTTAAGGTAGATTTTTCTCTTAGAAAAAGAAATGATTTTCTCACATCTCACCTAATCTAGTGAAAGGTGAATATCACCGTATCAGTCTTGTTCCTCTGATGCACATGAAAACAAGATGACCTACATGCGGAGCTCCTTAGACAGACGGTGGGAGGGCCTTGGGTCTGTTAGACTTCAAAGGTGGTACTCTGGGCCAGGGGACTGCTTCATCTCCCAGAACGCTGTCCCTTTTAAGGTAAATAACGAGGCAGAAGGAAAGTGGAGTGCCTCAAAATGTCCCAGGTGAGGAGAGCTCAGCCCTGGAGTTCTCAGACTTCCTGGCTTTAGACCCAATGATGGGCTCTGGGCCAAGCCCCAAACCTAGTTTCCAGCCAACAGTCTCCGAAGAGAGTCAGAGACAATCCCTTTCCTTGCCATCTGGCCCACCAGTCATAAGAGATGAGGGAGGAACCAACTGTCCTGAAAGGGATGCATTGCAGCCAAGGAAGCCATAGAGACCAAATGGCCAGCCCTTCCAAGTACACCAGCATGAAGGTGGAATGTAGTGGGACTTCCTCAGGATGAAGTTGTGGCAGAAGCCAGAACTCACGTCTGTCTGAGAACCACACCTTATGGATCTATCTGTCCTGGGATCCAGTCTTACTGTGAGGACTGAACTTGGAATCCCTTTCTTCTGTAACATCTTCTGCCGGTACAAATAGCTTTCAGTTGCTTAAGAAAATGATTCAGGCCGGGCGGTGGTGGCGCACGCCTTTAATCCCAGCACTTGGGAGGCAGAGGCAGGCGGATCTCTGTGAGTTCGAGGCCAGCCTGGTCTACAAGAGCTAGTTCCAGGACAGGCTCCAAAGCCACAGAGAAACCCTGTCTCGAAAAAAAAAAAAAAAAAAAAGAAAAGAAAATGATTCAGCCACAATGAAGAAGCAACAGTATCACAATTAAACTGTGACGTGTGTGCATATGGAGACTCCCTTCACGAGGGTAACTGTCTCCCATGTAGGCACACAGAACACCTCAGCATGGTAACTGTCTCCCATGTAAGCACACAGAACCCCTCAATAGGGTAACTGTCTCCCACGTGGATAAACAGGATACCCTCAGCAGGATAACTGTCTCCCACGCGGGCACACCACACATTACACCGTCCGCAGGGTAACTGTATCCCACGTGGGTACAGAGGACCCCTCAGCAGGGTCTCTCCACACATGGAACTATCCCCTGAGGGTAGAAAGTCTCACCCACACTGTCTAAACCCACATTCCATCATGAGGCCCCCATTTTGCTTGGACCATGAGAAAGAAACCTTGTGCATCAGAAGAAAGGAATCTGAGGTCTTCCTCTGGAGTTATTTTAATTCTGAATGCAAAAGCAATATTCTGCATCTAAATCATAGGGCTGTCTCCAAGGGGAAGGAGTTTTATGTCTCCTGACCTTAGGGAAGCCTTCCCTTCCATCCTCCTGCAGTCACGAAGGCTTGCTTGGCTGTTTTTCTTCTAAATTTCAACAAACAAGCAAAACAGTTGTGTGGTTTGAATGTCAAAGTCAATAGGGTCTCCTCAGCTATTTCAGGGAAAAGAAAGGAGTTCCTGGTCCTGCTGTAGAGACGGGAGGGAAGGGTGGTCCGAAACTGGTGAGAAGGTGACAGTCACTTCTGGGGCCCTGAGAGGTAGGGAAAGAAAAGGGCTAGTTCCCATCAGGGCAGAGAGAACACTGGCTGGGATTTGAGGGGAATATGGCACTCTTGAGACTTGTAGGTGCCTCTCTCCCACTGCTTTGTATCCTTTTATTTGCATAGACCCTTTCTGGGGTTGCAAAAAAGTGCTGTTTTCTTAAGCAATCTACGATGGCAGTCCTGACTATCCCGTTACCCAAACATGTGTTTGGAATTACTGTTTGATTCCTTGGGGGGAGGACAAATTGTTCATTGTAGATTAGATACTTAAAACACATTTGTTTTACCTGAGTCACATCTTCATGGAAACTTTCCCAGGAATGAATCTGCAAGAGCCTATGACTGGCATTGATCATGGTTATTAAGCATAATGAAATCCAAACCCACCCTAGTTCATCTACTCTTGTAGCCTCCAGGGCTCCAGCTTCTACTCTGAGGGTTGTGGAGGCTGATTTTTAATAGAGACTGTTACCATCCGTTAGGAGGTTCCAGTCAGGGGAAGTCCGTTTAGTAGGTTTCAAAGCCATTTTCAGTTCAATTGGTCAGTTTATGCTCCATTTGAAATAAAAATCTCTTCAAAACCACTTAACGTTTAAAGTAAATCTTTAAAGATTTGACTTTCAAAGGAAAGAAAATGGCCAGTGGTAAAGTTAATAAAATTATTGTCATTGTAAAACAGATTGTTAAAGAATTAGGGCTTTGTTATTGAGGTGTAATCCTATAAAGGAATGAAACTCAAGTTCTGAGCCAGGCCAGTATTATACCATGGACCAATATATTGCTACTGTAGCAGCAATGCTGCTTACATCCGGCTGTACGGCTGCTGCGAAAGACTGCCCTGTGCGGGCTGACTATCGTGAGAAGAGGACCAGAAAAGACAGAAATAAAAGGCAAAAACCCAGGCTTTTTTTTATGTTACTCTAGCAATAGTGTGTGAGATGAACAGGAGGAAAAAAAAAAACTATTTTTGTATTGAACATGCTCCATGTTTACCTTTTTTTTTAATTTTTTTTATTGAAAAAAAAAAGAAATTTCTGCCTCCTCCCCGCCTCCCATTTCCCTCCCCTTCCTCCCACTCTTCACTCCCTCCCCCCACTCCTCCCCGTCCCTCTCCAGTCTGAGGAGCAGTCAGGGTTCCCTGCCCTGTGGAAAGTCTAAAGTCCTCCCCCCCTCAATTCTGGTCTAGGAAGGTGAACATCCAAACTGGCTAGGCTCCCACAAAGCCAGAACATGAAGTAGGATCAAAACCCGGTGCCATTGTCCTTGGCTTCTCAGCAGCCCTCATTGTCCGCCAAATTCAGAGAGTCTGGTTTTATCCCATGCTTTTTCAGTCACAGTCCAGCTGGCCTTGATGAGCTCAATGGATCAGCCCCACTGTCTCCGTGGGTGGGTGCTCCCCTTGTGGTCCTGACTTCTTTGCTCATATTCTCCCTCCTTCTGCTCCTCATTGGGACATTGGGAGCTCAGTCCAGTGCTCCAGTGTGGGTCTCTGTCTCTATCTCCGTCCATCGCCAGATGAAGGTTCTATGGTGATATGCAAGATATTCATCAGTATGGCTATAGGATAGGGTCATTCTTAAGGAATTCCAGAAGGTTCCTGCAGTGGCCTCAGATACTGTAGATTAGAATTGCGACAGCCTCAGAATTGATTTAATTCCTTATTTGCATGTAATTGAGGTAATTGGACAAAAATTACTCTAATTGCTGAGGCTAGATTTGAGGATAATGCTAACTAAGAGTATGATGTTTGCTTTTGTGTGGTGGCTTTTGCCTGTCATCCTGCTACTTAGGAGGCTGAGACAGGAAAATCACCAGAACTCCCAGAGCCGACTGGGCTGCAAAGTGACTTTGCCTCAGCAGGAAAAAGTAGGGCTGGGGAGTTGGCTTCATTGGCAAAGTACTTGTTATGCAAATGTAAGGACCAGAGTTCGAATCCCCAGCACTTACGTAAGCAAACACACAAAAATGCTTTGCATTGCAGCACGTGCCTATAATCCCTGTTTCTAGGAAGTCAGAGACAGAACAATCATGGGGGTGAGAGTCATTGCTGGCTGTCTAATCTAGCAGATTCAGTGAGCTCCAGGTTCATAAAAGAAACACACCAATATTAAATACCAGCCTCCACTTACACAAGCACACACATATACTCATGTACAATGGCACACAAACACAGGGGTGGGGGGAGGAGAAAAAACACAATAAGTAGTAAGAGACCACACTTGGTAATTCTTCCCAGATGCCAGGAACTAAGTCAAACACTTTATTCTCAGCACGAACCACCATACTCTCTCGTAGCAAAGTGCAAAGGCCATAAATTCTCCCCTGACTTAAACGCACGCTCCTTAAAAGGTGAAGTCCTGGTCCCCTATGGGGTAGAGTCCATTTCTCCACAGTGAATTCAGGTATTACTCTGAGGTTTGCTTTATTCAGGGGACACCACAAATGAGACTCAAACTGAACATGAATTTGCTCGCTTTAGGTGCCTGAGATCATCCTATAAAGAGCAGAGGGCTATCGTTTGGAAAAGGGAGAATGCCTTGCCATTGTTGTGATGGCATCTGGACGTGTTGTTCCAATAGGGGTGACAGCTCCTTAGACCTGCTGATCTGCAGGCAAATAAAGAACAATTACGTCAGACAGTCACCCCGCAAGGCTTCTCAGATCAGAACTTCCCAGCTAGTCTGCAGAATTATAAGAAATAGTAACTATTTTTGCCTTAAGTAACTGACTTGAAGATAGCTTGTTATACAGCAGGAGCTTACTAAGAGACCGCATTGCAGTGTCAGGATTTGATGACAGGGTTAGTCTTCGGCCACTCAAGCACAAGAAAGGCCTGACATAATTCACTGTAATGAGTAAAGGTTTATCTTGACTCACAGTTTTGGAGGCTCTGGCGTGACTAATTTGTCTGGTTGCTTTTGACTATATAAGAACAAATGGCAGAGAAAGTTTACATGTCAAACCACGGAACAAAAGAAGCTTCCGTTTTTCAGGGCACCCCTTCAGTAACCTAAAGACTTCCACCTCTTTCTAGACCCCACCTCCTAAATCTTCCACCAATAGAACCAGCACAAAGAACACAACTTTGTGTTTCCGCGTGTTGTATACACATGTGTGCACATGTAGGCGTGCATTCATGCATACATGCATATGGGGAGGCCGGAGCACATCACATGTCCTCTCTGATCACTTTCTGCGTTATTCCCCTGACATGAGGTATCTCAGTGAATCTGGAACTGATTGTCGCTTCTGAAAGCCAACAAAGGCCAGTGATTCCTTCTTCATCCTCGGCACCCAGTGCTGGCGCTATTGGGCACATGTGGCCATGCTCACCTCTTTATTTGCATGCTGAGTCTCTAAGCTAAAATCCTTGCGTTTGTGCAGAAGCACTCTTAACCATTGAACAGTCTCTCCCCACCCAAGAACGGGCCTTTCTTTATTTTACACGGAGGCCTTTGGGGAACATTTGAGATCCAAACTATAGCAGAGCCTACGTTGCAATTTTAGTGCAATTGTGAGACATGCAAACATTGAGTGACTTGCCTGCGGTTATAAAGGTAACAATGGAGAGAGACAACATAGAATCTGTGATCTAGATTAGTGCATTTATCATTCAGTCTGTTGGGATACAAAGTTGCAAGTGTCTTCCCAACTAAGGAAACAAAGACTTGGCTTTTGCTCTAAAGGAAAATGGAGGTGGAGAAGATATACAAGAAAAAGAAATCCTGGGGGAAAATACGTACGGATCTTGTCACCAATGAACATACAAGTTAAAACGAAACAACTGTATGGCAGTAATTGTCAAAAGTCACAGTCCATTTGTCAACAAGCCCCCGGTAGCCTGCAGGAGCTTCTAGGTGGTCCGCCTGTTCGTAGATCTCCTATCGTGTGTGATATCACCATTGGCTGTAGATGCATTTTCTATATGCCTTCATGAAGTGTTAAGGAAATATCTCCCAATTCTTCATAGTTATTTTCTCTATCTTCCTTATTTTGTGGCAGCAGGCAAAAGGAATTTATTATCATGCCCTGGTCCCTAAGCCTGAAATGTTTGAGACCCACAGTAACCGAGCATCTAGTAAAAGTTCTCCCCAAACATCCCAACCTGCAGGAACAGGAAGCGAGAAGTTCCCCCAATCATTAAAAAGATAGCATTGGGAATGGTTTGGAGTGTAGGCATCACACAGAGCACCGAGCCAGGCTGTAAAGGTAAAGGCAGCAAGCCTTGATTTATTGAGCTCTAATTCCACTGAGGGTTTCTAGTGACTCCAGCTTCACACTTGTGGTTATAGTATTCCCAGAACCCCTCGGTGGAGTGATTTCCTGAAGTGCACAGCTGCCTCTTATTTATTTTATTAACTTTACATAAGGACCATGGGAGTGTAGCTTTTACACTGTTTGATGATGATCAGTCTTGTCTTTTCAAGTTAGAGATAGAAGGCAGAGGGGGAAAACATCCAGTGTATAAAAACTTGTTGTTTGGGTTATAATTTCGCAATGAAACTTATTTGGACTCAGTATATTATAGTTTATTATCTTTCAGAACACATAAAAATTAAAACTGGGGACCTCAGAGGACAGCAGTATAAAGTGCAAATAGAGACTGTAAAAGGTGGATCTCACTAGACCCTTTAGCTATAGCATTCTTATTATATATTTGTTTATTTTTATAAAGAGATGAAGGTACATAGATTTGCTATAGAATCTCCTATGGTCATTTCTGAATTTTTCTTTCAAGCAGCCAGACGACATCAGAAAATATCACTTGAGGTGGCCATGGTTATCTGAAAATGTCACCAGAGAGACTCTGAGGTCTAAGTTGGAGTCTGAGAGTCTCATCCCATCCTGTAGAGCTAAAACACAACAGTAGCATGAGAGAAGAGGCAGTTTGTTGCAAAGAAAATCTACATTAGAAACATGTAATTATTTGCTAAATTAACAATGTTTTGTGGTTTGGGGATAAATCTGCATGCTTTAACAATTCCTAAAGAAATTCTCTTACATAATTGTTGTGACCATTCAGTACTATTATAAAATACTTAGTGCAAATAAGCCAAGATTTAGTATTAATGTCACCACAATTCCTTACTTGACTGAGCAAGGGAATGACCAGAAATTCCTCAGAAAGCCCAACATAAGGAGTTTATAGCTCTTCAATTATGTCAACATTTATTAGTTAAATAGAAATCACATATCTTCCTGAAGGAAGTGATCCCAGATGCCTGCAATTAATATTTCTCAACCCCTCAGAAGATACTCTAACTTAATTTCTAATGTCTCTACTTTCAAGGGCTAAAAAAATCACAAATTATGTCATTAGAAACAGCAATGGCTAACTAGGGTTTTGTTGTAATGTATTTTTGTTAGCTGAGACTAATTGGAGCCAAATGAGTAGAACGATACGGTAAGGGTACAGAGAGTGATCCTGGGTCTTTAAGAACCGAAATAAATGAGGGCAATCAGCAGTGTATACAGAATGTACTGCGTTCAATTAATATAAATAGCATAGCAGTCAGCTGCAAAGTCCCATGGAGGATGATGGGTTCTGAGGGACAGCAGATGTCTATAGGGTTGGGGAAATTCAAACAACATGCTAGACCAAAGCAGATCAAATGACAAAAGCAGAGAATCAGAAGCTCAGAGAGGGGTGTGGGGAATTTGCAGATTTTTCTGGTACCGTTTTATAGAGCACGGTCTGCTCTAGGTTATCAACTTCTGCGGGTTGGTTGGTAGCAAATGGGCAGCACAGATTCTCCTTCCAGACAATAATGGCAGCCAGATGAGATAAGATGCTCTGTGTCTTAGCCAAAACACTTATTTTGAACCACACAGTGAGACATACAGCACGAGTTATTTTAATCATGTACTGGTTTTTATAATAAATATTGGCATGAAATATAACAACGCTGAGGCAGATCCCACGGTGTATTGACACCGAGTTCTTAAGGGGTAAAGTTTGCATCCTAACTTTTGGCTACAACTGAAGGTTGGACAGTTTTGGTAAAAACATTCTCCTTTCCAAAGGGTATGGCATTAAACTCATAATTTGGAGCTGTTTCAAGCACAACAAGTCCACACTAGTCACTCTCATATGGGGATTATAATACCTTCTTTCACTTCATTCCAATCTAGGCATGCCAACCTTCTTGTCAGTATTAAGCATACATATATTAAGTATGTTTTTTCTAATAACTGAAACAAAATGATACAATTTCAAAAAGCTTCATGTTTTACTCAAAAAAAAAAAAAAAACATTGTATAGTAAGAATCTTCTACTGATGCTTGCCTCTGACTTCTTGCTCTGCCATGATGAGCTTCCAGTCTCTCTGGGTTTAGTTTACTCCCTTAAGAGGAGGGACTATCTTGGATAACCTTAAGGTTTTTCCATATCTCTGAGTCTGTGTAAACTGAGAAGCAGTCAAACTATATGAAACCACTAATAATTCAAGCAGAGTGGCCTTTTATTGTAACCCTGATAGCTAAGAATATTTCTGTAGTTCAGACCATGAGTCATTACAGGAAGTTGAGGAGGATTCATTAAGCAAACCAAATGGTACACAATTATTACAGGGGAGGAGAAAGGACAAAACACAGGCAAGAAGAAAGCATAAATCATCCATAATCTTGATGCTCAGATATTATATTCTCATTTTTAAGATTTTAGTGGACAGAGGAGAAAACATTAAAGCAGAAGAGAGATGGGGAAATGGTGGCAGAGAGAGATGGTGTGGTGAGGAAGCTGGTACAGATGTGGATGCAGATGTGGTCCATGCAGGAAAAACGATGCAAGGGGTACACATTTGGCATATCATTCTTGTTTTTAAACTTAATGCTCTTAGATGATCGTATTTTAAAAGCATCACGATTACACAGGCATACTCCATGTATGTGTAAGGATATATATTGATTTTCTAAGCATCACAAAAATCCAATAGCTGCTTTTTTAAAGCTATTATCAATGCCCGTGTGTATGATGTGTGTTGAGGTGGGGGTGTGCAAACGGGCAGTGTGCACTCAGAGATCAGAAAACAACTTTCAAGAGTCAGTTCTCTCTTTCCATCTTCTAGAGGCAAGGTCTCCATTATTGTTTCTGCCACTGGGCTGCTTACTCAGGGTAGACGACCTCTCAGTCTCCAGGCTATTCTCATATCATGCTGTACAAGTCCTAAGATTATGGATGTATGTACAGCATCAGCTTCTATATGTGGGTTCTGGAGATTGACCTCAAACCACTAGGTTTGCACAGCAAGTGCTTTTACCCACGAAGCCATCTTGATGGCCCCTGAAACTACATTTTTAAAGATCTATAATTTTTGAGTGAGAATAACAGAAATGAAAAGTAAAATATACATTCTTTGCAAAATTTTAAGACTTTTATTTTTAGGTAGGGTCTCATTGTATGGTCTGATGGCCTGGACTCGCTGTGTAAACTGTGTGGACCTCAAACTCAGAGATTTGCATGCCTTTGTCTTTCCAGTCCTGAAATTAAAAGTGTGCACCCCCACATCTAGCCTAATTTTAAGACTCTTAACAAACAAATGGGCAAACATACATTAACAAATGCTTTCTTAAGGACCTAAAGCACAATGAGAATAGAGCTATATGGGCCCTAGTGAGAAGAGAATGGGGACTTGGGGAAGAATCTTGTTCTTTCCTAGTAAAATTAGATGTGTGTTCTGAGCAGAGCTGCAGACGGGCCAGCCTGACTGAGAAGATAGGGCTTAAGAACACTTGTGACGTGTCTCGATGCAGGCCAACAGCAGCTATCCTCTCTGAAATCACTGATGTCTAGATGGACGGCAGGCAAGAGCAACCCAGACCAGGTGCTCTTTGGAGCTCTTCCTCTTCCTCCAAAATTGTAAGCAGGAGCAAGTCTCTGCAAGGATAAAGACAGGTCTTTGGATGCATTTATTGAGGATGCTACAGTCTTGATTTTTCAGATTCAATTCCTACTGCATAATGCATAGCTTCTAAGACAAAGCTCTGAGTTTAGTGTTTCACTTTAGTGATTTCCACGACTTTGTATTTGCTGGCCTTTATATTTATAATTGTTAGAAATCAAAAATGGAGACAGGCTCAGAACAGCACGTTAATTGATGACAATGTGCCAAGCAGGGGGTTGAAGAATATAGGCCCTGCTCCCAGTGGGTGAGCTGTTATCGGCTCTCTCACCCCCTAAGCAGAAAAGACCTCACCATCATTCTCTGACAGTAGCAGGTGTTCTTCAGCATTCCCAGACAGGGGCACTGAAGGTAAGAAATAAGAGGAGTCCCCATTGTTCTTTTTTTCCTGCCCTTCAAAGGTTGCCTAAGTCCTAGATCCTGTTTCTTTCGAGGCAAGCCCCGAACAGCTAATTCTCCCTATTAAAACATCTGAGCCTTGAGTAACTCCCTGGCCTGTGAGTAAAGCAGCCCATGCAGCTGCAGGGAATTTGCCTATCATTATCTCCAGGAAGATGTACGCAGTTTGGAAGTATATTCATGCAGGCCACTGGATCTGTCCGGGAAAGGATTCAAGGGTGCCTATTCCCTGCAATCCCAGAATAGAAGCAGCATTTTATAGGAGCAAGTCACTTTGTGAAGAAGATAAAAAAGAAAATAGACGGAAGGCCAGTTCGTATACAATGTACTGCCGAGAGACGGCGGGCCAGTCATGGCGCATGCTCAACGTGGCAGGGAGGCAGACGAACTGAGATGGAACAGGCCAGATTATTTTAAAAACTTTGTTTTCCAGCACGAAAGTCACCGGCTGCAGCAGGAGAGGCTGGTGGTCTTGAGAGGACTGGAAGCCTTTGGGAAGTCACAGTGAGCAAAGAAAACTGCAGTGACCTTGGAGCCCAAACCGGAGGCAAAGGGACTGAGAGACAACAGGGGGACCCCAGACCACACCTGCAAACGCCATGCAGCAGATTCCTGCCTATAACCTAACCAACTATAGAAAGACTTCCCGGTAATGGAAGCGAAAATTGAAGGTCCTCATTAGCGGACACAGGCAGTAGACTTCAACTCTGAAACTCTGCGGTTTTTTTTTTTTTTTGTTTGTTTTTTTAATTCCTGAGAGGTTATCACACTAACTCTAAATACAGACTCACATTGCAGTGTGATACCCATTTGCATGAAAATAAAGAAGCAGGAAATGGGTTGACAGGAATGTTTCCCAGGAAAGAGGCCATTCTGGGCTTCTGAGGAATCCTTAAGATGTGTTCTAAGAGCTAGCCCAAAGGTCTGTAATGTCACTTGTGACTGTTTACTATAAAAACTAATAGAAAGCCAGGCTGCCTCAGAAGAGTCTGCAGGTAGACCAGCGTGCGTAGATTCGAGACCATAGCAAAACAACGAAGTTGAGCTGAGGAGATGGTCCCGTGGGTGAAGGGCTCGCTTTGCCAATATGATGAGTTGAGTTTGAGCCCCAGCATCCATGTAAGAAGAAAGCTGTGGAAACTCGGGATTCTGGCGCTGAAGAGATGGAGGCGAGCAGATCCACCTGGCCTTCTTAACTAACTCCAGGACAGCAAGAGACTCTGACTCCAAAGAACAGTGGATGGTACTTAAGGAACAACCCCAAAGGTTGTTCTCTACCATCTATGCTTGCGCGCGCGCACGCACGCACACACACACACACACACACACACCACATCTCTTCCCACTGTTCAAAAATAACTGCTCACATTCCAGGGGGTGTCATATCCCAGCATTCAAAGACAGAAAAGGTCAGGGGTTCATTTTCCTTGCTTTTTATGACTAATGTGACCATCTCCCAGAAACTGCCTGAACCACTTTAGAGCTACAGAAACCACGCAGTAGGTTCAATATAGGGCATTTGACATGGGAGATATTAACTATAATAAGAAAAATAGTCATAAGATATGGATAAGGAACCAAGATTTTGTTGAAAAAGTTTTTGTTTTGTTTTTCAGGTGCTGGACAGCAAAATTTTGTAAAGTTGTGCTGATTTGGAGTTTATGGAAAACAGTAGCCCAAGCCCTGCTGATCCAGTACCAGGCAAAGGCCTTTGGGTATGTATGCCTGGTCAGAAGCTGCTACCGGAGTGCTTCGTGCAGCCCTCATCACCATTACATCCCCTACCTCACAGACAGCTATGTTCAGATCAGTCAGATCACCACCAGACCAAGGCTGCAAAGTCAAAGGCAGATTGTGTCCTGGGTCTGTGGCTCAGAAAGTTCCACCTCTTGCCTCCTCCAAAGTCACAGAGCAGATCCTCCTTTCTGGCTGCCACAGTAAGAAGCCTCTGCCTCTTTCTCCTCCTCCAGCAATGACTTTCTAGTGCCCTCTACTGAGGAACTTTAACATAGGTCTCTCTGTGAAGAATTGTTTAAAGGAAACACTGTGTTGATCTTAGAGCCTTTAAAGAGCCAACCGAGATGTAGATGAATTTCTCTCATTTGTCACAGGCTCAAAGTGTATGATATACGCATGCTCACAATAATAACAAGTGTATCCTAGGTACACACCTAAAGGAATATGTCGGCATACTGCAGAGTTGTCAACACATGCATGATTATAGCTGCACTATTTGCAATAACCAAGGCATGTAACCCAGCCTAGCTTTCTATGCATTAAAAAATAGTGAAACTGAGGTATATATACACAGTGGAGTTTTATTCAGTCAGAAAAAGCAATGAAGTGCCAGCTGCAGTTAAACAGATGGAAAGAGAGAACCTGACATACACGAGTTTCAGAAACACAAAGATATTTTCTCAGTGCTGATGACACATACCTACACGCCTGCCTTGGATACATGTATCTTTATCTCTCCATCTCTGTTTGTTCACAAGAGAGATACATATTTGTCCAAACACACACACTCAAAATAATACCGTATCCCCTGTGCAAAATGTCTATTTTTATATATACAAATCTACAGCAGTATATTTGGGAGTAAGTGTAACGAGAAGCCACTAGGGTCTGTTGTAGGTTTTCAAGAATTTATTTAGGTATAAAAAAGCAGTAAACACTCCGCACAATGAGTAAGGATGTTCAGGGTTGCAAATGTTATTCTGGAAACCATGCCTGTTTAATGTGAGACATTTGAAGACATTCTTTGGTGAATAGAGCTTTCTGGCCTACATAAAGAGTAAGAGTTTATAAACTAGACCTTGTGCTCTTTATACAATTTTATTTTAAAAATATGTTAATTTCATGTAAGGTATCTTTCACTTAGACAAAGTCAACCTTATATTTTAAAAATCCAAGTTGCTTTTCCTGCTAAAGACTTATCTCCTGCCAACTTAGCCAGTAGCCACCCCTAGAACACGATGCTCCTCCTGCTGGGAGCCATTCATTCCGAGGATGCCACAAAAGTGCACCGCTGAGAGTCATATTTCTAGGTAACATGTAGCAAAGCTTTGGTAGCAGTCCAGTGCTCTTTCCTTAAGGGTTGATGTGGGGTAATATTGCTGAGGGATATTTGAAAGCTGCCAGTGCCTTCCTGAACCATACAACACCTACAGTGTGCAGAACTTGCAGGGGTCCTGCCCGCCTCGGAGAGAGACGGCTGCTTGGTAATAGATTTGGCTGTGAATATTGAGCTGGCCATGTGCGAAACTGCAAAGCTCGGTGATAAAGTTGTATCTGGATGTGAGATGTAATCCTCAGACCTCCTGTAGCACAGTCAAAATGTATAGCAAGCTCGACTTGAAATGGAGCTCAGAGACTTGATCCTGGAGCACACTGAAGATGTTAAACACATTCTAAAACTGACTGGAACTCAGTATATCAATTGTACTGCAATGGGAGAAGGTGAGGATTAGACCTAGGCTAGGTATGAAAAGGGAAGTTTGCTGTTCATTCCTCTGAACAATGACACTTTTGCCTCAAGTGTGCACACTTTCTCTATTGTCCCTCGCCTTTCTCTTTCCTTTCACTCAAATACTCCACTCAACATATCCACACTCAACAAAATGCTGGAGAGACTCTAAAGCCATGTGTGTGCTTGTGTGTGAGAGAGAAGAAAGCATCTAAAACACAAGGCACCCTGGAGTCCAAGCACTGTGAGTGGACATGCTGCGTTAGTCATACAACCTTGACAATTTATTTAGTTACATTATGCTTCAATTTCTTTCCTGGAAAATCAAGTAAAATAATCATACCAACCTGTTCTGGTTAAATTTCACAAAACGCATGAAACCTTTGTAGTACAAGGACTGGAACATAGTAAATGTACATGACATCAAAATACAACAGTTTTCAATATTGGAACAAAAATCAATATTGTTTTAATGATAGAAACTACTTTTGAAAGGCCACAAATTTGAAGAAAAGCAAAGGGGTATACAGGAGAATTTGGAAGAAGGAACGAGAAGAAATGTTCCAATTATATTACGCTCTCTAAAATTAAAAAACTTTTAATAATTTGAGCGTAAATAATTGATGAATATAAAAATCTTAACTAATTTTGACTGGCAAGTCAAATAAACAACTAAGTAGTTGAAATGCTGAATTGTATATTAAGGAAATTCTATTTTATATAGTCATGCATTGCATAGCAATATGTTCTTGACCAACATATGCAAATGGTTGTGTAGGATGAAACTGGAGCTGCAAACTGCATCTCCTGGGGCTTCGGTACTCACAGCAGACATAACACAGCCTGTCTCCTGTGTCGGAGCAGATGGTCACCTGCACCTCTCCATGTGGTTACCGAGGACTTCCCTAGAGCATGACCTTCTCCATTCTTAGATGTGTTGCCCAGGGATTCAGACTCCAGGAGGCAACTCCAAGCAGACCAGATGGAAGCCAAGGGACTTTTATGGTTCATTCTCAGAAACGGCAAGCATCACTTCTGCCACATTCTATTGATTGCCAAGTCATTGAGTCCATCCCAGAATCGATGGAGAGCAACAGAAAGCCACATCTCAGTAGAAGAAGTGGAAAACAATTTGGGTCCCTTTAATCTACCTCCAAAATCAGCAAGGTGACTTTAGATACCTTCCAAGCTACTGCCCTTGACAGTCAACCTTCTTCCAAGAATGGTCTACCCAGATTGTCTCTACATGCTCCTTGATGATCTTTCATCTTGATTTTGGACGCATTTGTGCACTAAAATTCTTCTTGCAAATGATGATGATGGTGATAGGACCACTAGTAGTAGTGATTAGATACTTCTGTGCTAGAAAACATGGCAGGAAAGGCAGCAAGTTCTTCCTCCTCCCTAAGAGTTAATTGAAGGAGTTGAATATCCCTGTAAGTCTCATATCAGATTCCCTGTCTCCCTGGAAGTTTCTTCATGACCTTCTTCACATCCTTTCTTTTCTCTACCCATGTCCTTCCTTTTCGTCATTCCCAGCCCCACAACCACACCAATTTTTCTTCTGCCTTAACAAGTCCACACATGCAGTATCTTTTATTTCCGGTGCTACTCAGCTAGTCAAAGCCAGAAAGGTACTTGATTTCCTGAAGAGGCATTTCACTTGCTCACCAATGCACACTGCCATTCAAATCTATGTTTTAAAGCACACACTTGTGGTTTGAAGGATAAATATCCTTCACAGGCTCATGTATTTTAACACCAATGCTGGTGCTACTTGGAGTTTTTATGGAACCTTCAGGAAATACAGCCTTGATGGAGGAAAAGTGTCAGCAAAGACGGGCTGAGAGTTTAGAGTCCTCTTTCTCTCTCCCCCACCCTCTCTCACACACATACCCTCCCTCTCCCCTCCCCCAAAGTCCCCATCCCACTTCTTGCATACATGTGACCAGACAGTTTTCTATTTCTGCGATCATTCCAAGTCATCACTGACATAAGGGGCTCTTTTCCTCTGGAAACATAAACCAAAATCAACTGTTCTTCCTTAGAGAGCTACTGGTCATGGTATTGTAGCACAACATGGTATTATAGCACAAAATCAACTCTTCTTCCTTAGAGAGCTACTGGTCATGGTATTATAGCACAAAAATCAACTCTTCTTCCTTAGAGAGCTACTGGTCATGGTATTATAGCACAACAGGAGAAGAGTAAATAACATAACTCTGAATGACAATTGACAATTTTAGAAGAGGAAATGCTAAGATAGTGGTCTCCCCTTGTTCTTGAAATAACATTTGAGTCCTACAAATCTACCCTCCACCCCACAGCCCTTTCTCCTTCATTGTTTTACTCTAATTTCCTCAACTTACCCTGCTCCCTCCACTTCAGAACATCCACCCTACTTGGGTAGGATTCATTCTCTGACACAAAATCACAAGCTCTCTCCTGACCAATTCACTCCCCACCACTTATTCAAACTCTTTTCTGAAGGACTGTCACATCCATCTAAGCCTAAATGTTATGTTCTAATAGCTGTCACAGAAAATTATTTTTCTTCCTAAAATGCAAGACTAATTGCAATAGTGAATATATTTTTTTATAATTTAAATGCTATATCCAGTACAATATAAATTGGATGAGAACAAGGACACTACAGAACAATCTGTTTATAGAACTGCACTAATAACTTTATCTCTAGAGACAGATTACCTGCTGTGTATTCTGATCTAGAACAAGCTGTAACCTGAAAAATTACTTAATTCCTAATCTTCAATCCTCTTACCATAAAATACTGATTGTTCTGTTATAACCATTATCTCAGCATAGTGACCAGAACAAAGTTGATGTTCATTGAGTTTTTAATGGTTGAATAACTGATATTTCTACATGATATCCCATAATTTATGAACGTATACGCTGGATGTATTTTAAAGGTACAATAGTATATATAGAGGAACTTTAAAAAGTATTTGCTTTATATAAGGCTAACATTTTACTTATCTCAACATCTGTACTATTTCAAAACATCAGTTACTTTGAACATTTAAATGATGGTTAACTCTAATTTGGCCTACTTGAATTTTTAAATCACAATTAAAAACATTCTGATATATATTTATATATTAGGACTAAAATTTAAATACTCTTAATTATTAACTTTTAATAATATAATTAAATTTTATATTATATAAAATTCATATATAAATTATTTATATATAAATCTATGATGAGCTTGAAAGAAGACTCAGTAGTTACAAGTGCCTACTACTCCTTCAGAGGAAAGTGAAGTTCCCAGCACCCACAATGGTTGGCTCACAACCATCAGTAACTCCACCTCCAAGATATCAGAATCTTTCTGCTGCTCACCATCGGGATGTGTGTGTGTTTATGTATGTATGCGTGTGTGACAGAGGGGGAGGGGGAGAGGGAGAGAGAGAGGGAACAAAAAGGTAAAATTTATCTCTTTGGGAATAAAGAGAGAAAAGAAAGTCTTCTCTCCTCTTGCCATAATTAGGTTGCTAACTGGTTATATGATTTAAGTTGGACTTTAAGACTAGAAACAAGGATTCATAAATGATGATTAGGCTGATGTTGTAGGAACAAGTATATATGTGTTAAAATATAAAATCAAAGGAGGCTTTGAACGTCAACTTACAGGTAGAACATTTCCCTATCAGAAACATAGAAAAAGAAAGAAAGAAAAGAGAGAGAGAGAGAGAGAGAAGGAAGAAAGAAAGAAAGAAAGAAAGAAAGAGAGAGAGAGAGAGAGAGAGAGAGAGAGAGAAAGAAAGAAAGAAAGAAAGAGAGAGAGAAAGAGAGAGTTGACCAAAGTCTCTGTCCCATCAGGTCCCACATTCGTTCAGTAGCAAGAAAATACACAGAAGTCTATATTAATTATGAACTGATTGGTCTAGTAGCTCAGGCTTCTTACTAACTAATTCTTACATCTTACATTAACTCATTATTCTTATCTGCGTTAGCCACATGGCTTGGTACCTTTTTAGGCGAGGCAGTCACATCTTGCATCCTCTGCATCTAAGTGACAACTACAGGCTGAGCTTTCCTCTCCCCAGAATTCTCCTGTTCTCATTGCCCTGCATCTACTTTCTGCCTGGTTGCCCAACCTATACTTCTTCCCTGGCTACTGGCCAATCAACATTTTATTAAACAAGTACAAGAAACAAATCTTTACAGGGTTAAACCATTGTCCTGCAGCAGAAAAAGAAGGAAGAAAAAAACTGATGCTTATATAATATTTCTTAGCAATAGTAAATTTAATAACATTAAAATACAGTTAAATGTAATGAGCGCTATTATTATTAAAATTAAGGCTAATCTAATAATCCATAATCTTCTAACTTTCTTTTTTAGGTACGTTTGCCCCCTTTTGCAGCAGCAAGTGTTTCGTGAGAAAATAGAAATGTGAATTTGCTGTTTCAGCCCAATATCTTCCGGTCAATTATTCAACCATTGTTAAGCAATGGAAAAGAGAGCATCATAGTTAGGGCTAAATCCAGAAATAATTTTGCTCATTTTCTTTTAATAATTCAATTTTGCATTTTCTCTCAGAATGGAGCAGACATTAAATGTCCAAAGAATGTATTCATGGAATCAAATCATTATTTGTTTATTTGAATGTTTCTTATATGGAATTTCATTAAATTATAGGTTGTTTTTTTTTTTACCTAACTAACCACAGTATTCTCTAACTCTTTTGCAACAACAAAAAGGAACTATGAGAGGTTTTTAATAACATTCATCGGAACATGATGCACACTGGGGAAGTGCTGTATAAATAAATTTTGCTAATGAAATCTCAGAAAATGCCCAGTACTTTTATTAAAAGATGTTTTATTAAGAAATCAACATGCTCTAGTTCACTCTTTTTCTCTTAAACCACACAGCCTCATAGCAACCCAGAGTTTTATTATTATATTTCTCCCTGAAAATACCTCAGAATAACAAATAATTTTATTTTACTACAATGTTAGCCAAAAACTGTATAATTTATCAACATCATGAGAATAGCTGTATAAATTATTGGTAAATTAATTTTCTTCAAATTTATCAAAAGTGTCTCCATGCTCATTTTTCAAATTTTGATCTTGCATTCTGAAGGTTCAGAGACAAGAGGGTCTTGAGTTCAAGGCCAGCATGAACTACATAGCGAGAGGCTGCAGGAAAACAACCAAAAGTATCACAGCAAAATCTATTCTAGATCATTAAAGAGTATGTTAACTTTTATCTAATCGGGACATTATGGTTTCACAGGTAAAGTTTGTATGATTTAGAGAATGAGGAGACCGCTTACTGGACAAAGCACACAAGTTCAGATTTCCAAAACCCACAGAAAGTTGGATGAAATAGCAGACTCATGAATGAGATGTTAGGGAGACTGAGAGGAAAAATCCCAAAGGTTAAATGATATATTCAGTGATGAATAGGAGAACTTGAAACCAACAAGGACAAACAGGTAAGGTCCTGTACCTGGGTTATTCTCTGACCTCCACCTCTGGGGCATGCATTCTCACATCCATACACAGAAACATACAAAACCAAACCATACACGCATATGTTTTAAAGGCTTGTGTGCTTTTATGCTGCCATTTGTGTTTTAGAATTAAATCTCAATGGGGTAACAGATTTCACACACTCCCAGTCGAAAGAACAATTCCTTTCTGGCTTTATTACCACATTACACTGTACTTAAGGGCCGCACAGAAGACACAAATTCTAAACCTTTAGCCCCAATGCTCTTTGTTTCACCCCCAAAGACTGAATATGATGTCACTACTGCAGTGAGGCTATGCAACATGGACCAGTTACCTGATGATGGGGATATTGCTCAGGAAAACTTGACTACCCAGAGAGTCCTGAGAAGCAGACAGCCTCCCAGCGGAGGGCAGAAGATGTCTGAGAGAACCTCTGTCTGAAAAGGACTCAGTGACTGTGACTCTTTTGAGGATGAAGCACCAAAGCAGAATACAGACGAGCTTCTGGCTATAAGGCCAACTACTAAAGACCAAAAAAGAAATGGCTGCCTCTCTATGACAAGTGCAAGGAACTACATTCTGCCAAAACTGGAAATCGTTGAGCGTAGCCCAGCTGCTGGTGGGAACAGTCAGCCAAGGTCTTGCAACTTAGTTTTTGGAGATCCTGAGCAGACAGCCCAGCTATGCCGTCCCAGACCTCTGACTTTCAGAAATATGAGACTCTTAAAAATGGATTTTAAGTGCCAATTCGTGTTGATTTATGAGCCAGAAATGGAAATCTAAGACAACAGAGAGCATTCCTAGCACCCACGAAGTCAGTGCACTAACAGATCTCAGACAGTTTACTGGTGACCAGACACTGTAGTGCAAACCCTTGGCATGCAGCGTGCCTCTTATCAAAACTATGGGTGCTTCAAATCATCTCATAAGCTTCATTATTCCTAATAAATGCATTTATAATATGTGAAAAAAGCATACCTTTTCATTTTTTTTTAAGATTTGTGTTTTGTTGTTGTTTGTTGGTAGTGTGTGTGTGTGTGTGGTGTGTGAGACATGTGCATGGACACCTGAGGAGACTAGTTTCTTGAGACAGGTTCCCAGAAAGCACAGACTAACTACCAACTTACTCTGTACCTGAGGATGACCTTGAACTTTAGATTTAGAGTGCTGGGACTATAGATATGAAACACCACACACAACTTACTTAGTGTCAAGGACTAAACCCCGGCTCAGTGCACCCTAGACAAGCAATCTACCACCTGAGATGGAGTGGGAGACAGAGAAAGACACTTTTTAAATAGCCATCATGGTTTTCTAATAAATAAACAACTTGCCGATAGTATAGCAGAACGCTGAAGCAATGTTGATTGAAGTTACTAGGTTTTGAAAGAGGTTCATTTCCACTCCAGACTCGTACTTAGAATCATTGTTAAAATCTGATAACAGTGCTTGTGGATAGCAGCATACATTCTTCTTCTAAAATGCACCTTTATCATCCAAAATGTTATTTGTAATTGCCTACATATGCCCACCACTGATCTGCATTAAGTTTTCTCTCCCTCCTCCTGGATCCTACTGTAACTCATAAAAGCACTAATTTCTCAAAATTCCATCAACCACAAATTAACCAGCCATTTTCCCATTTCCTTGTGATTAACCACACCTAAAGTCTTCTCTACCATTCCTAGCATTTCTTTTTAACTTTTGCCAACAAACTTGTATATTAAAGTGGGCTAATAAATAATTCTTTATACAAATGACTTATTAGCATAATTGAAAGAAGTTTAAAAAGGGCTTAAAGCTAGGCATGGTGGCAAATAGCTGTGGTCCCAGCACTTGGCAAGCAGAGCAAGAAGACTGTAAATTTGAGGCCAGTCCTGGATACTGAGGGAGTTCCAGGCTAGCCTGAGCTACATGGAGAGACCCTGTCTCAAAGACAGACAAGCATGCAAATGCTTTGATATGACAAATGAATAGAGGAATAATTATTTTACTGATAAACTTTTTTCACCTGGTGATGGTGGCCTTTAATCCTAGGATTCAAAAAGCAGAGACAGGTGAATCTCTATGAGTTCAAGACATCCTGGTCTACAAACATAGTCACAGGATAGCCAGAGCTACACAAAGAAACTCTGTCTTCAAAAACAAAAAAAAAATTCATACAATATATTTTGACCACGCTTTTTTATCCCCGACTCTAACTCCTCTTAGGTCCCCTACACCTCCCTACCCACACAACTTTTTGTTCTTTCTCTCAGAGGGAGACATTTTAAAAGAAGTTTCATGTTGAGTGACTTGAAAGACAAAAAGGTCAATAAGCAACAATAGCAAAAAAATAATAGTACAAAAATGAATATGAAAAGAAATGAGTTTATTTTGACTAGACTGAGGTGTTTATTTAAACACAAAAAGGAAGGACACAAAAGGCTTTGGAAGGTAACCTCATGTCACAGCTTCACAGAGTCCTCACCTCTCCAGTACTGTGGATTCATCAACCCTTTATTGTGAAATAAATTTGTTATTTTTTGGACCTTAAAACTTGTTTTCATTTGTACATAATATGGCTCTTCTTAACGCAAGCATAAGCTTACTCTCCCCTTTATGAAACCCTCCATTATGTTTCTCGTAGTAATTCAGGGAGTAAAAGCTACTTTAGGGAATAGTCTTCCAAGCTTTATAGCTGGTTTACTATTATGACCAAGCAAGGAAATTTCACTTCCAAGAGTAACCACAAAGCCAGCTACTTTCCTCTGTAAACTATTGTTCCAACATATTTCAGCCTGAAATTTTCCAGCTGTGCTGAGGGCTTCTCCCAGACACATGGAAACTATTTCTTGGGGCTTATTTTTAATTATAGCCTTTTACTCTCCTTTGGTTCTTCAGATATTTCTTCTCCCAAGGTTACACGATGCTCTAGAGACATAACATTTGTGACACCACCACTGCATGATCGTCTGCAATGATGAACATCACAGGATACATGGAAGCCTCACCGCAGAATGTGGGTTTGGTTTTTGTAGTTTATTCGGAAGGATGTCCACACTACCATCAACGTATGTGCTTTGAACTCATCGCATGGTATTCATCCGGTTAGATGTCTACAAATACCACACAACTAGGATCCCACAAAATGTCATGCTTAGCAAGATCCACACCCTTAATAATGGGAGGGGAAAGAGGTATCACACAGCTTGTAGCAGGAAGCCCGACTAAAGAATATTGCGTAACTTGCCCGTCTTGAGAAGTGACCTCCTAGTGACCAAGGCATCTTCCTGGCAAATGCTTTTGAGAAAACTTTCCAACAGAAGTGATGTTCGTTTCTCAGAAATGGACAAAAAAGAAAGCAGAATGCCCGGGGAAGGTAGACATAAATGCTCTAAACTGAATTCTGAGATAGTCATGCTGGATATATTCATAATTCTGCCTCAAATTATTAGACTCTCAAAAGTAAATCTAGAATGTATGTATCCAAAAAGAGGTTTAAAAGGCCCAAGACGTAATCTAGGGAGCCAGCATAAAGGGCCTACCACCTTTCTTACATACGATTCTTAAGCTGACCAAGAAGAGCAGAGCAGTTGTTATGCTCCAGACACCACAGGGAAGGGAAAGGTTCTCACGTGACTTTTGTCTCATCTACTTGTAGGCTTTTTAGTCAAAAAGAATCCACTCTCTGCTACCAGAATAATTTTTTCTTCAAATTATAAAGAAAAGATGGTGGCTCGGGAAGATGGCTCAATAGGTATAGGATTTCCAAGAGAATATGAGGACTGGAGTTTGAATCCCCAGAACCTGAAAAAGCTAGGTGAAGTAGCCTAAATCTGAAATCCCAGGGCTTCCATGATGATACAGAAGGCAAAAACTATGGCGTAAAGGTCACCTAGCCCAGCACAGGACTCTGTAGACAACAAAAGACAGGCCTTGTCTCAATCAAGGTGTAAGATGAGGATTAACACCTGACCACTATTGGGCAGGAGCAACCCCCTCACACAGGATTCCTTCACAGGTACACACACAAAGAAAAAAAACGGTGCAGTGGAGATGGTTGATAGCATATAAAGTTAATTAACTTCAATGTTACATATATAAAATAGCTAATAGAGCTACTATTTTGCAGACATGAATCTGAGGTCAGCTATGGGAAATGATTCTTAGGGGAGGATTGGGCTATGGCATGAACAAGGATGTTTTGTTTTACTTAGTATGCGTTTTAATTCTGGTGATCACACGTCTTTGACTAAGCCAAAAGGTCATGATAAATTTATCATATTGTTACCACAGCTTGTGCTTTAAAATTATTCTAACCAGGGCTACCAATCATAATGAGAGACTCTCAAGAAGTCCTTAGAGCAATGGCAGTTACATCACTGTGGAAGCCTTAGAAACACACTGCCTTAAACCCCAGCCAGCTCGGTGACTCACAGTCTCGGGGGTGGGCCTTGGCAATCTGTTTCCTCAAAGCTCCAGGCAATTCTAATACACCTTGAAGTGTGACGTCCAGCACTGTGCTACCTGTATAACCTTTTAAACTTGCACGTACTTCACACACACACACACACACACACACACACACACACACACACACACCTGTGTGATTCTCACTTGGAAAAAAAAACAGAAAGCCCAAAGTGACGTTATTATGGAATTAGTGCACTGAGTACTCTTTGCCAACTTAGACAACTCGAGCCACTAAGGAAGAGGGAGCCTCAACAGTGGACTTACCTCCACCTGACTGGCCTTTAAGCATGCCTGTGAGGCATTTTCTTGATTGCTTATTAACTAAAGAGTTGCTGGCCCACTGTGAATGGTGCCATTCCTGTGGAGGGGGGCCCGGACTGTATAAGAAAGGTAGTTCAGCAAGCTAATAATTGGTGTTCTTGTATGATGTCTGCTGCAGTTTCTGCCTCCAGGTTTCTCCCTTACATTTCTACCCTTGCTTCCTTCAGTGATGGATTGTGCCCTGGGAGTTGTAAGATGAAATAACCCTTTCCTCCTTGGGTGGCTTTTGGTCAGTGTTTTTCACAGCATCAGAGAGGCAAACTGAGACAATTGGGAATTCAGTTGTTCAGCAAGGAACCTCATTATTTCTTTTCATGTTTGGTCAACTTAAGATAGATTGTGCTGGTCTTTCTCATCTGGGGATGATTTTATCCCTAGGGCATTTGAAGCCATCTAGAACATTCTTAATTAGCACAAGTAGAAAGTCAAAAGCTAAGAAAACTGATAAATATTATACACTGTCCAGAACTCAACCTCCTAAACACCCACATAACAAAGAATCATTCAACCATAAATATCAACAGAACTGAGGATGAAAAACTAAGAATCAAAGTATGAAGAATCCAAAATTTAAATAAATATTTTTTTAAAAAAAATAATTCCTGAATGGCTAAACTCTTCACTAAAACACACAGCAATCTGATTCAGTTGAGTAATATCCTCTGTGATATCAATTAATATTTAAGGCTTTTCAAACTGTATTGTCTCCATATACCAAGCATGGTAGCTAAAGCCTGTAATCCAAATGCTCAGGAGGCTGAGGTTGGAGGCCAGCCAAGATTTACGCTCACCTTGGGCTACCTAGTGAGTTCCATGAACGCCTGGGCCACGAAGTGAAACTGCGTCACAAATGACAAGGAAACAAAACACATGGCCTCTGGGCCACATGCAGCTCTGGACTGTTGAATCACAAGGGTGGCACAGCCTGTGATTGAGTATCCACGAAGTTCAGTCAAATGTTATTTACAAAAGTTCACAGCCAGAGGAATTTAGCCTGTGGATCACAGTTTGGGCATCTCTGGAAACGTTTAAAAGCAACCTAGCAAGATGACTCATTCGATAAAGACACTTGCAGCTACTACATATGGTGACCTGGGATTGATCCCTTGGAAACACACACACACACACACACACACACACACACACACTGAATGAATGAATAAGTTAGTGAGTGAGTGACTGAATGAATGGATGAAATTTTAAAATGTGTATAAGAATATTTCATTAGGAAGCTATGATGGCCAGAGAAGGTGTCACAGTGGAAGAAACCTTTAAGCTGAGGCTTGAGTGATGTAGAAGGAAAACACAAACCACAGAAGAGAACTTTCCCTCATTTCACTCATTGCTTGATTCTTATAGCAACCCTGTGACATGGAGAGGACATTGGCAGAATCTGTTTGGAAGATAAGACTGGGTTAAGGTGACAGGACAGAAATGCAAGTGCCATAAAGGTACTAGAAAACACACTTTAGAACACGAAATTTAAACTCACAAATGTTCTAAATGTTGGAGAAGAGCTTCAACAAAAATACCACTTACCACAGGGTAGGGAATGAGGATTAGAAAAGCTAGTAAAGAGAATAAAACATGAGTGAAAAGAAAACAGAAAACATAGCCCAGTACTGGGAGGGAGCTCCAGTGAATACTGAAATCACCCACATTTAATTTTCATTTGCTTAAATACCCCGACCCCAAAAAGGTAAGAGTAAGATTTTAAAAAAAAATCATTAACATGATACCAGGAAATGAATAGACCAGATGAAGACTGCAGGTTACATTTTTACTTAAATATTCTGTTGCTAGAACAAGATGGATAAAGCTCACACCCTAGACCAAAACATTCTGTAGGCGAACCACTCCCTGGGTAGAATCCATAGTTATGTCCCTAATGGAGTAGGAACTTAGTAGGATCCTAAGACTTTTGAGGTAGAAATAGGTCTACTTCTCTATACCTGAAATACAAAGTCTGGATATTAGCCACACCTGTTAACAATAATCTTGAGAGAGCAGAACACTCTGCTCTAAATCTAGGTAGGACCTTTGTTTGAGGTAGAAACACACAATAACCTTGAAGGAATAGAAGTAAGTTCCAAATCTCTTGTCTTTGGTCAGGGTGGAATGGCAACAACTTTGAGTAAGCTGAAACTCTCTGACCTTCAGACAGAGTAGAAATAGGCTCACATATTTGGGCCTCCACATATACCTCCCTTTTATTATTTTTAATAAAACCTGTGCTTCTGCAACAGGATAAATGAGTATGTCTGCCTTAGATTATTTTCCCATTTTTCAGACTTATCCATCTTTGGTATATGCATTTTAATCATACATGCCCATGTCTTAAGCACCTGAACAGGGACATGTATGATTTTAAGTAAGGAAATGTCCTATTGCTTGTTGTGATTCATAATCCAACTGAAGGAATTAAAAGAAGTTGTAGCATGTTGGGCATAGCAAACATTCCAGCAATGTTCTGTCTACATGGGCAGTTTGTAGAATATATTCAGTCTTAGCCTACTCCCAAACGTACTAGAGCTGATGTGTGCCTTGCCAAGTCTGTATCCCAATTCCCAATATCCAGAGAAAGTGTAGCGATTGAAATATATATTTTGCTTCTGAAGTCTTGATCTCTTTAATCAGCAGCTGCTAAAACCATTTCATGCCAAGTCTGGCAACCATGTTCCATCCCAGATCCTATGGTGGAAGGAGAGAACTGATTTCCACAAGCTGTTCTCTGACCATCACATGTCTACTGTAGCTCAGGTATTTCTGTACACAGGAATAGTACTTTAAAGAGGAACAAGAATCATAGAAGAGAATCATCCCCTCTCTAGACAGGTAATAAGTATACAGACAGACAAATAGACATAGAGACAGATTTAGTGGTAGATTTTGATATAGTTATAACCCTCCCTGCTCCTTCTTCCTTTCCCTCTCTTTGGGTCAAGTGAGGACATAGTACAGTGAGCTAGCCATCTGAAAGCTAGAATGTAGGTTTCCTCTGAGCCAGCCCTGTCAGCCCTGGGATCTTGTGATTCCAGGCTACAGAGATGTAGAAGAGTAAGCCTTTTGTTTAATACACTCCATCTGTGGGATTTTATAATATCCAAAATAATATCCAAAATAAACCAATGCCTTGAACATTCTATAGAATGCACAGATGAAACTGTCCTTTCTATTGGAGATTCAGTAGTCCTGGATAATGTCTTCGTTTACCCATCAGAAATAGCTTTGATGCAATTTGAAAAAATTTATTATTTTTTCCACAATTATTTCCTAGTGTCAACTGCCTGCCTGAAAAAGTAGATAATTGTTTAAAGGAATATAACAAAAATCTATTACTCAACAATAAGAAATTTGCAACATTTATCATGCAATAAGTAATTAATGAACATGTCAAAACAGAAAAATATAAAATCTAATCCCAAATCTATTAATTAATATAGAGTAATGAATGGCAAACGTGGTTTAAAAGACAAAGACTTTAAAGGAGCTATAAAAGTACAAATAGATTTAGGGTATAAAATGTAAGTACAATGAGGAGACGAAATATATAAAAACACAAATAAGACTCTTGGAAATAAAAATATATTATCTGTAAATTAAGATTCACTGGGAGAATAGACTAAGGTCTTGATAAGGAAGAAGAAAAAGTAGACTGGGTGATACAGCAATAAAAGCCACCAAAACAAACCACAAAGAAAACAATGATACAAAAAAAAAATATACAGTCTCAGTGTCAAGCAGCCTAAAGTGTGTGTTATTGGCTCTGTCTCAGATAAAATAAAAGGCGAAGGTAGAATGAGGAATGAAACTAATTATAAAGATAACAGCAGACATTTTCCAAATTTGATAAAAAGTGATAAAGCCAAGCTGCTTAATAAAGGAAAGAAAGAAGAAAACAAGGAAAGGGACGGAGGGAGGGAAGGAAGGAAAAAGGGAGGCAGGAAGGGAAGGAGAAAATGAGGAAGGTGGGGGGGGACTAAGCCCTTTAACCTGCTGATCTTTTAAGCAAACACCAATGCATGCATTTATCTAAAGCCTTTATGTTTTAAGTATGTGTTTATGTGTGGAGTGGAGCATGTCTCTGATACTGCGAGTGAGGCACAGCACCAGTATGTTTTACACATGCTTGTGTGTGGGATGGAACATGTCTATGGCATTGCCAGTAAGGCTGGAAGACAGCACCAGTACCCACTGGACTTGGACTTGCTAGTAGTTGTGATACCTGACATAGGTAATGGTCACTGAACTCAGGTCCTCTGCAAGAACAATACGTGCTTTTATCCACTGAGCCATCTCCCCAGCCTCCAATGCACTTATTCTATAACCTTTCTACTATCTCTTCAGAGACATGATTGCATCTAATGGAGTCAATTTGAAGAATTAACTCTTTTGTATCCCCTATTCAGTATTTGTCAGAACCAGTCTGTCTTTCCTCTTTAGAAGTCAGGTCTGTTACTGATATGGGTATAGTTAGTTAATTTTTTAAATACAGGTGGTTTTCATCATCTTCAGTCACATAACGATGAAACAGTCCATTTGTAGGCCATGATGTGTAGTAAGGAAGAGATGCTGGCCCTGACAGAGCGTGATAAACAGAATGGCAAACTGTCTACAGAGTACAGAAGCATTCACTAGGTTGAGAAAGACCCAGGATACCCCACTGTGAAATATTAGGTTTGGCTTAAAAAGCCAACATTGCTTCCAGTTGCATATTAAATATAATATTTGATTAAAGAGTATTAGAAAAATATAATTCAATAGTTTAATTTCTTAAGAAATAAAAAATTAACAAAAAAGAAATAAAAATCACTTTTAACTATTACTTACATAAATTTATTGTTGAATATGGAATTATGCTATAGCTGTGTGCAGTGGCACACACACGCTTTTAACCCCAGCACTCATAAGGCAGAGGAAGGTGGATCTCTGTGAGTTTCAGGACAGCCAGAAGTGTTACACACAGAAACCTTGTCTCAAAAAAAAAACAAGAATGTGTGTGTGTGTGTGTGTGTGTGTGTGTGTGTGTGTGTGTGTGTGTGGAGATACACAGATTTGCTTTTATTTGTATTTGTGTGTTGGTCAGTAACTGTGGATGCCCTAAGAGGCTGTCCAGTCACCTATAGCTGAAGTTACACATGGTTGTGAGATGCCTGACTTAGATGCTGGAACCCAATTCCAGACCTTCCACAAGATCAGTAAGCACTCTGAACCACAGAACCACCTCTTTTGCCATAGCTTCATTTTATAAAACACAATGTTATCACTCTGAGAATTTCACACACGCAGTCACTGGATTCTGAGCCTATTCAACCCCAGTTTCTCCTCTTAGCCCCTCGCAGTTCCAATCCTGATTTCCCCTACCCTCCTAACTTCTTGTCCTCTTTTTCTTGAAACTGCCATGTCCAAATTTTAGTCCCCATATACTCCTGGATATGGGGCCATCCACTCAACATAGTCAATCCACAAGAGGCCACAATACTGAGCCAAATTGGCCCTCTCTTCCCCAGAAGTCATCAACTATTAATTTCTCCTCGGTCATTAATAGAGGGTTATGAACCCAACCCCACGCTATGGTAGAATATTAACTGACTTGACCTTGAATAGATATTATGCAGGCAGCCAGAGCTGCCAGGTTCATGACTGCAACAACCTTTTTTGTTTTTTGCAAAGAAAAATATTTATTTATAAATTATTTAGAAAATAAATGAGTGTTTGAGAACAAAGCTATTTAACCTGATTTAAATATTATACAATGTATATGTATATAACGTTTTATATTTTCTCATCAATAGCTATATATTTTTGTTTTATCAGTAAAAATAATTTTTTGCATATTTGAAAAATTATTAGAACAACTTCTCTCTATATAAACTATATAAGCAATGGCAGCATCATTTCACACTGTTTTTAATTCTTTAGAGATTTTTTTATTGATTTTTATTGAGCTATACATTTTTTCTCTACTCCCCCACCCCCGACTCTCCCCTCCTTTTCAACCATCCCCTAAGGTCCCCATGCTCCCAATTTACTCGGGAGATCTTGTCTTTTTCTACTTCCCATGTAGATTCTGTCTAGTGTCCTCATTGTTGTCTAAGTTCTCTGGAATTGTAATTTGTAGGCTGTTTTTCTTTGCTTTATGTTTAAATCTCGTCATGTCCAGAGGACACGGTTTCGTTCTGTTTCTCCCTTGCTTCTGACTCTTGCAATCCACACCTCTGAGCCTTGGTGAGAGGTGTCATATAGATGTGCCATCTGTGGTATCTCTGGATTGATCCACAGACACCTATTCTGTACAATTTAAGCAGTTGTGAGGCTCTTCATTAATCACCATGAATTGCACAAAGAAACATTGTCTGAGAGCTACACTAATCTATGGGTAGAAAGATCCAAATATGGGGCAATTTGTTTTCTTTCTTTCTTCTTCCTATTCCATAGTTTCATTTTTCTTTCCAGACAAGCAAAACATGTGCATGAGTACTGTGCTTTCGTTATCCATTCTAGGTTGTTTAAACGTCCCATGAGTACTGTGCTTTCGGTATCCATTCTAGGCTGTTTCCACGTCCTAGTTGCTAGCACTTCTTCCTGTTCTTGGCTTTACCACCTTCCCTTACCACTCAGAAGTTTCTGAAGTGTTGTTTTCCCTTTGTGGGAAACTTTTCACCTGCCTTGTTTGCTATCCTTCTCTTCCTTCCTGCTTCCCCTTTTGAATCAGCTTATACTATTTCATATCTTCATGTAACTATGTATTTTCTAAGTCGGTAGTGTGCCTGCATGAACATATATGCATGATATGTCTGCAATGCCTGCAAAGGCCAGAAGAAGAAATCAGGCCCCCTTGCCCTGGAGTTACAGATGCTGTGAGCCATCATGTGGGTTCTGGGAATCAAACCCAGGTCTTCTACAAGAGCACCCAGTGTTCTTAACCACCGAACCATCTCTCCAGCCCCTAACAATGTGTTTTTAATGCCACATAGGCAAACTCCAAGTCTGTTCGTCTCTGCATCTCCAGGTGCGGTAACTGGAGCAGCACTGTGGACTGGAAGCAGGATTTGCACAATAACCCTATTGGCTACTTACAAGGAGTATTGTTTACTAGGAGTACTGTTTAATTCTTCAGCAAAGCCGAGGACTGGGCTGGTATTTGTCCTTATTTTAAATGCTGCATGACTCTCCAAATAGTCAGCTATACATTGAAATTGACTTATTTAGCTTTTCTTGGGATCCTAGTTGCTAAGTGGAGAATCAGTTAAAAAGCATTATGTTACGTTTAACATTTAGAAGTAACATGTAAAATAAAAATCTAATGACCCTACCAAAGAAAGTGAGCTGACCTTATGCCAGAAAATGAAAATACTAGTTTATGATAAGATATTATATAATGGGAAGGAAAATGAGTGCAGACCCAGAAAATCCAAGTTCACACGTGAGCTCAAGCTTCCGTCCTCGGCAAAGGAATCTGTGTCACAACATCGCCACCCAGTGGCCAGATCCAGAATCGATTCGGCTCTCGTATTTACGCGTGCTTTTCAGGTCTGTAAGTGCAATGCTTTGAAGCGTTTACTTAATTCAGAAGAGAAGTAAAGTGAATAATCTCTTGAAAACCCAAAATTTTGTTAGATCCTTTAATCTTCATGACTCAATACAGCATTGGAAATCTGTTGCTTTCCTCTCTGATGGTTCTCAACTCTTTCATTTCACACATATCCAAAATGTTATAAAAATCACATAATTGTTAACAAGAATAACAAAAGATCAGAAGGGGACTGAATCATCTTTCCCCTCTCCGATTCTAACTGTAACTTCTTTTAGTAATCATTATCCCCTTCCTCAGAATTTTATCTTTCCTTCTATAATCTGAAAAGCATAATCAGGTTATGCTTAAAAGTAAGGAATAATGTGTATGTGTGCATGCACACATGTGTGTACAACTGTGTGTGTGTGTGCGTGTGGGGGGAAGGTGTATAGCTGAGGTATGTATGTTTATATGTGATATTGATGGATCAAGCCCAGGACCTTATTAGGCAAATATTCTATAACTAAGGTATCGCCTCAACCCCTGACAATTATTAATATTAAAAACTCCTCATTGAATAGTCAATTAGTCACTTTACCATGCAAGGAAAGGGCATTTTCTTCATCAAAAGTCTCTCAATACTGACAAGTTCCTATGTTACAATCTGCAGATAGCACAGGGAAGGTATTGCCAGGCTTGAGCCTCCAGGAGGGCAAGGACAGCGTGGTCCCCTGATGATTCTCTGTCACTTCTGTCTACTGGCTACTGTCTACGTAGAATGGCTGAAATGGGTCATCTATTTACATTATATGTGTGTGTGTGTGTGTGTGTGTGTGTGTGTGTGTGTGTGTGTAGTAATATACTATGTGTTAATATGTCATATGAAGTTTATAGTCTTAATTTTTTTTTTTTTTGGCTTTCTAATTCTGTAGGGGTCAAATGCCAGAAGATTTTTCTCTAAGGCCTCTTCCAAACTGGAGAGTGCAGGAGCTGATGCAGTCTACTTTTTATAGGGCGGTGACACATATCTTACCGGATGGCAGTATATCTCTTATAGGGTGGTAAACGCCTTATAGGGTGATAGTTTTATATAAGGATCTTGGATGGATCCTCAACTCTTAATAAAATAATAAGTGGAAAACCAGCAAATTGTTTACCAACACGGCAGATACAAGCCATGAATTTTGGAGGCAGAGGCAGGAGTCTCTGGAATTCTAGATCAACCTGAGCTACAGAGGGAGACGAGTGGGGGGCGGGGATTGGTTTTCTATTACTCCATATGTGGAAAAAAGTTTTAAAACGGTTGCTACACACAGAACTTAGGGACTTTTTTTTTTTAACAGAACTACTTTAAAGGGACAGCAGCCGTGGGTTTTGAGAAAGAGAAATGGCACCATACAAATGTTCTTGATAAAGAACTTCAGTGCACCAAACGCCCAACTAATCTGGTTATCTGAGGGACCGGCTTTGTCATATGCTTGATAGGCTGGTAACTACAGTTGGAGAGAAAAGCAAATTAATTCCATAAGTTCAAAGGAAGCAGCTATCGGTAAACATAGCAGTCATTTCTATCAGTAAACTCAGTGGAGCAAGTCACTCTGGAGACTTTGGAGACTCTGAGGATGCCTCTGTCGATGAAGAGTAAATGAAGCTAAACTGTTTCACCACGCTTCGTTTCTCCTGGAACTATTTCGAGAAACTTTTGGTTGGCAAATACCCAGGATGTGAGAACATCCCTCAAAGAATGACAAATAGGAAGGGAAGTTTAAGACTTTCAGCAGACTGTAACGAGATGTCACAATTAATTAAAATAGCGTTTAAATATGCATTTGTTTAAAACTAATTTACAAGCACACGTCAATATGGGTTTAACTGAAGTACTGCATGCTTGGATGTTCTAGTCAAACATTTTCAGTAGCCACAGTGGTGTATGAGTCATCAAAGCCAGTTCTGAAGCCTCAAAATGCTTCAGAGTGAGGGGGTGGCCATCTCCTTAGTACCTTTCTTAGAACTGGCTGTACAACACTCTCTTTCAGCACTCCAAAAATAGCTAGTCCAGAAGATTAATTGCTCACTAATATCTTCTATACTTGTGAGCTTGTTGTTGTTGTTGTTTGTTTTAGGTGAAGTCATAACTGCATGGTTTTAGGCATCATCAAGGAGGTTTATGGATCTTGGGAGACTGCCTGGTATCTCTGTAGGGAGTATGTCAAGTTCAGTGTGCCTCCAACTATATTCCTTATCTTCTTTGACAAGCATTTTACACTGATATTGATTTCTATTATGCCACAAAACCTTAAGCCCTTAAACCTTGGAATTTCCCATCCCTCTTACACACCTGTCCTCTGCTCTGCTCAGTTATACTCTGATCCTTCTCGTTCTTACCTCAACACCATTTTTTTCATGCCTAAATTTCCTGTTCCACTTCTCATGCCACTGCCCCAGAAATGGGTGCTCTGCCATCATCTCTTCTACAAAATATTGAAGTCATTTCCTAAGAATACCTCACACATGAGAGCTGTCAGCTCTCTATCAAGGTCCCACTTATTCTGTGCCATTATTATATCTTTTTTAATGAAAAAAGTGGAAGCATATCCATTGTAAATGTGATAAGTTTCATAAAGATGTGTCCTACATGTGCATGTCTGTACACGTTCATATGTATGCAGGAGCACATGTATGCTCGTGTGTGCTCTTACGTGTGGACACTAAGGTTAGCATTAGGTGTCTTTATCAGTTCCCATCATATTGTTTGACTAAACCTGGGCTTATAATTCAGATAGACTGGCGCTGTATAGCAGTTTCCCCTGAGACTGGTACAGTCCACTTTGCTCACTAAGACAGTTTGCAACTCTCTCTGGTCAAGTGTTTCTGGGTAAGATTAAAAACTAAGTCAGTGGACCTCGGGTGATGGGCAGCCCTGCCAAGAACAGGTGGGCACTCTGGGACCTGCTGGGGGCCCAGATAGAATGAAAAACAAAGGGAGGAAGAACCCCCTCTTGTCCACTCCTCACCATTAGAGATGAAGTCCTCCTTACTCTGCCCTCAGACTGAGCGATAAAACTTGCTCTCCGAGGTCGTGTATGTGCAGGTGGCAGACCAAGAGGATCTCTGCACAGCTGTGTCGTCTAATTTCTCCTAAGAAATTGTCCAGCCATTCTGTCTCTCTGGAGACCTTTGACTCAAATCATAACTATGGTACAACAGCAATTTCTGTCTTATTTTTTTTTTAGAGTGGCGTAATAATCAGTAAGATCTCTTCAAATTTTATACTGTATAATTACATGATGAAATGCACTATTTATTTTAATATTTTAATTAAAAACATTTCAATTGCAAAGGTAAATTGTCACTGAAATCACAAGTAGACTACAAACAAATACCAATTTGTGATCCACATAAAATATGAGTAGCACCATTAACCTACAAAATCTACTTATATAATTATATTAAAAATAGTTTTAAGTTCTGAAGCCAAGTCTGAATGCAATTACAATAATCACACGGAGGATTATCTGCACTATTAATCATCTGCCATTTAAAAGATGCATTAAGTAGTGCTACATTGCAAACCATTGAAAGGTCCACCCCATACTGATATAGCATAATAAAACCCATAACTGGAATACGTGACCACATTACTAAACTATAACCTTGACACTCAAACACATGGTCCCTTTGTAGCTGACACTAGCCTTGAACTTCTGATCCTTCTCACTGGTAGCCCCTTTAAAGAAGAGACCAAAAAGACTTTCCATGAAGCACTGAAGACTTCTTGACCTGGGGCAATGGTTGGATGTTATGTCTCCTTCTAATTACCAATTAATCAGAAATGGTACCCAGAAAACAAACTCTCCATATTCAGCAATATGTGTTCTCTCTCCCTTCCTCTCTCTCTCTCTCTCTCTCTCTCTCTCTCTCTCTCTCTCTCTCTCTCTCTCTCTCTCTCTCACAGTGGGAAGAAGACATCTGAGTCACTACAGGAATAAAAGTGAGAAGAGGTATTTGTATTTCAAACAGGTATTTGCCAACCATAAACATTTATATGTCCTAAAAATTCTAATGGTATTACAGAACTGCATTTCAGCAACATCTTTACCATCACCAGCAACATATTAATGTGGAGGGACTGAGGGAAGGCCAGAGAACAGTCATCAGAAAAGGGAAGTGCTGCTGCAGGAGAGTGCTTGCTTGCCCAATTGCCTGAGAGTTTAGTTTCAATATTTAACGGAGAAAGGGAATAGGGTGGAGCAGGGGGTCGGGGGAACCAGAAACACAGGGATAGAAAATTAACAGCCGTTCAAAAACACTCCCCCGTGCATCCCACAGGAATCCTTCGACCTCTCCTTAGTGGTGATTAAAATACCCTTTCTAAGCCACAAGATCAGCTATTAACTTTCACTGTGGTTCTCACATGGGTCCTCCTTCCCAGTTCCCTTTCTGAACACACACAGCTCCTCCCTCTTCCGCCCCAGAATGGAAGATTCATCATGACCATGGTTAACCCTTATCATGGACCTATCATTCAAAAGAGACTGGGGTGGGGGAGTTGAGGGTGAGTAGCATGAGGTCCTAGTAAGTAAAGACTTCTGCTGCCAGATCTGAGGACCCAAGTTTGATCCCGGATATCACATTGGAAGGAGAAAAATCACTTATAAAAGTTGTTCTCTGACCTACACACACACACACACACACACACGCACACACACGCACACACACACACACTAATTATTAATTTAAAAATGGTTAAGGAAACAGAACTTGAGGTGTCTTGTGTTTTGTTTTATGGTGCGATGCTGGGGTTGAACCATGGGCCTTGCTATACCAGCAAGTGCTCTGAAGCTAAGTGGCAAGCCGTTGAGACAGGACTTGGGAAACAATTACAATCTTCGGGAACTTTCAGGACTATGTATTTTCCCATTGGTTGACCACTAGGAAGCCAACCCTATGTCATGGACACAAAACACTCAGAGAACACTCTTGGCCACAAGATGTCAGTAAATTTCCACATTCTACTGTAAAATGTTGCCAGAGGGGAATCTTCCTTCCAAAAGAGCCTGAGAGGTATCAGGTTCTGAGCAAGCAAAGGAGAAAGGGCTTATGGTTCTTTTTAAAAATAAATTTAACAAAAGATGCAACCAACAAAGAAGGGATGTAAATGCAAAGGAGAAGCCATTTGCAATACCATTTTGTGCTATCTGAACCTTTGCAAATTGGTTTCCAGTAAAATGAAGTCTAGTCATATTTAAATGAGATTAAAATTAATAATTTAAAGTTTATACTTGAAAGTAGAGGAACTAGAATTTTTATCAAAATCCTCAGAAAACTAATAACATATGAGTATGAATAAATCCATCAATTGGAGCTAATTTACTTTAGATAATAAAACATATCTGCTCATTCAAAAATGACTATGAAAACTCTGTTAGTCAATCTTTAAACTTACCTTAATATTTAGTCTTTAATTTTACATATTGCTTAGCTAATCTATATTCATATTAAGTATTCGTACTATATTGTATGCATCTTGAAAAACTATTTATTGGCATATTAAACTTCTATGTGAAATTTAAATGTTTACAAATTAAAATGAATAAAAATAACTGGAGTTTCTCCAAGTTTGAAATTGATAGCATATGCTGTATTATTTCAGGTAGATCTCATTGTGCTAACAGAACTTCTTATTTCACTTTTTAGAGCACATTAGCATGCATCTTGGCATTTACAAAACCATCAATAACTCTGGCATCAGGAGGCGTAAATTAAGGGTAAACATAATATTTTGGCAATGGCCACCAGGAAAGTATCATTTTACTTGAAACAATAAAATAGTGCTTGTTTTTTTCTACTTTTTTCTTTAGTATTTTACTATTAGATTCCCTTTAAAAGGCAAGGTTGAAATGAGTGTCTATACATTTGCCACAAAACTCCTGCTGTGAACTATTTCAGAACACTTGCTTTATGATGCATCTCCCATAGAACCTCACTGATGCCAAACATCAAGTCAATTGCAGATACTGGTAGATTTCTCTGCATAAAAACTCTCAAAATAATTTCCTGGGGACAGTAGCCATATGTAGCTATTGCCCTAAATTTTTACAGAAGCAAAACAAATTCAACTCAACATAAGTGAATCTATGAGGAAAAAATAATTAGTCTAAATGAATCAGAGACTGCCAAATGACTACTAACTGGGGACCGAGTGATCAGAAACTGCCAAACCTTCTGCAATTAGGAAATTCACTAACCAGAGATGTCCTAACTAATTTTTCTGGTGACTTTAAAACTCCTGGTATAGTTTAACCAGCCAAATATTTTTTATCAGATTTCATGCATACCTCTGTTTTCCCTTTGAGCCCCTTCAGTGGCCTCCAAGCCATTCTTATAATTAGTGCTCTCTGATCCACAGATCTGCGGCCCCAACTAAATTCTATGCTGTCCAACATCATCTCTCTTATAATTAACTAGAATTCAACACTCATGTAAAATTTATAGACGCTACTTTGTTACTCATTTTTCCCTAACTATGACAAGATACACGATACAACTAACTTGGGGAAGTGTTGCAGCTTCCGCAGTTAAAGCCGTCATTTGGATGGCCCTAGTGCACTGGCCATGGGTAAGGCAGAGCATTTATGATGGACAGGGAAGAGAGAATCCACTTTTATAACAAAGTCTTTCCTCTGAAACCCACTGAGCTGTGAATCCACACATGGATTAGCCCATTCGTGAGATCAAAGCCTTCTGAGGCCCTGAACTCTGGTCCTTTTTTCATAGTAGATATTTGGAGATATTATTGAAGAACTAAGCCATAATATTCTGCCCCAGTTTAAAAATGCAAGGCACATTCAGTCCATCTCCAAGGGTTCTCGTTGACTAAATAATTCCAGCATTGCTCAAATTTCTGAAAGGAAACACGGGGCAAACTTTCCTTCCTTTATTGTTTTTAACTTAAAAAGCCTTGCATTTTATTATAACATCTTTATACGTGTATGTCATTTCACTATGTTCTGTTTTAATTTTCTCCAATGCCCCATATTCTGATATTCATTAAGTAGTCTCTACCTCCCACTAAGTAATTTTACTCTCCTGTAATTTGCAACCCGTTTATCTCCCGTCATCTTTTATTCCCCTTAATCTTTCCTCTAGATCTTGAGATTTCTTACCCATCTTATGGTCCCCTTTCTGCTGTTACGATATATACACACAGTGAGGAATATGGAGAAAGATAAAAATAAAATGCAAATTGTGTATATGAATGAAATTTTGGTATTTGTCTTTCTGAATATGGCTTACTTCACTTGATGTAATGATCTCCAGTTGGATCTGTTTTCCTGCAAATGTTATACATGATTTAATTTTTCATTATGGCTGCATAACACTCCATTGTGTGTCTGCATACATGCTTTCTTTATCCATTTATCTATTTGTCAATATCGAAACCTGTTCTGTTTCCTTGGTACTGTAAATAATGTAGAAATAAATATAGATAGGCAATATATCTATGGCATGATGACTTAGAGTTTTTTGGGTATTTATATCTAGGAGTAGAGTAACTTGGTCACGTATTCATTATATTTTTAGTATTTTGAGGAACCTACACACTGACTTCCCTAATGACTTTACGAGTTTCCATCCCATAGTAATGTATGAGTTCCTCTTTCCTAACATATTTGTTAGAGCAACTTAACTCCTTAACTATGTAAATGTATAAAATAAAATGTGGAGTAAAGGCTCAGAGGTTAAGAATACTGGCTGTTGTTCCAGAAGTCCTGAGATCAATTCCCAGTAACCAACCACATTGTGGCTCACAACTATCTGCAAAGTGATCTGGTGTCCTCTTCTGACGTGCAGGTACATATATACATTCAGGTAGAACACTGTTTACATAACAAATACATAAATTTAAAAATAAAATAAAATAATGCATTCACGATATAATAGCACTGGATAAACATCTCTGTTGGCAGAGCCTGTTTGTTCATTCCCAGGTGCTTAGGTCTAAAATAACCACACAGAAACTATATTAATTTCAATACTGTTTGGCCAATAGCATAAGCATATTTCTAGTTAGCTCTTATATCCTAAACTAACCCATTTCCATTAATCTGTGCATCACCACAAGATTGTGGTCAACAGGCAAAGTTTGGGCAGGCTACAGCAGAAGTATCTGTCTCCTGTAGCAGTCACATGGCTTCTCACTGGCTATACCTACTGTCTCTCTACATCTCTGTTTGGATTTCCTGGGCGGCTTTACACTGTTAAGTCATTGGCTGAAAGCAGATTCTTTATTAATTAACCAATAAAAGCAACACATATATAGAAGGACTTCCCACATCATCTCTCCTTTTCTGTCTAAATAAAAAGAAAGGTTTTAACTCTAATATAGTAAAACTACATATAACAAAACAGGTATCATGCAATAATTACAGTTACAATATTTATATCTACTTTATCTTTTATCCAAAAGTAAGGAAAACTGTAACTATTGATGTGGGAGTCCCCCTCTGTGTGCTGTGATTACCATTAATGAATAAAGAAACTGCTTTGTACCTATAGCAAGTCAGAACTTAGGTAGGCAGGGAAAATTAAGCTGAATGCAAGGAGGAAAAAGGACAGGTCAGAGAGAAGCCATGGAGCTGCCAGAGAAACATGACATTATTCAGATTAATAGAAATGGGTTAAATTAATATAAGAATTAGCCAGGAAGAAACTAGAGCTAATGGGCCAAGCAGTGATTTAATTTATACAGTTTCTGTATGATTATTTTGGGCAAAGTGGCCAGGAGTCAACAAGCAGCTCTTGTCTTCCACTGCAGCAAACTATAGCTATCTATTCTTCAACTCCATCACAGACTCCAGAGGGAAGTATTACCTGAGTAAATAGGAAGTGCATTGTAAGCTACTTCCAAAACTCTAGAATTGACAGAGGCATCTCACTGCCTAGACAATCACCCAAAGTTCTGTAACATTGCAGGCAACCATCTTCAGCCTGTTGGCCAGTAGTATTCAGCAGACAATTCCATAAAGCAGGAAATTTCAAAGACAGTTCTACCTATATTGGCAGTTTGTCAGTCTCTTTCTTCTGTGTCCTACAGAATGTCTGGCAGACTTTTTCATGAAACAGAAACCCTGAAGGACTGTCTCACCTGTGAAGGAGCTGTGAGCCGCGTTCCTGCCTGGCTCCCGGCCGGCCAGCTAGATTATGCCCCGAGATAATTACACGGAAACTGTATTTTTTTAAACACTGTTTGGCCCATTAGCTCTAGCCTCTTACTGACTAGCTCTCACATCTTGTTTTAACCCATTTTTAATAATGTGTGTAGCCCCACGAGGTGTGGCTTACCAGGAAAGATCTTAACCTGCGTCTGTCTGGAGTGGGAGAATCATGGCAACTGTCTTGACTCAGCTTTTTTACTCCCAGAATTCTGTTCTGTCTACTCCACCTACCTAATTTTCTGTCCTATCAGGCCAAGCAGTTTTCTTTATTAATTAACCAATGAAACAACAGATAGAAAGATGACCCTCCTCCATCATTTCCCCTTTTTCTGTTTAAATAAAAAAGGAAGGCTTTCATTTTAATATAGTAAAATTACATATAACAATTATCAAGCAAGAATTATAGTTACAATATTTATATCTATTTTATCTTTTATCATAACTATGGAAAACTATAATTAACCATTCTTCAACTCCATCAAAGACTCCAGAAGGATATAATATTACCTAAGCAAACAAGAAATAAGCAACTTTTAAAACTTTAGAAATGACAGAGACATCTTGCTGCCTAAACTCTTTTTACTCTCTCTCTTCAGGCTATGTACATTTTTGAAACACACTGTGACATATTGAGAGGTTTATTTTTATTTGAATTTGTCTTTATTGCATATTTATAATTATTTTCATTTTATTACTTTAAAAAATATTAATCCAAATTCCCACTCCCTTCCCTCCTCCCACTCCCTCCACAAACCCTCCCACTCCACCATCCTCCAATCCTAAGAGAGGACAACAAACCCTGCCCTGTGGAAAATCCAAAGCCCTCCCTACTACAGCAGGTTGAGCAAGGTATACATCAAAAGAGAAGAGGATACCAATGGCCAGTACAAGCAGTAAAGACAAATCCCAGTGCCACTGTCAGTGGCCCTCAGTCTGCCCCAACACTCAACCACATTCAGAGGGACTAGTTTGATCCCATGCTTATTCACTCCCACTTCAGTTGGAGTCAATGAGCTCCCATTAGCTCAGGAAACCTGTCTCAGTGGGTGGACCCCTCATGGTCTTGATTTTCTTACTCATTCTCTCACTCCTTCCACTCTTCAACTGTATCTTGGGAGCTCAGTCCCAGTGCTTTGATGTGGGTCTCTGTCTCTTTTCCCACCTGTTGTTGGATGAAGCTTCTATGGTGATATTTAAGATAATCATCAGTCTGACTACAAGGCACAGCCAGTTCAGGCACCCTCACTTCTATTGCTTAGGGTCTTAGCTGGGGTCGTCCTTATGGATTCCTGGGAATTTTTATAGAGCCAGGTTTTTTTGCTAACCCCATAATGGCTCCTTCAATCAAGATATCTCTTTCCTGGCTCTCATATTTGTCCTTCCTCCATCTCAACTCTCCCATTCCCTCAAGTTCTCCTCAATCCTTCCCTTCTCCCCTTCTTTCTACCCCTCTTCCCCAAGCTCCCAAATTTTGTCAGGCAATCTTATCTGTTTCTAGTTTCCAGGTGGGTCTATACATGTTTTTCTTTGGGTTCACCTTATTACTTAGCTTCTCTAGGATCATGAACTATTGGCTCAATGTCCTTTGTTTATGGCTAATATCCACTTATGAATGAGTACATAGCATATTCATTTGGGAGGGGCTGGATTATCTCACCCATGCAAAATTCAAGATGTCATTTTTTTTTTACTGCTGAGTAGTACTCTAATGTGTAAATGTGCCACATTTTCTTTATTCATTCTTCAGTTGAACGGCATCTAGGTTGTTTCCAGGTTCTAGCTACTACAAATAATGCTGCCATGAACATAGTTGAACAAATGCTTTTGTAGTATGATTGACTATCTTTGGAGTATATTACCAAGAATGGTATTGCTGGATCCTGAAGTAGGTTGATCGTCAGTTTTCTGAGATACAGCCATACTGATTTCCAAAATGGTTGCACAAGTTTACATTCCCACCAGCAATGGATGAGAGTTCTTCTTATTCTACATCCTTTCCAGCAAAAACTATCATTAGTGTTTTTGATCTTAGTCATTCTGACAGGTGTAAGATGGTATCTCAGAGTTGTTTTGATTTGCATTTCCCTGATAGCTAAGAAAGTTGAACATGACCTTAAATATTTTTTGGCCATTTGAAATTCTTATGTTGAGAATTCTCTGTTTAGTTCAGTACACCATTTTTTGTTTGGGTTATTTAGAATTTTAATGTCTAATTTCTTGAGTTCTTTGTATATTTTGGAGATCAGTGCTTTGTCTGATGTGGTGTTGTTGAAGATCTTTTCCCATTCATTAGGCTGCCTTTTTGTCTAATTGACTGTGTCCTTTGCTTTACAGAAGCTTCTCAGTTTCAGGAGGTCCCATTTATTTATTATTGCTGTTATTGTCTGTGCTACTAGGGTTATATTTAGGAAGTAGTCTCCTGGGCCTATGCATTGAAGACTACTTCCCATTTTCTCTTCTATCAGATTCAATGTGGTCATATTTATATTGAGGTCTTTAATCCATTTAGACTTGAGTTTTGTGCATGGTGATAGATATGGATCTATTTTCATTCTTCTACAGGATGATATCCAGTTATGCCAGCACCATTTGTTGAAGATGCTTTCTTTTCTTCCATTTATAATTTTAGCTTCTTTGTCAAAAATCAAGTATTTATAGGTGTGTGGATTAATATCCAAATCTTCACTTTGAATCCATTCATCAATGTCTCTGTTTTTATGCCAGTACCAAGCTGTTTTATTACTGTAGCTCTGTAATAAAGCTTGATGTCAGGGATGGTAATGCCACTGGAAGTTCCTTTATTGTATAGGATTGTTTTGGCTATCCTGAGCTTTTTGTTTTTCCTTTTGAAATTGAATATTGTGTTGGGATTTTGATGGGGATTGCCATTTTTACTATGTTGATCCTTCCTCTCTAAGAGCATGGGAGATCTTTCCATTTTCTGGTATCTTCTTCAATTTCTTTCTTCAAACACTTAAAGTTCTTGTCAAATAGGTCTTTCATTTCCTTGGTTAGTGTTACCTAGAGATATTTTATGTTATTTGTGGCTATTGTGAAATGTGATTTCCCTCTTAGCTTCTTTAACATTTGTGTATAGTAAGGCTACTGATTTTTTTTTTTGAGTTGATCTTGTATCCTGCCACATCACTGAAGGCATTTATCAGCTATAGGAGTTCACTGATAGAGTTTTTGGGGTCACTTATGTACATTATCTTATCATCGGCAAATTAACAAAAGTTTGACTTCTTTCTTTCCAATTTGAATCCCCTTTATCTCCTTATGACATGTTATTGATATTGCTAAATCTTCAAGAATTATATTGAAGAGATATGGAGAGATTAAACAGCCTTGTCTTATTCATATTTTAGTGGGATCACTTTGTGATTCTTTACATTTAATCTGATGTTAGCTGTTGGCTTGCTGTATATTGCTTTTATTATATTTAGAGATGATTCTTGTATCCTTAATCTCTCCAAAACCTTTATTATGAAAAGGTGGTGAATTTTGTCAAATGCTTTTTCAGCATCTAATGAAATGATTATATGGTTTTATTCTTTCAGTTTATTTATATGATGAATTACATTGATAGATTTTCATATGCTGAACCAGCCCTGCATCTCTGGGATGAAGCCTACTTGATCTTGATGAATAAATTTTTTGATGTGTTATTGGATTCTATTTGCCAGTATTTTATTGAGAATTTTTGCGTCAATATTCATGAGTGAGATAGGCCTGTAATTCTCTTTCTTGGTTGGGTCTTTGTGTGGTTTTGGTATCAGGGTAACTGTGGCTTCATAAAAGGAATTTGGCAATGACTCTTCTGTTTCTATATTGTGAACTACATTAAGGAGTATAGGTATTAGCTCTTCTTGGAAGTTCTGGTAGAATACTGCATTGAAACCATCTGGTCCTGGGCTTTTTTTGGTAGGGAGATTTTTGATAACACTTTCTAGTTCTTCGCAACTAACATGTCTATTTAGATCGTTCACCTGGTCTTGGTTTAGCTTTGGTATATGGTACTTATCTAAAAAACTGTCCATTTCTTTTGCATTTTCCAGTTTTATGGCATACAGGCTTTTGTAGTAAGATCTAATGATTCTCTGAATTTCCTCTGTGTCTGTGGTTATGTCCCCCTTTTCATTTCTGATCTTAATTATTTGTGTGTTCTCTCTCTGTCGTTTAATTTCTTAGGTCCATTTGATTGGAAAACCTTTTCCCAACCCTTTACTCTGAGGTAGTGTCTGTCTTTGAGGTTGAGGTGTGTTTCTTGTAAACAGCAGAAGGATCCTGTTATCGTATCCATTCTCTTAGCCTGTGTCTTTTTATAGGTAAATTGAGTCCATTGATATTAAGTGATATTAATGTCCAGTGGTTGTTACCTCTGGTTATTTTTCAGTAGTAGTGTTTGTGTGTTTCCTTTCTTTGGATTATGCTGGTCAGGGGTTATCAGATGTTTGCATTATTGTGGGTGTAGTTAGCTTCCTTGGGTTGAGGTTTTCCTTATACTACTTTCTGTAAAGCTGGGTTTGTGGATACATATTGTTTAAATCTGTTTTTGTCATGGAATAGATTGTTTTTTCCATCTATGGCGAATGAAAGCTTTGCTGGATATAGTAGTCTGGGCTTGCATCCGTGGTCTTTTAGTGCCTTCAGCATATCTGTCCAGGACCTCCTGGCTTTAGTGGTTTCCATTGAGAAGTCAGGTGTAATTCTGTTAGGTTTATCTTTATATGTTATTTGACCTTTTTCCTTTGCAGCTCTTAATATTCTTTGTTCTGTATGTTTTGTGTTTTGGTTATTATGATGAGGGGATGTTTTTATCCAGTCTATTTGTTTTTCTGTAATCTTCTTGTACCTTCATAGGGATATCCTTCTTTAGGTTGGGAAAGCTTTCTTCTATAATTTTGTTGAATATATTTTCTGTGCCTTTGAGATGGAGTTCTTCTCCTTCTTCTACCCCTATTATTCTTAGGTTTGGTCTTTTCATGGTGTCCCAGATTTCCTCAATGTTTTGTTGAGAATTTGTTGGATTTAATGTTTTCTTTGACCAATCAGTCTATTTCCTCAAAAGTATCTTCAGTGCCTGAGATTCTTTCTTCTATCTCTTGTATTGGTTATACTTGTCTCTATAGTTCCTGTTCATTTATCCAGATTCCATATGAAGAGTTCCCTCAGTTTATGTTTTCTTTATTAACTCTGTTTCAGCCTTCAATTCTTGAATTGTTTTTTTCACCTGTTTGATTACGTTTTCTTGGCTTTCTTTGAGGGATTTATTAATTTCTCCCAACTTTTTGTTTGTCTTCTCTTCAATTTCTTTAACAGAGTTTTTCACTTCCTCTTTAAAGGTCTCCATCATTCATAAAGTTACATTTAAAGTTGTTTTATTCTACTTCTTCTGGGTTAGGATGATCAAGTCTTCCTGTTGTGTGTCCGTTGGGTTCTGGTGTTACCATGTTGCTTTTTAGGACGTTGGAGGAATTCTTGCATTGGCACCAACCCATCTCATCCTTCAAATGAGGCTGGCAGTGTCTTGGCATCTTGGTCCAATCCTTGCTGTGGCTGTCTGAGTATTTGGGGGGTTTTCTTGGTCTGCCTTCTTAGGTTCTGTCAGTATTGGAGCAAGATGTGTTTCAGGGTTCCATGGAGCTTACAGGCGAAAAGCTGTGTTCGGGGTGGGGTGGGTTGCAGAATAGCCTAGCCTCAGGAAAATTCCATGCTGGCTGGCTAGAAAAGCCAAGGGAGTTGGGTCGGTACCCCTGGGTTTTGTCACACTGGGGAGATCACAGAGAGTGAAGCATCCAATTGTCCAGCCCTGTGGCTGCAGACTCACCTCTTAGGTCTCCTCAGTATTAGAGCAAGCTGTTTCAGGGTTCCACAAAGTTCACAGGTAAACTAGCAGGTTTGGGAGTGTGGTGAGTTGGGGGATAGCCAAGCCACAGGAAAACTCCCTGCTGGCTGTCTAGAAAAGCCAGCCAATGGAGTTGGGGAGGGCCTTTGGTTTGGTCCCACTGGGGATGTCCCAGAGATTGGGGCATCCATCTGTCTGGCCCTGTGACTAAAAACTCACCTCTTTGGTTCCCTTAGTATTGGAGCAAGCTGTGTTTCAGGATTCCGTGGAGTTTGCAAGCAAGCAGGCAGGCTTGGGGATAGGATGGGTTGGGGGACTGGGGGATAGCCTAGCCACAGCTGTAATTATTTTCTGACCAGGAGTACTTTTAAAATGCTAAGAAACTTGGTTACAGTGATTTTTAGATGCTGGCTCCACTTCTCTCCACCTTTCAATATGGTGGAGGTACCATTACAGCCAGTTCTGGGACTGTTGGGTAGGAGCTGAACTCACTACTTCAACTCTGAGAAGATGCATGCAGCACATAAACCCTTGATATTTGAGTAATAGCTAAATCTGCTATGCAGTGCACTGCACTTACTGGAAATATCTTTATGTAGGATGGCAGAAATCCACCATGCTATCCTGCCTATCTACTTACAGCAGACTCCATCCCACAGCCTGCCCAGGAGGGGAATGCTGAGCCACAGGCATGGTCTCAGCTCTTTTTCCAACCTTGAGTAGGCATAAAAGTATCCAGTCCTGAAGTGGGTGGCAAGCATCAGTCCCAAATGTTTCAGACCATGTCAGTGTGCCAATCTGTTGCAGGAGGCTGTTCATTTGGTCCCACCTGCCCTGATCCAAAATATTCACATAGAAACTGTATTAATTACAACACTTCTTGGCAAATGACTTAAGCATATTTCTAGCTAGCTCTTATATCCTAAACTAACCCATCTCCATTAATCTGTGCATCACCACGAGGTCATGGGCTACAGTAGAGGTGTCTGTCTTCTGTGGTAGCTACATAGCCTCTCCCTGACTCCACCTCCTCTCTCTTTACATCTCTGTTTGGATGTCCTGCCTGGTTTTACACTGTTAAGTCATTGGACAAAAGCAGCTTCTTATTCATTAACCAATAAAAGCAACACATATACAAAAGGACTTCCCACATCATATCTCCATTCTCAAAGGGATGAATATGGGAATAGATTCAATCCAAACCCAGGAGAGCAAATACTAAATCCTATCCCATATTGCATTCAGGTCACACCAGAGTATGACTGTTTAAAGAAGACTCAAGCAGTATTTTGTGGGTGCAACATACTTGCTCCTGAGTCTTAATTTATATCTGGCCTTTATTGATCTGGGAAGGCTTGACTCCAGCTATGGATCTTGAAGATAGTAAAAATGGTAGATATAGACATTGAGAAAATGACAGTTTCTATTGATAACTGACTCAATGGAGAATGTTAGCATTTCCTTAGGCATTGTGGCATTAATCTTTTAGACAAAAGTAGAAATGGCTCATCAACAACAAGGGAGAGGCTAGTGCACTGAGAACAGGGATGCTGCTGCCACTAGAGGTAAAACCATTACCTATGCTGGCATAAGAGATTTATTAGACATGCTGGGGAAAGAGTATATTATTAATTTCCCCATACCCATAACTAGCAAAAGTAATGATAATAAAATATATATATAAATATCTATAATCCAAATAGGCATAAACCTGGAACCTCTGGGTCCAAGCGTGAGTCTGGGACCTCTGAGGGAGTAAGCGTGAGCCAGGTCTACTGTGGTTCCGGGCACACCCGAGCCTGGGAACTCTGAGGCAGTAAACTGGAGCAAGAAACCTTTGCAGGTTCAACTCCAAGCCAGAGACTTCTGCAGGAGGGGATCCATAGGGATTTACAGAAACAGGTCAAAGCCAATAACCTAGGCCAAAGTAGAACTGAGGCAAGGAACTCCACCTTGGGCAACAAATTACACAGGAGTGGGACTGAACCAGCTACCTAGGACCAATAGGGCCTGAAGAAGCAAGCTCCACTAGGAACAGTGTTACGGGAGGTCCTTCCACTCCTCCAGCCTATAGCTGCTGAGATGCCAGCCCATTGGGGCGTGGTCTCTCTCCCTTTAAAAAGCTTGGCTACTTCCCTCCACTCTCTCTCTTCACTTCCTTCTCCACCGGCGACTAGACTCCCTTCCTGGTTGCGCAGAGGGCTGTTGTCTGGGACGGTGATCTGTAAGTTTTTTCCCCTTTAAATAAATACCACCCTATTAATCATAATTCCAAACTGGTGGGGCATTGTTCGTGACTTACGCCTTCAGAACAGAAACCAGGAGCAAATCCAGTCCCAGGAGCCAACCCAATCCTGGGACACTGGCAGATCAGGATTGAGCTAGCAACCTGACTCAGAGTCTGTAATCTCCACCTGAACAGGAGTGGGAATGAACCAGCTACCTAAGACAGAGAGGGCCTGAGGAAGCATGTTCCACCAGGAGCAGAAACCAGGAACAAATCCAGTCCCAGGAGCCAACCCAGTCCCGGGACACTGGCTGATCAGTATTGAATGAGCAACCAGATCCAGAGTCAGAGATCTCTACCGGAACAGGTCCAACTCCAAGCCAAGGACTTCTGCAGGAGGGAATCCAGACTAGTATTTACAAAAACAGGACAAAGCCAGCAACCTAAGCCAAAGTAGGCCTGAGATAGCAAACTCCCAGGAAGCAGAGCAAAGCACAGTAGCACTGAGCTTTCTCCAGGAACACAGAGTAACCAACCGGGTAACTAGAACTATGGCACTGACTATACCATGAGAAACAATCATCTGAGCTTTGGATTCACTGGCACATAGGAGATTATTCAACAGAATCTCAGACAGCACCAACCACACCTATTAGAGAAAAGATGAAAAGGTAAGAAAACACATAACACCACAAAGAGTAACACAACACCAGGAAAACCGAAAGACCCTGAACAGAAAGACCTGAACAACCAAATATGGATGAAGCAGAAGAAAATTACCTAAAAAATAACTTCAAGAAAATGAAACTCTTACAGAGGAAATGAGAATTGAAACTCTTAAGGAGGAAATGAGAAATTCCCTTAAAGAAATGGAGAAAAAGACAAACAAAAAATTGGAAGACATCAGCAAATCACTTAAAGAAAACCAAGAAAAAGAAATCAAACATATGAAAGAAACTATTCAGGACTTGAAAACTGAAATAGACACAATAAATAAAACACAAGACGAGGCAATGATAGAAACAGAAATCATGAGAAAACCATCAGAAACTACAAGCGCAAGCATGAACAGTAGACTACAAGAGATGGAAGAGAGAAATCTCAAGTACTGAAGATACAATAGAGAAAATAGATTCCAGTTAAAGAAAACATTAAATCTAACAAAAGCTTAACTCAAAATATCCAGGAAATATGGGACACCATGAAAATGCCAAATCTGAGAATAATAAGTATAAGAGAAGGAGTTCAACTCAAAAGCACAGAAATCATAGAAGAAAACTTTCCCAATCTAAAGAAATATTTGCCTATGAAGATACAAGAAGCTTACAGAACACCAAATAGACTGGATCCAAAAAAATCCTCTTGCCACATAATAAACAAAACACCAAACATACAGAGATACAGAGTAAATTAAGAGCTGCAAAGGAAATGGCCAAGTGACATATAAAGGTAGCCCTATCAGAATTACACCAGAAGGTTGTGCTCAAGCATCATTTAGACATTAAGAGACCATGGATGCCAGCCCAGACTAATGTACCCAGAAAAACTTTCCATCACCATAGAAGGACAAAACAAGATACTCCATGACAAAACTAGATTTCACCAATACCTAGCCATAAACCCAGCCATTCACAAAATACTACAAGGAAAACTCCAACCCAAGGAAGTTGGCTACACCAACAAAAACACAGACAATTGATGGCCTCATAGCAGCAAATCTTAAAGAAGGGAAAAGCACACAAATTAACATCACCAACAATAAAAAACTAAATTAACAGGAGGTAGCAATCACTGGTCATTAATAACCCTTAATGTAAATAGATTCAACTCACCTATAAAATGACACGGGCTAACAGATTGGATATGAGAATAGAATCCATCCTTCTGCTGCATGCAAGAAACACAACTCAACCTTAAAGACAAGACATCATCTCAGAGTAAAGGGTTGGGAAAAAATATCTCCAAACAAATGGACCTAGGAAACAAGCTGACATAGCTACCTGAATATCTAACAAAATAGACTTCAAACTAAAATCAACCAAAAGAGACAAAGAAAGTCATTTCATATTAGTCAGGAAAAAATCCATCAAGAGGAAATCTCAATACTGAACATCTATGCCCCAAATACAAGGGCACTCTCATATGTAAAAGAAACACTTCCAAAGCTTAAATCATACATTAAACCCCGCACACTAATAGTGGGAGACTTCAACACTCCAATCTCACCACTGGACAGTTCAACCAGAAAAAAAAATGAACAGAAAAATAAGAGAACTAACAGATATTATGACTCAAATAGACTTAATAGACATCTATAGAATATTCCATCTGAACAGAAAAGAATATACCTTCTTCTCAGCACCTCATGGAACCTTCTCAGAAATTGACCACATACTCGGTAACAAAAGAAACCTCACCAAATATAAAAAAAAAAAAATTGGAATAACCCAATGTACCTTATCTGACCACCATGGTTTAAAACTAGAAGTCAACAGCAATACTAACTCCAGAAAACCCACAAACACAATGGGAATTAAACAATACTCAGCTGAAACATCAATGGGTCAAGGAAGAAATAAAGGGAGAAATTAAAGACTTCCTAAAATTCAATGAAAATAACCACACAACATACCCAAATTTATGAGACACAATGAAAGCACTGTTAAGAGGAAAGTTCATAGCACTAAACACTTACATAAGAAGCTGGAAAAATCCCACAACAGTGAATAAACAGAATATTTGAAAACTTTAGAACAAAATGAAGCAAACTCACCAATTAGAACTAGATGGCAGGAATAATCAAATTGAGAGCTGAAATCAGCAAAATAGAAACAAAGAAAACAATACAAATAATGAAACAAAGAGTTGTTTTTTGGAGAAAAATCAACAAAATAGAAAAACCTTTATCCAAACTAACCAAAGGAAGAGAGAGAATATCAAAATTTAAAAAATCAGAAATGAAAAAGGGAGACATAACAACAGACATGGAGGAAATACAGAGAATCATCAGGTCATATTTCAAAACTTGTATTCCACAAAATTTGAAAGCTTAAAGAAAATAGACAACTTTCTGGATAAATATCACTTATGAAAATTAAATCAATACCAGTTAAGCAAATTAAACAGACCTATAACTGCTAAAGAAATAGAAACAGTCATTAGGACCAGATGGTTTCAACTCAGAATTCTACAAGCCTTTCAAAGAAGAACTAATACCAATACTCCTCAAATTTTTCCACCCATTAGAAACAGAAGGAACATTGCCAAACTTTGTTTATGAGGCTACAATTATCCTGATACCCAAACCATAGACGACATTACTAAGAAAGAGAATTACAAACCAATCTTACTCATGAACACTGATGCAAAAATACTAAATAAAATACTGGCAAATTGAATCCAAGAACACATCAGAACCATCATCCACCATGATCAAGTCAGCTTCATCTCAGAGATGCAGAGATGGTATAACATACAAAAATCTGTCAACATAATCCATCATATAAACAAACTAAAAAATAAAAACCACATGATCATCTCATTAGATGCTGAAAAAGCTTTTGACAAAATACAACATCCCTTCATGAAAAAGGTCTTGGAGAGAGCAAGGATACAAGGAACATATCTAAACATAATAAAGGTAATATACATCAAGCCAAAAGCCAACATCAAACTGAATGGAGAGAAACTCTCAGCTATTCCACTGAAATCAGGAACAAGACAAGGTTTCCACTCTCTCCATATCTATTCAATATAGTTTTTGAGGTCCTAGCTAGAGCAGTAAGATACCAAAAGGAGATCAGGGGGATACAAATCAGAAAAGAAGAAGTTAAACTCTCACTGTTTGCTGACGATATGATAGTTTACATAAGCAATCCCAAAAATTCTACCAAGGAACATCTACAACTCATAAACACTTTCAGTGATGTAGCAGGATACAAGGGTTAACTAAAAAAAAAAATCAGTAGCCCTCCAGTACACAGATGAGAAAAGGGCTGGGAATGAAATCAAAGAAACAACCCCCTTCACAGTAGCCACAAACAGCATAAAATATCTCGTAGTAACTCTAACCAAACAAGTAAAAGACTTGTATGACAAGAACTTTAAATCTTTGAAGAAAAAAATTGAAGAAAATGCCACAAAGTGGAAGGATCTCTCATGCTCTTGGGTAGGCAGAATTAATATAGCAAAAATTGCAATTTTACCAAAAGCAATCTACAGATTCAATGCAATGCCCATCAAAATCCAAGCAATATTCTTCATAGACCTCAAAAGAAGAATAATCAACTTCATATGGAAAAGCAAAAAAACCCATGATAGCCAAAACAATACTGTACAATAAAAGAACTTCTGGAGGAATCCCAACCCCTGACTTCAAACTCTACTACAGAGCTACAGTACTAAAAGCAGCCTGGTATTGGCATAAGAAGAGACAGGAGGAGACAGGAGGAACCTGGCCCCGGCGCGCAGCAGACGCGGGGAGACCTGCAGACACCAGCGAGCAGAGGAGGTCCACGGGGCGGCAAACGGTGAGCCTAGTCGTATCCCTGAAGACCACCTGTATAGGGAGAGTGTTCTTGACCCGCGGCTGGACACAGGAAAAAAAGAAGAGACATGTAGGGAGGAGCCCTACTCATATAGTGGGTGGGCTCGACAGGGGCGGAGTTTGATGGTTAAATCAGGTGTGCAGATGCTGCGCGGTCCCTTCCCTGCTTCCTGTCTCCTGTGCTCCGCGGGAACCTTGGTGTCCATGAGTTTGTTTACATTAAAGTTTTATATATATATATATATACATATCACTATTTGTCTGAATTAATTAAATCCACCTTCAGAGACAGGAGGACTAATGGAACTGAATTGAAGACCTGGATATTAATCCACACTCCTTCGAACACCTGATTTTTGGCCAAAAAAAAAAAAAAAAAAGCAAAACTTATCAAATTAGCAAAAAGAAAGCATATTTAACAAATGGTGCTGGTATAACTGGATATTAACATGTAGAAGAATGGAAATAGACCCATATCTATCACCATGCAGAAAACTCAAGTCCAAATGAATCAAAGACTTCAACATAAAGCCAGACACACTGAACCTTATAGAAGAGAAATTGTGAAGTACACTTAAATGCATTGGCACAGGGAATCACTTCCTAAATATAACCCCAGCAGCACAGACACTGAGAGAAATAATTAATAAATGGGACCTCCTGAAACTGAAAAGCCTCTATAAAGCAAAGGACACAGTCAACAAGACAAAATGACAACCTACAGAATGGGAAAAGATCTTCACTAACACCACATCAGACAGAGGTCTGATCTCCAAAATATACAAAGAACTCAAGAAATTGGTCACCAAAGGAACAAATAAGCCAATAATGAAAATGGAGTACAGACCTAAACAGAGAACTCTCAACGGAGGAATCTAAAATGACTGAAAGACACGTAAGGAAATGTTCAACATCCTTAGTCATCAGAGAAATACAAACCAAAACAACTCTGAGATTCCATCTTATACCTGTAAGAATGGCCAAGATCAAAAACACTGATGACAACTTATGCTGGAAAGGTTGTAGGGAAAAGGGAACACTTCTGCATTTCTGGTGGGAGTGCAAGCTAGTAAAACTCCTTTGGATATCAGTGGGGTGATTTCTCAGAAAATTAGGAAACAACCTTTCTCAAGACCCATATATATTTGGGTATATATCCAAAGGATGCTCAATCGTGCCACAAGGACATGTGCTCAACTATGTTCATAGCAGCTTTGTTTGTCACAGCCAAAACCTAGAAACAACCTAAATGTCCCTCGACCAAAGAATGGATAAGGAAATGTGGTACATTTACACATTGAAGTACTACACAGCAGAAAAAAAATAACATCTTGAATTTTGCAGGAAAATGGTTGGAGTTAGAAAACATTATTTTGAGTGAGGTAACCCAGATACAGAAATACAATTATCACATGTATTCACTAATAGGTGGGTTTTAAACATAAAGCAAAGAAAACCAGCCTACAAATCACAACCCCAGAGAACTTAGACAACAATGAGGATACTAAGAAAGACTTACATAGATCTAATCTACATGGGAAGTAGAAAAAGACAGTATCTTCTGAGTAAATTGGGAGCATGGGGACTTTGGGGGAGGGCTGAAGGGGGAGGGGGAAAGCAGGGAGAGGAACAGAGAAAAATGTAGAACTCAATAACAAAACATCTATAATCTATTTTTTGGGAACATGGGCATAATTTTCTAGGCTACTTCCTGCTGATTGCGTGCACTGATAATCTTATGGGGCCTAAAGAAAATTTAGGATTATGGTCAAGTCCTGACTAGGATAATCTCTGAGGCTTGATCATCTCAGCCAGCAGTTTTAAAGCTGTTCTTGGTATAGAACTCAGAGGAAACTCCAGCAGAGATCCTCTGAAATGTTAGATCATCTGGGCCATCCACTCCTGCCAAACTTGATCAAACCTAAATTTTCTTAACAAAGAATGAACCTACAGCCTTTCATTTCCTGTGAAAACAAAACCTCTTCTCCAAAATAACATATCTTATGACTTAAAGTTTGAATTCCAGGCATTTTCAAAATATATATGTTGTATTAATCCAGCAGCATTTATAATCAAATGTCTTTTGGCAGCTGTTGCTCCTTCCTCAACCATCAAACAATTCAAAGAGAACACAATAACATACAGTATCTCTGTGTATTTTCCATCTTCATGTGGCTTTATTTTAAACTGTATTTCTTTTATTTTTACTTTTAATTTTTGGTTTGTTGAGACAAAGTTTCTCTGCGTATCTTTGATTTTCCTGGAAATCACTCTGTAGACCAGGCTGTCATTGAACTCACAGAGATCTGCCTGCTTCTGCTTCCCAAGTGCTGGAATTAAAGGTGTGTGCCACCACCCCCAACTACTCTCTCCTTTTTTTTAAAAGGACTTTATCCTTTATTTCTCTCTCCCAAGCCTACATATATTTTCAAACACACTGTAAACTGTTAGAGGTTTTCTTCATCTGAATATGTCTTTACCATATATCTCCTTTTCTGCCCATATGAGTCTTTAAGTTGCGAAATGATACAGCTAAGATTAAAGCCATGACTTTGATGGCTGGATCCACCCCATTCCTTAGCTTTCTGAAAGTCTAGCTTCATAGTGGAGATACAGGTAGGATCCGTGTTTATTGCCACAACTCTATGGAGTTTCAAGGTCCCTGCCACCACCAAAAAGCATGCTATCAGCTATTCATAAACATCGTTTAAGTGTTTTGTGATGGGGCCTCTTAAAATTGTTGTAAGGCTTTTGCAGCTAAAGCTGAGTCAGGAAGCCTAGCTTAAATGAGCCACACGTGCCTCTAGCAAACAGAGCACACCTGAGAAAATGCTGCTACCAAAAAGCCATGTTTAACTGTTCTTTGTGTCTAGAATTACTTTCCAAGATCTCTCAGGTTTTATGAGATGCAGTTGTCCATTTGCTGACAGAAGTTTCTGTCCTGCCTGATCCCACAGTCATTCTGACCCAAAGAAACACACAGAGGCCTATGTTAATTATAAATTGGTTGGTCTATTAGCTCAGGATTCTTATTAACTAACTCTTAAATCTTAAAATAGTCCATAATTCTTGTTTGTGTTAGCCACGTGGCTTGGTACCTTTTACCAGTGAGGCATTTTCATCTTGCTTCCTCTTGGTCTGGGTGACCATTGCAGACTGACCCTTTTTCTCATCCCAGAATTCTCCTGTTATGATAGCCCCACCTATACTTCCTGCCTGGCTACTGGCCAACCAGCATTTTATTAAACCAGTACAAGTGACAAATCTTTACAGGGTACAAGACCATTGTCTCACAGCATAAAGAGAAAGAGGAATGATATTAATGAGAAAGGGACAAATTATAGTCAAAATATGGAGAGGGAAGGGGGAGGGAAGATGACACAGAGAAAAGTAGGAAGTGGTCACTGATATTTGTCTATGTCTCAGTGGATGGCACACAACCATGAACTCTGCTAGCTGGACAAGGGGGATTATTAATAACAATTCAAAAGGAAGAGGACTTGAAAGTTGGAAACAGATGTGGTGGGAGTTCTAGGGAGGAGGTGGTGGTGGTGGGATGTGATCACATACATTGTAGAAATATATGGAACTTTCAAAGAACAAAATGTGTTCTTTTAAAAAAAAATAATTTATAACTCCAATTCTCATTCTTTAGGTAGAGAACTATTCAGCTCCAAGAGCTTCCTCATTCCATGTGTGGTTTGCCTAGAATTCGGAGGTGTGGGTCACTCAGTGGCTAAAGCCTCCTTTCTATATGGAGTAGCTCAGTGATGGAAAGGAGTGGCACTGGCTGGCAGAGTTTTGGTTCACTACGTTGCATGTTCAGCTTTAGAATTAAGGTCCTTTTTGCTTTTCCAACTCTGATGCACTCAGAGACACCCTCAGCTAGATGTGCCACACATGGGTGAATACATATAGCCTATGGAATAAGTGGAAACATGCCTATCCCAAGATCCTAGAAGTCTTTAGCGTCAACAGTTATTCCTGGAATGCAAAGAAGAAAAGCTTCTAAAGCAAATCCTGTCTCTGACAACATACTTTAAAAACAAATTATTACTGTGTTATTGTGTGTGTGTGTGTTTGGAGGCCAGAAGTGGACAACAGAATCCCTGAAACTAGAGCTTTGATGTGCTCAGTATGAATGCTGAGAAACAAACTCTGGTCCTACTCAAGGGCCTCTAGTGTTCTTAACCACTTAACCACTTCCTCTCTGATCTCTCCTTTCTCATTTCTATTCAATCCAAGACCCTAGTCATGGTAGGAAGTCCACTTATTAGCTAAATAGTCAGACCATCAAGTCTATTTCTTAGAAAGGGAAACAAGATGCACTAAAAGCTGCTGCCAGGCAGGTGACTTCAGTTAATCACTTGTGTGAAAAGGTAACCACTGATTTGTGGCAGCATACAGTTTTGTACAGCTTTCGACGACAGACTGCTGGATGTTCAGAAGAGTTCTGGAAGCAGGGTTTTTAGGTATCCCTAGAAGGCTTGGTTTTCTTAACAACCAATCTATATAAATATTTTCAACTATAAACCTTCTCATTCAATAATCTTGTCACCTAAGTACAGGAAAAGAAACAAATCTGCCTTCAGTCAACTCCAGAAAGAAAGGCTTTCATAGCAGCCACAGTATTTGGATGTGGTTTGTGTTAAGCCCCACCCACCAGTTTCTGCAGTACGCAAAACACGAAGATGCCGGTGAAGAGATGAGCAGTTCTGTAGAACTGAACCATTTGTACAGTCACATGACCTCACAATCTTAAAATAACCAGCCCTTCAAGGCAATGCTTTGTGCATATGCCATATACACAAGGTACCTAATAGTACATAAAAATCCTTCACTAAACAGACTATCTCAAAGAAAGGTTTTCTGATCCCCAAACCTCATGTGAACCCCTTCTCTGTAAACAGGCTGTGTGGGAGAGGAAAGAAGTGTGACTTCCTCCCCATTTTTTTCTCCAGCATTATACCATAATTCAAGAAATCCAAATTTCCATCTACTTCCTTCAACAACGAGCTGCCATGCTGACCTTACATATTCAGTTAATCACTCTTCAAAAAGTGTTGGTTGGGGAGGGGGAGGGAAAAGGGAGGCGTGGAGGAGGTGGAAATTTTTAATAAAAAAAAATTTTAATAAAAAAAGTTTTGGTTTGTCTGTAGTGTCCTTATTTACCTGCCACCTTCAAGGTCGCTGAAGTTTGTATTACATCATCACAGTGAATGGCATGGTCTAAGCATCATGGGCTATTTTAGTCCACACCAAACTTATTTCCTACAATAGTTGTTTTCTATATTTCTGGGTTTTCAGAGAAAAGTAGAACAGGAAATTAAGGCCTTTTTATTTATACATGTAATACACTACGGCAAATAATGTTTCATATCATGAATTTTGTTTGAAAATTGAGTAACTTCAAAAACACAAGTCAGGACTGCTCTTCCACAGTCACCCAGGCTATTTTTTTAAAGTTTATTTTTATGTGTATGAATGCTTGTCTGCATGTATGTCTGTGTACCACATGCATGCCTTGTGCCCATGGAGGCCATCAGATCCCCCAAAACTACTTATAGATGGTTGTGAACTACCACGAGAACGAACCCTCAGTCCCATGAGAGGCAAGAACTCTAATGTTGAGTCACATTTAGCCTCAGCTATTTACTTGCTAACAAAACATTTCCAACAGTTCCTGCTTTCCCTCGTATTTGAACTGTGCAAGCGTCTAGCAAGTACCTTTATGATTTACTACAATTCTATAATGTGCTTCTCACTTTTGTTTCATCTACCTGGCATGGTGAACCAAGTATTATCTAATGAAATTCACGTACCAAAGAAGTCAATTTGCTTTAAACAAAACGTTACTGGAGGATGGGGAAGAATGTTGTCAAATGTCATCTAGACGTGACATGGCCAGTTTGCTCATGAACTTACTGCAGCTATAGCTGCCTGCACAAGATCAAGCCAACGAGATCAGCCAACATTCCAACAAACACCCCTAGCTGGGCTATGACTTACAAAAGGGGGAGTGGGGGTAGGGGACATGGTGGGGGAAGGATATACATTGGGATTGCCTGGGGGGAGGCATAGGAGAGGAGCTTAGAGGAGGAGAGTTGGGGTGGACATCATCAAGATTCTTTGTTTATATGTATGAAATTGCCAAAAAAGGTTCTATTAAAAAAAATGATAATATGAATTTCTGGTGACATAATATAGCCATTTTGATGTGCTTTATACTTTGGATCAATAATAAAAGAATTTCAGGCCCTAATCATTTCAGATTAGTAATCAATGTCCTCCTTTGCTTCAGTTGATTGAAAACACTGTACTTAGGATCTCTGGCATGGCACACACATAGTTTTTTCTGAATTCACACAAATCTTCCCACCACTTACAGTATGGCACTTACAGGAATGAGTTACACAATACAATGCTCCCAGGGTATTTATGAATCTAGAGCAGTGGAACTGAGACACTTCCGTGATTGCCTTCACACATTAAAGGATTCTAGGTCAAACCAACAGAAGTAGAGAATTTCCTGCAACTGTTTTGCATTTGGTTTCTGTCAAACCACTTTGCACTTTTCTTGATTAAAAACACAGAAATATAAGCATATGCAAAAGGGTGAAAAAGAGCTTAGCAAAGCACTTTCAGCATTTACAATGATTAGAGACCATTACATATACTTTTTATAGACTTCATACATTTTTGTTAAACGTTAAAGACAACACATTTTTCTGGTTTTGGTTCCAGTATAAAACTTTTCATATTTTCTGGGTATTAGCCACTACAAATAAAAATTCAAACACTAGTTGGGCACACACCTTTAGGTCCGAGCTTGGGAGGTAGAGGTATATAGATCTGTGAGTTGAGGCCCCAGGCCAGCCTGGTCTATAAAGCAAGTTCCAGGACAGCTAGAGCTACACAGGGAAACCCTGTCCTGGAAAATAACAACAAAACAAACAAAAAAAGCCCAAATCAAAATAACAACACAAAAGAATACTAATCACATTTAAGAGTATACATGATTTTTAAGATCTATTTTTATTTTGTACATGTGTGAGTTTTGCCTACATATATGTATACCACATACAGTATCAGAGCCCCTGGAACTGTAGTTCCAGATGTTTGTGAGCTGCCATGTGGGTGCTGGGAATTGAATACAGGTCTTATGCAACAACAGGTGATGTTCTCCTGCCTGTGCACATATGTGCTTCAAGAACCAATTCTGTTTTCTATAAATACAACTTGTGAGGAAGGAAGGTGGGCATTATATTATATAACTTATTTTTTTTTTCTTTTTTTTTTTTTTATTTTTTTATTTTTAAATTAATTTATTATGTTTTCCATTATTTAAAACAATTTTCAAATTCAAATACACTTTGATCATATTCTTCCTCTCCCTCAAGTCCCTTCAGATCTTTTCCCCATCCCTACCCACCCAACTTTAAGTTCTTTCTTTAACAAGAAGCAAAAATCCTGTACAACAATAAAATCTTCCAAAACTTAGAAACAAGAAAGTCATACCAAGAAAAGAAAGAAAAAAAGATTGAAAACAAACAAAAAGCCCATCTTGTAACCAAATAAAGCTCAGACAAAATCCTGTGGAGTCCAACTATATGTTGTTGGTCAATTACTCCTGAACATGAGGCTTATTTTTAAAAAATTTTTTTTTCAAGACAGGGTCTCACTATGTAGTTCTGGCTGTCCTGAAACTATGTAGACCAGGCTAGCCTCAAACTCAGAGATCCATCCACCTGCCTCTGTCTCCTGAATGTTAGGATTCATTGGGTATACCATTACACCCAATTCAGTTATTAAAATTATTAAAGTTCTAAACAGTAAAGTTTTATGGAAATCCTTTTCATTGAAAATTTGAAAAATATTAATTACATGCAAAATCTGTAAACTACATGTAAATGGGTTGGGAAGCTGCCGATATTTTTCTTTTTCCTAAACTCTTGTCTGTTACAAACTTCTTCTTTAAAAGTATGGCATATGCTACAATAAAACTCTGAATTCCTAGTATCAAAATATTTTCAGGCTTTTCCCATCTATATACAGAAATAAATTACTACCCACACATATACTTAAAAATGTATACCTGAGTTTTTGTTTGAAGAATGAATTGTGTTTTCAATGAGCAGTACTTGTGAGGAAGTGAGGGAACTCAATTTCCACACCTATGCGGTCACAGCACCATGCAGTGTCAAAAGCATGGGAAAGACAAGCTGTTTTACCGAGTTTATCTTCCCATGAGAAGTTGTTCCAGATTACAGTTTAAATAAACTACTTCAAACCAACGGTCCAGTGAGATGGCTCTGCAGCTGTAGGTGCTTATTATGCAGCCTTGATAACCTGATTCCAATCCCTAGAATCCAAGACAGAGGGAGAGAACCAAGAACTCTCAACTCTCAATTCTCACAAGTTTTCCTGTGACTCCCACACATACTGTATCATGTGCATGCACGAATACACACACACAATGAATTCACATACTCGTCACACACTAATAATAATAAAAATATAAACAAAATATTTCAAGGTAAGGTAGTAGATTGAAAATGACAAAAAATGAACATTTGCTTTATAGTTTAAAACCAAAACTAAAAAATGGCCAAATAATGACCTCCATAACAATAAAATGAAATGAAAATTTGAATGTTATTTAAATATTGAAGCTTCGATTTCTTAAGACTTTTATAAAGTGCAATTATGACCTTAACTATCCTAGCAATCAAGAGTATTGTTCCTTGGCTCCAGTGGCAAGCATGTGCAACATCACCACTAGGAAGAAACAAACTGGAAGACAAGAAGGTTGGCCTAGAATATGTGAAGATTATTCTCAAAATAAACAAACTAAGCAATTAATAAATTGAATAAGTATAGTTCACTGGTTAACTTTACCTTTATCCATTTAGAAAATATAAATACATTTGCACACACACACTAGGCCGTCTTGAACGGACAGGCAAAGTCTGGAAATGCATTAGAGTCTAAATAAAACATAGTACGAAATTACTTACTTCTAATTTTAACAAGAATCTGTGGTAACAAGCACTGTGGTACAAACCATATAAAATCAGCTACCCAAAGAGGTTGAGGAAGGTGGCCAGCCTCCAACTGTCTCAAAATAAATTTTGAAAGGGAGGTAGGTGCAGGGGGAGCTCAGTGGTGATATGTTTACCTAGTGTCCCTGAGACTCTGGGTTCAATCACCACTTCCAGGAATTCAAAAAGCAAAAACTGTTAAAACACTAGTCTCTGTACAAATAGCAGAAACAGAATGTAAAAGAAACAACTGTAATCCCAACTTAACATCCTGTAGAAAGGATATTGGGAATTGCTCATACTAGGCGAAAAAGACGTGCTGATGAAGGCCACTGGAGGATCTCCATGGAAGAGAGAAAATGCATCTAAGCCAAGTACTCAAAGACAAAAATGAACCAGCCATGCAAAACACACGAGAGTGTTTCCATGTACCCATAACCCCTAAAACAAGTTTAAGAAATCGTTACAGAAAAAACAGGAGCTGGAAAGGTGGTTCAGCGGGTAAAGGCACAAGCAGAGAACTCACTTCCACAAGCTGCCTGATCTCTCTGCATGCCAACCATGCTGCACAAACACCCACGCATACACATACATAAAATGCACAAATACACGAATGCTGTAGAATAGTGTTATTCTTATGGAATATTTGTTTAATGTTGCAAAGATGTGTTACATTCTTTTATGTTACATTTGTTTAACTCTGTGAAGCTGTGTTACTTTGCCTGTTAAAACACCTTATTGGTAGCTGGGCGGTGGTGGAGCACGCCTTTAATCCCAGCAGTCGGGAGGCAGAGGCAGTCGGATCTCTGTGAGTTCGAGGCCAGCCGGGTCTACAAGAGCTAGTTCTAGGACAGGAACCAAAAAGCTACAGAGAAACCCTGTCTCGGGAAAAAAAAAAAAAAAAAAAAGAAAGAAAAAAAAAACCTTACCAATTGCAAGGCAGGAGAAAGAACAGGTGGGGCCGGCAGGCAGAGAGAGTAAAAGAGGAGGTGAAATCTGTGAAGAGATCAAGGAATGGCAAAGGAAGAGGAAGCCTCCCAGTCAGACACAGAATAAGAAGAAGAGATATACGGAAATAAAGAAAGGGAAAAGTCTAGAGAGAAAAGGTAGACAGGATAATTTAAATTAAGAAAAGCTGGCAAAACAAAAAAACACACAAGCCAAGCTAAGGCCAGGCATTCATAAGAAAGAATAAGACTCTGTATTTATTTGGGAGCTGGGTGGTCCCTTGAAAAGTAAGGAGCAAAAAGAGTAAAAACAAGCAGCACATGAAAAACATTCTTTAAAATATAAAGGCATCTTTGCTTTCGAAAGAAGACAATAAGCAAATGGCAATGTTCATTCTGAGGATGACTAGTCTAAAAGAGTTAGACATTAACCTTCTATACGCAATATAACGATGCAATGGTTACCTTACGGCTCTTCTCTTTGAATGTCTGAGTTTATATCCAGATTCTAGGCAGGTGCAGTGGCACAAACCTTTACTACCAGGACTCAGGAGGCAGATCTCTTAAAATGAGGCTAGCACAGTCTGCACAGTGAGTTCAGGACAGTCACGGCCAAACAGACCATGACTCAAAGAAAAAAAAAAAACCTAGGTTGTAAGATCATCTATTGCTACTACAATAATGGTAGTCAGCCAGAGTAAATTAATACATCCAGTGTACACAGGAAGGCTGTCATATAATTAGTACTCTGAATTTATCAGTGCTTATCTTGTACAAGAAACCTTGGGAAGAGGATTGACTGCAAAGTAAAACAGCTCTAGCAATGTACAACGTAGGGAGACAAAAGCAACTTAATATAAGACTATGAATTATGTAAGAGTAATCATTAATAGAAATGAAGATAAGAACCAGAGGAGAGGGTACAAATTTATAAACTAAAGGTTTCAGCAATAACCTTCCTCAGTAATTTTTCCTATCCCAGGCTGGCATCCAACTCCTATATAGACCAAGATGACCATGAGCAATCTGGTCTTAGTACTGCCTCCCTGGTGCTGGCACTACAGGTGGTCACAGCCATACAAGGTTAATACTTTGTGGCGATCACCCAAGGCCTCCTGCATGCGAGGCAAGAACTCATTCAACTGAGCTACACACCGAGCTCTCCCCAATACACTGTTAGGAGAGCTGCTCACCAGACAGCTAGTGGACTTGGTAGTGGGCAATTTGTCTTTCAGTCTTGAAGGTGAACAAGTCATTTCAACCTTGTTTAGTGTCTACAAACTGAAGATGAAAATTAGCACAGAGCCTTACTGAATGTCTAAAAGGACAAGAAGGGAGATACAATATTGATGGAAAACTGAAAATTCTAGACCAGTAATTTCATGATGTAGCATACATAACACTGGAATTCTGGCTTCAAAAATCACAGTAAACTTGAGATAAATATGGCAATTTTAACATACAATTGAAGTACTAAAGGCTACTGGAAAGGTTCACTAACAAAATGAGGCTAACATATTTGACAAATTCTCATAATTTGAATATTTTCCTTTAAAAATATAAACTATGTCAAATTAGCATATGTCTATATTTATATTTAACCTATATTGCATATGTCATCATGACTATTCAAATTTTCAATTTTTTCTTTATGATTATATAAAAGAGTCTATCAAAATCTTTCAACCTAAAGAAACTCACTCAAAGGCAATCTAAACTTCAATAGTGAGATTTAAACTCAACAGCCTTATCCAAACAAGCTACTGACATTTTACACTTGACCCAGTAACTTATAAATGATAGACAATTAATATATATTAAACTTACTTGAAGAGAACCCAGATCCAATTTTCCAGCACTGCAACTATGCTATCTCCATCCAAAGTGAGTAGAAACCAAGGTTACGGGAAAGGTTGTAGAATTAGAGGAAGGGAACAGTGTGAGTGTTCCTGGAAACCATTCATTAGAATTCCCAAAATATACTCACTGATAATTAACATCATCTTAGCTTGAGATTCTTATTCCAAAGCATGCTGTCAACCATTTCATCCGAGTGGTACAACCTGTAAATATTTTTATGGCCCACCTGACAGTATTTCAGTAGATCTAACCCTAACATCTTTTAAAAATAAAGTTTATAAGTTAAAATATATTTCCTAGAGATTACACTTTCATTCATTAGGTTTGGTCCACTGACTTAAGAACTAGACAATGTCTGAAATTTGAACATGGGGGGGGGGGCAATCAGGAAAATAGTATTCTAGAAAAGTTTCCTAAGGTGGAATATCTACAGGACTCACATGTACTTTGGAAAGATTCAGGAATACATCAAAATGCTGGAAAAAAATCCAACTTTGGAAAAACTGCACCCTCCCCTTCTGCTACAAAAGGCTAATCCCAATCACTGCAATAGCTGTTGCTGTGGTAGGGGGTTCAGTACATTACATGCATGAGTCTGAGCTAAGTCCCTAGCACCAAAAAAGTAAAGAAAATGTCACCTACACGTGTAAAAGACTAATTATTATGGTATGATTTTCATTCATTTTGATGATATACTCAAGCCCAGAGCTATTTTGTCAATGCACAGTTTCTAACTACTTAATTACTGTTGTTTTATTTCAGTTGAGCAAAGTAGATTTTGAGATAATTTGCTTGGACTAGAACAGATAATTTGAAAGAGATGCTTCAAAAAGAAGTATAAGCTTTTCTTCCCAGGATAAATTATTGGACTCTTTGCACAAGTATATTATTCATATTTTATATAATCAGTAACACTATACTAAGCATCTCTAAAATGTTACTTTTTGGTTTGTTTTTATTTTTCAGAAGCACTTTAGTAAGACCCATTTTTAAGATATCCAATAAGCCATGACTACTACTAATTGCTGCCACTTGGAGGTTCAGAGATTGTAAGCTTTCACTAAATAAATTCCAATACCACCTATGGTTTCTAAGACACACAGTTACCCACATCTCAAGTAGGATTTATTTGATGGACTGCAATAAGTTCTCACAACATTGGCTGTAACTCGGGTAGAAATAGCAAATATCCACATTAGTCTGGAGTCCAGAGAGGTTATTTCAGCTAAAATACGTCAATCCTCACGTCGGCAATCACTTAGAGACGATCAGCGTTGTGCTGGGAAGGGATTCTGCAGCGACTTCCAGCTGATGCGCAGCGCTCAATGCTTCAGATGGTTAGGCAAATTCAGTTCCCTTTTGTTCAACAACGCCTCATCTCCACTACCTAAAACCTGGTCTCCAGTTCCACTATCCAATGTCTGCTTTACATTAGGTCTTCCTTCAGTGCTATTACACAAGGTGACTACATTATAAAAGGCCTCCAGATCACTCTGTTCAAATGTAACCGCTGGTTTCAGTGATGTTCCGGGAGCAAGGAAACCTCCTCCAATAATTCTCAGGTTGATAAATTTGATTTTCCAATTATTTTCCACAAAAGGGCTACGGATAAGTCCAAAGATTTGCTCAAATATGCCCAAACAAGTATTTCCTCTGTGGACAGTCCCTGCAACTCCAACCATAACTAATCCATGAGGAGAAGAAGCACATTTTAGTCCTTGAGAATCGAGGTTGGGACTTAGAAAAAGAAATTCCTCTTTCACTAAAGACAGTAAACGAAGGCTCACGATTTCTGCTCCATGGTAGTCTATCACGTTTTGTTCTGAGGTACTATAATAAAACCTAAGCTTGACATCATGCCAGAAGTGCTGCGGGCCCCATTCGTCCTGAGGTGGCCCCATAAAAGGATTCTGAGAATTAAGAAGTTCAAAGAACCAGTGACAGAATTCTTCTCCTAAGCGACGGAAATCAATCTTTTCAGTTTTTTTATCTTCTTTTGCCTGCTGGTTAAGACAAACACAAAGTGAAGTGTGAGTTTACCTCTCACAGCCAAGTCTCCACAACCCTAACTAGTGCGAGCACACTGGTTAGGGCAGAGGAACTGGAGAAACAAGCACAAGCGAGTGAAGGGTTACCTCTCACAGCCAAGTCTCTACAAACCCGTTTCCTAGCTAAATGCGAACATACCAGTTACAGCAAAGGGAACTGAACCATATCATACACAGAAAAATTTCTTTCATAAAGGAAAAAAATATTTTAAATTTAAATTTTGGCTCAGTAAAATTTAACAAGGCCACAGCTGGGTTCAGTGGCACACAGCTACAATGCCAGCTGCTCAGGAAGCTGAGGTAGAAGGATGGCTTGAACACAGGAATCCAAGAGCAGTCCCAGCATTCTCTCATTCGTTCATTCTCATTCTCTCCCTCTCCTTTCCCCTCCCCACCCCCTCTCATTTCCTTATCTCCCATATGTTGGGGATCAAACCTGACAGAGACCCGAGATCTTTTGTGTTTTCCCTTCCTCTAAGAAAGGTCTTACTCTGTCCAACACTGACCTGGAGTATGCAATCAAGTCTCCTTCCTGCAAGTGACAGTCCTCCTAGTCTGTCTCCTCAAAACCAATGATAACACAGTAAGATAGGAATGTCATATGCAAGTCTCCCTCCTGCAAGTGACAGTCCTCCTAGTCTGTCTCCTCAAAACCAATGATAACACAGTAAGATAGGAATGTCATATGCAGTTTCCATGATTTGGTCTTAGAAAAAGTTTTAAAAAAATCAAAAATGAACAAAACCCTTTAAAATATCAATGTCAGCATAAACAGTCAATGATAATGGTTTGTGTATAATTTTCCCTTGACTGTACACATATCTCAAAATTTAAAACAAATTGCTTCAAATGGATTCTTTATTGACTAAACTAAACGTCAATAAAGGTGATTATGAAAATAAGACACTGCAATAATTATTAAAACTCATTTTGCATCTCTGTGAGTTCGAGACCAGCCTGGTCTACAGAGCTAGTTCCAGGACAGGCTCCAAAGCCACAGAGAAACCCTGTCTCGAAAAACCAAAAAAAAAAAAAAAAAAAACTCATTTTGCATTTTTCTAACTATTGAAAAGTAAGCTCTTGGTATCTGCTCTAACATAAAATAACAATTTCTTTTTTTAATCAGGAGAGGTTTGTCACAATTTTTTTTTAAAAAAAAAATTCCCCTCTACGTTCTTTAAAGAAATAATTCTAAAGGTAACTGAAATGGGTAATTTTCCATGACTGGAATTTATACTATTATTTTTTTAATTAAAAGTGAATATTAGTATAAAAACATGCTATATAAACAACTTCATACATCTATGTATGCCAGAATATAGTACTCACCAAGAATAAGATATTATATCTTATTCTATACTAATGGAGTACCTGCTATTCAATATATTTAACAAAGAATATAATATTTAAGTACATTTCCCAGTCTTCGCAATAAGCTTGATAACATTGCTATGAGCATTTTTTTCTCCTTTCTGTATATTAAGCAAACGAGACCTTAAAACATCATTTCCTAAGTAGTACTATGAAAGTATAGTAACTACCCAGAGTTCAATCTATCAACATTAAGCAATCAGTATCTAAGGCACACACAAACTAGAGCAGCCAGGATCAACTGAAGAAAAGTGGAAATCATTTTTTGACGCTTCCTAAATAAAATTTTGACATGACTACCAAAGGCAGTAGTATTACAAAATGGCAAAGGAAATTGACGATTAGCTTTCTTTTAAAGTACAAAACCATGAGAAGTAGAACTAAAATGAAATGATTCTTATGTTTCTAAACATACACTAGCTCTCATCTGTGGGAAGAGGACTATACTCCCAAGCCCCCCACACCCAATCCAATAGATTCCATGCACACCTCATCTGAGAAGGATCCGGTGTCTAAGTGGCTTCAGCGGTCTTGAAGAACATAAAGGAGGTAATGACTAGATAACACATACTCGCCTCAGTTCTATGATTATTTGCACAGTTTCAGACAGAACAGGGATTCAGAGCAGAAGTACAAATCTAGTGTACCTGTTGAAAGAGCTGGATATCCTCTCTCTTTGTAACTGATTCTGCTGTCTCCTTCAGTTTTGGTGACTGTTTTTTCCAGTAACCTTTTGCATACTGAATAAGATTGTGTTTTTCAGTAGTTGGAGGTACAATCACCCCTTGTGTTGCCAAATACCTAAATATGACTTCTCGGTGGACTTTTCTGCGCTTCAGAAGTTCTTCTACATTTTGGCTATATACTAATATTGCATGAATAGCACCTAGAAAAAAATAACAGTAATTAACAGACAATCACAAGGCATTTGTAAATTTGCCCAACATCAGCAAAAACTCTACTAAAAAATATTTAAGGTCTTGTGATACCTGCTATTGCATAAGACAGCTACGGCTTTGAAAAGAGAGACATGGCTTATCCATTTATTTCCTTTTCAAATCGTTCACACTTTAAACCTACTTTATCTTACTGGTGGTGGTAATGGTGGCAAAGACTTTAGTCCCAGCACTAGGGAGACAGAGGCAGGCAGTTCTTAGAATTCCAAGCTAGGCTGGTCTACAAAGCCAAGTCCAGGACAGTCCGGGCTATATAATGAAATCCTGCCCCCCCACCAAAAAAAAAAAAATAAGAGTTGTTTTAATAAAAATATTTGACCCCAAACACCTAAAATCTATGAACCTGGAAAAAGTGATTGAAGTGACAATATTTGAGATGTCAAGGAATATTGTGAAACTCCTGATTCTACACATAATCAAAGTTGGTAAGTGGCAGAATCTGGAAGTTGTTTTTAAATTTAAAAAGTTGTGCTGAAAACACAGGCTAAAATCTATCTTTCAGACACATGACAGGTGCAAAACAGCAAAAATTAATTTTAAAAAATGTACATATACCTTCCAAAGACCTTATTCCACGGAACACACATCTTTGAAGCCCCAAGTTCAAACTTCCCTAATGCTATCCTCTTTTTCTACCCAGCTCAGGGTACCACTACATTCGAGTGTTTCTGTTTGTTCTTTTTTTAAAATTTTTTGAGGGGGGGGTGTTATTGTTATCCCTTTCTTCAGCAACATACACAAACAGTCTGTATTTAGTAAGGATATATTTTAAAAATTCAATGTACATATATATCTTTTGTGTATTACATACAGCTTTTTTTTTTTTTTTTTTTTTTTGGTTTTTCGAGACAGGGTTTCTCTGTGGTTTTGGAGCCTGTCCTGGAACTAGCTCTTGTAGACCAGGCTGGTCTCGAACTCACAGAGATCCGCCTGCTTCTGCCTCCCAAGTGCTGGGATTAAATACAACTTTTTTTAATTAAAATAAAAAAAAAGAACAACTTGTGATTTTGCTACTGCTCAACTTTAACTGTAGGACGAAGAGATTGAGCACTCCATGACATATATGGGTTAAAGCCACCGGCCTTTTGTTGGCTGCAACAGGGGATTTCCCTAAGAGACCCACAAGAGGTGTTTATGTTCTCCCTTTTCGGTGGAAAGAAAACAGCCAGAGCAGCAACCGCTCACTCCCCGGATGATAGAAACTTAAAACTAAATCCCACTCTGGGGCTTTCTGGAACTCCTGAAAAACGGCGGACTCGTATTCGGGCCATCGTGTCACCTGAACTGTACCCGGTCGGCCCCGGGACCGCGGCCGGAGCGGCGTCCCCGCGAGTTCGGGCCCCGGGCGGCCCAGCAGCGTCTCCGGCCCGCCCTTCCCCTCCGCCGGAGGCTGCCGCCCGCCGGCGCCGGCGCGCCTACCTTGGCGGTCCACAGGCTGCACCAGGCGGTTGGTGACGGTGTCGCACAGGGCCATGATCTCGTCATTGTCCATAAGGCCGAGCAGGTTGCGGCAGCCCTCCATCTCCAGGTGGCTGAGCCCCGACATCTCGCCCCCGGGGAAGAGGGCAGAGGGCGACGCCACTAATGTCTCCCTCTCGGCCCGTGGGCCGGCGGCGCCTTGGCAACAGACACCGGAAGTGCCTTTCCAGTCGCTCTCGCCGGAAGCGTATCGGATATTCCAGTCCCCGCCCCCTCGGGTGGGGGTGGGGGGCGAAAGTGCTTTCTCAGAAAGTCCTCGAGGAAACACCAGGCATCCCGACTTATGGTTCCGGGCTGTCTGGGAGTAGCGTTCCACAGATCGCGCTTAAAAGAGGCCTCGTGACCATTCACCTTCCACTCGAGGGTTGGTTAGAAACGAAACTTTAAAGTCACCAGCACCGACTCCTCCGGAAGCGTTACTTAAGTGCAGCTCATGCGCGGGCAGCAGCGTGGGGCGGAGAGCGCAAGCGCGCTCCCGTCCTACCGCGGGGCTTGCAGGTGAACTCGCTCCTCCCTCCCCTCCCGTGGCCCGGAAGCGTTTGAATGTCTGTCTTGTGTGGGCCGATTTTGAGTTAGGTGAGCCTCGATATTCCTAGCTCCACAAGTGAAAATACACTTTTAAACACTATGCTTGGAAAATGTTTACAAAGAACTATAACTTGCTTAGCCGTGATCCCACGCTTTCCCTTTTGGATGACTTTATAGTCGAGCCCATGGAGGAGGTAGTGGAACCTGAGTTTGCAACTGGTTGATCACAGGTAAAACTGAAACAACCTGAGACCTCAGATTTGCATCAAGGTGCAGCTGAATCCTGACGCCTTTAGATTTGAATCAGTGGCTGGCATTTCCCACTGCAGTAATAGTCTGTGTATGTGAGAGATATATACACAGACGACACACCCACCTCGGGCAGAAAGTAATTTGTGTTGTGAGGATAAGCAGGAGAAACTGAATTTCGGTTAGACTTTTTCCTAAATACAAAACAATATTTGGAGCAGGATAATTTATTGTTGGAGAGGTTGAGTTCTGCATTGCAGGATGCTTAGTACCTTCGCTACATTTCCACAAGTAGTAGTGTGTCCTTCTCTAGCTGCTGCACGTGAACATACCTCCAGAGTACCAAATGTTCCCCGAGAAAGAAAATCATCCCCAGGTGAACCACCGATTCACTTTCCCTAGGGGTTTCTGAGATAGTGAAAAATACTTCTTGCATTGCACAGGACTAACCACTGTCCACTTCTGGGGTTTGAAATTTTGAAGTGTGGTAGTAAAACTAAGTATTTCAAGTTTTCCTTGACTTTGACTCAAGTTTTAATATCCACGCGTGGCTAGTGGCTACTGAATTGGATCATGCACATCTATAGATTTGTAGTCCATTCCGTAGACCTATATCTTTTATGTTTGACCTCTGACTTCAGTCCTTTTTATTTTCTAAATCCATTCGTGCAGATAAGTCACAAGGGTTGCTTTCTTGGACTTGCATTCCAGGTTTCTGCTTCAAAGCCTTTGTTCTCACTATGTTACCTGAGATGGCCTTCCCTTCAGATATCTCAACTGCTCATTTCCCCTACTATTTATTCAGGTCCCTGCTTCAAAATATTGCTAGGAAAGCCTCACTGCATTAGCCTATTCAAAGTCACCATCAACACCCTACTTATGTTTCCTACCCATTTTGCGTATCTCCAAAGTGTTTATATAATTTAGTATACTATATTGTTTATTGCTCTCATTCCACCCCCATCCCATTATAAGGTGAGCTCTGTGAGGCAAGCAATTTTTTTTAATTTTTTTATTGAGAAAAAGAAAAAAAATTCCGCCTCCTCCCAGCCTCCCATTTCCCTCCCCTCCTCTCACCCTTCTCCCCCTCCCCCCACTTCTCTCCTCCTCCCTCTCCAGTCCAAAGAGCAGTCAGGGTTCCCTGCCCTGTGAAAGTCCAAGGTCCTCCCCCTCCGTCCATGTCTAGGAAGGTGAACATCCAAACTGGCTAGGCTCCCACAAAGCCAGAACATGAAGTAGGATACCCCGTGCCATTGTCCTTGGCTTCTCATCAGACCACATTTTCTGCCATGTTCAGAGAGTCCGGTTTTATCCCATGCTTTTTCAGTCCCAGTCCAGCTGGCCTTGGTGAGCTCCCAATAGATGGGCCCCACTGTCTCAGTGGGTGGGTGCACCCCTCGTGGTCCTGACTTAATAGCCAAAACCTGGAAACAACCTAGATGTCCTTCAATGGAAGAATGGATGAAGAAAGTGTGGAATATATACACATTAGAGTACTACGCTGCGGTAAAAAACAATGACTTCTCGAATTTTGCATGTAAATGGATGGAAATAGAAAACACTATCCTGAGTGAGGTGACCCAGACCCAAAAAGATGAACATGGGATGTACTCACTCATAATTGGTTTCTAGCCATAAATAAAGGTCACGGAGTCTATAATTGGTGATCCTAAAGAAGCTAAATAAGGTGAACCCAAAGAAAAACATATAGATATCCTCCTGGGTATGGGAAGTATACAAAATTGCCGGGGAGAAATTTGGGATCTTGGGGGTGGGGGTGGGATGGGGGTAAGGGGAGATGGGGAGAGAAAAGTGAGAAGGGGAGGATGGGGGGAACTTGGGGAAACAGGATGATTGGGATAAAGGAAGATTGGATAGGGGAGCAGGGAAGCACAAATTTTAGTTAAGGGAGCCACCTTAGGGTTGGCAAGAGACTTGAACCTAGAGTGGCTGCCAGGAGCCCAAGGCGATGTCCCCAGTTAGTTCCTTGGGCAGCTGAGGATAGGGAACCTGAAATGACCCTATCCTATAGCCATACTGACGAATATCTTGCATATCACCATAGAACCTTCATCTGGTGATGGATGGAGATAGAGACAGAGACCCACACTGGAGCACCGGACTGAGCTTTCAAGGTCCCAATGAGGAGCAGAAGGAGGGAGAACATGGGCAAGCAATTTTTGTTTCATTACTTTTACAAAATCTGGCACATAATAGATAAGTTATTTTAACAGCATTTTTTAATAAATAAATACACCATGAATCCTGGAGGGTTTTCAATGAGGATGGAACGATCCAGCTTGTTTCAAACAGGGTGACTTTGAGTCGTGGTATGAAAGGTAGGCTGAAGTGAGTAAAGAGGAAAGAGAGCCCAGTTAGGAGGCTACTAATATTAGTCTGTGTGACAGAATATGGCAAGCTGAGGGCGAGTGGAACAGCCGGTAGTCTTGGCTAGCTGCAGGCTTTGGTTTGGGCCACCAGAGTTGCCATTTACTGAGAAAAAGAACACTTGGTAAAGTAGGTTTTAATGGAGAATATAAGAGGCAAGAGCTCAGACTTTCTAGAGCAAGTGATCATACCTAAACAAGAGTAAATCAAAGGAAGAAGGTTGGAACAGAGAGAGGGTCCTGAATTAATTGTGATCCAATAGAATAGTATGAAGGCAGGTAGAATTTTCAATATGACTATAAGGCCAGAGGCAGAATAGTAATCCTAACTAATTTAGCAAGAGCATAACAAGAAGGGCTTGGTGTCAGGTCCTTCAATTACTAAATTCTTATAACCTTGCACCAATAGTTGTCCCATTTTACAGAAATATAAAGTCAGTTGGATATTGTTTTTTAAATAGTTTATTAGTTATTTGAGCATTTTGTATTTTGACGACATTAACTCCCTTCCCGATACTTTCCCCAGATACATCGTTACTCCCCTACCTTGTGTCCTCATATTTTTGAGAACTGTCAAAATCAATTTGTGTTGCCAAGTATTTTTGGACATATGATCTTCAACTGGAACATGATAAACTTACCAGGGGCTAATTAAACTCTTAGAGAAAACTAACTTGCCCTCTCTGGGGGCTAACAATTGCTGTTCCTCAGCTAGAGCAGAACTGTATGCCTAGCTTTCCTGTCCGTGTTCTATTTGGCCTGGCTTGGCCTTGCACATGTCTTATGCATGTTGGGATTTCCTACTTGCTGCTGCCTGGCTGTGTCTAGAAGACAGTTTCCTTCTCTTCTGTTGCCTCTGGCTCTTGCAGTCTTTCCATCTCCTATTCTGAAGTGGTCGCTGAGCCTTTGGTGGGAGAATACTGAGTGCATGTGTGGCAGGGGCGGGGGGTGTGCTGAGGATTCAGTTTCTTATTCTCTACACCTTGCCCAATTTGGTGTCTCTGTGTTATTAACCATTTGCTGTAGAGATAGAATTGTCTCTGATGGTTGGGAGATGCATTAATCCATGGGTATAATGATAAGTCATTATATACACTTAGTGGTATATTACCACTTAAGTTTCCAGAATAAAACTACCATTCTAGAATTTGAGCACAATCTTACTTATCTACATACCCGTTTTAACTGTTTCTAATAACTATGAGCTGAATACTTTTTATAAGAGGTGTAAGACATACACATTGTAAAGAGACATCAAAGTATACTCAATATATTTTTTGAGAAGAAAATAAAATTTTCTCAGGGGTTAAGCCATTTCAGGTATCAGTTCTTACTATCTATTCACTAAGTTGTGGGAGAGTTTTTGAGGAGTTAAGAGTTTACCATATAGGGATATATGGTACACTATGTTGATTTTATTAGTTCCAAACCTTAGTTTGTGTAAGAGTTCCCCGAGATTTGTGATAGATATCTGTAGGACTAGGCCTCACCCAAATCTCCCAATTGCTTATTTCAGAGTCTTTCTCCCTAGATTTTATCGTCAGCTATGTTTCTCAGTCAGTAGGACCCATCCTTATGGGAGATGCCCCATGTACTTTATAGCCTGAGGACCTCTACACTACCTCAGAGACCACACCAGATCCTAGGCCAGTAAGCTATAGAGCCTACCTTCATGTACTTTGTGGAAGAGTTTCACTGTTGTTATGAACTGTTTTATTATACACATTAAATTGAGATAATTGTTACCAGAAAACTTTTTTTTCCAAAATTAAACCATACTTAAATGTGTCTACAATAAACTGCATGGCGTCAGACTCTAGAAGTTTGAACCAGCCTCGCTAAGTTGTGCTGAACCAAGTTTCCTTCTTAAATCTTGTGGTTTCTCTTTCTGCTAGCAGTAGAGCTTGAAGGGACCCTCCCCCCTCCACACATAATAGAAATAAATTGTTATTTAACCTAATATTTAACAAGCTTCCTTGTGATACTGTTGTTCTGCTACAGGGACCACACTTTTTAAGAATCATTAGAAGATATTAAACTGTCAACTATGTCCACTGGACTACAGCCTGGCCTTTAAATCGCTGATTCTCAGATAAGGTTGTCTCTGTTTGAACGTATCTTCATTCATGTTTGTACGGACCATGGCAGACTGGAAAAGTTTGATTATTCAGTTGGGTAACCCTTCTTCTTAGGCATCTGACAGTGCTCACCCTTGAATTATTAGAGGTGACACGTGGTGGGCACATGGTAAGACAGTAAAATGAAAAGCCATTTTTCTTCTGTATGTAGCTCTCAATGAAACGAACTGTTTTCTTTATGAAAATAACATTGAATGGCCATTTTAAAATGTGATATATAACCTGAACTTATGTCCTAGTTAAACACTGATTCTTCAAGCTAATATGGATTTTTTGCTGTTTGAATATAGCATGTTTGATTTGAGCATGAACACAAGTTCATACTAAGATATCATGAAGAACATTAATTATCAGATCATTAAATCATCCTTGACAGTATTAACTTTTGAAGGACTATGCTGGCTCCTGTGAGCTTGTTCCAGCACAGCATGGCTCCTCCTCATTCCCACTTCTTGGCACATACCTTTTCTGCAGGCTGCCTCTGCTTTTCTAACCCAGCTGTGATGTAGACAGAGTTGGTCTTGTGCCTTTTCAGCTTTCCAGCACCCAACCTTGGGTTGAGTAAACTATGCTTATACATTATCTAGTGTTGAGTGTAATGGCAATACCAAAAGATGGAAAAATTATGAATGAAACTTAACTTGATTATAAGAGAACTTAGTACTATCTCCCCCAGATTCTTCCAGTTCCAAGAAAGAAAAATGGAAAGTTACCTAAGCAACAACTTGTTTAAATATCATAATAGATTCATTGTTCTGAAAACAGATCACGTTTAGTCCAAGATTATATGTCCTTCAGTCAGAAAATTCTGCACTTCAGTGCTAGAATATTTCATGAACATTTTCATGTGTCAAACTGTTGTTTGTAATGTATGCAAATCCCTTTAACGCATCTATTCATTCATTTGCAGTGCTACCTCATTACTTTAAAAGATTTTCTACTGGCCAGGCGATGGTGGCGCACGCCTTTAATCCCAGCACTCGGGAGGCAGAGGCAGGCGGATCTCTGTGAGTTCGAGAACAGCCTGGTCTTCAAGAGCTAGTTCCAGGACAGGCTCCAAAGCCACAAGAAACCCTGTATCAAAAAACCAAAAACATAAAAAATTAAAAAAAAGATTTTCTACTTATATACCATTTTCCAAATTTTTAAGTTATAGCTAATTGGACAGGGTTATTTTGGGATTTTTGTTGTTTTTTTGTTCCTGTTACTGAACTAAAAGTGGAGCCCTTATGTTCAAGGTCACTTTTGGAATAAAATAATAACTTTCATGATTTTGTTAAAAAAAATATTGGCATTAAAAACCAGGGCCTCAAGCATGCCAAACATGCTTTTCACTGCTGAATCATACCTCTAATCCTTTTTAAAATAAGGATGAAAATCATGAGCATGACAGGGAATAAGGTGTATCCCAGGGAATAAGCTGTACCCTGACATCCAGTGACTCCCTCATTTAAGGTACAGGAAGCACTTCATCCTTGAAGGCACTAATGTTGACATATGCATTAGAGCACTACTCAGCAGTAAAAAACAATGACATCTTGAATTTTGCATGCAAATGGATGGAAATAGAAAACACTATCCTGAGTGAGATAACCTAGACCCAAAAAGATGAATATGGTATGTACTCACACATTTGTGGACTCTAGCCATAAACCAAGGACATTAAGCCTATAGTTCACAAGCCTAGAGAAGCCAAATAACAAGGTGAACCGAAAGAAAAACATATATAGATCCCTCTGGAAATTGGAAGCAAACAAGATTGCCAGGCAAAAGTTGTGAGCATGGGGGTGGGGGCAGGGGTGGGAGTGAGGTTGGGGAAAGGGGAGGGAAGGGAGAAGGAAAGGACTGGCAAGAGCTTGGGGGAGTGGGAGGGTGGAGATGGAGGAAGGGCGGATATTGGAGCAGGGAAGAAGATACCTACATTAAGGGAGCCATTTTAGGGTTGGCAAGAGACTTGGCTCTAGAGGGGATCCCAGGTGTCCACGGAGATGTCCACAGCTAGGTCCTCTGGGCAGCAGAGCAGAGGGTGCCTGAACTGGCCTTGCCCCACTATCACACTGATGATTATCTCGAATATCACCATAGAATCTTCGTCCAGCAATGGATGGAGATAGAGACAGAGACCCTCATCAGAGCAACGGACTGAGCTCCCAAAGTCCACTTGGAGGGTAGAAGGAGGGAGAAGATGAGCGAGGAAGTCGGGACCAGAAGGGGTTGGTCCACCAACTGAGGCAGTGTGCCTGTTCTAATGGGAGCTCACCAAATCCAGATGGACCGGGTCTGAACAAGTATGTGATCAAACCGGACTCTGATTGTGGCTGACAATGGGGGCTGAGAAGCCATTGATAAAGGCACTGGGGCTTGTTTTTACCACATGTTCTGGCTCTTTGGTACCCTAGTCTATATGGATGCACAGCTCCCTAGGCCTGGATGTAAGGGGGGAGGGCCTTGGACTTCCCACAGGGCAGGGTTCCCAGCCCTCTCTCAAGCAAGGAGGGGAAGGGAGGATATGGGTAGGGGAGGGGGAAGGGATTGGGAGGAGGGAAGGAAGTGTAAATATTTGAATGGAGAAAATAAAATAAAATGTTGACATATGACATTGCCTGGCATCTGCTGAGCGCTGATACTTCTTTTAGCCCCAAGTCTACAGTCTTTAGTTATCCTTTACTAAAGTCTACTGAAGTAACTTCAATAGCCATCATTTTATGTGAGTGATGTTTGTCTGTGAATATGTTTATGTGCACCATGTGTATGTATGCCTGGTGCCCATGGAAGACAGAAAAGGGTTTTAAACCCCCTGGAACTGTTGTGAGCTGTCATGTGATGCTATGAACTGACCCAGGTCCTTTAGAGAGCAGTAAGCACTCTAAACCTCCGAATCACCTTTTCAGCTCCATGAACTGTTACCCCCATCCAGCTTTAAAATGTAAATAAAACCCTACTTCCAGCATTTTCTATGAGGTTTCAAAAATTTTTCAATAACCTGAATGTGATACATTAACTGAAATATTTCACTTTTAGGAGACATAAAAATTTCTTTCATATAGGCTGAATTCTTCTTGAAATCAGTATACTACATAAAACTGAACACTTGCATTATCAACAAGGACAATGTTTTATTGAACAAATCTATGTACAATACAAAAAGTTTCTTGAAATGAGACTCTATTGTTGATTTATTGCAGTTCAATGGCTCAGTTTTAATTTGTACTTTTATAAAATGCAACGTAAAATAATTTAATATTCAACAAGGAAGCACAAATTTCCCTTCTTGCTGAATCTGTAATATCTTTCACATAATAACAATTCCAAAATGCATATGCAGCATTTGCTCATTCTGAAAAGGTGTTTGACAGTACCAAATAAATTAAAAAATAAACACTATCATCCCTTTTAGGCTTTTCATTCATACAACATTAAACCAAACATGGAATTACAGCTAAACGTTCAGTGTGATTTGAAAAGAATCACAAGATCAATGTTATAAATTATGTATTCATTATATATTGGTGGTTTTTAAAAAATGAATATGGCTAGTGCCCAAAGTACCAGTGTCCTTGTCCATGGAGACTCCCTCCTGTGCGTCTTCTGTGTCTAGCAGCAAGGGTTCAGGTATGCACTTTTCCTGACCTCACTGACACATAGAAGAATTTTAAAACAAAGATTTGAAACGTGGTCCATGTATCAACATAAAAGTAGAAAAACAGAAAGAAGCTGGAAAAGAGTATAAGCAAGACAAAAGCTTCCCTTCTAAATCCCAAACGAGATCTGCTGCAAGTTCACACAAAAGCAAAGTGTTTCGGAGTAAAATCATAAAATGCACACATTCTTTCAAGAGGTAAAAGTGAGAAGTATATAAAGAGGTAAGAAAAATGTGGTCAAACAGAATGTTACATGACATTTTGATTTGCTTAAATATGAACCATTTTTATCTATATGAAAAATTTCTCCTAGCAACACAAGAGAAAACCTTTAAATTAAGCTTAAAGTCAAAATAGCAGATGGAATTTGTTTAAGACATCTTCAAACAAACTTCAAAACTCATGAAAATAACATTTTATGTATTTATATTTATCAGTGGTTACAGCTTGTAAAAAGTAAAGAAATGGTAAAATGTTATTAAGTGGAAAATGTACAAAGCAGAAATTATGTTTCAAAAAAACTTCATTGTGCAAATGAACCAGTTTCCAAACAATTTTTATTACAAGATATACTTTTAATATGAACTAAAGTCAATTATTACATTTTTTTAGTGTCAGGAAAGAAATATGGAAAACAGTTTGAGTTGAATTCAGTGGATTTAGAACTTTTGAGTTGTACTTGTCTATTTTCTGCATGTAAATTCCACAGCCTAATGTAGGCTATATAACAAAACTAAAACAAACTTAAATCTGATTGGAATGGACTAACGACCATCATTGCATAGTTGCAAATGCCCATGGTAAATAATAAAATATAGAACTTTAAAAAAAAATCCTCTGGTATAGCATTCCTGGAAAAAAAAATTTTAACATCTGGATGCCACCCTAAAAGTAATGTCTCATTTTTATAACCTCATTCAAGTAGCCATAATGTTCCTAAAATCTGTGGTATGTGTGATGAGATTGTCTGATTTGTATAAAACCATGCTGGAATAACTGGAACACACTCAGTTGTCAGTGATATAAAGTGTGTCTAAAGAATTCACCTGTTTGTATTCTCTTTATCGCATTTCTGAGTAATATAGGAGTAGGTAGATAGATGTAAAATATCTAGAGGATTTTTTTAACCTGTAAAACATTTGTTTTAATAATTTAATAAGTTAAAATCTTTCTTAGGAAAATTAATGGTCACCAAAGACAATAATGCATTAATATATCCTATGTGTTCCTGTTGTGCAAATTTTGGTGTAAATATTTTCTTAAGTACAAAAATTATTTTGCAGGCCAAATTCATCATTGTTGAAGAAAGTACATTAGTATGGCTTACTTTGGAATTAATTCTCCTAACTCAATAAAGTAAACTGTTCATCTGATTCTTAACAGACATACTTTTAAGCCAATTGTTTTCATAGGATCATACTTAGATAACTCACACTAATGTCTAAAGGACTTTACTATGAATCATCAAGCAATGTCCTAATACTATGTACAGATAGAAATAGCCCAGTGTGCTTTTACCATTATTCACATTCAAGAATTTTCAATTCAGTGTTTTCCTTCAATTATCTACCATGTGATGGACTTAGATTCTTCTTGCATCCTCCCAAAGAAACTGATACTTTTCTTACTTTTCTACTTAACACTGCTGCATTTTAAATATAACGAACTGACTTTACAGAAGTGGTATGCTGAATGTTCTTATCAAGAGCTTAACCAAGCACTGTTTTTGTTTGGATTTTTATTTTTCAATTGTGGCATGCCATTCACTCAACTCTGACCTGCCTACTTAAGTCATCTGAAAACAAGTTACAATCTTTAGTAGATAGCATGGTGATAAATCAAGCTTCACTTCTATGTATCAGCTTCTAAATTATATCACAAACTATAGAGCAATGAATGGTTCTTTAAAATATGTTTGACCAGAGGGAAGACATAATGAATATGCATGATAAGAAAACAAATCAAATCCCATTTTCAGAATGTTTTACATTGTTTATTGTAAACCAGCTCCCCCTCCACCTTATTATAATGAATCAACTTTTTCCTTTCTTCAGTAAGGCCATAGCTGGTTTTTATTTCTGACTAGTTACCCAAATGTGTTTTCACATAAGCAAAACTGAACATGCTGCTATTAATCACCATAAACTTTTAAAAAGTGTGGTTTCATGGATAACTGGTACTTTGGGAGTTTTATAACTCTTTTGGAGTCTTAGCCGGCACATCTCCTCTGCAAGTTCATTCCAGAAAATGTGCCTTGTCTTTCCTTTAGTAATCCGAGACCACTCTAAAATTAAGGCCATCAGGGAAATAGCAAACTGGATGGTGCATTTTCTTGTAGTGTTTTTTTGTTTGTTTGTTTTACACTACAGCATCATCAAAAGATCTTTCTGAGACATTATCAGGCACCTGTAAAATAAAACATGTGTTAACACAAGTTTTATGGATTATAATAGAAAAGCAAAGCTTATGTTTCTGGTATCCATGTGTGCATGTGTTTTGTGGTGTACATGTATGTGTATGCATGGCTGTGTGTGAGCACATGTGTACAGGTACATGTGGAGACTGGAGGCTGATGTTGGGTTATCTTTCTTGATCATTTTCTACCTTATTTAAGTAGTTTCTCTCACTGGAATCCAAAGCTCACAGATTCTGCTAGTCTAGCTAGCCAGCTTGCTTGGTGATCTTAGCTGAGCCTCCTACATGTTAGAATTAGAGGCAAGGCATTAGGCCAGCCCAGCATTTACATGGGTGCTAGCAATTGGAAGTCTAGTCCTCAGCACTGCACATGAAATATTTTATCTGCTGAGCCATCTCCCCAGGCTCTTATATTTATGACACCAATTTAATTTCACTTGCTTCCTATTCTACCATGCTGATGAAATTTACTGTCTCTATTATATGAAAGTTGGAATGAAGAAAAGCCACTAGTAGTAGAAAGAGTACAGAATAGTAAGAAAAGCAGGAGAAAAGAGTGAAAAATCTTGAATCCCAGCTTCCAAAGTTCACAAGCCTATTCAAACTACCTGTGAGATTGTTGCTTAATCTAAAACAAGGATATTAATTTCATAAAATCATACTGGTTGTGGACTGAAAGGAAATATGTGAAATAGTGCTTTATCATCTGGGCTACATGGATGTTAGATGTTTATGGTCCTAGCAGTACAAAGATACATTTTGGCTACATTGATCATGCCTTGCTATCTCTATAGACAGAGCTACTGAAAAGAGAAGACTTACTTTCATCATCTGAATCAAATCCAAAGAGTGTCTGACATTTCTTTTGTGCAAGGTGAGCCTCAAGTGCTTCTGCATTACAGTAGGTGGTCAGGCATTTGCCACATCGTAATCTTTCCACTGGTTTTTTACATATGTTATCTTGATCAGAACAAGCATCTACTCGATCAGTCAGAAATTTTCTGCGTTTTGGCATACTAAGGTATCGTTCATCAAGGTAACTGGGAGGCAAAGGTCTAACGTATGGCTTTGTTAAAATTAAGCCATATGAAGTATGTTCACTTGAAAGATTTGGTTTAGATGGTGCCTGAGATACTGACAGGGCACTGTGTTCTTGTGATACAACATTGGTTAAAACAGAACCATTTTCTGTCCTGTTTCTGTTTATATCTGATTTCAGAGAAGGATCTGACGCAACTAACAGTGTTTGCTCTATTTCACTGTGTCCATTGACTAAGTCACTGGTACTATGACTATTTTCAGGATTTGGCTCTATGGCAGGCATCTTTTGGTCTATCAAGCTTATATTTGAAACAATATCATCAGAATGTTCATTTCCATTCTGAAATAAATTGTCTGTTTTCTTTTCCATAGTGTCTATATATGTCTTTGGTTCTGTAGAATCTTTCCTTGATTTACTAGTAGAAACTGGCTGATAAACCACTTGGTTCTCATCACAAGAAGAAGGGTCTATTTCCTGATGATTAAGAACTGCTTCACTCAGTTGTACAGATGATTCTGGTGTTTTGCTTAAGTAATGCTGGGCTTCATGTTCATATAACAGAGGAAGATCTTCAAAAAGCTCATGGCATTCTGGAAAACTACACTGAGCTTGAAATATCCGGTGACTTTTTGTATGCTGCGCAAGCTGGAATGGCAGCTTAAATGACTCATTACAATTAAAATGCAAACAAAAGTACACATTTGGATAGCTGTGTCTATTAAGGTGATCTATAAAATGTTGAGAATCTTCAAACTGCCTTTGGCAAAATTTGCATTTTCCTTTGCTCCACTTCATTACTGTTTGCCGCACATTTAAATCAGTTGGATGTACAGTCCTTGCATGCATATTTAGGAATCCAATTCTTTTAAATATCCTTACACAGCCAATAGCAGGGCACTTGAAATTACCTTCTTGGTCTGTAGCATATACATCTTTTGGATGGCAAACAGTTCCATTGATTTTATGAAGTACTGATGTTTCTTGATTCAGGTCATAATCATCTTCACAATCATCTTCATTCTCTTCCTCTTCATAGTCATCATCACATTGAGGTAAAGACTCTGAGATATTATTGAAAGAAGTGTCTGGTTTGCCATTTTCAATAGCATTCTCTGCTACACCAATAGGAATTTTAATAAATTCAGCCATGTGTTCACGGACGACCTCTTTGTTTCCATCAGTGGAAGCAGTCAATGTCTCTATTTCCAAACCCTTAGTATTTGAATTCCCATTTTCAAAAGAAATGGAAGTTTTAGAACAATTTATTTCTTCCAGAGTGATGACTTCTGGATCATCCTGTTGTGCTGTAGCAATCTGTTGCCTCTGGATCTTCTTAACATGGTTCTTTAAATGCTTCTGCATAAGTCCTCTGTTCCTAAATTTTCTACCACAGATCACACATGAAAAACTGCCTTTTTTCTGATGAGCCTGAGCATGCCTTACAATGTGGCCACCAAGGAATTCCTTGTTACATAACATGCACCGATGCCTTGGGACACTGTGATCCACTTTGGAAGAACTAAGAGCACTGAGGGTTCTCTTTGCATTCACATGGCCTTTAGGCGGCACTCCAGACACGTCATCAGGATCCGTCTCTCCAGTGCTCTGATCAGCGAGTGTGTCAAGCCCTTCACCCACACTCTGCTGTTCCACTGTCTTTTTTAGACTACCTGCAGGATTTTCCAGTGTATTTTCATTCAGAAGTCTCACTGCTGTTTTATCACGCAGTAATGCCACACAGTTTTTCTTAATCATTACAAAGTTCCAAAACTCAGGATCAAAAAATAATCCTTTTTTCAAAATAGGAAGTAATTCAAAACGAACACGATTTTGAACAGTACTTGTACCTTCACTATACTCTTCATCAGGACGTCTGTAAAGCTCTTCAACAGTGTGGTAGGCCTCTACGGAACGCTCGAGAAAAAACACTGACAGAGCACAAACCCTGACGATTTCTAGATCATTTGGCAAAAAATGTGCAATGGTCTTATAAATAAGACATTTAGTTTCAGGATCATCATGAAGATCAAGCTGAAGGGCACAACCACATATTTCAACACAAATTTGTAAGCCTTCTTCTTCAACCTAGAAAAACAAAAATAGTTCTACTAAATATAACTTAAAAATCATTATTCAAACGGCTTTCATGTTTAAATACAACTCCAAAAGGAAAGCTTTATGAAACAGTGTTCCGAAGTATGGGAAAGATTTCTAGTGTACATCTCTTCAATAATTATGTTTTTTACCCTGATGTAGCACATATCTTTTATTAAATGGTAATAACCTGATAGGGTTTTATATTTAATTTTCAAGAGTGACAAGACCAATAACCACAATATAAAATACTTACAAACTTTATTTAGACTTTCTTTCAATTCTGGGCTCATTTGGAGGATCATTCTCATTCTCTGACAGAAAGGTCAATGCATACTATTTCAAATAGATGCTGAGAAGTAATTAAATTATTTTTTAATACCTGTGCAAATTTTGTCATTCTAAATAGTACTCTTAATATTGGTATATTATTGTTATTATTATACAGACTAGGCAATTTCTTCATATTTTTACAAATATGAAAGGGGCATCATACAAATCTAATAAAGTAGAATAATAAGCCTACTAGAAATTGTATGAAAATAAGTCAACCTTTACTTCTGCTAATGATAATTATATTAGCTTTCAATACAGAATATTTTGTTATCTACTGCAGTCAAGTTTATTCCTGTAATGGTTAAAATAATGAATACTTATTTAAATAAGCCAAGAAATCACAATGTATTTATATTATAAGGTATCTGTGTATGTTGCATGTCATACTGCCTACATATGGTTATGTATTAAAGGAAAGAGTAACCATTTGTAAATCTTCTTAGTCTCTTATATTCTGGTAATCCCACTTAACTACATACAGGTTTACCATCAACTAAGATTTTTCTGAGACAGTTAAGGGGTATTATCAGATCATTTGTAAATTAATGTTCAAAACCAGAACTTATTATGGTAAAAATGATAAATTTGCTTAAGTCGTAAGAAAAGCATTACATATGGAAGCAATTGTTGTCAAATTAAGTAACAATAAACTGGCTTTCCCCTCTTTATTTCATGTACCATGCTGAATGTTTGAAGCTGGATAGAAAAGATTGTGGCATACAGAGAATGCAGCCTTAAAAATCTAAAAACTAAAAGGATAAATATCATATGTACCTCATCTTTAATGATTTTCATGAAAGGAAATATGACTCTCACATTAGTTGCTGTTCTTAAAAGTTGGTAACATTGATCTACAAACACTTGTTTTGAAGGATTAGATTTAAGCTGTAGTTTACTCCATATGAAAATCAACTCCCTGCAAATGAGAAAAAGACATACATCAAAAAATAGTTTATTCAAGGATAGACATTAGTTCCTTTCCCCGATTCTAGACGGTCCTATTTAGAATATACGTAAAGTAGTTATAAAAGTGCAAGCTACATGTCCTACCTTTGAGATTAACAGAAGTTAAAAGAGAAAAATAAAAAATTATAATTTTGAATTGGTAGTAATGATTTCCAACAAAATGCTGGCACGCCTAAGAAATATATAGTATTGAGTCAATACAGTTCTAATTTTAATGTACTGATACTGATGTTATAACTTTAAAACACACACTTGGACCTTTAGTGTACTACTGTCAGAACACCACCCAAGAATGGAGTCTTGTGACCTCAGTTTCTACAAAAACATAAAATTGTTCTGGGAATGTCTTTTTGTGTCCCTCCCATGTGTAGTGAATAGGAAAGAGTTTACTTCGGATTAATCGGCTACTGTTATTTGCTTATATGCTACTATGGAAAAACATGTTTTGACACGTGTGACTTGCCCCTGTGATTGTAATCTTATTCATGTGACTCTTCTTAACCCTCAGAGTATAAAATGTCGGATGTTCTGAATAAAACTGGGGGTTGCTTGAGGCTTTAGTCCAACTCATTTATTGGATTCATTCTCCCAGGTTCCAGTGCCAACTACAGCAATAATTCTGCTAAAATACTAAAAGTAATTTTAAAATTTAAGCATATTCTAGTACAAATTGTATCCTTTAGATCATCTTTAGATTATGTACTTTTCTGCAATATTTTTTAACAGACAAACTATAGAGCACTTAAAGCATTTCACAGAAATGATTTTCTAATACATGGCCAAGGATGAACAAAAGACAAATAGGCAGGAGAATCTGAGGTAAAGGCAATGTATAAGGATTTAACTCATATTAGCATTCTTTAAAATCTGCCCTAATAGTTATACAAAGCACTGTAATTTGAAACTACTAAACTAATTGGTGGAGAGTTTCCCTGTTTTCAAATGTTATTTACTGTGTATGTCTTGTGAGCACAGAACATGCAAGCAGACTTGGGCTCACCAAGCACAGGGCTCCTTTCTACATAAGAGGGTGTTATCCTGTAAGTAAGACCACGTAAATGTTAATTCCACTAGAAAAAATGTAACAAATCTGGTATCAAAAAATTCTTTGGGTCAAAACAGAATAACAAACATTTTGCAGTTAAAAATTCATTACTCCATTATTCTGTATTATGAATTTTTAAAAATGACTACTACTACTCTAGGAAGAAGTAACATTGTGTTTGCTACTCAGAGATTTTGGTTTCAAATCTCCTGAAGCACCGAATTGTGAGATGTTGGATGGGCTTGTTTATGAATCATATTTCCCAGCTACTAATGCATGTAAATCTCCTCAGTAACAATGTATGATGAAGATAATAACTGATGTTTAAAAAAATAAAAATATCCAATGTCCACTTACCTTTATTATTTAAAGACATCCCTAGTGAACTGCCTGGTATGTACTGAAGTTTCATAGTTACTAGCTTCCTACATACATTCAATATAACCTTCAAGATACCAAGAAATAACATTTGTTCAATAAATTTGTATTAGCTGATAATCTGGGGTATTTCATTTTATTTTATTTTATTTATTTATTTATTTTTTGGTTTTTCGAGACAGGGTTTCTCTGTGGCTTTGGAGCCTGTCCTGGAACTAGCTCTGTAGACCAGGCTGGTCTCGAACTCACAGAGATCTGCCTGCCTCTGCCTCCCGAGTGCTGGGATTAAAGGCGTGCACCACCATCGCCCGGCTCATTTTATTTTTATTCTGTTACTATTGTTTCACAGATGCCAAGCAACTAACTATTCTATAATTAAGCTATTGCCTCATCCAGATAATCTGGCAACTTTATATTCCTAAATGCTGAAACTTCTTGAGGAATTTAGTAAGATAAAGTATATACATGAAATGAAATTAAAGATGATGGTAAACATTTTAAATAAAGTGTTTTAATAAAATGGAGATTAAAAAAGAAAGCATGCAGATTAATTTGAATTATATTTAAAAGTATATATGGCTTAACTCTGCAACAGATTTTTAAGACAAAATGATAGCTAGAAACCAGAAAAACAAAAAAAGAGAAAGAAAAGGATAAATGATCCATTTAGTATTTTATAAAAGAACTTATTACAAATAAATACATAGTTATTTCCCAACTTATTCCAAGATAATATGAGATTTTTAAATGAACATTCATTGAACACAAAAGATTTGGTTTTTAATTCTTAGGTGATAAAAGTTTAATTTCCCTTTTGTCTTTATAAAATCAGGAGAGGGGTGGTCAGACTTGGTAAACAAAATTCCTGTCCTTGCCCCCCCCCCCGCCTCGAAAAGGGCCTGGAGAGATGGTTTGGTGGTTAAGAGCTTGTACTGCTGTTGTAGAGAACTCTAATTTAGTTCCTACCACCCATGGTTCATGGCTCACAAACACTAGTCAACTCCAGCTCCAGAGGATATGATGCCATCTTCTGGTCTCCAAGGGCATCTGCACTCACATGTACATGCCCACATACATACAAACACAGTTGAAAAAATAATAAAACTAAACCTTTTTATTTTAAATAGTTAAATACTTTCATACAACCGTAAGGAAAATATTAGTGCAAACTCCACTAATCAATCCTCCTTCTGTTCATCATTTCCTCATTTCATCTTCTGCATGAGAAACACTTACCATATGTAATACATGTCCCCGTTCTGGAGCTGTGGAATAAGAAAGGATTCACAGAGTTGCAAGGCTAGCAAAGTCTTTCCTTCCTTTTCAGTGTTACAGATGATATCAATCCCACTCTTGCAGTCAGTTTTCAATAAATGCTATAACAAGAAAAGAAGAATCAGTTCCTGCCATTAACAATGTATAAAAATCTAGTTGCAGTAACTGTTCAAATTCTTGCAAGTACTGGTAGATTTCTAGTTTCTTTTAGAATTATACACTATAGCAATTTCATGGTCTCACATGGTCTAGCACATGTGTTTCATCACTGCCTATAGGTAAGATTAAGATTAGGAAATAATTCCTTCTTTTATTGTGAAAAGCAAAATAAACATAAGCATTTAGCTTCTTAGCACTTTAAGAGGAAAAAACATGTTTCTTAGTTTCTGTCGTATCATACCAAAAATTTAGTAAGTATATTGTATTAATTCAATTAGTTATTATCAGATTCTGACTAATTCACATGAGCTTGAAGAATGGTCACCAGAAAACACATTTAGATAATGTGATCTCTAAATCTTCGGTATTACTGCACATGAAATGCAGTAACAATGGGCTTTTGTTTTAATTTTAGTAAGGTTAATAAAATGTAATAGGGAAAAAAAGGATACCTCCCGGAACAGCTGATCTTCTACAGGTGACATAAACAGACAGGTGAAGAGTGCTTGATGGAAGTACAAGTCTTTACCGATTTCTGGGTGATTTATACAAGATTTAATAAGAGCCATTGCTTCAGGGATGCGTTCACAGGCAATTAGGTATCTGGCACGCAGTTCAAAAAACAGTGGATTTTCAGAACTTAAGTATTTGTTCACTATATTAAAAAAGAAAACATTATTACTATTAGAAAGTATTCAGACTTTCTTGTTTAAAACTTTACAACTAAAACATCCTATCTAATTAACTGCTTAAGTAACATGTTCCATAGTAAAACTTTTTTTGAATAGTCACTTAATAAAGCTGTGTTAAAATGAGAATAAAACATCAAAACAGTACTCAAGAAACACTAGTTGATTTCTTCTTAGTCTAAAAAAGAGGGTAAAAACAGAATTAAAACTGTATAAAGGGGGAAAATCAAATGTCCTTCTTTTAGTTCATCAATACATTAAAATGTTTAAGTGTAAAATGCTCCTCCAGCCTGATTACACTCTTTATTCTTATATTCCCATATTCTCATTATAAAAGATTGAATGCTAAATTAGTACATTAAAACCACATTAAATCAGATTAACTGTAGAGAATGTAAGCTAAGTTAAAGAAAAATCTAATTCATGAATAATTAAATAGTAAATAAAATTAGGGCTAAGTTGTACCAAAGAGGTCTATTGATGTGTTCATGTATCCCCAAGGATAACTATTAACTTTTGTTTACTTTCATTTTACAAATACAAACACACTTAACTGTATAAGCTATTTAAGCCTAACAACAACCTTAGGACAAGTACTATGCTATTCATTTTAGAGATTAAATGACTTTTCCAATGACAAAGAAATTGTAAGTGGCAGAGAATGAAGTGGAACCATATTTTATGATTTTTAAATCTAAACATTTCACAGTTATTTAAGTTTCATCAAAAGCTACTAAAGTGTTTATGGACTATATTTTATTTTGACTTAAATATTTTACTTATACTTCAGTTTAAAATGTATAAGTAAATGCTGACTTGGAATTAATGCAAAAATAAATTAGTGTCTGAAATTCACCACAAGGATTATATCCAAAAGAGGAGTCATCTATATCAATGAGGCGGTAGTGAACCTTTGCCCAAAGTATTGAATGCTAGTTAGTTATAAAAGGAATGTTCATTATTTTAATGTGATCCCCACCTGAAGACCCATCAGCCTTCACACCAGCTAACCACAGGTCTAGCGCTTCCTCAAAGAAGCCTAAAAGCTCCCTTAAAAGCCTAATAAACTTTCTTGTCTCCTGCACTGTTCAAAAAAATATATAAAAAATATTGTTTTGTGTGTATTGTACTCAGGTTAAAAAACTAGTAAATGGAGATTATACTCAGATTAACAAACAAGTAACAGCAAGTTCCTTTCCCTTCTGCTTCTAGCATTTGTGGTTTCATGTTGCTATCCTCTATCTTCTCTGGCCACATTTCCTAGTTTATTTTCATTATGCCCCTTAACTTTTCTATATTTTACTTTTTATATGTTTCCTCAATAAGCAAGCCTTTCTCCCAGTTCCAACTGTCTCCCTCTGATTTTCTCTAAGTGCTTGCCAAGATCCAAACAAGCAGCAGCTTCCCTTGCTCCCCTTGGGTTCTTCACAGTTAGCATTAAGCCCAGCATTATTGTCCCTTCGCCACACACTCCAACTCATAATCTGGTACAAATATCCCAACATGTTCATCACATGTTGGTGTAAACTGTTCCCAAGTTGGAGACCTTGTCTGTTCTCTTGGGCTTTCTTATAACTGTCCTTCATAAACTCCATGATTTCAAGATATTTTCTACATTTTTGTGCTTATGCACTATGGTTTATTCATACATCTTAAGTTTTGGTGATCCAACGTATTTTGGAACTCATATTTTAATACTATGGGAAACTAAAGAATTAACAAGTAGGAGTAGAAAAGTGACCTCCTCCTTCAGTAAGAAGCTGAGGCTCACAAGAGTCCACTGTGGATCTGTATGGCTAAGAAGGGTGTAAGTAATGAGAGGGTAAGACAAAATTTTATTAGTTTAGGAAATACTATCCTATTTGAAATTTAATTGATTCATTCATTCGTCATGTGATCATTCAACCAATATGTGTCAGTATTAAGTAATTGCTGTGCACTGGGTACTTGACTAACTATAGAATAAGATACAAGAATGTGTTACCATAGTAACAGGGATAATAAATTCAGAGCAATGAATATTCTGCATGCTATTTTTATGAAAGAAAGTTTAGGGTTTGGGCTTTAAGCAACAACAACAACAACAAAAAGCATTCCTAGTTAAAAAGATTTTAAAAATGTAACTGTTGGGATAAAAACAAACACCCTGTATTACCCAGTAAATATGTCAACAGTCTTATACCATTACTAGAAAGAAATGTAACAAAGCTGGTGTCAAGAAGCACTTTGGGCCAAGTTAGAAAAGAAATGGTTTTGGTTTTGACTCTCCTCAAGTACCTATCTCCTGAGATGCCGGTTGGGCTTTGAGAATAGCTTGCAGCACTGGGTCCTCCCACGGGCCACCGTCTCTGATGATTCGAGTCACCAGTCCCAGATTCACATTCCCGTATCTGCGGAGGTGATTCTGGCACTCCTACGAGAGAAAAGTCATTTTGGCCTTGTGAATTTAAAGGGGTTAAAAACTACTTGATTATCATTGTTCGTAAAGTGGCTGATGGCCACATGACAGCTACTGAATTATAAGAGAAAATGGCACCATTGCAAACTAAGTAGGGTGGCAAAACTCAATTAGTAACAAAGAGGCTTAATGCCAAAGGTTACACAGATAAACATAATCAGTCCTAGAAAAGTCCCGTCAAAAGAGGGATAAAATGTAATAAAAGGGGAAAACTTACAGGTGAATCACTTGTAGTTGAAAGAGCCAGGTTGCAAAAAGCTGAAAATTAAATGCTGTTAAATTTACATATGGATTCAGAAAGTCCCTGCTAACAAAGGCAGGCAAGAGCCTAAGGGGAGGTGCTCTACGCACAGGAAACACAGGTCCCTTGCTCTGACCTGAACTAATGCCAAATCTTCCATTTCCCTTTTTTTGGAATTAGCAGATGAATAAACAACAGGCTGAGGAAAGAAATCAAACCTGTAATATGAGCAGTTTACATCAGGTTTTAGATAAAGGTAAGTTAATAAAATGTGTAGTATTAAGTACTCTCTATCTTCTATGTTTTTTTAAAGGGGTGAACAAGTGTCTCCTTAGGATATATACATTCATTTATATATTTATTTTTAATTGATGTGCACTGATGTTTTGCTCTGGTGTCGAGTCCCCTGGAACTGCAATTACAGACAGTTGTGAGCTGCCATGTTGGTGCTGGGAATTGAACTCGGGTCCTCTGGAAGAGCAGTCAAAGCTCTTAACCACTGAGCCATCTCTCCAGCCCCTATCTTCTGTATTTTTTAGATATGCACAATGCTTTTAAATATCTTTCAACATATTGTGAAATCTGTAAAGGAGATTAATTTGATTTACTTAATCTTACTGAGTTTGATGCACTGTCTTTAAATATAGATCCCTTTTTCTTTACTTGTTCTGTTCTTTCTGGATATTAAAAGCTGTTCAGGAAACTTAGAATTTTGAAAAATGGACTAAAACAGTAAATTTACTTTTAAAAATTAAGCTGAGCTTGAACCTTTAAGAAAAAAAAGATGACAATCCAGGCAGCAGTCTATGAATACAGTTGAATACTATCTGCACAGCAATTAAAGCACAACTGCAAGAAGTTTATTCTGTACTTACAAACTACCTCAGGCAGATACCTTAGCATTAAATAAATATTGCTTCAGTATTTTTTTTAAAAGGTGTTAAAATTTAATAACAAGGGCTGGAGAGATGGCTCAGTGGTTAAGAGCATTGCCTGCTCTTCCAAAGGTCCTGAGTTCAATTCCCAGCAACCACATGGTGGCTCACAACCATCTGTAATGAAGTCTGTGCCCTCTTCTGGCCTGCAGGCAGAGTACTGAGAATACTGTATACATAATATATAAATCTTTAAAATTTATTAACAAATTCATGGTGGCAGATACTTTTTTGTATTAAACTATCATGTCTTATATTATTTGAACATTACATTTTAAGCTAAACATTAAAAGCTAAAAGTACTATTTTCACTTTCTGGTAAGGAAAAAGGAGGTTTTATTTATTTTATTAAAGAACAAGATGGGAAAAACTGAAAAACAAAAGTTTCAATTGGGGTAACCCTGTTCGTTGGGTTGGGTTCAGGCTGCTGGGCTCAATCCATCCTCCCACCTCAGGCTTCCAGGTAGTAGGAACTAGGAGGGCACCACACTATAGAACTGAAAGATTTTAAGTTTGGTTTGTTTGGTATTTCTTATAACAAAAAAAAATGTATATCATCAAGTAGGTCAAAAGAATTAAGTTCAGACATTAGGAAATAAGTTAACTCCTAAATGTTTTTTAAGGGTGTTCCCAAATTAATACAAGTAAAAAAGAAAAATACGAGAGTCAGCAAATTAGTGAGCCTCACTGTGCTCTATCAGTTCATCTGTCTACTAAAATAACCCCCTATTTCATAAGATTGTTGTGAGGGTTAAATAATACCATACAGTACGGAAGGGTTCTTGGGATATTATCTCACACACAGTAAGCACTCACTATAGCTTTCAATTCTTACAGCATTTTATCACTTTGAAAAAAGTGTGTGTACATGTGTAAAATATATTTTAGGGTACCTACTTGCCTGAGCGTAAAAACAATGCATTTTCTCATCAACATGTTAGAACATTTATTATTAAGAGCTATGTCAAGGGAGGTGGAGTTTGTGTAATGGCAGATGAATGAATTACCAGCCATAATGTCAACTATGTTGAGGTATTTAGAACTGGACTGAAGTCTGTTAGTGTATATGTCCATTTCCTAAGAAACAAGTGAAGGTTTAGCTTAAACACCATAAAAACAAAAGTTTCAAAGCCCCCTATTTCGAGCACTGAAAGTTCTTCAGAAAAAGCTGTAACAATCTTTATATATCTTACAGCTATCACCCCCAAGAAAATTTAAGTAGTTGTAGTTCTGTGGGGTGTGTGTGTGTGTGTGTGTGTGTGTGTAAGGGATGAGGAAACACTGTTTCCCAGACTTCTCCCAAACTCCTATGCCAAACAAAGCCATCTCAGCTTCTGTTCTGACTAGGATTACAGTACTTTTGCAAACAGATCCAAAGAGTTTTATAGACACATGCAGACTTTAAAATGGCAACCAGTTTAGGATGGAAAAAATAAATCTTACTTCAGAACATTAATCCCATTTTACAATCAATTCTGAAGGAAAAGTGCATCCTCTAAGATACTTTTTAAACTACCCATCCTCATCTAATGTATGGTCTATCAGTGGTATTTTCCTGGTATGTTTGTGTGTATGTGTGTGTTTGTATGTTTGTGTCAGTGTGCTACATTCTGGAGAGCACTGCTATGGTAAATAAACAAAGATGAAACATTACAGTGTAGTCTAAGTTTTAAAAGACAGAATGAAAGAGAATAAATAAATCTGAGAATAGTTCCCTTCTTTAAGTCGTACTAACGGTGTTTTGCATGATATTCAATCCAACACATCCCGAGTTGCTAATAAAGCACGTACAGCACCATAGAATTGCTTTCTCCCCTAAAGCAGGGTATATTTTTATATATACCTCATTTCTGAAATAACACATGGATGTACATTAATACCCTCCTCTACCTTAAACTATTTACTATTACTACTTAATGCAGCAGGCTTATTATAATTCTTTAGATATTTTCTTTCAATCTTGTGCCTTTGCCAGGTATAGGAAGAAAATACAACTCTTCACTTTTCTTTGAGAATCAATGGTAAAATGGGATTAATGTTGTTCTGAAGTGAGATTTTTTTTTTCCATCCTAAAGTCCACATGTGTGTAGAAAACTGTATTTCAGTGTTTGGGTCTGTTTACAAACTGGTTTGACCCCTTCATCAACTGATAATTAAAAATGTAAGGCCCACCTGCATCTTCTTCTCCATTCCTTGTCTACAATAAATTCCAAGCTCACATTGTATTTTCCTGTGCCTTTTTCTCATGTCATTACTCAACAAATTCCACAATGCTATCTAAAACTAACCTATTAAGTCAAATAATTAATTGATGTATTATCTTTCACATTTCCACTTTTAAGAAGTCTTTACTTTCTACTTCAATCCATAATGATGTAATTATTATCTTTTCAGTATTAAAAATCTATTCTAATACACTCTTAATTATCATATTAAGAAGAGAGTCTTGAGTGTTAGTATCTTACTTTTTAAAGATAATTAGGAGTTTATTCAAGTCTGGGGCAATGACTCAACAGGTTACAGCACTTGCTATGTAAATAACAGGACCTGGGTTTGAATCCCAAGAACTGCCATAAAAAAATCTGGCATATTCTGATGAATATCTTGCATATCACCATAGAACCTTCATCTGGCGATGGATGGAGATAGAGACAGAGACCCACATTGGAGCACCAGACTGAGCTCCCAAGGTCCAAATGAGGAGCAGAAGGAGGGAGAACATGAGCAAGGAAGTCAGGACCACAAGGGGTGCACCCAACCACTGAGACAGTGGGACTGATCTATTGGGAGCTCACCAAGGCCACTGGCCTGGGACTGAAAAAGCATGGGATAAAACCGGACTCTCTGAACATGGCAGACAATGAGGACTGATGAGAAGCCAAGAACAATGGCACTGGTTTTTGATCCTACTGCATGTACTGGCTTTACGGGAGCCTAGCCTGTTTGGATGCTCACCTTCCTAGACTTGGATGGAGGGTGGGGAAGACCTTGGACTTCCCACAGGGCAGGGAACCCTGACTGCTCTTCTTCATCTAGAGAGGGAGGGGGAGAGGAGTAGAGGGAGGCAGAAAGGAGTGGGGGGAGGGGAGGGAAATGGGAGGCAGGGAGGAGGTAGAAATTTTTTTCAATAAAAAAAAATTATGATAAAAAAAATCTGGCACGCCTGTAACCACATTGTTGAGTGAGAGACGGGCAGCTTCAAGAAACTCACTGACTAGACATCTGAGCTGACATGGTCAACTGAGGTTTAATCAAAGACCCTGTTTCAAACAATAAGATGGAGAGTGATAAAAGGACACCTAATATCCTCTCTGTCCTTTTCATATGAGCACATGAGTGTGAGCACCAATGCACTCATTTGTGCATACACTACACAACATGCTTGCACAAACACAAACTTTTTGATTTTAAAGCTTTTTGGGCCAGGTAGTGACAGCACATGTCTTTAATCCCAGTACTCAGGAGGCAGAGACAAGTGGATCTCTGTGAGTTCAAGACCAGCCTGATCTACAAGAGTAAGTTCCAGGATAGTCAAGACTGTTACACAAAGAAACCCTGTCTTGAAGAACCAAAATCTTTTTCATAGTCAGGAAACGTATGCCAAAGAAGCTGCTTGTTTTTTTTTTTGTTGTTGTTGTTGTTTGTTTGTTTTATTTTTGATGTTTTACCTGCATGTATGTTTATATACCGTGTGTGTACAGTGCCTATGGAAGTCAATAGATGATGTCAGATTCCCTGGAATTGGAGTCACAGATGGTTGTGAGTTGTCATGTAGGTACTAGGAATCAAACCTTGGTCTTCTGAAAGGGAAGCAAGTGCTCTTAACAGCTGAGCCATCTCTCCAGACCCAGATGTAATAGGGAGGCTGCTTGTTCATTCCCAACTGCTCAGCCCCCAAAAAAATCACACAGAAACTGTATTAATTAAATCGCTGCTTGGCCCATTGGTTCTAGCTTCTTATTGGCTAACTCTTACATCTAAATTAAACCCATTTCTAGTAATCTGTGTGTGGCCATGTGGCTATGGCTTACCAGCTAAAGTTCCAGCATCTGTCTCTGGTAGGGCATCTCTCTCTCCACCTTCCTTCTCCCAGCATTTAGTCCAGTTTTCCCCACCTACCTAAGTTCTGCCCTATCAACAGGCCAAGGCAGTTTCTTTATTCATTAACCAATAAAGGTAACATACAGACAGAAGGACCTTCTACACCATTTTCCCTTTTCTGATTAAATAAAAGAGGAAGGTTTTAACTTTAACATAGTAAAATTACATATAACAAAACAGGTATCAAGCAAGAATTACAGTTACAATATTTATATCTACTTTATCTTTTATCATAACTAAGGAAAAGTATAACTATAAATTCTTCAATTCCATCAAAGCCTCCAGAAGGATACACTATTACCTAAGTTAACAGGAAGTGCATTGTAAGCAACTTCCAAAACTCTAAAATTGACAGAGACATCTCGCTACCTGGACAATCACCCAAAGTTCTTCTGTACTACTGGGGAATCCATCTTCAGACTACAGGCCCATAGTATCCAGCAGACTTTTCCACAAAGCAGGAAGTTTCAAAGGCAGTTCCACTTATACTGGCAGTTTGTCCATCACATTTTTCTGTGTCCTGCAGAATGCCTAGCAGACTCTTTCATGAAGCAGGAACCCCAAAGGACCATCTCACCTTTAGGCAAGTTCTGCAGTCATTTTTCTGTGGGTCCTGCATGTCCAGTCAAGCAGTCCAGGCAAGAGCAGTTTCTTGCCCAAATGGCTAACCAACTCCATAAGGAGGTTCTTCAATGCTCACCATCCTCTTGAAGTAGTTTGGTGCTGCCAGGAGCAGATGTGTCTCACTGTCATGAAAATTCTTAAGTTCTTAAACATTTTAAATGCCATATTCTGAAGGTCTCTGAAAGATTTGAAGAATACCTATCTAACTGAAATATATCTTTATACATCTAGAAAATCTAACTAACATGATTAAAAGCTTGACTATTATAGATGATTATCTATAAACCTATATTTCTTAATTATACATTACATTTACAAATGAACTGTACAAATGAAATACCTTAATCAAGAGCAGAAATATACATATAACAAAATTGACCTAAAACTTGTATCAATAAACCAAGATCCATACCAATGCAAAGTATCCATCTCTATAGCATATCCCTCTTTAAATGTAAAGAAACATTTATAAACAATATTTGGGAATATAGGCATAGTTCTGTCCAAACTTCTTCCTGCTGTTTTGGGGCACTGTTAATGAGGTCTTTCATGTTGTATCCTGTTTGCTAGGTTCATCTCAGTCAGCAGTTGGGCAAAGTAATTTTTGGGGGTGTTCATGGCAAGCTTTCAAGGAATTTTGGTCTATCAAACCATATTAGTGGGGGCTGGAGAAATGGCTCAGCAGTTAAGAGCCTTGCCTGCTCTTCCAAAGGTCCTGAGTTCAATTCCCAGCAACCACATGGTGGCTCACAACCATCTGTAATGAGGTCTGGTGCCCTCTTCTGGCCTGCAGGCATACACACAGACAGACTATTGTATACATAATAAATAAATATTTAAAAAAAAAACCATATTAGTCTGGAAGCAATCCACAGGTTCTCATCCTCTGTGGAAACAAAAGAACCTCTTTTCCAAAGCAACATATACTTACATTCAAATTTTAAAGTCAAGATACCTTTACGTTGGTTTAGTCTAGCAGCCTGTACAATGCAATGTCTCTCTGTACGTAGCTCCTTCACAGTCAAAAAATTTAAAGAAAACACAATAGTATACATAAACCAGACTCTCTGTGTATATTCCATCTTTAATGGCTCATTCTTTTCTTTACCCCTTTTAATCTATGACTATCTGTACTCTGTCTCTTTAAAGACTTTACCTTTTCTTTTTAAAACATTAACTACACTTTTTCTTCTCTCTCCCGAGCCTATGTACATTTATTCAACACTGAGACTCATTTAGAGTTCTTTTATGTCTGAATCTGCCCTATTATGAATCTGTTAATTCTTTATTGTCCAGAAGTACTTCTTAAAATCTTAAGCTGTGGCATTACTGTGGTATATACGGTACTTCCTGCTTGCTCCACACAGTCCAGCATGGCAGAGCTGTTTGTGCCTCTGAGCTATGTGCACTGCCCCACTGTCTAGGCACACAGCCAGTCCATGCTGCCATTAAGCAAGGTGCAGCAGCCTGCGCACAAACCCTACTCAAATGCTCTGTAGCTGGACCTGCCTGAAAGAGTCAGGGTTTGCTCTGGCAGCACAGCCCAGAAAGGCGGCATTTCAAAACAGCATGGCTTTCTCCTGCTACACTGCATCAGGAAAGACTCTCTTAAAGGAGCTGCGGCAAGCCACCAGCTGAAAAAAAAATGCGGGTAAACTTTGTTTTTTTGTGTGTGTTTCTAGAGTTCCTTTCCAAGTCCTCTCAGGTTTTTCATGGATTTAGTCCATCATTGCTGGTGCCAGTTTGTTGGAGAAGGTTGCTTGAGCGCCAATTTGTAGTAGGGAGGCCGCTTGTTCGTTCCTGACTGCTCAGCCCCGAAATAATCACACAGAAACTGTATTAATTAAATCACTGCTTGGCCCATTGATTCTAGCTTCTTACTGGCTAACTCTTACATCTTAATTTAACCCATTTCTAGGAATCTGTGTATGGCCACATGGCTGTGGCTTACCAATCCAGTGTCTGTCCCCAGCAGGGCTACATGGCATATCTCTCTTCGCCTTTCTTCTCCCAGCATTCAGTCCAGTTTTCCCCACCTACCTAAGTTCTTCCCTATTGGTGTGGGAGTCCCCTCTGTGTGTTACTTATATTGGTTAATGAATAAGAAACTGCCTGGGCCTGATAGGGAAGAACTTAGGTAGGCAGAAAAGACAAAACTGAATTCTGGGAGGAAGAAAGCAAAGTGGGAGAGAGACACCATGGAACTGCCAGAGACAGACACTGGGAATTTTACCCAGTAAGCCACAGCTACCAGATATAGTGATTAGTATCATCAACATAACCTAGGAGCTTGTTAGAAAGCAGACCATCGGGTCCTACTTTACACAATTGAATCATGATGTAAATTTTAACAAGTTCCTCGGATACTTTAGCATATATTAAAATTCTAGCAGCATTGAGTTTGTCCCAGTTAATAAGAATGAGAAAGAATACAACCTTAAGCCTATCATATGACTCTACAGATGGACAGAGGTGATATGCTCAGAGATATATTTTTACTGATAGTATATTAAAAACAGTTCAAAAGTCTACATTAGATTAAAACTGTAAAATATCAATAATCACTCAAAAACTTTGAAACTTTCCAAGTTTTGAGAATGCAAACTTTTAGAGAGATGTACAGGATAAGACTGCATGTTGACCTTTGCTAGATCCTAAAGGTAAGAAGCCTCGAAAATAACCAAAAGCAGTAACTCTCAGATCAAAAAATGAAAACAGATTCCCCAGGTAAAGCTAAAATGGAAGTCAAAAGTTTTAAAGCTTCAATGAGTTAAAAAAAAAAAAGCTCAAGTAAGCTGTGCAGTGACCTATACCTGTATTCCTAATATTTGGGAGACTGGGGCAAAGAGGTTACCCTAAAGTCAAGGTAAACTTGGACTACATAGTAAATTCTAAGCTAGCCAGTCCTACACGCTGCAAAACTACACAAAGAAGGCTCAGACTAGAAAGAAGCCATAATCACAAAAGTAGAAGGAAAGATTTTTAAGTTGTGGAGGTTAAGGGGATGGGCTTTCTAATTCAGTCAAAATTAGAGATATTGAAGAGATTATAGAAGATCACACCCACACCCACACACCCAACCCCCCCTACACAAACCCTACATAAAAACAAAGGCATAAAGCCAAACTTTCCATTAAGGGTTTTTTGGTGTGTGTATGGGGCGTGGGGGGTAGGAGTGGATTGTGGATTTTCAAAAACTGATTATATTCTGCTCACAAAAGAATAAAATACAGGATATATCGTTTTTTTTCACAGATATGTTTACATATATATTAAGTAGAAAATAACCTTAGCTGGAACTGGAAAAATATGCATGCAGAAAAAACATCCATATACATAAAAAATTTTATATATGTATATGTCTGCATATAAAAAAAGAAATAAAAACTTTTTAATGTCTCCAGACACTTAGATGGTTCCCAGTATCAGTGCACAGCGTGACATATTTGCTGAGCCCCTCATTTAACACTGAAATGTCCTTCTCCAAAATCACTGTGCAGATATTCTCCAATTTCTATCTGGCTTAACTGTAATGTATCTGCTGCTTTCCAAAATACTCACTTTGAAAGTTCTGATTTATTGTCTTTCTGCCACAATTACAGGAGTTCACTGTTCTGCTTAATGTTGTTTTTCATGGAGCTTAGTGTCAAGAACAGTGTACAGACTCAATAAATAAACATCTGCCGAGCAAAGGCGTTCAAGAGTACATTACTAAGAGCAAGTATCAAACACAAAGTGAAATGGAAAAATTAATAAATATTAAAAACTTGAATATATAATCTAAGTAGATTATGACTATCATGAAAACAGTTTCACTTTGATTTTTGTTATTTTCTATTTGCATATTTCTGAGACAGGGTTTCACTATGTAGCTTTGGCTGACCTGGAAATCACTATGAAGACAAGGATGCTCTTGAACTCACAGAAATCTGCCTGCTTCTGCCTACCAAGGGCTGATATTAGGAAAGCATTTTGTTCTATTTTGTTGAATTAAGAATGGACATAGTAGAATGCCAAATATAATTTTCATAATATAGCCAAATTCCTGATTGGCCATAAGCCTTTAACACTATAATAATATTATATATGATGGGTTCCAGATCAGCCCCTGGAGGTGCTTCAAGTATGCTGTGTTTTATTCCAACCCCAGAGAAGTGCTGATAAGATAATAGTGAAAACACATGGATACACAGAGTACTATGTGTTTGTGGTATGGTGTGGTTTGAAATAAATGACACCCAAAGGGAGTAACACTCTCAGGAGGTGGGGCCTTGTTGGAGTAGCTGTGTTCTTGTTAGAAGTGTGTCGCTGCTGTGAAGGCAGGCTTTGAGGTCTCATATATGCTCAAGATACTGCCCAGTATCCCCTGTTCCCTTCCTATCAACATGTAGCAGCTCCTTCTCTAGCACCTTGTCTGCCTATATGTCCCTATGCTCACCACCATGATGATAATGAAAGAAACCTCTAAAACTGTAAGCCCCCCACCTCAATTGAGTGTTTTCCTTTATAAGAGTTACTGTGGTCATGTCTCTTTACAGTAATAGAAACACAAACTTAGGCAGATATTTAATCTGTCTAAACCAAGTTAACTAAGTTGGTACCAGGAGTGGGGTATTGCTATGCTAGGCCTGACCATGCTTTTGTTTGGGGAAATGTAGACCTTGGTACTGCAAATGAGAAAAGCAGTTGAACACTTTAAATGCTACTTAATGGGGCATAGTAATAGGAGTATGGTAAATAGTGTTGCTAGTTATTTGACTGTGGGGGGCTAGTTCAAGAGGTTTTTTGAGGAGAAAAATTTTAGTAAGTTGCCTAGAAATTGTTCTTGTGATATTTTGGTGAAGAAACTGACTGCCTTTGCCATTGCTCAGAGTCTGCCTTAGGTTAAGTGAAGCTTTGGGTTAATTCTGTTGGCAGAGGAAATTTCAAACAGCCTAGTATAGACTCTGTCATGTGGATTATTAGTGTTAACTCAACTGAAGATATATAATAAAAAGAAAAAGCTGACCAAAGTAGATTACAAAATATAAAATTTAAAGAGAAAAGGAGCACCAGGAAGTGGAATGGAGCTAAGTTCTGTTTTCGTGGAGATAAACAGAATAAGAAACGGAATAGAGGAAGTGATGATCTGCTCAGAGTAAGATTACAACCAGTTGAATTTCCAGTTTGTGAAAAGGAATTAAAGAAAAGCTTAGATTAGGCTGTGGTGGTGAACAACCTTTAATCTCAGCACAGGGAAGGTAGAGAGTGGTAGGTAGATGTCTGAGCTAACTTGGTCTATAGAGCAAGTTCCAGAACAGCTAAGCTTAGGCAGTGAAGGAAATCATCAAAAACAGAAGCTGGTAAAGATGTAATTTGAAAGCTCTCTGAGTTCAAGGTCAGCCTGGTCTACAGAACAAGTTTCAGGATAGCCAATTTTAAGCAGAGAAAAGAACTATCAGAAGCAGAAAGCTAGTGAAGATGTAATTGAACAAGGGGCTCAGCCCCAGCAAGCAGAATTTGGCACCTCAGCCAACTGGTTGTGGCTTCAAGGATAGAAGGAAGGTATTATTTTCTGAGATTAAGGAAAGCTGCTGTGGCTAGGCAGATGCCAGGGGTATCCCTGCGTGAAGGCTTAAAGAGGCCACTGCATAAAGCTGTGAAGGGCAAACCTGGATTGCCTTGGAGATCCAAAGATGGAGATTCCAAAGTTGTGGGATCCCTGCCAAGAAGAGCCGCTAACAGGGAGTGAAACCAGCCCAAGAGAAAGAAGTGTGCTGCAGTCAACAAAGCTGAAAGTAACTGGAGATCTGAAGAGCATTTTGACATCACACATGGACATGCAAGGCTTGGAGTTTGCCCAGCTGGTTTTCTGTTCTACATTGGTCCAGTAATTCCTCACTATGCTCCCTTCCCTACATTTTGGAATGGTAATGTATGTCTTAAGCCATTATATGTTGGAAATGTGAGATCTGCTGTTTGATTTTAGCGGTGATTACAGTTAAAAGACTATATGAATCTCAGAAGAAACTTTGAACTTTAGACTTTTAAGTAAGTTTGGGATTGTTATAAACTATGAAGAATTTTTTTTTTTTTGAAATTTTCTTGTTAATTGTATTTTATCTGTACTTTTTTTTTTTTTTTTTTTTTTTTTGGTTTTTCGAGACAGGGTTTCTCTGTGATTTTGGAGCCTGTCCTGGAACTAGCTCTGTAGACCAGGCTGGTCTCGAACTCACAGAGATCCGCCTGCCTCTGCCTCCCAAGTTGAAGTTGAACTGAATGATATGGCTACAAGCCTTTGGGGACCAAGAGTAGAATGTGTTGATTTGAAAGAAAATGGTCCCCAAAGGAAGTGGTACTATTAGGAGGTGTGGCCAAAGTGTGTTACTGTGGAGGCAGGCTTTGAGAGTCTCATATATATTTAAGATACTGTCCAGTGCCTCAGTTTACTTCCTGTTGCTTGCATATCAACATGTACCTCTTGAGCTCCATGTCTGCCTGCACACCATCATGATCCCCACAATGCTAATGGACTAAAGCTCTGAAACTGTAAGCCCCCACCTGAACTATAGGTTTTACTTTATTCTGGTGGCGCATGCCTTTAATCCCAGCACTCGAGAGGCAGAGGCAGGCGGATCTCTGTGAATTCAAGGCTAGCCTGGTCTACAAGAGCTAGTTCCAGGACAGGCTCCAAAGCTACAGAGAAACCCTGTCTTGAAACCCCTCCCCCCAAAAAAGAAAAAAAAAAGTTTTCCTTTATAAGAGTTTCCATGGGTCATGATCCCTTTACAGCAACAGAAACCCTAACTAAGATTGTTGTTTCCCAAATACATGGCTAAAAGAACCAAAATATTTTAGGTGTATAGAAATGGTCTTGAAATATTTTAGCAGTTTATGTTTGTGCACTGTGTGCAGAGGCCAGAGATTGATGGCAGATGTCTTCCTCAACTGCTCTCCACCTTGTTTTGAGAGAGTCAACTGAACCTGAAGCTTCTGAGTTAAGCTAGACTGGATAGCCAGTAAGCTACTAGTACCTGCACTGTGATTACAGAAGTGTACAGCTATTTCCAGCACTTTTTCAACAATATTCTGTGTATATGGGTGGACACCTGCATGCCAAACCACACATGAGACATTCAGAGAGCATGGGAGTCTGTTCTCCTTCCACCAAATGAGATCCAGAAATTAAACTCAAGTCATTCAGTTTGGCAGCAATCACCTTACTCATAAATCATTTATCCAGCCCCTAACTTTCTGTATGGGTGTTGGAAGCCAAACTCAGATCCTGACGTTTCTGAGGGCAGGCATTTTACCAAATGGGTCATCTCACTTCATTCGTCATTCTTGTCTAGATTTATTTCTTTCCTTCTCATACATTAAATGCCAAAAAACAATCTGCAGAGGTTACTATGTGATAGAATATCAGATAGGCAAAGGAAAACAACATAGGGCAAGTAGTTTGCATCTGGAATCAACAAGACTGCTTCTTCATCAGGGGAAAGTTCTAGACAGAGGGAAATGTCACTATATTACCGAATGTGCTTAGTTTAAGCATGGAAACCACTTTGGCCTACTAAATGTTGAGTTAATGATATAAGCTGCCTGGGAATAAGTTAAAATTGATTTCATGATTTTTCTTCACCTGCCAAGAGAGGCAAATCTTTAAAACTGTCGCTGTAGTGACTATAAACTTTTAGGCAAAGATTTAATAAAAAAAAGTATTTTTAGGGAATAAAGCTGATACATGTGTATATAAAATGTAAAAGAGTAAACTGTCTTACCTGGAATGAGCCAAGAATATCCTTTAAGGGTTCTTCATAAAACTCATCTCTTCCAAAGAACAGAAGCAACTCAAAGAAACTCCTGAAAAAAAAATGTAATTTTTACTGCTTTGTGGGTTTATTCTAGTTTAAAAGACTACCAAGTTGTAACATTTATCGAGTAGCAAATAATTTACTTATAAATACTTAGTTTTAAAAAACTCAATAAAAGGTTTTTGTTAACATACACAATGTTCCTACTTCAATCCACAGGAAAGCATATAAAGAGGTGTATTGTTACATGTCTTTAGTACTAGCACTTGGCAAATGAAAACAACATCAGAAGTTCAAAGTCATCCTCAGTCACACACCAAGTGTGAAATCACCCTGCAATACAGAAAATACTGTTACAAAATAAAAAAATTTAAAAAAAAAACTCTACAAAGCACAAAAGTAACAATGAACAATAAGCAAGAAGATATAAAACATTAAGTCAGAATAGGTTTGGCACTATGTGATAATATGTAGAAGGAAAAGTTGATTGTAGAATTGCTTACTACCTGAGGTTTTAGACATCTACTGGAAATCCTAGAATGTGCCCTTCAAACATCAAGGAAGAACTACTGTGCATTGCCTTTTTACATGCACCAATATATAATATAATGGTATATTATTTGTGTTTTAATAAATAAAGCTTGCCTGAGGATCAGAGTGCTAAGCAGCCATACTAGTCAGCCATACACGCCAAGGAGTAGTGGCACACACCTTTAATCCCAGGACTCCGAGGAGACAGAGATGGATCTCTGTGAATTCAAGGCCACCCTGGAGTATGCAAGATTGAATCTTTCTAAAAGAGAAACAGAGCTTATACAAAGGTGATCCCAGCACTTGGAATCACATGCCATTATTCCAAGCACTAGGGAGGTGGAGACAGAAGGGATATGGCTGGGAAGAGAGAGGAATACAATGGGGGAAGAGACAGGAACTCAGTGTAGTGTGGAGTTTGAGAATTCATGGAAACAGGATCTCTCTCACCCCTTCAGTCTGAAGATTTGATAGAGGTAAAAGGTCTCTCTAGTAGCTGGCTGCTTTGCTTTTATGATCTTCAGGTTGAACCCCAATATCTATCTCTGGGTTTTTAAGGTCTCTCTAGTGGCTGGCTGCTTTGCTTTTATGATCTTCAAGTTAGACCCCAGTATCTATTTCTGGGTTTTTATTATTCATGCTACAATAGAATATTTATATTTTTGTAGATTGCCTAAGGAGACCAAAAACTAATAAAAGCAGTTATCTCTCTTGAAGGCAGAAGGCAAAGATAAACCAGAAAAGGAAAGGGAGTAGGCCTCTGCCAGGACCTCTTCCAGTCCTTGAGTTGGTCTGGGACCTCCTAGGGAGTAGGCAGGAACTAGAAACTGCTACAGGTCAAGGCATGAGGCTGGGACCTCTGAGGGAGTAGGCCTGAGTCAGGTCCTCTGCAGATCTGGGTATACCCAGGTCTGGGACCTCCAAGGAAGAAGATCAGAGCCAGAGATCTTTGGAGAACCAACCCCAACCTAGAGACCTCTGCAGGCGCAGATCCAGACCAGGGGCATTTACAGGAACAGGTCTGAGTCAGAAACCTAGACCAGAGCAGGCCTGAGACAGCAAACTCCACAGGAACAGAGCAAACCACATGGGTCCTGATCAATAGAACCAAATAGAAGACCCAGATATCAATCTACACATCTTCGAACACCTGATTTTTGACAAAGAAGCAAAAAATATCAAATGGAAGAAAGAAAGCATATTAAACAAATGGTGCTGGCATAACTGGATGTCAACATGTAGACAAATGAAAATAGATCCATGTCTGTCACTACGCACAAAACTCAAGTCCAAATAGATAAAAGACCTCAACATAAAGCCAGCCACACTGAACATCAGAAGAAAAAGTGGGAAGTATACTTGTACATGCTAACACAGGAAACCACTTCCTGAATATAACCCCAATAGCACAGACACTGAGAGAAACAATAAATGGGACCTCCACACACAAGGGCAACCCTCCACACACACATGCGTAGACTCAACAAACAAAATAAATAATCTGCTCTTTTTTAAGTTGAAAATTTTCAAGTATTCTATTATATTAGAGTAAAAAAATGTTTTCTTATAGCCACTTTCAGGGAAGAAGAAATGTGGGGTCGTCAGTCTGGTATAGGAGTTCCTTCTGTTTGTGTGTTGCTTCCATTGATTAATGAATAAAGAAACTGCTTTGGCCTGATAGGGCAGAACTTAGGTAGGTGGAGAAAACAGAACTGAATGCTGGAAGAAGGGCAGAGTAATAGAAGCAATGGATGCTCTGCCTGAGATGGATGCTGGTTAGAATCTCCGGTAAGCCATTGCCACATGGAGATACACAGATTATTGGAGATGGGTTAAACTAATATGTAAGAGTTAGCCAATAAGAAGTTAGAGCTAATGGCCAAGTGTAAAAGACTTACCACGAAACATAATGACCTGAGTTCAATCCCTAGGACCCACACGGTAGGAAAGAACAGACTACCTCAGGTGTCCTCTGACCCCAAACAAGTAAACACACACATACTCACAAACACACTATGGTGGCTCACGCCTTTAATCCCAGCAGTTGGGAGACAGAGACAGGTGGATCTCTGTGAGTTCGAGACCAGCCTGGTCTACAAGAGCTATTTTCAGGACAGGCTCCAAAGCCACAGAGAAACCCTGTCTCGAAAAAAAAAAAAAAAAAAAAAAAAAAGAAGCCAAATGTACTGTCATAATTATTCTTTCTTCTTTTGATTTCTAAATAATTATTCTTTCTTCCTTTTATTTCCAAATTGGTTGATACTTGTATCTACATTACTATATATTATCAATGAATCAAATGAACCTTGGTTGCAATACAGTAGAAAATCAAGTTTGAAATATAGTACAATAAAGATAATCAAAAAAGTAATCTACCATTACACATGTGGTACAGCCACAAATATCTACTGTTCTGAATAAGAAGCTAATCATACATGCTACAACTTGACATATTAAGATATACATAAGCATATGCTTTTTTGTCCACTGCATATATGAATGCTACTGGTCTAACAAGTCCACGCCTCTGATAATATTGGGGAACCTGATGTTTATCAGGCAAATACTTAGTTTCCTATTTGCTCATCTCCGTCTGGTATGCTAAAAGCCATGAACAGTTTCCTTGTTGAAAAAAAAAAAGGCTGGTAAAGCAATATTAATATCTGAATTCATATAAACCTGATAGCTATCTTGGTTTTCAGTTTCATACACGATTGTTTTGTAATCTATGAACGGTAGAAATTACTGATACACTCATAGATCTGTGTCTTGTCTCGTCATCATCAAAGAGGCTTCCTCCAACAGCAGATGGGGAGTGGGTGCAGAGACTCAGAACTACAAATTATGTAGGGAAAGTCTAAATCAGGTCCCTACCCTCGAGGAACAGGGAAGAGGAGAAGTAAAGACTGTAAGAGTGGGATAGAAGCACCAGGAGAACATGGCTCACACAGACTAAAGCAGCAAGCTTGGGGCCTACGAGGATCTGCACCACGTTCACTACATATATGTTATGGTTGTTGGCTTAGTGTTTTTTATGGGACTCCTAACAGTAGGAGCAGGTGTATATTTGCTCCTTTTGCCTGCTCTTGAGACTTCCTCCTATTGGGTTGCCATGTCCAGCCTCAATGTGTGGGCTTTCACCTTATTTTATTGTATCTTGTTTTGTCCTGTTTGGCTCTTGTGTTTTGGAGGCCTGCTCTTTTCTAAAGGAAAATAAAGGGGAAGTGGGTCTGAGGGAGAAGAGAGGAGAAGAGGGGCTCGGAGAAATGTAGCATGGGGAAACTGTGCTTGGGGTGTACTGTGTAAGAGAAGAATCTATTTTCAATAAAGGAAGGAAAAAGGGGAGGGAAGGAGGGAGGGAGGAAGGGGGAGAGGGAGGAAAGGAGGGGGAGGGAGAAAGGAGTATTTATTAATTTACAGGAGAAGAGAAAAAAGACTAGCTAGCTAGTTATAACTAGCTACCTGGAATTTACAAGTCTCCAAACTTCTCAATCCTCAGTTTCCTTTTCTATAAGAATGAATATTTGTGAGGTATACTTTAATTCAAATATATGTGTATACACACACAGAGAGAGAAAGAAAACTTTTATTTCTGTATTAAATAGTTTACAAAAGAAGTAAACCCTAGTAAAGACAGACATATTGTGGTTAGTAATTTAAAATATGTTCCTAAATGGCTCTTCATTTCTAAAACATTTGAAAAATCCCCAGATGAATAAAAACAGAATTCACTTTCATTCTCTGAAAAGATCCCCTCAACAGCCATAGTTCAACTGTCCAGCCTGGAGATGGCCTGTCTTCCTGCATAATTACATTAGTAAAGAATTTTGTAAAGAGGGGCATATATAAATTACATTAGTTTATATTTACATATAGCATATATATGCATATAATTACATGAATATAAAACAGACTCTTAAAACACATAGCTCAGACATTGATGTAAGAGTGTCATATATCAATCTGTTGATTTCATTGGTTAAAATAAAGAAACTGCTTGGCCGGCCCCAATAGGTTAAAACAGGTGGGAGGAGTAAACAGAATAGTATGCTGGCAGGAAGAGGAAGTGAGGTCAGAAATCATGCAGCTCCGCTCAGAGATGCCAGGGCTCCTCTCTCGCGGGCGGACTGGATAGCTCTGCTCTCTGAGGCACACTCGTGATTCAGCTCCCACCCAGGATGGATGTAGGCTAGAATCTTCCCGGTAAGCGCACCTTGGGGTGCAACACACTTTATAAGAAATGGGCTAGTCCAGGTGCGAGAGTTAGCCAAGAAGAGACTAGAAATAATGGGCCAAGCAGTGTTTAAATGAATACAGTTTGTGTGTTGTTATTTTGGGCATAAGCTAGCCAGGTGGCCTGGGGTGTTAGGGACGCAACCCCGGTGCCCCCAATTTCAACAAGACATATATATGTTTTTTCAACTGAATAAAAGTTACCCATACATGATATAAAGTATGAAAGAGAAGTCTTCAAACAGAAACTAAACATTTTATAATGACTTCTGTGAATATTCTGACTTCTTGTACAGGTACCATTATGTGCTGCTTACTTAAGTTATTCCTTGCATGTTTTCAGAAGTCAGTAAGTGTTAACTCACCCAGAAGATTTCCCATAGCATCTAAGGCCAAGTAAAGCCTTTGCTACACCCCCTCATTATACACTGCAATTGTCTCAAAATTGCAATTACATAAAGGTATAACTGGCGATTTAGTATCTCGAAACTCTGCAAGAATTTTAAGAATAAGACTTATTTGTTTTCTACTTTGACCTAAGAACAAAGCACAAAGCTTTACAGAAAATAAAGAATAGTTATGCACTTCTATAATTTTCTGATTAGTTTAGGAAAATAAAATACCATCTTCACAAACTTATTAGTACTTTAATGGAACAATCATTTTGTTGTTTCTCTATTTTTCTTCTAGAATTGAAAATACAATTCTCTTTTCTATTATAGTAAATTCCAGTAATAAACTTTTCCTTTTAAAAAACAGCAATACTTAACAAGTAGTTCGAATAACTAATTCTTTCACCTAGCACTCTATCTTACATAACATTTGATTCTTATTTTTTGAGGGAGGGTTTCATGTAACTATGTTGGCCTCAAACTCCCTATATAGACAGGAATAACCCTCAAATTCTGATTCTCCTGCCTCTACAAGATACATACATGCTGGGATTTGAGACTAGTGTAATCATACCCAGAGCACATAGTGATTCTTAAACTATTGTATTTTATATGGGCAGCAGTACATAAGCTATCAAACAAAAAAAAATAAAATCATTATATGACATTTTAAATAATGGGAATGGAGGCCCTAAACAGGGAGTGGGATAAATACAGGAGGAAGGATATAATGACAATAAGGATGCTTAAAAGAAACCATACTATTAACTATCTAAGAAAAACTATAATATGCCTAAGTTTGTATATAAATGTACATAGTTTAAATGAAATTTTCTTATCTGGACTAACAACGCCTCCTCCTCGAGCCAAAAAATATCACCTAATACCAGGAAATGAGAATATATAACTATTCTAGTTAGGAAAGTTAAAACTGACTGACTCCTTTTCTATATGCGAGTATGAATTGTTGGAAAGGGTTGTTCAAGAGACTCCCAAAACATTAGAGACTATTGCTATTGTCCTTGGTTGTCCCAGACGTAGAAGGTAAGTTTTTATTTCTGAAGACCACCATGGACTTCAGACACATGACCCAAAAGCTCCCTAAGCTTGAAATTATTTGACAGTTTCTTCCCTGAGGACCAGTTTTCATAGTAATAGAAGGTGACACTCAAGCTTTCAAACTGTTGTAGGAGGTTCTTCTGCCTATGTGTTGTTTTCATTGGTTGAATAAAGAAACGGCCTTGGCCTTTGGATAGGGCAGCACTTAGGTAGGCAGAGTAGACAGAACTGGACGCTGGGAAGGGCAGACAGAGAGCCACCATGGAGATGCCAAGTCAGGCATGCTGAATGTTTCCCAGTAAGCCATGACCTCGTGGTGACATACAGATTATTAGAAATCAAGATGTGAGAGTTAGCCAATAAGAGGCTAGAACTAATGGGCCAGGCAGTGTTTAAGTGAATACAGTTTCTGTGTGGGTATACTGGGGGTCCCGCTCCCTTTAACATCAAATGAGGAAACTCAACCAACAGTCCTAACCCAGCTATGAAGCTTACGAACCACATCAATGACCAGGATGGCATAACTCTGGGGTGCAGTAGCAGCACACATAACTCTGGGGTGCAGTAGCAGCACACATAACTCTGGGGTGCAGTAGCAGCACACATAACTCTGGGGTGCAGTAGCAGCACACATAACTCTGGGGTGCAGTAGCAGCACACATAACTCTGGGGTGCAGTAGCAGCACACACACCTCAGTGCTAACTAGCAGTTCTCTAATTGGTCTTATGACCAACTCAACAAGAGGGAAATCATGCCTAGTAATAAACACCTATCCACAAGTCAGGGTAAGTGAAATCATGAATCTTGAAGGAGAAACTTCAACTACTACAATACTAAAGCAGCTAATTCTTAACAAAAAGCCCAGTGTGTAATTTTAACTCAATTCTACCTACAAGCGATTTTTAAAATTGGGAGTTTCTGGACCTCTTTCTAGAAAGTTTTAAGATGTCTCTCTGCTTATTACCATGGCCTCAATGATCATAGGCTGAGACTTACCCTTAGAATTTTCTAAGGTCGCCTGGAAAATTAAAACCCAATGCAGTGACAAGAAAATGTTTATACCACAAATCCACTTCAACCCAATAAAAGTAAAATTGTTCTTAAATGTTGCAAGTTAAAACAAAATAACTGAAGTAAAGAAATGACAATTTCTTATTGGGGTAACAAATTAGGAAAGGTTTTATCCTCAGAAGAAAGAGCAAAAGCTATTATATCAAAGCAAAAAAAATGAGTTGTTGATAAGAAAAAAGTATACTTACACAGCAAGACTACTCAAAACATACTGTACGTGCTCACATTCATCTGGGAACGATGAGCTGGCTGACGTGAAACAGCAAAGTGCAGTCTGAAGAACCTGAAGTTGTGGCAAAGGGACCTGCCATCGTCCAGCATAATCTTCAACCACCTTACAGAGAAATGAGTTAAAAAGCACATTACTATGGAAAATGTTACCAAATTTACATTTTAAAAGGCAAATAAAACTTAAAGGATATGTGAAAACATTAGCTCTGTATGAATGCACATGACTGACATAAAACGTCCTATACTGTCTTATCAGGGTAGAAACCTGATATGGGATTCCCCTCTGTTTGCTGTGAATACCATTGGTTAATAAAGAAATAAGCTTGGCCTGATAGGGCAGAGTAGAGCTAGGTGGGGAAAACTAAAATGAATGCTGGGAGAAAGGAAGCAGAGTCAGAGAGAAGCCATGTTGCCCCACGGGAGACAGACACCAGAAGGTTACCAGGTAAGCCACAGCCTTGTGGCCATACAGATTAATAGAAATGGGTTAAATTAAGATGTAAGAGCTAGCCAAAAAGAAGTTAAGGTTAATAAGCCAATCAGTGACTTAATTAATACACTTTCTAAGTGATTATTTTAAAAAGCCTGGGAGGCTGAGAAACGAACAAACAGCATCTTACAACAAATTGGCACCCAACGTGAAGTACTACATCCACATAAAAACCTGGGAGAGCTCAAAAGGAATTCTAGACAAAAAAAAAAAAAAAAAAAAAAAACAAAAAAACAGTTCAACACAGCTTCTTGCTTTTGGCTGGCAGCATGTCGAAGCTCCTTTAAGAGAAATTTTCCTGATTCAGCTGTAGTCGGGGTGGGGGTGGGGTGCACAGTTTTGAATGGGCGGCTTTCTGGGCCTTGCTGAACTCTGGCTCTTTCAAGAGGCTGAGCATTTAAATAGGGTTTCAGGGCAGTGTGCTGCAAGTTACTTGGTGGCAGCATGGGCCAACTGCATATCAGAGTTGAGGTAGTGAGAACAACTCCCACCCAGCAGTCTCAGAGGCAATGAATGGAACTCCTAAGGCATGTTGGACTGAGCAGAGCAAAAAGGTAAAGCAGCCTTAGTAATAATAATTCTGCTTAGCTTTTTAGAAAGCACTTCTGGTCAGAAAAGGATTACAGATATGCAATAAAGACGAATTCAGATGAAGAAGACTTCTAAATGGGTCACACTGCTAGATAAATGTACACAGGCTTGAAAGAGAAGGAAAAGAGTATAAAGAGTTAGAAAACGAAATAAATCGTTTTAAAAAATAAAACAAAGTCTAGTAAAGAGACAGAGGACAGACAGTCATAGATTAAAAGGAATTTAAAAAATAAGTCATGTAAAGATGGAATATACACAGAGAGTCTGGATTATGTATACTATTGTGTTTTCTTTGAAATTTTTTGACTGCATAGAGATATTTGATACTAGGGACTGCTAAGCTAAGCAACATATATACTTTAAAGGTATCCTGATTTCAAAATATGGGTCTAAGGATTTGTTACATTGGAAAAGAGGTTCTTCTTTTGTTTCCACAGAAGATAAGAACCTGTGAAATCCTTCCAGACTAATGTAGTTAAATGGACCAAAGCCCCCCCAAAGGTTACTGTGAACACTCCCAAAATTACTTTACCCAACAAAAAGCAGGAAGAAGTTTGGAGAGAACTACACTAAATTCCCTAAATATAAATGATTATTTATAAATGATTGTTTACATTTAAAGGAGGATATGCTATAGAGGTTTGCATTGGTATGGATGTTGGTTTATTGATACAAATTTAAGGTCAATTTGTTATATGTATTTTTCTGCTCTTGATTAAAGTATTGTGTTTGTACAGTTCATTTAAAAATGTAATACATAATTAAGAAATATAGGTTAATAATCATTTACAATAGTCAAGCTTGTAGTCATATTAGTTAGGTTTTCTAGATATACAGAGATATATTTCAATTAGATAGGTATTCTTCAGATCTTTCAGAGACCTTCAGAATATGGCATTTTAAATGCTGGGGGGAGAGAACTATGATTCACAGGCCTTGTTGGTGGCCACCTCAGTTTCAGACTCAGTGAGAAGCCCTGATTCAACAGAACAAATAATAGATAAGAGTTTGACATGACCTCCTCCTCTGACCTCCATGTATGCACACATGTATGTCCACCCCTCATCCTAGACACATACACCAATCAAACACTTCATACTCACATAAAGAAAGAGAGCCAATCATCATTTTGAGCTTTCCTAATTAGAATAATTTTGTAGGAAAAATCTAATTAAAGTTACATTTATTAAATGCTAAAATGATTTAAAAGTAAGTTCTAATAAGTAAAAAGCCATTTGAAATCTGTAACTATCTTAAAGCTCAATATTTTTGGATGCTTTAATAAAGCATGTTCCTTGCTCACCTCATTGCTACTGAAGTTGATATTTATATAATATGAAGGTCTTTTAAGAGCTCCTAAGCCGGGCGTTGGTGGCGCACGCCTTTAATCAAAGCACTTGGGAGGCAGAGGCAGGCGGATCTCTGTGAGTTCGAGACCAGCCTGGTCTACAAGAGATAGTTCCAGGACAGGCTCCAAAACCACAGAGAAACCCTGTCTCTAAAGACAAAACAAAACAAAACAAAACAAAAAGAGCTCCTAAGTATGTTCCAAAATGGTAGTTGGAATAGGTGCTTCTACATCTTCACATTTCATGCTGTCTTAAAGACTGTCTATTCTACATGTGCCTACCATCCAGAAGCTTAAGAAAATCCAAATGCAGCTATTGATAGATAATTCACTACATCTAAAGACAATTTTTGCGGTGTAAATAGTTCAGTGGTAGAGCAAATTCAATCTCTGGTAGCAGCAAAATAAATATGATTTACTTACAGACTCGCTTATTAGAATATCGTTATGAAACAAAAAATGACATCTACCTACAAGTTTTACTTTGATTTGAAACTATATAAACAAAACATACCATAGTTTGTCAAATGTACCTGGCAGCCATCATAAACTTCTTTATACAGTCTTTTGTCTGAATTAGATATCTGTCTGACATCTCTCATTTTAACTATTTTCCCAAAGGTATCCAAAATTTTTACTTCTCTCAAGAGCATATCCTGTTTATAGCTCAAATTAACATCCATATTCCTCTTAAACATGGTCCGAGTGAACCGTAAGAGTGGTGGCACACGCCTTTTATCCCAGGACTCGAAAGGCAGAGGCAGGCTGATCTCTGTGAGCTGAAGGCCAGCCTGGTCTGCAAGAGCTAGTTCCAGGAAGACTCCAAAGCTACTGAGAAACCCTGTCTCAAAAAAAAAAAAAAAAAAAAAAAAGACTACAGTATAAATTGTCATGTCTCTGTTTCTATAATTGAACTGTTGTACGGTAGTAATGTTACCCCTTCCCTACACATAGACTGCTCTTAAGCGGTCCTAATTTCAGCGCTTTCACTCTTCCCACTCACAGTGCCAGCCCAAATAATCAGGTATGCAAAACCGGTATATCAGCATTTACTTCCTGTTCATGTCACCTGAAAACATGCACACTTTTTCATGTCATCATCAAGGTCATATCCAAAAAATAACTCAGACACAGACATGTAACAAGAACATGTTCAGATCCCCTAGTTACATACTAAAGTCAACATCTTTTTGACAAGGCTATTAAATCAGCTACTAAGTCTCTCCTATTTCTCTACCTGAGAAAATTCATGTAGAAAAAGGAAAATAGACAGAAATCTACATATGCTGAATCTGTCACACACCCCATAACTATTAGCAATAATCCTATTTTTAAGCAGAAACCATTTAAATGATCTGGTGGCACAGAGATACAGATAATCTTCTCTTCCTACTGTCAACCATTTTTTCAATAAACAAGTCATCTGATTTACTCACTAAATAACTATCTGTCATGCTCAGTGGTTCCCATAATTCACCTATTTGAAAACACAATACTTGTCCATATCTGTCTAAATTAACAGCAACTCTTCAGTTCTGGTTTCTATAAATATGATTGTTTGTAGAACATCCCCAAATATTCATCAGAATGTGATTTGGGAAATTTCACTTTACTTCAGGCTTCCTGTACCAGCTTTCATTTGTAAGCTTTGATTCTTTTAGCTACAAATAGTTCCTAACCTGGAAAAAAAAAATCCTTTGCCTTAGATGACATGCTTTGTAATGAAATAGTTGTATCTTTTCTACCCAAACCTTTGACATCCCCTTCATTTACATTCATTAGCTTAACAAAAGATAATAAATTTTCATAAGAAAGAAGAAAATTAAGTAAAATCATAAAAATGTACTCCACTCAAAAGGAAAGAAAAGACATTAAACCTAGTTTCTCACAGAAATCAACCAACTATACATAAAAGTTTGAAACAAACTCCAAATTCTATCATTATCAAGTATATTTCTTAAAACCTAAAAAATAATTTTTATATGAAAATATTCAACTAAAATCTAATATATGAAATAAATGCACTTTGGTAAATCGTGAAATAAATAATAAAATAAACTTAAAATACTGATTAGATATTAGCCTGTTTCACAGGAAGGATGTTTATACCTGGTATTGTAAACCTGGTCAAAAACCCATGACTAAGAAGAGCATAGGCCTTAGGGGGGAAAAGCTACTGGTTTTTTTTTTTTTTGGAGGGGGGTGTATACCCAAAAAACAGCAGCACAAAAGTGATTGAGCACTTAGCTATGGATGGATTGTCTATATCAGCCTCCCAGTCCACAGCTCAGGACCCTGAAAGAAGAGGGGGAAGAAAGCAATGAAATATTGATTTCTGAAGATGACATGGATGTTACACATAGCAGCTATGGCTTCCAACACAAGACCTATGCATGTCCCAGCATGGATAGGAGAGGGGCTCCCAAGGTCCCTAGCGGAAGACTCTATTTTTATCCTCTTCCTAAACTCTAGACAGTATAACTCTTTTCTACTACAATCTTACCTATAAAATATGAACTTGGTCCTTCTCAAAATATACCATAGTGAAGACAAATTCCACCCTCACAAAAAAATCACTTAGTCCATGGGTTGATGTTTGCAATGATTAGTGAGAGCCTACCAGCTGTAGGCCAAGGTTATTTGAACAGGATTGCTCTATCTTCTTCCTCAAGTTCTCTACATTTATTGTATGTGAGGAAGATCAGAGCACCTTGGCATGGAGGTAAGCCTAAAGATCTGGCTTTCCTACTATAAATAGTAAAGGTTTTACATCAATTGTGATGTCAATTTTCATTTGTTACCAAAGGATAAGGAGAGAGTAATTACTTTCTTTACCAAAGGAGAGACTGTTTTCTTCATAAATTCTCAAATTGGTGCCTGAAATACAATTATATGCACAATATAAGATTAAATTAAAATGAAACCTAAAATAAAGATAAACCCTCTCAATATCAGGTTTTCTCAGTTTCCAAATGAAATTAAATTTTACAAGAGATGATACACTTATATTCATAGTGAAAGAACTAAAGAAAAGAAGGCATGCTGAATAAGATGGAGAAAAACCTAGATTTCCTTACGGAGTATATTCTTAAAATCCAGGGTGTGTGTGTGTGTGTGTGTGTGTGTGTGTGTGTGTGTGGAGAGAGAGAGAGAGAGAGAGAGAGAGAGAGAGAGAGAGAATAAGGATATGTCCTTATCACACACACACCATTCCAGAACTGTTCTCAAAGATGGAATTAGGGAGGAACAAAACACTAGTTGTTACCCAGTAGAAAGATGATTTCAAAGGTACCTAATAATTCAGTGATGATTTCACTGACGATTCATGGATGTTTTCAAAGGTACCTAGCTGAGGGATAGAAGCTAACTATAGAACAGAAATCTCAAAACTGAACCAGTGTGGAAATACAACTAAGAAAAAGTGGTGTTTTAAAAATTGACGGAAATTTGATAATAAAAAAATATAGAAAACTTCTCCTTGAACACTGAGAAATCTATTCGAAGTATCATGAAATTTGTATAGATCTTAAAGGTAGCAAAAAAAAGAGATATTATTTTACATCACTGAAGCATTTCAGGCACACGTTGAGTTACTAGCTCATACAGATGGCAATTATATAAAGGAAAGCCTAGGGAGAAGAGAAGCAACAATGAAGAGAAAACAGGAGAGCTGCTTTAAGCCAGGAAGATTTTCATAAGTGAAGAAGGAAGAATGGGTAAATTGTGTTTGATACTGAGGATGTTTTGATTCAAACTCCTTGACAATATTTAGTCTCTTGGCATCACAGAAGTGAAGTATCCTATACCCTACTACCGTTCACAGAAAAAATGACAAAACATGTTTATCCTACCAATAAAAGTTAATTGTGACTTGGAACAATAAAAGAAAAGTAAGCAAAAGCTTGAAAGGAACATAGAATAGATAAGGTAAGCACACTATTCTTGCAAGGACCCAAATTAGGTTTCAGAACCCACCTTGGGTAGCTCACAACCTGTAACTCCAGTTCCAGGAGATCCTACAGCCTCCTCTGGCTTCTGTGGACACTTGCACATACCCACATGCACATACCCACAAACAGAAACACAATTAAAAGTAGAACGTTTTGTTGTTTGTTTCTTAAAGAGGTACTCCTTCACTGGGTTCCAAAGAGAAAAACATATTTCAAAAACTTCTAAAAGAACTTCCTTTTTCATTATTATGTAAGTGATATGAACATAGAGCAGGAGTGTCTTTATGATTTTGTTCAGTAAGTTTTAAAACCTCAGATTAATAGAAATGGGTTAAATTCATATGTAAGAATTAGCCAATAAGAAGTTAGAGCTAATGGCCAAGCAGTGTTTTAATTAATACAGTTTCTGTGTGGTTATTTCAGGTGTTATTTAGTTAGTTCAAGGCCAGCCTGGTCTACAGAGTAAGGTTCCAGGACAGCCAGGGTTGCTATACAGAGAAACCCTCTCAAAATACACATGCGCAGTCACCCACTCACATGCACGCGCGCACACACACACACACGCACACACACACACACACACACACACACACACACACACACACACACACCACAAACCTAAAAGAAAATTTTAAATTTTAAAAATGATCATAGTGGACAGTGATTAGCTTAGCAGGAGAACTTAAAAGCTCAGTAAACACAGGGCCTGGGTTTAATCCTTAGTGCCATAAAGGGACAAAGACATCATCCAAAAGGAAAATGCAACAAATTTTAATGGGTATATGTTAACTCCCATATAGCCTCTACTAAGATCTAGCCTGAAGCACTAGTAAAAAGAAAGAAAACAAGTTCTGTACTTCAATAAACACATCAACTACTTTAAAATTCATTGTTCTTACACCAGGAAGAACATCCTCAAATTAATATACATGATACATTCTCACTAGATGATAAACAATTTGTTTGTTCTTTATAAAAATAATATACTAATAGTTGAAACATGAATATGTTAACTCTTTGAGCCAGCAAATCATTCAGTTCATTAGATTCCTTAATTGTTTCTTCTACCGTTTATTAACAGCACACCCCCACATATTCAGATTAGAACCTGATGGAATATCAAGGAACTGCTCTGGGCATTCACACAATGCCTTACATCCTTAAAATTTCTAGCAACTGACCTCTCCATTCTCTCTCACTAATCTGTCAGGACTTCAATCATTTTCTGGCTACTCAACAATGGCCTTCTTTTTAGTGTGGTCTTTCATACTTTACCTTCCCTGATATATCTTAAAACATTTAAGATTTACAAAAATACAGCTTTGCTTTAATTTCTACACATACTGTTCCTTAAAATTCAAACTCCTAAGCCAAGATCTAGATGACTCCATCCTTTGCTGTAAGTCTTAGAGTCCATTGAGGACAGCCTCCTCCCTCAATGTAAGCTTTGCATTGTACTTCCAGTTTCCCTGGTAACTCTACAAAGGTAAACATATCAGCTTTGCCACTCTTGGGCCTCCTGGTCAAAAGAATAAAATACCTCTGGCCCTGGGTGGAGACCATGACATTCTGATCTGTCCTAAAGATTAGAACATTATATAGTATTGTCTCCTTTAAGAAGCAATCCAGCTAAGCCTGTCAATCACCTGGCCAGGAGTCCATGCCACAGGAAATTTGATTTCTTGGAAAAAAGAAGGCTAAGGAGAGGGGAGGAAAAGGCATATCTATTCCCTTTTCTTCTCTTTTTCTTTCAGATAGTGATCAAACTTTAGACGTGTTAACCCCAAATCTCTGGGCTTTTTCACCATCTCTGCAGTTTCTCCCTTCTGCCAGGTAGCTGCGTACCAACCTTTATTACTGAACATGCCAGCTTTCAGATTCTTTAACTCAAGCAACATGCCGTTCTTCTTGCTCTTCTCCATCTCCAATTTCCAGAAACTGCTGGGATTTACAGCTAGTCTATGTTAGGTATTTCCCTAGTCAAAACTGCTAAATTGTTCTTAAGATTTTTCAGTCCATAGCTGAATTCTTTGACTATCAAGACTCAGTTCACAGTAATATCAACATAGGAATATAGACATCTTATCATAAAAAGCATGGGTGTCTAGACTCTGTTTCGAGTTTCAAGTTAGGTACTGAAATGTAAAGTAAGGAATGCATATCTACTCTTTTTATAAACACAGTATGGCACATAAAATTATTACCAAAGTAATAATTTTAAATAATAACTTTTAATATTTTATAATTCTTGTCTAATTTTTAGACCTTGCTACTATATTGATTACAAGTTATACATATTGCTTTAATTAATATGAACAACAATTGAGAAAAAAATTTATTCAGCATTAATTTACCTACCTATAACCACTACTAACACTTTGCTATACTTCTATATAGCATCTTAAGATACCTGTGTATCTTAAGGCTAAGTGTTTACTCAGGCATGGTGTAGCACACCCTAATCTCAGCACTCAAAAAGCAGGCAGGCAGATCTCTCTGAATTTGAGGACAGCCTGGTCTACACAGTGAGCTATATAATAAAATAGTGCTTAATATTATTGCAAATAGTAACTAAGAATCTAGGACAGAGAGTGATACATTGTGGCTTAAAGGCTGCATTCATTCTCTATCCTAGCTCCTCACCCTTGCTATGTCATGAAGACAAAGAGGAAATGGAAGGCACCGATGCTGTGTCAAACAGGTAGTATGGCTGTAGCAGAGAGTCACAACTGTGGGGGTCTGGATTAGAGCTGGGATATATTTGTTTGTAAGGCAAGCTATGAAGTTCTCAAAGACAATGAAGATTCAAAAGAATCTCATTTTAAAACTTCAAAGTAGCTCATAAAGAAAATGGAATTATAACATTTAAATTCCAAAAAGCTTAGGCTTCAAGATATCCTCTTTCTAGTGAAATGTCATCTCAATATTGTTTCAAATACTCCCTTTGTCCCTAAATTCCAGATGTAAGTACAATAGGGATGAGTTGACTTCAGTCAAACTGTGAAATCCCACTGCAAATGAATTGTTTTACTTGATTTTCTTTTTTTAGTTATGGTATGTTCTAGGTTGCTATGTATTAATTAAAACATTTTTTACTGGATAAAAACATTTAGACCATGAGAGTTGAAAGAAAGTTAAAATGTACAAATTATTTTGCACATGTCTTAAGATTATGGTGATTTTGGTACCTTCAGAGGACAATAAGAAACAATTTCACCACCATTATATGCATAAAATATGTACAAATTCTAGAAATTTACAAATAACATCTTTAAGGCTGCTAAACTGAAAGATGGTAAAGTAAGAAAATGCGTATCCACTTTATTTAATGTTGGTAGGAACTTCTAAATTATTTTAAATAGCATGGACAGATTAAAACTTTAATCAGTTATTAACATTTAACATATCTCCCATATTTTCATCTTTTAAAAAGACAAGATGATAATAAACATCATTTCTAGTGCTCTGAAATCATCACAACGTTTACATTGAGACTAACAGCGACCATAAGCCACCCTTTTGAGATAAATGGATCTTCACATAGGTGCATAGCAGACATGGAATAAGAGTTAAGAATTAAGGATAAGCTGGAGAGATGGCTCAGTGGTGAAGAGCACTGACTGCTCTTCCAGAGGTCCTGAGTTCAATTCCCAGCAACCATATGATACCTGGCACCCCCTTCTGGCTTGCGGGCACATATGGAAGGAATGCTGTACACATAATAAATAAATAAATATTTGAAAAAAAAAAGACTTTAAAAAAAAGAATTAAGGATAATTTTTGTAAGAAACTTCAGAAAGTTTAAGTTCTTTGGAAGTTTTTGAAGGTTTTTATTGTTTTGCTTTTCCTTTCTTTCCTTTCTTTCTTTCTTTCTTTCTTTCTTTCTTTCTTTCTTTCTTTTTCCTTTTTGCTCCTCTTTCCCTTTTTTCTCATCCACATCTAAGCGGTTAGAATGAAAATGTCTCCCATAGGCTCAGATATTTGAACACTTGGTCCCCAACTGGTGGTGCTGTCAGGGAGGTTGAGGAGCATGGCCTGCTGAAGGAAGAATGTCACCGCAAGAGGTCTCTTGAGAGTTAAAAGCCTTGTGCCATTTCCAGCTAGCTCCTGCTTGGGTCTGAAGATATGATCTCTCAGCTTCCTGCTCCTGTCCTCATGTGTGTTGCTTGCTGCTATGCCTCCCAGCCATGATGGAGTCTTGTTCCTCTGTAACTGTAAGCCAAAATAAACTGTCTTCCATGGATTGCTTCGGGTCATTTGTTTTTTTTTTTTTTATCACAGCAACAGGTAAGTAAGTAATACACACACTGATGAACATCTGTAGTTTTCTTTTCTTGCATTATTTTTAAAATTGGTGTCTATGACACTACTTCTACTCAATAATGAATTTTACATGCCATAACATATATCACATGCTTGTCTCAGATAGAATACAGTTTATATGTCTACCATAGTAGCTAAAATATACAGGCTGGCTATATATATACATATATATACATATATATATATACAGGAGTAAGACTAGCCAGGCTACAGTCTTATTATCACATATTAGAACATAACTTAGCCAAATCTCAATCTTAGTTATATTATCTATAAAATGAAAATAGTGGCACATACCATGAGGGGTAGCAACTTAAATGCATTACCATAGGCAAAGAAATTATCCAATCTCTGATACATGGATAACATTGAAAATAGGAGTAATATGTATACATACATAGAGTACAATCTAAAAAAAATGTTCTGGATATTTAAAACTGTTATAGTTTGAATATATCTTCTAATGTTTGTGTTCTTGAAACTTAATTTACTTTCTGATGGTGTTGGGAATTGAGGTTTTTTCAAGAAATATACTTTGTACTAGATTGCATCACAAGATTGAGGCAATCATGATAGCATTGGTGGTTTTACCACAAAAAGAGAAACCTAGTATAGATGTTCCCTTGCTCTTGACACATGATGATTTTCACCAAGTTTTGATTCAGTAAGAAGGCCCTAACCAGATGCTGCAGCTACGAGTCTTATAATTCTTAGCTTCCAGAACTATATGAAATCTTTTGTCTTTATAAATTATTTAAGTCAATGATATTCTATTTTAGCAACAGAAACTATACTAAAATATTAAGCTTTTGTTATCATAGGTATTTTTTTAAAATATCATTGTCAGCCAGGCAGTGGTGGCGCACGCCTTTAATCCCAGCACTCGGGAGGCAGAGGCAGGCGGATCTCTGTGAGTTCGAGACCAGCCTGGTCTACAGAGCTAGTTCCAGGACAGGCTCCAAAACCACAGAGAAACCCTGTCTCGAAAAACCAAAAAAAATAAATAAATAAAAAATAAAATATCATTGTCCATGCCAATCAATACAATATTAAATAGAGACTATTTAAAACATTTAAACCTTCTAATAGTAAAAATACCCTGGTAACATCAACTTTAGTAGTAGAAATATATATTAGCAAACAGAGTATTCGAATAGTGTTGAGCAATTTCCTCATAATTAAAGATTCCTTCCTAGGCTCAGGAAGTAAACAAACCTCCTAAACTCAGCAAAGCTGAAGCTTACAATGTTCACAAGCTAATACAGTTACCAACTTCTGCAAGAGTAGACTCTCCTAATGGCTGAGCTGTCTGCAAGTTACACAGAGGTCTCTAAGGATGCAGCCTTCATGAATCATCACCTTTAGGGGCTAGGGACTCAGGAATAAGGGATCCATGCTCCAGCACAAAACCCCTTATCTATACTCTGCTAAATAATTTTAATAAATTCATTGGTTCAGCAAGTTTGACTTTGGTACAATCATTACTTTGGTCTGTCACTGGTTCCCTACCTCGAATGAACAGACACTTTTTCATGGCTCTTCAGAAAAAGTTGACAGAAAAGATAATGTATATAAACTACCACAGATTTCCAGAGTACACAGAGCAATGCTCTGCACCTAAATACAAATATCTACTGACATGATCACTTCTGCAGTATTCTCTCACATCTCTATGTTGTTTTGTCAGAACTGAAGCCAGAAAACTAGCTTGTCTACTTTTTTCTTAATGTTTAATTAAGTGATCAATTATACAGTATGTCCCCCAGTACTGAAGTGGGGAGTTTTGTCCTCCTTGCCTTTACTGGGACTGATGAACATTGATAGTGAAAAGTATTAAACTAGTTTGTACTCTATATCCCATATCATTAAATCAAATGATCCTCTGTATATCAATTCAAAACACCTCCTCACCCAGCGATATTACTTTTGGCTTGAAAGGGAGGGGAGAGGCAGGGAGGGGAGCAGAGAAAAATGTAGAGCTCAATATGTATCCCAAGGGTGCTCAATCATGCCACAAGGACATGTGCTCAACTATGTTCATAGCAGCATTGTTTGTCATAGCCAGAATCTGGAAACAACCTAAATGTCCCTCGACCGAAGAATGGATAAGGAAAATGTGGTACAATTACACAATAGAGTACTACACAGCAGAAAAAAATAACATCTTGAATTTGGAAATTCAAATTCCAAATTTGAAGCAGGAAAATGGATGGAGCCAGCAAACATCATTTTGAGTGAGGTAACCCAGACCCAGAAAGACAATTATCACATGTACTTACTCATACGCAGTTTTTAAACACAAAGCAAAGAAATCCAGTCCACAAATCACAATCCCAGAGAACCTAGACTACAATGTGGACCCTAAGAGAGACTCACATAGATCTAATCTACATGGGTATAGAAAAAGACAAGATCTCCTGAGTAAACTGAGAGCATGGGGATCTTAGGAGAGGGTTGTAGGGGAGGGGAGAGGCAGGGAGGGGAGCAGAGAAAAATGTAGAGATCAATAAAAATCAATTTTAAAAAAAGCTTCCTCACACAGCTGCCATTTTAGACCTCTGTTCTCTATCTCCAGGCACTCCCAGCCCTCAACAAACAAAGTTTTCTGCTGTTGGTAACCACTCTACCTTCCTGAAGCTTACATAGTTTTCTGCTGTTGGTAACCACTCTACCTTCCTGAAGCTTACATAGTTTTCTGCTGTTGGTATCCACTCTACCTTCCTGAAGCTTACATAGTTTTCTGCTGTTGGTATCCACTCTACCTTCCTGAAGCTTACATAGTTTTCTGCTGTTGGTAACCACTCTACCTTCCTGAAGCTTACATAGTTTTCTGCTGTTGGTAACCACTCTACCTTCCTGAAGCTTACATAGTTTGCCTTCTGTCCCCTTGTTTTCACCAATAATTAACTTCTCAGACTTCATTTACAAAATATTCAAATCATTGACCATTTGATTTGGAATTCCTCTAGCTTCAGTTCTAATTCCTCTTCTTATGAACCTAGTTTGTATTTTCTCCCTATGTGAACTCATATCTGGTATCAAATACCATCACATAGAAATCAAGCTGTGATTTCTAGAAGCACAGCTATCTTCCAACTCGATTTAAATGGGACACTATATCTTAAATTGCATGCTTAAACAAAAAAACTTCAGCAGGGCTTAGCTTGTGCAAGAATCCAAGAACACATAAGTCCATTAGACCATGTATATAACTGTATACCTTCTCCTCATAGAGCCTTTAAAAACACGTACCAACATTTGCATCAATAGTTTGTCTACTGCATAAAGGAAGAGTTCTCCATTCTCTTCTGAGTCGCTGCTGGTTTGCAGTTGATTGGTATAGAGTATTAATGTAGTCAACTTTTGAATCTTATACAACACATTCTATTTTTCTATTGAAAAATCATATTTTTCATATTTATGTTACTATTGCTTACTACTTAATCATCTACTCAGTCCCTTACCATTACATATTAATATGTACGTAAGCGGTATTCAATAAACTAGATTGTATTGGCTACCAATTCACTCCACACTAATTTCACTGGATCTTGGGCTCCCCACCCCCATACTGATAATCTGTCAGTTCTCTACAGCTAAGCTACAGGTACAGCCTTTTTTTGTCTTTCTCACTTTTTATTTTCAGACAGGGTCTCACTAAATTGCCTGGGCTGGCTTTTCAACTCCTTCTGTAGTACAAACAGGCCTTGAACTTGCAATCCATCTACTTTAGTTGATAGTGTCTATATCACCAGACTTAGCTACACAGAGTTCTTAAACTTGATTTAAAGTATGTGTGTGTGTGTTTCTTAATGGTTATGTGTGTGTGTGTGTTTATTAATGGTTACGTGTGTGTGTGTTTATTAATGGTTATGTGTGTGTGTTTCTTAATGGTTATGTGTGTGTGTGTGTTTTAATGGTTATGTGTGTGTGTGTGTTTCTTAATGGTTATGTGTGTGTTTCTTAATGGTTAAGTGTGTTTGTGTGTTTCTTAATGGTTATGTGTGTGTTTCTTAATGGTTATGTGTGTGTGTTTCTTAATGGTTATGAGTGTGTTTCTTAATGGTTAAGTGTGTTTGTGTGTGTTTCTTAATGGTTATGTGTGTGTGTGTGTGTTTCTTAATGGTTATGTGTGTGTGTTTCTTAATGGTTAAGTGTGTTTGTGTGTGTTTCTTAATGGTTATGTGTGTGTGTGTGTTTCTTAATGGTTATGTGTGTGTGTGTGTTTCTTAATGGTTATGTGTGTCTGTGTTTCTTAATGGTTATGTGTGTGTGTGTGTCTGTGTTTCTTAATGGTTATGTGTGTGTTTCTTAATGGTTATGTGTGTGTGTGTGTTTCTTAATGGTTATGTGTGTGTGTGTTTCTTAATGGTTATGTGTGTGTGTGTGTTTCTTAATGGTTATGTGTGTGTGTGTGTTTCTTAATGGTTATGTGTGTGTGTGTGTTTCTTAATGGTTATGTGTGTGTGTGTGTGTTTCTTAATGGTTATGTGTGTGTGTGTGTTTCTTAATGGTTATGTGTGTGTGTGTGTTTCTTAATAGTTGTGTGTGTGTGTATGTGTGTTTCTTAATGGTTATGGTATAATTTAGCACATTTTGGTAATAAAAATTATGCCAAAACAAGAGTACAACTAATAACCTTCTTTTGACAGGACTACAAAAATCATCTTAAAACATAAAGCAATAAACTTCCTTAAAAGCATTTCTTTGTACCATATTATTTATAAAATTAAAATTGGTGTTCAAACAAAGAACTACAAGTATTCTAAACAAAGGTTGTATCACACAGCTGCAAGCCCAGTTGGAGATAGCTTTTCAGGGCAAGGAAAATAGTGATTATTTAGAAAACAGTGGTAAATATATGAAAAACTGTCAATAAATTACTTACATATAGGATTTCACTGGTAAATGTAAAAAATAACCTTTACTAAATTCACTTAATCAAATTAGCATTTCTCCACACCCACTCCAAAGTGGGGGTATTTCAGTCATCTTTAAGGATAAGAAAAAATTCATTATGCAAAATGACTGTACTTGAAAATAATCTAAGCAAGAAAATAAATTTTATCCTGTATTTTTCCATCATTAAAAAAAAATAGGTTTTAAAAGCTGGCTATGCCAATGCAGACCTTTAATCCCAGCATTAAGGGAGGCAGAGGCAGGTGGATCTCTGAGCTTACGGCCAGCTTGGTCTCACAGTGAGTTCCAGGACAGCCAGAGCTGCTATATAGAGAAACCCTCTCTCTAAAAATACTACTACTACTACTACTACTACTACTACTACTAATACTAATACTAATACTAATAATAATAATAATAATAACAACAATAATAATTCAGCCATAAACATAGCACCAAGAGATTGCACACTTGTCTGCATGTAGGGTGCAAAGTAAATCTGCTATCCACACTGAAAAGAGGCATGCAGCTGCCTTCAGCTTATGAATAAGGTGTATGGGAAGCAAATGGATTTGGGGTTGGATCTAGGTCGCATCCACGGTGTATCTTTCTGAGTGTATGCAAGTCCTCTAGAATCTGGAGAGTGGGAGAGACCACTAAATTGGACTGAGTGGGATAGTGTGAGTCTTTAGCTCTAGCAACCAGGAGGTATAGGCAGGCATATATCTAAATTCAAAACACAACTTGTTCTACATAGTTTCAGGCCAACCAAGACTACATGTTGAGACCCTGTCTCTAATAAATAAACAAATAAAAGTAAAATCCTAAATGAAAAACACTTCTGTCTGGTCTTAAGCATCTTGGATAAGGGATAGTCAGCAGGCTAAAAAAACAGTTTTTCATGTGAATAAATGTTACTTATAGGCATGACTTGGGGAAGGGGACATGGACTGACATGCCATTTATCACTGAAGGTGGTGTTCTCAGTAACTGCTGTTATACTATTAGCAACAATTACATTTCACTGTGAAAGTCAACCTAAAAGAGGTATTAAAGAACAACATGAGACTAATTGATTTTGTTTCGTGCTCCCTAGTTATTAATAAATAAGTAAATAGCCTTTCATGAAATTCACCTTCTATGAACACTGGAAACGTCTCTAACATCAGATTTTTGAAAACCATTTTTTAAAGCCCACTGTCTTAAAAAGACTAAAAAGTACATATGCATCATATAAAGTGATATAATAAATTGATTTTTAGCTCTGACCACTCTACTTGCAGAAGTAAGTAAATCAGTGCAAATTATCATCAATACTTGCCTTCATCTTTTATGTTTATTCTTTTGTTTTTACTGTTTGTTTGAGGTTTTTTTTGTTTTTTGTTTTTTTTGAGACAGGGTTTCTCTGTATAACTCATTCTGTATATCAGGCTGCCTTCAACTCAGAGATCTGACTGCCTTTGCCTCCCATGTTCTGGGGTTAAAGGTGGGAACCACCATGCTCAATCTTATATTTATTCTTTATTGAGCCAATTTTCAATATTTACTCATATGTGGCACAATAAACACACATTTACTTCTGATCTCACTTGCAAACTCAACTACTTCTTTTAAAAGCCTTAACGCACACAAAGATGGCAAAACGCAGTATTTATGACTACATTTTGGGAGCTAGAAAATAGCTAGATGAAGCTGTTCCTAGCTTGAGACCTGGGGAGCTAAAATCCAAACCATCAGTGGAAGAGGTTCAGGGTTCAAAACAAACTCATCTGTGCTTTAAGGACTTCAGAATCTGGAGGGGAGGGGGAGTAGGGGAGTAACGGATGGACGTGGGGGGGGGGGGGAATTACAGGAATGTGAGGAACTACATACATTCTTGTAAAAGTGGAACTGAAAAGAGAGTGAAAAAAAAAAATCACAAAAATGGGAGAAAAATATCCCCCAGGTCTTTTTTCCCAAAATGAAACCTATCCCGTAGTTGTTTCTCTGGAGAGAACTGTAAGAGATTCAAAATAATCAGAGAAAAGGTTTCCTAGGGACATGAAGAAAATGAGTATACACAAGAGCCCATGCGGGTGGACCCAATAACAAGAGGGTGAGGAGGTCCCTACTTTCTCCCTCAACTAGGCCAATTGATCACACCAAAAATTAAAGGGGGAAAGTCACAAGTAGGTAATTGGGGAATGCGGGGTGTGTGTGTGTGTGTGTGTGTGTGTGTGTGTGTGTGTGTGTGCATGTGTGTGTGTGTGTGTGCATGTGTGTGTGAGTGTGTGTGTAAGTTGGAAGTGATTGTCTCTGGGGAAAAGAAAGAAAGAAAATGTTTTTTTAAAAAGTTACATGCCTCCCCACAAATAAAAAGCTAGTTGCTTCTATAACTCAAAAGTTCTTTTCTCCCTTCCTTACTGAATAGAATCCTAAGCATGAATTAGTCATTTTTAATAAGTTCTAATATTCTTTATGGATGGGGATGACTAAACAAGCTGGAATAAGCCAATCAACAAGATTTAAGAAAAGATATTTTTCCAACTACCCCACAAAAGTACCCTTGTCTTGTCATATAGAAGTCAGATGTATGCTGGCTTATGAAATAAACCAGGGAGAGAGAAGAATAACTAAGAGAATAGAACTGTACAATTGTAAACGTCTACAGTGCCTTCCCTGTACCATCTAGTCAAGACTTTCCCATGAGTCGTCCACATCTCCATAGTTTAAGTCACTTAAATCAGGTCTGAACTTTGAGCGAAAAGGAATTCCTCATATGTAGGCCTTATATATGACTTTTGAAATATATAAATTGATTAAAGACAAAAAGGTTATCCCAATTAATAGTAAGAACTAATGAAAACAAAAATAACAACAACAATACATTATACACCCTCAGAAATCTTTCACAAAAGTGCAAATATTGTATACATTTTGCAACAAGACCAAAGGGCTGTTTTCTAAGACAATTTGAATTTCTTTGAAGAGAAATTAAATACATATTTTTTAAAAAGAATAATGAGGCAAACAAGCCCTTTTTCTGTTAAGACCATCTCTTTAGGTGTCTTACATTGGCCATAATTACTGTTAAAATTACTGCAGAATTATTAACACCTTTTGCTAAGAACCACCCAAATAAAAAACCACTTAGCTATGAAGTCAAAATTAAGGGTATGACAGGTTCCTGCTGTAGGTACCACTGACAGTAAACACCATGTTTACTGTTGGGCTGTCCTACCCTATGCGATGGAAGGCTGGACAGCATTTCTAGCCCCATCCCACTGGTTTGCCTGCCAGGACAATCTATTCTGAATCTGCCAAATCCCCTTGGAGGAAAAAAAAAAAAATCCTGAAAACCCACCAGAAAGAAAATACAGTTGCTTTGAAAGTCACTGGGCTTTACTCATCCCGAGCATCTATCTATGACAGTATTTACAAACACTAAAATTTAAAGATAGTAACATTTTAAAATGGTGTCTGAAGTTCATTATGAGATAGAAGCTATCAACTCCAAAGATAAGATTATCTCTAATTCCCCTCTTAAACCCACAGAGGATTTTGCATCACAGAAATATTAATAGCTTCTATCTATTTACTCCTACCTATGTGCTAGGCACAAACATAAGAGCTTTATGTTCATGATGTCCATTCTCTAATTTATACACTTGTCATCTTCCTTAGGTGGCTACCAAGCCCACTGTAGTACAAAATAATTTTATAGTCTACTTTAACCTATCAGATTTCCAGATATGTGTCTCATTATAATCATTCTGGTACTAAAATTAAGAATGAAGCATTTTAACTTGTTTACTTTACAATGTATGACCAAAGTTAAATCATTTTAGGTTTTAGAAACTGAGTGTTTCCTACACCTAACAAGTCAAGGGAAACAACAATGATGTTCGTTGAAATTAATTTTACTACTATGTCATGAAAAAGCATCCTTTTTAAACTTTTTTTTTTAAATTTTAGGTGGGTTTTGTTTTGGTTTGATTTTTTTTTTCCTGTTTGTTTTTAGAGACAGAGTCTGTCTACATAGCCCTGACTATCCTAGAACTCACTATGTAAACAGACTGGCCTCTAACTCAGAGATCCATCATCCTCAGCATCCTGGATGCAGGAATCATAGGCCTGCACCACCACACCACACCTGGCTCTCTTTTAAACTTTGTATCTGTGCTTCCTTGAGTACTGTTACTAACTGCCTGTACTGTTATAACTGTACTGTAATCCCCTGCCTGTTACTAACTTTCCACCACTGTATCCCATCCACAGCACACAATTCAAGGTAAGTTGTTTGATTATTTGCCTTTCAGCAGATACTGAAGTCTGAATTCAAATCCCAGCTTGCCCTTCCTTTGGAACCCAAGGAAAGTTAACTTGTTTAGGCTTCACAGTCAGCTACGGAACTCCTTGTCTGAAGGTTAACCGTTAATAGGCTTTTGCCTTCCCCTCCCTTTCATATCAAAGCAAATTAGGTAAGGGTTAAGTACCCATTCTCCTGAAGCATTTCTTGTGCAAATAACATAGCTCAAAAGTAATTAGAGGCAATTAGTTTTACTTTTTCTGAAAAGAACTGTTCCATTCCATTCTAGCTCCTACTGCCAAGAAATTTTATTCATATTTCCCTCCAAAAAGGAGATAAATTATAGATTTTCTTCTCAATATCACTAAGCTGTATATTTAAGCCACATATTCAGTTTACTGTCAGTAGTTAAGAGTAAATTATCTATTTTAAGAATTACTAATGATTAGGTAATTTGCTAAAAAATTAAAGTTATGTAATATCACTACTAGTAAATAATAGAACTTTAATTGTTTAAAAGAATTGATCTTTGCGAATACATTTATATAAGCCACTGTTTTCCTTACTGGAAAATTAAACAATTAATATACTCCTATTTTATTAGGTAGTGGATGAAATGTAATTTATTAAATGTGATTCTTTCATTACATTTAAAATATGTAAAATTAATATATATATATATAAATATCACTTGCAAAATAAAACAGAACAGGAACTCAGAAGGAGATCTATCAGTGATGTATAAAATAGGTAATGAATTTTCAGGAAAAACTTGGCGATCTGAAAGTATGTTTATATAACATAATTTAGCTATATAAAAATTCATTGCATTTTTCCTGTTCAGTTTTAGTCTTGGTTATTTATAATTTTAAAAAATAGTCAACCTCATCTGTTCTTAAAACATTTTAAAGACAACTATCAGAATCTGATGTTGTTGTTTATTGACGAGGGTCTCACTATATAGACCAGGTAACCCTTGAGCTTGCGGTCCTGGCATCCTACCCCAGGTACAGTCATGGTTTTCGTGAGCTAAATCTGCTCATTTCTCGTAAAACTTAGCTTCAAGAGGAAATTTAAAGGTGGGCAAAAGTTCTCCAAAAATGCTTGGCACTCAAAATTTTCAGCAATGAGGAGCCACTGGACAAGTAAATTAATATCACCAAGCTGGGGGTGGAACACATTGGGAGATCTAGCCTTGGTTTCAATGCCCAGAGTGTACACACACACACACACACACACACACACACACACACACACACATCGAGGGGGAGGGGCAGAAATGCAGAGAAAAGCTGTTCTTTTAAAAAGTAAAAAAGAGAAAAGTGCAATGCCATTTGTCTCATATTTAAAATAGCAAATGCCTGCTAATTTGCCTATATTCGAAGTTCCTAGGTACATAGTCTACAAACCTAACGGTTGCTAAACAAGAAACACGTAGTTATAAGACAGAGGCTCTAAAGACACTGAACTTCAGTGAGCATCAATTGTCAAGAAGAAAAGACATTGTCAAGAAACTCATTAACTACAGAAAAAATGTTAAAGATATACATTGACTATACCCGGACTGTTTCGACCTTCAAACCAATTTATCTATGACATTGGCAAAAATTTGCCAAAAGAAAATTTATATTCAATCATTAGCAACTTATTGAAAATATCAACTTTACCCTTTTTTTTTTAAACTTGAATGCTTGGCAGGACATAAATGAAATGTTAACCAATATAATGCCCACTCACTGTTCGCTTTATTTGTCACCTGTGACCTGAGAGAAATTAAGGGCTAACTGATGCAAACCGTTCATGTATTTACCCAGCAAGCAACTATCTCACTTGACAAAAAAGGAAACTGAGGCACAGAGATGAAGTAACTTGTACTCATGGAAGAAATGATAGACCCAGGACCTGAACCCCATGTGCACAATAAGAAGCATTTTTAAAGGTAATATGATAAAGTATCTTTAAGAAGCAAGCGTTGCGAATGCAAAAAAAAAAAAGCTCTATTACAAATGTATGCGGATGAGAATGCAGATTATACTAACTTTATTCCTAGACACGTAATTGTTTCTATATTTGCTTACAATTCAATGCAAAACTACATTCAATCCTAACAGCAGTCCGCAGAGTGAAAGAAATAATTTACCGTCACTTTTCCGAAGCTGAAATTAACAGACGAACCAAAAAAAAAAAAAAAATCCGTGTAACTTAAAAGATGGGGGAGGGGTGGTGTAACCAGGGCAATAGTTTCAGGAAAACGACTTTCTCTGTGTGCAGTTAATTAGGAAACTGTGTGTCTGTCAGAGAAGGGGGTCAAAAAAGGGAAAGATGACAATCACTCCATCAACGTCCCACGCCCAAAGCGCCCCCCACCCGGGAGGGAAAAGTAGCTAACGGTGGGTCAGTGCCAGTGCCAACCGAAGAACTGGCCCACGGGGACCTAGGAGGGAATGACAGGAGACCCTAGCAGAGGGGGAGGGGTGGCGATGACAGGAGGGCAGGCAGTGGGGATGAGCGCCTGCCTAGCGACTCCAAAAAAAAAAACGAGAAAGCCGGGGATGTGGGTCTTAGAGAAAGGCAGGGGAGCTCAGCAGAAGTGATGGGGGGCCGGGCAGGGAACGTGCGTGAGAACGACGGGACCCTCGGGCACCGAGGGGGTCTCCGGGAGGCAGAGCCAGGTCAGGACGCAGTTCTCCCCTGCTGACCGTCCTGCTCCCAGCCCCTCCACCACGACAAACTCACTTTCTCCTCACCCCGAAGTCCGCAAGTCACCCCCAACCTGCTCCCCGTGCCCCTTCGCCAAGCCGGAAAGCTCCGGAGAGGGAACCCGGGCTTCCCGGACTCCTTCCCCGTCCGGCTGGCGGCTGAGCCCCGGACACAGCCCCGAGAGGTGGCCCACAAGGCCAGCAGCCGCGCCGAGGCCCAGGAGCCGGGTGACAAGTCGGAGCGGCCGACGGGCGCCTCACCTGACAGAAGCGTCGGCAGTAATCCCGGCTGCTGATCCCGACGCCGCCGCCACAGCCGTCGCCGCCGCCGGCGTCCTCTCTGCCGTCGTCCGCAGCCCTGAGCCCCACAGGGCCCGGCGGGGACTCCACAATGGCCACGAGCTCTTCTCCGAGGCGTTCGGCCTCTTGATCGCTCTCTTCCTCCGCCATGAGGCTCTCGCCGCCCAGCGCGTACCCAGCCCCTGCGCCGCCGCCGCCGCCGCCGCTGCCTTGGTTAACCTCCTCCTCCTCCTCTAGTTCCCTCCTCCTTTCCCTCCGCCCCAGCCGGACAGGGGCCACTCGGCCGGGCTCTACTTCCGGCTCCGCCCACCCACGCCCCCAGTTTTCACTGGAGGAAGGAGGCCGCCAATCATAGGCATACCCGCCCTACACGCCTATTGGTTCAGGGAGCCGTCCGTCTGCCAGACCCGCCGCCTGTTGGTCGCCGCCGCTCGGCGGTTGCCGAGGACCGCCTACGAGCTCTGCCATAGGGCGCGCCCGAGGACGGGGCGCGGCGGGGGACACGGCGGCCGCGGCGGGGTTCGCTCGGGCGGCGGCGGCAGAGGCAGCAGCGGCGGCGGCGGCGGCGGAGGCGGCGGCCGCAACGGGACCTCCTTCATCCCGTTGCTCTGCCTTTCCCCCCTCCTCTCTTCCTTCCCGCCTAGGGCTCGTGCACTTCCCCTAACGGCGGCCGGATCCTACGGTCCCGAAGAGCTGGGGAGACGGAAGGTGGGCTTGGCCGTTGGAGCGGGCGGCGGGCCGGGGCCTTGGGCCCGTGCGAGGGAGCCGGGGGCGGGGCCGGCGGCCGCCGACGGAGGAGGAGGGAGGAGACGGGCGACCTGACAGCCGCGGCCTGGGCCGCCGCCCGCCGCCCCCTCCCCGGGGACAGCCACCGAGTCGGCCGCCGACTCCGCGGGCCCACGGACGGTGGCTGGGTCGCGGCCCGGGGCGGCAGGCGGCGTCGGGGCGCTGGGGCGCCGCCTCGGCCGGCGCGGCGGGAGGAGGCTGTCTAGACGTCGGCCGGCCCGCGCCCGCCTTCCCCGCCCCCACCGGAGCCTCGGGCCTGCGGAACGCGCGGGCCGCAGGGGCACCCGCCCGGGCCGTGCGAACCGAGCCGCCTTCGAGGTCGGTGCTCGCCGATCGCGCAGCGAGGGCGGACACACCGGGGCAGTGCGTGCCCTAGACGCTCCGCCGCCGGCCTGCGGTCTGCCTTTCCCGCCCCTCCACCATCTTTCCTTTCTGTTTGTTTTTGTGTCTTACAGTAAAGGCATGACTTCCCGGCGCCGCAGGGAGAATAGGGTGCAAGCCCAGAAACTCTTTCCCCACCACCACCTGTTGAAAAACTGATTTTCGAAGGCGTCTCCGGGTCCGAACAAACGGAAAGTTGCTAGGATTGGATGCGTCCCTAGTTCTGAAGTTTTGCACCGAAAACCCTTACTACTTAATATCAAGGAAAAAAAAAAAACCTGGAAATTAAGCCGGTAAACATTTCTACTTTAAGACTTCTGAGTTTAGTTTTGCTTTAGTAAATTGCTGCTTCGCTTTTGTTAGCTAGTTCTTGCGTTTAACTCAACTTCCTCATTTGTTTAAAATATTTCTGAATTCGGAAACTACTTTTACTTGTAACGAAGATCATCGCCTCTCTACGAGGCAATATCAGGAGCAAACCTTTCAACTTAAAAGACTAGAAAAGCTCAGGCCTCACATTAGTACAAGGAGAGATGGCTCAGCTGTTAAGAGCATTGCCTGTTCTTCCAAAGGTCCTGAGTTCAATTCCCAGCAACCACATGGTGGCTCACAACCATCTGTAAAGAGGTCTGGTGCCCTCTTCTGGCCTGCAGACATGCACACAGACAGAATATTGTATGCATAATAAATAAATATTTTAAAAAAAGAATTATAGATTCGCACTTCGCTTCTGTGGTGCTGATAGTCTGTGTTCCTGCTTGTGCTCTGGCTCTTCTCGTCATAATTTGCAAAATTAATAGGTGCAATAAAGATATTTTCTGCCAGGGGGAAAAAAAAGAATTACAGATTTGTCCAGCGGTGGTTGCCCACATGTTTAATCTCAATACCCAGGAAGCAGAGGCAGGTGGATTTCTGTGAGTTCAAGGCCAGCCTGGTCTACAGGGCAAGTTCAGGACAGCCTCCAAAGCTATACAGAGAAACCCTGTCTCGAAAAACAAAAAAAAGAATTACAGATTAATTTTTTTCAAAGTTTGCAGTCCAGGTACTTTAATTCCATAGAGAAAAAAAGCTTAAGTGGTAACCCAGAACAAGAATTCAGGTTTTTTTCATGACTTAATTAATTATGTCTTATAGCCATTAATTATTATTATAACAGGTTGGTTTCCGAGGTATAGAATACATGTAGAAATTTCAAATATTTGCACTGATAGTTGTTCACTGAATATTAGGTAGGATTCATTGACCTGTCTTCTGCCATGGAAAACCTATAGCCTAACACAGTATCTGTCAGGACTTGTGTCAAAGACGTAATGGGGCAGAAATCTACAAAAATTAAGCATATTCTAGGCTTGTTGTGCCTTACAGAATTTTCATGAATTGCTAAGTCCTATAACTTAGATTTTTACTGACACATTGACAAGAATGAAAAGAATTGTGATGTTGCCCAGCAAGTAGATTAACACAGTGGGATACTCCATGGTTTGTAATTCTTCAGAATATATCTGGGCATATTTCTTCAACATGTCTATAACAGAAAATTATGTGAATTTTTTTTTTAAATGATGCGGACGCTTTATCTATATTTATTTATTTATTTATTTATTATGTATACAATATTCTGTCTGAATGTATGTCTGCAGGCCAGAAGAGGGCACCAGACCTCATTACAGATGGTTGTGAGCCACCATGTGGTTGCTGGGAATTGAACTCATGACCTTTGGAAGAGCAGGCAATGCTCTTAACCACTGAGCCATCTCTCCAGCCCCCAATTATGTGAATTTTTATCATTCATTTTAGTGTCTTTAAATTTTGATTATTATGAAATTAGCTCAGAGGTATGGTCCCAGGGGAGTAAAACTTATTAATCATTTGTTACCAGAGTGTATTCATTGTCTTGCGTTTTCAGTACTGTAATTTTACAAAGCACATAGTCAGGTGATCATTTTAAGAAGTTTGTGGGACTGGTAAAATAACTCAGAGGAAAGATGCTTGCTGCCAAGCCTGACAGCCATGAGTTCCCTGGAAGCACTGGGTGGAAAGGGTGATCCAGCTCCCTCTAGCTGTTCTCTGAACTCCACACATGCCATGCATAGGGGCTCACACACATTCATACATACATGTAAACATAGGAAGTAAAAAGCAGCCAGGTATGCTGGCACATACCTGTAATCCCAACTCCTCAGTACAATGAGGCAGGAGGATTTCACATTGAAAACCAGCCTGGACCACAGTTGGTTTTTTGTTTGTTTGTTTGTTTGTTTGGTTTGGTTTGGTTTTTTTTGCGGGGGAAGGGGGTGAAGGTGGTGTTTTAGATTTTTAAAGTTTGATATCTGGGTAGAATGAGTTATTAAGCTGCTTCTAAATTATATATTTGTGTAAATGGTTACTCAGGGTTTTTTGTTCATTTGGTTTGGGCATTTTTCTGTTTGTTTCAGTTTTTGTTTTATTTGTTTTTTTTGTTTGTTTGTTTAATTGCTGGACTCAAACCCAGGACTTAGCTCATGCTGCACAATTGCTCTGCCACTGCCACTGAATTGTACACTGGCATTCATTTACTCTTTGAAACATCAAGCTTTGGTTGACTCCCTGTCACATATTGGGCACCATATTAAGAGAAATAAAAATTAGTCTTCAATGGAAATAAAACCAAGAGCATGTTGACTTAACTTTATTATCACCCTTTAAAAATACTTAGAGATATATATGTATTAAAAATAACTTTTCCAGACGTAATGTCATATACTTACATTCTTAAGCACTCAAGAGGAGGCATAGATAGGTCGATCTCTATGTCTACAGAGTAAGACCCTTTGTTTTGTTTTTTTTGTTGTTGTTGTTGTTGCTGCTGCTGCTGCTGTTGTTTCTTGAAACAGGACTTTTCTTTGTAGCCCTGGCTGTTCTGGACCTCTGTATCTGTAGACCAGGCTGACTGACCTCGAATTTAGAGATCCACCTGCCTCTGCCTCTACAGTGCTGGGATTAAAGGCGTGAGCCACCACTGCCCAGCAATAAGACCCTGCCTTAAATATATATAAGTCTCAAGGTTTAGTGCCATTGTATATAGTTGCACTTGCTTTGTGTTCTTTGTTGTTACTTGTTCTCTTTAAACAAGTTTTCCTATCAAGTGTGTACATACTTGAGTTCTCAAAATCAGTTTCCAGTGAGAAACTAACTTGAACATGTCTAACTTGGGCAAGATTAGTATTATTGTTCTGAATGTTTATTGTGTTTGGGATTTTCTAACAGAAATATCTAGAGTAATTTGAGTTATTCATAAATCTAATTTATTTTTTGTAAAGGTCATTGTATTGGAAAGTTGGCTTAGTAGGTATGGTGCTTCTTGTGCAAGCATGTGGCCTGGAGTTCAGATCCCCATCATCTGTGTAAAAGCTGGTCTCAGCAGAGTCCGTAATCCTAGTTCTGGATTCAGCTAGAGAAGTAATTCAGAAACTAAGGTGTCCTCATGGGCATATACCACATACACAAATGGCAAGGAATGAGCCTGTCTGCTGCTAATTTGATTTAGTTTTGCTGTTCTTGAATATTTCAGATAAAGATTTATAACACATACAACCTTCCAAATTAAGTTTGAGGTTTTTGGTTGAGGGAGGGGTTGGTTTTCTTAAATCTTTATTTGCTCCCAAAAAAGCACTTTAACCCTATCATTGTTAAATCACTTCTAGAAAGAACTATTGTCATGATACTTACGTCTTTCTCTTGTCTTAGAAGAACCTTACTCAGTCAAAATGGAACGGTTTGTAGTAACAGCACCACCTGCTCGGAACCGTTCTAAGACTGCTTTGTATGTGACCCCTCTGGATCGAGTCACTGAATTTGGAGGTGAGCTTCATGAAGATGGAGGAAAACTCTTCTGCACTTCTTGCAATGTGGTTCTGAATCATGTTCGCAAGTCTGCCATTAGTGACCACCTCAAGTCAAAGACACACACTAAGAGGAAGGCAGAATTTGAAGAGCAGAATGTGAGAAAGAAGCAGAGGCCCCTGACTGCATCTCTTCAGTGCAACAGTACTGCGCAAACAGAGAAAGTCAGTGTTATCCAGGACTTTGTGAAAATGTGCCTGGAAGCCAACATCCCCTTGGAGAAGGCTGATCATCCAGCAGTCCGAGCATTCCTGTCTCGACATGTGAAAAACGGAGGGTCCATACCTAAGTCAGACCAGCTGAGGAGAGCGTATCTGCCTGATGGATATGAGAATGAAAATCAGCTCCTCAACTCACAAGATTGTTGACAAGGCAGTTATGACCATTGTGATCAAGATTAATAATGTGGAGTATTAAAGTTAATGTGTTGATTGTGTGCTTCATTTTTATATTTATTTCATTTCAGATCATGTGATCCAGAATAGTTTTGCAATGTGTATATAGTTGCAGGCAAAAGGAGAAAACCTCACTGCAAAACTTATGCTAATGTTAAGTCACCAATGGTATAAAGCAAAACTTAGCTATAGAGTGTATTAGGATATCTGAAACCTGGTGGTTATCTTTAAAACTGATGGGTTTTCTTCTGAAATGTTTGTGCATGGAAGAACTGCCCTGCGGTGTAGCCCTCTTGCAATGTATGATTATTTCTTGTGAGGTGACTTAATTATTTGGATTAAGAACGAGCCTAGAAAATTGAAGCTGCTGCCAGACTATACCACTCACAGGAACTTGAAGAAGTTCTTTTCGAGATAGAATGGTAGGCAGGAAATGTTCTTAGAGCTTGAGATCTCTAGAAGAAATGGCTGTTCAAACTCCATTTTGTTTATATGTGAAATAATTGCCTACCCTTCACTTCCTCGCGGTCTTCACCTTTTTAGAGATTTGTACACAGTAGCAGCTTCAAGTGACCAAAAGACTAAAATCTCTCTAACGTCTGCCAAAAGCCTTGGGGGATTTTGCAGTGATGAGATTTTAGTCTCGAACATGAACACAAATTTTTGAACCATAGTTTTCATGTTAAACATCATCTTAGATTTGCAAACTTTTTATTGGTATTAAAGGACTACAGGACTGGTTTTTTTCATTTAAATACACTGTGGTTCAGGTTCCTTTTTTTTTTTTAACAAGGAATTAGTAGTTACTTTTTGGCTCACAGCAAATAAAAAACTTGCTTTCTATACAGTAATTCTTCCATAAGATTTTTTAAGTTTATTTAGGTAAATAGGCTAGGAATGAGTTTTAGTTTGACTTTTACTGCTTTGCCTCTGGTGACATAGGGTTTTAAACTTGGATGCTAAACAGTTGTCTAATAAATGAGGCACGAATTTTATAGTAGAGATAAGCAGTATGCTGCTTAGCTGTTTTTGAGTCAGAAAATCAGTTCTGTTAAAGGTCAACCATGTTTAGGTTCTCTGAACCTCACTGTTCTGTAAGCTTTTTAAAAGTAATTTAGCTCAGATAAGTCCTCTTCATCAGATCCAAATTATATTTTTTAAAGTTTAGTAACTGAAGACTTAGAGCTTTAATATAAAAATTTAAAAAAAATCAAATAGTTGAAAACATTGAAGTTATATTTCTATTGTAAATCAGTGGCAAGATGCCCTGTGTGACTTGGAGTTATCTTTCAGGTCATTGTGCCGCAAATTTCCATTAAACAAAAAGCCAAAGTTAGTAAATAATAATAATATAATTTGGGGATTGGTTTATGTTTTGGGGGCTTTTGTTTTGTTTTGGCTTTGCTATTCTTTTTTTGGTTTTTGCTTTTGACTTGTTCTTGATTTTTTTGAGTCAGGGTCTTTCTACATAGACCTGCTGTCCTGGAGCTCACTCTGCATACCAGGATAGCCTTGAACTCACAGAGATCCTCCTGCACCTGCCTCTTTCCCTCCTGAATGCTGGGATTAAAGGCGTGCACCACCATGCCCAGCAATAATTTGTGTTATTAAGAACAACTTGTCTTAAGGGTCTTGTAGATTTGACGTTCCAATTCAGGTTGTCAAAGTGACCAGTTACTTCTTTTAAAAGCCTGCTGTGGAAAGGAAAATCAGTTCTCAAAATTTGTAATTTCCATTTTCTCATGTTTGGTTATATTCACGTAGAACGTAAATGTCTAGACTAGTTCTTTACTAACTGCAGTTGGTAAAGCACACAGATCATCAGCAAAGTGTAAACAGTATATTCTACTCTCAGAATTTACAGGCAACCATGTTTAAATTGTCTTAAGATGGTAGGATGTCTAAGCAACTAAAATAATTGAATTTTGTACCACTATTTTCAGAATAAAAACAAATCATTTTAATTTTTTCAGGATTCCATGTGATTTGGACTATTCCCTATTGTCTGGGACTATGCACTATCGGTAAACATGGCAGAACAGTTTCTAGTAATCCCCTAACATGTTTGATGTTGCACTAGGAAAACAATTCACCTTTGCCTTTCTTGCAGTTATTATTACTGACTTCACAGTCACTTAGTTCCTATAGAAATGTTTTTCCAGGCTTGCAACTATTCTTACGTTTTTGCATCTCTAGGGGCATAGTTCATTCTGTTAGGCTTGTATCATGTCCTTAGAATGAGTTTTTCATTCCTTTGGGGGAAAGTTACTATTAATGTTGCTTCACTGATTATGAAAGTTTGTTTCTTGGAACTGGTTAAATTTGTCTCATAAATAATAAGAATGGTTATAGTAGCCTGCTCAAACTGGGAAAGATTTGCAAAACTCTGATTGGCATGTTAGATAATAAAGACATGTGCTACTTGGGAGGCAAAGTGAACGTGTACAGAAGCTTTCGATCTTAGTTATATAGTGGTAGTATGATGCTATACTATTGGACCAATAGCAGCTCTTTTTTTATAAGTGGATGCATTATATTTCATTTATAAACTGCCTTCTACACATACTTACCTGTTATGTTTTCTCAGAGTGTTGTAGTATGTCTTCCAGAACCTCGCTATATTCTGACAGTAAATAGTCCTAGCTTGTTGAATTTTCTGTTGGTTTCTTTTTCATTATCTGTGGCATATAGCAAGCCTGAAAGATATTGTAATCATATTTTACAGAGTGAGAAATTAGAGAGATTGTGTATGAGAGCCTATATAGTTATTTTATCCATTATCTTTGATTAAGGCTTTCTAATATTATTTAGTAAGTGCTACTTCCAGTTTATGCCTGTGGCCCTCTGAATTTTAAGGGACCAGAAAACAGCAAATTTTACATCTTACTCTTTAAATAGTTAAGTGTCTGCTTGGAAATGATCTGAAGTTAGACGTACAGTTGGCAAGATTTCCAAGCTGAAATTTGGCCTCAAAGAATTTGTGCATGAATGATAGCAAGTACATAAAAGCAAATTAAACTTAAGGTGACCTAAAACAAAGGCTAGAAGCAAGTTTTCATTTGGTTCTTAGTCTTTGTAAGGGCTTACTTGTTGGACTTAACTGCCATTCAGTGAGGACAGATCACCTTAAAATAATTGATTTACATGGAAGGTTAGTCATATAGTTTCGATTGCTTTGGCTTTCGGCCAGCACTGATGAGAGTGTGAAGTGGCTATCCTAAACCTTGGATGATCTCAACCCATACTCAGATCGCTGAGGTAACTATGGTCCTTACCTAGTGCTATTCTACTTGTATCCAGAAAACTGTATTAAAACTTTACTATGTTAATTTTCGTCTTCCTGTGCTTATTTTTTACTTTTGCTCATGCACGTATTTTAGTATAAATGTGTTGCTTTTTAAAAGTTTGTGACATTTAGAAATAAATTTCAAAAAATTTCTAATGTTTTTGGAAGCATTTTTTTTATGAGCCAATGACAAACGTTTTGTGATTTCAACTGAATTTTGATTTTTCTATCAGTCTTTCTCCTGTTTGTAGTGTTAGTCTGTTTGCTCTAGGTGAAAGTTCTCTGTTATGCCAAAGTGGCATCATAGCATCGAATTGTCGTTCTCCCAAAATTCTATAGGCAATGTATAAGTTCAGTCAACATCTTAATGGGAATATTACAAGAATTATGAAGGAAGGACCTTGGTTATGGCTCAGTTAGGAGGACTTAACTGCTCCTGTACAGGGTTCCCAGCACTCACACTGCTTGATTTGCGGTCTAACTCTGGCTGCAGGGGATCTGGCATCGGGTACCTGTATACAAGTACCTACAAACTCACATAGGTGCACACATAAATCTTTAGAAATGGCATAAACATCAGTTAACCACAGGCAGTACTGGTTATTTTAAAAAAATGTGAAAAAGATCTTGTTTGCATCTTCTATATGTTTTTGAAACTCAGTAAGAATAAATTTCTTTTAAAGCAATAATTTTACATGGTTTGTCAGAGCTGTTCCTGTCTACACTCATCTGTGACAAAAAAAAAGCACTGAGTTAATTGCAGTGTTTTTTTTTTTTGAAATCAAAATAGTAGAAAAGAACTTAGAAATGAACCCTAATATTCAGTATTATGTTAGCAAACTATCTTCAGGTTTTCTAAAGAACCTCCTCTTACCAAGAGTAAACCAGCTAGTATGCAGCGAGCCTCTCCAATGTTCCTGACACCACACATGGTGACAGCAGGGAAATGACTCACTTCAGGGCTCAAGGGCAGTGGCAAGCTGCAAAAGGGCATACCTTTGTTTCCAGCAACTAGAAGCGTTTCTGATAAAACGTTTTCTCTGGATCCTCAAGACCTGGGTTTTTTTAAAAGCCACAAAAATTGAACATGCACAGGTGGATGTTTTAAAAATCTGGTATTTCACTGGGTAGTGGTGCTGCAGACCTTTAATCCCCGCACTCAGGAGGCAGAGGCAGGCAAATTTCTGTGAGAATGATCTACAGAGCGAGCGAGTTACAGGATAGCCAGGGCAACATAGGGAGATGCCATATTGAAACCAAAAAAGAAAAATCTGGTATTCTATATAACCTATAGAATACGATTTTATATTAGAAGAAAAAAACTATCGGGTAATGCTGTTTGCCAAATGAAATTCTTGCAAAGAACCTACCACAAGAATGATAAGGAATGTGCACAAAAGACTTAACACTTAATTGACTGTTGAGTATCAAGATAGTCACAATTGTACATAAACACACTCATTAATGATTATCATAACCCAATCCTCTGGGCTCATATGGATATCATAATAAAAAGTTTCCTGTTTAAGCATGAAGTCAGTACATTTTCTCCTGCTTTCCCCCCTTTACCCATGCTTTTAATACCTATTCAGTAAAAATAATGATGGGGACTGAGAGATGGCAGAGTGGTTAAAAACGCTGCTCTTGCAGAAGACCAGGTTTTAATTCCCAGCACCCACGTTTAAGTGTTTCAGGTCATTCTGTAAATCCAGTTCCTAGAATCTATTCATCACAGGCTCTGCATGCCCAGGGTGCAAAACAGAAAACTCACACACGTGCATAAAAATAAAATATATCCCAGCACTCGGGAGGCAGAGGCAGGCGGATCTCTGTGAGTTCGAGACCAGCCTGGTCTACAGAGCTAGTTCCAGGACAGGCTCCAAAGCCACAGAGAAACCCTGCCTCGAAAAACCAAAAAAATAAAAAATTAAAAAAAATAAAATATAAAAGCAAAGTTTGATAATTTTATATATTCCTTTTAATCTAGAAAATTTCCCCTTTATGAGCACCCTATGGATGCAAAGAGCAAGTGTAAAATATATGTAAAAGGAGATGTGTTGAGGTGGGGTATTAGAGTGAGCTGCCTATTCTTATGTCAACTTGACACACAAACTAGAGTTATCTGAAAGGGAGGAACCTCAATTGAGAAAATGCCTCCATAAGATCTAGCTGTAAGGCATTTTCTCAGTTAGTACTCAATGGGGGAAGGCCCAGCCCATTGTGTGTTGTACCATCCCTGGGCTGTTTGGTCCTGGGTTCTTTAAGAAGGCTGAGCAAGCCAGGGAAGCAAGCTAATAAACAGCACTCCTCCATGGCCTCTGCATCAGGATCCTGCCCTGTTTGTGTTCTTATCCTTCAATGATAAATACTGTGGAAGTGCAAGCCAAATAAGCCCTTTCCTCCCCAACTTGCTTTTGGTTGTGGTGTTTTGTCACAGCAATAGAACTCCGCACTGAGACAGAGTATTTACATAGCCCTAGCTGTCTTGGAACTCACTAGCATCAAACTCAGCCATCCGTTTGCCTCTGCATCCCAAGTGCTATGATTAAGGCCATACTGCCACCAGTTCTAATTGATTCACTTAATAAAATGAAAATCAACAGTAAGTACTCTGAAAGGTCAGTAGTATAGTGATAGGTAAAATGTATGGCATAGATGTATTATAAACTACTAAAGTTATTTAAACATTTGGACCAGATTTGTCTTTGCTAATTGCTAAGTTTAAAATATGCAGAACATATTGTAACTGGGGGTTTCTCTCCTGCCTGCCAGTTCTTGAATAACCACTCTGAAGCTTAATATTAATTATGAACTGTTTGGCCTATTAGCTCAGGCTTATTAATAACCAGCTCTTACAACTTAAATTAATCCATTTCTATTACTCTATATTTTACCACAAGGCTTGTGGCTTGCTACCTCACATCTTGCTTCCCTGGTGGCTGCTGCATCTCGTTGACTCCATCCTCCTTGGCTCTCTCCTTGTATTTCCCGCCTGGCTCTAGTTTGCCTGGCTATTGGCCAAATTGGCTTTTTTATTAACCAATGGTAATAAAGCATGTTCACAGCATAGAGAAGGGCAGTGTGTTTTCTCCCCATTGAAAAGAACAATGTTACCTAAGTATGTGTTTGTATGAGATGGGCCAATACTCATCAAATATAACTGGAAAATGTAAACATTGAATGAGGAGAGGGGGGAATATTTACCTTTTTTCAATACACTCCTTTATGATTGACTCATTTAGAGCAGCATATGTTATCATTATCACACACATAAAATATGAAGTAGTTTATTAAAACCAGTTCACATGACAGTTATATCTAAATGTGAACAATAACAAGTTGAGTAATTCATCCTCTTTATTATGGAAATATTAAACACTATAAATATTTAATTCTTTAACTTCCATTACAAGAATGTTAATTGATAAAAATATTTGTAGATCTATAAAATTTAGTCATACATTTGTAAAGTTAAGTCATTTTGCTGAAGTTATTAAGTAGATAAAGGGGAATTAATTTCAAATCTGTGATATCTATATCTTTGCATTGTTATTCTATCTATAACCTAAAATGTCAATTTTTTTTTTACAGTACTTGTATACATTAGTTCACTATAATTCAGTGATGCGTCTTATCCACAAATACCAAACCACTGCCAAAGTCCTGGAGACACATTGAAAAATCTGCCAATTAACAGAAATAAGATGAATGTTACACAACATCACTGAATAATCCTTTAGAAAAATACTACCTGATTAGTATTAGAAGTTAGTATTTGGTATTTATTTGTTATGTGAACCTACTTATCTCCACAAAGGTTGCTAGATCAGAATGGAAATTTTTGGAGTGTTCTTTTCCTTTGTAGAAATTGCTTAGTGTATCCTTGCTTACTGACATCACACTCTTTAGTAGAAAGCTAAAGACTCAAAGTGCAATCCTTCCCTCTACTCCTGGCCCTCTGTTGTGAATTCTTCCTAGCTGATCCCTTCTCCATAAGGCTGCTTGAATAACAAAACGTTATCAATTCACTGTGAGGCCCTACAAACTGTTCATGTCCAGAATCCTGTAGTTATCAGTCCACAATTTTAAATACACCCAGTACATAAAGCAAAGATTTTCAGTTCAGTCATCATATCCCAACAGAATGTGACAGCTCATGTCTTGACTAACTTCCCTATAGCCATGACTTCAGCCTGTCAGAATGGCGAAAATAAAAAACACCAATGATAGCCTTTGTTGAAGAGGGTGTGGAGTAAGGGGTACACTCATCCATTGCTGGTGGGAATGCAAACTTGTGCAACCACTTTGGAAAGCAGTGTGGAGGTTTCTCAGGAAATTCGGGATCAACCTACCCCTGGACCCAGCAATACCACTCTTGGGAATATACCCAAGAGAGGCCTTATCATGCAACAAAAGTATATGCTCTACTATGTTCATAGCAGCACTGTTTGTAATAGCCAGAACCTGGAAACAACCTAGATGCCCTTCAACTGAAGAATGGATGAAGAAAGTATGGGATATATACATATCAGAGCACTACTCAGCAGTAAAAAACAAGGACTTCTTGAAGTTTGCAGGCAAATGGATGGAAATAGAGAACACTATCCTGAGTGAGGTAAGCCAGACCCAAAAAGAGAAACATGGGATGTACTCACTCATATTTGGTTTCTAGACATAAACAAAGGACATTGAGCCTCTAATACGTGATCTTAGAGAAGCTAATTAAGAAGGGGAACCCAAAGAAAAACATATAGGCATCCTCCTGAATATTAACCTTCATCGGGCGACAAAAGGAGACAGAGACCCACATTGGAGCACCGGACAGAAAGCTCAAGGTCCAAATCAGGAGAAGAAGGAGAGAGAGCACGAGCAAGGAACTCAGGAACGCGAGGGGTGCACCCACACACTGAGACAATGGGGATGTTCTACCGGGAACTCACCAAGGCCAGCTGGCCTGGGTCTGAAAAAGCCTGGGATAAAACCGGTCTTGGGAAAAAACTTAGAGACAATGAGGACTACTGAGATCTCAAGAACAATGGCAATGGGTTTTTGATCCTACTGCATGTATTGGCTTTGTGGGAGCCTAGGCAGTTTGGATGCTCACCTTACTAGACCTGGATGGAGGTGGGTGGTCCTTGGACTTCCCACAGGGCAGGGAACCCTGATAGCTCTTTGGGCTAAAGAGGGAGGGGGACTTGAATGCTTGATTGGGGGAGGGGGAGGGAAATGGGAGGCAGCGGTGGGGAAGAGACAGAAATCTTTAATAAATAAATAAATAAATAAAACATGACTTCAGGTTCTACATTTCCGTACAAGTGAGAATGGCAATAAAGCCCTCTACATCGCTCTAAGGCCCTCAGCATTAAACTCATTAGATGAGTATTAATGTGCCTGTCATGTTGGCTTTTTGTATGCTAACCAATATTAATGAAGACAATACTATAAATATCTGATCAACTTAATTGCTGTGTCCATAAGCTTGTGTGGAGTATAAATCATCATGCTACATTTCAGAAATAACGTTTCTAGGTGTGTTTTCAAATTATATCCAGAATAATCGGTTTTAATTTTTTGTTTCTAATTCTTTAAAAGTTTGTTTTTGTCAGAATATTATGTGCACGTGACTGATGGCATTGGATGATGAAAGCGGCCGTGTCAGCGGTCTCGGCCTCACCCTCTCCTTGTCCTTATTCTTTCAGACACCACTAAAACCTCCCCTTTGGGTCCCCATCAGATGTTTATTCTGATTATCACTCTTCTGTTTCTGAGTAAAACCTTTGTGCTACTATAAGTTTTAGACATGAAGCATTTTTCATTAGGATCCTATGCTTTCCTTCATTACAGGATTTTTATGTGGTTAAAATCAATAGGCAATATTTCCATCATTATGACCATGTAAATGACTGTCCACTATTGAACTATGGGTATTTATCTCTTCATATGTTTCAACATTTCTTAAAGTCCTTTGTAAAAGTAACTTCTTTAAATTTGCTGTTTTATTTATTCCAAAAGACATAGCCAACACCTTTAAAGATCCCTCCAAATGCTTGTATATGCCAAATCAACTACCAGTTCCACCTCTTTCTGACCATAGCCCTTTCCAGCTTCCTTTTTCCTCTAGTTCGAGTCTGATGTTTTCCCTCCAGGTCCAGTGCAGTGATGATTTTAGAATATCTCCTGTCGAACCCAAAGAAAAACATATAGGCATCCTCCTGAATATCAACCTTCATCAGGCGATGAAAGGAGACAGAGACAGAGACCCACATTGGAGCACCGGACTGTAATCTCAAGGTCCAAATCAGGAGAAGAAGGAGAGTGAGCACGAGCAAGGAACTCAGGAACGCGAGGGGTGCACCCACACACCGTGACAATGGGGATTTTCTACCAGGAACTCACCAAGGCCAGCTGACCTGGGTTTGAAAAAGCCTGGGATAAAACCGTCTTGGGAAAAAAACATAGAGACAATGAGGACTACTGAGATCTCAAGAACAATGGCAATGGGTTTTTGATCCTACTGCACGAACTGGCTTTGTGAGAACCTAGGCAGTTTGGATGCTCACCTTACTAGACCTGGATGGAGGTGGGTGGTCCATGGACTTCCCACAGGGCAGGGAACCCTGATAGCTCTTTGGGCTGAAGAGGGAGGGGGACTTGACTGGGGGAGGGGGAGGGAAATGGGAGGCTGCGGTGGGGAAAAGACAGAAATCTTAAATAAATAAATAAATTTAAAAAAAAAAAAGAATATCTCCTGTCTCCATGTGGAGATTTTCTGGCTAGAGCCTTCCTTCCCTGGCTCCCACATCCTACGTTTTGCTTAATCCATTTCTTGGCTTTCATGTGTCAAAACTTTCCCAGAAGGGCTGGGAGAAAAGTACAGTTGGTAAAGTGACTGACTTGCAAACACAGTACTGCCAGGCATGAGAAGGAAAAACAAGATGAATGGCGTCTAACACATGACACTGAAGCTTGTCTCTCTGCCTCCACACATGATGCATGCACACACACTTACAAGTGCACCTTCAGGTACATGAACATATATGTGCACTAACACATTTAGTTCCTGGGAAAGAGTGCAATGAAGGTATAGTTCTTCATCCCTTGCAGGACTAAAAATAACTTCATTAACCCTCACAATTAATTGAAAGTTTGACTAAATAGGTTGAAAATAATTTCCTGTAGTTATTTTTAAATGCATTACTTTTATAATCAGAAATAACAGCACTTCAGTCGGGTAGTGGTGGCACATGCCTTTAATCCCAGCACTCAGGGGGCAGAGGCAGGTGAATCTCTGTGAGCTCAAGACCAGCCTGGTCTACAAGAGCTAGTTCCAGGACAGTCTCCAAAGCTACTGAGAAACCCTGTCTCAAAAAAAAAAAGAAAGAGAGAGAGAGAGAAAGAAAGAAAGAAAGAAAGAAAGAAAGAAAGAAAGAAAGGAAAGAAATAACAGCACTGATTTGTCCTTCCACCTCCTTTGTATTAGAATAGAAAGTTTGGTGCTTTTCTCTGTCTTACTGAATATGGATCTTTAAATATTTATTTATTTTATTATGTATACAATATTCTGTCTGTGTGTATGGCCAGAAGAGGGCACCAGACCCCATTACAGATGGTTGTGAGCCACCATGTGGTTGCTGGGAATTGAACTCAGGACCTTTGGAAGAGCAGGCAATGCTCTTAACCTCTGAGCCATCTCTCCAGCCCTGAATATGGATCTTTATATACATCTTTATATACACTATATTATAAATATTTACTGCTACAAAACAGGAAGTCAGCGACAACTCAAAATGACTTAGATAAGTTTCAATTATAGCAAAAATAAAGAAGACACGGAAAGGAGATCTCCATAGAAATGAATATATGTATATTATCCTATACTTATATTGTGGTATTGATAATCTTGTCACTGTGTGTAATTTTATTCTCCTTTTGATTTCTAACACATTGTCTTAGTTGGTGTTTCTGTTGCTGTGAAGGGACACCATGATCATGACAATAAAGGAAAACATTTAATTGGGGTGGCTTATTTACAGTTCAGAGGTTCAGTCCGTTATCATCATGGTGGGACATGATGGAGTACAGGCAGACATGGTACTCTAATTGTAACTGAGAGCTACATCCTGTGAGCAACAGGAAGTGAACTGTGACACAAGTTTAAGTAAAAGAGACCTCAAAGCCTGCCCCCAAGTGACATGCTTCCTTCAACAAGGCCACACCTCCCAGTATGATCTTATGAGGGCTAATTACATCCAAACTTCCACAGACATCTTTACTGGTTTCTGAACATTTTCTTTGAGTAACATCATATTTTAAGTGTATCATTACACTATTTTATATTCCTGTTAAATTTTCCCAAAACCTATGGAAGTTTAGGTCATCCTCAGCTACATAAGGTGGACTTGGTGTCACCTATGGATACGCGAGGCCCTATCTCAAAAAAAAATTATAAACTATGCAGTGTTGTGGTACACACCTTTAATCCCAGTACTCAGGAGGCAGAGGCAGGCAAATCGTTTGAGTTCGAGACCAGTCTGGTCTACAGAGCTAGTTTCAGTACAGGCACCAACACTACAGAGAAACCCTGTCTTGAAAAAGGAAAAAAAAAAATTATAAAAACAAAATAAGTTGGGTGGTGGTGGCAAATGCCTTTAATCCCAGCACTTAGGAAACAGGTGACTATGTTTCCTGTTTGCTCTGCATATGTGTCCTGTGTGACTGCATCCTTGTTACTATCTTTAGTTGGATATTAAGTATAGATGAAGTAGATGCATGTGGGTGCCAAGTTAGTTACAGGTGGACTTGTGTGAGGAGCCATTTCCCTCCTAAAAATCATTTCAGGAACCATCACCTTGGGGAGTCTGCAGAGAACCCCACACCCATAATTATGTTAAGAATCATTCTATTGACAAAACCTGCCCCACACCCAATTAAGCCGTTAATGGAGAACTATCTGTTAGTGTAACCCACCTCACATTCCAGCTATCCAGGGAACTAGGTGTGGCAACTTATGACTTCTTGGCCTACCTGACCAAAGGTAACCTCCTGGCCTACGTGACCTGGACCAGCAGCGAGATCCCATTGCCCTGCCCCCCAAGCCAGGGGCTATATAAGCAGCAACCAGGACCCTAATAAACGGAGGCTGTGACAAACTTAGCATGGCCTTCTCCTTCTTTCCTAGCTCGTTCCCTTCCAGGTAGCACCCCTCCGTGACCCTGGAGTAACTGATTGCAGGGTGGGTTACAAACCCCTAGACTGAGTGACCCACCCAACGCAATCGACAGACTTGTGATGGTTTTATGAGTAGGCTTACATTGCCAAGAGGTATGTAAAAGTTTGTTATTATTCTGATGGTGACTGTCAGCGTGTTCTGAAGGAAATGCATACTTGAATTGTGGACTGGGTGAAGATTATACTCCCTAATGTGAATGGACCATGACAAAAGGCCATTCATTCAAGTGGACCTTCCTTCTTCTGGAAGAAGGGGAAGGCTGGGAGGTATAACTTAGACCTTTGTCCTTCATCTCCTTCTCACTCAAGTATCACTTCACTTGGCTACGGTCTCCTTGCAGGTGAGATTGTTAGGAAAAGGATTCACACAGTTACAATAAAAAAGAGGGAATCCAGCTATATCCATTTCCCAGCAAGGTTGCTACAGGCAATCATAAAATGGGTAGCTAAAAACAACCCCAATGTATTCTCCCACAATTCTGGAAAGCACAAACTTTAAGTCAAGGCATTGGCAGGTAGCTGATTGCTGATAAGGAAGGCACTTGCTTATCATAAATGAGCCCTTAGGCAGGGAAAGTCTGGGGACTCATCAGGACTCTACTTTTGAAATCCTTCCTGCTAGCTTCTGCGGTTCACCAGCAATCGTTGATACCCCTTGACTTACAGCTGCAGCCTCCAATCTCTGTCTCTGTTGCTCTATGGAATTCTCTCTTTGTGTCTGTCTCTACATTTCCCCGGACTAGTAAGAACACCCACCATTCACGCTGAACTAGGAACATTTTTAAAGCATTCTCAACTTAATTAGTCTGTAATTTTTTTCTAGGGATGCCTCTTCAGTGGTGATGAATTATCTCCTGATTAACTCCATTGTAAATGGAAAACATCTTTCGTAAAATTTAAAAGTACATCTAATATACTTGACTATTGAACCCCACCGTTTAGCACAGTGTGTTCATAAAATTAGTTGTTTATCTTCATGCACTCATAGCCAACTGTATTAATAACTAAGTATTCTTGCTCACAGCTACACACCATGATAAGAAAACATATTGCAAAGCCCAGAAAAGGATCAAAATTAGAAAGGTTTTTTAATTGTTAAATATGTATTCTTTTTCACCACTATAAAGTGAAAGTCGAAAGCTGCCATATCATAAGTCAAACTATTGAAAGTTTGGGATCATCTGTATTTCAAAACACAGTTCTATTAACAGCTTCCAGTATATCTTCTTGGGGAACACAAGTCAATCCATCATAACAGCTTAACTCATCAATTAATAGAAAAACAAAAACATTGGCTATAGATGAAACAAGATGGCAAAAGAGATGGTAGAGCTCCACAAGCTGAAACTTTTTGAGTTTAAGCAAGAATGTCTTGCTGTTGTTTTGGAGACCAATGGAATAAAATTAGATCTTATCAACAGGCTCTAGGGGCATCTTGAAGAACATGCTGAAGATTAATCAAATTCAGATGGTGTAGTGAGACTTTCTTTGTCCTGCCAGCTGGTTCCCAAATAACCACACAAAGACTCTTATTATTTATAAAAGATAAGCCAATAGCGTAGGCTTGTTACTAACTAGCTCTTACAACTTAAATTAACCCATTTTTTTTAATCAGTCTACATGTTGCCTCATGATGACTCATGGCATTTGCTTGTTCTCTGTATGTCTTGTTCCCTCTCCATCTGACTCGTGACTTCTTTCTTCTTCCCAGAGTTCTCTCTGTCTGGTTCTCTCACCTATACCACCTCCTGACTAGCTATTGGCCATTTAGCTTTTTATTAAACTAATGAGAGCAACACATCTTCACAGTGTACAAAATGATTGTTCCACAACAAGAAGATGTAATACAAGATGAAACAGAAGGAGAACATAAGTCCTTGGACTGCCTTTCAAAGAAGAGGTTTGTCTGAAGAAGCTGTTGTATCGGCATGTCACAGAAAGAACACAGAGGAAACTGAACAACTCAAGGTCTCCGTGTGTTTTCAGTGAGCCCAACGTGGGGCTCGAACCCACGACCCTGAGATTAAGAGTCTCATGCTCTACCGACTGAGATAATTTGTAGTAAGAGGAGTGGCCGGGCTGTGTTCCTGGCACCCGGCCGCCCACATGGTTAGCTTATGCCCTGAAATAATTACACGGAAACTATATTCTTTTAAACACTGCCTGGCCCATTAGTTCCAGCCTCTTATTGGCTAGCTCTTGCACCTGGACTAGCCCATTTCTGATAATCTGTATAGCACCCCAAGGTGTGCTTACCGGGGAGATTCTAGCCTGCCTCTGCCTCTGGAAGGAAAATCATGGCGACTCCTCACTCAGCTTCCTTCTCCCAGCCTCCTCTTCTGTCTACTCCACCTACCTAATTTTCTGTCCTATCAGGGCCCAGGCAGTTTCTTTATTAGTTAACCAATGAAAGCAACAGATAAGATACAAGACCCACCTCCATCATTGGTTGGTCATATGTAGCAAATATGGTGTGTATTATCATATATTAAAAGATCCGAATTTGTGTGTGTATTGTGAAGGAGGGCTACATGTGTTTGTATTTGAATGGATATGTACACATGTGAGAGGTGTAAATGCACATGTGTACATAAGCATGTGGCTGCCAGAGGTAAAAGTAAGGTGTGTTTCTTAATTAATATTCACCCTGCTTTTTGAGACCAGGTCTCTCACTGGACTTGGAGTGCATCCATTCAGATAAGTTGCCAACCAATGAGCTCCGGGACTCACCTGGCATTCATCACCATCTACCCATAGTACAGTACAGTACAGTACTATGGGTAGATGGTGATGCATGGGGGTTACATGGGGTACAGTGTGCATGCTTAGACATTTTACATGGCTTCTGGGAATTTGAACTCAGGTCCTCATACTTGCCGACAGTCACTTTTCTGACTCATTGATCACTGATCCCTCCCAGTCCAGATACTTTGCTTTTAAAATCACTATTGCAGCCGGGCGATGGTGGCGCATGCCTTTAATCCCAGCACTCGGGAGGCAGAGGCAGGCGGATCTCTGTGAGTTCGAGACCAGCCTGGTCTACAGAGCTAGTTCCAGGACAGGCTCCAAAGTCACAGAGAAACCCTGTCTCAAAAAATAAATAAATAAATAAATAAATAAATAAAAATAAAATCACTATTGCATTAAATTATTTCCCTTTCATTCTTATTGTTTGTTTGGAGGCAGGGTTTCACTGTGTAGCCCTGGCTGTCCCGGAACTCATTCTGTAGATAAGGCTGTGCTGGCCTCTGCCTCCTGGATACTGTGATTAAAGGCGTTCACCTCCACCTCCCAGGCTGACCACTGCACTCTTTAATTCACAAGATCTGTATAGGATCGGGCTTGTCTATACCCTGTCATGGCAAGAAGAGGAGCTCATGGGACTGCACTTCTCCTCCCTGAGGATTTATGTGCTACCAGGATTTCTTGAGGGTGTTAGGTACATTTTCATCAGTTGTGAGTGTAGTCTCTGGTAGAGAGCCATAAGTAACCCATTCCATACCCATGTTCCTAGGAGCAATTCTTATTTATTTATTTAAAGATTTCTGTCTTTTCCCCACCGCACCCTAGGAGCAATTCTAGTGAAACTCACTAGCTCTCTCTCTGTCCCCTCTGTCCCCCCCCCCACCCCACCCCCCACACACAGACATACAGTTTCTAATGACAATTCAAACAACATTCTCTTGGCAGACCAGAGCCCCGCGATCCTGGCAGGAGGAGTGCTGCACGGGGCTGTCCTGTCTCCAGGAGAAGGTCTAAAGGTAACAGCATTCAGTTCCCATTTTTAAAAACCTCATCTTGCAGAGCTCTGCCTTGCAGTCTAGGACATTTGATGGTCATGCTGGAAAGGCTGCAAGCTGCTGTTATTGTCATAGCTTCAAGTTGACTCAGCCTTCCCAGTCTCCCCAGGAAAATGCAAGTCATGGAAATGGAAAATTTGGACAACTCCCAGATGATCCCACCACGTGTACACTCAGCTGACCTTAACCGGTCTCTAGGAAACCGAAGACTGTCTTGCCTCAGACTTGCTCACTTTTGTAATTGTGAGATAAAATGCAGTGTGCTTGCTGATCAAGCATGGTTGCTTATTTTTTGCCATAAACATAAGTGGTTCTCAACCTGTGGGTCGCAACACCTTCGACAAACCTCTGTCTCCAAAAATATTCACATTACGTTTCATAACAGTAGCAAAATTAGAGTTATGAAGTAGCAAGGAAAATAATTTTATGGTTGGGGACCACCACACCATGAGGAACTGTATTAAAGGCTCACAGCATTAGGAATGTGAAGAACTGCTGTTTTATCAGGAGATTTGTCAGGAGCCATTTTCCGAAGATTATAGCAGGGCAGGAGCCATTTTCCCAAAGATTATAGCAGGGACTATTGTCCTAAGGATGTTTGCGGGGAGCCCCACACCCAACTATCTTGAGAACTATTTGTTAGCAGAACCCGCCCCACATTCCAACTATCTAGAGAATTGTTTGTGGTTGGAATCACAAAAGGAACGATTCCGCTTGCACAAAGAACGCTAGGTGTGTCGACTTGTGACCTTTGCTGCCCCAGCAAGGTCCCTTCTTGCCTTTGTCATGCCCCTGCCCCCATCCGAAGTCAAATTCCTCATTCAAGGGTTACGTTAGCCACAACCATTTTGCTAATAAAGTGAGACCTTCACAAATTGAGAACAGAATCTTGTCTGGCTTTGCTTGGTCTCTGTTTCTCCCTCCCGCCTTTGTCTTTTTCAGATAGTGCCTCTTTGGGACCTTGGAATAACTGACCCACTGGGCGGGTTACAGAGATTGAGGTGGGCCTAGCCACAAGGCCAAGGTCAGCAAGGCCTGCCTCAAAATACAAAACAAAAGGTGTTGCTTAGCTGGGTTGAATCTTGGAGGAATGGGTTGTGATGGCTAATAAGGGCTTGATGGCAAGAGACTCCTAGGACATCACTCATACTGTGGAAGCTTTAGTCTGTATTATTCTAGGGAGACACTTTCTAATCTGAGGGCTTTCGTTTGGTTTTATTTTCAGGACTTTTTTTTTTTTTAACAATTCTGTCTATAAAAGTGATGAAATTGTTACATCTTCTTATTCTTTCTTGTTTCTATTTGTGTGTGTGTGTGTGTCTTTGTCTGTGTATGTGCATGTGTTTGAACACTAGTCAGAAAGTGTGAAGTCCTGAGGTCAGTTGAATTGGAGCCTGGACCTCATTAGGTTCCAATGAGATCCAACAACTTTTTATTCTAGACAGACAATTCCATCCCCATGATTCTTTCTTCGATGCTTGATACTATGTTGGGACTAGAGGAATTCTATGTATATTTTATGTTAGCTGAATTTAAACAAAAGAAGTAGGGGACGCTAAAAGAGTTAAGATTTATATTTATGCCAGGAGGTGGTGGTGCTCGTCCTTAATCCCAGCACTCGGGAGGCAGAGGCAGGTGGATCTCTGTGAGTTCGAGACCAGCCTGGTCTACAGAGCAAGTTCCAGGACAGGCTCCAAAGCTACATAGAGAAATCCTGTTTCGAAAAACCAAGAGAGAGAGAAGAGAGAGAGAGAGAGAGAGAGAGAGATTTTACATTTAGACTGCGCTTGTTTCACCTGATGGAAGCTACTTAAAGTGGGTGTTTGGTTGGAGCCTGCAGTTCACCCCTGCATGATCCGGAAAGCCCCATTACTCTCTCTCTCTCTCTCTCTCTCTCTCCCTCCCCCTCTCCCTCCCCCCCCTGTCTGTCTCTCTCTCTCCATACACTACCTGCTCAGAGAGTCTCCAAAGAAAGAAAAGGCAACAAAAAGCCCAGCTCAGCATTCTTGGCCACTATTGCAACTTCCTTGCCTATTGCTGCTACCAACCCAAATCCCTGCCTAACCACTCAGCTTTTGACCATACTTGGGCATAAATCCAGCTTGTGGGTGGCATATCATCACCCCTTACCTACATCCTATAAAGGCTCCCTGCTTTAGTTCAGGGGTACAGCTTCTCCTGCCTCTGTCTCTGGGACTTTGCTCAAATAAACCTGGTGTTACACTTTTTCAATTCTGCTTGATCTGGCCTACTTTGTCAGAGGAGAAATTTATTATGGGAGGGGACAGAAAACCTATTACTGGATACTGAACGAACTTTAAAAATTAATAATCGTTATGCTTGTGAGGTTAATGTATATATATATATATATATATAGCCATAAGGTGAGTTGGCAATCACTGTGCTACTTGGATGGGAAGATTTGTCTGTTAGAATAAGTTTCTTCCTGTTTCAAGCCCCAGTCTGCTTTTCTTCCTGCTCCTACATCACCGAGTGCCTGTCCTATTTCAGATAGACACTGAGAATGGCAACTTTGGCTGTGTAGCAGCTTCTGTCCTGTGGGGCTCAGAGTCCTCAAATCAGATAGACAAAACCCTAGGGTTCCACATCTGAGTCACTGAGGCATCACACACACACACACACACACACACACACACACACACACACACACACACACACACACACCACAGAGCTTAAGCCTAGGAAATTTCAGCAGGAGTGTCCACCCACATGCAGATAATAAGAACAGCATCCTTAATTACAGCGTTGTTAATTACAGCTTGGTCACAAGCCCAAGCGAAGAAAACACGAGTTAGCGCCAGGCTACTGTTACAAGGGGCTTGCTGTAAAATGCTAGTTCTTTGTTAAGGATGAACGAAATGTAAGATGGTGCACGCGGTGCCAGTCACTGGAGATGTTGCCAAACCAGACTGTTACACAGAGAGACTGAAAGTGAAACTAGTCTGAGCGCCCTCTGCCACTGCCTGCGGTGTAGGCCTCACCCTCCCCTCTGCGTTTCCATCAGCTCTGCAAAGGGTAGTTTTCCTGCTCTAGACGTCAGTTGGTTTCCACCCTCAAGGACCTACTTCACCACCTCCGGACAAGCCCCTGATGTGAAGCTTCTAACCGACAGACGTGAAACCTTCCGAGGAAAATGAAGAACACAGGAAACCCAGCTCTTCACCCCATGTGCTCTGTCTTTCAGGCTCGCCTCTCTCCTTCAGAGCCAGGCTGGTACTGTTCCACACAAGAAAGGTCGATGAAGCATTTCAAAAACTGATACGCTGCACGCAAGCATGCTGGCCCTTCGTTCATGCAAATGTGTGAAGTAAGTGACAGCTACATTCCCAGTGCATGAAATTACACCAGCTACATTTGTAAAACAAATGATTTGTTTAGCAATTATTCTTTAAAAAAAAAACATATAATTTTCCAATATTATTTATCAGCACAGTTAACATATTGTACATCATAATAGGTTTCATTGTGACCATTGTGGCATTGTGAATATATTACATAATTACATAATATAAAATTATATTAATTAAATTAATCGTATAATAATTATAGGCCAGGTGGTGGTGGTACACGCCCTTAATCCCAGCACATAGGAGGCAAAAGCAGGTGGAGCTCTTTTATTTCAAAGCCACCCTGGCCCACAGAACAAGTTCCAGGACACCGGGACGGTTAGAGAGAAAAGCCCTGTCTTGAAAAACCAATATATATATAAAATTATATTAAATTAAATTATATTACATATAGGGACTATGTAAGATATTATTATCATATTCACTCTTCCCATCTCCCTTTGCCCTCACCCTCTTTGCTCTCTCAACCAACCCCCCCTTATATTTACCTCTTATATGTGTGAAGCAGTGAATTTCATCAGTGTTTACATGTGAGATGCATGGAAGTCCTTATGCTCACAGATAAGCACTAGGGAACCAGAAATATTAAACACACAAGGTTATTTCTTCAGAGAAAGGGATACATAACCTGTTATCTGCCCAGAAGGCTAGCAGCCCAAGAAGTTAATGGTCTGGTGCCCTTTTTGTGTTATCTGTGTGTTCAAGATCCTGCCCTAGGCCATGGTCTGTGAGCTTGTCAGTCTACAGAGCACACGTAGTCAATCTATAGAATCCACCTGTGTAGAAGATACCACTTGTGGGGGCTGGAGAGATGGCTCAGTGGTTAAGAGCATTGCCTGCTCTTCCAAAGGTCCTGAGTTCAATTCCCAGCAACCACATGGTGGCTCATAACCATCTGTAATGAGGTCTGATGCCCTTTTCTGGCCTGCAGACATACACACAGATAGAATATTGTATACATAATAAATAAATAAATATTAAAAAAAAAAGAAAATACCACTTGTACTTTACAAAGAGTTTCAATGTAGTCATGTCTTAAACTTTACTGGGCATATGAGATTTTTACACCAAATTAAGCTGTGCTTAAATATGTTGCAGGGCAGGGAACCCTGATTGCTCTTCGGGCTGATGAGGGATGGGGGACTTGATTGGGGGAGGGGGAGGGTAATGGGAGGCGGTGGCGGGGAGGAGGCAGAAATCTTTAATAAATAAATAAATAAATAACTACTCGGGGTTAAACTCCTGGCAGTTTGAACCACACTGGTTACTTAGTCTTGCTGAACCTGACTACCTTTTGTCTTCCCAAGGACTATTACTCTGTTGACTGTGGTGGTTGCAGAAAATCCCACGTTTATGGCATAGTGGGTTCTCACCTCCTAGGGTACAAGCTCTATGTGGTTCACACATTAGAGGGTAGGGGCGTGTGAATTAGAAATGCCAGACAGACAGAACGGAGGGACAAGAGAAATAGACGCAGAACAGGACTGAGAGGGCAATCCAGTGAACACTGAGTTCTCCTGCATTTATTCTCCTTACGCTTCTATACTCCAGTCCAAGAGCGGGGCGGGGGAGGAGGGAGAAGGCAAAAGACAGCTTTAACACAATACAAAGAACAAACAAGGCAATTATCTCTTTAATACCTGAAGCATCAAGCAGTTATACTAGGAGTTAAGTATTCTGTTTGTTTAGGCAGGACGTGCAGCAACCACACCTTAAGCCAAGTACCCTGTAGGCAGCCACTTCCTGGGTCAAACCTCCTGTTTTCTCCTTCAAAGGAACAGTAGGCCTGAACTCTCTGACCTTTGTTCAATATGGAATGGACCTTCTTCTGTGGTCCCATACTCACCATCTTTGCAGGAACATGGGTACCTTATCAGTATCTACACCCTGTGGAAAATGTCTCTCCTTTCTCCTGCAACCGTCAGCTGTATGGAAATCCTCAGAAAGGAGAAGGGTCCCATGAGCTCTTTTTCTTGCTGTGGCAGAATGGTGATGAACAATCTTGAGCAGATACAGCTACTGCGAGTTTAAGAGTATAAGGGACATCCCGTGGATATGTGTCATTGTTTAGGGGGGTTGGTTACAAACCGTCATTGGTCAGGGTCAGGAAAAGCACTGAACAGAGGAGATTAGATTCAGGGATCTCTTTCTGAGGCAAAAAGGGAGGATATGTTATATAAATGATGAGAGAAAGGGTGGATTGTTAAGTCTACTTTTCAACAACCACTAGTCTCAAATATTTTGCATTAGTATGGATTTTTGTATATTGATAAAAATTTAAGATTATTTTTGTATATATATATATATATATATATATATATATATATATATGTTTCTACTCTTGTTTTAGGTATTGTACCTGTTGTTCTTTTTTAAAAAATACTTCAAGATCCCCGAGGCAGTAGGCAGCAGAAATGCTGTAGGTCCCAAATGGTGGTAGCGGGCCATGTGGCGGCAGACAGCAGGCCCTGGGAGCAGCGAGTCCCAGGCAGAGACGGCTGCTGGTCTCAGAGCAATGGCTGGTCCCAGGCAGGGAGACACATGGCGGGCAGGCAGAAGACAGAAACATGGATAAGACAGGCAGGGTGAGGTTGAATGTTTATTCAGGGGGTTATGGAGGAGGAAGGGTGAAGGGGGGGACAGAGAGAGAGAGAGAGAGAGAGAGAAGAGGAGAAAGAGACAGAGAAGGGGGGAAGCAGAGAAGTGGGGAGAGAGGCAGAAGCGAAGCTGCCTCTCAGAGAGGAAGATGGAAAAGAGAGCGAACTCAGGCCGGAAGCTGAAGATCAGCCTGCCTCAGAGGATGGGGAGGGAGTGGGCGTGGCTTGTCTCTTAAAGGGACCAATACCATAACATTCCTAGGTCTTCCTTATAATAAAAAGCAAATTAGATGCTCCAGTTTGAAGGAATTGGGGCGGCGAATTCTCAAGACTGCTTCCTGCTGATTTGTGGGTGTTGTCTTGGGGGGGGGGAGCTCGAGAGAAGGCTGGGAGCATCCTGGCGTCGCTGGTCCCTTTGCTTTTGACTGGTGTTTTGTGGCATGGCCTTGACCTGAGCAGCTAGGCTGTCGATTCCAGCGATTCCGTCCACGTCTAGAGATCTCTAGTTTAGATGAAAGGCAGGTTTGCCCAATGGTTAGCGCTCTGCAGTTGAAGTGAAATGCAGAAGGACGTTGTTCTCCGTGTGTCTGTCTTCTTTGGAGGGAGCAGAGAGCTGCTGCTAGGAGCCAACCTGTTTCTTTTTGGTGTTGTGAAAAGTTTTTAATAATTAAATACTTAAATATCACATCCCCCAGATCTCTGCGCATTTGAGGGCTGGATTAAATATAGCTGCAGTATACTGGCTCTTAACTGGTAAGGTCCACATTTGCAAACGGGCAGAAAGAAGAAACTTCTGGCAATGGAAGGTTAATGCCAGAACTGACAATGGTAGAAAACAGCTTAAGAGATTTAAGGGTACATACCAGCTTAAAACATGAGACTTATGATTTTGTAGTCTGAAATGAGATGTAATAAACAATTATTATGCATTGAGAGAGTGAACAAGAATTGAGCAACGTGGACGCCTCTGACGGGCCCTATCAGAGACATTTGCCATTGCCCAAAACATATTTAACAGTTAGCATGAGGATTTTAGTGAAAACCGGGTGAGAACGGCTGCCAGCATTAGCCTGGCCCAGTATCTAATCAATGCCAGGCTTTCCTCTGAGAAGGGCATGGGGTGCATTGCCAACCCAGTGGAAGGCTCTTTTGGAAGGCAGGGTAAAACCGGGAGAGTGAAACCGGGAGAGTGTGGTCACGTGATCTGGCACTCAGCCAAGATGGCGAAAAGGTCACCTGACCCATCTGGCCTTCAGCCAAGATGGCGACCTCCACGTGTAGTCTGCTCAGTTGGAAAGCCCGCCAGCCACAACAGAAGCCGCAGAGGGGAGGGGCAAAAGGCTGAAACCGAAAAACTGGGTCTGGGTGGCTTGGCTCCCATGGTTAAAACTGGGTCTGGATGGCTCGGCTCCCATGGTTAAGACCGTAAAGGCACTCACAAAGACCGTGGCACCTCAAGCCTACAACGAGAACGGCTTCCCGTTAAGGCGAGATGCAGATGACACGAACACCCAAAATCCGGGGGGATTGGCTTAGAATTTTTAGATCCCATGGTTGACTGACAAGTTCTGCCTGCAGGGGGCACAAGAGAGTGCCGCGAACACAGCAGTCTCGGGGTGCGAGCGTCCTCGGACCCCGGAGGCCGCGTTAGGGGCGAGAAGCCCGTGAGAGGCCAACCGTATGGCCTTTTTCCAGCTGACCGTACAGCTGAAGAAGGTGCCTGTGTAGAGACAGGCCCGCCAAGGGAGAAGGAAGAAAAGAAGGAAGCCAGAGATCCCGGATCTCTGGGGAGAAGGCGCTGGGAATTCTGGATTCCCAGTGCAGGCAAATAACCGTCAACCAAAAATGGGGGGGGGAGAAGGAAGGGGCCGATCTACCTAGAATGTACCAGAGAACGCTGGCCAGGCGTTTTCTAGACGTAATGGGAAGAGGGCCTGCGGATTAAACTCACGAATCAGTTGGTGTCAGAGGAGATAGCTGCGGCGGAAGGATGCGGGAGCGGTAAAATACTGCAAGCTGCATCCAGGTAGATGGAACACATGGGTTGTTGTAGAGAAGGTCCTCAAGTCCTGATTCTGCCCCAGGAGGGAGCTCAGAGTCCCGGACGGCGCCTAAAGCCGAAACTCTGGCCCTGGGTGGAAGTCTGGGGCGGGTGAATCATCCGAGTCACGGCACCAAAATGTTGTTCTTTTTTAAAAAATACTGCAAGATCCCCGAGGCAGTAGGCAGCAGAAATGCTGTAGGTCCCAAATGGCGGTAGCGGGCCATGTGGCGGCAGACAGCAGGCCCTGGGAGCAGCGAGTCCCAGGCAGAGACGGCTGCTGGTCTCAGAGCAATGGCTGGTCCCAGGCAGGGAGACACATGGCGGGCGGGCAGAAGACAGAAACATGGATAAGACAGGCAGGGTGAGGTTGAATGTTTATTCAGGGGGTTATGGAGGAGGAAGGGTGAAGGGGGGGCAGAGAGAGAGAGAGAGAGAGAGAGAGAAGAGGAGAAAGAGACAGAGAAGGGGGGAAGCAGAGAAGTGGGGAGAGAGGCAGAAGCGAAGCTGCCTCTCAGAGAGGAAGATGGAAAAGAGAGCGAACTCAGGCCGGAAGCTGAAGATCAGCCTGCCTCAGAGGATGGGGAGGGAGTGGGCATGGCTTGTCTCTTAAAGGGACCAATACCATAACAGTACCTATGAACTTCATTCAGAAATGTAATGCAATGTTCTAATCTTTAAAAGCAATTTAAGATAATAAAGAATTACAAGTTAACAGTCATCTACAACAAACTTATAGCAATGTTAAATATATTTTCAAGGCCAATCAGAGACATATTTTAAATAGATGAATGGTCTTTAAGCACTTCACAGACCCATACAATATAGCATTTTAATCATTTAATAATATAGGGATTTTCTTGACAGACATATCTGTTCCTGGCAGCACCAATCTACTTCATAAAGGGGTGATGATCATCAAAGAACTTCCATGTAGAGTTGCCTTTTATTGTAGCCAAGTTAGCCACTGGGAAAAAAACTACCTATGCCTTGACTGCTATCAATATGTTGTTCAAATTAAACAAGTAGGACACAAAAGAATGTGACTGCTGAGCTTTGCCAGGACAGGGTAGAAAAGTCCTTCAAAAGTCCTGATTCACAAAAAAGTATGTCAGAAATTCTAGGCCTGTAGGCTAAAGATAAACGAACTATTGGTGTAGAGAAATCTTGTCTGATGTTCAGACAACCACCAGCCTCTGTTATTTTTATAGTTTTGGAGGTTGCTTGCTCTACACTTCCTGTTTACTCAGGTAATATTATACCTTTCTTGGGTCTTTGATGGGGTTGAAGACGAGATAGTTATAGTTTTGCAGTTTTTCTTGTTGCCAAATTAAAAAAAAATTAAATAAAACATGTAAAGTTTATAAGGTTAAAAATATAAAAGATTAAGTTGTTTATTAAAAAATGTTTTTAGATTTAAAAAGATAGTTTTAGGTTGGTAATATGAGTTATGATAAAAAGTGGCTTAGATATAAAACTTTAAACTTATCAAAATAAAATAATAGATTTTTTTTCTTAGTTGCCAAATGCTAATGGACTGGACATTGTAAATGTAATTCTTACCTGGAGATTTTTTTTTTTTATTATATACAGTTTTACTCTATTAGAGTTAAAACCTTTTCCTTTTTATTTAGACCAAAGGGGGAAAATGTTTTGAGATATTTGATTATACTGTATAAAGATATGTCTCTGTGATTGTTTTAATAAACAGATAAAGAAGCCAATAGCTAGGCAGGAGGTACAGGCAGGACTTCTAGACAGACTTCTGGAAAGAAGGAAGGGTGAGTCACCAGTTGGACATAGTGGAAGCAGGACGCGTAGGAGGAGAGGTAAAAGCACGCGATAGCACATAGATTAATAGAAACTAATAGAAATCCTGGCTCTGCCATGTTCTGTTTGGACTCCTCCGGATGCCTCTTCCTGTTCTCTTCACACATATCTACAGTAGAAACCTTTTCCCAACCGTCTTCATTTTTATTCAGAACCCCTTTCTTCTTTTCTTGTTAGCTTTTCTCTTCATTCAATTTTTTTTTTAAACATTTATTTATTTATTCTGTATACAATATTCTGTCTGTATGCCTGCAGGCCAGAAGAGGGCACCAGACCTCATTACAGATGGTTGTGAGCCACCATGTGGTTGCTGGGAATTGAACTCAGGACCTTTGGAAGAGCAGTCAGTGCTCTTAACCTCTGAGCCATCTCTCCAGCCCCCTCTTCATTCAATTTTATGTCTTTGCTCTTCAGGTCCTCTTTTCTTTTGTTCTATTTCCCTACCTAGAGTATGTCCTAGAAGTATAAAAAACTCAAGGTTTCGTTGCTTTCAAGCATTTTTAATTTATTCAAGTGATATTGCACTAATTTTTTTTTTTTAGTAATTTGATTTTGTTTTAGTAGCATGTTTGTAAGAGGTGTCTTGAGGCCTTGATTGTTTCTAGCTCATCTTTTTTTTTCCTACTTCAAAATGTTCTATAATAAATGTCATCACACTTTACCGGTCCCTTGTCTGGATGATGAACAAGTGAGCTGTTCCCACAGCTCCACACTTTCACAAATAATGTTGTGATCAGCTTGCATTGTTCCTTTAGTGGCCGGTACAAGATTGCCTTGGACTCTGAACAAGAAAATAGCTTATTTATTTGCCCATCTCTGTTATCTTCCCAAAGAATCAGCTCTGCTCTGTTGCTTTCTCCCTTCACCCCTTGGTTCTTATTTACTTTTCATTACCGTTTTCTATTTGATTTACAGTCTTCTTTGTCTGTTAACACCCCCCCACTTCCCCTTGGTGCTGTCTCATTCCCTCTAGTCTTCCTTTCCTAGGTCCTTGGATTAAGTCCAACTCATTATTTTTAAGCAGTTAAGCTTTCTGATAAATATATACAAACTATAATGTACCCATTAAACATTGATTCAGTAGTATTCCAAAGACTTGATGTATAGTATTAAGAGTTTCAACTTTCCCTGAACCTTCTTCTTCTTCTTTTTATGTTTAGCCAACTGGTTTGTGATTGCACACCTGTTAAAATTTTTCAGATGCCTTGGAGTTCTAAGGTATTTCCATATGCCTGATTGTAAAGATCAACTGTTCAATAAACTGGAAGGAGCTAAAAACAAGCTGTTGCTGCCCTGAACTTACTCACACGTGGTCGTGAAGGAGCATGTAGAGAAGAATCTCCCAGAGGGTGAGGCTTCAAGCAGAATGACCTGAAAATGGGGCTGAAGGTAAGATTTGAGAAGCCACTGAACTATCTCCAGTTCCACCACAAAGTTTCTGATGTGCCAGTCTCTGCTGCTGATAGATCCGGAATTAACCACCAACAGTCAACTGCAATATCTCAGCTTGTTTTCCTATTGTGAGCACTCTTTCTTATTCTCTTGTGATAGTTCACTGTGATGAAGATTAGCAACGAGACAAAGGATTATAATATGACATGAATAGGTCTGTGTTTTCCAAGGGTGGGTGTGTTATAGCAATTTTGGCCAATCTGCCGTGCAATCACATTTTACTCATGCTGTAGTTTGGATATGGTTTGAGTGTTACCTCCAATGTGCATGTCCTACAAGCTTTGTTCCAGTATGACAGTATTTAAGAGGTAGAGTCTAGTGGAGGTGATTACATCACAGAGGCATTTATAGAAAGGAGTGAGGAAGACCTGTAGTTGATTCTTATGAGAATTTTTGGGAGACAGGGTCTCATTTTGTAGCCCAATTGACCTAGAACTTGCTTTGTAGATCAAATTGAACTTGTGACCCCAGAGATCTGTTTGTCTTTGCTTCCCAAGTGCTAGGACTAAAGAAAGGCCCCATTGCCTGGGAATGAGTTCTTTTTTTTTGTTTGTTTGTTTGTTTATTTGTTTCTCCATATAACAGCCCTGACCTGCCTCTGCCTCCCAGAGTTCTGGGATTAAAGGTTTGCGCCACTATGCCTGGCTCGAGAATGAGTTCTTGTGGAGACTTTAGCTGGCCTCCGAATCTCCTAGTTTCCTGTCTTACCACATAATCACTTTCATATGTATTCAAATCAGTGTAATGCCATCTGTCTATAGAGAGACTTACTCTGGTATTAATACTAGAAAATATTAAATTTTCTCTATGATATTTCTATATAATATTATATTATTATATTATAATATATATAATTATAATATTATAATATATATAATTATAATATTATAATATATAATTATAATATTATAATATATATGTAATTTCTATATAATATTAAATTATCACTATGAGCCATAATGATAAGGAATAGGACGTCTGGAGCTTAGGGGATTCAGCGGATGACACAGCCAGAGAAAACAGGGCAAGGGAAAACACATACTGGTAATTGCTATTGTGCAACATTGAAAGCCTTTGGCCTGCAGAGTTCCTTTTTCTTAGGAGGCTGTGTAGCATAGGTGGGGCTTACTGAAACCTCCACAGAGTAACTATCCATGGAAGAAGCCCTTAATCAATGAGGGATACATGACCATCATTGCCCTTGCCTACTACAAATCTTAGCCATTCTCTGTAGCTCCCAAAGGGCCCCAGGAGAACTAATCCCATATCCCCAAGTGATAACTCGCTCACTGTTACAGTTTGATAGGAATTGCCCCCTAAAAGACTCATGTGCTGAAATCTTGATGCCAGTTGGTAGATCCAAGTACTGAGTGGTAACTGACCTAATCAGTGGATTACCTTAATGTGAGATTTATGACATGATGGCATACTTAGGAGGAAATAGGTCACAGAAAGCATGCCCTTAGAGCAGCTTTATCTTCTGCCTAGACTCCTCTCTGTCTTTGCTTCCCAGCTGCCACTAAATGAGCAGGTCTGTTGCACGGTGATGCTCTGCCTCTGTAAGTGCAAAGCAACTGGAGACGGGAACCCTTTAAATAATGAGCACAAATAGATTGTCACCTGTTGTAGGGAGCCGTTAGTTTGTTTCCCTGCCGCCTGGCAGCTCAGACCTGAAATAATCACACAGAAGCCATATTATTTATTTATTTATTATGTATACAATGTTCTGTCTGTGTGTATGTCTGCAGGCCAGAAGAGGGCACCAGACCTCATTACAGATGGTTGTGAGCCACCATGTGGTTGCTGGGAATTGAACTCAGGACCTTTGGAAGAGCAGGCAATGCTCTTAACCACTGAGCCATCTCTCCAGCCCCAACCATATTATTTAAATCACTGCTTGTCCCATTAGCTCTAGATACTTATTGGCTAGCTTTTATATTATATCTTAATTTAACACATTTCTAGTAATCTGTGTATCCTCACGCGGCTGGGGCTTACCGGGTAAAGTTCTGCCATCTGTCTCTGGTGGGGCTACATGGACTCTCTCTGACTCCACCCTCTTTTGCCCAGCATTCAGCCTAGCTCTCCCACCTAACTAAGTTCTACCTTGCTATAGGATGAACCAGTTTATTAACCAATGGCATTCACAACATACAGAGGCCACCCCACATCAGTCCCTCTCTAAGTTGGTGATGGAAGGTATTTTCTACAGTTACTAACTAACCTATTAATGTGCCCCGAGTCTGCTTTCTTACTTTCCACACGTCTCACTCCTGCATTCCTCTGCAGATGTTCTTGGAATCTCCAACACATTAAAACATCTCCATTCAAACTCTAGGTCAGGTTGTGACTCTAGGAAAACCCAGCCTAACACTCAGGGAGTGTGTTCCCTTTAAAGACGATCCTTATCCTAGACCCCATTCCACTCATTTCTAGCTGGGCTGGCATTATAATTCAACTAGTTCAGAATCCTTATTGTCCCTATTTCCACTTTTCAGTACCCTTCCACTTTTGATATTGTTTCTAGGAAATGGTAAATGCTGTTACTTATTCCATTCTCTTCTTCGTGGAGTGCATCTGAACAACAACAACAACAATGAAATAAAAGGAAGAGGTCACGACTACTCCTGAAGTATGTTTTTTTTTGTTTTTTTTGTAAACATAAGGCAGAGGGAAGAGGGCAGGTTAAACATAGCCAGCAGATTATACTGGAACATGAGAGAAGAAAATGATAGAGAAACAAGAGAGGAGCTGCTGATCGAGAGAAATGGCCAAGGCCAGACAGAGACTGTCGTGGCAAAAATGGCTGAGTTATATAGGGATCTTCCTGGAGGAAGGGAAGCGGAAGTTCCAGACCCAGATGGAGAGGTTTAGAGTAGGGGGCAGGATGAAAAGCGCTGGGAAGAGCCGAAGGTACTGAGTGAAGCTGGAAGAGCTGACTGATGTTTACTTTCATGTGTTAACAGGCACCTCGGTCATTTGTCCTAACAGTGTTCAAATAAGAGTGATATGTGATTAAACTTCTCCGACTTCATGTTGTGAAAGCCAAAGTTACATTTTCAGTTTTAATTACTATGCCTAAGACATTCATGAAACAAAAATGTTCCTGATCCGCAGGCCCCTTGTCCAAGGACAGATGGCACCTGAAGTGCTGAAGACTATTGTTTATAGGAGATAATAAGCCACATGTTTTTCCCTCCCCTAAACCGGTTTGCTTGACACATCTGCACCAGATGTGCTTGATTACATGTGGGCAGGAGGTTCATAAGCAGGATATACTCTTGCCCCTAATGGACCTGAGGGGAAAGGCAATGAATTATGGATTTTCTCTCTTAAGCTCTTGCCATACTTGATTCTGGAATATTTTCCAGAAACCTAAATATGGACCTGGTCAGAGCCCATCCATCTGGCCAGTAGTTAATTAAAGCTTGCTTCAAATTTGCCTTTAAACTGTGGTAGTGGTCTTATTCTCAGTTGGTGGGATCAGCAATATGATTGAGAACATTTAAATAGTTACCTGGATGTAAAATTCTATTCCAAAGTTTCTTCAGTGCTTTAAAAGAATGTGACTCTTTTGTCAACCAGACACACAAGAACTTCAAATAAGCAAGACTGTCCAGGTGGAAGGTTTTCCCAAGACATTTTTTTTTGCATTTAATTAATTAATTATTTTATTTTATTTTTATTGAGCTCTACATTTTTCTCTGCTCCCCTCCCTGCCTCTCCCCTTCCCCTCAACCCTCCCCCAAGGTCCCCATGCTCCCAATTTACTCAGGAGATCTTGGCTTTTTCTACTTCCCTTGTACATGAGATCTATGTATGTCTCTCTCAGTGTCTTCATTGTTGTTTAAGTTCTCTGGGATTGTGACTTGTAGGCTGGTTTTATTTGTTTTATGTTTAAAAACCACTTATGAGTGAGTACATGTGAGTACTACACAGCAGAAAAACATAACAACATCTTGAATTTTGCAGGAAAATATATGGAGCTAGAAAGCATCATTTTGAGCGAGGTAACCCAGACACCGAGGCATATTTTTGCAGCCTGTGAGAGGTCTGTTTTGTACCACACGTGCTATTAGATGCACTTGTATATTATGTCTCTGATACCCAACACTGTTTCTGAATCAGTAAGGAATTTAGAATCTTGATTGTCAGTACTCTAGACTTACCCTACTAAGACAAAGATTGTAAATTTCTAAAATAAATTAGAGCAGAAGAGGCTTCAGTGGAGTTCTATGTAATGAGACTAATTGTTGTTTGCTCGGACATATGCACAGATGTCAATTATGCTGGAATACTGTGCAAGCCTTCTACAGATGGATAGGTATCGAATATTTGTAAATCTGTACACAGTTACTAAATTTTCAAATTAATTTTTCTCTTGTTGGTTGTGTTTTTGTAAAACTTTATAACCACATATTGACACATTTAGAACTTTTATAATTGTCTATTAATGTCCTTCAGAAGTGCCACTCCAGAGGAAGGAACCTGCACATATTTTTGAGATGCCAAGACATTACTCACAGGACCAGCAGAATGCACAGAGACCATTCTTTGTTTAGGCACAACAGACCCAGGAGCCACTCCTTCTGTACCTCTTCTTTGCTTAAAATTGGACCTAAAGGGTTTATTGGCACGAACTCCTTGTTACTTCTCTTTTACCTGCACAACGTGGGATCAAATCAGACCAGCCAGGACTGTTGGTGTGCTGCCAATGCAGAAAGTAGAGAACAAGACACCAGATGGTTAGTCGTGAGGTCCTCAGAGTATAACTTTGCTCCTTCCTCCCCTTCTCAGTAACGAAGGTGTTGGCCTATTTGTTATCTTTGCCTACTGTCCCTGCTCCTCCACCTCTAATGAATCAGATTTCGTTTGCTTCTGGGAGGACTGAGGCTCAGAGAATAAGCAAGTGTACTCTGTTAATTATTTAAGTGAAAAACCCAGCCCAGAAGACTGATTGTTCCATGCTGTAGGTGTTGGGTTTCTGTCATCTAGCATCTTTCATTTTACTCGAAAACTCATCAGAGTTTGCAGTGAAAATAAATTTTGGGCTCGTGTGTGTGTGTGTGTGTGTGTGAAACAAACACATTATGAACACAAATATTATATACATATTACACACATATGAGTATGTATTTATCACAGTAGATAACTAGTAAGATACAGGCATTCCCATTTACTGCTTTAGCTTCAAGAAATCTGCAAGTGGTTCTGATTCCTAGAAAATGAATATTTCCCATCCTCTGCATTTTATGCTTTCAAAACGCCTGAAGCTTAACACCCAAGTAATTCAGAATATGTTTTCAGATTCTAATATCAAGTTCATAAAGATGGTTGAGGAATATTTATTTTTTTTAAGCTTCATTTTTTTTCACTCTTATTTTTATTTTTGTGTGTGCTTGTGGGTGAATGTTTACTGTGTGTGTGTGTGTTTTTTCTGCTGAAGCCAGGAGAGGGTATTGTATCCCCTGAAGCTGGAGTTATAGGAGATTGTATCTCCCCAAAACTCATGGTTCTGAGAGCAGAGTTGGCTCCTATGGTAGAGCAGCAAGTTCTCTTAACCAATCAGCCCTTTCTCTAGCCCTCCATCATGATATCCATGGTATGCTGATATAAACAGTGATGTTTACACTCAGTGGTAAGCACTAAATACTTGACCCTCTGTTTTTACTTAAAATAGACTACTGTACACTCGAGAGGCAGAGGCAGGCGGATCTCTGGGAGTCTGAGGCCAGCCTGGTCTACAAGAGCTAGTTCCAGGACAGGCACCAAAGCTACAGAGAAACCCTGTCTCGAAAAACCGAAAAAAAAAAAAAAAAAAAAAAAAAAGACTACTGTGAGGATATTTTTCTGAACTCATACTCCTTTTTTTTTTCTTAACAAAACCCACAGAATTAGGAGGCTTGCATAACAGCTGCATTCTGCAACTGTAACTGAAGCTCCACCTGCACTCACACTGGGCTCTGAGTTTGCACACAGCAATCATTTTGAGGCTTTTCTTGTAAGAAAAATATCCTTCATTGTCTGTTTCTGGTGTGCGTATGCTTGTGTGAGTATGCGTGTATTTGTGAGTGTGTGTACATGTGTATGTATATGCATGTATTTGTGTGTGCATGCATGTGTGAGTGAGTATGGTGGGAGAGCAATTTCTGGAAATGGATTAAAAGTTTCTTGACTACAATTCAGTATCATCGATGTTAATGTACAATTTAGCACTCAATAATTGTTAGAAATTAGTGCATGGTTCTCAAGACAGCCTGTTAAAAGTTCCAAATATGAGCAAACATGAGTACATTTCAAACAGTTAAAATTCAATATTAATTTTTACTAATAAATGAATCTCTTGGGATCTATAGATTATCACCCTTATAATTTCAGACTAAATGTCCTCCTCTTCTTTCTTCTCCTCCTCTTTATCCTTCTTCTCTTCTTCCTGCTGCCCCCACTTCCCTCCCTCATTTTTATCCTCTTCTGGAACAACCCTTAATGTTGAACATTGAAAAGTTGAACACAACTCTTAATGAAGGAAAAGGTCTTTCCATCTTCAATGACAAATGTTAGGTGAGTCTAGATCTTCTAAGTTTTCCAAAACTGATCATTTGTAGTCCTGGTGTCATTTCTCTGGGCTGGTGAACTAACTCGAATGTGATGAAATCTTTGTTCACTATATTTGTAACTCTCTTCAGTGCCTTGCTCACTCTTCTCCCAAAGTGAGAAAGACCAAAATTATATCAGTGTTCTAGGAGTAGTTTGGAAAGGGTGATAGCAAATATGCTGACATATGAGCTCAGTCTTTTAAAAAAAGATTTATTTATTTTGAGACAGTTTTGCTTACATGTAGATACATATGTGATGTGCATTGCTGGTGCCTGTGGATTCCCTGGGAACTGAATCCATGTCTTCTCCAAGACAACTGAGTGCTCTTAACCTCTGAACTAACTCTTCAGACTTACCTAAATCCTTTCAGGTTCACTGTGACACTGAGTAAAGGACTAATGGGTCATCTCTATCTTTTTTTTAAGGGGTAGTGTTTTCAGTTTGTAGAAGTGTCTGTACTATTGTCTCAGTATAGTCCTCTAATGAGATAGGATTGGTTCCTAGTTATCCCCCACAATGTTTTAGAAATATCGTAGGCTGAAAACTAAAGAGCGAGGAAGAAATACAGGAAAAATGGCATACTGTACTAATTAGGTTTCTGTTGCTGTGCTAAACACCATGACCAAAAGACACTCCAGGAGGAAAGGGTTTGTTTGGGTTACATTTCCATGTCACACACTGAAGGAAGCCAAGGAAAGATTCCAGAGGCAGAAACCAAGGCCAGAGACCATGGAGAAATGCTAGGCTACCTTTTTTAAACATCCCAGGACTCCCTCCCTAAGGATGATGGTACCACTCACAGTGGGTTGGGCCCTCCTATGTCAACTGCAAATCAAGAAAATGCCCCCAAAGACATGTTCACAGGCAGTCTGGTGGAGACAGTTCTTCATTTAGGATTCTCTCTTCCCAAGTGCTTTAGCTTTTGTCAAGTTTATAAAAACAGTAATATTGAGTAAATATTAAGTAAAATAAAATATTAATATTAAGGAGTAAAGAAATTTACAGAAGATGAAAACAGATAAAAGAAAGAAAAGGAGTTTCATTGAAGGGAAATAAGATAGAGAAGGGCAGCAAAGTCAGCATTTAGAGGAGGCTGAAAGATGTTTATAAAGTGCTTATCACTTCAGCTGAGTTCGAGATGAAAACAAAAGTTGATCAGGATTTTGGAAACTTAATTGACTGGATTATTAAGTATAGGAATTTATTTCACCATATGAAATGAAGTTGGAGAGGAAGGCAAGACTATCCTATATACCTTACTGAAACTGTGGATGCCTCACAGGCAATGGAAGCCAATAAAGGTCATAGGCAAGAGAAAGACGAGGCTCACTTTCAAGTTTAAAAGGTAACTTCAATTTCCATCCATTTGCCTGCAAACTTCAAGAAGTCCTTGTTTTTTACTGCTGAGTAGTACTCTAATATGTATATATTCCATACTTTCTTCATCCATTCTTCAATTGAAGGGCATCTAGGTTGTTTCCAGGTTCTGGCTATTACAAACAATGCTGCTATGAATATAGTAGAGCATATACTTTTGTTCTATGATACTGCCTCTCTTGGGTATATTCCCAAGAGTGGTATTAAGCCAGACCCAAAAAGAGGAACATGGGATGTACTCACTAATATTTGGTTTCTAGCCTTAAATAAAGGACATTGAGCCTATAATTCGGGTTCTTAGAGAAGCCAAATAAGGAGAACCCAAAGAAAAACATATAGGCATCCTCCTGAATATTAACCTTCATCAGGCGATGAAAGGAGACAGAGACAGAGACCCACACTGGAGCACCAGACAGAAATCTCAAGGTCCAAGTCAGGAGCGGAAGGAGAGAGAGCACGAGCAGGGAGCTCAGGACCGCGAGGGGTGCACCCACACACTGAGACAGTGGGGATGTTCTGTCGGGAACTCACCAAGGCCAGCTGGCCTGGGTCTGAAAAAAGCCCAGGATAAAACCGGTCTTGGGAAAAAACTTAGAGACAATGAGGACTACTGAGATCTCAAGAACAATGGCAATGGGTTTTTGATCCTACTGCACGTATTGGCTTTGTGGGAGCCTAGGCAGTTTGGATGCTCACCTTACTAGACCTGGATAGAGGTGGGTGGTCCTTGGACTTCCCACAAGGCAGGGAACCCTGATTGTTCTTTGGGAGGACGAGGAAGGGGGATTTGATTGGGGGAGGGGGAAGGAAGAGGAGGCGGCGGTGGGGAAGAGACAGAAATCTTTAATAAATAAAGAAAAAAAAAGGTAACTTCAATAACTGTTATGGAGGAAAGACTGCATTTAGATGAAGCCAAATGCAGAAAGAGCAAACCAGAAAAGTTGAGATCTTCTTTAAACTTGAGAGATAATAGGGAAGGAAGAGAAGGGAGTGGATAAGGGGCTATTAGCAAGGAAAAGCTAGCTTGTGTGTTTGAATGGCTTTCAGTAATAACAACAACAACAAAAAAAAACACTTTAGTATGACCCCACCGCAATTAGTGCCACTGTCATAACAGCGGTGGGACTGCTGTCCTCTTGTTTATGCAGAATATAACCTGTTCTCCATGTGGGAGTCATACATCTGTCAGTCTACCATGGTAGACAGAGCTGTGGACAGGGATGAAAACTTCATTTCTTCTTTTACCATCTGTTTTAGTGTCTATGATTATACAAACACCGCAGATTGATTTGTTTTATCATTTTGTTCTGTAGGTTTTGTGGGATTTCTTGTGAATTATTTACTCAATGTCTAACTAAGAAATAAAAATTTAAACCACGTTCCTTTTATTTATTCCTTTACTGCCTATTGACATTGACTAGAAAGTTTCCTGTGGTCAGTAGAAGTCCTAATCCTTTCTCTTTAGTATTGTGTTTTAGTTCCTGATCCTATGGCATTCATATTTAAGCATGGTGCTAACTGTAGGTTTTTCATGAATCTCTATATTTAGCTGAAGCTCTCCAATCTCCATTGGTTTTTATTTTGGATCTAGAATGGGTCTTAGATTTTGTTAAATGTTTTTTTTCCCATATCTATTGAGATAATACAGCTTTTCTCTTTAGTTTGATCAATATGGTTATTGATTTACATTTCAATGTTTAATAAGCCTGATATATACCTGGGATAGGCTATATGTAAAAAATAAGATACACATTCAGAACAAAATAATTTTTGGCTTCTTTGAGTTTGTTTGACTCTTGAATTATTTAGAAGCCTACCACTTAGTTTATAAATGCCTGGGCATCTTTGAAATATTTTTAATTTTTAAAAATTTTAGTAAATAATAATTTTCAATAATAAATTTTAATTTATTTTTTTTTACCATGATCAGTAAATTCACTAGTTTTCGCATTACATTTGGACCAACAGAGACTCAATTACTGATTGGTGTATGTAAAGTATTCCTGCATAGCTGTGAATTGTTCTAGTGTTGAAGGTCAAGTCCTGTATCTGTAGATCAAACTGGTCGTGTAGTTCTGACCTGTATCATGTGTCAGCAGCTTGAAACAGAAAAACTGCATGCTTCATGGGTCCCAGCACCTCTGTCATAATTCCGATACTCCTAGAAGCATTTATTGAGATTTTATTCTCTTAAACATCGGTTAAATTCTGCTGTAGGGGTGGTTCACATTTGATGTGTTTGATCTTGTCTTCTTTCAGTAAAAGCTGGTTCATGTACTGCCAGTTTCCCCCTGAGCTCTTCTGTGGCAGCAGGAAGGCACTCATAGATGGTACCTAAGTGAACCTGCTTCTCTCTGCCTCAATAAAATATTTACAAAGACAGGTGGGGAATGGAGAGGGATAGATTTAGCTTTCTGCCTGTAGATGGCTGGCCCTGCTCAGCTTCCTTATGATTTTCCATCTACCTGTTCATCAGTGACTGTGTGTTAGCAATGACACTGACATATTTGAGTGTGCTCAGGAATCCCTTTGTTGTTCTACAAATTTTTGTTTCATATATTTGGAAGCTTTCTTATTAGTCGCATAGAAAAATATGTTTACAAAATATCATTCTTTGTGTAGAAGATTTCTTTGCTTGGAAGCCTGATTGGTTTGTTAGAGTGACCACCTCAACTTCCTTTTGGTGGCAAGTGACAGACAGCATGATAGTTGTGTGTATTAGTCACTTCCCTTGGTGCTATGAGCAAATACCTGACAAGAGGCAACTTCAAGGATGAAAGACTTACTTTGTGCTACAGTTTAAGGGCACATTTTACCATGGCAGGGAAGGTAGCGCAATAAGAGTATGAATGGTAGGTGGCTGGGCACAGTGAGTTTTTTTTTTTTTTTTTTTTTATTGGAAAAAAAAGGAAATTTCTGCCTCCTCCCCGCCTCCCATTTCCCTCCCACTCCTCCCTCTCCTCCTCCCCTCCCCCCACTCCTCCCCCTCCCTCTCCAGCCTGAAGAGCAGTCAGGGTTCCCTGCCCTGTGGAAAGTCCAAAGTCCTCCCCCCTCACTCCTGGTCTAGGAAGGTGAACATCCAAACTGGCTAGGCTCCCTCAAAGCCAGAGCATAAAGTAGGATCAAAACCCGGTGCCATGGTCCTTGGCTTCTCAGCAGCCCACATTGTCCGCCAAATTCAGAGAGTCCGGTTTTATCCCATGCTTTTTCAGTCACAGTCCAGCTGGCCTTGGTGAGCTCCCAAAGGATCGGCCCCACTGTCTCCGCGAGTGGGCGCACCCCTCGTGGTCCCGACTTCTTTGCTCATATTCTCTCTCCTTCTGCTCCTCATTGGGACCTTGGGAGCTCAGTCCAGTGCTCCAGTGTGGGTCTCTGTCTCTATCTCCATCCATCGCCAGATGAAGTTTCTATGGTGATATGCAAGATATTCATCAGTATGGCTATGGGATAGAGTCATTTCAGGTTCCCTATCCACAGCTGCACAGTGAGTTTTTAAGCAGAGGAAGGACAGGCATTAAGGTCAAGTTATCAAACCTCAAGTTGTGTTGTCAGTGACTCGTTTCCTTCAGCAAGGCTCCAGTTCCCAAAACAGTGACACCAACTGGGGACAGTCTGTGCCTTCATTCTCAAACCACAACATTTTCCTGTTCTTGCCTTTATTTTTTTTTTTCTCTTTGAGACCATGTTGCAGAATATCAGCTTAAGATGTGTGTTCCATTTGTTTATGCTGTGGAATATTTGTTTAATGGTGCCAAAATGTTTTTGCATTCTTTTTTTGCTGCATTTGTTTAACTTTGTAAGGCTGTGTTACTTTGCCTGTCTAAAACATTTGATTAGTCTAATAAAGAGCTGAATGGACAATAGCTAGAGAGGAGAGAAGGATAGGTGGGGCCACAGGGCAGAGAGAATAAACAGAAGGAGAAATCTAGGCTCAGAAAGAAAGAGGAGGAGCAAGAAACAAGAGAAGGAGAAAGTAAGGAGTATGGCAGCGGCCAGCCATCCAGCCACAGAGTAAGAAGGAAAGAAAAATATAAAGAATAAAGAAAGGTAAAAAACCCAGAGACAAAACATAGTTAAAGAGGGATGGGGTGATTTAGGTTGGAAAAGCTGCTTAGAAACAAGCCAAGCTAAGGCTGGTCATTCGTAAGTAAGAATAAGTTTCTGTGTATTTATTTAGGAGCTGGGTGGTGGGCCCCTCGAAGAGTAAAAGGGAAATCAACTACAACACAAGGTTTCACTGTGTAGCTTTGGCTAGCCTGGAGCTGGCAGTGTAGACCAGGCTGTCCTCATATCATGGAAACCCACCTTTCCCTGCCTCCCAACTACAGGGATTAAAGCTGTGAGCCACCATGCCTGGCTATCCTTTCCTTTTTAGTTTATTTGTATTTTTATATTTAAAGTTCTTTTATCATTGACAACATAGATTTGAGTCTTGATTTTTTATTTATTTTATTTTTAAAGATGGTTTATATTTGTAGGCTGTTCAGGATGGCTGTCCTGGAAGTCTCTCTGGTAGATGAGGCTGTCCTTGAACTCAGAGGTCCCTGCCTCTGGATTCTAATGCTGGGATTAAAGGTATGCACCACTATCCCCTGGCAGGTCTTATATGTTTAAATATGTCTTTAACCTTATTTTAATAATAATTTTGTTCAGCATAGAATGTTGATTTTTTTTGTTGCTTTAAAGCTTTAAAATTCTTGCTCTTTTGTCTTCTATCTTGTCTTGTTCCTGCCGTTTTATGTGGGATTCCTCTCTGTATGCTGTGAGTATGTTTTATTACCATTGGTTAGTAAAGATGCTGCTTTTGCCTAAGGCAGGACGTATATAACAAGGCAGGAAATCCAAGTAGAGATAGAGTATGAAAGAAGGTGGAGTCAGGCAGATGCCAAAGGAGAAAGATACTGGAAACTTACCGGTAGGCCACAGCCTCATGATGATGCATAGATAATTAGAAATGGGTTAATTTAAGATGTAAGAGATAGTTAGAAATATGTGTGAGCCACCAGCCAAACAGTGTTGTAATTAATATAGTTTTTTATTGATTTTATTGAGCTACACAATTTTCTCTGCTCCCCACCCTTCCTCTCTGCTCCCCTTCAGCCCTCTCCCATGGACCCCACGCTCACAATTTACTCAGGAGATCTTGTCTTTTTCTACTTCCTGTTTAGATTAGATCCATGTCTGTCTCTTTTAAGGTCCTCATTGTTGTCTAGGTTCTCTGGGATTGTGATTATTTTGGCTGAATTTTTTTTTGTTTTATGTTTAAAAAACACATACGAGTGAGCGCAGATCATAATTGTCTTTCTGGGTCTGGGTTACCTCACTCAAAATGATGTTTCCTAGCTCCATCCATTTGCCTGCAAGTTTCAAGATGTCATTATTTTTTTCTGCTATGTAGTACTCTATTATGTAAATGTACCACATTTTCCTTATCCATTCTTTGGTCGAGGGGCATTTAGGTTGTTTCCCGGCTCTGGCTATGACAAATAATGCTGCTGCTATGAACATAGTTGAATACATGTCCTTGTGGTTTGATTGAGCATCCTTTGGGTATATACCCAAAAGTGGTATTGAGGAAGGTTATTTCCTAATTTTCTGAGAAATCACCATACTGATATTCAAAAGGGCTGTACCAGCTTTCACTCCCACCAGCAAAGTGGGAGTGTTTCCTTTACCCCACAACCTCTCCAGCGTAAGCTGTCATGAGTGTTTTTGATCTTGGCCATTCTTACAGGTGTAAGATGGAATCTCAGAGTTGTTTTGATTTGCATTTCTCTGATGGCTAAGGATGCTGAGCATTTTCTTAAATGTCTTTCAGTCATTAATATAGTTTTTATGGTAATTATTTGGATCTGGGCAGCCTGGAAATGTAAGTTCAGACTCTGTTGACAGCCGTTGTGAAATTTTCTACCTCCGTAAATACATTTATATATTTATTTGGGGAATGTCTCCTTGAATAGCCTGGGTTGGTTCAAAGTTATCCATAGACCAAGCTGGTGTTCATATTGTCACAGGCATGTGTTACCGTATCCCGATATTATTGTGTCTTTTTCGTTTGCTCACTTTAAGATTGCCCTGGCCAGGATTGTTTTGTGATGTGCCTTGGCCTGGCTTTTGTTCTATTTCTTATGTTTGACTTTGCTGAGCTTTCTAGATCTTGGGCCGTACAGTCTATATATAGTTTGGGGAAAAATCAGCAATATCTCTCTTTAAAAAAACATTTAACATAATTTCTTTATTGAGTCTTTGGGAATTTTACATTATGTACCCCAATTCTGATCACCTCCGCATCCTCCCTCCACATCCTCTCCTTCTCCCCCACTCAATGAAAATTAAAAAAAAAAAACAAACCAAAGCAAGCAAGCAAACAAAAAGGAAAAAAAAAGAACAAAACAAAACAACAACAAAAACCCTCTTCGTTCCTCCATCTTTCCCACCTTTCCAATATTTCTTTATTCTTCCTGGAGGCATTGGGAGCAGTGTGTCACACAGTATACCTTTTGTCCTATCAGTTATATTTGCTAATGTTCATTGCAATGTGTCATTGATTTGGTTCAAGGCCTCTCTGGTTTCTGTCAAACCATCATTAGTGGATCCACACTGAAACTTCTTTCAGATATCCCAAGGCTGTCCTGACTCATGGAGGCCCTGTGGTTATTATTCCACAAACCCTAGCAGGTCCCAGCTGGGGGTAAATATTAGGCTGTCACACCCCAGGTCCTGCTGTGGACCTGATTTGTAGTTGAGCTGGTCAGTCCAGGCCAGTGGGCCGCTCTCCGACTCCCTTGCCATCAAGGTGAACTCTCCCCTGCCAGAGTTGAGGGGTGGGTTGATCTCTTCTGAGTGGGAGGGGGAGGTCTCCCATAAAAGTAGGGGTCAACTCTCTTGCTGTAGTGCCTAAGAGGGCCAGGTCCAGCTAGCTCAAGGCCAGCAAAAGGCATGGCAATTTCAGAGTGGCCCTCAGATTTCATCATGTATGATTCTCCTATACTGTTGAAGTGACACAGGTCACAGGCACCAACACAGACCTCAGCTGCAGCAGGACCATGGACCCAGACATGGCCCTCGACAGCAGCATGGTCCTAGATGACATCTTGGCTCTAGGTGGAAACACAGGTAACCTATCAGAATGACTTCTGTGGTAGCATGGCCCCAGACACCAACAAAGTAACAGACTGGCTGTGCCCTGACCTGGGCTTCCGTATAATCTTTGATGGCAACAAAGACCCTGGCTGCGGTGGAACCACAGACACAGACATGGTCCTCTGCAGCAGCTGGGTCTGGATGTCACCATGGCACCAGGTGGCAGTGCAAACCACCCAGATCAGCACAGCCCAGCAGTAGTGTGACCCTCAGACACTAGCATGGCCCCAGATCTCAGGCATCCATGTGGTCTTCTATGGTAGCAGGAACCTCGAACCTCAACACAGACCCTGGCTGCAGTAGGCCATGGACCTAGACTTGACCCTCAGCTGCAGCTCTGGCCAGGACCATATCACCATGGCATGGGGTAGCAGAGCAGGCCACTCAGAACTGCATGGCCCCACTTGCATCACAGGCTCTAACCAGGACACAGACCCTGGGCCTCTGTGTGGCTGGCCCCTGGTAGCCACATGGGACATGGACTTCAACACAGTAGTTTAGTAGATTGAAGTAAGACCACAAATGCAGACATGGTTCTCAGTAGCAGCCTCCTTTTAGTACTTTTTAAAAGTAGCTTTTTCCTAAGATTGTCGAGTCAGGGGCTAGACACCTGCCTTCCTGAATGACTCTTCCTAGATGACATTTGATTACTTGAGATGATCTTTTCTAATTCTTATAGAGGTAAATGATCTATTTCTTTAAAAATTTCCCATTCTAAAGAATATTTCCACTCTAAAGAACTAAGAACTACAGTTTGAATATGTCATTTAGCAATTTTATTATTTTACCAGTAAGGGGCAGCAAATAACAGTGTTTGCTGGAAGTACAAAAGTATATTTTTATGTTAATTTGAAACTTCTCTACATCCTCCTCCTTTTTCTCTTCCCCTCCCTTCTCCCCCCCCCTCTTCCTCTCCTTCCTGTCTTTCTTCTGCATTTAGTCAGTGTACCTCTGATTTTCCCGCTGTCTTTCTTCTGCATTTAGTCAGTGTACCTCTGATTTTCCCGCTGTCTTTCTTCTGCATTTAGTCAGTGTACCTCTGATTTTCCCGCTGTCTTTCTTCTGCATTTAGTCAGTGTACCTCTGATTTTCCCGCCGGTTTTCATTTGTCTTTCTTATTTTTCCTAGTGATGTTAAAAGCCAGAACTACTGAGAGCAGCAACAATATTCAAAAGGGAAAAGAATATATGAAAACATTTGAAAAATACAACAGTAAACAGGGCAAGACCTACTGAAAACTCTGAGTTAACAAATGATGACTCAGAGTTTCTAAGCTGGGTCTTAGAAATATACTGCTACATAGTAACTATTCATTAAAATTAGCTTGAGTCCAGCAATGAGAAGGAACACTTGACAGTTACTATCTAGCCTCAAGTCTTCATTTTTCTTAAAACACTGGTTTGCCATTTGAACTATAGCCATTTAGTTTAATTCATTTTGTTTCATGTTAACAGGCATGTGTAGATAAGCCACTAGTAGTCAGGAACTACTACAATGCTGGACCAGTGAGAACCGAAAACAAGAAAACACTCTTCTCCTGGTGCTAGTTTACAGTGGGAAAAAAGTCCAGATAAAGAGCGGTGCTGGATGGAAGAGAAGAGGAGACATTACAAGACTAAGCGTAAGCAGAGAGTAAGTTCAGAGAAGAGATGGGTATAGGACAAGGTCTAGCCGTGGCAAGATGTCACCAGAAACCTCAGAGTCTTTCACTGTATTTTTTTCTAACCTAACATAGCATTTTTTTTTTTCCTGTATCTGGAAGAAATCTTCATTTCTGTCTGAAGGCAAAGGCTCATCCCTCCCTCAGGTAAACTTTATTTTTCTAAGATTCCTAAAGTTCTCAAATTGAAGATCTGCTTTCCCTAAAACTTTTCCATCATAGATTTGGGGAAAGGCTCAGTTTGATTATTTGATCTGACTCAGTATGGTGTGATCTTTGAAAGGGAGTTCATTCCACATGGTGCCCAGGGATTCTCTTTCATCTGGACATCAGTGTCAAGATGTGGCTGCAAGCAGGATACGACCTAATGCAGTGACTTTCCCTTGCATCTTAAATAGCTCTTCCTGGGCAGCTGGTGTGTGTGCCCAGACTTTTATCTCAGCCTTGATCCTCTTCTGACCTTTGCATCCTTCCAGTCTATCATAGGCCAGAGTACCCAGTGGGGCTGCACCAGACTTTGTCTGTTTTCAATACATTACACAGCTGTATTTCAGAACTGCTTTCTTGTTCTTCTTAAGTGGAAAATTCTGTGTAATACAGGATTTGTAGGTGCTCAGGGTCTCAGAAAGAGTTTGAGGAACTCAGTTTTCATGTTCTGCAATCTCTTCTGGAATTTTCCATTTTTCATCCTTAATCTTGAGTACCCAGTTGTTGGAGAATTTGAATGAGACTAACATCCTTTTGCATTTCTTCTGTGTTATTCTGGTATGAAGCCTTTTTTTTTCCTTGAAAGATCAATGTTTACATTTATTCTAGGGAAATTATCTTGACTGAGAGACAGCCAGCTAATGTAAACAGAGTCAGATGGTGACAAAGGGGGGAGAACTAGATTGGGTAATGCATCAAATTTTTCTTTGAAAATTAAAACCAAATCAATGCTTAGCTTCTACCTCAATTACATTATTAATTCCTTTTTATTTATAAACTCCTTAAAGGGGGAGGTCTTCATTTCTTAATCATCTAACAGGCAATAATTTTTTGTCACATGACATTAATGTCTTTTGACACAGACATAGAAATGCTTTGCAGTTTCATGAATATTTCTGTTTCAGGTTCACAAATACACACGTGCATTGTAACGTGTCACATGGTGAGGCTTCTCTTAGGATTGTGACCATCCATCCAAAGGTGTCTTCATAGTATCACAATGGAGTTGAAACATGCTTACTCCCGAGTAAATGGACTCTATTCTTGCTCTTCCTTTTCCATGTTTAGGGATATTTAGGTGGGAATTTATTATTGTGTTACAGTTGCCTACAGTTCTCACCCCGTGCCAGCTTTGTAGTTTGACAGCAATAGGTTGTACCCCACTGCCTTGGTGTGCAGTAGGCTTGCACGGAGGTGTGTGTAAGTGCACTCCGACAGCTGTATGATGAAGCTGTCCATAGCTGAGATTCTGAGGCTTAGGACATTTCCACACTGCCCAACAATGCGTGGCTTCATATGGGGATTTCTTTCTTTTCTGACACTCACTGTAAGTTTTAGATTCGTCTGTAGAGGGCGGCAAATGGCAGCTCAATTCCTTACTTCACGCCTAAACCTCAAATTATTAATGTTCACATTATCTGAAATCAACAAGGAAGATTTGCTCAACATAGGAAGATTTTTTTTTCTTTTTGGTGTGGCTGTTTTTTTTTTAATAGATAAAAATAAGTGTGAGACTGACAGGGAAAATAAAGTGGCTGGCTAAATTTATTTTTGTAGCTTTTGTTCCCTGAAACTTGTAGTGCTTTCTTCCATACAGACAGAACTTGCTGCCTGAGAGGACAGGGCACTCTGGCTCTCCTCGTGGACTGCACGTTAGTCCAACACTCAGAATTCTATTCTCCCACAGAGGAAAACAATTGCTCAGCTTTCCGAATTCCCACCTCTGTTCTCTTCCACAAATGGCAATAATTTAAACAATAGCTGCATTTGTCATGGGTACTTTATCCTCCGCAAATAGAAGTACTGAGTCATAATTATCTAAAATGATGCTACCCGTGGAAAAGATAATCTTTGTAGCAGAATGTTTCCCTTTGTTTCTCTGGTGTTGGTTTTGAGAAACAGGTTCTGATTGTGTAGTCCAGGCTAGTCTTGAACTCACTGTGCAGTCCAGATTGGTCTTGACCTAGTCACTTTCCTGCCTCTGGCTCCCAGTGCTAGGATTACAGGCATGTCTCACCACTTGAAGACAGGTTGATATTTTTAATCACCTTGTAACAGTGTAAAAATGTAATGGTCTTAAACTATTCACATTTGTGCAACCTTAAATCATTTCCTTCATTTCAGAAACCATGACCTGTTAGATCTTCACTTTCAATGCTCTTTGACATTAGTCAATCCATAATCTATTTTGTGCCTACACACATTTTTTTATCAGGAATTTCTTTCAAAAATTCAATCATACAAAACATGAACATTTGAGATCTACTTTCTCCATTTTTGATAATATTTTAACTTTCACTCATGTCATGGCATTTATCGTTTCATTTTTATCGATCTGATTCTTAGTTTCATATATACATGAATGATTTTACTTTTCCTCCGCATTGTTTTTCATTTTCCTTCCACTCATATCAGCCTCTTCTTGTTCCCACCTTTCCCTTTCCCCTACTCATGACATCCGATTTTGTTCTGCAAATCATTTAATTCAGAGCTATTGTGTAACCTCTGGATTGGGGCTGTCAGAGCCTGGTGGAGTCACTAATGCATACATAACTAAAACAATGGCCCCTCCTTTTTCTGAATCTATCTACAGAAAATAGTTGAACCATGAGGAATAGGGATCTGTACGTCTGTGTTGTGCCTAACCTTGCCTGTTGATGGCCCATTTGTGTGCAGATCCAGTGCCCTCACTCTCACTGGAAAGTTCATCTACTCTTCTGCTGCTGCTGAGTTCAAGACCAGCCTGGGCAGCGTAGCCAGAACATGACTCTCAAAACCTAAACTACATACAAAATTGGCATCATTTATAGTCAAAGGTGTTTTTGTGCACCTGGTCCTCATATACTGAGGAACATACCTGTATTCTAATAGTGTCTAGTAACTACTTTAAAAACCACTTTTACTGATGTGTATTTTGTTCTTCAGGAAAATTGATCGTGTTTGTCCTAAATTGAGACTTCAAAACTCAAATGCCAGGTCTTTAATTTTGTTGAGGTAAGGTGAAGAATGTGGGAAATGGAGTGATTGTAGGTTTTACAGTTTACTAAGGAAGGTTCCCTTACACTCAGTTTGCCCCAGATAACCATGGAAACCACTGAGATGCTTAAAACCTATATATGCTACACTTTAGTTTTTCCTTTGTAGGTTTCTATATTAATTTTTACAGCTTTTTAATTTTATGTATGAATTTTTATTGTGTGTATGGGCATATATGATGTGTGTGTGTGGGGGGGGAGAGGTGGTTCCTGTGTCACAGGACACATGTGGAGATCACAGGACTACTTTGTGGCATTTGTTTTCTCTTGTATTTTTGTGGGTTCAGGGATGACACTCATGTTTCCAGGCTTGTACTGCCAGGCTTTATACACCTTGCCTGCTGAGCCAACTTGCTAATGTACATTTTTTAAACAATATATCTACTTAGGCAGGCAATGGTGGCACACACCTTTAATCCCAGGACTAGGGAGGCAGAAGCAGATGGGTGTCTGAATTCAAGGCCAGTCTGGGCTATAGAGTGAGTTCCAGGACAGCCCAGACTCTTACACAGAGAAACCGCTGTGGCAGGTGTTACAGATATCTTTTGTCATCCTATATGAATCTTGTCTGAGAGTTTTCATGGATACAGTCTATGCAAAACTTGGTTAGGGGGCAATTCAGAAAACTGTGGTACCTTCGGATTTGTATTTGGCATTGTATTTCTGAAAGCTTAATTCAGTTTGTTTTGAGATATGGAAATCTACTGGCTAAAGTGTAAATATAGGGAAATATAAAAATGCCATGGGCTAGGGGAAAATGCTTCAGTCCACTGAGGCTGGGAACCCCTGTGGCTGCTAAGGCTAAGTTCATTCTCAAAGTGTTTCTGAGCTTTCATTTCACAGACCCCTGTGAACCCACACACCTGCACCGCATTACCTGTGACAAACCCTGTTTCAACAAACAAAACCAACCAATGTGTATATATTTGTATATCTATATACATGTACATATATACATACACACACACACCACACACGTGTGCACAAACACATGTGTACATGAATGTGTATATGTGTATTGTTGCCGGAGTTTAGTTCCTTAAGATCTATCCGCCTTAAGTTTTGATACAGGATCCCTCATCAGGACCTGGGGTTCATAGGCTTGTCTAGGCTATCAGTTCAGAGAGCCCCCCAGAGATCTCTTGTTTCCTCCTCCCCAGCACTGGGGTTACAAATGAGTGCACATGCCTGTCTGTTTATGTGTGTGCTGAGAATTGAACTCATTGCAGCAAGCACTTCACTGACTGAGCATCCCCCCTCCCTTAGATTTCTTAGCAGAATGGTATAGGGTATTTGCAATCATTAAGTGAAACGCAGCACACAGTATTTACAGAGCATGGTTTATTTCACATTTTCCTTTCTTTCAGCTTAAGCAGCATCAACTTGTAGTATATATTCGTCCACCATGGTTTTTAATGACAGCAACAACTCAAGCAGATTCTTTTATTTGATCGGTTGTTTATAATTCATGCTTGAACATTTTCTATAGTATGATCGATTGGCATTAAAATTATTAAAATGAGTGTAACTGCTTTTTATGGCTTTAAAAATTAAAGTAGCCATTGCAGTTTACTTTCATCAATGGGATGATTTTGAGAAAAAAAAATGAACTTAAATTTTAGCTTAAGCTTAATGGCACACTTAGACCTTCACTTCAAAAATGATTCAATGGAAACGAAGAACAGACAAGAGATGTCAGTTATCCAACCTGAGCCTTAGATGTTTTGCATATGACACATACTAATGAAGATAGGAAAATTATATTCCTATGTTTTCATGCATTTATGACCACAGGCTTTTTAAAAATATAAATATAATAAATAGACTAGATAGGATTTAAACTTTATAAAAGAGATTGAAAACAGAAAAGAAAATCAAGCTTAGTACAAAGGCACTGTTGAGTTCAGTTCATATTTCTAAACATAAGTAAAATCAAAAACAGAGTAGATTATTAACTTGTAATTTATCTTTTTTTCCCTTTTAAGGGATACATAATTAAACCTTGAGTTTGAAGGTCAGTGGACAGCTAAGCCATTAGATGTAGAAGAAGAATACAGTTTGGCAGCCAGAATTAAACGGTTGTTTTTTTCCCCCTAGATTGGACAGATTTTCAGGTACTTGCACAAGAAAGGGCAGTTTTAAAAAGTTGCTATTTTTATGTCTGGGCCACAGTTATGTAGGATGGGAAAGTGACTGTGGGCCTCACGTATTATCTCTTTTAAGAAGGTTGAGCTATGCTGGTTGGTGGCATTTGGCAGGCAGAGGCAGGCAGATCTCTGAGTTCAAGGCCAGACTGGTCTACAGAGAGAGTTCCAGAACAGCCAGGGATACACAGAAAAACCCTGTATCAGAAAACCAAAAAAAAAAAAAAAAAAAAAAAAAAAGAGAAAAAAAGAAAAAAAAAGATTTAGCTAAATAAAACTGATGAAGCTCCTCCTCCTCAAGCTTCAAAACCAGTGAAGTCAACTGTAGAATTCTCCGGCAGAGAATTGTTCTTTTGGAACTGAAGACCTCAGGGTATTTTTTTACTCCACTGCTAAGAAACCCCATTGAGTGAGAAACCCTTGCCTTTCCATCTACACATCAATCTCTGAAGAGAAGGGGTCGGGACACAGTAAAGGAGTGTGACGAGGAGTCATTTCATCTTAGCTGGATGTCAATAGCTTAACTTTGAGATAACTAAGTGTATTTTTACTTCCATTTCAAAATAGCAATAAAATTAATCCCTTTAGGAGTAGACAATTTGTACTTACACATTGCATATATAATTGCTAATGAATTATGGTGATGAATAATACATAATAGTGACATTTATTACCATGTACAGACATTTCCAGAAAATCACTGTCCTTTGAATTTCATGTGTTTCATTGATCTCCTAATAACTGAAAAATAAAGACTCCCTTCACAATAACGCACTTCCATTCTTTATTAAACACACACATAAAGAGAAACCTGTAGCTTAGAACACACAGAACTGTGGACCACGCTTGCTTAGAAAGGAGGCTGGTGCTGAAGGGTTCGTGGGATCGTGTGAACATGGTGGGAAACCAATGCAATGCCGACACACAAGAATCCCAGGCAGGAAGACCTCCAGTTTGAGGTCCACTGGGTTTTTATAGTGAGAGCATGTTCCTAAAAGAAAAACAAAATCTGTGTGTGATGACCAGGGCTAGTACACACCTTTGATTCTAGCACTGGGAAGGCAGAGGCAGGCAGATCTCTGTGTGTTTGAGACCAGCCTGGTCTACAGAGCTAGTTCTAGAACATCCAGTGTGACATAGAGAGATTTGGGTCAAAAAGTAAACAGACAAACGAACCAAACCCACAATCCTCTAAACTTACAGAGAAACAAGCACAGGTCTCTTGAGTAACTTAAAAAGACAGTTTTAGTTCATATGAAAACCTAATATTCATGAGTAAAGTTGGAAGATTTAAAGCAAATAAGGGATGATTGGAAAGACTGCTGTGTGTCACTGACTTTAAGCACAGTAGGAATTCATTTTCAAACTGGAATTTGATTTGTGCTTTGAAGGCTGCATTGCTCAACAGCCAGGATGTTGAAGGTGATTGAGGAGAAAGACAATAAGCAATGTGCATAATGTCAGGGCATGGGAGAGAGGGATCAGACCTGGGCAGACAGCATTTGTTAGGGTGAAGAAGGATAATGGGAGATAAGATTTTCTGGAGTGTTCTTTTTTTTTTTTATTAATACCAAAACTAAAAGTCACAGTAGAGTTTTATGTACTGAAAGGAGCTATAGGGAGGCAATACTACTTTCTCCAAGCATTAATATTTTATTTATTAATAATTAAATTAACATATTCATATAATTAAATAGTATTTAAAACTCCATAGAGCTAAAATCTAGGCTTATTAATAATTAATTTATTAATAATTAACATATTCATATAATCAAATAGTATTTAAAACTCTGTAGAGCTAAAATCTAGGCTTCTAATTTTGTTTTCATTGCCAGAATTCTCATTTCAGATGAAACTTTTTTTTTTTTTTTTTTGGTTTTTCAAGACAGGGTTTCTCTGTTAGCTTTGGTGCCTGTCCTGGCACTAGCTCTTGTAGACCAGGCTGGCCTCGAACTCCCAGAGATCCGCCTGCCTCTGCCTCCCGAGTGCTGGGATTAAAGGCGTGCGCCACCACCGCCCGGCTCAGATGAAACTTTTTTTTTTTTTTTGAAACTTTTAAAAAACTATTTAATGTATAAAAATAAAGCCATCATCCTGGAGTGTAGTGACAGTGAGAATAAATGCTAGGGTGCTTGTGATTATGGTTTTTTGGGCAGACTGACTGCATTAGCACTTTCTATAAAAGTAAACAAGCTAGATGATGTCAGGATTGTAGTGATGGGGACGGCAGAACAGAGCGAGGAGAAAGACTGGAGACAACACACGAGTGGCCTTTGCGTGGCCTGCTAATGCTGGGACTTTCTGCTGTGCTAGGCATGGCACTTCCAGGAGAGTGAGAAATATCCCAGGGCTGTTAACTCGTGTCTCTCCAGGCTCATGGGTTTTCGCTGAGGGTCTGCAAGTTCAAAGTGTGCTCTCAGTCATTCCAGACTTACCGTGGCGAGGAGTAAAACTGGCGACTCCAGTTTGTAGTCCTTTAGCCTCTCAGTGTGTTTGCTTTCTCTCACCGTCTCCTCATTCTTTCAACTCTCCTCTGAGGAAAGGAGGTCTGCCCACATTAATGGTTATTAGAGGAATTGGTACTCCGATTTAGCTTTTTCAGATTTAAATGTAGGGCATCATATGTTCAAAAGCTGTTTCCTGTGTCATGGAGAATTTACTTTGTGCCCTAGAGAATTTAAATAACATTCTCACTGAGGATAGAAAATATTTTACTCTTAACTAAATGTGTTATCATCTACAATGTTTTTGGTTTTGACCTCAAATTCTGCAGTATTGTGTAGTAGTGGCAAGGCCATTTTCTGGATTCGGATTCAGTCTGTTACTAAAATGGTGGACTAATTTCATTTTCAGTTTCTATAGCTATAGTGCCATAGTGAGCTAGGGTCTTCTAAATCCCTGGTGTCCAGAACTGAAGCCCCCAGGCTCCATCTTCATTGGAATAATCTAAAATAGTTCTGAGTGCCTGGGACCAGGTCTGAATTCCCATACTGATGTCTCCACATTTGTAACAAGCACTAAAGGTGATTTTTATTCACATAGGTAGTAAAAATCTGAAACCAGCCAGGCGGTAATGAGTGGCGCACGTCTTTAATCCCAGCCCTTGGAAGGCAAAGACAGGTGGATCTCTGTGAGTTCCAGTTCAGCCTGGTCTACAGAGTGAGCTCCAGAACAGGCTCCAAAGTCTCAGAGAATCCCTGTCTTGAAAAACAAACAAACAAAAAACAAAACCCAAACAAACAAAAAATCTGAAACCAGATGTTCTCTTGAAAGATATTCATTCTACCTTCGTCTTCTACCTCAACGGAATATGTAGATGATTTTTTCTCTTAGCTCAGTTTTTCTTAACCCCACCTTGCTGATAAACTGACATATATTTGCACATTCCTGCCCTCTCTACCAGGGTTAGAGCTGACTCATAGCCAAGCCCAACTGTACTAGGAAAATATCTATGGAGAGTGTATGAAGAGGGAGGGGAATGAATATAGTTTTCCTTCATTAATTTTGTTGAAGTGGGAAAACTTCAAGGAGCAACTTCAAGCACAGAGTATAATTACACAATCATGACACAACCCATCAATTGTGAGTTTGATTTTTGGCATATATAGTGAGTGTATGTGTTTTAGCAAGATTAATATAATGTGAAACTATTGGGGACAAATCTAGCTACCCTGTGTCTACACATCCCAGAAGAATCACTTTAGCATTCCTGCAGAAGTGGAAACTGTCCACAGCACAAACTAGGACTCACATTAAGCATAAGTTTTAATGAAAAACTGCTTAGACATGATGTGCTGTTCCTCCTGATAAAAATAATAATAATGTATCTTTTCCCTAAGGGGGAATTTTCACAATTTTTATCCTGGTCAGAGGGTCTATTATAATTATTACTGTTTTTTAAATGCCACTTTCCTGGGTAGGTTTTAAACATCTCTACGCTTTGGAGAAGGTGTTCCATATCAATAGCCAGGCATTATTACCTTGGGAGGTGATATTTCTCTCAAGGCTAAGTTCCTCATTTTAAATAATGGAAGGAAGTCAACTGATTCAAAAGACCAAGACAAGTGCTTTAAAAATATTTACTTTATTCACAACAAAAATATTAACTTGATTCTAGAAATATTTTATGATAGGGTAAGGGTCTAAGCATGATCACTTTGGTCATGAGGAAGATAATAGAAGCACATATCTGAAATAAGCTTCTTTAATAGGGGTGCATTTTAAAGTAAGCAGAATTATTTTTGAAGGACTTTGGGATATATTAAGAAAATACATATATTTCATGTTCCTACTGAAAATTCATGAAATCTAATTCTCTGACCTAGAAATAAAAATAATAGTCTATGAATTTATTAGAAATGGTTCCATACCTGGAGCAAAGACACACATTATCAGCAATGAATTTGTGATCCTGTCTGCCTTCACAGTATCTGGGGGAACAAATCAATACAATCCGTAACAACTGGATTTAAATTACTTTCCCATTTATTTCTATTAAAATTGTTTGGTAAAAGGCACAAGATTAAATGGAGGGTGTGACTATGGGGTTTAGGCTAGGGGGAGGATATGAATTTCTTACTGATATAGTGATGTAAGCAAAGAAGATGCATACCCTAGGCTGGTCAGGGGCGGATAGCTGGGGAATCAAACTCATTAGCAAAGCCAAAGTAAGAATGGTTTTGTGAGTTCGTAAGGGAAGTTGTTCTTAAAGAAGATGGGCTCATTAGTTTTCACTGACTGGATATTTGTGATAGATCTTGTAAAAACAAAGCAAAAGAACAAAACAGAAAGAAGCAAAATGCATTGACTAATGTAGTTCATATTCTTAAACTAAGCTTAAAATAAAGTTCGTGTTTCATAAGCATGTGATATTTTATTTTATTTATTTTTTTTAAATATTTATTTATTTATTATGTATACGATATTCTGTCTGTGTGTATGTCTGCAGGCCAGAAGAGGGCACCATTCCAGATGGTTGTGAGCCACCATGTGGTTGCCGGGAATTGAACTCAGGACCTTTGGAAGAGTAGGCAATGCTCTTAACCACTGAGCCATCTCTCCAGCCCCCACCATGTGATATTTTAAACACGGTCCATTGTGGGAGTGTCCTATATCAATCTCTTGATTTCATTGGTTAAAATAAAGAAACTGCCTGAGCCCATTGATAGGCCAACCCTTAGATGGGTGGAGTAGACAGAAGAGGATTCTGGGAAGGAGAAGGAAGCTGAGTCAAGGAGTCACCATGATGCCCGCACTCCAGAGAGACGCGGGCTAGAATCTCCCCGGTAAGCACACCATGGGGTGTTGCACAGATTATCAGAAATGGGTTAGGTCGATATGTAAGAGCTAGCCAATAATGGGCCAGGCAGTGATTAAATGAATATAGTTTGTGTGTTGTTATTTCAGGGCTTAAGCTAAGCCATGCGGGCCGGGTGCGGGGGAACACAGCCGGCCGCTCCTCTTACAACAGTCCATTTGTAGCTATGTGTACTGACATATTGGACTGATTTTAATATCCACTCATATAATTTTCTTATTACTTTTGTGTCTGCTCTTTGCTTTTAATACATCTTTCATTTGAAGAGATTTAGCATATCATATAATAGAATAAAATTTTTGATTGATTTTGTAGTGACACTACAGTAAGATTCTAGTAGGAAGTAAACTTTCATAGCTAAAACACCTTTCGTGATATTTATGTTTTCATCTTCTGTCTGATTAGATAAAAAGGAACCACTATATTGCATTATTTTTTTTCTTTGTGAAAGTTTTTTAGCTACTTAGCAATGTTTTTATTCTAAGGATAAAATGTATACATTCTGAGAAGTCAGTCTTGTTAACTGTAATATGTTCTGCATACAATTCAAAGGAAATGCAAATATGAGATGGACAGCAGCTACATTGGCATCGTTTAAAGATACTGAAGAGCTATCACTGGTACTTGTTTATTAGTGATGGCAAAGCCATGTCACAACCTCAGCATGTGGGACAAACATAGATGAACTGAGGCTGCCTTGTGTTGCAGCCCCTTTGGATTAACTGGTGAATCGGCAACACCGAGGAAGGGAATTCCATGGCCCCTGAGATCTGAGGGGGACATGTGCAACTTCCTTGTCACTTATGACATTGTCTTTCCACATCCGAGTTCTGATTCAACTCAGATCCAAGACCAGTATCTGTACTTCCATTTACTTTGCTTGAAATAGTTGGTGGTTTGTGTCCTTTAAGGGTTTTCCCACCACACACCCTTAATCCCAGCATTTAGGAGGCAGAGGTAGGCAGAGCTTTGATTTCAAGGACAGCCTGAACTACAGAGTGAGTCCACAACAACTAGAGCTACTCAGAGAAACCCTGTCCCAACAAAACAAAACAAACAAAAATGTTTTCCCAATGCTAGTTTCTAAAATGTGTAGAAGTAATTTTGGGAAGTTCTTTGAATACATCACAGAATCAAAGTTTGGCAAGTGAGAGGGTGAAAGAAGACAGCAGAGGAAGACAGGAAAGACAGACACCAGGCACAAGAGTGGAGGCAAAGTGGTGAGAGGGCAAACACGGTCGGGAGCCGCAATTGCCTGTCAGTTCTGCTGTCCGAGAGCAGTCTAATCTCAGTTGTATGTCAGTTTTGCTGAGGCTGGAAGTGGCCAGAAGTGCCCATGAGCTTGGGCACATCTGGAATTTCCATACTTCTGCAGAAGTCCTTGTTTACTACGAGATCCTGTCAGTTGGTCTCCTTATTTTAGGTAAAGTAGATCTTAGGAGCTCAGCCTGTTTTACTGTCTTATTGTAGCTCTTGCTGTAATCTATGGGCTCCACTTTCCTATCGTCAGGTATCTTTTCCTTCCTTTTATTTGTTTCCATGCTAGAATCAAGGCTAGCTCTTCATCACCCTTTGTCTGGATTACTGGATGGGTTTCTAGCTAGAAGACAGAATCTCCAGTACTCGCTTTACTTCTCGTCTCTAGGGGACAAGCTTTTTCTACCTACCCCTTTATTTTAGATTTGCCTCAAGCTTGTAATATTTTGAAAATCATCATTGAAAACTTAAGGATAGCAAGAAAATTGGCAGTGCATTACTTCTCTTGACATTAAAAATCCTTCACAATCTTAAATTTTTCCTTTAATCTTTTGATTTCCTTTGTTGTCTTAAATGGCTTGCAAATTCATGGCTTGGGCCACAAACCTTGCAGGGCAAAACCTGAACTCTTTACTTTGTTATCACCTGGACCATTCACTTTTATTTGCTCATGCCCAAATTCTGCCTTATTTCATGCACATTTCAGATACATCACTTATGAAAATTTCTCAGTGTTCTTCAACCAGATGTGGTCAGTTTTGTCTTGACATCATCACAACTATGTAAATAACTCACTTGCTAGATCCGTGGCTATTATCTTTCAGTATAGTTTTAATTCTGCATTGTTTCTACTTTTAAATTATAGATACATTGAAAAACCAATTTTTATTTTATTATTTCCTGTATCTTCTACCTAGTACATCTCTCATTGCCTTCTATAAAATCTCACCCCTAGATATCTGTTAAACCATGGGTGATGCCTCACTGATATATAAAAAGTGATGTAATGTACTTTTAAACACTCCACAACAAGTCGGGCGGTGGTGGCGCACGCTTTTAATCCCAGCACTCGGGAGGCAGAGGCAGGCGGATCTCTGTGAGTTCGAGGCCAGCCTGGTCTACAAGAGCTAGTGCCAGGACAGGCACCAAAGCTAACAGAGAAACCCTGTCTCGAAAAACCAAAAAAAAAAAAAAAAAATTCCACAACGAAAAAAATATTTTATAATGTACACAATTGGCAACTTAAAGAGATGTAATATATGTTGTTTTTCAGATGTTCTTGATTTATAAAATTTATCCCAATTACAAAGGAAAAACAGACTTTTTGTGGTCAAAGCAAAGTTTAAAATATTTAATATTTCCCATTATAGTCTCTACAATAAAAAGAAAATAGTGTTTGAATCTTAAGGTATGGAGACAAATTGTAAAAAACTGGGCTACTAACATTAGTAGAGAGAAAATAAACTTTATATTAGAAGTATTATAGCTATGGTAGGAAACTTAGGGTACTTAGTGTTTAAAGTTTTATTTTTAACCAAGGGACAATGCATGTAACAATTATACAATAATTGTATAATAAAGCTTCCCCCTTCCACTTGGGGCTTTGATTTAAAATGCTGATTTTACATGATTAAGATAATATTATTCTTGAAGCTGATTTTAAACAAAGTGAGGATAGCAAATATACAGAAGCTCAGGACACTGAAATATTTGACTGTACTTAGCCGACTCTCTGATTATTTTTGCTGTCCAAGTATGAAGACAATATCTAGTCCACTGAGCTTCGTATCTCCTCTATACTCAGGTTAAATAAGAGCTGTTGTTGCCTTCTCTTCACCGTTTGCAAAGAATAAAATGGAGGAGGGGCAAGAGAGGTGCTATATTGAATAATATTTCTTCTGTGAATTGAGTTAAGCAATGGGGTGATACAGAAATTATTAATGGAACTATGTTAATTGAAAATTCCACTAGCTGTTGTAAGGAATAAACCTGGAAAGCATAGTAATTGCTAGTTTGAATATATAGTTTTACAGCTATCTTTTTGGGTATATTGCATAGACAAAAGATTATAAGTTGCATAAATTACTTTTTAATTTTGATAACACTAGAATGATGGTCAAATTAATAATCTATTTTCTTGGTATAATTAAAATAAATTTATGCTTTTGTAATTGTAGCAGCTTTAATATAGTTTCTCTAAAAATTTAAATATTTTATTACATTACATTCATTTAGTTATCCCGTAATAAATAAACCCTCTACCTTTAAAAATAGACCGCCTTTAGCCTAACATCGACATCGTACAAGTTTTTGGAAGGCTTTCTTGAAGTCTTCGTTGAAAATTGTATAAATCAGTGGATTTATAAGGGAATTCAGGTAACCAAGCCATGTCAAAAAATTTGACACTTCGTCAGAGAGTTTACATTTGTCACAGACATTAACAACCAGTTCTTTTACAAAAAACGGCAGCCAACATATTACAAATGCACCCAAGATCAAGCCCAGAGTAGTGGCTGCCTTGCGTTCCCTAGTGCCTGAGATTTTCTGTCTCCTCCAAGATTTCTCATGCTTCAACTCAGACCTGGGACTTTTCACTATGCTTTGGATTCTATCGAAGTCTGTTGATGGATCAGATAAGGATTTCTCTAGCATATAGGATGCGGAGGCCAGTTTAATGCTCTTCTCACCACTCTCCAAAAGGACTTGGCCATTCATCTCCTCCTTTATCATGCGGCTTGCTTGTCGCTTGTGGTACAGTGTCCTTGCTGCCCTGTATATTTTGTAGTAGAGGATCAATATCAATACGAGTGGGATGTAGAAAGCTCCAAACGTGGAGTAAATTGTGGAAGCAATGTGGTCGTGCTTGATGACGCATTCATTAACTCGGCTAGTTCCCTGTTGCTTCCAGAAGAGAGGAGGCATAGAGATGAACACAGATATAACCCACACTATTGTGATCATGATGCCAGCATTCTTGGGAGTCCTCTTCCTGGCATATTCAACAGCATCTGTGATTGCTCGGTACCTATCCAAGGCTATAACCGATAGATGCAAGATGGAACAAGTACAACAGATGATGTCGATGCTCAGCCAAACGTCACAGAGTATCGGTCCCATAATCCATCTTTCTTTCACAATGTACACAATACTGAAGGGCATCACCAGGACAGCTACAAGAAAATCTGTAACCGCCAGGGAACAAATTAAATAGTTGGCTGGGTGGTGCAACTTCCGAGTCACAATGATTGCAGCAATCACGAGGGAGTTGATAGTGGTGGTCATCAGTGCCAGCCCGGACAGAGTGAGGGATACTAAAATTTTGGATGGCATTCGGTTTAAGCGTTCCCCTGAGGTCAAGTTTTGATCTGATGAATTTAAAAAATCCATTTCTTTTTGTTTAAAATGTTAATAGAGTTGAAAAATAAAAACCTGTGACAAAAAAGAGGGAAACAGTTCAGAGAAAGTTTTGAGTACTTGTCTTTTTTTTTTTTAATAGACATGCATGGTTTTCTAGAACATTTTATGCATTAAAAGTTTGAGTTCAGTTTCTTTACAGTTTTTTAATTGAAGCAATCTAGTAAGAACAGTAACAAATAGAAACTTTCCGAACATTTATTAAAATTGTCTCACATAAAGCAATTTTATGAGTAAACTAGGCAATTATCGAATAAACCCCCATGATTATAAAATTGTTTTTCAAATCAAACTAACCCTATGCTTTTCTCTTTGTCTACAGCAGGAGATATGTTTAAAAGTGCATGTCAATATTTTATAATTGTGTATTTTGTAATGTAGTATGAAAACATTAAAGCCAGTATTCAAAAATGATAAATACATTTATATTAAATTTGAAGTAACATTAAGAACATTATTTTGATATTTGTAATGCATTTTGTGTTATGATCTAGCGGTTACATAGAGAGAAACAAGTAAAAACTACTATATGCAGCATTTTATAAAATAAGAAAAATGCTCATTGTCTTTGGGGACTTGGTAGTTAATTTGGTTTGAGAAGACAAAATACGATTAGGAGGAGTCAAATAACCCTACGTTTTCTATTACAACAATGGCATACATGACCAAACAACCCTTTCATGGCAATCACACTGACAGTAATGTTGTTTACTTTGTAAATCACCCTTGTATTGATTATATTACATTGCTCCTTAAGAAAGACCATACATCCATGGTTTATAATTGTTGCTTCAGTCTGTGATTTAATTTAATTGGAAGTCAAATAAAGGCTTGAAATGTAGTTCAGTGGTAGAACACTTGCCTAGCATGTATAAGGCCCTGGGTTTGAATCCCAGTACCAAAAGAATCAAAGAACAATTAACTGGAGTGAACTCAACTCAAGCACTAGTAATAACTTTTACAAGATGTTTCTTTGTTTCCCATATCTATCTTTTGCCTTTCGTAATTTTTAGTGACAACTTGGATCTCAAGGAAGGATGAATGGAAGCAAAATCTGAGATTTTATTCTTAGCCATAATTGCTACTTTTTTTTTTTTTTTAAAGATATATTTATTTATTATGTATACAACTTTCTGCCTCCATGTATACCCAAACGCCAGGGGAGGGCACCAGATCTCATTACAGATGGTTTGGAGCCACCATGTGGTTGCTGGAAATTGAACTCAGGACCTCTGGAAGAGCAGACGACGCTCTTAACCACTGAGCCATTTCTCCAGCCCCATAATTGCTACTTTAAGAGCATATATTAACAGTAACTTTAAGGTGGTAATGTTTCTGTTGTTATATCTGGACTGATAGCATAATATTTAAGGTCTTAATATTTGTATGTTCTGTGTTTCATAAGGGTATGAATAGTCATGTATTTGTTGTGCTGTTTACTGTGTCTGGTTACCGGTACAAAATTTAATTTTGATTTTCAGGTACTCATGAAGCCAACTGCTACTAATCAAATTAAAAGCAAGAAAATACATGAATATCAGCTACCTAGATTATTGGTTGTCCATTATAGAATTAAAAAATTGTCTCATATCTGCACAATGCCTATCTGCAAAGAGAAATAAGATGTCCCAGATGTACATAACACTTACCTGTATAGGGCAACTAAGACAAGTTCAGAGCAACAGCGAAATATAAATCCTTAAACATTCTAAACCAGAGGTTATTAAATTCAGTGGCTCTCAGAATCACACTGAAGACTTGTTAAGTCAGATTGCAGGGTCCAAACTGAGTTTGTGACTCAGTAAGGCTGGTATGGGGCTCTCAAGTCAACATTTATAACATGCTTTCAGGTGATGTGGATGCAAGATGACCAGAGAATCTGCACTCTGGGTGCAATCGTCCTGGCTGTTTCTCACTATTTTCTCTTTTTTTCAGTGCTATGCATCTACCAGGTGCAAATGATAGCATCTATGGTATTTAAAAATTTTCTTCAACATGACTCTTTCTGACATTCTTATTTATTGGAGATTCTCAAATAAATGACCTCACATTAATTTTTCATTGGCTGTGCCTCTATTTTCATTCCTATCTCACTTCCCCTCATCCTTCCCATGTTTTCCATGCTTTTCTGAGAGAATATTATGTCAGATGGTCTGAGCTGTAGAGAACTCACCATCAGAGTCATCACAAAATCCTTGTATGCATTTTTAGTAACAGAGGACCTTCTCCTCATCTTCCTTCCTCTCTCCCTCTGTCCCTCCACTCCCCTTACTCTCCCTTCCCTTCATCCCTTCGTTTCTTTGGGTTATTTTATTTAGTTTTTTAAACCCTTCAAAAATTTTAGTTTTTACATTTATTCGTTTGCTGTGTGTGTGTGTGCACATGTGTGTATGTGCATGTGTGTGTGCGCACACACGTGTACATATGTGTGTACATCCATGTCAAGGCACACATATGGAGGGCAACTTTGAGGAGTCTCTTCTCTCTTTGCACCTGTCCTTTGAGACAGGCTAACTCTCTGATCCCGGCCAGAACTTTTTTTTTTTTTTTAGCTTGGTTAATGGTCTGCAAATCCCAACTATCCTTCTGTTTCTGCTTCTGGCAGAGTTGGAGGTATAGGTATGTGGAGCCACACTTGGCTTTTTATAGAGTTGGAGGTATAGGTATGTATGTGGAGCCACACTCAGCTTCTGGCAGAGTTGGAGGTATAGGTATGTATGTGGAGCCACACTTGGCAGAGTTGGAGGTATAGGTATGTATGTGGAGCCACACTTGGCTTTTTACACAAGTGCTGAGATTTGAACTTGGGCCGCCAACTTCATGTTTATGCAGCAAGGGCTCTTGCCCACTGACCTGTCTCTCCAGCTCTCTGAATAGTTTCTTAATCAGGTAATTTCTTTGCAGTACTGTTTACTTAATGTTATGTGAATAGATTTTAAAGTACTACCAGCAGTTATTACATTATAAGTAAAAATAACTTTCCACTTTAGTTTGCTTGATACAGAGTTTTGGCATAAAATTATTCTGGAACTCTATTTTGAATAGATTATAAAATGAGACAAACTGTCTGGAAATAGCTCCATGGACTTTCACAATAAAAGCAAATACCATAGGAAAGAGAACCAAGTTAAAATTAGGAGTGTTATTGAATAATTCAACCGATTTCTCTTCCTGTCACTCTGCCCTATAGCATTTAGGCAAAATGGTAGTTAATGCCAGAAAAATTCCCTCATGTTTTTGCAATATTTTATAATTATATGACATATAAGTATGAATTATAAGTATGTTAAATAAATTATATTGCAGTTTACCAGAACCCTGTCCAAGATTAAATTTATAAAACAAATTAATCTTCCAGTTATATTCACAGACAACAAAGAAAACAGAAAAGCAAGCAGAGCCAATCACAGTTGGGTTTGAATTTTCTTTATTTGTACTGTCCTTGCCACTTATAAACAGAAGTTCAGCAAACCATTTACTTTGTCCAGTTTAGACCCAGCCTTTCACTAGATTCTCCACCCTCACTCTTATTCAGCTTCCCACTGAATGTCCTTACAGAGCTAGGGACCCATACTGGTCACCTAACATACATAGACTGTGCCAGACATCACTTTGACCTCATAACATAGGCTTCTTTCTGTATTTTACATGCCTTTCCTGGAGAAGATTCCTCTGTGAAAACCTGCCATCACATCAACCTAGAACGAAAGCTTCTCATCTTCAGTCACCATGAACATTTAACAGCTTGTTATTTAGTCACTGGGATTTAAAAGCTCTTCTGATTACACACAATATTTTTAATCCAATAGTTATTTACATTCCAGAGTTTGCTTGGTTATGTTTTCTAAGTTTATTGTCATCAGGCTAAACTATCAGTTCTTAGGGAAGTGGTCTAAATTATTTTCTAATGTGAATAATTAATGAGGAAAGAGTCAGGTCATATACAAATAGTTTCCATAACAACATTATAAATTCAATTGTAAATTCAATTCTATCAAGACCTTTTGAAAACCTACACGTTGGGTATTTAAATTAAATTTGTTTGGGCAAAGGCTTCACTCCAACTCCTGGCATCCACATATAGAATGTTCAGTTGGAGGCTCCACTCTAAGCCCCCTCCCATAGGAGTGGCCTCAGTTCAGACTCTACCCCCAAGAAAGCCTGCCAGATGATGACCACTCCCCAGAGATGCTCAAGACCACTCCCACAGGGTATTTAAAAACTGCCCCTCAGAGAACAAACACATGGTTTTCCTGTCTTCTTTTTCTGTCTCCTCTCTGGGGGGCTGGAAAGTCATCTGGGAGCATTTGTATCCATTAATCCTGGGCTTTTTCTAATTCAGTTTGATTTAATCTGACTCAGATTATTGCATCGGCAGAGAGGTTTATTGCGGTGCAGAAACTTTTCAAGATTAATAATACCGTATCCTTTCTGAGTCTTTATTTCTGTAGGTGTTTTATTATTTTATGTATATCAAACCATTTATTCTTTAGAGCTGATCCATGAGATAAGAGAAGTCACTATTTTTCTTCACAGAAACATTACAAACATCTCTAAAATGAAAACACACCAAATAAGAGATGGAGCAAACACATGTTCTTAAGAACCATTCACTCCGAGAGATATTAATTCCTTCATAGCTCCATGCCAGTCATGGGCTTAATAAAATACTTTTTCTCTGAAATAAATACTTTATTATGTATCAGCTGTGAGTTCAAATAGAAACAAAAATCCCATCAGACAAATATTTAAGCTGTGAGTGTGGGCCAGGTCTACATGAGTGAATTGAAATAGCGGCAATTATTCATAGTGCTTTCTAATTTCTTTTACTGTCATTATAACCCTTGGTCTTTACTTCTCTCTTATTTCTCTGTTCCTACTTATTCCTTTAAGGATCATTTGGTAGTGCTTTTTAAATGGTTACTAGCCTAACAGTTGTAGAAATTCCCAGTTAAACACTTTTATATGAAAATATATTCACATATTTAGGACATTATGAAATAGCAGGTTTCCATATGGCTTTTTCTAAAACCCTCAAAGTTATGTCTCCCCCAGCCTCCTCCTCTGCCCTAAAGTCCCATTTTTCTCTTTTAAAACCTCCCTCTTCATCATTCCTCCTCTCCCTTCATATTACATATGTTCTACTATCCCCCCAACCCCTTTAAAATATTTTCCCCCTTCCAACCAATGGTCTTTTTCTAGTTTCTTGGATTCTATAGATAATCCAAATTAACTATTCATATCTGCAGATTTGATGTTAAGATGCAACATGTGAGACCATGCAGTGTTTGTCTCTCTGGATCTGGGTCATTTCTCTCAGTATGATTTCCAGTTCCATCATTTACCTGCAAAGTTCATGATTTCAGTTTTCTTTGAGCTGCACAAAATTCTATTGTACATAGGTGCCACACTATAATCTCTCTCTCTCTCTCTCTCTCTCTCTCTCTCTCTCTCTCTCTCTCTCTCACACACACACACACACACACACACACACTTACACATCTGCTTGCTCTTTTTCCAACCTTTTCATGTTACCTGTTCCCCCAAGTCAATGTCAACTGTTGGTGCCTCCTGAGTTGGCAGGATGGATTTTGATGACTTTGGTAATTCAGTACCAGTCTGAGGTCCAATACCTTGCAGTGTAAATGTCTGGAAGGCTGAAGAGCAAATGGACCTGGAAGAAGGTTGGTCATAGATGGACCACAGCTTATCAGTGTGTTTGGGAATCACACAATTTTCCTGGACTCCTGAAAATGAAAAGCTTCTTTAAAACAAAGGACACAGTCAATAAGACAAAATGGCAGCCTACAGAATGAGAAGAAATCTTAACCAATCCCACATCAGACAGAGGTCTGATCTCCAAACTATACAAAGAAGTAAAGAAATTGGTCATCAAAAGAACAAATAATCCAATAAAAAATGGACTATAGACCTAAAAAGAGAACTCTCAACAGAGGAATATAAAATGACTGAAAGTTACTTTAAGGAAATGCTCGACATCCTTAGCCATTATAGAAATGCAAATCAAAGCAACTCTGAGATTCCATCTTACACCTGTAAGAATGGCCAAGATCAAAAACACTGATGACAACTTATGCTGCAAAGGATGTGGGGGTAAAGGGAACGTTTCTTCATTGCTGATGGGAGTGCAAACTGGTACAGCCCCTTTGAATATCAGTATGATGATTTCTCAGAAAATTGCTCAAGACCCAGCAATACCACTTTTGGTATATATCCAAAGGATACTCAATCATGCCACAAGGACGTATATTCAACTATGTTCATAGCAGCATTATTTGTCATAACCAGAACCTGGAAACAACCTAAATGCCCCTTGACCGAAGAATGGATAAAGAAAATATGGTACATTTACACATGGAATACTACACAGCAGAAAAACATAACGACATCTTAAATTTTGCAGGCAAATGGATGGAGCTAGGAAGCATCATATTGAGTCTGAGTAACCCAGACCCAGAAAGACAAATATCATATGTACTTACTCAAAAGTGGCTTTTTAGAATAAAGCAAAGAAACCAGCCTACAATTCACAATCCCAGAGAACCTAGATAAGAAAGGGACCCTAAGAGAGATATACATGGATCTAATCTAGATGGGAAGTAGAAAAAGACAAGATCTCCTGAGTAATTTGAAAGCATGGGGATCATGGGAACTGGTAGATGGGGAGGCAAGAGGAAGAGAGGCAAAAAGAGATAAATATAGAGCTCAATAAAAACAATTTTAAAATGAACACAATAAAATAAAGTCAAAACATAATGTGGTGTTATTTTGTTTGTGCTCTAACAAATAAAGCTTACTTTAAGATCAGAGAGCAGAGCTAACCACTAGTTAACCATAGAGGTCTGGAGGTCTTTACAGACAGACGGGAAGTGATATGGCTACACATAGGGAGGAATTTAAGGCGGGAGGAGACAGGAGCTGAGTCCCTTTTCAGCAGAGCAGTTAGCAAAGTATGAGTTGGTTGTTGATACCTCCTTTGTCTCTCTGATATTCAGGCAAGCTTTATTTGTTAGAGCACAAATAAAATATCACCACATCATAATATTAAACAATGATCATATTAAAATGAGGGTTGAAGTAAAGAATACACAACACTTATTACCCTACTAAGACTCACGACATGCCTTCTACACTGCATACCATAACTCTGATGATAGGGGCTGCTAGACTTATACTTTAGTGAATACATGAAGTTTTTTAAAGGGCTGATATCTAAGGGATTTATAATCAATCTTCAGCAGCACTTCACACAGTGTAACTTTTATTATCTCTGCATTAAAATAATGAAACTGAGTCTTTGAAAGTTGACATGATTTTCCTGAGCACACATAAGTAAATGAGGAAGTGAGTTGTTAACTGAGGAAGTGAGGGGTTAAAAAAGTTCTGTTCACCCGTGGGTTCATCTCACAGTGTTGTACTTCATATTGCAATGGTTTGAAAGAATCTCACAAAGTTTCTGTGTCAGAAATGTAAACTCCAATGTAATGGTGCTGGGAAGTGTGGCCTACAAAGAAGTGTGTTGGTTGTCACTACTCTGCCATCATGAAGAAGTTAATGTCACTATTGCAGAGGTAACTTTCTTGGGTTGTAATTTTCATTCTAGTACTTTGTGTAGAACTGGTTTGTGGCTATGTATTGGTTAAATATGGTTCTGTCACGGAATATTTTATTTTGTCCATCTATGATGATTGAAAGTTTTGCTGGATATAGTAGTCTGGGCTGGCATCTGTGGTCTCTTAGTGTTTGCATAATGCTTGACCAGGACCTTCTGGCTTTCATTGTTCCCATTGAGAAGTCAGATGTAATTTTGATAGGTCTGCCTTTATAGGTCTTTTTTTTTTTTGTTTGCAGCTCTTAATATTCTTTCTTTATTCTGTATGTTTAGTGTTTAGTGGTGAGGGGACTTTTTTTTGATCCATTCTGTTCAGTGTTCTGCTGGCTCAGGTCTGCTCCAAAGGAGGTTGCTATCTCAGGCCTGTTTTCACAGACGTCCCTGGCTTGGGCCTGCTTCCTCAGTGGTTGCCCCTGTACCTGACCTTGTGGAGGTCGCCACCTTAGCCTGTTCTGGTGGAGGTTGCTGGCTTTTGCCTGCTCCTGTGGAGGTTCCTGCCTTGGGCCCAAGCTTTCACAAGTCTCTGGCTCAGGCATCTCCTCGGAGGTCCCTGACTCATACCCTGTCGCTGTCCCCGCAGAAGTCTCTGGCTTGGGCCTGTTCCCTCAGCAGTCTCTCTCTTGTTCCTGCCCCTGTGGAGGGTGCTGCCTTGGGCCTGCTCTGGAAGAGGCTCAGGTCTGCTCCTGTGGGGGGTCACTTACATTATGTTTTTAAATATTGCATTAAAAATGTGATGGGATACAATAGTATATGACTACACATCATAAATAAATGATGTGTTTTCCTAGTAGCTGATGTAAAATTGAAACCACCATATACTGGGAAGTTAGACATGAAAATTTTGGAAGAACATAGCCATGATCTTGTCCTCTTGCATGTTTAACATTCCTTCTTGTTGAGTGCTTGGTAAGGCAAACAGTGTGCTGCACATGGCAGTGGCGTTAATACCATCTTATGCCATACCTTTTCTATCTAGAATGTTGTTGAAATGTCATTTAGCTAAATATGAAGACTATTTTTAAAAATCTTGGAAGAATTATTAACCATCTAGTACATATTTAAATCTAGGGAATAAAGTATTAGCTAGAACAAGGTCCACTTTAAAATGGGTGTCAACAATTAAATTTTTCCTTGAATAAACATTGTGATAAAATATTTTTTTAGCTGTAATGAATGCTCTAAGTGAGTATTTAGGGAGTACGTTTTGTTTGTGGACATTTTAAAAAGATTTATTCCTTCTTTTCTGCTTATGAGTGTTCTATCTACATATATACCTTTATTCCAGAAGATGGCATCAGATCCCACTATATATGGCTATAAGCTACCATGTGGTTGATGGGAATTGAACTCAGGATCTCTAAAAGATCAGACAATGCATGCACTTAAGTGTTCAGTCACCTCACCAGTCCTTACTTGGGGACAATTTAATGTAACTGTTTTCTTGTTTGTTTGTTTGTTTGTTTGTTTTTCCTACATGTTTGTGAACGGGATATGGTGAGGAGTTTCCTCATTATTGTTTAGACCTTTGCTCCATAAATAAAACACAGATGCATCTTGACCTACCTAATAAAAGGGGGCTTCTCTAAAAAGTTATGAGAATATAAAATTTCATGTATTTTACATAAAAATTATGGCTAATTATTTTTAAAAAGTCACATGCTTAACATTTAACAAATGGGGTTTCATGCCGGGCGGTGGTGGCGCACGCCTTTAATCCCAGCACTCGGGAGGCAGAGGCAGGTGGATCTCTGTGAGTTCGAGACCAGCCTGGTCTACAAGAGCTAGTTCCAGGACAGGCTCCAAAACCACAGAGAAACCCTGTCTCGAAAAAAAAAAAAAATGGGGTTTCATTCTCTTATGAAAGAGAATCAAAAAAGATCCATTACTGTTATGTTAAGTGATGCAAGGTTTTCATGGAAAGACAGCATGATCTCTCCCACACTGGAAGTTTTAAGGAGCTCCATCTTGGAGGTGAGAATGGTGCCTTTAATTATGGCACTCAGGAATAAGAGATAAGCATACCTCAGTGAGTTCAAGGCCAGTCTATCTACATAGCAAGTTCCAGGATAGTCAGAGCGTCACACAGAGAAATCACTTCTGGAAAGTAAATAAATAAATAAAGGGCCATCTTATAGAAGTCGAGCTCAGAATGGTGGACACTAGAAGCCATTGAGAGTGGCTAGGGTTGGGAGGGAAAGAGAAGGTTGGTCAGTGGTTGCAGTTAGATAATAGCAAGGAGTTCTACTGTATTATTTCACAACAGGGTAACCATGGGTAACAGTAATGTATTATTTAAACCTTGGTATTTTGTGTTAAATCTTTGCCTGTTCGGTGTGTTCCAAGAACCTTGCAAAAGTGATTATTCATAGGTGTGTTGCTTGATATTCCAAAAAGCCATCACTATTTTTTTTTTTTTTTTGGTTTTTTTCGAGACAGGGTTTCTCTGTGGCTTTGGAGCCTGTCCTGGAACTAGCTCTGTAGACCAGGCTGGTCTCGAACTCACAGAGATCCGCCTGCCTCTGCCTCTCGAGTGCTGGGATTAAAGGCGTGCGCCACCACCGCCCGGCAAAGCCATCACTATTTGGTGGCCTTGACGTACAACTGAATTATTTTAAGGGATGCTGTATATTACCAAAATGCTTTTTGTATCTGTACAGGATCTAATATGAAATAACTTATTATCTCCCAAATTTTTCTGCGCTTTTATCTGACCTGCTTCAGTCCTATAATTTCCTTATTTTATTTACAATTTGACATTAATATTTTTGGATCAAAGTTAACTTTTATAATACATATGAACAAATACATAGAGGTGGCAAAATTGACAGAAAATGACTACCAAACAAATGTCGGAACACCTTTTTTTTTTTTTTTTGAATTTTTTTTTATTTATTTATTAAAGATTTCTGTCTCTTCCCTACCGCCGCCTCCCCTTCCCTCCCCCTCCCCCCAGTCAAATCCCCCTTCCTCTCCACCAAAAGAGCAATCATGGTTCCCTGCCCTGTGGGAAGTCCAAGGACCACCCACCTCTATCCAGGTCTAGTAAGGTGAGCATCCAAACTGCCTAGGCTCCCACAAAGCCAGTACGTGCAGTAGGATCAAAAACCCATTGCCATTGTTCTTGAGGTCTCAGTAGTCCTCATTGTCTGCTATGTTCAGCGAGGCCGGTTTTAACCCAGGCTTTTTCAGACCCAGGCCAACTGGCCTTGGTGAGTTCCCGACAGAACATCCCCACTGTCTCAGTGTGTGGGTGCACCCCTCGCTGTCCTGAGCTCCCTGCTCGTGCTCTCTCTCCTTCCGCTCCTGACTTGGACCTTGAGATTTCAGTCCGGTGCTCCAATGTGGATCTTTGTCTCTGTCTCCTTTCATCGCCTGATGAAGGTTGATACCACATAATGTAACATATTTGTGTTGAAATATGTTACTAGTCAGACCTTCTGTGAGTTCAAGTTATTAACTGGATTAATGTGGGTTTATGGAGGGCATGAATGCTTATAAAAAACCGAAATCCAATCAATTCAGCTGAAGACAAGGACAAAAACCAGCTACTCTGTTACAGAGAGGCAGGGGAGTCCAGGCGAATCACTCGGGGTGCTGGAGAGGAGACTGGGAAAACTGGCCATCCTATTGTAGTTTCCAGATCTTAGTGGTCTCTGCCATGTAACTTCGATTTTTTTCTCTTTACTAGTTATTGCTCTTTACATCCCAATTAATATGAACATCTGGCCCCAAAGCTTTATAATTCTGTGTTCTTTATTTTTGTTATTTGGTTTTGTGCTGGTGACTAAGCTTCACACATGCTAGAGAAATAGTTCTCTGACTATGGTTTTGATATATTCATTATGTACAAATTCATCTATGTTTTCTTTTGGCCCATGGATTTTAATCTTAGATCTTTAGTTTTGTGGTAAATGATGTTTACATTTGTTTGAATCAAAGCCGTTTATGGTTTTATGACAAAAATAAATTGTAGTTTAAAGTAATGTGGCTACTTAAATTTTATCCATCTTTATTTCCCTAAGTTATTAATGCAAAGTATAATGAGGCCTTTCTTATTGGATTTGCATATTCTCCTTGAATGCAACCGTCTTAAGAAGCCACCCAATAGACTATCACGAATACCTAGATAAGCTCTAATTTTTATCTTTCTACAAAAATCCCAAGTTGTCTCCTCTTATTCCCATCTTTTTTTTTTTTTTTTACTGCGGCATGTTAATATCTGAAAAGGAAAAATATCACCATCCATTCTTATGATCAAACGTACTTTTAATGCAATTTGTATATTTAGTGTATTGATTCTGCCATATTTAGCAAGCTAAAATCATACCAAATGTTAAGTTAAAATAGAATTTCAGATAAGCAGGAATGATGCTTTTGTTTATCTACCTTACTGCATAGACCTTGTCTATACACGCAGAAATAAATATTGCTAACATGAAATTCAAAAATAACTTGGTACCCTTTATCTGGAACCCCTAATGCCTGTTTAACAGAATTACTATGATTTGGGTAAGGTTTACATTCCTTCTCTGGTTTTCTCTCTTTAGTATGCAAATTTTCTATTTTCCATTTTAAAATTAAAGCACAACAATAGTATATTTAATTAAGTGATTTTGTAAAGCACAGAGAATTTTTTTGGGAGTCTGATAACATAGCAGATAATGTGTTTACATGAAATATATTAAATTATAAAAATTTTCCTAAGCACAAGCAGTCACAGTCATGTTGGCACCCTCAATAATAACTTTCTATTTTAACATTAATGTCAGTTCTTTAAACTCTTTGAGACAACTTTTAGGCTTCCTCTACTGATTAGAGTTTGTCTGGAGATAGGATTTCTTTCAGTGACAAAAACAGACAAGTATTCTGTTGTTATTTATTGTATTTTATTTTATTGAGACAAGGTTTAACTCTGTAGCCCATGCTGTCCTGAAACTCACAACGTTGTAGAAACTAACCTTGAGCTGACGAAGATAGGAGGAGAAAGTCACATTTATTTGGATTAGTTATTGAGAACATCACTGTTAGGGTTTGAATCAAAGAAATCCCCTTTAAACTTATATTTTTAATGCTTCTTCTCCAGTGGGTGGATCTTCCTTGGGAGGATGTGGGTTTTTTTGTTTGTTTGTTTGTTTTCTTTTGTTTGTTTTTGAAATAGGGTCTCACTATATAGCTCTGGCTATCCTGTAACTCCCTAGGTACAGCAGGCTGGTCTTAACTTACAGAGTCCACCTGCCTTTGCCTCCCAAGGACTAAGAAGCATGTGCCACCAAGCTAGCATGTGGGACTTAGATAGAGGGAATGGGTCACTGGGGCAGGTCCCCAGCTGCTTCTAGTCTGGTTATCTCTGCTCATTTGGACACATACTTGGCATGGTGATGACATTGTCCTCCATGGCTTCTCTGGAGTGAAATCTTCTGAAACCATGTGACCCCGAAATCTTTCCTTACTTAAGCTGTCTCTCTAATGCAAGAGTCAGCAACACAATCATTTATCAGAATTTCTGTGTTTCTTAGATTTGGGCTATTTAAACTATCAGTAGGAGCTCTTGTAGGTTAGTGGTGTTTACATATAGCAAGAAAAGTTGAGCTGATGCTGTACCTTAATTGTTGAACTCCTGTTACAGAGGTGTGGAAGAGTCAGTAAGGGAAAGCTTGCTTCAGGAAGGCAAGACCAGTGTGAAAGAGAAAGAAGGAATGATGTTCCCTTTATTGAGACAATGTGCTTTTCCCTTCCCAGAATTTCTGCCCCCAGCACAGTTAGCTTAGACCCAGCAGCACCACCATCCTGCCTCCTTTTCTGAATCAGGTAAAAACAGTGTAGCTTTTGCTTTCCTTATTTATCTATTTATTTTAAAAGTTCCCCTCTAAGCATGTTTTCCTAATGTTTTGATCTTCCTTAGCCTTTTCCAAAGCTTTCCTTCTTGCCATGTGGCTGCTTGTTCACTAGGTGGCTAATCTCCACATCAATTAGTTCAAAGAGCAGGATTTCTCTCTTTTTCACCTCCCTCTTCTCAACAGCTGATGATATCTACAGCTTGTCTGGTTTGCAGGTTTTCTTTTCCTTTTTTTTTTTTATTTATTAAAGATTTCTGTCTCTTCCCCACCGCCGCCTCCCATTTTCCTCCCCCTCCCCCAATCAAGTCCCCCTCCCTCTTCAGCCCAAAGAGCCATCAGGGTTCCCTGCCCTGTGGGAAAACTCAAATAAAAATCACCGAATTGCCTTTAATTTTTTTAATTATTTAAATTTATATCAGAACCATGGAGGTCCAAAAATGTGAGACTGTTCCACCTTGTCTGAAGGTCAGAAAGTTTGAGGTTGCTCAAAGAGGTTGACAAACTGTGCTACACACTCTGACCTAGGGTGTGGGTTGCTTGGGGTTTTGGACATTGAGATAGAGGTGTATTCTCTCCACCCTGACCAAAGTTCTGAGAATTCAAGCATATTTCTTCTTCTTCTTTTTCTTTTCTTTAGAATTCTTTTTTAAATTTATTAGATTTATTTTTTAAACAATACCAATCCAAATTTCCACTCCCTCCCCCTTCCCATTTTCTCCACATACCCTCCCAACCCACCCCTATCTAATCCTAAGAGAGGGTAAGACACACTGCTTTATGGAAGGTCCACGGCACTCCCTACTACATCTAGACTGAGCAAGGTATACATCCAATGAGAATAGGATTCCAAAAGGCCAGTACATGTAGTAGAGATAAATCCCGGTGCCCCTGCCAGTGGCCCCTCAGTCTGCCCCAGCTATGCAACTGTCAACCACATTCAGAAGGACTAGTTTGGTCCTATGCCTGTTCCTTCACAGTCTAGCTGGAGTTGGTCAGCTCCCATTACCTCAGGTAAACTGTTTCAGTGGATGAACCCTTCACGGTCTTGACCTCTTTGCTCATATTCTTATTTATTCCACTCTTCAACTGGACCTTGGGAGCTTAGTCCAGTGCTCTGATGTGGGTCTCTGCCTCTCTTTCCATCTGTTGTTGGATGAAGGCTCTATGGTGATATTTAAGATAATCATCAGTCTGACTACAGGGCAAGGCTAGTTCTGGCATCTTCTCCTCTATTGCTTAGACTCTTAGCTGGGGTCATCCTTGTGGATTCCTGGGAAGTTTTTTAGAGCCAGGTTTCTTGCTAGTATTAGGATTAACCTGCTAATAATTGGGAACTGCCTACCCTGGTATCTGTCATGCCGCACCAGAAACACAGGTTGCAAATGGTCCACTCTGTTCCGCCTATTAATTTTTAATGTAATAATACTCAGGTCCAAGTAATAAGCAAAGAATGGATTATTGGAGAGAGCCTGTAGTGTGGTTCACTTGGGGGGCAAACTAAACCACACAGAGGTTTTATAGAAATTACTCATATGACTTTTTCATACCAAATATTATTATACCCTTTTATTGCAGAGGAAAGAGAGGCTCAGCTAGCTAGGTCTTGCGATTCATTTATTGTTTCATATCCAGTTAACTGGATCCCAGCACAAATGGGATTCAATACCGCTTCTGCCTGCTCCTGACCCAAGCCATAGTCTCTATTCAGAAGAAGCCATTTAAAATCAGCTTCTTTACCTCTCTAAACCAGAAACGATTCTTTCCTTTATTTCCCACCGGGATGCCTCCTGTTTCTTGATACTTGAATGGCTGCATTCTGTCATGCGTCTAGGATGTTTTCTGCATTGCCAGTTGGTAACCACCCACTCGCGCAGGGGAGGACCAGGGGGGCGCTTGGCAGCTGCTCTCAATTTGCGTCTGATACTGCGACTCCCTGGGGACCTTTAAAATGTTGATGCCTGCTCCCCACCCCCAGAAATCCTGATGTAATTCATCTGCAGCACGGCAAGGACACTGAGATTTCTTCTTTGCTTTATCTTAAGTGATTTTCGTGTGTAGCCACGCTGGGAATGCATCAAACGGACACAAAATATTTCCATAGAGAAGTAAAGCGGAGGAGTCGATTCTGGCTGTTTATGTGGCAAATTTGCTCTGAGAAAAAAGCCGATGAGCCAAATAACTTTTCAGATGGAACCTGAGCAAGTTAGGACTTGCTCACTTCTGTTAAAAGGATGTTTGTAATCAGCCAGGGTACTGGACTGTAAAATATGGACTTATTTCATTAGTTAGGTTACTGAATCTTTCCTCCTTAATATGTAAAACTCATAACCCTTTTAGAAGCTGTGGTGGTCTCACATCACATTCCTGTATAGATTTAATTATTCCACTAGAAAACCGTATTATCAAAACAGCATGAAATGTCCTCAAATCATTATCTTAAATCCTTTTGTGCTTTTTTTCCCTTTTATATTTGTTTCTCTTGTTGGTAACACTACTGACGTCTCATAACGCGAGCCTTGGTAACTTCCCGGTGCCACTACAGAAATCTTTAATTTTTGAAATTAACTTTCTAAAATATACAAAGTAGAGGGAAAGAGTTTGCTAGATTTGGTCTAGAAACAATATGTTATGATCCTATTTTAAAAGAATGTATTAAAATGATAAAAGAGAAAATAACCATGGGGTACAGGCTGTGAATGGTGCTCAAGTTGTCAGGCTTCAACACTGAAGAGATGCAGGAATCCAAGATGTCTTTAGATTTGGTAAAGCTGCCAAAATTTAATGATATACCACATAGGAGAGATGACTCAGCGGTTAAGAGTATTGTCTGCTCTTCCAAAGGTTCTGAGTTCAATTCCCAGCAACTACATTGTGACTCACAACCATCTGTGATGAGATCTGGTGCCCTCTTGAGGAAGAGACCTGGTCAGGCATCCTCATCAACTTAGACCATGAAACCCAATATGGACAAGTTCAACAGAACTGCCATATATGAGCTGCCCATGCAGGCTTCAGCATTGCCAAGGCATAAATTTCATTCTTTTATTTTTGTTTATATTTTTATTTTTACTAAAGTGACAGTCTTGTTGAACCCTCCCAATACTAGGGTTTAGGCACTATTGTTATCCTACCTTACCCACATAGACAAAAGGATTAGCAGACTGTAGGCATTAAGCATTAAACCTAGTCAGAATGTAGAGCTTCCAGTAGTAACCATGAGATGCTGTTCCTTTCTTTGTGATGATAATTTTTTAAGTTTGAGTTACTAAGAGATTGGTTATGCAAGAACACACACACACACACACACACACACACACACACACACACACACACTTCCCTACACATACCTCAAGTCTGTACTCGAGGTAAGGTGTTAAGTTAATAAGTTTTTACTTAGTTCATTTGGGGAATTAGGATTAGCTTGAGGGAACTCATCAGTGAGAATATCAAACTGAGATTCTGGAGAAAATTTAGAGCTAGAAAGATTTGGGTATCAAATCCACGGAGGTGGTGGTAAAATAAGTCATGATAACTAGTAAAAAGAAAAAATAAAAAGCAAGAAGTTTTAACACTATATCCTATGTGTACACCCGCCTCTGTTTGTGATGCAGATAGTACACAAGCTGAGAAAGAAAGAAAAAAAACAAAGATAGTATATCACAAAGATAGTGTGTGTGTGTGTGTGTGTGTGTGTGTGGCTTGTAAGCGTGATATATGTTCATAGAAACAAGAAGAAGGTATCACTCTTTGCCTCAGTCTTTTCAAACAGGATCTTACCCTGAACCTAAAGCTTGTATTTTTTTAAACCTAGGCTGACAACAATCCCAAGTGCTGCAGTTATTGGTATATGGGGGACCATGCTAGCTTGTTATATAGGTGCTCAAATTCAACTTCTGGTACATATGCTTCTACAGTTAGTACTCATAACTTCTGAGCTGTGTTTCCATTCCCCAGGGTGACAGTGACATCACAAAATCAATCTAGGCAATCTAACATTAACAGAGTAAAGGAGAAAAACTGTGTTACTATTTTAATAGAGTATGAAAAAGATATTTGCCAGAGTTTAAGATTCCTTTATCAAAATGAGACTCCTCTCAGAAGAACTGGACTAGAAGATGTCTTCTATTTGATAAGAAGCATCTATAAGCCAGGCATAGAAGCAAATGTCATTAATTCCAGCACTCAATTGTTACTGGAGAATTGTCTATATTCTGTCAACCATGTTTTAAATAAATGCTGATTAGCCAGGCAGGAAATATAGGTGGGACAACCAGACAGGAAGTAAAGGTGAGGCAACGAGAATAGGAGAATTCTGGGAAGGAGGAAGCCCATTCCTCCCCAGTCCTGCCCAGATCACCGAAGAAGCAGGATGTAACCTGCCCCACTGAAAAAGGTACTGAGCCATGTAGCTAATATATACTAGAATAATGAGTTAATATAAGCTACAAGAGCTAATAAGAACCCTGAGCTAATGGGCCAATCAGTTTATAATCTTATGGAGACCTCTGTGTGATTTTCTTTGGGGCTAAACGGCTGTGGGAACCGGGCAAGACAGAAACCCCCACAAACCGGCCCTCATGTTACATTCAGGAAGCAGAGGTAAGTGGATCTCTGAGTTTGAGGTCAGGTTATAGAGAAAATTTCAGTACAGCCAAGACTGCACAGAGAAACTCTGTGTTGAAAAACCAAAACCAAAACCAAATCAAACCAAAACAACAACAAGAAGAGGTAAGTATAAAGAAATATATACCAAACATCACAATTCCCTGGGAAAGTCTCAGTGCTATTTTCTAAGGTTGGGAACAAGAAGAGACCCTTGTTCCTACTGTGTGTCATAGATGTTGGGGAATCACACAACTAACAGAGATTATCTTTGCTTGCTATCACACATGAATTTACATAGGAACTCTCTAAGAATCAGAAAATTGACTTAGAATTGTTGAGTTTTACCATGCTTTAGAATGAAAGGTAAAAGGATCAAGTTTAGTGCCCTGCATTAACATCAAATGTATAAAACACAATTTAAAATGTCTTGCGTAAAGACACTATCAACATAAAGTACTTGGAAATTAATTTGACAAAACATATGTAGACCATCTGCTCTGAAAATTATAGAACAGGCTAGAGAGGAATTTAAAGAAGGCCTAAAAATTGGAGAGTCATGCTTTGGAAGACTGAGTTGAAAAATTAAGATGTCAATTGTTCAAAAATTTAATGCTAGTGTCAATATAGTTCCAGGCAAAATTATAAAAAACCATTTTTAGAAATTGACAAGTTGACTCTAAAACTTATATCAAGAGATGAAACTATTTTTAAAAGAACATGTATAACCTATAGCATATATGAAACTATTTTTTAAAAGAACATATAGCATATATTTTAAGAGAATATACAGGTTGACTCCTAGACTTACCTTAGAGTTATTATAATGAAAACAACATGGCATTGGTAGGAGAATAAATATGGGAACTACGGTTTGGTATTTTTTTTTTCTGTTTTCTTTTCTTTTTTCTTTCTTTTTTTTTTTCTTTTTTTTTTTTTTTTTTTTTTTTGGGTTTTCAAGACAAGGTTTTTCTGTAGCTTTGAAGCCTGTCCTGGAAACTAGCTCTTGTGACCAGGCTGCCATCAAACTCACAGAGATTAGCCTGCCTCTGCCTCCCAAATGCTAGGATTAAAGTCAAGTGTCACCACTACCTGGTTGAGAATTATGTTTTATAATTGTACAATAGACATATAAATGGTTATTTATGAGAGTCTAGAAACAGAGCCATGTTAATTTCTAGTTTATTTTGGAAGATGTTAAGGTAATCCACAAGGGACTAGAGAGTCTTTGAAATGCCTGATTATCAGTGTGAAGGCACGAACAGTTGACTCTTCAGATACACAGACAAATTTGTCATATGAATGATAGGTGTGAAAACAAAGTCAGAAGTATAAAACATCTTATGTAAAACATAGAAGAAATCCTAGTTACTTGGGGCAAAGCAAAGCATTCTTAGACTAAAGATTACAAACTACAGTGTAAGAAAATCAGGAAATTGGATTTCATCAAAGATTTAACCTTTTGATTTCAGAAAAAAATCATTATTAAGATAGAAAAGGCCAAACTACAGAATGCAGGCAATTATTGTGGCATATTAATAATAGAGGATTTGTAACTAAAGTAGGCACAGGTCTTCTCCAAGTTAGAAGTAAGGACATAAACAACATTTTTAAATGTAAAATTCAAACTTACATTTTACAAAGGCAGAAGCTTGACTAGCCAGAATCTCAGAGAGTATGGTTAATATCAGGTTGTCATGGAATTCTAACATAAAATGAAAAAAATGCTGGACTACTCATTTAAATGGTTAATATTAAGATCATGGGAAATACCAATTTTTAGTATGAATATGGGGCAAATGTAGTTCTCCTGCATTAATTATGGAAGAATGAAATGTCAATTATATTGGGAAATGATTCAGTAGTGTGAAATACAAGATTAAGTTTGGTGGTAGAATTAAGATGGTAGAATACTTGTGTAGCATAGTCAAGGCCTTTCCTTAGTTTGATCAAACACTTCAAAATTTCTAGGCTTTTTACAATGAGAAATAGAGACTCATGTCCACAGAAAGTCATTCACTTGTATGCCCAATCTTTACTCATGATAATCTCAGGTTACAAATAACCAAGAGATGTGCCTATAAGCAAATGGATAAACCTGGTCTATCACTCATTCAATTGAACACCACTCATCAATATAAAAACAGCAAGCAGATACATACAAGATGGATGAATCTCAAAAATCATTATCTAATTAAAGAGGTCAGGTGAAATGTGGTTATCTTGTCATATAATTTTAGCACATAGTTCCAGCTCATTTAGGCATCACAAAACAGATAAGTATCCCTGGGCTCAGGGACAAAGGGAGGGAAGGACGGCAAAGAGGCACAAGAAATCTTTGGAATATTGATTACACGTCGTGATGCTGGTTGGGATTTCAAAGGAAAGACAACCATTAAGATAAAAGAAATTCTCATTTCAAATCAGTATATCCAAAAGCAAATTATTTCTTAATAAGATAGATAGAACAAATCCTCCCCTAACACACAGAAAACATACAAAGACATGTATTAATAACTGAAACAAAGCAAAGGAGTCAAAACCTAGGAGAATCTTCCAGAAGAATATAGCATAGACAAGAGCTAGTCTTAGAAAGTCCAGAAAGAGCAAAGATCTAGATGTAGTATGGGATGAAGTCTAAACAACAAACTGAAGTCAAAATTCAAAAAGCTTTCGTCATTGCTCTTGGGGAAATAACTTTTACCATTTTGTGAATCTGAAAATCCATTTTGCAATAAAAGTTGCCACCAGGCAGTTCTGATAAGAGTGAGTCCTCAGAAGTCAGTCCCGGGTAGGACACCAGGCAGCCCAGATAGGAGCCTAGCCCAAGACAGACCTTGATATGCTGATTAACAAACCCTAAGGTGGTGTTGGTGTGCTAGTGAACCGACCCCAAGCTGTGAGACCTACAAGTCTACAAGTGCAAAGCTTCTCTCAACAAAACTATTCAAACATTGAAACTTGGGGAATGGTCTCCAGAATCCCACTGTCATGCTCCCAAGACATCACTTCTTCTATGTGATACAACATAGCCCTCAGCAAGAGGGCTCCAGACTGTGCACAGCCCTGACTTCGGTGACCGTTGGACTTCCAACATTGCCACTGGGCTCACACAGCTCTGTCAGTTCTAGCTGCCCTGTGGTGGCCTCAACGACATCCTGGACCTACGACACTGTCATCCTTCCAGCCATTCACAGTGGACATGGATCAAGCCTGCAAGTTTCTGAGACATTCTCATCAAACATGCTCAACAGAGATTCTCCAGTGGAAATTTGAAGCAGCATTTCTGCTCAGACAATGATTTCCTCCTTGGTGAAATGTCTATATATTAGCACAGCATTATAAAGAGTGTGGTGTGGGGGAGACTGAACATGTTCAAAAGATGAATCCTCTGGACATTCTAATTGCTGAGTGCCTTATATCCCATATGCCATGCTCTAAAATACCTCTTTAAAGAATTGGAATAATAGATGACTTAAGGTTACATTCCATTTTTTTTTCAGCATCTAAGTCCAAGTTTTTCTACGAATTTGTATCAGTGTTTCAGATGTTATTTAAATGTCTCCATTGGTTATTTTTGCAGATTTTTGTGATGGAATATTATTATCATTAGCAATAAACATTTGTTGTTGACGCTCTACTATGTGAAAGGAGAGGATTTTCAACTCGAGAGCATTAGATTTCTTTTTTTGTGTGTTTCTGAATTTTTGCTTTTCCATTGTCGAGCTTGATAACATTTTAACTCAGCTTAAAAATGATTAATTTTACTATCTTTTTACCTTGAGGCAGGGTGTCCCTGCATAGCCCTGGCTGTCTTGGAACTAGCTTTGTTGTTTAGACTGGCGTCAAACTCAGAGATCTGCCCGCCTGTCTCCAGAGTACTGGGATCAAAGGCGTGTGCACCACACTGGTCAAAAGTAGGTTGATTTGAAAAGCTCTGAATCTAACAAACAATGGAGGCTGTGAAAATACCTTTTCCATAACTGGAACCAGTTTTTCTATGTTTTGCTTGCAATGTTTATTATACGATTAACCTTATGTTTTGGGGAATTATCCATCTAACCAGGCTTTTGAATCTTAGACATTTTGTTTCTGCAATGATAGACATCCAAGGATTATACATGTTCACTACCTCCAGTTGGGCATATTTGTTCTTTAATTTTGCTATAAATTGTTATTACGGGCCTTTCAGTAACCACTTCAAAGCTTAATTGTGTGATTTCTGAGAACTAGAACCAGTATTTTCATATAAACTACAGCTTATTTTGTCGGTGAATAAGAAGGAATTACACTGAGGAAATTTTTGTGTGTAATTAGAAATGTCTCCTGCTGGTATTTGCAGGGGATTAGTTAGCACAAGCTGGAGGTGCTCAGGCCCTGTACTTCACTTTAGTGGTTTCCAAAAACCCAAGGACATCCTCTCATCAACTTGAAAGCATTGCTATATTACTTATGCACCTAGTGCAATATAGTGCTTTGGAATGGTTATGACATTGCATTGTTTAGGTAAAAAGATTAGAAAAGTCTGTATATATTTGGTACAGATTTGTTTTTTTTTTTCTCTGTCACTGATTGAATCCACGGTATGGAATATATGGATATGGAGGGCCAATTCTACAGCACAATCACACACACACTCTCTCTCTCTCACACACAGATAAATACAAAAGAAAGTACTACTAGTAATAGCAACTACAAAGTATGAGTCTGAGTCTCAAAAAGTAATCATTTGCAAATACAAATCCATACTTCTACTGTGCAGTCCTTTACAAAGGACATCTTTTACTCTGCATAGAGAGTTGTGGAAGATTAGCTGGAACCAAACATCTTAACAGTAGAGTGCCTAGCACAGCACACTTCAATATGTTATTCTTGATTGTGCTATAAATAATATGACCTAGGCACTGTGCTACATGTCTTGGATAAATGTTTTCAGTGATGTTTATAATCTGAAATCAGGAGATTTCTGTGTGAATTGATTCCACTTGCCCTTAGTAGTAGTAGAGTAGAATTATAGATAATTGGTAGAGTTTCCCAGGTGAGGGTTTCCTTGGTGTGGTGGTTTGAAAAAAAAAATGGCCCCCAAAGGAAGTAGCACTTTTAGGAGGTGTGGCCTTGTTGAAGAAAGTGTGTCACTGTGGAGGTGGGTGTTGAGGCCTCCTATGCTCAGACTACTCCTACTGTCACTTACCACTTCCTTTTGCCAGTGAGTCAAGGTGTGAGGACTCTCAGCTCCTGCTCCAGCACCATGTCTTCCTGCCTGCCACCATTTTGTACCATGATGATACTGGACTGAACCTCTGAAAATGTAAGTTACCCACTTAAATGTTGGTAACAGATGGCATGGTCAGGGTGTCTATTGTCACAGCAATAGAAACTTTAACTAAGATACCTGCTCAGAGGGACTTGGACACCATGGGGGCTTCTGAAATCCCAACTCCCATGACTGATTCTGATGAAAACCAGGAGTCAAGAGTAGGTTGTTTATGAATTAAAGGAAGGGAAATGTGGCCAGAGGATCGGATTTTGAAGTGAGGATTCCAAGTGGACTGCATTGGACAGATGTGGGAAGTGAAATATGGGGCAGGCGTTTTGAGGGTTGATCCTCTCTTGAGAAATCATATAAAATTGTTTCAACCGGGCAACACGGAGGTGTGGTGTCTTGTATTTAGAAATCTAAAGGACCTTGACAGGGAAGAACAGAAAGAGATCCAACTTATAATCTTCTGCTGCTGTTATTTTGCTGGCTGGTCATATTATCAAACTGCCTTCTATGTGTTTATCTTTATACCCATATACTTAAGCTGCTCTCAATCTTGGTCATAGAAGTTTCTTTTTACAGTATATAGTAGTCAATGAAAAGATGTATAACTGGTCAAAGTACGGAGAACAAGAGACTAAGTGCTCCGCTCTAAACAACATCTATATAGATACTGTCCATCTCCACCCAGGGCTCATGGGATATTGTGGGAAAGAAAGTGGAAGCAATCTAAAAGCTGGACGATGGTGAGGAGTGCTATAAAAACTGTCTTCTGGACATGGCATGGCTATCATGTACATGAAGTTACAGTAGCTGTAGCTGCCTACACACGAACTGCACAAGATCAAGCCAGTAAAAATTCCAGAACAGATGGGAAACTATTATAAGTGGATAGTTGTTAGGAGAGGAAGAGTCATTCCTTTTTCATGAATTTTTGTGAAGGTTTTTAACACACCAGTGGATGGCTCTATGCCTATTCATGTATGAACAATGATAACTGGACTTAGTGACATATTAAAAAAGAAGAAATAAAATTGGTAGAAAGGCATGTTGGGGGATATAGGGAAATTTGGAGTGATGAAAGGGGTCAAAATTATTATATTTAATTGTATATATGTTTGAAATTTTCAAAAATAAAGAAAACCTTTAAAAAAATCTATGACCTACAAACATAGTATTGCAGAAAGCAGTATTGTGTGGTCTTCAGGAGTGGGTTTTTGATGCAAAAATTTTGAAGTCACCGTGTTAACATCGTCCATATGGAGCCGCAAGAAATAAGAAGAAAGCTTTCTTGTGTTTCTGGTTATATGAGTCACAGGAGAGAGATGTCTATCACTCTTAGGAGGACTTTATGACCTGTCTTGAGACGAATTCCTCTCCCCAATGTCAGTTCTTTCCCTGAGACTCTATCCTGGCCTTGAAGGAGCCCGGCAGTCCTTTCCAGAGCAGACCTTTCTGAAGGCGTCCTTTCCTGAAGCCTGGATAAGAGAAGCATGGAGTTATAGCCCCAAATGACCTTCTTTTCTCAAGATGTCGACTCATTGTTTGAAGCTGCTATTAGTAACTGATTGAGCTGTCAGACGTAGAGGCACTTAAATGGTGAATCACTCCCTAAGTAATTAGGATTGAATTATTTGTAGGGCAGTGTTAATAATGGCCCTATAAAGGATATTTAGTCTCCTTGGGGGTATGATCAACTCTTTTTTTTTCTCTCTCTGTGTGTGTGTGTGTGTCATCAATTATTTTTTTTTCTGAAGGACAAATATACTCACACATTCTATCAAGTGGGGAATCGTGTTTGAAAATTCTCTTTATAAAATTGTAATTTTTCAAACCTAAGCTGTGTGGAGATAAACACCCATGGAATTTAAAGAGATGAACAACTTGGTTTGCAGCAGAATAGTTTATATAACTAATCTGAAAATAAATATACATTCTCTTTAACAGATCTTAGTAAATTTGCTCAGTGTTAAATTTTAGAATTTAACAGCACTGAAAGGGTTGGTATTATAGTTTATTCAGTGATTATTCAAGCAAAGTTCTAAAATATGACTATTGGTACAGCTAGTGAAAAGCCCCCATAACATTAAAACTTAAAATCTTCTTGGAATAGTACCTAAATAGTAATATGAAATGAATAATATATAAAAAAGGATACTGGCTGAAAGGAGAATGGAAATACAACTTCTTTAAATTCACACCTTACCTGAGTATTTCAATTCATGCATAAACAGATGCAATTTTGACACAAATCCTGGGTTACAACACAACATCATGGACCATTTTTATTCTAGTGACCAGTCCCTTACTAAAGAAGGCTCAGACTGTTCTTTTGGACTTTCAGTCTCATTTGGATTACAGCAAGCATTATAATCACCAACCATACTAGTCTAAGAATCAGAGGCAAGATTGCTAAAATGAATAATCACATTAAAACTTAATTTTGAAACTTAGAACCTTTAAAATGGGAGGTCATAGCTGGAGAGAAGATGCCAGTGGTTAAGAACACTTATTGCACCCAGAAGACAAAGGCCACAGGCCACACAAGCCAGAATGGGCCATTGTCATTCCAATTTCTCCCTGTCCCTATTGTGGGCAGCTACAACTGCCCTCACCCGTCTACTAGTGGACAAGCAACCCTTCCTCAGAATCCCAGCAAAAGCATCCTACCGGACCTAAAGACTCATCAGTTACCAGAACCCTTGGCCACATAGGCCAGAAGACAAGAGAGAAATCAGAAATCAAGGAACAAAACAAAGACATCCAACAAAGACAAACACAGGAATCAACACCTAGACCTATAACCATCCCAATTCCGGATGTCTAAATGCCAGTGTATGAATACAACAACAGAAAGGCCAATATGTCACCATCAGAACCCAGCTATCCCACAACAGCAAGATCTGAACATTCCAGTGCAGCTTAAGAACATGAAAATAACCTTAGAAATAACTTTATGGAGAAGGTAGAAGTTCTTAAAGAGGAAATGAAAAAATCCTTAAGGAAATGAAGGAAAAGACAACCAAAAAATCAGAGGAAATCAATAAATCTTGTAAAGAATGTCAAGAATTCCACCCCCCCCAAAATTGACGAAAACAAATAATACTGTTCCAGACTTGATAATCGAAATAGAAGCAAAGAAAAATACAAACTGATGGAATTCTGGAAATGGAAAGTCTGGGTAAGTAAATAGGAGCTGCAGATAAAAACATCACCAACAGAATACAAGATAGAAGAATGAATATCAGATGGTGAAGATACAATAGAGGAAACAGATTTATCAGTAAGAAAATGTAAATTCTTAGCACAAAACATCCAGGAAGTCTGTGACACCATGAAAGGACCAAATCTAAGAAAAATAGAAATAGAAGAAGGAGAAGAAACCCTGCTCAAAGACCCAGAAAGTATATTAAACAAAATCACAGAAGAAATTTTTCTCAACCTAAAGAATGACATACCTATGAAGGTATCTAAGACCAAATAGATCAAAAAAGAAGTCCCCTCATCACATAATAATCACAACACTAAACATACAGAATAAAGGAAGTATATTAAAAGCTGCAAAGGAAAAGGGCCAAGAAACATATAAAGGCAGCTCTATCAGAATTACACTTGACTTCTCAGTGGAGACCCTAAAAGCTACAAAAACCTGGACAAATGTATTTCAGACTTTAGAAGACCATGGATGCCATCCTAGACACTCTAAATGGAGAAAACAAGATAATCTATGACAAAGTCAAATTTAATTAATATATATCCACAAACTCAGCTCTACAGAAGGTACTAGAAAGAAAACTTCAACCCAATGAAGTTAGCTACACCCATAAAAACACAGATAATCACACCCCAGAAGGAAACACAGTCACAGACATGGGCACACACACAGACACACACACACACACACAAACACACACATAGACACACACACACCATTACCACCCCCATCACTACCAAAAAATAAGAAAAATTAGCAATCACTGGCCATTAATATTTCTCAATATCAATAGACTCCATTCATCAATAAAAAGATATAAGCTAACAGAATGAATATGAAAACAGGACCCATCCTTCTGCTGCATACAATAAACACACTTCAACATCAAAGACAGACATTACCTCAGAGTGAAGGGTTGGAAAAATTTTTCCAATCAAATGAACCAAAGAAGCAAGCTGGTGTAGCTATTCCAATATCTAACAAAAATAGACTTCAAACCAAAATTAATCAAAGGAAACAGAGAAAGACATTTCATATTGATCAAAGGAAAAATCCACCAAGATGATGTCTCAATTCTGAACATCTTTGTCCACATGGGCACCCCATTTGTAAAAGAAGCATTACTAAAGCTTAAATCACATATTGAACCCCACACATTAATTGTGGGAGACTTTAACACCCATTCTCACCAATGGACAGGTCATCTAGACAGAAACTAAACAGAAAAAGCAGAACTAACAGATGTTATGACTCAAATGAACCTACCAGATATCTATAGACCGTTTCACCCAATACCAAAGGGCATACCTTGTTCTCAGCACCCCAAGGAATCTTCTCCAAAATTGAGCACATATTTGGTCACAAAACTAGTTTCAACAGAAACAAAAAAGGAGAATAAACCCTGTATCTTATCAGATCTCCATGGATTAAAGTTGGAGTTCAACAACACAAACTATAGATAGCCTTTAAATTCATGGAAACTAAACAACTCAACTGAATTATCACTGGATCAAGGAAGAAATAATGAAAGAAAATAAAGACTTCCTAGAATTCAATGAAAATGAATGCACAACACATTCAGACTTATGCAGCACAATGAAAGTGGTGCTAAGAGGAAAGTTCATAGCACTAAGTGACTTCTTGAAGAATTTGGGGAAAGTTCATGCTTGCAACTTGACAGCACATCTGAAAGTGTGAGAACAAATTGAAGCAAACACATCCAAGAAGAGTTGAAGGCAGAAAATAAATCAACTGATGGCTGAGATAAGTAAAATAGAAACAAGGCGAAGAATACAAAGAACTTTGCACGTCTACTGTATGTTGCTGTGGTCAAGTATTGATTGAGAAAGATGATTATTGGGGGTTGTTGCTCACTTCTGTCCTTGGAGCCATGAGAGGGCATTATATGTGGACAAACAAAGATCATAATCCTAAAATTTGAATTGGTTTCCTACTGAATGTGCATCATGTTGTTGCCATAGTAAAATAAAACAACAATTCCAAAACAATTATCATAAGTGTGTTGGGACCATCTGTGTTATGTAACATCATAACTGCCAAATTACAAACACTGATCTGTTTTTTAAAACTCTTAAAATGTACTTAGAGAAATGTTTGAAAACAAAGACAAAATGTGCTCCTAGCACAAATATCCACAATAATTTTCAATATAGCCATTTTATCCAATAGAACATTCAATTTATAGTATTATCTAAGATTAGAATTATTTTTAAGCTTCCTTCCGTATGAATATGTGTGTGCATGTGCTTGCATGCCTGTGCACACCTGTGAATTGTATCTCATCTTGTTATTCATATATAGCAGATCTGTGGTAATTTGAATAAGAATGGTCCCCTTAGGCCGTATCTGAATGCTAAGACCAGGGAGTGCACTGTTTGTAAAGGATTAGAGGTTGTGGCTTTGTAGGAGCAAATGTGTCACTTGGGATAACCTTTGAACTTTCAAAAGCCCATGCCATGATGATAATGAACTAAGCCTCTGAAACTGTAGACAAGCTACTAGTTAAACAGTTTCTTTTATAATTATGGTTTCTTCATTATGGTGTCTCTTCATAACAATATAACAGTGGCTAACACAAGGTACATTCAACTTCACAGTGTATATTAACACCCAATCTTAGAAAAATGAGACAGACTTTCATTTATCATTATCAGACAATAATCATCCACCTTTGATTTTTTCTGTGTTATATTCACTGAGCAACAAGGCTACAAGCTCTTTATTTAATTGCCCTTCTTTGCTATTTTTTCTTAAAAAAAAATTCCTGGAACTTAAATTAGAACAAAGAAAAGCAATAGGCAGAAAGATGAAATATTGCCGTTTTAGTAAATGATGTTTATAATGATAGCCAGTGGCATTTTAAAATCCTAAGCAGGACATTAGTGCAGAATATTTATTATGTAGGACAAATGATAATTCCCTGACTCCACTGAGGCTAATTATAAGTTTCATTTCTCATATACAATTGACTGTTATTAAGATGTCAATATTTGCATAATTTATATGAACTAATATATATATATATATATATATGTACCAGTATTACCCAAAATATTAATAAATTAAGATGCTATAAACTTTTTACAAATACACTCTGGGTCATATCTTGTTTTTTTTGAAGCATTTTTTCTAGGTATTAGACATATTTATTGCAAAAATATGGAAACCACAGGTCAGTAGAAGAAATATAACTACCTAATCAGCAGCATTTTTTAATTGTATGACGTCCTCTTCCCAAAATTCTAGTGTTCTCATTTTCCTGCCTATACTTCCTGCCTGGTTACTGGCCAATCAGCATTTATTTAAAATATAATTGACAGGATACAGACCACTGTCCCACAGCAGAATGTATGATGATTACTGCTGCTTGACAAAAATTCCAGCATTTCAAAACTGTGATCACAATCCTCCAGTACCTTTTTATTTTCATTTCTAATGATTCTCACTATGTATTATGTGAGTTTCTTTTTACCTTATCCATTGGGAAATTTTGTTCAGACTTTGAAGCATGAAGATGTATAAAATGGCCTCTTTAAACAAATTATAACTTTCAGCAAGCTGTGTTTACATTTAAAACCACATTTTTCCATAATTCACAAAAAGTATTATTTTTCACTTTTGTTCAGTCTTTTGTGTACTAGATAATGCTGCATTGGACAAGGGAGAGCAGTTTTCTCTCTGACACTGACAGCATTCACTTCTGACACATATCTGAGTGATACAACTAAATAATAGTATAGCTTTATATTTAATGTTTTCAGGGATCCTATGCTGTTTCTTCCCACTAAGAGTGGGCACAGACTTCCTTTTATTTACAATCTTGCCACTTTTTTACACATAAATTGCTATTATGTAGTAGTTTGAATGAGAATCTCCTCTACAGACTCACATATTTGAACACTTGGTCTCTAGTTGATGGTGCTGTCTGGGTAGGTTTAGAAGGTACATCCTTGCTGAAGGAAGGATGTCACTAGAAGCAGGTTTTGGGATTAAAAGCCTTGTACCAATTTGAGTTTGCTTTTCATGCTGTAGTTGAGAATGTGAGTGTTCAGCTTTCTGTCCCTGCTGCTTGCTACGATGCTTCCTAACCATGACAGGCTCTTTTCTATGTAGGACCAAGTGAAAACTTTCTTCTATAAGTTGTCTTCATCATGTCTTTTACCCCAGCAAAAGAAAAGCAACTAGAACATTGCAAATAAACCAAATGCTAATATACGTTATACTGTGAATTTCAATTATTTCCTCTTTCTTCATGAATAGACATCTATTTATAAGTCCTTTTTTAAACATGAAAGATAAACTCTGTGTTTCAGTGATAACTAAAACTCAGTTGAGTATGTTTATATATATTCACACTAAAGATCAAGTATTGAGCTTTGGAAGACCACAAGGAAGACAATAAGATATTAAATTAAAATACAAAGTTTAATCAGAAAGGAAGAGAAATGGGTAGGCATAATGCTATTTCAGTATGGATAAATTTAAAGTCATAGTTACTAAAATGATTTAGATCAGAAAAGAATCACAAAAATGATCAAGCAAAGAGAAATATGTAAGTTTTAAGAGAATAATGACAATATGTGCTCAGAGAATGAGAAGACATAGAAATTGACTTCCAAAGGAATTTAAGAAATACTTATAAACTTAGGCAAATACAACAATGCTTATGCAAACAACATGGGAGAGTAGCCTTGGCAGAGAGTATGAAAAACAATGCCTTTGCTTCCTCTATCCATCTCCCTTTTTTAAGGTGCATTTACAGATCTGTGAGGTCAGGAGAAATCACAGTGTTTGTTTGCTTTTCTCCTGGGGCTTTTCTTTCTCCTACTGTGGGCCTGGTTGGTAATAAGGGATGGCTGAAGTGACAGAAGCTATTTATACCAACACGGTGATCCTAAAGATAAAGCAAGGAACTAAGGAAGCAAGAACAGAAAAAAAAACATAGACTTCTGAAGAGACTGTGGAGTGATCACATTAGCCTTTGGGTCTAAGCTCAGATTCTGTGGAGGAAAGAAAAATAAGCTTCTATTAGGTTTAAGGAAATTTTATTCAGTTTTATACAGATGTACTTGCTCCTTCTAATTGATGACAACTCAGTATCTCAGGACCCCCTGCAGTTTCACCAAATGCATTTAGTAAGCTGCAAAAAGCAAAGAGAAAGGAAAAATATGATTTGTAGAGTCTCTCAAGTGTACACCAGTGAACTGGTCCACTTTAATGTTAGGTAAATTGTAGTCAGAGGCTGCTCATTCATTTCTTGCTGCCCAGACTTGAAATAATCACACAGACACTGTATTAATTACAATACTGTTTGGCCAATGAATCTAGCATATTCCTAACAAGCTCTTACATTTTCAATTAACCCATTCCTATTTTATAATTTACTATGAGGTTGTTGGCCTACCGGCATGGTTCTAGTTGCTGGCTCGCATCTTTCTCCTCTGGCTGCTACATGGCTTCTCTCTGAATCCACCTGTTCTCTCTTTTTGTTTGGACTTTCCACCTGGCTTTCCTTTCCTAAGCCATTGGCTGAAAGCAGCTTTATTTATTAACCAATAAAAACAACACATATATAGAAGGCCACACCATTTCCCTTTTTCTGTTTAAATAAAAAGGAAGGGTTTAACTTTAAAATAGTAAAATTACATATAACAAAACAATTATCAAGCAAGAATTATAGTTATAATATTTATATCTACTTTATCTTTTGTCATAACTAAGAGAATTATATTTATTCTTCAATTTCATCCAGGACTCCAGAAGGATATATTACCTAAGTAAGTAGAAAGTACAATGTAAGCAACTTCCAAAACTCTTGAAATAACAAAGACATCTTGCTGCCTGTTACCCAAAGTTCTTCTGTATTGTTGGAATGTCCATCTTCAGCCTACGGGCCCATAGTATCTGGCAGACTTTTCCATGAAGCAGAAAATTTCAAAGACAGTTCCACCTATATTGGCAGTTTGTCAGTCTCTTTCTTCTGGTTCTGCTCTCTGTGTTTCCTTGTACAGGTTTAATCCCTTACCAGACCTGCCCTAGTGCCAAAACTCCCCAGTGACCAACACTTGGGCAACCTGACCTTTTATGAGGCTTTCTCTGTGATAAAATATCATGGCAAAAAGCATCTTAAGGGGCTGGAGAGATGGCTCAGAAGTTAAGAGCACTGACTGCACTTCCAAAGGTTCTGAGTTCAATTCCGAGCAACCACATGGTGGCTCACAACCATCTATAATGAGATCTGGTGCCCTCTTCTGGCATATTGAGCATACATGGAAGAAATGTTGTATACATAATAAATAAATAAATCTTTAAAAAAAAGCATCTTAGGGAAGTTAAAGGTTTTATTTTCCCAGTGTCACCAAAGGGACAGTCTATCATGGCAGCCGTCATGTGGAGGGAGGGCCAGAAAGATGGCTGAGAGTACAGGAAGTGAAGCAAAGATATAAATTCTCAAAGCACTTCATTAGGACATACTTCCCTGCCAACGCTCCGACCCCTAAAGGCTCCATAACCTTCCCAACTAGCACCATCCACTCGAGCTTATGGGGGACACTTATCCTTAAAACATTACACTTGACAACTGAACTACCACTCTGCGCTCAATGTTCATCCTCACAATCCTGTACAAAGTACAAAAATGTCACATTGTTATTCCATTTTCCTGAATGAATTAAGAACTTTAACACTCCTTATTTAGTAAAATAATATAAAATATAAAACTTATATTTATCTATAAGTTATATAAACCAGCAAAGATAAAATTTATATGCATTGGAGGTTTTCTGCCTTCCTGAAGGACAAGTGAAATACGTGCTGAGGATCACAATTTGGTAAGTGTGGACATTTGTAGAAGGACAAGTCAAGGCTTCTGGTGAAGGAACTCTCTATGGCGCACTGACAGCTTTGATGATACAGAAGCACTGAAGGCATTTCCCCTTTGTGTCTGAGACTCACAAAATAAGTTGCTTTGCTTGCATAACGTATTTGGCTTGCTTGGTACTGCCAAAGGGCATCATTTGCCAGCTATTTATATTAATATAGAGAAATGAAAGATTCAGAAAGCTGAAATCAGGCCACTGAAGATACAAATTAGTTCTGTTACAGAAAACTTAATGTCAGAGCTCATTTCCTGGAACATGGTAAATATATCCAATGGTTTGTTTCCCACAGCAGAATATTGCTACAGTTTCAGAGCAAAATGGGAAACAGCTCCCCTGTGAACAGGCTGACTATATTTCTTAGGGCAGAAAAATATATACACAAAAGTAAATGTTACGCCTCAGAAATAACTTCTAAATTAGACTTCTAATAGTCAACCATGAGTTTTAAAAATAGAATAAAATCTTTCTGGAGGTATTAGTTTATACCTTTTCTTTTCCCCTTCCTTCCCTCCCCTTTTATTCTCTTCCAGTCTGTCTCCCTCCCTTTTCTTCCTCCTTTCAATTTTTTTTTGGGGGGTTCGGGTCTGGGTCTCCTGTTCCCATGGCAACCTTGATCTCACTATGTACCTTGATGTCCTGATCTTCTGGCTTCTATTGTAAGTGTTGGGATTTCATCCATGTGCTGCCGCACTTGAACTAAGCAAACTTTCCTATGGAATCATTTCAGAAGGCAAATAACTGTCATTATAATGAATAAAATAGTAAGCAAATCGTAAGTATTAAAAATTAGGTAAACAGAGGGTTAGCGCACTGGTTGGTCTTCTAGAGGATCAGGATTTGATTGCTAGCACCCACATAGGGGCTTGCAACTTTCTATCACTACAATTTCAAGGTATCCTATATTTTTTTTTGCCCTCTTCTGCTGTTTGTGGGCAGCAGGTGCTCTCATGGTGCACAGACACACATACAGACCAAACGGGTGGGCACATAAAATAAGCAAAAATGAAAGGATTCTCTTAACAAAGGTTGGCCAACTATCATATCTAATTAATTTTTCAACAAGTCTTGCATGTATTAAGTATTAACTTTTTAAGTGAAACCAATTTTGATATAAAAGACCACTTTTCTAATAACTACAAAGTTAAGAAGTGAGTCATATTGTAACAACATTCTATTTTCATCTTTACACCAGGTACATGTGACTTGAATTATGATTGAATTTCAAGACATATACCAATCACTTATGTCCATTCTTTCGGGTCTGTAGGAAAAACATCAGGTTGTGTTGAAGGCTGTGTAGGTCATGTGACTCATTTTTTTTTCTGCTTCATTTTCTGTGCCTATAAAGTGTGAGGCTAGAACTAGAAGAACCAACATGAATCATGGCATTATACCACCCTGAGACTGCACCCCAAAATCAGCTGGTACAAATCTCTAAACAGGAGACCCTGCTTTACCATTCCACCTCGAGACTGTATCTCCAAACCAATTGGTATAGACGTGTAAACAAAAGACCCTACTTCACCATTCCACAACCCTGAGACTGCACGCCAAAACCAACTGCTACAGGTTTGTAAACAAGAGACCCTGACTTACTATTCCATACCCTGAGATTATACACCCAAATCAGCTGGTGCAGTTCTCTAAGCAAGATACCTCACTATACCATTCTACAACCCTTAAACCATACTTAAAATTAACTGGTATACATCTGTAGTATTTCCTGTCAAAGCCCTTGTCATACTGAACTGTACTTTGTGCTTATGACATTTAACGCTTTATCTGTTTCCATGGTAAAATTTTTTGACAATTACTTTACCTTATCTGTACACCCACTGGTTTTCTACCTAGTCACCGATGCACCTATTTCCATCCTACCTATCATCATATACTGATCTATTCCACCTACTCATTCATTCTTCAACTCATTACTAAGCACATAGTCTGTGCCAAGCTTGCAGTGATGAAGAGTCATAGATACAATTCATTATAACTCTCTAAAGTAAGTCATCAAAAGTTTCATACAATTATGTATGTTTCAAGTTGGTTTGTGGAATAGACAGGGAAAATTTCAACTCTGAGGTAAGGGAAGTGTGTCAGGGGAAAATGGCATGGACAGATGGAATATAAGATACAAAATGACAGAGTGAAAGAACACCAGGAGCAGGCAAAGACACATGCTTGCTTCTGATGTGTTGTTGGTGACGCTTGTTCTGGTGTGTACCTTGAAAGAGAGTTTAGAAAGAGAGGTCATGGGAAATGAGGCTCAGAAAATTGTGGTTCATAAATGGTTCTATTGTCCTATGAAGTATGGCTAACTTTAGGTAAAATTGTTATAGACCTCAAGTGAGTGTTCAAAGGTAATAGGTGAAGATTTAAAAAATATTTCACTCAAAAAAAAAAAAACACACAAAAAAAGCCGGGAGGTGGTGACGCACGCCTTTAATCCCAGCACTCGGGAGGCAGAGGCAGGCGGATCTCTGGGAGTTCGAGGCCAGCTTGGTCTACAAGAGCTAGTTCCGGGATGGGCACCAAAGCTACAGAGAAACCCTGTCTCGAAAAACCAAAAAAAAACAAACAAACAAACAAACAAACAAACAAACAAAAAACCACTCTTTGAAAGTTTCATACATGTATCTAATATACAAAGATTACCCTTTTCTTCCCACCCTTTGTAATCTTCCTCCTTTTAGTATCAATGCTCTGTCACACCTACCATTAACATTCCAAGACTTGTGAAGTTTGGGTTTGTTTTGTGACCCATTTAGCTTAACCAGGGCATCTGTATGTATGATCATGGGATTTGGAGCCTGGTGAGGTCTCCTGTGAGTGCACAGAAGGACACACAAGTCAGTCCTTAGCAAAGAGTTCAGCTGTGATGGATATGACGCCTAGATCCAGTCCTCCCCCACACTTGACTATTGACCACCATCACTGTGTAGACTCAATGCAGAACCCTGCAGCTGCTGGGAGGTTGTGGTATCGATGGCTGTGTCATTTGCAGAGGGTGACATTTAATTTGATGTCCCAGCTCTTAATGTTCTTTCTGCCTCCTCTTCTGCAACCTTTTCTGAGTCTTAGAGGGGGTGGTGGAAATGTCTCGTCAGGGAAGCGCAGTCATGGCTCACTGCTTCCCAGCACTTTGGGCAATGCAGCTAGGAGTGTCTGCATTCACTGCTCATGAGAAAGAGGCCTCTCTGATTAAGGTTAAGAGTTAAGATAATATTTTAATGGGATCATTGTACCTAGTAAGACATTAAAGTTGCTTTCAATAATAAGAAATGAATTTTTAAAAGGGAATGTATGAGTGCAGGTACCAAGGAGGCAAGAGGTGTTAGGCTCCCTGTATCTGGAGGTACAGGCGGTTATGAGCTGTCCAATATGGGCAGTGGGAACTGAATTTGGGTTCATTGGAAGAACGAAGTGTGCTTTTAATTGTGAAGCCATCTCTCCAACCTCATGTTTTTACTTTTGAAAAACAAATAAACAAAGAAACCATGTCTGACAAGATGAGATTGATATATGGGATAACAATTGAAAAATTATTTAACTATAATTCACTATGTGAATTGAGAGATTTAACTAATACAAAGAAATCCAATGAATATTAATTTAAAAAGATTAATTCACAATAATTATTTCTCTGGGAGTGGTCTTAAGAGATTGTCACATATTCTTTTCTTTTTCTGTGTTTTTCAAAACAAGGTTTCTCTGTGTATTGTCATATATTCTTATGTATACACTTACACAGCATTCATATTTAAGCTTCTATGCTATTATTCTGATTTATAGTCAGAGAAATTAAAAATATTTCCACGTATTGAAGAAAAATCATAGTACCACAATGGAATGCTAATGTAACTAAATTTAAAGAAAGTGGCTTTCCTGTCTTCTGGAATCCCCTAGCTTTCCTTGGTTTGGGCTGCATTGTGTCCAGGAGGATTCCATTCTCCCATAGAGCTAGACAAGCAAATCATTAGCATTCACTGTGGAGAGCATTCAAGTTATTGAATTTGGTGTAGAGATAAGAACTTGGGAACCTAAAGGTATAACATAAATCCTTAACTTAATTAAACCATGGTTGTAAACAGCCACCGGTATTACAAGCCAGCACAGACAAATGCAACTTAAGCAAAGCTCTTATTTGTTTCATGGAAACTAGGCTGCCGTTGAAATCCTTTTCAGATGGACAATTGCTTCTGCAGCAGGTTGTTCTAAAGTAGACATGTAACAAAACAGGGGACACATTGTATTTTATTCTTAAAAATTTAGGCCATAGTTTTAGAGTACCCCAAAATGAAGTTAAGTAGATATGTCCCCCCAAATTTTACAACAGTGCTTGTCTCATAGAAAATAAATTTCATTGAATATATTTAAGGGATACAACAGGATGCTGAGATAAATAGAAAGTAAGGGGGCTCTTAAAAGGAATGAGTGAACATACTTATTATTTCACAATCACCTGCTTTATTATATTTATTCGATTTATCACCGTCTACACCAGACATGTCTACTCCTGTCACAGAAATTGTGAGCACACCATACTGCCCCGAGTTCTAGTCCTCAATTTCTCTCAAGGCCTCTTAGACTTCTTTATCCTTTATTATCCTGCTATTTTGCATCCTTTGGCCCATATATTCCCATCTTCATCTATCCATTATCATCTTCATATTTGTCCTGTTTTTGTTTTATTTTAGTTTTTCAGACTTCACATTTAAGTATGAGCATGCCTGCCTTTGTTTTGGTTTCCCATTGCGCTTGACATGATGTTCTTCTTGACTGGCACCTTTACCATTCATTCACATGATGTTCTTCTTGACTGGCACCTTTACCATTCATTTCTTGCTTCTTTATTTTTAATGTCCCGAACAATATTCCATTATATTTTCTTTCTCTCTGCCTGTCTCTCTCCCTCTACAGTTTGCTTATTCATCTGTTTATGGACACCTACATGGCTTTATCTTGGCTGTTGGGAGTCATACTGAAATGACCTGGGGAGTATAGATAGCACTTCAAAATAACTGATTTTATTTCCTTAGGGAGAATCCTCAGAGGAAGGACTGCTCATTTCTTCAGGAACCTTTGCACTTCTTTTCATCACGTCCATCTCAGTGTTATACCCACCAGCAGTGCACAAGGACCCTCATTCTCTGTACCCTCATCAACACTTACCTCTCATTTTCTGTGTGGTAACAGCCACCCTAAAATGTGTGAGGCAATATGGTGCTTTTGATTTACATTTCTCAGATGATAAGTGATCCTTTCATATACTCCTTGGCCATTTTTATAACATGATGTGGGATTCCCCTCTGTATGCTGTGAATATCATTGGTTAATAAAAAAAAACCGTCTTGGGCATGCTCAGGAAATAGAGGTAGACAGGGAAAACTAAACTGAATGCTGGGAGAAAGGAGGCAGAGTCAGAGAAAAGCCGTAGAATTGCTCCCAGAGCAGATGTGTTGAAACTTTGCTGATAGGTCACAACCTTGTAGTGATGCACAGATTAATGGAGATGGGTTAAATTAAGATATAAGAGTTAGCCAGAAATATGCTTAAGCTATTGGCCAAATAGTATTGCAAATAGAAAAGTTTCTGTGTGATTATTTCAGGTCTGAGCAGCCGGGAACCAACAAGTGGCCTCCCCCAACACATCTTTCAAGAAATGTCTACCCATGTCTTTTGCCCATGCTTTTATTATCTAGATTTTGTGTTTATGAATTCTTTATACACTTTGGGTACTAACCCTTTATCAGATAACGTGGCTAGCCGACATTTTTTTCTCACTCAGTTCAACATTTCATTCTGTTGCTTTATTCACTTGGCACACAGACTTCACTTTGACGAGTCCTTTTATTTATTTTTGCTGTTTCAGCCTGAGCTCTTGCCACATCCAGGGAATCCTTTTGAAGGCCAAATAGAGAGGTCTGATTGTAAATGTAAATGACTTGTATTCACTCAGTCAACCAATTTGAATAAAGACACAGGGAACATTCTATTTCAGGCAGCATAATAGAATGATATAAAGATAAATGCCTGCCGTAGTGCCTGGCACACAGGAGACACTCAGGTAATAGAGCAGATGGACTCTGTCAGCCCCATCCACTCTTCAGAAGTATGTCAAGGTTGCTGTTGACGCTCACTGACAGATGCGTTTAACAGGCAAAGGTTCTTGCCATTTACATCTCTGACATCTAACAGGTTGGCTGGTGAATAGTCAGAGCAGAACTGTTCTCAGACAAAAGGGCATCGATTGCTCCCAGCAACCTCATTGCTGGAGGAAACCGATGATTTTGGTAGTTTTTCTGTCTCATTTTATTTTAAAATGTATTTGTAATTTAGCAATATATGCGACGTTTTAAAGCACTCTCTGCATAAACTCATTTTTGGAAGGGCTTCAATTCATTACTACCATAATTCACTTACTGGTTGCACCACCTGTCGGTGTTTCTCTCTCCCAGTCCTTTCTTTCTGCCAGCACAATTCCCTCCTGTCTTACTTGCCTCACACGCTGTGAATTGTTTGAAAGATGTCAAAATCTCACTGTCAATACCTCTTAAAAAGTCTGTGAATATTCACTAAACAAAAAGTTTTAAAAGTTACAATCATGATGTGTCACACATGTAATCTGTTAAATAATGATCAATTTAAATATAACTCACTGATTAAAAGCATCGAGAAAGAATGACAGTTCAACTCAGTTCCTATAAAATAAGCTTGCTGCTATTATTGTTTATCTTTCTTTGTTTATTGATGTGGGAGTGTCATATATCAATCTGTTGATTTGATTGTTAATCAATAAAGAAACTGCTTGGCCTGATAGGTTAGAACATAGGTGGATGGAGTAAACAGAACAGAATGCTGGGAGGAAGTGAGGTAAGATGCCTCAGACAGACGCACACTCCTCTCCAGGGCAGACGCAATGAAGCTAGCCACCAGGTCAGACATGCTGAATCTTTCCCTGTAAGACTGGTGCTACACAGATTACTAAATATGGGTTAGGCAAGATTGTGAGAATTAGCCATTAAGAGGCTAGAACTAATGGGCCGAACAGTGTTTAAAAGAATATTTGTGTGTTATTTTGGGGCTAAGCTAGCCAGGCAGCCGAGCTGGGCGGCAGGAATGCAGCCTGCAGCTCCTTCAACAGTTTATTATTATTATTATTTTGGATTTTTTGAGGCAGGGTTTCTCTGTGTAGCCCTGGCTGTCCTGGAACTCTCTTTGTAGACCAGACTGGCCTTGAACTCAAGACATCTGCCTGTCTCAGCCTCCTGCGTGCTGGGATTAATGATGTGCACCACCATGCCCAGTTTTGCTGTTATTTCCATAAAATCCCAAACTGTACTTTGCTTGGTAGGGAAACCAGAGAGTCAAGCAACTCTTATTAGAATTCTATTTGATTGGAAGTCATTTAATTGACAGTTAAGGAAAATGAGGGCGGGGGCAGCAACTAAGAGCTCTGGCTGCTCTTCCAGGTTTGATTTCCAGCATCTACCCGGCAGCTCACAGCAATCTGTAACTCCAGTTCCAAGGGATCCGGTGCCTTTTCCTGGTCTCTTTGCCATGTTATGGGTAATTGGAACAGTCTAAGGATATGGGGAAGCGCAGCGGAATGACTCATCAGCTCACTCTAGGGCTTGGTGCAGGAATGCTGAAACCGAATGTGTGAAGTGGCATTCTCTGTTCACAGCAGGGGAATGCCTCCAGAGGCTTACTGTTGTTAAATAAGAATGAGAACGTGAGGTGCCACTTTGAACTCAATTAGCACTCTACATTTGTTCCTTTGTTGCATGCTGTCTGAAAGCGTCAGAGAAGGATGTTTTAAAATCAAACCAAATGGCAGATAAATCTGAAATTACATGTAAGTCTTGATCTGTGTCCTTGAATACATGAATACTGAAAAAGAAAATTCAGTCTTAATAAGAGCTAGAGTTAAAAAATTTGCTAGTTAAACATTGATCAGCAGAATTTGGTCTAAGGAAAGTATTTTATCAAGATTGTGAGGCTTAATGTGTACACAGTCCAGTTGCATCCAGGCTGGATTCACTAGAAGATTTGCTGTAGAAGTTGAGGAGTTGAAACGACTGATCCATCTCTGATTTGGTGTTAGCTCTCTTGCGCTGAGTGAGAAGAGACTTTTAAAGACATATATGTCTGCTGTCTATTATTTGTCTACTTATCTCTGTCTATCTATTGTCTATCAATCAATCAGTCTGTCTATAGTCTATGTATCTATCTATTGTTTATCTACCTATCATCTATCTATCTATCTATCTATCTATCTATCTATCTATCTATCTATCTATCTATCTATCTATCTATCTATCTATCATCTATCTATCTATCTATCATCTATCTATCTATCTATCTATCTATCATCTATCTATCTATCTATCTATCTATCTATCTATCTATCTATCATCTATCTGTCTGTCTATCTGTCTATCTATCTATCTATCTATCTATCTGTCTATCTATCTATCCTCTCTATCTATCTATCTATCTATCTATCTATCTATCTATCTATCTATCTATCTATCTATCTATCTATCTATCTATCTATCTATCTATCTATCTATCTATCTATCTATCTATCTATCTATCTATCTATCTATCTATCTATCTATCTATCTATCTATCTATCTATCTGTCTATCTATCTATTCTCTCTCTCTCTCTCTCTCTCTCTCTCTTACTCTGCATGGCTAGGGCATCCTCATCTGTGGATATGACTAACAGTGAATGAAGAATCTTGGGAAAAACATTGCATCTGTGCTGCATATGCCAGACTTTTCTCCTATCGTTAGTCTTTAAACAGTACAGTATGACCAATGTTTATACAATGATTGCACTGCATTAATGTGTATTTTAGAAATGACTGGAAGTATTTTAGAAAGAGAGAGGAGATATAGGTGCAGATTTTTACAGTGTTTTACAGAAGGGACTGGAAAACTTGAGAATTTTAATATCTGTGGAGAGGTTCTGCAACTGATTGTCTGTGGATATTAAACAATGGTGTGTGTGTGTGATGTTACTGATTAGTTTTATTTTAGGAATTTAATCCATGATTTGTAAAGATCGACAACAATGGTTCTCACAGTTGCAAACTGTTTTTTATTAAAGACTTTTGATATTAGCTACATTACAGATATTTTTTATAAATATATTTTTAGATACAAAATTTTATAAAATATTGCTTCACAGAGATTCTAATTCAAATTACCTGCTCTTCATTTCAGTATATGCAAAAACCCATTAAAGCTGAGTATGGTTCTATAACTGAATTTTGTTCATTTAAAAATGTTCCATTAGCATAAACAACATTTTGTATATAATAAAAACTAAAGTAAATATAAACTAAAAAGTAATAATAAGAAAATTACTAATGACTCTGAAATAGATTTAGTCGGCATCCAATAGAGTCACTGAATCTAGGGTTAACATTGAATGCAACAGTTGTTTCTCATTGTATCTGGGGTAGCAGTTTCATGTATTACTGTTTGTTTAAGATAACTGAACTTTGAAAAAAAATATGTAAAGAACAGTGATTGTTTTCTACGATTTATAGAGTTGTTTGTTTCTAAATCTATTTCCAAAGATGTGCACTACATGTCTTTGCTCACAAGACTATCCAGGCACACTTGGGGGTCTTGTGTTATTGGGTACTGCACACAGTACAAAACAAACTAAAAGTGTGAGGGGGTGATGATTTTGTTCACATAACATAGAATAAATCAAAGGCACTTTTGACATGAGGAACTTATTGCATCCCAAACACAACCTTTGTGTACAGGCAATAAATATGCTTCTGAACAGAAGTTCAGGGTTCAGTTTTCAGACACTGTTTCTTCTAGCTGCCAAAGAGCCCAATATTATATTCTTGGGTGACTCCTTCTTTGAATGGTCAGCGCAAGAGATAACAATAGCTAAAGTGTACTAGTGCTTCTACGGGGTAGCTTTACAGATAATTTCAAGGTAGATCTTATCTTTATTAAAGAGAAAACTTAAGGATGGGAAAGTTAAGTAGAAATATCTAAAATTTGAACTTAACTGTTGCTCCTGTTCCTTCCACCATGACAGACTTCCTTTGAAGTAATTATTAAAGAAACCAATTATTACAGTAATTCTTGTTGTTGAAATGAGAACTCCTGGGAGTTCATTGGGAATAGAAAAGCTTTGTGAAAGGACTTGTGTGCTTAAATTTTCTTGGGAAAGTACTGCTAACAAAATTAGACAAATCTTGACTAATTGTAGCATATTCTAGTGTATCCATCCATTCTCCATCCATCCATCCATCCATCCATCCATCCATCCATCCATCCATCCATCCATCCATCCAATCTATGTGTATACACACACACACACCAATTTTTATTTTTGGTTTTTCTTTTTTTTTCTTTTTTTGATTTTTCGAGACAGGGTTTCTCCGTAGCTTTTGGTTCCTGTCCTGGAACTAGCTCTTGTAGACCAGGCTGGCCTCGAACTCACAGAGATCCGCCTGCCTCTGCCTCCCGAGTCCTGGGATTAAAGGCATGCGCCACCACCACCCGGCTATATTTTTGGTTTTTCGAGACAAGGTTTTTCTGTATACCTTTGGAGCCTGTCCTGGGACTTGCTTTGTAGACCAGGCTGGCCTTGAACTCAGACATCTGCCTCCTGAGTGCTGGAATTAAAGGTGTGTGCTATCACCACCCAGTAACACATACAACCATTTTTCATCAACACTTTTTATCTTTTGTAACAACATTTTCCCTGATCATAGATCTTTCACATACTAGTAATTAAATAAAATTTTATCAGTAAGATAATTCCTTGCTAGTCATCAGTTATAAAAGCTGAAGTCACAGATGTATTGCTTAGGTGATATTGTATCTTTCTGGAGTCTTTGATGGAGTTAAGAATAGTTAGTTATAGTTATACTTTTCTTTCCTTAGTTATGATAAAGATTATTGTAATTTTTACTTGATAACTGTTTTATGTAATTTTGCTATGTTAAAGTTAAAGCCTTTCCTATTTGTTTAAACAGAAAAAGGGGAAGTGATGTGGGAGTGTCATATATCAATCTGTTTATCAATCTGTTGATTTCATTGGTTAAAATAAAGACACTGCTTGGCTGGTCCTATAGGTTAGAAAATAGGTGGGTGGAGTAAACAGAATAGTATACGGACAGGAAGAGGAAGTGAGCTCAGAGAAGAACGCAGCTCCGCTCAGAGAAGCCAGACGCTCCTGTCTAGCGGGCGGACAGGATGGCCCAGCTCTCTGAGGCATGCACGCGATGAAGCTCCGACTCAAGATGGATGTAGGCTAGAATCTTCCTGGTAAGCGCACCTCATGGTGCTACATAGATGATAAGAAATGGGTTAAGAGGTTGAAGTTAATGGGCCAAGCAGTGTTTAAATGAATACAGTTGTGTGTTGTTATTTCGGGCATAAGCTAGCCAGGCGACTGGGGTGTTGGGGGACACAAACCCCAGTCCCCCCAATTTCAACAAATTCCGATCAAGAATGAAGGGGTTGAAACAAGTATGTGAATTCAATGTGATTCTTCCCTTCTGATTTCCACAAGATTTATGAAGAGAAGATACTGAGTATGATACTGAAAATATATGTTGAGCTGGCAGTCTGATAGGAATGTAGGCTTGGCTTAAACTATCTTTCCCCACCCTTGAATCCTTCCCACCCAGGTATTTTAAGTAGTCAGAAAGATTGCTTGCAATCAGAATTGTAACATTGACAACTGATTTAAAAAGCATCCCCGAAATATCTAATGAATGGAACAAAGAATTTAACATTCATGGCGAAAATGACTAATTGGAGAATGAAACAGCTAATTTTATGGTCATTCTTTCACAAGAAAGGGCTAAAGAGTGAGACATATTGAGAAACATCAAGAGACCATTCAAATGACCCAATGATGATGAGTCTGACAGTGAGAGAGTAGTCTGAAGGAGTTCAGACACCAGCTAGGTAAGAAGCTGATTGTTGTCGGTAAGCACAAAGATACAAATCCCAATCCTATTCAGCCAGTAAAAGGACATGTGAGATTTTTGTAAGAAAAGGACAGTGTTTGGCAAGTTCTTTTATTATAATAAATGACTCATACACATGTTTTTGCTAAGTGATCTTGAACGACGAACTCAGATTCCCTCATTCTGGTACCCTTCGTCACTCTTAGTCTTCTCTGAGATGCCATTCTGCTCCTGAGTCATTTTGCAGCAAAGAACTTTTAGTACATCAGTAAGAGGAAGTATGAAAATCAGGAATAAGATGCGCTATATTTAGAAACAGGCTGCAACACCCTTAGGACCACTCAGGTTTGTTTTGTGTACTCAGTTTGTAGATGCTGAAGGTAAATTGAGAAGGGAATTTACTCTACTGGATTTATTATTTAAAAGTGTCAGTCTGATGCTAAGTGGGAAAGTTTTTATTTGGAGGTTCTAGGTTATTTGATGCTGATACTGTGATTTAACAGTGATGCGTTTCGTCCTTGTGGATGACTGTAAGAAGGGAGAGGCCCTCTCTATGCCTCTTATGAGGATGTGAAACAACGCTTTATCACCCTAGAATCAGCCTTCTCAGGCTCAGAACTACCTGGTTGACTGTTTAAGAGCTTGTTGTTTATTAGGTTTGTAAATTATTCTTGGTCCATGTTTGAAATGCTTGAGGAATTAGGTTGTGTTAAAATTTGCAACTGTGATTTAAAGTGTCTGAGGGAATTGAATTAGTTGGGTTTATAGGTGGTGGTAAATGTTTGGGGGGAAATTAATCTGTCAGCATTATAAGTCAATTGAGGATCTAATCAAAGACAAAGGAAGTACATTTTTATCTTTCAGCAAAATATTAGACTAGATAGACATTGATTACATAGAATTTCTTTGAAGATTTGATTTTGACAGATTAAGATGCTAATAACTACACATTCTTTTATGTTTGTGTGTGCAAATACATGTGTATGCATACATAAAATTTTGTTCTTGGACATTGAAAAAAGAATTGATTGGCGGCACACTTGGGGAACCTTTGGCTTAGAGTATAACCTTATACTTGCATCGGTGTAAATGTATGTTTTTTTTTAAGTGTGTGTGTGTGTTATTGTAGATGCATGTGTGCATGTCTGCTTGTACATTCATTATTTAGTCCATGCATGCATTATGTAGAGGCCAGAGAACGATACTGGCAGTCTTCTTTTGTTGTTCACCACTGAGATAGTGTTCTTACTGAACCCAGAGACGACCATTTAGTTTAGACACATTGGCCAGCAAACCCCCAGGGACCAGCCTGTCATTGTAGCCTCAGCACTGGTCTCACAGACACTGCTTTGCTTAGCAGTGTGGCATTTAAACTCAGGTCTGCAGGCTTGAGGGAAATACCTTTTGCCCACTGAACCATCTCCACAGTCCCACTGTATTTTAAGATTTCTTTTTAATTTTAAAACTTTCGTGTGTATGTGTGAGTGCCTGTATGTGCGTCTGCTGCCCTCAGCGAGTCCAGAAGAGGGAGACTGATTCCCCTGGAACTGGAGATACAGGAGGTTGTGCCACATGGGTTCTGGAAACCACCCAGAATCTACTACAGAAACAACAGTGCTCTTAACCACTGAGTCATCTCTAATGTGCCTATATGTATCTTTTAAAACCAACTGGTGAGAAGTACCTTTCTTTTCCTTTTTTTTGATATTGAATTTATTTTTTTATTATTTTATGTGTAAAAGTGTTTTCCTGTGTATGATATGTGTGCCTGGTGCCCAAGGAGGTCGTGAGCTTCCATGTGGGTACTGGGAATTGAACCCCAGTCTGTCACAACTAGTGATATTAACCACTGAGCCAATTCTCCAGCTCAGATAAAACTGCGGTCATTAATTCATCAAAACCCACATGGTATTTGAAGTAGAACTGTACTTTTTGTAATCGAAATGCAAAAATTACCATGTCTGAATCACTGCTAAGCTGCTGAGTTAATTTTTTCTTGTCAGACAGCAAGTTAGCAATTATGGAGAGAAATACATTTCCGGTCATTAAATTATCAGATGGAAAATGTCAAGTTCAACATGGTTCACTTTGGAAGACAAGAAGACAAAAAGTTTTTGGTAGTTTGGATTGTGAGACCTCATCTGAAAGAACCTTTTAAATCCTCAGTATTTATTTTATTGTAGCTTCTCAACTCTTATTCTTATAGCTAAGAATTTTTAAAAAAGCTTCAAATCTCTCTAACTTGGGAGAAAAAGAAAAGATGTGTTCTAAATTTATATTGGTAAAAGTAGATATTTTGTGTTTTAGAAACCTGAGCCTTTTCTCTGAGCATCCTAAACTCCACAAATGAATATTTTATTATAATTGAGAAAAGGCAGGTGGTAAGAAATAAAATGTGATTTTTTTTGGTATTGCAACATCATTTATTTATACTTTTATGGATATACCTTCTTGTATTTGCCCTAAAATATTAGAGAGATGTTGTCTACTTTCCCTTCCCAGAGGGATCCATTCATGTCTCTCTTAGGGCTTCCTTGTTTCCTGTCTTCTCTGGAGTTGTGGACTTCAGCCTGGTTATCCTTTGCTTCATGTCTAATATCCACTTATGAGTGAGTACACACCGTGTTTTGTCTTTCTAGGTCTCGATTACCTCACTCAGGATATTTTTTTCTAGTTCCATTCATTTGCCTGCAAATTTTAAAATGTCATTTCTTTTTAACCACTGACTAGTACTCCTTTGTGTAAATGTACCACATTTTCTTTATCCATTCTTCAGTTGAAGAGCATCTCGGTTGTTTCCAGGTTTTGGATATTATGAGTAATGCTGCTATGAACATATTTGAGCAAATATCTTTGTGATAAGGGTCTGCATCCTTTGGGAATATGCTCAGGATCTTAGTCATTCCAACTGGTGTGAGCTAGTATCTCAGAGTCATTTTGATTTGCGTTTCCTTGATGACTAACGATACTGGGCAGTTCTTCACCTGCCTTTTGCCCATTAGAGATTCCTCTGTTGAGAATTCTCTGTTTAGATCTCTCCCCCATTTTTTAATCGGATTATTTGGTATTTTGATATCTAGTTTCTTGAGTTCTTTGTATATTTTGAAGTCAGCCCTCTGTCCAAAATAGGTTTGGTGAAGATTTTTTTCCCACTCTGTAGGTTGCTGTTTTATCTTGTTGATTGTGTCCTTTGCCTTACAGAAGCTTCTCAGTTTTAGGAGGTTCCATTTATTAGTTATCAACCTCAGTGTCTATGCTACTGCTGTTATATTCAGGAAATGGTCTTCTGTGCTAATTTGTTCAAGGCTACTCCCCACTTTCTCATCTATAAGGTTCAGAGTGGCTCAACCCACTTGGACTTGAGTTTTGTGCATGGTGATAGATATGGATCTATTTGCATTCTTCTGTATGTTGATATCCAGTTATGCTTTCTTTTTTTCATTGTATAATTTTTAGCTTCCTTGTGAAAAAGTGGGTATTCATAGATGTGTGAATTAATGTCTTTGATTCAGTTCCATTGGTTCATCTGTCTGTTTTTGTGCCAATTTGTTTTCATTACTATAGCTCTATGGTAGAGATTGAAGTCAAAGATGGTGATGCCTCCAGAAGTTCCTTTATTGTACAGGACCATTTTGGCTATCTTGGGTTTTGTGTTTTTCCATATGAAGTTGAGTATTGTTCTTCAAGGTCTGTGAAGAATTGTGCTGGGATTTTGAGGGGGGATTGCATTGAATCTATAAACTATGTTTTGTATGATTGCCAATTTTACTATGTTGATCCTACCTATGCAAGAGCATGGGAGATATTTCCATTTTTTGATATGTTCTTCAATTTCTTTCTTTAAAAACTTGAAGTTCTTATCATACATGTCTTTCAGTTGTCTGGTTAGGGTTACCTTAAGATATTTTATGTTGTTTATGACTATTGCAAAGGGTGATGGCTCTCTGATTTCTTTCTCAGCCAGTTTATCATCTGTATATAGGAGGGCTACTGATTTATTTTTTGAGTTTATCTTATATTTTGCCATATTATTATACTAGGGATTTAACGCTCTTTATCTTGTTTAATCTTTAAAACATATTGAAGTATAAGTACTTTTATTCTTCCAATTTTACATAAAGGACACTTAAGAGTAATGTAAATTAGTAGGGGAGATGGAGGGATAGACAAAACCCATTCTCCTAGATATATTTTTTTAATTTTTAAAATTTTTTTTTTATTGAGAAAAGGAAAAAAAGTTTCCGCCTCCTCGCAGCCTCCCATTTCCCTCCCCCTCCTCTCACCCTTCTCCCCCTCCCCCCCACTCCTCTCCCCTTCCCTCTCCCGTCCAAAGAGCAGTCAGGGTTCCCTGCCCTGTGGAAAGTCCAAGGTCGTCCCCCCTCCATCCAGGTCTAGGAAAGTGAACATCCAAACTGGCTAGGCTCCCACCAAGCCAGAACATGAAGTAGGATCAAAACCCCGTGCCATTGTTTTTGGCTTCTCAGCAGCCCTCATTGTCTGCCATGTTCAGAGAGCCTGGTTTTATCCCATGCTTTTTCAGTCACAGTCCAGCTGGCCTTGGTGAGCTCCCAATAGCCCCACTGTCTCCGTGGGTGGGTGCACCCCTTGTGGTCCTGACTTCTTTGCTCATATTCTCCCTCGTTCCGCTCCTCATTCGGACCTTGGGAGCTCAGTCCTGTGCTCCAGTGTGGGTCTCTGTCTCTATCTCCATCTATCACCAGATGAAGGTTCTATGGTGATATGCAAGATATTCGTCAGTATTGCTATAGGATAGGATCATTTCAGGTTCCCTATCCTCAGCTTCCTAGATATATTTTATGTGGTGTGCTTCTAAAATAATTCAGCAATGGACTTCCTCCTTTAGTTTGAGATTTTCAAAGCAAACAAGATGAGGTCAAATTTAACCAGAGATATCAGATTTGAAGATAAAATCCACTGAACTTAAATTGCCTAGGGAGCAGTAACAATGACGTGGGTATAGACCTGACAAGTCAAAATCTCAAACTAAAGGAGAACTGGAAGGCTAGTCAAATGCGGACTTACTTACTTTTCTCTTTGTCTCTGCTCCCTTCATCGAAGCCTTCTCCCCCTCCTCTTTCCTTTTGTGTCTCCTCTGAGGCCTTCTGCAGTCTGTATGAATGCACTTGGGTACATTTGTACCAAGCTGTTTGAGATAGCTGAAATTTTATGTACTGATGAATAGATTACATTTTTTGTTGAATTTATTTCTAATAGTAAAGTAATCCAGTTATTTCAGATTTTTTTTTTTTGGTCAGGTTTCCAATGCCCCTCACCCCTCAAATCCTCTTTATCTATTCAACACGTTTTTCTTTTCTTTTTTTTTTATATTTTACATTTCTCTTGGTGAAATTTTTTTAAAAAATTGGTTCATTTTGATAAGAACTTTATCTTTTCTTTAAAAATCATTTTACTTTTACAAATTCTCTCTCTCTCTCTCTCTCTCTCTCTCTCTCTCTCTCTCTGTGTGTGTGTGTGTGTGTGTGTGTGTGAGAACAGAAGTCAGAAGATGGTCATTTCCTTTGTAGTGGACCTGCAGGCAGGTGTGAGCTGCACTATGGTTGTTTGAACTTGAACTCAGGTTGTCTGGATGAATAGCACTTGCCTCAACTTTTGAGGTTTCTTTTTAGACTCATATTTTTCCTTGTAATCAACTTTATTCAGATATAGTCTATATGTTATATAACAAATGGAATTAATTGAAAGTATGCAGTTTGGTAAATTTGCTTTTTAAAATTAGTTTACAGACTAATAGATTTCCATATGATTTTTCATACATATACATTTTAACAGTCATTTGACTAAAGACCATGACATGATCAAGATGAATATCTTTCCTATTAATTTCCCATGTCCTTTCCTATTACTTTGCATTCCACCAACCCTGTTACCCTTGCTCAGAATGCAATTTATTTCTTATCATCACCACAGTTTGCAACTCTTAGTAGAATTCATAAATAATTTTGTATTTGAATCAAATGCTGATTCTAATTTCTTACACTAGAAAGAAAAGTTAATCTCAACTGTCCTGAACTCTTATTTTGGATTCTCATTTTATGCTCAATTGCCTTCTCTTTCAGACAGGAAAGAATTCAGTAGAATCACTAGGAAGTGAATTGTTAAAGTTCAGGATGTATATTGTAAAATTATGTACAGGTAACAAAAGAATCCTGTCCAGGTTGGCTCTATTTTTGGCCAACTTAGCACAAGCTAGAATTATCTGAGAGAGAAACTACAACTGAGGAAACGTCTCCACAAGATAGGCTGATAGGCATTCTCTGGGGTATATGTGTAATTTCTTGACTAATGACTGATGTGGGAGGGCCTATTCCCATGTAAGAGGTGCTACCCCTGGGTAGGTGATGTAGGAAAGCTGACTGAGCAACCTAGTAAGCAGCACTCCCCCTTGGCTTTTACTCCAGTTTTGTCTTCAGGTTCCAGCCTGGAGTTCCTGCTCTGACTTCCCATGGTGATGAAGTATGGACCTGAGAGTGAGAAGCTGAAACCAACCCCTTCCTCCCCAACTTGCTTTTGGTCATGGTGTTTTATTACAGCAATAGAATCCCTTACTAAGACATATCTTGCAATAAGTATTCATTATGTTATTAGCTACTTGAAAAATAAGACAGCATGAACTATCATGAGTAGAGGTTAAATAAAGGTTGTTCATGTAATAAATGGTACTTACAAATTAATGTGTTATTTGGGAACTATAAGACATGAGTAATTACTATTCTGGAAATATTGGTAATAAGTTATAATATGTTGTACTAATGCCTGGTAAAATCTGTCTTATACAAAAAGGTTCAAAATCTTGAGAAATTGGCATATTTGTTTAGAGTATTTTCAATATTCTATTGTAGAAAACGTAACTAAAGATGCCACCTCAAAGTATATGTGTGTGTTTGTGTGAGTGGTAAAGAGAATGGCATTCATTATCTTTATATATCTATAAGAGTTAAGACTGAATTGTCCCTGACCAGTGGTGGCACATGCCTTTACTCCCAGAACTTGGGAGGCTGACACAGATGGATCTCTGTGAGTTTGAGGTGAACCTGGTCTAAAGAATGAGTTCCAGGACTTCCAGTGCTGTATAGAGACCTTATCTTGAAAAACCAAACTAAACCAACCCAACCCAACTCAAACTAAACTAAAACGAAACCCCCATATTGGACTGCCCTTCAGCATTGTCAAAAATCAGATAATGAATTATATTGTACAACTGAAAGGGTAATGAAGGCATTACATTCCTAAGGTCAATATTTTAATTGAGAATTTGTAAAATTTTTGTTGTGATAAATCAAATTTCAATTCTGTTTCCATAATTTCACTTACACTGCAGATGTCACCACTTGTGATTTAAGGCAATAATTTAGCTAATAAAAATTACATTGTGAAATCTGTAAGTTATCAGAAATAGATTCAAAATATAAAATATTTTAAAAGGTTTTGTGGATTTACATATACCCTTCCTAGGGTTCACCTTGCTTCTTATCTTCTCTAGGATCATGAACTATAGGCTCACTATCCTTTGCTTTACAACTAGTATCCACTAGTATCCATTTATGAGTGAGTATATGCCATATTCATCCCTTTGAGTCTGGGTTAACACACTCAGGATGGCATTTTCTAGTTCCTTCCATTTGCATGCAAATTTCAAGGTGTCTTTTTTTATTTTTCTGCTGAGTAGTACTCTAATGTGCAAATGTGCCACATTTTCTTTATCCATTTTTTAGTTGAGGTGCATCTAGGTTGTTTCCAGGGTTCTGGCTATTACAAATAATGCTGCTATGAACATAGCTGAACATATGTCTTTGTAGTATGATTAAGCATTTTTTGAGTATATGCCTAAGAGTGGTATTGCTGGATCCTGAGGTAGGTTGATTCCCAATTTTCTAAGTAACCACTATACTGATTTCCAAAGTGGTTGTACAAGTTTGTACAGCAATGTATGAGTGTTCCCCTTACTCTACATCCTCTCCAGCATAAGCTATCATTGGCAACCCTAAGAAAGGCATATGAAAATCTACCTGGAATGCCAAAGTGAACAGGATTACCTGACAGGGTTGGGAACTTGGATGTATGGAGATAAGAGAGGGTGGAAGGGGAGGAAGGGAGAAAGGGAGGGGTGAGAAGATCTTGAGGGAAGGGAATGGTCAGGATAAAAAAAGAGATGGAGATGGGAGATATCTTGATTGAGGGAGCCAGTATGGGATTAGTGAGAGGCCTGGCTTTGGAAAGGTTCCCAGGAATCCACAAGGATGACGCCAGCTAAGACCCTGAGCAACAGAGGAGAGGACGCCCGAACTGGCCTTGCCCTGTAGTCAGACTGATGAATATCTTAAATATCACCATAAAACCTTCATCCAGTGAATAATGGAAGCAGAGGCAGAAGAGTGGGAGAAATGAGAATATGAGAAAAGAGGTCAAGACCATGATGGGTACACCCACTGAAACAGTCTACCTCAGCTAATGGGAGCTTGTCAACACCAGATGGACTGGGAGGGAAAAAGCATGGGACCAAACTAGTTCCTCTGAATGTGGTTGACAGTTGCATGGCTGGGGCAAACTGGAGGGTCCCGGCAGTGGCACCAGGGTTTGTCCCTACTTCTTGTACTGACTTTTTGGGAACTTATTCTCTTTGGAAAAATACCTTGTTCAGCCTAAATATAGTGGTGGGGGCCATGGACCTTGGCCAAAGCAATGTGCCTTGCTGTTTCTGGGGTGTGGATGAGGGAGTGGGCTTGTGTGTGTGTGGGGGGGGTGGAAGTAGTAGGAGGAGGGGAAGGAGTGAGAACTTGGATTAGTATGTGTAACAAGGGGATGGTTTATTTCTTTTTTTGAGAAAAATAAAAAGAAAAAAAGGTTCTATTTGATTTATGACATGAATCTTTAAAGAGCACAACAAAAATTTCTTTCTTTCTACTTAAGATAGTTGTAGTTATGCATCTACATTTTTATATAAGTTCACTGTGTTTTCTGGGCATCAAAAATGAATATAGCCTTTCCTAAATCCAGCCTAACATCTAAGCAGTAGGCTTTAATAAAACTCCAGTTCAAGTAAAGGTATAGGAAAAGACACAAATCCAGTAGCAATTTGCTACTGGCTCTTAATGCTGAGCAATTATGGACACATTGTTTCCTTTTCATTTAAAAAAAAAAATTCAATCTTGCCTATTAAAAGGACCAAAGGCTGTTTTTTCTCTGTCTCTCCTGTAGGTGTGTGTGTGTGTGTGTGTGTGTGTGTGTGTGCGCATGCCTGAGCAGGGATGCCTTCAGATAAAAACACAAAACAAAGTGAGCAGCTGACCAGTAACTGTGAAAACACAGAGACGTAAGGACATGATTAAAAATATACTTCAGTCACATGCTATACTTCAGTGTGAAATAGCACTATTAGGAGAAGGAAGAGTGATTTAGCTGAAGGAAACGAAATTCTTTTCTTTCTTTTTCTTTTTGCTATCACTTTTCTGGTGGAAATCACCATTGGGAATATTTCTTGTAATCTATATAACTCACATATAGATCACATGATTTATCATCTATGTCCCAGATCTTTCAGAGTTCTTCCGGGACTATTGCTTAAGAAGTTTGAAGCTGGGACAAGATTCTTAAGCAATATCTCCTCTTCTTCAAGGTGATTTGACAATTAATGATCTGGGTCATGACTGGTATAAATTTGCATACTGGACTCCTTCCGTGGTTCAATTTAATATTTCAAAACAAAGCCTCTTCTCTAGAAAGTTCAATTTTATTATCATTTACAAAACAATTCTCCTTCTGTCTACCTCTGAGCCTCTCCCCTACATTCTCAGTCTATTCAAACAAAAGCCATTTCTCAAGACCCAGTTCATTTCCTTTCTTCAATAAACCTGATATCAGTACTCAAGTCCAGGCTTGCTTCCTATTGAGAGCATCTTTTGCAGTCTTAAGTGTTAAACTATTAAAACTTGGAGAAAATGATAAATATTATTAATACTTTGAAACAAGGTGAAATTTATCAGTATAAAGGAAAAGAAGCAACTTTTCTGCTCACCTGCTTTTTTGTTCCCTCTCCTTCCCTCAAGAGAAACACAATTCTCAGTTTTACTGATTGTCTGCTCTGTGCAAGCCTGCTTCACATAAGTGAGTTCTTCCTCGGTGCACAGTATAACACAGAAGTAGTTAAGAATTGGTGCTATGCCGGGCGGTGGTGGCGCACGCCTTTAATCCCAGCACTCGGGAGGCAGAGGCAGGCGGATCTTTGTGAGTTCGAGACCAGCCTGGTCTACAAGAGCTAGTTCCAGGACAGGCTCCAAAACCACAGAGAAACCCTTTCTCGAAAAACCAAAAAAATAAAATAAAAAAAAAGAATTGGTGCTATGGAGGTAGTTCTCTCTCTGCTTTTATTAATTGGGGCCTTGGATGTTACTTAAAATCTCAGTTTCAGGTAGCTTATTGGTAGTGGGAAGAGCAATGATGTATTCCCATAACTGATATCAAGGCATTATCATATAAGACTCTGATACATTTAGCATGCATAGTACTTTTTAATAACTTAATCACTGTTACCTTTTATATTAAAAATTAGTATTTTTTTTAACCATTTGCCATATAATAAAAAAATCTTCTGTTAAGAGTTTTAGAGTGGGTTTCTAGAACCATGCATCATGGGAATCCAACCAATGTTTAGTGAATTGAGAGGAAAAAGAAATGAAATAAGAACATGCACTGTCTATGATCAGGCAAGATAACACACAGAGCTCATCTCATGTGGAAGGTAACATTGTCCTATGTGTTATTATAAACAACAAAGCATCATCATCAGCCTCATCACAGAAAAATACCTTGGAAAGGTTAGGAAATTTAGTTAATGTTATAGAACTTGCATGTGACAGAACTTTGGTTTATTTTCAGAGATTTTAACTCACTTCAAATTTTGTGTTCTATGTCAAGTTGCTCTGTTTTGTTGAAGTAATTGGAATGACACCTCAAGAATGTAATGGTGACTTTTAAATAGAATTGTAGACTGCAGATTTAATATTTTTATCCTAAAAGTACTCTGTAAAGTTTTGATTTCTTACTTTTTATTATTGTGGTTCAGATACCTATATAATATAAAATTTACCATCTTAAATGTTCAAGATGGCAGAGTTGTGTTTATTTGTGTCTGTGTGTGTGTGTGTGTGTGTGTGTGTGTGTGTGTGTGTAGATGCTTCTGTATGTCATGATGCACAAGAACTCATATCTTTTTTTTCATCTGGAGTACCATGTTTTGTACCCATTGAAGTCCCTTCCTTAACTCCTCTCTCTGGTTTCTAGCAACCAAAATTCTACTTTCTAGAACCTGACTACCTCATATAGACAGAATCACACAGTTCTGGTCTTTTTGTGATGACTTATTTTGCTGAATATAGTATTTTAAAGCTTCCTCTTTGTATCATGCAACAAGATTTTATTCCCCTTTTAATGATTAAAAATATTTTATTGCATGTATGTATATATACTGCATTTTCTTCATCCATTCATTCATCTATGGCTATTTAGGTTGCTTCCACCTGTTGGCTATAATAAGTAATATTGTAACTATCTGTATGCCAATATCTGTTCAAGATATTTAAAAAAAATTATTTTGGCTATATTTGAAAATTATATTAGTGGGTTATTATATTTCAACTCTGAGGAATATTCATCATTTCTCAATGGCTACTGCATTCCTTATATTTCTACTACCATTGCTCAAGTTTCCAATCCTTCATATCTTTGGCAATGTTTATTGTTTTGTGCACTATTCAAAATGAAGGCAATCCTAATGAGTGTGAGATAATGTTTCATTATTTTTTGATTTTCATTTCTTGAATGATTAATGACTCAATAATATTTAATGCCCCAATTATTATTTGCATATTATAATTGATAGGAAATATCTACCCAAGTTGTTTTTGTGATTGAGTTGTGAGCCTCTTATATTGTCTATATGTTAACTCCTTATTAGATAAATGGTTTGAAAATATTACTTCATATTTTTTAGATTTCCTTTACATCTGTTGTTTCATTTCTTATACAGAAAATTTACAGTTTGATGATTTAGTTTAGCTTTTTTTTAAATCTTTGCTTTTGGTATCATATCCAAAAAATAATTGCCTAAACCAGTGATGAGAAAATTGTCTTCTATGATTCATCTAAAAGTTTTATAATTTCCATCATAAATTAGGACCTCTAGTGTATCTTGGGTTCACTGTTTATATACTCTTGGATTTCTTTTTTTTCCACATAGATACACTTTGTTGAATAGATAACCTTTCCCATAACATCTAGTCTTGACATTCACACTGAGGATGTGTTTGGCCATAGATTTTACATTCTTTATCATCAGGTTTCATTTGGGCAACGTGTCTGTCTTTATATTGGTCCCATTCTGTTTTAACTGATGTTGCTCCATAATGTGACTCTGTGAAGTAGAGAGAAGCCTCCAGAAGTTTTTGTCTACAAAATTATTTTTATATTATGTACTTTGATATTCTATACAAAGTTTATACAAAAATTGTATTTACTCTATTCATACAAAAATCCCTTGGTATTTTGGTCAGAGATTATATTGAGACTGTAAATTTCTTGGGCATTATAGATATTTCAGCAGCACTGAAATAACCTCTGATTCTTAGGCATAGGATGGCTTTCCATATTTACAGTTTAAAAATGTCTTTAGAAGTGTTTTATGGTTTTCTGTGTAGAAGTCTGTTGCCTTTTTAGATATGCTTATTCCAGTGTATTTTACTTTTTATGATGCTGTTGTGAGATTTTTTTAAATTTCAGCTTCAAATTGTTATTGTTGTTAAAATTTTTGTATGCAAAATTTATATCACACTATTTTGCTAAATTCAAGAATAAGGTTTTTAATAGACTATTTTAGGTCTCATGCATATATGATCATTTTACTTGTGAAAAGATACTATGTCATGTCTTCCTTTCTGTTTTGCTTAGTAAAATTAATAAGAATTAGTATTTCATGCATTAAACACTATCTCTGGGAAATGAATTTCTACCTTGTTCATTTTTTTAGCTGAATTTTGTCATATTCTGATATATGATACTCTTCCTTAGCATTATTTATCACATTGATTAAGATTTGTGTTGACAACCCTTGATTTCAAGCTCTACTACAGAGCTACAGTACTAAAAATAGCCTGGTATTGGCATAAGAATAGACAGGAGGACCAATGGAACCAAATAGAAGACCCGGATATCAATCCACACATTTTTGAACACCTGATTTTTGATAAAGAAGCAAAAAATATCAAATGGAAAAAAGAAAGCATATTTAATAAGTGGGGCTGGCATAACTGCCAGAAGAATGAAATAGACCCATATCTATCACCATGCACAAAACTCAAGTCCAAATGGATCAAAGACCTCAACATAAAGCCAGGCACACTGTACCTTATAGAAGAGAAAGTGGGAAGTACACCTGAACACATTGGCATAGGGAACCACTTCTTAAATATAACCCCAGCAGCACAGAGGAATCGAAAATGGCTGAAAGACACTTAAATGGTCAACATCCTTAGTCATCAGAGAAATGCAAATCAAAACAACTCTGAGATTCTTACACCTGTAAGAATGACTTCTTGAAGTTTGCAGGCAAATGGATGGAAATAGAGAACACGATCCTGAGTGAGGTAAGCCAGACCCAAAAAGAGGAACATGGGATGTACTCACTCATATTTGGTTTCTAGACATAAACAAAGGACACTGAGCCTCTAATACGTGATCTTAGAGAAGCTAAATAAGAAGGAGAACCCAAAGAAAAACATAAAGGCATCCTCCTGAATATCAACCTTCATCAGGCGATGAAAGGAGACAGAGACAGAGACAGAGACCCACATTGGAGCACCGGACAGTAATCTCAAGGTCCAAATCAGGAGACGAAGGAGAGTGAGCACGAGCAAGGAACTCAGGAACGCGAGGGGTGCACCCACACACGGAGACAATGGGGATTTTCTACCAGGAACTCACCAAGGCCAGCTGACCTGGGTTTGAAAAAGCCTGGGATAAAACCGTCTTGGGGAAAAAACATAGAGACAATGAGGACTACTGAGATCTCAAGAACAAAGGCAATGGGTTTTTGATCCTACTGCACGTATTGGCTTTGTGGGAGCCTAGGCAGTTTGGATGCTCACCTTACTGGACCTGGATGGAGGTGGGTGGTCCATGGACTTCCCACAGGGCAGGGAACCCTGATAGCTCTTTGGGCTGACGAGGGAGGGGGACTTGACTGGGGGGAGGGGGAGGGAAATGGGAGGCTGCGGTGGGGAAAAGACAGAAATCTTAAATAAATAAATAAATTTAAAAAAAAAAAAGAATGGCCAAGATCAAAAACACTGTTGGCAACTTATGCTGGAGAGGTTGTGGGGAAAAGGGAACACTTTTGCATTGCTGGTGGGAATGCAAGCTGGTACAACCCCTTTGGATGTCAGTGTGGCGATTTCTCAGAAAACTAGGAACAACTTCTTCAAGACATAGCAATACCACTTTTGGGCATATATCCAAAGGATGCTCAATCATGCCTCAAGGGCATGTGCTCAACTATGTTCATAGCAGCTTTGTTTGTCATAGCCAGAGCCTGGAAACAACCTAAATGTCCCTTAACCACAGAATGGATAAGGAAAATGTGGTACATTTACACAATGGAGTACTACACAGCAAAAAAAAAAAAAAGACATCTTGTATTTTGCAGGAAAATGGATGGAGCTAGAAAACATCATTTTGAGTGAGGTAACCCAGACACAGAAAGACAATTATCACATGTACTCATTCATAGGTAGTTTTTAAACATAAAGCAAAGAAAGACAGCCTACAAACCACAATCCCAAAGAACTTAGACAACAATGTGGACACTAAGAGAGACTTACATAGATCTAATCTACATGGTAATTAGAGAGTAGAAAAAGACAAGATCTCCTGAGTAAATTGGGAGCATGGGGACCTTGGGGGAAGACTGAAAGGGGCAGAGGAGAGACAGGGAGGGGAGCAGAGAAAAATGTAGAGCTCAATAAATAAAAAAAACCTCAAGACACAGCAAGGGGCTAAAAAAAAGATTTGTGTTGAATCATCTTTGTATTCTAGGAAGAAAGCCAACTTGTGATGGTATATAATAATTTTAATACACTGGTAAATACAGCTTGCTAGTATTTTGTTTAGATTTTTTTGCATCAATATTTGTGATGATTAATTTTTATGTTGTCAACTTGATAGGATAAAAGATGCTCACATATCTGGTAAAATACTATGTCTCAGTATTTCTGTGAGATTGAATATGGAATAGATGAACATTTGAATTGAGAGACTGACTATAGTAAATTGCTTTATTCAATGCAGGTGGACAAAATCAAAAAACCAAAAAAAAAAAGACAAAATCCATTCATGACTGAATGAAACAAAATGATAGAGGAAGTAGAAATTGCTTCCTGTTTGATTTGAGTCATTCATATTTTCATTAGGTTTCAGTGTTTCTGGTTCTCAGACCTTTACAGAAAACATCTTTCATCACCATCTCCCTTCAAGTTTCTCAACCCTGTAGATTCAGACTGAATTTTACTATGGGATTCTTTAGCTCTCCAGTTTGTAGATTATGGAATTCCTTGTCTCTGACTTTTATAATCATGACAATAATTCTTTGGAGTATCTGAATTCAATATTCGTTAGAGATATTGGTCTACCATAAAATTTCTTACAGCATCTTGGTAACTATCAGGATAATGATTGCATCATAAAATGGCTTTTTAGTATTTCTTCCCCTCCAACATAAGTTGGAGAATTATTCTTTGCTTATATGTGCTAATGTATACACATGTTCATGTGCATGAATGTACGTGAACGTGTGTGAAGGCCAGAAGACAACCTCAGATGTGATTTCTTAGATGATGACCATTTTCCTTTTGGTGGTAGGGTCTCTCACTGGGTTAGAACTTGCCAAGTAGGTTAGGCTGGTTGACAGAGCGTCTGAGAGGTCTGCCTGCCTCTACCTCCAAGGATTGGGATTGTAAGTGTATGTTATCACATCTGAATTTTTAAAATATGGTTTGTGGGGAAAGAGCCCAGGTCCTTGTACTTGCAAGGACCTTTCTTTCTAATCTGGGGCTGAGCTTTCTCTCTAGTCTCACTAATGTGTTTTATGTTGACAACTCAAGAGAACTGTCCAGCAAAGCTATCTAGAGGGGTTTCAGTTCGTTTCTTTTTGTGGCTTCATTTTTATTACTCTAATATTTTAACTAGGAGTAAGTGTGGTAATAGCTTTTTCTGAAAATAAGCCAGGGATAGTGGAGTATTCCTTTAATACGTCAGCTTGAAAAGTGGAGGAAAAAGGACCTTTGTGAAATGGATGTCTTCCTGGTCTATATAGAGAGTTTCAGGATAGCTAGAACTACCTAGTGAGACCCTCTCTCAAAAATACCCAAGCCAGCCGGGCAATGGTGGCGCACGCCTTTAATCCCAGCACTAGGGAGGCAGAGGCAGGAGGATCTCTGTGAGTTCGAGACCAGCCTGGTCTACAGAGCTAGTTCCAGGACAGGCTCCAAAACCACAGAGAAACCCTGTCTCGAAAAACCAAAAAAAAAAAAAATACCCAAGCCAAACCAAACCAAACCAAACTACCACCACCACCAACAAAACATTTGCCTTTGAAGAGACTCAAATTTTGCCAGACTTTGCAACCAAGTTAATAATATGCTTTGCGATCAATTGAGGTTACATACTGAATCTGCTATTTTACTGTGTACTCAGACTGTTTAAATTTTACTTGCCTTTAAAGAAAACAATGTGGCAGGCCTAGTGGCACACACCTTTAATCCTTGCAATTGGGAGTTAGAGACAGGGGGGATCTCTGTGAGTTCAAACCAGACTGGTCTACATAGTGAGTCTCAGGACAGCAAGCACCACATAAAAGAGTCCTGACTCAAAAAAAAAAAAAACAAAAGCAAATGAATAAATAAATAGAGAGAGAGAGAGGAAAAAGAAGAAGAAGAAGAAGAAGAAGAAGTAGTAGTAGTAGTAGTAGTAGTAGTAGTAGTAGTAGTAGTAGTAGTAGAAGAAGAAGAAGAAGAAGAAGAAGAAGAAGAAGAAGAAGAAGAAGAAGAAGAAGAAAGAAAAGAAAGAAAAAGAAAAAAGATTACAGTCTGTATGATGTTACTTACATGCATGTTTCATAGGCCAACCTTTGGTACTAGTCATCCAACCTGTGTGTTATTTGGGTACAACTATTCCTCCCACTCTCAGCATTCTTTGGGGCCCATGGTCCTTCTCATGTCCACTTCAGTGTATCATTTGTGGTTGTCCTTAGGATTCAGGTTGTAATCTTAAGTTATGTACCCTTGACCTAAAAGAATGTGCGTGCGTGTGTGTGTGTGTGTGTGTGTGTGTGTGTTTGCTTAAAGCAGTCAATAGGTTGTAAGCAACCTTAAAGAAAATAAGTATCTCATAAATGTTGGACAAGGTTGATAACATTAGTGTGTGGTTTTGAGTGCTGTTCTGGGGATCAGAAAGTGACTTCTTCCCTTGAAAATCTTTGTTAAACATTTCTATTAAAAAATTCCTGGTTTGTTTCTTCTACAACACTTTCTGTGCTGCCCAACAAGAACAAAACTCTTTGTTCGGCACAGGCCATGAAAGGATAGTACAGGGATAGACACAGATAAGACCCAAACAAAAGATGACAGACAGGCTACACACCTCAAACTATAGTCACATGGAAGATACAGGAAAAGAAATGGAGAATTCACATTTTAGCTCGCCCTTTGTGTAAACTACTCCACATTTACACATTGGAGTATTGTTCACCAGTAAAAACAATGCATCTCGAGATCTGCATGCAAATGGATGGAACTAGAAAAAAAAAAACATCCTGAGTGAGGTAACCCAGACCCAGAAAGATAACCATGGTATGTATTCACTCATAAGTGAATACTAAGCTGTAAAGCAAAGGATATTGAGCCTATAGTTCATGATCCTAAAGAAGCTAAGTAACATGTTGAACCCTAAGAAAAATATACATAGATCCACCTGGAAAGGGAAAATAGACAAGATCACCTGATAAAATTGGGAGCATGGGGGTAGGGAAAGTAGGGAGGGTAAAATGGGAGGACAAGGGGAGAAGGGAAGTGGGGAGGAGAACTTGAAGGAACCGGGTAGTAGAGATGGAGGAAGAACAGAGATGAGTGCAAGGAAAGAGATATTTTGGTTGAGGGAACCATTATGGGGCTAGCAAGAAACCTGGCACTAGAGAAGTTCTTAGGAATCCACAGGAATCACCCTAGTTAAGACCCTGGGCAATAGAGGTGAGGGTGCCCAAACTAGCCTTGCCCTGCAGTCAGACTGATGAATATCTTAAATTTTACCATAGAACTGTAATCCAGCAACTGATGGAAACAGGGGCAGAGACCCACATTAGAGCACCAGACTGAGCTCCCAAAGTCCAGTTGAAAAGTGGGAGAAATGAGAATATGAGCAAAGAGGTGAAGACCATGATGGGCACACCCACTGAAACAGTTTACCTGATCTAATGGGAGCTCACCAACTCCAGATGGATAGAGAAATAGGTCCAAACTAGTCCCTCTGAATATGGGTGACAGTTGTATGGCTGTGGCAGATTGTGGGGCCACTGACAGTAGCACCAAGACTTATTCCTATTGCTTATACTGGCTTTTTTGGAACCTATTTTCTTTGGATGGATATCTTGCTCAACCTAGATATAATAGGGAGGGCCTTGGACTTTCCCCCAAAGCAATGTGCCTTACCCTCTCTGAGGAGTGGATGGGGGTGTGGTGGGGGTGTAAGTGGAAGGTATAAGAGGAGGGAGGGAGTGGAAACTGGGATTGGTATGTAAAATAAAGAACGATAGCTTGTTTTCTTTTTTAAAAATAATAAGAAATAAAAGATAAACATGTATTTAATCAAAAAAGAAAGTACCAATGATAAGATCTTTGTTTTTAATTTATAGACACAGGCATAGTAGACAACAGTATTTTTCTTTCCTTCTTTGGTAAGATGACTTTGCAGTTTCATTTTACATTGTGATAAGTCTACAATTTATATATGGATTATATTCAGAAATGTCAACCATTTTGAGATAGTTTAGCTGAGGAAAATTTACCTAAGAAAACAGAGTATAAACAAAAATACAAACTGCCCAACTAAAACAATAATACAAGACCTATTGTCTGCTCTTGCTTTAGGAGCTTTTACACTAAGTATTCTTAGTTTATGAAAAGGTTTTTGAAACTTCTTTAGAACACCTGATTACTGACTAAAATGAAAGAAAAATTTGGGATTAAGAAAGCTAGAATAGGAAAGTAGAAATGGAAATAAATCTCTTGATTTTACTTTATTTTTTTTTTCTTTTGTTTTTTTGGTTTTTCGAGACAGGGTTTCTCTGTGGTTTTGGAGCCTGTCCTGGCACTAGCTCTTGTAGACCAGGCTGGTCTCGAACTCACAGAGATCTGCCTGCCTCTGCCTCCCAAGTGCTGGGATTAAAGGTGTGCGCCACCACCGCCCGGCCTTGATTTTACTTTAAAATACAAAAAGATTCCATGTGACTTGATGTCAGAATTTTTAAAAAGTTCACAAATAAACTGGAAGAATTCTTAAACCCACTTCTATTCCCCCACCCCCCCACCCCTGAGACAGGGTTTCTCTGTGTAACAGTCCTAGCTGTTCTGGAACTAGGTCTGTAGACCAGGTTGGCCTCGAACTCACAGAGGTCTGCCTGCCTCTGCCTCCTGAGTACTCCACTTAAAGGCAGGTGCCACCACTGTCCAGCTAACTCACTTCTTTCTCCAGAGTTTGACACAGTCTATGTTTGTTGCACCTCACTTAAATAGCAAAAAGGGTAACCCTGACATCCAATGTCGCCTGTGCACTTGTGTATTCTAGACATATCCTTACACATGTTAACTGATAAAGTAAATTAAAAATTATGGCCTTGTTTTTAATGTAGACAAGAAAATTATAAACTCCCTTAAAATTTCCACTTTAAATGATAATAAAGACATGTTACCAAAAATATTATTAATATGAAATTGTACCATTCAGATTAATTATTATGATGTGCAGTTCTTAACAAGATTATATGTAATAAATTAGAACATTTTGAAGTTATCGTAAATATCTACTGTATATTTTTCCTAAGTAGTTTTGAAAAATTACATCTTTAAGGACCACATTTCTATTGAAAATTAAATATTCATATTCTTCCTATTATTGTCCTTTTGGAGTTCTGGTTTGGAATCTGTTGGCTTTCTGATGAGGCATCAACATAGGACATTGCTTAAATATTCATAATTTCAATTCTTGGATGAGAACACACAGAGTGAAGTATTTACTTCCAACCCCCACCCTGTGCTTTGTTGAGGACCAGATATGGGATTTGAATTTGGACTGGGTTTATCTCAGGCGCAAACCCAGCATCTGTGTGTATTTATCAGGACATGGCCGAGGTGGGTGGAATTAAAGCTCAGCGGTGCTTGCCTGTGTAAAGATGTGAGGGGGGGGGGCAGAACTCCAGGCAGGGACACCAACCTGTTCCTGGGAAACACAGCTTTTGCTACACTTTAGATGTCACCTCTTCAGCATGCTGAACCACAAGCCATATGCCGGGCTGTTCTAGGCTGTTCCCTGTGCACAAAGATGACAAATTCCTTTTCTAGGATGCTTACAGTCTTTTTTTTTTTCTTAAATAGGCTTTGATTGTATGATAATAAAAAATTTAACTTGGTACATACTAAGTGCCTTAGTATGGACAAAGCATGAAGTAGTACTTAAAGATGAAAGAAGTCTCTCCCAACTTGCTGCCAAACCAATGAGAACTGTTATACAGGGTGAACTTAAGATACTTAGCTACAGGGCCAACAAGATGGAAAAGCATTTAAAAGCCCTTCCTGTGCAAGCCTTGGGATGGGAGCTCAGTCTCCAGGATGCACACAGAGGTGCTGAAAGAAGACAGTTCTTCAAAGCTGTTCTCTGCTAGCCACAGATGTGATGTAACATGTGCATGCATCCATGTGTGTGCACAGGCTTGCTCATGTGTATTCCCATAAGCATGTGCATGACTGCACATGCACACACATACTGATAACCAGTTTTTAAAAAGGAAAAAGATACAAGTTATAGCAGACTTTAAAGTCGGTATAAACTTAGCTTCATGTGAAGTAGATATCTCAATGGAATGCATTCCTAACAAAATTTATACAGTATTCTTGAGATATTATTTGGAGTACATATAATTAACAGGTGCATATGAAATAAATAGAAATAGCAGTATAGCATGAAAGAGACTTATAAAATTAATTGTGTATTTAAAGGTATTTTTGGAGATTTTATTTTTGTCTCATATTGCTTTTTTTAAATCTTACTGGTCATTGGCTTATATATTATGGTTTTTCATTTTTGATTTTGTGTTTTTATGAGTAGTGCATGTGTGTGTGTGCACACACATGGTATATATTTCTCATGTTCTTTATGCTTTTTTAAATTTGTTAGTTTTGTTTTATTCTTTTCTGATTTTCTTTATTATTTTTTTAAGAGAGGGAAAAAGGCATGGACTTGGAAGGGTGGGGAGGTGGGGAGGACCAGGGAGAAGATGTAGGAGAGGAAGCTATGATCAGAATATATTGTATGAAAATAACTTTACTTTCAATAAATAAAATAAACCTGTAGGAGAAATATTGCCAAAACCAAGGGAGTGTTTTCTTCCTTTAATTTGTAACATTAGTGACTCCTTAAGATTTTGGTTGCAAACAACCAATCAGTGTCACGTGGCTGTAAAGGAGAAGTTCTGTGGTTGTACTGCAGAAGTAGCTTTCTGCTGTCAGTATCTCGTTCATATTGGTGTCTGGGAAGTGACATTCTGCAGACTAAGAAACCATCTGTCCTGATTGGCCTGTCTCCAGAAGTCTGATTCAAGCTAATTTAGTAGTGAGTAGCATCCTTTTAGACTGATTGACCATTTAGTCAAGACTAATGTGCTACCGTGATGAGCAGCAGGAATAAACTCTTGTGCCAAAATTTCTTGAACTCAATGAAAGAAATTCATTGTTGAAGAAAGAAGTTCACAAAAATCTATTTTGTAACTGCTTGTTTCAGAACTGTGATTTCTGCAGTCCAGGCAAAGGAACTAGATACAGTTAGCTATCAAGTTTAGTTTTCAGCAAAAAAGAAGGCTATGAATTAAGGCTGCAAAAAAAAAATCACCATGGAGAAAAACATAAGATGTCTGTATTTTTCAGAGAAAAATTAACTATGGAAATAATTACAGATACTTGCAAGAACTAAACCACATCTACTAATATGATAATATGATTTGGCTTTTGAAGGTGTATGTAGAAATAGCCAATAAAGATCTCATGGGGGAACATGGCTCACGAATGAATGTTTGAGAAACAATTACACACCATCAGTTGTTATTATTATTATTAATATTAATTTTCTTTCTGCATGAGATAAGCCACATAGTGAATTGATATGATAGAAAGATAAGCTGATGAGGCAGAAAATCACTGGTCATACCACTAGCTTTCTGATTGAGACTGATGTTTTTATTGACCCCCTTAGGCATGTAATTATTTTTCCTGTTATTTTATTTCACAACATTAGTCTACTAAATAAATTTATTTGGATAATAAGAATAGTAGTGATATTATCACTAGAATTGGAATAGCAATCAAGTTCATCTTAACAAATCTACCATATGTTTGATTTCGTCAAGGTATGAGCGACCCTGATTAAATTAAGTTGCAGCTCAATGATCCCTGCCTTATTTCAGTAGAGTAACACCTCTTTTCCAATAACATATTTGTGTCTTACATCTTATGACATATGAGATTTGCATAAGAAATAAGGCATTTGTATAAGGTACAAACCTTTGAGACAGGATGATTATCATAGGTTACTTACATAGGTCCAGATTTATCAAATGGAGAGTTTTGTTGTCATGGTTTAGTTGTAAAGATGACACAGGAAAAGGAGGGGAAGAAAGTCAAGTGTGGGAAGGATACTGCCTGCTGTTGCCTTGTTGTTGCAGGAAGAAGTACAGAAAGCAAAAATGTGAGTGGCTTTTGGAATGTGGAGAAGGCCGGGAGATGGAAACATGGCCACTTTTAAAGGCTTCAGATGGATAACAGATCCAAACACCACTAATTCTGCTTACTGAACCCTAAACTGCTGAGATCTTTGCAGTAGCAGCTGAAGACTCTAACACAAAGTATCTCCCATATATAGTCCAAAAAGACAAAATATATTGTTTCCAGAGTTAAATGTTCTTTAAAAATATTTATCTTTATTTTATGTGTGTTTGTCTGCATGTAATATGTGTATAGCACGCATGCTTGGTGCCTCTAGAGATCAGAAGATAATGCTAGGTCACCTAGGACTGGGATAACAGATGGTTGTTAGCTGCCATGTGGTTGTTGGGAGCCATCTCTCCACTTCCAAAAATTTTATTTTCTGACTATATCCTTTACCCTGGCCTTTTTTTATAATGATCCTGAGTTAAATTCCTAGCACTGAATGCTGATTGCCTGCCATCCGCCTGTGGCCCCATGGGATCCAATATCCTCTTCTGGTATACATACATGCCGGGAAAAAAAAAAACAGCCATATACATAAAATATATAAGTAAGCAAATTTTTAAAAATTATCTTATTTTATGTGTTTGTCTTTTTTCTGTCTGTTGGTTTCTCTCTCTCTCTCTCTCTCTGTATAACTGTAGATGCGGGCGGGCAATGGTGGCGGGCAATGGTGGCGTTCGGAAGAGCATCAGAACCACTGAAACTGCAGTTACAAGTGGCTGTGAGCCATCAAACATGGGTTCTGGGAACTGGACTCATGTCCCTTGGAAGGGCAGCAAGTGCTCTTAACTGTTGAACCATCTCTTCAGCCCCAGAAGGATAGTTTTTCTTGAGCGATCCACTAAAGATGCTGAGTCACCACTTTATAGGTAGATTATGAATTCTATACTAGGCTTTGAGGATACCATCTGGAAGTCACTGGCAAGTAAGGCAATGCTTGGCCTGCGAGGAAACCCTGAGTGACAAACTTCAGGAACAATGGAGTGGAGGAAGAGCATCTGACAAAGCTTGGGATGCACAGAGTCAGGGTTTACAGCAAATTCTGTAGGACACTCAACTCCAGAATTCCGCACCAAATTCATACTTTGTTTAGCATTCTGGAAGGCTTACTATTATAATGAAAAACAAAACAAAACAAAACAACAACAACAAAAAACCAGCATTGGGGTTATACTTTCTTTTAGAGAGCAGCTATTATATGTAATAATTTATTTTTCTTATTTTTGATAACTTTTAAAACCATACTTATCCTATCCACCGTAGTCAGCATTTATAAGAATTAGAGTTACTTAGTCATTTGTATCCATTCTTTTCTATAACCACAAAACTTTTCCTGGGCTTTTCTCCCTTTACTGGAAAACATTTTAATTTGGCACTATGTCATGTTTATTTTTAAACTGATAATTTACAATTTTCTCCTCTTGTCTCCAGTGTGACTAATAATAATTGTTCTATTCAAGAAATAAAAGTTAGCATGGGGGAAATAATAGCTTCATTTCATAAAATAGTTCCCAATAGGGCAATATTGTGAAAAATAGGGTAAGCCATAGAATGTTAATGAGTGTAGAGAGACAGAGGATAACCCAGACTGTATCTCTACCAGAATTCATGGAAACTGGCACAGTAGCACCAGGACTTTGTTCTGAGACCTTTGCAGGGTATACACTGTTGTGAAGACATACAGACTTAATTCCACAAGAGCAGTTTATGGGGTTTCCATTCTATACTTGGGGGGATGGAGGCTGAATCTATTTCTACCATATAACACTTGTCTAAATACAAGTATTTATTTTTCACAAATTTAGGGAAAAAGTGGCAAGTTGCATATTGTTAATATTTATTTTCAAAAATGTGTCTTTTGGTTCAATATTAGCAATTGATTTGAGATTTGTCTTTTCAGCACCTGAAGAAATTATTTTCTGAAAGCAGTTTTGCATGTCCCAAATATAAATCTGAGTTATACAGACCCCAATTAATCATAGGCTGTTTCCAGTTTTAAATCATGCTCAAATATACTTCTCAATTTCTCCTTTTTAAAGTAGACGAAATTTGCTTTAATAGCAGTTGTAGGTTTCTAATAAAATTGAATACTAAGTACAGAAACATCCTTTGTATATGTGATATCCCCATTCCTAATTTTAAAAATGATACTGTGTTTTGATTCTGATTGCACAATTGGATGAAAAAGATGGCTTTGGAAATATGGGAGCCTAATCTACTCAGTCTGCTTCCACTCTGACTATCAAAACAGATTCACTCTCTTTTCGGGATCTCGGACTTTGACGGTGTATAGTGGGTCACTTGCTTCTTCTGGAGGAAGTCTTGGGTGTTTATGGAGCAAAGATCTTATCAGAGGGATTCTAGGAAGTACTTGATTCATCAGTGCCCCCCCCCAAAAAAAGAATGATGTTTATGGAAAGAAATAATATGACCTCCAAGTTTTTGCTTACTCAGAGAGCCATAATGTGGGACTCTCCTATGAATGCTGTGAACATTATTGGTTAATAAAGGAATTGCTTTGGGCCTATAACAGAGCTATAGGGGAACAGAGCTAGGCAGGGAAAACTAAACTGAATGCTGGGAGAAAGAACGGTGGAGTCAGAGAGAAGCCATGTAGCCCCTGCCAGAGACAGATGCTGAGAATTTTACCTGGTAAGCCACAGTCCTGTGGCAATACACAGAATAATGAAAATAGGGTAAATCAAGATGTAAGAGTTAGCCAATAAGAAGCTAGAGCTAATAGGCCAAGTAGTGATTTAAATAATTTACTTTCTGTGTGATTATTTCGGGGCTAAGCAGCTGGGAACCAACAAGCGGCCTGTGGCTTACCAGGTAGTAAAAAACAAGGACTTCTTGAAGTTTGCAGGCAAATGGATGGAAATAGAAAACACTATCCTTAGTGAGGTAAGCCAGACCCAAAAAGAGGAACATGGGATGTACTCACTCATATTTGGTTTCTAGCCATAAATAAAGGGCATTGAGCCTATAATTCGTGATCTTAGAGAAGCTAAATAAGAAGGAGAACCCAAAGAAAAACATATACGCATCCTCCTGAATATTGACCTTCATCAGGCGATGAAAGGAGACAGAGACCCACATTGGAGCACCGGACTTAAATCTCAAGGTCCAAATCAGGAGCAGAAGGAGAGAGAGCACAAGCAAGGAACTCAGGACCGCGAGGGGTACACCCACAAACTAAGACAATGGGGATGTTCTATTGGGAACTCACCAAGGCCAGCTGGCCTGGGTCTGAAAAAGCATGGGATAAAACCAGATTCGCTGAACATATCGGACAATGAGGACTGCTGAGAAGTCAAGAACAATGGCACTGGGTTTTGATCCTACTCTACGTACTGGCTTTGTGGGAGCCTAGGCAGTTTGGATGCTCACTTGACCTGGAAGGAGGTGGGTGGTCCTTGGACTTCCCACAGGGCAGGGAACCCTGACAGCTCTTTGGGCTGATAAGGGAGGGGGAGTTGATTGGGGGAAGGGGAGGGAAATGGGAGGCGGTGGCGGGGAGGAGGCAGAAATCTTTAATAAATAAATAAATTAATTAATTAAAAAAATAAAAAAAGAAACATAATCTAAAAATAAGTTTCTAGATGGGTTTTGGCTTTTTTAGCATCATCTTTCCTATTGTTAAATTTCAGAGGCCAAGTCACTGTCTTTTCACTGTGAATAGTTCAGTTTCCTCCTTCCCAGAGACTGGCCTTTTGCTCCAGGGCTTCTTGTTGGGGAACACTTCCTGGGTTGATGAACCTTGTAGATCCTACGATGCCCAGGTGCTGATTTTTTGTGTTCTCTGATGGAGAAGAAGTTTTTTCTCTTGGCATTGGTAAACTATAATTCAAAGGGAACCATGGGTATAATTTGATGGGGGATGCCAAGAAAGGCCGAGTCCCTGCTGCGATGTGGTGGGAGATGTTATGAAAGCCTGACTTTCTGGGAATTGCATTATTTCTACAAAGATAATGAAGGTTTGATCATGCAGCTGAAGAAGCAGAGATAAAAGACTGACATTGTGTGAGATTCTGAAACCCCTTTAAAAATTGATTTATTTTTGACCATTTCCTAAGATATTCAATGTGCTGTGATTATATTCATACCTACTCCTCTCTCCTACCCTCTCCCTCACCCTCTGAACCTTCCTTTTTCCCAGGCACAGACTCTGAAACTCTTGACTTGTTCAGTTATCGATGTCAAATCTTTTTTCCTTCTTTCTTAAAACAAGACAGTTTGTCTGACTGTTTGAAATTTAACTAAAATGCTGTTGCTATTTAATACTACAGAAAGTGAATATTCAGTTATGGAATTGCTATATAATTGTGATTTATGCTAAGAAACCCATGTCATGCTGAATTCTTCATAAATATAATACACCTGGAAAATATTTTTTTTTATTATAAAAGAAATGTAGTCATCCATGCCTCTGATTTGGGATGACTTTCATGTACTGTTACATTGTAGTGATGCTGCATTAACAACTTGAGAGTTAAATTGGGCAAGGTGGTGAACGCCTTTAATCTCAGTAGCAGAGGCAGGTGGATCTCTATGAGTTTGGGTCAGCCTGGTTTACATAGTGAGTTCTAGAACAATCAGGGCTATGTAGAGAGACATTGTCTCAAAAAACACAAGTAACCAATAACCAACCAATGAGCCAACAAAATCTTAAAAGCTGGCATGATTGAATAATAAGTACAGAATTTGGGATAGGAAAGAGTAGATACTGAAGTACCACGGAGCCTGCATGGGACTGACCTAGGCCCTCTACATATATGTGACAGTTGTTCAGCTTAGTCTATTTGTGGGACTCTTAACAATGGGAGCATGGGCTGTCCCTAATATTTTGGCTAACTCTTGGGGTTCTATTCCTCATACTAGATTGCCTTGCCTATCTTTAATGCAAGGAGAGGTGCTTAGTCTTACTACAACTTGATATGCTATGTTCTGTTGATACCCATGGGAGGCCTGCCCCTTTCTGAGCAGAAACAGAGGAGGAGTGGATTGAAGGGTAGGGCAGAGGGGAGCAGGGACAGGGAATGGGAGAAGAGGGGTGAGGGGAAAGGGGCAACTGCAGTTAGGATGTAAAACAAGCACACAAACATAAAAAACAAAACCAAAATAAATAAAAGACTAAATGAGCTGGAAGGCATTATTTGTGCCATTTTTTTCCTGACACCTAGTTGTGGCCATTTGGCCTTTAGTTGTAGAAAGTATAGGGTAGAATTGATCCACGTAATCAAATTGTTTTCTCAGGGATGTATCTAGAAGGTCAGAGGATTCCTTCTGTACTGGTTGTCGTCTTCTTTGTGATAGGCGCATCGCCAAGAGAACTTGGAGTTACAATTTGGTAGAAGAGGTCGGCATCCTTCTAAATGACAGTCCTTAATAAGTTTCAAACAATTTAAACTTAAAATATTAAAGAATTCTGTTCGTTCACTTTTAAAAAATTGCTTCTATTTTATTTTACTTCTATTATATACAACAAATGGCAGAGTTTTGTAAATATAAAAAGCAAACCTCTTGAAGAAAATAAATTCTTCTCTAAATAATTGAGGTTGATTCAAGGTGCAGGAGAATCAAATCTTCTGGGATATCATTATTTACTAGGATCCACTATTATGTAACTCAAAAGGCAAAATGCAAATACAGAAAGCACATCCTCAAATTAAAAATAAGCACGGCTATCATATTATAGACTCACTGACCTTTATTTATCTCTAGAAACCAATTATGAGTGAGTACATCCCATGTTCATCCTTTTGGGTCTGGGTTACCTCACTCAGGATAGTGTTTTCTATTTCCATCCATTTGCATGCAAAATTCGCTAAGTCATTGTTTTTTACCGCTGAGTAGTATTCTAATGTGTATATATTCCACACTTTCTTCATCCATTCTTCCATTGAAGGGCATCTAGGTTGTTTCCAGGATCTGGCTATTACAAATAATGCTGCTATGAACATAGTTGAACAAATGTCCTTGTCATATGATCGGGCATCTCGTGGGTATATACCCAAGAGTGGCATTGCTGGGTCCATGGGTAGGTTGATCCCAAATTTCCTGAGAAACCGCCACACTGCTTTCCAAAGTGGTTGCACAAGTTTGCATTCCCACCAGCAATGGATGAGTGTACCCCTTTCTTCACAACCTCTCCAGCAAAGGACTATCATTGGTGTGTTTTATTTTCGCCAATCTGACAGGGGTAAGATGGTATCTTAAAGTTGTCTTGATTTGCATTTCCGTGATCACTAAGGAAGTTGAGCATGACCTTAGGTGTCTTTTGGCCATTTGAACTTCTTCTGTTGAGAGATCTCTATTCAGCTCAGTGCCCCATTTTATAATTGGGTTGATTAGCCTTTTACGGTCTAGTTTCTTGAGTTCTTTATATATTTTGGAGATCAGACCTTTGTCTGTTGTGGGGTTGGTGAAGATCTTTTCCCAGTCAGTGGGTTGCCTTTTTGTCTTAGTGACAGTGTCTTTTGCTTTACAGAAGCTTCTCAGTTTCAGTAGGTCCCATTTATTCAATGTTGCCCTTAATGACTGTGCTGCTAGGGTTATTCCTAGGAAGCGATCGCCTGTGCCCATTTGTTGTAGGGTACTTCCCACTTTCTCTTCTATCAGGTTCAGTGTGTTCAGATTGATATTGAGGTCTTTGATCCATTTGGACTTGAGTTTTGTGCATGGTGATAGATATGGGTCTATTTTCATTCTTCTACAGGTTGACATCCATCCTAAAGAAACTAAATAAGAAGGTGAACCCAAAGAAAAACATATAGCTATCCGCCTGGTTATGGGAAGTAGACTAGATTGCCGGGCAAATAATTGGGATCTTGGGGTGTGGTGGGAGGGGGGTAAGGGGAGAAGGGGAGAGAAATGTGAGAAGGGGAGGGTGGGGGATCTTGGGGAAACCGGATGATTGGGATAAAGGAAGGTTGGTTAGGGGAGCAGAGAAGCACACATCTTAATTAAGGGAGCCATCTTAGGGTTGGCAAGAGTCTTGGATCTAGAGGGGCTCCCATGTGCCCAGGGCGATGTCCCCAGTTAGTTCCTGGGGAAGCTGTGGATAGGGAACCTGAAATGACCCTATCCTATAGCCATACTGATGAATATCTTGCATATCACCATAGAAACTTCATCTGGCGATGGATGGAGATAGAGTCAGAGACCCACACTGGAGCACTGGACTGAGCTCCCAATGTCCCAATGAGGAGCAGAAGGAGGGAGAATATGAACAAAGAAGTCAGGACCACAAGGGGTATGCCCACCCATGGAGACAGTGGGGCTGATTCTTTGGGAGCTCACCAAGGCCAGCTGGACTCTGACTGAAAAAGCATGGGATAAAACTGGACTCTCTGAATTTGGCGGACAATGAGGGCTGCTGAGAAGCCAAGGACCATGGCACCGGGTTTTGATCCTACTTCATGTTCTGGCTTTGTGGGAGCCTACCCAGTTTGGATGTTCACCTTCCTAGACCAGGATTGAGTGGGGAGGACTTTGGACTTTCCACAGGGCAGGGAAACCTGACTGCTCTGCAGGCTGGAGAGGGAGGGGGAGGAGTGGGGGGAGGGGAGGAGGAGAGGGAGGAGTGGGAGGGAAATGGGAGGCGGGGAGGAGGCAGAAATTTCTTTTTTTTTCTTTCCAATAAAAAAAAATAAAAAACAAACAAACAAAAAAAAAACAAAGAAAATAAGCACGGTTTCATTGAGGAGCATCTAAACTTCCAACTGGAATTCTGATTACTTGGGGTTTATTTCCAATCTTAGTTCCAAGTTAGCAGAGTATGGTTAGTGACGTCTCTCCTCAAACAGTGAACTGGCTGCCCAGAATCACAACTCCCCTCCATGGAAGCTGATCACAAGGCTTAAAACCCTGACAATGTGGTCAGTGTGTGTATACATATAGCAGGGAATGCATCGTGAAGCCTTGCTTAGAGTGACTGGAATTGTGGCTACTGCCTTTACTATTGGCAGAAAAGTACTATTGGAGTACCATTAGTATTCCTGGGATGACCTCTGTAATGACCTCTAGGAATATCGTAGATTCTAAGAAATTTCTGTGTATATTTGGTGTGGCTTTAGTGTTTGGGTCATAAAATTATCAAGCCAGGATCCTTTGCCTAGGCAACACAAGAGATATGAGGCTTTGACAATGCCTGGAGTATTGTTTTTATTTCTGTAAGATGCAGAACTGGTGTGCAGAGGCTGGCTAGTAGTGCTCTGGCAAAGTCTTACTCTCAAGAACCAAAGTGAATATATCTAATGGTTCAATTTTTGTTTATTTTAAACACAGTATTTAATCTTTTATGACAGGAATAGCACTGCCTGGCTCAGTCCTTGAAGGGTGAACACTGTTCTACATTTGTGAGCTCTTCTATTGGGATTTGATAACTTTGATATTTATTCCTTTCGAATATTTACTTATTTTTAATTGGCATTGTACAAAGGACTCGCTTGTATACAATACACGTTGACCATGTTTCTTGCTATCTCCCATCTTCTCTTCCCTCTCTTGAGTTCTCTCTGTTCCCCTTTTACTTTTGCTTTCACATCACACATGCATCCATGATTTTATATATCATTATCAAATCTGCAAACAGAAAAAAGATTGTCTCTATGAGCCTGACTCTCTTACTCTGATGTATCTCCATAATATTGGAAGCTGTGTTAGGCAGATATTACTAGCTCCCATGTATACCTGTGTAAGCCAGGGCCCAGATGAACCCTTTTATTCGTGAAGGCATCATACTCCATTGTGTTGTGGCCAGGACTGGCTTCGTAGGAAGAACAGTCAGTGCTAACAAACTCAGAGAAGCCCTACAGTTTGGATTTATTTTCTCTGTAATTGCTGTCTTGAGAGTCTGGGTTATTTTATCTCTGAATTTATATTGTTAATGAACTTCCGTGGGAAGCTTGAGCCAGAGGCCTGAGGCTTTAGTTTCTTTCAGTGCTTCTCAGTCGCTGCTGCCCTCTGCTGGAGATGGTACACTTCCATATCGATTGAGCATAACCTGGCATGTAAGTGTACATTTATGTAAAATAGACACTAAGGACATTTCACAATTCTGAATAGATAGTCACATTTTAGAGGAATCCCAAGTTGGGTTTTAAACTCAAATACAGCTGTCCCATTGCAAATGCAGAGGGTCAATCCCAATACTCCTCTAGATAGCAAAATTTTTGGATATGCCAGTCTTTTTTGTAAATGTAATTATATTTGTCTATAACCCACTCATTTTTGAGACAAGCTCTCACTATTTCCACTGGCTGTCCTAGACCTCACTATGTAGATCAGGCTGTCTTAGGACTCAGGCATCCAACTTCTTTTGCCTCCCGAGTACTAGGAATAAAGGTGTGTGTCACCACACCCGGCTACAGATGCAATTTTTTTTCAAGACATGGTTTCTCTGTGAAACAGCCTTAACTGTTTTGGAACTCACTTCGTAGAGCAGATGGCCTCACAGTTATAGAGATCCTTCTGCCTCTGCCTCCCAAGTGCTGGGATTAAAGTCAACATGCCTAGTTACAGCAGATGCAATTTTAAGTCTACAGAGAATAGTCATACAGAGCCTATGGATGTGGAAGCTAGAGCATAGATTTACATGTTTTAGAATTGCACCTCCTTAAATAAATGAGGAACGTGGCTACCAGTAACTCTGCAAAAAATTAGTGAATTCATGTTGTTTTTTAGAGCAATTTCTTAGCATATACAAAATAAGCCAATGCTCCCAAGTAAAGTAGCCAATCTGTAAAGTTAGAAGATAGGATGAAATATCTTTAGAAATTGTTGAAATTGGGGCGGCGGGGTTGTGTCCCCAACACCCCGGCCACCTGGCTAGCTTATGCCCGAAATAACAACACACAAACTGTATTCATTTAAACACTGCTTGGCCCACTAGCTCTAGCCTCTTGTGGGCTAACTCTCGGATTTGGTCTAACCCATTTCTAATATTCTGTGTTAGCACCCCAAGGTGCGCTTACCGGGGAGATTCTAGCCTACGTACATCTTGGGTTGGAGCTTCATCGCGAGCGTGCCTCAGAGAGCAGAGCTATCCCGTCTGCCCGCGAGACAGGAGCCTGGCGTCTCTGAGCAGAGCTGCATGATTTCTGACCTCACTTCCTCTTCCGCCCAGCATTTTCTTCTGTTTACTCCACCCATCTATGTTCTAACCAATCGGGCCAATCAGTTTATTTTATTGCTTAACCAATGAAATCAACAGATTGATATATGACACTCCCACATCAATAAATAATAAAATTAAACACAAAAATATTCATTCTAAATTTATTCATTGAAATGGATATGTATGCTTTCTTCGGAGTACAAAGTTAAGAATCAGTATCTGAGTATCAATTAATTAAAAATGCAAGAACAATTCTATGTTTAAAACGCTTTATAACAAGGAGGAGGCACTGAGTTGCTTGCTGAAATACTGTTTTCCTAGTTCCAGTTTGGAGTCTGGAACTCAGAAGGCCTGGAGCAAGGCTAAGAACTCTGTGTTTGGAACAACTAGATTAGGTTATTTTGATATAGCAGGCTCAGGGACTGCACTTGTAAAATTGCTTCCCGAGGACAACAGTTAAAGATTTTGTTTTTCTAGTTTCAGTTTGGGAACACTCCAAGCACTTAAGGGAGGCTGGAGTCCCTGGCCTATGCGCCTTGACTGAAAACAACCCACTAAGGAAGCACGCTCTGGTAGCAGAAACAGTAGTGAAATTACCGGCCGACACGGGGCCGGGAAAGAAGACTGCAGACAAAGACGAATGGTTCCCCTCCTTTCAGCTTAAGAATTCTAAGCAAGAGGCCCAAATCCACATATCTGATTGCCCCCTGGACAGATGGAAAGGCTGCGGCTGCTGAGACCTCACTGCAAAGAAACAACATGGAAAGGATTGCTTGTCATGGATCCTAATCACAGCAGTTGGGAGATAACAGAAAGCATTAGTAATTTCTGCTCTGACCTAATATTCAGAATGGTCTTTAGTTTCTGAAGTTTTACTAGCATATATGGATTGTAAAGAATGGGCTTCATTATGATATTTTTGTACAAGTAAAGTATTCTTATCATAGTTACTGCCTTATTCTTTTCTGGTCGCTTTTCACTCTCAGGTCGATGTCACGTGGTTTCCTCTATTTCTCTTACATTTACCATCAACATCACCATCTTCATCATCACCACCATCATCATTATCACCATTATTTTTGCTATTGCTGTTTTTTGAGACCGGGTCTCTCACTGAAGCTGCAGTTCACTGATTGGCGAGCCTAGCTAGGTGATGAGTTCACTTCTTCCCTGGATTCTCCTTTTGTTGCCCCCTTGTCCTGGGATTATTGGTGTGTTCTGTCACATTTGGTTTTTACACAGGATCTGGGCCTCTCAGCTTAGGTTTCATATTTATAGTGTCAACTTTTTATCCACTGAGTCATATCCCCAAACCCTCAAATTTGTCTTTCAAATACCACTATTTAAAAAAAAAATAAGAAAAAAAACCAAAAAAAATCACTATTTTACTAATATGGTTTCTTGATGATATCAAATGTGAAATAGGGCTGACAAAGATATCCCTTGGTTCTTCCAAAAAGTAATGTTTTCTTGCCTTTATTATGGGTCCAGTCAGAGAATGCAGAAAACTCTTTGTATTCTTCCTGTTTTAAAGGGGCTCTGGCTATGGTAAAACCCAAAGGAAGACTTACTTGCAGATGATGGAAGTCTCTGGTTTTTGGTTACACACTTCGAGCTACTTACTGCTGCTTAGTGTTTACTTCACTGGCAATCATTAAGGGAAGAGTTACTATAAATACTAATCACAGAAAGAACTTGAATTTGTTCTCTACTCTAAGCAAAGTTAAAATGGACATTCAGAACAAATGTTTAAGATGTTCCTAAAATAGAATTTTGGGTTATCTGTAGATCCTAATTTTCTATTCTCCATTGTTAGAGATAATTAAGAGTTGTGTTTATCTTTAATCTGAACCTGTTAGAAAATTCTTCTTTGAAAGGAATGGAAAGAAGCTAAAAATACTCTTATCTTCCCAGGACATGATAGTAATATATTTTTATGCTTAGTTAATAGAACCTGAATAACTCTTCCAGTTCCACCTGTCAGGAAGTACAAATTCCCTACTTTGTCAGTTTTTTTTTCTTTTCTAAACAAGCTTGGGGTCTGAAAAGTTATACATAGAGAGTGAAAAGCCATATTCCATACCACCAGATTATTGAGAGACGGATGTAATCTGTGAGGCTGCTCTAATGTTGTGAATAATAAAAGCACATTATGAGTCAGGGAAGAAAACAGTCACTTAGTGCCCTCTTCCCAGACTAGAACCATAGCAAATGCCACTCTTCCCTAGACCCACCCCAGAAACCAACTAGCTAGCCTCCAACAGGAATAGCACTGCCTTAGCTCAGAGAAGTAGATCCTGTGTAGTTTGCGGTAGCTCAGTCGTTGTGTTAGGAGAAGAAGGCTACCTTTTGGCCTGGTTCTACCAAAGGTAAATACCACATATCAGTAGATGTCAAATATGCTTAGATTTCTCATACTTTTCCATGTAAGAAATCTCTCAGGATGCCGTAGTAACACCTATTCATTTTCATTTATTTATTTATTAATTTGGTCACCAACTTGAGATAAAAAAATATTGCGAAGGAATTGCAAATGTTTATTTTGAAAGCTGTTCACATTACAATCGATTGTTTTCAGGTTTAGTTATTCAATAAGCTAGCAAAATATGATTAATTTAGCTAAAGTCTTCCTTTCTACAAGGAATTTGAAATTTCTCAGCTTGAAATATCAATTACAGAATGCGATTTTCATGTAAATGAGAGTATATACTTTCGTATTCATCCAGGTTTTCTAGTCCTGGTGTTCAGCATTATGTGAAGATAGTGCTTGTATAAAAATTAAATTTGTTTATGACACAGAATATAAAGCAATAACACAGTGTGACAAAGACAGTTCAGATAAGAATGTGACTGTCTAGAAAAAGAAAAATAGTTAAGGGCAAAAAGGATAACGATGACACCATCCATGATTTATTACTTACTTATGGACCTTCAAAAGCTCACTGTTACCCATTCAGAGAATTTATGTGGCAGATACTAAGACAGATGTACAAAGACAAGTACATGCTTATAGAAACATATCAGTATTCACTGGGATCACTAAGTCAGGAAACACAGACTTCCGGAGAGGAAGGCAAGTTTTGCAGTTTCTATAGAGGACTTCTTTTAGAAATATGTATAATTTACTGGAATTGCAGGCAAGAAAACGCATTCCAATAAAAGCAGTGGGCCATGCAGGGCATTGGGAACATTATGAGATGGCTAATTAAGCATATAGGAGGAAGGATAAGTATCTCTGTCTCTATGTCTGTCTCTCTGACTGTCCATCTGTCCACCCATCTGTCATCTACCTGTTTGTTTATCTACCCATCACCTAAATGTATAGTGATAGCTGATTTCACTTCAGAAGGAGAGGGCAGAGAGGGGAAAGGTAAGTAAGAAATAAGTCTTTAGTTTTAGTTATGACTCAAAGGGGGCTTGTTGAATAAAAATAAAACGAAGTAAAGCAGTTTGCAGTATTGGAGAATTAAGATCTGGAGTACCATAGAGACAAACAGATAACCTAAGACAACGCAGAAAGCCTCACCCAGATTTCCCTGTACTGTTTGAGAAATAAGGGAATTCCTGGGCCCCACACAGTGGTAATGCTAGAGGGCAAGGAGACCGTACATGGTTCTGAGTTGCATTTGATGGTGCCTAGAAGTGGTTAGAGAATATGGGAAGGCCACTATGTCCTGGTGAGCATCCACACAGATAAGCTGGCACCTTTTAGGGCATATGACCTTATCTAGTCTTCATACCCCTCTATGCCATTTGAATTATCACCTCAAGTCAAATATGATGGGCACTTAGTTCTAGTGAGGTGACTCCCCAGGATCATGTCACTGGAACAAAGCAACGGGGAGCCTGAAGCTGTGCCTGCCTGTCATCAAAACTGATTCTGTTTTGGTTGCATATCTTACCACAAGGGGCGCCAGTATAGGGCAGCAAGGTGAGCATTTCCAAGGTGAACATTTCCAGTTCCCACCACCTTTCAGAGACAAGGCATTGGGAGCTGACTCTGGGCTAACCCCTCTCTGGTTTTGCCAGAGGAGCATGCAGTTAGAACCAAGATAAGGTACCTCTTTGAGGTTAAAACTCTTCAATCTGTAAATGAGGCTGTGATGCTAAAGCAAGGAGATCAGATGCCAGAGGCATTGCGTATGCAGAGCTGGGAGCCTGCAGTGACTCATTTGATATACGACATGAAGCAAGGTAGACATTAAGGAGCGACTCCTCTGGCACGAAAGGATGGATACAAGGAGGAGCTGTCACCATCATAGAAAATATGAGAGGAGGAGCAACTTTCACGAGATTAAATCCCATCTGGAAATAATGAGATGCAGTAGGGAGGTGCCGCAAATATTACTATTGCACACTTATTTCTTTGTCATTAATTTACTGTAGGACCTAGAATAGGGTGGGCTATAAATTCGTGATCTGTGAAGTCAGATCTCCTCTGAGAATTACAATTTAAGCTCATTTAAATAAATCAAACAGTATTTTAAGTTCTGAAAGATGTTCTACTTTCCTGGAGAGACATGTAAATCACACTGGAGAGTCCATTTGTTATGGCTATTGTCGAAGAGTTGTGAGGAAGAATAAGACGCAAAGCAGAAGGGCAACCCTTCTACTATTGTGACGAATTTTCATCAGCTCTCACTATAACACAATTTGAAATAAATTCACGCAATGATCCTTATTCTTATCACTGTCTGAACACCATTGTTCCACTATGGGAGGAAGCAAAAACTTATTTCCAAGCATAAGATTTCAGAAGGGTAGTTAGAGATGGACAGTTCAAAAAGAAATCAGAGGCACTGCCTTATATTGCTGACCAAAATGTCTATTCCTATACAGCTAACTTTAGTTGACAACAGGCAAAATGGCTTATTTAAATCAGCATAATAGACTATTTGTAGTGAAAAACAACGACAAAGAATGCTTTACAAACAAGAACCTGTTTTCTAAAATACACCTGTATACATCTCCTCAGCAAGGACACCGATGGCCACACACAGTTGCCAGTCCTGACTCCCAACAAATTCCAGCCCTGTTTCTGCTCGAGGACTGTTATGAAAGCTATATGCTCAGTCGTCTCCCAATATTATTCAGTGTTTTCAATGTGTATTTACAGTGATCTAGGTGTGGTTCTGGAAAATAAAACACAAAACAATTCCTTACTAGCAAGAGAGTGATGCTAGATTAAAAGACATATCTGATTTATTAGAGAGTTATGTTCTACAAGGAAGCGTGTATGTCTTATGAAATGTATCTGAAATAGGGGCTGGAGATCCAATTAGATATTGTATAAAGAGGATGAGGAATGCACATTGGCACAGCAGCACTAGGACTTACTCATGGGCTGAAGTCCAAGAAACAGAGAAACAGGCAGTAAAAAAAAATTGTGCTTACTTTTGAGAGGTATAGAGTTGAGGTGGTAGACAGAGAAGTTGGTTTAGTAATACCTGTTTTCCTGTGTTGGTCAGACATACAAAAGGAACTGCGTAGCTTGATATTCAAATCCAGAATGTTTGGGAGATTAAGAGCTGGAAGTATATGTCTCCTGGACTTCTCTATTTTTAATTTATAACCATAAGCCCAATTAGGAAAAGCTCAGTGTGGAGAATAAGGGAATGAGTGGAAGATGAACTGAAGTGTCTAACATGCAGAGGTCTTCAGAAACGAGATGTGTAGAAGCAGGCTGCTTGTTTGTTTTTCGGCTGCCCAGACTTCTGAAATAATCACATAGAAACTGTATTATTTAAATCACTCCTTGGCCGATTAGCTCTAGGTTCTTATTGGCTAATGCTTAAATATTAATTTAGCCCATTTCTATTAATCTGTGTATTGCCACATGACTGTGCTTAAAGGGTAAAGTTTCTTATGGCTCTGGCAGGGCTACATGGCTTCTCTCTCTGACTCTTCCTCTTTTCTCCCAGCATCCCAGTTAGTTTTCCCCACCTAGCTCTGTTCCCCTATAGCTCTGCTATAGGCCCAAAGCAGTTCCTTTATTTAATCTATGATATTCACAGCATACAGAGGGAAATCCCACATCAGAGATGAACTGAGAAGTTGCCTACAAAGGTCAGTCTAGAGTCAGGAACAGCATCTTCTGCTTCAAAGAGGAGCAACCCACTATGAAAAGAAAACTGTCTATAAACAATTCCAGGTGGAATGAGGGCCACTGGGCTTCTCCAAATCTGATACAGAGAGCTGTGATATGGGAACTGCCGCAGATACTTGTCACAGACAGCACAATGTGGCCATACGGCTGGGTAAACATCAGTTAACTATAATGAGAGTTTACATTATATGGTATATGTTAAAATATGTATAGACAGCATGATCATTCTAAGGATGCACTGCTTTTATTGATTAAATTTGTTATCTGGTGATTTTAAATGCATATATAACATATTCTAATTACTCTTTCCTTTACCCAGACTTACCTCCCATCAATTCACCCTCCTGCCCCTCCCCCCCACCTACTTTGCTAGCAGCTGTTTTCTGAGTTTCATGACTTTGGTTTTGTTTTTTGACACATTTACTTAAACCAAGTAACAATCTGTGATCCTGAGATCAGAAAGCACTATTTTTTTTAAAAAAAATAACAATGTGCATAAATCTGGATGTGATGGCACAAACCACTACTCCTAATCCCAGGTCAGCCTAAGTGACATACTGAGCTATATTGTGAAATCTTGTCTCAAATAGCAACAACGAAGTAAATAATAGCAATATACACACATATAAAAGTTTTTTTCCAAAGCAAATACTCAATGAATCCAAACAATTGTGTATGGTTTGGTAAGTGAATATTATCTAATACATACAACAGACACTGAAAAGCTCATATGATACGAATGACATCATCCAGCAGGGGTCTAATAGAACTGTTTTGATATCTTAGAAGGAACAGTAGGACTCCTAACTTGTCTTCCCAGGCTAAGGAACTACCGTACTACTAGACTTCTTATGAACATTTAGAATCACAGGCAATGTAAGCAACTGGGACTGGCTGCGGACCACACAGATGTGCTATGAATTAGCTTCCTGAATTAGCTGGGCAATATGCACTATGAACCACACATGCAATGGTTGTGCTTAACATAGTACTTTGAAAAGTCTTGTGAAGATATGCATTATAGTTGAATTTCCATTCCATCAAGGCCAACGATCGTGTTTTGAAATAATGGCAAACTAGATTTTCTAAATGATGATTTATTATTGATGAGACTCTTAACTTTAAAATTCTGTAGGCTAGCTTCCTCACATTGTATGCCATGTCACGTTTAATCTTCTATAAGCACACCATGAAATGCTCACAATCTTTATGTACACTCACCTAAATGCTTACACAGTCCCCTTTCCAAGTTTCTTACCTGTTTTCTTCTAGAAGGTTTCAGCGGACATGTTTCTGCTCACTGTTAAGGTTTACTGACATGGATGAACCTGTTCTTCTTGGAAGGAGCCTCATCTACATCTTCATCTTTTGTTTATTTGGAGGAAAGTCTTCCCTCTGTAACTCAGGCTCACCTGGACTCATTTTAAAGAAATCTTCTTGCCTCAACCTCCCAAGTCCTGGGATTGCAGATATGAGCCACCATTCTTATGTAAAGCACATTTTAATGTATTATTAAAAACCTTTTCTAAGTTTTTTTTTTTTTTATAAGTGTGTGTGCAGTGTATCAGAGGTGAAGACCTGATACACTGGATCTGAAGTTACAGGCAGTTGTGAGCCACATTCTTGTCCTCAGTCAGAGTATCAAGCGCTCTTAACTGCTGAGCCACCTCTTAGGTCACATTGTAATTGCTTAAATGTAAAGACTTGTTTATTTTTATTTTCATTGACTGTGTTTGGGATAAAATTCAGTGTTTTCGCATCCTTGGAAAGTCCTCTATCACTGAGCCTCATCTCCCGCTACTTGCATTTCTATCAAAGGACCTACAGACTTGATTAACTTGGGATAAGTCGAACATCATGGCCACGAAGAGAAGAAATGTTCCAAGTAGAGATTCATAATGAACTTGGTCATCGTTAGTCTTTAACAGTCTTGTATCTTAACTTTTGTGTCTGTTTTAACATCCTTGTGAATATTGTGTAAACTTCCTGAAACATACCACTAAGTCCAGACAATCTCTAAGCTCTGATGACCGTAACTAAGAGTGTTATCAGCCAAAGCCAGCTTCCAAGGCCTAGAGAGAAGACTCCTATCTTGCAACAGCTTGCCCACTGGTGACTCCCACTGATGTGACCGATCATGACTTTGTTTGGTTCTGTGATTTTTGCTGTTGGAAGTATTACAGCTTGTATCAGCCCGCCTACTGGGACGTGGCCTTACTATTTACGGGGGAAGCCGGGCATGCCTTACCCCCTTTCTCCTCCTCCCTGGTTCCGGTTTGCTGGTTTGTTTGGTTTCAGATCCCATCTCCATCCACCATTCAAGCAGAGAATCCTGATTGGTAATTTCCCCCCAAATAAATATCTATCTCTCAGTTTTGAGCTAGTGTGGGATTTCTTTTAAGCGTCTGATCTCTCCGCCATCAGATTTTTTTTTTACAAGTTCACAGAACATATTCCATGGTAGAATGTATCATTCAATGTAAGTTGAATCTTTGATCACTCATATTTGGCTTGAAATAAACTATGCAATTTATGCTATTTTATTAGTGAACAGCACTGTTTGTCACTATGAGCAGGACTCACACCTCTTCTAACCTTTCTCCCATCACTTTGGTCTGGTTTACTGATCCACTCAATTGTATTTTTTTCCATTTTTCACCAATTCTTAGGTTATTCTAAGGATGCTTACCATGGTGTGATGGCTCAGCTCCCTGCTTTAGTTCTAAGGATGCTTACCTTGGCGTGATGGGTTCAACTGTTGGTTTTCATTCTCACTTCACTTCCTGATCTTGGGAGAAGTTGGTGAGCTGTCCGCAGTACAGTTCCATTTCAATTCGGCCTCCCCTAAAAGGAAACAAATGACAAAAAGCAGTTTACTTTTTATTCTTCTGAAAATTTCCCACTCACAAAAAGGTGTTGCCCTTTCTTCTATCATCTACATGTAATGCTATAGAAAGAACTGTTACTCTGAACAGTTACTTTTATGGCATAATGACAAGAAAGAGGCTGTGAGTATGTAGTACAACCACATTTCCCCTGAGTATTGTTGATGCATTGGTTAAACCCATGGAAGATAAACCAATAGCTATGAAGGAAAAACTACTTTGACTTTTCCTATCACAAACCCTCTGTCTACTTACATTGATAATATCAATAAAAAACCATACTTGAAGTTTTTACTAGATATATTAAGTATAGTTCTTTACAGTCTTGTGACTCATTCATTGAGATGTTTCACTTCTTTGCCAGTGTCTATCTTCAAATGGGCAGCAACTAGTGTATGCGGGGCTTCCAGAGAATAAACTACAAGAACTCCTCTTATCCCCTTTAATGACAAATTTCTGGATTTGTAGAAAAGTAGAATGCCGGTTGTGAAGGTCCCGATGAGTTTGCGCTTGACAGTTCCATCTCAGGCGGTGAATACCTTTCCCTCAACTCTCCTGGATCTGACAGAACTGTGCTTTATTTAGCATGCATCCGCAACACGAGCCACAGTACCAAGGCAGCCTTTGCAAAGTCAGGAGTGATAAGAATTTTGACACCTGCTTAAAACACATTGGGAACCTTATCTTTTGTTTTATTTAACTTTTTATGTTTAAACTTTCTGCATGCCACGGGGACTAACATCACCAGAAAAATTGCTGGCCATAGAGGACAAGTCAGACTCTCGCCACACACTCTCACCACACTGTTATAGACAAAACGCTGTTCAGTGTTCAGAATGCTGCAAAAAGCATTGCTTAGTTCACATTCATAACCAGAGTCCTCAGCACGGCAGCAAGTGAAGCCTTCTCAACTGGTACATCACTGGGGATTCATAAAGCTCTGCTAGTTAACATGCAAATCCTTGTGTGTAGAAATTTTGAAATGCAGTTAGAACGAAGAATTGATTTTTATAGCACATAGATTTTCTATTGCTTCCTGTCTTGTTTATAATTAGCAGTTTCTGTCAATATCAAAGGTATTGTTTAGTGACTATGTCATTATGCCTTATACAGAATTATATTTCTCAGCTTTCACGAATCTAAGACCTAACTGAATAATGATAAATGGTGACTCAAAAAGCTATCATATTTAATAGAGTAACCATGTCCTTGAGAGCACTCAAACATGACACCACACAATTAACAAGGGTGGTGTTGGGAAATATAGGAATTGTTAAAGGTCAAAATCCAGGAGCTCTTGATATAACTTATCACACTTCATTCTATTCTCTCTGTGTGTGTGTGCACATGTATGCATGCATGCACACATTTGAATATTTGAAAGTTCAATAAAACAGACCGAGAATGTACAATTTGTCTATTAATACATTTACAATTGCAAAATAATTTTGCAATCAAATTCCTTTTGTTACATAACAAAATGATAAAATTTTAAGTGGAAAGGTGATGCAACAATTATCTCCCATTTCAAGAGAAATTATTAAACAAAACTTAAGGGAGCCACTGTTTTAGACTAAGCTTCTATGCTGTGCTCCAATGGGCTAGGCTAAAAATAAAGGTAGAGCCATGCATGCTCAATTCCACATCAGCAAGCAGATACTAAGCTGTTTCTATGAGCTCCCGAGAAATCAGAATTACAAAGATGACGGCCAAATTTCCCCAACAGGGCAGCTTCACAGTATGATAATTAGCTTCTCTCTATTTTAATCCTCACACAAAAGAAGTAACTTGGCATAACCTGACTTTACCCAATCTGTAACATTTCCAGTGTTCTGGATCCCTATCCCTGATTTATAAAAAGATAATTCAGGGCCAATACATTCTTTCTTTTGCTTTTTTTTTAAAGTTATTTTTAGCTTTCATTCATCAAAAAACCCAAACAAACAACTGCTGGATCATCAAAAACACTTCTACTTTATATACTAAAATATTAAATAACTAAAAAGTAAAGTTAATTATCATTAAGATTATTGTCCTTTAATAAAACAAAACAAAACAAAAGGAAGCTTAGAGACTTGACCAAGATATTACTAAGGATTAATCAGAATTTGTTGAAATTTCATTTAAATGATTAAATCTTCATTTGTTGATTTTTCTTTAAAGAGTCTGTTTTATTCACCAAACACACACAGTCCTAGGCATATTCATTGAGATTCAAAAGCTCATGGCATAATGAAAACAGAAGATATTTTTACACACAAACAATATGTACTTGTAGTAAATTCAACCATAAATGTACAAATAAGAGCCATAGAAACACAGCAAAAAAGTAAGATCTACAGAGATTCTGGGAAGATTTTGTTTGGTATGTGATTGCTAGGAAGTTCTACATTGAGAAAATCAGAACCACAAGTGAATCTAGTCTAGACACGGAGTTGGAAATGGAGAAGACAGATGGGGAAAAGTACTAGCATTAGGTTAAGGACATTGGACTCCATCACTCCTTCACTCTCTTGCTTTACTACACCCCATTGGTCTCCAAGTACAATGAGAATAAAATCAAATTCTAAAAAGTCTGGGAAGAAGAGTTTAAATGTCAGAAAGACTGAGAGGGCTTTGGCATAGAAACTAATTAGAAAGAATTGAAGAAATCGTTTTAGGAAGTTATATTCAAAGGTTGCCCAGTGCTAAAGTAGGGTAGAGGCTAAAGGTTGTTTGGAGGGCATTGGTGATTTTAACAATAACAAATAGACGGGGTGCTATTCATCCTAGTCACTCCAGTGAAGACCCCTTTTTCATTATGATTTCCTGTTGACAAATTTGTCTTTTTCTTTATAATACCTTTCTGTAACGTTTAAAATTCCAGGAGATTATCTGCAAGGGGAGCTGAAAAACAATGCAAAATAATGTATTCCATAGCACTCAGGTTAGTGTACTCTGAATGAAACTTGAAATGATTACCAATACCAACTTGTATTTTGTATATAAGAAAGGACAGTGTTTCTCTGGGACAGTGTAACTAGGGGAATAAAATCCTGAAGACATCATTCTTGCTTTAACAAGGAAGGCTGCTAGGGAACCAAATATGCCACGCGAAGGATAGTTCTTTGGTGTCCATAGGAATCAGTGGGTCCAACTTTTGCTCTGTCATAAACTAAGAATTTTAATTGACAACAGTCACAACTGTAAAAAAAAAAGCACATTTATTATCATTTTATTCTTCCTTTCCAAAGGTTTCAACACCATGAATGATAATTTATATAACAAATCACTAGTCAATCTCATCTTCTATGAACAGGGGTTATGTTTTGTCTTTTCTCGACAGAAAGGAAAGCCAATTTTGGTATGGCATTCCTTCCAAGTGTCTGCATGTCTCTGGAACTGTCCCTCCTACATAATGGAATCATTAAGGTGGCTGCACGCGTGTAAAAACACGGAACTCATAGTAATCTCCTCCTAATTATGGGCCATCTTCTGACCTCATTACAAATTTCTGAGGAGAAAAGGACAGGAAGAAAGCAGTAATACAGAAACCAAAACAGAAATGATTTATAGTCTATTTATATGCAGGATATGCTCATATTTTATCACATTTTAAATCACCACATGGTTTACTTCATGGTTCTGATATTTTAGAATCTTTTCAATAAATGAATTAGGCCTTAAGATGTGGATCTCATAGAAACAGTCTAATAATGACTAAAAAAGGGCAGGTGGGCTACTAAAGTGGTCTGTCCAACGATACAGCATTCTCATGAGACAAAGGCAGTAAGTTCCATAGACCTATTTATTACACAGCAAGGGGATTGCAGTAGATAATAGTGTATTCTGCATTTAATATTGGCTAGGTTTAAATAGCCCCATCCAGATAATCATATGAGGCAATTCATATGTTGAAATAGGGGCGGCGGGGTTGCGTCCCCAACACCTGGCCGCCCGCATGGCTAGCTTTATCCGAAATAATTACACAGACACTGTATTATTTTAATCACTGCTTGGCCCATTATATCTAGCTTCTTCTCGGCTAACTCTCGCACCTGGACTAGCCCATTTCTTATATTCTGTGTAGCATTCATATATATATATATATATATATATATATATATATATATAATATATATATAATATATATTATATATTAGGTTTACTTAGTAACCTAAATGTATATCTCAAATATACATGATCTACATTTCAAATATTTGTAAATTTTTTTCAAGGAAGAGTTTTTCTGTATTTCCCTGGCTATCCTGGAACTCGATCTGTAGACTAGGCTGACCTTGAACTCAGAGATCTGACTGCCTCTGCCTCCCAAGGGCTGGACTAAAGGTATTCACCACCTCTGCATGGCTCCCAAATATTTATAAATTTATAACCAAGAAAAAATAAAGAATTATGAAAAGTACTTTTGCCAAAGGCATATAGTAGATGGTATTACTCGGTTTCAAAGAGATCAGTTTTTCATCCTGTGGTCTCTCAGTCATTTTAAAAGAGAAAGTTGGGTTGACGGGAGGGCTCAGTGGGAAAAGTTACCTGCTGCCTGGCCTAACAGCCTGAGTTCAATACTTCCCACCAATATGGTGGATGGAGAGAACCAGCCCCCACAAACTGTCCTCCAACCTCACCCACATCCCGTGTGAAAATGTGAAACTTATCCTATGCTGGCACATGTGTTATTTTAGGCATGGAACTACATACCTCCAGACACAAGACATCCTTTATCTGCCTCATATTGCTCTCATAGAGCTGGGTACCCATAGAAAAAGTGCCACAAAGGTTATGACGATTGCTTTCTGGGATTGGTTCTCACTGGCTCAGGAGAGTCACTGGACAAGTCTCATCCTGAGCCTATTCAGCAGCTTTACTTGTACAGTTTGGAACTGGCTACAATGAGAATATTTAAACTTAAAGTTGCAAACTGAACTGAGCTTTTTCTTTCTCTCAACTCGCTACACTTCACCAGAATACCCCCAGCCAGAGGACTTTAAAACTCCTCTTCAGAGTATAAACCTTAAACCTTTGCTTTCGCACATCTTTTAGAACTGAGTTTTCACCACTTGGTATTTGAAAGATCCTGGACCACGTCCTCATGTTTCAAAGATGCCTCACTTCTAAATTATGAGACCCACCAACTTTCTTTTTTTTCCCTATGATAGTCAATGGGTTCTCTTTCCTTCTTTGTAAGACTAAAATTTGAATTAACTGTGCTAAGAATGACTACACGTCCAGCTGTTTGAATGCTTGTTTGTAGGGTTCTTTCTTTCTCACAACAGAGCTCCACTGAACTTCTCTAAAATAAGCAACTGCTAGACAGATCTACAGCACATCGATTAGAAATTCCAGTAAGCCCGTGTACTGGAGAGCTTGCAGTTTTGTGAGAATGGCTCATGTTTAATTTTAAGTATTTCTTAAAGGAGAATCTAGTGGGAGATGAAATAAGGTGCTGTTGTGAACAATGATAAAAACTGTCAATGAATTTCCTCAGATCAGAATTATTTGCATGATGTGGGAGTGTCATATATCAATCTGTTGATTTCATTGGTTCAATAAACTGCCCTGGTCCTATAGGTTAGAACATAGGTGGGTGGAGTAAACAGAACTGGGCGGAAGAGGAAGTGAGGTCAGAAATCATGCAGCTTCGCTCAGAGACGCCAGGCTCCTGTCTCGCAGGCGGAAGGGATAGCTCTGCTCTCTGAGGCACACTCGCGATGAAGCTCCAACCCAAGATGGACGTACGCTAGAATCTCCCCGGTAAGCGCACCTTGGGGTGCTAACACAGAATATTAGAAATGGGTTAGACCAGGTGCAAGAGTTAGCCCGCAAGAGGCTAGAGCTAGTGGGCCAAGCAGTGTTTAAATGAATACAGTTTTGTGTGTCGTTATTTCGGGCATAAGCTAGCCAGGCAGCTGGGGTGTTGGGGACGCAATCCGGCACCCCCCCAATTTCAACATTTGCAAGTATTTATTCTATGGATCACTGATTCCTTAAAAAGAAAAGCATTATTTGGGAAGAGGGCATGAGAATATTTCAACTTTCTAATATTAAGACCTGGTAGAATATTTACTTCAGGAGATGAGTTCAGTAGACATACATAACATAGAGGCTCAAATTCTTATTTTTAAAGATTTTTTTTAATATTTATTATTTATTATGCATACAATATTCTGTCTGTGTGTATGCCTGCAGACCAGAAAAGGGTACCAGACCTCATTACAGATGGTTGTGAGCCACCATGTGATTGACGGGAATTGAACTCAGGACCTTTGGAAGGGCAGGCAATGCTCTTAACCACTGAGCCATCTCTCCAGCCCCGAGGCTCAAATTCTTAAACAACAATCCACGTGTGAAGTTTCCACTATCCCTTCTTTGTATGATATACAAACTTTGTTAAAAGCTGCAGATCAGGAACTTCTAAGGTTGTATATTATACTTCATCCATGTAACTTTATACTAAAGTAACTCATAAATGGGTAAAGGAGGTAATAACTGAGTTATGGAAGACATTACGCCTGACATCCTCTTGACCAAACTTTCAGGAAGCTTTGTTTGAAAATAGCATTAGCCAATTTAATGGAAGGTGCAGAGGTACAAACATGACAGTTTAAATTCACCTCCTCCAGAAAGGTTGAAATGAGGGAAGTAAGCGATGACCACGCCGGCAACTCAGTTACTAGGGAACTGCTAATACAATAGCTCCAGATCAACTAGGAGGAAAATGAAGAATTATTCTCAGGTCTCCTGTCTGCTTGGATCATAGGGAGGCTCCTAACGTCAAAGAAATATGTGGTCTGACCTCACGCAGAATAAGCACCTGTAAGTGACATGTGGGAAAGATGGTACCAGAAGAAGAGAATAGAGGAAGGAGAGTTTGTTGCTGAGACAGGAGCAGTTGCTACACAATTAGCAGTGAGATCAGTACCTGTCTCTGGTGCTTAGCTGGTTTTGGTAACCTGTTCCCCATGCTGGGTTAATTTGACCAGCTTGATACATGAGGAGAAGCTTCATCCTGCCACAACTTGATACACTATGATTTGTGCTAATGCACAAATGCATCTGACTGGAAATAAAGGAGGAGGGGATACGGAGGGGGTAGATGGAGACTTGAAGGAGAGGAGGGAGAAAAAAACTGCAGTTGGTATGTAACACAAATGAAAAAGTTATTTAAATAAAATAGATAAAAATTTAAAATAAGAAAGGTGCATTTGTAACTTTGTTCTTTCAACTTCCTGGTAGCCTTTATGAGCTCAGAAATCACAAGGAATCAAAATAGAAGGGCATGAACTAATTTCTAACAGAAACTGTATAAATTCTGTTTGACTGTAAATGCAAACTTCCAAAATAGATTTCACTGAAGAGTATAAAGAAAATACATTATTCTTTGCTCCCCTCTGAAGAAAACAATGAAAGTTGCTTGGTCTAGGAGAAATTGAATCTGATACTTATAGTAGCTGATTCATATCAAAGTTGAGTTAGTTCAGCAGAGTTAAAAATGGTCAAATTTTGTATTCCAGATTTAGAACAAATAAAAATGTAGTACTATTTGATACAGAATAATCCAAAAGTAAAATAAAAATTTTAAACAAACCTAAAGAACAGAAGTTTAAAAAAAACCAATTTAAGCTAATTATAGACAAATGAATCCTGGATAAGTAGTAAATTTTGCATAAGACATTGCAATACATATTTTAAAGATGCCCCATTATTAACAACACCACAATAAACAACCGGCTGTAAGTTGGATATGGAAAATAGGTAAAGACTATTGTAGAATACTGTGGAACAATCATTTTGTACACTGTGACTATGTATTATTCTCATTGATTAATAAAGAGCTTACTGGCCAATAGGTACACAGGAAAAGTTTAGGTGGAATGTGAGAACAAAAAGAGATTGTGAGGAAGAAGAACCGTGGAGTCATGGAGACGCCAGTCAGATGCAGAGAGAAGCAAGATGAATACGTCATACATAGATAAGAAATATGGGTCAATTTAAGTTGTAAGAGCTAATTAGTAATAAGTCTGAGCTATTGACTGAGCACTTATAATTAATATTAAGTCTCTGTGTGATTATTTGGAAGCTGGTAGTCCCAACGAAAAAAACTCCCCCTACAGAAGAAAGAGACTTTAATGTGCATAGTGCATCTACAAACTCAGCCAAGTAAATTAAGACGACAACTATTGAGTGTAATGCTGGACTTCAGTGTTGTCTCTCACTATCTGTGTCACTGTCTTATAGATGTGTCATGGAACCTTATCAAAACTAATCTTGTGTGAACGCAAAAGAAATCTTGGTTAAGCATCTCAGAATTCTGCTGGTTGAAATATAGTAAGGCCAAGCATCAACTGAAAACATATAAATAGAAAATCTCACAATTTTGAGAATTAGAACAGTTTCTGAGGCTGGAGAGATGGCTCTGAGGTGAAGAACTCTGGCTGCTCTTGCAGAGGACCTGGGCTGGGTTCCCAGCAGCCACATGGAGGCTCACAGCCTTCTGTAATTTTAGTTCCAGGGAATCTATTGCCTTCTTCTGGTCTTTGAAGGCAGCACACATATGTGATGCAGATACACAATATGCAGGCAAACACACGAAATCAAAATAAGCAAATCTTAAAAATAATGTCTTCAAATCACGTTTGGAACCAAGCATAATCTCGGTGTCTTTGGAATCAAGTCCCCTCTTCTGTATGGTGAGTATAATTAAGCCTATCCTCCTGGGACAATGAAATCTAAGAGTGTATTTGAATGCAGCTTTGAAACCCAACAAACTTTCTCAGGATACTATGGCTGTACTCATGGCTTCACAGGCAGTATCATTCTAAATTCCCCCTGCAGTTATTTAGTATCCAGGGCAGGGACAGCCTTTCCTTTTATGTGTTGGGGTTCTGATACTACTTTTCTGTGCCACCAGCAAAAACGTATGCTCTCAGGAAACACATACCTCCTTACCTTGCGATAGGAGTTTTACATTTTTCTATATTACAGCAGATTAGTTGCTCCCAGAGATATATTTCATTCCCGTGTGTGACATTTTTTTAAATAGGAACTTCCTTAGTATCTGTAATATTGCTTATTTGCAATTTAAAAGCAGTATGGCATGCTTTTAAAAGAATACAGTCATTTTAGCAAATTTTTCTCTATATCCCCAGAGCTCAGTAGTAGCAGGGATGTTCAGTGAGACTTTGTATTTACTTTTAATGTGAGAATAGACTAGGAGGAAGAGCTTAGTCTTAGTAAATTTCTTTTAGACAAATTTTTGTCCAGTCTTTTAACCCATCATTCAATGCCTTTCTTAGGATTACAACTATAAAATAAAAATTATTTTCTTCTAGTGTTTCATTAAATTGGTGATGACAGTTTGAACCAAATCAGGAACTAAGGAAGAGCGAGCCACAGATGAATTTCAGAGAAAATGGTTCTTTGATCACATAAAGTCTGGGCTCCTCTTGTCAAAATCAAAACCTCCACAGCATACAACCCAGACTTAGTTATAAAAGGTGGAGGAGAGGGCACCACTGCTTTTATTTCAACCAGAATGATAAAGATTGAAGGGTCCTTGGCTTGTCAAACACAGCTGCCTGGACTCCAAGGAAGAACAAAATGACGCTTGAATTATCAGAGCAGCGGCTGAACAGGACGCTCTTCAGGCAGAGCATTGACAGGACCACTTTCCAAACCTGCAGTTTATTATTGCAATCATTTAGAAAAGTTTTAAGAAGATGCAGCCAACTTACTCACTGTTATTTTCTAGACTTGCTTATGAAGGTAAGGTTAGTCTCTTCTGAAGTCATTTGTCTATTAAGGCAGCACTCAGAAACCTTGCTTACAAGGCTAACTAGAAAACAAAGTCATGCATTATATATTTTATAAAATTTTAATAATACTTCAAAAATCAAAGTATTAGAAGATAAAACCATAGTTATATAATGTTGTAAGATATAAAATATCAATTTAAATATAAAATGTTGCCACACAAACTTGAACTGTTTTAATGTACATATTCTAGTCTTCACTTGAACAAAATAATCCCCAATGCTGTTATTCTATTAATTCACAATTTGTGTGCTAGTACACTAATACATTATTTACAAAAGAAAAGCAACAAATGAACCCGCTTAACTGCAGGCAGAGACTTCTGGGTAAACTAGAAAGGGATTTGTAAAAGAAGTATATTAGAAACTTCTTAATTAATTGAAATGTTTTCATTACTATTGCTTAAAATTATTTCCAACCATATGAAATATCGATAAAAATGTAGGTAGCCTCATATTCTTATTTTGAAAAGATTATAATAGCTATAGCAATGTGACTCTGTATATATATATGTATGTATATATATTATATATATGAAATAATAGCTTTAGAATACTAAAATGGGTTATTGAGAGAGTTTCTGAAATTTTCTTCTTTTGACGATTTGTTATATAAAAGAACTGGCCATCTGGCTTGGAGATGGTAGGAACAGAAGATTGTGTGACGAAGCTTCTGGGTTTTTATTTTCTCCTAATTTTATGAACGAATTTGAGAGAACTAAAATGTCAGAGACAGTCACCAGTGCACAGAGAAAGAGAAAAATTTGAGAAGGTTTCTAGGAAATCACTCCCACTGCAGAGTGGCTGTGTGTAGAAATGTTTCATTTATATTTTAATAAATAAAGCTTGCCTGAAGATCAGAGAGTAAAACAACCGCACTGGTCAGCCTTTCAGACAGGCAGTGGTGACATGCATCTTTAATCCCAGTAGCCACACTAGTTTGCCATAGAAACTGGTGGTAGTGGTGCACACCTTTTATCCCAGCACTAGGGAGGAGACAAGTTGCAGTCAGTCTTATTCTGAGGATTCTTGCAAGCACGATCACCATTTTCTTAACCTGAGGTAGAGGTTAAGAGTCAGTGGCTGACTGCTTTGCTTTTCTGGTCTTCAGATTGAAGCCCAACATTTGTCTCTGGGTTTTTATTAATTGTGCGACAGTGGTGGCGTAGTTGGTGATGTGATTTGTTGATAGGTACTCGGAGCTTTCTCTTTTGTGCGGAGTTCAGTGGTTTGTCTGTCTCCTGACACTCAGACCAGAAGACTCAGCTCCCTGCTACAGGAATTCACTGGCCTAACTGGAAGAAGAGGCACACATGTAAATAAAATACAAACATAGTACAACATAGAAGCTCATGAAAGGTTCAAAGACTGGGGCTAGTGAAGAAAGTACTCAGGGAAAGGGAGAAAAAAGTTCTGGCAAATGACTAAGAATTTGACCCGATGGGCAATAGGTCTGAGTGAGGAATGGAGGGTCCCCTACAGGCCAGAGCACACTATCTTGAGATATATTGGACAGGCAGGTAAGGTACTGCAGCGAAATAATGTAAGCATAAGTCGGAATTTATTCTAAAATTAAGTTAGTTGTAATATGGAAAGGTGTTCCACGGGGGCAAGGCACAGTCAGGGAGGCGAACGTGAAAGGTATTGAAAGAGTTCCGGGTTGCAGGGTATGGTGATGTTCACCTTTGACCCCAGCACTTGGGAGGCAAAGGCAGGTGAATATCTGTGAGTTTGAGGCCAGACTAGTCTACAATGAGAGTACCAAGACATCCAAGGTTGTCACACAGAGAAATCCTGTCTTGAAAAAAGGTTTTAAATTCAGTAATGAGTGCTCAGGAGAGCAGAGTAGGTTCAAGAGGGCACAGAGGTTGACTGGTTTACTTGCATTTAGGAATGTGGGAAGGAATGAATCTGGAAGTCTTTCTGATGAGATACAAGTCATTTCAACGCTTAAAGGAGTCAGCAGAGTATAATGATGAACTTATAGACTATGCACGGGGATCTTCAGTATGTGCGTATTTTGATCTCCAGTGGTTTCAGCTAACTCCTTGTGAAGTTTGTGATAGATACATAGAAGATGGAGTACTTTCCTCAAATGTAGGTTGTATCTCATTGGTGCTACCTGTGAAACTACTGTACTGTCGTCACAGCACTAAGTGACACTGTTGGAATGTGGGGGACTCTTTTTCTTTTGAATCTTCTTGCCTTTTATACTAAACCCTGGGACACTTTGAGGTTGGTTAAACATTTTTATCTCCTGCTAGTCTTTCCTTTCAAGCTAAAAAAGGGAGTCAAATTTAATATCAAGACGTTTAGCTGAAACTCAATATATGAATGGAATAAACAGAAGTAGTGTGTTTATTTGATAGGCCCTTTTCTACTACGTCTTGTTCTCAGTAGTATCAGTTTTCCATTAATAACAGTGGCAGAAATTTTAATTTTTATTTCCATATCAGAAATGTAAGGAAAAATTAAGAAGAACCAATGAAAGAGTCAGATATGAAAACTATGACGCAGTTAGTATCAGCCCTTGGGACATCTTCATCAGAAGTATACAGTTAAAAATTGGCGTGGTGATTTGTGCTGGTAATCCAGCATTTGGAAGGCTGAGACAGTGGGACTGCTGTGAGTCTACTCCAGCTCACGTAGAATACTTCATATTTACCATTGAGGAGAGGGGTGGTGAGTGAAATCACAGTAGATCTCAAGAGAGCTTTCTGTCATTTTATTGACGGTTTTAGAGAATCCTCATTATCTGAAATTACCTGCAATGATCTGAATCTACTATTTTATCCTCTGGAAAGAGAAAAGAAAAACGACAGTTGTTTATGTCTTTTTTTTTTTAATTTTACTGTTTGATTCTTAAGCATTGTTGACTAAAAGAGAAAAAGAAAGATAGAATTGAATGGAGAAGATGGCTACAGACCGTAGACACTGAAGCATCCAGAAGCATCTCTTCAAGTGTAGGAGGTGGGTCAGGATGCCATTTCGACTTGAAAGTGAAGAGATGAATTGCGGAGCCTATGGGACAAGCCTCCAATGGTTCCCTTTCTTAAAGATCATTAAGCAGTCCAAGGAGACAGGTTTCCCGGGGTGGTGGGAATGTGAGCCAGACAGTGGCAGGGGAAAAAATTAACAGCAGGGAGATGGTGACACAAGTGTGAATTAATTCCCCTCATTCAAAGCTGTCTGACAAAGAGAAGACTAGCTGGGACTGGAGCGGAAGGGCTCAGGATCACGTGCAGCTTCTCTGCTTGTCTGAGTGGTTTAAACATGGGGGGGGGGGGGTGATCGCATGTTAATAATTCACTTACACAATGGTATCTCTTAGTAAGGAAGAGGTTGATGTTTGGAGGGGATTGAAACAAGGTTATTGGAGGAGTCAGAACGCAGAGGGAGCAAGCTAGACCTTAGGCTCCAGGGCAAGGAAAGTAGCTTAGCAAGTTAACTGACAGGGGTTGGAAGTAGTGAGGAAGGTGGATGCCTGTAGGCCTCTCAGGTTCCTAAATACAGAGTACAGTAGAATACTGCTGAGGGTGAAGGAGATCCGAGAAAAAAGCTGCTTTCTAAACCAACTCAATTTTTAATGAGTTCACAAGCCGCTGGCCAGCTGCTAAGGGTAGTGCCGTTCAAGGGTAAGAAGAACCTTGATGAGAAGGCTGAGGGAGGAATTACATTAGCTATGGAGCCTTGATCACAGTAATTTATACAAATGACCCATGCAGCCATGAGCTTGGGCATGCAGCATGCTGGCTAAAGCACAGGTCCACGCCTGAAGGCTTCTAGAAAATGCCTTTCTCAACATTCCTGGCCATTGTACCTCTTTTTCATACAAATGCCCGAAATGCTACTCATACTGCTTGCTGAAAGAATCTGCTCTCCCGTTGTCCTTTTCATTATTTTTTTAAGTCAGTTTTTCTTCTTTCTGTTGTAGTTTAATTTTGGCATTAATGGCTCCCATTTTACAACCAAACCTCCAAGACTCTCTCCAGCTACCTTTAATCTTCCTTTTGAAAACTCCTCAAAGATTTGTGCTATATATAGCACTCATTTTCACCACCACATCTTTTCTTTCCTCTTATTATTTTAAATGACATGCTTCAAAATATGCATAAAATTTTATTTAGGGTTTTGAATAGGTACCCTGGGTGCCTATAATTCAAAGGCATTAAGTGTTGCTCAGGGACAGAATGGTTGCCTAGCAAGTACAAGACTCTGCACAGGTTCCCTGCCCAGAACTGAAAGTGAAACAGAACAGAACAAAAGCCCACTTTCTCAGCACCTCGTCTCTTGTTACATTCTACCACAAACTTGCCCTCCCTGTAAGTAACCACTGTGGTCTCTGGATTTTTAGACAAGCTTTGGCTTATAACCTTGTTTATCCATAAAGTCTGATCTTTTTGTTCATGTTAAATGTACATGAAAGATCGTTTTATTTTAGTACACGGAATGCTGCCTTAATAATTTTAACAGTTGGAAAGCTTTTCACTGAATGGATATTCACAGTTTATTTTGCTTCTTAAATTTATACATGCTAATAATTTTTCAATTGTTCACTTAACTTTGAACATATATTCATCTACATAAATATAACTGTATGCCAAAGAAAAATTCCAGGAATTAGAACGACTAGGTTTACAATTTTTGCTCAATGTTATGAATCAATATTTAATCATCATTATCATTTTGACTGAAATGACTCATATGAACATGGCTGGAAGTTCTATAAGTGGAAGGGGAGGAAGAGGGACAGAAGTAATGTAAAAAGAATACTCATATATGAAGTTCTAAAGATTTAAATATAATAAAGCGTGCCAGAGCATGAGAAATTCAAAGCTAGTCTCCGCGTGTATCCTAGAGAATCTCTAGCTCTCTATGGGTTAGGCTTGATCCAGCCTCAGCTGAGATATAGTTTAGATCTTGAATGCCCACCCCCAAGGCCTTGTCTGTGTGTGGAGGACAATTGGGAGGTGGCACAGCCCTGAGGAGCTGGGAAGAGTGGTAATTAGGTCATTAGCTGTGTGAAGGGGAGATGGCTTCCCTCTTTGCTCCCACCCTAGGTGATGCACTGTGACATCACAGCCCAACTCAACAGGGCCCAGCTATCATAGACTGAACCCTCTGCCATTTCATTTTCTCAGATATTTTGATCCAGTCATAGAAAGCTGACTAACCCGAAGGTCATTTAAATTCTGAAGTAATTCTTTGTCCTCACATCACGGACGGCTTCAGCAGCCTGGACGTAACTAGGCCTTCTTCCTTCTTACAGCATTTTTTCTTTATCTGATGTCTCTGGTCACACACATTTCTACAAGTTCCTGACTGCTTTGATTACTACTGCTTAACCCTCTTTCCTTGCTCCTACCATTTTCAATATTCATGGTTTGGGCTCTTTCACATTGTTTGATTTTATAACCATTTTGACTTCTGATTTTTTTTTCCTCACGGTTTTGAATGCCATTTATAAATGGATGACTTACATTTTTATCCCTAACTCTCCTCCCCTGAGCTCTGTCCCAATGTGTTGAAATTGGGGGCACCGGGGTTGCGTCCCCAACACCCCAGCTGCCTGGCTAGTTTATGCCCAAAATAACAACACACAAACTGTATTCATTTAATCACTGCTTGGCCCATTATATCTAGCTTCTTCTAGGCTAACTCTTGCACCTGGACTAACCCATTTCTAATAATGTGAGTAAGCACCCCAAGGTGCGCTTACCGGGAAGATTCTAGCCTACGTCCATCCCGAGTAGGAGCTTCATTGCTTGTGTGCCTCAGAGCACAGAGCTATCCCGTCTGCCCGCTAGAGAGGAGCCTGACATCTCTGAGCGGAGCTGCATGATTTCTGACCTCACTTCCTCTTCCTGTCAGCATACTATTCTGTTTACTCCTCCCACCTATGTTTTAACCTATGAGGGCCAAGGCAGTTTATTGAACCAATGAAATCAACAGATTGATATATGACACTCCCACATCACCAACGATCCCCATGAAGCCTCTGCACAGATGTCAAATAAGCTGCCCGGAACCTACTTATGCTCAGTGGCAACTGCCGTCTTCCAGATGCTCCACCCACAAATCCAGGAATGAACTGATTCCTTTCCTTCTGTCACCAAACGCAACTGTCCGTCAAGTCTTGCCTCTTTACCTTCAAATACCCTAAAATCCCACCACATCTCACCACTTTCTGTTGTCTTCACCTGGTATGATAAACAACTCCACTGCTTTCTGACAACCTCCTGGCAGGTTCTATTATCCATGCATGGCAAGGATATCTTGGTACAACGTTTCCTGCTGTAAAAAAGGTAATTTCTTCCCACATACCCAGAAACAAATAGAAATTTCACAACGTGTGTTAAATGGCCACAAGTAACAGCTGAGAGAAGAAAGGATCATGAAGGAACTGAGGAGGATGGCAATTTATAGAGTCTCAGCTCTCAAATACTCAGGTGTACTCGTTGATGTCATTTTGGCCTACTTATGTGCCTTTTCCAGCTCTGAGACATTTCTTGTTACGATTTCAAGTGGATGGATCATTTCTGTTGCAGCCCAGGAACTAAGGTTCTATGTGGGTCTGCGCTGGATGACTGTAGATACCTCCTTAGGGAACACGAGATCTGGTAGCAGCCATTGAATCACATTTTCTTTGCTTAAAAAGCATCCCTCTCACTTACAAAATTAATGTTGAATAAGAGAATTCTGCCATCCATTTAAAACCAGTATGTTCATGGGCTGGAGAGATGGCTCAACAGTTAAGAGCACTGGCTGCTCTTTCAGAAGACTTCAGTTTCCAACACCTATATGGCAGCTCACAACCATCCATCAGTCCAGTACCTGAGCATCTGATGCTCTCTTCTGCTTCTGTGGGTACTGAATGTACACTATGAACAGACACTCGTGCACATAAAATAAACAGAGAAAAACCATATCCACCTCGTTTTACATTGCCCATTTGGCAGTAATACACTAGAAAGTGTCCTTCAAGTGTCCTTGAAACTTTTTCAGTAACAGCTAATCGTTTTGAAGACCACCTTTACTAGAAGATAGCGGTGGACATCTTTTTACTTCTAATGAAGACATCATGATTTTGGAAGCCTATGAAAAACTATATGTTCCAAACTTCAAGTGAAAACAAACATTTCCTTGCAGAGATGCATGCTATAGCCAGCAGTCCTGTGATAGTATTTATAAGAACAATGCATTTAAGAACCTTTAGAAAAGCACACAAGTGTTCTTATTTATTTTAAAGAATCGAAAGAACCTTTCCAATGTGCTGCATGGAGGCTGCCTAAGGAGGCAAGGGGCAAACAGTGTATTGTTCTTTGCATCTTCACCCTAATAAGCAAAGCCCTTGGTTTACTGTCCAAGTGAAGCTTTTTGTTTGTTTGTTTTTTTTTTTTTTGTTTTTTTTTTTTGTTGTTGTTGTTTAGAACACAACCATTATCACAGCAATAAGCCCCGGTGGGTGAAGGTGGGTGAAGGTGGGTGAAGCTTGAACAAATAACTAAGGAGTACATTGGAAATTTTCCTAAATTTTTTTTTTTTGCTAAAAATGAGGAAGTTATTTGGTACATCTGGAAACTCCTGCCTAATACCAGGCAGGTACAACATTTATCCTGAAGCATCTCAGTTCTTTGAAGAACACCTTACGCAAGGATAAGTAGGACCACCTTTGAGTGAACTCAGTGAAGAGCATTTTCCTTACAGAACTGACCTTGAACAGATTTGAATGGGATGGACAGAGGCAAGAGCTATTTGCTTTATGAGAAGACTGGAAGTGATGGTATTAGGATTTGCTCTTAAGTTTACAGAGTAGAGAGAGAGGGGGAGGAGGAATTGAAAGCCTTGGAAAAGGGTTCTTTCCTCCACCTCCTTCGGCTGTGTGGGATTGTCATTCCTATAGTGGAAGACAGCCAAATTCAGTCTGTCTCCCTATAAACAGACAAACAGGGCAAATAACATGTAAATATTACGGCATTGTTGTCATCATATCTAAATTTGCAGATGTATATGTAAATAAAATAGAAACAAAATTCATTTGAAATAACAGTAATAATAATAATAATAAAATAATATTTTTGTCTAGAAATTAGTACTATTTATAATGCACTTAAGTGACAATTACTTTGATACTCCAGAAAAACTCGAGAGAGGGCTGGGAAGGCTACCTGCTTAGGTCATCTAAAATGATCATATGTCATCTTGTATTGCATTCACTGAGGTGCTTAGGAACTACTTAGCTACAGAAAAAAAAAACGAAGTCTCTGTCTGTTTTCTTCAAGTGCGTGGCAGTGCAAGTTGGTCGTGTTCTTACCCAGTGAGCAAACCAAACTGGGTACTGAAGGCAGCCCAAATGCTAGCCCCAGTGCGTTTGCATGCTATGCATCCCTCCGTTTTGTTCCTTAACTTCTGGCATGCAGATGCGGCGCTTTCATCCCCTTTAGGGTGCAAGCACTTGAAGCATAAGCATGGCCCCTCACTCCGTGCTCCCTCCTTTTCTTTGCTTATTGGTCCCTGTAAACAAGATGGGGCCAACAAACCTTTCTTGGGCAAACCCCCACAGCAGCTGGAGACTCTGTGGAGGCGAGGTGAGGGTGTGCTTGGCGCTTTCCTTCATCGATCCCGACCCACGGAAAGTCAAGTTGGAAAACTACCCATGGTTTCTCGTCTACACCCTTCCGAACTCCTACACAGATCTTCCGTTTTCTGTTTGATCGTCTCCAGATAAGACCAAGTGATGGATTTGATGACACTCCTGACCTCCAGAAGGATTTCTGTACACCTTAGCCTCTATCCTTGGCATGCTCACTCGGTGCCCGCACCCTAAGGGGTGTTGGCATCACTCTCTGGAACCCACACCTCTCCTCAAGGTCTGGGACCAGATCCCTCCACGCACTGGAGACCACCTGCTTCACCCATGACCGTGACGCTGCCTGCTCCTCAAAGTTAGCCATAGGGAAGCAGAGGCTGAGGGCAAATGGCAAAGGGCTAGCTTCAGTTCCGCGCTGTTCCATCAAAGTAGCAGGGGCAAAGAATTGTCATCATCACCATCACCCGGTCCCCCAGCCCCTGCCCTAAGGCTTGTCAGGCTGGGGCCGCGCCACCTTCCCCACCCGTGCGCCTCCCGCATCTCGCAGCGCGCTCACTGGTGCTCGGGGCTACTCTCCGTACTCACCCTAGGGAAGCTCAGGGGTTCAGGTCTACAGCCCACCGCGATCGTGCGCAGGCGACAGTGGCGCGTCCCAGCTGCTCCTGGGCGGGCGAGCTGAATGCGCGCTGCAGCTTGGGGCGCAGCTCCAGGGCGGGTTCCAGACGCCAGCTAGCCCGAGGGCCGACGCCCGGGGGGCTCTCCTCAACACCCTGCTCTTCCAGCTTCTTCCACTTTTCCACCTGCCAGTTTCTTCTTTCGTCCCCTCCCTCCCCTTGGACTGACGCCTGGGAAAGAGAGGGGAGGGGAAAAGTCCCGTCCCTTTAACTCCACTGATACCTTGAAGATTATCTGTTCCTGGAATCTGGAAATGACGCGAACCACCCTTCTGTGAACAGTTTAAAAGAAGACGATCTTGTTTCCCTTTAACTTTTTATCGTTGGACAGACTCCTTAAAACCACTGTGGAAGGCTAGAAATAAACTGAGGGTCAGATGAGGGGTAGATGTGGGCGTTTTAGGTTTTGGAGAGCGCCTTTGTAGTCCTAATAGTTACTGACTGGCCCCAGAGGAGATCTATTTACCCACAATTTCACAAAGTAGGCATTTCCTGAAAGAGAATCAGAGTTGGGGGCAAAGGAAGGAGGAAGGGAAGTAGGTACTGAATTCAAGGTTTATTCAGGTTCTTTCCACCCACGTGATTTATGCTAGAGATATCTTGGAATAGAGCTTTTGCTCAGATGTGACCTTGAGAGAATATTTGACCTTTGCTGTTGCTGTTCTGTTTTGTTTTTCCTTTCAGACGTTCCTTTCAGATCCCTGTAAACAGGGTTTCATCAGCCTACAAGGATTTACCAAAATCTGTTTTGACTGACCTTGGAATGTGACTGGTTCCTGGAAGGCAGGCATTTTGTAAGATTTAAGCAGGTTCCTGTGGACAGCAGATGAGAGACAGACTTTTTTAGGCAGAGATCCACCCACTGTCCATTTGGTGGACCCAACCAGGACAGACCTGCAGCCTCGGAGTGACTGTAGATTTATCTTCCTGGGAAAATCCTGCCACATCGATTTCCTCTCTGCTCTCGCACGTGCCAGCACTCCCTGTGATCCACAGTGAATTTTTAGACCAAGCCTGTGTCTTCCAGCCCTTCTTCCTTCTGTTGGCGACACCATCCTTGTTCTCGAGGTCATCTACCGACATACTGAAGGGTCTCTCTTACTCAGTGAATGTTAGCTGAGCTGTGGTCACCTCAGATCAACCTTAGCATCTATTTCATATTGTTATCCCCTCACGTATTTCTTAACTCGATTCCCTGTGCTGTGAATAGTCCCTGCGTCTTACAAATATGTGTCAATGTTGCTACACGGAGACTTATTTAGGAAACACCACTTAGAAAGGACTCCAGAGGAAGTCAAGATTTACAACCCTCAGAGTAGAAAGCATCCTTTCCTTCACTATTGTATTGACCATCTTGGTTTTACCTCCAGCATACTGGACAGCAAACCCTGTCAGTGACAGCAATGAAGTCCAAGGCTACATGCCACCTCAACAGGCAGATTGAGAGTGTCGCCAACTTCAGCAATTTCTGTAGTGACATTGCCCTCAAGAGATAGGATGATATTCTGAAAATGCAAAACTCAAAAAGGTTCTGTCCTTCAGTTTAAGAATGAAATAGGAACAAGCTTGAATTGTGAAGCTAAAGACCTCAGGTTTTAGAATATTTTCGGATGGTGCACTTGGACTTGTGCAATTGAAAGCAACAATTCGATAGCAAATCCAGGGGAACAGCCTATGTTAGGTGAAGGTGTAGAAAAGATCAAACTTGTAAAAGCAAGGGATCTAAGTTTTCAGCCATTCTGCTGCTGCTCCTACAGGAAATGAATTTGCTTAGGTTTGGTGATGAAGCACACCTTGAAAGCTGCAGTAGGACCTTGTGCCCTAGAGGGATTCCATTGTTATTCAGGGCACAGATGCTTAAGCCAGCAGTCAGGACATCATCCTAGCCCTTAGTAAGTTTCCTCTTGGTGGCTGGAAGATAATGCAGAAGGAGCACATTAGATCTCTTCCACAGACATTGAACTACACCAGTGATGCCCAGGTCTTGGTGAATCTCATCAGAATTAGTTTTTCAGTTCAAGAGTGATGAAAGCATTTCAAACAAGGTATTTCCTTCTTATGGGTTCTTTTTAAAATAGATTCTTTTATTAGTGTATAGTAATTGTACAAAATACTTGGCTTTGGTATATATTTCATACATGTCTATAAGATGCTTTGATTGTACCCGTATCCACTATTACCCACTACCTTGTTGATTTTCCCCTCGCTTGAATCTTCTTTCTTTCCCAAGTTGTGTCCTTTATGCTTTCCAGACTTTCATCTTTTTAATTCACAGAGCAAACTTGTGATGTCTGTCTTTCTGAGTCTCCTGTGTTTCACCTAACATGATGACCTCTCTGTCACTACTTCTGGAAGCATGTTCTATTTGAAAGTTTATGTAAGACATCAAAGGCTAACAAGGGATCCCAGTGGCAGAATGTTTGCCTAGCACACCCAAGGACCTAGATTCTGCATCCTCCACTAGAAGAAAACAAGGACTCAATTCCCACAAGTACAACTTGCCAGAGTATGCATGCCTACAAACCAAGCATTCTGGAGTTGAAGGTAAGTGGTAGATGTGTTTGAGCCTAGCTTAACTGACATAGTAAGACTCTGTGTAAAAAAAAAAAAAAATTTTAACCAAATCATTCTCATACAGAAAGCATCATTACTCATTTATTTTTAATCTTTGACATGCATAGAGAGACACGTATATCTTATTGAGCAATACACTATTTCTTGATCTTTTGCCACAGGGAAATTTTCGCCAAGGTCAAATTTCACTATTTTCAGTAATATTGATCTCAATTTAAAGCTAAGTTGAAGCGCCATCATTCCTGTCAATTAAGCTGACTGCAGCCGTGAGATAATTGTATAATCCAGGCACAATTAGAACAGACAGTGCAGGCATAAGTGACAGAACATATTCAGAAATGAGAAATATTTTCCTGAGTTATTTGCCTAAGAGTAGAAAATTTACCTAACTTCTGTGCCTCCTAAGTAAGGCAAACAGACTAATTTCACGAGGATTACTTTAAATACCATTTTCTGTTTTGGGGAAATAAAAAGCAGAATGAAATAAAAAACTCATCATGAATATAAAAGCAATCAATATGCATCCCTTCCCCAAGTTTATGAGAAAACCAATTTGTATAATGGTTTCATGCCATTAAATCTTTGGATGTTTAATTCCTTCATTTTTGTGGAAGTAAATAAAAGTCAAAAGTATGAGACCACTGAACAGTCAACAATTCTTGACATAAATCAACAATTCTATAGTAAAGAAGAGAAGACTAGATTGAAAATAATCTTTATAGTAAGATGTTTATTTTCTCCGAGATTAAAAAAAAATGTTTTGAGTCTACTTTCCAGGGTATTATATGTAAAGAACTGACTGAAACTTCAGGTAGGTGAGCTGGACCGGTTTACATTTTCCATGACAGATACATTTAGGTCGTTTACTAAAGGTGAACAATGTGTTGTAAAGGAGAAATGGGTCAAGAGGAAGCTTCCATATCTGTCCCTGTGGTCAAGTAAGCCACAGGTAGCACAACTTGGACAGTGACCAGTAGTGAACAATATGATCATAGACATCAACAGTTTCTTATCTGTTGCACAGCTCCAGCACAACATTCTTTTAAAAACATTTTCTTTCTTTTCTTTTTTAAAATTTCATCTGCTTATTCTATAACCTGGGCACAGCCCACCGACTCTTCCTTTCCCAGGCTCTCTCCCCTATTCCCTATCTTCTACCACCCAATCCCCTCCTCTTCCATCTCCATCCACAAAGGGGCAAGTCTCCTATGAGTATCAATAAAACATAGCTTATCAAGCTTCAGTAAGACTAAGCACCTCCCCATGTATTAAGACTGGGTAATTATGAGAAGCAGGTCCCGAAAGCCAGTAAAAGAGTCTGACAGAGTCCCTGTTCCCTCTGTTAGGAGTCCCACAAGAGGACCAAGCTACACAACTGTAACACATATGCAGAGGGCCTAGGTCAGTCCCATGCAGGTTTCTTGGTTGTCTGTTAAATCTCTATGAGCCTTTTAGATAGTTTATTATGTGAGCCTTTCCATCGTGTCCTTGACCCTCTGGCTCCTATTCTACTTTCTTCTCCTCTGGCATGATTCCCAAACTCCTCTTAATGTTTGGTCATGGGTCTCTACATCTACCTCCATCAGTTGCCGGATGACACCTCTCTGATGACAATTGGGCTAGGTACCAATCTGATCATAGGAGACAGTCAGTTCAGACTACTTATCTACTATTGCTAGGAGTTTAAGCTGGGGTCCATCCCATAGACTCCTGGGAGATTTCCCTATGGCAGCTTTCCACCCAATCCTGAAATGCATCCGCCGCCGACTGCAGTCCCCCTTGGGACTATCCTCATCCATATCCTCCCCTGATCACTCATGTTTTCATCTCCATCTGCCCAGTCCACTCATGAAATCTTTTCTATTTCCCCTTCCCAGGGAGATCTGGGTTTCCCCCTCCCCCATAAACTGTTATTGTTCCCTAGCCTCTCTGGGTATGTGGATTGTAGCATGGTTATCCTTTATTTTACAGCCAATATCCACTTCTGAGTGAGTACATACCATGTTTGTCTTTCTGGACCTGAGTTAACTCATCAGGGTGATTTTTTTTTTTTGCCTTCATATTTCCTCGTGTTCTTGTATTTCAACAGCTGAGTAATACTCTATTGTGTAAATGTGCCACATTTTCTTTATCCATTCTCCTATAGAGGGACATCTATGTTGTTTTCAGGTTCTGGCTATCACAAATAAAGCTGCTATGAACATACTTGATTAAGTGTCCTTGTGTCACGATTGAGCATCCTTCAGGTCTTGTAATTTTTTCCCATTTTTTAAATGTTACTTTTTTTTTTTTGAGAATATCATACAATTTGCTTTGGTCATGCTCACTCCTCATTTCTTCAATCCACCCATTTTCCCTACCCATCTAACCTTTGTGCCATTTTCCTTCTTTCTTCCTTCCTTCCTTCCTTCCTTCCTTCCCTCCCTCCTTCCTTCCTTCCTTCCTTCCCTTCCCCTTCCTTCCTCCTCTTCCTTCCTTCCTTCCTTCTTCCTCCTCCTTCCTCTTCCTTCTTCTCTTTCTTTCTTTCTTTCTTTCTTTCTTTCTTTCTTTCTTTCTTTCTCTTGTTAAGACCTAAATATTCTTAGATGTGTGATATTCCTGGAGCATGGTTGATTTACCAGAGATCAGAACTGTTGATCTCTCTCCTAACAGCTAACAACTGCCAATAGCACCATGACTAGGGGCGGGATTTCATGGTCAAATTCCACCTTCATGTTGAGATTTCATCTGGCTTGAGCTTGCAAAGATTTTATACATCTTTTCAAAGCCACTGTGAGTTCATATGTGCAGCTGCATTGGTTTGTCCAGAATACATTCTTTAATGGCTAAGGCGTTAAAAAAATGTTTAGTAGCCACTTTTGTCTTATCTTTTGAGATATTTTTTGTTTAGTTATACGGTCCATTTTTAAACTAAGTAGTTTGTTTTCTTAGTGTTTAATTTTTTGAGTTCTGTACTTATTCTGGATCCTAACTTTCTGTGAAATGCATAACTGGTCAGGATGTTTTTCCATCCTGTAGGCTGTGCCTTTACTTGGATGATGATGTCCTCGATACTGTACAAATCTTTTATCTTTGTGAAATTATAATTATTACTTTGTTGTAGGAAGGCTGCTTGCTTGTTCACGAGTGCCCTGACTCAAAATTACCACACAGAAACTGTATAAACTCAATTACTGCTTGGCCTATTAGCACTAGCTTCTTATTGGCTAGCCCTTACATCCTTATTTAACCCATATTCTATTAATCTGTAATCACGTGGCTGTGGCTTACCAGCAAGGTTTCATCGGGTGTCTGTCTCTGGCATCATTACATGGCTTCTCCTAACTCTGCCTTCTTTCTCCCAGCATTCAGTTTAGTTTTTCCTGCCTAGCTCAGTTCTTCCCTGCTATATGCCCAAAGCATATAGCATAGTGTTTTAGTATTTTCATTGTATACATCTTACATTTCATTTGTTTGATTTGTTCCAATATATTTAATTCTTTGGAGGATATTGATAATTAGATTTCTTCCTTGATTTCTTTATTGATGTTTGTCATTTGCCTACAGGAAGACTATTGACTACTGCATATTAATTTTATATCCTACTCCTTTGTAAAAGTATTTATAATCTATAGAGGGGAATCATTAGATTTCTTTATGTAAAATATCACATCATTTGCTAATAAAGATCTGTTGATATTTTTCTGATTCGTATTTGCTTTATATCCATTATTTGTCTTATTGCTCTAGCTAAATCTTTAAGTACTATGCTGAACAGGAGTTGAAGAGTAGACATCCCTGTCTTATTCGAATTTTATTAGAAAGGCTTTGTGTTTTTTTTTTCAATTTAGTTTGATGTGGTGGGTAGAATTCCTTTCTATTGCTTTTATCAGCTGTATCTTAATATATATATATATATATATATATATATATACATACATACACACACACACACATATATATTTATGTATCTATTTTTTTGAATGGAACAAGGTTTCTCTGTGTAGTTCTGGTCATCCTGGAACTCACTTTGCAGACCAGGCTGGTCTCAAACTCACAGAGATCCAACTGCCTCTGCCTCCCAAGTGCTGGGATTAAAGACATGCACCTCCACTTCTTGGCATATCTTGATATTCTTAAGAAAGTTTAGTGTAGGGGCTGGAGAAATGGCTCAGCAATGAAGAGCACTGGCTGTTCTTTCAGAGGACCGGGGTTCAATTCCCAGCACCCACATGGCAACTCACAACTGTCTGCAACTCCAGTTCCAGGAAACTGGCCACCCATGACAAAACACCAACTTACATAAATTAAAAATAAATAAAGTTAAAAAAGAAAGTTAAGTGTAAAAGACTTGAAAGAACCTGGATTGAAATTCCATTTTAATCCATTTTAATTTAATTTAATTCCATTAAAATGGAATTTAATATTCATAACTCTCCATATGTAGTGATGCATGCCTGTAATCTAATTTTGCTTGAGACTGAGGCAGGAGGATCAATGTTTTAGATTAGTCCTCTCTGTATATTAAACGCCAACCCAGTGTTGGTTATTTCACAAAGAGAAGCAAAAAAATAAATAAATAAATAAATAAAAAAGAAAGAAAGAAAGAAAGGACAGACCAAAGACTTGAATTTGGCTCTTAATTTCATCAATTTAATAACCTGCTTCATAATTTAAAGAAGAAAATTAACATCTTCTAATTTCAATAACCAAAACTTACCATCATAACAAGTCAATTTTGTCTATCTTCAGAAAAAACTTTGAGTATGGGCAATATAGTTCTTGGAATTATACAAAGAGTAAGGTAGTGTGCTTTATAAAATCAATTTAATCAAGTGTTTTTGTGGCCACTAATCTTTTTTTTTTATTAGTGTCACCTGTGACGTGATCTGTTGGGAGGGGTGCTGGCAGTGTCACCAACCTATTTTAGGGTGCATTAACTGGCTCTATGGAACCCGTTCTCTATGGTGGGATATCTTGTTCGGCCTTTTTGGAGAGAGAGGGGATTGTCCTGCCTCAAGTTGGTATGCCAGACCTTGTTGGCTCTCTAAGGAAGGCCTTATCCCCTCTGAAGAGTGGATGGGGGATTAGAATGGGGCAATTGGGAGGGATGGGAGATGAAGGTGGGAAACTGGGATTGGTATGTGATGTGGGATTCCTGCTGTATGCTAAGAATATCTTTTATTACCACTGGTTAATAAAGAAGTTGCTTTCTCATATGGCAGGGCAGAATAAAGCCAGGTGGGAAATCTGAACAGAGATCCAGAGAGAGAGAGTAGGCAGAGTGAAGGAGACTCCATGTAGCTGCTGAAAGAGAGGGACACCAGAAATTTACCAGTCAGTAGGCCACAGCCTTGTGGTGATACACAGTAATTTCTGTGTGATCATTAGGTTATAGGTTGCCAGGAAATGAATGAGTAGTTTCCATTTACAAATGACTCCAACATGGGGCAAGAATTTCCATATAAAGCCTCAGAAAGCTTTGAAAAAGGGCTTTAGACCCACAAAAATGAGAGTCAATTGGAGCTTTTTGGTAGCTGCATCTTTTTTTTCAGATGGGCTCTGTTTGCAAGCAGAAATATGACTCCCTTCAGCCGGGCAGTGGTGCTGTATGCCTTTAATCCCAGCACTTGGGAGGCAGAGGCAGGTGGATCTCTGTGAGTTCAAGGCCAGTCTGATCTAAAAGAGCTAGTTTTCCAGGAAAGGCTCTAAAACTACAGTAAAACCTGTCTCGAAGAACAACCCAAAAAAAAAAAAAAAAAGAAGAGAAAAGAAAAAGAAATGGCTTCACAGTTTTAGCTATGGAGTTCTTAAATGGGGTTTGTGAATGATTATAGATATGCAATAAAGACAGATTCAGACCAAGAAACTTTTTTTTTTTTTTTTTTCGAGACAGGATTTCTTTGTGGCTTCGGAGCCTGTCCTGGAACTAGCTCTGTAGGCCAGGCTGGTCTCGAACTCCCAGAGATCCGCCTGCCTCTGCCTCCCAAGTGCTGGGATTAAAGGCGTGCGCCACCATCGCCCAGCACCAAAAAACTTTTGAACAGGTCACAGTATATTAAAAAATGTACGTAGACTTGGGAGAGAGAGGAAAAACAGTATAGTCATAGATTAAAGGAGTAAAGATAATTATTAAGAAATAAGAGTTAGAAATTAGACATGTAAAGATGGAAAATACAGAGAGGGTCTGGATAACGTATTTTATTGTGTTTTCTTTGAAGTTTTTCGACTGAAGAAAGATATTTGATTCTAGGAACTGCTAAGTTAAACTAACATAAAAATATCTTAACTTCAAAATTTGAGTCAAAGGATATGTTTCTTCAGAAAAGAGGTTTTGCTTTTATTTCCATAAAAGATGAGATTCTTGTGAATTCTTTCCATACTAATGTGTTTTAATGGAACAAGAACCCCAAAAGATCTCTGTGAACACTAAAAATACTTTGCCCAAAAAACAGCAGGAAGCAGTTTGGAAAAAATTATGCCCAAATTCCCAAAATTATTGTTTATAAATGCTTGTTTTCATTTAAAGGGGGATATGATATAAAGATGAATAGTTTTTCATTGGTATGTATCTTGGTCTATTAACACAAATTTAAAGTCAATTTTGTTAGACTGTATATATGTATTTCTGCTCTTGTTTAAAATATTGTTTGTATAGCTCATTAAAAATGTAATGCATAATTAAGAAATACAGTTTAATAGACAGTAATCTATAATCAAATGTTTATCCATGTTAGTTCTATTTTCTAGATATAGAGATATATTTCAGTTATATAGATAGATAACTTTTAACACTTGAAAGACCTACAGAACACAGCATTTAAAAGACTTTAAGAACTTGGACTTTTCTTGGCAACGAGACATGTCTGTTTCTGGTAGTACCAATTATATCAAAAGGATGATGGGCATTGAAGAGGTTCCTTATGTAGTTTCTAGCTCTTTGGGCAAGAAACTGCTCTTGCCTGGACTGCTTAATGGTATGCTGCCTAAACTGGGCATGCAGGACCCACAGAAAAATGACTGCTGAAGTTGCCTAAAGAAGTGAGACAGTCCTTCAAGGTTCCTTCTTCATGAAAGTGTCTGCCAGACATTGTGCAGTGCACAGAAGATAGTTGCTGAAAAACTGCCAATACAGGCAAAACAGTTTTTTTTAAATTTCCTGCTTCATGGAAAAATTTTCCAGATACTATGAACCTATAGGATGAAGGGTGAGTATCCAGGTAGCAAGATGTCCCTGTCAATTCTAGAGTTTTGGAAGTTGCTTACATTGCACTTCCTGTCTACTTAGGTAATATTATATCCTTCTGGGGTCTTTGAAGAGTTGAAGACAGATAGTTATAGTTTTCATTAGTTATGATAAAGGATAAATTAAACTTTAGACTCACAAAGAAATATTGTAACAGTAATTCTTGCTTGATACCTATTTTGTTATATGTAATTTTTCTATTTTAGAGTTAAAACCTTACTTTTTATTTAGACAGAAAAGGGGGGATGATGTGGGATTCCCTCTGTATGCTGTGAATATCCTTTATTATCATTTGTTAATACAGCAGCTGCCTCGGCCTATGGCAGGGCAGAATAAAGCCAGGTGGGAAATCTGAACAGAGATCTAGGGAGAGAGTAGTCAAAGAGTCTCCATTTAGCTGCCAAAGGACAAGGACATTGGAAATTTACCAGTAAACCACATCCTTGTGGTAATACAGATTAATAAAATGGGTTAATTTAAGATGTAAGAGCTAGCTAGGAATGCACCTAAGCTATTGTCCAATCAGTATTGTAATTAACATAGTTTCTGTGTGATTATTCTGGTCTGGTTGGCCAGGAACCAGCAGTCTCCTCTTACAGGTATGTAAAATTTATTCATAATTTTTAGGAAAAAAATTACGAATACAAAAGCAAATTTGAAGCTGAAAGTGTTTTGTCTGGGATAACCAGATGCAGAGTTCTGCATCTCTCTGGATCTAATGCCTCTTGCTGCACCAGCTTGTACTTGACCAATTAGAATATGATGAAAAACTCAAAATAATAATAATAATGAAAAACAGTATATGCAAAACATGAATAGATTTTTTTCTCCTTGTCTTCCTAATAAGCATTTACTTTACTTACTACACAAATGTGGTCAGATGAGGCCAATAAAAAATGATTTTGAAAGTCAAGGTAAATGAGACACTAGGTGCTGACTCATTGCCAGCTCATAATAACTTATATAAAATAGGCTTGTGTGCAATGAGTGTTTTGTCATGGAATTTTACTAGATGAAAAAGTTTAAAATGAGATTCTGAATATTTAATATCATGCAATTTGTTTAGACTATTTAGTATTTAAGAGACTAATATATGTCCTTGATGGAAAATAACCTGTGATTATTAAAAAAAAATGTTCATTATATCCTTGTACAGATGCTGAATCTTCTGAATGTGAAATGAGACAAACTAACAGCTTCATAAAGCTGTTGATGTATTGCTGTTGCTTAATTAAGTATAATTCTTGACTGCTTTTAATGAAATTTGTTCAAAGGTCTATGCTAATTCTTTTTTTTTCTCCTGGAAAGGGTGTCTTTGCTGTCCTAGAATCTTCTCTGTAGATCAGGCTTGCCTGAAACCTGCTCTGCCTTCTGAGTATTAAAGGCATATGCCACTACCACCTGGTTTCTATGCTAATTCTCTAACCACTCACAGTGGCTTCCTACTTCTTTCTGGAGATTAGGAACAGAATTTGCTGTGCCTACAGATCACCAAGTCCGTTTCACTGGTATAAGTGAGTCCTATTGCAAATGCTCGATGAGGAGTCTTTGAAACAGAATTCATAGGTAAGTTTTTTTTTAAATTCTCAATAGTTTTTAATTGCAAATTTTATCCTCTCTTACTTTAAAAAGTATACATGTGCATGTGGAATTGTATTAGTGGCGCTGTTTTAAAGCTCTTGATGCTACTTTGGGAACTAGACATTTAGCCTTTTCTTAAATAATGCTCGGATTATATCCATTTCATTACTTTGTGATTTATTATATTTCGACAATGAGAGTGTGTGGGGGAGAGGACTGTATATTAATTTTTTCCTAGAGACTCTGAGCTGCTTTGAGAAGCCATTTTAATTACCATTCATAATTTGCCTAATTAAAAGACATGAAATAATTGTTGAGATGCATGCATGGCTAAATATACATATACTTAAACTGAAAATTTAATGAAATCCACCATATACAATTTTCTCAAAATTGATATTTATCACCTGGTAGAAGTTATTCCGTATCCATTGTGTCATTTAATAATACTGTGTAAAATAGTATCTTCTTCTTAACCTATTCTTCTTACCCTCACCAAGACGTTTTGCTTTACTTGTTAAAAATGTCTTCTAGTACCTGGTATTCCTGGATGCCCAACAGTCTCCAGAAAGGAGCAAAGATGCCCTGTTTTTTAAAAACAGACTTTGCTAAAATGCTGCACCATGATTTGGATATTCTATGGATAGAAAGAATGTCCACTATGGGACTTTCAGTTATGAACTAACTACAGAGATTTCCTTTCCTGGAAGCCATCTGAGGTTAGTTAGGGATCATGAAACAGCAGATGCTAGCCTTCATTATTATGTGTGTGTGTGTGTGTGTGTGTGTGTGTGTGATGTGTTATATATACATATATATATTATATTAAATATATTCCTGTTACTTTGTGTTTGGTCCTGAAAGTTCTACTGGAGAAAGGGTAGGGAAGTTAATTCTGCCTACAAGAAAGGTGAAAAACCTAGCCACCTTCTTCCATTACTCAGAAGAATTACTGTTAATACATTTTTGAGTATATGCTACATCTGCCTGTTAAAATACCTTGTACCTCGTGGGCTGTGCATGTCATGGGCACAAAGGGGAAGGCTCCCATTCACTTATCTCCTTTCTTTTATTGCATATGTTTTCCATGCCCCAGAAAATATGGGTATGTTATATATGCTCTTCTATTAGTTTATTCATTTATTTCTTTACTGCCACTTTATCAGGAATGTTCTGGAAAAATGCACAGAAATATAATATTTAATTAACTTGTCTAAGTTAAAGGATGAACTCTCTGTAAAATAAATGAATGTTTTGTCATAATTTATTACGTGTTATGTTCTTTAATGTGCTATATGGTATCACCACATACACATATTATATGACAAGTTTGCATTTTTAGTGTCCACTTAAAAAATTGTCAGAAGACAAAGAATTAGTTTCTTTCAAATTTATTCTTTCTTGTTTTTTTTTTCACTTACTTTTTCTTTATTAGCCTTGAATTTTCTGTATATCTGGCTTTCGTTTTTGTTTTTCTCGCTCTGGAAATTTTTTTTCTAATGAGAATTACTGCTATAGCTGTCATCACCTTGAAACTTGATGTGTGTACTTAAGATATTTATGTCCATTTTTCCATATTTTCATATACAATGAGAAGCTGTTGCTGTTTGTTAAATACTTAATTAACTAAATTAAGAAAGGACAAGCCTTTATACTGTTTGCATCCCACAGAATTAGAAACAATACTTTCTTAAGTAATCAAATTTGGATTATGGTACTGTAGAATTTTTAGTAGAAAACTAACTATAGTCAGAATGAATAACAGTGATGCTCCTGTGTCTGCTTCTCCAGTGCTAAATACCCAGCTGCCACCCCTGACTTTTATATGGATGCTAAGGATGCTGTGAATGTTGACAATGCTGGTGATGCTGAGGCTGTTGAGGAAGCTGGGGATGCTGAGAATCCTGGGGATGCTGGAGATGCTGGGGATGCTGGGGATGCTGAGAATCCTGGGGATACTGGGGATGCTGGAGATGCTGGGGATGCTGGGGATTCGAAGGACATTGAGGATGCTGGAGGTGCTGGGGATCCACTTCAGGTCCTGCTTTTGTGGCAAGCAGTTTCCTGTCCACATCATCTTCCATGCCTCTGCTGTTACTTAAAGTCTTGGTGAGCAGTTATATGGTATTGTTTTACAAGTATTTTATTTTATGGCCACTTTATTGCATCTTTTTCAGTATCAGGAACTGAACCCAGATCCTCATGAATGCTAGGCAAGCACTCTACTGTTGAGCTACATTCTCACCCTTCATTATAGTTTCTGTGTTAATGTTTATGCAATTTCCAAAACAACCACCAAAAATTCCGTGTTGCTCAGCCTCATCCACAATTGAACTGTTTTTCTTCATGCATGCCTTTCTTTCCTGCTGCTTTGTTTGGTGAATGATATAATGCACTCATATCTCAGATATTGTCTTCTTTGTTTAACCAATATATTGGGCCATAATTCATATACTATAAAACTTACCCATTTAAAATTTACAGTTCAATGGCTTTTAGTATATTCAGAGTTATACAGCCATCATCACAATAAATCTTATAACATATTTATCATTCCTAAAAGAAATCCCTGGCCCTAACCTGCCTTCTTTATTTTTTGACCAGACAATAAGGAATCTTTTGCCTATCTCTATAGATTTGCCAATGATAGGCAGTTTATGCAATTAGAACCAAATTATCTTCAGCATTTTGTTAATGTCTCCTTTTCCATTAGCACATTTTAAGGTTTATCCACGTTGAGGCATATATCTGTACTTTGTTTCTTTTTATTGTATACTTTTCTTTATTCTACTCTATGGCTATACCTAACGTTGTTCAGCCATTTATCAAGTAAAGGGCATAGAAATGTCTCTAGCCTTTTACTTCTATTAATAATTATGCAATGAAAACTAGCAATTTTTGCATAATCAATTATTTTTGTTTATATATGTATCTTGAAATTACTGTTCACGTGATAAGACTGCAATTAGTCTGTTCATGAACAATCATAGGTTTGTTAAATCATCTTCACTATTTTGTGCTTATTATAAAGGTTGTTATTTCTGTAAATCATCTTGTCTGTTTACTTTTTCTTTTCTTTTCTTTTTTCTCTGAAACACTGTCTACATAGCCTTGGCTATCCTTGAACTCATTCTGTAGACGATAATGTCCTCAAACTCATAGAGATCAGTCTGTCTCTACCACCCAAATGCTGGGATTGAAGGTATGTGCCACCACACCTGTTCTGTGTGTATTTTGATTATCTACCTTAGCGTGTGCTTCATTGGTGTTTTGGTTTGTGTTTCTCTGATGACACATGACCTAGAGTATATTCTGTTTCTTAGACATCCACATCTTGGACAAGAGCATATGTGCTTCTTGGACATTCATACCATTGGAGAAATGTCTGCTCAGATCCTTAGCTCATTTTCAATTACATCATTTCTTCTCTTGTTATTGAATTTCAGGAGCTTTTATATAGTCTCTAGATGTAATCCTTTTATTGGCTATGAAATTTGCAAAGATTTTTCTCCAATGCTGTGGTCTGTCCTTTATAAAACATGTTTATTTTCAATCAAAGAATTATAATTGAGTATGTTTATGATAAAAAGTGGTATTATAGTACATGAATTTTATGTAGTAGTAAATCATGCTAATTAGCATATTCATCACCTCAAATGCTTTTCTTTTTGTGATGTCAGTTTTAAAAATTTACTCTTGGCAATTTGGAAATATATCATGCAACATTGTTAACTATATTCATCACTCTTTTAACTTTGCAATAGACTTGTAAAAACCCTTGAATCTTATATCTTCGGTCAAATTGATGCTTTACGCTATTTAGAATTCAATTCCTCCATCCCCGAATTTGAGTCTCTCTAACTGTGAACTTCTTTCCTCTCTCTGATGAAAGAAAAGTTCCATTGTGCTTGATACGACATACAGGTGAGAACAATGATGCTTGTGTTTTTGTACAAGATTATTTCACTTAGAATTATGCTCATCAATTTCTTTCATGTTTTACACGGCAGGTGTTTATTTATTTGTTTGTTTGTTTATTTAGGTGTAAATGTGGATGATATGAAGATCAGAAGACGATCTAAAGGTTGCCCCCCTTTTCTACCTCATTTGAGACAATGTTTCTTTGTTGTTGGTTCCTATGTACTCCAGGCCGTGAGCTTTTGAGAATTCTCTTGTCTCCAGTTCCCATCTCTTTACAGACACAGGGAATACAGATGCTCTGCTACATGTCTGACTTTTTGCATGTATAGACAGAAGTTTCTGTTCTACCTGGTCCTGTAGCTGTTTAATCCCAAAGAAACACACATAGGCTTATGTTAATTATAAACTGTTTGGCCCATTAGCTCAGACGTATTGTTTAATAGCTTTTACTACTTAAATTAACCCATAATTCTTGTCTACATTTAATTACAAGGCTTGGTACCTTTTCTCAGTAAGGCATTCTTATCTTGCTTCCCCTACATGTGTCTTATGACTGCATCCTTGCCTTTCCAGTTCCCAGAATTCTCCCCCTCTGGTTACCCCAACTATACTTCCTGCCTGGCTACTGGCCAATCAATATTTCATTTAACCGGAACAAGTGACAAATTTTATAGTGTACAAAAGCATAATCCCAAAGCGTACATGGGTATTGGGGTTTTAAACTCAGGACATCATACATGCCTATATATGTGTGTGTGTGTGTACATATAACTCAGTTTACTCCCTGAGCTATCTTCTTTACCCATAAGACATTGTCACTACAAACACAATTTGAAAAATACTATTATATGTTGTAGAATATTATTTTAAAATGTGTTATGCTTGTTTATGTTGTGGAACATTTGCTTTGATGATGCAAAGATGTGTTGCATTCTTTTATGTCACATTTGTTTAACTCTGTGAAGATGTGATTCTTTGCCTGTCTAAAACACCTGATGGTCTAATAAAGAGCTGAATGGCAGGAAAAAGGTTAGGTGGGTTTGGTAGTCAGAGAGGATAATTAGAAGAAGAAATATGGGGGAAAAAAGAAGGAGCAAGATAGAACAAGGAGAGGAGGACATCAGTGGCCAGCCACCCAGCTACACAGAAAGCCATGGAAAAAGAAGTAAAGAAAGGCTACAGATAGAGAGAAAGATAAAAGCCCAGAGGCAAAAGATAGATGGAATAATTTAAGTTAAGAAAATATGGCTAGAAGTAAATCAAGTTAAGGCTCGGCATTTATAAGAAAAAATAAGACTCTGTGTGTGATGTGTTTGGGAGCTGGGTGAGGGGCTCCCCAAAAGATCAAAGACCAAATGGCAAAAGAGTAGAAAAAATAAGCCACTACATTATATTTGTTGGTTTAAAATCTATTTAATCAGATATTGTCGTATCCACTTTGGCTTTAGTTCAGGTTGTTGATGTGTTTTATCTGTTTCATAATTTCACTTTCAAATTATCTTTATTTGAGATTTAAAGCATAGCTCCTATATGCAATGTAAATTTAGATATTATTTTTATTAAGTTGGTTAATTTTTACTCTTGAGTAGATTTTAATTCTTGAGTTATATGTGATATGAATGAATATGATTTTTAAAATATCATATAATGAGAAATATAAATATTTAATAGGTATACATAGCTCAGTAAGCTGAGGTATTTCAAAGATATATTGAACAGTTTTTGGACAACTGGATACAAGCTACAGCCATCTAGGAAGAGGAATTGCTTCAAGACCCAGTAATACCACTTTTGGATGTTCAATCATACCTCAATGACATGTGCTCAACTATGTTCATAGTAGCATTATTTGTCATAGCCAGAACCTGGAAACAACCTCAATACCCCTCGATTGAAATACGGATAAGGAAAATGTGGCATGTTTACACAGTGGAGTAGTACACAGAAGAAAAAAAATGACATCTTGAAATTTACGGGCAAATGGATGGATCTAGAAAACATCATATTGAGTGAGGTAACCCAGACCCAGAAAGATAAACTTCTTATATACTCACTGATATGTGGTTTTAGACATAAAGAAAAAAAAACAGCCAACAATTCACAATCCCAGAGAACCTAGACAATAATAAGGACCCTAAGAGAGACATACAGTGATCTAATCTACACCGGAAATAGAAAAAGACAAGATCTCCTGAGTAAATTGGGAGCATAAGGACGATGGAAGCGGGTAGGAGAGGAGAGGGAGAAAGGAAGGGAGGGAAGTAGAGAAGAATGTATAGCTCGATAAAAATCAATAAAATGTTAAAAACATAAATCTCAGCTCCCTCTTCTACACCATAGGATCTCAAGGTTTATACTTATGGGTCTTGGAAATGAAGTGTTTCTTGTCATTTTTTTCTTTATTAATTTCTAAATGTAGCCTTCTGTCAACCTTTACTTCCATCTCCAGCATTTTGCTTTCTATCTGTCTACTGGAGATAATTTCTAAAGCGTTTTTATTTGATTAGCTGAACTTTTGAACCCCAACATGAGTTTTCCTCTGCGTTTATGATTTATGCTTTCTTCTTTATGTTCCAAGGTGTTTTTTCCCATTCAACTGCTTGTTTGCTATCTCTGAAATCACTGATTATTTTTAGAAGAAGATTTTGGACTTAGTAATTGAGCAAGCTTTCTTGCAGATGTCATGTTGTATTCTCTCTTGTTTCTCTGTGTTATACTATGTGCATCTGTTGTTTTGGATGCCTTTTCCTATATTATTTTGGGATATTCCTAGTGTACATACTATTCTTGTTGACTCATTCCTGAAAGAAAAAGCACAAGGAGAGAGAGAGAGAGAGAGAGAGAGAGAGAGAGAGAGAGAGAGAGAACGATGAAGTGTTGGAACAGCTTGTTTCTGGGTTTTCTAAAATTGGAGTCTTCCAGGTGGAGGTGGGGAAGAAAAGTTGAAACTGGTGTCTTGTGTTGCTATATAGGGTGTTGCTGAAACAAAGCCAGTGAAGTGCTGGTTATTCCTGGAGCTTTCTTCCTTCCAGAAGCTGTCTTCTTATTGTATCAGGATACTTTGTGGCCACACTTAACTTTGCAGTCCGTAGGCAGGGTAGGCTGTCTTACACACTCAATACTTCTCATCTTGTATATTCTGGGGTGGCTAATATTGTAGTCTGCAGTCTCTCCTGAATATATTTGGAATAGGAGAAGCAGCAAATACAATATTGAGATCAATATAGGCTGTCTCATTCTTTAAAGACCTAATTAATATAAAATATTGCTGTAGGAACGAGATTGTGGAAGACAATTCTGCTGGAAAAGAATTCTGTTTCCAGGAATTTTCCCTTTCATGCTTCGTAAATAATCATTCATGATTCCTATGTTAGAGTGCTTTAATACCCATAGATGTGACTAGTCTGCACAGAAGTGACTAACTTCATTTATTTATTTATCTATTCATTTGTTCATTTATTAGTTTTAGAACAAGAGTCATTCTAGCCAAGTGCTGTAAAATACTGCAACTACCTCAGCTGCTTAGTGTTATAACTTTTGGAGGAAAGACCATTACCTGAATTTGGATATTAAAGTAGTCTTCACAATTTGTCTTGTGAATTAATTTGCTCTATTTATTCAACTTCTTTGTGTCCTGATGTTTGAGTTTATTCAATTAAAATATCTCTCCTTTCATTGCATGGGATTAATGATGCTAAATAATTAATAAATAGTAAGTAAATTAATTCATATGAGGAACTGAGGGCAGTCTCTTGTATGTAGAAAACTCTCATTAAATATTCAGTATTATTTTTCTTATTTTAAATACATTGGGTCCCTCAAAACTTATGGTCCATTGTTTTATTGAAAAATCACACTCTTGTTTTAATCAAAAGGATTATTTGTACAATTAACATTTCATTTTCTTCACCTTTTTGCTTTTCTTATAACCCTTACTAGAGGTCCATGTCAACAAATTGTTATGTAACTTTTTTTAATGAATTTGTCCTTTCAAAAGTCAGGAGAACATAAAATCTATCCCAGAGTTCCTTAAACTTTAAGGTATATAATCATTTGAAAATCTTTTTAAAAGGTGGTTTTCAATTTGTTTTGTGAAAAAAGCAAAAACTTTGGGTTTCAGTTTGGAAATTTCAGTGCACAGTCCTCGACTTCATTATTGTTGGACTTGTCATGAGTCAGAGCTTATGATGGAAGTGATGGGGCCATGGAGGCGGAGGGAGAGCTGAGAAGGTTGCCTTTCAGGTCAGCTGCTATGTCCTCTCTCCCAGCCCCTCTTACAGTAATCTCACCATCACCATAGTATGAGTGTGTGTGAGGACTAATGCACTGCTTCAGCTCCAGCCTCCAGGATCCTGTCACTTCCATGAAGCCCTTGGCTACCAACATGGTAACCAAGCTCCTAGAACATGAGTGAATGAAGCCTGAGAGTAAGTTGCTAGCAAGCATAAAGATGGCCACAGCGCTGCTGGTACTGGAACTATATCATGTTCAACATGGCTCTGGCCTTTCTCCCTATGATTACTAAAAATGCACTCCTTTTCCTAAACATTTACACACATTATGTTTATGAAGAGCAGCTCGTGGCCAGCTGTTGTATGGACACCTATGACTCCACTGGTGAGCGGAATCCAAAGAAAATGATATTAATTAAATGATCACAAAAATTCAAAGGAATCTTATTCATAAAATTTCGGTGTCCATAGAGGACACTGTTTACATCTACTTCTCTGCACTCGTGTTCTTCCCGTCGCACTGCTGCAATCTGGGTGCTGTCGTTACGGAGCTCACTTCCACTGTGGAGGTTAGATGGCAAGCGTCTTTCCAAGTAGCTTTGGTTTCTCTCTAGGCTCCCACTCTCCTTTCTTACAATGAAGTGTTTCTTCCTCCTGATGACAACGTCTAGCTTTACCCAACGTTCCTCTAGGATGTGGTCCCGTGGAGGCAACTGTATAGAGACCATAAGCTTCTGTCTCCTCGTTCAAACTATTGTTTAAGTTACATTTTTTGAAGGAGGAAAAGGCTTTAAAAGAAGTAAGTTACTGTTTTTAATATTGTATAAGAAAACTTAAAATGAGTTCTCAGTAGTCCTCATTGTCCGCTATGTTCAGCAAGTCCGGTTTTATCCCAGGCTTTTTCAGACCCAGGTCAGCTGGCCTTAGTGAGTTCCCGATAGAACATCCCCATTGTCTCAGTGTGTGGGTGCACCCCTCGCGGTCCTGAGTTCCTTGCTCGTGCTCTCTCTCCTTCTGCTCCTGATTTGGCAATGGGTTTTTGATCCTACTGCACCTATTGGCTTTATGGGAGCCTAGGCAGTTTGGATGCTCACCTTACTAGACCTGGATGGAGGTGGGTGGTCCTTGGACTTCCCACAGGTCAGGGAACCCTGATTGCTCTTCGGGCTGATGAGGGAGGGGGACTTGATCGGAGGGAGGGGGAGAAAAATGGGAGGCGGTGGCGGGGAGGAGGCAGAAATCTTTAATAAATAAATAAATTTTTAAAAAAAGAAAACTTAGAAAGACACACAATAATACACAAATATCTAGTGCTGATTTTTTTGAAAACGACTTCCCAAATGTAGTAGTTCTGACTTCATAATGACATTCTATCTCAAACTAGCTTTTTATGTGTCCAAAATGATATCAGTCAGTTAATTTTGTAAACACAACATTTAGAAACAAAAAAATAACGGCAAAATAACTTCTGCCTAATTTGCAGTAAATTGTAAATCACTAATTACGCTGGTACATGTCATCTCTATTGTGACTCTTACATAGTTCCATATAATTTAGAAAAGGTTTGATGCACAGCTATGGAAGCTGGCATGGTGGAGCAAGGTTTGTGATTGTCATATACCATTTCAGATGGTTAGCATATAACATTTCAATGGAAATATTAACTTTTTAACATAGTCTGTGGTAACCACATAAGCCATTTGGACCAGTTTAAAATGGTTGTGAAACTATAGCAATCTTCAGTTTCAGATGAAAGTTGTTTGCAATTAATGTGAAGGCAAAGTGGCGTATCTTTGATAGTCAGCAGCTGCAGCTTTACTTCAACAGACTTTACTATGGGTTTAATGTCTGCATTATGCATACTGCAATTTTGTAGGCAAGTACATACATAAACTATCATAAATTAATTTAATGCAAGTAATAATTTATATGTAATAAAACCCACAAACATCATGTGGGCATTTTAAAAATTCATAATACTTGTAGCCACTAGGAAAGTGAAGGTAATTACAAATCAGTCAGACTTAAATTTTTATATAAATGTTTGTTCATATACATAATGATCATTATATTAAACTAAGTTAAGAGAGATATGCATTTTGTAAAAATTTACAGCAAAAGTAAAATGCGCTAACACATATCACTGGGCACTTTGGTGTATTCTGACCTTTGCCATCTAGGGATATAGTTTTAGATATTGACTTATTGCTCATTCGAATGAGAAGTAGATTTAGTGTTCTCTCACGCTCAGTCTTCCTTTAAGTTTTTATAATTCTATTGAATTTTTCATTGCTTTAGTGGTCTGTATTTGCAAAAAGAAAATCATGATATTTCCAAGACTATTTGCTGCCTCCTAATGTTTATCTTGTAATCAACTAGGAGGTTTTTGTCTTGTCCGCTTGACAAGTCTCTTCATGTTTGCTTAAGGATTAAGCTAGGTTGTGGGGAACTCTTCAAATTGTTTCTTATGCAAAAATTAAAATCTCTTAAAAAAACGCTCTTGCAAACCTACAAGGTAGTGTAGGCAAATTGTTCTCTTGAAGAAAGCATTCTCATTAGCATGTCAGAGGCTCACACAGAGTCCAAAAAAATGGGGAAATCTTCCTCTATCCTGCTGAGAATCTTTTGTTTTGGTGCTTTGTAGTCTCAGAACCTCTTCTCAGTCTAACTAATAATTACCTTTTTATATTTTTAATTTTTATTTTTTTCAGAAGATGAAACAATGATAGAACTGGACAGAAAAAAGAAAGGAAAAGATTAATAGGAAAAAAGAGAATATTGGCTTGTTTCATGCAAGTTAAAGTATATTCTAATTTAAGCAATGTGCTTCTGTGTAATTAAGAGCTTTTCCATTAGACCTTGTCATCTGAATTCATGCCAGTAGGTTCTGATTGTGGGTTTTAGAACACACAGCTCAACAAACGCATGTGGTTTTTTCTTTGTTTTCTTTTTATCCTTCTAGGAACTTTGATGATGCTTGTTTCTTTTTCAGGGTTTCATCTGACATCCCAAAACTAACAGTCCTTTGAGAGGCTGAATCTTGTTTTTTTTTTTTCTTTTACCTTTTTCTTCTTTGACTTTGATTTATTGTTACTATTAGTTTTTTCTTCTTTTTTTTTGTTTTGTTTTGAGACAGTGTCTTGTGTAGCTCAGGCTGACTTTAAACTTACTGCATAGTATTGGGAATGAATCTGTATTCTTGGTCTTTCCTCTTCTTCCTCCCAAGTGCTGGGATTATGGGTTTTCATCACTGTGCTCAATTCACAATTCTTTTTTTATGAACTGTAAAATATTAATAATTTTAGCTGGCATATTAAAATAACAGACTTCATTATAATTATACTTTTCCCACACTGGTCTTTTTCTTCAAGTAGTTTTCATGTTGGTCACATATGCACAATTTGTGTTTAGATTCTCATAGAAGAGGAAACATGTTTTGTTTTCTTAGGTACCATTACCTTCTCTTATTAGCTTCTTTAAACTATTTCCCCTTCGCTGTCTACTTTCCAGGTGTGTGTGTGTGTGTGTGTGTAAGATATTATATCTATAAGGGAGTCCTTGAGAGAGTGTTGGTGTCACTGTTACTGGTGACACTCGTGCTGGAGATACAGGCAGTTGTGAGCTGCCTGACAGGGCTTCTGGGAACTGAACTTGGGTCCCGAGTAACAGTAATACATGCTTTTCATCACTGAGTCACTCTCTATACTGGCTTACTTTATGTAACATGATGATCTCCTGGTGCATACATTTCTTTCAAGCAACATAAATAATACTTCATTACTAAATAAAATACCATTGTGTATCTATGCCACATTCCCATTTATTTATCTGTGACATCTAAGCTGGTTCTATACCTTAGTTATTAGGAATAGTACCAAAAATTAACATGGAAGTGCAAATATCTCCATGATACTCCTTTTGAGAGAAATGCCTACTTTTTATTTTATAAATTTTTGCAAAGACTGAAAGCACAGGAGGATCACTGCTACAGATTGTATTATAAACTATCATCTGCTATTCAATATGATTAATATGGAGAATGCTATGGCTTTCACAGTTTTGGAAGTAAGTAATTTACACACGAATTCCTCAACTTTTCAGTTATGCAACTCTCAACCATTGTTATCTGATAGCACTTACTCATGAGTGCTCATTTGTTTTAACCAAGTATAAGGGAACCATAGTCCTTCATTTTGGGTTTATAGTGGAGCTGCTACTTAACTTTTTTAACCAGAAACGTAAACTTTTAGTCTCAAAACATGATAGAGAATGCTTTGTTAAGAAGTGTGCAGATACTGCTCCCCACTCAAAATTTTTATCCTTCCCTTAAGTGTCTTTTAGCCATTTTATATTTCTCTCTTCAGAGGTCTCTGTTTAGGTCTGTACTCCATTTTTTAAAAATTGGATTATTTGTTCTTTTGATGAGCAATTTCTTGAGTTCTTTGTACATTTTGGAGATCAGACCTTTGTCTGATGTGGGGTTAGTGAAGATCTTTTCCTATTCTGTAGGTTGTCATTTTGTCTTGTTGACCGTGTCCTTTGCTTTAGAGAAGCTTTTCAGCTTCAAGAGGTCCCATTTATTAATTGTTTCTCTCAGTGACTGTGCTTCTGGGGTTATACTTAGGAAGTGGTCTCCTGTGCCAATGCCTTAAAGTATACTTCCCACTTTCTCTTCTATGAGGTTCAGTGTGTTTGGCTTTATGTTTACATCTTTGATCCATTTGGAATTGTGTTTTGTGCATGGTGATAGATATGAATTTATTTTCATTCTTCTACATATATCCAGTTATGCCAGCACCATTTGTTAAATATGCTTTCTTTTTTCTATTTGATATTTCTTGCTTCTTTGTAAAAAATCAGGTGTTGGAAGGAGTGTGGATTAATATCCAGGTCCTCAATTCGGTTCCATTGGTCCTCCTGTTCATTCTTATGCCAATAACAGGATGTTTTCAGTACTGTAGCTCTGTAGTAGAGTTTGAAGTCAGGGATTGTGATGCCTCCAGAAGTTCTTTTATTGTACAGGATTGTTTAGGCTATCCTTAGTCATCAGAGAAATGCAAATCAAAACAACTCTGAGATTCCATCTTACACTTGTAAAAATGGCCAAGATCAAAAACACTGATGACAACTTATATTGGAGAGGTTGTGGGGTAAAGGGAACACTCCTGCATTGTTGGTAAGAATGCAAGCTGGTACAACCCCTTTGGAAGTCAGTGTAGCGATTTTTCAGAAAATTAGGAAGCAACCTTCCTCAAGACCCAGTAATACTACTTTTGGGTATATATCCAAAGGATGTTCAATCGTGCCACAAAGACATGTGCTCAACTATGTTCATAGAAGCAGTGTTTGCCATAACCAGAACCTGGAAACAACCTAAATGCCCCTCAATCGAAGAATGGATAAGGAAAATGTGGTACATTTACACAATGGAGTATACACAGCAAATAAATAAACAAATAAATAAATAAATAAAATAACAACATCTTGAATTTGCAAGCAAATGGGTGGAGCTAGAAAACATTATTTTGAGTGAGGTAACCCAGACCCAAAAAAGACAATTATCACATGTACTCATTCATAGGTGGTTTTTAAACATAAAGCAAAGAAAACCAGCCCACAAATCACAATCCCAGAAAACCTAGACAACAATGAGGATCCTAAGAGAGACATACACAGATTTAATCTACGTGGGAAATAGAAAACGACATGATCTCCTGAGTAAATTGGGAGCATGGGGACCTTGGGAGAGGGTTGAAGGGGAGGGAAGACGTAGGGAGAAGAGCATGGAAAAATGTAGAGAAAATAATAATAACAGAAGTAATAATAATAATCTATAGTCTTTTCTCACTGTTTTATTCTTACTTCATTTGCAACAAAAATGAACACAGACCCACCCTACCAATAATAATGTGTGGCTTATTCAGTACTAGATTCCTGTTCTTGCCTCTCCTAGTCTTTCTTGTTGCTGATGATGACAGTTTTGTTTCTTTACTAGGAACAAATAGTAACCAGCCTACTGTCTTTTCATCTAAAGCAGAGAGGATACCTGTAGGCAAATTGTTATCTTAACCTAGAAAATGAATATGCTAAAGATGGCATAGTGGAAGAGACAGGAATCAACTCCCTGACAATATTTTATTTCAGCAGAGTGAACCACAGTCATCTCCAGTTGTACATTTAGCGTGAGAGAAAATTGGTCTTGCTTACTGTATGTCATTACAGATTGGGTTTCCGATTCTCATTGTGGAATCTTTTCCCAATAAATACATGTATACTAGAAAATCAATGGAGGATACAGCATGACAGCATAAATTAAAAAGATTTCTAGAGTACATTTTTAATTTTGTTTTTAACATCCACTTAGGCTAAATGGGAGACTTTCCCTAAAATATTCTTGTAATTAGATCTGAGATGTCCTATAAAATATCAAGTTTATCGAAGAATTTATGGGAAGGGATCAAAAGCACTAAAGACTTTCAAAAAGTCATATGGGAACCTGCTACTGTAGAAATATCCATGTATCTGTACATAGAAACATATACATACAAACAGACATACATGTAAAAAGAGTTAAAACAGAGTTAAGCTATCCTGGGGCAACAATGAATGTCCATACTAAATAATACAGATTAACAAATAAAAGGCCCATTTCCAGGTTTGGGTTTTCTCCTTTGGACTTAGGTCCCCTAATTTCTAAACTTAGAGACTATTGATAATGCTCACGGCCACTCTCCAGAATTTTGATGGTAAGATCCAAGTACTGAGGATGCCACACACTTGCAACATGAAACATTGAGAAATTAAGTTGGTACTAACCTGGCTAGTTTTCAGTTTGGGAAGTTGCTATCCATGTTCCTGGAAGAGAAATCAACCATCCACCTTATCATCAACTGCGAACCTTTGGAGCTACAGAATGACTGGCTTGACAAGACATGCAAGAAACAAACACCATGGGAGAAAACAACCACTTTATAAATGGATTGAAGTTCTACTCCCCAAGATGACACACATACCTGGCACCATTATCTAACCAAGAATAATTTATTTTCAATAGTGTAATTACTTCTCTGGTAGCTTTATCTATTATTCTCCTAAAAATAAACCATATTAATCTATTAAGAATAAGGAAAATTTAGAAATTTGAACCTTAAAGGTATTCATGGTCCCTCTGGCATACTGTTTTTAAAAAAATGAGGCATTTTAATCCATACCCATTGAAACATGAGCTGTATATTTTTTGGCATATATGATTATGAGACATTTTAGGAGAAAAAGACAAAGGGTGAAAATCATGATTGCAGCAATTTCCTTATATAAAAGCAAAGACAATTTATATTTTAATTTCATTTCTTCATAAAACATCGATGAATTGAGTTACTTAAGAAGCCTTGCTTGACTGAAAGTTTGTTTTGATTTTATAAATAGATAGGATCCCATGTGATTTCCAAATAGTTTTTAATGCTTCGAGAGACCGAGATGTACAGAATTTATCTGGTTCTGTCAATCGTGAGGTCTTGTAACATGTTTTGTAAATTTAAAAGATTTAGCTGTAAGTTTCTTCTTGGAAGACCTTTATTCAAGGAGAGCAGATGGTAATTGTCAGTGCACGGGGAAAACATACGGAGACGCCTGTATGTGTTATTTACAGCTTTATGGAAAGCAAAACCGATAGAGCTACAAGGAACCTCATGATATCTCAAAATGCTGTATTTTATTTATAGCACAGAACTATTAGAAATAAACTGAGAGCTAGCTGAATTAGTTGGAAGCCCTTTATCCTTTAAAATCAAGTCTTGCAAGTGAGGAATGCTTGCTTCTACTCTGCAGTTGGTCTATAATTGTTAAACTTAGAATATGTTGCAGGTACTGCTCTTATTATTTAAAAGTATGTGGAGGAGCTGTACTTTTGCTAACAGTTTAGAGTTCACAGGTTTGTTTTGCTCTTTCTTGCTTTAAAAGCAAGTATGTGTTGGAGGGGACACATGTGGACCATAGCACACACGTGAAGGTTAGGGGACAATGGACAAGAATCTGTTCTCCCTTTCTCCCATCTGGTTTCTGGGAGTTGAACTCAGGTCTTCAGGCTTGGTAATAAGTAACTTTACCCACCAAACGATCTTGCTGGGTCATCATTCTTATCTTCAAAATATAAGCATCTTGGGAAAGGCCTCTCCGGAGCTACTTGCTCTTTGTTCAGTCTTGGGATTTTGAAATTCTCTGTATCCCAGCTTAGATAGCTCTCTAAAACATAAAATTGATAGTATCGAGTTTCTCCCTGAAATTTTTAAATGGCTCTTCTAGGGCACTATATCTCAGGACTTAATGGCAATTGTTTATCAATGGATCAGGTAATCTTACCAAAATATTCATTAACAGTTCTCTCTGAATTTTTTTTTCTTTTTTTTTTTCGAGACAGGGTTTCTCTGTGGCTTTGGAGCCTGTCCTGGAACTAGCTCTGTAGACCAGGCTGGTCTCGAACTTACAGAGATCCGCCTGCCTCTGCCTCCCGAGTGCTGGGATTAACGGCGTGCGCCACCACCGCCCGGCTCTCTGAATTTTTTGATATCATCCCTTCTGTTCCATTCACTCAGATGACAAAGATCAACTTGGATCAAGCTGTGATATCTTCTTTTATACAGGAGAAGCAGTTAGAATCAATGAGCATGATCAGATAAAAAAAGAAAAAATAGCTTCATACTGATTGAAATTTCTTCAGACAAACTAATCATGGCTTGTGCCTGCATGTTGGATAGGTTAAGTGAAAATACAGGCTTGACCTATGATGGAGATGGATGGATGGAGGAGGTCACATGACGTTGTGGGCTCCTCTGTGAAGAAAATACTGTTGGTTAGCCACACACCCTCCTTTAAACTTGACACAAGGTCACATATAACACTTACAGTTAACTGAGAATGACCTTGAACTTCTGTTTCTTTTGCCTCTGATATCTGAGTGCTGAAACTACAGGCATGCATCTTCATCACTGCCCTGGCTTATTAACCTGTTTTTATCATATGCAGAGTATTTATCTGTACTGTTGATTGATAGACATCAAGTTACTTAACATGTACTGAGCATATCATCTATTTGCATCTTTTACACGCTCACGTGCAAGCTTCTATGACTTGGTTTTAAAAACTAGGTAGTGCCATCACCAAATGGAGTTAGTGCCTCCTAGAGTTAGAATTTGTTAGTTTAGCATGAGTCATTGTCCTCCCCACTTTGGGCATCCACCTGCCAAATTCAATAACATTTGTGTGCTTATACTGTTCATATTTAAAATTTGAACCTCTTTGAAGGCAGGAATTTTTCTCAATTGCTTTAGTTGAGAAATGCCTAAATGTACCAATTCCATGTAACTGTGATGAAGTACTGACTTAACTTAAGAAGTAAAGAAAACTTTTGAGTCAGGGCTTTGGAAGTTCAAATCTGAGATTGGGCAGCACTATGGCTATGATGAGAGAGGAAACAATATATGTTGGAGCAAGTGTGAAGACAGAGGAAAGATAGAGATGGGGGGGGGAGAATATGAGAATACTACAGGGCCTGGAGTCTTTTAGAGGCATATATCATGAATTCAACCTTTAGCATCTCACTAGGAAACCCTTGAAAGATCTACAGCACCTTCTAATATGCTACAACTACACACATATCCTTTGGACGTCAAACATCTGACGTACAGTACTTACCACCATTATACCAGAGCAGGGATTTGTAAATGGAGACTGCACTTTGTTTCCCAGCTGCCCAGACTCAAATAATCACATAGAAGCTGAAGCTGTATTAGTTACAACACTGTTTGACCGATGGCTCAGGCATATTTCTAGCTAGTTCTCACATCTTAAATTAATCCATTTCTATAGTTTTATATTTTACCACAAGGCTCATGGTTTGTTACCCCTTGCCTCTTGGGCAGTTGCATAGTATCTGCCTGACACTACCTTCTTTCTCCCTGTATTCAGTTTAGTTCTCATGCCTACCTATCAAATAGGTCTCATGTAGGCCTCATGCCTGCCATAGGCCAAAGCAACTTCTTTATTAACAAATGGCAATAAAACATATTCATAGCATACAGAGGGGAATCCCACATCAGGGATTATTAAAATCAAAGGCAAGAAAAAGTATTATACACACCTATTATAGGAAAGTTTAAGCGCCTGCCTGACTGTCTCTCTCTCTCTTTCTCTCTAACTGCAGCTTCTCTCACTGGTTGCAAGTGAGATCCGGTTTTGAGTTGGGTCCCGTTCATAGCCTACCCTGCAAGGTCCATGATAGACAGGGTGCAAGTTAGACCAGGCAGCATCACTTTAAGCAAAGGAACAGAAAGTGAAAATGTTTCAATTCTAGTTTCAAGTACATAAAAAATATCTAGAATAAAAAACCTTTTAGAATGAGGTAGAACAGAGAGGAAAATCTAAACTATTTTGGCCAAGAAAGTACTAAAAAATCTTTAAGAAAAACAAAATTTGAAAGAATGGTTTGGAAAATTCTGATTTATCTCTTGCTGTTTCTCCTGTGTTTGGGGAAAGTTGGGGCAGACTGGATAAGAGTCCTAAACCTAGACTGCAAACCTGCCAATAAAGAAGCTGTGCAGCAAATGACTCACACTTATAAGAATAAAAACCCCACTGAGATTTCCCCAGGGAACTAACGTCTTCAGACTCTAGGTTTCTAAATACTCCCTTCATAGATATCAAAGATGTTGGGTTCTACTGACTCTTAGAAATACCTCACATGTTTGTGCTGACAAGCAACACCCTGTGAAGGGATAGTGAGAGCAGAAGGAGTCCTTCTCCAGGTAAGCAGATTATAGAAGGGCAGAAATAGTGTAAGTGGAGTGAGTACTTAGGATATTAGGGTGGCAGATTTAAGGGGAGGAAACAATGGATGATTTATTGGTTGTCTTGTTTTTTGTTTATTGAAACTTCCTGCTATTTACATAAAGAGGCTAACACCTTACTGTCTTTTTCCCAGAGAAAATATTAAAAATATTTTCCAAGTGTTCGGGGATTATGTTGGAAAAGTCCAAGCATTTTCTTTAAAATCGATCAATGCCTTCTTTGATTCTATGTAGATGAGCAAACCATTACTCCAGTGCAACTGGTGTGTGGTCACAACTCAAAGATTTAAAAAGATTGTTTTTAATTTTCAATTAATTGAACCAAAACCATGACAGAAATAGATGGTTCTTTTACTAACTACACCTACCTAACTCTATGGAGACAGATATGAAAAATACCTTGTATTCCATGGGAAGGATGCTATGTAACAGATTAATAAGTGCCTTTCTTGTTCAACATGATTAGGAAAATGCATTGTTACTACTATCAACACTGAAATTTTCTATCTGAAAATGCAATCCTTGTGCTGATCATACCAATCAAAGCATTCTTATTATTTCCCAGAATATCCTATGACAGGGTTTCTAGTGCTGTGAATAGATGCCTTGACCACAGTAACTCTTGTAAGGACACATTTAATTTGGGGCTGGCTTACAAAGGTTTAGACCATAATCATCATGGTGGTGAAAATCCTGGCAGCATGCAGGCAGGCACACACGACGCTGGAGAAGTAGCTGAGAGAACTGGTGCCTCCAAAATGGCAGGCAGCAGGAAGGGACAGTGAACCACCAGACCTGGTTTGAACTTCTAAAACCTCAAAGCCCATTCCCCCATTCCTGGTGGCACACTTCCTCTAACAAGGTCACACCCACTCCAGCAAGGCCACACCTCCTAATAGCTTTTCCTATGGGCCCATGGGGGACATTTTTATGGAAACCACCACATTCCACTTGCTGGCACCCATAGCCTTATGGCATATCATAATGCAAAATACATTTAGTCCAATTTCAAAAGTCCTCATAGTCTGTAACACTCTCAAACTTGTTTAAAAGTGGAACGTCTCTTCTGAGACTCATGGCAATCTTTTAATTATAATTCTTGTAAAATCAAAATGAAAAAAAAACAGATCACATATTTCCAACATCTAATGACACAGAATATACAGTACTTTTCCAAAAGGGAGGAAAGGGAGCATAGTGAGGAAATGCTGTAACAAATAAGGCCAACTGGGCAAACTCCAAACTCTTCATCTCCATATCTGATGTCAAAACGCTTTTCAGATCTCCAACTCCTTTCAGTTTTGTTGACTGCAACACATGTGTTTCTCTGAGGCGGATCTGTTAGCAGATCTCCTTGGCAGGGATCCCACTACTCTGGCATCTCCAAAACCCTAGAAACTCCAACGCAATCCAGGCTTCACTTTACAGCTTCACTCAATGGCCCCTCTAACCCTCCATACAGGAACAACCTTGGATCACGCCTGGCCTCAGTGACTTTCCTTAGGAGGAAGATTCCATAACCTCCTTTTCTTCTTGACTCAAAAGTCATAAATATATTGCTGAAGCTGCCAAGGAAAGCTGCTTGCTGGGGCTGGAACATGACCCCCTCATTCAATTACATCTTCACCAACTTTCCTTTTTTAATGGTTCCCTTCTCTGATTAAGCTTGATTGTTCTTAAACTCCATCTCTAGATAAGGCTGGCCTCAAATTCAGAGATACTCCAGCCCCTGTCGCTGGAGTACTGGGATTAAAGGCGTGCACCACTATACCTGGCCCTAAGATTTCCTTCAATTCCTTTTCTCAAGTTAGGAGAATAGCTGTACGGGGTCATCACTCCCTTTATTCCATTTAGCATCGGTTTTTTCTTTAAACTTTTTATCTACATTTTACATTTTTCCTTGCTCAGCTTGCTCTTTTTCATTATACACCTGCTTAAGATGGGCACTATTAACCACACATCATAGCCAGTGTTTGGAAATCTCCTCTGTCAAAGCTGTTAATCCATAACTCTTTAATTTAGCCCCAGGCATATTATTTTTAGACAAGGACAGAGAGTAGATACGTTTCTCACCAAAATATCACAAGAATGATATCTAGGTCACATATTAATGTTTTCCTCTGAAATCTCTTGAGCTGGTCCTGAATGGTCTGAATCATCCTCATCACTGCTGTCTTCCATGCTCCTGCTAGTATGGCCCATTAGGCCTACTTAAAGTGTCCAATCATTTTTCTAGTCTAAAGTCCCAAACGATTCCATATTCCTCCAAACAAAACTTGGTCTATCATAGCCGTACCTCAGTCCCTGGTAGGAACTTCTGTCTTAGGATTGCTATTACTATGAATAGATGCCACAACCATGGCAAATCTTATAAAAAAAACATTTAGTTTCAGGCTGATTTATAGTTCAGAGGTTTAGTCCATTATCATCATGGCAGAAAACATGGTGGCACACAGGTAAACATGGTGCAGTAGAGGTAGCTGAGAACAGCAGGCAGCAGGAAGGGACCGTGAGCCACCAGACCTGACTTGGGCTTCTGAAACCTCACAGCCCAGTGACATACTTCCTCCAACAAGGCCACACCTATTCCAACAAGGCCCCACTTTTAATAGTGTCAATCCCTGTAGGTCTATGGGGTCCATTTTATTCAAACTGCCACCCAAACCATTGAATTAGAAACAAAGGTAGAGTTTAGGCCATTCTGAAATGCTGGTGACATTATCCAGTGGGCTGGGTCCCACACAATATGAAAAGGGAAAAAAAGAGAAAGACAGTTCAGTGCTAAGGAGATATTTTGTCACCATCTCTCAAATACCATGGCACTGGTAAATAGAATTTTTGGTTTAGGAAATGTAATTATCCCACTTTGAATAACTCTGAATAGTAATTAAACAATGAGCCAGCAGATTTAAATGAAGTAACATACAGAATTTCTTGTTTCATTTCATTTTCTTTCAAAGGTGTGATGAGGATTCTAGACCTTAATTTTGCAACCTGACTGTACATGTAAGAAGGTGGGGGAAAACACTTTATCCACGAACACATGTCTGTGTCATAGGCTGAGCCAACAGTGATCTGTGCGAGTACACAGTCATGTTCACTAAACTCTCCTGGCCAAAGCTTTTTGGATGTCCTAGGGCTCCATTGACAAGGACCTCATAATCTTCTTTATATCATTAATTAATTAGTTAGTTAATGTTAGTGCTTTGCTTGCATGTGCATCTGTGTACGGTGTGTGCCTGGTGCCTGCAAAGGCCAGAAGATGTTGTTGATTCTGTTGGGATTGGAGTTAGAGAGGATTGTAAGTTGCTGTGTGAGGCCTGAGAACTGGACCTGGGCCCTCCAGTGCTCTTAAGCTCTAAGCCATCACTTCAGTAACTTGCTGGATAACTTTATTAACCATATAGTGTTTAATAACGATTAAGATAAATTTTGGGCAACTATGTTTCCAACTAGTTGTTTGTTTATTTTTTGCAGCAGGATTTGACAGCCTACCAAATGGCTGACTTTAAATTCTTTACCATACTTCTGCTTCTTTCTTCTTAGGTGCCACTCTGGTAGGCAGGAACCACCATGCTTGACCCAACTTTGTTTTGTTAAAACAAGAATTTGTATTTTTTAGATTTGAAAGGGTATCGATACCCTTCTGAGGCTCTAAATCTAAAAGCAGGCTATTTCAGTATTTACCTCTTTAGCTGCTGTGACAAAAAAGCTGCCAAAAAGCAACCCACGGGATGAAGGGTTTATCCTGCTTATGTCTTAAGGCAACAATGCAGCATGGCAGCAGGGGTGTTGTGGGAGGGACGATGCCCACAGGAACAGAAAGGAAGGGTTTATTCTTCTCATTTTTTGAGGGTCTAGTCAGAAGAGCAGAAAGAACTGTGGGGGACTGTGGCCACATGAACACAGGCTGCTCATTTATATCATTTATATCTTGGCAGGTCAGGAAGCAGAGGGTGATTTCAGTACTTAAGTGGCTTTCTCTATTTTTCCTTCTGCCTGGGACACAGCTCATTGAATAGTGCCACCAATATTAAGGGCAGGTGTTCCTCTTCAGTTAATCCTGTTTGTAAAAGTCCCTATGAATATATTAGGAGTGTATTTCACTAATATTTTAGGTATTTCTTAATTAAACCATGTTGACAAAATTAATGATCAAATTACTAAATCAATGTTAGAGAACATTAGGATATTTAATTACCTCAATGCTAATCTTGATTTCTGAATAAGTAAAAAATGTATTCAAAATATGTCTTAAGGAAACAAGACTACAGACGATGCATTTCTAAAGGAGTGGCCACTGATATGACTCAGATGATAAAAGACTTGATGACCCAAGGAATTCAATCCCTGGGACTGATGTGGTAGGAGAAAACAGTGTTGACTTCTGGCATTCACAAGCACATGAGCGCACATAGGCACACAGAGATGAATAAATATGATAAGAAGATGAGGTTTTTAAATCCTCATAATAATAAACTTAATGTTTTTAAACATTGTTATAGCGCCATGTAGTCTTCACAAATATATTAATTCCTGTAGTAATTTAGAGCAGCTTTAACATCACTTAGTTCAAACTCCCATTTCTTTTGGTATAGAAATTTAAGTAATGTGTTTAAGTATGCTCTGATAAAGAATGGTGGAACTTTGGTTTTTGTGTAGGTTAATAGATTCCATAGTTCAGTTTATTTTTTAGAGTTTTAGATTCACATAGCAGAGAAGATATTTTCACTTTTCCTCTCTCTAAAAGATAAATATTTACAACCTCAAATAGCTAGTGATAAAAATCCTCAAGTCCCTTCTTCAGGCTTCAGAAATCTTTGTGGAAGAGAATGTGGAAAGACTGTGGGATATGGAAGAAATGGATGATACCAACCAAATTGTCTTCTAGACACGATAGAAGTGATACACAGACACACAACCTCATAGATACTGTCACATCATGAATAGGGCCTGAACAGCTACAATCTGGATGGGAAAGTAGACATGAGCTCCTACCCCCAACCAAGAAGCTCTCTCCAATTAGTAACTACTCTCAAAGAAATAAAGAGTTTCTCCAACAGAGTCTCAATGGGTACACTAAGCCAAACTTAAGTGCAGTATCCAAACACAGTATAAACTCGATGGTATTTCTAGAGATTTTTTTTTGTCTCAGATTGCTTTGTTTTGCATTTTTTCAGGCTTACTCATCTTTTGCTTCTATATCATAGTTTCCAGTTTTGAGTTTTCATAACTGTGGGAGTGTGTGTGTGTCTTAGTTTCTTTTTGTTTGTTTTGCTTTCTTCTTGTTTGTATTTTCTATTTGCTTATTTGTTTTCTTAAAAAAGCGAAGAAGGCATGATGTTGGAAAGGTAGGGAGGATCTAGGAGGAGATGAAGGAGGGGAAACCGTGATCAGAATACATTGTGAGAAAATAACTTTATTGTCAATATAAGATTAATGAAAAAAATTTGCAGTCTGATTGACCTATCTGATTTATAAATGCCACCACCTGGGGGAATATTTATTTGCCCACAGAGCATTAGAGGAGTAACTACAGGGATGGGGTGGGGCAAGAATTACTGAGGAATGTTATGTGATGAGGAGGTGAAAAACAGAGGTTTACTGTGACCTACAGTAGAGGAGTGACCATCAAGAGATCATCAGAGCTTTCTGTTTGGGAAGGAAAAAAACTGAGAAGACCTTTCCATTTCCAGGTACTTGAAACCTTTGTGCCCTGTTGCTGATGGTGGATGAAGGATGAATCTGGGTAGTGATGTGTCAGTCTGGGCAGTGCAGTTTTGATCAATAGTGTGGTTCTAATCTGTCTCTCCAGACATGACTGTCTACACAACTAGATCAAATCGGCATGCAGCCTGGATTTGTTTTCACATTTCATGGCCACACAGACAGATTTCAAAGAAATGTGACAGTCCTTGGATTCTCAAGTAACTGGACAGATCTCTGGGTCATTAGAAACTGCTAGTGTCAGGGAAGATGTGACAAGGTCCCACAAGGGGAGTGTTTGCCACAGTTACAAGAACAGTTTGAGATCTCACTGTGTGGAAGCAGCCAGTTTCTTAAATGTAGCACACATGGTTTGGCCTTTACAGCAGCCCTGTGTAGGCAGTCAGCTTTTAATTCAGCAGGGGCATTAGGAATCCAGGCTCAGGTATTTTGAGAAATCTTACCAATGTGAAGATTTCCTGAACTGGCAGCTTTTGCTTAGGCATCAGAATCAGAATGAAGTTTCCCCATAGTTTCTCGTGGAAAGCCACAAAACCCTGATGTGGTCATTTGGAAAGTGTCATTTTCCTTTGGCAACAGAAGTTTGAGTATACATCGTCTTATTAATGGTAGATTCTAACATCTCTAAGCTGAGATGTTAGATCAGAGACACACACAACACATTCCTCGGGAGTATATTCAATATCAAGAAATCCAGTTAAGCTGATTGACATGCAACAAATGTTCTTTGTCAGAAGATGGTTTCAAACCGATAAGTGGAATCTCTGTAGAGGATTTACTTGCCATTGATAGTGATTTCCTTAAATAAGCATGTCATTCACAGAAGCTTATATCCCAAAGGGGTTATACAGGTTTTGAAATTCAGTCTTCTGGGAAGTTTCTCATGTAGCATTTGCTTGGTCCTGATTCAAGCAGGCTGGGTTCATTTGTTCATGCAAGAAACAGAAACAGAATCTTAAGTGGGGCATGTACTGTTTCCAATGTAAATGGAATCCAAGAATATAACAAAACAGGTAACAAGCAAGAATTACATTACAGTTACAATATTTACTACTTTATCTTTTATCATAAAAGGAAAACCATAATTATAATTTTCTATGCATCAACTCCATCAAAGTCTCCAGAAGGATATAATATTATCTAAGTAAACAGAAAGTACATTGTAAGCAACTTAAAAATTCTAGAATTGACAGAGACATCTTGCTACCTGGACAGTCACCCAAAGTTCTTCTGTATCATTGGAACACCCATCTTTAGCTTACAGTCCCATAGTATCTGGCAGACTTTTCCATGAAGCAGGAAATTTCAAAGACAGTTCAACCTATATTGGCAGTTTGTCAGTAAATTTCTTTTGTCAAGTCCTATGTTCTTAAAACATTTTAATGCATATTTTGAAGGTCTTTGAAAGATTTGAAGTATCCCCATCTATCTGAAATATATCTCTGTACATCTAGAAAACCTAAGTAACCTGACTAGAAGCTTGGCTATTATAGATGACTATTTATTAACTGTATTTCTTAATTATTTGTTACATTTTAAAATGAGCTGCACAAACACAATACCTTGATCAAGAGCAGAAATATACACATAACAAAATTGACATTAAATTTTTATGAATAAACCAAGATCCATATCAATACAAAGTATTTATCTCTATAACATATCCCCCTTTAAATATAAACAAACATTTATAAACAATATTTGGGAATTTAGGCATAGTTTTTCTCCAAACTACTTCCTGTTTTTTGTCGGGTGAAGTATTTTTGGGGGTGTTCATGGTGACCTTTCAGGGAGTTCAGGAAAAAAAATAAAAAATAAATAAAAAAAGAGAGTTCAGCTTCTAATGAAATGATCATATGTTTTTTTTCTTTCAGTTTATTTATTTAGTAAAGTACATTGACATATTTTAGCATGTTGAAACATCTGTGCATCTCTGGGATGAAGCCAACTTGATAATGGAGGATAATTTTTTTGATATGTTCTTGGATTAGATTTGCCAGTATCTTATTGAGTATTTTGCATCTATGTTCATGAGTGAGATAGGTCTGTAGTTCTCTTTCTTAGTAAGGTTTTTATGTGGTTTGGGTATCCGGGTAATTGTAACCCTGTAAAAAGACTTTGGCAATGTTCCTTCAGTTTCTATTGTGTGAAACAATTTGAGAAGTATATGTATTAGCTCTTCTTTAAATTCTGGCAGAATTCTGCACTGAAACCATCTGGCCCCAGGCTTTGTTTTAGTTGGGAGGCTTTTGATGACTGCTTCTATTTCCTTAACGGTCATAGATCTTTTTAACTTGTTCATCTGGTCTTATTTTAATTTGGGTATGTGATACCTATACAGAAATTTTTCCATTTCTTTTAGATTTTTGAATTTTGTGGAGTATAGGTTTCCAAAGTATGACCTAATATTTCTCTGGATTTCTTCAATATATGTTGTTAAGACCCAAAAAGATGAACATGGGATGTACTCACTCATAATTTGTTTCTAGCCATAAATAAAGGTCACGGAGTCTATAATTAGTGATCCTAAAGAAGCTAAATAAGAAGGTGAACCCAAGGAAAAACATATAGTTATCCTCTTGGCTATGGGAAGTAGACAAAATTGCCGGGGAGAAAATTTGGGATCTTGGGGTGGGGTGGAATTTGGGTAAGGGGAGATGGGGAGAGAAAAGTGAGAAGGGGAGGATGGGGGGAACTTGGGGAAACAGGATGATTGGGATAAAGGAAAGTTGGATAGGGGAGCAGGGAAGCACAATTCTTAGTTAAGGGAGCCACCTTAGGGTTGGCAAGAGACTTGAACCTAGAGTGGCTCCCAGGAGCCCAAGGCGATGTCCCCAGTTAGTTCCTTGGGCAGCTGAGGATAGGGAACCTGAAATGACCCTATCCTATAGCAATACTGGTGAATATCTTGCATATCACTATAGAACCTTCATCTATCTGGTGATGGATGGAGATAGAGACAGAGACCCACACTGGAGCACTGGACTGAGCTCCCAAGGTCCCAATGAGAAGCAGAAGGAGAGAGAACATGAGCAAGGAAGTCAGGACCATGAGGGGTGCACCCACCCACTGAGACAGTGGGGCTGATCTATTGGGAGCTCACCAAGGCCAGCTGGACTGTGACTGAAAAAACATGGGATAAAACCGGACTCTCTGAACATGGCGAACAATGATTGCTGATGAGAAGCCAAGGACAATGGCACGAGGTTTTGATCCTACTTCATGTTCTGGCTTTGTGGGAGCCTAGCCAGTTTGGATGTTCACCTTCCTAGACATGGACTGAGGGGGGAGGACCTTGGACTTTCCACAGGGCAGGGAACCCTGACTGCTCTTTGGACTGGAGAGGGAGGGGGAGAGGAGTAGGGGGAGGGGGAGAAGTGTGGCAGGAGGGGGAGGGGAAATGGGAGGCTGGGAGAAGGTGGAAACTTTTTTTTCCTTTTCTCAATAAAAAAAAATTTAAAAAAGACCCCCTTTTCATTTCTGATTTTGTTAATTTTGATACTCTCTCTATCTTTTGCTAGTTTGGATAAGAGTTTGTCTATCTTGATGATTTTTCTCAAAGAAACAGCTCTTTGTTTCATTGATTTTTGTACTGTTTTCTTTATTTCTGTTTTTGTTGATTTAATCCCTCAATTTGATTTTTTCCTGGCATCCACTTCTCCCATGTGAGTCTGCTTTGTTTCCTCTATTTATTTATTTATTTATTAAAGATTTCTGTCTCTTCCCTGACACCGCCTCCCATTTCCCTCCCCCTCCCCCAATCAAGTCCCCCTCCCTCTTCAGCCCAAAGAGCAATCAGGGTTCCCTGCCCTGTGGGAAGTCCAAGGACCACCCACCTCCATCCCGGTCTAGTAAGGTGAGCATCCAAACTGCCTAGGCTCCCACAAAGCCAGTATGTGCAGTAGGATCAAAAACCCACTGCCATTGTTCTTGAGATCTCAGTAGTCCTCATTGTCTGCTATGTTCAGCGAGTCCGGTTTTATCCTAGGCTTTTTCAGACCCAGGCCAGCTGGCCTTGGTGAGTTCCCGATAGAACATCCCCATTGTCTCAGTGTGTGGGTGTACCCCTCGCCATCCTGAGTTCCTTGCTTGTGCTCTCTCTCCTTCTGCTCCTCATTTGAACCTTGAGATTTCTGTCTGGTGCTCCAATGTGGGTCTCTGTCTCCTTTCATCGCCTGATAAAGGTTAATATTCAGGAGGATGCCTATGTTCATAGCAGCATTGTTTGTAATAGCCAGAACCTGGAAACAACCTAGATGTCCTTCAATGGAAGAATGGATGAAGAAAGTATGGAATATATACATATTAGAGTACTACTCAGCAGTAAAAAACAAGGACTTCTTGAATTTTGCATGCAAATGGATGGAAATAGAAAACACTATCCTGAGTGAGGTATGCCAGACCCAAAAAGAGGAACATGGGATGTACTCACTCATATTTGGTTTCTAGCCATAAATATAGGTCATTGAGCCTATAATTAGTGATCCTAAAGAAGCTAAATAAGAAGGTGAACCCATAGAAAAACATATAGGCATCCTCCTGAATGTTTCCCTTTTTTTTTGATTAAGATTTTTTCAGTAAAACCTTTTCTCATTTTACATTATCCTGGTTCCTACTTCCTCCCCTCCTCCCTCCCTACCCTCCCCCCCAACCCCCTTCCACTCCTCAGATAAGATAAGGCTTCTTATGGGGAGTCAACAAAATGAGACACTTCACTTCAAGATAAGACCAATGCCTAGTGGGAAGTCTGCTTCTTTTTTTCTAGAGCTTCCAGGTGTACTGTTAAATTGCTATTATGATATTTCTCTACTTTCTTTATGTAGGCACTTAGTCCTATAAACTTTCCTCTTAGCAATGCTTTTATAGTGTCCCGTAGGTTTGAGTATGTTGTACATTCATTTTCATTGAATCCTATGAAGTCTTTAATTTCTTTCTTTAGTTCTTCCTTGACCCAGTGGTGATATAATTGAACACTGTTTAATTTCTATGAGTTTATAGGCATTCTGCATTTCATTGTTATTGAATTCTAACTTTAAGGCATGGTAATTTGATAAGATACAGGGGGTTATTCCTTTATTACTATTATTATTTTGTATCTGTTGAACTTGGCTTTGTTATCAAATATGTTGTCAATTTTAGAGAAAGTTCCATGAGGTTCAGAAAAGAAGGTATATTCTTTTTGGGTGAAATAGTCTGTAGATGTCTGTAAGCTAATTTGAGTCATATCTGTTTTTCTTATTTCTCTGTTACGTTTCTTTCTGGCAAACCTATCCGTTGGTGACAGTGGGGTGTTGAAATGTCCTACTACTAATACATGTGTTTAATGTGCGATTTAAGCTTTAATAATGTTTCTTTTACAGATGTGGGTGCTCTTGTATTTGGGACATGGATTTCAGAATTGAAACTTCATCTTGATGAATTTTTCCTGTGATGAGTAATAAGTGTCCTTCTCTATCTCTTTTGATTATTTTAGTTTGAAGTCTGTTTTGATAAATATTAGGATAGCTACATCTGCTTGTTTCTTAGATTGATTTAATTAGAAATCTTGTCCTAACTCTTTACGCTGAGGTAATGTCTGTATTTGTGGTTGAGGTGAGTTTCTTGTATGTAGCAGAAGGATGGATCCTGCTTGCATATCCATTCTGTTAGCCTGTGTCTTTCAATAGGTGAATTGAGTCTGTTTATATTAAGAGATATTGATGACCAATGATTGTTAATTCCTGTCGTTTTTCAGTAGTAGTATTTGTGTATTTCCATTCTTGGGGTTTGCTGATGTGAGACTGTCTGTTGCATATGCATTTGTGAGGGCAGCTAACTTCCTTGGGTTAGAGTTTTCCTTCTAGTACTTTCTGTAAGGCTAAATTTACAGATAGGTATTGTTTAAATCTGGTTTTGTCATGGAATATTTTTTTTCTCCATCTATGGTGATTTAAAGCTTTGCTTAGCATAGTAGTCTGGACTTGTATCTGTAGTCTCTTAGTGTCTGCAGCAATCTGTCCAGGACCTTCTGGTTTTCATAGTTTCCATTGAGAATTAGGGTATAATTCTGATACGTTTACCTTTATATGTGACTTCATCTTTTTCCTTTGCTGCTCTTAATATTCTTTCTTAATATGCTTTGCTTTTATTATTATATTGCAAGGAGATTTTTTTTTGGCCCAGTCTATTTGGTGGTCTGTAACCTGCTTGTACCTTCATAGGTATGTCCTTCTTTTGATTGGGAATATTTTTTTATCTAAAATTTTGTTGAATATATTTTCTGTGACTTTTAGCTGGAGTTCTTTCCTAATTCTATTCCTATTATCCTTATGTTTGATGGTATCCCATGGTATCCCAGATTTCCTGGTAATTTGTGTTAAGAATCTGTTGGATTTAACATATTCTTTCACCAATGAATCTGTTTCCTCTATCATATCTTCAACTCCTGCAATTCTGTCTTCCACCTTTTATAATCTGTAGTATAATGCTTGCATTTGTAGTTTCTGTTTGTTTACTCATCTTTTCTGTTTCCAATTTTCCTCTGTTATTGTTTTCTTGTTGCCTCTATTTCAATTTTCAACTCTTGAGCTGTTTTCTTCATCCATTTAATTGCTTTTCCTTGGCTTTCTTTAAGAGTTTTTTGATTTCTTCCATTTTTTTTGTTTGCATTTTTCTCCATTTCTTTAAGAGAATTCTTTATTTACTATTTAAGGGTCTCTATCATCTTCATAAAGTTATATTTAAGGTCGTTTTCTTCTATTTCTTCTGGGTTAGATGTTCAGGTCTTCCTGTTGTAGACGACTAGGTTCTGTTGTTGCCATATTGCTCTTTAGGTTATTGAATCTATTCTTGCATTGGTGCCTCCCCATTTCTTCCTCCAATTAGTGCAGGCAATATCTTTTTTATTGCAGTTGCTGTTCGTGTCTCAAGCAGCCACTCTTGGTCTGCTCTGTGAATCACTGTCTGTGTTTCATGGAGCAGTTAAGGTCTCAGGGGATGAGTGGGCTTGGGTTTGGAGTGGTAATTGTAGTGGGGAGTTCTGGAGCAGCCTAACTGCAGAAGGCTTGCCATCTGGCTGGCTAGTATGGCTGAGGTGGGTAGGCCCAGGATTTTGCCCTATAGGCCTAGGTCCTGCAGACTTGGTTGTCCAGTTGAGGGACTTGTTACTCACCTTTTGGTCCACTCTGTGCAGTCCCAGAGAACAGTTGAGGATGTGAAAATATAATTCTTAAAGAATATGAACATACTATTTATCTGAGGATTTTCTTTATTTTCAACTTTTTAAAAAATCACTTCCATTAGTTCAACTTAAAGCCATTTCTTTTTTCTTTTTCTCTTTCTTTCTTCCTTTTTTTCTTTGTTTTTGAGACAGGTTTCTCTCTCTCTCTCTCTCTCTCTCTCTCTCTCTCTCTCTCTCTCTGTGTGTGTGTGTGTGTGTGTGTGTGTGTGTGTGTGTGAGAGAGAGAGAGAGAGAGAGAGAGAGAGAGAGAGAGAGAGAGAGAAGATTTGGAGCCTGTCTTGGAACTCGCTTTGTAGATCAGACCGGCCTCTGCCTCCTGAGTGTTGGGGTTAAAGGAGTGTGCCATCACCACCTGACATGAAATCATGTAGATAATGTGTTTTGAAAGTATGATAAATTACGTAAATTTCCACCAAAACCTATTTGTATGTAATGTTTTTATGTGTATTGAATAATTATTAAAAACTTCCACATTTAAGCATAAAATGTCTTACCAACTGAATTATTTTAAATTTAATTAAAATTTAAATATTTAAATTCAATTTAATATTTTTACACATTTAATTGAATCATCATTTCAGTATATAAAACATTTTGTGCATTTGGTGAGAAAGTGAACTTTTTGTTTTATGTTAATTCTAGACTATATAGGCACAAACTTAATAGCAGCAGAAATAATTTCCTATAGTATATTTTTCTACGTCACTTTTGGGGTATTTGCACCAATCAGAAGCTCTTCATTAAACGGGAATTTATGGCACATATGCCGACAGTCAACAAGCTCCTAAGTTAATTGTATGGTGTGCACCCCTCCCCCAGCATTCATAGGCTTCTTCCACTCCAGAGCAGTATTTGTATCCGACAGGACAGCCATGCTATTCATAAGCTTTCTTGGCATTTGTTTGTGATCAGCTTTGTTTGGGGAACATGTATCAACAGGGAATTAAAGACATTTTCTTCATGTCTGGGCCATTGTTAGGAATGGAGGATGACAGCCACAGTTTGAGGTTCCACTCTCAAGCCTGAATGTTTAGTTCTGAGACCCAGAATATGTCCTTTAAGAAACAAGCTGAATGTTATGGGGGATTTTCTTTTTTTTTTTCTTCTAAATTTAGAACCCAGACATCTCAAGAGGGCCCTCAATAAGGAAAACACTTGCTCTTTGATCATAAGGGCCTAAATTTAATCCCCAGAGCCTATGCAAAAAAGTGCCAAGTTAGCATACCCATAATCCAAGTGTTGGAAAGTTGGTGAAGGGCAGAAACCAGGGTCTCACTGGCCAGCCAGCTGAGTCTACTCAGTAAATTCTAGACCAGTGAGAGACCTAAAAATACAAGGTGGAGGGGTGACTCCTCAAGAACAATACCAGAGTATCCTCTGTTACTGTAAACTGTTCATTTGCTTCCCAGCTACCCAGACCCAAATAATTACACAGAAACTATATTAATTACAACACTGTTTGGCCTGTTAGCTCAGGCTTCTTATTAACTAACTCCTACATCTTAAATTAACCCATTTCTTGGATGGATCTAGAAAACATCATTTTGAGTGACGTAACAAAGACCCAGAAAGACAATATCATATGTACTCACTCATAAGTGGCTTTTAGACATAAAGCAAAGAAAACCAGCCTACGATTCACAATCCCAAATTGTGACAACAACGAGGACCCAAAAAAGAGACATACATGGGAAGTAGAAAAAGACAAGATCCCCTGAGTAAATTGGGAGCATGGGTACCATGGGAGAGGGTTGAAGCGAAAAGGAGAGGAAGGGAAGGGAGCAGAGAAAAATTTATAGCTCAATAAAATCACTTAAAAAGAGGAAAAATAAATAATGCAGACCTGCCAAAGCAGACAAGCTTATTGCTTGCTAGGAAACAAGTGAACCTTTCTCGGTTTGCTATCCTCTTTCCTGACTGTTCCCATCCCTGACCAAAGTAGACACCCTGGGCTGTAGCCACATCTTTTTCCCACCAAGTCTGAACCAGGCCTTGTGGATGGGATCTCCCCAAACTACCTCCTACAACCTCAAGCTATTCTTTAGAGAATAGAGCTATCTGTACATTTGCATTGCTGCTTGTTAATTACACAAACTATTCCTGTTCTAAAAAAATATTAACCCATTTCTATTAATCTGTGTATCGCCATGAGGTTGTGGCCTATCAATCAGTGTGTCCTCCTTTTGCAGCTACATGGTGCCTCTTTGATTCCACCACTTTCTCTCTATATCTCTGTTTGGATTTCCTGCCTGGCTTTACTCTGCTAAGCCATTGGTTGATACAGCTTTATTCATCAACTAATAAAAGCAATGCATGTATAGAAGAAGTCACACATTAGTCCTCTGCATCCACATGAGTGTGCACTATGTGCATTGAATTCCCCTCAACATGTACATACAAATCTTGCTTAAATCTAAAGGCAACAATGTATAAAGTGTTTACTTATTATTTCTAATAAACATTGAATACACTGTTTATTCCATTTCACAATTTTTCTTTTTATAATTTTAATATTAACTCTATCAATGAAACATACTCATTCTTATCAAGATTTTATTTTTTCAAAGAAATAATTAAAGCTATAATTCAAGAAATGTGAAGTTTAATAAAAATTTAGTCATCAAATAAGATTTTTCTTTCATTTCAAAGATAAGCTCTTGCAACTGTTTTCTAAAAAGTATGTATCTGTCATTAAGCTCTTATAGTCTTCAATTTCTTTGAATAAAAATTAATTTAATTTAAAAAATTAGTCAAAGTATTGCATTATTCCAGGTATGATTATTATTTTCCTAGCAATAAATTTTCAACAGCAAATGAACTTCTGCTTGAATGATAGTAAAAAAAATCTTGCAAAATGAAAATATTGACTGGATACTATCATCCAAACTCATTGGTTTGAGATGATGGAGCTAGAGATACAGACTGCTATTGAAATATGGTGTCCCAAATGTAACGAGTTATTATTTTTTAACCAGTTATCAAGTTGTATGATGACCATTACAAATCTTTAAGAAAGAAAGGGAGGAAATTCAGGCAAATGATAGTAATTTTAACAGTGTGAATGTCAAGGTTATAGGTAAACACTGAAGAAAGACCAGTGTCAAGAATAATTTCTGTAAGCTATTGTAGTTAGAGTCAAGTGTTGTAAATGATGAGACCAGCTCAGTCACTCAAACAAACCACAAAGCTGACCTTCCTGTCTTAGTGTTGGCTATGAAAGCCTAACCCAGAGTCCTAAGAACAGCATGGGTGGAACCAATCTTAGGCTCAGAAAATTCCAAGTTAAACTATGCGCTGAGGGATTGATAAACTTTCAAGGTAGGAGCAGGTTGAGAGAATATGTTTGCATGCTGATTTCAGAGTCTGGTTTATGATTTTGTCTCTGGCTGATTGAATGAGTCTGGAATCTGTTTCAGTGGTTCCTTGTAAGTCTAACAGAGGATTTTGTGTGTCTGATACAGACAATTGCTGATATAGCAAATGACTACCATAACCAACATTGTTTTTAAGAAATAACTTTATCAGAAAAGTAATTGGGAAAACTTGTGGGTTGACTGATCGTAATTGGGAAAGCTTGTGGGTTAACTGATCTTTTCAGGATAAAAATTTTGCATAAATATGTCTTAAATATTTTTGTCTGTATTTACAGACAACTAAGTCATTGTTTTTTTTTTATTTTTAAATTAATTTATTATGTTTTCCATTATTTAAAACAATTTTCAAATTCAAATACACTTTGATCATATTCTTCCTCTCCCTCAAGTCCCTTCAGATCTTTTCCCCATCCCTACCCACCCAACTTTAAGTTCTTTCTTTAACAAGAAGCAAAAATCCTGTACAACAATAAAATCTTCCAAAACTTAGAAACAAGAAAGTCATACCAAGAAAAGAAAGAAAAAAAGATTGAAAACAAACAAAAAGCCCAACTTGTAACCAAATAAAGCTCAGACAAAATCCTGTGGAGTCCAACTATATGTTGTTGGTCAATTACTCCTGAACATGAGGCTTGCCCAAAATTAGTTGACATGCTCAGTGTCACTCATCATAGAAAACTGATTGTCTCTCCCCTAACTGGTATAAGTGATAGTTCAGTTGTTAACCTTTTTTTTTTCTTTTTTTTTTTTTTTGTCAAAGCCTCCGTTTATTAGGGACAGGGTAACGACTTATATACCCCCTGAATGAGGGCTTGGGGAGCAGGGCACAGGAGCATGGAATCTGGCCGCGTGGTCCCAGTCACGTAACCTACATCCGGTCAGGTAGGCCAAGAAGTCAGGAGTTGCCACACCTAGTTCCCTGGATAGCTGGAATTTAAGGCAGTTCCGCTATCAGATTAGGTTCGTTAGCAATTAGCGAATAGCTAATTGGGTGTGGGGCAGGTTTTGCCAATAGGATTATTCTTAACATAATTATGAGTTTGGGGTTCCCTGCAGGCTCCCCAAGGTGATGGTTTCTGTAACAATCTTTAGGGGGGGAAACGGCTCCCAACATATTCCTCCTTTCTTATATAAAGGCAAGTAGTTATAGGTGGAGGGCACCAAGACAGAGTCAACCATGGTGTCAGATCTAAAGGAGAGGGGACTGGGACAAGGAGAGACCCTCCTCTCGACTGGTGAAGTAATTAACCTCTCCTGGGAACAGAGGGGTGCCTTATGAGTAGCATTAGTTTCTTGGAGCTTCTCAAATAAAAGGTATCTAGTAGGATTAAAGTAAGCAGATCACAGGGCACCCTGTCTTAGGCTATGTGGAGAGCGCCCTCGTACCTAAAAACCATGCCATGTTGAGCCGGCCTGTACGGCCTCTGTATGGTTTGAAATTTAGGTGAGGATCCACACTAACTCCCGTCATTGGGCCCCCTGTATCTACCATTAATGAAAAAATCTGTGAGGTGCTCCTTAAACAAAAGATATGATATAATTTTGGCACCAATAACTCCATCTCCAGACAAGAAGAAAGGGGCACCTTCCAAACCCAGTATTCACCTTTTAGTCTGGCCCATGGTGTGTCCTCCTTCCTAAATGCCTACTCCACAAAAAGTTACGTGTGCTTGCCTGTCATCAATTAGGGAGGTGAAAAAGGGATCAAAATCTAAAATTCTTAACATATGCATTAAACCCAAACACTTTACAGCATGTGTCAAACCTTTCCCAACATCTATGAGCAGTTACAAATATCATTAGATCAATTTCAGTAAGAGTACAATGACATACATTGTTGTCAAATACCACCATTTCCAGACTCTGAGCAACAGTCACAGGAACCCCAATCTTTCCCCTTCTTAAGTGAAGAGGTTGGTATTTTAATTAAAATGAGTTCTGTGTCCCAAAGATTAAAACAGTCTGATGTCCAGTCTGCATCTCAGCTCCAAAGCAGACCAGAGTTCAAGCTGCAGAAGCAGTTTAGCACTTGTGCTTCAGGGCCGGTGGGATTCCTGGGTGAGGTGAGCTGGATTCAGCTATCTGAAGCACATCCTGGCATTATCTCAGCCGGGACTCCTGGACTCAGGAGGCAGGATTGACACCCTGTAGAGTGGAGCAGCAGGTTCTGTTATCAGGGACTCCTCTCCTTGGGGGCAGGAAAAGCCAGACTAAGGACCTCTCTGCAATCGCCTCAGGAACTCCTCTGTGTCCGCAGCGCAGCCTCGACATCAGGCCCAGCTTTTATTTTCTTTCTGTGAAAAAAGCATAAACATATCCTCGACCCCAAATATATATAGGTCGGGTTTTTTCATAATGCATTGCAAGGGCTTTTCCACCTTGCCCTAGCAAAGGTCAGCTTGGTGTTATCATGTCAGATCCGTTTGCATCTGGATCTACTTGCAAGTTTCATAAGCTGCTTACAAGGAGCCTTATTATGCTCCATAATATTTTTTTATTATTATTAGCCATATATGCAGTTCCTCCATTGGAAGAGCCATTTGTAAAATTTAGCATAAAATCCTTTAAGGGATTTTTTTTGCTATAACATTAGCAAAATACAGTTGTGTGAATTGTAGCAATAATCATCTGGGGATCAAGCCATTTTTTAGCTTTTATCCTGCCCTTTTGTACCAGACAGGCTACTGGTTTAAATTAAGAGTTTAATATCTTAATTGGCAAAACTTGAGAAGATTTTGCCATAAACAGCATTTTTTCATAAAAATGTTGTAGAATAAGTTTTATATTTAATATGCACACTTGCCATAGCTGCATTATAATTAATATACTGTATTTGTTGATTATTGTATACTTTACCTGTTGATTTATATTTTACCTGTTTGAGTACCTGTTAGGCAGCTTTAAGCTCTCTCTATTGGAAACTGTTTTTTTTTATTTTATTTTTCTATTCTAAGATGGCTCCCTTAATTAAGATGTGTGCTTCTCTGCTCCCCTAACCAACCTTCCTTTATCCCAAACATCCCGTTTCCCCCAGGTTCCCCCCATCCTCCCCTTCTCACATTTCTCTCCCCTTCTCCCCTCACCCCCCTCCCATCACACCCCCAAGATCCCAAATTTTTGCCCGGCAATCTGGTCTACTTCCCATAACCAGGAGGATAGCTATATGTTTTTCTTTCGGTTCACCTTCTTATTTAGTTTCTTTAGGATATCAAATTATAGACTCACTGACCTTTATTTATCTCTAGAAACCAATTATGAGTGAGTACATCCCATGTTCATCCTTTTGGGTCTGGGTTACCTCACTCAGGATAGTGTTTTCTATTTCCATCCATTTGCATGCAAAATTCGCGAAGTCATTGTTTTTTACCGCTGAGTAGTATTCTAATGTATATATATTCCATACTTTCTTCATCCATTCTTCCATTGAAGGGCATCTAGGTTGTTTCCAGGTTCCGGCTATTACAAATAATGCTGCGATGAACATAGTTGAACAAATATCCTTGTCATATGATCGGGCATCTCGTGGGTATATTCCCAAGAGTGGCATTGCTGGGTCCATGGGTAGGTTGATCCCAAATTTCCTGAGAAACCGCCACACTGCTTTCCAAAGTGGTTGCACAAGTTTGCATTCCCACCAGCAATGGATGAGGGTACCCCTTTCTCCACAGCCTCTCCAGCAAAGGCTATCATTAGTGTTTTTGATTTTAGCCATTCTGACAGGTGTAAGGTGATATCTCAATGTTGTTTTGATTTGCATTTCCCTGATCGCTAAGGAGGCTGAGCATGACCTTAAGTGCCTTTTGGCCATTTGAACTTCTTCTGTTGAGAATTCTCTCTTCAGATCAGTGCCCCATTTTTTAATTGGGATAATTAGCATTTTAAAGTCTAGTTTCTTGAGTTCTTTATATATTTTGGAGATCAGACCTTTGTCTGTTGCGGGGTTGGTGAAGATCTTCTCCCAGTCAGTGGGTTCCCTTTTTGTCTTAGTGACAGTGTCTTTTGCTTTACAGAAGCTTCTCAGTTTCAGTAGGTCCCATTTATTCAATGTTGCCCTTAATGACTGTGCTGCTGGGGTTATACCTAGGAAGCGATCGCCTGTGCCCATCTGTTGTAGGGTACTTCCCACTTTCTCTTCTATCAGGTTCAGTGTGTTCAGATTGATATTGAGGTCTTTGATCCATTTGGACTTGAGTTTTGTGCATGGTGATAGATATGGGTCAATTTTCTTTCTTCTACAGGTTGACATCCAGTTGTGCCAGCACCATTTGTTGAAGATGCTTTCTTTCTTCCATTGTATACTTTTAGCACCTTTATCGAAAATGAGGTGTTCATAGGTTTGTGGGTTAAGATCCGGGGTCTTCTACACGATTCCATTGGTCGACTTCTCTATTTTTATGCCAATACCACACTGTTTTCATTACTGTAGCTCTATAGTAGAGTTTAAAGTCAGGGATGGTAATGCCTCCAGAAGTACCTTTATTGTACAAGATTGTTTTGGCTATCCTGGGTTTTTTGTTATTCCATATAAAGTTGATTATTGTCCTTTCAAGATCAGTGAAGAATTTTAATGGGATCTTGATGGGGATTGCATTGAATCTATAAATTGCCTTTGGTAGGATTGCCATTTTTACTATGTTGATCCTCCCAATCCAAGAGCAAGGGAGATCCTTCCATTTTCTGGTATCCTCTTCAATTTCTTTCTTCAATGCCTTAAAGTTCTTGTCAAATAGATCCTTCACTTCTTTGGTTAGAGTTACCCCGAGATATTTTATGCTGTTTGTGGCTATCGTGAAAGGTGATGCTTCTCTGATTTCCCTCTCTGCTTCCATATCCTTTGTGTATAGGAGGGCGACTGATTTTTTGGAGTTGATCTTGTATCCGGCCACATTACTAAAGGTGTTTATCAGCTGTAGGAGTTCTTTGGTGGAGTTTTTTGGGGTCGCTTATGTAGACTATCATATCATCTGCAAATAACGAAAGTTTAACTTCTTTCTTTCCAATTCGAATCCCCTTGATCCCCCTTATGTTGTCTTATTGCTATTGCTAAAACTTCAAGCACTATATTGAAGAGGTATGGAGAGAGTGGACAGCCTTGTCGTGTTCCTGATTTAAGTGGGATGGCTTTGAGTTTCTCTCCGTTTAATTTGATGTTAGCTGTCGGTTTGCTGTAAATAGCTTTTATTATATTTAAGTATGACCCTTGTATCCCTAATCTCTCCAAGACTTTTATCATAAAGGGATGTTGAATTTTGTCAAAAGCTTTTTCAGCATCTAATGAAATGATCATATGGTTTTTTTCTTTCAGTTTATTTATATGATGGATTACATTGATAGATTTTCGTATGTTGAACCAGCCTTGCATCTCTGGTATGAAGCCTACTTGATCATAATGGATAATGTTTCTAATGTATTCTTGGATACGGTTCGCCAGTATTTTGTTGAGGATTTTTGCGTCGATGTTCATGAGTGAGATTGGCCTGTAATTCTCTTTCTTGGTTGAGTCTTTGTGTGGTTTTGGTATCAGAGTGATGGTAGCTTCATAAAAGGAATTTGGCAATGACTCTTCTGTTTCTATATTGTGAAATACCTTAAGGAGTATAGGTATTAGGTCTTCTTGGAAATTCTGGTAGAATTCCGCATTGAAACCGTCTGGTCCTGGGCTTTTTTTGGTAGGGGAGGTTTTTTGATAACAGCTTCTAATTCTTCGCGACTGACAGGTCTATTTAGATTGCTCACCTGGTCCTGATTTAACTTTGGTATATGGTATTTATCTAAAAAAAGTGTCCATTTCTTTTACATTTTCCAGTTTTGTGGCATACAGGCTTTTGTAGTAAGATCTAATGATTCTCTGAATTTCCTCTATGTCTGTGGTTATGTCCCCCTTTTCATTTCTGATCTTATTAATTTGCAGATTCTCTCTCTGCCGTTTGATTAGTTTGGATAGGGGTTTATCAATTTTGTTGATTTTCTCCAGGAACCAGCTTTTTGTTTCATTGATTCTTTGGATTGTTTTCTGTGTTTCTATTTTGTTGATTTCAGCCCTCAGTTTGACTATTTCCAGTCTTCTACTCCTCCTAGGTGAGTCTGCTTCTTTTTTTCTAGAGCTTTCAGGTGGGCTGTTAAGTCTCCAATGTATGCTTTCTCTGTTTTCTTTAAGTGGGCACTAAGGGCTATGAACTTTCCCCTTAGGACTGCTTTCAAAGTGTCCCATAAGTTTGAGTATGTTGATTCTTTATTTTCATTGAATTCAAGGAAGACTTTAATTTCTTTCTTTATTTCTTCTTTAATCCAGGTGTGGGTCAATAGTTGACTATTCAGTTTCCATGAGTTTGCAGGCTTTCTGGGGTAGCATTGTTGTTGAATTCTAACTTTAGTCCGTGGTGATCTGATAAGACACAGGTGGTTATGGATATTTTTTTGTAACTGTGGAAGTTTGCTTTGTTACCGAGGATGTGGTCAATTTTCGAGAAGGTTCCATGAGCTGCAGAGAAGAAGGTATATTCTTTCCTATTTGGGTGGAATGTTCTATAGATGTCTGTTAAGTCCATTTGATTCAATACCTCCATTAATTCTCTTATTTCTCTGTTAGGTTTCTGTCTGATTGACCTGTCCATTGGTGAAAGAGGCGTGTTGAGATCTCCCACTATTAGTGTGTGCGGTTTGATGGCGTCTTTGAGTTTTAGTAATGTTTCTTTTACATATGTGGGTGCTTTTATATTAGGGGGCATAGATATTCAGGATTGAGACCTCATCCTGATCAATTGTTCCTGTTATGAGTATAAAATATCCCTCTCCATCTCTTCTGATTGATTTAAGTTTGAAGTCAACTTTGTTAGAAATTAGTATGGCCACACCAGCTTGTTTCTTAGGTCCATTTGCTTGATAAACCTTTTTCCCATCCCTTTACTCTAAGTAGGTGCCTATCTTTGTGGTTGAGGTGTGTTTCTTGTAAACAGCAGAATGTTGGATCCTGTTTGCGTATCCAATCTCTTAGCCTGTGTCTTTTTATAGGTGAGTTGAGTCCATTGACATTAAGGGATATTAATGACCAGTGGTTGCTAACTCTGGTCACTTTTTTAGTCATAGGGTTTGTGTGTTTGCTTTCTTTTAGTTGCGCTGGTAAAGGGTGTCTAGAAGTTTGAGTTATTGTGGTCATTGTTGGTCTCCTTGGTTTGTGATTTTCCTTCTATTACTTTCTGTAAGGCTGGATTTGTGGCTACGTATTGTTTAAATTTGTTTTTATCCTGGAAAATTTTGTTTTCTCCATTTATAGTGAACGAAAGCTTGGCTGGGTATAGTAGTCTGGGCTTGCATCCATGTTCTCTTAGCTTCTGCAGTACATCTATCCAGGACCTTCTGGCTTTCATGGTTTCCATAGAGTAGTCAGGAGTAAGTCTGATAGGTTTACCTTTATAAGTAACTTGACCTTTTTCCTTTGCAGCTCTTAATATTCTTTCTTTATTCTGGATGTTTTGTGTTCTGATTATTATGTGGCGAGGGAGATGTTTTTTTTCTGGTCCAGTCTATTCGGTGTTCTGTATGCTTCTTGAACCTTCAAAGGAATATCTTTCTTTAGGCTGGGAAAGTTTTCTTCTATAATTTTATTAAATATATTTTCTGAACCATTGAGCTGTATTTCTTCTCCTTCTTGTATCCCAATTATTCTTAGGTTTGGTCTTTTTATTGTGTCCCATATTTCCTGAATGTTTTGTGATGAGAATTTGTTGGTTTTGCTGTTTTCTTTGATCAGTGTGTTAATTTTCTCTATGGTATCTTCAGTGTCTGACATTCTTTCTTCTAACTCTTGTAATCTGTTGGTAGTACTTGTCTCTGTAGTTCCTGTTCGTTTACCCAGATTTTCCATCTCCAACCTTCCCCTCGGTTTGTGTTTTCTTCATTACCTCCATTTCATTCTTCAGGTCTTGAACCATTTCCCTTACCTGTTTGATTGCATTTTCTTGTTTCTCTTGGTTTTCTTGGGTATCTTTGAGCGATTTATTCATTTCCTCTACCTTTTTGTTTGTAATCTCTAATTGTTTATGGCAGTTTTTCACCTCCTGTTTAAGGTCTTCTATTATTTTCAAAAAATTCACTTTTGGGTCGATTTCTTCTACTTCTTCTGGAGTAGGGGTGTACAATTCTTCTTATTTCGGGATCCCTGGGTTCTGGTGATGTCATGTTGCCTTTCAGGTTGTTGGAGGAATTCTTGCATTGGCGCCTTCCCATCTCCTCTTTCAAATGAAGCCAAGAGAGGCCTGGTGTCTTGGTCCAGTTTTTGCTGTGACTGAGCCTCTGGGTGTATCTCTTCAGTGTGGAAGCAAGGTCCGTCCTGCTGAGCTTGATCTGCCCAGTGCCGCGGCCAGAAACTCACTCACCCCAGCGATGGCCCACCTGGCACCCGGATCCGATCTCCCCGCTGCCTGGGCGTCCCGCGAACAAAGGGCCGGGCCCGCTTGGTGCAGGCCGGCCACCTAGACAAAGGAGCCACCACCCTCCCGAATGCTCTCCAAATTCGGACCCTGTCCCAGCGCCCAAACAGGCTGTGCTGGGAGCTGTTGTGTGGTTCAAAGAGGGGAGGGGGGTCAGAGGTAGTGCGGAGGGCCTTGGATGCAAGTTGGGTGGGACAGTAATGGAGAAGAGGTATCAAGGAGTACAGCCCCCGCAGACTGACCAGGGAGTGCAGGAGGGGTGGGGAACGTCTGAGCTCCCTGTCCCGGGCTGCCGCCGCGGCCAGAAACTCACTCACCCCAGCGATGGCCCACCTGGCACCCGGATCCGATCTCCCCGCTGCCTGGGCGTCCCGCGAACAAAGGGCCCAAGTCATTGTTTTTTGACTAGGGTTGAGAAAGTGCCATAAGAATGAGCCATAAAAAAAAAAAAAAAAAAGAATGAGCCATAAGAAAGCACTACAGAAAAGGGACTGACAAACAGACCCCTTCTTGCTGTTTCTTTAAAATGCAAAGTCACTTTTTTTCATAAAGAACATGCTTTGTACTGGACTGAGCTTCCAAGATCCAGTTGAAGAGTGAAAGGAGGGAGAGCATGAGCAAGGAAGTCAAGACCATGAGGGGTTCATCCTCTGAGACAGTGGATGAACAGCCTGAGCTAATGGTTGCTCACCAACTCCAAATGGACTGGGAGTGAACGAGCATGGGAACAAACTGGTCCCTCTGAATGTGGTTTGCAGCTGGGGCAGACTGAGGGCCACTGACAGTGGCACTGGGATTTGTCTCTTTGGATGTAAACCTTGCTCAACCTAGATGTACTAGGGAGGGCTTTGGACTTTCCATAGGGTGGGGTGCATTGCCCTCTCTTCGGATTGAAGGGGATGGGGTGGGAGAATCTGTGGAAGGAGTAGGAGGGGAATAAGGAGGAGGGGAGGGAGTGGGAATTTGGATTGGTATTTTTTTTAATTAATAAAATAAAATAAGAACATCTTTGTGATCATTTTTCTTCCTATGTACTAATTGAAAAGAGTTTTCTCATACAATATTTTCTGATCACAGTTCTCTGTCATTTATTTCCAGATCTTCCCCCACCTACCCACCTATCCAACTCCATACCTTCGTTCATTTTCTCTTTAGAAAACAAACTGGGAAATAAAAACAAACCAGAATAAAACAGAACAAACAGAAAAACTAAGAGAAAGCATGAGGAACACATAAGCATGCACACACATGCCCACATGTTTTATAAAAACACATGAAGGACCAGTAAAGGGAAAAAGGACAATGCCCAAGCAGAGCAATGTCCAAAATGACAACCGAGCTTGTTTTGTGTTTGCCACTTACTGCTAGACATGCGTCTGTGGTTTGTATACCCTGTGAGACTGCACTGGAGAAACTAATTAGTTTTTTCTTTGCAAGCACTTGTCTATTGGAGATAGCTTCTTGGTTTTGGATGAAGGCTCACATTCATACCCTAATCAGTTCTGAGACTCCATCTGACTAGGGCTTGTCGTTTTCTTCTTTGGAAATAAAAACTAAAGTCTTTCTGAGGAACTTAAATCAAAGCAGTGTAAATTAAGGGTGTTAATAATGGGGAATGCCCTAGAGCAATGGCCTCTGTGGGTCTTCTAACATCTAATGGGTCATTTAAAGTAATCTTTAAATGATGAAGTTGTTTTGATTTTAGTTCTAACAGATAGCCAGTATGTGATTATAATTTATGTACAAAGAGGAAATTATCTTTATGCCTTTTTAAAAATGTATCTTTCTTCTCTTTTTAAAATGTGTGTGTGTGTGTGTGTGTGTGTGTGTGTGTGTGTGTGTGAGGGTGACTGAAGCGGCCAGAAGAGAGTGTTAAATACCCGGAAGCTAGAGTTACAAGTAGATACAAGTCACCTAACACTGATGTAGGAAACTAAACCCATCCTCTGTCTTTTCCTTTGTTTAATTGAGTTGACATTTCCCCTCTTTCAAAATATCTAATTTTTTTCCTCCAAGGTAAAATAATTTTTAGTTTAGTAGTTTGTCATTCTCTTTGGGAAATTATTGTTATATTAGAAATTAGTAGTCTTAATAGAAATATTTTATTGTTGATTTTAAATTTAATAATTTCACTTAGCACATCCGAGTTTTTGCACCTCTTACATACTAAAGTTCTCATGTGTCTTGTTCCTACATCCATGAGGTTCTTTGTCTGAGTGAGACACATGTAATGCTTATGGAAATCTTTACAGTCTATGCTGGAATGCGATTTATACAGAAATCCTGGATCATGTCATCCAGCTTGACCTTTAGAGAAGATGGCTACTAAGGACAACCATGTGGATTGTCAGCATGGCTTACTCAGTCAACTCCCAGTAAACAATCCCACATGCAGACCCTTGCTCAGGAGAGTATCACCGGCTGGGCTAGCACCTCAAGCAAACTAAATGCTGCCTGTAGGAACTCACCAACAGAGGATTCATCAATGCTCAGGCTTGAGCTCTAAGTATATCTTCCCTTCACATGTTTTCACTAAGAATCCTTCTATTCTTCTGCTTTACAAGGAGAGTGATCTTTATAATGTTTTTTCTGTTTCCTGAATCTTCTTAGAAAATCATGGAAGTTAATAAAGTTCTAGGGCACCAGTGACCTGTACAGACTATCCTCAAATTGTGAGCCTTTAAAAAGTGAGATGCCTTTTAATTGAGCATGCGAGAGAGAGAGAGAGAGAGAGAGAGAGAGAGAGAGAGAGACAGAGAGACAGAAAGAGAGAGAGAATAGTTAGAAAATAGAGAGAGAGAGAGACAGAAAGAGACTCAAAAGATTATTTTTCATAAAACAAGCTAACTGACCAACCACACAGCTAACCACTTCTTTTGAATTTTCAAATTTAACCCAATGCTACATACAAGATATTCCCTCTGTTTTCTTTATTAACTAAGCTTGTGGATTTAGAACATATTTTCTACATGAAATGTAAAAGTTGTATGCTAAAATTTCATATTCTTATTCTCTTCCAAAATAGAATCAATGAAACATCATATTCATTGCTTGAAAATCTTGTGAGTAGAATTTAATAAGAATATAAATCTTCTTATAAAGCTATTTGCTTCAAGTAAATAATGGCAATGGATTTGTTTCCATTTTCTATGTATTGAAAATAATTATTTTGGCAGCTTTGTGGGTCAGACCCAAGGCCTTCTATCTAGTAAGCATGTGCTATAGGACTGAGCTACATCCCAGCATTGCTATATAGTTTTGACTGTTCTGAAACTCACTGTGAAAGAAAATTGCTGGTCTAGGTCTGGAAGATTTTACAGTAAGGCAGATGTTTAAAAGTCTTTTACTAGATAGTTTTCACCCGCTTCATGAATTATGGATTGAAGGCATATACACCTGTCTATAAATGATCTTTATGAACGTCTAATAATGATTATCATAGTGCCCCACCTTTTTTCCTATGAAGTGGATATTAACATCAGTCAGATAGATATATTTCCTCCAGTTCTGACTTGTGTCCTTACTGGACATCATAACACCCAATGTAGACTTCAAAGCACAGCGAAAAAGCACTGTGAATGTCCATTTCCTTTATCAAAGAGGTATACTGGCAGCTTCTGTTCTCAGCTGCCTTTACCATCTTGGTTAGCTTAGGGAAGTGTTGGCTCGGTGGAATCTGGTGGCAAGTCTTTTCCTCTTTTTCTACAATGTGAAAGCAGAACATTTTTTATCTTTGAGTATTTGGTGTTTTCTTTTGGTGCAGAACAATTGTAAGTTTGAAACAGGCAATTACAAGTTCTAAGTCTTCTCATAAAGTGTGTAGATATTAAACTTGGTAGCTAATTTATAGTTTATCAGGAAAGTAAGAAAACTTCATTTGAAAAATATTTTGAAGAAGTGGTAAGGAAGATATGATTTAATACATATGTTGCTGAATTGCATATATGTTAACACCATCTCATTTCTGTTTTTTTTTCTGAATAAGCAAACATAACAAAATTGTGCAGGAAACAGAGAGAAGTCGGTCAGGCTTCTTATCTGAGGCTAAACAAAGAGAATCTGACTTGCACATTCAAGGAGAAGGTTTTGCAATATCATCAAAGCTGCCCACCTCACCTGGGTGTGTTTCATGGGGGTGCTTATAAACTGGCTTCCTAAAAAAAAAAAAAAGCTATTTTCTTGTTTGAATTTCAGGAGGGTGGAAGCTTGAAACCAAGGTGTTTATCAGAAGGCTTTGAGAAGATATTTCATCCACAACTCCCACCTAGCATTGGGTAGGTGCTGATAAACTTTGTTTATTGGGATATATTTTCTTTGGCGTCTACATGATTTGAATGGACATCTTTATATTCATATGGAGTTCTCCCCTTCCATGTCTCCACATCTAAGCGTCTCCTTTCTTTTAGTGGAAAAGACTAATATGGATTCAGGGCTCTTCTTAAAGAAGTGTGGCATCATCTTAGCTTGAGTATATCTCTATGACCCCATTTCCAAGTAAGGTCACATTTGTATGTTCTAAGTGCACATATATTTCAGGAAAGACATCATTCAACTCAGTAAATTTTTAGTTTAGGCTGATTCACCAAAGCACTATAATCTGGGTGGCTTGCACAGAAATTTATTTTACTGTTCTTGATGCTGAGAAATCTAGCATGAAGGTGCTGGGCAATCGCATCTGATTATTCACCTTTCCTTGCTAACATATGGTACATCTCACTGTGTTCTTACATCATGAAAGAGCTAGGGCAACTATTTTAAACTGTTTTATGAGGACTGTAATATCAGTTATGAAGCTGTACTCTAACAATGTATATACCTTCCTGGGACCCCTTTCCCAATATGATAATTTTGATGTAAAATTTTAGCAGTTAAAATTTGAGGGAAAACAAACATTAAAATCACAGGATCTATTAAGTCACAGGGCAACCCCCCAAATGGCAGTGATGATGGCAATATTTTAGGGTAACAGCTCGATCCCCCCAAGTGGAGTTTGGCTTTTCCAGGAAACAGAAACCCAAAGCACTTCTCAGAAGCCCTTAAAGGTTGGATACATGCTCCAAATGCAACTGTCAGCACCTCAACTCTTTGAAATAGTCCCCTCTCTAAAAGCTGTTTTAGCATTCAATCAGCTTCCCTATAGTATGTACTTGTATAAAACCTGACAAGTTTTCATAGCTGTTATTACCTTCCGCTGTCCTAAGAAGCCAGGCATATTTTTTTTTTATTGTTCTTCACTCTACAGTGTGGCTGTATTTTGGCTGTATTTTGTGCCTAATACAGCAACCTACCTAGATTCTTTGATTTTGGGTGTAACATGAATTATCTATGAGCAATAAAATCCTATAGGAATGCCACAGCTAAAGCAACCACATGCCACTGGATAAAGACAGGTTTTTAGGCTGTTCTTAGGTCTGTATTTTCTTCATCATCTCTTTATAGCTAAACAGCAAGTCATTTCACAGTCATTGTTTCAGTAAATAATGGAAGAAGTCAAATTAAATGGAAAACATGTTGGTTTTACATGCTAACTGAATTGTTGGAGAACTTCTCGTATTCCAGATGCAAATTCCTCTAGTTTAGAAGAACATATTTCAAGCTGCATTACTCCTTAAAACCTCATTGAGCAGTTTTGTCAGTGATAAGTTTTTAAGTCTCAGGCTTGGAAGTTGCTGGAATTGTCCTGTTGAAACTCTACAAGTAGAATTTACTCTAAATCACACGTTACTGTATCTGCTTTAAGATACAATTGAAGGGGCTGGAGAGATGGCTCAGTGGTTAAGAGCATTGCCTGCTCTTCTAAAGGTCCTGAGTTCAATTCCCGGCAACCACATGGTGGCTCACAACCATCTGTAATGAGGTCTGGTGCCCTCTTCTGGCCTGCACGCATACAAACAGACAGAATATTCTATACATAATAAATAAATAAATATTTTTAAAAAAAGATACAATTGAAAACAATTAGAGTACACTCGCTGTCTACACCTGTACATTTACTCTTTTCACCATTTTTTTTCTGTTAGAAAAGGGAAGGATTTACTGTGGGAGATAATTTGTATTTTTGAGAATCTCTGAAGAAAACATTCTTCCTTGAAAATATCTTTTATGTATGACTTCATGGAAAACCCACTGTGAGAGATGTTAATTACTACTGATAAAATCCATTAAAGAACTGTCATGGGAAGGAAGCTGGAGAAGTGGCTCAGCAGTTACAAACACTTAGAGCTCTTCCACAGTACTGGGGGTCACTTCCCAGAACTTTTGTCAGGTGAATCACAACTGCTTGTAATGTTAACTCTAAGGAATCTGGCACCTTATTCTGCCCTCCGCAGGCATCCAAACTCATGTGGCGAAAATCATATTCATAAAATACATTTGGACAAAAACCCAAGAATTTTCATGGCCTTACCCAAACTAACTTGGACATATAACCATAAATTCCAAGGCCTATCTAATTCTAATAAGAAATATTACTACTGCATTAAATTATTTGCATAAAATTGCTACAAAAAGGTAAAGAAACTAGAGAAGTATGTTGAAATCAGTAACAGAGAAGAGTGTGAAAATTACACTATAGTTATGTACATTTGGCATAAGAGCCTCTGACTTGAATGAACTGAAATTTTAAGACAATTAGAAAATTAAAAGCTGGTAATGTGTAAGGCAACAGATATGTTTATATACAACATATAACTGTACATTTAGTGGTATGGTTTCCTTCTATACAGCATTGCACTTTGTATATATTTATACCATACACTTTCTTTCTTTGATGTATGTTTTGAAGCAAAATAAGTGCCATGTCTTTGAGAAAGGACTGGATGAATTACTTTGTGGGTTAACAAGCTTATGTTTTATATCATTTTTATTATAGAAAATTAAATGTTATTTCTTATTGAGTTGGGCCTTAAAATCTGAATACATGTGTACCAGTCAAGTGCCACTGATAAGGACTTTTATAGTGGTACTAACACAACATGGCCAAGAAGCAAAGCATCAATACTAACTGAAATAGATTCAGACACAAATATGGTATGTTTAACTAATATTAATAAAATATGTCCTACCTCATTAGTCTAATTTTTTTGTCTGAGGGAAATATTTAATGTAAACAGATTATTCAACATATTAATGAGGTTTCTGTCCTGCTTGGTTCCCACAGTCATTAAGTCCCAAAGAAATCACACAGAGGTCTACATTAATTATAAACTGATCGACCTACTATCTTAGGCTTCTTATTAACTCTTTCTTACATCTTATATTAGCCCATTATTCTTGTCTATGTTAGCCACATGGCTTGGTACCTTTTTGGTGAGGCAGTCACATCTTGCTTGCTCTGTGTTTGGCTTCCTCTTTGTCTGGGTGATGACTTCAGACTGAAACTTCCCTCTTCCCAGAATTCCCATTTCCCTGCCTATACTTCCTGCCTGGTTAGTGGCCAATCAGCATTTATTTAAAATATAATTGATAGAGTACAGGCCATTGTCCCACAGCACTTCCCCTACCCCGTTTTTAAACAAGAACTTTGAATCAAATCTCCTTTGTTTAGCTTTTCTCCTGACCGTTATCCATAACAACTTATAACCAACATTCTACAGAAAGGCAAACATCCATAATCCACTGTGTGTGTGTGTGGGGGGGTGAGATGTGGGCATAGTTCTCCAGGCTACTTACTGCTGATTGGGAGTGCTGTTAATATTATGGGGACCTAAAGAAAATTTAGAATTATGATCATAGTCCTGACTGTAATATCCTGTGAGGCATGATCGTCTCAGTCTTAAAACTGTTCTGGATACAGAACTCAGAGGAAACTCCAACAGAGGTCCTCTGAAATGTTGGATCGTCTGAACCATCTGCTCCTATTGCAGATTCTTCAGGGGGTCTTCCTTGACCAAACCTTATTTTTCTTAGACCTGAATGAATCCACAGCCTCTCATTTCTTGTGGAAACAAAAGCAAAACCTCTTCTTCAAAGCAATATATATTTTGACATATATATATATATATGTATATACATATATGATTAATCCAGCAGCATTTATAATCAAATGTCTTTTAGCAGCTTTTGCTCCCTCCTCAGTCATCAAATAATTTAAAAAACAAGACAATAACATACAGTATCCAGACTCTCTGTGTATTTTTCATCTTTACGTAGCTCTATTTTAACCTCTATTTCTTTTATTTTTATTTTTAATTTTTTGCTTTTTGAGACAGGGTTTCTCTGTGTATCTTTGGCTGTCCTGGAACTCACTCTGTAAACCAGGCTGTCCTTGAATTCACAGAGATCTGCCTACCTCTGCACCCCAAGTGTTGGGATTAAAGGTGTGTGCCACTACAACTTGAATTCACAGAAATCCATCTGCTTCTGCCTCCCAAGTACTGGGATTAAAGGTGTGTGCCACCACACCCAACTACTCTCTTTTTTTTTTCTTTTAAGGATTTTATCTTCCCCGAAGCATACATATATTTTTAAACACACAGTAAACTGTTCAGAGGTTTTCTTTTTCCTTGAATCTGTCTTTACTGTATATCTATCTCTCTTTCTGACCACATGAGTCTTTACTTTGCAAAGCAATATTGTTAAGATTAAAGCTGTAGCTTTGATGTGTGCATCCAGTCTATTCCTTATCTTTTTTCTGAGAGTCTAGCCTCATGGCAGAGGTACTGGCTGGAGCCATTTTATTGCCCCAACTCTATTTTAAGGTCCCTACCACCACCAAAAAGTATTCAGTCGGCTTTTCATTAGCACCATTTAAGTGTTTCATGCCAAGACCTTTTAAAAGATCTGCAAGGTTTTGCATCTAAAGCTAAGTCAGGAAGCTTCTCTTAAATGAGAGTGCTTGTCTTTAGCAGACAGAGCCCACCCAAGAAAGTGCTGCTATCAAGAAGCCACGCTTAACGCTATTTTTTTCTATCTAGAATAGCTCCCCAAGCTCTTCAATCAGTTCCAATCAGCTAATTAGCCTTGTAGAATTCTCAGTACACATGTATTTTTGGTTTTGTTTTCTTTCTGGGAACTAACTCACTAACTAGAAGTGCTTGCCATCATGGCTGAATTTATTTATATGAAGTGTGTGTTTTTCTGGTTGTTGAACTGAGATCCTTATGTGTACATGAGCAAATACCTTCAATGACTGAGCCATCTCGTTTGCCTTTGTAATTGTTTCTTGATCACTCAGTATATTACAAATATTAGCATGATTATTGTAGCTTCCTATTCAGTGTTTGAATTTCTTTGAAAAAATTATATATCTGCAGTTTTAATATTCTGAACATCTAGTAATGTACAACATCTTCCAACCAGGGGTTCTGAAAAATACAAGCACTGAACTAATAGCACCACCAAGTCTTGAGTACCTGTCAAAACATTCAGCATCTGGAGGTTTGAGAAATGGAGTCCCGCAGTCCACAGCTCAATAAGTCCTTCAGTTACTTCTGACTTAAATTTGGAAAAAGCTCTTGTATGTATAAAGAAAATATTTGCTGAATGAACAAAGGCACAATAAAAAGATGAATCCATTTGATTTTAAGTAAAAACATGATGATGTAATTTTCTTTGCTGCTGAAGCCATGATGGTGAGATTTGGACGTTACGAAACACTCGAAATGGGATGAGAGATGTTTCTAAACTGCTGCCTTTTAGAAACAGGAGGAAAGGCTGAAATTCTTCATACATGTTTACAAATAAATAGGAGTAGAGCCTCACAATGTTTGTTTGTTTTTTTTCCAGTTAAAAGAAATCTGAATTGAACATACATGTCACTCACGGATCCTTTTATAACACAGAGTTGATTGATATGCCTGTGGGGGTTCTGTATTCTGTATTTCTAACAAGTGCTCGATGGATGTCACTGTCGCTGGCATGGGGTTACTTTACTAGGCAAAGGATAATAACATAATGTGGATTTGAGTTTAACAGGTCCACTCACACCACTGTGCAAATGTGGGAGGGACTTCAAGGTCTGGGGGTTTATTTTTCTCTCTTGAGCTTCCAGCTCTTCCCCTGTGAAGCATAAATGAGGCGTAAAGCACCCACAAATGTGCCTAACAGTAAAAGATGACTTGCATGTCAAATAAAAGTTAACAACACAAATTAAAAGAAGTGCTGTGCACTGCAGCTCCGTGTTCCTGCTCTCTCTATGGTCTGGGATGCAAGGGGTTAATCCTTTCCATCCTGCATTCACTTGGACTGTGAAAGCAATAAAATTGAGTTCTGCTGTCAACAGTTTTACAGCTTCTGCAATTTTAGCTTTAGTGTCTGCCATTGACCTGCAGCAGCTGAAATCACAGGTGCAACTTTTTGAAAATTGGGTCCAATCTTCAGGCACCACCCTGATTATCAGTTACCCCTGACAGGAAGGAAGGAAGCTGGGACTCGCTGGCTGAACACATTTCATTTCCGCTATTGTATATTAAGGGCTTCTTGTCCCACAGAGCCATCCATCTTACTGCACTTCGGATCTCAGTGTCGGACGTTTACATAACTCATCTATTTATCGTCCTGGAGTATGTTATGGGTACCATGCATTACCTGAAGTGTTCCATCTGCTTCTCACATGCTCCTTAGCATCTATGGAATATTAGTTACTTAAGCTATGTAGCATAACAGGACAGACTTTTCAGTGCCTAAATCAGAAGCCATCCAATAAACTCTTTTTATTGTTTGCCAAGGGAAAGTTAGCACTCATAGAAAGGAATTTCTGAGTGACAGTCAGACCACGTTCTGGGGAATTCTTTGGAAATTTGTAACATTTCAATATCACAATTAAATAATCAAACTAGAATATAATGATTCTAATAAAAAGTATCTGCTTCAAATCTAAAAAATCACAGATTTATCCCTAGAGGTTATTTTGAATGACAATAGATTAAACATAAAGGGAGATATGTAGAAAGAAGAGAGAAGCAAATGCAGTTTTCTGGATCTTAGGCGCTGACAGGGTTTGGGAAAAGAGAAAACACAAAATATTTTTAAATGATTTTGTGTTTAAGAGCCATAGTTGACAATCTGATTATTCTTAAATGATGTGAGTATATGCAGGAATGTTCCATAGGTTTTTATTAGAAAAGTGTGAATTTTTTTTTCTCTTAAGTATTATTAGAAATTAACTCCGGAGGCCAGGCTTAATTAAGGTTGGCTCTGATAACTGTTTCATCTATGTTAAATAATGCTTGTATAAGGAGTCGATGGGCAATATCTATACTAGATAGCTCTATTAATAGCTAATTTATTACCATGCTCCAGGGATGGATATATGAGAGTAGCTCAATATAAGTGTTTCTATACTTTTGTAGAATTTGAATTCATGTATTATTGTCTACAATTAAAATTTGAAAATAAGTAAAACATAAGGATACTCATGTTACTTAGTTTTGATTTTTTAAAATACATTTTTTCTTTCTTTTTTATTTTTTGAGATAGGCTGTTATTCTGAGGCCCAGCCTGGCTTAAACTCACTGTGTACCCCAGGCTGGTCTGTATCCCATAGCAGTTCTCCTGCCTCGGGTTCCTGAGTGCTGGATTGCAGCTGTGAGCCACTTTGAAAAGATGTGAAAATTCTGTTAATGTTCTTTAAAAGATGTTTTCTCTCATGAATGAATGTGTCAGTGTTACTGTATTTTTAAACATGTGTTTTTAACCATGCTTTGAGTTGTTATCCTTAAGTATATAATCAACATTATTTTAATTTAGTTTCTTTTATTTAATAAACACTTTCAAAATGTTTCTCATTGTTACACACAAACTGAATTAATACTTTATTCTCCAACTGCTTCCCAATACCACAATTATGATTTTCTTATTTGTAGATATTCTTCTTTTGATCAAATTTAATTAGATTATTTTGCATTTCTCAACAGAAAGACTACTATTGACATTATGTTTGTATTTACTTACTCCCTTACTGTTTTTATTTATTTCTTCTTGACAAGGTCTTAGCTTTTAGTTTTGGTTGCATTCAAACTCTCTTTGTAGCCCACAACAGCCTTGCACCCCCAATCTGCCTGTCTCCGCTTTCCAAGTGTGTCTCCATACATGGCTCTTTCTACTTTTTTAACTCAGACACGTGTGATGTGACACAATGCTGTTGAATATATTTACATGGTCTCTTTTCTTCTTTTAAAGCACGTTGTTGGGATTATTTTCAGTTTATTTTTTAAATTTCAATGTAAAATTCAAATGCCTGTTGTTTTGGAAATATAGAGTATAATAGTAATTGAATGTTTGCCTTTTCCATTTTAAATTATGGCTTTGTTTTTATTTGTCTCATTACTGATTCTTAAGTAGCAGAATATTTAAATTTAAAAAAATGTAATTTTCACATTCTAGTTTATCGGTGTAATAGGTATTAAGGGGCTAAGTGACTGGTTATTTAAAATTAAATGAAAAAACATTCTATGTTCATGCTCTTGATGTGATTATTTTGTATCTTAAATTAGTGTTCAAGTTTTACTTAGTGTGCTTATTCTTTAGCTGTTACCTTAGCATCACCACGTGTTTCCTTCTATTGGTAAGTGTTTGGTTAATAAAACTTATTTCTCCCAATAGGTCTTAATTTTTTTTTTGTAAAGAGGAATATGTTAGTTACTTCCTTTTATTCTTTATATGTAGAAAGCCTCGCATCTAGTAAGCGTTAAATGTCATTTGTTTGAATATAATTTTTATAGAAGATACATTTACTATCTGTATGCCTTGTACTGTGCAGTCAGTTATTGCTAGCTGCAGCTGTGAAAGACCTCACTGAGTTTTCTGCTATAAAGGTTTGCTTCCCTGGGTTTTCTTTTCACAAGGGTGAGTCAGGGAGGAGCTGAGAAGTGCTCAACCTGACTTCAAGGCCACCATGTGGACTCTCCAATAGGCAGACAGTGAAGCAGAAGCTCTTGTGGTCTTTTCCCCATAGAGTGCGCCAACTTTGCTTTGTATAATAGTGGCATTCTGAGCAGTTGGAGTCTTTCTTCTGGTGAACCTGAGAAACGTGGTCTATTCTCTCTGTGAAGAGGATGCCACCCCTGTGCCAGTTGTTTGCAACCTGTGGGTCATGACCACTTTGGCAAACTTTTATCTCCACAAATATTTATATTGCAACTCATAGCAGCAACAAAATTAGTTATGAAGTAGCAACAAAATAATTTTATGGTTGGGTGATTACCATGATATGAGGAACTGTATTAAAGGGTCACAACATTAGGAAGGCTGAGAACCACTGGGAAATGGAAGGTGGAAAGATGTATGTCATCAAAAATCTAAACAGGATTAAACAGGACCAGTGCAATCTGTCCCGAATCTCTCCAGGTTTCCCGTTCTAGAGAGGAATAGAACTTTCTCAATATGTACTCTGAGAATGTAGGCATCCTGAACTTTGTATCACAAGTCATTTCAAAATAAAGACTTCAGAGGTTTAAATAGCTATGCAGATGGCTTTGTCCTCATCACAGTTGACAGGACAGTGCCCATTCCATGGACACACATCTTTATTGTACCTGCTGGTATTTTCATTGGAATTGATCCAATGATAGTTGGAATTCCCAGTAACTGCAGGATACCACAAGAGATTGTGTGCATCTGCATTTTCTGTGTTTTACAGATAAGAACAAGGCTAAGGAATTCATTGGTATATTAATATAGGCATTTATATTCTAAGACATATAATAGGAGCACAAGGATGTAAAAATATTAAAAACTGGCATCAACAATAAGTGAATATAGTTTTATTTCACCCTGCATCTATTTAAGGCAGATTTTTAAAGGAATTCAGTAATATCAGAGTTTTGTCACTTATTTTTAGGATGCTGCCTAAAACTAGATTACATACACTATGAACCAAATATAATAGCAAAACATATAGGAAAGTTGGTTCAAAAATAAGAGCTAAATACTAAATGCCAAAAAGGAAAATACTGTCTATGGCCACAATTCAGAAAATAAACTTGAGAGCAGGCTGTTGGCATGTGCCTGTCACAATCGTAAACTGTCTATTGCTCAGTGTCTATGGAAATACATGTATTAAAAATGATTATCAATCCAAACAGATGGTATCTCCATTAGCATGATGAGAGGGTATATTTTAGAATTTCCTACCATCATGACTCTCCTTTAGCCTCAGTGATTGGACTTTGGTGGGGATTGTGTCTAAACCCTTAAATACTAGGCTCTTAATACCCTTTTTAGTCAATGCATACATTTATAAATTATTTCTGAAAATATTAACATCAAATCCAAAGGTGGAGTCATATTCAAAGGTTTAAACAGAAAGCAATAATTATTGTAGAAGAAATATGATTTGATTATGCCTTTTATATGTTTATGATAATAGTTAACATAACATAAAGGATCACCACTATGTTTTTAAATATATATATGTATAAATTATTATGTTCTGAGTCAATTTATTGTTACATGATATTTGAATCTTTGTTCATGATGTACATAATGCTGACAGGATATAATTTTATTTCCCTTTAGGATTAGTCTCATCTTACCAGTTGAAAAACAAGGTGCCTAGTACCCTTATTGTCACTTGCTCAAACCTATTCATGGAAATACAGTTTTCTACTTCCCGTTATCATGTTCAACATTAAACCCAAACATTGTTCCAGATACCTACACTCAGGTCCTAATACAGGTCTTCGGCTGCTCATCCCATAATAAACTAACTTTGGGTGCCAACTAACAATATAAATATAATAAAATTAAAGGTAGAATTTAAGGAAGGAACAGAAAATTAAAGAATAAGTTCCAAACTATGTCAGCCCGTGTTAAAACTCAAAGTATTTCTTTAATACAGTGTTCTCAGCTCTAGGAATCAGGGCCCCACATATGAAACCAATCTCAGAACCATGCCAGCTCATCTTTCTAAGCAGTAATTGAAGTACACATTCTTGTGAAACTGTTTCGTCTTATTTCTGGGATAATCGATCTGTACAGACCGAAGATAAATTCTACTCATTTTAGGTTTTAACAGAGAACTTTCAGTTCATGTGTGAAAAACATTAAGTTTTTGTCAATTGATTTGAATTTTAGTGTTAGAACACGCTCTGTGCTAAATTTAAATTGTTCTTTACACTTTGGTGCCAAAATTATTTTTATAAAGGAATTTAAAGTGATAGTAATGTTCAGTTGGTAAAAATAAATTCCCTGATCCGATCATCCAATAATCATCTGTGTCTAGCATGGATTAAACAGGAAATATTCCTGAGACAAAATGAATGCAGTAGTGAAAATGCTAGTCTTGATTTCTTCCTTCCTCAAGTTTAATGATAAAGTTAGAAGCAGTCATCAAATCATGTCTCATGCATGCACAAGCAGACCACACTATGCTAAATGCCACGAAGGAAGAAGATATTGTGCAGTTAGCACACTTAGTGATAACAGCTGTGCAGTCAGGACAGTAATAAAGTGATGTCTACACAGAGGCACCACTTTCACTGCCCATGAAATCTTTAAACAGGAATTAGGGGAAATGTGTCAGAAATAAGTAAATAAAAGAGGCGGGGGGGCCTCTTTTTGTGGAAAAGTCTCAATAGACACATAGAGCAAAACTGTAGACAAGTAAAAAGGGCTGTGTTTGGACATGTTTTGGGGAGCGAGCTGAACCACCAGAACATTCAGGGCCATGTTAAATAGAGCTTTAAACAGAAGAATCAAGTGACCCATTTGAATCCTCAAGAAGAAAATATCAGGCTGTCAAGATGCTCAGTGGGGAAGACATGTGCTGAGCAAGCTCAGTGACCTGAATTCAATACCCTGAACACCCATAAAAAAACCAGATGCTGTGTCAAACATTTGAATCTCAGCACCCCTGGGGTGACATGAGAGGCTGGGAAGAATCACCTAGAAACCAGGGCCAGCTGGCTTGGAATACTCCATGAAGAAACAAGGGATATCCTGCATCAACAATATGGAAAGAGAGACTGACTATCAGAAGTTGTCTTCTGTCTTCCTCAGGGGCATACTGTGGCATATGTATGTGCAGTAGTTTGCACATATACACAAATAACAATATAAACAATTTAAAAAGTAAACCAGAGACCATGCTGAGGCTCATGGCACGTGTTGTTAGCAGAAACCACATGGAAGTCTATGACCCATGCTCCTGCTGACCATAAAGGGCAATGAAACTACACTTGCAGTGTTAATGTTGACAACAGATTCACAGTTGAGAAAGAGGGACATAGCAGGACTCGTGACAAACCCAAACCATATCCAATTCCCCTACTCCATACAGCAAAAAAGTAATAGCCTAGACAGGAAGCCGTCAAAGGGAACTCTTAAAACTTGTGATAACGATGCTGGGGGTTGCTGTGGGCCAATGGGCTTTTATCCTGTCATTTGTATTATTTTTAATAAAACACTGATTAGCCAGGAGCCAGGCAGGAATTAGAGGTGGGGTGACAAGAACAGGAGAATTCTGGGTAGAAGAAAATCAAAAAACGGGGAAAAGTGCTATGAGACAATGGTCTGTACCCTGTCAATTGTATTTTAATAAAACGTTAATTGGCCAGTAGCCAGGCAGAAGTATGGGGGGGGCAACCAGGCAGGAAGTATAGGTGGGGGACAACCAGGCAGGAAGTATGGGGGTGGGCAACCAGGCAGGAAGTATGGGGGGGGCAACCAGGCAGGAAGTATGGGGGGGCAACCAGGCAGGAAGTATGGGGGGGTGATGAGAACAGGAGAATTCTGGGAAGAGAAATGCTCAGTCTGTAGTCGTCACCTAGCTACAGAAGAAGCAAGATGAGAATGCATCACTGAAAGGTACCAAGCCATGAGGCTAAGCCACGCAGACAAGAACTATGGGCTAATATAAGTTATAAGAGTTAATAAGAAGCCTGAGCTACTACGCCAACCAGTTTATGATTAAAGTAGATTTCTGTGTATTTTTTGGGGGACTGAACGGCTGTGGGACCAGGATGGATAGAAACTTCAGTCCACAAAGTGTAGCTCTCCACAACTGATGGTTTCTGATAGGGGTACAGGTAGGGAAGGACTCAGTTTTCTTTAAGGGACTGGCTAATGAGAGTTCCATCATGCTCCAGTGAGTAGTAATGGGCAACACAATTTAGAATATTTTTTTTTCTTTGTTTCTTTCAGGAGCGCTCATAAAGTTGGGCACCAGACCTGGGAGGATTGGGAAGTTAAAGTGATCAGGGTGCATGACCTGAAATTCCCAAATAACATGTTGTGGGGAAAAGAGAACAGGAGATTTAAATAAATAAAAATAAAAGCAAAAGAGTGAATATCTTAGCAAAATGAAAAGTTAACAAATTCTATGCTTCATCTTCAGACTTCCTAATGCCAGCAGTTTCAAGTCTGTGAAGTATAAAGTCCTAGAAGTGATCACTTATGCCATAAGGAGATTGGAAGTTTTGATTCAGTCACCAAGAGTGACCTTTTCTAACACCCTACAGAATGTATGAATTTTCAATAGTGATAGAAGTGTCTTAATAGGTGCTGTTCTCTATAAGCCACTGATATCAGAAAGAGCCAATAATATTCTCATTAATCAATTGTCAGCTGAGTGGTGAAAGTGGTAGTGCTGTGCTTTATAGTGCCATGGTTCTTGGGTTACATGGAGAGGATTTACTTGCCCCTGATGCTGGACAAATGATTACCCATTAGGTGGCCAATATTAATCACTTTGGCAAATTGAATATGAGAAAGACCAGAAGATATTTCTAGGTGCCATGAGTAGAAAAGAAGGCTTCCTTTTGGTGCTGGAACAAAGCTATTATCAGTAGGTATTGCAGGATAATCTTTTGAACAGGGACAATGTGTCTCTGTCAGGAACCTTCTGGTTGCTTTAATAAAGAGCTGAATGGCCAGTTGCTAGGCAGGAGAGGATAGGCAGGACTTCCAGGCAGATACAGGAACTCTGTGTTAGAATGTGGCTTGCGGGATTTGCCAGTGACATGTGAAGTAAGTTGGGTATATGGTACTGAAGAGAGGTAACAAGAAATATTGCAGAACATAGATTAATATACACGGGTTAAGTTATGAGAGTTAGTTGATAATAAACCCAAACTAAGGCCAAGATTTCATAATTATCAGGAAGACTCTGTGTCATTATTTGGGAGCTGACAGTCCAAAGAAAGACCTGATCCATTTGACATCCAGCATTGGGCACATATATTCAAGTGTAGAGCAGCTGGCACACTACTTGGGCATGAGACTAGGTTGAAACTTATGCCACAGTGGGGGCTCAACAACTTCCCAGAGCTGGAGTGGGCAAATGCTGTCTCTGTCATTTCTATAGTCTTGGAAGTTGCTTACTCTGTTCTTCTTGTTTACTCAGACAATATTATATTCTTCTGGGGTCTCTGATTGGGATTGAAGACTACTTTGCTGCCAAAATCAGAAAAATTTATAAAAGAGATGTAAACTTTATAAAGTTTGAGATACATAAAACAATTGTTTAATCTAAGAATGTGTTTTAAAGTCTAAAAAGTTGTAAAACAAGTTATGATAGAAAGTGGTTTAGGTATAAAACTTTGGACTCACCAAACAAGGATAGAAAACAGAGTAGTGTTGACAGAGGTTTTTGTCCCACCAGGTGACACAGCCGATTAGTCCCAAATAAACACACAGAGCTCTACATTAATCATAACTGGTTGGCCTAGTAGCTCAGGCTTCTTATTAACTCCTATGGCTTATATTAACCCAAAATTTTGTCTGTGTTATCGACATGGCTTGTACTTTTTCAGCAAGGCATTCACATCTTGCTTCCTCAGTGTCTAGATCATGACTGCAGACTGAACTTTCCACTTTCCAGAATTCTCCTGTTCTCATTGCTCCACCTCTGCTCCCTGCCTGGTTGCCCCAACTATACTTCCAACCCGGCTACTGGACAATCAGCATTTTATTGAAATACAATTGGCAGGGTACAGAACATTGTCCCACAGCAGAGTAGTTTCTTTACATTTGCCAAATACAAATGGATTGTGAATGTAATTTTTACCTGATAATTGTTCTCATTGTCTATAGTTGCACAGCGTTAGAGTTAAAACATTTTCTTTTTATTTAGAACAAAAGGGGTAAATGTTGTGGGACAATCTTTTTGTATACCATGAAATGATGTCTTTGCCCAGGTACCTTCTTATAGATTAATATAAATTTGTTAACTTAAGATAAAAGAACTAGTTGGGAATAAGCCTGTGCTTAGGTCAAGCTTTCATAACTAATAATAAGTCCCCACTTCATTATTTAAGAGCTGGCAGTTCAAAGAAATTTCTGCTACAAATAGGTCCTCTATGGTCTGCCCTGCACATAGGGGGCACAAAGTCCTTTGAGCAAAGTGTCCTTCTTTGTGTACCAAAATACAATTCTTCTACAAAGAATGTCTGTCTCTATTTTGTTCCAATTCCTTTTGTTATTTTTCTTTTGTTACTTTCTTTCCTCTTTCTTTATTTAAATTATACATAATATTCTTCTCTCTCTTCCAACTGAACTATGATGAAACAGCTTTTCTTACTTGGTCTTAATATATAACAGAGGTGAGTGAGTTTAAATATTTCTTGTATCTTAACAATATTTTATAACTTATCTAAAATACTACTACCTCACAATGTTTACAAATTATAAATGATTCTTCTTTGGAAAAATTTGTCTTCTAATTTGCCAGTTCTTTTGTTCTTTTTTTTTGTTTGTTTGTTTTGATTTTCGAGACAGGGTTTCTCGGTAGCTTTTGGTTCCTGTCCCGGAACTAGCTCTTCTAGACCAGGCTGGCCTCGAACTCCCAGAGATCCGACTGCCTCTGCCTTCCGATTGCTGGGATTAAAGGCATGCGCCACCACTGCCCGGCTGACCAGCTCTTTATATAAGAAATGGAAAGTCATTTTTTCCCAAGCAGCATAAAATTTTGTTTAAATCATAGTAACAGAAGAGAAAGCTTGCTTACAGCCTCCCATATTTAGACAGAATCCTTTAAATCCTTTTGTAAAGAGCTGGTGAAGTATACTATTAAATGATGAAACTTTGGAGGATAAAGTTGCCAGAGGGTTGTTGGGAAGTTTCAGTAAAGATGTTAAAGAATTCATGCTGAAGAGTCTCTGGGTTTAACATTTTTTCTATTGATTATATTATTATTGTTCACAATGATCTCCTTAGGAAGGAATTGACAGATTATAAACTATTGCACTATAAAAGGGAAACTTTGGAACTCCCAATCAAGCAAGACGATAAAGAGCTAAGTGGAGGGACAGGACTCAAATTCAGTGGTCTTACTTTAGCTTAGGACAAGAGCTAGACCTCTAGTTAATTCTGGCTCAACTGTTTTTCCTGACTTCAACAGTGTTACATCAACACTGTAGTACATTGCATTGGAGATGAGTTAATGGCAGGTGAGGGCTGTTCGAAGGTAGCCATTTTTTCATGTAGCCATTAATGAGATTCTCATGCATAGCTTTACAACCCCTTACCAATCCATGTGGGAATGGCTAAACTCAGTGGGTCACAAAGGAACCAATGCACAGGAAAGTATAGTGGAGACATGATGGGGGGGCAAGGGACTGGTGAGGGTCGAAGGAGTATTAGAGAAGATGGAAGAATGAGTTGCTCAGAATACATCATATACATGCATAAAATTATCAAAGAATGAAGTAATGAAGATTAAAAAATTTCTTAACTTCAAATTATGTTGTAATGCTTTGGATAATTATAATATGAATTACTAAGTAATCTTTCTCTACTTGAGTTAATTTTTATTCTATTATCAACAAATATCTTTATACATGACCTGAATCATCTAAAATATTCATGTGGTAACTACTTTTGTATTTAAAAATATTTTAGGAATAAATGCTGAAAGCAAAGCAAAATTCAAGATTTTTGTATCTTCACATGTCTTTGACAAGTTCTAAAATATACACAGTCATCATTAATAAGTTTTTCATGTATTTATAAAAAGAACGGCATGTTTGCAATAAGTAGAACCTTTGGCAGTGTGCTTGCTCATTATGCTTTATTCTCTTGCTTTTAGATTAGGCTGAGCTGTTATTTCGCATGGCAGGTAATTTTTCAGGAATCACTCAGAACTCTTGCAAGTTCAGTGACTTGGTAGATTTCTAAAACTTTCCCAGCTTTCAGTGTTGGCTCCAGCCCAATGTCCTGCAGAGGTTGAATTAGAATAACCATTATAGCTGGGAAGGAACATAGGGTTCTGTTGAAGAGAAATTTTAGTATCCTTTAGTCTAAAAGAATGAAATAAATATAAAAAGGAAAAAAATGGCAGAAGGGATTTTGATTTCTTGCTCCTATATAGCAGGTAGGCTGACATAAGAGCACCCTTTTGGACAATGGTCAACTCTGATTTGCTGAATCTGTTATGGCTTCCTACACTTCTCTATGTAATTCTTATTCTGTGAGCTTCCACATATCCACCAGAATGTGAAAATCATTTAGCCAGAAGAAACAATATTTATATTCTATTCCACTCCAAGAACTTACTAACATTAGTTAGCTAGTCCCCTAATCACAAATTCTCAGTTGCACATCTGTGAAATAAGAGTTGTAGGCAAGGACAGAGAGAAAAAAAATGAAACAAAATATGACTTACGAATTCTTCCCCTATAAAATGTCAATTGATAGTTACCTGATGGTGTACAATGATTCTATGAATGGAGCACCAAAGAAAATATTTATAATGTACTGTTACATTTAATTTTAGATGCCAATTTGATTGAGTTGAGTGACATGTGTGCAGCTGACACAGCATTATTTCTGGGTACGTCTCTGGAAGAGATCCTATTGATTAGCTCGGGAGGTGGTGGAAAGAGTAGGTAAGACCAACTCTCAATATAGGCAGGCACCAGCTAATCAGCTGAGGACCAAAATAGAACAAAAGAGAGGAGCTATGAGGTTTTATTTTCTTTTGGAGCTGTGACATTCTTTTTCTTCCATCTTGGTTACAAGAACTCCAAGATCTTTAGCCTTTGGATTCCTGAACCTTTATCAGATCTTCTCTAGATTTTGAAGTCTTTTGCTTTTGACTAAGAAGAACTAACCATGTGCTTAGAGCTTAAGGCTTAAGTCACTTACAGACCTGGCCTGAATTATTTTTCCAGCTCTCAAAGTTGCAGATGGCATGTTTTAAATCATCTAGGTTTCCAAACACGTGATCCAATAAGTCCTCTAATAAAACCCATGTTTATCGGTTTGCTTTATACTCCTTCTTTCTTGCTTGAAAGCACTCATAGATGCAAAGTTTGTCATTGGAAAGGGGACAGGATGATTATAGAATAAAACAAAAGAAAAATATTGCAAATACACTCTTAGAAAGCTGTGCACTTTAATAGACAAGTGAGAGAACTTAAAAGTAAATTATTTCCTATTGTTTTTACTCCAAATGTGTGTTTTGAGATATAAGTGTGACATTGAAATAGAGAATTAACCTTTATCTAGCTTGAGACCACCTTCAAATAATGGCTGTTTACTCCTACAAAATTTGTGCCTTGCAGCATATGCAAGTAGATCAAAGATTTTGTGACGAGGTTGGTGTTTATGTTTACCCTTTGGTAGCATACTAAGTGTCCTCCTGTACCAAAGACACTAGCTAGCACATGGAGGTAAAGGCTCTATGTAGGCAGCAGGTCAATATCCACTTCTCCATGGACAATGAGTTATGTAGATGTAGTAAAGCAATGGGAACTTCCCATCAGTTTCTGGAGAGCAACCTGTTGTCTTGGTTATAGGTCAGGTTGTTTGTGCGGGGGCGTGTGGAGAGGGTTTCCTATGGGAACTCCAACAACTTAATTAGATGTAAGCCAGTTCTGGTATTAGAAGTTTCATTTGGTGACAAGGGATGGCAAGTTGAGGCTCGGCCTCCCATTATTTGGCAATTTTATTTAGATCTTCATATATGTATATATTTTATAAAGCTTCTATAGTATTAGGTTTTCATACTACACTTCAAATAGACCTTAATTTTAGCTATCTCTCAATGTATTTCTTCATCTCCCTCTTTTCTTTTCTTACCCGCTTGATCCTCCCGTTACAGCTCCCCATGCATCTATATTTAATTATCTATTCTATCTCCCTTTCTTAGGGATAGCGCTCTACCCCAAACCTTAATTTATGCATAACTTCTGTGGTTCTACAGATTATAGCTTGGTTAGCTTTGACTTTACCGCTAATACCCACATATAAGCCAACATACACAATATTTGTCTTTCTAAGTCTGGGTTGCTTCACTCAGGATAACTTTTTCTAGTTCCATCCATTCATTTAGCTGCAAATTTTATGATTTCATTATTTAAAGGCTGAGTAATATTCCATTGTATAAATGCAGCACATTCACTTCACCCATTCATCAACAGTAGATAGGTTTATAGTCCAGAGCAGATATAATATTTTCTGGATGTTTATATTTACATCCTGCATCTATCTATTTTTAATTTTTTTAATATAAAGTAAAGTGGATTTTTAATTTTTTCTTGTATATGTACTTTTTTCTAAGCCATATATAAGACTGTGAAAAGTAAGCACAGAAGCCCAAGTTTATATTGCCGCCCCCAAGGAAAAAAAAAAAAATCTAAAGTCTCCCAACAAGCCTGCACAGATCAAAGAATTGTAGAAAACAAAAGTTTCTTTAAGACCTTAGAGAGGTTTTCAAGACTGGTTTGATTTTTTAAAAAGTGCTTTTGCTGTTGTTGAGTCTTTTTTTATTACAGGTAGAGCAGTCATGAGTCAGAGACAGAGTGGAGGAGATGGGATAATGTCATTATGCTAAATAAATTCTCAGGTATTTTTACAAGTTTACCAAATCCAACAAGAAATAGGTTATTGTCCTCATCTTAGAGATAAGGAATAAATGAAAGTTAAGATGCCAAAACTGAAAGAATGCAAGTATAATTATACCAGCCACAGAGGTGTTAAGTTGTACACTTGTCTCCTGCTCATAGGAATAAACCTAGAAAAAGAGCAAGTCTGTGATTTTGGCAATGTTTTATTAAAGTCCTTGAAACTTTACCTAATGCTGCACTGAAGCCATACCCTAGTATGATTCAAATGGTTCCCAAACCCAGTGTCTCTCAGGCCCTGTTTTACCTCATTTTAGTAACCAGGAACTAAGTCAAGGAGTCAGTATTTGTCTTTTGTAGTCTCCAGATATTATATCTTCTCAGAGTAAGGATAATTGCCATAATCAACCTTCCTTTGGAATTTGAGATATTGCCCTCCTGAATTCCCTGTTCTTTTCTGCCGTGATACTTCGTTCTAATTTATATTCTTGCCACCAAACATGTACTTGAAATATTACTGGTGTTGGACTTTGGCTGAATTGTTTGGGCATTCTCAAGCCTGCAGCTTCTGCTTTTGCTGTCAGCACAGAACAAATGTGAGGCACCATCATGCACCAACTCTCTCGATGCAGTTCCTAACTTGAATAACTAATTCACATAGATGTATGATAGCACCTTCTCTCATGTGTTGGGTTCAGAAAACATAAAATGTTCTCAGTAAGCTGGATGACTGAGTGTGTGCTAAGAAAGAAATTGATTTTTTTCTTTAAAAAGGTGAGATGCAAGTACTGTGCAGTCAGCTGTAACAATTGAAATCCATATTCACATTAGCCCAGTAAGGAAAGCCCTGAGCAGACAGCTCCAAGTTTACACTTGGATTCTCTGATACCCAGTCCAGCCGTCATCTAGAGAGACAGAGATGGGAGATTTCAGATGTTCTAGCAATACCTACTACCATCTGTTGAAATAAGTCCCAAAGACAATTTTTTAAAGGTTTTGCCTCTAGAATTCAGTTCAAGGTTGAATTGTTAAGCTGATCTACAATTTACATTTTTCAGAGGAACTCACTTCCCAGGTTCCTTTTCTAGTTGGTCTGAAAAGCAATAATTTATAAAAAGAACTTCATGTAACTGGACAAACATGTAGAGTAGAGATTTGTAGTGAGCCCTAGGCAGAAGGGTTGGGAAAGCCTGGCATGGTTTTTTGTCACACATTTGCCCTCTAAGTTTTCTTCTTCAATTCCCTTTTGACGGTTAGCCTTCTGGAGCCCAGGAGTTCAAGGTCCCTAAGACCCCAGCATTGGACCTATTTTCAGCCCATAAGCTGATAAACTTGACTCTACTAAAACTGTAGGTATATATGATGTGAGCTGACAATTAGTAGTTGACATAATCACTAGTTTTATGGACTATTTCTCTGTCCATCTCAAATAAAAGAATCATTTTTCTGGAAAAGAATAGATTTGGAGGAAGGAGTGATTATGAATCCGAAACAAGACTGGCTTCTGTCTTTTCCAAAACTGACTCCAGGTGCTGAAAATAGATTTGATTACTCTCTCCAGAGGGCACAGTTACTTCTACTGTTAGTAATATCTGTGGAAAGTTGGTTCTATTGCCACTGCGGTGGAAGTTTCTGTGATTACATTTATCAGGAACAAACATAAGCGCAACAGACGGAGCAATGAATCAATTCAACCATGTTTTGGAAAATCACTGAACAGAAACAAGCTGATTCTGCATGTAATTTTTTTCTCTTTGTTAAAGAATTCCAGAAAAATCTTTGTAACTTTTAGGGAATGTGATGGTTTGTTTAAAGAAGGAAGAGTCAGGCAGATGCCATGTAGTTTCTGAAGGGGAAAGACACTAGAATCTCACTGGTGAGCCACAGCCTCATGATGATATACAGATTATTGAAATGGGTTAATTTAAGATGTAAGAGCTAGCTAGGAATATGCCTAAGCCATTGGTCAAACAGCGTTGTAATTAATATAGTTTCTGTGTGATTATTTGGGTTTGGGCTGCCAGGATACCAATGTACAGTGTGTGTGTGTGTGTGTGTGTGTGTGTGTGTGTGTGTGTGTACACGTGTGCATGTGTGTATGGTTGTATGAAAAGTATCTTTGTAGGGGTGTCACCTGTTTCTCTCAAGGATAAATTTAATGCTGAATTTTGAGAGAAAGTATAAATAGGTATTTAATTTCAAAAGTTAAATAACTGCTAAGAATAGTTGCTGTAAGAAAGAAAAGAAATACTTTGAAACCTACTGAAAATACAAAGACTGAGGAACTTAAAGGTTTGTCATGAGCCTGCTGTAAGACATTTCTCAGATGACTTCTCAGCTGTTTGTTAAAGGCTTTGGAAGAAATCATCTGTCAGAAATGTTAAAGCTTTCTTCTGATGCTCAAACACCTGTAAGTGCTTTGAGGAATTATAAGAAATTTCATAACTCTTTTGTAAACAAGATCACAAGACTAAATATAGAAAAGTGCAGCATTTAATATAAGGAACAATTTAAGACCACATGTCTTAATGACTTTTATAATTAAACAAAATTAAAACCTACATACATTATTTTTATTCAAGATTACAAAAATAGAAAAATAAAATAAATATGGACGGAAGAAATTGATTTGTGGTGCTCCAGAGATAATGCTGTGGTTAAGACAATATACTGTCCTTAACTGAGTTTCTAAGAGGATATACTGCTTTCCCAGAGGATCTAAGTTCAAGTCCCAGTTCCCATAAAAGGCTATTCACAACTGCTTGTGACTCCAGTTCCAGGTGATCTGACACCCTCTTCAGGCCTCTGGGGACAACTGCACTCATGTGTGCATACCTTCACAGACACACACATGTGTGCACAAGTTTGAAAAAAATATAAAAAAGAAAATGTGAGGCAATTCCTGGGCAGTCTGCAGGGGCTATACTGCCTGATACTTCCTCTCTATTCCTATCCCACCCAGCTAGCATCCACGGCCCTCCCCCACCCCCTCTGACCCCCCTCCCCTCTTTGAACCACACAACAGCTCCCAGCTCAGCCTGTTTGGGCGCTGGGACAGGGTCCGAATTGGGAGGGCAACCGGGAGGGTAGTAGCTCCTTTGTCTAGGTGGCCTGCCTGCCCTGCGGCAGCAAGGTCGGCCCTTTGTTCGTGAGACACCTAAGCAGCAGGGAGACCAGATCCGGATACCAGGAGAGACATCACTCGGGTGAGTGAGTTTCTGACCGCAGCGGCAGCCCGGGACAGGGAACTCAGACGTTCCTCACCCCTCCTGCAATTCCTGGGCAGTCTGCAGGGGCTATACTGCCCGATACTTCCTTTCTATTCCTATCCCACCCAGCTAGCATCCACGGCCCTCCCCCACCCCCTCTGACCCCCCTCCCCTCTTTGAACCACACAATAGCTCCCAGCTCAGCCTGTTTGGGCGCTGGGACAGGGTCCGAATTGGGAGGGCAACCGGGAGGGTAGTAGCTCCTTTGTCTAGGTGGCCTGCCTGCCCTGCGGCAGCAAGGTCGGCCCTTTGTTCGTTGGACACCCAAGCAGCAGGGAGATCAGAACCGGCTGCCAGGAGAGACATCACTGGGGAGTTCAAGCTCAGCAGGACGGTCCCTGCTTCCACACTGAAGAGATACACCCAGAGACTCAGTCACATCAAAGACTGGACCAAGAAACCAGGCCTCTCTTGGCTTCATTTGAAAGAGGAGACGGGAAGGCGCCAATGTAAGAATTCCTCCAACAACCTGAAATGCAACATGACATCAACAGAACCCAGGGATCCCGTAATAAGAAGAATTGTACACCCTACTCCAGAAGAAGTAGAAGAAATCGACTCAAAAGTGAATTTTTTGAAAATAATAGAAGACCTTAAACAGGAGGTGAAAATCTGCCATAAACAATTAGAGATTACAAACAAAACGGTAGAGGAAATGAATAAATCGCTCAAAGATACCCAAGAAAACCAAGAGAAACAAGAAAATGCAATCAAACAGGTAAGGGAAATGGTTCAAGACCTGAAGAATGAAATGGAAGTAATGAAGAAAACACAAACCGAGGGAAGGTTGGAGATGGAAAATCTGGGTAAACGAACAGGAACTACAGAGACAAGTACTACCAACAGACTACAAGAGTTAGAAGAAAGAATGTCAGACACTGAAGATACCATAGAGAAAATTAACACACTGATCAAAGAAAACAATAAAACCAACAAATTCTCATCACAAAACATTCAGGAAATATGGGACACAATAAAATGACCAAACCTAAGAATAATTGGGATAGAAGAAGGAGAAGAAGTACAGCTCAATGGTTCAGAAAATATATTTAATAAAATTATAGAAGAAAACTTTCCCAGCCTAAAGAAAGATATTCCTTTGAAGGTTCAAGAAGCATACAGAACACCGAATAGACTGGACCAAAAAAAAAATCTCCTCGCCATATAATAATCAGAACACAAAACATCCAGAATAAAGAAAGAATATTAAGAGCTGCAAAGGAAAAAGGTCAAGTTACTTATAAAGGTAAACCTATCAGACTTACACCTGACTACTCTATGGAAACCATGAAAGCCAGAAGGTCCTGGATAGATGTACTGCAGAAGCTAAGAGAACATGGATGCAAGCCCAGACTACTATACCCAGCCAAGCTTTCGTTCACTATAAATGGAGAAAACAAAATTTTCCAGGATAAAAACAAATTTAAACAATGCGTAGCCACAAATCCAGCCTTACAGAAAGTAATAGAAGGAAAATCACAAACCAAGGAGACCAACAATGTCCACAATAACTCAAACTTCTAGACACCCTTTACCAGCGCAACTAAAAGAAAGCAAACACACAAACTCTATGGCTAAAAAAGTGACCGGAGTTAGCAACCACTGGTCATTAATATCCCTTAATGTCAATGGACTCAACTCACCTATAAAAAGGCACAGGCTAAGAGATTGGATACGCAAACAGGATCCAACATTCTGCTGTTTACAGGAAACACACCTCAACCACAAAGACAGGCACCTACTCAGAGTAAAGGGATGGGAAAAGGTTTATCAAGCAAATGGACCTAAGAAACAAGCAGGAGTGGCCATACTAATTTCTAACAAAGTTGACTTCAAACTTAAATCAATCAGAAGAGATGGAGAGGGATATTTTATACTCATAACAGGAACAATTGATCAGGATGAGGTCTCAATCCTGAATATCTATGCCCCTAACATAAAAGCACCCACATATGTAAAAGAAACCTTACTAAAACTCAAAGCCGCCATCAAACAGCACACACTAATAGTGGGAGATCGCAACACGCCTCTTTCACCAATGGACAGGTCAATCAGACAAAAACCTAACAGAGAAATAAGAGAATTAATGGAGGTATTGAATCAAATGGACTTAACAGACATCTATAGAACATTCCACCCAAATAGGAAAGAATATACCTTCTTCTCTGCAGCTCATGGAACCTTCTCAAAAATTGACCACATCCTCGGTAACAAAGCAAACTTCCACAGTTACAAAAAAATATCCATAACCAACTGTGTCTTATCAGATCACCACGGACTAAAGTTAGAATTCAACAACAAAGCTACCCCCAGAAAGCCTGCAAACTCATGGAAACTGAATAGTCAACTATTGACCCACACCTGGATTAAAGAAGAAATAAAGAAAGAAATTAAAGTCTTCCTTGAATTCAATGAAAATAAAGAATCAACATACTCAAACTTATGGGACACTTTGAAAGCAGTCCTAAGGGGAAAGTTCATAGCCCTTAGTGCCCACTTAAAGAAAACAGAGAAAGCATACATTGGAGACTTAACAGCCCACCTGAAAGCTCTAGAAAAAAAGAAGCAGACTCACCTAGGAGGAGTAGAAGACTGGAAATAATCAAACTGAGGGCTGAAATCAATAAAATAGAAACACAGAAAACAATCCAAAGAATCAATGAAACAAAAAGCTGGTTCCTGGAGAAAATCAACAAAATTGATAAACCCCTATCCAAACTAATCAAATGGCAGAGAGAGAATTTGCAAATTAATAAGATCAGAAATGAAATGGGGGACATAACCACAGACATAGAGGAAATTCAGAGAATCATTAGATCTTACTACAAAAGCCTGTATGCCACAAAACTGGAAAATGTAAAAGAAATGGACACTTTTTTTAGATAAATACCATATACCAAAGTTAAATCAGGACCAGGTGAATAATCTAAATAGACCTGTCAGTCGCGAAGAATTAGAAGCTGTTATCAAAAACCTCCCTACCAAAAAAAGCCCAGGACCAGACGGTTTCAATGCGGAATTCTACCAGAATTTCCAAGAAGACCTAATACCTATACTCCTTAAGGTATTTCACAATATAGAAACAGAAGAGTCATTGCCAAATTCCTTTTATGAAGCTACCGTCACTCTGATACCAAAACCACACAAAGACTCAACCAAGAAAGAGAATTACAGGCCAATCTCACTCATGAACATCGACACAAAAATTCTCAACAAAATACTGGCTAACCGTATCCAAGAACACATTAGAAAAATTATCCATTATGATCAAGTAGGCTTCATCCCAGAGATGCAAGGCTGGTTCAACATACGAAAATCTATCAATGTAATCCATCGTATAAATAAACTGAAAGAAAAAAGCCATATGATCATTTCATTAGATGCTGAAAAAGCTTTTGACAAAATTCAACATCCCTTCATGATAAAAGTCTTGGAGAGATTAGGGATACAAGGGTCATACCTAAATATAATAAAAGCTATTTACAGCAAACCGACAGCTAACATCAAACTAAACAGAGAGAAACTCAAAGCCATCCCACTTAAATCAGGAACACGACAAGGCTGTCCACTCTCTCCATACCTCTTCAATATAGTGCTTGAAGTCTTAGCAATAGCAATAAGACAACATAAGGGGATCAAGGGGATTCGAATTGGAAAGGAAGAAGTTAAACTTTCGTTATTTGCAGATGATATGATAGTCTACATAAGCGACCCCAAAAACTCCACCAAAGAACTCCTACAGCTGATAAACACCTTTAGTAATGTGGCCGGATACAAGATCAACTCCAAAAAATCAGTCGCCCTCCTATACACAAAGGATATGGAAGCAGAGAGGGAAATCAGAGAAGCATCACCTTTCACGATAGCCACAAACAGCATAAAATATCTCGGGGTAACTCTAACCAAAGAAGTGAAGGATCTATTTGACAAGAACTTTAAGGCATTGAAGAAAGAAATTGAAGAGGATACCAGAAAATGGAAGGATCTCCCTTGCTCGTGGATTGGGAGGATCAACATAGTAAAAATGGCAATCCTACCAAAGGCAATTTATAGATTCAATGCAATCCCCATCAAGATCCCATTAAAATTCTTCACGGATCTTGAAAGGACAATAATCAACTTTATATGGAATAACAAAAAACCCAGGATAACCAAAACAATCTTGTACAATAAAGGTACTTCTGGAGGCATTACCATCCCTGACTTTAAACTCTACTATAGAGCTACAGTAATGAAAACAGTGTGGTATTGGCATAAAAATAGAGAAGTTGACCAATGGAATCGTGTAGAAGACCCGGATCTTAACCCACAAACCTATGAACACCTCATTTTCGATAAAGGTGCTAAAAGTATACAATGGAAGAAAGAAAGCATCTTCAACAAATGGTGCTGGCACAACTGGATGTCAACCTGTAGAAGAATGAAAATTGACCCATACCTATCACCATGCACAAAACTCAAGTCCAAATGGATCAAAGACCTCAATATCAATCTGAACACACTGAACCTGATAGAAGAGAAAGTGGGATGTACCCTACAACAGATTGGCACAGGCGATCGCTTCCTAGGTATAACCCCAGCAGCACAGTCATTAAGGGCAACATTGAATAAATGGGACTTACTGAAACTGAGAAGCTTCTGTAAAGCAAAAGACACTGTCACTAAGACAAAAAGGCAACCCACTGACTGGGAGAAGATCTTCACCAACTCCGCAACAGACAAAGGTCTGATCTCCAAAATATATAAAGAACTCAAGAAACTAGACTTTAAAATGCTAATTAACCCAATTAAAAAATGGGGCACTGATCTGAAGAGAGAATTCTCAACAGAAGAAGTTCAAATGGCCAAAAGGCACTTAAGGTCATGCTCAGCCTTCTTAGCGATCAGGGAAATGCAAATCAAAACAACATTGAGATATCATCTTACACCTGTCAGAATGGCTAAAATCAATAACACCAATGATAGCCTTTGCTGGAGAGGCTGTGGATAAAGGGGTACCCTCATCCATTGCTGGTGGGAATGCAAACTTGTGCAACCACTTTGGAAAGCAGTGTGGCGGTTTCTCAGGAAATTTGGGATCAACCTACCCATGGACCCAGCAATGCCACTCTTGGGAATATACCCACGAGATGCCCGATCATATGACAAGGACATTTGTTCAACTATGTTCATAGCAGCATTATTTGTAATAGCCAGAACCTGGAAACAACCTAGATGCCCTTCAATGGAAGAATGGATGAAGAAAGTGTGGAATATATACACATTAGAATACTACTCAGCGGTAAAAAACAATGACTTCGCGAATTTTGCATGCAAATGGATGGAAATAGAGAACACTATCCTGAGTGAGGTAACTCAGACCCAAAAGGATGAACATGGGATGTACTCACTCATAATTGGTTTCTAGAGATAAATAAAGGTCAGTGAGTCTATAATATGATATCCTAAAGAAACTAAATAAGAAGGTGAACCCAAAGAAAAACATATAGCTATCCTCCTGGATATGGGAAGTAGACTAGACTGCCGGACAAATAAATGGGATCTTGGCGGTGTGGTGGGAGGGGTGGTAAGGGGAGAAGGGGAGAGAAATGTGAGAAGGGGGAGGGTGGGGGGAACTTGGGGAAACGGGATGATTGGGATAAAGGAATGTTGGTTAGGGAGCAGTGAAGCACACATCTTAATTAAGGGAGCCATCTTAGGGTTGGCAAGAGACTTGGATCTAGAGGGGCTCCCAGGTGCCCAGGGCGATGCCCCCAGTTAGTTCCTGGGGCAGCTAAGGATAGAGAACCTGAAATGACCCTACCCTATAGCCATACTGATGAATATCTTGCATATCACCATAGAAACTTCATCTGGCGATGGATGGAGATAGAGACAGAGGCCCACACTGGAGCACTGGACTGAGCTCCCAATGTCCCAATGAGGAGCAGAAGGAGAGAGAATATGAGCAAAGAAGTTAGGACCACAAGGGGTGTGCCCACCCGTGGAGACAGTGGGGCTGATTCTTGGGGAGCTCACCAAGGCCAGCTGGACTGTGACTGAAAAAGCATGGGATAAAACCGGAATCTCTAAATTTGGCGGACAATGAGGGCTGCTGAGAAGCCAAGGACCATGGCACCGGGTTTTGATCCTGCTTCATGTTCTAGCTTTGTGGGAGCCTACCCAGTTTGGATGTTCACCTTCCTAGACCAGGATTGAGGGGGGAGGACTTTGGACTTTCCACAGGACAGGGAACCCTGACTGCTCTTCAGGCTGGAGAGGGAGGGGGAGGAGTGGGGAGAGGGAAGGAGGAGAGGGAGGAGTGGGAGGGAAATGGGAGGCAGGGAGGAGGCAGAAATTTTTTTTTCCAATAAAAAAAAAAAGAAAATTTGAAAGCAGAGCTAATGAAATACCATTAAGATCACAAACATTAAGAAAAGGCAACTTTGCTGGTGAAATTTGTGAATTTAAGTGTGATTCTTTCAGGAATAAATTGGGAAACCCTTGAGAATCTTGACAAAAAATTTCTAGAAAAATCCTGAAGTTCTGGATTTTACATAGGGAGTATAACAGCATCCAAAGAGCTTGAAATAAAATAAACAACCATCATGCACGTAAAAGCAGAAGCAGCAAGGGCAACCCGAGGACTTAGATGGCTGGCATATAACAACAAGCAGAAAATCAATAATTCTGAGACCGGAGGTTAGCCTCACCTTGAAGCTAAGAGGAAATCAACAATTTTAAGGATAAATAAGACAATATTTCATAGAAAACATATTAAATAACTGAAAGCTCTCTCTCTCTCTCTCTCTCTCTCTCTCTCTCTCTCTCTCTCTCTCTCTCTCACACACACACACACACACACACACACACACACACACATCCCCTAAGTAAACTAAGACACTTTCTAGGATAATATATGATTGAAATGAGTGAATACCATGATGAGAAAATAATTAAATCAATGTAAAAACAGTGAAATTGAATTCTTCACAGTCCATTTCAACTGGCGTAAAGAGGACTCTATCTCATGAACAGAATTCCTAAACGAGGGAAGAGAAATGAAATTAATCTGCAATTAGTTTTTCTCTCAGTGTTAGTATAATTAACCCTGTGTCTGATTTAATGTGGGCCAATACCATGTCCTTAATCGATTTGCCTTTATTATTACTCCTCACAGCAGCTACTGAACAAAGTTTGGATCTCAGCATACCAAAACTATGTTTAGTATATCTCACTGGAAGTTTAAGATTACTTGTATTTGTTTATAATAATTACCAAATATTTTCCTTAAACAAACCTAATATCAAAGACTGATTATGCTTTTTTAAAAAATCTTAATATTTATTACACATAACACACTAAGAAACGACTATCATTAAAAATTTAAGAAGAAAGAAAACTGAAATTTTCAAGTAAAAAATTAAATAGTAGTAAGGGTAGACACTTTCCATTTTCTAAGTTTTATTATTTTGGATTATTAACTTTATGTGTGGGAGGGTTTTGCCTACATGGATGCAGGTGAACACATGCCTGCCTGGGAGAGGCACCAGGGGATCAGAAGAAGCTGTTGGATACTCTGAGCTGGATTTTTGATAATTGTGGACCACCAGGAAAGTGCTGGGTCTGAACCCAGGTCCTTAGTAAGATTGACTCAACCATGGAGCCAATCGTCAGACTCTTACTTTATAATCTAAATGTATATTTATGATTCAGAAATTATCTTAAGTATGTTCAAGTTAGAATAATGATTTTCTTGTGAAGAAATCAAGGCATTTTTCTCTTTCTTCCTTCCCTTCCTTCCTTCCTTCCTTCCTTCCTTCCTTCCTTCCCTTCCTTCCTTCCTTCCTTCCTTCCTTTCTTTCTTCTTTCTTTCCTTCTTTCTTCTTTCTTTCTTTCTTTCTTTCTTTCTTTCTTTCTTTCTTTCTTTCTTTCTTTCTTTCTTTCTTTCTGAGACAGGGTTTCTGTACATAGCCCTGGATGTTCTGGAATTGACATTGTAGACCAGGCTGACCTTGAACTCACAGCAGTTCTCTTTCCTTTGCTTCCTAACTACTGGGATAAAAGGTGTGACTACCAGGCCTGGCCTAAGAGTACTTCTTATGGGATGGTAATGCTGAACTTTATGAAGAATATTGTCTTGATTGAGCCAAAGCATGTCCTTGTAGTTTTCTAAATGTAGAGTTCTTGAAGAGACTTATTCTTTAGCTCAGCAGACTAAGCAAAGGCAACTCATTCACCAGCCTGGGCTTACATCACCTCACCCACTAAGGTCCCATATGAAATAGGGGTTGTTTTATCTTCCTCAGCACGAACATTCTTCTCCTGCCACCAGACTCTGCTGACTGAAAGTCTGTAGACATAAACCGGAACTCACATCGTGGGCTATTTGCATTTGAAAACTTCCAGGCCTTAGTAAGCTATATTTCTGCCTTATCTGGACCTCTACATTTCATAGAGAAGATTGAATAACTTCTCAAATACTTAGTCATGTAAGCAGGTATTTCATAAGAAATATCTATTTTTCATGTCTTTCTACTTCAACCCATTGGTGTTTGTTTGTGTTTTGGATATCCTAATATTAGCCAATGCTGCCTGTCCCTGTGTATGACCATTAAAACTTTTGGCAAGTCATACAAAGAAACCATCTTCAGTCATGGGGCAATATAGAGGGCAGTTTCAGTGCTATGTCAAGAAACTGAGAGCAAAGCATTTGGATGAGAGCAGAGCTCTTCTGTATCCGGGACCCTCTGTGACTGCACAGGTATAGGAGAGGATGTTGGCCTGGAATAGCAGTCATGAGATTAAACTGTTTCAAAGGCTGGTTCAGCCTGAATTTGAAATCACATGGAAATCAGTCTCAAATGAAGTAAGCGATTCTGTAAATGACAAGTAAAATCCAACCTTTTAAAATTTAAATTTAATTATTTATTAAAACAACCTTTACTCATTTTACATACCAATCCCAGTTTCCACTCCCTCTCCTCCTCCAGTTCCCCGCTCCCCTACCTTTTTCCTGACCCATCCCCATCCACTTCTTAGAGAGTGGAAGACTTCCCATGAGGAGTCAACAAAGTCTGACACATTACTTTGAGGCAGGTCCAAGACCCTCCCCACTATATGTAGGCTGAGCAGTGTATCCCTCCAAAGAGAATGGGCTCCAAAAAGCCAGTTCAAAAAGCAGTAGGGATAAATCCTGGTCCCACATCCAGTCGCCCTACAGATTGCCCCAGAATACATCTGTGGGCAATGTTGTTTTAACTTTACTTTTTTGTATGCTTAATATCAAACTCTGGGCTTCAAGGGTACCAAACAAGCACTTTTAGTAGGTGATATCACTAGCCCCAAATCCAACATTCTTCGGAGGGAAACAGTTAAAAACACGAAATTAATAATTAACATACAAGAAATGAAATGTTTAAATGTAGGAAAAATATGATATGGCCAGTGACTGTGAAAAAACTAGTTAACAGAGCAAATGATAGTGGAAATTGTGAACAAGAATATGCAAAACATATTTAATATTACAAATATTATAAATTAGGAATCAGTATGAATGGAGAAGAACTAATAAAAACTGTAGAATGACTGGAGAAGACACCTGGTGCTGCCAACTGCCCGTCATGTGTACACGCACACCTGTGCGCATACATACATTTAAATCAGTACACAAAAAAGAGTATATGTCTACACTGACCAATTATCTTTTTGTAGCTGTCTATCTGAGATAAATAAGTCTATGTACCTATGAAAGAAGATATATTTAGGAATATTCCTAGCATTTTCATATACGAACCTAAATCTAATTATTCAAAAATACCCTCCAAGAAAGGAAAATTGATATATTTTCCTCAATATTTGGAGCAGAATGATAGTCAGCAACAATAAAGAATTAACTGATACATCAGCATATATAAACTTCATCATAAAAACATTGAACAAAAAGCTAAAAACAAAAGAATAAATGCTGAGTAATTTCATTTATTTGAAATCCCAAAATTGATCATAATAATGTATATTTAAGCAGTTTTTTTTCCTCCCAAAGCAGAGTTTCTCTGTTTAGCCCTGGCTGTCTTGGCACTCTGTCTGTAGACCAGGCTTGCCTAGAACTCAGAAACCCACTTTCCTTTGCCTTCTGAGTGCTGGGATTAAAAGCATGGCATCACCATCTCCAGATAGTTTGAAAGACTTTTAAGAGTAGTAGTTTCTTACGGTTTGATCTTTTGTGTGGAACCTCAAGGGAGAATTCTAGGAAGAAAGAAATGTGACAGAGAAGTCCTCATGAAGAGACATCCATTTATCAAATAATGCGCATGAGTTATGTGTGGTTTATGTGTACTTAAAAAGGCCTGCTACCATCACCATGACCACTGTCATCATTATTGTCACGTTGAGGAATGGGCAGTGAAATAAAAGGAAGTTGGATATACATCATTTTAGCAATTAGTGGAAGCACATACAGAAATTTATGATTTTTATTGTAGGCATGTTTAACGTTTTGCAATAAAATAAAAAATGACAAGCTAAACATCTGAATGTCTTTAAAAGAGGACCACGGAGTCTCGGAATCAATCTCAACTGTAGAAAAAATGTAGCTGCAGATGTAATAGAGAAATTCCAGTGCCACGCATTGATCTGAGTAATCATTTGTGTGTCTTCTTTTATTCTTTCATTATGTGAGAATTTTATTTGTGAGAATAACTCATACAATCAATAATTTACCCCTCCAACACATGATGTTCCTTAGTATACGTGTTTATTTTAAAATAAGTTTTATTTCCTAAATTCTGAGCAAAAAAAAAATCATTCTTTGTTAAAAATATGGGAGAAACTTGGAAGTTGAATTTTTCCAAAATACATATTCTTATTTTAGAAAACATGTTATTTATACTAAACACAAATTCTCATACTCCCTTTTTACATAATACAAATCACAGCAGTAAGGCAAACATACATCTCTAATATAATATTTTTAAAAACCCACACAGCTTTGTATATTCTTTTGTTTGCCAATGTCAAATTATGAAATTCAGAGGATCAAAATTTTAAAACGTTCCTGACACTGTAAACATCTATAAATACTTCTTAAGGAAATGTTCTAAAGCATCATCACAGTTTAATCTAGCTGGTATTAACTGTCACATTAAGAAGCTGAACTGTGCACATTTTGTGACATCAACTAGCAGCAGTCATTTCAATGTGAAAGCAATCAAATAAATTTAAATGCATCGCATGGCTTAATTTTTGAAAATATTATCTCCAAATGGCCATGACAGTAAAGTACTGTGCAAAGAAGATGATGGGAAACGTGGCTCGTTGCGTTGTGCAGTTTTTCCTATTGAGGAGGCAGAAGTATTGAGCAAGGACGGTAGATCTATACTTTTACAATAGAATTTACTGTAAATAATAGGTCATTACTTTGAAGTTTTTCCAGCTGAAAAAAATTTAAAAATCTGTGGGGTAGCTTTAGACTTTTGTTGCAATAAAAAAAAAAAGACTTAACTGAAATCCTTGTGTTATTCTGAACTTGAAGAAAAGGAAACTCTGCAAGCCATTGGTAAGACAAAAATTGCTGTAATAAAACTAGACAATTACACAGAGTGAAAGAAACCATAAGCTTAGTCACAATGACTTAGAGAAAAATCCACCTGAATTTATTAATTAGCCTGATTTCTAGCTAGTTAAATTTAAAATGGGAAGTCATATTGTCCTCATGAGAGGGGACCCTATTTTTGGACAGTCTGAAGCACAGTCAATCACGGGTCAGGGATGGGATCATAAGGCCCCACAGCCTCTAGGCTGAACCACTGACTGTGGATGGATTCTAAGCCAAGAAGAGACATTGCCTTTGGTCTTGTATGCCAAGGTGAAGCCACAGTTTTTAATATAATGTATTTGAGAATATTATATGTGTACATACTGCTCATTGTTTCTGTATTCACCATATCTGGGAGATGGAAACTGCCCAGATGTCCATCAACTAATAAACAGGTAATGAAAATGGTTGTACAAGGGAATTTTACTCAGTTGTAAAGAAAGCTGAAATCATGAAAATTTTAGGTAAACTGAACTAGAAGAAATCAGTCTAGGTTGCAAGATAGCTATCATCTGTAGATCATAGCTTCTAATAGTTACATCTGTGTATTTGCCTCAAAGTCCCTATAAGAACAAGAATAGAAGCCACTGGGAGGTAAGCCCGATCAGAATACTGTTGATGTGAACGTGGGAAGGGAAACAATGGGGTCATTCAGTGAAGAAAGAATGATGGAGCAAGGCTTGGGAGGAAAGATCACTAGTAGTAAAGATGTTTGGAAAATGCAATATGAAAAGCTACTATTTCATAAGCATCCAAAAATATTCATATGTAAATACATTTCTGCTGAAATAATTTATATTGATTTTCTTTGAAGATATACCACTTATATTCCAATAATCACAGTTCTCACACATGTCAATTATGTTCCCTTGACTTTAGTACCAATTAACATAATTCTAAATTGTTCCCCGATAACTTCCTAATGTATATTTATTATGCCAATATTCCTTTTGAATTATTAGGGACAAAATGTCAAAATTTTATTAAAACATATTCTAAATAAAGGACGTTCAAACATTATGAAGGAATCCTTTATGATAAAATTATTATTCTCACTGAAGTATGGTAAATCTTTAATTTATCTTAGTGAATAACTTATAAATTCACTTGTCTTTTTAATAATATCTAGTTCAATATGGAAATATATAGAACATACTTCATAATATGAAAATATATGCAGAACATATTTCACAACCTAAACATCTTTATTAAAGTTTAAAAAATTTTTGTTACTATTACTATTATTATTATTAATTTTGTGTGTGTGTCCATGTGTGTATATGCGTGTGTGTTCTGGTGCCTGGGGAGGCCAGAGAAACATATGGGATTTTCTATAGTTGGGGTTACAGGTGGTTGAAACCAGCCTGATGTGGTTTCTAGGAATTGAGTTCTGGTTTTCTGACAGAGCAGCAAGTGCTCTTAAACACTGAAGCACCAGACCTATATTAAAATGTTTTAAAGAAGCGCATAAGTTCATTGATATCATAATTTGCTATTTGTTTCTCTTGTGATTACTCTGCTAAACATTAATAGTGATAAATGAAATGGTGTAGACAAACTGGCATTGGCAAATTGGAATGATGGATAAGTAGTTTTTTAGAGAAAGGACATACTGCAATCCTGTTAAGGGGAAAATCTGAAAAATCAGTTTATTACCTTTTCTTTAATCAAGGGTCTTCTGTAGTTTGACACTAAGCCTGGGTTCTGAGGTAGTGCCCTCAGATGTTGTCAGGAGCAAACCCAAAGCTACAACTGCACTGACTGCAGCTATATTTTGCTTAATGAGGTGGAGTCAAGAGATGCTGAGAACCATTTCTCTGATGAGCAGAAGTCAATAAAAACATGTTCAAGACTACGAAGAATTCTGGTCTAGTGTGGAGACCCAAGATCAAGTTTTAGAGAGATTCATACGTTCTTTAATTATTTTGATGAGTTTTGATATGCGATATTCTAAAATATGACCAAAAGAACTATGTCTTTTATCCACACCTTAGAGTTATCCTCCTTAAAATATCTTGACATTCAATTAGAGATACCTAGGAAGAAGCTGGCTGAGCATATGGGTCAGTAACTCAAGAAAATTAGAAGTTGTCTATGTTGCCAGGGTTACTGGGTAAAATAAATTCTCAAGCCAGTCAACTGTTTGAAAATCTCATTACCACACTCAGTGACCACAGGTTTTTTTTAAAATAGAGTAAAATAAGTGTATGTTGACTGACCACCAGAGTCTAACGTGAAGGTTGTGTTTTGTTCCGGCTGACATGGTTTTCTCTGTCATGATAAACACTGACTCCTTGCAGAAGGTATTGAGCATTAAAAGGGGAGTTATTATAAAATAAAAAAATCCTAATTTATTATGAGGTATTTGGGAAAGCTCTTCTCAAAAAGCAGTGTAGAAACTTGCACCTGAAAGTGAGTGGAAATTACCAAAGTGAGAAAAGGCAGTCGATGTGATTGAAATGCCATAGATCAGCTTTTCAAGGAACAGGGAAAGGGTGTCATGGCTAGAGTAATGTGTAGACATTAGAGAGACTATCTTGCAGGATAGGGTTTTAGAAATATTTTAGAATAAGAAATCATTGACGTCTATGAAGAACTAAAGTGACCACGATTAAGTTCAGAGATAAGGGTAGAAAACTCCCTGAATGCAACAGAATGGTACTGAAGTAGAGAGAATAATGGAGTTTGTTTGAAGATGGTGACAGGGAAAACAGAGAAAAGGAAGAAGAGTAGAGATATCACTTAGGGAATCGAATTAATAAGACATGATCTTATTGCTCAGTTGAGTTGTTGAAGTGGCACCTGATTTGCTCACTCAAGTTAATGTGTGGGGGTCATCATTGAGAACAGTATCCTGGAGGGGTAGGAAGGGATTGGCTAGCACATGTTTGTGTGATTTTAATGACCTCTGTGGTATTATGTAGAGATGTTAGCCAGTAAGTACATGTGCTCTTAAGGAGAGAAGTCATGACTAAAGATGTACGTGTCCTTGCCAAGTGAACATGATTCGAGTGAGAGAGCTGTGCAGTATGACATCCAGTTAATGGTGAACATTCTGGTATCTCAGTGTCTTGCTTCACTGTGCAGTTGCCAAAGCGACAGGATACCTTCACAGTTCACCCCATTCTCACAGTGTAGGAGTAGTTAACATACACAGGTTCAAAAAGATTTTAAGCCAGGCAGTGGTGGTGCATGCACTAACAGAGGCAGAGGCAGATGGATCTCTGTGAGTTCAAGGTCAGCCTGATCTACAAGAGCTAGTTTCAGGATAGTCAGGACTGCTACACAAAGAAACGCTGCCTCAAAGAACAACAACAACAAAAATAGGGTTTTAGATCTTTACTTCTATGTGTATGAATGTTTGTGTGCATGTTTGTATGTGCACCACATATGTACAACACCCATGGAGATCAAAAAGTGCATAAGGTCCTCTGGAACTGAAGTGATACACAGTTGGAGCCATCATATGGGTGCTGCGAACCAAACTCAGGTCCTCAGCAAGAGCCATAGGTGTTTTTAACTAATAAGCCATCTCTCTAGATCCTAACACACATACTTTCAATGTCTTTTTTTAGTGGTAGACATAAATAAATTTTATATTACAGTGATACATAGATCTCTCTTATAGCACATTGAGTAGTTTAACCTAATCATTTGTCTTTATTTCTCTCTCATTTGCTACTGATGAGTACACTATATATTAAAATCATAAAAATAAGCCTATGAGAATTAAAATTGCTTAATGTGAATTTTCTATAAGATCAATGTGATTTAATAGTTTATTGACTTGAAAAATATGTTGAAATTTTGCTTTACTTGGGTGGTGAATAAGATAGAAACATAAGATACACATGTAAAGCAATTAGAGGACAACAGATTTATCACTCAAAGTGAAATAATTTATTAACTATCTTTGTTCCCTAATGTGAATAAGTATTTCAGAAAGTTCTTTTTGTTATTTTTCTCTATCAAAAGGCAATAATCTTATGTCTAAAAAAGAGGGGAAAATTACATCGTTGTAAGACTCAATGCTGTTATTATCTATTTAAAATTTTCCAACCAAATCATCTGAAAGATATTAAAAAATAAATTACCATCAGGCAATTATCATAGGTAGATATTGTGCTGTCACCAAAAGATAATGGATGAATGACAGATGAAACACACAGTTGAAGATGTGTTATTCTAGGTCCAGAGAATGCTTTCTGGTAAATCATAAACTGTCTAATTAACACAGCAGAAATACTCACTGTGAGTGGGTTTGACTCACATCTGTCACTCAAGATTGGATATTATCTGGTTTATCGAGATCTTACTAAGGAATTCAGTTATCTCCGTAGCCTCATCCTTAGTTGAGGCAATGGAATATTTGGTGTGGTTGTGCATACAAGGGTAGCTATAGGGCTGTGTGCTGTAGGTGTTTCTTGAGGCATTAGGCTTTTGTCAGCCCAATTGCTCTAAAATTCCCAACACTTCTTCTCTTACCCTCTTATTTACTACATCAGATCCTTTTACTAGAAAGTAATCAAGCTCCTCTGGAGGTGTAATCGTAGAATAAATTTTTCTTACTCAAATTCTGATATTAAAATATTTAGAAAAAGAACTTGTGTTCGATGTGGGATTCCCCTCTGTATGCTATGAATATTTTTTATTGCAATTGGCCAATAAAGAAGCTGTTTTGGCCAGGTGGTGGTGGTGCACGCCTTTAATCCCAGCACTTGGGAGGCCGAAACAGGCGGATCTCTGTGAGTTTGAAGTCTACAAGAGCTAGTTCCAGGACAAGCTCCAAAAGCTAGTTCCAGGACAGGTTTCAAAACAAAAACAAAAAGAAAAAGAAGAAGGAGGAGGAGGAGGAGGAGGAGGAGGAGGAGGAGGAGGAGGAGGGAGGGGGAGGAGGAGAGAGAAGAAGAAGAAGAAGAAGAAGAAGAAGAAGAAGAAGAAGAAGAAGAAGAAGAAGAAGAAGAAGAAGAAGAAGAAGAAGAAGAAGAAGAAGAAGAAGAAGAAGAAAAGCTGTTTTGGGCAGGATGTAGGTAGGCAGGAAAACTAAACTGAATGCAGGGAGAAAGAAGGCAGAGTTAGGTAGACACATGTAGCTGCTAAAAGAGAAAGATGCCTAAACCTTACCGTTAAACCACAAGCCTCGTGGTAAAATATAAAATAATAGAAATAGGTTAATTTAACATGTAAATGTATTTGGCGTAATAACCAGGCTAGCTTAATATGAAATAGCAAATTTTAATGATGGGATAGCTTACAACACCAGGGATCCAGCGATGGGCCGGAAATACAAAAAAGGACCAGCAGGGCTCAAGCCAGCCAGATTTATACATAAACATTAGCCCGAGGTGAACACGCCCCCATTGGGCTGGGCTTCTCCTACATGTAAAAACTTGCTAGAAATATGCCCGAGTAATTGACCAAACAGCGCTTTAATTAATATAGTTTTTGTGTAATGATTCGGGTCTGGGTGGGAAGGAAAGGAAACAAAAGAACAGTTCCCGCTTGCATGGACTTTTTATTGTTGTTGTTGCTGCATGTTTTCATCATTAGGAATTTAGTAAATAACAGTATTCCTCCTTGTAAAGCTTCACTGATATGTGGATTGTGTGTGTGTTTGTGCGTGTGAGTGTGTCTGTGAAAGAGAGAGAGGGACAGAGAGAGAGAGAATTAAAAAAGTATTAATGAGGAGGGCAACAAAATAATGGGTGAGAAGTGAAAAGGGTTTATTTAGATAAACGTAAGACATGGGCTCATGACAGATTTTAGGAAGAGAGTGACAATCACTGGGAAGTTTTACTGGAGGGATGTTTTAAGCAATACAACTTAAAAATATACAGTTAATGCGGGAGCACAAGACTGTGGTGAGGTGAGGTTTAGATAGAACCAGACTGAAGTCCACAGACTTTTGGACTAGATGTGAGCATGTGGCACAATGATGGAGCTGAAGATCGATCACAAAAACACTATTACTAGTACCATGCTCTGAGTAGACAGAATGTAAACGCTCAACATTGCATATGCACTTTGAGGAGCATGGTAAATAAGGGTTTCGAAGGATGTGTTTAAGAGAGTTCTGATGAAGCTCTGTCTCTATATAAAACCAATAGTTTTTTGTTTCTTCTTGTCAGTTGTTTTATGAGAATGTCTGTGGTAAAAAGTGTACAAGCATATGCACTCACTGAGGCTAGAAAATCTAAGCAAATGTCTGCATACATGCTCATGTAATAGTGATTTTCACTATATTGTGACATGGTTAACTCCTAAGACCATAGGAAGTCCTGATTTTATACTCAGGAAGTACTGGAAGTGTTTTTGTATTTTTTGTTTGTTTGTTTTTGGTCTTCACCCTGCTAATCCTAAATGCAATATTTAACTAGTACAACTTACATTGTATCTAAAGTGATAGGGCCCAGGAACCTTCATGTGTAATTCAAAATGATAGTGAATACTGTGAGCCAATGCTCTTACCCTGGAAAGATTTTTTTTTCTTGTACTTGTTTAATAAAATGCTGGTTGGCTTAGTAGCTAAGGCTTCTTATTAACTCTCATAACTTATATTAGCCTATAATACTAGTCTGTGTTAGCCACGTGGCTTGGTACTTTTTCCACCAAGGCAATTTTGCTTGTTCTGTGTCTGACTTCCCTTGAGGCTGGGTGAGGACTGCAGACTGACTCTTTCTCTGTTGGGAGCTGTGAACCCCCAGATCCTGAATTTCTTGTGAACAACTTGTTTTCCCCTGATCTGAGTGCCTACAGCTGCTCTGAGCACCCTCAGGAGTTCCCTAAGGCAGGGGAATGGTTTCTGGTGCGTTTGGCTGGGGCGTGGCCATCCTTATATAAGCTGCCCCTGGACACAATAAAGAGGGCATTCTTGGGGCATTCTCTTATCAAGGATGACCCATGTCTCTCTCTGTGAGTGTGTGTGTTTCAATCTCCAGCCCCTTGCCTGGTTCACGAACTATATGGTGGTGCATAGAATGCAGACAAGTGTGGTGCGCCCCCGCCTTTCTGTCCCCAGAATTCTTCTGTTCTCATTGCTCTGCCTTTACTTCCTGCCCGGCTACTGGTCAATTGGCATTTTATTAAACGAGTATGAGAAACAAATCTTTACAGGGTAAAATGTGAAAGACCTCGTTTTAGAACACTCGTTTGAGGCATCACACTGTGAGACCTTTGTGAGCTGAAACAAGGAAACCTTGAAAAGAGAGGGCGATGAGACAGATGTGTCAAAAGAGGAAGGCAGCACATCTGAGAGCATCCGTCTAAGCATGAGCAGCAGGAGTTTTACAAGGAGAACGGAGGGTAAGAAATTATCAAAGTAGTAACCTGGGAGATTTCCATAAGGGACGAAATATTTTCTTTTTAAACAATATTTATTTAAATGCATGTGTGTGTCTGTGTGCATGTGTGTTTGGGTGCCCACTAGAAGAAAGGTCAGATTCCTGGAGCTGGAGTTATACACAGTTTAGAACTGCCTGACATGTGGGCTAGGAACTGAGTGTGATTCCTTGGGAAGATCAGCACGGGCTCTTAACTTCTGCATCATCTCTCCAGGCCCAGATGAAAACTTTTCTCATTAAATAGACCCAATAAACACTTACCAGGCAATCTACATAATAACAAAAGAGAAGGTGCCATACATCGTGAGTCTTTGTTAGGTGGCTAGCTTGTTTGGCATGGTTGCAGCTGCCTTGAAAATTAAGCATGGCCAGAGAGCCTGCTTGTAAATATTTTGTGTGAAATAAGGGGCCCACACCTTAATAAAGTTTAGAGTTGGCCCTTTGTTCGAACTCTAGTAGAAGTACCATTTAAGTATAATGTTAGAATGTTTTTTCATTTAATTGATTCATTCCATAGACATGATGTAATGTACCTTCTGACTGTGAGAATTCTGCCAAGCCCTGGACACATGAAGAAATGGAAAATGTCGCTCTTAGAGTAAGGCAAGATATTGGCTACAAAGAATATAGAATATTTGTATATTGCTTAGGAAATGAATATGACTTACACAGGCGAATACTCATTTCCCCATTTTGTGTTTCGTAAGCTTCTAAGAAATGGGATGGCATGCCCATGAGTTAGAGATTCAGATACTTTTAGAGCCCGTGGTGATGACAGATTAAAGTTATTGTTATTCAGATTAAAACTTTAGCTGGAGAAATAGTGCATTTTTACAAGCTTTGTCGGATTTCCAGTCCAACTCCAAAGGGCACACCTCGCCAAGATGAAGGCATTTTGTTGTTCAAGTGTAAGGCCACCAATATAGTTTGCTTTATTTTGATGACAAAGCATCTGGGTTCCGACTACTGAACGGCTAAATTTGCCTCGGCCGTTTTCATTTCCTCTGCAATTTCGAAATTATGAATTTCAGTGGCTTGAAAGGACTCAGACGTGCTCTTTGGTTTAAAAAAAAACTGTTTTGGAGATAAAGCTCCATTCCTATTGAAGAACATATTGCAGTGATTTATGATTTTAAATACTTTACTTTGGAGGAACAATAAAAGTTACACCAAAGTAAAATACTCCTTTTTTCTGTTATAATTTATATTTATTAGAAACTCTCCAGGAATACACACATGTGTACACACACACACACACACACACACACACACACACACACATTGTTATATAGGTCCAAAAAACTATTCTGTAGATCTGTACCTGCTCATACTGTGAGAAAGTATTCAAGGTAAATATTTCTTTCAGTGGCAAACTTGGCAGATTCTTTATCTTCAATGCATTTTACCTCTTTATTTTTAGACACATTTTTTATTCTTTCTTTACTGTTAACCAAAAAGACACCCCAGACATATCATGGGGCAATAGTATCCAAGACTTTCTTCAAACTCATGGGTATTCTCCTGCCTTTGCCTCCCGAGTGTTGGGACTATAGGCATGAGTATTCATGCTCAAACTAGAGTTATCAACTTTGTAAGTACCAGGAATTCGTGCATTGTAGATGAAATGGAGATGGTTTTATAAATTCAGAAGTTGAGTCTCTTTAGGGTGTGTTAATTTTATAACAACATTAGTTTTAGAACTCAGTGCTGTTCCTTTTGGAGACGGAAAGGCCGCACAGGCGCGGAAGGATCATTGGACTACAATTCCCAGAAGCAGTAGAGGATACAGCATCCCCCTGGACTACGGAAAGCCACGCAGGGCTTTTTTTTCCCAGACGCACCTGGATCCCCCCCCTTAAAAATGGGGAACGCCATAGTTCGCCCCCTTTTGTCTCTTCACCCCCGTCCCTCACCTGTCGTCACCCCCCTCCCCCATTAAAGTTTACCCACGTGGGACCGCCATGCGTCTCAGTGTTTTCTCTTCAACCCCGCAGAAAGAACAAGACTCAGCATATAGTCAAGTTTGACATTCTTTGTAACCCCCAAATTATTTTCGTGCATTTATAAGTTCATTAAATGTTCAATATTTCTGTAAAATTGTACAGGATTTACAGAGAAAGGAAGGAAGGAAGGAAGGAAGGAAGGAAGGAAGGAAGGAAGGAAGGAAGGAAGGAAGGAAGGAAGGAACTGATAGATCCCCAGGGATTTAGAAGGTAAGAGCCACAGGATTCTGTAGGTGACTTGAGATGGAAGAGGGGGAAGATGGTAAGTAGCTTGACAAATCTCCAGTTTATAACAGATAACAATGTCATTAGCAGGTGGATATGAGAAAATGAGATCTGAACTCAGCACCATCTATCAATTTTTAAATAAAGAAATTTGACATGATTTGACTATAGGAAAAGTTATTACTGTAGATCAAAGTAGAAAAATTATTATGTTAGTAGACTACACTTATGGAGTCCTCCATGGATTCTAGAGTTTCCCTATTTTGCTTGCTCATTACCTTTCTTTGGAAAATAATATTCAGTTTATAATTTCAATGCAGTGAATACAATAATTTTAGTTATTTATTTTTATTTTATTTGGCAATGATTTGATTTATGCAAAGCTTCAACCATGTATTGATAATGTACATTTCTGACTACATATGCTTATGCCATTATCTCTGGAACACATCTATAAAGGAGAGTCTTTTATTTGAATTAACAACATAAGACAATTTTCGCTTGACCACTTGAAAAATAAATGCAGTGACAATGATATTTATCATAGACACTCAGAAGAGAAGGCAGGAATCAGAATATTGTAGCCTCGTTTCAAGGAAAATGGACAGTCATAGGAAGATGAAAAAATGTCAGTTTCCACCACAGCCTCCAAAGAAAGTCCAGACCTCATAATAGCTTATTATTTTTAATGATCTATCTATCTATCTATCTATCTATCTATCTATCTATCTATCTATCTATCTATCTATGTGTATAAGGTTTTTTTTTTACTTGCATTTATTCCTGTGTGAAGGTGTTGTGTAACCCTGGAGCTAGAGTTGGACAGTTGTTTCCTGCCATGTGGTGCTGAACCCAGGTCCTCTGGAAGAGCAGCCAGTGTACCCAACCACTAAAACATCTCTTCAGTCATCAGTATCTAGTCTGCACAGGATTGGGAAAATAAATTTTTGTTTTTTTTAAGCAATAAAGTTGCAGCCATTTAGTATAGCACCTATTTGGGAAGTAATAGACAATGATTTTTGCTGTAAGTATAGGGCCAAGGTAAGAAGTGTTATCCCCTGAAGAGTAGAACAGCCAGAGCAGTATTTGAATAAACTAGTACTCATTTTACTAATGAGTTACTAATAATGTTACTAAAAGAATTAAGATTACAAAATTTAAATGGTTATCTATCTCATTTTGCTTGCGTAGGCTCAGAATGAAAGTCCACTTCCGTTAATTGGGGCTTTCCTTGTGTACCCTTCAGGACATGATTCCTTTGACACTGCAACACGAAACTGACGTGTGGTGAGGGATTCTTATGACCAGGAATTCCCTAAATACAGAGAGAGCATCATGCTCAAATGCTTGAGTGATTGGCATAAGACAGCACATGCATAATCAGTATACAAAAATAGATTTAAAATTCAAAGCAAATGAAAATATATCTTACATGTAGTTTTGTGTCTGTAACCCTACCTTTGCTAAAGCTGCAAAGAGGGAAGGGCCTTTATTATCGCACAGACTGCTTGCCTTGTTTCTTCAGCTCCAGTCGACCCTATTCCTTAGTGCTGTGGTGCTGCCCTTCATGGAGTACCCTGGAATGCTGATTTTGAAGTGTTCCATTTACCTTCCGCCTGTCTTTTGTCCTTGTTGCTTCACTGCGATTTGCAATCCAGTTTTAGTTCTCAGTCTGGGAAGAAAATATTTACTCTCTTACACCGCTGTCATCATTACAGCTCCATCTGGTCTCCATGTTCATTCAGGAATTTCACCACACTGTTGTCCACCCATGCCACTTCTCTTCCAAATACGGCATTTCTTAAATGTAAAATCAGTCATTAAAATGATAGGTTATTGGGCGAAAGGAAAGCATATATAGCTTATTTCTGCCAGAATTAACCAGGAAACATGTTAAAGTTAGGCAAACTCCTAGGAAAGCACTGCTCATATCTAGAAGCGTAAAAACAACTATCACTCCTACAATGAACTCTCGCGAAACTTAATCACATCCCCCTACAGTCCTCCATGGCCAAAAGCGTGAAAGTGTACGTAACGTTGCAGCTGACGACTTATATATCAATGCATCATAATTAAATTACATTTGCTAAATAATTGGAGATATAGTTGTGATTAAAAGCATACTTAAGCCTATTCTTTAGATAGGATAAAAAACTTTGTTATAAATGCATACTTTCAGGGATTGTTTTACTTTCCCAAGTAGTAATTTAAACAAGAATCATTTAATTCCAGGTAAAGCCTAGATATACTTAAGACTGTTCAGAAGGTGAAGGGTTAATCAGTTTTGAAAAATCTAACCTTTGGGACTGAAAAAATTGTGGGTTTCTGAATAGAATATAAAATTATGTGAAAGATATATAGGAATGCTTTTTGATACACAGATATCCACTCCCCTGAAATTCTAACAGAATGAGGACATTTACTGTCGCAACATGTCTAGAAGCCACTCATTGTGTGGTTTTCAGATTAGCTGCTAATAAATGCTTTTAAGAAATACTAATTACAAACTGGCTTAAGATTCATAATCCAGCTCAGTTAAAGTATTACAGGTACTCTAAAATTTGTGTTTTAATTATCATTGTGATAGCAAATCACTCTAAAACTGAGCATCTTAAGTAATCTCTATGATGTTCACCAATTCGCTGGTCAGGAACCTGAATAGGATACAACAAGATGTTTTAGTTTTTGTTTGACAATATTGGGACTTGGGAGACTCAAAGTCTGGAAATGAACTCATGGCTTTCTCACTCCCAGCACTGGCACCAGGGACGGGCTGACTGGAAGTCTCATACTACTCACTAGTCTGCCTATCATTGCCCTATGGCCTGGCTTCATCATAGCCTGTTCTTGGAAACAGGAGAGAAAAAGCTGATATAAACCTGCTTCGGAAACCATATAGTCTACCTTCTACCAAGCTCTGTTAAAACAATCCAAATCTTTTCATATTTAAGGGGAAGGATTTAGGTATTGATACTTGGTCAGTGGTGAAGAAACATTGTATTGTAGATGTATGGAAAAGGACCCAATAATCAGTTAGTAAGAGCAATATGATACAGTTATAGAGTATCTAGCATGGTGTGTAACATGTAAGAAGCACTTCATTATGTTGACTGATGGTAATGTCAAAGATAATCGTAAGCAGGGCATTTGAGCATACACAGACACACACACAAAGGAAGGTTGGTTGGGGAGCAGAGAAGCACACATCTTAATTAAGGGAGACATCTTAGGGTTGGCAAGAGGCTTGGATCTAGAGGGGCTCCCAGGTGCCCAGGGCGATGTCCCCAGTTAGCTCCTGGTGCAGCTGTGGACAGGGAACCTGAAATGACCCTACCCTATAGCCATACTGATGAATATCTTGCATATCACCATAGAAACTTCATCTGGCGATGGATGGAGATAGAGACAGAGACCCACACTGGAGCACTGGACTGAGCTCCCAAAGTCCCAATGAGGAGCAGAAGGAGGGAGAATATGAGCAAAGAAGTCAGGACCACGAGGGGTGCGCCCACCCGTGGAGACAGTGGGGCTGATCCATTGGGAGCTCACCAAGGCCAGCTGGACTGTGACTGAAAAAGCATGGGATAAAACCGGACTCTCTGAACTTGGCGGACAATGAGGGCTGCTGAGAAGCCAAGGACCATGGCACCGGGTTTTGATCCTACTTCATGTTCTGGCTTTGTGGGAGCCTACCCAGTTTGGATGTTCACCTTCCTAGACCAGGATTGAGGGGGGAGGACTTTGGACTTTCCACAAGGCAGGGAACCCTGACTGCTCTTCAGGCTGGAGAGGGAGGGGGAGGAGTGGGGGGAGGGGAGGAAGAGAGGGAGGAGTGGAAGGGAAATGGGAGGCGGGGAGGAGGCAGAAATTTCTTTTTTTTCCAATTAAAAAAAAAAGAGTGCTAAAGGGGTACAAATGTACAGAAACTCTGAGGACAAATACCCTAATGGAAATAAGGGACAAATGACTGCACCTTTGGAAGCAGAGTCCGTCTTTTATTGAAGTGATTCTTGTGAAATCCATATCTGTCCTTTAGACTTTGAGCCTTATATAACTGAACTATGGAGCTGAAAGCCCAGGTACTTACATAAAGATGACTTTGTGAAATAAAATTGAATTTTATCTTTAACATCTAGCAACACGCTGGGCTTGGCCTTGAATTGTTCACTGGGCCTTGAAGATATCTGATATCCAGGTCTTACATTTTTAAAACCTTTATGATAAGTTGTTCAATTTGCTCTTTTTTCCCCTCAAATATAGTATCGCTTTGGAGGCTTTGCTGCGGTTTGATGTAGGAGTACCGTGATGAGGGCTGGTCTCAAGGCTGGTCCGTGTACTCAGTATGTTCACCCTCCACACTAGGCAGAGCTCTGACGGCATACTTCCTCGCAGAATAGTCTCCCATCTGTTCTCCCAGGTCTGTCTCAATGTTTAAACAACATTACTGAAAAAATAGAATGCCCCCCCAAACTAACTCTGTATATTTTTCGTCTCTTATTACTGAAAACCTTCATCCTATCTTCGTCACTTATTTAACATTATTTAATATTTGTAGTCAGATTTATTTTAGTTTGTTCCTCAGACATGAATCAATAGTGTTTTTAGAATATGGCAGGCTACAGTTAATAAGTATATTCATTAGCAAGGGAGAGTCATATCTTTAATGAAACAGTAATTGAATTTCATGCTACTTAATACAATACATAATTCAGTATAATCTGCTGTTCAGTAAGTTATCAGGTAGCATGTAATGATGAGTACAGCAGCTCCAGTGTCAGAATTCTGTTGCCTTTATCTGCATTGCTTACTAGAATTTTAATGAATATATATATCAGTGAATGATTAATCATTATAACTAAGAGTTGTGTAAAAACAATTTGAGTTATGGAAAAATTGGAAGTCTATAGCCTTTCATGTTTTCTGTATACTTTGTTGATTCTTATTGCTTATTAAACAGGCACATGAATCAAGCTTCATACCAAAGCCCTTAGATTAGCAGCTTGCATGAACTTCTTCTTTTCCTATAGTATGGCACAGAATCAAGGACAAAGAGTACCGAAAAGCAGGTAGATTGGATGGGAAAATATGCAATGAAACCATGGAGTTAGAGCCGAAAGAAAATGTGAGATAATGGAATGGGTGTATGCTTTTTAGATTTTTATGCTTATTATTTCAGTTTGCATGAACAAGTAAAATTGTAAGCTTAGGAAGAAATATATTCTAAATGCATGGACTACATGCTTTCATAAATCTCCTCTCCTCTGGCAGAAACAGAACTGAATGGAGACAAATACTCAGTGCAGTTGCTGCAAGCTCAGTTGACCACTGGCTTATTTACTCAAGCACAGTGGGTAAATATATCAACATGTTGACACTGCCAATTCTTTTCCACTGAGAGATATTTGCCTTTCGTTGTACAGCTCTGTTTTCAGTAACAAGTAAGGACTTTTAAAGAGGAAGATTTATATGCATACAGAAATATTTTCTTCTCATTTAATGATCACACGACTGCCTGTTAAAGCAGAGAACACAAGTAAGCCTGTGCTTGGGTGTGAATGCAATACATCTACTATTATGCAGGATTTATGACTATGTAATACTCTTACTTATTCATGTCTGAAACAAAGATACTACTAATTCAAGCAGTGTCTACTGCATATCCCATGAAATAAATAATTTTCTTGTTAGCACAGTTTGAACTCAAGTGAAGAGCTTGTAGGTGAACTCATATATGCATTCCACTTTTCTAGCATGTGTATATTAAGTGCTGTTCAGTAAAATTTCCTTTGAAGAACACTTAATTTACAAGTATTGGTATTTGACGTCCCGAATTTGACTCATACAAATGAAAAACATTACACAAATGTAGCATATAGGCAAGTTCTTCTGCAATGAATTTCACATTAACACCTCATTGGTGGAACAGTCTAAAAGCCATATCTCTGAGATGATCATGTGTGTTATAGAAATGACAAGGCAGGGGTAAATGTTTGAGAAGTCTTTTTACTAGTAAACCTGGAAAAATAAATAGAAGAGAAATCAGAGGTTTTCTCCACTACAGAAACAGTTATAAAGCTTAAAACAGCGATTTTTTTTTCTAATTTTGTAATCAAACAAACCCAACAGTAACATCAATATCACTGGATATTAGGAATATTTCTTTCTCTCTTTAAAACTAGATATAAGAAAACTGATATTTAATCTTAAATGTAATTATCTTTGTCTATAGGGAGGACACAATATTTAAAATTATAGTTTTAATATTCATAAAATAGAGAAGAGCTAGCTCAGAACTACATATTTTCAGCTTTAAAATAGAGTGAGTTTACCTTGTGAACAAGAAGTATCTAGTAAGATTGCATTTATTCTGACTTATTTTTCCCATCATGAAATCTATGACAAGAATTTGATGAGCATATGTGTTGAAGCTAAGAGGAGTGTAGATAACAATCTCTAACACTGAAAAGATAACTGAATCAGTATTTTAATTCTTTCTAGAAATTGGCACTCATAAGTGATTGATGCTTTAAAATTATTTATCGACTAGCATTTTATTATATTCATTACTTACGGCATAAGAATTGTATGCCATTGTTGCCAGAGACTGAAGTGCTCCTCTATTGAGTATCTGTGCATATCATAGCACACAGTTTTCAGTATATGACTTTGGGTGGGATTTTTTTCACCCTAAAAGAATAAGAATTGTTTCACAAAAGCATATTCTATATACAACAAAATAAAATCTTTTTGGTTTCTACTTGTAAGTAGAATGTGTTTCTAATCTTGAACACTGAGGAATTGCCTGGTTTTTGCAGTAATGTCATAAATCTAGTTTTCAATTGTAAGGAAAGAAAGAGAACAAAGATGTTGGCATGACAATATTTTTATTCACTAGCACCTCTTTAATATGTTAAATGCTTTATTAAATGTGAGATCTAGCCACTGAGTTATGAAGTGATACCAGATGACAACAGTAGAATAAACACTAAAGCTTAATTGTAGTTGTAGTGGGAATGGCACACTTTAGTCAGGAACCCACAGAGTAGTTTAGGAAAAGACTCAGTGTGAGGAAGGGACACACAATGGACAAGTTCTTGTTCTGATTCCCAGCTTAGTCCTTGAAAGTTGCCTGGTTAGAATGTTGGGCAGTCAAGCAATAACCAAACCAAAACAAACCAAACCAAAACCAAGCTACCACCAGCAAAAACCTGTTTTAGGGTCCAGCTTTTAATAACATCTCATTCCTCTAACACTGATTGAACCGTCTGGACCCCACAGCTAAGGGCTTCTTCTGTGCTGTATCAATGATAACATCTCATTCCTCTAACACTGACTGAACCATCTGAACCCCACAGCTAAGGGCTTCTTTTGTGCTGTATCATTGAGGTCAAGACCAGTAGAGGCCTGGTCTTCCCAGAATTGTAGCTATCAAGAGAGAACTTTTCACCATGTGTATTTATAGCTTTGATACAAATAGAAGCTCATCGGTGACCATAAAATCAACATAAAATTTTCTTGTCTGCTTAGAAGATGTGGTTTGCTGAAAGGACTGTAGAAGTGACTTTGCTCACTACAGACGGCCGAAAGCTGTTTCTGTTGTCTCGGGTGCAATGACCTAGAGCTAAGACTTCACTAATTAGACCAGAAAGCAGAAGCTAAGCAGAAAGGAGTTAAATGACTCATTGAAGATTGATAAAGACAAAATTACAAATTAAGTAAGGTCAAAGCAATTGTATTTTTTTTAAAGAAAACTTGTCAATTGATAGTATTTTTATAAGAATCAAGGCTGAATTTTGATGTAGTAAAATTTCAAGTCAAATTTCACTGACAAGCCTTTTCTATGCCATTATGAGGTGTTACTCAAGGGCAACAAATGAGAATATGAAAGTTTTTTTCTTCAAAATGAAAGGCAATGCACGCACCAGTAAGAGAGACTTTCCATGCTAATTGAAGTTATTATGTTTTTTTTTTTTTTTTGGTTTTTCGAGACAGGGTTTCTCTGTGGCTTTGGAGCCTGTCCTGGAACTAGCTCTGTAGACCAGGCTGGTCTCGAACTCACAGAGATCCGCCTGCCTCTGCCTCCCGAGTGCTAGGATTAAAGGCGTGCGCCACCACCGCCCGGCTGAAGTTATTATGATATACAATGCTAAACATAATTAAAAGACACTGTATGATTGAATCTTCAGTTTCGAAACTTCTAAGGGACCGCTACACACCTGAGCATGAGAAATGAATGCCCTTTACCTAAAATTTTATGTTTAATGAGAAAATGATATTTAAAAGAAAATACTGGGATATTTTCTGGTTCTTGGGAACCTATTCCTCACACTAGATTGTTGCCTTGCCCAGACTAAATAAAAGGGAGGAGCTTAGTCTTACCACAACTTGATATACCATGCTTTGTTGATACCCATGAGAAGCCTACCTCTATCTTAACAGAAACAGAGGAGGCAGAGGAGAGTTGGGGGCAGAGAGTGGGAGAAGAGGAGGGAGGGGAACTTATGTTAGGATGTGAAATAAATAATTAGATTAAAAAAGAAAAATACTGGAATTTTGTCTGGCTCTTCCTAACATAAATAAGGAACACATATAAAATTGAATTTATTATGGATAAAATACAAGGAAAATGATAGATGAACTTAGGAGTAGCTCTTGAAATTTCTAAGCTCAAAAAGAGTAAAAGTTTACAAGACCACGGTTATGTAGCTCACTTTGTCATGGTATCCTAAGATACGCATTTTCTCATGAAAGTAAATGCAATGAGGTTATCGAGAGAACCAGTGGCCCTCTTGTCTTTTTTGACTTCCTAACGATTTTATGATTCTTCATATTTCTTTAAGTTACTGTCACCAGGGCTCTGGAACTTCTCCATTTTACTAGAGGACAAGAGAGTGTCTGGCAATTATATTTTTTCATGGGATCTAGTAGGGAAAACTCTATTCCTTTTAGAAGTCTCTCTTCACTGTAGATTAATAACCGACAGGAACAGCCATTGAAGAACATAAAGGATGGCAGTGGAGAGCCTGGTCTTTGACCTTTTCTTTCTTTTGCAACCTTTTCTTACTTCCATCTGGTTCTTTTAGCAAAAGGGAAGCTCCACGTACAGTTCCCACGCATTCTAGTTGACTAACTCACAAACCCCCAGTGAACCTGTTCTTGTTTCTGGATTTGTAATTTACTAATGCATTCTTTTATGGGACTAAAGAAATTAACAGTTTAATATTTTCTCCTTCGTAAAGTAATGCTTCCAAAGTTATTGGTTGCTTAGGTTACTATAAATATTTGTATTTTCCCAATACAGTGAGCAGCTATATAGATTCTATAATTTGCAAAGTTTGTGGCAAAAATTGAACCATAAATGAAAAATTAGGGTAACACCAGTGAGAATTTTTTGAAGTAATTCTTTCCATTTGTACCCCTTTGTATGTAAGTGCATGTGTTCTGTAGTTTGGAATTTTTGCCCTTGCAAATTCTGTCTTCTTTCTTATCTAATCTGAGGATATGCAACAGGCTGGAGAGCTTTCTTCCTTACTGCCATGGCATCTTGAATTCCATTCATTGCAGCCATCAATTTGGACTGAGACTGTTGTCGTTTGCATTGGACTATGAGACTTGTGAGTAAGAATCACTGCTTACTCACCTAAAATCCCCAGGGGTGTGTGCCACACAGGGTGAAGAGTTGAAGGTTCTGTAGAGTTAGATAGAATAGAAGATTCCATTCACGCAGACTGCTCATGCCTATTGTTTATTTCTATAGCTTTCTAAAAAGAATTAAAATCCTAATGCCTCTCAAGAAATCGCTTATGTCCATTCATGGTGACCAGCCCAGTCAAAATTCACTCTCGTAAATTAGGAACAATTTATATTGTCCTGTAAAATGGACATAGAATTTTATCCTTGTGTTTCTCAGATAATATAAATATGTGTGCCATTACCCACAAATACATATTTTATAAGCTATTAGTGATGGTTAAAGCTTACTTAGACTAGTTGTTCCTTTGAATGACATAGTTTAAATATACTGCTTTATTATATTAAGAATGAAAGTTAAAGTGAGTAATTAGGATTATTAAATAAATTAAATACATAAATGAACAATTTATGCTTTATAATAAAAAACTGATGCAGAGTGAAATAAAATGGTTTTGTAGTACTTATTGCTAGTTTTAAATAGAAAGATCAGTATAATTTGGAGTTATTTCCTTTTTAAAGATTTACATTTTTGTCTAGAAATAGCCTCTATTACTGCTATAATTTTATATTAAGCAAGAGGATAAAATATGTTTTATTTACATATTCTAAGATGTGAAAGTAAAAATGTTTGCTTAGTAAACAAACCCAATTTTCTAAGCATTGAAGCCTGGGTCAAAGATTCATTTCAACTTCCTTTGTAAAGACCCTCTGCTGACCTCCAATCCAGATAAATAATTATGTGCTGACTATGACCAACAGATTGGAATATGGAAACATAAACTAATTAAGTACTGGTTGATGGGGCCAGAATAAACAAAGATTTGAAGTAAATTGTTTTTGGTCATAGTTGTGCCCCAACCCATTTGCACATAGCTTTTTTCTCCCATGAGGCTTGCATTTTATTCTATTTTTATACCCACCTCTTCTCAAAATTTATTTGTATTTATGTCTATCTTGAGGGTATTAATGTGTTTTTCCTTGTTTTTGAGGCATTTCACCAGCAAAGGGGCATCTGAGAAAATTTCTGAGACTAAAGGCATAAAATGTCCTACTCTATGGGAATAATGGGGTGATTTATGCCAAGAAAAAAAGAAGAGTCTACAATTAAGAAGTTTTCACAGAAAAGGAAAAGAAGTTGAAGAGAGCAGTCAAAAGCACCTTGTCCTAAGTACTATCATTTTGACTTCAGACTCCCTTTACCTGTAGGGGGAAACAAAGTTCAGCTTTGCAAGAGGAGAATGAAAACATTTTGATAGCTGACCTTCTTGAACAATAGAAATAGTCTGCTATGCCCCTTAGTTTCCTAAAATAGTATGGCTGATTCAACTTCCTTTGTAAAGAGCCTCCTGACCTCCAATCCAGATAGAATTATATGCAAATAAAGAACAAATGCATCCAATTGGTTGACAGTTCCGCATTGGTAGACAATGATGGAACACACAGAGAAAGTCCATAATCCCTGAAACCTGATTAGTGAAAAATGTAACTGTAATTTGGTGGTGCGGGAGAATTGTCTGTCTTCTGTCTGTCATCATGTTTTAAATAAACGCTCATTGGCCAGATAGGAAGTATAGGTGGGAAAACCAGACAGGAAGTAGAGATGATGCAATGAGAACAGGAGAATTTGGGGAAGGAAAAAGTTTATTCCCTCCAGTCCTGCGCAGAGGAAGCAGGATGTGGCCTGCCTGCTGAAAAAGGTACAGAGCCATATGGCTAAAATAGATCAGAATAATGGGTTAATATAAGTCATAAGAGCTAATAAGAAACCTGAGCAAATGGGCCAATCAGCTTTATAACTTATAGAGATGCCTGTGTGATTTTCTTTGGGGCTTGCCAGCTGTGGGGTACCAGGCGGGACAGAAACCCCAACAAGCTGGCCCTCATGTTACAATTTGGTACAGGTGTGTTTATGGGTTTTGTGCTTATGAACCCCATTTCTGCTCCTGCTCTGAACTGTCAGGAAAAGTGAGGCTCCCAAGTCCTTGTCTTGCAGCCCTGATTGATGAGCAACTCACTTATGTAGTAATTGATTGAAGTCTTTGGAACCCACAAGTGTTGTCTCCCTCCTTCCCTGTGCACACAACAGACTGGGTGAAACAGAGTGTGCTTAAAGGCATCCCTAGGAATGACACAAGACCACAGAAGACAGTGCAGAAGATCAACCTGTATGTGACCCATGAGGTGTCTTCAACCTTACATAAGAGCTTAAATCTAATGTGCTATTTTTATTCCCTAATTCTATGAGATCAATAGCAACATTAGAAATACAATAGCTCTAAAATGTTGTAATAGTTTTCATATGACATACACACACACACACACACACTTACAAACACACATGCACATAGGACACTCTAAGATTCTGAAGACTACATCAGATCTAGAAATTGCTTTCCAAAATTTTTGAAGAAAGCAAATAATTCAGGTTTATACCAATAAACACAATTAGCATTTACTGCCATAATTGTATATGACAATATCAGGCAAACAGTCAAAATAAACATTTCCATTCAAATAGGAAAATGGAAATTCCATAGATTCGATATGTAAGGAAGAATGGATAGGTGCCTCAGTCAGTAAGAGCAATGTCTATCCATGCATGAGGATTGAACTCTAACCCTCAAAAACTCACACAAAAAGCTGTGCACAGTTGCTGTTGTTACCTTTGCATTGTAAGAGAGTGAGGAAGATAGGTGGCTACCAAAAGCTCAGATTCTGTGACAAACCCTGCTTCAAGACAATGCGGTGGCAAGGAATAGAGGAAGACACTGGTTGTCCTCTGCTGGCCTTTGCATGTGGATGCACGATGCACACAGTCACCTCTCCTCTCACACACACCTCGGAAAAATAGTGTAAGGACAAACTGGTGTGGTAGATCCTCTTTGATTAGCTTATTCTTCTCCCTGAGATAAACTGCTCTCCCGTCCATTACTTCCCACAGCTCTTAGATCTACTCTAAGGACTATTTTTTATTAATTAATTAATTAATTACTTGTATTTCTTTTCCTGATTCCAGATGATACAAACTTTGTAGAAGAAAACATTCTTGGAAGAATAATCCAATTTCTCAGCACAATTTCTTCCTTAGACTGCTGGGAACCCAAAGATCATATCAGAGTCTAGCAATAAGTACCCATGGGACGATGGCACCTTAGACAACACAAACCTCTTAAAAATTATTTTATTTTTAATTAAAATATAACTTCCATCCTTTCCTCCCTCTAACCCTTCCCATGTACCCCTAACTCCCTGCTCTCTTAAAATTATGGTCTTTACACACACATATGCCAATACACACAAACACATATGTGTGCCCACATGCACTCCTAAATATATAAAAACAACTTGCTCAGTTCATCTAGTGTTTCTTGAACCTATTATAACTTCAGGACTGATTACTTCATGTTGGATAACCAGTTAAGGGCTCATATCCAGGGGAAGATTATTTTTTTCCACTCAGCATTTCTGAGTTGCCTGTGGTTTTTTTTGTCTATAGGAGGGACCTTGTGGCAGGCTCATGTTAGCATGCCTTTTGATGCTGTATTTGTTCAAAGCTTGTTACCATTTCTTGGCTGAAGCTTTCCTGTCGTATCTAGAGCATAAAATCTCACACTTGATTACCTGGTTCTCTGGCTTTTACAGTCTCCTGCCACATCTTCTCTAATGTTTCCTGAGCCCTAGGTGCTGGAATTGAGCTATAGACTGACCACCTCACATTCACTAATCCTCTGCATTTTGATTGGTTGTGATTTCTACAAGTGTTTCCATCTGTTGCAAAGAGAAGCTTCTTTGATGAGGAATGAGATCAACACTAATTTATGGTTATGAGAATAAGCATATTGAAGGCAGTTATTAATCTATGAAGGTGGGAGTAGATTTTCAAAACCTCCTGGAGGTGGAAGGTAAGTCCCTATTGCTGAAGATACCATGTGCTTACTTCAAACACAAGACCCACGAGGACACAAATTGGATATGACATGTACCTTCATCCTTGAAGACTAGCTTTCATGGTGCCAGAAAATGCTATGCAAGCTTCCAAATTAGGAAAGTAACCAAGAGTACTACCCAGTTATAAACAATAATGACCAGCGTGAGATTGCATTTATGGGTACAGTAGTAATGCTCATATCTTAGAGATAACTAACATTTCTCTAATTGAACCTAAGGTTTGCTCAACAAGAGGGAAATCACACCTGGTATTAAAAACCTAGCCAACTCCCTAAGGCTAGTGGAGCCATGGCTCTCAGAGGACAAAGAAAATCTTTAAAACAAAGGTAGCAAAGAATGCTCTGATTTCATCAGGGGCCATGAATCGATAACCATACTCATATCTCCATCTTAAATATATATGCACATGTATCTAAAATATATCTTAAAATAAGCAAAGGCTTCTGTAAGAGATATTTCCCTGAACATTAGTCTTATCTATCTTAAGACTCAATCAGCTATAATGGCACAAAGCATTTCTCTTTTTTATATATTTTTTACTCCTGGTAGATGACAGGCACTTCTATTTTCAAACTCTGCTCTTCTCAAAGTGTCTGTGATTTTTTTTATATCTACTTGCAAATAGAGTGATTCTAAGTTTATCCAATGAAGACAAGAAATCAATCCATGTCAGTAATATTCAGCTTCAAAATCTCAAGCTTATGACATGCATTCTCTGTGTTCCAGGTCTCCATAGTGTGTGGATTATAGACATTTTTAGGCTCTTGGTCCAGTACTAGTTTGTTGAACAGCAAATTTCCAGTGTTAGGTTGCACTTTATTCTGTCCATTTTGCTGTGATAGCAAACCAACTTCCAAACCTCAATGGCTTACAAGAACAAACATGTATTCTTTCTGTCTCTCATATTATTTATATCCTGTTGACTGCAGTCAGCTCCACTTCTGTTCTTACTCAACTGCCTAAGCAAGCAACCCCTATTTGGGTTAAGTTTCTCTCATAGAGAAGACCAAGACGATAAATAGGCTGAGTTGAAATATCATGGAGTTATATTCAAACTTCTGTTGGGAAAGATGTAGCATCCTATACTTACATTTTACTCACATGTTTATCAGTGCATTTGTGGTCAAGACACGGAATAAATATGTTCAGATTAAAATATAACCTTGCAATCTTGCTCTGTCATGGTAATATCCTTTATTATAGGAAATCTCTATTATCATAAGAAATGATTTATATAATTATAGACAGGCTACAGAAGTAGGACACTGAGACCTACCTTGGAATAGTTGATACATCAGTATCAACTGCTGATTGCACAGGTAGTGCCTTCTGTGTGCTTGTTTGCTCTCCCATCACGTTGCCCAGAACAAGGAGAAGATGTATGTCAGTGTGGTTCCCTTCCAAACCTTGGTCCATGAAAGGTGGCATCTATAGAATTTATTAATTTGTTTGTTATTTCTTATGAGTTGAAAGTATTCAAAACAGGGAAAGGGTGGGCAAAAATTCCAGCTATCCAGTTGCAGTAGTTTTACACAAAAGTTGAGAGGATCAAAGGATACACTATTACAGTAATTTCGAGGGGTTTGTGAATTACACTGAGATAATTCCTCACCTTGTATCAGTAGCCACACATTCCTCACCTTGTTTTAATAGCCACATGCATATCATAAGGCACAACACTAATTTAACAAAAACAAAAACAAAACCTAAAACTGACTGTCCCTTTAAGCAAACTGACGAAATTCACAGACTTGCTTCCCTCGGGTCAGATCCCCAGATTCCGGGGAACCGAGCTTTCCTTCTGCTCCCATCTCCAAGTAGGCGGAGTTCTTATTCTATGAGAAGGATGGTGTTCTCTCTGATTTTAGGGGATTACTTATTGCTCAACACTTTAAATGTAAATATAATTTCTATTCTGCATGTAAATTAAGAAATGAGTAAATAAAATCAACAAATTAGATGACATTAAATTCATTTTGCCAGAAAATTAATTGTTACCTGTTTAATAAGACTTGATTAAAAACAGAAAGCAAACACTTTGATTCCCAATGCTTCTTTTGGACAAGAGTAACTGATGTATTTTGTTAGTCATTAGGCTGCTTTGCCTTTCTCATCTTTACTCCGCCTTCTTCGCTCTATGTCTTGGCAATCATTTTCTGAGGAGTTTGTTCATTCTACTAGAGAAAACAAGAAAGAATGTAAATGTTTCACGAACTCGTTTTTGAGTAAGCTATTTCATTTTAAATTCTTTTTTGTCTTCTTTACTTACACTTCAAATAAAGAAAACAAGAACTGAAATGAGACAAAATTATGCCTTTCTTTCTTTCTTTCTTTCTTTCTTTCTTTCTTTCTTTCTTTCTTTCTTTCTTTCTTTCTTTCTTTCTTTTTAAAGACAGGTTGAAAGCTGTATCATTGTGATTCTATCCGGGTCCTCAACCAAAGCTAATTGCTTTGTTGGCTTCAGAATGCTTGGATAAAGGCTGCACTGTAATTCATTTCAGTTCCAAGAAAAGCTGACCTGATCACTGTAAGTCAGGGGCTGAATCAGTGTCTCCAATAACGTTTGAATAACCTTTAGTTTTCCTAAATAATAAATCATGAATGAAATATTAGTTTAAATATAGTAAGTTTTAAAATATTTTCATTAAAATACATATTATTTCCAGTATATGTATGATTTACTGCTGAAGGCAAATTTGTTTCTTAGGAGAAAATGAAAGGAAATGCCAACTATGATGAGAGTTTCACAGCCAGGATGGACGGAAGTTTTCTGAAATGAATGACAAGAAGATATTAAATGAAATGCAGCTATGAGTTTAGACCCCAAATTGGATCTCAAATACAACCATTCTTTAATTAGTCAGGATGCCAAACCACAGTGCTCTGTAAATAGGAGACTTATTAGTCCACTGCCTCAATTCGTTCAAGCTTCTGGGGGCTCATTTTGAAACTCCTGAGTCGGATTCAATTTGGAAAACAACAACATTAAGAATCTGGGGCACCTGTTATGCAGTGTGAGAATGCCCTTTTCAGTTTCACCTCTTATAATGCCAGAGGGAACTCTAAATGCAATTTTGTCTCCACGACTGACCAACTCCATAATTTATGTGGAACCAAGCCAGAGTTCTATATTTAACTTACATCGACTTGATAGAAAAATGCTTTGAAAACACTGTCTTTAGAATGTCACAATAATAGTCTTCTGACATCAGTTGCATGACTTATAATTATCCCACGCTAATAGTATTTCCACATATGCAATTCTGCACAGGGAGCCACGTGAACAGAAGGAACCGTTTGGTGTGATTAGGGTTTCTGCACAAGCACTGCCTTTTCACCAATCCTATTTCAAATATTCAGAAATCTACAAGGCAGAAGCCCACTTGAAATGTCTCTTAGATGAGCGTGTTTGGGGGGGGGTTCTACACAGAGCAGCTAAGACTTTGACATAGTCAGATTTGACGTGGTTAGAACTCAGATTTTCAAGTGGAGTCACTTTGTCATATCATACAAATTTATTATAATTTTTTGATTTTGCCATTTAAGTGTACTTATATTTAGTAGCTATATAAGCTACTAAAACAATGCTGATGAAATAGCTCTAAGCTAGTGAGTGCTTCCAAACACTTATTACCTAGTGGATCTTGGGGGTAGAGGTTCAGGGAGGTCAGTGTTCAAGACCCCACAGATGGTCATTCTGGTATGTGCTCAGGAATTGGCTTCTCCACTTATGGTTTATCATCTGATTTTGTCAGATTTGCTCAGTTTGGGATTCTGATTTATAACTCACCATTTTCAAAATCACACACGTGTCAAACCACTGACTCTACTCATCCATTTTGCATCCCGTCCTCCAGCTGTTTCTTGTGGCCTCCAGCTGTGCTTCTTCACTGTGTCTTAATATCTGTATGTAGCCTCGCTCATTTTCATCATACAATTAGACATAGTCCTGAAAATTATATTGGAATATGTATTTCTTATAGTATATTTTGAAAAAAATTTTAACTTTTATTTTTTTAGAAAAACATAATCTTTTTTTATTTTGCATACTAATCTCAGTTCCCTTTTTATTTGCTCTTCCTGATCCCCCCACTTTTTCCCCACACCACCACCCATCCACTTGCAAAAAGAGTAAGGCCTCCCATGGGAAGTCAACAAAGTCTGGGACATCATTTTGAGGCATGTCCAATGCTGGGAGCCGATTTGAGTGGCTGCCATTACAAGATGGCATTTGGCCCCGGCCTCACTTGAAGGTTGCAGTTCTTCCACCAGAAAACAGGGTGAGTTGTTGTGATCTAGCTGCCCACACTTCCCCCTGACCGGCAGGGGAACTTCCTTGTGGTCTGTAATTGACAGGGATGTTCCCCTGCTTTCTTTCCAGCCAGTGGGTCTCCAGAAAAGCAGTCAAAAGTATCAAAGTATCAAAGGTTGCTAAGCAGACTCCCTATATAAGCAGCTCCAGCTCAGAGCTCGGGGGCCCCTCCCTTCCCGCTCTCCCTTCAACCAAGAGGCTCCAATAAAGCGTGATTTGGGAAGAATCCTCATCTGGTGCCTGTTCTTTCCTGCTGCTCAGGGAGTTCGCCCCAGTCCAAGGCTAGGCTGAGCAAGTTATTTCTCCATAGGGAACTGGCTCTAAAATGCCAGTTCATGCACTAAGGATAAATAATGGTTCCATGGCCATCGCACAAACTGCCCAAAATTTTTAAAAATGTTTCAGGAGCCATTTAAATTGAGGTTCTCATTACATAGTGAGGAAGGGACTCACTATTCCAAGGGACATGCCCCTTCTGCCCCAAGTAAACAGCCTGAGCTCCCCACAACAGAAACATGCTCTCCTTCCCCTGAGAATCCACCCATGAGCCTGTAAAGGGACCAATGTGTCGGGGCATAAAAAAACTCAAGAGAGCCAGGGAGATTTCTTAATTCATCCCAGTGCAAAAACTCGAAGTAGACATGCAGGTGCCCCTCTTTATGGCAACAATAAACCCCACCCATTCCCAGTTAAGTCCAAGCCCCTCCCCAAGGAGCTTGAGAGCAGCGTTCATTTCCCAGGGATCCTCTCCGGCTAAGTCGTAAAATTATAATATGTTATTATGGTTGCTATCTGTTCATCCTATGGAAATACATTATTCATTTTAAGTATCAAAGACTTTTTTTATCAACCCTGATCTAGTAATATTTATGGTTCTAAGATAGAAATTAACACCTTATAGAATTAAAGGAAATAATTCGTGGGACCCACCAGCTAATGTATCAGCTATCTTCTAGCAGTGATACTGAGTTTCCGAAAGTCTATGATTCACACACAATAAATGACTAGTAACAGTTTTCTGTAAGTTTAGAATAAAATTTCTTTAATATGCTCAGAAGTCACCTGGAAATTGTTAAAATGTGGATTCTGATTCAGTATTTCTTTTGTGAGTAGGTGGTCGTCATGTTTCTGGTACAAAGAATACATGGCAAGTAACAAGTCTCTGAACTTACCCCAGGGAAATATTTTTTTAAAGTATCTGCACAGTACTTAACACTGCACATTCTTAAATACTGCACATTACCCTTTCTTCTCCCTTCTTGAAATAGAGGAGCGCTCGGGTTAAGTTTGTGCCCAGTAAAGAGTAAATGAACATTTCAGTTTGTGCCTGTCTTAGATAATGCTGGGATAAAACACCATAACCAAAACTAACAAGGTGAGTACAAATATGATTTCATCTTACACTTCTAGGTAGCAGTCTATCACCGAGAGAAGTCAGGACAGGAATCTGGAGATAGTAATGGAAGTGGAAGCCTGGGAGGAATGCTGCTTACTGACTTGATTTCCATGGTTTGCTCAGTCTATTTTCTGATCACACCAAGAACTATGTTGCCACACCCTTTGTGGGATGGGCCCTCCCACATAAATCATGTTAAGACAAAACCCTACAGACCTTATGAAGACATTTCCTCAAATGTAGTGCTCTCTTCTCTGATAACTCTGGCTTGTGACATCTTGATGTCAACCAGTCAGAACAGCCCCTGTAGGCAGACGAGCTGTGCAAGAATAAGACCTCTAGGACTACTGGAATTAATAAACATGTAACAGTGGTTCACAACCTCTTATTACAATCCCTCATGTTGTATTGACCCCCAACCATAGCATTATTTTTGTTGCTATTTTATAATTGTAATTTTGTTACTGTTATGAATCTGAATTTAAATATCTAATATGCAGATGGTCTTAGGCAACCCTTGAGAAAGGGTTGTTTGACCCCCAAAGGGGTCATGACCTGCAGGTTAAGAACTGCTGGCATGTAGTATCTTGTGATAAATCTTTTACTGTAAACTTTATGTTATCAATAATGCTCACACAAAAGATCTTCAGTAAGGACAGCCTATCTGAAAATCACATAGCATTCATCTCCTCCCTTGGGACCTTGTAGTTCAAGTTTCCAGAATTTACAGCACTCTGATTGTACAGTGAATTCCTGCTGTGCAGTCAATACCTGGGATCGAGCAGGGTACAGATCATTACACTGCACAGTTCTATGTCTGATTTGATTTGTCTTGACATTCATGAAGTATAAGAATATGAGTTAGACATAGAACCACATGACGTGATCATACCAGATTTTATGAGTCTACCTACATCTCATATATTTTGGCTGCAGGAGTTCAATAATTTTATTTAATAACTTATGTAAGTGTAGGTAGAACAATAATACATTACAAACACAAAGATGTGATGCACTTACGAAAAAAGCAATTTGTTCCCACAGATGTATTTTGATACATCTCACTGTATCTTCAGTGGGATGTTCCACAGCCCTGGTCCATTAGTTCCTCCTCAGTTTTCCCCATTTCTTACCAATGTCATTAGATGTGTCCAATTTCGTCATTCTTCTCTTCACATAAGGTCTCTTGGCCAGCCTTTCTATGTAATTTCTGGTTATATTGGTAAGTATCTTCTTTTTCTGTCCTTCCTTGCCCCTGAGAAGGGACTGATTCCTCTGCAATGCCAGTTTTAGAGTATCTTTCGATTTAACTTAATTTAAAAAATTATACTGTTGTCAATTTTGAGTTACTTTTGGCAGCTATCCCCCTGTGACTCATGCTAAGGAAGAAGCATCATGACCATGAAATATGCATGACTCTGTCATTAAATAAGAAACTTAAAATGCCACGTGGGGACTCGCGAAACATAAGAATGATGACGCTAGAAATGATGATCTGAGTTACCGGATGGGTCTCCTTATAGGGTCGAGTCCTTTACTGTTTCAAGAGATAGAAAAGGATAGATGATTTATCTTGTATTGTACATCCATGAGTAGGTAAACACAACACTCATTATTTGTTCCTTCCTTTTTTTCTCTTAAGCTCCTACAAAGTTCAGTTGCTGTTTATTTTCTATTTAACAGTTTTCCTTCTGGGATTTCATAAAACCTCATCTATTAAAATCATTGTGAGCTTTTAGACATAATAGCACATAACGGTTTTATAGAATCTCATATTTTTCTAATGTCCTTAGGAAAGTTGCATAAGGAAAGCAACTCTTATTATAATTTACCTAAAGGCTTTTATAAAGGCACTAAAGTCAAGCATACAAATGGACATAAACAATAACATACCTCTATGCACAAGCACATCATTAAGGTAGGAAATGCCTTTAATAGGAAGGCACCAATAGAGGAGTGGAATACCATGGAAAATTGCTGGAGTCAGGGCGTACTGAAAATTTCTTTCTTACTACTTTATTTTACAGGAAAAAAACATATTCCCTAAATGTTCCATTTTATGCTTACTTTACAAGGAGAAAAGAGAGACTTAAGGAATGGCAAGCCATTTATACCTTTTAGTTTGTGGTTGTCAATAAATTAGTGAACATGGAATTCCTTGTGATTTCACTTTTTTCTCCTATATGCAGCAATATTGCATAAACATCTTCTTTTGCAGAGACAAAAATTATTTTAATATTGCTATTTGATCAGTTTTGGGCAGCCTGCCACACAAAATGTATTTTTTTCTATTTTTTTTAATTTTTTATTTATTAAAGATTTCTGTCTCTTCCCCACCGCCTCCTCCCCTTCCCTCCACCTCCCCCAATCAAATCCCCCTTCCTTGTCCTCCCAAAGAGCAATCAGGGTTCCCTGCCCTGTGGGAAGTCCAAGGACCACCCACCTCTATCCAGGTCTAGTAAGGTGAGCATCCAACTGCCTAGGCTCACAAAATGTATTTTAATTTCTTCCCTTTAATTTGATGGGTGTTCAACTCAGAGTAGACATCAGGGTTTACTTCCTATGACCTTTCAAACATCAATCAATAATATATTTTGATTATTTGCCAATGTAACTACATCTTTGAAGCTATATTATATATTTGTCTCATTTTACATATGTTTTTGAACATAGATATTTTTGTGCCTATATATGTATATACGCACATTGCATTCCATGTATAAATACTGTGTTCTTACTGGAAAAATTGAACTTGAAGTGCCTGTGGGTCAAATATGTTCTGAGATTGGGTAGGGGTTGAACTTTAGGTGTGAGTGCTATGGAATATCACACTTAGAGACATGGTGGACTTGGGTATTAATAACTATACACTAAGCAACTAATGCGTGTTGATATTGATTGGGAATGTCTTATGACTGGAATGTGATTTGGAATTCCTAGTTCGTTGCATTATGGCAAGTCTATCCCACTGGCATCTCATTAGTTTCCTCACTTCACCTGGAGCGTGGATCCCTCTCCAACATTTTATATGCCTTCTGTTCTCACAGCATCACCAGAAGACTGTTAATTACCTCACCATCATAGTTTTGTGAATTATTTGGACTTGGCTAAGGCACATCTAGAGAGTTATTATAATATTCTTTCTAGGTTTCTTTTGACAACCATCCAGGAAAGGACTAGAATTTGAACTGAGTAAGGAAAGTTGCCTCACCACTGGAGATGGAAAAGCTCACAAGGACCTAAAAAGAACAAGTTAGAAGATGTCAGATCCTCTCATTTGCTGAAGCTGAGACACCTGTCTTTTTGCCTTTGTTCATCACTCCTAGTTTTCAGTCTTTCACCCATAAACTGGAACTCATGTCATTAGATTCCTAAATCGTAGGAATTTGGACTTAACTATACTACTGTCCTTCAAGTTCTGTAGTCTGAAGATTTCTAATAGTGGTTCTGCTCAGAGTCTAAGACCATTTTTAAGTGTACATTATGCACTTTCTATCAGTAATATGTATCTGAAAATATATTTGTGGGTAAGTCTAAATATACATCAAAATCTTTACTTTAGTTAGACCAAACTAAACAAATTATTTGAGTCTAACTGCTGCTTTATATACTGTATATAGGCTGCACCTGTGGTTAAATGAAATTTCTGCTATGCCTCCTTCTTGTGTTCTCCATTTAAACATCCATGGTACAAAACTTGTTATTGGTCTAAATGTGAAGCTTTCTTATTTTTCCCATGCCATTTAAAAATTCAAGTTGCTATACATCTTCATGTAAATAGGAAAGTTTCTACCATTTTGCAGCTCTTTAAATAGTAGTCAGAAAGCATCTCTTTCTGTTAATTAGAGGCATTAAAATTGGTAAAATTATATATTTCCTTACTTTGATTAGTAGTTACATTTGCTCCTAGTTCTTGAGTTCCTCACATCCTCTGTATATCTGAACCTGTTCTACTGATTATTTTTAGCTATTTTTTATTGAGCTCTACATTTTCTCTCTGCTCCCCTCCCTGCCTCTCCCCTCTCCCATTCAATCCTCCCTCAAGGTCCCCATGCTCCCAATTTACTCAGGAGCTCTTGCCTTTTTCTACTTTCTACTTCCCATGTAGATTAGATCTATGTAAGTCTATCTTAGTGTTCTAATTGTTGTCCAAGTTTTCTGGGATTGTGGTTTGTTGGTTTTCTTTGTTCTACTGATGTTTGTCTTAATTGCAATATGGTTTGGCCAGTAGCTTAAGCATATTTTTGGCTAATTCTTATATATATATTTTTAATACTTATATTTTAAAGTAACCCATTTCTATTAATTTGTGTATCACCACATAGCTGTGGCTTACCAGCAAGGTTCTGGCAGAGGTGTCTGTCTCTTGCGGGCAGCTACATGGCTTCTCCCTGACTTCACCTTCTTTCTCCCAGCATTCAGTTTAGTTTTCCCGTCCAGCTCTATTCTGCCCTATCACAGGCCAAAGCAGCTTCTTTATTCATTAACAAATAAAAGCAACACATACAGAAGAACTTCCCAGACCACTCAATGGTTTTGATCATAGCCATTCTGAGGTAAAATGGCATCTCATCTCACAGTCATTTTGATTTCTATTTCCCAGATGACTAAGGATGTTGAGCGATTACTTAAATGTTTTTTGGCCATTGGAGGTTTTTCTACTGAAAATTCTTTTTAGGTCTGTATCCCAATTTTTAATTGGCTTATTTGATATTTTGACGTCTAGTTTCTTGAGTTCTTTATATATTTTGGGAATCAGTCCTCTGTCATGAGTGGGGTTGGTGAAGGTCTTTTCCCATTCTATAGGTTGCTGTTTTGTCTTATTTACCATGTCATTTGCCTCACAAATGCTTATCTTTAATTCTTTTGTGCTATTTTTACATATTTCTTTCATGGCTTTATTTAACATAGTGAAATCCTTTTGTTCCCATAATGTCTGAAATAAATGCATTAATAAAAAAAATCCTCATTTTCATGTAAATTCACTTTACATAACCATTCTTTTGGGTGAGGGTTTGCAAAGTCCTCTAACAATAAAACTTTCTGTTTCCTCATTATTACTTATAAACAGCAGCTGTAGTCATTTGTTAGGCTGACATAATGGATTACCATACACCTGGTGCTATAAAGCATGGGAAACACTATTTTGTATATCTAGAGCAGCAGTTCTTAACCTTCTTAATGCTGTGATCCTTTAATAATTCAGGTTGTGGTGACCCCCTCAACCATAAAATTATTTTCATTGCCACTTTGTAACTATAATTTTGTTGTTGTTATGAATCATAATATAAATATTTGTGTTTTCTGACGGTCTTAGGTGACCCCTGTGAAAAGGTTATTTGACACCAAAGGATTCTCAGTCCTACAGGTTGAGCACCACTGTTTTAGAGGCTGAACATAAGTTATTTCTGAGGACTGTAGGGGAACGTCTATCAGGCCCCTCACAGATTTCAGATGACCATTGAGATAAATATTGCCTCATTTTACTTAATTGGTTATAATAATTTCACATTTCAATCAGTTATTTTCGAGTATCAATGTACATATTTTGGGGGCACATTTCAGCTTACAACCGATGTTATTCACAGATTGTTGAGAAGAGCATTCTTCAGATTCCAGCAGGAAAGAAAAGTTTACATCTTTGATGAATTCATCTTTTTGTTGTTTTTCATAAAAAATGCAGTACAAATAGTTTTGTCAAAAAGATCAAGAGTATTTGTGATTTCTTGTGAATATATTTGTGATTTGTATACTTTAAAACACAATGATTTGATCAAGAAGAAAAATCATACTTATTAAACATTTTGGTACATTATTGTCAAGAAGTCGATACTTTCGTGCTTTCTGTAACTATGGACAGAAAGCCCAGAGCCAGTATAAAGATCAACTGGGAGTTCAGAATGCTTAAACACAGCTGTATTATCAATGGAGAGATCTACAGATTGATCTCTTATGAGTTTATAGTTCAGAGGGATCTGATTCTCTGATCCCTAGAGAAAACCTTCATATTCCAGAGGCTTAAAGATCTTTGGAAAAGAAGAGCAGTTTCTCTTCTTTCAGTGAGCAAAGGGGCAGCATGTACACCAACTCCTCAACTCATGATTTCAGTTCAAGAGAGTCACTTCTGAATATCTGAAGGTTCTGTTTGGCCTTCAGTCTTTTCACTCCAGAAAATGGAAGGATGAATGCATGAGGCTTCAAGATTGTTGTTCTATGTAAGTAGTCAGTTTACCTTGATTCCCTGAACTTTAAACTGGTATTCAGGATGTTGTGAATAAATCTTTGTTCCCAAAATCTTATCAATGAAAGGCACAAAGTAGTATTTTACAAATGCATAATAAGCCTGTAAGTATTCACTAGGGGCCAAAAGCAGCAAGCCAGTCATTTGGGTTCCCTATCTTCAAAATGTTCAGTCTTAGGGGGATGCAAAGATCTTGCTTATGGGGAGAGAAACAGCAAAAAAGTAAGTGCAGGTAGAATGGAGTGCAATGATTTACATTATGAAAAGCGCAGTGTAAAGAAGTAGAGAGGAAGCAAGGTGGTGCAGTCTGTCTTAAGTGACATTTCAGTTCAAGATATCAAGGAGAAAGAAGGGTGGGTACATTGGGTACTAAAAAGTGCTTGTTATCTCTAAGAATCAGAAAGAAGGAAGTTGCCTGCCTCAGAGTTCTGCACAAAGTGGTATGCGTGTGGGGGGTGTGCCTTTGAAAGGTAGATGGTAACAGTTCGGCAGAAATATAAAAAAATTTCGATGGCTATAGTAATGGCCTTGATTTGCAACAGGAACTCTCGAAAAAAGGCTTTGAGAATGGATGTTATAAGATCTGGTGAATGTTTGGGAAAGTCCCTGGTGAATACTCCAGAGGGAATGGCCTACTCTTTAGGGAAACAAGGCTTTGGTGGAGCAATCAGAAAGTTATTGACATTATCCCAGTGGGGGATGATGCTGACTTGAACCAGGATGAGAGTATTGGAAACTCTTGGATCTAGAATTTTATTTTTCCATTAAAAGCCATTGGATAAATCAGAGAGGAGGTATGAAGATATGAAAAACTATGACCCTGGAGCTCACTGTGCCTGCTTAAGAAATGTAAGTGATAGACCACTGCTTTCTTTCTTAAGTGAACAGGTTACACTGCAAATTAAAGCTATAGTATTAAGCAGACCCCAAAAAAAAATCCACCACAATAAAACCCTCCCAAACAAAACAAGAAGGAAATGAGTTATCAATTTAAGACTGTAGCAAAAAATTTCAGCAATCCAAAAACTGTCTAAAATGAGTTATTTTCTTCTTATTTCAAAGATTTCTTCAAGAAATGCCTCTCTGCATCCCAGTCACTCCTTAAAAAATAAATCACATTAAAGAGATTTTTGATTCTACAAATCTCAAAAAATGTTTGACTTGCTTCTCCTTAAATGATAGTGTAATGTTCTGAATATACACTAGGGCAAAAATATAACCAAATGTTCATTACAATTTTGAATTTCAGAATATTATTATAAAATCTGCCATTCCAATGATAGTGTTTTATTATCCTAGCTTAATTATAAAAAAGAACCTCTCTTCCCACTTAAAGCAAAGTAAGAAATAGTAGACAAATCTCCTAGGTATAAAAATAAGACAAAATAAGGATAAAGCAGAACCTATAGGCCTGGAATTTACTTTGGTAGCGGGAGAAAAGGGTGTTTTTGTTGTTGTTGTTCTGTTTTGTTTTATTTTGTTTTCATTTTTTGAGACCAGGTTTCTCTGTAGCTTTGGAGCCTGTCCTGGAACTAGCTCTTGTAGACAAGGCTGGCCCTAAACTCAGAAGATCCTCCTGCCTCTGCCTCCTGAGTGCTGGGATTAAAGGTGTGCGCCACTACAAGGCATGCACCACTACCGCCCGGCTGGTATTTTAATACGTAGGTGGAACACAGCATGTTTTCTAAGATGCTCTTGTCCCAACACTGGAATAAGTGAATGTTGGTTTATTTAGGAAAAGAGACTTTGAAGATGTAATTAAATTACTGATCATAAGACTGGAAGACCCTTCTGATTTTCCTGCATTGCCTCAGTCGAATCACATGACTCTAAAAGCAGAATTCCTTATCTGCTGGAGACACAGACCTTTGGTATAGAATTCAGAGATAAGAAATACCACATATGAAACACATGAAACACACACAAAATGTAAGTGAGCTCTAGGGAAAAAAAGAGGGTCCTCCAATTCACTCTGTCAGCCAGTCAACCACAAAGAGAACCCGGACAAAACCTGAAGGATCTTGGAGGAGGACATATCCCTAAACTGAATCCTCCAGCAAGACAAACACGCTTGCTGTCACCTTGGTCTTGGCACTGTGAGACTCTAAACAGAGCTGCTGCTAAGGAATTATGCTGTGTCTGAATTTCTAACTATTAATTGCTATTAATTTAAACTGTGAAACTGTGGGCAATTTGTTATAGTAGCGAGATGGAATTAACTTAACTGATAAGCAGAGAAAGTAATAAAAAATCAATAAAAAGAAAAATCATGAAGAATAAGAATTTTTTCCTAAATATTTTTTATATATAGTTAATATCAGCAATGCACATTATTGACTAAGTGGGATACTTTATAAGGGAGGAAGCTTGAAATGAAACAATGAAAAGGATGTTTGTGGAAGAAGATGCTGCTATACTTCAAGATAGATTTAGTTTCTGTTTTGAGTAATTTTTCACTTAGAAGATTTAATCACTTTGTGTTGGTATCAAATAAATTAAACTGAATTCCCATTAAACTAAAAGAGTTATTCATTAATAAGAAGCCACAGAAACCTTATAATTTGTTTTATTTAATTTTAAAGTTTATGTGATATTCACTTGAATATGTAGAAGAGACTTCTGTAATATTTAAACATTAATTTTATATTCCCTAGGCAAGTTGCTTAGTATCTTTGAGAGACATATTTCTCACCTTGAGCTGGAATATTAGTAGGACCTACGTCCAAAGTTTATGATGGGTGTAAAATAAGTAGAAGAGGTAGAATTATGTGCTCAGAGGATCATCATTTCATGATATATTACATATTTGGTTTGTATGGAGGAGGATTATATTAGACATCAAACAATAGGTACAGAGGAATGTGTCCAAATTCTACCTGGCTTGACAGCACTCACATATTTGGTTGTATGTTCCTATCTGTCTTCCTTATCTTGCTTAGTGACGTTGCTGGTGCCTTGAAGTCCATAAAAAAAGCTGAAACATTTCAATAAAATCAACAGAGTTCCATAAATAATATCATGACATGCCCATTGCATTACAGGAAAAAATTCTACACAGAGATAAATTGTCTTTCAGGCTGAGGTAAAATCTTTATATTTTCCTTGACTTGATGTTAATAGCAGTTTCTGGCATATACAAGAAATGCAATAAACGCTCAATAAACAAATGATGCTGGACCTCTTTGAAAGCAACTCACTGCTATCCAGAACATCTAACAACTCTTTCTCCTATTCCACACTTTCCCATTTCTGCTTCCTGACTCTATGTGACTCTAGGTATTGTTTATTGGCTCATCATTGTTTCTCTCTTAATTATCCATAAATTATTGGCTTAATTTGTATGAAATTGTTCAGGCTTTCCTTGCACTCTTTAAAGCATTGTCTTTAACCTAGAAATACTGAATATTCTTTGTTCATCTTTTATTCCTTCGTTCTCTCCATATTTCCTCAGGTAGTTCATATTTACTTAGATTTCAACTCTCTACTCTGAAAGCTATCAGATCGGTTTGCCTTGTAAAGACCTTCCCACTATTAGTGAAAACAAGATTTCGCTAATTCCTTCTCTTGTTCTGTAAGTGAATTTACCAGAAGGGAAACTGAAGCTAAGAAAGATGTCATCAGCATCACTGTCTAGTTGAAGCAAAGAGGCAGCAGGCATGTCTCCTAATACATGATTCAAAGGCCAAGAGCAAGTTAGCTAGTTCATTATAAATCTAAGTATGTGTATTTAGTGCTAAACACACTGTCTTCTGACAGAAGGATAAGGAACCCTTGACTAAACACACCAGACAACTACCATTCCTGGCTCCTCTTCAGAAGTTTTGTTTGAGTGTTAAGGGGAGAGCTGAATTGCCAGATTTATGCTGCTGCTGCTTGTTTTACTGTGATCACAGTAAGATAATATGTGTCCTGAATTACTGCAAATAGTATCCTTCATCTGTACAAGTATTAAACCTCTGCACAAGCCATCCAGTTTAAATTGCAGTTAAGTGTTCACTAAGGTGGACTTTGAAGCTAGCTGAGGTCAATGCAACAGTACCAACAGATGTCATGGGTTGGGCATACATTTTCTTGTTACTCTCTCTCTTCTCTCTCTCTCTCTCTCTCTCTCTCTTTCTTTTTTAAAAAAAACCCTTTTATGAGAGAATTGAGCAAAGTTATTTTTTAAACTTAACACCGAGTTTCTCAAGCTGTAGAATCTAGGCCAATAGTCACGAAAATAATGTCACTAGATTCTTTTACATCAAATGGTTTATGGCATTCAAGAACTTGCCATTGCAATTAACTGACTGATGCTGTTCTTTACCTGTGCTTGGGATTTCTTTTGCAAGAAGAAAAAACAGAAAGTCATGGTGTCTCATTAAGATAGAGATAAAAAATTTCTACCCCCATATCACAATTTCCAGCTTTCTATATGGTTTGAAGCACCCAGGTTCTGGCCAAAGCACATGATAGACAGGTGGCCTCGGATTCTGCTGTTTACCCTCTTGGACCCACTCACAGTACAGTGGGCTGAGCCAACCAACTATGAATAGAACTAGGGCAGTAGCTTCAGTACTGGCCTTAAAATACTCAGCGCCTGTACTTTAACTTTTCCCATTGCTTTCTATAGGCCAGAATAAGGTGCATGCAGGCATCGAGAAAGACAGCACCCTCATTGACAGAGTGACAATATGTAGGCACTTGCATGCTTTTCACAGACTTATGGGGGTCACATCTAAGACCCTGACAATCTATGTTAAGCTGCCCATCTTCAGTAAGATAATTAAAAAGAGTCAAATTATCAGTGAAAAGCAGGGAATGGAGATCTATTCCATGGAGCAGTATTGGGAAGAGTGATGAAGAGATCATGAAACACATCCTCCCCCGTTGGTCATCTCTGGCATCCTGACATTAGGATAGGGTTTAAGTGGGAAGGGAGAGAGATGCATAAATAAGCAATCAGGCCAAGGTGTGGTCCCTTCCCCCCCATTTTCTCAGCTCCTGAAAGTTCATATAGTAAGTTGGAAATCTTTCTTCCAGAGACAAGTCTTTCCTCTGCATGCCTCCAGGACCCAGTCTTTTCTTCTCTCAGCAGAAGATCTCTAGGGAAATTTTAATTTCTTGGGGTTCATTATTTTAATAATCTTATAGCCAGAGAGGGATAATGAGTGTCTCTTTAGAATACATCCATTCCTGAAAGGCAGTCAGTTACATTTGGACTCCTAAGACTCCTGATGATAGAAAAATAAATCAATTTTCATTTTAATTAATTCACTCTTTTGCAGTATCTTCATTATGGAAACTTAATTGTCCCTTCTGCTGGCCTGCTGCTCAGTTGTTAGCTGAATGAAAACTCTAGTAAGAAGATAAGGTACAGTAGGGAATTAATGTGACATTGGACTGAAAACGTAAAACCAGGATTAAGTGTAACACAATGCCTGCTCTATGCACTATGGTACGGTTAGCGAGTGGGGAAGGGGCTGGAAATTGAAGCACACACATATCCACACATACAGAGAGAGGGGCGTAACACCAAGAATGCTCACTTTATTGTGTTCCAGGACAACTTATATAGGGTTTCCTTGACTAATGGCCACACCCTAACTCTCAGCTGCAAGCACACCAGAAACCACTCCCCTGCCATCAGAAACTCCTGAGGGTCTCATGTTCAGAGCAGCTGCAAAACAAGTTGTTTGCTCAGAGCAGCTGCAAGCATAGGAAAACAAGTTGTTTACTCCAGCATGCAGGGGTCTCAGGAAATTCAGGGTTTGGGAATCCAAAGTCCCCAACAATTAAGAAACAGGAGACTCACCAGTTAAGTTCTGCCAAATAATCAACCGAAGCTAATTAACTAGCTTACTTTACTCATCAGTACTATGTCTCCTCTTTATTTGTTTATGGTGTGCTCCTTTACAGTGATATGAACTATCCAAATACAACTAATTTAAATACTTTTTCAACAAAATACTATTTGTGGTGTATACAATAGGATTTAACATACAGTTTACATTAAATAAATTTTGGTAGGGTTATCATTTAAAATTTTCTGTTCCTCATGCCAGATATAAAAATTGACTACGTTGTTCTGTAAAACTTCTCGGCTATAGAGTTTTAGAACTATTAGTACTAAAGAAGACTAAAATTCTTCCAAGTTTTACTAACACAGGAAATGAGTTGCAAACTTTCTTTGACACTAAGTAAATAACTAACGAGTAACAGTCAAACAGCTAGCACTCGGGAGGCAGAGGCAGGCGGATCTCTGTGAGTTCGAGACCAGCCTGGTCTACAGAGCTAGTTCCAGGACGGGCTCCAAAGCTGCAGAGAAACCCTGTCTCGAAAAACCAAAAAAAAAAAAAAAAAAAAAAAAAAATCCCTGGGCTATAAGGCTGGTGAAGGGAGGGGCTGGAAAAAGGGAGGCATAGAGAGGAACTACAAAAGCATTTTTTTTTTTTTTTGCTGTGACTTGAAATCAAGGACAGCACACTGGCAACACCCACTGAAGACATATAAAAAGTGCTTTGTAAATACAAAGTAAGACTATAGCTCTTTTTCGAATGCTATCGTTAGTAATGAGGAAAATTAGAGATCTTTAGCCAGCCTGGTTCAAGAAGACAGACTTCTTAGGGAAAGATATTGAGAAAAGCATTTCAGAGAAAGAGACCAACATGAATCTGTCCTACTCAAAGGAAAACAAGGAGGTAGTTTGGCAAGATCACAGGTTGAAGAGAGTACTGCGGTGGCCGGGTCCTTAACCCTGATGTTATTTACCACAGTTCTGTGTCAGGGTGTTTGCCCACTGTTCTCTGGCTTTACACTGGCGTTTTCATTCACCCAGCAACTGAGCAGCTGCCTGCACAAGAAAAGCAAAAATGCTGGGATCCATGACAAAGATAACAGCAATACAGATGGAGATGAAGGGCAGGCTTTCGTAGCAAAAGTGTCTGATTTAGTCTTGTGCAAAAGCTTTTCCTTCTCACCTCCTCCTTCTCCCCAAACTAATAGCCACAATAACACTTAGAAAAACTACAGCCTGGCTTTGGAAGTGGGAAAGGCAGTGCAGAAGGAGTAACACTCAGGCTTTTGGCATAGTGAGAATGACATAGGGATACAGGCTTTTGGTCACTAAACAGCAAATGATCACACATTCACAGATTGTTAGAAATAGATTCTTCTTGGAAGCAGTCTATAGGACATTTGTCTTACTATACACAGTCGTCACAGCGTACCTAACTTACCAAAACAGACGTTAGATGAAATTTGCTTTGGTGCTGGTATTTAACAAGTACACAGACAAGGCATATATGTGAGGATAGCCACTTATTCATATCTAAAGTACACTGTATATAGTAATATAGTGGTTCTTTTCCAATATGATCTTATAGAAGCTGCTTTTCAAGGTCCCATAATATTATAGCATCCTCAATTTTAATGATTGTGCCTGCCTAACACTTCTATTAATTTATATATCTGAAATCTTGTATTGAAAAGGTGATCTGTTCAGCAACACATTCATGTCCATTAAAAGTATCCTCAGCTAAAGTCTTTATATAAATTAAAGATAGTTCATCTATCTTAACCCTTGGAGTAAGGAAAGAAAAAGGCTTACTTAAATGCTTTTCTTTTGTGTGCCTACAATTTTCCCCAACCTACTTAGGTTTTGCTTAAGGGATGGAAAATTAATAAAGCTCCTGTGCATAGGAAACCAGAAACCAAGAGCAAAATCAAGACGTTTCTAAAATAGGAGTGAGGAATACAAGTAAGGACTGATACTTCTTTGACTAATATTGTATATAATTTTAGTTTTTCCTTCTCTAGACACTTGGAAAATATTGGAAGAGAATTTAACTATCTGTAGCTTAAATATTTAAATCTAATAAAGTCTTTTTTTTTGTTTGTTTGTTTGTTTTTGGAGACAGGGTTTCTCTGTAGCTTTGGAGCCTGTCCTGGAACTAGCTTTTGTAGAGCAGGCTGGCCTCATTGTCTGTTTTATGAAATGTGCTACTGTACTGATTATTTGAGGCTTATTGTCTTAGTTAGGGTTTCTATTGCTGTGAAGAGACAGCATGCCCACGGCAACTCTTCTAAAGGAAAGCCATTTAGTTGGATGGCTTACATTTTCAGAGGTTTTGTCCATTATCATCATGGTGTGACATGGTGGTGTGCAGGCAGGCAGACATGATGCTAGAGAAGTTGCTGAGTGTCCTGCATCTTGGCTTGCAGGCAGCAGGAACTGAAATATTGGGCACGGCTTAAGGATTTCTAAGACCTCAAAGCCTGCGTCCATATTGGTTCACAAGGCTTACTCCAACAAAACCACACTTCCCACTCACTAGTGACACTCCCTTTGCAGGTCATTTTCTTGGAAACTACCATACTTAGAAAGTTAAGTTCATGGCCTTTTAAAGCAGTTAATTATATTCACTCAGCTATCTCTTTATTGAAGATAAGGGCCAGTTGCTTTCACTGGTGAGATGATTCAGTGGGTGAAAGCTCTTGTTGTTGAGCCTGTTTACCTGAGTGTGAGTCCCAGAATTCACACGGTAGATAGAGAGAAACAACTTCTATAAATTGACTTCTCCATGTATTCTCTAGAGAATACATATGCATGTAGAAACATGCACACACAAAATAAATTTAAAAATGTAATTTAAAGATTAGAAAGAACTAGTGTATTAGTAACATGGTATATTCTACTGATAGAAAATTTGGAATTAAAATTCTTTTTATCAAAAACAAAAATCACTTAATAATAATTTAAAAAAATCTATTAGTAAAATTTATAGAGAAAAAATAGAGAAAAAATTTACAGAAATTTAAGCTTTTACATTTACAGAATTTGATAGTTTGAGCATGCAGAACTCTAAGCAGGATAGCAGTTGATTTTATGTATAATTAGTTCCAAAATATAATTGGTATTTCATCAGACTACACAGTTGTTACAATATCATGTTTTCTTTTCATAGATCCCTTATCAAATACCATTCAGACTTCACATAAATAGCACAGTGTTCATGGTCTCAGCAAACTTCCTGCAGAATCTGAGGTTCCCTTCACTTCAGTGTTCACTACGCCTCCTGATAACTACCTGCAGGTCTGTGTACAGCATTTTGAGCATACAATGTAATTTAATTTGCAGTTTCCTCTCAACTGTTGCACACACGGTATCTTGCGTACTTCCTGCAGGATGCACTTTGTGTAGCACAATATGGTGTTTACTCAATGAAACATTTTTCAGTACTTAACAACACTAGGGAGGACTTTATCAGTAGTGGGTGAAGATTCAGAATGATTATCTGCTTCATGCTCAACATACTTTGAAAAAGACTAAAACTGAATTTGCTTTCATAGGGGCTATGCATTCCCTCCAACCCAAATGTAATTAGGTTTCTTGTGAGTGGCTCCAAATCATCCACTTCTGATAATCATATGGTTGTTTGGGGAGCATGAAAGTAAGACATTGCCTCTCTATTACAGTTCACCTTGTCAGGTTTGTGTCTTCGAAGATTCCTGAATTTATGTAGAAGGAAGTGTATCCGAAGGGTCAAGAGGCACTTACACTATTTTCCTAATTGTAGCCATTTTAAGCTAAAGGTAAGAAAAATAACTGAAGGTCACTTGAGAATAATTCTGCCTGGGTTATAAATTGGAGAGAAATGGCAAATGGTTTGGAAGCACTTTTAAAAGAAAAATCTCTAATAATGCTCCTTGTAGTCTCACTAAATTGTAAAGATCATCTGCTGTGCTAATAATAGTGGTAAATACAGTGTGTGGGTGGTTAATGTTAGATCACTCAAATACCCTTTAGAAAGCATCAGAAAAGAAAAGCCTACAAGACTTGGATGAAAAGGAACGCTGTGAAATTGTTGTTAGGCTAATGGTGATGCTGGTTTGAATCTATGCTCTTGGAAACTAAATGACTATCATAGAAGCAATTACGCTTTGTGCCATCATGGTGCTCGTTCTTCTTCCTGAAATAACTGAGGCCATTGCACCACTGGGCTTGGGATGATAGCCCAGTTTCACACACAGCCTCTATTGCTTTGGGCATACTGGAAAACCTCAAATATATTTGAGTCACAGAACTAAAAGTGCATGCTAGTTCATCAAGGAGTCTATGAAAAAGCAAGCTTATTTAACTATATATGAATGTATGTGCACTTTAAAATGCCATACAGGTACCAGGTATATCAAAAAGGCATAAAAAGCACTAAATATTGTAAATTTAAATCACCTTTATCGTGTGATATGAATGAGCATAACCCAGAGATCTTTCATTATGTTAACCAGGGGATTGATTTGCACTGGATTCACCTGACTGATCAAAAGAAATACCAATGTTTAGACTCCCCTGAGATCCACTCAATCGTATTATTCAGGGCAATGAGTACTATGATCGCTAGTGGGGCACATTACTAAATATCCCAACACCAAGGTTATATCTCAGCTACATTATGGCAATTAAATCAGAATTGGCAGCAGATGAATTCTGTGTAATTAATATATGTAAATATGTCTTATTTAATCTAAATATTTATGCATATGTGTACACAGAATCGCAATATGATACTAGAGATCACTAAGTAGCTATTGTTCATTTTTAAGCTTGACAGATTGTTTTAATACAGAGGCAAGCTTGAAAATCAAATGGAGGAATAGGTTCCAGCCTCTTTAAAATGCTCTCCATGGTATTCTAACTGAACTCACACTGGTGAGTCACTGGAGCAGTTATGGTGACCACCCTAATTGACCAAAGTCAGTCTTTTGTTAACTGGACAGCCCTAAGCAGGACCAGTAACTCAATTTCAGGTTTGGGTCAGTGTTCTCTTCTCTTTGTTGTCTTCTCTCGGTTTATACTTTTTACCTTTACTCTAAATTCTTTGCACTTGTTTCAGTATTTTACCACAGATCATCAATAGGCTTCTGATTCCTCCAACCAAAAACACGGCAAAATAAAACTCAGTCTCCCGAGGTAGCACTGAATGGCTGTGAAGACCGGTAAGAACACAAGAGGAAGTGTGGCTTCTCGGCCTTCCTCTTTTGTTTTGTTTTTTTTGTTTTTTTTCGAGACAGGGTTTCTCCGTAGCTTTTGGTTCCTATCCTGGAACTAGCTCTTGTAGACCAGGCTGGCCTCGAACTCACAGAGATCCGCCTGCCTCTGCTTCCCGAGTGCTAGGAATAAAGGCGTGCGCCACCACCGCTCGGCTTCGGCCTTCCTCTTTGATGAAGCTTAGTGTCTCTAGTTGGTCAGGTAGTCCTGATATAATCTGCTTAGATCAGTGTGGGAAACCTTCTAATGAGTGTGTGAAGAGACAGATTATCAGGATTTCTGTGTGGACACGATAAACCACACTGTAATGCCAGCCCTGAGCAGGCTGAGACAGAATGTCACGATTTTGAGGCAATCAGAGATACATGATGAGACTAGCTTGAGCTACATAACAAAATGCTGTATCAAAAGACTTAGCATAACACATAACTAAGAAGGAGATAAACTTTCTCTGCTGGTATGGTCTTTTGAATTGAGATGCCTTATTTCAGTTAAACCCCTTGTTTCCCTTTGTGTCTTCATAAACACTGAATTTGTGGTGAGACATATAGCAAAAACATTTTGGTAACATACCAAGGCACTGAAGGATGAGTCTTTTCTTTGTACAGATGCCAAGTGGAGCTGTTGTACTAAACAACTGTTAAGAGTCATATTAACTAAAACCTTTCATATTTTTTGTTTAAAAAAATCTTATTTCTTAGAAATATCATAAATATATTTCATACTTTCTGGTCACATTTTTCCTCCATCCCTCCTCTTGTCCCTCTTCTACTCCAATCAACTATTCCTCCCACACCAATTATCCATCCTATTTTCCCATCTTTTTAATCTCTCTTTGTTTTTGCTTTGTGAGCCATCGTATTTAACCAGTGCCAGTGGTGTGGGAATGGGTAAGAATCTGTCTCCTGGAGCATAAGTAACTTCTCATTGTCTCTATCACTGAAGACTGTTGACTTTTGTACACCCGTAGCACTAGACTGCCCTTACTCTCTCATGTTGGGAGGACATTAGATCCTCCCCTCTCTATGACTGAATGCTAATAGTCCTGTTCAGGTTCTAATCAAGTAACTTTCAGGTATTTTGAGTTCATAAATGCTATGGAAATTTCATGCCTCTAATACAGTATTTCTTGACTCTACCACCCATTATCTTTCTCCTATATTCCTCTTCTCCCTCTTTTGTGATACTCCCTGAGACTTAGAGAGTGTAATATGAATGGGCTCTTTTATATTAATACCTGTTCTTAGCATCTTAACCAGTTATGCATCTCTGCATTAATTGCTGTTCCCTACTCCTTTTTAGGCTGAAGAAATTGATAACATTAGAATATAAACACAATTGATAAAGATGTAGTGTGATGACATGTCTATCTAGCAAAACAATAGTAGTAGGTTCACTCTTACAACCTTTCAGCTATGGGCCTTTGACAACTACACAGAACAGGCATGAACTCCCTCATACAGCCAAAGCCTTAGAGTCAACCAAAAATGTGTTGATTAAACCGGTCAAAGTCATGAGCAAACTGGCAATGTCTATGAAAAGACACAGCTATTGTTTTAAACAAATATACACAAATTTTATTTAAACTTGTTAATGTTCCTAAAGATAACATTCCTGTTCCTTTTTCTTTTTATTTGTTTTTAAGTTAGTTATTAAACATTTACATTTATTGGTTTTTGCAGGGGGGGCGAGTGTTTTTTTTAAGGAAGGGTGTTACTATGTATCCATGACTGAGCTGGGACTAACTATATGAACCAGGCTGGTCTCTAACTCACAAAGATCCTCCTGTTTCTGCCTTCTAAGTGCTGAGTTAAAGGTGCCTGTTAACACTAACCCCTTATTGTGTTTTGTCAAAATTAAAAATGAAGAAACAAGACTTTACCACAGAGGGAGGCTGGGCTAGCTAGAGTCAATGGAAATTTAATGAAATGCAGAGGATTTAAGAGCAGCTCTGTTCGACAGCAACAAGCCATATGTTTAAGTCTTTCCAGGTGCGTCTTGGTAAACAGCAACAGTGTACTTAAACAATAGATTTGATTGTTTTTAAAGTTAAACATCTTAATTAGAATAATTTAAATATTTATGACAGCACATTAAATATTTGAATATGTTATGGAATGTACCTTTACTTGTAAAATAAGATACACATATAAATTTATGTTCTAAAATCAAGTAAAGTTGTTTCTAATGCTATGCTAGTATCTAATTATACAAATAATTTTGAAAATTAGTGAATAATTTAAAAAGTGGTAGATTCTAAATATGTTTTTATCATGCTTTATTAATTAACACAATCTATTGCAAACATCAAGCTATCTCTCTGTTGTCTGTGTTGTGAAAGGCTCTGTGGTTTCAAGAATACTCTTTAATACCTTTTTTAATGTTGCATTTGTAGCTTACCTCTTCCTGTTATTATACAAAATTTATTTGTCGTTCTGGAATGAAATACTCGTCTTGTCTGTCAGAATGATTCTAGATTACAAAATTTACTGTTATTTTTGGACAAACACACACACACACACACACACACACCATCATCCAAACAAAATATGTTTTTCTTTTTTTAATAGTTGAATTTTTGACTTAATAGGAATCTTATCAAAATAGGAGTCAGACTATCTAGATTTCAGGCTATACCTGGGATGGAAACATGATCAACAAATTTTATTTTTTTCTACTATAAAATAAGTAGTTTTCTTAAATGAAATCCAAAGGCCCTTTAAACTTTAAAAGCAGAAGTCCTCTCATCTACAGTTTCTTTTGGGCTATTGCAGCTCTTGTTTCAAAGGGGTTTATTTTTTCCTTTTTTTTATTTTCTTTCTTTTTTTTTTATTTTTTATTGAAAAAAAATTTCCGCCTCCTCCCAGCCTCCCATTTCCCTCCCCCTCTACCCACTCCTCTCCCCCTCCCCCCACTCCTCTCCCCCTCCCTCTCCTGTCCAAAGAGCAGTCAGGGTTCCCTGCCCTGTGGAAAGTCCAAGGTCCTCCCCCCTCCATCCAGGTCTAGGAAGGTGAACATCCAAACTGGCTAGGCTCCCACAAAGCCAGAACATGAAGTAGGATCAAAACCCAGTGCCATTGTCCTTGGCTTCTCATCAGCCCTCATTGTCCGCCATGTCCAGAGTGTCCAGTTTTATCCCATGCTTTTTCAGTTACAGTCCAGCTGGCCTTGGTTAGCTCCCAATAGATCAACCCTCATGGTCCTGACTTCCTTGCTCATGTTCTCCCTTCTTCTGCTCCTCATTGGGACCTTGGGGGCTCAGTCCAGTGCTCCAGTGTGAGTCTCTATCTCTATCTCCATCCATCGCCAGATGAAGTTTCTATGGTGATATGCAAGATATTCATCAGTATGGCTATAGGATAGGGTCATTTCTGGTTCCCTATCCTCAGCTGCCCAAGGAACTAACTGGGGACATTGCAGTACTACTCAGTGATAAAAAACAATGACGTCTTGAATTTTGCATGCAAATGGATGGAAATAGAAAACATTATCCTGAGTGAGGTAACCCAGACCCAAAAAAATGAACATGGGATGTACTCACTCATAATTGATTTCTAGCCATAAATAAAGGACATTGAGTCTATAATTTGTGATCTTAAAGAAGCTAAATAAGAAGGTGAACCCAAAGAAAAACATATAGTTATCCTCCTGGATTTGGGAAGCAGACAAGACTGCCGGGAAAAAAATTGGGATCTTGATGGTGGGGTGGGATGGGAGTAAGGGGAGATGGGGAGAGAAAAGTGAGAAGGGGAGGATGGGGGGAACTTGGAGAAATGGGATGGTTGGGATAAAGGGGGGTGGATATGGGAGCAGGGAAGTATATATCTTAGTTAAGGGAGCCATCTTAGGGTTGTCGAGAGACTTGGACCTAGAGGAGCTCCCAGGTGCCCAGGGTAATTTTTCCTTTTTAAGTCAGGGAAACATTAGTAAGATTAGTCATGCTTATTTGGTTATATGCTGATGCCATAGCCACCTATAATGTTATTAACATCAGGATCTGTTTGCAGAGCCTCTGTGCATGGGAATAATATTGCTTTAGAATAGAATGTAATTTTTGTAGAAAACGTGTCATAGCTTGTATCATTTTGGTAATCAGAGTCTTTATACCTCTCCGTTCTTTTCATTTCCTCCAAATACATTTGATGAGATTTTCAGTTCACAGCTCAATAAGCAAGCACATATGAGTAGTTCACCTTGTTAAGAGAACTTGGCAAGAAGGGACATTATTGAGGCTTTTCTTCATCCAATATTGTTTTGAATCCATCAAATTTCTCATTATAATTTTGTGCAATAAATAATCTCTACTGTGCAGTAGATATTTAAAATGTTTTTGAGCTGAGTTGATCTCAGTAGAAATTCCAAGAAATAAGATACCTCAAGTAAGACTTAATTTTTTCATCTTATTTTTTTTATCATCACAAGTCAAAGTCCTCTGTAACATAATTGTTATTTTTAGTTTCTTATGTTTTGAATAGAACTCATTCACCCCACTTTCTGTCCTCCCGTCCACTGTAAATTACACCTGCATGACCCATCTATTGTCCTGTGCATGGCAGGGCTCCTGAGTGGTACTCTGTCTTACAAATAACTATAGGAAATCACCCTGTTCTTATTTTTCCAGCATCTCTCTTACGTCAAGTTTTCATTTGATCACTTGATCTTTTGAATCATAGATAACTATGACAGCTAAATAACTAAAGTAGCAAAATATGTTAAATTTTGTTGGTGGCTGTATATGCTTGTCATTCCTGATTAAAATGCTCTGACTTTTTTCCTGACTTTTGGGACCCTACTCCTCATATTAGGTCATCTTATGCAACCTTGATACATGGAGAGGTGCTTAGTCTTTAGAAGACATCAAACAAACAAAAAACCAAAACTTTTATGTATTAGGGCTGGAGATATTGATTAGCAGTTAAAATCACTTGTTGTTCTTGCAGGAACCTAGATTCTGTTCCTAGCACCCACATGTGGCTCACAAATAACTCCAGTTCCAGTCATTGTGATACTATCTTCTGACCTCTGCAGGCACCAGGTATACATGAAATACACACATAACTGTAGGCAGAACACCCAGACACATATATTTAAAAATGATCTCCAAGACAAAAAGTGGTCTATACCTACATGTAATCCAAGCTGTGGCTGGAGGACCCAGAGGACGGAGAGTGTGGTTTATAGGAGGATCTCTGGGTTTTCGTGACCAGTGTAGTCAACTGATGAGATCAAGGTTCAGTAGGAGACCCGATATCAATATATAAGGTGGTGAATAATTGGCTAAGACACCCAACATTGACCTCTGCCTTCTATGCATATGTGTATATACATACGAGTATGCACATAGACTCATAAAAAAATTTATGCATCTGTTGCCTAGTCCCTCCCCACTTCCAAAGACAGAATTTCACAGCTTAGTCCAGAATGTCCTCAAGCTCATGATCCTTCTGTTTCAACTCCCCATATGCCAGATTAGAAGTTTGTGCCAACACCTTTGGTGACCTGCTTGACTTTCACCAATTGGTTGAATTTTTGTATGTTTGTTTATTTGATTTTTCATAGTACTAGACCCTAATTGTGTTCTTTGTTATTTACATTGTTTTCTCAATGACTCTGTGGAACATCTCTATTTTCATTTAAAACTAGTTATTACGGTAGCAAAAGTTTAAATAATATACTACTTCGCATATCTTGAAGTATTAGTATTGCTTTGTGTTCTCATAGATTATAATAATGTGTTATGATCCAAATATATACAGCTAGCACTAAAACACTCATGTTTTATTCATCACTGAAATATCTTGCCTATTATATGTAATTTTTATAACTTCTTATGAAACTAAATATTTATAATGGATACAATGGATTTCTATTCTAATCACTTTTAAAAGAAGTGTTCCTACTGAGATTATTTTCTATTCTTTACCCTAATAAACTTTGTTTATAATAAAATATTTATCCATCGACCCATTTAAGTAAGAAACACACACTGATTGCATACTAAGTGCTATCCAGTCCAGTGAAGACATTTTGGGTGTGGTTAGGAGGTTAAGTTCATCTACTAATGATAGCCTTCAAGTGGCCATTTGCTGAGCTCAGCATGGGGTTACTGCCATGCCTGGAGCTGTCGCTTGTGGAAAACAAGACTGAGAACCATCTTCACGTAGAAGTGAATTAGGTTATGATAAATGTTGTGGACTGAAGGAATTTAGATTTGGGTCACCAGAGATCACAGATTTCTTTTGCCTGTGTATTGCGTGTTTAATTAACTTTTTTTTTTTTGCCTCATTTATCTCTTGTCAGGAAGTTGTACATGATTTAAATTCTTTGTATTTAAAACCCACAGTTGGTTTTAGCCTACAGAATTTCTGCCTTTTATAATCCAAGTAGTCATCTTTCTTCCTTCACAGATATGGCTTATATAATTTAATCTTTCATTGCATTGAAATAAAACAGAACTGCTGAATATTTATTTGAAAATATATGAGTGGATGTGTAGGAATACACATGTTTATAATCAGTCATGCTCACCTCTAAAACAATTATGTTGTGTGATCCCAAATGTATGGGCACAAGTTATACTGTCTGGCCTGACGCCTATTTGGTTTATTTTGTGACTGTGAAACAATTTATTTTCCACCTCAGAATGTGTTTCTGAACTAAGAATTATTGCAGACATGTAGTTATGTTTAAGTCCATTTTACTATATTAACTAATTTGACTTCTACTGATTTATCCTGAAGCTAGGGAATACATTAAACAAAATTCTCCACTCATTTTCTCAACTTAGTGAAACCTTCTGTGGGAATTCAATCAGTTCATCCAAGTTCATGCAGCTGCAAAAATCTGACTAGAGCTCAGGTCTTTTAATTCAGAATACATTGGGAGCTGCTGAGTTCTAGTGGTATAAATGAGTATTTTGCAATTTTAGGAATAGTAGCTATCTTTTAGGCATCTCTTTTAATTGATATAAAATAAGAAGGCTAAAATTATTATCATCTTCTGGATCTCTCATAATCCAACTAGATTTTTGTGAGGCTTATCTCTTTTTTATTGATTTTTATTGAGCTCTACATTTTTCTTTGCTCCCCTCGCTGCCTCTCCCTTCACCCCTCCAATTCTCCTCCAATATCCCCATGTTCCCAATTTTCTCAGAAGATCTTGTCTTTTTCTACTTCCCATGTATATAAGTCTCTCTTAGTGTCCTCATTGTTGTCTAAGTTTTCTGTGGTTGTGGTATTAGGCTGGCTTTCTTTGCTTTATTTTAAAAACCACCTATGAGTGAGTACATGTGATAATTGGCTTTCAGTATCTGGGTTACCTCACTCAAAATATCTTTTTTCCTAGCTCTATCCATTTTCCTGCAAAATTCAAGATGCCATTATCTTTTCTGCTGTGTAGTACTCCATTGTGTAAATGTACCACATTTTCCTTATCTATTCCTCGGTCAAGGGGGCATTTAGGCTGTTTCCAGGTTCTGACTATGACAAACAATGCTGCTATGAACATAGTTAAGAACATGTTCTTGTGGCACGATTGAGCATCCTTTGGATATATACGCAAAGGTGGTATTATTGGGTCTTGAGGAAGGTTATTTCCTAATTTTCTGAGAAATCCACACACTGACCTCCAAAGAGGCTGTACCAGCTTGCATTCCCACCAGCAATGCAGGAGTGTTCCCTTTTCCTCACAACTTCTCCAGCATAAGTTGTCATCAGTGTTTTTGATCTTGGCCATTCTTACAGGTGTAAGATAGAATCTCAGAGTTGTTTTGATCTGAATTTTTCTGATGACTAAGGATGTTGAACATTTCCTAAAGTGCCTCATCCCAGAAATACAGGGATGGTTCACCATACAAAAATCTGTCAATGTGATCCAACATATAAACAAACTGAAAAATAAAAACCACATGATCATCTCATTAGATGCCGAAAAGGCTTTCGACAAAATACAACATCCCTTCGTGATAAAGGTCTTGGAGAGAGCAGAGATACAAGGAACATACCTAAGCATAATAAAGGCAATATACAGCAAGCCAACAGCCAACATCAAACTAAAGAGAGAAACTCCCAGTGATTCCACTGAAATCAGAAACAAGACAAGGTTGTCTACTCTCTCCATATCTATTCAGTATAGTTCTTGAGGTCCTAGCTAGAGCAATAAGACATCAAAAGGAGATCAAGGAGATACAAATTGGAAAAGAAGAAGTCAAACTGTCACTGTTTGCTGATGATATGATAGTTTACATAAGCGATCCCCAAAATTCTACCAAGGAACTTCTACAACTCTTAAACACTTCCAGTAATATAGCAGGGTACAAGATTAACTCAAATAAATCAGTAGCCCTCCCGTACACAGATGATAAAAGGGATGGGGAAGAAATCAGAGAAACCAACTAGAATTTATGAGAATAATTTTCCTCACTTGAGTATGCTGTGCACTAAGCATGAGTTGACAGTGTCTCCATGGGTAGTCCAGACGCTCCATTTTGCTTGTCCTATCTTCATTTTCTTCATTTGTTGACGTGGCATTCCCCTCTGTATGCTGTGAATACCGTTGGTTAATGAACAAACTGTCTTAGACCTGCACAGGGAAGAATATAGGTAGGTGGGGAAAACTAAACTGATTGCTGGGAGAAAGAAGGCGGAGTCAGAAGAAGCCTTGTAGCCCTGCCAGAGACAGATGCCAGAACTTTACCCAGTAAGCCGCAGCCTCAAGGCAATACACAGATTAATGGAGATGGGTTAATTTAAGACATGAGTTAGCCAGAAATATGTTTAAGCTATTGGCCAAACAGTATTGCCGATACTATGGTTTCTGTGTGATTATTTCAAGGCTGAGCATCCAGGAATAAACAAGTGGCCTCCTACAACAATTTATTGTGGCACCCAGAACCCTAAATAATCCCTGAGTAACACAAACATTCGGAGTATTTTTACTTTCTTGTCTCTTATGTTCCTGTACCTAACGAAGAACTTTGCAGTGTATTCATTGAGCAACATAGAAAACAAGGTACAGGAAAAACAAGGAATTCTTCACAGAGATCTTTAACAGCATTTTGCAAGGGAAGAAGTTACTTTATTGACTGCAACTTACCGTGCATAGGCCATAGTAAGTCTTCTCGGCTGGGAAATTCACTGTGCTGTATGGAAGTGGGGTATAGGGAAGGACCTCCTGAAGAATACAGGAAATGTCTGCCTACTGACTTCCAGAACTTTATACCTGTGTGTCAGTGTGTGAGTGTGTATTTAAACGTGTGTGTGTGTTTTTGTGTGTATATATATATACATATATGTATATATAATAAATTTCATTGTTATAGTTCCTACTAAGTTTATACGTTATTCAAATTGTGTATCCATTTTAATATAAGTTTTCATAATTTATCTGATTTCTTCAGTCCCAAGACTAGCCAGGTTAAACAGACCATTTTATGTGACAAATTATTTTAAATATCACCATGAAACACCCAGTTACATGAACTGAGACAGGGCTTTTAAAAATGTCAGCAAGAAAAGTGACTTTTATGCTTTATTGTTATTTAAAAATGGTACTAATTTTGACAAACTTTCTTCACATAAAAGCATTTTAACACCCACACACTGAGACAATGGGGATGTTCTATCGGGAACTCACCAAGGCCAGCTGGCCTGGGTCTGAAAAAAGCCTGGGATAAAACCGGTCTCTCTGAACATAGCGGACAATGAGGACTACTGAGAACTCAAGAACAGTGGCAATGGGTTTTTGATCCACCTGCACGTATTGGCTTTGTGGGAGCCTAGGCAGTTTGGACGCTCACCTTACTAGACCTGGATGGAGGTGGGTGGTCCTTGGACTTCCCACAGGGCAGGGAACCCTGATTGCTCTTTGGGCTGACAAGGGAGGAGGACTTGATTGGGGGAGGGGGAGGGAATGGGAGGCGGTGGTGGGGATGAGACAGAAATCTTAAATAAATATATAAATAAATAAAAGCATTTAAATATGAATGGAAACAATAGAAAAATATTAATAAAGTGCAGACACTGACCCCCCCCCCCAAAAAAAATGGAACATTAGCAATAGTCCGTGAAGTGAAAAGAAAGGAAAGGGCGTCTGGAAAATGAGCTGGAGCTGTCCCAGTTTCTTAGGGCGGCTCAGAGGTACCGAGGTACTGGAGAGAGCTGCTTGGTTAGTGGGGTGAAAGGGATTATGGGATCTGGAACAGAAGACATTTACGCTGATGAGTGACTCCCTGCACACTCTCCTTATCAAGCTAAAAGGTTTGTGTGCTGATTACCATTTCTAATTGCCTTGTACTACTTTTCAGAATTAGAGGGTTTTCATCTTGCCTACCACCATGCAACCTTTGGGTAACTGCTTTCAATTTTCTACAATTAGTAAATTTTTAAAACATTGTAACAGCCTAGGAAACATTTTTAAAGGAATCTACACCAAAGCTCACCATAGGCTTCCTTATGGAAGATATTGCAAGTTAGACAAACTCATATTTCTTTTTATCAACCTTGAAGGAAATGCAACTCTTTTGAAATATGACAAAAAAATAGTTCCTGCATAGATTAATAGCCACAGAAATCCCATACCATACTACGTCATTATAGACACATAAAATATTTGATATGTAGTAATCCTAAAAATTCTGCCATATTCAAAATGAAGATTATTTTAAATTTGAGTCTTTTTTTCAATTATCATTTAACATTTCTGACTGTTCTTAAATATCTTCATTGCATTTTCCCATGTTAATACATTAACCATTTATTCTTAACCATATTGATACTTGCTTAGGCTGCTGTTTCATTTAAAGTTCTCAATGGTTTGACTCCTGAACCATCTGTGATAGGCTCAGTCACCTGGTGCCAGCCTGCTCCGAAGTGTGCCAGCATGGCTTTCCTCCCCACAATTAGATTTTATCTCTTAAGGAGTTAGGAAAGTTTATTGTTTATATATGCTGGGGTGATTGGAGTGAGCTGGCTAACTGGACTGTCAGCAACCTAAAAAAATAATTATAAATAGCACAAAATACAAGAGTGTCACAACTTTATTTTGTTTTACTCCTATCACCTTAAGGACAAATGACAACTGCAGTCATGTCAGCGTTGTTCCTGAGCGAGCCAGCTAGTAACTGCCAGGAACTGTCCCCAAGCTTACATCGTCTCCTTGCAATAAGTAGATGTTATTGTATTTTTACATATTTTTCTACTTTCAAGAATTCATGTTTTCTTCTCAAGCTATAATGCTCCACAATTTTAAGTGCTGCAAATTATTAGTGTGGATATAATTTTTTCTATAGAAAAATCTGTCACGTTTTTCATATTTGGCAAGTCACATGACAGGTTATTTATGTTACAGATGATAATTTGTTGCTTAATATTTTAGGAACTTTCCAAAATTTGTTTTTCCACCGAGTGACAATGCTTCATACTATTTTGTATTACTACGTTATTTGTAAGTGTATGATGTATAGTGCTTAAAGATTATATACATGGAAAAGTACACACTCTCTGTCTTGTTCCTAGTCACTTAAGTCTCATAAGAGAAAACTACTATAGTCTGTAATTTTAAGAAATATTAAAATCACTGACAAGAAACACATGCATATGATATATAGACACAGATATATATGTATAGAAAGACTTAGGTAGGTTTATTGGTAGATAAATAGGGCTTGCATAAATAGAGATTAAATAGTCCTCATGTTGCTCTGTATCTTGTTTTATGCCGTCAGTTATTTCTTTTGTTAATTCTATTTTATTGAAAATAGATTAGTCTCTCATACAATACATCACAACCACAGTTTCCCCTCCTTCCACTTCGCCTACCCCCTCCCCACCTACCTTCTCCAGATCCACTCCACCGCCATTTCTTTTTCAGAAAAGAGCAGACCTTCAAAATATAACAAGAGAGACAGGGAAAAACAATGTACAATGAGACAAGATGGAAACCCACATATTGAGGTTGGACAAGGCAGCGCCATAGGCGGAAAGTCTCAAGAGCAGGCAAAAAAAGATACACCTGCTCCCACTCTTAAGAGTCCCACAAAATACTAAGTTAACAGCCATAACATAGAGAGAGGACCTGGTGGAGACCCCTGCTGGTCCATTCTTGCCACTGCAGTCTCTATGAGTCCAAGTAAGCTCTGCTTAGTTGATTTGGTGGTCCATGTTCTCTTGGTGTCTTCCATCCCTCTGACTCCTACAATCTTTGCTTTCCCCTCTAAGGAGAGGGATCTAATAGAGACCTTCATTTTCGACTTTCTCCACATACTGTCTGGTGTGGGTCTCAACATTCACTCCCATCTGCTTCTGGGGGAAGCCTCTCTGACGACAACTGTACAAGGCACTGATCTATGAGTATAGCAGAATATCTCATCAGAAATCATTTCATTATTTTTAAGACCAATCATGTTTGGTTTTACCTTAGCTCTCTGGGCTATTCAGTTTCTAGTTTCTGGTCATCCAAGCAGTATCTAACATGGGTTCTGTTTTGTGATGTGGCTCTCAGTTTAAGTTAGATATTGGCTTGCCACTCCCACATGTCCTGATCCACCATTGCCCCAGCACTTCTTGCAGGTAGGACAGACTACACATGGAGGGTTTGTGGCTAGGTTGGTGTCATGTTTCTCTTTCCATAGTCTCCAAAGTACCTTCTCCCTCCAAAGAGACTAGAACACAGGGGTAAAGGCCCCTCGTCTGCGCCAGCTCAACACCTCTACATTCAATGAGCTTAGTGGAAGTTGTCCTTGGCAATGGGGCCTCACTGTCAGTTTTCAGAGGGTGACCTTCTGTCCTAGCATCAGCCTGGTTTTTAGGAGGTCCTTACCTATACAGCTTCTTCAATGTTTTTAAGATGGTATAGTAATTTCTTGTATAAATATGCATTCAATAATTTTAGTAGTTGTAACATGCACTCTTAGTGATTCTTCAAATCTTGTGATCAAATTGTGATGTAATGAAAGCCATATATCTGTTTACATATAATACATTCTTAGAAAAATTTCCTGATGTGTGTGTGTGTGTATACACGTGTGCATATGCACATTTCAAATGTTCGTGGACATTGTCCTCCTTAAAAATGTTCCAGCTCACCTACTATTACAGTGGAGTTGTATCTTATCACACATGTCTTCTACATTACAGATGGTATTTTTCATTCTATTTTGAGAAATAAAAAGCAAAATTATTTTCCTTTACTTGTATTGAAGAACCATGTTTCCTTTCTTTTAGTCTACTAGCAAAAAAGAAAATATTCGGTAACTAGAGAATTCTAAGCAGCATCCACCATGAAGTATTGTATTGTTATATACTATGTTGTATATGTATTACTTTCAGTCTTTTAAAATTATTTATTTTAAACTTATTTTTATTTTATGTGCACTAGTGTTTTGTCTCTATGCATGTGTGGGCAGTACCACCAAAGGTCAGAGGGGCATCAGATTTTCTAGACCTGAAGGTGCAGATAGTTGTAAGGGACTATGTAGGCACTAGGGCTAAGAACTGAATCCAGATCTTTTGGAAGAGCAGTGAATGCTCTTAACTGCTAAGCCATCTCTCCATGCTCTGATTTCAGTCATTTGGGTGATATAGATATGACTAATTTGCATTGGTATAAATCTTGATTTATTGATACAAGTTTAAGGTCAATTTTGTTATATAAATATGTATTTCTGATCTTGATTAAGGTATTGTGATTTTGTGGCCAGAAGTTTTGTTCTAGGGAAGCATTTTAATATCTATGAGCATTTGAAGATGAAACAAAACATGATTGTTCTGTAAGAGTATCACAACACAATTGTTACTAAATACTGTGGTTACAAAGGTGTGTAAGCTTTTGCCCACACTAAGTAACCACCTGTATTTCAGTTATTGGCTGGCCATCTTTTAATTCAATTTAATGGGACACTACCTGTAGATAGTACCAAATCCCACAGGTTGAATACTGAGTCTTACAGAGATCTCTTTTTCACGCACTGGCTACAAGTACGCTGCCATGTACTCTTCTGATATAGTGGCTATAAATTGGGGATTCCCACAACCACATTAATGAATTCAATTAATTTTTTAGAGTAACTCCTAAAACTCAACAACCACTTAAATGTGTTTGTTACAAACAGTATTACAAAGAATGGAAGAAAATTTACCCATAAGGTGAAGTATGAATAAAGGGATCATGGTTCCAAGTCTCCTGGAGTCTCCATGTGTTCAATACTCTCAAAGCTCACTAACATAGACCCTTTGGGGTTTACTATGGGTCACAGTCATTCTTCTGAATTCATACACATGGATGATCAAATAAAACCTCAAGTCTCTCACATCTCCCCAAAACATCACGGGTTGGTACACAAAACAACCTCATCCTTTTAGTTCTCTGAGGTCACGACCACTGAACCTATCGTTAGAACACAAATATCCTCTTATTCTTTGAGAGATTCCAAAAACTATAGGAATTGTATATCCAGGAGCTGAACAAAATCCAAGCATATATTGAGAATGTCTCAGCACCCATCAATATTCTGTTAATGACTTTAGGACATAAATTCATCTTCACTCCTCAATTTGGTGAGACATATTTCCACACAACTTTTCCTCTGGCTATGTTTTTTTTAAACTTATGGGTCTAAAGAAAGAGTGGGCAAAGTGTAGTAAGAGGCCACTTGTTGGTTCCTGTCCTCTTTGCCCCAAAATAATCACATAGAAATTGTATTAATTAAATCACTGCTTGGCCCATTAGCACTTGACTAACTCATATATTAATTTAACCCATCTCCATTAATCTGTGTAATGTCACATGGCAGTGGCTTACCAGCAAAGTTTTGGCATGTCCGACTCTGGCAGCAGCTCCATGGCATCTCTCTGACTCCACCCTTCTTTCTTCCAGCATACAGCCTAGCTTTCTTGGCCTAGTTCTGCCATAGGCTCAAAGCAGTTCTTTATTCATTAACCAATGAAAGCAACACATAGACAGAATGACCTCCAACACCAGCAAAATTGTTCCTAAAAGGATCAGATATCTATTTTAGTTTTAGAGACCATAAATGCTCTCTTGACATGCATTCTTTATTGTGTGTATGTTTTTTTTCCTTTTTTCTTTCTTTCTTTTAAATGTGTCTTAGTTTGTGAAATACTTTGGCAAATAAAACCCATTCTTTGCTTCATGATTATACAAAATCATTTAGATCAAAATATGGACTAAAGTGTTTGTAATGTATTCATCATTTAAAAGCCTGGAATAGCTGCAATTATGCCCTTTTGATATCACACATTGGTTGTGGTTGATTTTTCTGTCTGTATTTTATCTCATTGTAGGATTGTTGGTTTTTTTCTTTCCAAAAATTATAATCCAAATAGCAAAGTTGTAGCTTGAATTCATCCACACTGGTAATTGTATTAAATGCAAATGATCTATATACTTTAAGTCAAAGATTGTTGAACTAAGCAAATAAAGAAAATTCAATTATATGTGTATAAGAAATTCATTTTATTTTTTGAAATTCATTTTAAATAAAGATAAAAAGTAGTTAAAAGCAAGAAGATAGTTAAAAGTTGACCATGCATATTTTAATCAAAGAAATCTGGAATGCTTATATTACTATCTGTCAAAGAAGACTTTATGTTAAGAGGTATCTGTGATTTGTAAAAGAGTGCTTGAAATGGAAAGGAATAAGCACTCTATAAACCACATAAATCGATATCAGTTCTTAACAACCTTCCTCTCAGAGACAGAGCATTGCATATGCAGCAGGACTGAGTGACTGATAAAAGAAATTGACAAATCCACAAGGAAATTTGAAGCTGGGCAACCCCTTGTACTATAATTGGTAGACCAATCAAGCAGTAAATTAGCAAGGCTATAGCAATCTTGAATGCCGCTGTACACTAATTGAGTTTAATAGACATATGTAAGGCACTCTGCACTGCCTATCCTTATGCACAGAAACAATCCCGAGATAAACTCTTTTCTTGGCTGAAAAAGCAGGCTTCAGTAAATTTGTGATTCCTTTGTTTGTGCATCGTGTTCTGCTCAGTAACAAAGGAAATTTATTCACAGGCACCACTGGCCAGGAAGGTGGTTTGTTGTGTGTTTGAATGACCAATACCAGGACTTGTACAGCCTTTTGTATCTGCTTTCTCACAGGAGGAAGGTTAACTCTTAGCTTCTCACAGGTGCTACTGGGCTTTTTTTCTGGTCCAAAATAATTTTTGTTTGTTTGTTTTATTTTGCTTTGCTTTATTGATTTTCAAGAAAGAATTTTTCTGTGTAGCCTTGGTTGTCCTGGAACTCACTTTGTAGACCAGACTGGTCTTGAACTCAGAGATAGACTTGCCTTTCCTGAATGCAGTTTAAAGGCATGTGCAGGCAGGACCCAGAAACAATAGAATCTTACCCAGGCAGAGTTTGTGTGTGTTTGTTTTGGTAACTACATAAGGAAAACATGTGTTTTGTACTCCATCTGGATTCTGTGCCCCTGTTTTCACTTAATTTTGAACAGATAATCCCAAATTATTTGAACTGGGTTTGATGCTGTTAAGAGTCTAGATTTTCCATTTTGTCCATCATTTTCAATTGTTTTCAGGAGAACGAAGTATAAATGCTCTAGTCTTTTTTATTTTCCTAGTATACTGTCTGCACTGGACACTACAATTCTTAATGCTACTAGTGACTGAGTGGCATTTTCAGACTAGTGAAAACAAATTGTGTCAAACTTGCTCCTACATAATACCCACCTACATATCCATCTTACTATGCATGTCATAGTTTCCCAACTTGTGCTGTCCTAGCTCCCATCTAGTATCATCCTCCTTATTCTCCTAATGTCATCCAGTTGACCTCCTTGTTTTTTTTTAAATGTTTTTACTCAATTTTTAATGAGTAGCTCACTTATGGCTTTCTTGTCAGACTTTCACACTTTTCTATTTCATCTAAACAAGTTTATAGCATTTAGCTAAAATCAGTAATAATTTCAATTATGCTAATTCTTAGAAGAAAGCATAAACCGAGCCTTGACTACTTTACATAACTCTGAAAAAAACACATGTATTTGTGGAAATTTAGCATCGGTAGTTGTTGAAATTGGGGCGGCGGCGGGGTTGCATCCCCAACACCCCGGCCGCCTGGCTAGCTTATGCCCGAAATAACAACACACAAACTGTATTCATTTAAACACTGCTTGGCCCATTAGCTTTAACCTCTTAACCCATTTCTTATCATCTATGTAGCACCGTGAGGTGCGCTTACCAGGAAGATTCTAGCCTACGTCCATCCTGGGTCTGAGCTTCATGCCTCTGCCTCGGAGAACAGAGCTATCGCAAGGGGAGCATGGCATCTCTGTCTGAGGCATCTGGCTCTGAGAAGAGGGGCGTGAAGTCTGAGCTCACTTCCTCTTCCTGTCAGCATACTATTCTGTTTACTCCTCCCACCTATGTTTTAACCTATCAGGGCCAAGGCAGTTTATTGAACCAATGAAATCAACAGATTGATATATGACACTCCCACATCAGGTAGTAAAACTGAGAGGTTTCACACATTTCTTTAAAGTCAAGGATGATTGAATCTGCGCTCGTCCACACTTATAGGGCAGGGGCAGTACAGGAAGGTCAAGATCTATGAAATACAACAGTTGTAAACAAGGGCAAAATTGTCATTAATCACAATTTTTGACATCATTTTGAATCATATTGTTCAAACATGAGTTTTCACTTGCATATTCATCTCAAGTATCAACCAGATAGTACTTGGATCAATTGGTTGTTGTTGTTATTTCAGAGTGCAAAAGTTCAATTGATAAGTCGGCAATACTGGAAGAAATATCAAGACAAAATCAGCAGAGAGAAGATATCCTGTAGTCAATATGTAGCTTGAAAGTGACCCAAATAAAGCTAAGGTACCAGCCTGAGCTGTGAGCTTCCTGGCTGGGCTTCTGAGGACGCAGTTTGAAGTCATAGGCCACACTTTGACTTTTACTTCTGGTACTTCTGTTTCTCCCAGAAAGTCAGAACCAGACTCCACTCACGGCATCACCGAAACTGATCCTGAACGACCCAACGGGTCTAGAGCCATCTCTTACAGTCTGTTCATCTCTGTCCTTACACTTACCTGGTTTTTCTGTCTCTTCTCATTCTTTGCTTCCCCTGTCATCATTTTCTTCTTTTGAGTAAACAAAGCAAAATGAATCAGTAATTTTCCAAATTTCACTCAGAAGTAAAATGAGAACATGATCACAGAATATGTCTTTTTTATAGGACATAATTTGAATAATACATTTTAGTCATTCAGAAACAAACAATTCAAAGTAAGAGAGGTCATACTTCTTTGAATTAAAATTTGAATCTTAATATCTGCTTTAGTTAATGCAAGTCTTGTGATCAGAATTATGCCAATGTTGGTATAGTTTCTTCCATAAAATACTTTCTAAAATAGGCTATATTAAATTAATTTAATTGCTCATCTCATTTTCTATATACCATATTTAAATTGTATTCCATTTAAGTTTCTAATTTTGTAGTAACTACTTTTGTAAAATAAATTATTTTCTGAAATTATTTGAAGGGAAACTTGAGATCTGTTCAACTCTACTCCTATCAAATTTTACTATTTAATATTTGTGCCACCGGGTATGCTCCGTGTGCACACCATTTTCACCAAATCTAACATTCTTAGTCAACCTGGGAATGTAAAGTACATCAATATATTCACAACTTCCTGTATAAAGTTAGAAGTTGTTAGCAAGCCGTCATATTCCACCAACCAGCTGTATGTCATTTAAACTGTAAACTATACATTCACAGAGTTTAATAAACATAAGCATTTCTTTTTTTTTTCCTTTCCTTCCTTTATGTCAAATTAGTTTGTAAACTTGCTGCACACTCTACAGGGAATACAGGCGTACCCCAGTGAAGCACACTTTATCCATCTTCCTGAGTCCTGTCTCTTCAGCGTTCCCAATGCTCAGTCTCTGGAGGAGAAGCATGGTGTTTTCATTACAAGATCTGTTCCACTTGGTCTAGGTATGCGTGTTCTTTCTGCAATCACCATAGCCACCACTGAATCACTTGAGATCTGCTGAGCAAGTCCCTTGCAAGCCTCTCTACCTTGTTTTCTATCTGCCTGTCCAGAACAGGATGTCTGAAAACAAAGCTGAAGCTGCAGCTAGGCAGTAGGATACAAGCTTCCTCAGGTCTTGAGCAAAAGGATGCTACCCTTCGCCAAGGCTTGAAACACTGCTTTTAAATTAAAGGAATTGCCCTTTCTTTGCTGCTTCAACAGAGCATGACCTTCAACTGGGGATTGCATTATTTTTCCTCTTCTTTTCCTTCTAATTTTTTCTAAGGATTTAGGGCATATAAAAGTGAAAGCACAGATAACTTTCGTATTTTATCCTCGAGCAGTTTTCTTCCAAGACAGTAAACTAAGGAGCAGGCCACTTTCTCAGGAGACAGAGAGGAAGAGAAGGAAAAGGGAGAGAGGCTATTGCAGCACTATAAAGCCATCATAGTGACATTTTCACACGATCAATGGTCACATTTCCTAATGCTGGCAGAGAGGGTGCTACTTCACTCAGGTTGCCCGTAAGGACACCTAATAAACTTTCCTCTGGGACACTTCAGCTACTGTGCACCTCAATTGGTATTTACATTTCCAACAGTGAGGTTAAGTTAATTGCTACAAAGATTCAAAAAGGATATTTATTTGAGTGAGACACAGAGTACAGTCAAAGGACAGAAGTTTGTTCTGTAAGCATTAGGCAGAGCTAAAACTGCAGGCTTATAGCCAATATGAACTCATTATGGTAAGGAAAATGACAAAACATCGGACATGTGTGTGATAAATGTGTCTGCCCATTTATCTCCTTTTGAGTATTAAAAAGGAAAAATGCAAAAAGAAATCATATTTTTATGTTTAAGGTTATCTTTCAGAAGGAAAGAGGAGTGGAATTTACAGATGTAAAATAAACAACCCCTCCCATCCACCTCTCTTGTCCTGACCCAGTTCCTCCAAAGAAACATTATCAGGCAAGGCTGTAGGTCCAGGAAGAGAACTGTTGCTGCTGTAGATCTGGCATGAGTTCATCTAGCCTGCTCATGTATGTGTGCGCGTCTGTCTGTGTGTTCATGTGCATGTGTGTATGACTGTAGAGCCCTCGTGCATAAAATATAGTCAGTGACTTTCAAGTTGATGGCCTAAGACACCATGAGTTGACACTGTTTGAATAAGATCCAGGGAGAAAGAATCCTTTTCTTTTCCACTTCCCTCAATCAGTACTGGCCTGCTCAGAAGCTGAGGGATCATAGTGAGCAGCAGAGGTTATGAAATTACAGTAACATGCATCATCAGAGGAAGCCACAGCAAAGCAGGCAGGATCAGCTGACTTACTTAGATGCTTGAAATTCTTTCCCTTCAGGCAATTGGAACTGACAAGTGACTCTTTCTTTTCTTTCTTTCTTTTTCTTTTTTTTTTCTTTTTCGAGACAGGGTTTCTCCGTAGCTTTTGGTTCCTGTCCTGGAACTAGCTCCTGTAGACCAGGCTGGCCTCGAACTCATAGAGATCCGCCTGCCTCTGCCTCCCAATTGCTGGGATTAAAGGCGTGCGCCACCACCGCCCGGCTAACAAGTGACTCTTGAGGTGTAATGGTGTGCTATTAGTCCCGAGAAATTGGGGCGGCATTAATCTGGGAGATGGAATTAGCTTTTAACTATTTCAAATGGATTTTAGCCAATCCACTGAAGGAGGAGAACAGCGTCGGAGGGCCGAGCACACTGCTCAGTGCTTCAGTATTTGTCAAAGAACACGGCACAGAGCAATAGCTCAGATTCCAGAAGTCGACCCACAGAAGCAGTGAACTAATCGAGAAAGGGCTGTAAACAAGTGGTGCTGGGTCGGAAACGACAGACAGGGAGAGCAAGGAAAAAGAAACCTTGAAAGGGAGCCATTGTGGGGCTAGTGAGAAACCAGGAAAACTCCCAGAAAATCGCACGGATGACCCCAGCTAAGAATCTAAGCAATTGTGGAAAGGGTACCTAAACTGCCCTTCCCCTGTAATCTGATTGATAACTACCTTAATTGTCATCATAAAATCTTCATTCAGTAACTGATGGAAGCAGATGATGCAGAGATCCACAGCTAAGCATTGAGCAGAACTCCTGGAGTCCAGTCATAGAAGCGGGTAGCAATATCATGAACAAAGGGGCAAGACCGTGATGGGGATACCCACAGAAACAACTGACTCGAGCTAGTGGGAGCTCACTGTCCCCGGACTGACAGTTGGGGAACCACCATAAGACCAAACTAGGTCCTCTAAATGTGGGTGACAGTTGTACGGCATGGGCAATTTGTGGGGCCATTAGTATTGGAACCAGTATTTCTCTTTAGTGCATGAACTGGCTCTTTGGAGCCCATTTTCTATGAAGGAACACCTTGTTCAGCCTAGATACAGCAGGAAGGGCCTTGGTCCTTCCTCAAATAACGTGACAGACTTTGTTGACTCCACATGGGAGGCCTCACCCTTTCTGAGGTGTGGATGAGGGGTGGGGTAGGGAAAAGGTAGGGGGAGTGAGAGAGCAGGAGGAAGAGCGAACTGGGATTGGTGTGTAAAATAAGATTGTTTTAAAAATTAAAACAAACAACCAAACGAACAGAAAGAATTCTACACAATACTGTATACTGTTTACAAAAATTAACTCATTGTGCATAATGAACTTAAGAGAAAGTAAGATGGGATGATTTTTGAAAGGTTCAATGGTTTTTAAAAACATGGGTCTGGTGAGATGGTACTTTGAGTAACGGCACTTGTGGTCAAACCTGATGACCTGAAGTCAGTCCCTGAGAACTGCATTGTCGAAGAAGAGAACCAACTCTTGCAAGTTTTCTTCTGACCTCTACATGTGTGCTGCAATGCCTGTGGACACACACACATGCACACACCACAGCACACACATCACAACACACATAACACACACACCACACATACATATCATATATACACAAAAATGTAATAAAATTAAAAAGTTAGAAGTAAAAAGACATAGTAAGATTCTTACATTACATAATACTTTTATTCTTTGAATGTTTCAAACTTTAATATAATAATATGATTATACAAACCATATCATTTGCCAGTACCTCCCCCATTACCTCTTAGTTTTTCCAACCCCGTCTCCCTCCTAATGGCAGATCCTTTATTTTTGATCTTATTAATACCCCATGAATCAAGTTAGAGCTGCATTATGTGCGTGGGTATGAACACTAGGGGCATGAACAACATACCTGCAGCCACAGTCCCAAAGGTGAGTGACCCTTCCACAGGACTCAACCACTTTAAAAAACTCCTTTGATAAAGATGGGGCCTCAGTAGCTTCTCCTCCGTACAGTGCTTATTATAATTTATAGTAATGGAATGAATTAATATGTGGAACAAATGTAGCGTACCAGGTTAATGTAATTCAAAGATTACTATAGATATAGTGATTCTTCTAATACATTTAGCATCAGAGACAGAGAAATAGCTAAAATCAAATGTGTTTATATTTGTAATTTTTTAGTGTGACTTTTCATCTTGGACTTCGTTTTTATTTTGTTGAGACAGGGCCTCAGCCTGTAGCCCTAATCTCCTGGAACTCACCATTTAGATCAGGTTTGTCTTTAACTTGCAGTCACCTTCCTTCTCCTATCTTTCAAGTATTAGGACTAATGATATGTGCCACTATGCCCGGTTCAGTCTGCATATTTCCTTATCAACTTTCAAGTTTAATAGACAAGAATAACATATAATTTGTGCTTGTGATGAAGATGTTGTTTTTCTGTCACAGAAGGCTAGTAAAAATTTGTTTCCATGTGATAAAATGTTCTTGACTTAATCCATAAATTTCACCTCCAGCAAGGTAAGGTAAATTTAATAGTTTGACTCTTCTTGACAAATATTCCCTCTATTTATGTACTTATGCCCATTTTGGATGGGTAAATGAAGAGCCGATTGCCTTCTTTAACATCTATCATTAAATACCCAAAATGTGGCTGAATATTGTTGTTACAATGCTTTGGTGATAATCTGATGTATATACATGAACTGATTATTAGAAGACTGATAGTGGGCTAATGTTTTAGATCTGCTTCCTCAAGCCTATGCTATTCATATTTTTTAAGCAAATTCCAGATGAAACTGTGGAAGCAGACTCCTAAAACTATCAAATGACATCAAAAGATAGTCATATAGAGCTGATGAGAATATTAAGATTCAAATTTGTTTTTAACCTGAGAACATAAAGCAACATCAAAATCATAACATAAAACTAAATACAAATTCTTAAGATGAGCTAATATAGAATATGGAGAAACCTTGAACTGAATGTGGAATAAGACAGTATTTTGTAAAGACTTCTCATAAGTGATTTCTTAGCAATTAAAGCTAATGACTCTAGCTTGGGGTGCAATAATAATCACACAAAATCTGCAAGTCCCCATTCATCCAAACCAGACAACGATGTATACTGTACTTTGATGTGAATTTATACCTATAAGCAGAGAAATAAAGGGATATTATTACATTTTGTCTTTTAGTGAATTCCATCTAGCATATGTCCTACACACACTCACACAGAGAGAGAAAGACAGAGAATTCTTAATGCTTTAACATCCCTTACTTTAGAAGTATTGAGCAAACAGATAACACAAGTACATCTTCATAGAGAAGATGAATCTCAAAATCACTGCAAACATACGTTTTTACCCATATTTATATCTCCCACCAAATGAACTATGATTAACTATGATCAGTGTCCGACAAGAGAGGAGGACTTTGGTACCTTCTATTTTCTTCACATCTATAGCCAAAGATACCCATGAGTGCTTTCGAAACATTTCATACTTTTAAAATCCGTGACAGCATTTTTAAGATCCTAATTGATAGGGTTTTATGAACATTAGTATACAACTTCTCCAAAATACAAGAAAATGGGAAGAGGGCGGTAAACTTTTAGGGCTATCCTAAAATGATCATCTAGGCCAGAATCACTCCTGGGCTGCCCCGGAAGCAGTCAGAAGAAAGTGTTAACATGGAACTTACTGGATCCCTTCTGCAGAGTTTCTGTTTGGTCTGTGATGGACCAGATATTTACATTCTGATAAGCTCATCTGATGGTCTCGAAGCACGATTTGGGATTCACCAAATAGTAACAGTGCAAGGAATGAGAGCATGGCCATCATTGGACTGTCTACCCTGAACTCAGACTCCGAGGTGCCAATGTGGAGTGGAGGTAGGTTGTATTCGCATCCTTGACTTTCACTTGACTTTGACAGTAGCTTCTATCATCTCATATGTACTGATATTAAACTTGATTTAATAATACTACCTTTGTGATGTCACAGAGAATAGTGCTCTGCCTCTCTCTGTAACGCAATGAAAAGAGTCTCCAAGTAATTGTTGCGTTTTAATCTACAAACATTAAGGTTGCTTATGAAAGAAAATAATAGCTACACAACCCAAATATTGACACTGTCTCCAAAGACACTATTCTCTTTTACTTCTTTGTGCTGATTCTCTCATATTATGCCATGGCAAAACCATAAAGAACAACTAACATCAGACAAGCAAACAAAAAAAGAAGAAAAGGATAAAAACTGGACTTCCCGAAAGTTAGCATTTCTAGTATCATATTCTGAGCCTTCTGCAGTTTAGTTTATTTTTTTTTTAAAGTTTTGATACAGAGCTTCACCACGTAACACAGACTTTTATCTCAGCCTCCTCCTACCTCCTGAGTGCTGGTGTTACAGGCATATACTGTTGTGCCCATTTTACTTTCTGGAAATCAAGGGGTTTTTCTCCTGGGTTCCAGTTTTCTACTTCCCAGAATATGTCCCTTATCTTATATTTTAGAATTTCAAGTTAATACTATATATACACTAATTACACAAAGCCCCAAATTTTTATAACTACTTTACTACTACTACTATTATTATTATATCATTGCTTTTCTTGAGACAGGGTTTTTCTGTGTAACCTCACTGGTTGTCCTGGAACTCACTCTGTAGACCAAGCCGACCTCGAACTCATGGAGATCTGCCTCTCTAAGTCTCCAGAGAGCTGGGATTAAACGTGTACAATGCCACCACCTGGTCAAAGCCCCAATTTTGATTTAAAATATAAACATATTTTTTTTCAAGAAACTGTAATACAAGTAGTTTAGAAAAAATGTTTTTCATAAAATGCTTTCTCAAGCAATTGCATTTCATTTTTCTTTTTATGTCTTTTTTCTGGTTATCCAAAATTCCTGTCTTTTTACATACACACCTTTTCAAACCCTCGTTCTCATCTTTCACTGACAGAATAAAATGTATAGGTGATGCATCAAGAACAATTTCGTTGTAGAAAACACAATGAGTATGTTTTATGATTTCTTCGCATATGTACACACACCCATACCAAATGACTAGGAATTTAGAGAGATTCCCTGGTAGGCAAACAGAGGGAGAGGGGCCATGGCCAAGTAATAAAGGTAGTGAACTGTCAAAACGGCTGGCTTCTTTCTCAGTCTCCTGACTTGAGACAAAAGCTCGGCTGCTTACAATAAAGGCTCCTTTCCCTCTCTGTCTGTCTACCAGAGAGTCTGTCAAATTTCTCATTCGTTAATACCAGTGCCAAACACAGATGTACAGATGGTCCGAACTCACAGTTTTAAATTTTATGGTAGAGCAAAAGTGATTCATTCAGTCGAAACCATGCTTTGCATTTAAAAATCTGATATTTTCCTAAATTAACTGTAGCGAGTATGATGCTCCCTGTGATGTTGGGCTTCAGTTCACTGCCGAAGCTCCTAGTCAACCACAAATTCACAAGGGTAAGTGACTGATATTCTCCAGGGAACTGCGTTGCTAAGCAACCATGTCAGGTAGGTTAGGTATATTGAGTGCATTTCCAATTTCCATTATTTCAACTTATGATATCATCCCGAACAGTGCCAAACATGGGGTGGAGAAGATTAGGTAAATCTTCTCACTGTCACAGGAACAGGATGGAAACTGGGAAATAGGCTTGAAATGTCATCTCACAATGGACCCTGCTAATACTGCCATTGCCTATGTCACCCAAAATTTCAGGGAACATAAACCATGGGCCAGTCAGGGTCATTCTGTGTATCAAGTTCTGGAGCCTGGCTGGATAAATGACTAAGGCATAATCCTGAACATAACAGTAGGAAGCAGAGCAAAGATCATGCTGGGGAAGAGAGAGACAAAAAGGGGGAGGGGGAGATTAAGCCATACAAATCATTTTGTTCCCTATCCTCAGACAAATTTCCTGGGATTCCATCATAGGTCACATTTTGAATCAGCATTATTCACTGAGTAATATGATTGGATCCATAGGCCTGTTCCACTGAGCTTCATGGATACTTAACAATCAGGTGGCACAGTATTAAACCCACACAGAGATCGATCGCTTTCAGATTAGTGAAAGGAGAATGCTGTTGAATTCCCACTGCATCCCTACTTTGTGAATGAATGAATGAACAAATATGTTTGTGAGAGAAATTGATTTTCTCACTCTTCTTGTTAACCTTCATAGTGTTAAGCAACCAGGATTTTCTGGTTCAGGTTTCAGTGATGTTATAAGCTTTGTCTCCTTGCCACTAAGGAGCGACACAACCTCTCTACAGATTTTGTGTATCATATTCTGTCTCTGTTATAAAGAAGACACTAGCCTTCTAAGAAGCTTGCAAAATTTCTAAGATGGTAAATTGTCCTTAAATTGATTGCCTATTGATTTAGATCAAATGAACTGACTGATAATGTCGCCCATCTGAATGTATCAGTTTAAATGATTAGAACTGTTGAGTTACATAGGAACTCTTTGAATGCTTCAAAATATTCACCAGCAATTATTTTTAGATTAGATAAAAGCATACATTGTTACTAATAAAGCATACCAAAGGAAAAATAGAAGCTGTAATCATTTGGGTCAGAACAATGTACCTCAGCCTGGTGTGGTGGGACATATCTTTGTTCCAGCACTCCAGCAAATTTCATGGTAGCCATGGTGGTGTAAGACCCTGTCTCAAAACAAACAAATAAACAGTACCACATATCTCCCAAGTTTTTCTAACAGCAGGAACTGTTTCATCACAAATGTTTTGGGGATCAATGTTAATAGTATATCTTCGTGTAAGAGGTCCTTCTGTCTTTGTGTTTTTTTCTTTGGTTAATAAAGAAACTGGCCTAGTTGATAGGGCAGAACTTAAGTAGGCAGGGAAGACAGAACTGAATGCTGGGAGAAAGAAGGGCAGAGTCAGAGGAATGCCATGGAGCTTCCAGAGGCAGACATGCTGAATTTTTTCCTGTAAGCCACTGCCACGTGACAATATACAGATTAATAGAAATGGGTTAAATCAAGATGTGAGAGTAGCGAATAAGAGGCTAGAGATAATGGGACAAGCACTGATTTAATTAATACAATTTCTGTGTGGTTATTTCAGGGCTAAGCTAACAGAGCAGCCAGGAAGAACAAGCGGGCCCTCTCCCTAAAACAATATCTTGGAATTTTTTACATTTTTGTCTGGCAAATGAATTTTGTTTATTTTAATATAATTTAAAGCATCTATCATATTTAATTCTGTACATTGTTTAGTTGCTATCTTACAATCTTTCCTTCCCGGAGTAGTCTAGGTCAAAGACAACACTAGTTCATTCCCATATAGAAACAAATACTGTTTTCCATTGGACAGTGACTTTCCCCCTTTCTTAATCCTTTGCTGTTTCTTTCTGCAGAGCTCAAGGGCTGGTGTCTGGCCTCTGTGAAGGTGAAGGCCCTTCTTATTAAAATGATAACCTGAGATATTCCACTTATTTTTTTCTTGTGGGAGTGATTTCTTATTAATAAAGAAACTGCCTAGGCCCATTTTGATAGGCGATCCCTTAGGTGGGTGGAGTAGGCAGAACAGAATTCTGGGAGAAAGAAGCTGAGTAAGGAGTCACCATGATTCTCCCACTCCAGGCAGACACAGGTTAAGATCATTCCTGGTAAGCCAGCTCGTGGAGCTACACAGATATTAGAAATGGGTTAGGTCAATATGTAAGAGCTAGCCAATAAGAGTCTGGAACTGATGGGTCAGGCAGTGTTTAAAAGAATACAGTTTCTATGTGATTATTTCAGGGTAAAGCTAGCCATGCTGGCGGCCGGGTGTTGGGGATGCAGCCTCGCCGCTCCAATTACAACATTTTCTAACACAACATTTTAATTATTTATGATGGAAATAAAAATAGAAATCACAAAGTGTAAAAGAAAATAGAAGTAGATTTAAATTGAATGTATTTGTGATTTCAGGAGCAGATCTAGCCAAGGGTATGCTTTAAATCACGGATGTGGCTAAATAAGTATAACACACACATCATTAACACCAATTATGTGTTTAGTCATAAATCATTTAACTGAATCTCTTAGAGTAAATTGGGGCATACACTGACATATTAAGTAGAAATAAAATGTGGTGTGTGTGTGTGTGTGGTGTATTGAAGTGTAGACACATGTGTGCCATGTTATAAATATACAAACATGAAAGTTACACTCTGGCTGGCAAGTCAGTTGTTTGCCTTCTACTTTGTTTAAAACAGGACAGGGTCTCTTTGGTTGTTTTGCCACCGTACATACAACGTTTGATAGCTTGGTAGTTTCTGTGAATTCCAGTCTATTTGTCTCCCATCTCATGCCAGGAATATAGAGATTACAGATGCATGCTGCAATATATGTTCTGAGGATTCAAACTCAGATTCTCCCAGCTGTGTGCCTAGCACTTGGTCTGCTGAGTCATCTCTCCAGCCTGAAACAGTGTCTTGAAACTGAAAGGTTGGTTCTTTCTCAGGCTGCTAATGCGTAGGAGAAGACCCTGGCCATGCTGGACAGTGACGGTGTGGCTCAACTCCAAACATGCCACATGAAGAGACAGAAGAAGGGATTTCAGGGGTGTGTCCACAACTAGAGGAAGCCAGAGACTAGCAGCAACTGGAATCCACAGGACTTCATGTAACAGGACCCTCCTGATTGCCATCCCAAGAACCTAATTTTAATTTTGGACTTCTAGTTTCCAAAGCTGTGAGGAAAAAAGCTTGTGATTTGTTTGTAGCAATTTGTTAGGGTCTTTGACATGTGACAAATGTGGAGGTATGATAGACCTGGTTCACACCTTGACCACAATGATCCCTACATTAATAAATATAAATAAATATTTTTCATAAACACATTGGAAGAGGAAGACAAGGTACCATAGAATAAGTATACAGCTCAAGAATAATCATCTGTAACTTTTATGTAACTTGGGAGTAGCATATTCCATTTTTAACTTTCCAATTCTCTACTCTGCTAAAAATGGAATATGGGACAAAACCTTACTTCCTGGAACTGGGTGAAAGTGCATTGAAGAAGTTGACAAAGTATTTAGCTGGTTGATTTTTTGGGGGGTGGGGTGGGGTGGGGAAGGTTTGAGACAGCATTTCTCTGTAGCTTTGGATCCAATCCTGGAACTTGCTCTGATGATCAGGCTGACCTTGAACTCATAGAGATCTGTCTGTTTCTGCCTCCCAAATGCAGGGATTAAAGGCATGAACCACCACTGCCCAGCCTCTTTTAGCTCCTTTTATAAAGCTGCGTGAGGCAGATTTCCTAGGTAGTAGATATAACAGAAACCAGTGTGAATGAGATAATTAGAAAATGTACTATAATGTCTCAGATAGGCAACCCTGTACTTACAATGCTTGAAACAAGGAAGCTTGAAAGAAATCCTCAGGCAGCCAGTGAACAGTGGGTATCAGCCTGAGTTTGCACATTTAGGTTCAGGTTGCTTGAGCAGTCTGTGTACAGAGTAATTGGTAGGAAGTGTCTTTGTCCTCCTCGTGACTTTGTAGGCATTATCTTGGTCAGCAGTGGTAGGCCTATTCTAATAAGAAAATGTGGACACAAGGTTTATATTCGTATCATTTGCCAATATGCTTTTGTCTTTTAGATAGTGTCATACTATATTGCTCAGGCTGGCCTAGAATTTGTGGTCATCCAACCTCAGTCTTCAAATGCCCCAGTGATGTAGTGATGCCTGACTGCAATGAAAAATTTTGATTCATAAACTGTTGATGTAAAATAGAAAGATAGAAAATGCATAGTGAATCAGCACGTGGCTGTGGGGCAAGACTCTTCATAGGAACTTCATTTCCCTTTATGTGGTGGCTAGCGCCAATTGGACTGTTTTTATTAAAGCCCAGTGCCACCAAAGGTACTAACTTATAAAATCCCTTAAGAATTCTAGCCAATCCCTGCAAACTGCTAGAACACTATGATGGACAGCTGGAACCTTTGAAACCAAAACATTTTGTAGAATATCTCTTGTGACAATAGACCTTCGCTTTAAGTAAGGAGAAACCGGAGAACAATGGGTGCGTGTAAGTCTTGCATTGGCCGCTCACAAGGTGTTGCATTTGATTGGACAGACAGATCATAAGGCAGGCCTGGATTAATGGGGTGGGCTTCAATATTTAGTGTGAGATGCTCTAAAATGTTTGTAGATACTTTAAAGTGACCACATTCATTTTTTTGTTGTTTATTACTTTTTTAACTGTGGGACACCTACTGAAAATCACTATGTGCAAAGTCTTGTGGTAAATATTAATTTTTATGAGAAATATGGGTTTTGGGCAGAAACCTCAAAACTTTAAAAGCTGCAAACAAATTATAGAAACTTAAAAATGATGACACAGTTTAATCCATGGTAAAGAATGAAGAAATGCACAAAAAGGTAATTAAAAAACATTTAATCTTCTAATTTTAATCTTGAAACAGGGCTCTGGCAGGTTGGAAGTGGACCTACCAATTATTATGTGCTGTGGAAAGAGTATCTCGTGAATACAGTTGGGTCCAGTGCGGAAGTGGCCCCGTCAGACCCCAATGGTTGTGGTTTATAGTGTGAAGGGGGCAGCTGGAAGTGGCCCCGTCAGACCCCAATGGTTGTGGTTTATAGTGTGAAGGGGGCAGCTGGAAGTGGCCCCGTCAGACCCCAGTGGTTGTGGTTTATAGTATGAAGGGGGCAGCTGGGATGGATCTCGCATCCTGTCACACAGCTGGGCGTGGCCAGGCACAGGTTTAAGCTGCATCCTTGCATCTCGTAGAGGAAGTGGAGCTCTAGCAAGTGTGACATCCTTTATCCTCGTTTCCAGGTGTTCTGGAGTAGATTTGCATTTTTAAAGCCCATTATCCAGACCTGAGCCTGGGAAGACTCTCTTAGTTCCTCTCCTTGTGGGCGGTTTCACAGTCTGCTTATACTGTCACAGTTAAAAGCTTGGTGTTGAAAATGTACACAAATTTTCCTCGGAGGATATTCATTGTTGTGTTTTAAGATTTCCTTTTTTTAGACTAATCTACAATTTAATTTTCCATATTCGTATTTTTAAGCCATCAAGAATTCATTTGGTGTGGCATGAAACAATGTTTCTCTATATGGATAATTCACCATTAAAAAAAACAACTTAACTCAAGCAGTTTCTTTGGTTAAGTCATAGTTTTATTTCCTTGTACAAGGCCCCTGTCATGTCCTGATTGGTCTCCAGCCAGCTGAATCATCAATCACCTCACTGAGTTCCTTCTGTGACCTCCACAGATGCTTTGTGCTATTTCACGCAAGCAAGCCCATCTCCATCCTAGAGCTAAGGTCACCTTGACTTTAGCCCTACAGAAAATATCACTCCATTTGTGTATGTATGCATGCATGTGTGTATGTGTGTGTGCAGTTTCTCCCACCACCTTTTTAAAATCATTAACATAACTTCATTCTTCCTAAACCTGTTTTTCATTTGTACATTGAAACTGCTAAGAATTTTGGTTTAAGATAAGCAGGCTTTATGTGTGTGTGTGTGTGTGTGTGTGTAAATATTATATATGTTGAAACAGAGTCTCAGGTAGTTTAGAACTTAAGGAGTCAATGCAGCCTCGACATTATGATCCCCCTGCCTTTGTCTCCCAAAAATTGGGATTATAGGCCTGAGTTACCATATATGATTTTACATGGAGTAGGAATGTAGGGGCTTTGTCAGTGCTTGGCAAATACTATACCAACTAAACTATGACCCCAGCTCCATGGCTGTAGGAATCAAGTTTGGTTTATGATTAAGCTTTAAGAAAATCGCACTTGAACATCAATTGTATTCTTCCATGTCAATCTTGTTTCTAGGAAGTCGCCTAAACTATTTACTTTGTTCATTTGTAGATACAGGTCACTTCCGAGTTTTAAAGTTGGCCAGTCATATTGCTGGCAAGCACTGAGAGTCGCCATCATTTTTTCTCATGTCTTTATTTTGAACTTTGATAGGAGCCCCTAGCAGAAGAAGTAGTATTGGAAGTGATGACAAGCTTTCTTAGAGCGAAAAGCTTTAATGAGGGCACATCTAAAGCATCCACAATCTGTGTGCTGTGTTCTTTTGTTCACCAGAACCTTTTCAAATTGAGATAGGGAGTTTTATTGTGACATTGAGAAAAGGTTACTTTTAGCTAACAATTAAATTAATCAAAGTGCTTCTCTTTTCATTGATTTGTTCTTTGTGTTTGAGAGTGATTTTCTGTGCAGCCTAGGCTGGCTTGAAACTAATTATCCTCAGCTTCCTTGTTGCTGGAACTGTAAGTGTGGACCAACCATCAGGTTTAATTAATTACTATTTTTCATCATTATTTTCATTTCGTTGTGCTAGTATTAACAATTTATTTTTTTAGAAAACTGTGCATGTAAGCCAATATTTTGTATTGATTTTTATTGAGCTCTACATTTTTCTCTGCTCCCCACCCTGTTTCTCCCCTCTCCTTTGACCCTCCCCCAAAGTCCCCATGCTCCCTATTTACAAGGATATCTTGTCTTTTTCTACTTTCTAATTCCCATGTAGATTAGATCTATGTAAGTCTCTCTTGGTGTCCACATCTCTGGGATTGTGGTTTGTAGGCTGGTTTTCTTTGCTTCATGTTTAAAAACCTCTTATGAGTGAGTACTTATGATAATTGTCTTTATGTGTCTGGGTTACCTCACTCAATATGATGTTTTCTTGCTCCATCCATTTTACTGCAAAATTCAAGATGTCATTATTTTTTTCTGCTGTGTAGTACTTCATTGTGTAAATGTACCACATTTTCCTTATCCATTCCTCGGTCAAGGGTTGTTTCCAGGTTCTGGCTATGGCAAACAATGCTGCTATGCGCATACTTGAGCACATGTCCTTGTGGCACGACTGAGCATCCTTTGGATATATACCCAAAAGTAGTATTACTGAATCTTGAGGAAGGTTGTTTCCTAATTTTCTGAAAAATCGCCACACTGACATCCAAAGGGGCTGTATCAGCTTGCATTCCCACCAGCAATGCAAAAGTGTTCCCTTTTCCCCACAACCTCTCCAGCATAAATAGTCATCGGTGTTTTTAATCTTGGCCATTCTTACAGGTGTAAGATGGAATCTCAGAGTTGTTTTGATTTGCATCTCTCTGATGACTAAGGATGTTGAACATTTCCTTAAGTGTCTTTCAGCCATTTTAGATTCCTCTGTTGAGAGTTCTCTGTTTAGGTCTGTACTCCATTTTTATTTTTAATTGGATTATGTGTTCTTTTGATGATCAATTTCTTGAGTTCTTTGTATATTTTGGAGATTAGACCTCTGTCTGATGTAGGGTTAGTGAAGATCTTTTCCCATTCTGTAAGCTGTCATTTTGTCTTGTTGACCATGTCCTTTGCTTTACAGAAGCTTTTCAGTTTCAGGAGGTCCCATTTATTGTTTCTCTCAGTGTCTGTGCTGCTGGAGTTATATTTAGGAAGTGTTCTCCTGTGCCAATGCATTCCAGTATACTTCCCACTTTCTCGTCCATAAGTTTCAGTGAGGCTGGCTTTATGTTGAGGTCTTTGATCCATTTGGACTTGAGTTTTGTGCATGGTGATAGATATGGGTCTATTTTCATTCTTCTACATGTTGATATCCAGTTATTCCAACACTACAAACTGAAAAATAAACACCACATGATCATCTTATTAGATGCCAAAAAAAATTTTGACAAAATACAACACCCCTTCATGATAAAGGTCTTGGAGACAGCAGAGATATAAGGAACATACCTAAACATTATAAAGGCAATATACAGCAAGCCAACAGCCAACATAAAACTAAATGGAGAGAATCTACCAGTGATTCCACTGAAAACGGGAATAAGACAAGGTTGTCCACTCTTTCCATATCTATGCATGTAAGCCAATATTTTAATTAACTAATAAGAATTTCCATTGCCTTCATAAAATGTTAAATATCCACTTTCCCTTTCACTGAATTTTGAGGTAGAGTTAGATGTGTAGACTGGGTCAGTCTTGAATTCACAATTTGCTGCCTTTGCTTCCTGAGGGCTGGGATTACCATTGTGCACTGACACATTTGGCTTAACTCTATGTATTTTAACACTAACACATTCTTTTGCATTAACTTTTAGCTTATTTTAAGTATCATTGCCTTTCAGGTTGGTTCATACAAATCAGTGTGGTAAAGCTCTTTCTTTCCACAGTGTCACACTGATAATTATTATTTGCCTGACTTCAGTCTTCACTGAATAAGCTGTGCTCTTAATTTTATTATTCCTATTGTTATGATTCAGAGTTTACTTTTTCATGCTGCATACTCGAATTTGGATGCTTGCTTCTTTTATTTCCAGTGTTTTCTTTTCATTGTGCTTCGAAAGGCTTGACTATCACTAGTCCTAAGCATGACGTTAGATCCACCTCACAAGTTTTGTTATTCACAACTTAATTATTAGCACTTTGTAATTTCTGGTTTGAGCAATCCTTCGGAATCATCAAAGTGCAGTGGCTAAAACCTGGGCACTGGAGCGTCTTGCGGTGGTTAATCTACCTTTGAGAAGCTGGATAACTTAATTATCCTTGCTATGCTTCAGTTCCTTCATCTAGAAAAAGTAGATAACAAGAGTGTCATTACCAGAGTTAACCATGCTACTCTACCCCCAGTTCTTAGAACAAGGTCAGTTGGGGAGTCCTTGGTTGTTTTTCGTGGCTTCTAGAATCTCTTTCACAGTGATAACTCCGCTTATACACTCTTCCTTTATGAGGACACACTATTTCAAAAGACATGTATGTGTGTAACAGTGAAGGCGTTCATAGCATGACTTAACAACATTCTTATCAGACATCTACAAACAGCTTTTTGTGAATTTGCCGGCTCATCAGGAAAAGGAGACAAGTGATAAAATAATAAACTTGGTAACTGTATTTGAAGAAATTGTGAATATTTTTACAGTAGTCAACCAAATACTATTAGCATATGTTAAAAACAACTGCATTAAAAAAAGACAGGTTATGCTTGACTACTACGTGAAAGGAAAAACAATTACATTTGTCAGTTCAAAGGAATAGCTACATTCCTCAAATTATGCATTTCAAAGTTGTGGAAACTGTAGTGGTGATGGGAAGCCATGGCATCCTCAAAATGTTTTCAGCAAGAAAAAAAAATGCTTGTGGCATTTAAGATGACATGGAGATGCACTCATGTGCCATATAGAAAAAATTGTAATATAAAGACACGTAAAGATTTTCTTGGCAGGAGTCATTGATTCTAACTCTCTACATCTTCTCCCATCATGAACAGGGTGGTGGCATTATATGTTTTTAAAATGACATAAAGCTCAAATCTAATTAGTCTTTTTTTTTTTTTTTTTTTTGTTTGTTTTTTGTTTTTTCGAGACAGGGTTTCGCTGCGGCTTTGGAGCCTGTCCTGGAACTAGCTCTGTAGACCAGGCTGGTCTCGAACTCACAGATATCCTCCTGCCTCTGCCTCCCGAGTGCTGGGATTAAAGGCGTGCGCCACCATCGCCCGGCTAATTAGTCTTAACCATATAAACCCAGAGTCAGATATCAAGGGTGAAAGTTGAAATGTCAGAGAACCTGAGCAGAACCACAAAGGAGTACTTACATCTATGAATCCTCAGGCTGATGGGAGGCAGTCCAGTATCTAGAAATCCTCAGATTAATGGGCCCCAAATCCTGTCCTTATAATCCTACCTTATAACCCTGCCTCCACCTTCCTAGTTCTGGATTAAAGGCATATGCCTATCAAGTGCTGGGCTCACAAGTGTGAGCCACCACTACCCAGCTGGCTCTCCTTCTCTTTTAGAATGTTCAATCTCCTGTAGCCCAGGGTAGCCATGAACGCCTGATCTTCCTGCTTCCTCCTCCCAAGTGCTGGAATTAAAGGTGTGTGCCATCACAGTCGGGACTCTACAGTTAACTAGTGGCTAGCTCTTCCCTTTGATCTCCAGGCAAGCTTTGTTTTTCAGAACACAAACAAAATATCATACAGCAATAAAAGCTTGCAAAAAAATAAAATCATGCAAAAAAAAAGAAAAAGAAAAAAGAAAGAGAGAGAGAATGATGTCTTTAAGATACATTGTGAAAGGTGAAAGCAGGTTTAAAAGCAGCAGTTTCTGCTAAAGGAAATTAAAATTGACAAGAACTGATGAACTTGCAATTACCTCTTCAGTAGGCAAGAATTTGATTCTATGCATTTTCAAAGTACTGTAAATACTGTCTTTAATTCAATCAATGATAAATAACAATGAGTTTATTCCATCCTACAGTTAACAGAATATAGGAAGAGTCAGGCATTGCTACTGCACCTCAGTTGTGAGTAGCCCTAAAAAAGAGATTGCTGCCAGAATCTAGACATTAGCCTTGACAAGGGAAACAAATTGAAAATTTGATATCTCGTCTCTAAGCCAATATTTTAACTTGTTCTTTGAAAGGTTCATAGATGTATACAAACTATCTCGATTGGATCTACCCTCTACTACTTCCCTTCAGCTTCCCTTATCTCAACTTACAGATTGACACAAGAAGTGTGGCTGAACTGTGTTAGTTCAAGGACCATGTGAAACAGCTTGAGTGGTCATTTTAGACTTCAGCATGTAGTGCTAATTTATTAACCTTTAATGTAGCTCCAACCCCATGTATTCTATCCAGCTGATATTAGAATTCATCTAGGTCACATTATGCTGCACTGGCTGCTGTCAAAAACCCCACTTTAATAGATTTTCTTGTTATTCTTTTCCCACCTTTTCTATTTTTTCACTTTTATTTATTCTCCACCTCCACTGACTGATCTCAACCCTGAACACCTGCCAAGGCCTTCCATCCCCATGTATGTTTGTCCCATCACACTACAGTTTTGTATCCTCAAGCCCTAACCAACACATTTAACCTCTACTGGTAAAAATAGAACTGAATAGTAGCTTATACTCTGAAATAATACACAATAAAAATAATTCATTCCTTCAAACACTTCATTTTTAAGTTGAATAAGTGAAGACAGAAGAGTTGCTGTGAGTTTGAGGCCAGACTTCACTACAAAGTGAGTGCCAGGCTAGCCTGGTTAACATAAGAAGACCACCTCTCAACAAAAAAAAAACCAAATAAACTGATGGACATGGTGAGAGAAGTCTCACTGAAATCTAATGAATTTATGAAATTAATTATTAGGTTCATGTGCCTCTCCCCATTCTTTTCCCGTGATGCAGCGTGGGTTCCATTAAAACAAATAGTACACCAAAAGTAAAACTGAGAATAGAATCACAATTCCATAAATGTTAACACAACGCTATAGTTAAAAATTTAACTGTCACTTCAAATCAAACCAGAATTTACATTTAAGTAATGTAATCACGCTCAGGTTAGAATAGTATAATTTGGATTTGATGCTCAAATAAAATTTTATTTAAAAAATATATGTAGACCAAGACTTCAGAAAGTTTACAAATAAAATTTTTCTAGTTCAAAGAACCTCTAAGGTCGTCTCTCTCTGTCTTGTGTCTCTGTCTTTGGGACATGACTCTAGAATCTGAAAGGGAACCAAAATTAAAGTTAGATTCAGAGAAACCCAGACTTTTGTGTGCTCCTACAGTGTTTTCTGCTTGTTTGAGGAGAAAACAGGGCCTGAGAGTGCTGGGGGTACCTGTTAGGGGCACTGTGTAATCTACAGGATGAGAGCATAGGGTGGAATCTCTATATACAAACGGCTAATGATTTGTTTGTTCTGAGTCGGCATCTTCTCTGTTGTGCAGAGAGGTGAGGAAGAAGGAATATGGGGGCTCAGTGGCCATGGTATTTGCAAACCCTGGCCAGAAAGTCAAGACCCATCATTGAGACCCAGGTAACAATCACTAAACAAGAACTCAACATCCTCCATTCGTATCATTCACAATTATATGTGGATCACAGACAATAACTTCATGGAAACAAAAAATTTATGAGTAAGAAAATATGTTTATGATAATAAGATGAAAGAGATTTTACTACATTGGACTAGTAAAATTAATGAAAAATAGCAATGTTTCTTGCCACAAAAAGGGTTTAAGTGTTCTCCTCATAAAAATCAAGGGAGTTTATAAGAACCTGGAACTTTTACTGGACCTCATGGCCAAGTTAATAATAAGGTCACTGAAGACTTAGCCCAATACCTAGCTGTATATCTACCCTCTTTGTTTAGTCTGCCTTTAAGAGAAAAGCATGACAATCCATCTTACTTGGTTTAGATTTCCTATGCAATCAGTTTTCATACACTACACTAACACATAGATTTAAACTTCAGTTGTGTATTCTTTCATGTCTCTGACCCAGAGGTAGATGTGTGTGTGTGTGAGTATGTGTGTGTGTGTGTGTGTGTGTGTGAGAGAGAGAGAGAGAGAGAGAGAGAGAGAGAAGAGAGAGAGAGAGAGAGAGAGAGAGAGAGAGAGAGAGAGAGAGAGAGTAATCATTTCCTGAAAAGAACAAACAGGTCAAAAGCAACCTTACATAAATATTCACTATAAATGTTGGAAACAGCATACAGACATTGCTTAAAAGCAGTATGTTTTGCTTAGCGGTGGTGCCCCATGCCTTCCAACACTGGGAGGCAGAGGCAGGCAGATCTCTGTGAGTTTGAAGCCAGCGTGGTCTTCAGAGTGAGTTACAGGACAGCCAGTGCTGTTACACAGAGAAACCCTGTCTCAAAAAAACAAAACAAACAACCAAACACCCTCTCCCCAAATAATAAACCAATATTTTTAAGTATTGAGTGTCTGGGAGTTGAAGTAGGTAACTTAGTTCCTTGAAAAACTCTGCTAAATGGTCCTGGAAGTTTCCCCTCATTCCCTCTCCACCTGATATTTTCAGTGCAGTTCAACAAACACAGCAAAGACTTGTCAGGGATAACACATCCATGCAGGCAATAAGAGCATATCAGATACATCACACAGAGATAAACCGGACACCACAAACAACAGACAGACAGAGTACACAGGGAAAGAAGTACAGAATTCAAACTTGGACTTGCCCTTGATCAAATAATCCAAGGGGAAACACTGACTTTCTTTCCCGAATGAGACACCAACACATTTTGGTGCCTCTGAGACTGTCTCTAATGCATCTAACTAATGAAAACCTGGATCTTTGAGGAAGAGTCACGGATTTGGAAGCATCATGATTAAAGAAGCACCAGGCAGTTCTGACAATGCTCAGTTTCGAGCTCATTAAGTGCTTCGGTGAAAACCTAAGGCTTCAAGTTCCTAATTCAATGCTTTCTCATCTCTAAAATTCTTTATCTTGGTAAGCCCTAGAGGTGCTTTTTATGGTTTATCTCTTAGGTGTATCAGTCTTAACTATTAAATATGTCCCCAAACATCTACAAACAGGGATAATGGTTTGGAAGTATTAAAGTTACAAACAAAAATGTTACTGTTTTGCATTAACTCCTATAGTGCAATGTAACAAAATTTCTTCATTTTATTATCACAAGTATGTTTTTCTTTCCCACATTTTTTTTTTATTTCCACGAAGTTATTCTCTGTGGTTCACAGATAATTGTGAACTGGAAAAAATGGAGGACGTCACTAAGTTCTCCATTAATGTCTGCAACCTGGCTCTCAGGCAAAGATGAGTCTTGACTTTCTGGCCAGGGTCTACAGATACCAATGTCACTGAGTCTTGCATTCTTTCATCATCATCTCTGTGTGTGACAAAGAAGGGAATGACTCGGAACAAACGAATCATTAGTAGTTTGTACACGCAGATTCCTTCCTTTGCTCTCATCTTGTAGACTACGCAGTGGTCCTAGCACTGTACCCCCAGCACTCTCAGATCCTGTCCCTGCACCCCCATGCCCCAACCCCCAATTCCTCCCAAGATACACAGCAACATTGTAGCAGTCACTAGGACTTGGTTTTTTTCTGACTCTAAGTTAATGATTGGTTCCCTTCAGTTTCTAAGGCCATGTTTCAATGACATACAGGTATACCCTTATTATACTTTATAAGTATATGAGTTAATATATATATTAATTAGCTTTAATTGCCCATCTTAATGTTTACATATTTTAGCATATAATGTTATACATGGCAAGCATATATAATTTTATTTGCCTATTTACATAAATAGAAACAAGTATAAATACAATGTTATTGAAGAACAAACAAGTTCATAGGCAAAGTGGCATTCACATGAGGAAACTATCTGGGCATTTAAGGTAAAACACCACAGAGCAAAAGAATAACAATGAATAGTGAAATTATCTTGAAATAAATCAAGGGATCTGAAGGAAACTGTCAATATGGGTGGTGAATGATCCTCCAGCAGTAAAAAAAAGGCAACAATCTAGATATGCAAGAGGGATGAGCAGAGACAACTAAATACCCAATATAGTTGGGTTAGACAGTCATGAAGACACTGTGGTCAGACAGTGTGTATGATGCCATGTCTGTTTCACTGGCTCCAAGGTTATCTGAAGGCTTTGCTTGTTGAAGCTCCCAAATTATTGCATGCATCATTGCTGAGATTTAGATGTGGGTTCCAGGCAAAATGCCCAATTCATTATTTCAAGCAATCAATGAGAATACATTTGTTTATTTCACTCTCTCCCTCACATAGCAAGCAGTTACGCATGCCTTAGTGCTTACCCTATTGGTGACAGAGCAAGGGATTATGTAATGGTATTATGTAAATGAATTAAAAGGAAGGAAGTTCCTCTTAAGTAAGAATTCTGCAACAAAAGGTGAAACTACTATTCATATAGGTATTTGTTTTAAACATATCTATTCTTCACAGGAATGGAAGTGGCCAATTTAAGATGTGCTAATTTACCCTGTATTTAAAATATACTCGATCCATTATTTTATTTTCAATAAAGTTTTTAATTTTTTTCCTTATAGTTTTAGTCATCTGTCTGATTCCATGTCATCTCTTCAAAAAGATCTGAGATATTTTAATTGCATGAAGGTTTTAAGAAATGTATCCATAATTAAAAATGGAAAGCAATCCACAGCAGTTTCCCCTCACAAAGCACCTGACACATCAAACTGCGAGGAATGTCACTTAGAAGACTGAAAATAGAGATTTCCACATAAAAGCCATACTTTTGAGAAGACATCTGAATTTTCTATAAACCTGTGTGACTCAGACGTCCCAGCACCAATGTGAAGATGACTCTTTGTCATCATTATGCACATAACATGCAGCAGAAGTGCATGCTGATCTCGCAAGGCAGAGACTGGTAAAGTGTTATGTAAAGAAGCTAGGAGGTAATTATACCTGTATTTATTTAAGCTCAAGGCTAAATATAAAAGAGGATGGGAAGAATTTATGAGAGTTGGTCAATTTGTTGCTTGACAATAGTTTTGAGATAACTTCCATGCCATTGTCTTACCTTTTTATTGTCTAAACACCTAACAAGGAATTTTTTTTAAAATTACCTTGGGTTTGTTGATTCGAGAAATTTAATATAAAGTTAAAGGTTTCCTCTGCATTAAATTTCTGATTATTGAATCAGCACCTACTTGGATATTACAGAAAGTCACACCGAGGACCCACATGTGCCTGAATACAACTTCATACTTTAAACTAGAGCTTCTTTGGAGAAAGGGTTATTTCAGGATACAGCAGTAAATATGCAAGCTGCGATTGGATGAAGTCATAGCAGAAAGTAAGTAGTGATGTCCAACACTTAGGAAAGTCTTGTGAGTACAAATAGGAAAGTTACATCATCAACAGAGCCAGTAACAGAATGGATTCTGTTGATTAAGATGTGTTGAGATCTGTGAGTTCTTGAAGACAGTAAAACATAAACAAGTAGTTTGCTGTTCATTTGACAACGTTAGTGAACCAACTTAACTCATTAATTTGAAAACTGGAAGAAGAAAAAAAAGAGTCTGGATTTAATGTATAGTTGCTCATACAAAGAAAGATAACCAGCGATGTGTTTCTCCAGGTGCAGAAGATAACACTATAGATGAAATAGTCTATTTTTAAAAAATAAAGATAATTTAGGTTACATGTGTAGCTCACTGGGCAGAGCCACGGAGCCACAGCACAGTAGGGACAAAGATGAGAATTTGATACTCAGCTCTGAAAGAGAGAGGAGAAAAGGAGAAGGAGAAGGAGGAAAGGGAGGACATGAAAGTAATATGAATTTGATGCACTTAATAAAATGTAAACTGCAGCAAATTCCTACACTGCTCTGTTTTTCAAGAAATATAAATGCCGAGGAACAAAGGGAAAGGTAGAGATGCCTCTTTATTAAGAGCTAATCATTTCTAATGTGTGAAGCTGGCAGGTGGTGCATACGACATAATATTGCACAGGGCAAATCCCTCACACAGTTCCTGGAGTGTACAGAGTGGTTCACAGTGATTATTCTTGATATAAAAGAATTTTTCTGTACTTTTGAAGATATTGAAAGATGACAGTCTAGGGTTAAATTTTAAATAATAAGTAGAGCATATTGCTTAAAGATTACATGCATTATTTGACTTTTCTATAAGTCGTTCTTAACATTTTGGGGGTGTTGACACTATTTCTGATAGGCAGCGCCTTGGATTTAGCAATAGAGAAGGTCAGTTTTCTCCAAGCAGCTGACTTTTTATAGCTTGTTTATTATGACATTTACTGAAGAAACTGTATTCTCTGTCCTGGAATTTTCCTAATATCGAATATTGCTTTCCATTTTGTTGTGACATTCAACTTCCTGGGAGCAACATCTTTCAATATTATAAGTGGGTGAAATCAATTTATTCTGTTTAAATTTTGGTTGTGTTTCCCTTGTTTAATTTGTTTAGAGTTGATTTATCCTGAATATCATAAGACCTTTATTTTTCCATTTTTAATCATAATATTTGTGAGAGCACTTCCCGAATGGATTTGGGCAGACAGCTTATGATACACAGCCAAGCTATATTTTAATTATGGAAATTAAAACCCTGGATGACATCCTTATTTTACACATGATTGTGCACATGTGCACATGTACATTTGTGCACGCATGCACACACACATACACACATACATCTTATGGTAAAAAATTTAACTGCCTGTGTTAATCAATGCTACAGAATGTTACCAATAAAAATTTTATTTTGAAAAAAAGAAAAAAAAATTTATTTTGGACAAAGTCATAGAGAATTCTTTGTATGCTAGCCCCTGCAAAGTATATTATTTGACCAGAAGAAATTCACATTTCTGTATGTCTGTGATAAAAAAAACCAGACCCTTTCTAGGTTTAGAATAACAAAAGAAAATTTGGAAATATTGTTTCCAGTCTGAGAAGAAGAGCTTGTACCTGGAGGAGCAGAACAAGAAATCCAGACTGAGGCAAGAAGTGTCTATTCTTTTCTGTGGCCAGGATCTTCCTCTGACCAGAGTTTGAGTTTTTCTGCAATAATCAAAAACTTCTCTTCTCCTTCACAGTTACTTCTAATGGAAAAACTGTACTTGTGACTTTTTTTTAAAAAAAAAGATGTGTGTGTGTGTGTGTGTGTGTGTGTGTGACAGAGAGGGAGAGAGAGAGAAGGAGAGAGAGAGAGAATTGGGTCCTCTACAAGAGCAGCATCCACTCTTAACTCTGAGCCCTCTCTATAGTGCCCCCTGTAGTTTGTGTTCATTATGCTATGAGTAATCTGGAGGAATGAAGCAGAATGCCTTTGCAGGTATTCTGGTCACAACCAAAGTCGAAATATATCATCTCCAAAATTCAAGATGCTTAAGCGAAATGTGGTGAAATCTGTATTTATTTTGCTAGACAGAGCATACAGAAGCTGGGGCTGTCTGCTCCTTGCTTTTGGATGCGTTATCTGAGTATTTTCACAAAAACTGTATGTTCAGAATGAATAAATAAATCCAAACACCATAACAGATAAAGATTACTCACTATAAAGCTAAAGAAAGATTACTGTCTTGGTTTGTTTCCATTGCTGTATAAATATTATGACCAAAAATGATTTGGGGAGGAAAGGGTTTATTTCTGATGGAAGTCATGGTAGGGGCTCAAGCAGTGCAAGAACTTGAAGCAGAAACCACCATTTACAAATGAAGGGTTTATTGGTTTAGCCTCCCCCGAGATGCCACTTTCAGTCCCTGGTGTCGTATCTATTAAAAGTGTAAGTGAATAAGTACAGAGAAGTTCAGACTTTGGCAGGAGGCCACAGTTATGTCCAGCATGGTAAGACAGATGATTTCACAAAATATTACTTGGCTTTAAAAGGGTTAGAAAGTATAGGGCTTTCTGTAAAGTTCTCAAACTTGAAACTATCTTTTACTTTAAGATATTCATCCATGTTTATGATATTCACCCACATGTTACACACAAAGAGAAAATAAAATATAATGATTAAAATTTATACAAAGCTTTTATTTGTAGTAAAAAGTGCTTGGAAATATTCTATGCTTTTTATATTTTTTAGATGGTATCTTCTGGAGATTGCATTGTGTCCCCTCCAAAGATGAAGTGAGAAGTCCCAACCTCCAAATATGTAAGTGTAACCATGTTTGGAGCTAATATCTGCAGGCACATACCTACATTATGGTGAGATCGTTAACTTAAGGTCTAGTGTGACTTGAAGTCTTCATCAGAAATGAAGAAGCAAGAGTCCAAGCAGAGACTTCCATGTGAGGAGAGCAGAGACTGAAACCCAAAGTGACATTTCTTCTCTAGAGGCTCCTGGGGAAGCCTAATACCAACACCATTTTGATTTTGGACTTAAATCTTCAATAATCAAGAAAAAGTAAAATTTAATTGTTTTGTCATTCAGTTTTGAATTTATTTTGTCTATAATCAGAACAAATCTGTAAAGAGTAACTTAATTTTATTCATGCTCTATTGGAAGCCCAGTTCTCTGCCATCTTGGACTCTTTTGTAAAGTAACAGATGTGTTGACTAGATGAAACACAAAGCCATATCTTATTTAAACTGAACCTCATGACTATGATTTTGTATCATTTTATTTAAGTATCACTGTAATGCTATTTTGGTAATGTTCAGATTTTAGTTCCTATCTTAGAGGATTTTGATAGTTATTGTCTTCATGAAATTGGTTTGACTTACTTTTAGATGTGACAGAACATGATTAGTCAAGGAGTCTAACGTTTGCTGAAGCAAGAGAGCAAAAGACACTGACCATCAGAACTAATTGGCATTGCAAGTTCAAACCACGGGACCACTAGTCTTTCTTTGTAAAATTTATTAAAAGATGTCAAAAAGATATGTTTCTAATGAAGCATTTTGTTTGCTTAACTTTCTGCTTAGTAAATGAGCAATTGAGGAAAACTAGCATTGACAAAAACTGGCATCTGTCTATTAACAGTTTTTCAAAGTTCACTAGAAGGAGTTGAACTGGGGAGATCCTTTAAGACTTCATAAATTTTGAAATACTAATGGACAGTTTAAACTATTTTATTCGGCCCCAGTAGGTAAATATTAGACTAACTGAACAATAACCAATGACTGAGCGCCAAATTCTACAGTTAGTAGTAGATTAAATGTTAACCAACATGATCACAAACTGATGATAAATTATTACAATATACTGAAGGATTATATATGACTTCTTTGTGGATTACTAACCTTTCATTTTCTCAGAAAAGAGAATATAAATCCTAGAGACACTCTTACTTTCCAGAATTTCAGTTCTGAATAAAAGTGAGAAGTGCTCACCTATTAAAGAGTTCATTGTTAATTTAAGACATTTTCCAGCAAAGAAATCATTAGTAATATAAAATGGTGGTGCTGATCATACTTAAGATATACAATTTTATGTTTGAAGACAGAGTCTCACTGTGTAACCTTAGATGGTCTGGAACACCTTATGCGTACCATATTGGTTTCAGACACACAGAAATCCACCAACTTCTGCCTTCTGAGTTCTGAGATTAAAGGAATGTGGTCGCTTTATTGCAAAACCAAGCAAAAAAAAAATCAAACATTATTAAAGTTTTATGCAGTTTCAGAAAAGTATATAATATTCAACTCATAAAAAGTAAACAATGAAACAATCCATGTAATTGGGTCAACAGCTACTAATTTCTATGGAACTCATGATTCAGAACAAAATTTATTGTGTTCTATTCCTAGTTTTTCTTTATAATAGGAAAATAAGGGTCCAAATAAAGATACGACAATGAAGTTTATTAACCTGAGAAAAAAAGATCTTTGTGAATTCATTTCTCTGCAGAAATAAATTTGTTTTCAATAGAGATGGCTCGTGACATAGAAATAGAATAACTATTGTCATGGAAGTGATATCACAATTCATCATGCCAATAAAAATAATAAAGAGATACTTAAGAAATCTGCATTTCCAATCAGCAAATGTTATTGTATTCTTAAAATATATTAAATGTCATAACTTGATGCTTAGTTTGAGATTATTGAAACTGAGCAAAGCAATAATTTGCTGCCTATTTTACTCATGCATTTCCACAGTGTGTGCTCAGTGTGTTGAATTTTAAATTAGTGGTGCTGGGGATTAAAACCAGGGCCCTGCCTCTGACATGTGCACACACTAGCACAAAGATGCATTGCCACTTCTCTTTTTTAAAATTTATTTATTTATTAAAGATTTCTGTCTCTTCCCCACCACCGCCTCCCATTTCCCTCCCCTTCTCCCAATCAAGTCCCCCTCCCTCTTCAGCCCAAAGAGCAATCAGGGTTCCCTGCCCTGTGGGAAGTCCAAGGACCACCCACCTCCATCCAGGTCTAGTAAGGTGAGCATCCAAACTGCCTAGGCTCCCACAAAGCCAGTTCGTGCAGTAGGATCAAAAACCCATTGCCATTGTTCTTGAGTTCTCAGTAGTCCTCATTGTCTGCTATGTTCAGCGAGACCGGTTTTATCCCAGGCTTTGAAAAAGCATTGCCACTTCTTGCTTTTTGGAATGGGTTCTTACTATGTAATTCATGCTGTTCTCCAGTTCAGTGTGTAACCCAGGCTGACCTCAGTTTCTCCTGTGATTCAGGTACATGTCACCACAGACAACTGCCTAAAGTTTATTTAACTGATTTTGCAGTCATTTTTTATTTTAACATCACCAGAATCTTTTTTTTAGTGGTCTTATTCAATTTTTAAAATTAGTGTATATACATTATACAAAGTGATAGATTTGGAAGTGACCTTTTTTAAGACTATTATTTGACAATATTTGGAAAGTTTCAATAATATTGTCTGACAATATTTGATCATATCCCCTTTTCCTCTCTCTTTCTCTCTCTCTCCCTCTCTCCGTGTGTGTTACAGAATATCTATAACATCTATTTTCCACATATGAAGGACATTTGTCTTAATCCATTTTACTTCACTTTATACGACGGACTCTACTTTCATCTACAAATAATGTAGATTCATTCTTCTTTTTGCCCCCAGTGTGTGTTATTACACATTTTCTACATGACTTCACCTGAATATGGATGCCTAGGCTGACTCCATGTTTGGCTACCATGATCATGCTTTGACACATATGACTTTGTAGACATTTCTTAAGAAACTGGCTTGGACTGTGTCGAGAATATTTTTAGACTTCGGCCAGAGAAGCAGGTAGGTTAACTGCAGATCCTGACCTCCTCACCTTCTTCTCTAAACTCATTCCCCCCAGTCCCATCTCTAACTTTACGACAGTTCTTCTCCAGTGGATCATACAGCTCTTTCCCTCCACACTTCTCATTCAGAACTTTACTCCAGCCCCCAGCTCCTTCAGGTGTTCTCTGAGAAAGCCCCAAACTTACATCAAAACATCTTTACACTAAAAATGAAACTTATTATTTTGCTAGCTTGGTCAAATAACAAGCCAGGTACATCTGTCTTTACAAAACGAGAAAGCGATTGACATAGGCACACATTTTCAAGAACAGTCTTGTTCGAAGCATATTTACAGATATAGGGGTGATCTGCCTCCGAGCCTGTCAACACTGAGTCAAAACAGCTCCTGGGATTTGAAGTGACAACTGACTTTCACAGTTAAGAAACCTAAGAAGCATCAGCTTCCAAAGAATTTTAGGCAAAAATATTCTAGAAAAACTGGAGTTTTCATAAATAATTACATTTGTCCCATGCGTGATTGACAAAGTGATATAAAAATCACCAAAAGAATCATCAGCATTACGAGAGAGAAGAGAGTGTGGGCTGTGTGGTCCCAGGAGTATTCTGCACTGCTCCAAAGTCCACTGTTTCTTAACAAGTAAGCCAGTCCTCATGGGTTTTGCCTCATCTGGAGCCCTATTGGGCTAGCACTCATCTACTGACCCAAAACTGGTCTTCAGGTCTCTTAACAGTAAGTTTTCCTCCATGATTTATCTCTTTACTAGTCCTTGGTACTTGACTAAGTTTCTGGTACCTATCCAAGATTTCCCTCATTTTGAGAAGAACAAAAAAAGTCTAGTTAGAGAGATGTTGGTTACTGCAAAAGCATACATGCCACTAATTCATCATTAGGATGCTGCTTTGGAACAATCTTTTTGTACACTATGGATATGTATTACTCTCGTTGGCTAATAAAGAGATGTCTGACCTGTAGCTGGGCAGGAGGATGTTAGGTGGCAAAACCAGACTAAGAGGAGGCTAGGAGGAAAAAGGGTGAAGTCAGAGGAATTGCAAGCAGATGCAGGGAGGAGCCAGATGAGCATGCCATACCAAGCCACATAGTAGAGTGTATATAAGAAATGAAAGAGTTAGCTAGTAACAAACCTTAACTATTAGCCAGACTTACATTAAGTCTCTGAGACAATTATTTGGGAAGTGGCTGCTGATTATTGAAGAACGGCTGTGGGACAGAACTCTGCCTACATTAGGGTATTGTGTCTTGCTAGCCACTGTTGTTGTTCATTGGTGTCATTGCTATATAGGATTGTTGGTTGTTTCCCTCTGTTGAAAGTTTGCATGGTATCTTCTGGTACTATGAAAGCTAGTCCTCAGGAAGGAGGATTTCAGGACATTTCCAGCACAGAGAACTCTGGGCTTTGTATCTGAAGTACAAAGTGTTTTCATCAATAAGGACATACTTTCCATCTCTGGGAGGCAACCAAGGGCAATAACAAGAGCTGGTGATGTTTGGGGAGTTTCTTGGACAGCCATGGCCAACAATGAACAGGTGGTTTCGGATGTCTGGTGTTAGGGTTTTTGTAAGATGGATTTTAGCTCTTGAAGGGAAAATTGTTAGTCCAGATAGGAAGATTTCACTTACATATTGACTTATGGGCACTGTAGACATTTTTTATGTAGATACTTAATGCTATGATTCCTTATGACTTTTTCAGACACCCTTATTGATATTTTACCCATCCTCCCTCTTTTTATCCCTCTCTCCAACCTCTAATTAGAAATCCCTCTTGTTTTTGCCATTTCCAATACCATATCATATATACCTTGCTACTTCCCCCTTTGTTGCTCCTCAACCCAAGCAATCATCTCTTTTTAGTTTCCTGGTGTTTGTAGCTACTACTGGATGTGTACTCATATTTGAACATTTGCAGGTAGGAACACAGGTAAGAGAGAACATGTAGCATTTTTCTTTCTGTGTTTGGATTACCTCATTCAATATGATCTTCCATCCATTTACCATCAAAATTCATGATTTCATTCTTTACCCCTGAGCAGTATTCCATAATGTAGATGAATCACATTTTCATTATCCATTCATAGGTTAAATGACATTTACATTGTTTCCACTTATTCTTTTTCCTTTTGAGAATTCTCTCTTAAGGTCCCAGGCCTATTCTTTGAATGGGTCATTTTCTTTCTTTCTTTCTTCCTTCCTTTTTTAAAGTTCTTTATATATTCAGCATATTAATCTGTCAGATATGTAGCTAGCAAAGATTCTTTCCCATTCTGTGGGTTTTCTCTTTTACTGATTTACCAATGTTTTTAATTATAAAAAGAAAACTATCAAAATCTTATTAGAATTTAATAACTGATTATTGACTAAATCTAAGAATGGATTGTCTCGGCTTCCACTGAGTGATTTTAATTGCTATGTTAGGGCAACACCAACCCTGCAGCTCCTTCTGCACATGAGCACCACCCTCTGACTACAGCCCTAAAGCCAGTGGGGTGATAACAGAAGAGCAGAGAGACTTCCAGAGAGAATGCAGCTTTCCTACATGAGACTGTCAAAATGGAATGAGATGCTTTTGAAGTTTAGATTCTGATTCCCACTGTTAAATACTTGTCTAGTTTAATCCTATCATAGGTGGTAGAAAGCACAAAGCATTGTGAAAGTTCAGAAGTCACATTCAAAGCAATCAATAAGAAATATCACTTATGAGTGGGATCAAGATTGATGATGTGGGAAGCACATAGAATGAAATAGATAAATAAAAATTTAAAAAGAGATGCCACTAAAATAAACTTCACTTATTCTGACCAAACAATGGTCCAAGAGCACATGACATTATATTTTTATATGTTTTTATGACACTATTCTTACAGAATTTCTGAAATTTAGAAAACAGTTTTATAAAACATTTTGATATTGAGTTAACAAGATGGCTCAGCAGATAAAGAAAGATGCTTGCCACCAAACCTGGATACCCAAGTCTCTTCTCCGAGATCCTACATGGTAGAAGGAGAGAACCAACTCCTTCAGCACACTTGCACCAGAGTGTGAATGATTCTTGTGCACACACACACACACACACACACACACACACACACACACACACTATTGTATTTTATCAGAGGTTTCATAAGTCATGAAAACTGACATGATATTATTATATTAAAACTAAAAATGCTCCTGCTTTTATTCTGATGTAAGTCCTAAAAGAACTTCTTTAAGCAGTACACAACTTCTATTTGGGAAACAAACTTAATTGCAAAGCACCAAATGGTCTCAGTATTCATTATCTGTGAGTGTTTATTAGTAGCCTAGAAAATGACATTACAATTTTAATTACCTTCCCGAGGCTCTACCTCATTTCCTGATGACAACTGGAAACCATCCAAATGACCAACAGCCTTAATTATGATCTCTCACTGATCATACTTAAGTACTGATCATCATATGTACTGAGCCGAACATATCCATTCTGTCCATTAGCCTCAGTTTTGAATTGGCACATTCCCCTAATATTCATGAGGTGTTGGAGTTTATCGTATGTGTGTAAAATATGGGTTTGTTTAGGTGGTAGAATATAATATAATTTTGGAAAAATATTTTAACTGACTTTTAATCTGCATCAGTAATTATCTATAAAATCTATATAAAACATATTTACATAGTTATCCCAGGATCATGCTATGGCATTTTAAGTCTTATAGGAGATACTGAATAGGAATAAGCATACAGACAGGAAAGACTGCCATGGGACTGAGCTTTACTCCACTAAACACACATAAAAGACCAAAAGAAGTTGCAGGAAGGACACAGTATGACACCGAGAGAAAGAATAACTGCTTCTACTGTGCAGATCTCTGCATAGTGGGGGTGGCAGCTTCCGTAGGTTACCCATTTACAACCCATGGTTACCAGAGAATTGATTTGTTAGTATCTCTGAGTTTATATTGGAAGTTGTGAAGATGTTGGTCTGTTTTATAAAACCTCATTTTCTGTATACACTTATTCCTTGAGCCTGGATTTCTTTATCAACTATGATGACAATAATTAATTTAGAATCAGCATGTGTGGAGGCATGCAAAGTATTTAGTTTTATACATTGATGAATGATTTGTGGCAGTTTAATCACTAACGAGTGCCTAATGATGATCTGGACCCTGGACTCCATGTCTTCTCTGTAGCCTAGAATCATAGCATACCTGGGAGGCAACTCTAATCTCCGAGCATAGCTATGGATTTGGAGACAAAAACTGTATCGTTTCAGCTTGTTAACTTGTCACTCCAGCTTGTCTGTTGGGACCATTTGGAGTCCTGGCCTCCAGCTGCTCTTCCCTGCTAGAGACCTTTACGTTCCTTCTGATTTGAGGTACTGAACGCTGTGTCAAAGTTGTTTACCAACTCTGCTTCACAAGCACGTGTTGCCTTGGCCTTGAGGATCAGAGGATAAGGTTTTCACATGTTGGCCCACCTGACTGTTGGGTATATAAGCCTCTGTGGTGCTATTGCATAAAGGGCTTACTAGTGATTAGAGGTCTGTGTCCCTGTCTCTCTGTGTCTGTATGTCGTTGTGTGTTTCAATCTCCAGCCCCGAAGCTCGCAAACTGTGTGGTAGTGCATAGAGTACAGACAGGCAGGCGTTATGTGCTGCACCTGTCTGTGTTTGAACTATTGTGTTTTGCTTTCACGTTCTTTTTAAAATTAGCATACAATTATGGCATTTTCAAACGTAATTTCTTTTTCTTCATCTGCTTTCCCTCCTTCCTCATCACTTTGCACACCTTGTATCCTTCTGCTTTCTTTTCCATTTTTTTCATATACTCTATTACCCATTATCCTTCCTGATAAAACCTCTTTCCCACATCAAGGTCATCCTTCTATTTCTATGACCTATGCTTACACTCACATATATAAATATACATTCTATTTCATCACACACATATATTCATATGCACATATGAGATAGGACGCATGTTGTATATGCTTGTCCAACACTGTAAAGGTACTTAATGACATTGAATTGAACTGTAAACTTACAAATGACTACAATGGATGACTTTATGTGATGTATGTTTTACTCGTACACATATCCATCTTGGGGAGATTAAAGAAAGAGCACTTGCTTTGAATATATTTTAGCTCTGCACCTCTTTGATGAGGTGGTGCCAGGCTACATCAAACAAAGACTTTGGGGACTATGACTCGTGGCATAGAAGACTGAAAGGAGACTGCCACATTTGAGCATGGAGAGAGAGAAACTTGAAGGTGCACAGATGATGCCCTGCAATATAGAGAGAGGGCAACACCATGACTGGGTGGGGAGACTTGAGATGGGAGATGCTGAACCCCTGTATACAGTCTGCAGATGAACTTCACCAAGCCTGAGAGGAGAGAGTAAAGAAATTGTCAATGCATTTTTTTTTCCGGCTATGTCTTTAGCAGCCGTGCAGCATACAAATCTCTTGACTATACACAGTGCCCCAGAAGTGCCAAGTGACAGAACAAAAAAAAAAAAAAAAAAAAAAACACTTCAAGAAACTCTTCAAAATGATTTATGAAGTTTCTGGATTCCATAAAGCCACATCTGATAAGAACCTGAAGCATTTAGTGTGGCTATTAACAGGGAATTCCAGTACTTCATATTTCAAATTCTATCTACTAAAATATACCCGACCCTGACCTTCCTCTCTGTCTTGCCAACTACGCTTTTTCCTTTGTGTGCTATTTTGTGATCCGAGGTGATCTCAATGTCACATTTCTTAACAAAAAGTGAAACTAGGCACCTTTTGTTTTCTGTGTTTCTTCTTCTTCCTGCATCATTGTGTTGGAGGCTGTGCAGGCAACCCTGTTCCCAGTCACAGTTTTTTTCATATTAACCGTAGAAGGGAAAGCTACTGTTCACAATGGCACCTACAAGAGCTGTCCATTTTCTAAGTACTTATTGTGAGCTCACCACTTGCTCTCACATCATGTTTTTTCTGTAAATTCTTTTCATTTCCATATTGAACAGTGACAAAGGACTGTTTTTCCTTTTGATCTAGCTTAAGGATACATTATTAGTACCGGGTTCTCAAGGAACATCTCATTGTGCATGGTATTAGAATGGAGTTGAAAGTAAACAAATTTATCAACATTTTCACAGATACTTGTCTGTCTTTGTGTTTTCTCCCAGTTTCCTGTCTCTTCTTAAGTAGAAAGGGGCTGTATACTAAAGAGAGTATCTTATTGTACTGGCGTATAGTGTTATACTGCTGTATTTCTGTTAATTTCCTAAGACAATGATGAGGCACATTGAAGATAAATGCATTGAGTGCTGATCAATGGATATGAGCTTATACAATAAATGTGTCCCTTCATGGTTCATATTTATTAAATCCTATATGAATTCTGGATACTGAAATATAATAGATCACTATGTGTTAAAGAAAGAAGCAGCATGGATGATTTAAGGTTAATTTTAAAATTAGAACTTAACACATAGCTTAGTTCTGCCAAAAAACATGCTTTGCGACACCCATGTAAGGATAAAAATATATGTGCACGTACATACGACAATCATTTTTGTGTTTATATCTGTTTTAGAACTAGTTCTGAACCATTTCTGCAACCAGATACATCTGTCACCTTTTCTCTACTTAAAAAGCAAAACTTAAGTTAGGTGAAAGAAAACTTAATATGAAATATTTAAAAATAATTTACCCTCAATTCAATGTTTCACTTTGTTTTCAATTTTGCATTTATATACAAATTTATAAATAAAGATTTACTGTTTAAATCTTTCTTTTTCAATAATGCCTAAGAATAGTATTTAATATGACAAAATCAGTATTAGATATAACTTCATCTTGTTCCAAAATTAAGCTGCTTGAGTTACGTCTTCTGATACTTAATAAAGTTACAGAGTCTGGCGTTACTGATTTATAAGAAAGCTTCAAAAATACCCTCAACATTTTCCTCCCTTACGTATCTAAAGCACTTATTGCTGAGTTGATTTTATTTCTTCTTCATGATTCAGGTTCATTGTTGATCATGTTCCATCTTTTATTTCTTTTAATTCTCATTCATTCTCTTATCATATAATTGCAAAACCATATAGTTATAAAATTATATAATAGGCATATATGATCTTCCTGGTTATAATGCATGTTTTCTGTATTTATTTAACATGTATTCTGCAAAACCCAAGACAACTATAGAAAGTGGGACAGAAATAGAAATTTTATGCTTTCTTCTTCAGTCAGTGACTTGGGCTTTCTAGAGGAAAGAAAATAGATTCTTAGAAAATAAAAGTAAAAATTCACGTAGCACCTCCAGGTGCTTTCACAGATCCGAATTTGTGGAAATGTAGAAGAATGTTGGGCTGCCATATTTATTTGAAAACAGTCTGAGTTAATGTTTATAAGTCATGGCTGTCTATCTACATGCAAGCATGTCCCACTTTAGTAGATGCAATATAAGATCCAAGAGGAGGTGAGTATACTTTGCTCATTTATCCTTAAGTGTGATTTGTTTGTATTTCAGCTTTCATGGCCTTAACTGGTGTGCAAGAAATTTGTATGAGGAGTTAAGGAATTTGGACACAATCAAGAACCAACAGGTACAAATTTAAGTCATCTAGCAAATACATTACATGAAATTATAACAACCTCCAATGTAATTTTCTAGAATTAAACATACCACTGTTCTATAATTGTGCTGTTTCTAGCCATATTTTCATATACACCCCAATAACTCATATTTTTATATATAGTTGTTTGCAAACATAGGCACATGTGCCTTTTTCGTGAACAAACCCTCGTTCTTCCTCTTTCAGGTTTATAAAATAAATTCTCTTCATGTCTTTCCATTACAATAGTGCATATCTTTTCAGACTCCACCACATATTCTCGGGGCATTTGTCATTAATATGGCTGCACTTGGTCTCTGCATAGGTTCCATTAGACTTTTGCTTGTTCCATTAGTTTAGAACATTATTCTAAATTCTATATTGTATCAAATCTGAGTAATGCATTCATTCCACAAGAATTTTAATAGATGAACGTCTAGTTTGCTTTTAATGCCTTTCATATAGTGATGCTCAACATGCTGTGTTGACTCATTAAAACTTAATGATGGTAATAATTTCATTATAGCTTTTCCTCAATTTTGTTAGTGTTTTTCTTAATCTTTTTCATTTTCTCAAAGCATGACGTGCCATTAAAATATCCAATAACTCACTTCACTTTTAATGAGTGACCTATTTATCATATTTTAGGGTATTTGTTAGATAGAATAAAAGAGAGAAAGAGTGAGTTATCCAAAGAGGACAGGGTTACAAAATTAAGAATGAATTAATGCTCTGATGACTCATTTATCCTTTATCAAACTACTTATATAGAGACAACACCATAACCTGTAAGTTCACATTCCTTTGAGCTAGAAAAACATCATTTATATTAGTCAACCACATGCTGAACTCTAAGCTAGTTTCAACAAATTTCAAAAGATTGGTAGCACATAACTCATTTTCTCAAGAAATTGAGACAGATATGCATAGTAAAAACAGAAGAAAGAACAATATATCTGGAAACCAAAGAACACGGTTAAGCAACATAAAGAGACAAATTCTTAAAGTAGATACCAGATCACACTTAAAAATGAATGATTATACAATATACACAACATGCAATTATATATACATATTTATATATAATATATACAGTATATGTACACATGCTATGTGATACAGGCAAAAGCAATATTAGGAGACATCTTGTAATTATAACTATTAAAAATACCAAAAATAAAAAAATTAATGGGCTAAGTATGAAAATGGCAAAAAGCTAAAGCCAGATTAAGTAGAAAAGCAAGTGTACTATGTAGCACAAATTCTAATTGGTCTTAGCAATAAAAACTCATAGTCAGTGAGAAAGGTATGAAATCTGAGAGATAAGAGAAGTAGATCAGGCAGCCAGGAGAGAGACCTCTTACCTCTACCAGTGCTCAGACAAAAAATAAATGATGTTTTTCCTCAGGCTGTCTCTTCAGACTGTGTTCTCTGACTGTATCCCCAGACTGCATCTCCAGACTGCAGTGAGCTCCTGTCTCCTCCAGCTATATCACACCTGCCTCCACCTCCCTAGTGCTGGGATTAAAGGAATGAGATACAAAGTGCTAGGTCACCTTTGTGTGAACGCTGCTTCTCTTTTACACAGTCAATCTTGTGTAGCCCAGGGTGGTCTTTAATGAACAGAGACTCCTCTGCCTCTGTCCCCAAATCCTGAGTTAAAGGTATGTGCCACCCCTCCCTGGTCTCTAGTGATTTAGCTCTGTACTCTGAACTTCAGGCAAGCTTTATTTGCTAAAACACAAACAAAAATTACTACAATATTAAATAGACATTATTGACTAGTGAATAAAAATAAGATATGCTATCAATAAATTTAATAAGATTTTGAAAATAATTAAATTGGTAGAACTGTAAAAAACAGAAAACACTAGCACAAAAGAGCAAAGCTAACAGCAAAAATACCTAATTTCATAGATGCTGAAAAGATTAGATAGCAAATGAAAAACTTCATTTTATTTTATTTGAAGGTTTAGATGGAGCTCTTGAACATACCAAACATTATAGTTTGTCAAAACGTCAGAGAGAAATAGGAAAAACAACTTCATAAGCACTATAAAACAAAATGAGAAAATAATTCAGAAAGATATGCTGGCAGAAGTTATCATCATTAGTGAATTTAACCCCAAACTAAACAAACAAACAAACACCATACCTGATCCAAAATGAGTTTTTTTCAGAATACAAAATGGATAGGTACTGAGCAAATACATCAACTGTCAGGAACTGAAAATATGGAAGGAAAACCATTGTTCAGTTTTACGTACAGGCATCCAGTACAACAAAATACTTGAGACAAAATCTACTTATGTCTACAAAGGGTACTGCATTGTGAACAAGTTGAGTATATCTCAGCGTGACACAATTGGCTGCTTTGTAATTTTTCCATGGGATGTGTAACAAAACACCATGATCTATTCGCCACAGATAAACTGGGCTCTTGTAACATGAGTTCCTGCTTGTTGGGGTTTTTGTCCTGCACAGTTCTTACAGCCAGCAAGTCCCAAAGGAAATCACACAGAGAGTCTGCATTAAATATAAACTGATTGGCCCATTAGCTCAGGCATTTTATTAGCTCTTATGACTTATATTAACCCATAACTTTTACCTATGTTATCCACATGGCTTGGTACCTTTTTTGGCAGGGCAGATGACATCCTGTTTCTTTGGTGGTCTGGGTAGGACTCCGGAAAGAGCTTCCTTCTTCCCAGAATACTCATGTTCTCATTGCCCCACCTATACTTCCTGTCTGGTTTTCCCACCTATACTTCCTGCGTGGCTACTGGCCAATCAGCATTTATTTAAAATATAATTGACAGAATATAGAATTGTCCCACATCATGCTCTGAGAACTCCCAATAGAGAAATCTAAAATGGCTGAAAGATACTTAAGGAAATGCTCAGCATCCTTAGTCATCAGAGAAATGCAAATAGAAACAACTCTGAGATTCCATCTTACACCTCTAAGAATGGCCAACATCAAAAACACTGATGACAACTTACGCTGGAGAGGATGTGGGGTAAAGGGAACACTCCTGCATTGCTGGTGGAAGTACAAATTGGTATGGCCCATTTAAATATCAGTGTGGCAATTTCTCAGAAAATTTGAAATAACCTTCCTCAATACCCAGCAATATTACTTTTGGGAATATACCCAAAGGATGCTCAACTATGTTCATAGCAGCATTGTTTGCCATAGCCAGAACCTGGAAACAACCTAAATGTCCCATGACTGAAGAACGAATAAAAAAAAAAATATGTGTACCTTTACACAATGGAATACTACTACACAGTGGAATAAAATGACATCCTGAAATTGGTAGGCAAATGGATAAGCCTAGAAAACATCATATTGAGTGAGGTAACCTGGACCCAGAAAGACAAATATCATATATACTCACTTATAAGTGGCTTTTGGGCATAAAGCAAAGAAAACCAGCCTACAATTCACAATCCCAGAGAATCTAGACAACAATAAGGGCCCTAAGAGAGATATACATGCATCTAATCTACATGGGAAGTAGAAAAGGACAAGATCTCCTGAGTAAATTGGGAGCATGGGGATCATGGAAGAAGGGAGGAGGGGTAGGGAGAGAAAGGAGCAGAGCAGAGAAAGACATAGAACTCAATAAAAACTATAAAAAAATGGGTTCTGAAGAAACCATAAATGATTCCATCCCAGTTCAGCTTTTAGGAACTACTGAATTTCCAGGGCTCACTAGAGCATCTGTGGCTCAAAGAGTGACATCATCTTAAAATTCTCTGTGGGGCTTGAGAGCAGCTATAGCACCAATAAAGTCTCGCTGCCGCTAACGGGGGAAGGAATGCCCATTATGAATTTGTACCAGGAGAATAAAAGGCAGTAGGCGAGAATGCTCTAAGACTTGCAGTTTCTGTCTTGGGCATAGGAAGAGGCAGAACTCAAACCAATACTAAATAACAACAAAGATCCATATTTTTAATTTTATTTGGAACCCTGATTTCCCTCAAGAGGTTTGAATAAAGAACTGGGGAAAAAGTAAGTCCGTGAATTAACCTTTGGAAACAGCCAAGAAAGGAGGTAAAGCCCAAGAGTAATATACAAGGACTTCCACAGGTTGGTCTCAGCAAAAACAGATAATGCCATTTCTTGCAAACAATGAAAGAATGCTTAGTTCTTGCACCTTGCTCTAAGATACAAATAGAAGAAAAGAAGATTGGGCCTTGAAATAAAATTATTTGTCCTTTATAATGACCAGGGTAGAGTTCTCACAGACAGTTTGGTATTTTTGTTCCCATTTATTTTGCCTTATGGTGGGTTAAAAATGAAGAATCTTTTCAGTGTTTCTAATATTTGACAACCTATTCAGAAGGTTGTTCTTTGAACTCCTCCATATCCATCTCCACAGACACTAAATTTATCTTGAGCAGGTTTTGGCTCTAAATCCAGAACATATGGAAAATGGCGCTGTTTAAGAAGAGCAAAAATGACAGAATTTCATCCTGCTATGAATGTTCTTCCTTAAGAGAATTTATTGTGATAACACTGTGCTGTTTCATCTTGCTCTAAGGATGAAGGACCGTTTGCCCATGTAAGGTCAGAAGATACGGACTGTAATAGCATTCAATTGGGGCTGGAGAGAGTATTAAAATAAAATATAGAAGAAGAAGCTGGAATAAAGTTGGAGAAATATGGTTCTGTTTCCCTAGACAGTCATATTCAGTAGACTAAATTCCAGTGGACAGTGATAGAGAAAATATAGATAAGAAACTATCCATTGAAAGTTCTTTTAGCCTAGTAAGCAGGGAAATGGGAAAAATAATACAAAGATGTCCTTTCTTTGCTTTTGAAATATCAATGATTAAAATACCAAAAAATGAAAACCTACGAAAGTCTATCAGAGAAGGAATAAGACTGATAAATGGATCTGTGTTCATTTACTACAACCTGCTTAATAGTTCCTGCAATGACAAAATCTGTGATAAAAGATAGTTTATATGTTAAAAGAGCACATTATTACAAGCTAAACAATTGGATTTGTTTCCAGCAATCCAAGTCTTTCTGTGAGTGACCCTGAAGCAGCTACTTCATGGTTCTTTGTTTCCGAACGCCAGTGCGCAGATTGATTCAGTATCTCTGAGCTTGCGCCTTTAACTTTCAACCTTACAAAACGTTCTTGCAGCACTACCAAAAATCTTTAATTAAATGAAAATCACAGCTATTTGACATCTCTTGCTTCTGGTAAAAATGCACAACTCTTTTTTGATGTCAACATATAACTGGCATAATCAAAATTATGTTTCAATATGATGAGATTGAGAACAGCTAAAGTTTACAATAAAATCAATGACTTATTTTTTTTCCATCATTTAACTTTAAAGAGTCCAGAATGCATAGGCATAAGACATTTTTATTAAATTCTTAAGCATTTTGAATTAAAAGTAAGTTCATTGTACACTAATTAATGTCAACTTTTTTTTCCACAAAATATCTCGGAAATAGTTAAAAAGTAAACTCATCCTTGATAACAGTCTTGTGGTAGCTCTAGTTTTTCCTTTAATTGAGGAAGACACTAAGAAATATCACATCTTTTACTCATAATTTAGGGATTCATATCTCTGATCAATGCATAATGTTCTCAAACTTTCACAAACAGGAATTTAAAAGATTTCAAAACCCCAAGCTGAATCATCAGGAAATAAAATCGAGTGATGGGATATTTTAACTCAAGGCTTACATTCTCATTTCTATGTAGAAAATGATATTTTCTTAATTTATATTTTATTCTTTTGTCAATAGACTGGATTTATTATTGTAACTAGCAACACTGATGCTCTTCGACCACAGCTCATGCAGTTCATGCACACTCCTCTGTATTTTCTTGTGTTCTCAGGAGCTTTCATTTGCTCAACAGACTTTGTCACAGTTAAATTCTGGGATTTTTTCTTAAGAAGCTGCATAGGGTCCTGGGACACAGGTTGTAAGAAATGTTTTTTTTACTTAATATCTGATTGTTTTTGTTGTCTAACTTTCAGCAAAACCGTATAAATAGTTATTTGATAAAATCCTATGTATAAGATACCCTAGAAGTTTGTACCTAACAGAGACAATTAAAATTTTCTGAGAATCAAGATGAATACATTTTCCAAGAGACTAAGACTGAGTAGCTAAATGAACACTTTGTGATAAATAAGAACTTGCAGCAATGACTGTAAAGACTCTTTGCCATCTGTTCTTTTGGCTATTCTGATCCTAATTTTATTTTTTTGCTGTAGGCTTCACTTTGAGATTGTTGAAATATTTCATAATAATATTTTGGCTCATCTAAATGTAAATTCAGCTCTCCCTTTGTAAATGATTAATCTACAGAAAGAAAGGGGACAAATTTTAGGATGTAATAATGTTTTTTAAAGCCTCACAGACCTTGGGTTTTAAAATTATAATCATATTCTTTATGTCCTTCTTGATTTTTTTTAAGATTAGCATGTCCTCCTTGATTTTAAAGACAAGAAAAATGCTGATTTAGACTTTTTCTTTATACAGGGAATATGTTGTAGACCTGTTAGATATTTCATGTATAAAATTGTTATCTAGAAAACTTTAAACTTCCCTCCCTCTTTCTCCTAAAGAGAGACTTTTTTTTTGTACTAGGGAAAAGGCAGAAACTTCCATTCCACACAGACTGGAGTAATTCAGAAATGGCACTGGAATTGAACCAAGGAAGCCATTCCAAACTTTCAGCATTGATCCTTTGGAACACTAGGGGTCTACAATTTACAGGAAGGTCACAGAATAATATACTGTTATTTGCAGTGAGCATCTCCTACCCATCCACAGGATGACTTCTTCTGATAGGTTCTGACAAGTTCCAAGTGGGGTTCTCAATCAAGGAATGACTTGGAAGGCCAAACTAGTTTTCCCAACCACGTTTATTTTTTATCTCTTCATAACTAAAGTACTGATGGATCATGCTGAATTAGTAAAATTTCAATATGCTATAGAAAGTAATCTTTAATAGGTAGAATAGATAAGGTTTACTGGCTTCTGCCCCATAGTAGGTCATTCTATCCCAAGAGATATCAACTCTGTCTACATTTTAAAACATGTATACTGGATAGAGATACCTTTTATTTCATGATTCAAGTAGTGTTTTCAGTAGTAATGCCTAAAAGAAAACACACTATGTATAATTCGTAGTGTGTTGTGCCAATCAATAGCTATCCATTACTTAGAGCAGTTTTGATATGGGGGGAAACAGCAAGAGCATTTTGTGCCTCAGAAGAGGATCAGGAAATCATTGCTTTCCTGTGCTTTACTGGAAAGCCTGTTGCAAAGACACAACTAAATATGGCATCCCTCTGCTTACACTCCGTGTCATCTGGGACTTCTGTTCCACAATCAAGCACTACAGTGCACTATTGAAATGACATTTTACGTTGAAATTCAATGGCAGGAATTGGCCATGTATTCGAGAATAAACTGATACAGTCTCTCGGGATCATGAATCTTTGTCCTATTTTGCTACCCATCCTATCTTATCTCCCTCCTCCTTAGCAGGCAGACCAATAACTTTGAGTCAGTCTGCTCTGTCCTTGCCATATATTTCCATTTCAGGAAAGGATAAGCTTAGGACTGTCATTTTATCAGGAAGTGTCCCTGCATTGCCAATGTCACATAATATCTCCCAGACCTCTGATATTCCATTCTATCTTTTTTTTTTAAACTTTCTCTTAGAAAGAAATAATCCTCCCCCATGTGGAAGATAGGAAATCAGGCTAGATAAAGTAAAGATAAATAAAAAACCAAGGAAAAAATTCATGCATATACATGTAATGTATTTTTGTTATTAATCATTTATCAATATTTTCTTCCTTAATTTAATGCTCTAGTGAGCAGAACTGGACACGAAGAAAATACAGAATTTTTCTTCATGTTATTTCCGTGAACATGTTGAAGCCAGTATCTCTCTTTTTCAAAACACCCATACATGTTGAAGGGAAGAAGTTTCTGAAACTTAAGGTCTTGTTTGGAATATTCTCCTTACAGTATACCGCCTTTCTCCATAATTTTTACTTTCTTTTTCCTTTTAGTTAGGGCCTCTAGCTGGAAGTTACTGCTTCTAATGGAAAGAAGCAGAGAAAAGGGCATGTGCATGGCTTGAGTAAAGAGGCATTTACACCCTTCCAAAATTTCCATCAGCATTTAGGTCTGCGGCAATTTAATGCACAGAAGTGCATGGTTTGTCATGGAGGTTCCTTCAGGCTGTTAGTTCTCTTCAGGAGAGAAAACAAAAGATTTTGAGTTCACTTTGTCTTGCTTTTACCTGTGTTAAAAACTTTTATGTTATACTATGTCTCTTTTGTTTCTGGTTATACCACTTCCAAACAAAGGGAAAAAACTTAAAAACATTCCAGAATTTTTTAATTTCATCGATTTTAATTTCCTTGGTTTTATTTTGATAACATTTTCAATAGTGATATTTCATTTTCTCTCTTTGGTGTCTTTAAAATGTGAATATATGGTGCACATCACCATGCACATATGAGAATTTTATCTAAAGTCCTTTTTACTTTATGATACAGAAACTACTGGTCTAGTGAAAGAAACCCCATTTATTATCCACTTAGCTGCAGCTAATTCCACCCCCTTAGGAAATGACATAATTTCATGGAGTACTGTATTCCTTTAAACTAGAAAACACAACAAAGCTTTGTTTTGTTTGACCCTTGAGGAGTTTCAGAAATATACCAGGGCATTGTGAACTACAGTTCATGTAGTAAGAGGAGCGGCCGGCTGTGTTCCCCCGCACCCGGTTAAGCCGCGAAATAACAACACACAAACCGTATTCACCTAAACACTGCCCGACCCATCAGTTCCAGCCTCTTATTGGCTAGCTCTTGCACCTGGACTAGCCCATTTCTGATAATCTGTGCAGCACCCCATGGTGTGCTTACCGGGGAGATTCTAGCCTGCGTCTCTCTGCAGTGGGAACATCATGGCGACTCCTTCTGACTCAGCTTCCTTCTCCCAGAATCCTGTTCTGTTTACTCCACCCACGTAAGGGTTGGCCTATCAATGAGCTCAGGCAGTTTCTTTATTTTAACCAATGAAATCAACAGATTGATATATGACACTCCCACATCAAGTTCAGGAAGCCGTAAAGACAAAATTGTAAGCAATGGCTGAATTTACTCATGCAGACATTGGTTATTGACCACTTCCCTTCGTAATCTTGGCTTTGGAAAAAACAAGTTATGCATTTTGATTCTTGCCACTCTTCCATTTGTCACTTCGCACTGAATTGTCACTTGCATGAACAGCTGAAGGAGCTGCTCTTGGGCTGTCCCTTTGCTTAGCTCATCCTGCTGATTATCTCTCAAGGATAAGTGGCACTGAGGAATGACATGCTGCTCAGCAGCCTTGTTTTCCAAGACTGGTACTCCTGAGACTTTCCATCTGCCATCACACCGGCCACAACTCAGACAGAACACACAATCAAATCTATTATGTATTTAAGTTCATATTTCTTTTGTTGAAACTGAATTATTGAAGTGATATGTTTTTAATTGTGTTTAAGGGATTGATTTCTTCTCTTATAGATTAAGATTTCTATGAATTCGTAGCACAAACATGTTTAAGCCAAAGGCAGAGCAAATCTCAGCATGCTGATGGGTTCTGGGCAGGAAATCTCACCACTAATCATGGAGCCAATGAAAATTGATAGTCACTGAGAAAGGGAGAGACCTCCCCCTCCCCAGAGTGTAGCCTCACGGGTAACTTGACAACACTCCAGTGGAAGACCATACATCCAAGAATGTTTGAGCAGGACAAATTGGTCTTGAAGAGTTTTGCTTTTCTTTTTTTTTAGAACATAATGTGGGGTGGTAGGAAAAGGAGTACTGTGGATCTGGGAAGAATTGTCAGAGGTGAAGGGTATATATGGTAAAAATATATGAAACTCAAATAACACGTAACCATTTAAAATAAAGATCAAAGTTTCTCTTATTTGACTAACATAAGATAAATACTCTTATCAGTTCTCAAATATTTTTCCAGGTAACTAACAGCAGCACATTCAATATTACATGTATCATTTGTACCTTGCTTCTTGTTTTGGTTCATTTTCATTATAGTTCTAACAACCTTGTTTTATTTTTGTGTCTATAATAATCTATTCTCCAGATAAGTGATGCCATGAAGAAGAGGTCCCCTTTATGCTATTTCTAATTTTGGTAAACTATAAAAATAGTCTTGTTTTGAACAAAACACCTAACATGCCAGTATACTATATCCTGATAGACCTAACATGCCAGTATACTATATCCTGATAGACCTAACATGCCAGTATACTATATCCTGATAGACCTAACATGCCAGTATACTATAACTTATATCCTGATAGCTGCATTAAAGAGTCACCACATGCATTATAACTTTACTGTTTAATATCTGGACTAAATTTCCTTTGTTAAAATGTCCTTAACCAGGACAGAAGAATGGCACAGCAGTAAAGAGCTCTCACTGTTCTTGTAGAGGAACAAAGTCTGGTTCGCAGCATTCAGATAATGCAGAGAATTCATGCGTGTAATTCCAATTTCAGAGATTCTGAAATCCTCTTCTGTCCTTCACAGGAATTTATTTACACATTAACACATGAGTGTGTGCCTGTGCATGTATACACACACCCATGCACACACACAAAATACGCACAAACAAATCTTTAAAATGTGCTTAATGTTATTATATATCATTCACAAACTGACCTTTCAAAATTTAGCTAAATATGCATTATTGATGTCGAATTTGCTAAACCACAGTTGACTCTTAAGAACAATAAGTATTTGTATGTTTTAATGTGAACATTGATTTTAGCCTATTTATAAAGAATTACTTTTTGTGTTTAAATGAAAATTGACATTTTATTTTAATAAATAATGTTAACAATGACCTCAAAAAGTTGTTTTTGTATTTCTATTTCTCTAAAGATTACAATCTTCAGAATGGAGTTTATTAAAATTCTTCACATATTTTGGTCTTATTTTTATTTTTAATATTTAACTAAGATGTTTACTTATGTGTTACAGTATTTATGCAACAATATGCTCTATATTTCACCATTTTTCTTTTCTGTTTCTTGCTTTTAATCTGTGATAATATCTCTATTGTAGCAGCTCTTTCTAGGATTATAACTTCTGTGATGGCTCTGATGTTAATAACATAGTTCAGATTTCTTTGTTCAAATGTGTCTTTATTTGAGAAGCTTTTTTCTCTCCCACATGCTTAGAGAACATAGATATCTTCTATCAGTATTTAGCACAGTTATTAACTCTGTCTCCTGTGAGAATCTACCTGTAAGTTCTTAATATGAAATATTATAGTTATATTTCCATCTAGAATTCTATTTAATTGGCAAAATAAATCAACTTACTGGTAATATTCTTCTGCTTTAGCACATATTTATTCATGGCTATTTTGAAGTGTATTAATTTCAATATCTAGATCATCTGGGATTCATTTGTTTTCCATTTTGGTGTTTGAGCATGTGGAACTCTCTTAATATGTTTAGTAAAGTAATCTTTGAATCAGAAGGAAATAGCTTCTAAAAGTTATGGTTTATGAGGGAGTTATCCCTGCTCTTTCCTGGGTTCACAGGATGAAGCCACGTACCTCAGACTTGAGAGGCTCTGGCATGACTGATTCTGCCTCAGCCTCTTGTTACACTGCAGTTTTGAGACCCTGCACAACCACACACACCATTTCCTGAGAAAGAAACAATCAGAAAGGGAGAATGAGAGTAATGGCACTATGAAGCCAGCCATAGACAGTTGAGTGACGGAAACAATGAGCCAAAATAACTTCCAGAATCTGGAAGAAGAAAAGGAAAATTTCTCCCTGAAAACTTCAAGAAACTGTACACATAAGACCTTATACAAGATCAAGTCATTCCAAACCCTAGCACAGACTGGAAATCCAGGTGCTTATGAAGTGCCATCCATACCTGACTTACAGAAAGGCAGCACTAAATGGATTCTGAAAGCTTAAAATAAAAAGAATAGAGCTCTTGGGAGGGGAAAGTGGTGGGTAGGGAGAGTATGGAAGGAAGGAGGGAAGGGAATGGGAATGGATTTGATCAAAACACATTAGATACATGTGGGAAGTTATAAGTTAAAAATTAATATCAAAAAGGTTTTATAAAGATATTTTAAACGGAAGACACGTAATAAAGTGTATACTCTTGACACCTTGATTTTATCTGGCATTATTTTATTTTTGAATTGTAAAACCATAATATATACTTGTGTTGTTTGAAGCCACTAAACTTGCAGTAGAGTGTTTGTTTTTGTGTGTGTATGTATGCAATAGGAAGATAATATAAAAGTTTGACATTTATAACTCAAGGTTTTCATTTATAATAACTTCAACATTTAGAAAGTAAAGAAAGAAAATAAAAAAAAAACCACTAATTTGAGTCTTTTAAAGAGTTAGATCATTCTTTGCAAGACTTACCATATTATTGCTGGATTCTTTCCCTTATGAAAAGCCCGTAATTATGATCACTTACCAGTCCTCAAAAATAGAAGTTATCCATAGCAGGCCAGGCACGCGGGGTCTTCTCATCCTACAACATTCCTATCACTTCTTGCTTTTTATCAGTTTCCCAACACCTCTGTGTATGTAGCTGAATTATACTAAAATCTAAATTGTTTTCAGTTAGGTACCTGTTGAAGTCTTTGTCACTTATTACCTGTACATAGAAGTCCCCCTTTGACCTTTTGTCTAGTCTTGTTTGACTGCTAGCATTTTTCTTCTACTATTTATTTGATTATATTTTCACTTCTTGTGTTAGTTTTTGAAGATCATCAGTTTTATAACTTCTATTCCTTATATTTTAACGTTAGTTATCACTATCTTTAATTCTAGGTGAATTTCAGTATATTTTTCCTTTACATCATCAATGTTATTTCCTTTAGAAACTAGATTCTGATTTCACAAACAAACATGAAACCTATTGGATTGCTAAATTTATTCAGTAACAATGTGGCATTGTGAATAGGAGTCAGACAATTCTAAGTGGCTTTTTCAAGCATAAGTTTGAAATTAGATTTGATGCAATATTTGTATATCTTTTTATGTTTGTGACTACTTTATATACAATACCCAATATCTTTGTTGCTTGATTAATTATTCTAAGCTTTCATAAATCTCTAGCATTATTTTGCATAAGCAGTCATTATTATGATTTTATATAATTTAGATTTTGAAAACACATTTATTTACTAAATGATTGGTACTATAAACCTATAAATCAACACTTTTAAATTAAATACTCAGGCAGATTCTGCTGAGTAAAATACCCTATACTATCCCATCATGTAACCCTCCCTTCCTTGAGGAGACACAATCTTAGAGCAAACTCACTGAATCTCTGGCTCATACAAATTTTGCTCCCTCTTCTATAATGTTCCTTAAGCCTTAGGAGTGGAGGTGTTTTGTAGGTGTATCCATTGGAACTGAGCCCCACAACTATGCATTCTGATTGATTGTGGTTTTCTGTAATGATCTATGTGTGTTGCAAAGAGAAATTTCCTTGGAGAAGGGTGTGAATTGCACTATTTGTGGGTATAAAGACATATGTTTAGAATGTATTAGAGATTATGCTGGTTTAAAAAAGTGTTAGTTGTATGATTTTTTAAAAAAATAGGTCTTAAAAATTTCCTACATTATTAACAATTATCAAAATAGTTACAAGAAGAAATAATAGTGAGTAGGAAAGCATTTAAAACTTCTCTGGTAATTCTTCTGATTTAACCTTGAAGCCAACTCCAACCAATGCCCTTCCCCCTGTTTTATTATTTAAACTCCTTTATCCTTCAGTGTTAATTTTTATTAGGTTTTCAGGTGAGTTAGTAGAGTTCAGCTATTCTTCATGACAAGGGATCAGCGTTGCCAAGAATCTGTGAGAGGCTTAAGTGTTCTGAGCAAAATAATATGAGTTGGGAGTGAGGATTAAACGTTCTCCTTTTAAGGTGAACAGGGTAGAGGTGATTTAATTATTGTGGATGTGTCTTTATATTGCTGCATTGCATAATAGCTTTAATTTTTTTTATTCTTTTCAACATTAAAAAACTTTTTGTGGGACTAAACAAACTGGTTTCCTTGGCTTTAAAATATAAATGTCATTCTCTGGGACTACAATATTAAATAAGCATTCTATTTGACTTTATAATAGATTTCATATTGGAGAAAGCAAGAAGATTACCAGCTCTAGAGATCTGGGTGAAAGAGTTTCTCTCAGCAAGTATGGTCCCCTGTCCTCATGGAATATATTACACTATTGATCCCAGAGTCTTTAATCAAATTTACCTACTATCGCCTTTCATTTTGTTAGACAAGTCATGGGTAGCTAATGACAAAGTTTTTGTCAGGTTTTGCTAAGCATTACAGTATTAAAACCTTTATATGATAATAAAACACCAAAACTCAGAAATCTGGGTAACTTTCAGATCTCACTTTAAAATAGAACATTTCTATCAGGTCAGAGTTTGTGAACCATTACCTTCAATAAAAACAGATATTTATTCCTTGAACCTTTAACAAAACTATCCCCAACTTTACTTACAAAATTGTTTGATAATATCTAAACACTCCCTCTCCCCACTTACCGTCTTCTATAAATTCAAGGTTCAGATATGTTAAGACAGTGTGTCACATTTTATTTATTCATTTTTTTGAGCTACTTGGATCAGTCCCACTGTGAACATAGTTGACTTTGGTGTGGTGGAGGTATGAGGATTTCAAAGTGAAGTTAAAGAAAAGGACACCTCAAAGAACTTACATTCTTTCAGTGGAGGAACCGATGATAGACACACTTCAGTTTTAGCTATTCCCATCGCCAAATGCAGAAGCAAAGTCTAAGTCATGTCTTAAGAAACTCACTTGGAGGCAAAAAAAAAAAAAAATAATTGGTAGCCTGTTATCTTTTCCTTGATCATGATGAGAGCATTTCATGGCCCACCAGAACCTTCCCAGCAGCGGACAAGTTATATTAACAGGATGTAAAACCTCAGGTCAGGATAATTATATTTTTTATTTACTCTTTGTGTCTTTCACATCATGCATCTCCATTCCATTTATTTCTTCGTCCCTTCATGTCCACCCTCTGCCCTTGATATCTCCATCCTTAAAAAAAAAAAGAAAGGAAGAAAATTTAAGAGAAAAAATAAAAAATATAAGAAGAGAGAAGGAAAAAATCCATCTCATCAGGGAAGCTGCAGTGTGACACAGTGAGTCATGCAGTAAGCCCTTTTGTCCATAGATCTTTACTTGCAAGTGTTCATTGCAAAGAGTTATTGGTCGGGTTCAAAGCCTCTGATTTGTGCTTCACAATCTATGCTGGCCCCCTTCACTGGAACTCCTCAATTCTTAAGGAACCTGTGTGTTATTCCTTAGTTTAACCTATAAAGAAATCCTTCTTAAGGAGGTAGGAAGGAACAGTTTCTGGTTGTTATGTGCATCTTCTCTCCTAGAGTTGATCTCCAGGGATGCAATTCTCAGATAATGTAAAAAAAAAAAAAATCCTAACAAGTTCTAACAATAGTGAAGAGAGTGCCTGAACTGGCCTTCTCCTGTAATCAGACTGGTGACTACCCTAATTGTCATCAGAGAGTCTTCATTCAGTAACAGAGGAAGCAGATGCAGGTAAATATTTATGAACTGTTAGGTTTGTTGATAGTGGTATTTTTTCTTGAATGAACTTATAGAAGTTTACTCTTCATTTCCGCAGGGAAGTATTTCAATCACACATATAGCTGGATATCCCCAGAACATATTGCACAGATAGCTGGATATCCCCAGTGGACAATGGTATCTTGGATAAAGTCAGCTTGCATCCTCACAGCCTCTTTCTGGGTGCTCTCACTTCTTTATGCATCAGGCATAAAAATGGTTGCCTTGTTACAGATACTGAATTAGACAGTCACGTGTGTGTTAGTCATAGTGTGTGTGCACATGTGTGTGGTGGGCAGAGGTTGGTTTGGGGCTTTTCTTCAATTCCTGTTCACCTTATATAACTTGCAGCTTGTCATGTTGGCTAGGCTGGCTGACCAGTCAGCCCCCTGGAACCTCCCCATTTCACTGCCCTCCCCGTTTCCACAGAGCTGGGGTGCAGATGTGAGCCCCCAGGCCTGACTTTTTCATATGGAAACTGGTATTCAGTTCCAGGTCCTCACGCACTTGTCCTGGGTATTTTTATATTTGATTTATTAAACATTCTGAAGTGATGTGCTGGGCCAGGTTTGGAGCCGGAAGTGGGAAGAACAGCAAAGTTAGACTTGGTGCTCAGTCTTCCGTGTGCAGCAGGGATTAAAGCCACCTGTAAGGCCATCTTCAAACGACAGGCCCAGTGCACTGACACAGGAAAACCAGTTTCTATATTTGCATACGACAGCTACTTCTAAGCTTAAAATAAGTTAATAATTTATTACTCGGAATCACCTCTATTTTCTATGAACACATGTAATTTTAAGCATAGAACTATGTGGAAGTGGGATTTTATCCTTAAACCCAAGTGTTTTGTATAATTTATGTATTTCACTGACATAATAATAAAAATTTGTCACAAGATAATTTAAATTTGGTATAATATGTCAAGGTACCAATATGAATACTTAAAATTCTTAGTAATACATTGTTGCTATCCTCTCCTTGAGAGAAAACAACCATACAAAGCTGCAATGATAAGTTAGTTAACACGTTAACTTACTTTCAGTCATCCAAATATTTACAACTTCTGAACCTATATGAATCTATATTAAAGAAAAGTATTGGAAGCTACTCCCTGCCATATAGTCAGTTAAGTGACTCATGTCACGTCAGTCATGTTCCTGTGAACGGAACATGAGCTTTTACATTTTGCTTTTAATTTCCAAATTAATTTAATATTCAGGAAATATATACAAGTATTTAATCTTTTTAGGAATATTTGAAATAACCCCAAGCATGCAGCAACAAATAGTTTAGGCAGCGTATACCGAAAAAAAAAATCCTGCATTGTAAAGCATGATATTTTAACATGACTACTGCTTCCAAATTAGTGCAGAGAATCCAAAACTAAAACCACAGCACAAACAATGCTCACCTAGTTACATCAATGCAGAGTAGTATGTCATTTCCCTGAGCATTGTCACAAACACAGTCTCCCACTAGTCACGTCTGTTTAAAATGCATGCGAGCCTTGCACATCGTTAAATGCCCTCACATGTTAGGTACTCAGAATATATGTGTTTTTAATTTACTGATCACATTCAAATTCAATCTTGTGTAACATAATAATTCAATGATTTTGGTGGAAATTTTCAAATTTGGGATGGAAAACTATCTGGGACAGGTTGTTTTGTATTTTACTATTTCTGCTAGTATGCATAATTGAGTGGTTGAATGGTATTATCAGACATGTTCCTGAAGCGTTAGGAGTTTCTGGGCTGCTTTCTTGTCCAAGCCCCACTGGAGAGGTCTCCTTCACTGAAGACGTCCTCTGTGAAACTCTAATCAAGGGTCTGACAAGGTTTAACCAGGCAATAATAGCATTGCTTTAAATGTTTTGAAAACTGCCAGCTTAGTTTTTGTCTTAAAGGTTTCTTTTCCGCAGATGGTTTTAAATGCCTATTTTTCAGTTATTTTCAGTTCAGTAATATGTTTAGAATGGCCTAGATTCTTAGACCAGTGTTGCAAATTGGGAAAAGAAAAATTACATATGCAGTAATGCAACAGAAACAGAAAATAATTGCTCCTTTCCGTGACTGCACCCCCTCCCCACCCCCACACACATGTATTTGGAACACGGGAAGATGCTTTTGAAGCACTGTCCCTTTCCTGGAGCTACTTCAGGCTTTTTTAACGCCTCCAGCTTAACTGCCACCATTGGAGTCATTCTTGGCTTTGTGTTCCATAGCCACTGTTTGATTTAGAAGCCTTGGTGATTTTTTGCATTTTCCTTTGCTCACTTGTTTTTCCTATTTTTTCATTAGGTACTTAACTTTATATATTAAGCTGAGTGGGTGAGAGAAACACCAAGAAATGTGTGGTTTGGAAAATGTATACAGAAAGGCCTATTATTACATTTTGATGAATAAGATGTCTGAATACAACTCCATAACTAGGAAAGGTTCTTGTAAATGTATTTGGATAGACTGTGGTTTATGATTACACTATTAACAAAAGAGATAGAAATGCTACCAAATAACCTTTGTTTATAAGGCACATGAAGATCTTTACTCAAATCACAAAAACATTGAAGTGGTAAAAATTTGGCCTAAAGCCCACCTTTTACAAGTCTTCAAAATGTGGTCATTAAAGTTCAGCCTAGAAAGCAGGTATTCAAATTCACTGTGACTGTAGTTGGAAATTTACCTAAATGGATACCGGTATTTCTAAGATGAGAAACACATGATGTTGGGTAGAAACACAGTTTCTCTTAACTTTTTGTAGGCATTTTTAAAAATGAAACTTACAAAATGATAAAATTTTGAGGCAACATGTGTGCCTAGGTATTTCTCTAGTATTGGCTGGTTTTGGAGCTAAAGTTACAGGCATTTGAGGTTTGTATGTTTTAAATGTGTTCTGGGATTTGAGTTTCACTTCTCACTATTATGCAGCAAGGACTCTTCATTAAGAAACTTGAGTCCCCGGGAGAGGGTGGCACACGCCTTTAATCTCTGCACTCAGGAGGCAGAGGCAAAGGCAGGTGAATCTCTGTGAGTTCAAAGCCAGCCCGGCCTACAAGGGCTAGTTCCAGGACAGGTTCCAAAGCTACAGAGAACCCCTGTCTCAACTCCACCCCCCCCCCAAAAAAAAAGAAAAAGAAAAGAAACTTGAGTCATTTCTCCAGTCCCCCTGAGACTTTTACCAAACAGGCCGACAATGGTTGTTCAGTTAACAGGGTATTTTCTACCATATGTGAACCCTGAGGTTGAATCCTGGGGTTTGATTCCTACCACAGTGTAAAAACTTGGCACCATTTTACACTGGATTCTCAGAACTCAGGAGGTTGAACCAAGAAGATGAACAGTTAGACAGCATCCTTAGCTGCATAACAGTTCCAGGACAGCTTAGGCTACATAAGATCCTGTCTCAAAAAATGCAGACAGAGATTCAAGTAATACCAATTATCTTGGATTTCATCAATATTATTCAAAACTTATTTGTAGTCTTTATTCTCTGTATGGCATCTGATAGGGTCTACATGGATATGTATTGTTAAAAGGAGCATGGGCTGCTTGCCATCCCAGCTGCCCCGCTAGCTTATAACCGAAATAATCACACAGAAACTGTACTCATTTAAACACAGCCTGGGCCATTATCTTTAGCCTCTTATCGGCTAACTCTCATATCTTGATTTAACCCATTTCTAATAATGTGTTCACCATGAGGTCGTGGCTTACTGGGAAAGATTCAGCATGTCTCACCTGGAGTCTCCATGGCTGCTCTCTGACTCCGCTCTTCTTCCCAGCATTCAGTTCTGTCTTCCTGCCTACCTAAGTTCTGCCCTATCATCAGGCCCAAAGCATTTTCTTTATTAACCAATGAAAGCAACACAAATACAGAAGGACCTCCTACACCAATGTATGCTACTAGTGGCTATTATACCACCTTCAGAAAACTTACTACAACTGATTTGGAGAAGTACAATATAAATATCAAATATCAAAAATCTGTGTGAATATTAATACTCGGCAGCAGAATAAGAATGTAAATGTGATTTTTAAAATGATAATTTAGTAATGGTAGCCTCAATTTAGTCAGATTGCTCAGCAAAAGGTTTGCACAGGAGAACTCAGTTTACAGACCATACAGTATTAGAAGTAGGCACAACGTGATTTTCAGTATGAGAAACCCTAAAGATGGTCTCTGAGTAAACTTACTTATATTCTCATGCTTCTGTAGTTGGTTTTGTTTTTTCTCTTTATTCTTTAAGGGTCTGACACGCAGATCTCAAATAAACACACAGAAACTTATTCTTTCTTATAAGCGCCTGGCCTTAACTTGACTTGTTTCTAGCCAGCTTTTTCTTTTCTTTTTCTATTTCTTTATCCCCCATCCCTTTTTCGAGACAGGGTTTCTCTGTGGCTTTGGAGCCTGTCCTGGAACTAGCTCTTGTAGAACGGGCTGGCCTCGAACTCACAGAGACCTGCCTACCTCTGCCTCCCGAGTGCTGGGAATAAAGGCGTGTGCTACCGCCACCCAGGTTAGCCAGCTTTTCTTAATTTAAATTATCCCATCTACTTTTTGCCACTGGGCTTTGACCTCTCTCTATTTCTGTATATCTTTTCTTTTTCTTCTTATTCCACTCCTTCTTTTTTTCTTGTTCCTCAATCTCTCTTTCCAGTTTTCTCCTCCTACTTATTCTCTGCCTGTCCGTCCACCTATCCTTTCTCCTGCTTAGCTATTGGTTGTTTAGCTCTTTATTAGACCAATCAGGTGTTTTAGACAAAGTAACATAGCTTTACAGAGTTAAATAAATGTAGAAAAAAATTGCAACACATCTTTGCACCATTAAACAAAATTTCCTCAGCATAAACAAATGTATCACATCTTCTACTAATATTCCACAACATGATTCCTTTAAAAAAATAAGAAAGGATAAGGAGGTGGAGAGGAAAAAAGACATTCTGATATTGTGTCTTGAGTCCATAGGTCTTCCATCAGTATCATATTTTGGAAAATCTGATAGGAGCTAAAATGGGTAAGAATAACACCAAGATTGACACACTATCTAGGAAAAATGACAACAGTGGGCACAAGAAGCCCTCTTTTCAATTGTTGATCAAGATTGCTCCAAACATTTTAGGCTAGTGCTATTGCCCTTGGCTACCTCCATAGAGGTGAACACTAAGTCTCTATTGCTGAAAACACCAAGCAGACATAGCCCAGAAAACTAGAGCTAGATTTTACCTAAAGCCTCCTCCCTAAGAACTAGCTTTCAGGGTACCAAAAGATACCAAGATTTGGTACCAAGAAAGCTTCCAAAGAAGGGAAGCAACCAACATTCCTACCCAGCTATGATGCCTATAAATCACAGGAACCAGCATGGCTTGAAAACAGGAGGGCACAGTAGTGGCATAAATACCTTGGTAGTAGTTAGCTGATCTCTAATAGGACTTAAGCCCCATCAAAAAGAGAGAGACCATATAGGGTAGTAGCAACCTAGACAACTACTTGGTGTGAGGAAGTCATGGATCTTGAAAGAGACTCTAAAATGAACACACTACTAAACCAGCATAATCTCTATCTATATTCTTAACATTTGAGCAGGCATTTCTTAAGAATCAACAGGCCACTCCAGCCAGAGAAGGCCCACTGTGGTAGGTATCATTCTTTGGGTTTGGGCTCAAAGAGCTCTGGAAAGAATAAGCCGAGTTTGTTTCTGTTCTTGACTGTGGATGTTATGTGATTACTTGACTTCCCTGTTACGATGGAAAGAAACTTAATTGTGAGCTAAAATAAATTCTTTCTTCCCCAAGTCACTTAATGTCAGGGAATTTCATCAATGTAACAGAAATGAAACCAGGATAAGATATAAGATAAAGAAACCTCATTCATATTTCAAGATTATCCTCCTAAATAAAAAACTACATTCAGTAACAAGTCATCTTGTCTCGTCCTTATCACTGGACTGATGAGGGTTGGTGGTTTCCTGTTTTCCTAAGTTGTGACTAGACAATACCTTCTCATGTCCCAGTTCCTATGGCTTGCTATTCTTTTTAATAAATGATCACGAACAGAGATAGTATGTCTTAATTAAGGACAGGACTTACACATAGATAGCAAACTTTTTGACATCTATATTTTTGTTGGGCTGCTTGAAGAACATTCCTGCAAATAAAGAAACCACAAATTAATCATGCCAGGGCTTCTACCACACCACATACTGTCTTGCATGCTTCTCATTACACGTGCATTTTTGCCAATACTTACAAAATATACCTTCAAAGGAGGTGTTACACATCCAAAGAAGTACTTCAGTGAAAGAAACAAGTTAAACTGCAGAAGTATTTTTTTCCTTATTTTCAGATTAAGCCCAGTGAAGGGAAAAGAAGAATTTCTAGATGTTGTAGGCACTGGTAACATACCATTTTTTTTTAAATCTATGATCAAGACTATAACTGTAGAGTCAGATCACATAGTTCAAGAGTAAAATTGGCAGCCCTTTAGTACCTGAGGAGAGCGGAATCACAAGGTCCATCAAGTACAGGGCTTAATGATGAACAAGTGATGAAGATAATTTCATGATTATTCTGAAAATAAAATACACCTAGTCAGAAAAGAAGCAAATAATGGACAAAGGCAGCTTTTAATCTTAAGTTCAATATTTAATTCAAGCTGTATACAGCTATAGTGGCACTACACTTTCCAAATATGCTGCTTTTCTATTAATCTCTGCCAAATGTTGGGAACTGATATTGAAGACATTCATTCATTCATTTATTCATTCATCATTGTTGAATTAAAAATAAAGTTGGAACAAACATAAAAGAAAAAAGTTTACATATTCTTTTTTGTATCTTATCAGAGCAAGGAGTGATGATTTGCATATTGACGAAAAGGCCATTCTGAATTACTTTGAAAAGATTAAGAAATAAACACCATGACCTATACCAAGTTCACTAGACAAAACCTCAGAACAATAGAAGAGGCTGACTGCTTACAGTCATCAATATGATGATAGCCCCCTAAGGACTCACTAACAGTGCTTTTATTGTTGATGTCTTTCATGATAGAAGCTTAGAACATTAATCTCACTGGTTTCCAGATTTAGTCTAGCATATTTGCTATATTATGACCCTAAGAACTCACTAACAGTGCTTCTATCATTGACTTCCTGTGTAATAGTAATAAAAGACTTTAATCTCATTGGTTTTCAGATTTTATTTTTGTATATTTGGACATACTTTTCTACTGTATCACATGGGTTGTTATTAAAGTGAAAAGTTATATAAAAACATTATGAACAAAACATTTTGTCCATTATTCCTCTGGGCTACATTTACTTTCTTTCATGTAAATGTTTCAGAAGCCCTAAGAAAGACGATCAAGAAGAGAGTAGAGAGAAGAAAACCAGGCACAGTAGCACACACCTGTTATCCCAGTACACAGGAAGCCAAAGCAGAGGCTGTTCATGAATTTGAGGCATGATTGGATTGTGAGCAGGATTTTGTCTCAAAAAAAGGTGAATAAGAAGAAATAATAGAAGGAGAAAGAGGAAGGGGAAGAAGAGGAAGAGGGAGGAGAAAACATGGAGATAATACTTTGTAAAACAAAAGAAAACCTTTTTTTCCACCAAAATAGGAGAAACTATTTTCTGAAAGACAGCATGCTGAAAACCATTTGATTCCAATGGGCCTGATAGGAAAAAAAAAAAGTCATAGATGAAGGTATTTGGCACATCTACATTGTTTCTACTATGTGACAGAATGTTTGCCATAATACCTGCTTTCTAATGAAGAATCAGCAAATGCAAAATGATCGACAGCAATTAGTATCCAGTTAATTAGGCCAAACCTCAGAATATTAAATGAAGCTATGATAAGTAGCCCATCTTACAATCATCGGTATGTTGAGAAGACCCTAAGGACCCACTAACAGTGCCTAAAATAATAGCATGGGAAGCAGCAGTACTAGAAGAAAGAACAGATTGCAGGGCTGAGTTACCAACATGAGGAGCCAACAGGATAGTGCCAACGCTCTGGGAATGGTCAGAGCCATCGTACTAAACTAAACTACCTCAGTTATCACAGCACAGATGCCAATGTGTCCAATGATGCCCTTCGAGTTTAGAATGACACTTTCCTTGTTAGCATAATTTTTAAAGAGTTATACTAAATTAGCCCAAGGAACCACTCTAAATTCATGCTCTCTTTAACGGTATACAAGTTATGGGAGAATATTTTATTTGTGCCACTAAGCAGAATTGGTAATTTCAAAGCCATATTTTGATGAGTCTATCAGACTGTATTAAATTTTACACCTTCTCATTTCATGGGTTATTTTTTTATGGATTTCTAATTAGTACTTTTGCAAAAATAAAAATTCACTCTTTTTGGTTGTTCGCCTAGCTTTTAATGGCTGAGCCAGCTCTTCAGCATTAAAATTTCACTTTTTATTGTCACAGAGTCCTGGATTATTGGGTATCCTAAATATTTTAGGAAAATCATGTCTTTTCACTCACTGTCATACCTAAGGCTAAGATGCATACCATGCACAAATAATATGTGTATGTTTATATATACACATACATATACAGTCACAGTACATTTTAGAATATCGTAGAACCAAATCTTATAGTCTAAGGTTATTGGGGAGTGCAGAATGGATGGCTAGTTTCTTAGTCACAAGTGGCAGAATCATCTACGGTTCAGGGACAATGGTGCAGGACAATTCTGTATTTCGTCAGTTATGTTTTAAATAAACGCTGATTGGCCAGTAGCCAGGCAGAAAGTATAGGTGGGAAGCGGGACAAGGAGAACAGGAGTATTCTGAGAACAAGGAAACTTGTTCCCACAGTCCTGCCCAGACAGTGAAGAAGCAGGATGTGACCTGCCCCACTAAAAAAGGTACTGAGCCATGTGGCTAACATAGATAAGAATAATGGGTTAATATAAGTTATAAGAGCTAATACGAAGCCTGAGCTAATGGGCCAATCAGTTTATAACTTAAGTAGACCTCTGTTTGATTTTCTTTTGGACCTTACCAGCTGGTAACTGGGCAGGACAGAAACCCAACAAGCAGGCCTTCATGTTACAGGACAAAGCTTTTCCTGGTCAATTCTGTAACTAAAAGAAATTTAAGGGAAACAAATAAGGGTTGGAATATGTGACAGAAGATGGGGATACATTGGGCAGGGAAAGAGGAAGCAGGATGTGGGAATGAGAAACATCTTCATTTTCAGCAAAAAGTTACATAATAACGAATCACAAATAGAAAAGAATGCAGTGATTGTACTTTTCCCTGACAATGTATCAGGGAACAAAGCAATGCAAACAATGCCAGAGCTGAGATGTCAGACAGCTACTTCATTAGGCTCCGCAGAAGCACTTCTCTGACAAAAATGGCATGCTGCTTCTTCTCTGAGTTGGAAATAGGGAGAAAAAGGAATATACATGAGTTTAATAGAAATTTAAGAAGTCTAGTGGCTATTTGGAAATCATTAAATTTTGTAGGAATTTAACTAACATCTATCAACCCCATCATATTCTCTCTCCTTCTCATAGTTTTTGCCAATGCACTTTATAGGAACTGGCTCAAGAAAGTAAATTTTGTGGTACCAAGCACTGTTTCAGATTTCAAAGGGCTCTATGGATTTTGTCTATACAGTCGGGGCAGAGCAGGATGTGCTTCAACAATAAATACGTCTCAAAATTCAGTGTCTCAAAATCTCAAATATTTATTTTTTGTTCACATAGTACGTGATACAGTTCTGGTTAAACACAAAGTTAGGCTGTAGCTCAGTCATTCATATTGCGTCTTCCTTTTGTATTCTCAAGAGTGTATTATGTTGACAACTGCAAACATTGACAAAGTAATTGTATTGAAGAAACTGCTATTTCTGGTAGCTATGAGAATTTCTTTACCTTCAACATATTTAGAAGACATCAAGGGAACACAACAATGTATCTTAGGTGAGTCTGACCAAAAAAGGAGATATCAATCTTAGCAAAAAAAAAGTTTTGGAAGTAATAAGGAATACTTCTAAGATCATGTACTTTTCACAAAAATTTAAGAACATTCAGAAACACCCCATATGAGTTTCTCCTAGGTTTTCTATGCACACACCAGGAACACAGTCGGATGCCATGATACTGTCTTTCAGGTTTTATTTTTATGATGAAGATGACAGATGGAGATGCCACCTCTTGCTAGCAGAAATTGTACTAATTTCAAAAGAAGTAGTCAGAAAATATTGACTGGAAAAATGCCTGTTCTCAACACCTACTCAATAAGTAGTTGTAAAATGTCAAAGGAAAAAAAATGAAAATCTTTGACTTTCTTCAGCTCCATGTTCAGAGCCCTGAACATTGCTGTGATTGTCCCCTCTTTTGGCTTCCATCCTCCCACCTGTAAGTAACACCTGTACTGGCCCAACACTGCACACTTTAAAAACATCTTTTTTATATATTGGTTTTTACCTTCTTGTTTTAACTGCTTCACTAAGGCTTTAAATAAGAAAAGTCAATTTTTATTTCTTGTGATTTGATACAAGCATTATAATCTAATGATTTCAGTTTTTGCTCTAAACTGAATGTTTTTCAGACATAAAAATTTGTTAAATACAGATCTTTGCTGTTGTTGCTTTGTTTTTCAAAACAGGGTTCCTCGCACTAAGGAGACCAGACTGGCCTTGAACTCACAGAGAACCTCTTGTCTCCTGAGTGCTGGGATTAAAGGCATGTGCTACCACTGACTGGCTTAAATACAGCATTTTTAACCTTTCCAGTTCAAATGAATGGAGTAATGTGTTCAACAGATTTTCTCCTCTGTGACAAAGGAACTGAGAAAATAACTTCAAAGTGGGCAAGGGGACTTATTTTAGCTCGTACTTTCAAAGGTCCCAGCTCATGTGACCTATGTCCTTTGCTTTCATACATGTGGCAAGGCACAGCTATCAGAGCAGATTAATATGACTTTAAAAAGCTGCTTGCACTATGACAACTAAGAAGAGAGACATAGGAATGAGCCAGCAATGAGCTATACAGCTCAGATACTCTCCTAGTGACTGATCTTTTCCAACCAGCTTCCCTTGCCTAAAACACCATTCACTATATACTCACCATTCTGGCAGAGGACCAAGCCTTCAAAACATGAATCTCTGGGGGCAATTTCTATTCAGATCATAATAAGCATGCTAAATACCTTTTCTGAACTCATACCATACTTAGAATATTCATGTTCTCAATACAACATTTAGAATTAGTAACTACTCCCAAGGTTGAACATCATATATATCACTATTTCTCTCTCATACATACACACACACATACAAATGTGGGATTTTTTAAAAATGAACAATTAACATTTTCCTTAAAATATTTAAATGGACAATCAAATTGCTAAAAATAAACAGAAGTGATACTGCAGTTACTAATTTACAATATATGAGTTGTAGTGTTAGAGACTTTTGCTGAGGAGATGCAGCACGTACAATTCTACTCAATCAGATATGGTACCTATGATAGACCAAAGTAGGGATAACACTAAAGGCCGCCCTGGTGAACTAATGAGTTGTATTGGGGTTATTATTGGGGTTATACAGGAACAAAGACAGCTGATGACTCTGAGACAGTTGCATCACTAAAGCCCACTCTAGCGTGGGTGACAGCTCACACAAACTGGGAACCTGGCACTCGCTGCACAGCTGCAGGAAGCTGTGCAGGGTGACAAGGGTCCCTTTCATGTGGTTCACGTGGTCTACACCTCTCCCAGGCAGCTCCCCTGGTCTATGCTTCTTCCAGCAGTGAGATTATTCTCAGTTTGCCTCTGCCGCTTCACTTCTTTGAGAGTTCCTCTCACAAGACTTTATTGTTTACTCTTGGGAGGTGGGGTCTTAGAGAATCTGATCAGTTTCAGGGGCTTCATGAATCTATTTTGAGTTATTTACTTTCCGTCTTAGGGAGTTTTCCTATAAAATGAAATACTTTAACCCAGAACATAGGCTATACTTAGAGAGCTTTAATTAGAGAATATATTCATTAGTCGTTATTGCAGTGATTAAATACTGGACAAAAGTAGTTAACCAGAAGGAAGTGTTTATTTGGTTTCACAGTTTGAGCGTGTAGTCTGCTGTGAAGCAGAAGGCATGCCAGCAGGAACTTAAAGAGGCAACTGATCATTGCGTCTGCAATCTAGAGTCAGAGCAGGAAGTGACTTGAGGCTATGAAGCTTCTACACCTACCTCCCTTGACCTACTTCCTTCAGCAAGGTTCTACCACCTAAAATTTCCCCAATCAAGAGTTTACTGTCTATGGGCCAAATATTCCAAAAGATGAGCTGTGTGGGCCATCAAATGGAAACGACAGAGAACATCTGACTCATTACTGAAGGGCTTATATATCAGCTCTATTTCTCTGATGGTTTGTAGTCTTCTTCCAGACCTTTCCACCATTCCTAAGGTGTAATTCTTTTTTGACGCAATGATAATTTTTGTTCTTTATTTTGGGGAATAAGCACGCACACACGTGCGCGCGCGCACACACACACACACACAATTTTATTAAAAGAAGAATTACATCACTTTCCCCCTTCCCTTTCCTCACTCTAGACCCTCCCAGTTATCTTCCCTCCAACTTCTTCCATGTCCTCCCTAAATCTCAAACTGGTGTTTACTTTTTCTTTAATTATTATTGCTACATATATACAATCTACTGAGTCTAATTTTGTTATTATCATGTAAGTGGTTTCTAGGATGTCCACTATGTTTTGGATAAATAATGAGGCAACTTATCTTTGGGATATTTTATTTTGGTAGGAAGGATATTTTTTAAGACAGGGTCTCTCTTATCCCATATTGGCATCAAACTCCTGATCCTCCAGCATCTATCTCCCAAATTCACCACTGTGCCTAGACCAAATCATGTCCCTATGTAGAGGTTCAAGGAAATGCTGAAGAAGACCCCAGACTCAAACAGTATGTAAAAGCAAAAAGTGTTTATTCTGCAGAAACAACCAGCATGTGAGGTCAATCATTTGTTGTAAAATGATGACCCTAAGAGAAGCATGCGGGCTCCTTTTTAAGCGTATAGCTAGGAACAGATAGGTCATTTTTAACATGATTAAGCAGGCAGTAGTTACATTTGTAAATTTTTGAAAGGATGAGGTTTTAGTTTTTTATCTTTGGACATACTTGGGTAAGTTTTTGGGGTGAGGGTTGCAGGAACTGTCCTTATTTCTTATTTGGTCATTACTTTGAGATACTGTGGGGTTCTCTCTCTCTCTCTTTCCCTTCCTCCCTCTATCTCTCTCCCTCTCTACAGTTTCTGCTATTAGGGGTGTTGTTGATGAATAGCCCTTTCTTTACAAAACTGAAGCGTAGATCCAGTATGTAAAATGGAGAAAGTTTAGACCTTTTACTCCACATGTTAGATAAGTAATATGCCAATATAAACTATCTCTCTAGCTCTCTGTCTCTCGGCCCTGTCCCGATATTTTTTTTTTTTTTTTACATCACAGCACGGTAGAATAAGTGAAGAAAAGAACTTTTGGAGTTATATTTAGGTTCCTTTTATGAATGATTTTCAACACTTTCATATAAAATTCTTCATTCTCACTGAGTGTAAATCAGTCATACACCAAATGGCAAAGGGAGAATTGGAAATATCTTTAAGCCAGGTGTTCTTGGGCTCTGATTCAAACTAGAATACTGACAAAAGAAAAAAAAGAAAAAATGAACATTGGGAGATCTAAGATTCTAATGGGCATAATTTTTATATTAAAATTTACAGAATATGCTTTTGGTCCATCTTAAATAGTTCAGACCTTGGAAACTTTCAAGATAATGCAAAAATCGCATAATCATAATTAAGAAAACTATAAGCTTAAGAATTTTTTGACTGAAATATTGTATAATAGGAGCCAAATACCACAATGCTTGCTATTGGGTAACTTTATAGCCTGTCATATAAAACTCATAGCATTTCAGTAGGTAATCAAATAGAATATTCATGAATGGTAGTCATTATTACACACCCTGGGAGAAGTAGCCTGGCACAATGTGATAATTACATAGATTAAATTACACTTTCTGAAGGTAAAGTTGCCTATTAAACTCAAGTCCTTATATTGAGTACGATTACCTAGATGGAGTGGGATTACCACGAGTCCGCTGTAGAATCACTGGGTAATGTCCAGTTTCACTTACTATGGGTTTTACATCATGGGGATGTCTGTCTGCTCATTTTTGTGCTTCCTGTGGTACTCTGCCTCAAGTGAAAAATGGTACTTGCCAGAAAATTCATAACAGTAAAATTCTTCATGTACTATGAATGGCTTATAGCCACCATAAAGAATTTTTTTTTATATTCCTTCAGATAGAAATTTGAGAATTGGGTCTGTTAAAGTCATTTATGAACTCTAAAGCCTAACTGAAATATAAGTGATGAATTTGCCAAACCAGGTGTTTCCAGAAATTATGAGGGTCTTTTGGACATCCTAGCTCTATAATATCAGAGGAAATTTGAAATTCAAAGACTTTTTAGCAAACTTATTTTTGAATATGGCTTTCAGGAAATGGAGTCTATGTAGTTTTGAAATATATTATTGTTTCTTATACCAATTTCTCTAGACATGTGTTCTTTCTAGTGATTCTGCATGTATGATCTGCTGCAGCTAAACTGCCCTGACAGGTGAGAGAGAACTCAGAGTTAAATCTTCAAGAATTAGTTGTTAAAGAGTAATAGAAATTAAATTATATCAGCTTACAATTAATACATTATGTTAAAAATAAAGATAAGGTACTAAAAATATAATCATTCTTAATGATTGTTTTCTCTTTAGTAGCAGTCTATGTCCTCAGGGTCACTTAAAAATGTCTGTGATTGAACTACTGGGTGATGGGCAGTCACTCCCTCTATCCTTCCATCATTGAATTTGATGTCAATAGATTAGTCAAGTATGAAAATGTAAAAAAGTGGTAATAATGGAACTGAAGTCTGTATCAAAAACACATTAAAATAGATTCAAATGATCTCATCCCATTGTGTTAATACCTTGAATCGTAGTAATCTTCCAAGATCAGACATTGTCCACTGATATGTATATACAAATTTGTATAAATTCCACCAAACTTTGCTTTGAGTTCTCATAAAAATATTTCATTATTTGATAAACAGAAAATACTATTTAAAGGTTTGAGAATCAATTGGTGTTCAGTCACTAGGAGCATCTATTGGGTAGTAGGTGTCATGATTTACAGTTCTACATTACAGGTACAAGTTATCAATTTCAGAACAAGAAATATTTGGTCATTTAAAAAAGTGATTCTTATGTCTTCTACAAATATCCAATTTTTAATTTATCTTTCAGTCTATTGAATGGAATACAGGCAATCATTGGCATTAACATAGAACATAGGGTGTGGAAAGGTGGCTCAGAAGTTAAGAACACTTACTGCTCTTACAGAGAGCTTCGTTTCAATTCCTACTTCCCACAAGGTAGCTCAAAATGCCTGTAACTCCAGTTTCAGGGGATCCAAAGCCCTCCTCTGGCTTCTGTGGTCTCCTATACTCACATGATACACATAAACTTTGCAGGCATACACACATAAATACAAATTAAAATAAATAAAAATACAGAAAGCAATTAGATTTTTGATATCTATGAGAGAACATGATCTTTATGCCCTATTTCAAGTCATAACATGGTTATTCTAAAACCAAATAGACTGAAATATATAACAGCAACAAAAACGAAATAAATTATCACTTCTTTAATTAGTTGTCTGCCATCATGAGAAAATTAAAATGAACCTGATTGGTTATTAGCTACAATATTCCTGAGGCTTCTGATTCAGTTTATATCATTCATACAGAAAACAATGGCCAGCAAGATTGGTATAACTCAGAAGATGAAGAATGTATTCTCTAGTATAAACTTCAGAGAAAAAGGGAGGAGATAAGAGGCAAATCAATGTCATTTGAAGGTGCAGTATTTTGGCATTTATTCGTGCAAATGGATTCTGTGTCACTTTAGCACGGAATAAAAAAATGATGTCATAGGCAAAGGACTACATTACTTGTTATTCTCTGTATCTTTTCCATTGAATACCTATCAAAAATTGAGATAAACACTGGATGAGTATGAAAGCAGCAATTAATCTTCCAAAGTTAACAATGAGGCTTTCCAGTTGGATATTTCTGTAAAAATAAAATTTCAACAATGATTTTTAAAAATGCTTCTTTTGTAATTGATTAAAATGGTGTTTTGGATGAATAGGTAGAATTGTCAAACTACTGTCACAGAAATCAGAACGCAGTGCTAACAATAGAATTTCTGATGCTTTCACAATGATCAACGTCCTAAATTTGAAGAACAAAATTATGACTTACTTTTCAACAGTAGAACCTACTAAATTGAAAAGTCTCACTTGTTGCCAAGCCTACCCTCTTTCCAAATGTCTGAAATGGCTTTAAAGGAGTTTTGCTTGAGCCCAAGAATATAGTAATATAGCATTGAAATATTTAATATTGAGAAAGAAACAATAATGCCTCAAATTGCTAAAACTATATAAAAATACAAAAGATTATTCATTAGAAAAAGGGAAACCCAGCAAGAGTTCCAAAACTAAAAATTTTTGCTTTATAAATATGCTGTATTTTTTTTATTTTATTCAAAATAGATTTTTTTTCTCACATGATACATCCTGATACGGTTTTCTCTCCTTCTACTCCTCTAAGTTTTTCTTCATCTCCCTTTCCATCCAGATCTACTCCCTTCCTGCTTCCCATTAGAAAACAATCAGGCTACTAGGGGACTATAATATAATAGATATAACATAATATAATGAGATAAAAACAAAAACTAGCATATTGGAATGTTGGAAGACAAACAATTGAGAAAGGAGTTTAAAAGAAAATGAGCTCAAGAGAGACCATTCATTTGCACACTCAGAAATCACATAAAAACACTAAAGTAAGGGACCTGTAAGATCAAGGAGGGAAGCAAAAAAATATGACTAAAAAATATAAAAATAAAAGTAATGAGACAAAAATAAATTAAAAGAGTCCCTGACATAACATTCTGAAACAAGGAATCTCTAAAAGTGTCATGGAGTTGATTTTGTGTTGTCTCTCTAGTGCTGGAAATGAAGCCTGCCCTTTTTAGCAATTTGTTTCCCTAGTAAGTCTCCTTTAAAAAATTAGATTTTTACTTGAAAGTAATTCAGTCAGAGATTTCCTCTGGTTTTGGGAATGTGTCTACTTCTTTCAACTCTAGGACCCATCTGCTAGATTTAGTAGAAGTTCTACACACTTCTGAGAAGAAAATATATTTTTTTGTATTTGGTTAACATGTTCTGTAAAAATCCCTTAGGTTCATTTGGTGTGTAAAGTCACTCAGCTCTAACATTTCTCTGTTTATTTTTTTCTGGATAACCTGTCCTTTGCCAAGTGTTCAGTATTGAAGTATTACACCATCAGTATATTAAGGTCAGTACATGATTTAAGTTGCAGTATTGTGTCTTTTGTAAACTTTGGTACCCTCATGTTTGGTATATAGATGCTGGGTGGTGGTGGCGCACGCCTTTAATCCCAGCACTTGGGAGGCAGAGGCAGGCAGATCTCTGTGAGTTCGAGACCAGCCTGGTCTACAAGAGCTAGTTCCAGGACAGGAACCAAAAGCTACAGAGAAACCCTGTCTCGAAAAAAAAAATTTTTGATGTCCTTTTGGATTTTTCCTTTGATGAGTATATAATACCCTTCTCTATCTCTTTTGATTAGTTTTGATTTGAAATCTATTTTTTTTTTTGCGTACCAAAATGGATACACCAGTTTGCATCTTAGGTCTCTTTGTTTAAAATATCTTTTTCATCCTTTTAACTTGATGCTAAGGACTGTTTCAGGGATGCAGCAGAATAATGGCTCATGTTTGGGTATGGGAGTATCACATAATGAGATCAGTGTATCTGGATTATTAATAGATAATGAATACAAAATTGGTAGGGTATGTGAAAATGGGATAAATGGGTTTGTGATGAGAGTAAATAGATTTGCTTAGTCACAATAAATGAAGAGCCATGAAAAGATAATCAAATGTAACTTCTCAATGAGCTATACCGACTTATTGTTAATATCAGTTATACACATTTAAAGTAACTTGTTAAATAATGAATCATAGATATTTTACAGATTTACATAGCCATGTTACAAGGCTTAAAATACTAAAAATAAAGAAAATGAGCATTATTTGTGATAACGTTATAGCTGCTGATTATATGTGTAGATAAACCATCTAGAACAGAAGAAATTATAACAGTATAGTGCATATTCTTTATTCTAAATTTTCACCATTTCACTTTCAGAGATTTCTAGGTCAGTCAGCCTTCATTTCACACTTGTAGACAAAAAAGGTTAGAAACCATGGGAATATATAAATAAATTATATCTTTCCTTCTGAAATAGTCAAAATATTTAAAATTTATGAACTTTTCTTCGGTATTTTGTTGAAGTTGAATGTTTTATGTGAGATATTTTCCTCTTCTTTCTCAGTGGAAATGATGTATCAACAGCAACAGTAATAGTTTCAGAATATTAAATTTATCTTTCTTTAAATCTAATTTTCCTATATATTTTTCTTCAGTGTTTCTGCTGTTTTAGCTAAATCATGAGTTTCTCTGTATTAGGGAAGATGGGAGCAAATTCTACTTGTAAAACAAAGCATTCATCTCCTGTCCTTAGCTTCAAAGCTTAATTCTTTGAATCCAATTGTGTATATTTTTCTAAGTTTTCATAACTACTTTTATATATTCTATATTATATGTGAGCTATAGAGGCTATGATTATCATCATCATTTGGATAAGTAGAAAACAGAAGTTATGATTTTAAATCCTCACTAATGTTTGTAGTGGAAATGTTTCCATCATAAATTAGTTAAGTCATTGGAGGCCCAAGGCACATTTAAGAAGAGAACTGTACTCAACCGTTTATCCTTAGGCAACAAAGCCTGATTTGGCTGGCTCAATTCTGATGGACCAGGAACTTTGTATAATTCTTCTTACCTCACAAAGCTCAGGAACAAACCAGGAGCAGACTGGCATTAGCAGTGTTTCTGAGAGCTCTGCTAGAAGTATGCTCCAGGGCCCATGGTTAAAAAGCAGTCATGAGTCAGACTTGGTGGTTCATTCTTATCATATCAGCACTTGGGAGAAAAAAGCAGGAGGCTGAGGAGGCCAAGACAATTCTCAGCTATGCAATAAGTTCTAAGAGAGCTCTGGGTACATGAGATCTTTTCTCAAGAAAGCAAAGCAGAACTAACTAAATAAATAATTAACCAACTAACTAAGAAGTGAGAGAAAAATAAAAGAGAAAAGAAGGAAGTTCTTTAAGAGAAGATGGACTGTTGGTCACAGATGGAAACTTTCTTTCTCCTCTACTCTCTAGATCATTTCTCAGTGACTAATAGACTAGCTTCAAATGCAAGCACATGTATTACCTAAGTCCTTGGGGTCAGCCAGAAGAACACATTTGGAGAAAGTCCTAGGTTGTGAGCTTTAGCTTTTAGATACTCTAGAGACATGAACTATTATTTATGCCAAAGTTTAAGTTTGGGATGTTCTCTTCTACTCATTTATTACCACATTTCCAAACTCCATTAAACTTTGCCCTGGTCACCAGGGCCTGGTATGATTTGCTTTTAATGCTCACAAAGTTCTCTGCTGGTCAGCAAAGTCTTGGCAGCATGATGGAGGTCAACCAAGGCCTTTGGAGCTAAATGCTTTATACTTATGACTCCGACATATTACCCAAAGAGATTTTATTTATTTATTTTTTATTTTTATTGCTGTCACTAAAATACTTCACAGGAATAACATAAGAGAAGGATTTACTTTTCATAGGAGTTTGAAAGGTATCAATCCATCCTGGAGGATCACAGTCAAGCATGGTGGAGCACAGCACTCTACAGTGTGACAACTGGGAAGCAGAGAGAAAGGAGGAAAGAAAACAGCTAGGAGGAAATAGATACCTAACTCCAGGTCATATCTTCAGGGACTTATTGCTTATAACAGTGTCTACTTTCTACCTTTAATGTCCTCTAATTATACAATGCCATTATATAGGGAATCCATCAAGGGATGACTCTATATATTAGACCAGTCCCCCTCCCCCATGATTTCATTTTCTTTGGAATCATCACTACAGAAATACACAGAGGTATAGACTAATTCTCTAGGCATGCCTCAATTCAATTGGGTTGACAATCAAAATGAACCAGCATACTTAGTAAATTGCTTACAGAGATAGACTGAGTATTAGCTCCCAAATGATGTCTGCATTCTAATTTCCATACTTGAAAAATTGTACCTTATTTGGAAAAGATCCAACTCCCTCCTTCGCCCTCTCCTCCAGATCCATTCTCCCTCTGTTTCCTCTTCAGAAAAGAGCAGGCCTCTAAGAAACAATAGATAGACAGGACAAAATGAGATATAATATGACAAGGCCTAATATGGAGGATGGACAAGACAACCCAATAGGAAGAAAAGAGTCTCAAGAGCAGGCAAAAGAGGTATAACCACACCCACTCTCATTGTTAGAAGTCCCACAAAGACATCAAGCTAATGGACATAATATATATGCAGACGGCCTGGTGCAGACACATGTAGGCTGCTTTAGTCTCTGTGAGATCATACCAGCCATACTTCAGCATATATTAATATTATTAATATTTATATATACTTTGATTACCTTAACCCACCTTCTCTCATATCTCTCCTACTCCTGCTAGTACCTTTGTATTTTCAACTAGACAGCCTTTTATTATCATGTCTTTTCTGTATGTGACCCATTGAGTTTGATTAGTATTGCTTATATGCTCACAGATGAGGGGTTACATATAGGAGCATGGGCCATTTGCCAATGTGCACATCACTGTAGCAAATGTCTCCCTTCCCCTAGCAACTGTTAACTGCCCATAGTAATTCAGGAAGAAATGGGGCCTTGCGAGTACCTCCTTATTAAAGACACTTGAAGAAAAATAAAAATTAAATGTGTAATAGCTATAAAATAATACAACTCATGACCCAAGATACTCCAAGAATGTATCAAAACATCCAAAGTGAAAAATACTTGCTGTGTGAAACAGGCAAAAAAAGAGACAGTGAGAAGGGACAATTATATCCACTGCTTTGGAAAATTTACATAATTTTTTAAAAACTTCCATGTATAGGACATTTACCAGAGAAAGATATTTCCAAAACAACTGGATGCATAATATAAGCATATAAGGAGTTGAACATCTATGAAACACAAGTCATCACCAGTGACTGCCAAGGATAGATTGTATCCTATAAGCACAAAGAGCTCAGAGAATTGGGCACTGAGAGAAAGCTAAATTAAGAGACATGCACCACAAATTTAAAGCAAATACTAATTAGAAAAAAGATAGCTTCAAACAAGAATCTCCAAGAGTATTCTTATTTTTCAAGTGTGGCTTCAGATGTCCCCTGGGTGGCATTGCCAAGAAACCTGTGAATGAGTTGTGTTTCCAAGAAGGTGTGGAATGAGGCTGTGTGGGAATCCACGTCCCAACTGCTTTGAGAGGTCACATGATGGAGCCTTGACTCCAGGAAAGAATGCCTCTACCTGGCCACCTCTGTCCAGGAGCATCAGGTACTTTCTGCCACAGGGCTTACTTATGCTTGCAATGGAAGATTCCAGAATTCTTTTGACTCAATTATCCTTCCAGGATGGGAAGTCTTCCTGGGCGTCCTTCCAAAGGTTCTTGTCATAGGCCAGGTGTGATGGGTCCTAGACATGAGTCTCAGTGACTTGCCTTTTTCTGCAAAGCGAGGGCAAGCCTTCCAAGGTCTCCTCTTTTTCTAAGGACTTTTCTAATGGATCATATTTTCACTAGCAATGAAAAATGGCTCCTCAGTAAGCCATTGATTGACTAGCTCTATCCACAGTCTGCAGTAGAAGTCACTGCTCATGGCCACTTCTCCTGCTACGTTCTTACTACATGTATTTGGTTGTTTATCTGTTTTCACTTTATTACTATTAGAGTACCACATTCTTAGGCGGAAATGGTAGAACTAGTTCTTAGAAAATATTTTCTTAACTGGAAATTGTTTTGTTGCAGCTTGATTGCTCTCACTAAATTCTATTTGAGTTTTGTTTAGGCAATGTTTATATTATTAATAAATCCATAAAATTACCAAGAAACATAGTGTGTTATCTTTCTTCCAAAATAATCACAGACCATTTTTATTTGTTTATTATTGTTCTCGTTTAGCTGATTTACAATGGCTGAAATGAGTCACATACAGTAAGATTTCTTTGGAAGTTAAAAAATGCCCATTGAATACATGCAAGTTTTACAGTAGAAGAGGAGATGGTACAGGAAATCCATTATGCTGTCTATTGTTAAGATGAACTTTTGGGGGCTATAAGGTCATTTTCTTTGAAAATAGAAAGCAATTCTCAGCAGTAACTGAACATTTTTCTAGAAGGTCACATTCTCAATGCCTGTCATCACTTCATGTTTAATCACATTCTTCAAGCCTATAAATCTTCTATGTTACTTGTTTTCTCAATTTTGACTTCCTGCTTTCATCCCCATTCATACTACAAAGAAAATAATTTGCAAGAATAAATCTAAGATACTCTCATGCCCTCAGACACCACTGCATGGAACACACACACACACACACACACAATATATATATATATATAACCTTTCTTTGAAGGTTAATGATGGAAAAGGTGTTTACTTCAGCATAGACAACGCTGACATTTCCTAGATTATAAGAACCTATAATTTCCATCTGTCAAACTTAAATACAGTATTCTAAAATTAATCTTACATTATTACAGACACAGTATAGTAATGGGTGTCACATAATAACAATAATAACATTAATAAGACAAACTTCTGTGCCTAATACCAACTCAGAGAAAGCTGCATTGTGTCAAGTTCCTTGCTTAAAAAAAATGTATCTTTAATGGAAAGAATAAACTTTCCCTTTGTTCCTCTGGAAATGTTTTTATTATTTCTTTGATAATTTCTTGCTGTTAATCTTTTCAAAGAAAGGTAAAAACCATTACTTGAATTATTTTAGTCAAATCAAGCAAGTTTTATTTTCTGTCAGACAGGGTTATCTCCCTATAACAGTGTTTGGGAAAATAGCATCGAAGGCAAGAGGAGGTGGGGTTTATATTATCCCTCCAGCTGGAAGGCTAAGGAGTTTTCAAGGTTTTCGGATATATATGAATTGGCAAAAATTTTAAAAAATTGGCAGAACATATTATCAGGACAGAAGTTTAGGTATTGGATGTGCAATCTGTCAAAATCAAGAAAATGAGTTAAGACATAATCAAACCAAATTTTTCCAGAAAACAGGAATGAACTTATTTTGACTTTTTAATAAGGTGACTTTTAATCTTAGGATGGAGTTAGCCTGGTCCAATACTTGGAGTTAGTAATAACCCATTCCTTCTTTACCCAACTCCTTGAAGATCCATCTAGAATCCCTGTCCACAAAGCTGTGTGTCCTATTTTTCTTAAATGCATACCAAAGGCGAATGTATGCTTCCCATATATTCTTGGATGTGTGCCCTTCCACTGGAGTGTGTTCAGTCGACCCAGGTGTGAGGGCTGTGCTTTCTGGTCAACCTGACTATACCTGGAGGTAAGAAGCTGTAAGAGATGTGCATTGATTGAATTATTTGAGTGTTGGGGGGAGATCCACCCTAAATCTGGTTCACACTTTCTGTTAATGCAATATATTGCATACAACATTGATATACATATATTGTATCAATTTTGCTTCTCTAGAGAATACTGACTAATACACCAGGCTACATATATGGACTTTACATTCATAAGCATTATCAATTGCCAATAGCTCTCTGTTAGGGGTTAGACTTCATGCCCAACTTCCACCTGAATGTTGGGATTTGGTCTGGCTTGAGCTTTCACACATCTTGTATACGCTATCACAGCCATTGTGAATTCATATGTAGCTCCCCTGCTATATTGGAAAGACACAGTTTCCTTGTAGCCCTCCATTGCCTCTGGTTCTTACAATCTTTTTTCGACAGTGATTCCTGAACATGGGTGGGATGAAGTTATATAGTTTTTTCAGCAGGTTAGATTGGGCCCTCTTTTGGTGACTCAGCTGGACTGAGCCTTTTCTTAAGACAACTTAGACAGTCTGTTATTTTGAATCAGTTTTGCTAGTCTTTGTTTCTTTCAGGCTAAGATCTCTTTCTTGCAGGTTATTTGGTCTGAGTCTCTTCCAAGCAGCTCAGCTAGTCTGAGCATTACTCCCCTTAATCTCTACTGTGTATATACACTCAAGGTGTTGGGGTCTAGTGAATCAGGTCAGTTTTAGGGAGACGCTGAAGCTATTTTAAATATTTTAATTTTTGTCTTAGTCCTTGCATCCCTGCAGGATGAATGTTTCAATCTTGGAAGAAACTGCCACACAATGCATAGGTAAGGGTATAATCATTTAGAAAGGATTATAAGTATTATTTGGTTCACCCTATATTCCTCTCTACTCTACTCACACATAATTTCTCCCTATTTAACTCTTCCTGATTATTATTTACCTTCAGTTTTTTATACTAAAGTGTTTTAACCCTCCTACATTGAAAACCCCATCTACATGATCCTTTATGAATATGCTGTCTTCTATGGGTATATTAGCTAGGCACAACATATGCTAGGGCCATTGGAGAGAAGGGAGTCTTCATTGAGTGCCAGGGTCCACAGATATGAGCCCTGTTTCACCTTGGCTAAAGGTCAGGAAGTTTGAGCTTATTCTTGCTTATTCTCTCAAAGTTGTTGACAACAGATGTGGCTACAAACAAGAGATCCTGAACTAGAGTGTGGTTTATTAGTATTTTGCATATAGAAGTGGATCTGCTCCACCATGACCAAAGCTCAGAGAATTCAAATCTATTCCTGATCCTTCAAGGAGATTAGTAGGAGGTTCCAGGGTGTGGTTGCTTGCAGGATACTTGGTTTATGCCATATCTCGTTGAGGAAGTCTGTTGCCTCCACACTTCCCTTTTGGAGTGAAGTATATAAGCATATAGAAAATAAATGTGGGCAGATTCAGTGTTCAGGATTCACTGAGTTGCCCCCCAAGCACTATCCTATGTGCCTGTGTTTCTTTCACATCTCTGTTCCTCCTACCTAAATTTTCTAATCCTGGAACATACAAACATGTTGAGGCTGGACCCTGGAAACTGAGAAAATGCCTACATAAGATAGGTCTGTAGTCAAGCCTGTAGGACATGTCCTCAACTAGTTATTTATGTGGAATGGCCCAGGCACTGTGGGTGAGGCAACTCCTGGGTTGATAGTCTTGGGTTCTAAACAAAGTGGGCTGAGCAAGCCTAAGGAGCAAGCCAGCATGAAGTATTCCTCTATAGCCTCTGCATCAGTCCTGCCTTCAGGTTCCTGCCCTTCTTGAGCTCCTGTCATGACTTTCTCAGATGATAAACAGTGATATGGAAACATAAGACAAATACATTCTTTCCTTCCAAAGTTGTTTTTGTTATGGTGCTTTATCACAGCAACAGTAACCTTAATGAAGATAACTAGTTTCCAAATAAAATGCCATAGCCAATAGAGTCTACATATTTTCCATCCATTTGCATATTTCAGGTACACAGAATATCCTTCGACACGTACTAAATATGGAAAGCTGCAAAGTCAACAGAATTGCTTAAACCAGTGGCTCTCAACCGCCCAAATGTTGCAACCCTTTATTATTACAGTTCATGTTATAGTGACACCCAACCATAGAAATTGTTTCATTGCTACTTCATAACTGTAATTTTCTACTATTATGAACTGTAATGTAAATATCTTTATGCATGATATCTTATATAGGACAATCAAAAGGGGTCACAACCCACAAGTTGAGAACCACTGGCTTAAAGGAAGGCATTTTTATAACCCATAAAAGAAAAATGTCACTAAGATAAAAGATCAGTGTTTTATGATAATTTCATGTATGGGACTCATGAGTACAAAATTCTTATTCTCCTTCTAAACTCAATATTTTTCCAGAGGCTCAAAGAGAAATGACAGCATAGGGCATCTCAAGTTATCACGTTATAATACTAATAAAGCATACTTTTAAGAAGCTACATTCTGGGACGTTGAGACAGTTCAGTGGTCCTAAGTACTTGCTGTCAAACCTCATGACCCACCTGAGCTTGATCCTTGGGAATCACATGGTGGAAGGAGATAACTGACTCCAGAATTTTGTCTTTGACTTCCACTTATACACAGTGTCGTGTGTGTGCATATACATACATATCACAAAATAAATAAATAAGAAAATAATTTCTTAATTTGCTCTCCACTGGGCATAACTCAAGTACAGAAACTATAGGAGGTACAACTCAGGATCAGCAAAAGATCAGTGTTTGGATAAGTCAATAAAATTCCCAAGGGCTCTAAATTTGTGTTATATTTTTGCTTGTTCAGGTAATGCTGAGTTCTTCCAAGTGTAAAGATGTTATTTTTCTTTCTAAATGTGCCTAAAATTCACAGACCATTTCAAGAATGTTTTCATAAACAGAACTAAAAGGTACACTCATTAATCTTAACTTCCCAGAAATAGAAACATTCCAAAGCTACCAATTAGTTTAATATAATATGTGCCTACAAATGTTACAGAAAACAACAAACCTATTTTTTCTAGAAGACATTCTCATACTTTATACTTCCCCGAACAGCTGAAAATTAGAAATAAAATGAAGATTCTTGAAAATGCAATAAATTATACACTAAAATATCACTGAGAAGAGTAATATGGGAATCCAATATGAAAATGGGGATCATATTTTCCAAAGAATGAAATGAAGGAATTCAAGTCTCCCAGAGAGTATTAATGTCTTTGAGAAGCTAATCTCAGGTAAATGCTGAGATGAATAACACATACTTGCTGACAGGTGAGTGATAAACAGATATTTGAGTCAGTCTTTCGTAGCAAAGCCACATGGGCTTGATAATTATGACATCATCTTCATGCCCAAGAGTGGCACTGTCAAATAGTTGCCATGACTATAGGACAGGGATTATAGGGTTCTGTTTATGGACTCAGCTGTTAAAGAGTCTTCCTAAGAACATCAATGCAACAAAACAATTGTCAACAAAAAACAAAATGTCTTTCGAGACAGGTTACTAATTTTATATTAATATAAATTAAAATAGAAACCCTAAGACAATCAGACTCTGCGGAATTATCTTAGGACTAAACCTTATCATTGAAGGATGAGCCTCTGAGCCTCTACGCCATGACACGGCATCCATCTCCTTCTTTGCCCATGCTGGAACCCGAGACTCCATATCATACTTCCTGAAGTTGGGACTATGTAGGGTATTCAGTCTCATGACTACCACTGATGCAACACTGTGTGATGCCTGGAGTTCACTGTTTCCTAGGACTACTGCATCGCTGGTTCAGGAACCAATGTACTATGGTCTGCTGTCTGTGTGATGCACTCCTGGCATCAGACCACTGTAATCACAGGAATATAAGTCTGTTCAACTTTGGTTATAGATCTCCACTTGGTCCTGGGATGGATTTCATGAATCTGTCTATAGGCCCTGACCTGGGTGTAGCGGTCACTGGGATCCTGACAGTGTTTAGCTTCACCAGCTAGGCACTAAGTCACATGTGTGATTCCTTGTTGTCTTAGGGTTTCTACTGTGGTGACAAAACACCATGACCAAAAGGCAAGTTGTGTGTGTGTGTGTATATGTGTGTGGGGGGGAGGTTATTAGGCTTACACTTCAACATTGCTTTTTTCACTGAAAGAAGCCTGGACAAAAACTCAAAACAAGGCAGGATCCAAGAGGCAGGCTAGAACTCACACAGAGGCCATGGAGGGGCGCTGCTTATTGTCTCCTTACCATGCCTTGCTCAGCCCACTTTCTTTTTTTTTAAATCTTTTTATTATTTAATTAAAATTTTCCACCTCCTCCCCCCTCCCATTTCCCTCCCGCTCCCCCCATCCCCTTTCTCCTTCCTCTCCCGTCCAAAGAGCAGTCAGGATTCCCTGCTCTGTGGGAAGTCCAAGGTCCTCCCCCCTCCACCCAGGTCTAGGAAGGTGAGCATCCAAACAGACTAGGCTCCCACAAAGTCATTACATGCAGTAGGATCAAAACCCAGTGCCATTGTCCTTGGCTCCTCAGTCAGCCCTCATTGTCCGCCACGCTCAGGGTTTTATCACATGCTCCTTTCTTTTAGAAGCCTGGACCAGCAGCCCAGGGATGGTGCCACCCACCGTGGGCTGGGCCGTCTCTCATTGATTGTTAAATGAGAAAATGCCCAACAGCTGGCTCTCAAGGAGTCATTTCCTTTACTAAGGCTCCCTCCACTGACGACAAAAGCTTGTGTCAAGGTGACACACAGAACAAGCCATTACATCTATCCTGCTTCCCTGTCAATGTGTTCTTTACCTATGCTCTGGGAAAAGTGTGTTGGAGGCAGATCTTTGGCTGCAAGGCCACAGTGAGTCCATAGCTATGCCCGTATTCTCTGCCCACTGCTCCATTTCCCTATGGCTAAACTGAAATTAGATTTCAATTTTAAAGGATGGATTTGATTCCAAGGAGACTGGGTGTTTTCTCCCTAATGCTGTTTGCAATTTGGGAAGGGGGTAACACAGATATTCGTCTTTCCTTCCTTCTTCCTGTGTGTTTCTTTATAATTATGTTTAATAACCAGCAATTGTAATTGCTTCAGATCTTATGTAAATGGTTTCCTTCATCAATAGCTTCAAATAGATATTTCTGCACAGACAGGTAACTAGAGAGCTTACTTGGCTACTGTCATGTTGCTTCTACTTTCACTTTGAAATACGAGAGCATTTCATAGCTATGTAATAGTTAGGCATTCTATATAAGTAAAATTTCCCAATCATTTGAGACATATGCAGCCAAGAGCCCACCTCGATGTTATCTGTTGCATTAAATTAGGCTTAAAATGCCCTTTGCCTGTGGTGTATCCCTGAAAAGAGTGGAACACATTTTCTGGATGATCTCCCATGATCATTCAAGTAGATGTGGGCTGCAATGCACAGATTAGCGATTATCCCCACTCTTTAAACTTCTATGCTCTCCAGCTTTGCTATGTTGTCACTTTTAGTGAAGAGGTTTGTAGTTCTAGCCAAGACTACAGATTTCTTTCCCTTTGCTCCAAATGTACTTAGAGCTATTTACAAATAGAAAAAAAAATTCTTCTTATAGTGAGCCGTACGTTTGGAAGCAACCATGCAGCACTGACTGAGGAAAGCATAAGAAGCATTGTTACAAGACTTTTGTCTTTGTTCTTTTTCCAGATTGCCTTTTAATCTAATAACAAAAGTTTTAAAAATAGCATTATGTTTTTCAAAGTTCATGATTCAGGTTGTCCTGTCATAATCATTAGACATCTCTCTTCCATACGCATAACAAAGCATCAATGTTCTAATTGTTAGCATGATGTCCTTTTAAAAGTTGTCTAGATTTTTGTTTAATAGATACTCTAAGTATTAAAATGTAATTATTATATTCACTATTTTGCTTATCATGAAGTTATCAAGGAATCATCAGAGCTGTGTCTTTTAAAGAGTCTTTTAAATTAGGTGCATCCCTCATTTGACTTATGTCTCTCCACCTTTCCCTAAGAACGCATGCCTATGAGCAGTGAGGACAATGTAATTGGGTAAAGAATTTGCCGTGCAACTCTGAGTTGGTAAGGCTGGGCATGGCAACACAACACGTCCGTAACCCGTCCTCTACAATAAGGTGGAAGATGAAGACATGGGAATCCCTAGGACAGTGGAGAATAACAATAAAGGTAGATCCTATCTCAAGTAAGGTGAAGGTCAGGATTGGCACCTTAGGGTCTCCTCTGACCTATATTCACATGTAACATACACATACCCACAACCACAGATATAAACATGAAAATTTCTAAACCTTATAAGTAAGTGTGATATCTTAAGGTACAATGTAATAACACCTTGACTTTAATAAAATTAACATTTCTCTGAATATAATTCTGTGTTTCTAGGATTGTAACAGAATATTGAATAAACCTTATTAATTAAGTACATCAGAAACACGTACATTGTTTTCTAAAATCAGCCATTTATTTCCTCCCATGTCTTTCATTCATTAGGAAGACAAATGTAAATTGGAATCTGTTTGTTCAGATAATTTGACTGAGCCTTACATTGTTTGTTTGTAACAAAATGAAACACCAATAGTTCTAACTTCAATGTAAATCTAGAATAATTAACCTGATGATTGCGTCCAGTGTGACTTCTAAGATCAAAGAATGAGTTGAAGGCATATTTGAATTAAGTCAGACAAATAATTATAAGATTATTCAGCTTTATTAACTCACGTATCCAAGGGGTTCCCGCGCAGCACAGGAGAGCGGAAGCAAGCAAAAAAAAGGGGTGCGCAGCATCTGCGCACCTCATTTTAACTATCCAAACTCCGCCCCAGTTTGAGCCCACCCACTAGATCGGTAGGGCTCCTCCCTACAATGAGTCAAAGATTATTCAAAAGGTTGAATCTTTTAGGAAACAGGAAATGAATAATACAAATCCCCAAGAGCTGAGAAGGTGAAGGAAATGGATGACATGCTGAGGTGGCAAAAGCCATCCCTGAACTTCTGTTCCGTCTTTGTTTTTGTCGCTTATTAATTGCTTGTGACTCACTTCCCAACTGACTCTACAAGGAAGGCAGAAGTCCCCTACTCCTTTAACAAGTCAGGATTTTGTTGAATGGGTGGAGGGAGAAAATATACTTTGACCTTGCTGAGGCTTAACTAATTCTGGAGCCTGGTAGCCTCATGATGCATGATGGGAGAAAGTTCTGCCCATCTTGACTAACCAGGCACAGAAACAAAGGTTCTAGCTGAATGCCAACTGTAACCTCTAGATTCATACCAAAACTGATCATTTCTTCTTCAGTGTTGGTTCTTTCAGTATTTCCCATGGCATCTCAAGTCTGAATAAGACTGTCTGAAACAGGCACAAGAGCTGTATGCATTCCAGCTTACAGAAATGATTCTATCCTAGTAATAGTATAAAAACTCTTTCTCTTAGCAGGTAAGAAAGCCAAGGCATGGCAGGAATAGTGTGCATAATAATACCCACAGCTGGTGACTGATAGAGGCAGGATTTAAATGTAGGCTGCCTGGCTCTGACTCCAACCTCTTTGTGATAGTATTATAACACTATCATACAAAATGATAGAAAAAGTCATTTGTATTGGCTCTCTCCAATCTCTCTTCTGGCATCTCCTAAACCATCCAAGGCAGGCTTCTTCTTAGTAACACCACTGAAATTGTTTTGTTAAAAATGGGCAAGATTGGCCGGGCGGTAGTGGCACACGCCTTTAATCCCAGTACTCGGAAGGCAGAGGCAGGCAGATCTCTGTGAGTTCGAGACCAGCCTGGTCTACAGAGCTAGTTCCAGGACAGGAACCAAAGCCACAGAGAAACCCTATCTTTTTTTTTTTTTTTTTGGAAAAAAAAGAAATTTCTGCCTCCTCCCCGCCTCCCATTTCCCTCCCACTCCTCCCTCTCCTCCTCCCCTACCCCCACTCCTCCCCCTCCCTCTCCAGCCTGAAGAGCAGTCAGGTTTCCCTGCCCTGTGGAAAGTCCAAAGTCCTCCCCCCTCAATCCTGGTCTAGGAAGGTGAACATCCAAACTGGGTAGGCTCCCACAAAGCCAAACATGAAGTAGGATCAAAACCCGGTGCCATTGTCCTTGGCTTCTCAGCAGCCCTCATTGTCCGCCAAATTCAGAGAGTCCGGTTTTATCCCATGCTTTTTCAGTCACAGTCCAGCTGGCCTTGGTGAGCTCCCAATAGATCAGCCCCACTGTCTCCACGGGTGGGCGCACCCCTTGTGGTCCTGACTTCTTTGCTCATATTCTCCCTCCTTCTGCTCCTCATTGGGACTTTGGGAGCTCAGTCCAGTGCTCCAGTGTGGGTCTCTGTCTCTATCTCCATCCATCGCCAGGTGAAGTTTCTATGGTGATATGCAAGATATTCATCAGTATGGCTATAGGTTAGGGTCATTTCAGGTTCCCTATCCTCAGCTGCCCCAGGAACTAACTGGGGACATCGCTCTGGGCACCTGGGAGCCCCTCTAGGTCCAAGTCTCTTGCCAACCCTAAGATGGCTCCCTTAATTAAGATGTGTGCTTCTCTGCTCCCCTAACCAACCTTCCTTTATCCCAATCATCCCGTTTCCCCAAGATCCCCCCACCCTCCCCTTCTCACATTTCTCTCCCCTTCTCCCCTTACCCCCCTCCCACCACACCCCAAGATCCCAATTATTTGCCCGGCAATCTAGTCTACTTCCCATAACCAGGAGGATAGCTATATGTTTTTCTTTGGGTTCACCTTCTTATTTAGTTTCTTTAGGATATCATATTATAGACTCACTGACCTTTATTTATCTCTAGAAACCAATTATGAGTGAGTACATCCCATGTTCATCCTTTTGGGTCTGGGTTACCTCACTCAGGATAGTGTTTTCTATTTCCATCTATTTGCATGCAAAATTCGCGAAGTCATTGTTTTTTACCACTGAGTAGTATTCTAATGTGTATATATTCCACACTTTCTCCATCCATTCTTCCATTGAAGGGCATCTAGGTTGTTTCCAGGTTCTGGCTATTACCAATAATGCTGCTATGAGAAACCCTATCTTGAAAAACCAAAAAAAAAAAAAAAAAGGGCAAGATTTTGGAAAATCTAGTGATTAGTTCTCATGATCACATAGCCTTCCCATGTTAATGATCTCTCAACGGTATTATGCAAGTTTATTCCATCCTTTTGATTTTTGCTTTTACTTTAGGATACTCACAAAACATCATTCTTGTGATTAAATGCTTTTTCTTGACACATCTGGGAATTAAATTCCATTTCCCATATCCTCAAGATCAAGTCCTTCCAAATTTAATTTGTTTCTCTTTTTATCTTAGAATGTCCTCTATGTCTATCTCAGTGCTGAGGCTTTATATAAATTGCATCTATAAATTGATGATTCTCAATTTTACATTTTTGTCTCAAGGCTTTTTTTCAGTATTTTCAATAATATTTATGCTAGGTTTGTGACTCATGTTTTCCATACTAATAGAAAGTTACTCTTCTTGGTTAAATCTTAACAAAAGAGAAATGTTGTGTGATGTGTTTTGTATCTGCAAATTACAAATATGTGAATTCAAGTGTGCATCAAAAATATTCTTCAAAACAAATGTCTATTCTGAATAAATGAAGGGATTTTTTTCTTATTGCTTCCCAATAGTACAGTAAAATACGTACTTAATAACGATTTAGTATTATGTTTGGTATTATAAGCCCAGGTGGTTTAAACCATGAGAACAACATATATTGATTATATACAATTTCCTAGTTTAAGTGAAAAGTTGCATATTCCTAGACTTTGGTATCTTTCTGAGCTACTGAGGGACAACTGCACTTCATTATAAATGTAATTCTCTAAGATGCAACATTACTATTAGTTATAAAGGGAAGAAGTCACCACTGATATCTAAATTGGAAAAGCTACAGAGATGCTTCAGCAGTTAAGAGCTCATACTGCTCTCGCATAGGACCCAAGTTCAGTTCCCAGCATCCATATTGGTAGCTCACATCTGCCTATAACTGCAGACCCAAAGCATCTGACACCTATTCTTGATTCCACAGGCACCTGTATAAACTTGTGCACATATTCGCACATATGCACACAATTCAAAAAATAAATCTTTAAAGAATCTAAGCATATAATAAATATCTCAGGAAAAACAAATCATTGTAAATACAAACAATGCCTCCAAATCTACACAGATAATAAAAATATGAAGATATCGGCATCATTTAAAAGGCTAATAATGATTATGGCTTCCTGTTTGGTGTTTATATAGGATTCCTGGGTGAACAAATGAGTGGGGCTCTGAATCTTGCACCATCTCTTGCACTTATTTTCCCTTTGTCTTGGCTTGTCCAACTTCAATGTGATGGTTTATGCTTTATTGTATTTTATTTTGTCATTTTTTAAAAGTATGAATGAATGTATAAATGAATGAATGAATGAATGAAAAACTAGCCACAGGATAAAGGTTAACAATTTGAACTGTCATTGTGTATATAATGTGACTCTGTGTATATAAACAACTCCATCACAGGTCTCATGTTCAGGAGTAGTTGATCAACATATAATGGACTACACAGATATTGTTTTGTATTGTGTGCCTGTGTGTGTATTTATTTGGTTATAGCTTTGTGTTTCCTTTCTTTTTGGATGTGGTTTTATTTTGTCATTTTGGTTGGGGGGGTGATTGTTATTGTATTAGGTTTTTGTTTTTTGAAAAGAAACTTAAAGTTAGGAAGGTAATATGGGGAAGAGGATCTGAAAGGACTTGGGGGAAGTAAAGAATATGATCAAAATATATTTAAACTTAATTTTTTAAAATAATAAAAAGTTAAAATATAAAAAACAATAGGATGCTAGCTAGCATTAGATGCTGTTTGTCATGCACTGTTTTTCCTAATTTTTTATCTTGTATCTTACAAGGTCATTGACTACATAAACAAAATCTATTAATATGTAATCTTAATTTTAATACTAATATGCATACCATAATTAATGGTGCATTAAGAATGTTGTTATAATGTCTTTGGATTTTAATTCAGTGATGTTATTGATTAAAACTCTCTATAAGTTGTTTCAGCACACACACACAAAATTTAAAGAGTAAATGAAATATTAATATGGAAACTACTTCGACAATGAATTTCCAAGGCCTTTTTGTGAAAACTATGAATGTTTTTAATATGATAATTCTAACAGATAGGTGATCAATATATAGGTAGATAGATAGATAGATAGATAATAGATAGATAGATAATAGATAGATAGATAGATAGATAGATAGATAGATGAATAAATATTCTCATCATAGGTTGTCATGTAGCAGGCAGCCATCTTCAAAACAATAACTTCTGTTTACAAGATTTAAACACTGCATTTGAAGTATGAATTTTCTCTTTCCAGTTTTTTTTTTGTGTGTGTGTGTGTGTCAAGTTTTAACTAACTACAAGGAAAGGTAACTGTTATATTCAAACATGTAGATTTTAGTTTGGAATTAGAGTGAATATTAGTGCTAAAAATGGAAAACATATATTTCTTTTATTTATTACAATACTTCTTGGGCAGAAATTAAATCTTAGCATTATGAATCATAGGGAAGTAGTTTGAGCTTCAGATGATGATTATGATGAACAACAACCTGGAGAGATATATGTTCTGCAGTCTAGAAGTCCAGAGCCATGGCTGCTCTTGTGGAAGACCCAGGTTCAGTTTCCAGAATTCATATGTCAGCTTAGAGCTATCTTCTGTTTTTCATTCTTGTTGAATTTTGAGTCTTGCATGTAAACAAACTGTCTGTTTTGATTAAACCCATTCCCCCACCTTTCCTCTCAATTTTCTTTCTGCTATTTCGTTCTTAAAACCCACTGAGTCCATCTAGTGCTGCCAGTGTATACACGGATGTAAGACCATCTGCTACAGCCTGGGTAGTCTTTCAGCGATGCATACCTGAAGACAACCGATTTTCTTTTGCCCATCAACCATCAGTTGCCAAGGACTTCTTAGCTAAAGGTGGGACTTTATGAAGGTCTCCACCCAAGCTGAATTGCGGCAGGCTTGAGCTTGTGCATATCTTACATATGCACTTAGATACTGTGAACTCCTATGAAAGGGCCCTGTCATATTCAGCAAATACTGTTTCATTTCAGATATCCATTACTTCTGGCTCTTGAAATCTTTTTACCCTGACAACCGCAATGATTCTAGTGTCTTTCAGGGAGAGAATATGATACAGAGATTCCATTTAGGGTTGAGCATGCCTTAATATCTTATTCTCTGAATGTTGACAATTTGTTGGTCTCTGTATGAATTATAATCTACTGAGAAAGTTATACGAGACTTGAGAGATGCACTAATGAATAAATGCAAGGAAAAATAAAACTTAAGTGGCAGTTAACTTAACTAACTGTAGCCTAGACAGTCGTGGAGTTAAAGTGTAGTTAATAGTACCAAGCATGAATTCTATCTTGTGAAATGGGTTGCACATCCATTAAAGAACAGATGTTTGCTCCTGTAAATTCATGCCACTGCTGCACCAATTGGCTTATCTTGCCAGGCTAGTTGTTATTGTAGTTCTCACGTTTTACAGCTGGGTAAGATTGTGGAATAATTTTATTGCCATGTAGCATGAATACAGCCTTCTGGCACTCTGAAAGGTAGCCAGTAAGGACAAAGTTTCCAAATCAGTGCCATTGTGATGTCTGTATGTTCTCTAACAGAATTATGTGGTTTCTTCAGCAATGCAGGTCTTCCCATCAAGTTCTGGAAGGTAATCGAGAACAATGGCAACAGCCTGTGATGTTTGGGAGAGTCTATGAGAGACACTGACCAACAACTTGAAAAGAAGCAATCAATACCTAAACAACAGCGTGTTTAGGTATTGTCTGTGTGTTCTTATGTGTGCAGTTTCACATATTTGCTCTTGATTGTGGAAGCCATAGGATAGCCTCAGATGCCATTTCACAAATTGTATGTTTATTGAATAAACATAAAAAACAACTTATATATGATCCCCAATAAACCACGCTTCTTGGGATGTCTCAAAGATCTCACCATTAAGGTCTTGTTTGTACCCCTCCTCCACTGACATTATGGAATTCATATTTGTTATTGGTGTAGGAGGTCCTTCTGTCTTTGTGTTGCTTTCATTGGTTAATGAATAAAGAACTGCTTTGGCCTGTTAGGGCAGAATTTAGGTAGGCTGAGAAGACAGAACTGAATTCTGGGAGGAAGAGAGCAGAACTGGAGAGATGCCATGGATCCACCAGAGACAGGTGCTGGGAATTTTACCCGGTAAACCATTGCCACATGGAGATACACAGATTAATAGAAATGGGTTAAATCAAGATGTGAGAGTTAGCCAATGAGAGGCTAGAACTAATGGGGCAAGCAGTGTTTTAATTAAAATAGCTTCTGTGTGCTTATTTTGGGACTAAGCTAGCTGGGCATCTGGGATGAACAAGCAGCCCTCTCCTGCAACAAATAAACATTAAAAAAAAAAAACCAATGTATATCTGATTCCCAATAAGCCATGCTTCTTGGGATGTCTCAAAGATCTCACCATTAAGGTCTTGTTCATATCCCTCCTCTGCTGACATTCTAGAATTCATGTTTGTTATTCACACAACATTAATGAAAGCCAGATGTCCAAAGGGACAACATTTGGAAGTGGGTCTTTGAAGAGATAGGTAGGTGTGGATGTGTTTGTAATAGTGGACTGTAAGGAGGGCATTGTTATCCTTCAAAGAGCAGGAAGCAAGACCAAAGGTGCTTGCTTTCTCTCTCTTCCAAGTTGGAACCAGTAATTTCATTTTTTTTTCATTTCTAGCATTCAAAATTTCTCAAAACAATACTTCTAAAATTGAGTATAAAATGATTTGTTAGCAAAAATATGGTCTGAGTGAAGGAAGCTATTTGTAAAACTGCTGGTTAAGGATGGCTGACCCAGAACACTTTGGGGGATATTATATAACCCAGGACCATATCAGTTATGTAATGATCGAGGGCCAGGTCTATTTCCAAAATTTAGAATCTTTTAAGGGCTATAGATGGATATGACATTTTATTCCATATTAGCCAGTCTCTGCAGACATATGCTTCCATCACTTTGACTTTCTGCATTACTGAAACATATAGCAATAATTTCAGTATAGTAATGAAAAACAATACTTCTATTTTTATATAGTAATAAAGTGATGCATTAAATAATAAATTAAACAGAATAGTAAACATTGTTTGTAAATAATTTCTATCATGTTTTGTAATCAAATAGTATTTTCCCACACCATTACAAAAACAAGAATTCCATTCATTGTATCCTCATGTAGATTTCAAAGTGGACTTTAAGCTTCCATTTTTATCAGCACGTATAGATAGGTAAAAATGCTGAAGTAGAGTACAAATCCTTCTTACTTTGTGTCTTTTGAGTTCAGTGTTAGATATTCTCCATTGTCTGTCTTATTTTGCTTGTTCTCCAATTTTACTTTATATATTTTCAGAACTGTACATTGTTACATGTGGGAAGATAAGTTCTATAATACAAATATATAAACACTAAAAGTCAAAATTTAACCAAGTCTTAAGCATCATAAGTCTATGACTTTTTTTATCCCATCTCTTTCTTTCTTTCTTTCTTTCTTTCTTTCTTTCTTTCTTTCTTTCTTTCTTTCTTTCTTTCTTTCTTTCTTTCTTTCTTTCTCTCTCTCTCTCTCTCTCTCTCTCTCTCTCTCTCTCTCTCTCTGCCTCCTTCTTTCCTTCCTTCCTCCCTCTCTTTCTTCTTTCATTCTTTTTGAGACAGGGTTTCTCTGTGTAACTCTGGCTGTACTGGAACTCTTTCTGTAGACCAGGATGGTCTCGAACTCAGAGATCCACCAGCCTCTGACTCAAGAGTGCTGGGATTAAAGACATGCACCACCACTGCTCAGATTCCCATCACTTTCTTAAAAAACAGATTTTTTTTTATGGCTTGTGTAAAGTAAAGCTTGGTACAATTTGGTTTGAATAATTACAGATATTCAAGCAATTCTTTGAAAAACTTGAAAATAAAAAGCATCTCACTACCATTATTACAAAAGAATAAAATAAATAATGACAAATTATTAAGGACGATAGGTCAGAATGGTAGTTCAGAATGTTGAAGATGCTTAGAGTTGTCAAAATAAGAAAAGTCAATGAAATCAAGAAGAGACAGCATGATAAATTGCCAGTGACAAAATGAAAAACAAAAGCCACTGCTTATACCTAAATACTATGCGAAATGAGCTATCTGATATCATCAAAGATGGATGAGAGAAAGTCAGAGCAAATTTTGAGTAATTTAGAATATGAGTTAAAAACTCTCAAATATTCTAGGGACACAATAGAAGCTGGCATAATGAGAGCAATAGTTTAAATATCCAGGGATGGCTCACCAGTATAACTGAAACCTAGAATGTAATGACAGAATTAGTTTTAAAAATTAATATAAGTAGGCTAACCGGGGGGGGGGGGGGGGGCAAGGTGATCAGGGAGTGCCCCTGCTCCGTTTCCTGTGTCCAGCCCCGGGGCAAGAAAAAAAATTAATATAAGTATTTTCAACCTAGGATTTGCCCCTGTAATTTTGGCATTTGGGAGGTAGAGGCAGGAAGACCAGGAACTCACATGTAGCCTCAGCTGTCAGCTACATTGTAAGTTCAAGACCCTTGACTCTGTTAACAGCAAAAACCAAAAAAAAAAAAAAAAAAAAAAAACCTTAGCAAGCAAGAACAATCGAGAATAAGACAAAAAATAGAACAAGCAGCAGATATATGATGGCACATAGTGGACCTTTATTGCATATGTTCTACGGTACGGCCTATAAAGTGAGAGCTGGCATGAAAACACGCTATCACACTTGGTTATCTTTGTATGGTAGCAATTGAACAGGCTGAAACACGACCAGACTAGTATGGAACAGACAAGAGATCTTGACTCCAAACAGAAGTATAATTGACAAGAAGAACACATGGATATACTTTAGGCAGGCAATCTGAAAAGCCTGTTGAGAGGGGATATGATAAAGACCCAGTAAACAATTCAAAGAAAAATCAGAGGGCCATTAAGTACAGAAAAAGAAAAATTAAAGATTGCTGAAAAGCAGGTATATGCATGCATTCCTTGACTCCAGAGTTAAAAAAAAAATCCCGTTGGAGACAGTCCAAGTTTTCATCTACCAAGATAAGAATTAAGAAAATACTTCCTAATATACATTAACTGCAGAATAACAATGAAAGTTTTTATTTACAAAAATAATTGGAAATAAAAAATTAGCCACACTAGTGGAGGATGGATGTGGGGAAACCATTTCTTAGATGAAGTAAGTATAATAGATTTGTCATTTTGCATTGAAGGTTCTTCAGGAAAGTTTCATTTATAATATATTACTCTGATTTAAATAACATAAACATAGTATATTAATAAATAAGTATAAATGATGGAAAATTTAGAGTTACAGAAAATGAATAAATTGCTAAGGTTTTCAGTAAGGAAAGGAAAATGAGTTCTGTTGCTCTGATTTTGAGACAGAGTCTCATGCTGTAGCCCAGGCTGGCTTGAAAGTCAAACACAGCCAAGAATTATCTCAAATTCACCAAGATCTTCCTGTTTCGGCCTCTGAGGCACTAAGATTATAGGTGTGTGGCATCCGAAAACTGTTTAAGAGCAGTGGTGTGATAAATGGGCTCTGTGAAATGGAGGAAGGATCTTAACAAGAAGTAGGATCTTTCCTTGCCAGGGTGGACTTCATTAACCCTGCCCCTTCCATGCAGCCACTGGTCACTTTGTGCGGTTAATGGTTTTGAAGATGGAGACTAGTGCTGACTTTGGAGCAGAAGAAACATGTACCTGAGAGCTTAAAAACAAATATCAGATCTCGAATTTGACCACCATTTTGAGTTAAAATACACAGGTCAAAGGAAATCCTGAGATTGATGTATAAATTATCATGCACCTGTATCATATGCTCATAAAACCAAAACAGCTGGCTTCAGAGTCAGAAAGTCCAATTTGGCATTTGTCAGAGATTGGTGCAATGTGTAAGAACTAAAGAAGCATTTGCAAGATGGCTCAACAAGTAATGATGTTTGCTACCAATTCCTACAACCTTAGTTTAACCCTGGAACCTACATGGTTGAAAGGAGAACCAAATTCAAATAGCCATCTTTGACCTCCACAGGAAGACTATAGCATGTGTACCATCCCATAAAAATGTAACAAATACTTAAAAGAATCATTTGCTTAAAAAGCCATATAAGAGTGACTTTTAATATAGAACTTATTAAAAATTATAACGCCAAATAGTGCTTGTAACTAATCTATTCATTTTTCATTACTTATGGATCCCCCAGTCTTTACAGTCACTGATTTAAAGTTTTTTTTACTGTCCTATTAAAATATGAATACAAATTCTGCACTTGCAGCATCCACTAAATGAAAAGAGCGTCTTCTAAAGCAATTTTATCACTGAAGGAAACAATCTACCTTTCAGCCAACCAGAGCCAAGCTAAATTTAGTCCCTAACTCGATTAGTAAACATGAGACATTCCTGATGGAACAGTCAATGTGCTAGGGCTATCACAGGTCACCTAGCTCTCTGCAGCTGGAGATAAACAGGAAGGTGTCAGAGCACAGAAGAGACCGTGCCCTTCCTTTTTCTTTCTCAAGCCTTTCAAAGTGAGATACGAGAGTATCTGATTGTTTATGAGGTGGCCAGGAGCACAAAGAATCTGATATGCCTTTCCTTAATTTAGACAGATTATTCTACTTCATTTCCAAGAGACAGTTCTAAAACAAAACGGTAATGTGCATAGCGAGGCAACACTGGCTGTTTGTCCTCTCGAAATGAAGGCACTTCTGTGGAGTTAATGATGCATAGCATCAAATAGAAACATAAAAAAGATGTAGAGCAATTGGAAATGCAGTTTTGATCGCTGCCTAAGAAGGCAATGACAATGGAAATGATATGTAACACCAAGTAAACTTGTCAAATACCAAGTTTGCCTCTCCATGTTTCTTGAATACATGAAATTATTTTTAGAAGGAAAGCAATAGCTGTGCAATGTAACTTGGTGGCATAAGGTAAGTATCAAGATGAAAATGAAAGAGAAATTAAGGAAATAAAGCAGAAACCCTTCCTTTCTGCTGCCAAAACAGTGTACAGAGTTTCACAGCTTTTAGGTGGCTGCTAACGCTTCAGAATTATGTCATTTTTAAGTGCCTTTCTCATTGCTAGGAGTGTATTTTCTTTTGTTTAAAAGGATATTTCTGGTCGTATTACCATCTGTCCTCACAAAGAACTCAAACAAAGGAATCTGATGTTAGAGAACTAAATTGTGTTTTCTATTAATATTGTATTTTGGAATTCACTATGAATTTTAGATCTAGAATTCAATTGAAAGTTGTTTTGATGTTTTTCAAGGTACAAGCAATAAACATAGAAAGTATGAATAGAAAAGTATAAACATAAAGTCACAAAATAACCACTCATACATTTAGTTTGTTTTCATACCAAAACAGAAAGATTTACCTAACTGTTGCTAAGCAAGGAAATAAACCATAATATGGATCATTTTCTCTTATTTTACATTATAAATTATTATTCAAAAGAGAAGTTAACTTCAACAAGCTACCAGAAACTTGACTTGGAAAGTTGGCCTTCCTTTGTAGGCTAAATAATCAACAAATATGCCAGAAATTTGGAGAACTGAAATATAAGAAGAGGGGAATAGGACACATTTAGAAGAAGTGTACTCAGCAACTCATCACACAGAAGAGCAGCCATAACCTACAAGGTATAGCAAAAGATTCTGACGTACCAGTTAAAGGCACCTTTCTTTTTTCTTTCTTTTTTTTTTTTATCGCTGAGCTGCACTAAAAAAAGACTATTAAGTTTCTGTACCTGGTGGATGGAAATCCAAATGGGAAGTGAGTCATGAAATGTGCAAAACAGGAAAGCAGGAAGCAGATTTAGAAGATCATTCAAGGTCAGAAGTGTGGACAATCAGATCAAGAGAACCAACGGAAACCATTTAGGCTGCAGTCTGCAGACTGGATATAAGGTCTTCAGATATTAAATGTTTAAAACAACACAAGACTGAGGCTCTGAAGTGTACAAAGAAGCCCCTGAAGTGATTAACAGGAATGTTTCACAAGAAAACTTGCAAAGGAATTCTTGCTGCTGTGGGCAGTGTGGGGTGGAAGGGAGAGAATGGGAAATGGGAAGAAACGGTGCGCTCTCAATGGCCTCAAAGAAACACATTATGGTCTTCTCAGTCCACCAGTTTTCTGTTGTCATCCTTCTTTTAAGCTTTCTCTTCAGTCTGCCTTTATACTTTGGAGGACATCAAGGTTTGGGGCATTTTTCTATCTTTGAATGCTGTTTTGGTAGTTTCCTCAATCTGAAGGATTTAGTATTTTACAATAATTCTCAAATAAATACTTCCAACTCAGATTTTCTACCCAAACATATCTGAACATATCCAAAGATTAAGATCTATTTTGATCCCCACCCCTTTTTTTTCTTTCTCTTTCTTTTCCAAATCACATTGAATTGTTTAGAGATCCTATTGGCTCTACTTTAAGATGCATCCAAAATCTAAATATCCCTTTCTACTGGAGACAGCTGAGTGTGAGATCTGCTAGTGCAACTCTTCTGCTGCTAGGCTGTCTCTGCTTTTGAGAATATTTTGTGCATGCTTTAGCCAGTGCACTGTGGATGCATTAGCCAACATATTCACCAAGATTTGTCCTTTTGATTAGAGCCTTGCATTCTCTGTCCCCCCTGTCTCCTTAGACAGAATTACACAGATGAGTCACTGTCAGACCAAGAATCAACTTGATTCTTGTGGAGCAATAATAAAAAGGACAACACCAGAATGGCAATACTGCAGCCGATCAAAGGTGGGCATATTTCTTTAGTTATTAACATCTAATATTGTAGCAGTTACAAAGAATGCATTACTATACCTTTATGAGTCTAACAAAATTGTGTATTTAATACCTTTGGGTACAGAGCTCATTTTGCTTTAGGTTTATTGGTGTGGGAAGTCCTTCTGTATATGTGTTGCTTTTATTGGTTAAGGAATAAAGAAGCCGCTATCAGCCAATGGCTTAACAGAATATAGCCAGGCTGGAAAAGATATATAAACAGAGTAGGTAGAGTCAGTGAGAAGCCACGTAGCTGCTCGCAGAAGACAGATGCCTCTTCCAAAGCTCACCAGACCCTTGCCAGTAAGCCACAACCACATGGCAATACACAGATTAATAGAAATGGGTTACTTTAAGATTTAAGAGTCAGCCAGAAATATGCTTAGGCTATTGGCCAAACAGTACTGCAAATAATATAGTTTCTATGTGGTTATTTTGAGTCTGAGCAGCCAGGAACAAACAAGCATCTTCCCCCCAAACAAATTAGCACTTCAACAACAATCCCCTCTTGGTAAAATGAAGCTGTATATCAGAAAAAACTAAAATCAGTCCTGCTCACAGTGGTTTTGAGGGTTATTTATTTATTTAGAGAGTCCCAATACCCAAGGCCGGTCCCAAACTTCAAACTCTTGCCTTTAACACAAAGTCCTGTCACTATAGATGCATACTTGTATAACAGGCCCGGACTAATGTGAGTTGATGGACCAAGACCACTTGAAAGGACACCATGAACAGCCCCCAAAAATTACTTCACCTAACAAAAAGCAGGAAGCAGTTTGGAGAGAACTATGCACAAGTTCTCAAATATTGTTTATAAATGTTTGTTTACATCTAAAAAGGGATATAGAGATTTGCATTTGTATGAATCTTGGTTTATTGATACAAATTTAAGGTCAATTTGTTATATGTGTATTTCTGCTCTTGTTTAAGGTATTGTGTTTGTGCAGCTCATTAAAAATGTGAATGTATAATTTAGAAATGCAGGTTGATAGATAGTCATCTATAATAGTCATTCTTGTAGTCATGTTACTTATGTTTTTTTAGATATGTAGAAATATATTTTAGTTAGATAGATAATCTTCAATACTTTAAAAGATCTACAGAATATGGCATTTAAAATGTTTTAAGAACCTAGGACTTTTCATGACAATGAGGCACATCTGTTCCTGGCAGCACCAATCTACTTCAAGAGGATGATGGGCATCGAAGAGGTTTCTCATGGAATTTGTTAGCCATTTGGCCTAGAAACTGTTCTTGCCTAGACTTTTTGATGTTTTGCTGTGTGACCTGGATATGCAGGAACCCCAGAGAAATTACCGCTGAACTTGTCTAAAGGTGAGACCATCCTTCAGAGTCCCTTAGGCAAAATGACAGAGATGAGTCCTGCTAGATCAAGAATCAAATTGTTTTTTCTGGAGCCATAAAAATAACACCAGAATGGCAATACTGCAGCAGATCAAAGCTGGGCATCTTTCTTTAGTTATTAACATCTAATATTGTAGCAGTTACAAAGAATGCATTACTATACCTTTATGATTCTAACAAAATTGTGTATTTAATATCTTTGTATATTAATGGAGCTCATTTTGCTTTAGGTTCATTATGGTCACATTCTAGCGGATACGGGAGGTTTTACTGCCTCAGTCAATTACGCTGTACTACTCTTGGGAACTAATGATGTCTGACCTATGCCATGGCTCCTCTTTTTACCATCACAGAGAACCTATCCACAAAACAAATCTCTTTGCACTTTAGCCATGATATTAATTGCTACACCTCCTTAATCAGATATTTGCAAAAATATGGATTTTTAAGCACAGGCTGTCATTCCCTGCCTTCATCATGTTTCTCATCTATGCCATGCATTATTTTTAGGTGATAGCTTTCTCTGGCTATAGTGACTTCTCTGTCTCTCATACTTTCCTTGATCTTTGAATAGCTTACCACTAAGAATACTAAGGACCCTACTATTATGGTCTCTTAATTATTGATTTTAGTATAGAACCTCTTACACCAATTTTATGAAGAAGCTTCTGCCAATGTTTTCTATATGACGCTATTCTCAGGATTCGTACAGACTATGAAATAGGAAATACTATGAACAATTCCTTAAATTGTATAGATACAATTTATATATAAAACATTGTTCATTACTTGAATATGAGGAAAGTCAATTTTTTCTCTGAGAAAAAAAATTTTGTCTCGCATTTGTTTTCATCCCCCCACCAAGAATAACTCCAACCTCAAGGTACTATATTAGAGAGAGTAGGCATATGGGTTACTTCGCTTGGTGTCTAGAGTAAATATCTGCCAATTTGAGTGGAAGAGTGGAAGTTTAGTTTGGTTTGTGGTTTGAGAGGTTACAATTCATCCTGGCAGGAAAGGCATGCTATTGGTAGCTCAGGGCCATGAGTGTGTGTAGTAGGTACCAGCATTCATTGGAATATGACCAAAAGAAGAGACAGGGGCTACAGACACTAAGGCTGACCCAACAGTGACACACCTATCCCAGAGTGTTTTTTCATCTAAAGGGTAATCTCCATAGCTCATGAAGCTTACCCTTAATCATATCTGTAGAGACGTTTTGTCCAGATAAGTTAACATATTCAGAACATGCAAGGACATCTGTTTTTTATCCATCACAGTCGTTTGAAATACTAACTTTAAACTTTCAAACTAGGGGCTAAGACGATGGTTCAGTGGGTAAATGCACTTTCCGGAGATCCTAGTGATCTGAATTCAGTCTCAGAACACATGTACTGGAAAAAGAGAACTCACATCTGCATTTGTCCCATTCATCTCCACAAGCAAGTGCACACACAGTACTACATGTGTGATCTATGAATAATAAATGAATGTGATACATTGCTATTTGAGACTAGGTCTCCCTCTATAGCTGTGGCTGTCCTGGAATTCACTATGCAAATCAGGTTGGCCTCAAATTAGGAGATCTACTTGCTTCTGCCTCCAGAGTGCTAGGATCAAAGATGTGCATTATCATGCCCCCGGCATTGTAGCAGACTTTTAAATATTGAGATTGATTTATTAATGCATACAGAAATGTAAGGGCAAATTAAACAAATACATCCCAGGATGTGACGTTCCTATGTCAGGTTACCAAGGGAACCCCCAAATCCATTGATATCCTAATACCTAATACCTTCTAACGCAGGTGTAATCCATATGTTCCTCACAATAGGTGAGCAGCACAGCCCCAGACATCCACTAACAAGGCTACATTGTAGGGCCAAAAGGAAGCAAATAACAATGAATATTAAAATGCATGGCATTTAAAATAGAACCAAGAGTATTAGTTGCAGGGTTTGACTGCCTATAATAACAGTTATGAATGCTGGTGACTCCCTTTTTAAATTCTCACATCAGAGCTTTCAATGCCTTTCAGAATTCTATAATACTATGTAGTTTTCAGAGAGGAGCTAATTTAAGTACTACAGGCAATAAAAATACACAACACATATCACATTTCAGAGTTAACAAGAAGGAAGGTTGACTTTGACATTAGTAAGAATAATATTAATAAAATATTTTATAAAACTGAACTCCATGTTTGTTGGCATGTAACTGAGAAGAATTACTACTTGGGCTTAATATGTAGGTTTTGCAGTACGTAGTTGGTTCATGGACGGAAACCAGGCCTATTGTAAATTCCATGATAAAATGACATGTTGAGGGCATGGATTTTGATTTCCAGGAAAACAGCTTCTCATTGATCTTCAATTGGGAGCAACTAATTGATTAATTATTTTACAGTTTTAGACAAGACTTAGTACCATATATAAATTATCTACCTCTTAATATCTACATCTTGAGGTTTGTGACCCTTACATTTTGTAATAAACTATTTCAGTCTGAATGTGAAATTTAACTTTTCTGGTAGTGGAATTCAAATAAAGTAAGTCATGGTATTTGTTGAAATCCTAAAATGAAGCAAAAGGCAGCTTGGTGGTTAATTAAAAAAATAATTGCATGGTTTCAGATTTAGAACTTAAAATGTTCACATGATGCATTTATTAATAATAATATACTTTGCTAAACTTTCTAATTATTTCTAATCCACAAAATATATAAAGAAATCTTGGTGATAGTATGCTATAATCAGTTCAGTTGACATGATGCAGGCCTGTGATTTTTTAGAATGCCTTGGGAAATGCAAACCCGAGTAGGTAACCCTTAGCTAAATGCCTTGAGGCTACTTCATCTGCGGATCTTGATGGTCCAGAGAAAGGAGGAGTGTTCAGCTCTGCCTGCTATACAGCTGCAGAAAAAGCAGGAGAACAAATTCCTTTCATCTTACTTTATCTATCTAGTTTGTTTCCTTGTTTCAGTCCACACCTTGCAAAATTTAGTCAGAATAAAAAAAAATGTGAATGCAAAGTATAATTTAAGATTCTGCCTGAACTGTGTCCTTAACTGCCACAACTTTCATTCTCTGATTTGCAATAAACCTGCTTTGTCCCACAGAAGATAAAACACAAGTGCAGGGCCACGACCATCTGTCTGAGAATGCTCCATTGACTCTTCCCAAAGTCCTTACACTAGAAAGAACCCTTCAGCATCTTTCAATCTGATATTTCTATGGCTATTAACTAGGAAAAGGAAATTTTTTCATTGATAAGAAAATATTCAGATTGTTGGAATATTTTGTCTTCAGAGTTGAAAATTAAGGGCTCATAAACACTAACATAGTGGGAGTTTTTTGGGTTTATTCCTCTATTTGACCAATAAATCAATCAACCAAAACTCAGGATTTTATTTCTAAAACTATAATCGATGTGGGAAACATTTCTGAAGGTAGTTCTGATGTCCAGATGCAAATAGAAAAGAAAACTTTCCCTCTGAAGTGGACTAGTGGCACTTTTGGTCTTTATTTTTAGAATTCTGAAATGCAAAATATACTTCAAGTAAAATTTAAAAATCCATTTGAATGAATTCTGTTCCCATAATTACTTTGTTCAAAACTTTTCTAGTTTTACTGAGGTGAAAAAATATTAACCACTTTTGGAATTAATTTTCTATTGTTAGTTTAAAGACATTTGGGAGGATTTTAGGTAGAAAAATAAATATATATTATTTAGACATGATTAGTATACTATTTTAAGAAAACTGCTTTGACATGTGACAGATAGCAAAGTCTCAGAAGCCTGCAGCAAACAAAAGAAACTTGATAAAAGACTTGATACATTTATAATTAAGAAATGTGCTATAAAATGACAAAATATTCTCATCTCTATCCAATGATATTTTGAGACCATGGCTTTTAGTACTTCAGAAAAATTCAGATAAATTATAGTATAAAGACCTGTTCTCTTTTGACTGAATTTATTCAATTGTCTCTTTGTCTTTTTAAATTTCAGAACAATTTGTACCTTTATCAAAATAGCTATGACTCAAATTTCTAACTCTGGGTATGCATGTGCACACAGGCACACACACACATATAGATGCATTTGCACACACACACATACACATACACACCACACATATAAACACACATACATGTACATAGATAAGCACACTACACACACAAACCACATAATACATATATAGATACACACACACCAAATGCACATATGCATACATACACACTCATTCACCACACACACAGACCAAACACATACACACACACACAAACCACACACACACATGCACAAACATACAGCACACACATACCACACCACACATACACACACATAGATACGCACACTACACACACATACACACCACATACATACATACTGCACACACATACACAAATGCACTACATATATATATACATGCATGTACGCACAACACATATACATGCTTGATCCCATTTGATATTCTTACACAGTTCTTTATCATGAGACATATGGATTGTATTACACCCATATGTATGGCTCTTGTTATTCCACACAGTAAAATATGTTGATAATTCTGCATTTCTTAACATAGAGACTTTCTCTGTAATTCAAGTTGAGTAAGGTGGATGGATGTGTATGGTTTCAGTTGGACCCTACTAATAGGCCTCTGGTCGCTAGAACCACTTCTCTTCTTACTGTTCTGTTAACTTCCAATGCCTGCTCCACTGCAACCACAGAGCAAACATTTGCTAGGCTCCATTTCAGCCGTGCTCTGGCAGTGTTCAGCCTATGGGGATCAGAGTGCCTTTGTGTAGGTGAGTTCTCATACACGTGCTTTATCTAGTTCATAGCTGCAGATCCTGCAGGGTGATTCCCATCTGTTCTCAGATGTCCTTGGTCAGTACAGAGCAACTCATCTTCCAGTTCTCCCCCAGCTCTTGCTTTCAGAAGAAGTCTTTATTTCCAGATGGCCCCGGGTGCCTTCAAATGCAAACTTTTGTAACTTCTTAATTGAATCTTTGGGGTTTTCACACCACGCACCCCATTGCTATTCACCTCCTGGTATCTTCATATTCTTTCTCCTCATCCCTGTTATGCTCTTCCCCCATGAAAGAAAACAAAAAAAGCAAGTAAACAAACAAACAAAAGCAAGAACAAAACAAACAAACAAACACAATAAACCAAAACAACAAAAACCACACCAGGAACAGAAAATTCTCTGCTTCTCCTTCTCTCCTGCCTCTCCATCACCTCTTCATTCATCTTGGTAGCACTGAAGTCTTCGATATGTCATATAGTGTATGCTTTTGTCCCATCAGTTTGACTGACAGATGTTCATTGCAATGAGTCACTGGTCTGGCTCATGGCTTGTGGTTTTTAGTATACCGACCTCAATGGGTTTTCTTCAGAGCTCCTATGGGGTAACCTGTCACCACTGAGTCTTGGAGATCTTGTAGCTATCGTTCCACAGGGACTGTCCCTTCACAAGCTGCAGTAGGACCCAAATGATGTGATGCTAGGGTGGGCCACCCCAAAGCCCAGTTGTGGGCTTGGGGTGTGTTAGCCAGGCAGATTAGATTGAGCCGCCGGTGCCACCCACCTTGGGTGTGTGGTGGAGTCAGCTTCCCTACATACATCCCCAGGGTAGGTTCATCCTTGCCTGTGGTGAGTGGCAGGGGCCCTCTTGCATTAGTGCAGGGGGCAACTTTCTGGCTGTAGTGGCCAACGAGAGGTGTGACCAGCTTTCCTAGGGCAGTGAAGGGTGGTTGGCTCAGCATAACCTTCGGATTTTATCTCACATTGTTCCTTACGCCTCCTGAGGTGACACTGACAGCAGACATCAACCTAGACCCCAGCTGTCGCTAGGCCATAAATGCAGACGTGGCCCTTGGCTTGGCCCAAACAACAACCCCGCTCTTGGTGGAAAGAATGGCCACTCAGGTGGGAATAGTTCTGGCAGCTGTGTGGCTATCAGACTCCATCAAGGCCCCTCAGGTTGTGGCTCCAACCCCAGGCCTCTTTGTGACCATTGGTGGCAATGCAGAACCCAGACTTCAACTCAGACCCCAGTCGCACAAGGACAGTGGACCCCAACATGGTCTTCAGCAGTAGCTGGGTCTGAATGTTACCACTGCCACCAGTAGCAGTATGGCCTTGAGTCACTAAGTTGGCCCTTGATCTTGGGTGCCTGCATGGTCTTCAATGGTAACAGGGTAATTGGACATCACCACAGACCCTGACTGCCATAGGGCCATGGGCCAAATGCACTTTTTCGTTGTTATCCCATGTGTACCAAATCCCCACACCATGCTGTCTAGGTTATAAATGTCAGAAATGATATTTATACCTTCTTTATTTATACCATCTGTTTTTCCGGTAGACCTTGATGGTACACCACCTCCACATTTTCTGTAACTACAGCAGCTAATTCTTTACATGCTATGATGCTGGAGTTTTATGGGCTTTTATAGATTAGAAAATAATCTTGTAGTTACATATTTTTTAAAAAAGCATAAAATTGAGAAATTTAATGTTTTCAATACCCTATTTCTGATCCATTTGCCTTTCTGATTCCCAGTTTCTTCATAAAGTGATGACCAGGAACTCTGGTCACCTGTTTTCCCATTGACACACTTGTCTCCATTCTCAGCCAGCCATGTGAGCCCAGTCAGACTCATGGGTTCAGAATCCACACGATCATTCTTCGTTATTTAATCCATAAGTTTCATGTTTGCAAATTTGCTTACTCACAAAACAATTTGTTATGCTAAAATCAACACTCAAGGTTGTTGGAGCTCCAATGATGTCAGCTAGGCTATGTGGAGGGGGCATGAGGTTGAGGAATTGGCAGAAAGAAAATGAGGCAGAAGACACAGAATAGATCTGGGAAGTCTGTTGGTGAATATCAGCCAGTCCCAAATTTATTTCAGAGCCTGCTTATATACAGAAGCAGAACAAAGCACAGCACAGAGAGTCAGTCAGTATCTAACCACAAGACCATTCCTGTCCTTGAGCAAGCACTTACCTGTCTATCATGCCCTCGCTGCTCACAAGTAGTTTCAATTTCTATCTTGCTATTCTTAAGATTTGGCATCAGCAATATTCTTTCTACGAGGTCGTGTGTTTTTTTCTCATGGACAAAATGCCCTATCCCATGGGCTTAATCAGAACTCTCTCGCAGCCCTCAAGGATGCAGGCAGAGCAGGCAAGCTTTAAGGCAGAGTTTACCCCAGATGGAAACTGAGTCACATGTGGGCTCCCACACAAGGTATTCTCTTGGTCATGCACAGCCATGCAGATAGTGAGAAATCTGAGTCTCAGACACTAAAACTCCCAAGTCAGGTTGGGCAAAGCAATTGTGTACTTTCTTATTGCAGCTTTCATATTATGAGAGATTCTTGTCTCAGTGGACTTAATATGCCTTTGAGTGTTTGCACGGAGTCCAAAGAAACTAACGTGCTATGTAGTGTACTAAGTGCATGAAGCCAGAGGTGGTATTTCATATGGAAACACCTGTGCTGCAAACTTCTATTAGGTCCAGGTTAAAATGGCTAAACATTCAGAGTCAATATATCAACAATGTACACTTAATAAACCATTTTAAACTTGCATACACATAAAGCAAGGTTGTGCATTGAACAGATGAAAAAACTATTCTGAGCAGATGATCAGAGTAGATCGATTTTATGCACCTGTAGAAGCAATGGTTAATTCCATATTTGCAATTTTAATCTCCACTTCATCTAACATGCCTCCAACAATGAGAGAACACTATGCTAGCCTTTCTAGGATAATTCTTGGGCTATCTTTTTCTTCTGACTTTCCCTGCTTTTGTGTTTTCATAACCGTTTACATGAACATTCTTCTGCTTTTCTGATTTGTTACACTTAAATGTTCACAGCTGTAATAGAAGGGATGTTTAATGGAGTTTGGGATCGAAGCAAATTTAATAATACAAGCCAAGAGTGAGCCCAAAGTCACTGAGCCAGAGAAAGAATAATGAAAAGTGCATCAAACCTTGGAATCATGGTGCGATACTGAAAACTTATATTTTCAATCAGAAGTGAGGACAGTTCAGTGTAACTAACCTACACATGAGTTCTGGGAAATGACTCCAGTCATAATGTGTTTCGTGTCTGGCTTTTACATATGGAGGAAACAAATGCTTCTGAGCAAGGTTTACATTGATTTATAAGTCTAAAAATTTGGCAAATACATGCGCAGTACTCTCTTAAGGTTATTCATGGTCATGGTCATTCATGGTCATATCCTAACAAAGTTACAAACTCAGGGTGTTAATTTGATTAATTTTTAATATCTAACAATCTCCTGCTATAATCTCCATAAATATTTCCCGAGTACACACAAGCATAGATTCTGTTTTATCACCCATTATTGTAAAAATTTAAAGTTTTATTAATCAATAATCTAATTAAGAGAAAGTAAATTTTATTCCTTGGAACTAAGCTTCATGGGTTGTCTTATACCCACAGTGCCAGATGCTGCAGTAAAGTAGCATAGATGGGGCAGGTTATGAAGCATAGAAATTTATTTCCTACAGTTCTAGTGGCAGCGGGTCAGAGATCATGTTACACACAGCAGGGGTTAGTGCTGAGGATCTTTTTGCTCGTTGCTAAATGTCTCCTTCTTGTGTTAGCCTCACACAGCATGACAACAAAGAGAAAGAAGCTTTTCTGTGATCCTTTTCATGAGACTCTTATAAACTCATAACCCAATCACCTCCCAAATCCTCACCTACTAATGAGTTCACAATTGACAGTTAAGATGTCAACCTCTGAGTTTGGGGCATATGCGCTTTATTACGTAGCATGCATGGTTCATGTTTTGTTTCCTTTGGAGTTTTCTTTTGATTTTAGAAAATTAGGAAGATTTCTTGTGAAATCCAAAAAAAGAAAAATCCATAAAGTATAATATCATCAGTTCCAGTGGCTAATAACTGTAGTTACTTTATGACTCACTATGGTTTATTTTTGTATTTAATTTTATATTTATATTTATAAATATTTTTATATTTATATTTAATAAATGTCAAACATGGTATTAGCTATTTTGGAAAATCATACTTGCCACTGTAACTATGGACTTCAAATAACAGATACATGTGTAAAAGAGATGTGTTTTCTGTTAACCGTGTTCAAATCCAGCATGTTGTTCCTGTTTGAATGTGGCACATGTCCCACAGGTTGGTGATCTCCAGGGCTGGCACTATTCAGGAAGACTGGGGAACCACTGGCAGTGGAGACCTGATAAAGATATGAATAATTTGCATTGGTGTGGATCTTGGTTTATTGATGCAAATTTAAGGTCAACCTTGTTATATATACACATGTGTCTGTTATTTGAAGTCCATTTAATTTACTTTAAATTCATAGGTACAGTGGCAAGTACGATCTTCTAAATTAGCAAATGCCGTGTTTGATATTTATTAACTTCTTATGAAAATAAACCCTGGAGAGTCATAAAGCTTTATTATATTAACGTAGTCAAATATTGATTCTTTGTTTATTATTTTGAATGATTAGGCAGTAATATTAAATAACAGGGTTCACAGATTGGGTTCTAATTTTATTTGTAGAAACAAAAGTTAGGTGTTAAGCATCATATAAACACCATTTTCTTAGTCTAAATAGGGAACTTTACACTAAATAGGGAACTTTACAATAGGAAAGCTATACATCTGCTCAGGAAGCCTTATCCCACAGACCAGGTTCAGAACTATTATTTGGATCTTTTTCTCAATTTCACCATCAATGGGCTTTTTCCACAAAAATCTTTTGTTTAATATGAATGGCACGGAAAGAAACAGCTTGATCAGGGACAGCATCTGATGGTCATTGAAAAAGCTGCATTGTATCCAATTGTTGCTTAAATTTGCTGAGACATGAAATGACCATAAGGTTATGATCTGGAAAAAATGATGGATCCAAGAATAGTTCTTTCCCATTAGGAGGTAGCAGCATGTAAAGTCAGTGTAGAAATGCACATTTTATCAGGAAAATCTTTATGTTGTTTCAGTTCTAGAAATCATACATATTTTAGCAGTTTTAATTATACCCTGTTCACAGGGCAATATTGCCAAATATTTCACTGAATAAAATTCAATTTCTAGGAATAAATCAAAATGACCTGAGAAGTGGCTTTTGTTCACTGCATGGTACAAATATAGTTATTAATCAGTTTGAAATTAGAGGTCCAAAACTATTGTTGTTTCTACATCATTTACATGCACAGCTCTCAATCATGCATACACACACATGCACACACATACCTGCACACCTCTCAGACATGCATACACACATACCCAGGCACACTCCTCAGACACACATGCATAGACACATACACATGAACACACCTCAGACACACATACATACACACATGCCTATCAGCCATGCACATGGATGCACACACACACTTGCATACATACACACACCGGTCAGACAGACACACACCTCCCAAACATACACACACATATACCTCAGATACACACACACACACACACACACACACACACACACACACACGGTCTCAGTGTTCTTAATCTCACTTTAAGATACCAGATAATGGTAACATTTGTAGAACATGGAGGTAACAGCAATGGCTTCTTTTGTTCTTCCCTTCCTTCCTCCTGAAAGGGGAAAGAAGCAGTTTTGGAACCATAAATGTCTTCATCTGATGACATTAAAACTCAATCCACAGAACCATCACTTCGTTTTAGTCCTAGATTGATGCTGGCGGGTTAAAAGAAAGGATGGCCGTGAAGAAAAAGTAGAATAAGATGAAGTGTGCTGGTGTAGATCCCAGTATGGCAGTCAGGACTAAATGTGAGGGTGGCGAAAATGATAATGTAAAAGAATACTGGATGTCCAATGACCAAACACTAATTCAGAGTGAAAAAGGTGATGAATCTGAATTGCTTCTGATCGGGCTCACTCACGCCATGCTTGTCTTGCGTCTTCACTGCAGCCTCGGTTTTGAACATCAACACTGCATTGTTGAACACTAATAAAAGCTGCCTTAAAAACCCTGTTCATTGAGAATTTTTGTGTGTTATGAATTGCAGTGTTCGTACTCTTCTTTCTGCTCTAATATAAGTATAATGACAGAAGCTAAGACTTTCTGTACTTTTGTGTAACATCGTTCCTGAGAAAGTAGGTACCTCTTTGTATATTTTAGGTTACATTGTGTTATAATGTTTGATTTTAAATATTGTTGTTTGAGTTGCTGACGAGTTTCTTAAATATATCATTAAATGTATTTTAGCTTATGGTTAGGATTGTTTTTAACAATTTCTGAAATGGCCCCAAATATACTTTTTGCACTGTGGTGTATGCAAGGTGGCACTTTTAGTGCTGACGATTGTAAGATCAGTGAGCTAAGTACCCACCAACTGTGACAGATACTCAGATGTGTCTTATGGTATTAAATGCTCACTCAAGACTTAGTTATGCCAAAATAAGCATACCAGTTTCATTAGTATGCATATTTATTTTCAACTTTGAAATGAAATTTCAAAAAATTTCATTAAAAGTTTATTTATGCCAAAGAGTTGCTCTAAAATTAAAATTTCTTTAATTTATTATCAATAAATGTTTGACTTACATACCTATATAAAATATGTTGGAACACAATAAGCTAATTTGAAAGAAAAGACGTCACTTTGGAGGGACAAGGGTATTCCATCTAGTTTATTCTGTCCTTAAAAACACCCTGTGAAAGTTTATTTACTTCAGTTTAAATTTATGGTTGTTCTGAGTAAGGAAACTCCCGATCTGTAAGGTACATTGTCAAGCATCTCAAGACAGGAAAGGTTGATTGCTGTGATTTAGTAATGAATGTAAACAGGCCAGGAAGTAAAAGCTTTGTGTTCCCATTACAAATTATCAGACTTCAATGGATGGTATTTATTATATGAGTATCAGTTGAATATAGTTATTATTAGTTTGACCCCATTAGCTTAGTTATTTCTATCATATGAACAAATTTTTCATTTCTCACCTATGAGAATGAGTACAATATCTTAAACTGTGATTTAATTTAGAGCAATAATGTCATTATTTGAAACCTATTGCCTGACTTTGGTGGTCGGAAAGTTCATGTTGTAACTCACCCTTCTGCTGAACATTAATGTGTAACAAATTTATTGAACAGTTTTTTACTATCAAAGTATATGCAATAAGTTTATATTCTTTTACACTGAATATGAAACTATTAATATAAGTCATAAAATTGTTCCAATTTTAATTTTTGAAGCTGAAAATTATAATTTCATTATCTGATTTTTTTTGCTTGGAAATATGGCAATATCAGATGAGTTAGTATCACGTTTGACCTCATTTATTTCTTTATTGTTTACTTATTACTTCACAATAGCCATAATATAAAATTTTCCTCATACTTGAACTTTCCACCCTCTCTCAGTGTTGAGAATATTATTTTCATGTGTGTGACTTTTGTTTACTCTGCATTTGTTTAAATCTGGGAAGCTATGTTACTGTGCCTGTCCAAAACACCTGATGATCCTAATAAAGAGATGAACAGCCAATAGTGAGGCAGGAGCAAGGATAGGTGGGGCTGGCAGGCAGAGTGTATAAATAGAAGAAGAACATTAAAAGGAGCAACAAGAGAACAAGGAGAGGAAGACACCAGAAACCCGCCACTCAGTCAGTCACAGAGTAAGAAGGAAAATAAGAGATACAGAAGTTTGAAAGACAAAAGCCCAGAAGCAAAAGGGATATGAGATAATTTGAATTAAGAAAAGCAGGCTGGGAGAGGGTTGAAGGGGAGGGGGGAGGCAAAGAGGGGAGCAGACAAAACTGTAGAGCTCAATAAAAATCAATTAGAAAAAAGAAACAAGCCAAACTAAGGCTGAACAATCATAATTAAGAATAAGTCTCCATGTGTGTTTATTTGGGAGCTGAATGGTGGGCCCCTTCAAAACAAGCATGGGATAAAACCGGACTCTCTGAACATGGCGAACAATGAGGGCTGATGAGAAGCCAAGGACAATGGCACGGGGTTTTGATCCTACTTTGTTCTGGCTTTGTGGGAGCCTAGTCAGTTTGGATGTTCACCTTCCTAGACATGGACGGAGGGGGGAGGACCTTGGACTTTCCTTAGGGCAGGGAACCCTGATTGCTCTTTGGACGGGAGAGTGAAGGGGAGAGGAGTGGGGGGAGGGGGAGAAGGGGGAGAGGAGGGGGAGGGAAATGGGAGGCTGGGAGGAGGCGAGAATTTTTTTTTTCCCTTTTCTCAATAAAAAAAAAAAAAAAACACCACAAGAGTAAAACATTACGAAACACTGCAGCTTTCTTTTCTTATTCCTGAGAGCTATAAGGTCACTTTTTCCATGCAGACATATTGACCTGTTTTCTTCTAACTTCCTCCCCTTTCTGACCCTCGCTACAGAATTTTTATTTTGGATATTTGGATAATTTGGAGCCTAATATCCTATACTCCTTTCTCAGCTAGCTAACTGCAGTGTTTGCCAGTTGAGGGATGGTGGTCCTGATGGGAGACTGTGCCATATCAAGAAGTCCAAGGTTGCTCTCATTCTCCGCTCCAGCTAGATTCAATAGAATGCTTCTGGAAGCAGCAGCATCTCCTACTCTCATTGGGAAGCCCTGCTCCACTTCCATCATCTATGGGGTAACCTCAGCTCTTTTGCAGAAACACCTGCTTTTACATCACCCATCCATCTCAGGATGATAACTTCTGTCTTCTCAGTGTCCTCAAGTAAGTGTTCTACTCCATCAGCACCGTGTGACCAAATCCCTGCACCATGCTCTGCTTTGTCTTTTTTAAAAATATTGACACTGTGTCAATCAATAGATCAATTGATCAATAGTACAGATTGGCAAATTTAAGTCTTATTTTATTCCAATCTCTATATCTACAAGCTAACAGATCTAAATTCAATATCTTACCTCTTACAGTAAAGAAATCTCCCCTTCAACTGTCCGGGACAATTCCTTCCACATGTTACTGATGACTAATCTCCTCTGCTTTTGAAATGTTGTATTTATCTAGTGTTATGTTTTTAACCATGTAACAGTTTGTACTCATAGACTGTAGCAAAATCGGTGTTCGAACTTCATGGCTGGGTTTAGAATTTCTGGCCAGCAAGAGCCTTAAATTCTCTACTTCCTTTCTCAGTCAATCACACTAAAATGTTCAATGTTACTGTGTCCACTTTCTTACTTCCTATTTCAAATTAACTTCCATCACCATCAATCTATCCGAAACCAACTGTTAAGTTGGGTCAAACTTTAAGTGATGACACGCAGCCAGCACTTTTGTGCTCCCATTTAGATGGCCTGCAAAGGAGCCTTTGACAAACGACCCTTCTCTTCTCCACAGAAATGTTGCCCTCTGTAGGCTGTAGGGGTCTGTGCACGCCTGGCTTTCGTGTTTACCTATTTGTTACCAGCTGCTGTTGATTTTCCAGTCTCATTTGTTGGTTCCGTCTTCTCAGTTCTACCTCAATATTCAGAAGTCCAGTCCACAAGGTCTCCTGAAACAATCCTTCCACCTCTCTAGCTTTATTCCATCATCAGAGAACAGATTTCCACCAGATGACTGCAAATATCATTACTGTGATAATAACTGGTAGAATCTTAACTTCTATAAAACCATTCTTATTGGACCATGCATTCTAAGATGCATGTTCAATTCCTAATTGAAATCTTGATCATGATATCTTATACTTAATATGCATCTATTTCCATCTGTTTTTCAGAATTACCCTGTTTTACCTCATAAGATAAAAATCAGCATACTTCCCTTCTGAGGATTATAGAAAATACATTTGAGACTTTTCAGATTCCAATCCATTGCTAGGATTAATAACATTTTTCAGCATGTGTTATTCACTATCTACTACACCACATCCACAACAAATCTCATGTGTTACTCAGTACTCACACAAACCTACATAGCATTTACTAAAAAACATAAGGAAATTACAGCAGAGAAAATTTAACAGTGTTTTAAAGGGCACATAGTTCATAAAGCACATAACCACAATTTTAGGACAGACATTTAACTTTCAGAATTCATTCTTTTAAACTATCACACTGTGTCTCAGCTTACAATGAAATCTTAAATAACATGGTCATAGGACTTCCTATGATCCAGGTTTAATTTCAAGTAGTTCAGCAATATTAAATCATATGGGATTCTGGTTTGTAGGCTGGTTTTCTTTGCCAGAGAACTTAGACAACAATGAGAACAATAAGAGAGACTTACATAGATCTTATCTATATGGGAAGTAGAAAAAGACAAGATCTCCTGAGTAAATTGGGAGCATGGGGACCTTGGGGGAGGGGAGAGACAGGGAGAGCAGCAGAGAAAAAATGTAGAGCTCAATAAATATCAATAAAAAATCATTATGGGAAATGTATTGTAATTCTTTCTACTTTAATATGTCAGAAAATGGCATCGAAAATTTAGTAATCATCCCAGGGCTAGTAAGCTACAGAAATAGAATTCACAGGTTTCAGATCCTGTGTTCTTAATCATAAACATATGCTTCCTTGTATATGGAAGTTTCTCTCTTGCCTGGTCCCATGTCATTCAGTCCCAACGAAACACACAGAGGTCTACATTAATAATAAGCGGGTTGGCCTATTAGCTCAGGCTTATTTTTAATTAACGCTTACAGCTTAAATTAACCTGTAATTCTTGTTTATGTTTAGCCATGTGGCTTGGTACCTTTTCTCAGTGCAGCATTCTCATCTTACTTTCTCTGCACGTCTTGGTGGCAACTGACTCTCTGCCTTTCCTCTTCCCAGAATTCTCGTACTCTTATTTCCTCACCTACACTTCCTGCCTGACTCCTGGACAATCAGCATTTTATTAAACCAACACAAGTGGCAAATCTTTACAGTCTACAAAAGTCTTATCCCATATCACTTCCTTCTCTCATTTCTGTGTCCAATGTTCGTGTTAATATTTGCAAAACTCAGTTATAAGGGATTTTTAGGAAAAAAGATAAAATGCATAACTTATAACAAAGTTATAAAAATAATGAAAGCTATTAAAGTTAGTTGTGTTCAGGCTGTAGAGGACAAAATCTATTTTTAAGGCAATTAATAAATTGTCTTAGTCCTGCCAAATGAAATGTAGGTTTTGTGGTAAGAAAATCATGAAATCCTCCAGTGAAAAGGTTGAGCATCACAAAACATATTGTAATTTATGATCAGAAAATACCTCTATCATTAGGATGTAGTACAGACATAACCAGGCAAAAATATGCACAAACTGGGCTGCAGTGCATAAGAAGTAGAGAAGGAAAAGATTACTTTATTGACAAAGGTGTTTAGGGCTAAGACCATATTCACATAACCACTGGCCATTAAGTCAAATAATCTGTCTCATAAATCAGAAGAACTTCCTCCCAGATCCTCTTCACTGGAAATTTAGATCAAATGAAGACGTTAGGGTCAGATTTGTGCACTTAAAGGATTTGAGAAAACAATCCCACATATTAACTACAAAAGAATTTATCACTGGGGATCATCCAATGAATCATATTTGGAAAGCTTCTCCAGGCTCACAGATTTGGAGAGGAACCCAAACTGAATACTTATAAATCAGGAGAAAGAATTAGGAATAACTTCTGAATTGGTCCTATCATGAGTCCATGTTTTGTTTAGATATTTTAAATGAGGATCCAGATAAACTCTACAAAGCACATCTCTAAAATTCTAAAAATGTCTAATATAAAAATTTTGAAATGTGTATGTACTATCAGAGCATTTTCATATGATTTAAATTAAAGATGAACAACAGGCAAGAAGTGATAGTAATATTAGAACCTATGTTTTTAAAAAAAATTAAGATTAACCCCTAAAAATATTAAATAAATATACTTGTGAGGATACCACCTTTCATATCCTGTCAATCTATAAGGCGAAGAGCACATAGATTCTCAAAGTTTTCATATGGACACCTGTTGTGTAAGGTAAAATGTTACTGTTTATAGTGTCATAAGTCGTTGCATAACAAGATGCAAGGCGGGGGTTTAGACAGATGCATGTGCTGCAAATCCATAAATGCTTTTTTAAATCAGATTTCCCCACAAAATAACAAGGAAACTGATGGTTCAGGACAAAAGCTATGTATCCAAATCTCCTGGGATGCATGGTTTCCAGAAGTCATAGCTTGAAGTATTTGAGCATTGAAATTTGGAACATATTTTCTACAGTGAATAACCTCCCTGTGGAGCTGAGACAGCATCCTATAATCAATCATTATTCACCAATATCAGATACACACTATTCTCTTGTCAGGTAGAGCCATGTGCTTTATGAAGTAAGTTGAAATCAGTTCACATTTTCCCCTCCAAACATTTGCTAACCTGACTTACAAAGCTAATTTCAAATTTCCCTGTAAAATTTGGTTGTCCCAGTGACTAATGCTGACACCTAGTGGCTGCTATTGATCTGTACAAACAAATATCGGCTAAATTTTGCTGTTCAATTTAATTGACAATTGAAACAGGAGAAATTGTATCTTGAAACAGGAGAAAGGAAATGGATAAAAATCTGCATCTTGAGGCATGTGTGTATCATCAATACCATGTGATTAATTCCATGTGTGAGGAAGAGGGTACATGAGAAGATGCCCTCAGTCGAAACACAAATAAGTCTCTGTGGGAAAAGATGCCTGAGTGGAGTCTTGCTGCAGACAATGTGAAGAAAAAGGATCACATTTTGTTCAAAGCACGTGCACAGAGGAAAGCAATATCAGAGATTCAAACTGATGAACGTATTGATGCTATATCGTAGATAGCAGAATAGACGAAGGAGAAGAGCTATTAATTCATACCTAGCAGCATCCTGAATGTCAAATAATGCAAATGCTTGTTACTTTCTATTTCTAGTACTATAGTTTAATTTATTTTTTTATAATACTTTCACTTAATATAAAATATAATTAAAATCATATATTATACCTTGTGTCTATAAAATATCCATAGATTTTTTAAATAAAAGGTTACTATCTCCAAATAATAAAAATAGTAGAGACTATTACTGAAAATTATGGCTGTGTAATAATATAAACTTTAACATATGACCAATTATCTAGGCATAAATATAAGCAGAGTCATAATGAGATACAAAACTCAATCACTTCTCAACAACGAGCCGTACACCTAATCAACTTTACCGACAAGGTGCTGTAGATTCTACATTTTTATGATTATTAGTTTTTAGTGCATTACTGTTGTTTATTGCTATTTCCTCTCAAGCTTGTGTTTGCACATGTTAAACTGATAGCTGTGACTCTCTAGACAAGATACTTTCATCTCTGACAGCCTGGTCTGTAAGTAGAACCTTTTCCCCTTCTCAGCCATAGGTCTGCCCTTGCTATCTATGTGACCTCCTTAAAGTGATGCGATCCCCTTAAAGGGACAATGGATGTTTGTTGTCAAGAAAGCCATTGGGGCAGTGACATCTACCATTAATAGCCAAGTAATGAGCCATTCACTGACATCTGGTGAAAGTCTTATTTAAGTCTAAGACTCAGAGGTTAAAAACAGACTCGCAAAGGTCAACTATGATATTCTGCTTGCTTTTTCTTCATAATCATTTCTTTACTATTGTTTCTGTCCTCTAAAAAATGGGAGATCAGACATAAAAGACATCTTGATTTCAGTTTTTATTGAACAACTGCAGATTTGAATTAAACACCATCAGAAGGACCATTGTTGCCATCGTTATCATCAGGAGACAAGCTGCCTTCCGTGTCCTCTACTTACCCCCGTCACCAGCAATACCCTCGGAACTTTTGAGAACTATCCCAGAATCTGGAATTAATCATGAACCTTCCTTGTTTAGTGATTAATTTTTGATTTTCTGGTACAAATATTGAATATCACATTTAATGTGATATATTTTCTGTTATCAAAATGTGGCAAAGATTACACGCTTTCACAAAAGTTCATGAACTTGAACTTCCACGATCTCTGTAATACATGCTTTGATAGATGATATCTGTGGTTCCTGTTTGTTTGTGTTTCCAGATTGGCAAGTTATCTATTCCTTCATGGGTGTCAGAGGTAAGTGAAAATGAAGCAGAAGTGAACAGTGGGCTTTGTGGTTACTCTGAGTTCATTTAAAGTGTTGATAGCTTCTTTGGATCGTTATAGTTAACAAATCCATGCCCTAACTTCCGTTCCGCAATTTTCCCTCTCCTGAATTTACAAGATTCACTATTAATTCCTCTTAGTTCATCTGGTGGTAAATAGTTGAGGATAAAGTGTGTTTTGCTGTTATCTATGGTTGCACCTCTCTGCCTGTGAAAGAACACTTTCTGTTGTTGCCAGAATTTTTGTATTTTTATTTGATGTAGGCCTTTTTGGTATTTGACGCCTCACAGTGCTAATTACCACCATATATGTAACTTGAGTGGCTCTACTTCTCAAGATATCAGAACTTTCTACTTGGGCTCAGATCAACTGTAGGGTCCCAGGAGGCTGATTCTTAGGCCTCAGTCAGAGGATGGTGGAGGCCAGGTGAGTGTAGTTGGTCCTGAGGCTGTCAGCACAGATGCCTGGCACTCATTCCAGTGCCTCTTTCTCGCTGATTCTCTAATATATAACATTTTTCTGTTTTTTTATTGTGTTTTCCACAGCTATATTTGAGGACCATTCCATTGTAATTTTTAGCAATGTATTTATGATATTTAGATATTCTTGTTCATGTTTCAGAAATCATAGCTTTATTTTATAATTTGAATAAACAACAAATATGAATTTTTGTATTTACTGGTGTTGTGGAATATTATTGAATATGTGTTACATTTGTTTATGCTGTGAAACATTTGTTGAATGATGCAAAGATATGTTGTGTTCTTTTACCCTGCATTTGTTTAACTCTGTGAAGTTGTGTTACTTGGCCTGTCTAACACATCTGATTGTTCTAATAAAATGATGAACAGCAAATAGCTAGACAGGATAAAGAAATAGGTGGGGCTGGCATGCATAAAGAATAAATAGATGGAGAAAAAGAGATTGCGGAGTGAGAAAAAGGAACTGAAGAAGACATCAGGGGCCAGTCACAAAGAAAGTCAGGAAGTAAGAAGTAAAGAAAGGTATACATAAATACAAAAGCCAAGAGGCAAAAGGTAGATGGAATAAATCGAGAAAAGCTGGCTAGAAACAAGCCAAGCTAAGGCTTGGAAATCATAACAAAGAATAAGTTTTTGTGTGATTTATTTGGGACATAGGTGGTGATCCCTCAAAGAATAAAAGGGTAAGAAAAAAACCAACTACATATTGGAGTCTCTTTGGTCACCTCCCATGGAACTACAGTTTGTCTTCCTGTACCCGTTGTTTTTGAGGTCCAGAGCCTTGTGTAAGGTGAATGAGCTTTCTGCTACTGAGCTTTGTTCTTAGCCTCAAGTTATACTATTTGGATATTTCAGAGGATGAAGTCAGAGACTCATAATTTGGAAGCCAAACATGGTGACACTGTGGTCCTTACCTATCTCTAGAAAAAAAAATAATGTCTACTTGAGGCTTTAAAGCAGAAGAAGGAAGCAATGGAATACAGGATACGGAGGCCAGAATAGAGTAAAGTACTTTTAGAACAATTTTATTTTCCAGTTTCATGGATAAACAATTCTGCAGTGTTAGAGGCTTCAGGGATGACCACAGATTTATTTCTTCCTAATTGTCTTCAATATTTTTGATAGCAAAGTTTTCTTCCTTTTCATTGACAAAAGAGCATCTGTTCCCTAGCAAAACTAATTTTGTTAGATTTTTGAGTTGTTTTTGTTTTGCATTTTCATGAAAGGTTGAATATTATAGGGAAGAAGGAATCTTTGCATTCACTAATGAGCAGCATCCTGCCACTCCCTAGCCCTTAGGCCAATCTGTTTGTATGTTTGCCTTATGATATTATACCTTATAAACCTCCATGATGATGTAGCTCATTTGTGGAAACAGGTAGCTAATGTACAGTGGTTATGTATATAAAACCCCAAATCAAAACTGATTATGATCATATGGAAATTCATATATGATATTTACCTACACTGTAAAATCTTCCATGAGTTTTTGTAAAGAAATGATAACATCCTTTTCATCAGTACTGTTTTTCAGAATAAGAACTGATGAAAGTTTTGTATTTTTTCCTCATAACCTGCTCTATTTATGCTGTTTATAAAAGAATGTGTTGATTCTGGAGAGTTGAAATGTGGTTAAAAGCACTTACTGCTTTGTAAAGGGTCTGAGTACAGTCCCCAGCACCCATATCAGGGGACTTACCACTACCTGTAATTCCAGTCCAAGGGCTCCAACCACTTCTGTCCTTCACAGACACTACACACACACGTACATGCCCACACACAGACACAAACACATGATTAGAAATAAAATGACATGGTCAAAAAAGAAGTACTAACTTATCAATATGTATATCAATATACATGTTTGCATTTCAATGTATGCATGAATATAGATACTTTTGTGTCATATAAAATATGTAAAATGCTTAGGTAATATATTTGATCCTACTGCACATATTGGCTTTGTGGGAGCCTAGGCAGTTTGGATACTCACCTTACTAGACCTCGATGGAGGTGGGTGGTCCTTGGACTTCCCACAGGACAGGGAACCCTGATGGCTCTTTGGGCTAAAGAGGGAGAGGGACTTGATTGGGGGAGGGGGAGGGAAATGGGAGGCAGCGGTGGGGATGAGACAGAAATCTTTAATAAATAAATAAATAAATAAATAAAAATATGTAAAATGCTTTCAGTTAAAAGTATATCACTGCACATTTCTTACAAAGATGAAAAGTATCTTGTTAGATTGTCCAGCTTTTCCCAGTTGTTGTTGTTATAAACAACACTAAAATATAACCTGTATATGCATATATGTATATACAGGTTTCGTTTTAATATTTATATTCATTTAATTTTATTTATATTGGTTATTTAATAATTTTAATTGATGTGGGAGTGTCATATATCAATCTGTTTATCAATCTGTTGATTTCATTGGTTCAATAAACTGCTTTGGCCTTGATAGGTTAGAACATAGGTGGGAGGAGTAAACAGAATAGTATGCAGGCAGGAAGAGGAAGTGAGGTCAGAAATCATGCAGCTCCGCTCAGAGACGCCATGCTCCTGTCTCGTGGGCAGACGGGATAGCTCTGCTCTCTGAAGGACTCAAGATGAAGCTCCAACCCAGGATGGACGTATGCTAGAATCTCCCTGGTAAGTGCACCTTGGGGTGCTAATACAGAATATTAGAAATGGGTTAGACCAGGTGCGAGAGTTAGCCCGTAAAAGGCTAGAGCTAGTGGGCCAAGCAGTGTTTAAATGAATACAGTTTGTGTGTTGTTATTTCGGGCATAAGCTAGCCAGGCAGCTGGGGTGTTGGGGACGCAACCCCGACGCCCCAATTTCAACATTTAATATTGCTTATAAATTAAATGTATTTTTATTTATTAAATTAAATAAATATTAATATTTAATATTGTTATATAGGTACATATCACTACATAAGTTTGTGTATGAGCTTAGATATAAGCATTCATATTCTTATATATGTGCATATAAGAATTCATATGCGCCGGGCGGTGGTGGCGCACGCCTTTAATCCCAGCAAGCACTCGGGCGGCAGAGGCAGGAGGATCTCTGTGAGTTTGAGGCCAGCCTGGTCTACAAGAGCTAGTTCCAGCCGGGCGGTGGTGGTGCACACCTTTAATCCCAGCACTCGGGAGGCAGAGGCAGGCGGATCTTTGTGAGTTCGAGACCAGCCTGGTCTACAGAGCTAGTTCCAGGACAGGCTCCAAAGCCACAGAGAAACCCTGTCTCAAAAAAACCAAAAAAAAAAAAAAAAGCTAGTTCCAGGACAGGAACTAAAAAGCCACGGAGAAACCCTGTCTCGAAAATCAAAAAAAAAAAAATAATAATAATAATTCATATGCATTTATATGTTTGATAGGGAACTATAAAGGGACTTGTTCAGTGATATGACAGTTCATTTGTATTTCTTTCCTATATTTTTCAATATAGGAGATTTTCAAATAAATTTGTACAATGTTGTTACATTTTCATCTCTCTCATCATGTTTTTACTCCCTAAAATTTAGTAAAGCTGATTCACCAACTTGATCCCCTTATTGGCTTGTGCTGACTCCCCTCTTGTTTAAAAGGAATTTTTACCATCATGTCATGATTTATTGGCTGCCCCAGCATTTGCCTTGGCATAAAAGCTGTGTATTAAAGACCAATCATTGTGTCTTCTCATCTTCTATTATTGTTGATGTGGAATTACTAATGAAGGCCAAGCCTCATCTTAATCTGTTGTCTCTGTATCTCCAAGTTTTTATGCTTACACTTCATGTTTAGCTCTATTATTATCTATTTATTCAAGAATAATTTCCCATCCACCCAGATGATGCACAACAGGCTCAACTCTTTCTTCCTTCATTTGTCCACACAGAGACCTCAATCACCTGGAGTAGCCCATGTCCATGACTGGGCATCTGTAGAGTCAAAAAGTCATTTTAAAAATGAGAGTTATAATTAAACACTTCTCTTTACAGGCTGTGGCATTGATCATACTGGGCTTTTGGCCAAGTTACCTCCATGACTTTGGTTTTTGGCAGTCCTCAGAAGGTAATTTCTGTTGAGCAGAAGTTTAATGTTTTTCTTCATTGCTCTTGAAAATCCTGATTTATTCCCCCCACAAATGAAATTTAATACCCTGCTAAAGAAAAAAAAAAGGAAAAAAATGTGTGTGAATCTGAATAAGGTTCATCTAAACATTCCAAATCATGACAGTCTTTTCTCTTTTATTTTTATTACATCAGTATGATTTTCCAAAACCTTTTTACCATCTGTTTTACATGTTATGAACAAAGACATAAAAAAAATTCTTTCCTAGACTTACCTTGATATATTTTCATTCCAATGTGAGAGTAGCATGGACTTCATTTTCAGACATCAATATTTTAATGGAAGGAGTTATTATTATAACTTATTAGTATTATGTATGTATGCATGAGTGTGTCAGGAAGCCAGGGGAGTATGTTGGGTGCCATGTTCTATGATGTTTGTTTTACTCATTGGAAACAGGATCTGTCACAGAATCAGGAGTAAGGCTAAAGGTCACTAGGCTTCTTATCTCTACCTTACCTCTAACATTGGCTTTACAGGTCCATGCTTGAGAGTTGAACTCAGATTTTGATGATTTTGAATGCTAAGCAGTCTATCCAGCCTCTGAGTTATGAGTTATTATTTTTTTCTGTTAAACCTAATGGGCCATTCTGTTCAAAACTAATAGGTAGGAGTACTCTCTTCTTTGGCAAGAAGACCAGTAATGCTCTTTAATGCTTTTTGGTAATATGAATTTTACCTTGCCACCTGTACCAATGTCATTTGCAACCAATAGCTCACAGTAACCAACAACACAAAATATTTCAGATCCATATTCTCATTGAAAGATTCGTGATTCATTTGCTAGTAACATGACCCATTAAGTTGAGAATCCTATTATCCAAGCTTTTTTTTTTTGTAAATTGCATATCAGTAAGTGTCTTTTCGATCACAGACTAAATTTATTCATGTGTATTAATCTAGTGGTATCTTCCAAAATGGTATTGAAATAATGTATGGAATGTTAGTCATATAAGACATTATTTACATATCTCTTACAAAAAAGCTTTTCTTTCTCTCTGTGCTCAGGTATGTTGCTTCAATTTTCTAAATAGCCAATTTCTTGGGGCAAAATTACCCCTACATTTTCTCTTTAATTTTTACATGATCATATGTTCACATCTGATAGTGCTATAAAGATACATGTGGAATAGGTTCAATTCTGCTTTGAAAAATGGAGGAAAAGAAGCTTCCTTTAATCACACAATGAACAGAATATCATCTGATGGTGCTCCTTCACCTTTGGTTACTAGAAAACTCACAATCTAAATTTATGTTCAATTGCTGTGACTTTCTTATGCTGCCCGGGTGTGTGATCTATGGTCTCCATACTTGAATGAATTTCTAGTTCTACAAATTGACTTCTTATGTAGTCTATATCATTAAGTTTAAGACACTTAAACTCTTTTGTGACTTCAATCATAGGAGAATGGATATAAGTATTTCTTCTTTGAGGCAGTAGCTATATTTTGCTTGTTTTTAACTGCATATTTTACAGGTCTTATAATGACAATATAATTAAAATAATTATATGCTTATATTTTTGTACAAAACTTTGGAAAGTGAGAACATACCTGGAATTAAAATTAGCTTTAATCTTGCTGTGGACAGTTTGGGTTCCCCAGAAAAATGGCTAGCCCATACTTCAGTTTACCATGAAGATTTGAGTTCCTGGGAGATTTGACTAGCTTAGCTTGCATGTATACTGGCAAGTACATGCAGGACTCAACTCTTCATCAGCAGCTGCCGGTAATGGGTAGATTTCAAGGAGAAGATGTAAAGTTGGGAAGGGTTGATGATGTCAAACTTTTTAAAAACAGGTACAGTCACCATTGCCTATCATCACCTCACCATGACTCTAAGTCATTGTTTACAATTTTGTAAACTTGCTTTACTCCATTCCTTGCCTCATTTTATGAATGGATATGACATACATGATCTGGACCTTACAATATCTACTTAACTGAAAGGTCTACAGTTTCTTTACTTGTTAAATACTTTTCAAAACATAGTTTTAGACACCAAAATGTATCTATTTGTTTATATTCTTATTTATTTATTTACTTATTTTTATTGAAAACTGACTAAGTAATCCAAGAGAACTTGGTGCCCTTGCAGAAGATCTAAATTTGAGTCCCAGCATCCACATGACTGATCACAGCCTCCTGTAACTCTATTCAAGAGGATGTAATGCCTTCTCCTGCCCTTTATGAGTACTACATGCAAAATACAGAACTAGGCAAAACATTTACACATAATATAGAAATAAATCTCAAAACAAACAAAAAAGAGCCTTTTTTTTATTATGGCCAGTGCTGATAATTTGTGTTGAGATGATGAGCTTGACTGTGTCCTCCTCTATGTGTGACGGGGAAGGGGCTTTCCAGTCAGACATGATGAATGACTTAATCTACTGATGTATTCAGTCTTGAACGGACTTATGGAGGTCAGGGCACTATGTATAGTTGTATAGTGAGTGATGTGGGAGTGTCATATCAATCTGTTGATTTCATTGGTTAAGCAATAAAGAAACTGCTTGATCCTGATAGGTTAAAACATAGGTGGAAGGAGTAACAGAACAGAATGCTGGGAGGAAGAGGAAGTGAGCTCAGATGCAGGGCAGCTCCTCTCAGAGACACCATGCTCCCCTCGCGATAGCTCTGCTCTCTGAGGCAGAGGCATGGAGCTCAGACACAAGATGGACGTAGGCTAGAATCTTTCCTGGTAAGACTGATGCTACACAGATTATTAGAGATGGGTTGATGGGGATATGAGAATTAGCCTGTAAGGGCTAGAGCTAATGGGCCAAGCAGTGTTTAAAAGAATATAACTTGTGTGTTGTTATTTCGGGGCATAAGCTAGCAGGCAGCTGGGGTGCTGGGGACGCAGCCCCGCAGCCGCTCTTACTACAGTGCTGTATAGTTGGAGGAAGTCGGTCACTAGGTACAAGAGCTGGGGACTTCCTGTTGCCACTCTGTTCTGCTTTCTGGCTTGGTTTTCAAATGTTCTGACTCACCATGTCCTACAACCACGACTGATTGACACTTTAGAAACTTGAAGCAAAACAAATCTTTCCCCTTTAAACCGTTTTAATCAAGTGTTTAACTCATACTGACAATAAAATTTTAATAATAGGGTTTTGTTAACATATTTTGTTTAGTGATTATCTCCAGATTACTAGCATGGGCTCATAAAGATTCATTCACTACAATATCAGCTTGATCTCATTACCACTAACTTACTGTGGGAGAAAAGAAAATCAGAAGAAGGAAATGCAACATTTTTCACCATTTATATGTTTATTATTTATAACTGTTCTCCAAACTTTCTAGTGCTTAGCCCAATAAAACAGATATAAAATTACTGGCTATTGAATTCCTTGTTTATATTATAGTTGAATGTTAATTTAAATCTATGTCTCCATAAATCTAAGGTATAAGTATAGCCCACTTATAAAACATAATTTTTTAAAATCTAACTTATTTACAAATCATGCTAATAAGAATTCTCAGAATAAACTCTCAATGGCATAACTCAAATTATTGAAAAAAATTCAGATGATTTTAAAAATACTATTGTCATATTTGAGAGTATGCTAATTTTCATTTTGCTTTAGAAGCCAAACAGAAAGATATACAACCCCACCACTCTTTTCCTCCCACTTTAGAAATGACACAAGAAGACTGTACCCTGAGTTAGTTCACAACCCTAAGTATGCTCCGGTTTTATGACCCTCTCTCTGTCCATCCCTGAATTTCAGGACTCCTAGCCAACCGCTTGCTTCTTTTCTGGAGAATGCTGAATGACCTTTGCTTCAAGTATTGTTTTCTAGTGTTGCAAATATGGTTGCTTAAGACAATACAAAGTTATTAGCATGTAGTTCTGTAGGTCCAAAGTCCAGGTAAATTCTACCACTTCAGGTCCCACAGCTAAAATCCAGTGTTAATAGTGACATCTGGATCTTCATCTGAATGCGTAGGGAAGGATCCACTTCAGAGTTTGCTGATTCCTAAAGAGTTTTGTTGTTAAAGGCAGTTGGCAGTGAATTAAGTTATGACTTGTGGAAGCCTGCTTGACAAACAGTCTAGATATAGTTGATATATAAAATACCTAATCAAAGTCACTCGCTACATATTCCATTAGATCCTAATGGTTTACAATTATAATTTTATAAATAATTAAATTGCATAAATATTAACAGAATAACTTCTATTTATGAGCTATTTTCCCTTAGACAGCTTTTTAAATGTTTGTTGGAATATTTCATTTCTTTAATAAATATACCTTCAAAGAGTATAACTAGTAAGAATAATTCTCAAAAAAAGAAAAATTCTCATTGTGATATTTTTATTTTCCAAATCATTTCAACTATACAGACTATATTAATTTTATACATTTTCATGTTATAAACTTAATATTTAATTTGAAAATATTAAGCCACCACATTGAGTAAACTGAACACCAAACTAGGAACACAAAATCTAAATTATTTTTCAATGTAGTTATTTTCAATGTAGATAGAAGCTTCTTAATTTTTCTATGTTTAACGTCAAAAACACATGCAAAGGTTTCTAACTATGAAGGGTTTTGTATCAATAAGTTAAAATACGATTTATTTCTTTACAGCTCATGAATGATCCATGTAAATTCTATTCTGAAACTTGAAAACATCAGGTTTTCTCTAGATAAGAAAATAATAACATCATTTTAGAGACAATAACTTTGGGAAAAGGTAAGGCCTAGCATCTTGGGGGAAAAGAACTAAAATTGTTTGCTTGTTTGTTTATTATTATCTGTGTATGGATTTTTTTTTCTGCATGCATGTCTGTGCACCACTTTAGTTTCTGGTGTCCACAGAGGCCAAAAGAGGGCATTGCATCCCTTGGGACTGAAGGGTTGTGAGCAACCATGTGGGTGCTAGGGATTGAGCCAAACTCTTCTGTTAAAGCAGCAAGTGGCCTTAATCACTGAGTCTTCTCTCCAGCTTTAGTAGTGGGATATGGGGTGTGCGTTTGTGTGTGTGTTTGTGTGTGTGTGTGTTGACTCCAGGGTTGAGAGCACTTGCTGCTCTTTCAGAAGACTGATGTTAGGATCCCAGCACTCTTATGGTCTTCTGCACACATTTGGCATACGCACTCACTATACAAATTAATTAATAAATAATAAAATACATCTAAAAATAAATAGACACAAAAGTATGTCCCCATTAATTAAACACCAACCACTATTCATCAATGGGTAGGATTTATAATTTCTCAGTAGAGACTTTTCAGAGCATTGACTAGCTATTATAAATAGTTAATGAATAAAACTATATACACCTATATTCACATCTTGAGTCCAAAATAAATTATAAGTCAACAGATTCATTTCTTTAATCAACATTTTTGGGCACTTATTGTGTATTTCACCTATAATATAAGCACTTGGGACATAGCAGCAATGATTTAGGGCTAAAGCCATAAGAATAATACAAGATATTGCTATATCCTCATGCTATGGATAGAAAAAACTATGGCTTAAACAAACAAATAAAAAAAAACTAGACACTGGGCAAAGTGGCATGTGCTTATGAGGAAACTGCTTAGGAATTTCAGAATAGACCTTAATACAGAATAAGTCACACTTGACTCCAGAAAAATGAGGAAGGTAGAAGGAAGGAAGAAAGGAAGGAAGGAAGGAAGGAAAGAAGGAAGGAAGGAAGAAAAAATTGAGAAAGAAGAAAGGAGGGAGGGGGAAAGGAAAAGGGAAGAAGAGGAAGGAGCATGTAGTTGTACAGTATTTAAAATTTGGTATGGCGACAAACTACAGGGATGTCAATAATAGCATGATAAATCACGAATTTATGCCAAAGGAGCAATTACTTTGTAACTGGATCTATAAGACAAACAAAAATATTCACCAAACAGAGTGGAGATCAGTTTCATGCACTTGAATTGATGTTAATTTTTAAAGTAGTCTTTATTTTTGCCCTGGAAATGATATTTTAAATCTTTATTGTATCAGTCACTGCTCTAAAAACTGCCAGGAGCTAAACTGCTTAAAATGGCACACATTTATCACCTCCCTGCTCTAGTGGCTCCAATGCTGATCCTTAGGGGACCGTGCTGTTAGGGTAGAGTAGCTGCAGAATGGCTTCCTGGGGCGCAGTTAGCAAGCAAGCAGGGTTTCTGGAGCCTGGGGAACAGGATCTGTCTTCTTACTGTTTTTCTTCCTTTCTCTGTTTAGAGCCTGCCCGCGTCCTTGACTAGGGAGGGATGCTCTGACAGCAGCAGCACAGGTCCAAGCATGGCCCCTTTCCTGAGGTCTCTGTTCTTCCCTTTAGAAAGATGCTGATGACTACATTACACCCATGTACATAATCCAGAATCATATCTAGCCTAAGGATACATAACTCAATGAGATGCAAACAGTAGATTTTTCAATGTAAATACAATTTGAAGTTGGAGAGACTAAGACATAGGTATATGGGGGGAGACTTCATTTCTGCCTATCATACTCATAACACTTAGAATTGACCGAGTTGAGAGAAAAAGGAAAAGAGTGATGCAATTTCAAACAATTCTAGTTTCACTACTTTCAAAATAAAATCTCAGGCACATTGTTAACTCAGTAATCACCTCCACGTGGTGAATTACACATCTCTGTTCTAGCAAAAACTATAAAAATAGTATATAATCTTAAAATAAGTAAAAAGTTCAGTTCAGCACTGTATTGTCACAAACTTGAAAAAAATGAACTGTTATCAATCAGTAACAGAATCAATAGATTATTATGCATATGTAATAAGTTTCCATGTTATAAAATTTGAATTATATATTGTAAAATTTATATTGCAAGAAGAGATGGAATTGGGTTATTTGGGGGGGGGGTGTAGAAACTTCCTGAAATCTATGAAGGTGATCCTAATGAGGACTTCTAGTAATGAATGAGCTGTACAGAGTCTGCAAACTCTTGTAGTAGGTGGGGCTTCCTTTGGTAGGTTTAGGGATTAGGGTGCATTCAATTGAGTTGTTAGCCAAAGGGAACTCATGGAAATCTCCAAACCACCTGGCTATCGTTTGCTAGATATACACACTACGTGACATACCCTAGAGGTCAGAATGGGGGTATTTGGAGACTGGCTTATCCAGAATCCCTAGAGATAACATTGTACATCTCTGCCTCGAGTGCTCACACCTCAGCAACTAGGAAACGCTGAAGATCAAGGTTTCTTTTTCCCAGAAAACTGGCGGGTACGTACTGATCATCATACCACCAATGTCCCTAAATGTCCTATGGATCACCAATGTCCCTAAATGAAGTCTGATATAAAGGAGGCAAACATGTGAAGTCAGGTTGGAGCCATTCTGTACAGGATTTAAATAGTGGTTAATCCTGTGTTTGTTAAAAATCATTGATTCAGTAACTAGCAGCTGCTGTCCAATCATAATAGAATTATAGGCAATATCCAAGTCAATAAGTACTTTTCTCATTTTCTATTAAGTAAGGAAAGTGAATATTGACTCTGTTCTCTGCCAGTTGGGCCCTTTCCCAATTTAGCTTTCTGGTTTTGGTTTTAATGAACTTTTTATTATAATTGAAGACCTGCCTTTCTATTGCATCTGAAGAACAATAGGAGTGAAAATGGACTGCAAGACTGCTGCAAGAAAATAGCACTGGGGGACATAAAAATTCTCCCTAAATATTGTCACATTGGGTTTTAATGCAAATTTTATGAATATCCAGCTGAATGCTACAGGAATCAGTGAAGAAAACAGATGGTAACAGTTATTTACTCGGCATTACTGTATGTTTTCTATAAAGACACTATAGTCCGGGTAAAAGTGAGTAATAAGATATGCGCAGCCCTGAAAAGACCATGGCTGGAAGCCAATTCTCAACTCTGAGAGATAATGTGAAGGAAATGAGAGTCTTGAGTTCTTTATAAGGTAAGACCCCAAGGTGATGGCAAACTATTTTGAGGACCACACTCACCTGAAATGAGCATCAGCTATGTAGTGTTTTAATGATATTTAGACGGTAAAGTTCTCTGATAAGTTTATGTAACATGACACTTTATTTTCAGAATACTTTCACCTTAGAAATAGAGGTGTATATATATTATATACATATATACTATATATAATGTATTATCTGTTGTTATGATCAGCTTCCTGATTTACTCACACATTAATTCTGCATTTTATTTTGTAGGAAAAAAGGAGTTATCAGAACATAGTGGCAGGCTTAATGAACTAAAGGGGTATCATTAAATAAATAAATGTTAATATAAAAGCTCCAGTAGTTTAAAATACCTTTTGATTATTTTTCTAAAGATTTCAACTGTATCATTATTAATATGTGATCGTTCTCTTTTTCCTCTTTTGCTTTTCATAAAAATAGATTTTTTTTCATACAATATATTCTGATTGCAGTTTCTCTCTTGCAACATCATTGAGATCATCCTACATCCCCCCATTTAAGTCCACACCATTTCTATCTCAGAAAAATCAAGCATCTAAATAATAAAAATAAAATAAAAACTGGAATATGAGGAAACAAACCAACAGATGAAGAAGAGCAAAAGAAACTGTATAAGAAATACATGTAGACTCAAAAATACACATTTGCATATACATTGGAATCCTATAAAAATATAAATTCAGAAGCCATATATGCAAAGGAATGGTAAGTTTAGAAACTTCCTGTCAAAATATCATGAGATAAAAAACTCCCAAAGATTCCATTGAATTCTTTCTGTGTTGACCATCCACTGCTAGGTGATAATAAGACTGAGCTGGTCTTAAGAATGTTTTGTATCCCCAGTGAGACTCTGTTGGTTTTAATTCACAACATAGATTTCTAAAGATTTTCCTTAAAGAAATTTTCAATTATTTTGGCACATCAAAAGAAAACTATTAGTAATTTTTTAATCCATAGCATATTTAATTGGTCAATGGTGCAGAATAATGTGTTTGTATTCTGTGAAGATGGATTTTTGCCAAGACACCTTCTGATTGGTTTAATAAAGAGCTAAATGGCCAATAGCTAACAGGGAAGAGGTTAGACAGGACTTACTGACAGAGAGAGGGAGAGGAAATGAATCGAGGCACAGGAGAGCTACCAACGAATATGGAAAGGAAACAGAGGTGCAACATGGAAGAGAGGTAACAGACAAGAGGCAAAATGTAGGTTAATACAAATGGGTTAATTTAAGTTATAAAAGCTAATGAGATAAGCCTAAGCTCTAGGCTGAGCTTTCACACTTAATAATAAGCCTCTGTGTCATTTTTTATGAGTTGGTGGCCCAAAGAAAAGTCCAACTACTGGTCAATAGAAGATAAATTCTTTTGGGAAATAATTTGAAGAAATCTAGAGAAATGAGGAAAAAATTGAGTTATGTTTTCAAAAAACAAATATCAAGGCAGCATTTTCACCAAACATTAAAGCAAATTTCAATCTATAGAGGAATAATTAGAAAGAATAGAACATAATGCAGAAATCAAGAATATACCTAATTAGGGCTGGAGAAATGACCAGCAGTTAAGAGCACTGACTGTTCTTCCAGAGGACATGAGTTCGATTCCCAGTACCAACATAGTTGCTCGCCACTGTATATAGCAGGAAGCCACAACTAACAAGAAGCCACTCAGCACTTCCCAGGCTTGAGCCAGCTGAGGACAGAGATAGCTCCCCAAGACATCTTTGTATGGAGAGATGGTACAATCAACCATGAATGTCAGGCAGTTGGGTACCATCCTTCATGTGCCACTCATGATTTCCAAGCCTGGGCATGTAAGAGAAGAAAAACAACAAGCCATACCTTGCAGCTGGGGCAGGCAGGATTCAACCAAGCACCACCTGCGACTCAACCTGGAACCCTGGCACCAGGCAGTTGGGCATCATTATGGTGAGTGTGTACAGGGTGGGGAAATGGAAGAGAGAGAGTTCATAGGCTGGGAAGATGTGAGGTTGGTGAGGTACAGGATGACATGAATGGCCTCCTAGCCACCTAAGTCCAAGGTGATGTCTAGGTGTTGCTATTGTCAAGGGCCAAGTCTTGGTCTGAGGCCCTGACAAGCTGAGGAGACCTGTGTTGATAGCTGTGGCTCCTGTTGCCACTGAGGGTCATGCCAAGGTATGTAGTCTGGGCTGCCACCTGGGGCCATGTTGGTATTCCAAGGCCATGTTGCTGTAGATGTCATGGTGATCAGAGTGGTCTGTGCTGCCACCTGTCACCATGGAGACATTTGGGCCTGGACTGTTGCCAAAGACTGTTTCGAGGTCCATTGTTCTACTAGGGCTGAGGTCTGTCTGTACTGATGTCCCTGACCTTTGTTGCCACCAAAGGCCACACGCCGAAGGTCTAGGCTGCAACCTATGTGACCAAGCCACCACTGGGGTGAAGCTGATTTGAGTGGCCAGCAATGTCACCTATGGCCATGTTGTTGTCCAGACTGGTCTGATGCTGATGGTTATGTCTGTATCTGTGGTCCTGCTGTAGTTGGGTCTGTGATGATGTCCATGACCCGTGTTAGCACAGGGGTTAATGGAACAATGTTGTACTTAGCCAGCCTAACCCTTCACTAGACCTGGGCTAGCTGGCTGTTCCCCTTGCTGGACATTGCAATAGGAAAGCTGCCCCCACTCCTCAAGGGAGAGCTGCCCCTTATCCCCACTCTACACTCAGGAAAGATGGCTCCATCCCCCATCACAGGCAATCACATTATCTGGGTAATAGACTAGAGCTGACCCTGTGGTTGGGGAGAAGGAGAGCTCATCCTGCCCCACTTGTCTGCCATGTGGTGGTGTGGAGGAGAGTAAGATACCCTCTCCAGCTCAAATATACCGCCTACTCTCTCCTCCTTTATCTGCTTGAAATTACCCCCTTGCCCTATTCTGCACTGCAAATAGGCCCAAAGCAGCTTCTTTGTTAACCAATGGTATTCATGGCACACAGAGGGGAATCCCACATCAAGAGCCCATTATTGATAGTGAACCAGAAGTCAGAGGCCTCAAGTCAGGCCAATGACTTTTGGCAGTGAACACTTGTAAGTACGATGAAGGGACTAAAGGGTAAACTGACTCAACAGACCACACTGGATCCTTCTTTCTCTTTTTCTTTTCTATTTTTTTTTGTTTGGTTTGTCTGTTTTTTGTGGTTTTGAGTTTTCTTCTAACTTTTGTCTTGTGTTGGGGGAACATTAATCATTTGCAAGTCTCTGTATTACTGGGGATATAACAAAAGTTTTTAAATCTTGTATAAAAAAATAAGAGTTTTGCCCACTGGTAATGCCTGGTGGTCCTTTAGGTATACAAATAAGGCTCCCCACCATAGACAAAGCATTCCCTTAGGATAGCATCAGAAATTAAGTTGTTGCAAGGGCAGCAAATTCATGCAATGGAAGACTGAACAAAGCAAGTGCTTAGTGCACTAGTGGTACATTCCTAGCTGACTAAGCTATATAAGGAATGGGAAAGATGATTCTAGAATATTTGGCTCCATGTGTTCTGTTGACATTTACCACTGACATACGATTTGAACCTGGTGCCCAACCACATAATTCTGATTTTCAGTGTTCAAGGAAACCAGTAGTCCAGTCATTCTATACTGAATTCATCAGCTGGTACCCCATAATAAGTACATACTTCATTTATTCCTATCCCATTCCTAGTATTTTGACAATGTATGTTTCCCATTTGCCTGGAGCATGTCAGTGAACGTCTGCTTAATTCAACTTGCTCCCCTTAATCAAGGAAAGATCTCTCTGTACCTACAAGAAAAACTGGATAGTGGAATTTTTGTTACCAATTTGCCTTGGGAAAACAGCCTAGAAGATAATTTGAGTAAGGACAGATTCCTTGTTCATACAATGTGATTCACAGTGACAAATCGTTTGCCCTGATTTAACCTAAGGTGGATTCCCAGAAAAGGAACAGTAGGCAAAGCTAGTTTTTTAAATGTATCCTGTTTAAAATTAAAAAAATGAACACACAGAAAACCATAAATACATAGTTTGCCTTTATCAAAGATTGGTGTGGGAGGTCCTTCTGTCTATGTGCTGCTTTTATTTGTTAATGAATAAAAAAAACCTGCCTTGGCTTATAGCAAAGCTGAACTTAGCTAGGTGGAGGAAAACTAAACTGAATGCTGGGAGAAAGAAGGCAAAGTCAGTGAGAAGCCATGTACCCCACCAGAGACAGATGCCACAGAGCTGCCAGAAAGGAAAAAATCGTGACCTGAGCTGTCAGTTGGAACCTTGTCGGTAGGACATGAGCCTCAAGGTAAAACATAAAATAATAGAAATGGGTTAACCAATAAGAAGCGAAGGCTAATAAGCCAAGCAGTGATTTAAATAATATAGTTTCTGTGTGATTATTTTAAGAGTCTGGGTGGCCGGGAAATGAACAAGCAGCCTTCCTACAACAATAGACTGAATTTAAAAGATAATTTGCTGTTTAATAACAAACAAAAGTTATGAATACAAAAATAATTAGTGGTCTCTTTTATACTTACTGCTTTTGGGTACTAATGTTCTGTAATCTTTCTAAATTCTTTTACAATTATCAAGTTGAAGTAGGCCATTGTTTGTGGTGATTTCTCATCTGAAACAGAAATTGATGTTTAATTATACCATCATCCATTGAGAAAAGTCATCTGAGCAATTGACAACCAGGGAGTCCTCATTATCTGTAAATGCCAAGTGTAATCAATTAAGTTAAATGCTTCAGTGAAGCTGAAAGTGTTGCCCCTAAATATTTATTCTGATTATGTGCCAATGGCATAATGTATACATAGTTAAGACACAAGCATCAGAAAGGCAGCCTTGAGCAAATTGTTCTCTCTAAATTTTAGTATGTAGCAGTTAATAATGACCACAAAATTAAACCATTATTGACTGATACAATGAGCAGTAGGTTAAATTATTATACATGTCTGTAATAAATATCAAGTTCTAAATTGTAGACATTCTCATTGGATAAAGTTGTGTCCATGATAATTACAGCTAAAAGCAGTTTCCCTACTATCTCCATAGACAGCAGATCTCCGAGTTGTAGTCTTCTTTTGACATTCAATAAGAGCATAAGAAAACAATATATAGACACTGTAATCAAATACACTATTAACATAATTTTATTAAAAACAAAATTGTTATCTTTCACCAATGATTAAAAGTTCATCGTTCTAAGCAGTTTCATCATGGGCTTGTTTCCAATAAACAGGGATACTGTCATTTGTTTTCAGGTTCCTGGGCTCAGAATGAAGAAGTTTAAATAAATGCCCACACAAGTTTTCAGAATAGCAAAGAATTTTTATTTAAAGCAAAAAAATACAAAAGATCAGAATACACTGCATTAGAGCAAGCCATACGAGTGGAAACACTCCGTAATTATATAGGAGGAATCTTTTTATGGGGTTTATATGAAGGAAGATCTCATGGTTTGAATGAGGAATTTCTCCCATAGTCTTAAATAGTTAAACAGTTGGTCCCAGTTGTTGTCATAGTGGGGAGGTATAGCCTTCCTAGAGGAAGTGCTTTGACTCTAAGGAGATTATAGCCTCCCCCAGATTTCCCTTCACTCTCTTTTTTTGTGTTTAAGGTTGGAGATACACTGTCTCAACTTCCTGCTCCAGATGTAAGTTGCCACACCCTCTCTGTCATTGTGAACTTCCCCTCTGGAATTCTAAAACAAAACAAATTTTCTTTTATAAGATGTGTTTGGTCATTATGTTTATCACAGCAACAGAAAAATAGTTCATAAGTTTGGATAGGTCTTGTGGTAGTTTGAAAGAAAATGGCCCCTAAGGCAAGTGTGACCTTGTTGGAGTAAGTGTGGTCTTATTGGAGGAACTGTGTCATTGTGGAGGTGGGCTTTAAGGGTTCATATATGATCAAGCCACACCCACTGAGACAGATCCTGTTGCCTTTGAGTCAAGATGTAGGACTCTCCACTACTCTAGCACCATGTCTGCCAGCACACCACTGTATCTTACCATGATAATAATAAACTAAATTCTGAAAATGTAAGCCACCCCAATTAAATGTTCTTCCTTTATAAAAGTTGTTGTGGCCATGGTGTCTCTTCATACCAATAGAAACCCTGAGACAGTTCTCTATTATAATCAATGAACTAGGTCAAATAATATCTTTTCTTCTGAGTTTGACCCTACCCCCAATGCATCTAGATTTAATTGTACATAGTTCTATAGACATCAGATGGTACATGAAGGATTCTCTATACAAGTTCACTTGAGGAACAGTGTGCCTTACTGGGCATGCCCCCCAAACCAGTTCATGCAGGACTGGCTCTCTATTCTTCCTACAGGACATACAGGCAACATATTTGAGTAGAAACTGCCTGTGTATAATAGTTGTTGGGAGAGAAAAAAACTTACCCATTCTTTAGAGTGGCATGTAGCCCAAAGCCTGGGGATCCTGAGGCACCAGTGGACTGTCTGGAGAAAGATCTGTACTGCCAACCATAGTATTAGAAGAGGGAGTATACATAACCCAAACCAAGTGGAGTCCCAGATCATTAGACAATTCTTTATGCTTGCCTGTTTCTGAGTATAATTACTTATTAACCAGAAAATATATCAGGGAATCTTTTTTTAAAAAAAAAAATATTTATTTATTTATTATGTATACAATATTCTGTCTGTGTGTATGCCTGCAGGCCAGAAGAGGGCACCAGACCTCATTACAGATGGTTGTGAGCCACCATGTTGTTGCCAGGAATTGAACTCAGGACCTTTGGAAGAGCAGGCAATGCTCTTAACCACTGAGCCTTCTCTCCAGCCCCTATCAGGGAATCTTCTAAACAAATTCCACATTAAGGGCTATTCCAGGAACATGGTAAAACTTTCTACAGTTCTCTGCCTTTCATTCATTGATCTTAGAAACACAATATCTGTCCATTCCGTTGCTTTTTTACGTGACTCAAAATTTTCTGAAGAGTCAGTGACACAGATTTCACTGTATCTCATATAATTAATAACTGGATTCATGAATTAAGGTTTGATGTCTTTTATTTATAGGCTTTAGTGAAGAAACTAAAGCTGGCTTTGTCTTTGAGAGAAGCTTAGGGCCTCATCAATAGTGCAGTTTCTGGTTTAGGTGTGTGATGGTGCCACCTGCTGGCAAGTAAATGTTGATGCAGAATAGCCAAAGTGCTTTAAGAGCAGGATGTGAGGTGCTAGAAAAGACACATTCAGAATGCAAGGGGCTACTTTGCTTAATTGGAAATGCCTTTTTAATAGGCTTTGAGTTCAGCTAACTTACTGCACGCTGATTTTTTTTAATTTTCTTTTTAAAAATGTTTTAATTAAAAAATAATTACACTAGAATGAAGACAATTCACAAACACCAAAAATTCACATTAAAATTGAATAAATCTTCCCGTACATGAGAACTTGATGAAAGTATTTGTAATAGTGGTCATTTCTACTTGGAATTAACAAGTTGATGTACAATGAATGTTATTTTCATTGATACGTTGTTTGAAATCAATCTAAAATTTTTCATGCAGTTCCGTTTTCTTAAAGTAATAAATACCAAACTCATTTACGGTTCTTATTCTATGTCTACTGATGAGCAAACAATGACTGTGTACTGTATTCAACAGTAATTCATAGTGCAAACTTCTTTATTTCTGTTTTCCAACCTTTTGCCCTTCCTCCACAAGAACTATAAACAATTAAAGGAAATTTAGCTTCTTTTAAAATAACAAATTAAAATAGCCATTCTGAAAGAACTGGTGTACTTTACAGAGCCCATGACTTCATGTTGCATTATTTGAAAAGAAACGAAAATCTACCTTAGAAAAACAGGATTTTTAAAAGGTGGTTTAATGAGTGTATTTCTTTTTTGAAAAACAGGATTTTTAAATATGATTGACTAGCTGGATGTTAGTGAACAGAGGAACTAAAAGTTTTAAGACCCTGGATCAACTGTAAGTGACAGACTCCAACACTCATTTAGCCTATTCCTCCAAATATTTCACATATTTTGAGGTAGCTAGCTGGAGCTTTTTTCCTGAGATAGAAAAACAGAAACATGTCAAGACACATACACCTCCAAGCTGAAATTGCACACTAGGCAAAGTTTATATGAATACAGCTTTCTTAGCATGTGTAGCACCCTTTCCCAGTTCTGACTGCTTAATGGCCTCTGTTCTGCCCTTCACCCCACTTGTACAAGGACCACTGTAAAGCCATCAATTGCTTGGATTATTTCTCGCATAAATAATGTGATGATCTCTACCCCTTCTCTTCCTTGAAAAGCCAAGGCAGCACCTCTTTTTTTTTGTAGAATAACAAAAAATATTTTACTAAAACATAAGATTTACAGAAGTTTCCAGACAAGCCATACAAAATGGTCACAAGCTTCTTCTTCTTCTTCTTCTTCTTCTTCTTCTTCTTCTTCTTCTTCTTCTTCTTCTTCTTCTTCTTCTTCTTCTTCTTCTTCTTCTTCTTCTTCTTCTTCTTCTGCGGGGATGGGGCAGAGAATCTACACTTGACAGCAAAGTCACAATGTTATTAGTGAGGGCTGTGATGTTTATTTAATGTTCCCATTTTGGTTCAGACAATCAAGCTTGTCCATCTACAGCGTCTAAAGTTAGACTTGGCTAGAGAGCATATGCTAAAAAACTGGTTAGCTGCACTTAACCACTGCAATTAGATCCCATAAGAGGGGGAGGGGGAAAGGAAACCATAAAATTAAAATAAAACTTTCCCCCTAAAAAATAAAATAAAAACACCCATACCCTTGGCAGCTAACCCTGACAACTACCTTCATTCACAGTGCTTTGTACTTAAACCATGATGGGGAAATGAATCCAAGCAGAGTCACTGCTTTTAAACACTTCACAACAACCCAGATGACACTTTTAGCCTCTGCTCATGCTTTCCAACAGTGAATCAGGACAAGACATAGATTTGCTAATGTGCATGTAATCACCAAAGATGAAAATGCCTGGGCTTTTATTCTGTAATGTTTCTAAGACTGTGTTCATTAAATGCAAACAAAAAAAGGAAGAGTCTTGGCAGAACAGGAGAAGGGCAGCACCTCTTCTCACTTCCCTTCGTCTAGTGATATTCTATTGCATTCCTTTTGTGTTCGTGTGTGGACATGTCTATGTGTGTGCCCGCACATGTGTGGAGGCCAGGGGCCGCCACCATGGTTTTTTAAACTTTGCTGTCCTGTGGGTGTGGTATGTGTAGAGAGTGCATATGGAGGTAAGAGGAGAACTATGAAGAATCAGCTCTCTCCTCTCACCTTTACATGAGTTCTGGAGATCAACTCAAGCTGTCGGGTGTCTATGGCAAGCGTTTTTACTCATGGAGCTGTCTTGTCTCTTATCTATCTATCTATCTATCTATCTATCTATCTATCTATCTATCTATCTATCTATCTATCTATCTATCATCTATCTATCATCATCTATATATCTATCTATCTATCTATCTATCTATCTATCTATCTATCTATCTATCTATCATCTATCTATATATTTTTTCTATCTATCTATTTTTTCTATCTATCTATCTATTCTCTATGATTTATATCTATCTATCTATCTATTCTCTATGATATATATCTATCATCTATCTATCTATCTACCTATCTACCGATCTATCTGTCATCTAGCTATCTGTCTATCTAGAGAAAGAGTCTCAAAAAGAAAAAAAAAAACTGCTTAGGACCACTAATTAGGCCTGGCTGGCTGGCCAGTAGACCCCAAGAGTCTCTACTTGCTAAGTGTGGGATTACATATGTGTGTTACTATACCTGCTTTTTAATGTGAGTTCTGGGGAGTCTACTTAGGTTTTGTACTTCTGCAACAAGAATTTTATTGACTGACCTGTCTCCCCAGGTTCATGTTCAATTTTAACTGCTAACTTTTAGGTGCTTTTGTTATTAGCAGTCTCAAATTTATTTAAAATAATCTGCTTTTAAAATATAAGCATATTTGATGTGGAAAATGCCTGTGGTGAATGTTTTTCTGAATAATAATCAGTTTGACCAATGGCTAGGGATTCCCAGCTAAGGCTTTGCATGATTGATCCTTTTCATAACTTGAATTAGGTGGAGTGTTTCAATAGAAACTTTTAGTCTACCTGATGTACTAAATTCTGGGGGAGAGACAAGGCCCTTTGTGTTCCGGAAGCTCACAATTTGTTTATTGCCTTTTTCTAGTGCAGATCGCACTGTCTTGTGGGGTGGTTGCCAGGACAACCTGCATTTTATTTTCTGTTTATATCACAGACCAGAGACATGAACACTTTCTGAAATTTTCATGGGTTGTGCTAGTGAAAAGCAAATTTAATGCAGTTTCTGGAGCAAAAATCTTAATACTCTGAAATACTTATATATTCTATAAAGTACAGTGGTATTTTACAAAATATTAATTTTATTTTATGTGTATGAATACTTTCCATTGTTACGTACCACGTGCATTCCTGGTTCCTACAGAATCTAGAAAAGGGCATCAGATCCTCTGAAAGTGGTGGTACAGATAGTTGCAGGGCCACCATGTGGGTTCTGAGAGTAGGGTTCTCAGGTGCTCTGCAAGAGTAACAAGCATTCTTAACCACTTAATAATCTCTCCACTCAAAAGCAGGACAGCTGTTACCAGCTTTCCTCTTGAAGAGTGACCCAGGAACGCTTTATTTGCTCTATTCTGAAAATGAGCCACATTATTTCTTTTTAAATTATTTTGTTTTTGAGATTTTAATACAATTACATAATCCTCCTTTCTTTTCCTCCCATATACCCCTCCTAGCTTTCCTTTAAATTCATGACCACTTTGTTCATATAATTTCTTTTAAAAAGAGAATAAATATTTATATGATGTTTTATCATCAAATGGGGGTCAGTCCTTCAGTGCCGACCATCTGCTTGAATGGACCACAGGAAATGTGACTGATTACTTCTAGGTGATCCTTCCTTCCTTCCTTCCTTCCTTCCTTCCTTCCTTCCTTCCTTCCTTTCTTTCTTTCTTTCTTTCTTTCTTTCTTTCTTTCTTTCTTTCTTTCTTTCTTTCTTTCTAGAATTGAGTTGATATAGCATTGAGTAATTCTATACTTACACTAAATAATTTGCTAAATGCATTTACTCTCTCTCTCTCTCTCTCTCTCTGTGTGTGTGTGTGTGTGTGTTTCACTCTGTGTGTGTATGTTTGTGTTTGTGTGTATGTACACACACTGTAGTTTTATTTGTGATGTATGAACTGTTGTCTTCCTCTATTGCTTTCTACTTTATTATTTGAGACAGAATCTCTGAACCTAAAACCCACTGTTTGGCTAGACTGGCTGGCTAGTTAGTTCAGGAATCTGCCTGACTTTAACTCTCCCAACTCCAAATTCCGGGATTGTAAATATGCATCACCGTGTTTAGTGTTTAGCTGAGTACCTGGGAATAAGATTGTGGCTTCATGCTTACTTGACTGGAACTTAACAAACTTCCAGATCTCCACATCCTTTATCTATTCTATCTTTAAGTAACTCTTGTATGAAATAGTTTCAGTCCAAATTAAACAAAGAACCCACAGCTCAGACTGATAGTGTGGCTTAGTGACAGATCACCTATGTAGCATGTAAAGATATGAAAGATCCTATGTTAAGTCCCAGCAACACCCACCCCCCCCCACACGCACACACACACACACACACACACAAAAAGAAAGAGAGAGAGACAGATAGACACAGAGAGAGACACACAGAGAAAGAGAGACTGATAGACACAGAGAGGAACACACAGAGAGAATTAAGAGACATGATCTCATTTAGCCCAGGCTGATGGCTGTAAATTCCTGAACCTCCACCTCCACAGTTAAAGGCATATTCAACTATGCCAGATTACATAAAAACTTCTAACAGTCACTTTTGTAGTACATGCTACCACAACTTTATTTATTGTTCTGATCACTATAAAATATACAGTTCTTTAGACTGGGTAGCTACAAATCATTTCAGTGTTAACATCATCAGAAGTTTTGTACACACTCCTGTTATTATAGTTATATTTAGACATACCAAACTTTATGCCAGCTGTGAATTATCCATAAATATACTTAATTTTGAAATGATGTGTTTTCTGGTCAAGGTTGTTGCTGCTTGGAACCATCAAATAACCCTCGTGTCTATGCACAGAAAGGAAGGCCAAAAATAAAAATAAATTGCATTAGAATATTTAAATAATTTCTTATTAACAGTGACACAGGGAAAGATCCTGATATTACTGCACCAGCATGAAAAACATGATGGTGCTAATCAATTTTACTCCGAAATAACAGATATGAGAGCCATGAAGCTGTTCCTTCTCTGACATCTTCTGTTATCACACATTAGACGTTTCCTGGATTATGTTTGACATATGACAGTGTTTCTGCAATATTTGTAATCTGAGAGGAAATTGAAAAAAAATAGTCATTTCAAGAAAATAGACAGCCTGATTCATGGCTTATGAAAGGGATTAAGTGTTCCGAGCAAAGCCCCGAATCAGAGAAGGCTTTGTTCCAGGCCCTGCGTTTGTTAAACCAGGTTGTTGGATATCGTGATGACGTTGGTGGCCTGAAATTTTCTTTAAAAATCTCCTTTTCACAATGTTTTAGTTTAGGCTCATGCTACCATAACATTTTTATTGATCTGCTCAGCATAAAATGTGCTGTTGTCTAGACTAAGCAACCGCCAATCATTGCAACATTAACAGCATTGGAAATAATCACTTAACTAATTATCTAGAATATTATCCACTTCATGTTACTATGTGAATGTTGAAAGCATTTATGGATAAGCTGTAGACAATTCTTCATCTGGAATAAAAAATATTGTTATTTATTCAATGTATTCAGCTAATATAAAGCATCTCAGTTTTATGTTTATATTTGTTTTTACCCAAAATTGTCATTAAACCTATCAAAATTCTAAAAACACAGAAGAAAACATCGGTGATAGTTTTAATTCAGCACTGTGGATATTTGTTTGCCTCTTTGGGATACATGAGTGCATGCATCTACCTGAGATGCAAGTGTTGTCAGCTGTTATCAACAGACTCCGATGACCAGGGGGAAACCTCAGAGAGAGTGGGCATGCTTCTATAAAGAAAGCAGAATTGGCCTCTGGAGGAAAGGATGGAGATCCACAATGACCCTTGCCCACTCTTCATTTTTTTTTCATTTTCTTCCTATCTGTCTGTCTGCCTGCCTATCTGTCTCTCTATCTATCTATCTATCTATCTATCTATCTATCTATCTATCTATCTATCTATCTATCTCTATCTATCTATCTATCTATCTATCTATCTATCTATCATCTATCTATATCTATTTATCTATCTATTATCATCGGTCCATCTGTCGGTCTATCTATCTATATCTCCATCAATCTGATTCAACTTTGAGCTGTAAATCTTCTTTATGAAAAGAATCATGAGGATAACTTAAGTGACTCCCTCTGATTATTTTTTAGAATTAAGAATTTATCATTGTGGAATTTTTTAGACACTCAGAGATCTATATAACTTCAGAATGAACAATACTAAATGTATGGTGATTATATTTTATTTATTTATTTAAGATTTCTGTCTCTTCCCCGCCACCTCCTCCCATTTCCCTCCCCCTCCCCCAATCAAGTCCCCCTCCCTCATCAGCCCAAAGAGCAATCAGGGTTCCCTGCCCTGTGGGAAGTCCAAGGACCACCCACCTCCACCCAGGTCTAGTAAGGTGAGCATCCAAACTGCCTAGGCTCCCACAAAGCCAGTACGTGCAGTAGGATCAAAAACCCATTGCCATTGTTCTTGAGTATATTTTAAATATTTTGACAAATGAAGCTATCTAAATTATTGATTAAATCAATCATCAAATGAATACATGTCAAAATAGTGTGCTGTATAGTATAAATAGGTGTACACTTTTTTTTATTTTTGAAATTAAAATAAAGTTTTTATAATTTCCCCTTCTTTTCCTTCCCTCCAACCTTTCCCATGCCCCTTCAAATTCATGACCTCATATTCTTTTTTATAGTTACATATGCACAAATATATACATATAAATTGCTCAGTCTGTTTAGTATTGCTTGTATAGTCATGATTACAAAATTGACCACTTGGTATTGGGTGACCAATGAGGGAGTTCATCCCTAGTGAATACTATTTCTTCCACTTTCATTAGTCCTTAGGTGCCGTTAGTTCTGTGTTTAGGTGTGGGCCCATTGATTTCCACCTTCCAGGTTATCATACCTATGGGTATTCTACTTCTTCGGGTCTTGTTTAGGTAGCCATGTTGTTAAGGTGTCATGGGTAAAGTCTCTCCATCATCTCTAGAGAAACAGTCTCACAGGAGATTTCAGATCATCAGGCACTTAAAAATCTTTCCATGCCCTTTCCTCTATATTTGCTAAGCCTTAGGTGAAGGAGTTGTAAATGTTATCAACTGTTGCTGGGCACTCCTTGATCAGGTTTTCTCTACATTTTGACCAGTGTGCTTTTTTTGTAGTTGTCTCCATCTGTTGCCAACAGACATTTATTTGATAAAGGGTGAGAGCTACACTTATGTATGGGCATAAAAATAAATATTTAGAATGTTAGGGACTATTCTAAGCTAGTAAAATGGCAGTAGTAGGGTCTCCTCTATGACTTATGACCTCACTTGCCACGGGTAGTGGTGAGGTGGGTCTCCAAAACCAGGCATGTTTTTCCTCTTGCGCAGCATATCTTATATCTAATTAGACAATTGTTGAATATCACCAAAATATGATTGCCAATTGTGTCCTTAGGGATACCTTGTCATGTTGGTCATCACGGTGGCTCATAGGCATATGTTAACATTTTTGATTTGTCAATTTCAGAAGATCCTTTTTGAGGTTAATATTTTTTTTTCATTTTTAAATGATATATAAAATTTTATTTATTTCTAAGGTACAGTTTGTTTATTTAATACATACTCGTAATCTTGCATGACCAAGAGAGCATTTTCTATCTAATAATCATTTATTGTTTCTGCACTTTTAGTTTTTCATAAAATAAATATATGTTGTGTGTGTGTGTGTGTGTGTGTGTGTGTGTGTTGGGCTGTTGAAACTAGAGTTGACTTATTGCACTATAGGACACTGGAGCATATTCTGTTTATCTATCTTATTTTTTTTGGTACCGGTTGTCCAGCCTCCCCACATATGTCCTTATTTGTTGTAGACTAGTACTCAACTACTGTGCTGTCGTCAGGCCCTGTTTTTGATGTTCTCAAGAAAGGATGGTTTGTTTGTGTCTGTCAACCATTGTCCCTATTTTTTTTTGTCAGTCACATTCCTCAAAAAATAGTTTTATACTAACCTCTTCACTTAAGAAGGGGAAAGATTGGGGTCCCTGTGACTGTTGCTCAGAGTCCGGAAATGGTGGTATTTGACAACAATGTATGTCATTGTACTCTTACTGAAATTGATCTAATGATATTTGTAACTGCTTATAGATGTTGGGAAAGGTTTGACACATTCTGTAAAGTGTTTGGGTTTAATGCATATGTTAAGAATTTTAGATTTTGATCCCTTTTTCACCTCCCTAATTGATGGCAGGCAAGCACACGTAACTTTTTGTGGAGTAGGCATTTAGGAAGGAGGACATACCATGGGCCAGACTAAAAAGGTGAATACTGGGTTTTGGAAGGTGCCCTTTCTTCTTGTCTGGAGATGGAGTTATTGGTGCCAAAATTATATCATATCTTTTGTTTAAGGAGCACCTCACAGATTTTTCATTAATGATAGATACAGGGGCCCAATGACGGGAGTTAGTGTGGATCCTCACCTAAATTTCAAACCATACAGAGGCCATACAGGCCGGCTCAACATGGCATGGTTTTTTGGTACGAGGGGCGCTCTCCACATAGCCTAAGACAGGGTGCCCTGTGATCTGCTTACTTTAATCCTACTAGATACCTTTTATTTGAGAAGCTCCAAGAAACTAATGCTACTCATAAGGCACCCCTCTGTTCCCAGGAGAGGTAAATTGCTTCACTCAGTCGAGAGGAGGGTCTCTCCTTGTCCCAGTCCCTTCTCCTTTAGATCTGACACCATGGTTGACTCTGTCTTGGTGCCCTCCACCTATAACTACTTGCCTTTATATAAGAAAGGAGGAATATGTTGGGAGCCGTTTCCCCCCTAAAGATTGTTACAGAAACCATCACCTTGGGGAGCCTGCAGGGAACCCCAAACCCATAATTATGTTAAGAATAGTCCTATTGGCAAAACCTGCCCCACACCCAATTAGCTATTCGCTAATTGCTAACGAACCCAATCTGATAGCGGAACTGCCTTAAATTCCAGCTATCCAGGGAACTAGGTGTGGCAACTCCTGACTTCTTGGCCTACCTGACCGGATGTAGGTTACGTGACTGGGACCACGCTGCCAGATTCCATGCTCCTGTGCCCTGCTCCCCAAGCCCTCATTCAGGGGGTATATAAGTTGTTACCCCTGTCCCTAATAAACGGAGGCTTTGACAAAAAAAAAAAAAAAAAAGAAGAAAAAAATAGTTTTAATCTATGCTGTAGTAATTCTACCGCCGGTAGCCTTTAAGTTACCTGCCCACTTGGGCATGCCCTCTTATACTGTTTACGCCTATGTAAAGTGCGTGTCCGGCCTCTTTTCTGGCTGGGGGATTCAGTTGCTGTTCCATGTTCCAGCAGAGGATTGTGATCTGTGAGTCTACCCCTAAATAAATAACCTCTATTATTCTCAATTTTGAGCTAGTGTGGGATTTCTTTTAAGCTTCCTTCTTCATCTAGCATCTAACATGGATTTGGACTCCACATCAACCAGGTGGGATGGCCTAAAGGCCTAACCGGTTCACAGCCCAGAAAGTCTCCTCCTAACCCTCCCTGCCTGGCTTGCCTTTTCTGAAGCAGTTTTTTTGTAAACCCCCCGCCCCCGCCACAGCAGAGATAACTGTGAACTATGGATCATTGATACAATTCCATGAAAAAATAGCGTAACTGATGAGTTTGATGTCCTTCCAGTTGATTGATCAAAAATTTATGAGCCAAGTGAAAGAATTAACTAATTAAAAGACAAAATAAAATTATGAATAATAAAAAGTATAAAATTAATATATAAATTAATAGCTTAAATATTCTTACTATTAATAACAATAATAAATTAGAAGAAAATAATCAAGTAACATTTTTTTCTATTAATGTGCTACTTAATATTGCAAGGGTTTATCAAATTGTTCAACTCACAAATCACTCGCTGGTGAAGAATAAATGTAGAAACCATTTGTAGAATGTAATGTACAATAAATGCCCCCAATTCTTAGCTGATCCTGACTTTAAAATAATTCATTTTAATTTGTATAAATAATCAACCTTAGAACTGAATTCTTAAAAGCATAATCATGACTATTAGCAAGCATTTGTATATATTTGTATTTCAGCATTGTATGCAATCAAAGATTAAAATCATGTTAAATATTCAAGAAGCTACCATTTGCAAGTACAACATATGCATACTGAAACATTATGTAGATGTTATAAATATCATAAGACCTTGAAATATAATCTTTTCAGTATTAAATAATGATGGTGCAAAAATATGTTGACACCTTTCAGAAACCAAACTGTATGTACTTCACTAATTAATCATGTATGTTTTAGGTTTTTTTTTTTGTCTGTTGTGGTCCTTGCTTTCTTAAATTTCAAATATCCCTTTAGAAATGAGACTTTGAAATAGGAGAAGGTACCATTGCAAAGGGAAAAGAAATAAAAATCAAATTGTGGAAAAGGTCTGTGGTTTTAGTAGATGTCACTTCTTCTGCTATGCATGACCTTAAGCTTTGACCAGGTCCCTAACTTTCTAATCAAAATAAATAAATAAATAAACTTCAAATAAAGCATAGCTTTAAGTGGTAGCATTAGTTAGTGCCCAATTATCCAATTATATCTCAGGTTGTAATAAGTACTTTTATTTCCTTTCCATTATCTTCTTTGTATCCTTAAAGTTTGCTTAATAATAATAATAATATTTAACATGGTTGTGCATTATAAACATAGGTCCCATTATATGATATATGTATTACATCCCATGTATGTTAGAGACAAAGAAAAAACCAGTCACTAGGAACAGGTATAAAGACAGAAGAGTCCAACAAGAACTAAACTAAAATTCAGTTTAAAGAGGTGACTAGTGGGAGGACCTTGAACCTCCGGCAGGGCAGGGAATCTGGACTGCTCTTCATTCTCGAGAGGGAGGGGGAATGGAGTGGGGGGAGGGGGCGATGTGTGCAAGGAGGGGGAGGGTAATGGGATTTTTTTTTTCAACAACTAAAAAAACTAAAATAAAAAAATGTAAAAAAAAAAGAGGTGACTAGGGATTCTAGAGGGGTAAAAGGAAATAGGGGAAGCAGGTGATCAAGGTTAAATAGACTCAAAAAATTAAAATCTAGAAAAAGCAAAGATCTGGAATGGTTCCCCAAGTTCATGGGGCTTTGTTTATAGGGGCTGCAGCAGGCTCTGTCTGCAGTGGTAGTGCCAAGCCAACACAGAGCAAAGCCTTCTGGGCTTTGATATAGGCACGTCAACAAGATGTAGTGTGTGTTTTGGAGACCCAGTTTCGACAAGGATACCCCTTACCAGGGTAAGGGCATGGGAATAGAAAAACAGGTAAAGAGAAGGATGACTCAAATGAAAATAATAAAACAGAAGCACAGGATAGTATTGGAAGGGAGTTCCAGTGAATACTGGAAATCATTCATGCTTAATTTCCATTTGCTTAGATATCCCCACCCCAAAAGGTGGGAGTAAGAAAAAACTGCATTAACGTGATACAAAGAATGAACAGACTCATTGAAGGATTATGGGCTACATTCTTAGTTAAACATTCTGTTGTCAAAACAAGACAAGTAACTCTCTTACCCTAGACCAAAACACTCTTTAGGCAAACCACTCCCTGGGTTGAATCATTTTTATCTCCCTAATGGAAAAGGAACCTAGTTGGATCCTTAGGCTTTTATTTGAGGTAGAAACAGATCTACTTCTTAAAACCTGGAATACCAAGTCTGGATATTAGCTACACTGTTGACAATAACCTTGAGAGAGCAGAAGTAAGTTCAAATTCTCTGACCTTTGGTCAAGGTAGAATGGACCAATACCTATGGGCCCTGTCAGGTGTGACTTTGTAATGTTACAAAATTGCCTTGCTCAGTCTTTTGTGTGCAAAGTTCTAGTAAGGCTTATTTGAAATATAACTTCAAAGGGCCTGAATGGCACTGGTCAAGAAAAAAAAAAAACCTTGATCAGTAGTGGAAAGTACACCTGGATAAGAGAAAGGAAATCACAGTCGTGATTCTCTAAAATACTGGACAGGTAAAGTAAGAAGGGCCTAGCCATCGACTGTAGGTACTAAATTAAAACTCAGGTTTTAAATCTAGTTAATAAGTAGGAAGAAACATACCTGTTTTTCTAAAATTGAAAAAGAAACTTTAGACGCTATTAAGACAAAAAGAAGTTTCCATCTCCAATGCAGCCATAGGCAGCGGGTACATGCTTTTTATTTTAATGAAATTTCATTGCCCTTTTCCCTAGTTTACACAAGGAAATCTCAGTCCCTAGTGTTGCCACAGGCATGTTTTTATAGTGGATTAATGCTTCTTATTTAGTTTTCACCTGCCCTCAGTGTGAATTTCATTGCTCTTCTCCATAATTTGCACGTGCCCCCAGCCCCTTCCTTGCAGGCAGTCTCACCAAGATTGCAAATCAAGTACTCCAGCCATTGAAACTTGGATACCCAGGCCTGGGTCTGAAGAAGCCTGGGTTAAAACCGGCCTTGGTGAACATAGCAGACAATGAGGACTAAGGAGGACTACTGAGACCTCAAGAACAATGCCAATGGGTTTTTGATCATACTGCACCTATTGGCTTTGCGGGAGCCTAGGCAGTTTGGATGTTCACCTTACTAGACCTGGATGGAGGTGGGTGGTTCTTGGACTTCCCACGGGGCGGGGAGCCCTGATTGCTCTTTGGGCTGACGAGGGAGGGGGACCTGGATGGGGGGAGGGGGGAGAAGGGGAGGCAGTGGTGGGGAAGGGACAGAAATCTTAAATAAATAAATAAATAAATAAATAAATAAAAAGGAAAAAAAATGTACATGCTTTCTCGTTTGTTTGTTTTAATCTACCTGGGATTCTGTATCATATTATGTAACTCTTAGAAGTGACATTTAGGACAGGCCATAAGTTAGTTTCCCAGTTTGTCCAGTCCACCCCTGTCACTCCGTACAGATTTTTTTTTTTATTGGAAAAAAAAAATTTCTGCCTCCTCCCCGCCTCCCATTTCCTTCCCACTCCCTCCCTCCTCTCCTCCCCTCCCCCCACTCCTCCCCCTCCCTCTCCAGCCTGAAGAGCAGTCAGGGTTCCTGTGGAAAGTCCAAAGTCCTCCCCCTCGATCCTGGTCTAGGAAGGTGAACGTCCAAACTGGGTAGGCTCCCACAAAGCCAGAACATGAAGTAGGATCAAAACCCGGTGCCATGGTCCTTGGCTTCTCAGCAGCCCTCATTGTCCGCCAAATTCAGAGAGTCCGGTTTTATCCCATGCTTTTTCAGTCAGAGTCCAGCTGGCCTTGGTGAGCTCCCAAAGACTCAGCCCCCACTGTCTCCACGGGTGGGCGCACCCCTTGTGGTCCTGACTTCTTTGCTCATATTCTCCCTCCTTCTGCTCCTCATTGGGACTTTGGGAGCTCAGTCCAGTGCTCCAGTGTGGGTCTCTGTCTCTATCTCCTTCCATCGCCAGGTGAAGTTTCTATGGTGATATGTAATATATTCATCAGTATGGCTATAGGATAGAGTCATTTCAGGTTCCCTATCCACAGCTGCCCCAGGAACTAACTGGGGACATCACCCTGGGCACCTGGGAGCCCCTCTAGATCCAAGTCTCTTGCCATCCCTAAGATGGCTCCCTTAATTAAGATGTGTGTTTCTCTGCTCCCCTAACCAACCTTCCTTTATCCCAATCATCCCGTTGCCCCAAGTTCCCCCACCCTCCCCTTCTCACATTTCTCTCCCCTTCTCCCCTTATCCCCCTCCCACCACCCCCCAAGATCCCAAATTTTTGCCCGGCAATCTGGTCTACTTCCCATAACCCAGAGGATAGCTGTATGCTTTTCTTTGGGTTCACCTTCTTAATTAGTTTCTTTAGGGTATCAAATTATAGACTCACTGACCTTTATTTATCTCTAGAAACCAATTATAAGTGAGTACATCCCATGCTCATCTTTTTGAGTCTGGGTTACCTCGCTCAGGATAGTGTTTTCTATTTCCATCCATTTGCATGCAAAATTCGCGAAGTCATTGTTTTTTACCGCTGAGTAGTATTCTAATGAATATATATTCCATACTTTCTTCATCCATTCTTCCATTGAAGGGCATCTAGGTTGTTTCCAGGTTCTGGCTATTACAAATAATGCTGCAATGAACATAGTTGAACAAATGTCCTTGTCATATGATCGGGCATCTCGTGGGTATATTCCCAAGAGTGGCATTGCTGGGTCCATGGGTATGTTGATCCCAAATTTCCTGAGAAACCGCCACACTGCTTTCCAAAGTGGTTGCACAAGTTTGCATTCCCACCAGCAATGGATGAGGGTGCCCCCTTTCTCCACAGCCTCTCCAGCAAAGGCTATCATTGGTGTTTTTGATTTTAGCCATTCTGACAGGTGTAAGGTGATATCTCAATGTTGTTTTGATTTGCATTTCCTGATCGCTAAGGAGGCTGAGCATGACCTTAAGTGCCTTTTGGCCATTTGAACTTCTTCTGTTGAGAATTCCCTCTTCAGATCAGTGCCCCATTTTTTAATTGGGTTAATTAGCATTTTAAAGTCTAGTTTCTTGAGTTCTTTATATATTTTGGAGATCAGACCTTTGTCTGTTGCGGGGTTAGTGAAGATCTTCTCCCAGTCAGTGGGTTCCCTTTTTGTCTTAGTGACAGTGTCTTTTGCGTTACAGAAGCTTCTCAGTTTCAGTAGGTCCCATTTATTCAATGTTGCCCTTAATGACTGTGCTGCTGCGGTTATACCTAGGAAGCGATCGCCTGTGCCCATCTGTTGTAGGGTACTTCCCACTTTCTCTTCTATCAGGTTCAGTGTGTTCATATTGATATTGAGGTCTTTGATCCATTTGGACTTGAGTTTTGTGCATGTTGTTCAATATTACAGATTTTTATGGTATGCCCTCCCTTGTAAAGACTGTCAATGTCACATCAATGTGTTGCATGATCACAGCAATCAAAGAGGATTATTTTGATAAAAAGACAAATAGTGGTGAGCATGAAATAAGGATGGTCCATGGAACTAAATACCAGGGAACAGAGAAAGTGAGAGCAGTCATGTTGGCTTTCACATGAGAAAATTACCAATATTTGAGTAATTTTCTTGAGTGTCAGAAATGAAATGGCTTTATGCACTTCAGCTTTTCACTCCTGCTGTTTGAATGTTAACCTCCTAGCCTGAAAACTCTAACTCTTGTTCTCCTTGCCAAACGGGGTTTGTATATTATAAAACAAATGCTACATTTAATTCCTTGAAAGAGAAAACATATTGTGTAAAGATATGTCTTCCAGTGACATCTATCTTGGTTACTTCTGTTTTTAATTAATTTGTCTTCTTTGTGTTTGTATCGATGTTAACACTTATTCGGTTTCTTATTAAATCAGGTTGATTTGTTACTTGCCAAAGAATTTAATTCCCATGAAAATATTCATTTTCAAACATAATCATTTAGGTTTAACACTATTATTAATGAAAGTGTAGATGTCCTTTTTCAAGGCTGTGATTTCAGTAAGTTGAGTGACTTAACATCAAAAATAACCATTAAAAATCAGACAGCTAATGCCTGTGTCCATCTTGTGATTTCTTTGACAGGGTCCACCAGCTTTCTGTGAGATTAAAAAACATGGAGTAAGTAAACAGGCCAAATTAATACATCAGAGACAAAGGCAGCTGGAATAATTTTTGTGGAGAGAGTTCCATGTCAGAAGACATAGTATTGCGTGGTAGTGACTTCTCTTTGTTTTCGGAAATGTAGTGTAACATTTTAAACTAATTCTACTTTTCTCCTATGTCCTAGATTATTTATGTGGATAGTTATGACATTCAGATGTTGCTGACCTAGACATGAAAATGACCGGCAGTGTGTACAGAAGGAAGCAGTGTTCGGCTTCATGCAGGCCGAGACGGCTCTGCATCCTTTATTTTTGGTTTAAGGTGGATCACACACTCTTTGAAGCATCTTCCCATTCAGTGTTAATGACAATCAGCTTGTGGAATTATAAAGCTGAAATTTGACTGTCCATATCAGGAGTGAGGGAAAAACTCATATTTTAGCCTTCCTTAGACTTGTTCAGTCCCTCCATTAATGAAACAGGGCTCTGTAGCCACAAAATTATTCCTGTGTGATGGTTAAAAAAGACCCTGAGCTCAGACAAGGACAATATCTTACATATCTCTATATTGTCCACAGATGGGTTTCTGAGCACCCAGGATATCTCATGTGGTTAGAAGATAACTAGTCTGTTTTATTTCTTTGCTTGTTTCTTTCTTTTTATGAGACAGGGTTTCACAACAGCATTCCTGTTTTGGGTAGCCTGCAGAGTACCTTCCTTCACCAAAGACACTAGACCATGGGGATGAGGATTCTATGCAGGCATCAGCTCAGCTTCTCCATGTTCTAGGTGTGCTAACATACATTTTGAGGCCTCTGTATTGCTTGCTATATGTTCAGATGTTGTGCTAATTTTTTATTTGAATATGAAGTTCCCCTCATAGGGCCACATATTAAAGAGTTGGTTCCTAGCTGGTGGCACTATTTTGAGAGGTTCTGGAAACAAGTTGGTAGGGAATCACTAGAGGGAGTAGATCTGGAGATCTGCCTTTTGTCCTGTCTCTGTCCCTGTATCTCTTTCCCTATTCTATCTGCCACTAAGTGAATAATCCTTGTCACCTTTGAGATCTGTATATTTATATAACCAGATGTCATCATACTTTTATTAAATGAGAGTTTTTAGTATAGATTTTTAAAACACCTTGTTCCCACAAAAAATGATTGCACTGAGACTTGAATGAATAATTTTGAGTTATAGTAAAGTATAAAAAATTGTAAATATGAAATACTAAAATCTACCTTATTTAAAAAATATCAAAGTAACTTTTCACATGATGTTTTTAGGTTAAAGTCTTGTCTACCATGACCTATGCTTCAGAGTATTACAAGTGACCTTTACCGGTTGCTGGGTATGACTTTGAATATGTTGATGAAATCAGTTCGTTTGCAAGATGTTTCATAAGAAAAGGAAACCTTAAACTACCAACTGTGTTTGAACAGATGATGTTTTCTGCCTCATAGATCAATATTCATTAAATAGAAGTATATGCTCAAAGTTCAGGTATGAATATAAATGAAATAGGCTTGCTCGGTGCTTACATGTTAATCTCTACTTGGTCATTATTTCTCAATATTTTTCTACTATTCCTCAATATAAAAGGAGCAATTAAAATATTACAAAGCCCCTCTGAACTCTGATGAACTTCTGTTCCTGTTACTAGTCGTTTTCAAACTAGGATTTTGTAGTTAACTTTTCAAACTTGCATCATTGCCTAATTCTGGGGGCTGCTTTCACCACTCTTATCCCAGTTTTTCTCCCTAGACTATGGAAAACAATTACAAATTAAATAGAGGCTTGGAAAATAATTTAAGAAGACATGAACAAGATTCTTCATCATTTTCTGCTTCCGTGTCTTCTTCTTTGACATATGGCGCACGTGAACTGTGAATGTTTGCTCCTTTTATGTTCCATGAAACCGTCCTTAGTCACTAAATTTTCCATTGACCTTAATGTATGACCAATTTATTGTTTCCAACATTTCAATTCCTTTTCCATAATCTTTTGTCATCTTCCTTTTCTTTCATCTCAACCTTTAATCTACTGAAGCCTTGGAAATATGTAGAGTTAAGGTAAGATGAAATACACACACAGCAGTGTGTGCTCTCACCGGTGACATGTGCTTATGGAGGGGACATGTATTTCACAAAATTATGGCAGTTGTATTTTATATTCTGTAAGAATTGTTATATCAAATATTCATTATTTGGAACTTCTAAATCACTGATTCAGGTTTTCATTAGTAAAGTAACCATCATAATCTTTGTAGCATAGATGTAAATCAAAATATTCCTAGTTCACAGAGTGACTAATTTAAACAGGATTCAATTTCCATTTCATTATCTGACTTCATAAAAACTCACTTTAGCTCAGTGGTAGAGTGGCTGGCTAGCATAACAGTCCCTAGGTTTAATTCCGAGCACCCACAAAAAAGTATTAAACAAAGATTCCACTTTTAAGGTACACTTATCTACAGTGCCCTAAGCACAACCATGACACTGTTACTTTTTATAAAGTGACATTAGTTGTGTTATCGACACTTTTTCCAGGACATACAGTTATCTAACACAGGTTAACTAGCCTTGCTTAAAATTCAGAGTTTATCTAAGCTCATTTTTAATCTCTGTCAACCACTTTGTTTACATCCTACATGTCCTCCGAGAATCATGGAAAGAAGAGTGTAACCCTACAGATAAGTCCTTCCTGTTAAGTAACAACAGTGACTTTTATTTGCAGAATCAACTTAGTATTAGGCTTGCATCTCTACAATACAAATCCCAATTTTATTTACCTGTCATCGAATCTTTCAAATTTCATAACTGAATGTTTAGGATTCCATTAGAAATAATATATTTACATTTGGTTGAGGACTTGGAGATCTAGATGGCAATTAATCTCAAGCACGCACACACTTTCACACACATTTGCGTAGGCATACAAATGCACATCAATATATATAATATTGCTAGTGTTTAGGACATCAGGAATGATTTTCTTATATATTGTAATATTCTGTTCTCTCCACTTCCTCTTTCACAGGCAAACAAATCTCACCTGTTCAGCATGATACTCAACCTCAACAATATGATTGCTTAAACAGAATCTTAAAAAAAATGACAATACTAGTTGACATGCCAACATGGTTGAGGGAATTCATAGGGGTCTTATCTACTAGAAAAGCTACAGGTAATTAGTGGTTGCTATCAGGGGGAAAATCAGTCTTCCCCAGAGACAAACTACCTGGTAGGCTAGCCAGTCCTAAAATTGTGTGTGTGTGTGTGTGTGTGTGTGTGTAAAACAATTATAATTAAAAAATAAGAAGCCATGTGTTTGTGGATGAGTAGAAGAGACATGGGAAAAACTGGACGGAGGAAATGATGGGAGAATGATGTAAACAAATATTCATATTTGAAATCTCAAAAAATAAATTCAAAATATTAGCCTGAATTAAGGTTAACCACCACTAACTTGTACATTCATTACACTAAATAAGCAAAATATTTGGAAAAATTAAGGGTTTCAAAATTTGTATAGATCAGAATATTCAAATGCTTTTGGATATTTGATCATATAAAAAGCACAAAATAGCATATTTTTCATCTAAAAGTCAGAATATTTACATTTTTATAAGAAACATATATAACCACATTTTTGCATATTTATGGGACAGAGATTAGCATATCACTTGGAGGTCACCAAAATTGCATGAATTTGAGGAGCCTGTAATGCAGTAAGATTGCAAAGCACTTGACAGGACAAGTAGCAGAATAGATGTTCAGTAAGCACTAAAAATCTGACACTAAATTCAGAAAACATTGTGCCTTTATTTAAAAAAACATTTTTTTCTGACAGCAGGTCACTGAAAAGTACCATATGCCTATATCCCAATAACAGCACTCGCAATATTTTAGACAACATGATGCCCACAGTATATTTCACTACACTAACTTATGCCTCCTTTTTTATTATGATATTGATCAAATAACATAGTTTTATTACTCAATCATACATTGGTTTAATATTTAGCTATGTGCCTTTTCCTAAATGATTTGAAATAATATGGATTTATAAAACACTTAAATCTGTATTCCATATGCTAAGAATAAAACCTTGCTAATAAACAGTGACTCTTCCATGACATTCCTGAATGGAAAGAGAAAATAAAACAAACAGAATGAATTGCACTTTAATATAATAGTAAAGACAAAACAGAACGAACAAAACCAAACAACAAAACCATGAAGATAACAAGAATGAACGCAGAGAGCCAGAGAGTAGCTCCAATGCAGGACACGGTGTGAGACAGTTTCCTGAAGGCCTTCTAATGTGTCATCATGATCTGACCTGGTAAGTCTTCTTGTCTTCACTTTTATGGCTATTTTAAAGCAGTCATTGCTTACTGCACAGACATTTTAGAGTGTTTCATTTACTTCAACAAGTATAGTAGTTACCTGAACTTTCTGGCTTACCATATGCCAGGCACTCTTAAAAACAAGAGAAGATGCTGGGGCTCTTCCAGAGAGTCGGATGTTTCCTTTGATCTCATTCAGAGGAAATGAAACACCTTTCCCCCTCCCTCTTGCAGCCGTTTACCTCAACTCCCTCTATCGCCCCCATGTTAGATTATCGTGTGTCATGAACTAAGCCATCGCCAGATGATTCTAATTAAATAATCTTGTTGCAGTAAGTAGAACATTCTGCTTCTTTCATCTTTAAAGATGCCTAAATGAAAAAGGAGTCAGACTCGCAAAGAAGACGGACTCGCTCAGTACAATATCGGCTCATTTGCTGCGTTCTGCCTTCATCTCCTGCTCCACCATATGATATCCTTGTGTTACCCAGTAAGGCTGCTAAGAAGATAATCGTTTGTTCCTTTTATTTTCCTTAACATTATGGGTTTAAAGAATAAAGACCTTACTCCCCATTGAAGCTAAGTAGTAAATATATCACTTGTGAAAGATTTATATACTCTGAAATGTACTTCTATGTCTCCCGCATCAATGCTAGGTAACGAACAGAACAAAGAGGTTCTCCAATTAAATTAACACAGGCACAGCAGTGTGTTGTTTGGACAAGTCTGGATCAATTTAAGTGAGTGAGACAAATGATAAATCTGCCCACCAGCTATAGTACAGCCGGGATATGGCCCTTGTGGGGAAGGATTATTCCTAAGTCTGTGTCTCACCTTGACATTTATTTTCTGTAAGTTACAAGCTTACCCTTTAGACAGCATTATGGGAACATTCATCTTCAGCACCATTGCAAAACTTTGACATTATCTCTTCCCTGGGCAATAAAAAAAAAAGCTTGATTTCAAGATATGAAAGAACTTATGCAAAAATAAACCACATAACATGTATATTCATTGCTCTCTTCACAATCAGTAAACAGTTACAGATGACATACAAGACTGATATGTGTTTAAATAACGAGTGCTTCCCGTGTGACATAGTCCCCTTTGAAACCATATGGCCGTGTAATCTTTTCCTTTAAAAATGGCACTGAGTAAAATTCATCATCTTTTCAAAAGTTATGAGTTGTGTGAATACTTTATTTTACTACCACTTAGGTTAACTGAATACATTAATTTAAATTAAGATTCACTTTCATATAAAAGCAAATTCCTACGTTTTCATTATTTCTTTCTTCATCATTTTTTATACTCAACTCTCCACAAATAATTATTAGCATCAATAGAACATCTCTTAAATAAAATTGAACTATTGTGCATTGCCTGTCTCTTGCCCAGAAGAAATAGTCTCCACATCACTCATGTAAGATAGCTCTGTACACATAACATTATATAGGGGAAAAGGTGCTGAAAAAAGTACAAGAATATGCCATACTTTACCCAATTAACTTGCTCTACTTTATTTCTGAAGCTATGAGATATGCTAAAAGTTGAGATGGGGGAGACAGAGGGAGATAGGGAGAGAGACAGAGAGAGATGGGGGGAGACAGAGAGAGATGGGGAGACAGAGAGAGATGGGGAGACAGAGAGAGATGGGGAGAAACAGAGATGTAAACAGTGACACACAGAGAGAAAACATTATTTAAGTAAAGATCAAACTGTTCCCTTCATATATAATAGAAAACAGTAGTACATGTCCTCAGAGTTCAAATGTCTGGCATTCCTATCTCAGCATTACTATGTACTGAATGTATGACTTTTGATAAGAACTTACTCTTCTGTGCTTCAGTTATGCAGACTGTAATGATATCGACCTCATCAGATTAATGTGAAGACAAGTGAGATAAAACATATCAAGGGACATACTATATGAGTATGAATGATTAGTATAAAGCTTTAGTGATTAGTAATTATGAACAATGGTTAAACATTTATTACACACAGGGTATTGTTCCATATGAGGTATTAATTATGATCTCATTATTAGTAAAGTGACTCTGAAATCCTCAAATTTCCTTGTCCATCTTTCCATGAAAGGCAATACAGGAGCTCCAATGAACTTTGGCTCTATAATCTAGTGATGTACTGAGCATTCTAGATAATTATGAGATCCTGAAAACATGTGGAAAGATTAACTGGGTTAAGCTGTAACCCCAACAACTATGAGAAGATTCAAAACCAGTCTGAGTAATAAGAAAAAACTAAAAAGAGAAAAATTAGTACATACAAATATGAAAAAAATCCTTTAATTATATTAACTAGAGATAAATAATTTTGGATATTATTTTTAACAGAATTATTTCTTAGCTTACACTTTAAAATGTGATCAACATTTCAAAACTTAGTATGTTTTAATTTGAATATCTATCTATCTATCTACCTATCATCTATCTATCTATCTATCTATCTATCTATCTATCTATCTATCTATCATCTATCTACCTATCTATCTAGCATCTAGCATCTCTTCTTCATCTATATCTATCTATCTTCATCATCATCTATCTATCTATATCTCTCTCTCTATCTATCTATCTTTCTATCTATCATCTATCTCTCATACAGTTAGTTATCTATCATCTATATATCTCATCTATCTAATATCTATTCACACTGCTAGGGACCAAAACCGGGGCCTTTATATGCTATAGATGATGTCTACCACCTACACCTATCAGTTACATCCTCAGCACTGTTTATTTAGATGATACTAGTTTTTTAAGTTGAGCTACAATTTTTGTTACTATTTAAGTAATTAAAAAATGAGCTCTCAAACCATAATTGAAGTATAATTGAGCTCTCAAATACAAAGTGATACTTTAAAATGTCAAGAGGAATTTTTTATTCTTTCTATTAGGCTGGCCTGAGACTCCTGCTCCTCCTGCCTCTTGCTCCAAATATTATGATGAATATTATTTCTTAAACTGTATGTGGAGACTACAATGTCAGATGGGAAAAGAACATAAAATATTTACATGTATGTTTACTTTTATATGCCTGTGTGTGTGCAGAATGTGCTTTCCTGTTGCCTGATGTTGCATTGGAACTGGAGTTACACATGGCTGTGAGCTAGGAGCTAGGAGATAAAGCCAGTCCTTTGAAAGGGCAGAATGTACCTATAACCACTGAAGCACGATTTAAACCTCCCAGGCAGAGCTCTTTGCGTCTCTGAAATAACACCAAAACCTTTTGAACAACACATAAAGTTAAAATGCTGAGCTATTAAGAATCACACAAAAGAACAAATTAGTATATTTAAGTGTAAACTATTATTTATCACAATATCTAGCATAAGTTCAAAAGAAAAATAGAAGATGGATAGCTTGGAAAAAGTTTTCAAAGGCAAAGGAAATTTCTGGTTTTAACAATTTGAAAAGTCATAAGGTTAAGATTGCGTCTCTGAAGTAGATCAAATGGTTAGCATATATGAGGCTCTGGGTTTGATATTCAAAATTAAAAATCAAATGTGAGTGGAAAATAAAATCAAATAATTTTAAAAGATAAATCAGAATCAGTTAACAAAATCACAGACATAAATAGCCACTATGAATCCAAGAAGATAGTACGTTAGCCATTCAAAATGTGAAAGATCGTAAATTCTATGGTTTTACCAGATCCATCCAGCATAAGTATTCATACTTTGTAATACCACTGAGAATGTAAGGCGATTCTCAGTTGTACAATGAAGCTTCTCAGATCAGATCATGTTTCTGCATTAGACATATTTCAGAGCTATTTTTCTAGATGCCAGTGTGTCCTTCATTGTCTAAATGCCCGCACATTTCCTAAGCAAAATCATCCATGTACAAATGGAGGTCTTTCAAGCCACAAAAGTGCTTCTTATCTGAACAATAGCACTCTACGATAGTAAGAGAACTCTCAAAAATGTAAACTACAAGGTGGTAGGTGGTTCATTTGAAAACACAAGCCATAGGATCGCTAATCAAACTAGGCTATTCTGCTGAGCAAGCCAGCAGTGAGACAAAGAGGGAAGTAGACAGGAGATTCTGAGAGACACCATTGCTTTTCTATTTCTTTTTAGAGCGTGCCATATGCCCTAACTTTCTTTTTAAATTAATCTCTTCACTATATTTGAAACAAAAATTATGCCATTATTTGAAATTTTTGCTAATTTCTTAAAACTTTAAGTGTTCATAAACATAGATGCAGCAATTCCACTTCTGAGAAATCTGTCTTGCCTTCCTTTGGACTTTCTAAAATTATACCAGGGGAAAACATTTTTGGGTAAATTTGTTGATGGCATTATTGTTTACTAAAGTGAAAAAGAGAAATAAATATGAAGGGAAAACTATAAGGAATGGTTAAAATTTAGCATCTCCGTAAAGGTCAAATTGATTCCGAGGAAGTGACTCCGTGATAAAAGCCAGGAATGGCAGCACACCCTTTTGGTTCCAGAACTAAGGAATGGCAGCATGCTCTTGTACTTCCAGAGCCAAGGGATGGGGACGGAGAGATAAGGATCTCAGCAGCTTGCTGACCAGCCATTCTAGCCAATCTGTGAATTCTAGGTCTCTCTTCAGTAAGAAATCGTGTCTTGTAAAACAGCGTGAATAGAAACTGAGTGGCTAGTATTGACCTGTGACTTCTACCCGTAGTTCTGTGAAAACATTAAAATTGTGTGTCAGTCTAAGGAACAGGAATTAGCTGTAATATTATATCTCCTAAGAGTGTCAGAGGAACTGCACCCATGAAATGTTACAAACATGGCTGCCTACAAAGGACAAAGTCAATATAAATGTTAAACTGAACAGGAGGACATTTGAAGAGGCCTCCACCCTAGACAAAGAGTGCTGGCACTGAGAGAAATAGTCTTGAGGAGCTTATAGAATTAAATGAGAGGACTGTAATGAAGATACCTGTTTCCCAGCTTCACTGAAGTTTAACTATTCTAAGTTACATTTTATAAAACATGAGTTTTACATTTAAAATTCTTTTATTGATGAATTGTGTCTAACACTGCAACTTTTCAATTTTAGATATCAAAATTATTAAGGTAGCTTATATTGCAAAGCGGGCAAAGTTTATTGTGCTTGTTTGTTTATTATTAAGTTGATCAGGTTCAACAGGCATATTCCCATGACTATACGCAATGATATTAAAGTGATTAAGATTGATTTTTAAACCCTGATAACTGTATTATCAGTACAATCTCTTAGAAGCATCATTTACCCTCAAAAATCATTTTAAATTTCCTTAGTGTGATCTCCCTGTAAGTACTTTCAACCATCCTTGCCTTTTTCACATCTGGAAAGAATGAACATTGTCCAAATTCTGAAAGATTGTAACAAGTTATTTTGATTACCAAAATCTTTCTCCAATTAGAAAAGACTAATTGTGCTTCAAATCCATACTAAGAAATATTGCATTTTTAAAAAGTATTTTTCAGGCAATCTCTAATATTAGGCACTTGAATAATTTTTGTTCAAGATACCTACTGGTTGCTGATCAACATGTCCATGATTCTTGGAGTTGTAGTGTTGTCAATATTAATAATAAATTTAGCATGGGCAGTCAATTCTATCTGAGACACACCATACTAAAAGCATTCAGCTGATGTAATATGGTCCTCATTTCAGTACTGTCAAACCCTTGCCATTACTTCTATATCTATATTATTCTTGTTTGTATTCTATTAATTTAATAGTACATTCATTCATTGCTATGGTTTGGATATGAAATGGTTCCATGGGCTGGGTTCTTAACTAGGGCATTGTTTTTAGAGTTGATAGAAATTTGAGAAATTGAGACCTGGTCAGAGGAAGTAGGCCTTTTGGGACGTGCTCTTCAAGGGCTTCTTGTAGCCTTTCATAATTGACCTTCTCTTTCTTTTTTTAATGAGAGTACACCCTGCTCTGTCACATGTTCTGGCCCAGGTGATGCTCTGCTTAACGCCAGTCCAAGCAACAGGGGCCGGCCGACCATGGACTGAAACCTCTGAGTAGACATGATTTTTAAAAATTTTTCCCTCCAGGTGTATTTCACAGTGATTCAAAATCCAACATACCATTTATATATAGAAATTATCAGAATATCTGGAGTCTGATGCTTATGTTAGAATCGATTGTATATGCATAGCATTCTCATAAATTGTCACTATATCTCTGTGTGAAGTTTGTATCCAGTACTAACATTGTTACCTCGGCATCTTTAGTAGATTGGCCCAAATCCTAGCCTGTGACTCAGAGCCACTTATGAAGGGTGCATGCTACATCACTTGTAGAGATGGAGGTCTGTTTGGCTTAATTGTAGAAAACTGTCACTGAATCCTGTCAGTAGATAGGAAGAGTTTTGAGTGGTTAATCAATACACTGAAATGAAGGGAAAGATGGTGTCACTTCTGCTTGTCTTCTCTGCACAGCACTATACATTATTAAAATCTTTCCACTGTATTTTCACAGGGCAACTCTGAATAGTTCTTGTATTTTTTCACAAACATGCACTGTTGAATTTAAGCTTGTAACTAACAGCACATGAGTTGTCTTATTTCCTCTCCCATGCCTTCCGAAGTGTCAACTTAAACATTTCATTACTTTAAACATTGTTGCTGGTATTGCATGTGTGTGTGCGCACATGCACGCATGATGTATATGTGTGAAATTTCATGCCACGCTATGCATGCGGAGGCTGGAGGACAGTCTATAGAGTTGATCCTCTCTTTCCACCTTTACACAGGTTCAGGTACAGAACTCATGTCATCAGACTTGTGTAGCCAGCACCTTGACCACAAAGCCATCATTTCTCAGCCCTTAAGTACTCCACTTGTTAAAATTATATAGTATGCATTTCCCGGGTTTAATACTACTTTGAATGTTATTTAAGAAGTTAACCAAAAGGAAAATATCTCATATGTACGGCTTTTATTATATTAGAAACCTAAAGACACCTCGTTTTCAATTCATTGTCGCTTATTAACTTTGAGAAAAACCTTTTCAAAGTTTCTGATTCTTCCCCAAAGGTCTCATTTATTAAAGATAGCAAATAAAGTTTGTGGTTTTGCCTCCCCCTCAATTTGTACCCCACAACCAGGTTCCTCCTTGGGCACAGATAATACTTGGGTAAGAAAGACAGTTCGAGTTGACACAGCAACACTCCTGGGAAAAAGCTATTAACATGTATAAATGGATCTCCTCACGGTATAAATACTCGCCCGCACCCTCCTGGTGCCTCAGAGCCTTCCTGATGTATATATGCAGGTGAATCGGCCCTTTGATACAGTAATGTAATAAAAGTGATCTGGCAAGCAGCAGGTCTTATTTTTCTACTCTCTTGTGGGAATGAGTTGCCAATCTTTCACTTCGGCCGATACCTTTATACCTCTGAATTCTGATGCTTCTGCAGCTCTGCCTCTGATAATGCATCACAGTGCCGCTGAGTGCCTCCCAGTCTCCAACCATGCCACCAACGTGATGTCTACAGGTACTGACTTCCACCGCTGGGCCTACACCCTTCAGAACTGATGTGATGAATCTTTCTGGGGAATAATTTCTCTGTTCCATTTCTCTCCTTAAGTTTGCTTTAGTTAAATATTAAGTTGCCTAAGAATATAGAAAAATTAGTAAGGAAAGTCAGATATGAATTTATTGGTTCCCTCTACAATTGAAGAGCTATTTTTCTACATAGCAAATAATGAGCTTGAGGTTTTCACTCTCGGAAACTATTTTAATAGAGATGGTTATGGATAAAGATCAAAATGAAATATTCTAAAATCCTTTAATGTTAAATAGGTACTACTACTTTATATTAAAAATGTATTTCATTTTTGAATTATATTTGTTAGTATCTTTAAACAACCATAAGCCTAATTAAAAATAAACCAAAAAATTCCCAACACAAACCAAAGTGAGCATTAATGAATATAGTAATTAAATGCTTTATTAAACTTGCATTAAAATGCATAGTATTAAACTTAGAAAAGAAAGCAAGATAATATTTAGAGCTCAGAGAGTTAAACTTTCTAAAGACTGAGTTTTGGAAATAACTTTTAAATTTGTCTTTATATTCCTAGATAAAACAAATTGGGGCTCAAAACTATGCACAAGCAAGCGAATGTTTTTTGCTAATATATTTGCACTTAATGCAATAACAAATGGTCTCAAAATCTATTTACAGACTGCTGGATCCTTGGACTAACTGAATTTTTCCACATAATAGCAATCTGTATTCACCTTCCATCTGTTTAAAATGTAATTGACTCAGAAAGAGAAATTAAATACAATTTTGTATTTGTAGAAATAAAAGTTTGGGGTTGTATTATGATTTAAAACAATTAAAGAACTTCTGACAACTAGGCAGTTTCCAAACATTTGTGAAGCTTTTTCATTCATCTTTGGCTGCTTTTTAAAGAATCAGGAGACTAGACATGTTGACTCTGACAACATCACTTAATCTATGAAAGATTCCCATAGTTTAATTTAAAAGGTAATTTTGAGAGGGTACTGAAACATATTTGATGGAAAATATAATACTAAAATAATTTAATCCTGTAATAATCCTATAAACAGTTTCATAAATAATCTAAATCATTACAATACAACCACACTTTTAAACGAATACATTTTATAGGTTGAGAATTAGAAAAATGATATTCTATTTCTCTAATTGACTATAGAAACAATATTTGATCAGCAGAAAATCAAAATTTGAGATTAAAATAACGATGTAGCAAAATGATGTATCTTTAAGTTCTGTAGGTTTATTTAAAAATACATAGCAAAGCATTAAATAAGTTAACCTATCTTTTATCCAACTTCCTAAAATCAAATAAGAAATATCATATAATTATTTTAAATAAAACTTGTAAAAGTTTCCTTTAATTATTTTTAATGATTTATATTTTTTCGATCAAGTTATATGTACATGTAGTTAGATAACAAATTAGAACTAATTATTTTAATAAAAGCTCTTAGCTATTTTATAGGGTTAAAATACATTGAAATTTTTAAATGAATACTTAAAATTATCTGTGTAACCATTATATGGTAAAATTATTTCACAACTCTCTATATCAGTTATAGATGGGAAATTTATACAGATATTTACAATGAAATATTGTTCTATATTTAGACAAAATGTATTTATTCTATGAAAAGCCTCATTTAATTAATTATTATATCATGTACTCCCAATTATATACTCTATATGCTATTTATTTGAAAAAACATTATGTTCATTATAACAACCTAATTATATTATTTTATTGTATTATAAATTATTTAGGATTGTGAGAGAATAATGAGGAAGTAAATACATGGGGAAAGTTTTTCTAGTAGTTTTATTGTTGAACATTTTGGCTGTTAAAATGGTGATATGTGTTTAAAACTTCATATATGTTTTATAGTCCATATCTTATTTCTAAAGGCACACCAATTTCAGGAAGCATATATCTATTCATATAATTGTGTGTATATACAACCTTCAGTGATAAAGGAACTTGTTTTTTGACTGACTTTATCATTAAAACTTTTCTATATATTGTCACATGAAAAAACCTGCAAGTGCCATATAATAATTGGGCTTAACACTGTCGTAAGGTTTTCACAAAACCCTGAAAGTGGCAATATTTTCATGATTGTATCTAAACAAGGAAATCCTTCCTCTGGCATTTTCTCTTTCGCAAAAGAAATCAGTAATTTATCAGTATGACGATTTAGGAGTCTCTGTAAGTATTTGTTCTTCCAGAGACGCCCTCCTTATAATATTGTGCGACACAATAATGCTCGGGCTACTTATCAATGATGGTGGTGCAATATCCACTGGATGGAACTCACAGAATTTTTCAAATCTCAAAGAGCTGGGGTTCACTGTCTTCCCACCTCTCCTCGTGAGATACTTGTAGCCTTAACATAAAACATACAAGTCTAGTTTTATGATATAGAATCTCATTACTTGGGTCCACTTTTGCTTGATATTATCTGCTCATTAGAAAATTGCCAGTGAGGAAGAAAGCACATAGTGGTGTATAATTTAAGAATCGCATAAATGTGTGATTTTGAAATGAGTTGAATGTGTCTTGAATCCTCATACATTTTCTTACCAGTCCCGTCTATTTTGTCTTTGATCCAAACTCCTAAATGTTTGCACACCTATTTCTCGATGACAACTGTGGGAAATACAGCGACGGGACTTCATTATTCTGTGCCTTCCTGTCATTATGGAAACCAGCCATCCACCTATGGAGTAATGGCAGGTAAGAATAAACTTTCTTTTTCTTTTTCTTTCTTTCTTTCTTTCTTTCTTTCTTTCTTTCTTTCTTTCTTTCTTTCTTTCTTTCTTTCTTTCTTTCTTTCTTTCTTTCAGGTTTCTGTCTCTTCCCGCCACTGCTTCCCATTTCTCTCCCCCTTCCCCAATCAAGTCCCCCTCCCTCATCAGCCCAAAGAGCAATCAGGGTTCCCTGCCCTGTGGGAAGTCCAAGGACCACCCACCTCCATCCAGGTCTAGTAAGGTGAGCATCCAAACTGCCTAGGCTCCCACAAAGTCAGTACGTGCAGTAGGATCAAAACCCATTGCCATTGTTCTTGAGTTCTCAGTAGTCCTCATTGTCCGCTATGTTCAGAGAGAACGGTTTTATCCCGGGCTTTTTTCAACCCAGGCCAGCTGGCCTTGGTGAGTTCCCGATAGAACATCCCCATTGTCTCAGTGTGTGGGTGCACCCCTCGTGGTCCTGAGTTCCTTGCTCGTGTTCTCTCTCCTTCTGCTCCTGATTTGGACCTTGAGATTTCGGTGCTCCAATGTGGGTCTCTGTCTCTGTCTCCTTTTATCGCCTGATGAAGGTTAATATTCAGGAGGATGCCTATATGTTTTTCTTTGGGTTCTCCTTCTTATTTAGCTTCTCTAAGATCACAAATTATAGGCTCAATGCCCTTTATTTATGGCTAGAAACCAAATATGAGTGAGTACATCCCATGTTCCTCTTTTTGGGTCTGGCTTACCTCACTCAGGATAGTGTTTTCTATTTCCATCCACTTGCCTGCAAACTTCAAGTCCTTGTTTTTTACTGCTGAGTAGTACTCTAATATGTATATATTCCATACTTTCTTCATCCATTCTTCCATTGAAGGGCATCTAGGTTGTTTCCAGGTTCTGGCTATTACAAACAATGCTGCTATGAACATAAGAATAAACTTTCTATGTGATCTTGATTGGGGAAAATGTTGTTGGGTTCTGGACCAGAGAGAATCATGACAAGACTGTAACAGGAATTCTGGTCCTTTGGCTTGGAAGTTAGTAATAGATCTGCCACTTGCAGAAGTGTCCCCTGACCTGTAAGGCCCTCAGAAAGTCCAGGTTTTCTGACTCTTGTGTGAGCTTTGCATGGCTTTGCTATCATCTGTTTGCCTTTTAACTTACTACCGTTAAACTTTGAGATGCCACTTGTTATTGCCTTTGCGGGATCCTTCAGCAGTACTATACTGGATTGTAGAACCCATGTGGTTACTTAAATGAAAGTTAATTAAAATAAGAATTTAAAATTTGCTTTCTCTTCTAAATCAGCTCCATTTCCAGAGGCGAGTACTCTCGTTTGTCTAATGGCTACTCCATCAGAGACCACGGTTTATGGTGCATTACCTTCGTCAAAGAACTGCCTTTGTATACCCACTCCAGAAAGATAAATATAAAATACAAACTGAAGACTCAGCCTGTTGTTCAGGGACTTTAGCAATGGCTATTTCAGCCTGCAGCGGTTCTTCGAATCTAGGATGTTTCTGAAGCTTTACTGAGGTAGTGAAGGGACACACTTTTCAGGAGACATGATGCAGACCCTCTTTCAATTATAATGTCAACTTCTTGGTGTTGGTGTAAATACACTGATAGCTTGGCTTCCTAGAAATGAGAACACTAGTCCTACAAGACCCAGTCATCCCCAAATTTATTACTTAATTTGTGGACATGACTAAAGAAAATAATTTAGTCAGTTAAAAAATATGGATTATGTTCACAGGCTTTTGTTAGTTTGTGCTGAAGGAAATATTTTAGTAGTCTATATCTGTTATTGCAGCTGGAAAATAACTCTCATTGGGGGAAAAAAAAAACTAAGACCCAGTAGTAGAAGAAGGAGTGGGGAGGAGAAAGAGAGGCAGAAAGAGTAGAAATTTGGGATAAAGGAATCAAATATAAAGGAAATCTTTTAAAATATACTCATGTTTGTCTTCCAAGTAAGCAATTATATACAGAGAAACATAGAGATATGCTTAGAATATTGAATATCTAAATAAAATGGAATAAGTAATTTAGTTCATTAATCTCTAATTTCTCAATAAGCATTAAGATTTCAAAATAAAACATTGAGGACATTAGCCTTTTCTACATTTGGCCAAACATCATTCTGAATAAATCAACATATTAACCATTATGGTAAAATTAAGACTGGTATTTTTAAAAAATATATTTGATTTAATTTGTTTTTATATAACAAATTTTAACCATTTTCTTTCCCCTTTTCAAACTCCCCTCCACCTCTTTACCCATCTCCTTCAAAGAGCTGTGTTTTTAATGGTTGCCTATAAACCTTGGTTTTTCTTTCTTAAAAAAATATTTTCATTTTATTTTTATGGGTGCTTTATTTGCACGTATGTCTGTCAGTTTCATGCATTGCTCACAGAGGCCAGAACAGGCTCTCAGAACCCCTGGGACTGGAATTATAATCAATTGTAAGCTGCCATGTGGGTGCCTGGAATCAAATGCAGGTTCTCTGGAAAAGCAGCCAGTGCTCTTAACCCCTGAGCTGTCTCTCCAACCTGGTTTTAGTTTTCAATAATTAGGGACTATCTAAAGCCAAGGCATTTTTTTCTTTGAAAATTCATTACCTATAAACCGTCTAATTAATCAGTATTCATAAACAACAAGAACAACAAGCTTACTGATGAACAATAACAGCTGTAGATTAGCAAACTATCCTCAATTAACTCTTGGAGGGGAAGTAGAACACTTTCTTTAGCTTTCACCGAACCTTGAGTGTCTAAACAGAAAGTGACAAGCATGTGGTCGCATGCTGCTCTCTGCTGGAGGAAAGGGATTTCCAGCAATCTCTGTGCACCTTCAGTTCCCTATTTCCTCAAAAAGAGGCAGCTTATGCCCTTTGACGTGAGTTAGTATTAAAACCAAACCAACCAACACATACATATACACATTCACATACATTTATATGCTTACACACACACACATACACCAGCCACAGACCAGTGGCTAATTATCTCTTGTCCTGCTTCCTTCAGGTAGCAAGCACATCCCTTGTACTTAATAAAATGGCCCACAATCTAGAGAGTTTATAGCTAGCCTCAGAGTCCTATGATGTTGCCTGCCCTAGCACTGGCGGCAGCAGGCCAGGGTCCCATTTAAAGATACCTGACAACACTTTGCACACCCTCTCCAATTCAGTATCTATCTGTTTGTCTGTCTATTTCCTTTCTTTCTTTCTTTCTTTCTTTCTTTCTTTCTTTCTTTCTTTCTTTCTTTTTCTTTTTCTTTTTTTTTATCTCAACATAGTCATGGGAAAAGACCCATGAAAGACATTTACCATATCCAAAGTCTGGTTTAGTGACATCATGAACACAATTGTCATATCAAGATTTAGAGGTATCATTGTGGCCTTCAAACTGAATTATATTTAATCACTAAAATGGAAATCTCACCATGGTGCACAGAGACTATATTTGAATATTTCTGAGAGGGATATCATTAAAATATTATATGCTTCATAATTTGTCAGCATGCCTGGTTCTTGACATAGATTCAGCATTAGCATGTACTTCATCGCAGATTAACTCTTAGACAATCTGAATTTTCATGCTTTCATTCCCAGGGAAGCTGCACAAATTGGGTCATAAAATATAGCCATTCAAAAACAAGGAAGGCATGGTGTAAAACAGACGATAGAAACCTGGCCGTGTCATTTGTATTTTCTGAAATGTCAGCCTCTCCATCAAGATCCACAGACGCATCTTATGGGCAGGTTTGGTGTTGTGTACCTGTGAGGGGCCACTACTGGAATAACTGTTTCAAAGGGTGTGGAAAATTTTAATATAGCTATTGTATTACCCATAGTCTGAGGGTTTCATTTTAATATTTATAAAATTAGCTCACAGGAAGGAAAGAGCTATTGTGACTTTTGTCAGGTTGGTGAGGAAGATTTACATCCTTAGAGGAAATGCCTGCTGCTCAGCCCAGGAACCAACACACTAAAGAGAGTGACTGGCTGGACTGGAAACAGCAAAAAGGTACACAATGAACTAATGAGACCCGTCTTCCAGTTTCCTGTTGAAGCAGGCTTGTAATCTTCTGCTCTCCTCAGATAGACGTGATCGTTTGCTTCTTCTTCTCTACTCCTTCGTATTGAGATGTAATATCAGCAGTATGCAGTATAAACCACAGGAGGGCATTACAAATGCTCTTCACAAACCTGCTAGAAAACACAAAGAGAAGCAAACTTCCAGTCCAAAATAAAAAGCTCAACACTTGGGCTCCTGAGTCTCTTAGCTTGCTTTGGTTCTCGAAGTTTAGGAAGCAAGCATGGAGGTTCTTCTGTTCACTGTCCCGTGGTCACTGGGTACACCAGTCTCATGGCAAAGAACAAAGACCCCTCTGGGAATGTGGCACAGCAGCTAAACCTTGAAGTGGAGGCAAAGTCCTTATTTTAAAAGTACATTTAAGAGGAAGGGAAAAAGAAATGTTTCTGTTAGGGAACTAACAAAATCATAGAAATCTCTTGATTCATCCTTTTTGCCTTCCCTTTAGCTTCTTGCCTTTTGTTTTCCGTTCCCCCCATCCCTTCCCTTTTCTCTTTTCTCTGTCGCCCTTCCTGTTTTCTTTTCTTTTGTCCCCAAGTAGGGTTGTCCAGGAAGAGTCGTTCTGGAGACTTTTCCTCATGAAAGGCCTTCCAGCACCCCTGAGGTGCCTTTCCTTTTTGATGCTTTGCAGCCCTCTTCTGAAAGGAGCTAGATTGGAAACAGCCTAAGCTCTCTCTGCTTCAGCTACCTCACCCTTCTTGGGGCAGGAGAGTAGTTCTGAGGTGTGATGGAAACACATAACAATGGCTGTGTGCCAATTAAACTTATTTTGTCAACTGAACTGTGAACCCATGTCTGGTGCAGACAGTATATATTTAAAAGACATGCTCGTTTTTTAATTGAGGTTAAGCATTCACTATCAAAACATTATCATAATATTAATTTCTTAGTTACAAGGATTTCTCAGTATAGCATGGAGTCCAAACACTTTGTGCCTTGGTTATAGCAAACACTCGAGGTCACTTCTTTAGTTAATTAAGATGACAAAGATTAAGGCGTGCAATCTGGTCAGATCTGAGCCCCAGACTCTCAGGAATACGTGTCTTTTACAAGAAAGAAAATGAAACCTTACACCCTTCCTGAGAGAGAACTAGAAAATAATTTAGCTACTTAAAATTGTCTCCTTCTCCTTTGACTGTAACTTTGGTTTTGTTCCCCTGGGGCAGGTGGAAGGTAATCTCGTGCCAACTAACAATCTACTCTGGATCCTGCTTAAGGACACTGAGCATAGCATAAGGTGTACAAATTAAGAATGAATCAATGTGGCATTACACATAATCATAATCCGAGCACCTGGGTGGTCGAGGTAGCAGAATTGCACAGCTCAAAGGCAACCTGGGATGTACTACAAAGTCCTTCATTGAAAACAAACCGAGAGTTGTGATGGACAACAGTGAGTTCTAACAGTGTTGCTTGTAGAGAAACAGACATAATCACCAACAGTCCTTCGCTCTCCCTTTATCCACAGGCGGTCTAACCCCCTGCCTGTACAAGTTTCCGGATCACACCCTGAGTCATGGCTTTCCTCCACTGCACCAGCCTCTCCTGGCTGAAGACCCCACAGCCTCTGAATTCAAGCAGGAACTCAGAAGGAAAAGTAAACTGGTTGAAGAGCCAATTGACATGGACTCCCCAGAAATCCGGGAACTTGAGCAATTTGCCAACGAATTTAAAGTGAGAAGAATTAAGTTAGGTATGTCTTTGCTAACTGCTATGGGTCAAACAACTTTATTTGCAAATCTTACTCTTTACTGGGAAATATTTTACTCTCTGCTTGAAAGTCCAAGAGGCTTCACAATCTCTGTGTGTCTCCTGTGCCTTTAACCTAGTCAAGTTGGGAAAACTAAAACACATCAAAATTCTTTAATTTCTTGTAAATTCTTAACAGGATAAAAGCATGTATTTTTAAACTAATACTGCTTCCTTATATTTAGCCTACCTCAAGATTAACTTTAAAGTGACCCCTTTATTAAATATTTTACTTGAAATTTTGAATAGATACTTCAATCATATGATTTGAAACGATGAAAATGTAAAAGACATACCATCATCTGCTCCCTCTTTTCTTTACATTTCTTGGGTATCTTTCTAGAGCTATCTCACACATCTGTAAGCAACATATATATTCTTTTATGCAGATAATTTTGGGGAGCTTAGAGTTTTTTTAGAGTTCACTTCCTGAGGGTATGTATGAATCTGTAGACTACCCCCTTATAAATATAAATACCTGAGTTTATTTATGTAGGTCTCTCGCATGGTTTTAGTCTCTCAGTGGTGAAAGCAACGCCACAGTTAGTAACTCTATAAATGCATTTTTGCATCGATATTCATATATGAACAGAAAACGCACGTGCCACATTATCGCTTAAACACTAATGTATTTTGATAGATGTTGTCAAACTCATCTTTACAGAATTTTACCATCACAGATATCTCTTATGTCTCCAACAGAGAGCAAATGACCAGACTATAAAAGAAGTCTGCAGCAGCTAAGGATCAGTGTGCTCTTAGTCTTCGGGACATTTGAAAAGACAAAGTGGCCTGGCACCACAGTTTTAGTGAAAATGTTGAATTTCATTTTAAACTATAGTTATGCACATTGCTGTCTGGTAATCATTCATGTCTCCATTTCTGTAAATTGTCTATTCCAAGCCACTGCTCCTTTTCTATTGAAAAGTGTTTTTAAAATGGAATAACCGTAACAACTAATTGTGGTTCAAATTCATGAAAGAGTATATTTTTTTTTAAATGGGCTGAAATGATAGTTCAAACCTGTGAAGTCGCGGAATGAGCCGTAGGTAATTTGTACTGACATTTATTGATGTGCATCATAGGCAGGTATATTATACATCAGGTGTACAGCCCTAGGTCCTGAACTAATATGTACTGAGTACATGTGATAACCAGCAGGGGACTTCATTATCATACTTATTTTCAGTTACGTTTATATTGCTATGGATATTTTAAATTATAATGTTGATGGCTTATTTTACCTTATATGCTAGACATGTTCAGGGCAATTAATAAAGACCTTTTGCTGGGCAATAGATGTTTTACCCAATAAAATAGTAAATGTGTGTGGAGTTACAATAAAATGTGGGACCATAGCCAGCCTTTTTTTTTTTTATTGGAAAAAAAAGAAATTTCTGCCTCCTCCCCGCCTCCCATTTCCCTCCCACTCCTCCCTCTCCTCCTCCCCTACCCCCACTCCTCCCCCTCCCTCTCCAGCCTGAAGAGCAGTCAGGGTTCCCTGCCCTGTGGAAAGTCCAAAGTCCTCCCCCTCAATCCTGGTCTAGGAAGGTGAACATCCAAACTGGGTAGGCTCCCACAAAGCCAGAACATGAAGTAGGATCAAAACCCGGTGCCATGGTCCTTGGCTTCTCAGCAGCCCTCATTGTCCGCCAAATTTAGAGTCCGGTTTTATCCCATGCTTTTTCAGTCACAGTCCAGCTGGCCTTGGTGAGCTCCCAAAGAATCAGCCCCACTGTCTCCACGGGTGGGCGCACCCCTTGTGGTCCTGACTTCTTTGCTCATATTCTCTCTCCTTCTGCTCCTCATTGGGACATTGGGAGCTCAGTCCAGTGCTCCAGTGTGGGTCTCTGTCTCTATCTCCATCCATCGCCAGATGAAGTTTCTATGGTGATATGCAAGATATTCATCAGTATGGCTATAGGATAGGGTCATTTCAGGTTCCCTATCCTCAGCTGCCCCAGGAACTAACTGGGGACATCGCCCTGGGCACCTGGGAGCCCCTCTAGATCCAAGTCTCTTGCCAACCCTAAGATGGCTCCCTTAATTAAGATGTGTGCTTCTCTGCTCCCCTAACCAACCTTCCTTTATCCCAATCATCCCGTTTCCCTAAGTTCCCCCCACCCTCCCCTTCTCACATTTCTCTCCCCTTCTCCCCTTACCCCCCCCTCCCACCACACCCCCAAGATACCAGTTTTTTGCCTGGCAATCTAGTCTACTTCCCATAACCAGGAGGATAGCTATATGTTTTTCTTTGGGTTCACCTTCTTATTTAGTTTCTTTAGGATATCAAATTATAGACTCACTGACCTTTATTTATTTCTAGAAACCAATTATGAGTGAGTACATCCCATGTTCATCCTTTTGGGTCTGGGTTACCTCACTCAGGATAGTGTTTTCTATTTCCATCCATTTGCATGCAAAATTCGCGAAGTCATTGTTTTTTACCGCTGAGTAGTATTCTAATGTGTATATATTTCATACTTTCTTCATCCATTCTTCCATTGAAGGGCATCTAGGTTGTTTCCAGGTTCCATAGCCAGCCTTTTGAATGAAGTATTTTTCGGCAAAATAAACTTCAATCTTAGTTTTATTTGGTGTAACAATATTTTGCTAAAAAAATTTTCATACATAAAAGTGTGCTTGATCTAACACTGTACATTTGGTATACTATACTTGATGGGTCAAATATTTTGAGCATGTATCATATTTGATAATCATGATAAAAAGACCAAGAATTTGTAAGTTCATTGTCAAGTATTAGGACACACACATGGTATCTGTTCACTACCATTATGTTTACATGCGAGTCCTTTTGACTTTAAGAGAAAAAGTAACTTATCAACTAGAGAAACATTTTGGTGTACCTTGTAATTATATGCTAAATCTAAATAGTTCTAAATTGTAAGGCTATGGAGTTTTTAAAGGGTAATTCACAAAGATTCAGCACACGTGCTGATGGACACACCCTGACCTTCCTGGTTAAATTGGCGATAAGGCTATCTCTCACCTGTTCACAGGATACACCCAGACAAATGTGGGCGAAGCTCTGGCCGCTGTGCACGGCTCAGAATTCAGCCAAACAACCATCTGCCGATTTGAAAACTTGCAGCTCAGTTTCAAAAATGCATGCAAACTGAAAGCAATATTATCCAAGTGGCTGGAGGAAGCTGAGCAAGTCGGAGGTACTTGGGCCAATCTGTGCAGCCTGGGCTGTGGTGGAGTTGCTAAGGACTGCTAGGGGCGGCCGGGTCTGTGCTGAGGCAGGAGGGTGGAGGGCTTTTTAGTCTCTTTGAAATGAAAAATAAGTATCTCAGTGAACAGGTGGGGGAGAAGAGACCAGTATGATGCAAGTGTAGAAACAAATTTACCTAGGAAAGGACACACTGTGTGGTGAAACTTTCTAAAAATCAAACTATCGGCATAAATTTAGTACTGGATATTCCTGAACATCTACATTTCCTGGACTTTGTGTTATCCAGGGGTAACTTATAAGAGCTACTTTTACAGTCTGATCTTAGTGTTCACAACAGTATGTTAAGTAAATACCATCGTAAAAATAAAAGCTTGATATTCTAACACACACAGAGAGAATATAATTTATGTGTAATAGTGGCAAGACTTGAGAAAGAACCAGGTACGTCGGCATGAGGAGATGAGGTATCCGGAGCACACTGCTCTGGCAGAGGATTGGAGTCACGTTCCCAGCACCCCCATCCTGCAGCTCATACCACCTGCAATTCTGGCCCCCAGGGATCTGATGTCCTCTGCTGGACTCCACAGGCACCTGTACTCATATACCCATACCTACATACAAACACACTCGTATACATGTAATTAAAATAAAAAAGGAGTAAGACCCAAAGTATTTACAATGAATGTTTTAATTGAAAATGAACATGGGTGGTGGCGCACGCCTTTAATCCCAGCACTCGGGAGGCAGAGGTAGGTGGATCTCTGTGAGTTCGAGACCAACCTGGTCTACAAAGCTAGTTCCAGGACAGGCTCCAAAGCCACAGAGAAACCCTGTCTCGAAAAACCCAAAAAAAAAAAAAAAAAAAAAAAAAAGAAAATGAACATGGGGTTTGTAAACAATCATATTTACAAGATTTATATTTACTTTGCATTAATAATTTTTCTATAGAATGCTATATACAATGGCCTAGCTTACAAACATTTAAGACAGAAATGCACGGCAATCGTAGTTTGCATTATTTTATATAGAAAATTGAAACCCCAAATGCTAGTTCAAACTTACTTTCTTTTTTTGTTATCTTTTTCCTACATTCCAGCGTTGTACAATGAAAAAGTGGGAGCGAACGAGAGGAAACGGAAACGAAGAACAACTATCAGGTAGGTATTCCTTTGAGATAGTAAATTTGCTAGAGGAAAAAAAAAGTGTTCACATGGAATCAGCATCAAAGTGTAGTGTAAGAGCAACAACATGGGAGGAACAGAAATAATAGGAGAAACAGAAAATGTTTCAAAACCCACTCATGAGAAACAAAGGTAGTATCTATTTTACATTTCACGAACAAATGTGTGTTGCTTGATTCACTGGCTTGACACAGACATTTGACTAAAAATGGAAACCAGACAATTCACTGATGGCCTTGAAGATACAAGCTCTTCCTCTGCTCGTGTAGTACCTTAACTAAAAGTAACAATAGGGATCTACCAGTGTGTCAGCCCAAGGTTTATCAGGACCGCTCTCCTGACAACCGTGAAGTATAATTTAGTGATGCTGTTGTTTCTGCGAGGCACTAATGGGAAATCGCAGAAGGTTTTATCTCGGCTGCTTGTCAATTGAACATTTCCTGTGTTATAAACACCGGGGATGGCTGGGGCAGGTGATGAGTGGGCAGGGAGCAGTTGTGCTTCCAAAGACCCACACTTCTTTGCTTTTGTCAAGAACTTGGTGCCCTCTTGTGGCATAAAGTGAGAGAACCTGAGTTTCTTTGTTTTTGCCTATCTGGAATAAGACATGCCTCTGTGTAAAAAAAGTCAGATTTGTCTTTCACGAGTGTTTCCAGAATTTATAAGTTACTTCTTCAGGGTAATATTTAGAAAGGTAAGCCTCATTTTATTTTTCCAAAAACTTCATTGAAAGAGACATAATTTCCTCCCAAACTCTATCTTCCCCCGACTCCAATCAACGCCCCCTCCTCACCCCAGTATTGCAGCTAAGGATGCTCTGGAGAGGCACTTTGGACAGCAGAGCAAGCCTTCCTCTCAGGAGATCATGCGGATGGCTGAAGAACTAAACCTCGAGAAAGAAGTAGTAAGAGTTTGGTTTTGCAACCGAAGGCAACGAGAAAAACGGGTGAAAACCAGTCTGAACCAAAGTCTATTCTCTATTTCGAAGGAGCATCTGGACTGCCGATAAGACTCGGGCGTGGTAGCCATTTGGGTAGCAGTTTTTCACTCCTTTCAGTTTTTGAGCAAAATCAGGAGTTACTCACTTGATTAGTTTCAACTAGATTAAATCAACAATTGCAGTTTTTTAAGGACCCAGTGATGTAAATTGAGATATTTAATTGTTCTTAGAATTCAGTGTTCATTTTAATTCTAAGACACTAACAGCTAGGAAACCCTCCCCCAATACTTCATCCATTCTGCCTCTGGCTCACAACTATTTGTAACATTTCCAGGTGGGCTCATGACTCTTTTAGTTTCTGTGGGCACCAGGCATGCATATGGTGCACAAATATACATGTAGGCAAAAAGCTCATATATGAGCTTATATATGATAAAAATAAATCTAAAAATCAAAAAGTATATTGGTTTATACTAGGCATGCCACTAGCCCTAAAGATTTTTTGAGTAAAGTTTGAAGGACCAAAGGTGACCAAGAATTTTACCTTTACCATCAGAAATAATTTTCAGGCAGAGTATCTTTAAAGTTAACATTGAGGACTGGCTCCTAAAGAAATGTTTTTTTGAAAGATTTGTGGAAACATTTAGGCATGATGTCTATATTCTTTAAGAAACATTAGCTTTCTGACGTTCTGTTGCAGAAAACAAAAGCTGCAAACTTAAGCTCAATGTAAAGTATCCCTCAGATGTTTCAGATGCTGGGCTCAATCTTGAGCACAACTGAAACTCAGAAACAAAAATATACTTTAGGGATTCCAGACCCCCGCCATCAATCTCTCTGTCTGTAAGCTGTAACAGGGCAAGACTACCAGTCTTATTTGCTGTTTTTTTTTTTTTCTGGTGACTAGAAAAGCACTTGCTTATTGTAAAAATCTATGAACAGGGCTAAAGAATGGGTCATAGAGTGCACAACTGGTACAAATGTGAAGGGTGCCAGCCAACTTGAAAAATCTAAGCTATTTTTGATATCTCAGTGTAGAAATTCACTTGAGGTCCCTTAACAATGTGTCAATTTTGCTATGATTGGTTACAGCATGATTTATTATTAATAAAAGTTGGAAATATTGACTTTTCAATCCTGAGAATTACAACAAGGAAGGTATTTATTGAATCTAAAAGTGAACTCCTTTAAAACGTGTAACCTATAATGTGATGCAAATCTAGAATAGCAACTTTGGCGTTTTCAATGTCAGTCTCTGGGCAATGTTCATCTAACCTATTCTGTTGAAATTAGATGAGGCTTTAACAGCTAAGCATACTAACTAAATAAATTATACCATCCAGTGTCTTTTAATATATATTTTTTATTTTTATTAAGTTTATTCATTTATCAGTTTTTCCTCCCTCCTTTTCTTCCATTTCCCTCCCTAACACACACACACTATTAAAACTGGACCGGGTGGCAGCAAGCCTGTAATCCCAGCCACTATCATAACCATCATGGATCACAAATTCAAAGGATGCCTGGCTACGGAGTGAATTCAACACTGTAAGACTGTACCTAAAAAGAAAAAGGAAAGGGGGCTAGGGACATACCTCAGTACACACAGATGTCTCCAAACAAATTAGCTGCATTGAGGCACAGGTGCACCACCTAATCTGTGTTGGCTGCATCTCCAGAATTCCAAGTGACTGTCTTTCAGATATAAGTTTCTCTGGATAATTACTATTTTCTTAAACTACTTAAAACATACATTAGTTTGCAAGTGGCAGTCTCATTGCATACACATGTGCACACATACGCATACAAAATCTCACACTGTACTTTGAAACCTTAAAAAGAAGCAAAATTCAATGCAATATAAACCCAGACCAGTTGCTTTTTTGTATTTTAAACATATACAAAATGGTCATGTTTAATATAATCTATATGACAAATATATTTGATTAGATCATAACTATGTGTCTATAATGTTATCTTTTCAAGCTTGGACACCATCAGTAGACTCATTTGCATCAATGCATTTTGAGGCTATTTTCTAGTCATATTTAATATTCAATTAGATTTTAACCTGTAAAGCAGAGAAGCCTAATATATAGAGAGTCCTCAACTGTAATTAAAGAATGACAACTGCAATTGACTGTTCAGATTCTGGGGAAGAAAGACCAAAGGCCGACTTAAGCCAGAGACTTTTATGTCCTTGTGGGCCAAACAGTGTATGCCTCCAGGAATCCAGCAGGGAAATCATTAAAATGGAAAGAGCGCTCATCTCTCATACAATATTAAACATTACCTAACAGAAATGGCTGAAAAACACACTCATACAACAAGATGAACACACCTTCTATCTCTAGTGGTGGAAAAGATTCTTTTTTTTCTTTTTGAAGCATTTCAAAAGTTTGGGAAGGGAAAGTGGGTTTTAAAGGTCTGAAGGCTATTAGAGGAAATGTGTTGGTTTCTCATAATCTTTAGGCTTCATAATCCAGGATTCTTTTACTTCTTTTAAAGAAATTAAGGTTAAAGGAGTCATTTTACTAGCTTCTGGAAAGACAAAATTGGAAAATGCAGCTTTTTCTGCTGCCGAGAAATCTTTTTGTAATAAGGAGAAAATTAAAGGTCTCTTTTCAACCTTGACAAACCTTGTGAAACTTAAGTGGGTGCAGTTTTAAATTAGGTACACAGAAAACAGGCCAGAAATGTGAAAATTAGGCTCGTGGGGAACATGCATTTGACCAGAGGAAGGCTGTTTCTTTGGACATTCAAAGGGGAATAAAATATAAATGAAAGTCAAATAACAACGGCACAGCCTGCTAGGCTCCCCCCTTCCTACTCATTTCATTCAGTTTTGAGCTACTTTAACCCAGCCCTGTCTACCACGCATTCCCATCTAGCATCCACTGCAGTCTGTGTAACACAACATGGTCATTTGAGGCTTCCCAACACCAAACGTCTTCATTTGTAGAGGCACGTTGTTGGGAGGCACTGTTGCTTTCAGGCTGCAGTCTATCCTGGCTTGGCAGTTTTTTCCAAGCTCTGAAACATGAAGGACCTCCTCCCCAGAAAGGCTTCCTCCTCTCTACCTACCCTTATTTGGATGTTTCTAGGCCCCTTGCCTGACTCACCTTTAGTGTAGCCCTTGGCATAGTTCCCTGCTACCCATATATTCTACATACTCTGGAATAGAGTTGAGTTGTCTCGCTGAAGTCTCCTGGGGGCTGTCTTCATTGTTTCCACAGCCATATGAACCCTGTTCCTCACTTCTGCTTCCCTCCACTTTCAAACACTGGGGGCTGAGGATCCCTGAGGAAGGAGACCCACAGTACACCCATACTACATGACATGCCAGGACTCTGAAGTCTCACCATCCATGACCAGATGGACCTCTTTTAGCCACAGAGACACTAATATATTACTCCGTTCCCTCTCCACTGGCGAGCCCATGCTAAACAAATACTAGTACTAAGGAAAAATTTTACAAATGACTTCTTTTGCACTCAGCTAACTAAAATCACTATTTCTAAAGTGAATTCTTTTTTTTTTTTGTTTTTTTTTTAAAACATTTTATTTATTTATTATATATACAATATTCTGTCTGTGTGTATGTCTGCAGGCCAGAAGAGGGCACCAGACCTCATTACGGATGGTTGTGAGCCACCATGTGGTTGCTGGGAATTGAACTCAGGACCTTTGGAAGAGCAGGCAATGCTCTTAACCGCTGAGCCATCTCTCCAGCCCCCTAAAGTGAATTCTTAATTTTAGTAAAAGAAAATAGTTACCGATAGGTTTACTATGATTGTATTGTGTCCCCCAAAAAATCTATTAATACAGTCAAGTCAGAATAATTTCACCTTCAATTTTGGGTCCAAAGATCTGAGTATCCATATTTGACTCAAATAGAAGCAAGTATTTGATACTTGTACATTTGAAAATATAACTCTGAATGTTTCGTTCTTGGAGACTGCAGGAAAGGGATGATCAAGACCGTTTCATTGAAATCTACTAATTGTTGGGCTTGCCCCACTGGCAAACACTAATCCTGTAACCATTTTCAGATCTTAAAAAAGACATTTTCTCTTGTTTTATAAAATTGAAGCAGCACAGCAGTCTAAAATTCCTTACAGAAAAATAGCAAAAATTATTCTGTTAAAACTATTAAATACATACAGTTTCTAGTCTTAACAGCAGTCAAAAACAAAGTAAACGAGTTAAAAAAAATGGGTAAGAGCAATAAATCTTTATTGAGTTTGTTTTTTAAGACAAAATAATCTTAAAACACAAAGCTCCCACATGTAAACAAGAAGGTAAATCAGGTTAGACAGCATTACTATGTACATCCAAAACAGGTATGGGTGCAATACCCGATGATACAGTACGATGTGTGGACCCATTCCAGTCCAGGGATACTGCAAACTGTGCACTTAGGACCAGCAGTCCTGAGGCCTACTCTCTGAACACAAGATGCTTGCGGATTCTGAAGTAGGTGGCAGAGGGAGCTGCTGTTCCTTGCATGTATGTGTGCCATGTCTGAAGTAGCAGTATGTGTCTGCCTTTGTTATCCGACATCCAGAGGGAGCTGCTGCTCCTTGCGTGTATGTGTGCCGTGTCTGAAGCAGCAGTATGTGTCTGCCTTTGTTATCCGACATCCAGAGGGAGCTGCTGTTCCTTGCGTGTATGTGTGCCATGTCTGAAGCAGCAGTATGTGTCTGCCTTTGCTATCCGACATCCAGAGGGAGCTGCTGCTCCTTGCGTGTATGTGTGCCATGTCTGAAGCAGCAGTATGTGTCTGCCTTTGCTATCCGACATCCAAAAGTCCATCCCTCGGGATCAGCCAGGTCAAACTGATTGGAGTTCCTACACTTTCTGTGTTGGGATGTGTCAGAATCTATATATTACAACATCATTCTTCAAAACTAAGCTAATTCTAACTCTTCTACTTCTAACTGTGTGGCAGCCTCTCCTTTCTCTTGGCCTCTATATAACATAGCTAACTTACTTTTAAATTACTGCTAACACAATGATGCATTTTAGGCAGTAACTTCTGACAAAGTTGCAATTTATTTACCAAAAACAAAACAAAACAAAAACCCCTTTACTTTAGAAATCTAGGCCAAGTATTGTCATAGTAGTAGTACTTCATTTGGAAGAATGGCTTCAATTTAGACGGTTTAATGTGTATATTAATACAACCAAAATTCAACACAGACTAAGTCATAATTTATATGGAGAAAGTCTCAGTTCTTGGAAGAAAGAACAAGTGTGGTTTCATTGCTATAAAATGTTATTAATTCAGCATCTTCTTCCTTCATTTTGTTAATTATATCCACTTTGCTTTTGTAAGCTTTAAAAGACAGCTTGGGTAACTGTTCTAAGACTTAATTTATTTTAAAGTGAAATTCTTTTTTGCCAGTTAAAATAATTTAAAGATGTGCACAATATGTTTGTGCTATTTAAGGCAGGTGCCAAGCACATTTTGAAAGGTAATAAACTTACCAACTAGAAAGTTCTCCCAAAGGGGGAAAAATGGAAGAAAAGTAAAAAAGCTCATGACAGTTTTAAAGACAGATGTTTAAATAGCACTCTTCTTTAGATGGTTTAAAAATAATTTGGCAGCTGCACTGCCTGTGGTTCTAACTGAACTGTCTACAAAGGACAAGCAACAGATAAAGAATTAACGATACACCTTTAATATTTTACAAGGCTCTTTACATTGGTGCCTAACGGCATTTAACAAGAACTCTGATTTCGGTGTAAAAAGATTTAGAACACGCCCGGCACTAAGTACTGACACTGTTTCTCTATGTGATGCAGAAAGAACTCATTTTGCACACATCATCAGACCTTTGTGGTTCTATTCAAAACCCAACTGTTCCCATTTTTGCATCACTGTTATTCTTTGGCAAAGATTCAAAATAGCCATGGGTCAGGAAACAACTGTTCACTCATGGTCCTCATTTTTGCAAAATGAATATGTTTTGTAAAAGGAATCTACAACGGACCCACTTTAGATCAAATAACTGTAGAAAGTGAAAAATAGTATGGCTTTTAATTTAATCTACCCCTAAAGCTTTGAGTTGTCGTTCAATCTCTTCATCGGAGATGGTAGCCTTAGAGGTGGAGGCAGAAGGTAAGCTTCTGGCAGCTGATGGAGCTTTGGCCATCTATATCAGACAGAAACGAGAGAACAAAAAGGTTAGCAAGCATTTGAATGAGGACAGAGAGCGCACTTCTTCTGACACGCATTGAAAGCATGCAGGTAGTATTAATGGACAAAAAAAAAAAAAAAAAAAAAACCACTGACAAAAGTGGCAAAAACTATTCTCAGTATGAAATAAGCTGTTCTCACCTTTCCAGAGATTTCAATTCCGATTTCGTCAAGAACTTGATTCACGATGTCCTGGCTTTCTTCTTCGTCATCAGAGCCATCAAAGATGTCATCAAGGGTGTCATTGACTTGGAGGGAAAGGAAAGGGGAACACAGCAATTATTTTCAAATGTATTACAAGTTAAGTTTATATTTTCAACCTATAACCAAACTATATATACATATTTTAATGATTAAAAAGCAAATTTAGAAGAACCAACAAATGACAAAACTCAAGTTTTAGCTTTCAATCACTTATACTGACAAATACTTTTGAGCTAAGTCATGTGAAACAATGCTATTTTTAACATGCCATCCTGTAGTAAAACAAACCTCAGCAATACTGTGATCACTATGCACAAGGCTCTGGGTTCAAGCTCAGCACCAGAAAAAAAGGATAAAGTGATTTATAAAACTAGATCTTGAATAAACAAAATTCAGTGACAGTTAGAGCTCTAGGTTCATAAGTTTTAAATATGATTCCACATGGGATCCACTGAGCTGTTAAACCTAACCAAGAAAAAATTTGCAAGAATCAAACTGTCTGTTAATGTCTAGGAGAAAATCACCTGTCTTATACCCACTTACACTATCTACATTATTTCTTATGCTAACATTCAAGGCATCAGTAGAATATTTTAATAAAACATATGGCCAAATGTTCTATGAAATTTGTTCTAAGAATAATATTCACTTTAGCCCTGAAAGTTTATTATTGATATCATAATCTTTCTTTCCTTTCCTACACAAATTATGTATTGAAAAGAATCTGAGCAAAGGCATCATGTTAATGAAATAGTAGCTACAGGGTTCTTAGCATATCCTGGCTTACTATTGCAATAGCTCACAGCCTATGCTTCATGGCTTATGAGCTACATCTCCCTGAGGGATATTACATGAAGCAGTAGACCATCTGGGTCAGGACCACAATACAAATATTTTCAGCCTTAATGTTCCTTTCAACATAAGATGGCAAGCAATGTCATGAGATATCTTATCTAATATGTAATCATAGATCTTATGCTCAACACAGAAAGAAAGTTAGACTCAACCGTTTTCTCAGCACCATCCCTGGTTTGCTTCTGCACATTAGCTTTTGATAGCCCTGACATTAATAACAATGGGAATTGGTTCTGAGATTAAAAATTTGGCTTGTTAAACAGTAAAAAGTAAACTTAGAAAGGTCTCAAAACCTTATGATAAACACGGAATATCATAGAATACTATCTCTAAGGAATAAAAACCTATATTAGGACATTAGATTCAAATTAGAATCTCAGTCCTGTATTCTGTACTGATCAGCTTTAGAGCAAGCCACTTTGCCTTTCTGAGGCTCAGACTTCATACTGGCCTATCACATCTTTATAAAACACTGCTTTACTTTTCGTATGTACTGTTCTTTCTTTCTCTCTCCCTCTCTTTCTTTCTTTCTTTCTTTCTTTCTTTCTTTCTTTCTTTCTTTCTTTCTCTCTCTCTTTCTTTCTTTTTCTCTTTTTGTTTTGTTTTTGTTACTCTGTGGTCAGCAAGAACCCACTTCAAACACCTGGTCAGGCAGCCCCAGAAGAAAGCTTCAGGAGTATTAATTCAGCAGCGTGTAACCTGAACGGTAACAGAGGGAGACAGGCGAGAAGCCAGGCCAGGTCTGTGAAGGTCTAAATTAGCAGATCTCAAACTGTGGGTCATGATCCCTTTTGAGGTCAAAGACCACTTTCAAGGGGTCAAAAGACTCTTTTGCAGTATTCACATATTACATATTTACATTATAATTCACAACAGCAGCACAATTACAATTATGAAGTAGAGAGGAACATAATTTATGGTTGGGGTCACCACGACATGAGCATCTGTATTAAAGGGTTCCAGCATTAGCAAGGTTGAGAAGCACTGGCATAAATGGAGAAGTTCTACAGAAGGGGTGAGAGAGGGAAGGAGTATGAGCACTGCTGTCTGCTGTGATAAAAACGTAAACACTTCCCACAGGCCTTGTTCCAAAGTTTGAATATGGACAAGTCTGAGCAACACAGCATACAAAGCTTGTGGTAGTAACCCACCTATATGATTTGACTTACAGCCCACTTCACAAGAGGGGACCATGCCTCACACTGCTTGGGTGACCAAGGACCTGAATCCTGAGACAAGATAGTCCAAGGAATTAGGATAAAACCAAAACCAAATACTAGTGTTATACAAAAAAAAAAAAAAAATAGTTTCAATAAAATGACTCCTATTGACATTCTGCTATATCCTTGCTCAGCTATCATCAGAGAAACTCCCTCCTTCAGCAGATGCAAACAAATACAGAGACCCACAGCAAGACAGTATGTGGAGTAGGAGAACTTGGAGCACTCAGCCATAAATGGGATGTCTGCATCAAATCCCTTTGCTGTGGGATAATACTCTTGTACACCGTAAAGATATGTCACTCATATTGGTTTAATAAACACTGATTGGCCAGTAGCCAGGCAGGAAGTATAGGTGGGCCAATCAGACTCGAAGAATTCTGGGAAGAGGAAAGGCAGAAACGATATTGCTAGCCAGATGCAGAGGAAGAAAGATGAGAATGCCTTACTGAGAAAAATTACGAAGCCATGTGGCTAAACATAGATAAGAGTTATGGGTTAATTTAATTTGTAAGATCTAGTTAGAAATAAGCCTGAGCAATAGGCCAAAAAGTTTATAATTAGTAAAAGCCCCTGTGTGTTCATTTGGAACTGAACAGCTTCAGGACCAGGCAGGACAGAAACTTCCATGAATATCACTTTCCTTAGGGCTCAGGGAACCCTGCAGAAAAGGAGGTGGAATGTTTCAAAGAGCCTTCCTGTGTTTTTCTAAGGCATGAAATAGAAAGTAAACAAGTCTTTGAACTATCAGTGAAGAAACTCACAGTATAGTCAGCATCAGCATGATACTCTAATGAGCAGGAGACTATTAGCTCGGGAGGTAATCTAGCAAGTTGAAAGGTGCTGTTTGCTACACTAGATGATTACACTAAAACGCTAGAAAGTGAGTGGAGCCAAACTGGCAGAGCTCCACACAGTTGGCAAGTAGCCAGAAAACGACAGCATGGTGCAAAATTTTGACATACAAACATTTCAATACTGACCAGCATGGGCTGAAGGGTCATTCGGTCATTATTAGTAAAATTAACACTGGGGTCATTTTGTTGGGAAGAAGTTTGGGGTCTCACAAATAAATCTCAGTTTATAATCTCAGGTTATTTAACAAGCCAACACAGTAAAACAAACTCAGTTTCAAAGAAAGATTATCAAATAAATTGCAAATTTGAAACTAACCCTATTGATGAAAATGAAGGGCTTAGTAAAGACATATTGAGAATAGTTGATATACTAAAACTATTTTGTAGTAAGAGGAAGCGGCACGGCTGTGTCCCTGTACCCAGCCGCCTGCATGGCCTAGCTCATGCCCCGAAACAATCACACGGAAACTGCATTCCTTTAAACACCGCCTGGCCCACTAGCTCCAACCTCTTATTGGCTAGCTCTTACACCTGGACTAGCCCATTTTTGACAATCTGTGCAACACCCCATGGTGTGCTTACCGGGGAGATTCTAGCCTGCGTCTCTCTGGAGTGTGGGCATCATAGCGACTCACTGACTCAGCTTCTCTTTCCCAGAATCCTGTTCTGTTTACTCCGCCTACCTAATTTTCTGTCCTATCAGGGCCCAGGAAGTTTCTTTATTGAACCAATGAAATCAACAGATTGATATATGACACTCCCACATCACTATTTTTATTTAGTAAAGACATATTGAGAATAGGTGATATACTAAAACTATTTTTATTTTTTTTATGCTGAGAAGCAAACCAGGGCCCTAGACATGTTAGGCAACCATGACTCAGCAACTGCAGCACATTCTCAGCCGAATATTTATGTTAGACTGTGGTGGCTGTCTCACTTCTCCAGGAAAGCACAGGGGGAAATGCGCTGCAGCATCAGTAACCATGGCTGGGGAGTCCACTCCTTTACCCACCACCCTTCTTTCACGGTATGTTTGGAATATAAATTTAGGATGGTCTGTGACATAAAAGCACAAGCAGGTGCTCCACCGTCTCTCTTCTCACAGGACAGGTCTCCAGTGTGACAAGCATGTGGAGACTTTATAAACTACTATTTATACTATCCAGTAAAATTACAAACGGTTAAGACCATTCTCTGATGGAATTATGGCACAGTATTATCTTTAACTGAAAATAGACTTTTTCATATAATACAGTTTAATCATGATTTTGTCTCCCTTATACCTCGCAGACCTATCTAACTCTGTTGTTGGTGACCACTTGTTCATTTCCCAGCCACCTAGACCTAAAATAACCACTCAGAAACTATATTAATTATAACACTTCTTGACCCATTAGCTCATACTTCTTATTGGATAGCTCTTATATCTTAAATTAACCCATTTCTATTATTTTATATTTCACCAAAAGGCACATAGCCTACTGGCAAGGTTCCAACTGGTGGCTTGTGTCTTTCTCCTCTAGTGGCTACACGGTTTCTCACTGACTCTGCCTACTCTCTCTTTATATATATAGCTTCTAGCCTGGCTATAGTCTGCCCTGCCATTGGCTGAAGGCAGCTTCTTTATTAACCAATAAAAGTAACACGTATGCAGGACTTCCCATACCATAACTCCACTGTCTTTCTCTTTAGAAAACACACAATCCAATCAAAAGAAAACAAGCAAAAAACAAGTTAGAATAGAACACAACAAAATAATAAACAGTGGGGAAAAGAAACAAAGAAAAAACATATGAGAATCACACACAGACATACACGTACAAACACAAAACTCATAAAAATACAAACGAGAAACTATTACATATAATCAAGAGATTAGGAAGGTAAAACAATGCCTAGACAAAGCAGTACAAGACAAGACCCCTCCAAAATTAGCACTGAGTTCATTTCGAGTTGGCCTTTCCCTGCTGGGCCTAGGGCCTGCCTTTTTATAGCAGTGACTCCACTGGAGAAAATTAATTTTTCCTTTGCAGGTGGTTGTCAACTGGAGATAGCTTCTTGGTTGGGCAGTGGAACACATGTCCACTTTCCCTTCTAGTACTTGGACGCCACACAATTTGGAGCCGTGTAAGCCGTGAGCATGTTGCCATTGTCTCTGTGTGTTCATAAGCAGAGGATATTTACATGGCCCCCCACCCACACTTTCAGTTAAAATTCCGAAAGAATTCTGAGTCACTACATGGATGTCTATTATGCCGGCTTCACTGCTGACTTCATCATCTGTGAACACGGGCTGCTGGGACATGAACTTGGATAAACAGAAGAGGAGAACACTATACTTTTTAAAAACTTACTCATTTCTTCAGTCATTTCCATTTTCATGTTTTCCTTCTGGAAATTCTGCATTGTTTGTAGTGTCTTCTGTGGATCCATTTTCTTGTTAACTGCTTGCATTGTCTTTAGGAAATAAAAAGAGTCATGTTAGCTACCTAGTTGTGAAAGTCATCTATGGAGTAGTCTATAAAGTCAGTCACAGCAAATACAGCCTTCTGACTGACCTAGTGTTAAGTCTGAGGAAGGTAACAATGACAATCCATTTAATAAGGTAGACTCACTCTCCACGACAGCTCTGTCAGCATACTGACCTGTTATCTCTTTAAAGGAGTACACACCCTGGCACAGGATGGTCACACACGCTAGTCCCTCACAAGTGCTCCTCTCTGCTCTAAGCAGTTTGCACATAGTAATCTTAAGGTGACATTAACAATACAAGACCTTCATGTGGTACTTCCTCTCCTTTCCCCTTATTACAAATGGAGAGCAAAGGCACAGATGGTTCAATAATTTGCATAAGGTCACACTATTCAGTGAAATGTCACCTGAGTGTGAGCAAAGTGTTAGAGTCCTACACACACTACATCTCCTGTATGCTGCCTACAAGAGACTACAAGATTCATGCAGGTTACGCCTTGGCTTAGCCATTTCATCTGAACTATTTGGGTACTTGAGCAAACACTTGCTGACCAAATGATATTTAAATAAGAATTCTAATTCAGATACCTATATGTGGCAAAAGCCCATTAGGTATCATTTCTGAGCATATCATTTACAGAACACTACAAGGTACTTTGTTCCCCTTAACACTGGTGCAAAGTTGCCAGTCTACCATGTGATCTTCAAATGACCTTGTGCCCAAATTAGTCAGACTTTTAGTTCTGTCCATCTGTAAGACTACAGAGGAGATCCAAACTACTTGCTCTTATATATTTTTCAGTGACTGAAATGATCAGAGTCCTTGAAACCAATAGTTAAAGTACTGATTACACTCACTCACACACACAGTGTGTGTATAATATACATAAAATTTTGCATTCCTGAAATGTAAAAGTTTCTATTTACAATATCCATATATGTGGTTCTGAACATTTACAAAAGTGAATTAAGAGGAAATAATTCCATAAAAGTAGTCAGAAATAATAATAATAATATTAATAGCGAAATTTTCTGACAATTTATTGGAAAAATACAAACCAACAACACTATGCTCAGTCAACTCCATATAAACTTCGAAGCTCCATGTGATCGTAGAAAAATGTAAATGTTCTTACTTTGTAACACACCAATAACTAAGCCAGAACCAATCACTTGGGTTACATAGTATTATAACTCATTTTATTAGTAACTAAGATTTTTGTACTACAGATGACCAGAAAGTGCTTTGAGATCTAATTTGAATATCAATATTTCTATATCCTTGATAAAAAGACACCAAAGCTTCACGTTACCTTTGCAGTGGTAGACATCGCACCAGCCATCTTCATCTGGGAATTCATCACTTTAGTTTGTGTGGACATTGACGTGACTTTTGAGCTGACTGCAAAAGTTCTTGTCTTCTGTTTCCGTAGATGGACAAGCTGCTTAGCTAGAACCCTGCAAGCTTCTTTATTACCAATCTTGGCCATCTTCTTAATTTCTAATTCCTAAGAAGACAAGAAAGCTAAGGGAATATATTTAAAGGGTAGTCTTCAGTGCTTATCTTGAAGAATGTAGTTAGTAGGCACAAAGTCATAGAGAGGAAGGATGTTTGACAGGCTATATCGTATGTTCACACAGAAAAAACTGTTACCCTCATTCATGAATATAAAGCAAGTTTATCAAACAGGAGTTTGCACCCCAGGAAAAAATATAAAATGGAAATCCAAATATAGTTTAAAAACAACATTAAGACAAAGAAAATAAAGATTGAGGTAGTAAATTAATAATACAGATAACAGCACTGAAACAAATGGTCTACCTTATATACCAACAAGAAAAGCAACTTCTGGAATATATAAGAGCAAATCTAAGTATATGCTATCTCATGAAGAAATCTTAAACATTAGAGCAAAGGTGTCTTAAAAAGTGGAAAACATATATTTACCAAAGTCTACAAATCTAGAATGGCTATACTAATATCAGATCAAGTAAAGTTTAGAACAAGATATATTGCCAGAAGTAAAAAAAATGATTTCATAATGATAAAGGGACTAAATCATGAAGCCATCTGGTCAATCCTAAGTGTGTACACATGTGTTAAGTGTGCTTCACAACATGGTGATCAGAACTGATGAGAGAAAGGAGAAAAAGTCAAGTACATAATGTGCCCAAGAGAGAGATATCAACCTTTCTCTTAAGCAGGCTGCCAGACTGCTTCAAATATAACTGTTTTCTCGTAAACAGCAATATGTCAAGATCCCAATGATGCCTGAAAGTACAGACAAAGCCAAACCATTACTGAACTATGATATATGTAGGGGTGTGTGTGTGTGTGTGTGTGTGTGTGTGTGTGTGTATAAATGTCTGCCTTCCCTTTAAGGAAAGGAATGATAGCTTTCCTCTGCCATGCCTGAACACTCATCGTCACTAACAGTGTGGGACTGTTTTAAAGTGAAGTACAGAATACTTGGCCACGAACACTGCAGCGACTCATCTGATAACCAGTGGCAGCAGGTGGGCAGTGTACAGTGTGGATGCAGACAGAGCAGATTCAGCTCTTGAGGGGATGGAGGTGGGTGGTATGCGATATCACCAAACACCTCAACAGTGTGCAACAAGTAGGTTACTAGGGGACATGAGGTTGAAGCAGGGGCAATCTGGGAGTTGGGAGACTAATGTGCGAAGAAGACAATCAAACCACATTGTAAGAAATCGTCAGAGAATTCATTAAAGTCTATTATAAAAAAGGTTCCAAGACAGGAAATGAAGACATAAAGCTTTCCTTCCTCATGATGCTATCATCCACTCACAGGAATCTCTTAACGTACAAAAGGCTACAAGAATAAATAAGCGGAGGAAGCTTGTAGGATTCAAGATACAAATAAAAAACTTGGCACATCTCTATGCTTTCCAGTAGAGAGAAATATATAAAAAACACTCGTGGACAGTAAAACTTATTGCTAAATGTTAATATTTTCCAATAATTTACACATTTAATGTAACTCCAATCAATCTAGTCATCTCTGTACAAGTGACAGGTTTGTTTTAAAGTTCCCATCTAAATATGAAACATGTCAAATACCCTAAAGGATTCTGAGAAAAGGGGAGCATCCAGGAGAATGGTGAGGCTTTTTCTAACTGTAAGTGTTCTATGAAATAGGAGTACAAACAGTAACAACAGCAGCACAGCCCTGGGCTTGAGCGCAGTCCTATCAGCACAGCACAGTGCAGGAAGCGCTCACACTTGAAATCTGTCTCACCACAGATAAGGCAAGGCAAGGTGATGTGTGGGCTACAGATCTCCAAGTACACAAAGTACCCCTCTATCTAGCACAACAAAGAAACCAGGCTCTCATGGAAAAGAAAAGAAGAAAAAAGAAAAGAAAAAAAATGCAATGGTTATTTTTTAAGTGATCTAGAAGAAAACATAAGAGAAATTACTATTGAAATTTATTAGGCAAAAATTTAATACATTATAAGTATTAGCCACAGGAGAAAATTGTAATTGTCTTCATCATAATAAATAACTTTTGTTTATCAAAAGCCATTTAGGAAAATGAAAGAAAAGGTCGAGAACCATGTGGAGCACATCTTCAGAGCATGTTTCTAATGAGGCCCTTGTACCCAAGCACAACAGCTATTATGATAAAATAATCAAGAGAGGCGGCAAGGGCAAGAGAGATGGCTCAGAAGCTACGAGCACTTGCTGGCACTTGGTTCCCACTACATGATCGGTTGGTTCCCAGCATCTGTGTGTGTGTGTGTGTGTGTGTGTGTGTGTGTGTGTGTGTGTGTGTAGAATCACAACTGTTGTAGCTCTACCTACAAAATAATCCCTCCCTCTTCTGACCTCACAGTAGATGGTGGGCTGTACCTGCACACACACACACACACACACACACACAAAATTTAAAAAATAAAACTTTAAAAACTAATTGATGATGGGACATGAGTAAAATCAGGCATTCTGGCAAAGAATATCTGTAAATGGGAATTACACTCATTAAAATAGAAGCCCCGCACCACTAATGACTAGGGAGATTCAATTTAGGGTCACCATCTACTACCTCCACAGAATGGTTCAAACTGACTGCACTCTAGCTGTGGAAGAGCTGCAATGCATCCACTGCCAACGCAGAGAGAAAATATTACAGACGCTTTGCAAACTGTTTAGCACTTTCTAATATAAGGTTAAATATGCAACCCACTTTCAGTAGTTAACTAGAAGAAATAAAAACATACAAAAATTCATTTGTATACATACAGAAACTTCACTTATTGAAAAATCTGAAAACCTTATTTGTCCTCTTGAGTAACAAACAGAAAAATTAGAAAACATGCATACAACAGAATAATATCTATCATATATGTGGACACAATAATTAACCTCAAAATTAATTGTACTTAAAGAAACAAAAATATGTTTGTTGTGATTTCACCTTTATACAATTTAGAAAGACAAACAAATTGAGGGACGCCTATACTATTCTCACTGAATGGTGGAGACAGTGAGAATGGATAGGAGGAATTTCATAAGGCATCAGGAGTTTGCGGGAACAATGCCTGTGGTTATGGTTTTCTCTAGAGTAATATATACTTATATAATATACTTAAAGTACAATGGTATACTTAAACATGTACAATTTATTGAATGTCTCATATCTCAGTAAAACTTTAAGATCGGGGCAACATGCATTTAAAAAGATAGCATAAAGAAAATTTTAAGATGAGCCATATCCATCTAATTAAAAATAAACTGCCATGGAAGAATCATCCCTAAAAGACCATGAAGACAACTATGTGTTATGATATCATTTAAGACCATGTGAGACAACTATGTGTTATGATATCATTTATTACCCTTTTCTTTTCCATGACTACTTTTATTTTTAATGTTAATCAAGAAGGTAGACATGTTTTAAAAAATATTTATTTTAGACATTCATAATTTTTACAAAATGACATAATTTGATTCTTTATCAACAGAAAACAGAATTTTGATAAAAAACAACAAATGAACAAAAGCAGAAAATTCAGCAAAGGATGAAACACTTTCTTACAAGTAAATCACTCACCTCTTGTTTATAGCCTTTTCTAAGTTAAATTATTCAGCACTACTTTTTAAATTTATTTTAGAATTTTCCTGAAATTCAATGTTCTACTCACCAGCTGTTTCTCTTGTTTCTCAAGGGCTGCTCGATCTCTGATTATAGCCCTCTGTGTGCCTCGCAGCTCTCGATTCTGTTCCTTTATTACGTCTAGGAGAACCACAAAAGAAACTTGAATTGATGACTGTAAGAATTTTCGCAATACTGCTTAAAATACTGGACTAAGAGAATGTAACAAATGGGAAACTTTTAATAATGTTAATTTTTTTCTTTCAATTTAATATACTACAAACTAATCAAATATTAAAATATCTATTATAATCATAGATTATATGAAGAATAGAAAGATTTTTCAAATACATGGTGCTTAAAAATCTATCTTAGAGAATTATTATACAATTGCATATGGCACATGTAACAACCTCCCCCGGCCCCAACACACACACATGTGCCCTTTTCCCCTCTCTACTGCAGCACTATGTGGATTTCAGAAAGAAACACATTATATATTTAACTGGATCTTTTTAATTGTATAGTTAATCTTATCAGTATGAAACAAAAAATTTTCTAGTGAAGCAAATACAGATTTTAACTACAACTTACAGAGTGGGAAACTCACAAAGACTCAGAATATTCTCAATCTATATATATGACAGAGGATTGATATCCGCAACACATATGGAACTCGGAAGCAAATAAAAAAAAAGAACTAAATAGGTATTTCTTGACACAATATATACAAGTAAGCAATAAGTAAATGAAAAATTCTCAATACTAGTTATCATGGGGATACAAGTATTAAACAGAGTTGGCTGTGAATGGGGATGACTACTCAGGAGGTGAGGGGCCCGGGTGTGAAGGGTGTGGTGTAAAGAAAGGGAACCCTTACACACTGCTGGTAGAAATGTAAACCAGTACAGATATTATAAAACAGAGTTGAAATTCAAAAATATTAAAACTTTAGCTACCAAATGATTTAACAGTTTAGTTCTAGTTACATAGCCAAAGTAAACACAATCAGTATAAGAGAGACATCTACGCTCACAATGTTAATGCAACACTGCTTCACAATAGTCAAGAAATGGAAGCAACCTAAGTAACCATTACCTGATGATATAGAAAGAAAATATAGTATGCATTCCTAATGACATATTATTTCCATGAATAAATTCTGTCATTTGTGACAACCTGGATAGAGCTGGAGTCCTTTGGAACTAATGATCAATAAGTAAAGTAAGGTGGGTGCAGAAAGAAAAGTATAGCCTGACTGCGGTAGAATCTAAGAGATGTTTCTACACAGGCTGAGACTGTATGGTGGGTTCCAAGGCTGGGGATTGAAGGAAGGCTGACAGAGGTGGAGTTTGCATGAAAACGTCCCCCAAAGGTTCAGGTGTTTTAAGAGCTGTCTCCAGCTAGTGGCACTATTTTAGGAGCTTTGGAATCTTTAAGAGATGGGCCTGGCCAGGCAGCAGATCTCAACCTGTGGGTTGTAACCCTTTTGGGCACTACACAGATATCCTGCCTATCAGATATTTATATTACAATTCATAACAGTAGCAAATTACAGTTACAAAGTAGAAATGAAAAAATTGTATGGTAGGAGGTCACCACAGCACAAGGAACTGTATTAAAAGGTCGCAGCACTAGGAAGGTTGAGAAGCACTGGGCTAAAGGAAGAATGCTTAGGGGTCTTTATAGCTCAGTCTGGTTCTGGTGTGAGCTCAGTAATTCCTAACTACCAAAGGGATGTAACCAGGCACTGCACACCCTGCTATTCCAGTGCCAAGGCACTCCTTCTACATCCCTTTCCTGCCACACAAACAGTCAAAATAAATCCTTTCTAAACAGCTTCTTTCAGGCATCCGATGCTTTAATGACACAGTTCTAAGTTAAATTAGATGTGAACAGGAAGTTCCGGTGTGTAACTATAGTGCAGAGCAGTGATGAATTGCACGCTTCAAATCACTAAAAGTGTGCAGGGTTTTACCATCTGAGTAGACTGATTATTAACCAAACTTAAACATTGCCTAATATATGTATGTATTGAAATGATATCTCATTTACAATGTATGATTTTTGTTTTTATGTCAGTTAAGAATCAAAAAGAATTTTAACAGGAAATGAAGACGTTCATCTACTGACAGCTAAAGGGTAGGGGGTGGACACCAAACCCCTCCCCAAACCTTTGAGTTGACTCCTACCCCATCCCTAGAATTCAGGGGTGGAGGATTCTAGCAACTGGACCATCAAAGCTCATCAGGGAAGAAAACAAGCCAACACTTCCCAACTGGCAACCACACTGCTGTGCTCCTAGGATGGTAGAACAGCCAGAGCAGCCGCTGAAACTCTGTGCCCGTATTCTATCAAAGCGTCTCTTTATGCTGCTCTCCCCATGTGATATTCTTCATGCTAATTACAGGAAACCAGGAGACACTTTCCTGAGTTCTGAGAGCTGTCCCAGCAAACTATCAGCATTGAAAGGCAAGCAGTAGAAAAAGTGGTCAGAAAGAGGGAGGACCTGGGACACACGAATCCTTCTATAGTGGAGCAGTCTCTGGCCGAGTCCTTAGACCATGTGTGTGTATTCTAAGGCGGATGATTAGTGTCCACACTCAAATGTTGAGATAGATACCTAGTTGTTGTCTAAGAATTAGAGTCCAGGCTAGAAAAGGACATCTTAGATTAAAAAAAAAAACACACAAAATATTATAATGAAACCCAACAGTTTAATAAAAGATAATTCAATTTTCCTTTAATTTTATGGAACTGTGCATACATTAGTTGACACTGTATATCATAAAGGGGAAAATAAAGAAAATGAACTACTGCATATTCCACAGCCCCGCAGTTGTTAATAGACCTATTAATATTTAATCAGTGCTAAGCTATAAACTCAGAGCATCTAATGTTACATACTAAAACACAATCATAACACTTTAAAACATATTACGGTAAGTAGGAAAAGACACTAAAATGTCTTTTCATATGAGGCAACAGGAGCAGTCTATAAAACAAACAAATTACCCCACTATATTCCTTATGTACTCCATATGTGAAACCCACATTTAATGGTTGGGTCTTCTGGATAATTCAGAATGAGTGACATAAAAAGATTGAGGGTTTTCTTCCTTTTTTAATTAATTATTTTTTAAAAAGCAATTTTTTCTCATTTTACATATCAATCCTAGTTGCTACTCCCTTCCTCCCACTCCCTTCACCTCCCCCCCCCCCCATCTTCTATCCACTCCTCAAAGAGGGTAAAGCTTCCCAAGGGGGAGTCAACAAAATTTAGCACATCACTTTGAGGCAGGACTAAGGTCCTCCCCACTATATGTAGGCTGAGCAAGGTATCCCTCCAAAGAGAATGGGCTCCAAAAAGCCAGTTCAAGCAGTATGGATAAAACCTGGTCTCACTGCCAGTGGCCCCACAGACTGCCCCAGCCATACAACTGTCACCCACATTCAGAGAGACTAGTTTGGTCCTATGCTGGTTCCCCCACTGTCAGTCCAGAATCAATGAGCTTCCATTAGTTCAAGTAAGGTTTTTCTGTGGGTAACACCTTCATGGTCTTGACCCGTTTATTATATTATTTTTTGCTTATATTATTGCTCCTCACTCTCCTAGATTGGCCCCTGGGGAGCTCGGCCCAGGTCTTAGCTGTGAATCCCTGCATCTGCTTCCTTCAGTTGCTGGATGAAGGTTCTATGATGACAATTACGGTAGTCATCAATCTGATTATAGGAGATGTTTTTAATGTTTTTAAGGTCAATTTTATTTTTCACTTGATTTACCTCTTAGTAAACCTAATTTCAGCCTCAGATACAAGCTCTTTAAGAGTAGAGGAGACAGATAAAAAGAAAACAAATCCTGAGATGTCTAAGCTTAGAGATTAAGATAGGATAGTTTAGGCTTCAATGATAACGCAAACTGCTTCGTATTTGTGAATCTGTTAAAACTGTGTGTCTGTGTTGTACACATGCACACATGGAGCAAAGTCAGACTCGGTGGCTCTTTCTCGGGAGCCTTTTGAGCAGGGTTTCTCCCTGACCTACAGATCCCTGTGTAAACTACACAGCTAGGCAGTCTGGTTAGTGAGCTCCAAGAATCTATATGCCTGGCTTTCTCTTCTCCAACATGGTTATTACAAGCGCTGCCACATGTATGACTTTTATGTGGGTTCTCGGATCAAACTTCGATCTTCACACACTTTACGCCTTAGTCCCGTGTGTTAAAACATGAACTCCTATCATTCACCTCTAGACAGCATGTATCCTGCTTGTAGTCCCACCACTTCAAAGGTAACAATTACTTATTACAGAATGTACTACTCCTGAGCTTTGCACAACTCAACATTATCCAGTACAGGACTCTCGAAAACGGTCGTGCTTTCCTTCCTTCGATTTTTCAGTTTAAGATACAGTTGCTCTATGCCTGTGAACAGTTTCCAACTGCTATCCAGCTTTGCAACAGGAAGTTGCATAATCTTGTCTCAGGATGTGGTTCTGTTTGGCTATTACCTGTGAAAGCTCAATATTTCAGAGATTCCTCAGGCTCAAGAGTTTTGGTTTCAGCACATACAGTTGGATGTTTATTTGTCTGTACTGCCACAATACCATCTCAATATATTATATCTAGCAGTGATATTATGATACTCAAATATCGTGATGTATAAAGAGAAATTACTATCAAGAATATTTAAGTTATTACCTTAAGATATAATGAAGCCTATGGTTTTTGGGAAACTGATAACATTAAAATCTAAACTATGATAACAACCAATAAATACCATCACATTAATTTGTGAGTAATAAAATTTGGAAAGGAAAGGGTCTAACGGCAGCTCAGGATTACTGTCAGAGCAGGACTTTACTGGTGCAGGAGAATTGTCTGTACTCTGTCAATCATGTTTTAAATAAATGCTGATTGGCCAGGCAGGAAGTATAGGTGGGTCAGCCAGACAGGAAGTAGAGGCAGGACAATGAGAACAGGAGAATGCTAGGAAGGAGGAAGCCCATTCTTCCCATTCTAGCCCAGACCACCAAGAAGCAAGATTTAACCTGCCCAGCTGAAAGGTACCAAGCCACGTGGTTAACATAGATAAGAATAATGGGTTAATATAAGCTACAAGAGCTAATAAGAAGACTGAGCTAATGGGCCAATCAGTTTTATAACTTATGGAGATCTCTGTGTGATTTTCTTTGGGGCTTGCCAGCTGTGGGGTACTGGGCGGGGCAGAAACCCCAACAAGCCGGCCCTCATCGTGACACTTTACCTGGTCCGATGCTGTGCCATCACACAGCAAGCCATGAAGTACTCAAAACCTATAGGGACTTCGGTCTAAAAACAGAATTTTATAATTTTAAGTGCATTTCTTTGGGGAAAATTTCATTTCCACAATTTTACTTCTTATCAGTTATCTCAGTTAACTATCACATGAGATGAGTGCGAAACTTCGAAACTTTAACTATCTGAGCTGAAAAGCTGGCTTGGTGGTTAAGAACACTTTTTGCTCTTATAGGGAATGTGGGTTTCATTCCCAGCAGCACAACCGTCTGTAACTATAGTCCTAGGGGTTCTAATGCCCTTTTTCTGACCTCTGTGGATACTAAGCTTGTACATGGTACACGTACATACATGCAGGTAAAACACTCATAACATAAAATAATAATAAATCTTAAAAACCATGAACTATCCCTCCCCTCTGCTTTCCTGGAGGACATTGCATCAGGGGCAAAAGCAGCCATCAGGGCAGTGGTACTAGTCCTGACCAAACCCCAGTAATAGCTGTGGACAGAAGCCCTGCATGTGCGTTAGCTAAACATTGGTAGGATTAGGCAAGCAATACAGTGAAAATGGGTCCTGGGTATGCAGATCTACTGCCTTCTGGAGTCAATGAGAGGAAGAAACCTTGAGAAGTGGTATACAATCAAAAGCAAAGAATAAAAAGGAGCGAAACATTAAAGGTCAGTTTCTAGAAGGGTCTAAAAGCAGACTGACTCAGGCAGGAAAGTAACAGTGAGGAAGAATCAGAAATTCACATGCAAGCAAATCAAATTGATTTCCCTGGCTTTAGGAACAGTATAGAACAACATCTTGGAGGGCAATGTCCTCGTAATTACATTCTAATACATAGTACAGCAAAAGCAAAAATGATTGTAAGATTCAGGACAGGAGAGGGCCATGTCAACAGCTTTACTCCAGCCAAGGGATATAAACAACTCAGGTAACAAGTTTGAGGAATGATAAATGCAGGGAATGGGGATGGATATGACCCAAGCACAAAAATATAATGAAACCCTATTATTTACAAGATAAATTAGCTCAAAAAAAGAAATAGCTTGGAGTGAATACCTCTTCCTTCCATACAGTGGGACTTGTATGGAAGGAAGAGGTAGACAAAATGGGAGAAACAAAGACAAAGGCAGCATAGGAGGCAGATTTTTATTCCCTCTACTTTTGATACCTATGTATCAAAAGTCATCAAAGCCTGAGGAATCCATTCTAACAAAGTTTTAAAAATTCAGCCTCTTTAAACACTAAGGAAAGCTTCTGAGTTGGACAAGTGCCAGCAAACCAAGTCTCATTTGCTCTTGTCATGAAGTGGGTAGGGAGGGGAAACAAAAGGGAAGACATTTTCCTAGTGTTATTTCTTCTGCAAATGCGGAGAACTTTTGTTAAGGGCAGGAAACATCAGAGGCTGGTTCTTCACGCTGGTCTAAAACCAGTTAAGAAAAATTGTGTGACAGGCATATTATACCCTTGAATCCCACATACAAATAGTTGTTTTTCTTTATTCGTTGAAGAATAGTTAGTTATAGTTTTCCTTAGTTATGATAAAGATTATTGTAATTTTTACTTGATAACTGTTTTGTTATATGTAATTCTGCTATGTTAAAGTTAAAGCCTTCCTTTTTTTGTTTAAACAGAAAAAGGGGAAGTGATGTGGGAGTGTCATATATCAATCTTTTGATTTCATTGGTTAAGCAATAAAGAAACTCCTTGGCCCTGATTGGTTAAAACATAGGTAGGAGGAGTAAACAGAACAAAATGCTGGGAAGAAGAGGAAGTGAGGTCAGAAATCATGTAGCTCCTCTCAGAGCCAGACAGCGATGAAGCTCCGACCCAGGAAGGACGTAGGCTAGAATCTTCCTGGTAAGGGCAACTTGGGGTGCTAACACACATTATTAGAAATGGGTTAGTCCAGGTGCTAGAGTTAGCCAAGAAGAGGCTAGATATAATGGGCCAAACAGTGTTTATAAGAATACAGTGTCTGTGTAATTATTTCAGGGCATAAGGTAGCCAAGCGGCCGGGGTGCTGGGGATGCAGCCCCGCCGCTCTTATTACAACATTTATTATGTCAAGAATATAGGGTAAATAGAGTGTAAAACGTGAGATCTAAAATATTCAGGATAATAATCACTAAAGGAAGACTTAGCATGCAGTGCAAGATCTGAGTACTGTAAGTACCACAATACTGTTGTCTTTTATTCTGGAAAAAAAGACAGTTTTCTGAAATGGATAAAGTTCCTTTTCCTTCTCAATGGTTTATAAATGTGGGACCATTAACAGACTTCTTGACAGATTTATTCCAACTCAGTCAAAACCCACCAGTTGTGGGTAACCAGCAGGTATGTGTGATCCAAGAAGGCAGAAGCCAAGCTCCTTCCCTGGAGAGCACTCTTCAAGCTCACTGCAGGGCTCATACTGAGTAGTGGCACTGACGCGCACATCACAGGCTCGGCCTCAGGTACAAACACTAATGCTACTGCATTAGGGTGGTGCTAGCTAACTATGAACTCCTAGAGAAATACTTAAATATGGCTGAAGACTGAAGCCAATATGGAAGGCAGGGAAGACTTAGAATAAGCCATCTTTGGTAGTACAAAAGAAGCTGAGTTCCAGTGAAGGATGGTTAGGATGCAGAAGTCAAGCTGTACAAACTTAGGTGACGTAGTATTTTTGCAGTTTGCATCAGGGAAGACTTCCTGAAGGACAAAAACTGGTGGGAAAGAGAATTCTTGGTTCATGGGGATCCTAAGTAAAAATATCTCAGGATGAAAAAGACTGATTTCCAGTATACTGAAGAATAGTAAAACACTGACGAAGGATAAGCCTGGGACGTTGCAAAAATGAAAGCGTATCAGAGCAAGGGAAGGCAGGCATTATTGAAAAGGTTTACTGCTGGGTAGCAGAGATTCATTGAAAAAGTGGACTCTGAGGAGAAGCAGACAAATTTGAGTTGCCATAAAACAATCACACAATCAACTTTGCAGATAAAGGACATAAAAGGGCTGAGACGCAGCAAGAAATTAAAGTGGAAGGTAACTGTGCTGAAGTGTAAAACAGACAGGGTTAGAATTAGACCAACAGCTGCAGGCACACACACACACACGACAAAGCGGAAGACATAATAATTAGTGACTCAGTGATCTGGTGAAGGAAGAAGCACTAATCACCATGGCAGACTCTGCCCCGGAAGAAGAAAATTTTAAGAGGGAATAAAGTTCCCTTTGAAGTCTCTGATTTCTGTTGCTTTAGAAAACCATATACAGACAGTCAGCAGATTATTGCATATACTGGTTTTAAACAAAAATAGAAAAACAAATGTTAGGTATAATAGAAATTATAAGTAATGTGAAAAGTAGATGGTGTAGCAATGGATGATGTATACAATGGTAGCCCAAGACAGACCCAAGATAAATCCCTTATATTCGAGGGATAGTTAAACAAAACAAACACAAAATCCCAGCCCAAAGGGAAGTTAAAAGATCATTGGGAGCTGGAAAGTGTGGCCCCAAGTTCAGTTCCCAGCACTCATGTTGCACAGTGCCTGTAACTGCAGACTCAGGAGATCAGCGCCCTCTTCTGGTCTCTGTAGACACCTGCAAACATGTGACAATTACACACACACACACACAGAGACACACTTTTTTTTAGTATTGGGTGCTAAAAGCCAAAAGAAAGCATTTTATATCACACTATGATACACAGCACAGGCTGCTGATAATGCAGGAGGCAGGCAGTCTGAGAAGTAAACTGAGATAATACATCACTTCTCCAAGAGGTTGACATGAAGGCCAGGAGAGTCTCAGAATATGCTAAGGTACACAGACCTTCAAAGAAGTTAATTCCAATATGGAAATTAAACTTTTATTATTAATTCAAAGAGAACAATCCAGCTTATAGGTAAAAGTAAAAAACAAATGGCTAATTTCATGATATTAATAAGATCACTGTTTGTATGCCAAGTGATTAATCTCTAAGAAAAACATAGCAATGATGAGATTTAGAAGGATGAATTCCAACTTCTGCTACTTAGCACACTTTTGATCCCAAGAAACTCACTTGGCCCCTCTGTTCTCAGTTTCCCCTCAACGCAAAGGTGGCGATAGCACAGCTTCTATCATAGGCCCCGTGAGAACTGAATAAGCATAGCATACAAATAACACAGCACTGGCTTATAGAAAGTTCAGAAACTTGTCACCATGGAAGATCTCAGGTAAAAACTACAGTGTTTCAATAACTTAAAATAGCCATTTCAACTGGGCCTGGTGTTGTAGGCCTGGCACTGCCCACTGGGGAAGCTGAGGTAGTGGGTCACAGGGGCATGATGGGCTACATTTAGAGACCTTATCTCAAGCAAACAAAACAGAAGGCCACTGCTTTTTCCAGCTCTGGGGTCAAACCCACTGCCCTGTCTACCCATTCACTCTTCCTAGCTCCACCCCTCTCCCCAGCACCGCACTTGTTCAATGGCAGAAATAGTTACCCAGTTATGACAAGTACTGATGGAATGCTGGCATAACCGGTTCATGATTCCCTTCAACAAATAGGCTACTATTTGTCCACACAGATGTAAAAGCGCTGACGATGAACAGATTATAAAATACATATATACATATAATACAACTCAGAAAGGGAAAGTCAAGGGCTCAGTTGTAATTTCAAATTGGAAGGAATCCTCCTCTTCAGTGGCATTGAGATACACCTCTCATTAATTTCTGTAACGAAGTGTACACTGCAGAGACTTGCTCATCTTTGTGTCAAAATGAATTAAACATAACTCTGAATAGTAATGTGTTATAATGTTGTCTCCCTTTTTAATTTACATGTGCAGTAGTCTTTAACGATACAGTATATAATTCTTCCAGCCAATCCAGAGACAAAAAGATTCAATTATTCCACAGATCTATAGCCAGCTACTTATTTCCCTTATATATCAGAATTTCATTACTGTTACAACAGAAACAAAGTCAGCATACAGTAAAAGATCTTATGATCGATAATGTGCCCAAGGAATTGAGAGAAATGCATAAAAATACATTAAATTTCATTACATGGTGTCTCACTACTGAGAGGAGGGCTGTCACCTTTTATACCAAACAAGAGCCCTTTCATTTCCTTTAACAGGGGAAACAAACATCCATAAAGCTAGCTCTAAAGCAAAACGATGAAGATGTAGATCCACAATTAAGGCAGGAGTAAATGAACTGAATTAATATCAGGCCTGCAAGTTGGTAGATGGAGTAATTCTACACCGGGTCCAAATTTACATTCAGAAATGTCACACACATTTTAATTTAGTGGTACAGCACCTAGGAAAAGAAAAAAAAATAGAAAGAAAAAACCAAAACTTCTTGCAATTAAGACTACCTCAACTGCAAAGGAGTGTGCAGTCATATCTCATATCCATCCCTGCTATCTTCATTACCTCTCTCCCTTCCTCTAAGTGAGTCACCAGGCAGTCACAAATACCAGAAAGCACAAAACTGAGACTTGTCATTGAAAATAGTTAACAGATATTAAGCAGTTAAGACTACAATATTCAAATTTTTACTTTTAAAAATTATTAATTTGTGGCATCAAGGTGACAGAGGAACCCACCTTTTCTGTGCTCAGTAAATTCTCATTATCACTATATATAATTATAGTGACTGTGTATATATTAAAGATTATTCCTACATAAAACATAAATAGCAATAATCCAGGAGGGAGTAGAGTACAATAACTGAGTATCACAATACTTGTACCGAAGCACTGAAAACAAAAGTGTCATGTTAAAGGTGAAACAATACTCTCAGGAAACCACACATAAAACCCATCTCATGTAATTGTGTTGTGTCACGTGACAAGTTAGTAGCTATTCCAGATGCTGACAATGTTGCTTCTCAATTAGTAAAAACTCAAAATAGTGAGAAAAAAAAATCAGTCACAGGGAAGCATCATGCTGTTTGATGGAGACAATATGACTCCCTGTGTTGAAATGAAAGGTCACGTAGTAGGGTAGAGGTGGTGTCTTTGTTACCCTCCCCCCAAATCTGGCACTGGAACAGTGAACACAAAGAAATGAAGGAGTTACCCCCAACTCAGGGCTGAGCTCTGGGTTTGTACCAATCACAGTCTAGCTACCACTGCTGCTTTTGTGGTTGGGTTAGACCCTTACAAAGGAGTGATTATTTGCTTGAGCCAACAACAACCTGGACTCGACGTGCAATGAAAAGCAGATTTTAAATAACTTGGTATGAATCTAACACCTGGGGCAGTCATGTATAATCTATACATGCCACCACTGCCACTAAACTTGTACATTCCAGTACATTCACTTCGCCCCTCTTCACAAGATGGCACTGAGCCACCTGAAACAATGTGTTTTTAAAAATGCGAACTTGTATGCCAACTACACATCCCTCACTTAGCTGGCAAATGATAGTCATAAAGGACAAATCTGCACTATGATCTCTAAACCCGGACCCTTTCTTTGGTCTTGTTTTTCTGCTGGAGTCTTTCCTCTCTAAACTGCTGAGGTAAAGGCACAGCCAGCCGGGCCCCAAGTTCATTTCCTAAGTGAACCCCGCAGCTCCCTCCTGCCTTGTCGTCCACCAAACACACAGGCTTCCTTTTCTGAAGTCAGGAAGTGGGATGTCTCCACGAAAGGAGCAACAAACAAGCGGGAGAAAGCAACAAGACATCCATCAAGTCTCTAAGTCTAAGACATCCATCAAGTCTCTAAGTCTAACGACACCCGAGGGCCAGCGATGCTCGGCCTCCTCAGAATCCCTCTGAAAGGGGGGAAAAGAGAGCGGAGGAGAAAACCAGGGTGGGGTGAGTGCCATCGGGAGGACGAGCCGCCCAGGTGAGGCTGCGGAGCCGGAGTGACACAGCCACGGTCACCTGTGGGGCGGCCGAGCTGGGCCCACCCCCGGGGACAGCGGCGAGCCGCGGCCGGAGCCCCCGATCCCGGGATCCAGGAGCCGGGCCCTGAACTCACCGTCCACGGTCTTCTTCTTGAAGAGGGACGCCATGGTGAGCGGCCGCGCTGGGGCGGCCCAGCTCGGCCCGGTTCAGTCCGGCCGGGTTCTGGAGAAGGGACAGCGGGAAGGACGGAGCCTGGGGCTGGGGGCGGCTGGCAGCGGGGGACGGGCAGGGGCCGGGTCTCGGGATCCGAGCTGCGACAGGCGTGGCTCGGCGAGGCTCCCGCGGACGCGTCCTGGGCGCTCAGGTGACCGGGAACTAAGACACTTTTTGGAGAAGTCACTTCTAGGCGGCGCCTGCGCATGCTGCGGGCACGCCTGCGCACTGCGCGTCTGAAGCCGCAGTGCTGCCCTTCCTTCGAAGGCTGCCCGCTCTTCGTTCCGGGTCCCGATCACGACCAGCCGGAACTCAGGCTGACCCGGCAGGTGTCTCCGAGTCCGTCCTGTGCTCGGTTGGATTCCGGGCTGACCTCAAGGACGTGTGACACCTGCCCAGAGCTTTCCTCCTGGCTCCAGGCTGCTGGCATTAGGGATCGTGGGGACGGGTTGGGGACTACGGACTTGTCAGTCAGTGGGACTTCCCATGCCATCCATCAGTGCGGGGAGAGGGGGCTTGGGGATGCTCCGGGAATGCTCCACGGGGCTAGCCCCAGAAGATCTTCCCGGACTCCCCACCCGCCCACGTCTTCTGCCTCCTGCACCGCCTCCTCTGGGACCCAGCTTCACCTGCTGCCCCGTTCCGGGTGCCTCCACCAGCCTGCCTCTGTCTCTGGGGATCTGGGGTCTGGAGATTGTTTGGCCAGGAAAGGCGTGACGAACAAGTTTCTTCATGCAGCGCTATTGTTTAATGCTCTTGACCGGAAACAAGATTGAAAGGCTACTCATGTTTCTATTCTTGTTTAAACGTGGCCAACTCTTTCTAGATTCCAAATGAATGGCTCAGGAAAAAGCACCCAGTCACACACATTAAAAAAAAAAAAAAGGTATATAGCTCTAGATTGATATTTGATAATAAAAGTCTCCAAGCCATTCTAAACAGGAGCTTAATTATGTAAATTCTTGAGTGTGTATAAATATAAAAAATCTCATACGTGAATATGTATGTGTACATCTCTGTGCTTAATGCATTATTTCTCTATTTACAATCATAATTTTGTTTCGAACATATTTCCTTCCAAATCTCCTATGTAACAACACTGCCTTTCATGGAATTAAAAAAAAAAGCTGTATGTGGAATTGTTGTTCAATAAAACTCATGCTTGTATGCTAGGCCCTGGTTCAATTATTAGTACCTAATAATAGTAATGATTATAACGTTTTTATAGATATGATTTTGGGTGTAAAGTACACCTTAAAGTGCTACTTTTATTTCCGAATCTATGAATTGTATTTCAGAAATGTTTTAACTTTTGAGGTTCATCAGATTTGCCTTCTACAATTTTTTAACTTCATAAGACATGAAAACCCTCAGGAACACTGATAACTCCGATGCTGCTGCTATTCTTAGTCAAATTTAGCCAAGAGTTTGTTAAGAAAACTTTTAGGGAACAACATAAATCGGAAAGGTACACTTGTCTTCCTTCCTCGAGGTATTTAGTCATTTTTAGATGATAAAATAAACAGAACTGGAAATATAATGGAGGAGAGATACTGTGCCTAGCACTTGGTCTTTTCTCATGGAACCGCCATTGGCGGAAAAAGCTTACCCTGGCTGCCTATGGTAATGAGTGTTAGAGAGTTGTGCTTGAATGCATGAGAGGCAATAAGCTGCCACGTGGGTAGGAATCTCACTCTGCCCTGCTGCAGTCACCCTTATTTTATTACTCCTAAGCGATCCCCCCCACTGACCCAATTGTAACAGTTGGGAAAATGCCAAGTACTTAGCAGCAACCATATGGAAGACCCTCCAAAAGTGCACAGCGGGAGCTAAAGACAGGGCTTGCTCATTACAATAAAGATAAAATAGAAATATGTACCACTGATGCTCGGCACTCTAATAGCTTGCTGCCCCCATACTTTGAAGCAGGCTGATATCCAGTTGATATTTTTCAGTCTGGCTGGCACCCATTGTATTTAGTTGACGGTCAAACTCAATCCGGACATCTTGTGCATATGATTCCTTCTGCAAAGAACAAGGTCTATTTAAAGGCAGTTGAGGTTTGGGACACTAACAAGCTCTATATTGAAACAAGATTTGTTTATTTTAAGTCACCGCTGTCATATACAAATCTGTTAAATCAACAGACACATATGTAAGCATAGTATATTGAAGACTTTAATAGCAATCTTTAAATCTCTCAAAGAAAAAGTATATTAATACTCTCTCTAATAATATCTTTCTGATCCAACATCATTCTTTCTGGTTGCCCACACAGTGGAAACTATACACGTCATAGCTTGCTGTGTGTTGGGGATATCCCAGGAACAAACACAAGCCCGATAACCTTTGACTTGCTTCCCTGATAGTTTTCCTCTCTCTCTCTCTCTCTTTCTCTCTCTCTCACTTGGGAAGGAATCAGCTTTGACTCAGCATAGAAAAGAGGTCATAAAACCACTCCTATGTGAAGTGGCCTAACTGCTACATCCTACCCTGAGCTTGCCACGCCTGTGTTTAGAAACAGGTGGCTATAGACTGGCTCCCTTTAAATAAATCCCTGATTAGAATATTAGTAAAATGATTTGAAAATGTGAAATAGTGAAATTTAGTTTAGGTAAATACCTTTCTTCCGCACCTTACCGATAAAACCACAGAATCTTGTTTGCCTTACTTTGAAATATAGTGAAATCACGAAGACAGCATTCCACCATTTTGAAAGATTTTATTCAGGTCATTGTTTGGCCTGATTCATTTTGCTTTGTTCATTTTGAGACATCATCTTATGTAGTTCAGGCTGGCCTTGAACTGGCTACGTAGTCTCCAACTTCTGTAGCCCAGACTTTACTTTTTGAGTGATAGGATTTGGGGCATATTCGGGATTATGTAGTAGTGGTGTTTTTACCCAGGGCTTCATTCATATAATATAAGCACTCTTCCAACAGAGGTCAGAGGACAGAGTTACCTCCTGCCTTCTGTTAGTCACCTCTGTGGTTTCTTTCTTCCGGCTCACCTCCGCTATTGGTTTCTGTAGAGTAGAATAATGTTGATATCAGTGTAAATCACATCATGTTATTCTGTTGTTTTTTTTTTTAAAGAATAAACATATAACAGTTGATTTTGACTATACATTTGACTACAGATAGAACTGCCTAGGCTATAGCCTCAAGGCATTACTATGAAGAATTGTTTAGATTTCTTTGGATTTGGGGTATACTTATGTAGGATGAACTAGATGAGATTAAGTACTGGCTGACTTTTTTTTTTTTTATTTGAGACAGGGTTTCTCTATCGCTTTGGGGCCTATCCTGGAACTAGCTCTGGTAGACCAGGATGGCCTCGAACTCACAGAGATCCGCCTGCTTCTGCCTCCCAAGTGCTGGGATTAAGGGAGTAGGCAACCACCGCATAGAGATATTCTTGTGAGAGATAACTAAAGTGAGAAGAGCCACCTTAATTGTGGGTGGGACCATTCCAGGAATTGCAATCCTGGACCTGATAAAAATGAAAATGAAGCTGAACACAATGTCCTTCACTATCTCCTGCCTGAAGCCTCCCCCCATTTAATGCCACCACACCTTCCCAAACAGCACGGGCTTCCCCTAGCACTGCCAGGCTAAAGAAATTCTTTCTTAAATTGCTTTGGTCAGGTATTTTTTGTCACTGAAATGAAGAGATTGGCAAACCCAGAAAATTTGTATAAAAAAATGGGTTCTTGCTGTGATAAACCTGATCGCAAGATATTTCTGCCTTTGTAACTAGCCTGAGAGGAGAATGTGGAAGAATTCGGAACAATGGCTAGAAAAGCTCTTGAATACTGTAAACAGAGCTGAATGAGACATTCTCCTGGGAGCCTGGAGGACAAGATTGCTGAGAGAAATAGACAGTGGATCCTTGGCTCAGGAGTTTCCTAGAAGAACAAAGAATATCAGAATGTGCTAGGGCCATTCATGTGATTTTCTGGCCAAGAACCTAACTGTAAATGTATGACCTAGGAATCTGAATAAGGTTGACATTAAAGGTGATGGTAGAGAAATTTGTTTGGTGGAGAAAATGTCAAACAGGAGAGCATTTGGGCTGTGGTGTAATGCCACTGACTGCATTTAGGTCTACTGTGAAAAAGCACAAAACTTTCCATAGAAAACATTTCAAAAAGTGCAGCTGTAATGGTAAAAATAAAATGGTACCTTTCCCAGAGGGGCAGCAGCGGGCAGTGCTCTACAAGGCATGGCAGGTGAGAGACAGAGACAGATAGGGCACACCATGCAGGGAAAGTGGGTATTTATTTAGTGGGTTATGAAGGGGAAAGGGAAGGGGAAGAAGGGGAGAAAGTGGATGAGAAGAGAAAGGCAGAGAGAGAGAGAGAGAGAGAGAGAGAGAGAGAGAGAGAGAGAGAGAATAAGGGGAGGGGAGGAGAAGGTACTTCTTTAGAAAAGGAAGGAGTGGCTAGAAGCCTAGGTTGACGTGGTGAGGAGGGAGTAGGTGGGGCTTGTCTCTTAAAAGTATAGGACAGACCATTACAGCAGTTTGACATGAAAACAAATTTAAAGTTATATCTAGCCTGAGAGTCACAATTCTGTCTCTGTTTCTCCATCATTTCCTAAACATATGGGCTTCCACAGACTGTATGCTAGGCAAGGTGTGTCTGCTGATACAATAGTATCATCATTGTTATTGGGATGTTATTTGGGGCCCAATATACAGGGTGACTTTCAGTTCTCATACTGTGAACCTGGTATAAAGCCTGTGGCCAAGGAGGCCATAGATCCCAGAAGAGAAGCTACTATTCATTTTGCTAAGTGGATGGGCTGCCATCTAAATATTGACATCTAAATATTTATGATTTTATCTGTGGATCAGTGTTGCTGTCAGCTTTGACCAGAAAAACTTCTTTAATTTCTGCAGAGATTCATAACTGGTCGTAATTCTGAGAATAAAGGACCCCTGAATGCTAAGTCATTAATGGCACACTGTGACACTCTCCTATGGCTCAGGAACATTGCAACGCAGGCAGCAGAAAGGATGTAAGAGCGTTTCTCCAGGTTGTGATAGATGATCTTGGTGGTTAACTTGATTGGGTATGAGATCAATTAGTAAGACAGGTGCATCTAGGAACAATTGGGTAGCACTCGTCTATGGCAGTTCAGGTAAACAGATGTGTAAAAGAATAGCAAGGCTGCATTTGCCTGACTGCCTTTGCTGTTTGTTGGTGCTGGCATCTACTCTGCTATGGGCATTAATGTTACCATCGTTTACTCTCATCAGAATCTAGATTTTCTGACCTTCCAAGGTGAACTGAAAAACCTCAGCTTCCCCCAAATCCCCCAGGCCTTCAGTACCACTTTGGAAGTCCTAAGACATCTAGCCTCATACACTGAATAACTACTAGGTTCCCTAATATCTCCAGCTACAGAGAATTATTGTTGAGTTGACCTATTCCATGTAACATAAGCCCATATAATAAACCCCTTTTGTAGTACATATTAATTCTACAGTTTCTCCTCATCTAGAGAACCCTGACTAACAAAAGCATAATAATATTTACATATGTAAAACATACATACACATACTATACTCCCAATGATTGAGATTCTGTTATTAGTCATTAAAAGTCTGAAATTTCACAAGCCAGGTTTTCTTCCTGCCTATGTCCCATCATGATGCGTCACTGAAGTGGGAAGTAATCATTGGGTGTTGTTATTCAGAATGATGAAATATGTCCATTTTCTTGTTCCATGAATTGTATTTCTTTTTCTTCACTCTTTGTTCTCTCTCTCTCTCCATTCTAATTCTATTTCTTACTGCATACTCTGGAATCATATTAACTGATAGATCACATTGTTTCTCTCAATCATATCAAGTTTTTACTCCATAAGATTTTTAGCATTATTTTATTTTGTTTTGATTTTTTTCATGCACCATCTAGAGACACCCATTCCTTTTATTGATTAAGTTATAAAAATTTGTTTGCTATTTTAGATATTTATGCATTTACTCATGCTAAATGTAATTTTAATTTATTTTCACTTTTAAGTGTACTTTGCAGTTATAATCATTAAGGAGACATAGAGTTCCACTGCTCTAAGGTACACTATGCTTATGAAATATTCAGGTTCCATCAATTCCAGCAGCTACAAAGAGAGATTGAGTTTAGCCCTCTAACTTTCTCAGGCTCCTCAAGGGTAATCTGGAATTCACTGGTTTGTAACAGAAAGCACAAACTGAAGGCTTGTGGCATCCCTTCCTATTGCTGTGATAAAACACCATGACCAAGGCAACTTATTGAAGAAATAGCTTAAATGGACTTGGGATTTCAGAGGAATGGGGGGTCTATGATGGCAAAGCAGGAAACTGAAAGTTCACCTTTTCAAACCACAAACATGCAGCTAAGAGGGCAACCTCGGAACTCTCAAAGCTTTCCTCCAGTGGCATTTTCCCTGCAAGGCCAAACATCTCTAAACAGCGCCACCAGCTGGGGAGTAAGTGTTCAATACATGAATCTATGGGATGGCATTCTCCTTCAAACAACCAGACCTCTCTGTGGGCTACTTCCCCTCAAATTTTCTTCTATTTCTATTTTTCTTGAATCTCTTATTTTTTATATAAGAATTAAAAGTCTTTTTGCTTCAGCCCTGTCTTGTATTCTCTTTGGGGGTCAAAGGAAAAGTCTTGTCAGACATAGTAACTGGAACACACACACATGTTTGTGTGACATTTCACAATGCGATGTCATTTACAGATTGCCTAATGTTTCAATATTTTAATTCCAAAATGACATGTTTGTACATTTGTCCATTGCATATTTAACTTTAAGTCTCCTTATGTCTAAAATGCTGTTGATATTATCTATCTCCATAAGCAGTTCAAGGTTAGAGATCTTGGTTCAGTTAATAAACAATTCTTGCTTAACTTTAGTAAGAATCTGGTATGGACATCTCACCTTTTTGTTTTCAGTTTTATGTAGATTTAAATTTAGACATAATGAATTCTGTCTTTTGTTCTACTTTACTGACTACCTCACGTTATATTCTGTTTTATATTTAATAATGTGATAGTATACAATAACATGTTCATGAGCAAAACTAATAATTACATGCCAATTTGTATAGCTTTTAAAACTGTTTTCAGAAATAAAAGTTTTGGATATAAAGAGTCACGATTTTTTACATTTATTTAGTGTGAGGGGGTGTGTAGGGGTGTGGGTGTGTGTGTGTGTACATGTGCATGTCTGCCATAGGTAGCATGTGAAATTCAGAGGAAAACTTCGGAATTCAAGTCTTTACTTCTACCAAGTAGGTCCTGGCAACTGAAGGCAGGTCATCAGACATGGCAACAAGCACACCTTTACCTAAAAACGTATGTTGCAGGCCTTAGTCATTTTTAAGATGGTTCTGTCCTGTGTTATCTGCAACACCCATTCACAGAGGCATACAGTGCTTGACTTCAGGAACGATCCGATAAGAAAGAAAGAGAGAGAGAGAACAAAAGAAAATGGAAGGGAGGGAAGAAAGAAAGGAAGGAAGGAAAGAAGGAACAGAGGGAAGGAAGGGAGGGAGGGAGGGAGGGAGGGAGGAAGACCCTGTGTGCATTCCTTTTCTTCTCTCAGCTTTTCTTAGTACCTCAGTGCCCACACCAGGGTGGCTTTCTCTCTACAAATACAGAGCAAGAAGGTAGCGCTTATTCTAACTGTCTAAAAGACAACACAGGAAAAAGATCATCTTAAACACATCTATCATTTTCATGTTTCACATAAAATTATCTATGGTATATTTTTCTACCTCTTAGAATTTTAAAATTTAGATTTTCATCCCTTAATTTCTGTATCTGTGCTTCCAATGGTTCCAGAAATTTACCTCACGTCTCTCTTTGTCGCGTCCTTGCTCAAAAAAAAAAAAAAAAAAACAAAAAAAAACTACATACCATAAAAAATGAGTCAAGCTATTGAGACGCTTAGTCAATGAAAAGCTAAATGAGTGCCCTAAATGTGTGTGGCTGCACATCATTGGTTTTATAGTAGAAAAGAATTCATGTGTTACTTGGTATATGTAACAACATGATCCTTCCTGAAAAAAGACACTAAACTTTGCCCTGAATTTCCTGGCGTTAATAGGAGTTGCACATGAGTAAATCAAAACAGAATTTGTGCCCCCTGGCATAACGGCATATGTATATATTGGCTCTTCAGTTCAGGAAGGGCTCGAGAATACAGAATTACAATGACATGAAATAGAAATGCACTTAAACTTGGGGGTAATGGAACTAGCTCTTCAATAAAATAAAGCTGTAATTGCTACCTCACTTTATATTTTCAATGATAGATATTAAGAGACACTCTTCATGGTTAGAGCATGCTAAATTACTAAATATGAATAATTTACTAAATGAAAGGCACTGCCTTTTGTGCACAAATAACATGATGTATTTCATAGTTTTCCCCAAACTACATATAAATGGTTTCTCACTTCATTGTTTTATAGAGTCCTGTAACAAATCTTAATGAAAAACCTACTCATGAACTGTGTTGGTCTAGTTATGTGTGCAGAGGGACCTGAAAATAAGGTGGGCATGGATTCTGTTTAAACGATGTTAGTTTAAAGGCCAGGAAAGTCATTGGAAGATGCATCCAGAATTTAATTAGAAAGTATGACATGTAATCTTACAACTCAGAGTCACTAACAAATTAGGTAATTAATAGAATTTATAAATGTAAATTTTGTTTGGATATCATTCCAAAATTGAGTATATAGCCCATTTATTATATGTTCCAATATCTAACATATTTTCTCTTATGTTTATATATACAAGAAAATGTTTCAATAGCTCAAAAATGCTTAATGTAAAAATTTCAAAAAACTTTGAAAAGCATAATAGTCATTTTCACATCCTAAAAAGGAAAACCCGAGTGTTACTTCTACATTCAAAATTTAAGTTAATTATATATACATTAAGACCCAATCATTCAAGTTGTTGGAAATTTATCGATGATATGTTGTGGATTTCTTTCTGTCTGAGGCTACCTTTTAAAAAGATTTTCCCACCAGTACCATAGTGAAATTTGTGCATTTGTAGATGGAGAGAGTTTCAAGAATATCTCCAAGATTGTTTGAAATGAGAAACTGATATATAAGAAACATTATCATGATTTGGATTTGAAATATCTCTCCCTAATAATCCTTTATTGAAGGCTTGCCCTACTGTTGGTGATGACCAGTCAGTCCCTGAGAAGCAATTATATCAAGAAGGTTCTCATATAACCAATTAATTAATTCACTTATGGATTACTGATTTGATGGCATGATTGAGAAGTAACGTAAAATTGTACATAGGACCTAATTATAAAAACAGGCCACCAGGGACATGTCCCTGGAATTTATATCACGTTTTGGGCCCTTCTTTGTTGCAGCACACTCTTTGGTAGTTCCATAAGACAAGTGGTTCTGCTCCATCATACAGCCTACGCTGATGTTCTGCTGGACCATAGCCCCAGAACCATGTGAGCAAGAAGCTGTGCACTACAGTCTCTGAAACTAGGAGTTCACATCAGTTCTTCCTCTATTTAAAGCAGTTTTCAGTTGCCATAGTAATACAAAAGTGACTAAGACAGAGACATTTCAGATTTTCTATCAAGGATGCAATAGTTCCCAGTTGCTACTGTCCAAAGTTTCTGCAAATTTTGTGGCTTAATAAATCCAAGTCTTATTATTTTATAGGTATAGAGGTCAGAAGTACAAAATGGGACACTTTGGGCTAAAATAAAAGTTTCATTTGACCTTGCCCTTTATAGAAGTTTTGGTGTCAATCATTACTTAATATTTTGCATCATTGAGAAGCACTTACCAAACTTGGGGCCCACAAACCTTCCACAGCAATCAAGTTTGGCTACCCTTCTTCAATCAGACAATTAAAAGAGACAAGCTAAAAATGGAAAGCAGAAAAGAGAGATTTATTGGAAAGAGAAACAAGACCCAGTGAGCCCAAGTTGGTCTTTGGGGCCCTCAAGTTTAAATAGAGGGCCAAAGATAAGCAAAGCTAGGTCTTGGCCTTCAAGGTGTGGTCCCTTTCACTTCTGACTCATCATGGGCTTCAGCTTCTTTCTAGACCCGAGTCTGTTTAGAACTGTGACAAATCTCTCTCCTACAGACAAGCCCTCTCTCTGGCTGGAGTGTATTTTTCCCCTCCATGTGACCAGATTATTTGTGTTCCATTGCTTCTGATGTCTGATAGGTTCAGAGACAAAATATCTTAATTTCTATCAGGAGAGTTACAAACTCACCTGTATTCTTTGGCTCTCTGTATCTTTATCTTTATGGAATCATCTTTCAATGTCTCTCCGACTTTGACACTTATGTACTTCTATATTTAAGGACTGCAGATTTCATTAGGAAGACTCAGATGATCAGGGTATTTTGTTTTAATTGAACACAGATTTTCTTTTTTAGCATACCAGGTATTCTGATTATGCTTTCCCCCACAACGGTTCCCAGGTCCTCCCCTAGGCCTACTCACCCAAATCCACACTCCTACTTTCTCCCTCTCATTAGATTAAAAACAGATATCTAAAAATAATAATTGAATAATATAAAATAAAAACAAACAAAACAGAATAGAATGACTCAAATTAACTGCCAAGAGAAAAGAATGAAAGTAAAACATAGATGTGGAGATACACACACTCACACACACAAATACTATAAAAACATAGATATGGAGATACACACACTCACACACACAAATACTAAAAAAACATAGATGTGGAGATACACACACTCGCACACACAAATACTATAAAAACGCAACACCAGAAGATATAGTATATTTGCAAAAGATCTTTAAGGAAAAGAAAGAAAGAGGGAGGGAGGGAGGGAGGGAGGGGCAGAAGAAGGAAGGAAGGAAGGAAGGAAGGAAGGAAGGAAGGAAGGAAGGAAGGAAGGAAGGAAGGAAGGAAAGCAGCAGAGAAGGAAGGAAGATAATGCCCAGAAAATGTATTATGAAACAAAGAACCCTCTGAAATGCCACTAAGTTCACTTTGTGTTGACCATCTGCTGCTTAGCATGGCGTATGTCCTTAAGGATTAACCTCTTCATCTTAAAGTTCACTGATCTATCTGCAACCTTAACCTTGCTCTCTCTATACCATATGTTCTCAGAGCTCTTAATTCTCAAAGTTCTCTAAAACTCCTTGTGAGATAGATAATCTTATCAGGTAGTATAGTAGGGATTGGGAGAAAATACTTGTATTTTTATTGGGCATATCCCTCATTGAAGAAGAAACAATAAATAAAAAGTAACTAATTTTATTAATGAAAAATGGGAAACGTTTCTGTACAGTCTAATAATGTATGATTTCAAGGTGAAAAAAATTTCAAGTATTATTTCAAAAGAATGCTTACCAACAAAGAAGACCTCTTCTGATGATGTAAACCATTAGCAACTGAAACACACAATATAGTTAACTTTAGTCATGTAGGAATCTGACTTTAAAAAGAACAGTGTGTTTTTTCCTATGTCTCCTGTATGGTCCTTTATGCATAAATGCAGACTAAGGCTAGGGTTGTGTTACCAAGGGTTGTTCAGAACTCTCTCATCGGGGATCATAAATACAGTCTTCCATCTGTGTAAAACTGCTTAGGTGAGCCATGCCTGTAGTCAGGATCAGAATCAGATGATCTCTGGGGGGTCCCTGCCGGCTTTCAGAATCTCTAAGAGGAAATTTCTAATCAGCATGTTAATGAGTGCTTTAAATCTGTGTTCTGGTTTCCTTGGAGATAATTGTGAGAAACATCAATGGAGAATAGCATCTCCGGGTGAGTGTCTAATAGAAGAAAAAAGAAGAACGGAAGGTGCAAGGGATTCTGGCAGAAAAGAAAAGAAAGTAAGAGTGATTAAAAAAAAAATAAGTGACACAAAATATCAGAGAGAATTGCCTGGAAGGTGCATGGCCCAGGGGCCCTGCTAACAGCTGGAAACCCCAGGACTTCTTTTCCTGGTGCCTGTTCTTGTGATGTTTCGCTGTGTGACTCAGGGCAAGTCACTTGACCCGAGTTTCCTCATCTGAAAACAGACGAGTCCCCCTGGTTGTGCTTGATCACCTAACTAATATGAAACTACAGGAACTGACTGAAGGGTAGAATTTCATTTTGGGCTTCATCACTGCTGTGGCGATGACAGATGAGAATCATATGAATTCCGTTAGCTCCTGTGCTTCATTAGCCAACAGGAAGAAAACATGCCAGAGCGACATGGACGTTAAACTAAACTTTGAAAACTCTCTAGGGAATCTGAGTTTTGCGTATTGTACAGATAGTATACAGAAATCGCTTATTGTGGTTTCTGCATTGTGCAAATTTATTTGTTTTATGTCCTTTGTGTTCAACCATCTCACTACTCCTGGATTGGCCCTGAACGAGGAATAGTTAGGAAAATACATACCCGATTAGGTCAATATTTTTCCTTCTGTCCCTGGTTTTTCAAGACAGCACCTCCTTAAAAACAGTGAAGTACAACTCTGTTCTATGAGTATCAACAAGAGTGTATTGATCAGAATTACGTTTCTTGCTTCTGCTAAACCATTTGGAAGTTTAATTTGAATTATCATCTTTCATAGCACAAAATGTGATTTACTCTGGTTGACTAAGCTGGGAAGTTTCCAAACACAGCACACAGAATGAGACGCTTCAGTCCATCTATTTTCAATGGCATTTGTTTCTCTTCCACAGATTGCTGTTTGCTTTAATAAACATGAACTAAATAAAAAAGAACAAAGGAAAAATGGAATATATGCAAATATAAAAGACAGCCAATTCTAAAATCAACCACTTTATCTTTTTGACACACCCTTCAGAAAAGACAATAATTTCTTTTAAACATGGGTGCTATAAAATTAACTGACATTTTATCTGCATCCAATCTTGCAAACATGAAGCATCTTTCCAAGATAGGACCTCTGGGAATTAATAGCAAGTATTTAACTTTTAAAGCACAATGTTTACTTCCATTAGTGTGGAAGACTTAAAACTACACTGACAAAGTAGCCGGGATTTGGGTTGAGACTGAAATTATGTTCAGGCATTTTGCTTCCAAACATTAAGGGGAGGGCAGGGATACCAGAGAATACTGCACTATGTGAGGTTTGGGGACTCGTAAATCCTCATTCCAGCTCCGCATTAGCTTTTAGATGGCATCATACCTTCATCTCACCATCTGCACAGTATGAATAATCATACTTTGCTAACTCACAGGTGTGCTGTAAAGAATGGGTAATAAAAAGTAACTCAGAAAGTATAAATGTCCTCAGAGCCAAGACAACAGGGCAAACAAATGGTTGAGAGACGCACCACAAATGGGTTGAAATTCTGATGAAGGATGATCATCTTTTAAAACCCGAAAACAGAAATATTTTCTAACAATGTTCATATTCCTCTATGCTCAGGTAACCTAATGCATCCATAATCCTGAATCTGTGAGGGACAACAAAGGCAAAAAGTGTACCCTGGTGCCAAGTTGTATTTGGATATCTTCTTGAGGGATCAACTACAATAGATCTTTCTTCTATACTTTTGTATTATTTAATGGTGTCTGACAGCTTTAACTAAAGAACTGAGCCACATATGTTGTAATACGGAGCGGCCGGGCTGCTGTCCCCGGCACCCGGCCGCCCGCATGGCTTGCTTATGCCCCGAAATAATTACACGGAAACTGTATTCTTTTAAACACTGCCTGGCCCATTAGTTCCAGCTTCTTATTGGCTAGCTCTTGCACCTGGACTAGCCCATTTCTGATAATCTGTGTAGCACCCCAAGGTGTGCTTACTGGGAAGATTCTAGCCTGCCTCTGCCTCTGGTAGGAAAATCATGGCGACTCCACACTCAGCTTCTCTCTCCCAGAATCCTGTTCTGTCTACTCCACCCACCTAAGGGTTGGCCTACCAAAATGGGCCTAGGCAGTTTCTTTATTAATAAGAAATCACTCCCACATCACACATATTTTACCTGAAGAGCAGAGAGTACAGCAATTATAAATACCTCAAGGAATTTCTTTTCATTTTTTGGTATTGACATTTGTTAACTGACACAGGAGACCTTTGTGTACTTGTACATTAATTCCCAAGAAAACCAAATTCAATGCATATACATGGACAGTGTTTTTTTTTTAAATAATAGAGTTCAGAGTATATATGGCCCATAAGTACTTTTGATTATTAATAGGCTAGTGGTGTGGGAAGTCTTTCTGTATGTGTATTGCTTTTATTCATTAATGAATGTAGCTGTTTCGACCATTGGCGTAGCAGAACAGAGTGGTTGGAAATTCCAAGCAGATAGAGGAGGAAGAAAAGTGGAGTCAGGGAGCTGCTGGAGAACAAAGACATCCACACGCTAGGACTGGTAAACCATGAGCCTCCTTGTAAAATATATAGTAGTAGAAATGGGCTATTTTAAGATGTAAGAGCTAGTTAGAAAACGCTTAAATGATTGGCAAAGCAGTGTTGTAATTGATACAGTTTCTGTGCGATTGTTTTGGGTTTAGATGGCCAGGAACCTAACAAGCGGCTTCTGCCTACAGGCTAGTGTCAGATATCAGATATGAAAAAAAAAAGATAGTGAGTCAAGAAATCAACCAAGTTGGTGACTTCTACATAGTTACTATTAAAGGCTAGTAACCACTGAACCTAAAAAAGCAAAGAAAGATACAAATTTACTTTCTTTCCCTTGTGCTTGAAGGAATGTTTCTTGTCAGCTACTGTCTTATAGACATCTTTTTGTCTTAACCATTTTCATTTCCAGAAGAAAATTGGAGTTTAGAAATGCAGAGCTCAGAGTTATTTTTCATCCCCCACGAAAGGTTTGCTGTTAAAATGACCACTTAAAAAAATAAAACAATATCCTTTAGCTTCTTCCTTCCATAAAGTTTGAGCTCCTTCCAAGTAATATGAAACAAACAACACAAGTCATTGGTTTAAACACATGGGTTTAATGGTGAGAAAGTCAGGGGGAAAGAGAATTTCAAGGATGGGTAGTCAAAACTGTTAAAACCGTGCACAGTGGGTGAAAAGTACAAAGCAGAGAAAAGCCATTTTACTCTGTGATTATCATTTGTGACATTCAGAAATGCAGTTTCATTCATGAGGGGGCAGAAGGTCAGAGGACACTGCGTTCAAGAGCAAGTGAGCCTGAGAAGGACAATTGAGCGGCAAGGGTAGAATACACCTTAGAACTGACAGTGAACAGACAGGAGCAAGATTATGAGACACCGAGAATAAGACCTTTCCGTTTTAATTCACAACTTTGGGATGCATAGTTCCAGACATGTCCTGTTGTTTAGAGTATTTAAACTCGTATAGTTTACAGAGAAATAAGAAACTTGGCAGGCTTTATCTGGGGTTCCGTCTAGTCCAATGCCTGTTAGCTTTGTATGGACTCTCAGAAGTGGATCTGCCTTTTTTTTTTAAATCTTTTATATGTCCTGTTTCTTGGCATGTTCTTTCTTCCCTTTCCTTCCTCCTCCTCTTTATCATCTTCATTTCATTCTCCTTCTTTCCTTTAATTTATCCACCCTTCTCATTCTCCTAACCAGTAGGGATCAAGACAATCATATAACTTGCACTCAAGAAGATTACTGTTGTTGACTTGAGGTTTCTACCTGTTCAATTGAATGTACAACATATGCCAATTAATAATGATTACCACAAAGGAAGTAAACAAAAGGAGCAGGAACTGTGTATTTCCCAATAGATATCTTTATATCAACACGAAAGCTCTCTATTGATATGTAGCAGTGAGAGAGAGAGCAGCAATATTATTTATTGAACTGATCTGAAGCTTCCTTACAGCACAGTTTTCTTGGGTGCTTTCTTATACAAACAAATTTGTCAGTTAAAGGGTAAGAAAATTAAGTATATCCTTTGAAAAGAAAAGGACTATCTTTGCCTTGGGGAAGCAAGCAAATGGAATCAGTCTTTCATGTCTGAATGCTTAATTTTATGAAAACTATATGGGCTAGCAGCTGTGTTGCTAAGCTGAACCTCTTTACTTCTGTGAGTACTGTATGGAGTAAAGTCACCTACTGGAAAAGAAGCAAACAGGTGAAATTACAACTTGGGATCAAAACAAGTTTTAGAACGATCATGATGTTGAATTCCTGAGGAAGCTATAATGTTTTGTTGCTTACGAGCTGCAGTTCTTTCTAACATTTTGTTAGCTGATGACACATAACCACTACTGCCTAAATCTTGATGCAATTGCTATTCCCATCATCTGTATTCATATTGTCACTTAAGTTATATGTATTGCTGAAAATGTCATAAAAAAGATTAATTTGTGAATCACATTGAAACAGCAAGTTATTTTGTACTCAGAAGGCCATAGAAACAGCAGTGGGGCATGAATTTTATATTAATAAACCAAACACTCATCAGAGGAAGAATAAAGCATGAGTCCATAATTTATGCAAGCAACGAACAAAGCTCCAGTGATAACAATATAAATATAAGATATTCATGTGTTTACTACTCAGCTGTTGGATAAAAAAGAGATGTTATGGGAGAGGGATTTTACTGTCTAGCTCAGGAGAGACTGGTGAAATTTAAGAACAAAGATAAACTGCCATGACTAGGCTGATTCTAATACAAGATTACTTTTAAAGCAATTGGCAGTCGTAGAGATATATTTCCCGTAGCATTCTTATATTTGACAACATATAGTTCAAAAGAGGAAAGCAAGACACATTGCTTTGAACAAATACACTATGCTTATAGTTTATGAAATCGTTTGATTACCTACCAATTATTCTGTCAGAACTATTCACAATAAAAAGATGAAGATCATGAACATGGATGGAGAGTGGCAATTCTGAGGTTGTCCATGACGACAATGGCCAAACACAGTTGTTGGACTGAAATTTTTAACCTGAAGTATTTCTCTAAAATATGACTCTCTATTTGGATGAGTGCACGCACACACACACACACACACACACACACACGTAATTGCTGAGCCAACAACCCAGATACTGCATGTTCTTTGAACTAGAAGACCTTGATGATATTTTCTTTAGCATAATGCTCTACTCTTGGAATTTTTATTTTAGTTACTGATTATCCATCAGCTATTTATAAAAATAACTTTCAAAACTCTGTGTGGTTGTTCTTGTTGTCAATATAAGTGGACCAAATTAACCCAGAATTTTTGACCAAGTCACTTTATAAGTATTGCTATAGGAAGGGAAAGCATGAGATGAGTTATAGCTAAAAGAAAATGATCTCTCTTTTTTTTTTTTTTTTCCCAGAGAGAGGATTTCTCTGTAGCTTTGGAGCCTTCTTGGAACTTGCTCTTGTAGAACAGGCTGGCCTCAAACTCACAGAGATCCTCCTTCGTCAGTCTCTCGAGTGCTGGGATTAAAGGCATGTGCCACTACCTCCTGGCTCATCACAATCGCTTGACATAACACCATCTGATAAGTCTGTTGACATGTTAGATATTAAAACCTACAGAATGGGACTCAGGGTTTAGAACTAAAATTTATTGAGGATGGGTAGGGATTGCTTCTACTAATTTTGCAACTTTTCTCTAAGTCTAAAATTTTTCCAAAATGAAATTTTATCTATTTTTTAAAATGTGGAAAAAATTAATGAATAAGAAATAATTTGGCATCAATAGCACAAGACAAAGTAGCTCATAGGAAAGGAGTAGATAGAGAAAGAGTAATTTTGAGCATATTAGTAACCTTTCTTGTGATTGTAATCAAGTACCTCACAAAAGCATTTAAAGATGGAAGAGTTTTATCTTGGCCTAGTTCAAGGTAACACACTGCGGCATGTAGGGAGCTCATGGCAGTACGGACATGAAGCAATGATCACATCTGCTTTCAGTAATTTGAAAAAAGATAAATGCTGCTCCTTAATTGGTCTTCTCCTTTTCATTCAATCCTGAACACCAGCCCATGTCAGGTTGCCACATCAATTAACACTACTGAGAAGCCACCTCACTAATATACGGGCAGTTTTTTCCATATTCTAGATAGTCAAATTGTTGATCGATATTAAGCATTATGTTGAGTGAATGAAACTGATTTGAAATACTAGGAGTGCGAAGGAGAATATATTTTAAATTCTGTAATTGTCGAAACTGAGAGATTTGGGATTGAATAATGAATATGATCTCATTCGACAAAGAAAAATCAAAGTTTGGCCACAGAGAAGAATGCATACTGATGTATGTATCCATAAGCGGCTCTCTCCTCCTACATGAGACACCTGAGAAGCCTTCTAGGCATGCAATAGAAACTCTAGTCTGGGAGTCAGGGAAGACATGGAGTGTGAAGGGAAGTGTTAGGGAACAGGCTGGAAGAGCAAAACCTGGAATCAAGAAGAGCCTTGATGAGATCCAACATTTAAAACCCCAAGGAGAAGTCAACAAAGGGCACAGTTCAAGAGGAAGCAGAGAGATGATCTGGGAGAAACATACATGTTGAAACACAAGTAAGAGAGGTTTTACAAGTGGCAAAAGTGTCTGTCATCATCAAATACTAATATTAAAATAGACTTGAAGGCGTATACGACCAATATGCTATAATAACCAGACCAGCTCAAAACAACAGATATAATTTAATAATTGAAAAACGGGGAAACTCACGCGACTGGAGTAAAAGTACTGATGTCCAAATGGGTCAGGCGAACACCATGCGCAGAGAGTGAGCGCACTTGGATCTCCAGGTTTTCTTCCCTGGGGATCAGGACGCCACGCCCCAATTTAATGTGATTGGTTAACAGAGTTTACCCATTACAGACTGGGATGCTTTTCATAAAGTTCACTGGATTTGACAGTAGGGCACTGGCGATCTTAACAAGGGAGTTGAGATAGGACCTTGGGGAAAAAATTCCTTGGGGAAGAAGTTCTAAGCAGAAGAGAATTACAGTGGTTTGAAGAACAATGGTAAAAATACATAAGAATATTATACAACAGGATAAGGATCACGGCTGACATTATTTAGGAGCACTCAGCTGTCAGGTATTGTCAAACATTTTGTAACTTTGCACCATTTATTATATGACATCCACATTTTAGAGAGAAGGAAATTTAGACTGAAAAGTTACCTGTTCAAAGACACCCTTCCTTATCATCTATTATGTAAGAGCTCACACCTGTGCCCAGCAACAATAAAGGGCAAGCAAAAATTCAGGGTATTAGTAGAAGTAAGTATTCTTTCAAGAAGTTGGGTCATAAGTATGTATGAGGAAAGAGCCGCTTATTGATTCCCCGCTGCTTAGCCCCTAAATAATCACACAGAAACTGTATTAATTAAATCACTGCTTGGCCCATAAGCTCTAGCTTCTTACATACTATTTATTATTTACATACTATATTTATTATTATTATAACTCTTACATACTATTTTAATCCATTTCTATTAATCTGTGTATGGCCATGTGGCTGTGGTTTACCAGCTAAAGTTCCAACGTCTGTCTCCAGCAGGGCTACATGGCATCTCTCTGACTCCACCCTTCTTTCTCCCAGCATTCAGTTTAAGTTTCCCCACCTACCTCTATTCTACCCTATCAGGCCAAGGCAGTTTTCTTTATTTATCAATGGTAATCACAGCATACAGAGGGGGATCTCACATTAATGAATAAAGTAATAAAAGGAAGAGACAGTATTACAGCAAAATGGAAGGTCATGGACCTGAGAAGACGGGGAGGTAGATATGATCAGGGTGCTTTATATGAGACTCCCAAATAATCAATAACAATATTGTGCTGGACAAAAAAGAAAAAAAGGATTATTGATAATTGGTATGCAAGTTTGCTGTTTTAAAATAAATACTATTTACTAAGAGCTGGTTTAAATGAAAATATTTTGAGTTTATTATCAATACATGTTTGATTTCTGTACTTATTTTATAGAGCTGTATGCCTGGGTTTAGCCAAATGTTCTTAGGTGAAATGGGGTTTGGAGTAGAGGAAGTTTAAGAAGACCTGTTCTATGTTGCATTCATATGGCAGCTTATTCCACCTCTTCTGTAGTTGTCATTAGTTATCACATGAGTCAAAAAAAATGGTACAAGCACAGCAGCAAATAAGGCACCAAGTTTTGGTATCTAGACATAGATCTATGTGTTCTGTGGCCATAAATTCAAAAGTTCTTGGTAATATTGCAAGATTCTGCTTATTTAGTGGCATCATAGCTCACACTGTTTTTGTCTCAGCAAAGAAACATAGAACTTTGTTTTGTTTTGTTTTGTTTTGTTGGTTTTTTGAGATAGGGTTTCTCTGTACAACTGTCTTGGCTCTCTTGGAATTCACTCTGTAGACCAGGTTGGGCTCAAATTCAAAGAGATTCACCTGTTCTGCCTCCCAACTTCCACATGCTATGATTAAAGGTGTTTGCCACCATGCCTGACAGAATGTTTGTTGTTGTTGTTTTGTTTGTTTTTAAGTAATTGCATCAACTGTGTCTTCTTTCTGGACCTAGCCCAGCTTTATGGAATTGATATATAGAAAGACGGTCTTTCCCATGCTTCTTAGCATAGTTTATTACTATGTCATTTGTCATAAATGTGTTCCTGGTTTCCTCCCAGTTAATCACTTCCTTGTCTGAGCTCATGAAGGACTCTGCTCACATATACCATATATCACTCAATCACATTGTACTGTGCAATCTGCTTATTGTTCAGACTCTAGACTTTGACTAGCTTGATGGGTGAGGCTGTCTTAGTTACCTTTATTACAGGAGCAATGCATGTGTATATGGATTTTATGTAAGCCAAAACAAATTTCCACAGATTTCTGAGACACTGTAAGATACATAAAGAAAGGTGCACATCTAGCCTGGAGACATGGCTTAGTGGTTAAGTAAGTGTACTGGCTGCTCTTCAAGTTCTTCCAGAGGAATTAAGTTCCATTTCCAGCACACACACAGGGCAGCTCACTATCGATTTTAACTCCTGTTCCAGGGGAGCCTTTCCCTCCTTCTGGCCTCTGTAGGCAACATTGCATGCACATACATGCAGACAGACAAAGCATCCATATACATAAAATTAACAACATCAGTAAGAATATGTATTTAAATATACAAGTTCTGTGTACCACCTGATGAAGCACCAAGTGTACCTAGCTTGGTTCATAAACTGGCTCCTCGGCACTGCCAGCATTGACTGGGATAGAAAGGCACAGTGCCTCTCTGTCATCCATGCTGTGACGTTGTCTTCATCCACTTTGTATGTTCCGACTCTATCTGCAGTGTACAGGACCTTTTCTGAGATAGTTAGATAGAGTGACCAGGGTGTGGCCCTTGTTATGGGATCAATACTGTTAGAGGAGACATTAGAGAAATTGTTGTCTCTGTTAACAGAGAGCTAGTCACATGGGGACACCAAGACTGGAGACTGTTCCCTCCCCAGGGTCTGATCCTGCCAATGCCCCATCTTTTCCAGATCTATGAAAAGGAAATTTTTCTTGTGAAGCCACATGGCCCGGTATTTTGATACAGCAGAGAAAGCATACAATGATAGTAGCACCCAGCAGTTTGTGTTCTAACTAGACTCTAGGGAGATTTAGGAGAAGCCTGGGAAGATCCTACTGCAGCTAGTATCAGGGCTATTTTCATGACATAAACCAAAATCTATTACTCAGAGTTCCAGGATATTTTCTTTATCAAGGGTTAGATATGTTTCTACAATTCTATTAAATGCAAATTAGTTGTTTTACCGAATGGAGGTGATTTTCACTTATCTCCACACCCCTTTTTGGCTGCCACCATTATTCAGTGTCTGCTCGCGTGCGTGCGTGTGCATGTATGTGTGTGTGTGTGTGTGTGTGTGTGTGTATGTAATGTAGTGTAGGGTGGGGAGACTAATGAAATCTAGCGAGTAGAAGTCAGGGATGCTATCAAACATCTTCTAATGCATGAGTCCATGCCCTCTTGAGACAGAACTGTATCACCCCAAAATCTTTTCATTAAAATTCCTAACTTAAAGCAGTTCTCATCAAAAAGCTTTGGGTACACTGTTTCATACTTTAAGTTTGTTTTTTTAATTTTGTGATACCTACATTTGATAAAGCATGAGTGATATGAACGCATTGCATTTTGCATTGCTTTGCATTTTCAATCTCAAGAGGAATAAATAAAATTTGAGAAAAATTGAATTTGAAAAATCTTGGGAAACTTAATAACAAAACACCATGAAACATCACTTCAGATAAATGCTGTCTTTTAGGATTTAAGGTTTAATTGTGCCTTAGCACCCAAACAACACTGACTTTTGACATTGCTCATTATTCATCATAACTGGGCAGGTAAGTCCCAATTGCTGAAGACACAGCTAGCTTTGGGTGAAGAACATAGAGAAATTAACCTCAAACTGACCAGGGAATTCTCTTCCTGCTGACTACTTTATATCTTCACCATAGGTGCTATGGAGGATGCTGTGGGTAAAAAGCATCAGTGGTCTCACTCAGCACTGGCCCGAACATGGACTTGCTGACAAGTGCCCATTGGTACAATAGCAGTATGGCACTAATCAGGTTAACCTACTTCTTTCTGATTGGCTATGAAGTCTGCTCTGTAGAAGGAATTTCATACTTTATGGTGTAAACCTGGTCAAAAGTTCATTACCGTGGAGATCACAGGTACGAGATGGGGAAACTTTGTTATTTTGCTAAATGTTTCTGTTGTTAAACAGAGCTATGCACGCTTACATCTATAGTTTTGAGTTGCTTTTAACTCTGGTGAGAGAAACTTCTTTTTACAGTGAGTTGCAGTTAATACAGAGACCCAGAACCAGTCAGGTGCTGAGGATGAACACCAAGTGCTCAGCTGTAGCTTGGTTATTTATATAAACCTTCCACCATCCAAAGTCCAGGGAACTTTGAGGAACAGTGTGAAGGGAGACTATGAGAACGGTGGATGCGGGGGCAAAGCTATGGAATGGTGATGCCTAGACATATGTCTGTTGCCCATATCAACTCCCAGCAGCTGTGGTTTCCTGTGTAAAACCAGTTGACATTCCAGCATGGATTAGCCTTGAGACCCCTCCCCATCTGAAGAGTGAGGGCAGTTGGAGTTAGCAGAGGAGGGAAGTCTCTCTCCTTTGACGATGCGGTTACTGGCAGGTTGCTCTTGTCATAGCAGATGACTACATGTGCATATGAACAATAGCAACCCCTGGATTCAGGGACTAACATTAACAAAAAGTTAAAACTGAAAAGAGGACCAAAGAATGGGAAGAAGTGGGGTAGGACCCACTGGGGGAGTTAAGGGAAGATATTGAAGGATAGATGTCATCTATACACATTGTATAAATATACGGAACTTCCAAGGAATAAAATATTGTTAACAGTGAAACAATGTGCCTTAGATTATATTCAGTCCCAGGCAGATGTTATTATTTGCAGCATTAACTAAATTTCTGAACCATCAGATAGACTTTTCACCTCTGACCAACACTGCTTATTAATGCCTTCACAGCAGAGCCAAGATCTAAATTGCATTTGCATTTCTTATCTATGCAGGCTAACTATATGTAAAAACACCTTTGGTAGTGAAAAGGATGTCAGCTAGCTTATTTTTAGGGCAAAAAATCATGGAGCAATTTTATGTTTGAGTGTTGTGTCTGGATTTCTTAAAAACGATTCCATGTGAACAGTGATTGTTTATATGACTTTGCCGAAGGTAAAACTCCAACCAATGATGTCACTTTAGTAGAAAAATACTGTTGTTTCGTGTAACATGATTTACAATAAAGCATGGATATTAGTAAAGAAAGGGAGGAGGGGAGGGGAGAGGCAAAGAAAGCAGCTAAGGAGACAGATTACACCAGGGCTGTATATATTATCGCCTTGAAGTCAGGAGGGAAGGTTGTCTAAATGCTCTTACAACTGTAATAGCCTAGCTCATGCTAATTCTAGCCTGAAGCTCCCGACACTTCTTGTTCAGAGATAATGGGGAACAAAACTACTCCCTCTCTCTTTTTTTCTGGTTGAACAGCAGATTTTTTTTCCCAAGGATGTCAAATAAATTAAGCAGTCTTTGCAAACAGGGACACAAAAGCCTTTCACTTTTGCAGGAATTCCAAGTAATAACATGCAAGAGTTATTACCCTTGATACTTAGTGGATTTTTTAATGGCTTGCAATAATCGTTTTGATTGAATATTGGCTTATAATAGGCTTGTAAAGGCATTTAAGCACCCCTAACTGCTCTCAACCTTAGCTTCCTGTGCCTAAGGACAATCACTGAAACAATAGATCTTGCAGTCATTAACATGGGAATATTTTATAGAAATGAAACATAATGCCTATTGACCTCAAAAATGAAGCAGATTAAAATGACTGGTTGTATTAATTTCAAATAGTTAGGCATAATATTGATCTTCTTTGAAAGACGAGACCATTTTTGACAATTTGACACTTCTTTTGACATTTATTAGCCTTTTTTGAAGACATTTTGTGCTATTTACAATTTTTAATTTACTAATCAACTTGAAGTTTATATTCTATTTAACAAAATATTTTAGATTTTTCTACTAGTAGAGAAAAAATACTAGCATTCTTAATTAAAAGAAGCCAATATTATCTGAAATATTGAAAAACAAGTTTGATTTTGTATTACATTGTTTGATATTTATATCTCCTCAGTGAGGAGCTTATAGGCTATACTCTGCTCTAGTAGACTTTATGAGTAAAACAGAAATACTCCAGAGACTAATACACCACAGAAAATATGTGAAGTGATTCCACTCCAAGGCAATAGAATCCACACAATGTCAGTTTTGTGGCCTGACCAGGCTGCAAGGGAAACCAGTCTGAGGCCAGATTGGACTCTGCAGAATTGTGAGAAACTACTTCTTACCTCCTGCTTTATCACTCCCTAGCTATCAGAGCAGGGCAGTATTAGTGATTGAAAAAAGCACTCATGGAGACCTTAGAATCTTACAGCCCAAAGGATATCATAGCACAATGCTAGGAGAAGGTGGCTATAAATTGAGGGATCAGTATCTGATTCTCTTTTCTGGTTTGAAGCTAATACTAGTAAAACAATGAAGATATTAGATATTCAGGAAATTTCCATAATTATCATTTTAAGTCAATATAAGAATGACTACTCTTGTTATTCTCCCACCCATATGGTAATATTCATTTTCTTTGGTTGGTGATTTTTATCCTTTTCTATGTGTGGAATAATGAAGGGCTTGCTATGATTTAAAATAGAGTCTGGTGCTTTTGTACACATATACATAGAATATATATATATATATGTATATATATATATGTGTGTGTGTGTGTGTGCTCTTTATTAGGTCATAAAATTATGTAATAGACTTTTACTTAAAAGTATTAAACTAGTAAGGCAATATTCATGTATTTAAGATGACTACTTGGTTTAAACAATTCTGAAAAATAAATTGCTTAAAAATCAGTTGGTCACACTTTTAGGATGTAATTTAATGTACTTTTAATGTTTACAAAGTGAGCAACAGTGACTGCAAACAAGGTAAAGTGTGTAACAAATGACACACATATTCAGCACACTGCATGTGTTGAATGTTCTAACACATTCAGTCCAGCATGGGTAATACTACTTTCTTACTGACCATAATGACACATTTGTCAGACTGATGTCTGTGATGTCAGAGTCTAACATTTTAAAAAGAGAGCCAGTGGAGTAGGGCAAGCGGCTCATGGTGTAAATCAAGCATACAGCTTTAAGATAATTAGTAGCATCATCTAAGCAGGCATTTGCACATAAAAGGAAATTCCAGATTACCTCGGCATTCATTGTAATGAATGATTGGCTGTCTTAATGTTGTCTTTCTCACTAGGGCTGCTTATCCCATCCTACTCAGTGTCGTTTCTCTGATACTCTAACTATTTTGGGACCACAAACCTCCCTTTTCTATACTGCACACCCTGCACATGGATATCTCAGGACAGACTCTGTGCTGACACCTGCATTAATAGCATGGTAGATTATCTACTGTTCTTAATTATCTCTCCCATAGCTTACCTCCATTAGTGTGGATAATTGACTGTAGGCATAACATTCATAGGCAGAACCATGTGTTATAAAAATATAGAGAAGGAAAATATTTAGCTTACAAAAGATTACCTATGTTTGGTATCAAGCACTGTAAAGCATCTGGAGTTGGGGGACACATCTGCTTTTCCTTTGCTAGGGAAGTCATTATGAATTTGAAATTATATTTGTCAAAGGGGGAAGCACGTATTGCATACATTTTTCATTGAGAAGGCATTTAGGATGAAGAGTTTCAAGAAGAGAAACTATTTTCTTATGAAAAGACTGGAAGATGCTAATACTAATAAGAATTGGTGAAAAACTAAAGTTTGGCCATGAGCAACAGAGCTGCCTGTCAATTTAGAGAAAAGTGGGCTTGGATTCTGAGGAAACTAAATATCAACAGCATAACTAGGGAAGACGTGCGAGAACATTCCTGCATTCTTTGACTCCAGCCTATAGATGCAGCTGCTATTTTCACCCTTCTGAAATAGTTATTCCCACTGTGTGTGTCTAGGAAGATATTTCCAAATAGACTTAGTGATTTCTTCCAGTTGACAAATGACAAGGCTTGAATTTGAAATCAGACACTTGGTCTACTTGCTCTTTGTATCTTTTCATCTATTGGAATGCGAAGTTGAATTGTTTTAAGAACAAACACCAGTGCACAATGGATGAGCTTCTCTGGAGGAGTTTGTGTTACATTAGGGGAATAGAAGGCATCAGAATGAGAATGAAACCTGTGATTCAGCTGTCAAGCGCTGCTTTAAAAACTGAGACTCCCATTGAATCCTCAGGGAAACAGGATGAGAGAACTACTCGCCCACTAAATAAAAGTGCACACCCCTTCTTTCTGTGTGTTAGGTTAAAGAAAAACTTCTCTGCCCTCTAGAAGTACTTACAAATTATTTTTCACAAGAAATATAAAAATAATTTTATGCTGCCATTATGAACACATTCGATGATATATATGTTTGGTACACTATTTTTGATGTTCAAAGAGAAAAAGCAGATGATTGCTCTCTGGTACCTCTCTAAAAAGAAGATGTGTTTTGAAGTGACTTATTAATTGTGAACGTGTGAGACATCGCTACTAGATGCCTTTTAAAGATTCAGACTAGACTTCGCTTTGTTGGTTTTGCTGCTGCTGGAAGTGTTCGAAGCAGAAAGGTTTTACTTGCGAATCTGCTGACATGCACATTTCCCAAAATAGGCCTTGTTATTAAGGGCCTGATCACGGTCATTGCAATTTGCAGTGTTAGCTAATTTTTGAAACTAGTCGTGGATTTAAAATTAATTACAGACTATTTTGGATTCATTAGTGTCTGCAATGGATTTTATGTCTATTTGCTTTTAATTGAGTAGACAGGACAAAAAGTAAGAAAATGCTGTTTTTTTTTTTTTTAATGCAGAGATGAAGTGACACAATCTCCAAGTGAAACAGTGGCAATAGTGGGGAAGAGGACAATAGAATCACGATTTGACACGTAGGGATTACATACATTTATCCGACTTGCTACCTATGGGTCCCAAAGCAAGAAATAACAGGATTCATGTAAATCAAATGGGAAAAACCAAAACAAGTCAAAAAAAAAAAAAGAAAATAATCTCAATTGTAGAATTTTATGTATATTTACTAAAATATGTCAAAGTTCTTAAGTATTCTATATAATGAAATAATTTATTAGGTGTATGATTTTAACTGCTCACAACCAAGAAACTTGTAGCTTAATTGCTTCTCTTACCTATGACAGTGGAGTTAGAAATGCCTTTTGAGTCCCTGTCCCCAAAGCAGGCAACCCAGCCTGAGGCACTGAGAGTGCAGTACAGGAAACAGTAGGTAGCATAATTCAGCCATGTCAAATTAATGTTGCTATCCTGGGAAAACAGATAGCATAATGAAAGAAAAATAAGGACATTTGGGGGAGAGAGTCCTTCAGTAGGACAGACATTCTGTCTACTTTCTCTTAATGTACAGAAAATAATTTGTTTGCCATTATAAACCATACTCTAGAAATTAATTTCAAAAGATTGGAAGCACATTTTATATCTGGGCATACATTATTCTTTTTAAGTATCTGGTTGTTTTTCTATTGTTCCTACCTATCTAAAACATGTGTGGGGAGCATTATATATAAGCTGAGCAAGGAGATATTGAGCTGGATATGTTGTTATGTATGGAGTTGAATGAATAAATCTCTTTGCTCTCTGCTCCTGTGGTTTGAAGTCATCCCCACTCTTGTGAAATGATAGATTATCAGCAAAGGAACACAGCAGGTTTGTGCCCACAGTGACAGATAATAGGCTGAAAAAAAAGTGTGTTCCTGAACTTGGTGGAGCAGCCAGTCTCATCTCTTGAGACATTTAAAAATATACTGGATAAAGAAATAGAAAATGCCCTTCAGGAAAAATCATTGCCTCTATGCATACATAATCTGTCTTTTCAGAATTTTGCTTCCTGTAAGAAGAAGAACTAATGCGGTACGAAGCAGAGTATGAGAAATGTCTCTAAACACACAAAAAAGAGCTGCCAACCATGGTGCAAGGTGAAAGTGGAGCAGGGAGGTCGTCCTGTCACGCTTGCGTGGACTCACACAGAAGCCTTAGTTTCACCTGTACCCGTTAATCTGTTCAGTTACATGCCTGATACTGTCTTAAGTAATATTGTTATAATTCACAAAGAAAAAGGGTTCTGTAGTCATTCATATCAATTATTCAAAATTATCTAAGATAGCAAACCGACTCTTACTTACGAAGTTCTGTTTTGTCATCCAAGTAACTGTTACAAAAATACTGAAAAGAACAGCACTCAGTCTCAGTTTGACATAATTAATGCAATTTAGAAAATTGTGTCTGTTTAAGTATTAACACACTAGCTTCAGCCCACAACCAATCTCGAACTTGAGAATAATGAAGATAAAATAAAAGAGATGGAAAGCCGTCGACCTCTATTATTTTATTTTAATCAGCAATAGCAAATGAGATATGACCTGTTCCAGATATTTGGATTTCTTAATGTATTGTAGTAAATAGATTGTTGTTCATGTTATAATCAACCGGAGTCACTGCCTGGAAGGGGAGACTGCATTATAATTAAAATGCTGCCAGAGAGGTTAGCTCAGAATATTTCAAGTTCTCAAGTTTCCTAGACCATAAAGCCCATAGTATTTCACAAACCTGTATTGTTTCCACTGAAGAGACTTCCCGGGTTTGAAAATCTCTTTCCTCTTCCCAATCTGCTGTTTTATGTTATCTGTTCAAGACAGAGTATATATGACTAAGCGCTACTTCTTTTTTAAAAGAAAGAAACAAACGCTACAAATATGCACCAGTTTCTTTTTGTTTGTTTTTGCTTTTGGAATGGAGTGGGTTTTTTCTTTGTTGTTGTTGTTGTTTTTGAAATCTCAGATTACTGAATATAAACTACTTTTATTCTCAGAACATGTTTGATTTCTTAGTGCACATGTTACTTTAAAACAGTCCTAGTAGCATCTTTCCCAGATCCCCAGCCTTTTTCTCCTTGCTGGCTATAATTCTAAGTTCAGTTTCTTTGCCAAAGGTAAAGAAAATTTATCTAGCACAAAAGTCACCTCCCTGCTCCTCACTCAATCCCATTCTGTGTCCCCTGCACTGCTCCAGGACCCTTCAGTGTCACTAACTGGAAAAACAGTGTTCTAAGAAATAGGACCAAGCTAATTGCCAGGCACTGATGTAAACCAGGGGAGATGCTGTCTGAATGTAATTATTTTCCAATACACTCACTGCTCAGCGCTCCTTTGGGGGATGTGCCTTGCTGGCCTCCTCTGATTGCAGTGTCTCTGAAGTGAGCAACATTCTTATTCAAGTGATCCAATCAATCCGCTTAGAATTTCTGTTCCAAGGCCCTGGGAATTCTGAGTTCTACTGCTCCTTTGGGGTCAATCAACCTACTAGTTATTCCCCCTTTTAACATTTTAAAAGGCTTCATGCAGAATATGCTACTCATATTACCCACAGGTCAAAAGAAAAACATACTTCCTTCTGATTCTGATGGAACTGTTCTTAGAGTTAGCTTTTTAGCTGTCATTCATTTTATTCCTCATGAAATTTTAAAGACATAGTGCTAGTTTCTGTACCTAACATATAGTGGGGGAATGTGGTTCTCAGCTTGGTCAAGAAAGAAAAGCAAATTTTCTATTTTTGATGTTGTAGTGTGTGTTTCACCTGCTAAAACACAGTAAGAATGGCTTCATGGACATCGTGCGATCTATCATTACTCTCACTTTCTATCCAGTTTTGGAATGAGGCCCGAGACTGCTGTACCATTGTGTTCTAGACCCATGGGAAAAGGTGAACACAGAGAGACTCACAAACCCCTTTGGATATTTATGTTTTTAGGAAGATAAATGAATAAGCAGTATTGTGTTCAGGAGGTTCCTTGAAGAAGGCAGTAGATTGGGGGGAAAAAAGTGAGGCGGATATTAAGGTTGTTTGCCACAATAGTTGTGGTCATCTATATATTTGCTAGAGAATCTGAGGAAGGATGGGGTGGCTCAAATTTAGGGATATCAGGTAGGTAGTGTCTGTATTATTTGGTTGCTTATTTTATGTGTGGAGTAGCTGTGAGGAGTTGTCAAGAAATTTTCCATGAGAAACACTGGTAGTGAAAATGGAGGTTATAAAAGAAAGAAAACATTGGGATGAAAGATAGTGATAATGGATATTAATGGTTGTTTGGTTGCATACAAATGTATCTACAGTCTACAAACACACTGGCCACAAGTAGGTAAATCATTGCTAACTTCTTCTGCCACTTTAGTCAACATCCATATTGCAAAATGCAGGACAATGAAGTGACTTTCGCTACAAGTCCAAGCAAGGTTCTACTGTCAAAAACAGGAATCAATTAATAAACATCTCCCTATTTCCAGGGAGGGGGCGAAACCTTCTATATTATTAAATATACACGTTGACTACACATTAAAGATGTGTGATTAAAACAATTACTTTAACATTCCTGACCATGGTGAAATTTGGGGTGGGATATCTAAACTGGTCTTCCGTAGAAAACTTTAAAATAAATATATCTTTGTTCTTTGCTGCTATGAACGCTCCTAGTAATTTAATACAAATAAAGGAAAGGAAGCTGCCTTGCCAATATGGAACCCACAAGCTTTGTTTAAAAAAAAAATGCTGTGAATCAACAGTTGAATGCTTCTAGTGAGTCACAAATAAAATAATTTGATCCCTGAAACTGAATAGATTGGCTTCAATTTTTGTGCTTCCATACATGCTAATATTATATAGAAAAGATCTCAGAACAAAAGTAAATAAGGCAGTTTCAATGTTATTGTCACTGTGACCACATGCCTGATAGAAATAAAACAAACTTGAGGATGCATCTTTTGGGGGATGCTCCTTTAAATTGTTTATGATCTATTACAGCTCACTTTCCCCCAAGTTTTCAGTCCCTCGTTTATGGCTACACATGTTCTGGGACTGTGATGAATAGAATATCGAGATGGGAGTGTGTGGAAGGTCCTACACTACTCACGCTAAACAGGATTTAGGGATAAAGGAAGAACGCTGGGTAAAATATACTTTTCAAAGACAATCCCCAGTAGTTTCTCCAAACAATGCTTCAGTTTTCCACTTTCAAACAGTCCATTTAAATAAAGGATCCATAAATGGATTAAACTGTTCCTTAGGTCAGAGTCCTCGGGATTCAACATACTTGGAAAAGCTCTCACAGATACAGCCAGAAGTGTGATTTACTGATCTGACCATCTCTCAAATTAATCAATTGACAAGATTTAACCTTTTCAGTTAGTGTCATGCTGTAAATGAGAGGGTACGTGTATTCCAAATATTGAGATCAAACTTCAGTTCAATTTTAAAATATGGGCAGTGACCCTAACTTGCCTGAAGTGGCTGTGGAAACTTTTATAACTGGTCATAATTCTTTCTTGAAATTTCCACCTAGAGGCAAGACATCTTCCTCTATTGAATCTGAATGTCATGTGTGGTGACCCACACCTCTAACCCCAGCATTTGAGAAGCAGAATGAAGTAGATCTCTATGAATGTAAGGCCAACCTTGTCTACATATCTAATTTCAAAGCTACGTAGTGAGACCCTGTCTCAAACAAATAAACAAACTAACTACCTAACTACCTACCTACCTAACTAACTAACTAACTAACTAACTAACTAACTAACTATCATAAAAAGAATTAGAACTGGACTTGAACTATACATTAACCAGCAGAATTTTGCAAAATGATGTAGTTTCTTAGCTTAAGCAAAAAAGCAGGCTCATGTGTTTTTCCCTCTCCAACACTAGCCTGCCATTTGAGCAAGTTTAAGTAAGTCAGCTTCATTCTAAAAGAGTGGTTCACTTGCACTTCCTTCCCTCAGATGTCAGCTCAACAATACATTACATTGTGTCACTAATTATACCTATTTGACAAAATATTTCATCCTAAATGTCAATACAATCAGATCGAGATTCAGGAACTACATTATCACCGTCTCTTTCCTTAAATTAGTAACAAGTAAATACAGAAACAGATAAAGTTTATGTGTATTTTGAACATGCTTTGGAAGCAATGGCAAATACATAGGAAACACTTGCTTTTGTGTTTGCTTTTCTGACTGCTCACCATGGCTTTACATCTAACTGGTTTCTTTTGGGACCAGCCAAGTGCACACTGTGACTAATTACCTAATCTACACCTCCAGGGGTTCACTTCTGGTTTTTTATCCATTTAGAAGTATTCACATACAGATTTGTAGTTTTTCAAACATATTTCTGGTGCATTGACTAATAAGCACAGCTCATTATTATACTAATTGACACATTTGATATGCTCTCCAAACCAGTGGCCATTGTTGAAGTGTATATATTTCCTTTCAATGAAAACAACATATTTTTAATAATAAAATTATGACTAGATTCTCATTGAGTTTTGTCCTAATATTAATATTTAACAAGACTACTCTAAAAGAAAAAAATGAGAGCACTTAAGATTTTATTACTAATTAGCACAAACGTAGCTTGGCCATCTTTCACCATAATGTCTGAACTGAGTTAGAGGAGATAAACCACATGTAAGTATCACCTCTTATTTATGTAACAAACAAATACAGTTCACTCTATGATGGGCACTGTGACCATTAAATGAACTCATGTTTAGATGAGTTAATTTAATATGTATATCACGTCTAGAGATGCTCATACGCCAGTGCAGAAACGGATATAAATAGAAAAAATAAGACAAAGAGAAGCAAGGAAACATTGTTATATTAACTGGATAATAACCTCAGACCACAAACTTTAATCTAGATTGCTTATTTATAATGCCCATATTTAATAATTATTACAAAATGCATTAATCATATATTATTCTTCACTTAGTTATTAAATGTTTTGAGATGGAGTATCTAATCAAGTTGAATTTTCTATGTAGCTGAAGATGGTATTGAATTTATGATTCTTCTATTCTCACATTCTATATACTGGGATTATGGACAAATTCCAGCATGGTCAGTTAATGTAATGCTGCTTTGTCCATGGTGGATGAGGACTACTAACAGAACTACATTCCCAGTCAATCTCTACAGGATGCAGAGGTTTTTCTAAGAGCACTTTCTAAGCTCATAACATGCAGATACTATTAAGTAATTGTTTTCATATTCCAGAAAGAGACAGCCAGTGAAATTCTTTCCCGAGAAGGAATAAATTTTACCTACTTCATGCCATCATTTATGTGGCATTTCACTTGAGAAGTTCTGGTTTGTCTGTTCCTGATTTGAATATAGAAAGATATTAGATGCAGCCTAGAAATGTCCTTCAAATATCTACATATTTTTCCTAACCAATGCTAGATACCGAAAAATTATTTAGCACACCAGGTATTAATTGTATAGATTCCTGTAATGTATAATGTATATGAATACACTCATTTAAGACTAAATTTCACATCACTAAAAGCATTCTGGAAGAAGAATCTAGTTGTCTAAAACTCAAAATGAAGCAACAGATGGAGGGGAGGACTCGGAGTCACCAGGGGTGGTTGCTAATTGCCCTGTGTTGCCGTATGCACCAGCAGTGTATGTAAATTGTCATCTGTATATTATATTTATCACTAATGTCATCCTTTGACTGCGGGCTATTTTCAGAAGCTAGGAACTTGCCCAAACTATTAACCACTTCATTTAGTCCAAAGTGGAGAGAGGGCTTTTATGAGTAGAAATGTATGGAGGTGGCGGTCAAATTCGTAATTTAGTAATGCATCATGAATCCTTAACTTTCTCATTTAAATATTCTACTTTGTGGGTGAATACAGGTTCTCCTTCAAAAAGTCTCACCATGAAATATTATCTGAAGGAAATAAAAAATTATTCTAATGTGGTGCAGCACCAAGGTATTATTTTTCAGTCAACTTTTCCTATACCTTCCTCAGGGCAATATTTCATGCTGTCATTATAAAATATTTTGACAGAACATAATTTCTATAAACCTGATGCTTCAAGGGATTTTTAAACTCAATTTTATTGTGGAAAATCAAATTTGTTCTTTTAAACACAAGGAGTTACACACGTTTGCAGTAAATATGGCTAATATCTTGTATATATATATATATATATACACACACACACACAATTTCAGTTGTTACATGGTTCCTGCAGTAATCTATTAAGAATTTTATGTACTAAAGTGGAAAATGTAGACAGATGATGGTTGGACATGTAAACACAGGAATCATTTAGAGATGATCATTTTGCAAGCCAAGGGAATGAAATTAAATAGCAAGAAATAGTAGCAAGGTGGAGTAGCAAGCACATTGACAAGATATATCTAAAGAGTTGTTCAGAAAACATAAAACGTGAGCATTCTGAGAGTGACTTGGAGCAGCACAATAGCAGCGGGCAGAGAGCTCACAGGCTTGTTCTGCTATGTGACAGAAACAACCTCACACACCTGTGTTCGTCCCTTCCATTTCTCTCCTCAGGAGGACTTTGGGAATGGAATAAGTGGAGTAGAAAGGTGTTTGCCCTCCTTAACAACACAATGCATCACAAATACTTAGAAGTTAAATGCTATCGGTATCTCAGGCAATGATTATCTTCTGGAAACATTTCTAGGGTACCTGTGGAGAAGGTGTGGTGAGTATGTAGTTGAAGGACTTAGTCTCTGAAGTCTTATGAGTCTAAATTTTTGTCAGAAGAATAAAAAAAAATCAAGTGATATGGATTTGCTGCAATATACTGAATAGAAAAATAAGTTGTGTTATCCTTTACATTTGAAAGGAAAAACTCAAAGATTTAAAATTGAACAATTAGGAAAAGTGGAAGAAAAACTGGCATGAATAATAATCACAAAAGAATTTTAACTGATTTAAACACATTCTGTCCCCAAGTATCAAATCAGGAAATAAACTATGTATTCAGGAAATGGTTTACAATAATAAAGGTCATCTTAAAATAATTATGCATCAGGAAAATGGCTTGTGGGTTAGCTGCCTATAAGGAGTGGATCAATGGGATGGCTAGAATCATGCCGTCTGTCTGCTGAGGGTCTGGCAGTCGGCCTTGGCATCAGTAGTTGCTTGTGCTTGCACCTGCTTTCTGCCCTGCTTCAGATCCTGCATTGCTGCCAGCCTACGCAGACTTTTGCTTTTCTAAAAAGGACACCTCCTTTCTCACTTCCTTGTCTTTACTTTCTGCACATCTTAGAATGTGTGTCAATACCTACTAAATTTTATTAACAGCATTTCGGTTTCCAAGGTACAGCTAAAATCCCTGTACCATTAGTACCCCTTTGATACCTCTTCAGAGTGGTGGAGGAGTTCTTCCTTGCAGCTCGGGGAGCAACCCACATCATAAATCCCCGTGCAGTGCTATGATGACTTACTCAGCATTCTCCTCCATGGCACATTTAATTTCTTTATCTGTAGAACCTGGAAAATATCTGGTACTTTGGAGATGTTAGACGAGACACACACACACACACACACACACACACACACACACACACACACAGAGTCCTAGATGCTTGTTTTCTAGTGTGAGAAAGAAACAACTGGTGTGAATTTTAGCAAGAGGGGAGGTGGGTAGAGTCTGGGAGGAGTTGTGTAAGGGGATACTGTATTCAGAATATATTTTATGAAAAAATGTATTTCAATGAACAAAGAATATATAGTCCTAGCTGAAAGTGGTGGCTCATACCTAGATCTCAGACATAAGGAGGTGGTGGCAGGAGGACTTTTATAAATTGGGATGTACTCTAGGATACTTGGGAAGTTCCAGGTTGGGTCTAATAAAAAGTGAGAGCTTTCCAAAACACACAAGCAAACAAGGAAATAAATAAACACCAACCACAGCAACAAAAACAACGGGGTGGTGGTCTTGTCATAATAAAATTTTTTTCTGATTTCTTTTTCCTCAAAGTGGTTTCACTTCTGTTTATTCTCTCTAGGAGATGGTATCTTTTTATTATTAATATTTATTTTAAATCCAATGGCAGTTTCTCCTTTCTTCTCTCCTCCCAATCTTTCTCCAAACCTTCCCACTGTCACACTCCCCAATCCACTTCTCTCCTGTCTCTATTCGAGAGGGGCAGGCCTCCCATGGGTACAAAAAAACTTGGCATATCAGTTGCAGTAAGACTAAGCACCTCCTGTATTCAGGGTGGGCAAGGCAATCTAGTGTTGTGAGGAATCTGCTTGTTCGGTTCCTGGCCACCCAGCTAGCTTAAGTCAGATATAATCACACAGAAACTGTGTTAATTAAAATACTGCTTGGCCCATTAGCTCTAACTTCTTATTGGCTAATTCTTACATCTTAATTTAACCCATCTCCATTAATCTATGCATCACCATGAGATTGTGGCCTACCAGCAAAGTTTCAGCACTCTGTCTCTGGTGGTGGCTCCATGGCATCTCTCTGACTCTGCCTTCTTACTTCCAGCATTCAGTTCTATTTTCCCTGCCTACCTAAGTTCTGCCCTATTAACAAGCCAAGGCAGTTTCTTTATTCATTAATGGTAATCATAATACAGAGTGGGGACTCCCACATCACCTCCCCTCTTTTGTTTAAATAAAAAGGAAGGCTTTATCTTTAACATAGTAAAATTACATATAACAAAACATATATCTAGCAAGAATTGCAATTACAATATTTATATCTACTTTATATTTTATCATAACATAGGAAAGCTGTAACTATAAATTCTTCAACTGCATCAAAGTCTCCAGAAAGATATAATATTACCTAAGTAAATAGGAAGTACATTGTAAACAACTTCCAAAGCTCTACAATTGACAGAGACATTTCACTGGACAGTTACCCAAAGTTCTTTTGTATCATCGGGGCATCCATCTTTAGCCTACAGTCCCATAGTATCCAACAGACTTTTCCATGAAGCAGAAAATTTCAAAGATACTTCAGTCACTTTCTTCTGTATCCTACAGAATGTCTCACAGATTCTTTCATGAAGCAGGAACCCCAAAGGAAAGGATTGTCTTACCTTTAGGCAAGTTCAGCAGTCATTTCTCTGTGGATCCTGCATGTCCAGTTAACATACCAGGCAAAAGCAGTTTCTTGTCCAAATAGCTAAGAAGCCTCTTCAATGCCCATCTTTCTCTCAATGTAATTGGTGCTGCCAGGATTAGAAGTGTCTCATTGTCATGAAAAGTCCTAAGTTATTTAAACATTTTAAGTGCCACATTCTGAAGGTCTCTGAAAGATTTGAAGAATACCTAACTAACTGAAATATATCTTTATACATCTAGAAAACCTAACTAACATGACTAGAAGCTTGGTTATTATAGATGACTCTTTATTAACATATATTCTTAATTATACATTACATTTTTAAATGAGCTGCACAAACACAATATCTTAAGCAAGAGCAGAAATACACATATAACAAAATTGACCTTAAATTTGTATCAATAAACCAAGATCCATACCAATGCAAATCTCTATAGCATATCCCCTTTTAAATGTAAACAAACATTTATAAACAGTCATTTAGGGAATATGGGCTTAGTTCTCTACAAACTGTTCCTGCTTTATATTGGGCAAAGTAATTTTGGGGGGTGTTAATGGCAAACTTCAGGTGGTCTTGGTCCATCAAACCACATTAGCCTGGGAGAAACCTACAGATTCACATCCTCTGTGAAAACAGAAGAACTTATTTTCCAAAAAAACAAAAATATTATTAGACTCAAATTTTGAAGTAAAAAACCTTTAAAACATATATGTTGGTTTAGCCTACCAGTCCCTAGAATCAAATATCTCTCTGCAGTCAAAAATTCAAACAAAACATAATAATATACACAATCCATACTTTCTGTGTATATTCCATCTTTACTTGTTTTTTTTTTTTTTGTTTGTTTTTTGTTTTTTTTTTGGATTTTCGAGACAGGGTCTTTACATGGCTTATTTGTTTTCACTCTATTACATTTTAATATTTATTTTTATATCTTTACTCTTTTAATCCATGACTGTCTTAGCCTGTCTCTTCAAAGTTTATTTTAGTTTTTGAAACCATTTACTTCTTTTTATAACTCTCTATATTCTTTCTCTTCTCTCTACCTAATCTACATACATTTATCCAACATTGTAACCCATTTAGAGATTTTTTTAAAATCTGAATCCGTCTTTATTGTGTATCTGTAATTATCTTTTGACCAGGAGCACTTTTTTTTTACCCATTTTTGAGTTGAGGAGCATCTAGGTTGTTTCCAAGCTCTGCATATTATAAATAACGCTGCTATGAGCATAGTTGAGCAAGTGTCCTCATAGTATAATTGAGCATCTTTTGGGTTAATGCCCAAAATGTTATAGCTGGGTCTTGAGGGAGATCTATTCCCAATTTTCTGAGAGACTGTCTTATTGATTTCCAAAGTATCTCTACAAATTTGCACTCCCATCACCTTCCCCTTGCTCCACATCCTCTCCAGCATGAGCTGTCCCTTGTGTTTTTGGTCTTAGCCATTCAGACAGGTGTAAGTTAGAATCTCAGAGTCGTTTTGATTTGCATTTCCCTGGTTTCTATGTTAAACATTTCTTTAAGGATTTCTTGGCCATTTGAGATTCAGGAGAAGGTGTCTTCAACAGGATATATTACCAGGCTATAGAATATGACTGATATAAAGAAGTTCCATTAAAATAACCAGTCCTTTGGGGAGAGGAGGTAGTGACATTCTCCATGGTGAATGCCATAGTAAAAAGTATCAAGGAGAGTTTGGTTTCTCTAGCTTGCTTTAGAAATCTGATTGCCATACAGGGCCCTTATATAAACTCCACAAATCTTTGGTCTCACATAAAATAAATATGTGTACACAAACATGCAGTGGAAACACTAAATGGTAATCATATATTGTCTTACTGGAGAATAATGATACATGTTTGTAAAATGTGTTGAGAAGTCCTTCAGAAAATATTAGAGGTAACTCACAAATAAAAATAATTTTCATCAATTTTCCTTCAAAAAATAAAAATAATGCAAACATATTATGTAGGAATATTTAAGGAGCTAGTGTTCTAAAGTATAATGGAAGTTACCTTATACCACAAACATAATCATGCTTTACACATTTCTAAAATACCCATGGGGAAACTCATTACCAAATGCCCTGGCTTCAGGCTGGCAGAGGTTTAACTTTCCTGTCAAATTATTCTTGACAGTGAGGACTTGGGGTTTCTGTTTGATTGTAGTAAAATGCCTATCACTGTAAGGAAGTACTTGAAGACCTTATCTGTTATTGTCATGTGTGCTATCACTACCTCTTAAAGTGAAAAATCTGGATAGTACCATCAGTGTCATTTTGTTTTTAATATGACTATCATCAAAAGTCTTTTTGATTATAATATTTAAATAGCACATTCTACATGTTATAAATTCATAGTGTTTATCTTGCAATACCAAAACGTGACAAAATTGACTATTCAATTACATTATCTATCAAATAGTGAGCTTTTGAAATGTTTTCTTGTAGGATCTGAAACCGGAGAAGGATGTGCACTCAGCCCTCTCAGAACAGCACTGAATGCGTTAGCAAGGAAAATTAAGCTAAAAAGAAATGAAGGATGCACAAGCAGCAAGGGAGGAAGAAAAATTATCACTATGAGAAATATGTAGTTATTCTCTTAAAGGATGGTTGTAACTGAGAGTGAATACCATGTGCTTATGGTGGAAAATAAACTAAAAGTCAGTGATATTTTTATATAAATAAGGAGATCACCAAATAAGAGACTTTGAAAGCAATCTCACTCGGTAACTAATTTAAAAAGTACATATATGCATATTTACATATATGTGTGTGTTTATGAACATATACATGGAAGTAAAAGATCTCTATGATAAAAATTATGAACTTGTGAAAAAAAGCTTAAAATAGACAAAATTGGAAATATCTGTCACAGCCATAGGTTGAAAAAGCTAGTATTCTTAAAATGTCTCTATGACCCAAGTGATTTAAAGATTCAGTTAAGTTCTCACCAAACTGTCAATGGTGTTGCTATTCATAGAACTAGGAAAAACCTCAGTGTTCACATGAAAGCAAAGTGACACCTAAATCTTAGGCAAAAGGAAGAGGATGGGAAGTGATGCAAGATATACCTCACAGCTATAATAATCTAAATGTCCTGGCACACACTTAAAAAACAATACAGAGAACAATGAGGCAGAAGCGACATGCTACCTTATTCCTTACAAGCCAAATGACCCCTGAGAAAGGCATCCAACACATAAACAGGCAGAAGGGTTGGCTCTCCAGACAAATGGTTCTGGAAAGTTGGATATTCACATACAGAAGATGGAAATTGGACTTCTTTATTTTTGGCTATAAAAGTAATCTCAAAGTGGGTTGTAGAGTTAAACTTAAAACTTGAAACTGTGAAACTACTAGAGGAAATATTTCAAAGCATAGTAGGCAAGTCCCTCTAAGCACAGGAAACAAAAGGAAACAGTCAAATGTGAGTCCGTCAAACTGAGCATCTTCTCTCCAGAGCCCCACCACCAATAACGACCAAAGAGAGATCAAGTTATAAACACACATCTTCAAAGGGACTTATTTCTACCATGTAAACGGAAGCAGAGCATTCAGATAGACTTCTGAAGAATTTTAGATGGCCAAGCAAGTCATTTATAAAGTAATGATCAAGTCAATAAGCCCTTAGATATGCTAATTAAAATCTTTAGAAAATACCATCCCATTTGTTAGAATGGATACTAGCAAAAGAACAGAAAGACGGCAAACACTGTTAATACATATTCAGAAAAAGAATTTTTTTCATTTTTATTAAATTTTTTGGGTTAATGTACAAAATAGAAAGTTTCATGACTATATTTTCATAAACATGTATTAATAGCTCTATTCTGATTCCAACCCCCACTGACTTCTTCCATGCCTCCTGCTCTCAGCCCCAATCTGGTCTCCCTTATTCCTCCAGATGGTCCCCTCTGACTTTAAAAAAAAAAATTCTTTCATTTCCTCACTGTCTCTATTTGTCACGTCTTCACTGTATCTTATCCCCTTTTTAAGAGAAAAGGAAACTATTAAACATCGTACATGGGGTTGTAAATTAGTCCAGAAAATATGGTGAACTGTATAGGTTCTCCTCAAAGCTATGCTATATTGTCCAGTTATCATTTTCTGGGTCTATGTCCAAAGCACATGATATAATAAAAGCATATTAAAGGAGTATCTGCATGCCCCTATTTATTGCAGTACAATTCAGAGCACTTAAAATACAGAATCAGAATAAATGTCCATCAAAGAATGAAAATTCAGTCACATTATTCAGGAATGATATTCTGTCACTTGCAATAAAATGAATGGAATTGGAGGACACTATTGAATGTGAAGTAAGTGGGACACACAAAGATAAATATTATGTTAACTCCCATAAGCAAATATATTAAAATTTGAATTAGAGTGCATGAAGGTGATCATTCAGAGAAGTCTAGAATAATACAACACAGGTCTAATATAACATAGTTTACAACCATCTATTATATATTCATGAATAGGAAATAGAAGCTCAAAAACTTCCAAAATAAAAATAAGAAGATCAAACTGCTGACTTGATTTGACCAGGATATAATACACACATATTGAAATATTATACTATACTCCATAAATATGCAAATTATTACATAGTAATGATATTATAAACATTATAAAATGTTGGAAATAAAAAAATGCTAAGTACCCCAACTTGATCATGGACCAGGGCATCGACTTGTACTGGCATATCATAATGTACCCCTCAGACTAGTATAAGTAAAATGAATAGCAAAACGCACTTTATAATTAGATATTGCACCTTATAACTTACCTGAAGTAAAAATATACACTATTTTATAACTATTATTCATATATTAAAATTTAACTATAAAAAGTCAACTCAGAGGCAATTCTATAAAATTCTATTATTTGAAAAATACAAGCAAATAATTTCATAAAATGTGATAAAATGCTATCCATGAATGTTTCACGTAAAGAAAATGAATTAATAAACACATGGAAATAATTTGTCCCTCGCTAGTGATAAGTAAGCCACATTTTAAGGTGTCCAGTTATTAAGGTGACAAAGCCTACACTCATCAAAATGCTAATGCTGTCAAGAATACATCGCAATTTTAACTAATACATTTTTACATTTTTAGATTTCTTTGGAAAAGTAACTGAATTTTGTGCTTAAAATTAGTAACAGTTAATCATTTCAGCCAGTATTCTGCTTTCACAAACAGCCTGCTTGAACAGAAAAAAAGGTGTCTTTAGATATTTATTGAACATCTGAACCAAAGGATCCTGGGTGTTCATTTTAGACAGTGTGCAAATTTTACATTTGTCGAATGACATGAAGAAGTCTGCTATTCTTATTTTATGGCTTTAATTTATCATCATTTCAAATTAATATTCAACTGCGTTAGTTAATTTTCCTAATAAACTGGCATAAAAATGGAATTATATTTTTAATTCATAGGGCTTAAAATTTATGCAAAAATCAACCTATTATTTGCTTTTGAATTGAATATCTTTTTTGCACTTTTATTAAATATTCAGAACCATATTTGTAGACCAAATTATGAGCCTGCTTCCCTATCCCAAGGAACAGTTTCCTTTATTTACTGTTAAACCTACTTAGCCAGGTGCCTGGCCTAGGAAAATGTGCAGTGTGCATTCCTTGACTTGTGCACGAAGGAACTATTTCTAAATAATAATCTCTTCCATTTCAATGTTTTGTTTTTATTTTCTTCAAGGATGTCTTCTTTGTATTTTAGATGGGTTGTTTCTATTTAAATACCTCCAGGCCCCGAGGGATTATTTCCATCTAATTTTATTCAGGTGGTTGCAATCTTAAAAACAAACACAATCTTTCAAGTCATCTACCATTACTAATTTTTGGCCATTTTCCATATTTCTTTTTCTTTGTCTTAACTTGTGGGATATTTTATGCACTCGTTTTTATCTTTAAACTAAGCCAGAGCTTTAGTGACAGAAGGCAGTTTTGGGAGGGATTTGTAAACTCAACAATAAAAAGTTATAGAAGTAATAACTGAATTTCAACCAATTTGCTCACCATCGCACGAAGGGCTTGCAGCAGAAACAGTCCTGGATGCCAGATTCAAACTGTGTTGCTTGAGCCTTTCCCCACTGTCATGTTGAATTTTGAGTTGTGTCTCACACCAAACATTCTTGCTTGTTTGCTCATGAATGGCATGTTAAGAATACGTTTTCCAGGCCTTGCGAAGGTCACCAGTGTTAGGCAATAAATGCACATAGGTCAACCTCTCATTTGCATACAACCCTTGGCAGTGAGGACTAGGGGAATGTTCTCTCCCTGGTGTGTCATTCTTTTCAACTCCTTTCAGATTTGTTGTTTTGTCTTAAGATCATTCAACCTCCTGCTCAGGCCCGAGTTCCTACACTAGTTTTAAAATTATAGCCCTCCCTTGAGAAACCTGATTAATTCATACTGTTGGAATTATCACCTGGGTACAAAATGACATATGGTTTCATTCTGTTTCTAGTCTCTCTGGTTTGGGACATATTTTTTTTTTTTTTTGAAGCACTAATAGATTTCTTATCTTTGAAGCCTCGTAATGCTTTGACATTAAACATAGACATTAAAAAATGTAGCTGTGTTAATTGAGAATGGTAATCAGGATGTCACCACTGGGTCCTATTTCGTGTGAGTTAATGCTACTCAATTATGCCTGGCATCCTTACACTGGAAACTTAACAATGAGCTATTGTTTTAAGTTTATATTATTTCTGCATAAAACTGTGAGCTTGTTAAGTAGAAGTATTTAATGTTCTAAAAATATAAAATGTGTTTAATTGTGATGACAACTGACATTTACCATCATTCTCATGGTCTTTGTTTTTAAGCTTACTCATTTAAAATATATTTTAATTTTTAAATGTGCTAGCTAATTATAGTACTAGTATTTTCTTTTTCTTGTTTTTTTGGGGGGGGGATTTTCGAGATAGGTATTCTCTGTGTAGGCCTTAGTTTTCTTGGAATTAGCTCTTTCACCAGGCTGATCTTGAACTCACAGAAACTCACCTGCCTTTGCCACCCAAACACTGAGATTAACAGTGTGAGCCACCATTGCCTGATTTTCTTTTAATATTTAAAGAAAGACATTTTCTTTCCTACTCAGAGATTCAACTTAATGTTTTTGAAAATTAACAATAAGAAGAAAATTAATACTTTTGTGATTAATAGTTAATAATAATAGACAGTGGCCTAATTTTCCAATTGATCTTTAAACTTCACTATCCCATACCAGATCAAATTTCTCCCATCATTATGGTGTTCCTTAGTTTTATTTCTCTAGAGTCTAAGTCTGTATCATAAGATAGAAACACCATAACAACTGAAAGGTGAACTCATTGTATTAAAACTGCCGAAGTCAGTAACTTAACTGGTAGGGTGCTCAATAGCCTGATCTTTAACGGTGACATTCACTGTTGAGTATTATATCTGCTTCCAGAATTCTAGAAAGAGCATATTTCAATCCTGAGAAACAACTTGGGAAATGAAAATATGACCCATCTTTTCACCCTGACTCTCTCTTGCAATTTTTCCTCCTTTCCATTTGTGTTTTGTTGTACATTTATTTATTTATTTATTTAGTGATTATGTGACAAGGATTGCTCAGTAGTTCAAGTTGTGATCTTCCTGCTCCACATCCCTAGTATGGAGACTGCTGGTGTCCATCGAAATTATGGCCTTGGCTTTGAGAAGATTGCCTCCATGCCCCTGCTAAGGACTCATTCTCCCATTTTCCTTCCCTATGCCCACCTATATAATGGTTTTAGCACTGTCTCCTCAAAGATCTTATTTCCCAAAGTTTTTCTATAGACAGATGTTTTAATCCAATTCTTGGACCACACACCAGGTTGGAAATTTTCAACCATAGTTTGCAGAATATAGCAATTACACCATTTTATACTTTAGGGAAACATGTAATTATTCTACATGGTCCAAGTTTGTGTGTGTGTGTGTGTGTGTGTGTGTGTGTGTGTGTACATATACACATTCATAGTGGGGCATTAGCACAGCAGTATATCAGGTGCTCAACCTCACCATCAAATCTCTCATTTTTTCATTCCCAGTGTCCATGTCACACCAAAATGAATTTCTTTTGTGTTCACATAGCAAAAAGAATTATTTTAAGCCTTTAGTAAAGAACTTTTTCAAATATTCTCAGCCAAATTCTTATTATCCATAGTTTAGGTTGGCCCTTGAGCATGGATATTTTATGACTGGTAAATCCATGCGGGTCTAATGGACTCTGTTTTACTTACAGTTCTATTGCTATGAAGAGACAACATGACCAAGCAACTCATATAAGAAAGCATTTGGTTTTGGGGGCTTGCTACAGTTCAGAAGGTGAGTACATGACCATTATGGCAGGGATCATGGAAGTAGGCAGGCCAGCATGGTGCTTAAGCAGCAGCTGAGAGCTTAAATCCTGACCTACAAGTTGAAGGCAGATGGGGAACAAAACTGGGCCTGTGTGGGCTTTTGAAACATCAAAGGCCACGCCCATGTGACACACTTCCTCCAAAATGGCCACTTTTACCCCAGCAAGAAAACATCTTCTAATTCCTCCTAAGGCAGTTCCACCAACAGGGGACAAGACAGTCAAATATATTAGTCTACGGAGGAGGAGGCTATTCTCATTCAAATCTCACAGACTTCTATGTAATATTAGCATATGGGATATTTAGAGTAGACCTTACCTATCTAGTTTATGATGATATTTCAGATGCCTAGATGTTTAGATGCTTCCTGGATTGTAATGGTTTTTCAGTAACTGAATGCTAAAAGAGTTCTTCTATCTTCATAATTGTGGTAGATATTTATAAGACTTAAAAGTGATGTCATTTTCAGGAGTTCATCTACAAGACTGTCAACTATTTGCTGTGAGAAACTCTGAGTTCTATCAGGACTGCATGGATGTATTCAGTGCTACCTTGATTCTTAGACCAATCAGGATGTAAGAAGTTAAGCCGACTTTTATTTGAAATTTACCTCCTTCACCAGCACAACACATTTAATAATGCTCATCCCAGGAGAGTATTGGAGCTTTAGAAAAAGTATAAATAAAACATTTAATGCTGGCCATTGGTGGCATGTGCCTTTAATTCCAGCACTCTGGCAGTGGATCGCTGTGAGTTCTAGGCCAGTCTGAGCTACAGAGTGAGTTCCTGGACAAGTTCCGAAGCTACAGAGAAACCCTGTTTCAAAAGACAAAACAAAAAATACTTGCACCATGCAGCTATCTAGAAAGATCCCAGTAAGTGGTAATGGCCCTTTCTGTACTGAATTAATCAGGATAATAATATCTTCTCAGATTCTAACCTGGACCACTAGTCACACTCACGGAAAATATGAGACTTTGCATTCTGAAGTATCCTTAGACTGGAGAATAGTTTCTACTATTCAAATCTTTATAGCCAAAGTTGTAGATGTATATGTGATGGACTCTTGTTTCAGATTCGGTTTGCATTTTCATTCATGCTCTCATCTTCCAATAACTTCCTCGCTTTCCCCAGAGCGACAAGTTTGTTCTGCTTTCATCTTCTCTCTCAGGAGGATTTCTATCCTCTCTCAAAATGAAGTTGGTCAATTAGGCTCCTGTATCTAGCAGCCACCTACATGAAAGCCAGTATGTCTTCATGCCTAATAGACAGGTAAGTTGTATGTACCTTGATTCCCCACCCTTTCATATGTCTACCTTGCTGGGGTCTCATTTTTAAAGCTTTAGCCCTCCAATTCAATTACTGACTAAAAATTTCCAAACTTCATTGCACTCATACAATTATTGCTGCCAGTCAAAGTCATTCATAGCGTGTAGTCTTCCCTCTGTGTTACTTCAGATGCCAATCTCAGCCTCTGGCTCAGTTTCGCAGATAGTCTCATGTTTTGTCCCTGACAGTGCATGCTTAGAACTAACCAGTACCCTTTCAAATGTGCACAGATTTAAAGAGCTACAGAAATTCTTTCTTGTGCATTATTTTTGAGAGGAAGTATGTGACTAAGTAAGGAAGTAAAACTTATTGAAAGAGATATAGAAGACAGAAAGAAAAAAGGGAGAAGTGCTCATTAAAAACTTTTAGTTTTAATGTTTGAAATTATATATAATATATACCAATTATATATATATAACACATATTCCATCTCTAGACAATTTTTATTTTATTAAAAGCAGTCTTGCATGGTGGTGGTGGCACATGCCTTTACCAGCAATTCAGAGGCAGAGGCAGGTGGGTCTCTGTGAGTGTCAGGCTAGCCTGGTCTACGGAGTGAGTTTCAGGACAGCGAGGGCTACATAGAGAAATCCTGTCTCAAACCCTGCAAACAGAAACAAAGTAAACAAACAAAAATATTCTTTATAGAGTTTTGAAGGGAAAATAATTTCTGAAAGAAAAAATTTCTGTGTTAGAGTTTTAAATTGATTAGAGAAAGCACCTTCGAGACATGGCCAGTGGTGAATCTTTGATGACTTGGCACATGTCCTGCTATAATGCTGTCTATAGGAGCATTGTTGCTCAGTCCTGATTACGGAGTACTCTGTGTGTCACCACCAGTCATGGCATCTGCTGCATTGGTTTATGTTCTCCAAACACTTCTTCCACTGGATTTTTGGGTCATCTTAGTAACCTGTTTCTTCAGACCATCTAAAATTAGTTTTTAGATGGTGTGGATTATAAGACCTACAAGGAGCTTTTAGGTATAACCCACAGCTATGTCATGAGAATCTTGTATTTGGACATGTGGACTTTCCTTATTATGAAAAAGTGAACTGAGAAAGCTGTGACTCTAACAAGTAATTAGTATTTTTATAAGCCATTTTCACATGAACATCTATATATAAACTGCATGAACTCCACTATTATAAATATATGTAAATTAATATGTTAAATTTACAAATATGTGCATACAATTTCTACAGTTAGGCTTAGTTATGTAAATGTTTATTTTTGTACGTGTGTGTATATCCATATTCAACTCTGTTTCTAATTCATCTTTAATGTAAAACTTTTATGGAGGCCAAGGAGTCCTTTGATTATTAATCATTGGATCACAGATACAAAATGGCTGACACATGTGCCATGAATAATGAAACGATGTTACTTATTTTAACATGTTTTGAAAAGCTTGTCTATAGTATATTATATATTTAATATATATTGTATTATATATAAATTCCTATTATAAAATATATTCTAATATGAACAAGGAGATTGTGACCTATATATTCATGTCTTTGATTAATAGCAGTGTTAGTATTTCTATTTATTACTCCCTGGCTCAAGGCAGAAGCCACTGCTATAAGTCTCTAGTGTGTTTTGAAACTCTAAATGACCTAAGAAATGAAGAGAACCTGGATTGACTTTTATCGCCAGGAAGACTACAAATGATATGGATATGCTTGGAATCAAATTTAATAGAAAGTAAGGGGAGACCGAAATCACAAGACTGAACTTTCTGTTTAAGTACAGAAACTTTCTCTGTTATATTTTAAGTAAAAACAATTAATTTTTCTACAACATGGCAGTGTCCATGAGAATGTAATATTTATAAAGAAATAAACCAGTACACTAAAACAAAAGGTTAGTACTTTTGAATGGGTAACAGAATGTCTGTGTGTTTCTTAGTGGGACTCAGTATAGTCCAGATATAATATTTTGAAAAGAAAATCAGTGTTAGAAGTTTAGGGGAAAATGCTTATAAATATCAAGTATGATTGCTACCTGGAATCTCTTGTGACAATTGCAAAGATAAAAAGGAAGTGAATAAATGGTTGGCAGAGCTGCCTAGATTTTGGTCAGTGTTCTTGTCTTTGAAGCTTAACATATAGACATAATTCTGGATAGAATATCACAATCAAAATAAGGAGTTTAAGTTCGTAACAAAGATTAAAGTATATCATTTTAGCAATAGTTATTATATTGGAATATCTTGTGTCATCTTCAGTGTTGAAATCTGGACTATTTAACTTTTCTTTCTTGTTCAATCACTGCTCAATTACTAATTTTGTCAGAAGTGGCAGACTGCTTCTGGTTCAACAGACAGCAAGTGGGGGATCGCTTTTGACTCTGCGTTTCTAATACGCAGTGAAGGCTCACTCTATCATTTCTGTCTGAATGTATTTCTGAGTACTCTGTGCAAATTCCAACTGGAGCCAATCCTCAGTCGGCTCTCTGCATTTGACTTAAGAAAAATACACTGATTCCAAAGAAACACTGACATATGGAAGATTAGCATGAAGGTGATAGGGAGGAAAATCCTTGGCCAATAAGCTCTAAGCTTTTGTGGGTATTGAATATTTCATGGATAATTGCATATGGGCTTTTGTATGTGTGTGTGTGTTTTAAGTATGCCTAACATCTGGTTCTTCTTTTCACTGAAATCATGTGCAATGCTTTTTTTCTACTTAAGAGCAGATTTTCTATTGTTTCATAAATAATTTTGCATTTGTACCACAGCCATTCCTATTAATTCAATATGGTACAATGGAAATATTATGTGGAGTGGATGCAGCCATATTGTTTATTGATCTCTTCAACAATTAGCTTCCTGTTCATCTTTTGCCAACTATTGCATCAAGTTTTTTTCAGGATGTATTTGTATGTGAATATCAGATGTCTAAAGAACCTTTGTCATTTTCCCCTTTCCCCGTAGTGTTTGGAAGACAATGGTTGGGAGTGGGTAGAAACAGAATTGAAAGCCACTTTAACTTTTTCAACCAGGAACAGTATACATGTAATAAATGGTTCTTCTATAGCCTTACACTTAGCAAAGAAACAGCACTTCTGTGTCTTGAGACCCAACAACAAATAATGTGCTATCAGAAGGACATAGTCCCACCTTGCACCTATGTTTTTGTCAATCAAATGTACAAGATCGGATCTGAAGATTAATTAATGGGACGATAAATATAATACGTTTAGAGCTCAAGTGGCTAGTTTCATAAATTAGAGGATCTGGGATTCTTTCTATTTTGGGATAATTCTGGCTTGCCTTTTACATCACCTGACTGAGGTTTCATCATGATCCTGGACAAAAAGGACCCAGCTCATGAACCTGCTCTGTAATAATACTCCAAAAAATGCAAAATTCTAGCCTCCCACACAGATGTGCCGTCCGTGCTATGTACCCACCTTCACGCTAAATTTCTCTTTCTTCATGCTGTTTACACAAAATCAAAATTCTTAAAGGTGCAGTTAACATGGTTCCTAGTAAGCAAACTGTGATGGCTTGAATAAGAATGGTCCCATAGGCTCATACATTTGAATATTTGGTTCCCACTTGGCAGAATTATTTAAGAAGGATTAGGAGATGTGATTTTTTTGGAGGAGGTATGTCACTGGCAGTGGGTGCTGAGGTTTCAAAATCCCATCTCACTTTCTGCCTGCTGCCTGTGGCTCCTTATGTAAAGCTCTCAACCGGGGCTACAACTCCATCCCTGTCAGCTTCTCACCATAATAACCATGGACGCACCCTCTAAAGCTGTAAGCAAGCTCCCAGTTGAATACTTTATAAGAGTTGCCTTATATTTTTGGGTGTGAGCCTAGCTTTTAACGGCTGAGCTATCCCTCCGCTGAACATAGTGGACAATGAGGACTACTGAGAAGTCAAGAACAATGGCACTGGGTTTTGATCCTACTGCACGTACTGGCTTTGTAGGAGCCTAGGCAGTTTGGATGCTCACCTTCCTAGTCCTGGAAGGAGGTGGGAGGTCCTTGGACTTCCCACAGGGCAGGGAACCACGACTGCTCTTCGGGCTGACATGCTGACTGACAGGCTGACGAGGGAGGGGGACTTTATTGGGGGAGGGGAGGAAAATGGGAGGCGGTGGCGGGGAGGAGGCAGAAATCTTTAATAAATAAATAAATAAAGAGTTGCCTTGCTTATAGCATCTCTTTACAGCAATACAACATTAAGACAAACATTTTTCCAATCTCCTTAAGTCTTTATTTTAATTTTTATACAGTCTATTTTGATCTTATATATTCTCCTCTCATATCCACCCTTTACAGTTTATTCTGCCTTCAAACTCTGTATTCACACTAATTGATGGCTTCAAGGAGCAATATTATTGTCTAGAGGAATCATATAACTAATGTACTGATGGTTTTAACATACTAATTTCTGAAGTATTTTAGTATATACTTTACACAGTCAAATATTTTCTGTGATGGTTGTTTCTTAATGATTTTTAATTTGACATTGTGTTATACAATTCAGATGAAATTTATCTAATGTGTCTCTCTCACTGAGAAGCAGTCTTGTAAAAATTCATTGGTTGAAAAGACATTGTTACATTTCAGTTGAATAATATTTAAATTCCTCCCAAATTTACAACTTTATGATTTGCAACCATTTATTGAATTTCCAGTGTGTCAAAGCACAAATGCCTTTGTACTCACTTAATCTACAGCACTCTCATATAACATTTGAGATGTGCTTTGTACGTATTTAAAATCTACCAAACTTGACTCTAGAGGGGCTCGCAGGTGTCCAGGGAGATGTCCCAGCTAGTACCTTGGGCAACTGAGGAGAGGGAACCTGAAATGACCCTATCATACTGATGAATATCTTGCATATCACCTTATTTAACCTTCATCTGGTGATGGATGGAGATAGAGACAGAGACCCACATTGGAGCACCAGACTGAGCTCCCAAGGTCCAATGAGAAGCAGAAGGAGGGAGAACATGAGCAAAGAACTCAGAACCGCGAGGGGTGCACCATCCACTGCGACAGGGGGGGGCTGATCTAATGGGAGCTCATCAAGGCCAGCTGGACTGGGACTAAATAAGCATGGGATGAAACCGGACTCTCTGAACGTGGTGGACAATGAAGGCTGATGAGAAGCCAAGGACAATGGCACTGGGTTTTGATCCTACTGCATGTACTGGCTTTGTGGGAGCCTACCCTGTTTGGATGTTCACCTTCCTAGACCTGGATGGAGGGGGGAGGACCTTGGACTTCCCACATGGCAGGGAATCCGGACTGCTCTTCAGACTTGAGAGGGAGGGGGAATGGAGTAGGGGGAGAGGGAGAGGAGTGGGGAGTAGGCGGAGAGGAGTGGGGGAGGGGGAGAGGAGTAGGGAGAGGGGGAGAGGAGTGAGGAGTGGGGGAGAGGAGTGGGGAGAAGGGGAGGGAAATGGGAGGCGGGGAGGAGGCAGATATTTTTTCCAACAAAAAAATAAATAAATAAAAAAAATAAATAAAATCTACCAAAGTCCATTTTTCATTCTCCCGCACTAATATACTTATTTCTTGTTACCTGTCACTACAGTTTTCAGACAATATAGCAATGTCAAAGCCAGTTATTTAGTATCATAATTGGTTCACATGAATTGCTATTTGTTTTTCTAGTTGTTTGTGCTTTTAATGAGATAGTATGATTTTAAGTAAAATGATTGTTTCACATCACTTTGTTTTCCATCATTTTGAATAATTACATTTTAATATCCACACTACCAATATCCATGAAATATTGTTAATATGAACTATTCTTTAAATAGTTTTTAATTTTTCACTGTGTAATTATTGACTGGTCAGGTTCCCATGATCAGTCAAATCAAGGCACTGTACCAAACCTTGCCAAACTATGAAGCCTTAGTAACTTTTTGGCTTTCTAAAATTCATTTTATACATTGAGCCAATTTTATTTTATTCATATCACAATTAAATGTAATTTGGTTCCTCTTTTCTCTGCAAATTTTGAGAATAGAGGTAACGCTTTTATTGTCTTCATGGCTGAATTATAACTACTTAAAAATATCTGAATCTTTTTTCTTTTAAATTTATTACATTCATGTAGTATGTGTGTGTGTTTGTGTATGTACATGCATACATGTTGGATCTTTTTTCACCTCTCAGATCTGTAAGCAAAGTAGTTCTTTGGTGTAATACAAGAGTGATACAGATATTTGGAAAATAAGAAGAGTATATATACAATTATAGAGTATCCAGTACCACCCTAAGAAATTAAAATTGTACAAAATTCAAATTAAAGGGATGTTTGAAGAGCATATAATTTTCAGCAATAATTTGCAGCTAGACAGGTGACTGAGATGCCTTTTCTCCCCTACAGTATATTACTTCATGAACTTTATTTTTGTGTATATTTCTCCTAAGTATATGAAGCTTGGGACATGTTTACTATGATAACCAAACTTTTTTACTGAGATCAGGTCACTCAGAAACCTTGGGACACACAGTAAAATCTGAAGGCTTCATCACAGAAGCTCCATGCATCCCAATGACTAGATGCACATTTTTGCATGACTTCATTTGGTAGCTTGTGCCAAAGAAAGCCAACAGAAGGAAAGATTCCCGTGTAGACAGCTATGCCAAATGGATGTGGCGCCACTGTTACCCAGGAGTGTCCGCCCTTGTAAGGGGGCTCTGGAGACAGCCAAAGGGTGGGTTTGCCCAATGTAAATATAGATAATATTTGTGGTTTGACTCCCACACAGCTATGCAAAAAGGCATTATGGATTGGCTTACAATTTGACCTGGTATTTTCAAAATTACTAATGCATAAATAAAAAACATGACCTAACTGCATAAACAAAGGTCTCTGTCCACCATATGCTAGAAAACTATCACAGGGTCTTGGGACAAAAATAAACAGGATTTCTACCATGTGTTAAAACTATTGAATCCTGCCCAATTCAAAATTAGGCAAAGCACAAATATTTACTAGGAAAATTAACTTTCTTCTGCCTTCCCTCATTTGCTCAAGGGCAAAGAAGAAAGATGAGTAATTATACATGGAGTTTTTAATTGATTAAAGAAGTCAATTGAGTTAACTCTTTGTAGGAAAGCAGCTTTTCCCCCGACAACTATACTAAGAGGTGCTTTGTATACCAAACCCTGAACTCTTTTATTTCATACTATCTACATGTAGTTAGAATTTCTTCTTTTTTAACTATTTATTTGTGTGTGTGTGAGCATGCACATGCGTGTGTGTATATGTGTGCATGCCCAGGTGAGCCCATGTGCCCACAGAGACAGAAACGGGTATGGATGCTGGGTGCCCTGGAACTGGAGCTGCTGCTGGTTGTGAGCCACCTGATATAAAGAATGGAAACCAAACTCAGGTCTTCTGTTGCATACAAATGCGAAGGGAAAAGTGAAAGTACACATGCTTATATGGAGAACTTAAATTCTAAAAATTTAAGTTTTGAGTTAAGTTGTGGAAATGGAATGATTGATCCCCTGACTTGATTATTGCCCCATGAACATGGTATATTAGGTTTTTTGCTGTCTATATGTATATATGTCAATTAAAGCTAGAATTACAAAGGTACAATAAGAATTAAAATATAAATACTATTCAAATATTCATTATTGCAAAACTTTTTTTCTTTCTTTTTGCAAGACTCTTTTTTTCTAAGAAAAGAAGAAGAATACAAACTAGAATAGAAAGAGAAGCCTTAAGCACTTACTCAGTGTGGTTCCCTAGCAGGCTAAAGGTAAGTATATCATTCAGTATTTACCAGGAAATTTTACTCTAAGGAGTAACTTGATTCTCAATAGAAAACATTTTCAATAATACATGTAGTTTTCCTAAATAAAAACTGTATTTTCCCACAAAATTCTTAAATAAGTGGGCCACATAGTATGCCTCCATAGCTGTAAAATGCCCATTAGTCTTCATGTTTATATATTTATAACTTAAAGAAATAATACTTGTCCATCAGTGCTGGTTTTTTTACACACTGTGTCTTCACTTAGGCCTGTCCTAATTAATTAATTAAGGCTAAGTGAATATGAATATTTCCACATACTAAATTAGCTTATTACCATATAATTAACCTACTGAAAAAAAAATGCAAGCTTTGCATTAAAAAGACAAAAGTCCAAATATTAGCCCTTTCCAGTGGCAGTCAGCATATGTATCATTTCATTTCTCTGACTCTTACTATTTTCATTTGTATAAGGATAGTAATTTCTCCCTTTATTGAGAAAATTTGTGACATCTTGGCACTTGATAGGCCTATCAAGCCCGTAGCTTCTACCTGGACTTCTGACCAGAATAACTGGTGCAGTTAACTGTGCAGCCACAGGAAACGTCAGGCCCAATCAGTCTTTAAAATCACAAAAAGCTGAAACACAGAGTTCATGGCAGCAGTTCAAGAATATCCACAAATAAACCGGCAAATAGTCCTATTGACGCATATCACTGTAAAGGGAAGATAAGGTTACACTAGAGAGAGTCGGAAACAAATGATGAGTCTAGAGACAGAATTCATGTCAGAAATGAAGTGGCTGAGATTTTGTATTATATTTATTTATTTATTTATTTATTTAAGATTTCTGTCTTTTCCCCACCGCAGCCTCCCATTTCCCTCCCCCTCTTCCAGTCAAGTCCCCCTCCCTCTTCAGCCCAAAAAGCTATCAGGGTTCCCTGCCCTGTGGGAAGTCCATGGACCACCCACCTCCATCCAGGTCTATTAAGGTGAGCATCCAAACTGCCTAGGCTCCCACAAAGCCAATACGTGCAGTAGGATCAAAAACCCATTGCCCTTGTTCTAGAGATCTCAGTAGTCCTCATTGTCTCTATGTTTTTTTCCCAAGACGGTTTTAATCCAGGTTTTTTCAGACCCAGGCCAGCTGGCTTTGGTGAGTTCCCGACAGAACATCCTCACTGTCACAGTGTGAGGGTGCACCCCTCGCTTTGCAGGCAAATGGATGGAAATAGAGAACACTATCCTGAGTGAGGTAAGCCAGACCCAAAAAGAGGAACATGGGATGTACTCACTCATATTTGGTTTCTAAACATAAACAAAGCACATTGAGCCTCTAATACGTGATCTTAGAGAAGCTAAATAAGAAGGAGAACCCAAAGAAAAACATATCGGCATCCTCCTGAATATTAACCTTCATCAGGCGATGAAAGGAGACAGAGACAGAGACCCACATTGGAGCACCAGACTGAAATCTCAAGGTCCAAGTCAGGAGCAGAAGGAGAGAGAACATGAGCAGGGAGCTCAGGACCGCGAGATTTTGTATTATAAATTCAAGCTTTCAGGAACGTTATGTGCCTGCGTTTTCACTTCTTAGAGGTTCTGATCTTCTGGTATTCTTTGCCCCTATTTCAAGCCCTGAAACAAACCGATCAAACAACAAGAGAACAAAGGAACTTTACAGGTAGTAGAGCTTGAGGTATTGGTGGGACAGAAGTTCAATCAAACCAAATTGACAAGAAAGATGCATGTTAAATTATTATATATTGACTGAAACTAGGTTTTACAATGTGACTTCCCCAAATAAACTTAGAGTCACAACGTCCAACAGACTTATTTGAAAATTTCAGAATGTGGGTATGAAAAGCATTGTATTAGAAATGAAGACTCTTCTTTGATGTTGGAGAAAACTGTCTTGTGGTTATTCCTTTTTACCCACTGTGTTTTCAGTAATGATCCTGGGGGCACTTTTCTGTCTCTGTGTTTTGAAAATGGTGTTCCACTCCTGTGCACACAAGCTGTTACTGAAGAGCCATGTTCTTCCACTACACATTTGTGTGCACAGAGAGGAGTGCTACAAAAACACAGGAGCGTTCCTAGAATTCTAACGTAAGTTCTTGGGAACAAAGTGATCTTTCTATCTACCCAGCATGCAAACACGTTTTCACATTGAATACATCGTCTAAGTCCACCTGAGGGAATTCTTTCCTCCCAGGACTCAGTCATGCTTTCAAACCAATTAAGAGACTATGAGTTTAATAAATTTTCCAATTGTAAAAGAAAAGTATGTATTATGAAGCAACAAATCTCTATGGTATATTTTTTATTATCTTATAAAAGCCTTTAAAACATTTGGCTCCAATAAGACATTTGTCTTTTGCCGCAATTCTTTTGAAGTTGTATTTATTTAATTCTTCTCAGCTGGAGCCCTGTAGTATTTGTCTCATCTCCTCAACACTTTGGCAATTTATTAGCAGGATGGGGCTTATGTAACAGTGAGTGCTAACTTCTAGGCATGATATCATTATTATTGTTATAGGTTTTATATACATACATACACACATATATCTAAAAGGTTCAGATAATATATGATATATAATATATTATAATATATGCACAGGATAATATATGTAGTATACTATATATGCTTATTTTTAAATTGTATGAACAAAGAGAGTCCCTACCCTAAGGATGTAGCTATAGGATAATATTATTTATTACAAACCTATTTGTACATGTTGTAAGCCGAGTAAAGCAAATATTTCCCAACTAATGTTTCTGAGTTAAGTGTTCGGTGGCTTGTTGTTGGAGTGAGGCTCTCCAACAATCAGTACTTTATTGGACACCTCGTCCTGCACTGTGTTATCCAAAGTCAAGGTACTTTTAAGATTGTGAGATGCTCCAGGAGTTATTCTGAAAGAATCATAAAGCAGACTGTCTCATGCTAGCACCTTTGTGTTTACCCACCCACCTGTGAGGTACACTCTTCCTCTTACCAGATCACATGAATTCTAATTGTGGACTTTTGCCTCCAGCCTTCAGTAGTTAGACAATGTTAAAAATCCTGTGCACTCTGTCCATTGCATCCGTCATCTGTAGGTCTAACAATCTGGCTGTTGTCACATACAAAGGGCCCGTCACAGTGTCTGAGAAATAGTAACACCTCCATCAGTGATAGTCGTTATTTTCACAGTTCTCTTGTGTATCTACAGCTGCAGTTACTGGTTCTCTCTCTGTCTCTCTCTGTCTCCCTCTGTCTCTGTCTCTGTCTCTGTCTCTCTCTCTCTCTCTCTCTCTCTCTTTCTGTCTCTCTCTCTCTGAACATTTTAGTTTAACAATAGAAGCCAACAGAGCTGGCTGAAAGGTAGAAGCCCAAACCTTGTTTGTATTACTCGGAGCACATTTGTTTCTTTGGGTAACATTAAGAAAGGTAAGGAAAATATGAGCCCTTTCCTGACGCACACAAGATAGTGAAGAATTCTGTGGTGGGGGGGGGGGCGCAGAGGTGGGTCCGCTCCACCTTGACAGAAGGTCAGAGAGCTTAAGCCTGCTCTTGTGTTTCTCCTCAAGTTATTGACAAGAATTCTGACTAGAGGAGTGGCCACAAAAAAGGTATCTTGACCTAGGGTGTGGTTACTTAGCATATTGGATATTAAGATGGCCCATAGAGGTGTATCTTCTCGACCTTGACCAAAGATCAGAGAATTCAAGCCCATTCCTGCTCCTTCAAAGATAAGACAGGAGGTTTGACACAGGGAGTGGCTGACTATAGGATACTTGGTCTAAGGTGAAGTCACTGCATGTCCTGTTTATAATATCAGAATGCTTAACTCAGAAAATTAGTGACTTGATGTCTCAAGTACTGAAGTAAGTAGGTGTTCTGTTTGTCCTTTGTGTCATGTTAAAACAGTCTTTTGCCTCCCTCCTTTTTGGACTGGGGTATATAAACATATGGAAAATAAACATGGACATATTCAGTATTCACTGGATTGCCCTCCTGGTTCTATCCTATGTCTCTGTATTTCTTTCTTGTCTCTCTTCCTTCTACTTAATTTTTCTAATCCACATGCCCATACCCTGGAATGTACAAACCCCACCAAAGCTAGATCCTGAGAGATGTTGCCCCATGTGTGACTGTGACAGAATTCCTATCAGACTTTTCCTCACTGTGGAAGCCCAAGTTCAGGACCCTTAGGGGGTAAGGTAAGATTAGCACATTGAAGCTATCTTCTTTATTGCAGATGCCAGCACATCGGTTTCCTTTCCCAGGGACTAGATCACACTTACTTTTCAATCTGCCCTTCCTTCTTGCTCCCCATATTCAGAGTTTTCAAAATTTCTTCTGATTGGCAGCCTTGCGCCTTCCCTTTGGACCAAGCCCTCTTCTATCTCTAGCTTGGGGAATCACCTGCTCTTAAGGAGTGCCACTGTATGCGCCACTGTCCTGGTCCACAGGAACTTCGGTTTCACACTTCCCGTCTTCAAGTATTTTCTGCTGTATCTTCTGCACTAGTAAAAGAATTATTAGAAACAATGTTTTTTTTTTATTAAAAACTTGATCTGGAATCAGGAAATCACAGCCTAAATGTTAACATGATTATCTGTATAAAAAAAAGATTTCTTTCAGTTAAATAAGATGACACATTCACCTAGTTTAATAAGCAGGGTGTAGTGAACATTCAGGAAACACTGGGTGATTTTATTATTTCTATTTTTTAAAACTAGATTTAAATCATACTAGATTTGTTTCCTACTTAACAAATATTGCTTACTGCATATCACAAAAACAAAGATTCCACCAGTTGTATGATGTATCTTTACAGTCTATATCATTATAATGAAAAATACAATCTTGAGCAACACACGACAAAATAGGGTATAGTACATATTTTAATCTCAAATTTTACATGAAAAGTGCACATGTCCATTGTCAACATATGCGGCCATAACATAACAATTTATTGTAATGCATTAATGGAGTCCACGGAAGAACTTGGCTGTGTATTAAGAGTCCCCTGAGAGCCTTTTTACATTGTAGGCTATGTTTCCGAAAAGTTCCCTTTTCTCTTACACTGCGACCCCGAAACGCTACACCTCTAAGAAGAAGCAGCTGATGCCGCTGGGTCCGTTCTGAGGCCCCAGGTGGAGTGAAGAGGCACACCAAGGCCTGTCTCCCAGCTAATGGTCCTTTTCTGAAAAGAATCCTCTCATCAGAATGATAGACAAAACCGAATTTCTCTTGGTGCTCCTTCCTGTCTCGTGTTTATTTTGCTCCCTCCCTCTCCGTTCATGCCAGGATACAACATCACGATTTTCTAAAACATAAACCTGTATAAGGGTATGATATACCCGATTAAAAAATAGCCCTTTGTTTGTCATTCTAACAGCGAACAAGAGGCATTCAGAGTTGGCTGGCTTAGTTGTGGTTGGCAAGTCAATTTGATGGCCCGAGGTGGTGGTGCTTCAGTTGACCAACAGATGGCAGTAGCAGTCTCTTTTTACCCTGTTATATGAAAATTGAAACTAAGCGGCTTGTAAGAGCCTCCAGGGGAGCTCATCGCCCTTTTCTAGATGCTCTGAGCTCGTAGTTGATTTTCAAGCATTAGCTCAGCCTTGGAGCACAGGGACACTCTCTCACTAAGAAAATGTTACCACGTTTTCAGGAGAAATGCTTCTTACAAATTTACATTTGCCTAATTCAAATGGGAAACTAGGCGAGTGTGATTGTCTCGTTTCTGACGTAAGTAATTAAAAAAATTCATACATCTGGATATTTTGGTCACACTAAAATTACATTTGCTAAAAGCCATTAAGGGGAGCTCACACTTTTAGCATTGAGCATGTTTGCCTGATTCGTCATTTCGTTTGTCTCCATCAAGTTCCCATTACAGACCTGGGCACTGGTGCATGTCAAAGGCGCGCAACTTCAGGAAAAGCCCAGAGAGCACGTGTTGCTTTTCGTGTATTTTGATATGTTATACAGGAACTGAGGTGCGCTGAGTCTCCTTCCTCTTCATCTCCTGTGAGTATTTGGATGTGTCAACACAGAGTTTCTAATACGAAATATAGAAAGCATTCTTTGCATTGCCAGCATTCTACAAGAGGGCAGCACATCCATAGAGACATTTATAATTCTAGAATTCAGAAGATACTTTAAAGATTATAAAACTTGCTATAGCAGTCTAGTGTTTCAAACACTTTTTTATTTTTATACTTTCAAAAATGAAAGAAGAAATACATTAAGATAATGAAAATTTCGATTAAAAATATGTATAGTGTTAAACTGTCAAACTACCTTGTACATATACGGTAAATATCTAAACAGCTATAAACATTTATTCATTACATTGTTTTCAATTTAATAGCTATCATTTAACTACCAAAACTGTGAGAATCATGTTTACTGGAAGCTTTAAATTTAAACTCAGAATGACACTTGTACATTAAGGTGCTTTATAACCTCTTTTTAAGCAATGGGACAAATCGGGGCAATTCATGTTGAAGCCTTCTTTCTTGATTCCGACTCTAATTCTGTAGACTCAGAGCTACTCAGAGCCCCCCCCCCCCCCATTTGGTTTAACTAACTTGCTTCTTAGGATCCACTTTTATATTTAGAATCTGAGTTCAGGAATACAAGAACAGTGAAAATTCTTACATTTGCATCATGGGGGAATTTGGAAATAGATTAACCTGAAAGCAGAATGCTCTACTCTAAGAGTATGAACGAGACAAGGCTATTCGTTCTTGCCACTCAGTATTGTAGGAAGGGTCTGCTCATTACACCAAGAGAAAGGAAAGCAAAAGACATATATATTTGAGACGAAGAAATACATTTTAGTGTATGTTTTCTTCTGTAAAAAAGAAAATTGTCCCTTTCATATTTTGCCTCGTTGGCGCAGAGGCTATAATACTAAGTTTCTGATAAAGATGCCATGATGTCACAGTTGAGAGAGAGACTGTCCCCAGGTGCCATGATGTCACAGTTGAGAGAGAGACTGTCCCCAGGTGACATGATGTCACAGTTGAGAGAGAGACTGCCCCTAGGTGCCATGATGTCACAGTTGAGAGAGAGACTGCCCCTAGGTGCCATGATGTCACAGTTGAGAGAATGACTGTCCCTAAAGTAAAACTCCAAGCCAAGAGAGATTCCCTCAGAACTTTTTAGTGGAGTCAGCAAAGTTACAGAGTAAGTTGCTATGGATTTCTCTATTCTACCCCCATCTGGTACTGAAATTAAAAAGTGTCATTTATAATTTCCCCAAAGAAAACAAAATATTTTCTTTGTTCAAGAAAATTACAGAATATGATTTTGACATGAAAAGTTGGATAGAAATGACAAAATGTAGTGAAACAAACCAAGGGTGCCTAAGCAGAGAGGCATACTGTGTGCAGAGACGTGGCAGCTCAGCAAGACAAATATGTCCATCATCTCCAAACTTATTTATGGGCTTAATATACTTTTCACAATGATCTTAGGCTTTTGCAGATGTGCACAAGCCTCTTCTAAAGTTTGTGGAAGCACACAGGACCCCAACAGAATAGCTAAAGCATCGCAATATGGAAAATACATAGTGAAAAAAATCACACTGCCTGATACTAAAATTACTATAAAATTACAGACATCAATATTATCTGTCATTCTCATAGGAGTAGATACACAGATACATGCAAACAATGAGGTTTTGTGTATAATTAATATCTTAAAAACATAATTTTAAAAATAAGTTCATCTTCAACATTTTGCCTAATTTTTAGAGTAGCGGGATAGGCAAATCTCAGCATTTACTTCATTTGGTCAAGGAGACAATAGTAGCCACAAACTTTTTGGGGTCTCTGTGACCCCAATAAGAGATTAGAAGCATTTAAAATCTAGATATAAAGATTCCTTGAAAGAGACAATGGTGTTCAGGAGCCAGAATAAAAGGCTTGTTCAGCAAGCAAAGGCAAACTTAGCAGTTGACACAGTGTTGAACATGTTTACGTCATACTGTTAAAATTCATTATGATTTGCCTTCTTTTTTAAAATTTGTCTTTAATATTAGGATCAAACACTGGGATGTGAGAGACTGAAGGCGGTTTGAAATAATTCAGAAAAATTGTTATAATTTTATACAACTTTAATGCAAGGGACAGACTCACGCAGCCAGGGATCCCGTGGAGCACACAAACAGGAAGCAGGGAAGGGGCGCTCTGTGTCGTCTGCGCACTTAATTAATCAGTCAACGTCCGCCCGAGGTGAGCCCACCCACTAGATGGGTGGGGCTCATCTTTACCTCTCCCCCTTTTTGTCTAAATAAGACAGAACTAAACCAAATACAACTATAAACAATAATAACAAATAATAAATATAATAAACAATATTGAGAACAAAGTTTTACCAGACAGTCTATCTCAAAGAGTCTAAATAATATAGAGAGCAATTACAGTTATATAATCTTCAACTCCGTCAAAGATCTGAGAAGGGAATAAATATTACTTAACAAATGAGATATATCCAAAATGTGCCACAAATGACAGAGACAACTGACTACCTGGGCAATCACCCAAATTCTCGTTTGCAATGTTGAGTCAACCAACTTTGGCTAAGGCCTAACATAACTGACGTGCCATTATCAAATGCAAGGAACTTTCTTAGAATTATCCTACCCTGTCTTGGCAAGATAAGACAATCCTGTTTCATAACTTTGTCAGTAGTTGAGGTATGGGCTTTTCTTAACCCAAAGGCCAGTTCTGCCAAGAAGACGAGCTCCCAGTGGAGTGTCTTTGGTGCTCAACGTTCTCTTGGGAGTAGAGTGGCGTTGCCAGGAGTAATTGTGTCTCGTGGGCACAGAATTCTAGGTTAGATTAAAGGCCATTTTTTACAGCTCTTCAAAGAGGCTGAAGATTATACTATCTATACTAAATATAATCTCTAGGTAACTAGAAGACCTGATTAACCTAAAAATAAACATGACAAACATATAATTCTCAATACCTATCTAACTTGAAGACTAAGAGAATAAACAACTGTGCAATATATGAAGACAATTATCTTCATCTGTAAACACTGTCATTACATATCAAATGTAAACAATGATATTACATAAATAGTATCAGAGGTAGTAATGTACATTGTAATATGGTAGATGTATCAATACAATATAAGCATACTCTTATACAAAAATAGAGGTAGGAACACTTACATTCAATATTCAATATATCAATATACAGGAAACAGTACCAATACAATTTTCTAAAAACAGTAACTCACAAATACCAATCATCCCATCAAACCAGTTAATCCCCCTCTTCAAGCTGACATGGGGGCGACGTTCTTCTTAGGGGCTCCTGTGAAAGCAAATGATGGTAAAATTCCCAAATTAACCTTTGACCTAAGAAAATTGTAACTAGTCTCTGTGCGTTTTGAGAAGGTCTGGCCAGGGTGTTGTCAAAAATGTGCACCATTCGAAATTGTCTCGTGCAGTTGGTACCAAAAAAACAAGTCTAATATTAGCGCTTAAAAAGAAAAAAAATATATAATCATGTCGTCATAAAAACTAGATTGAGTTGATGTTGTGGGGCCCCATCTTCATCCTGAAAACTTCAAAGATTACTGTAGGAAAATTTGTTGTTTGTTATGAGAAATTTAAACATTAACAACAAGGACACATACTGACATAGAAAGAAAGACACAGATATGAAGAAAAGCAAAGAAAGTTTATCAAGTATATAATTATTATTATTCTGTCCCATTTCATGGCTCCTGATCTGAGACAGAAACTCTGAGATATCTCTTATCAACAGGCTTGGAATTGAAGAGGGACTGAGCCATAGTCCAACTCCAAAACCAGCTCTACATATTTATAAAGAAGTGTTAAATAAAACATATAGATATGTATATATATAAAATCAATACTTACTGATCCTTAGTGGGGCAAATCTGCCCCAACGTTAGGCGCCAAATGAAGGTGGTTTGAAATAATTCAGACAAATTGTTATAATTTTACACAACTTTAATGCAAGGGAAAGACTCAAGCAGCCAGGGATCCTGCGGAGCACACAAACAGGAAGCAGGGAAGTGGCGCTCTGAGTCTGTGCACCTAATTAATCAGTCAACGTCCGCCCAGAGGCGAGCCCACCCACTAGATGGGTGGGGCTCATCTCTACAAGAGAGTTTGCACTAGAGGAAGAGGGAATTTTCAGCCCCGATCAGAACTCTCTGAAAGAGAGTGTTGTAAGGTACAAGACGATCGCATATTGTGCAACATTAGGAACAGTCTGAACACGATACATCTGGACCTAGACCTAAAGGTTTTCCGTGTATATGCATGAGCCACGTAAGGAATATTGAAGTGTTTAATTGCGCATTCTATGTCTTTAGGAAAATGGAAAGTGAGACCAGAACATTTTATATATATATGGTTATTATTTATATCAACTCAAAAAGGCTGCTACATAGGCCACTGTGGGTTTTCAGCTCCAAGCATATTTGATGCGTCGCCAGTTTCCATGGTAAGAACACCTGTAAGGACAGCAAAAGAAAATACAGAAGGTTACAGTTTCCATGTAAATGTCACACTTATGAAAGATGAATACAGTTTTCTTTGTGTGTTTCAAGTTTGTCTAGCCTTAGAAACTCTCAAAGGCACTTACCTCTCCAGTAGCCTCCTCCTTACGTCTTCCAGGGGCAAATACCAGAATTATTAATTTAATGAGGAAGCACCCAAATTCTTCTTTTAAATTGTGCTTATGGAATATGGAAGCTTTTTGATATTAATGAATTAGGAGTTGAAGGTTCTTGCTTCACTAAAATTTTTCTTGTAAGTTTCATTGAAGATGTGAGAATTTCACCATGATGCCAACTTAACAGCTTTAATGGAAATGAAAGAAAATAAAATTGAGGGTAATTATAAGAAAAGGAGATGGCAACAGAGAAGTGATTAGACTAAGGCAAAATTACTTATCTTCGCCTGTCATTTTCTATTTTTTCTCTTTTGAGATAGAGAAAGTGCTAGAAAGTAGATAAAAAAATTATAGCTTATTATTCATTGGCAACTAATAGGTGCTTTTATTCTAATTGCACAAAGCCTAATTAACCTGGAAGTATTAAGAGGAATCTCTTTTAATTTAGGAGAAATCTAAAAAGTAGGCAATTTGAGAAGAGCAGATATCTTTGTATAATACAATTCTTTAGTGTTGTCTTTGACAGGGAGGGAGGGAGGAAAAAGGCTGGAGGAGCTGAAGAACCCCAGGGGGAGAGAGAGGTGGGAGGACAGGTGTGTTATTCCCCTGTCAGGTATTAGCAGGGAAAGACAGAGCAAAAGTTACATTGTGTAAGCACATAACTTAAAAAGACTATCTGCATCACAAAATTAACAAAATCCATTCTGTAATATAGTATATTCCCAAACAATCTCTTTTTATAACCATACACAAGCGTCGTCCTTGGTCCTTATCAAGGAAACCTTTTTGCAACAGGCAAAGACCACTTCAGAAAACCGCAACCAATCCAAATGCAGACTTATACATTCCAATGTTCCAATGGATGCATCTAGGAAACACCCCTGCACCTAAGGTCCTGGGAACACTGCAGAAGAGGAGGTGGAAAGATTCTAAGAGCCTGCAAGGATCAAGGAGTTTGGTGTGAGATTGTGCCTCCTAGTAATATCAGAAATCATACCCATAAAGTCTCACTAACATGGCTGCCGAGACATGTGCTGAACAGGTATGACACCAGTGAACATGCCAAACTGAACAGAGAAAGACTCATAACTCCTCAACCCTACAAAAAGAACTAAAGACACAGAGGAAAGCTATGAATTAGAAAGGTGGACAGTGGCCTTCTCTAAAGTAGTACACTCTAATTGGATGTCTAGTGACAGTCAGCCTTGAGAACATACACACAGGTAGCATTATACTGACTGAACTACACTGAACTTTCTACTAAACTTAAATATAACCTATATTTCAGAGCATAAGCTTATATATGAATGCAATGCACCTGGGGATCCATCCATTGGGACTGAAGGTAAAACATTGCTTATCCCTAAAGGGGATGGCACATGTCTGACTTACCAAGTATAAAAAAAGGGAAATGCAGGTTGTAGTGGGGGTGGTGGTGGGTGGTCATCCAGTCATTACCATTGTGGAGTCAGCTTGTTCCCCGGAAGTGTCAGGAGCTTCCACCAAGAGCATTCATTATTAAGAATTTCAAAATATGATTTCTTCCTCTGAGAATCTGGAGCCAGCATGGCAGAGCAAAACCCTCACCCATTAGCTTATGTCATATCACTCACATCCTGAGAATGCTACTCCAGACTGCTAGGGTTAAAAAAAATAAAAATAATATTTAAAAAAAAAGAATGATTCTCAGCCAATTAGAGCAAGAGCTTGACTCAGGAAAAGCACAGTACTTTGATTATTAAATTTATACAGTTTTATTTAGACAAATCCACTTTCCATTGGTCTGAGCATTGCGTCCATGACTGAGTAATGCATCCATCGTCAGCTCTGATCCCTAACTGCTTTGGAACTGGGATTTAGGGCTCTGTTTTTTCACCCAGCTTTGCTTATTTTACGTGGCTGTTTCATGTCCACCGTTTGTTGACTCCATGTGGCTATAAAAACAGAACCGCTTTCCAGGCCCTGGCCACAGGGGCACTAAACATTGTCCTCCCTTCCTTAAAAATAAATGCACACATTTGAGTATGTAAGGGGGGGGAGGAGAGAGAGAGAGAGAGAGAGAGAGAGAGAGAGAGAGAGAGAGAGAGAGAGAGAGAGTTGTGAATCTGAAGGGAAAGTATTTATTGCCTTTGCCCAATGTGTCCTTATTATACACATTTTCTCACCTCATAACTCTCATAACTGTTGACATTTGGGGCCAGACAGTTTGTGTCATATGTGATCAGATCCTGAGCCTAGAGGATCTTATACAGCCTTCCTTGCCTTTGCCCAGTGAATGCCACTTGTAACACCCACTGTAAAGTGCACACAAATAGTCTTTAGAAACCATCATGCAGGTCTGCAATCGGAAATTGTATTCCATGACTTGTGAACCATGGCATTAGACATGCTACTGTTGTCCTACGTTCAGAATAATTTTATGTCTGACTGGAGTGTGGAGGTGGTTTGGAAGGAAACAGTAACTATTCTGGCTGTGAGCTCAAGAGACACCCCACTGTGTCTGCTGCAGACCTCAGAACAATCTAGGTGCCCTTGATCAGGTAGGCTCTCTGTAAGCCAGTAGTTCTCAGTCCTCCTACTGCTGTGACTCTTTAATACAGTTCCTCATTTTGTGTTGGTCCATGATCATAAAATTATTTCATTACTACATCAGAACTTTAATTTTGCTACTATTATGAATTGTAATGTAAATATCTGGGTTTTATGATGGTCTTAGACCACCTTTGTTCAAGGATCGTTTGACCCAAGAAGTGGTCTTGAATCACAGGTTGAGAACTTCTGTTGTAAGTTTTTACATAAACCAGTTTCATGTCTTCATTTGTCCTGGGTCCCCACTCTTATAACTGTCTAATATAAATATAATAACATACATATCAAGGAACAAATCTCTGTGTAATGTCAGCAAAAATAGTTTGTCATAATTGGATTTGCATTTTTTCTAATAGAAGGGAAAACAAAATGTTGTCTATTTTTCATATATCAAAGAAAATATTTTTTCTATTGGCTTAGGAGGGCCTTAGTAATGCCTATTTATAATGTGAAGGTTAAATGAAATAATTTAGTATCAGAATAAATGTCAGGATGTTATCAGTAATGAAACAAACTTCCCCACATGGCAATTTCTTTATTCAATCCAATAAGCAGAATTTTAAGATGTGCATTGACTTCATTTTCACAGACTTTGAAATGGAATCCTGGGAGATTTCATTTCTCACCGTGCTTTTAATTAGATTTGAAGAAGTGGGGAGAAGAAGGGCTAGAAATGGACCAGTACTAACACTCTAGAGCCGTCTGTATAGACTCAAAACCAAGTCCTGACCAACCCATGAAAGCCTGAGAAAATGAGCAGGACATGTGTTTTGTCCTTGAAATCTCTGCTATTTTGATTTATAAGCAGTCCAAAGGAGAACCCTATAAATTAAAACATATACCCCTGCATCTTAATTTTCATACAGACCCTGGCAGTAGATTTATAGTTAGTCACGCAAGACCTACTCCATCATAATTAAGTTGGACTTGTCAGCTTTTTATAGTTATTCTTGAAGATAAATCCTTACCTCAGAGGTTCCCACAGTGATTATCATCATGGCCTCTTGCTTTAATCATGGACAGGGGATTTTGACAGTGCTGTAATTCCTACTGGTCTGTGTGCTTTTCTTTTACTGATGTCTTTTCATCACTAGATATCATTGCTGAGTGATGTAAAAATATCCAATTTACTTTGGTATCTTCACAGTTTCTCAGAGTTCTATTTGTGTTTTCTCTTTCTTCTTTCTATCCTTGGTTCTGCCTCCTCTTCACTATTTTATCTCCCTGGAACAAATTGTTGGTTTTCCCTTCTTATATAAATTTTAATAAATTTATTCCTTGAACATTCATACATGTATTTAGAGCATTCTGATCGCCTCAGCCCTTACCCTCTCTACCTCTGTGATCTCACTTTCAGTTAAAGAACTTATTCTGCTGGAATGGAAGCTTGTTTACATTTCTCATTTGAAAGTAATATATGTCTTATAGATTAATAGACAAAACAGAGGATTAGATGTCTATGATAAGGAGGAACTCTTCTTGCCCTAAATTTTCCTTCATAGCTTTCATCTTTGGATGCTATCTTCTCTCTCTCTCTCTCTCTCTCTCTCTCTCTCTCTCTCTCTCTCTCTCTCTCTCTCTCGTGTGTGTGTGAGAGAACACAGGTTACATTGCATTAGGACTTTAGCTTCATGACATCATGACTTTTTTTTCCCAAAGGAGATTTATTCACAGATCTCAAAGGCTAACACTCCTACATGTCTTTTTAGAGGACACAATTTCATGCACAATGGATAATATTTATTATTGGAAAATCGATAAGGCTATTCTGAAAACAATTTGACCATATTCTTTCCTCCACATTTTTTTGTAAAGATATTTAGGCTGAGGATAAATAAAAGGGAAAGTTCATTTAAATGCAAGCATTCTTAATTATTGAGAGAATTATTTGTAAGCATTTGAAGTAAAAGATGGGAATGATTTATATCATTGGTATATTGGTATATATAGGGGATTATTGAATATCATGAAGCCAAGAGAAGTTAAGTGGAGGATTAACATAATAGAAAATTCAATAGATATTAACAAATAATTAGATCACATGTTATACTACTTAACTAGCAAAAACAGAAGAAAGCAAGCATCCTCACTAACAGTACTATGATGTTTGTGTGTGTATGTAAATAGACATTCTTCTATACTTCTATAGGGAACAAAAGTGTTCACAAATATCCAGGAGGTCACTTGTCATCAAAAGTCAGTGCTCTTGTCATTTTCTTGGTACTTACCTTTTATACTTCTAGGATCTTATTTTAGAGGAATAATATTGTATCTATACAAAAGTGCAGCTGTAAGAATGTTTGTAAGAATATGCCTTTTGAAAAACATTGCAAAGAGGTAAAGTTTATCATTAGGAGCCAGGCTTAATAAACAAATCTAGAAAACAACACAAAAAGATGCAAAATATATGTCTTAAATAGTAAGAAGTGCTAGGCTTGCTTTTCTAACTATGTTGTTCCCATGCAATAGCATCATAGACTGCTTTCCTTGCTCTGATTAATGTGTCTTTGTTGTTACAATAACCAACATGTTCAATTCAATTTCATTTAATTCCATAGTTCTTTCTATGTGGCCATGGATTGAACATTGCTATCTTGTTCCAAAGTGTATGAATTATAAAAATACCACAATAGTCTTAGCAGACAGCATTTCTCCATTATTATCTTCTGCCTTTTTCTTTTTTTTTTAAATATTTATTTATTTTTTTTTATTATGTTTGTTTGTTGTGTGTTGCTGCAGGCAAGAGACTCATTAGTGGTAGTGGTCCTGTTTCTGAGAATTGATAGTAGCTGCTCTTAACCCCTCACTGCCTTTTTCTTTAAGTAACAATTCTTTTTCTTTTTTTCTTTCTTTCTTTTTTTTTTTTTTTTTTTTTTTTTTTGGTTTTTCGAGACAGGGTTTCCTTGTGCCTGTCCTGGAACTGGCTCTTGTAGATCAGGCTGACCTTGAACTCACAGAGATTTGATTGCCCCTGCCTCCTGAGGGTTGGGATTAAAGGTGTGTGCCACTACCGCCTGGCTAAGCAAGAATTCTTTCATTTAAATAAGGAAGACAGTCACATGTACATTAGGGAAAGCCAGAAAAAAAATCAGGGTAGATGCATGCAACAAATGTTATGTGCTGTGGAAACTCCTTCAGCCAATATAGTTTAATATATTGACCCACTTTGGACTTGGTCTCATGTACTGTATATACAGACAAAAAGCATGTGTGGGTCCCTTGACTGCTGGATTAAGTTCTAGTTTCCAGAGCACACATAAGACTGCGGATCACTACTCTTTCTGTAAGTTTATCCCCTAATAAATAAACCTTTGTTATACTCCATTTTGGGCTAGTATGGAAATCTTTTGTACTCCAACACTATGAACACAGAGGTCTTATTTCTTCCAAGAATTTCTTCTGTGGGTAGTTGCTATAAATTCTGATGGCTTGTTCTGCTGGACACTTTTAGAAAAGGAAGAACTTATATGGTGCCTCCGTATCTCAAGTCTTGGCCAAATTTTGGGAATATGTATTTTTTCCTAATACCATCCTTTTCAGGAGTTGGTTATGCACCAACTCCTTTATATAAACCTGAGTCAAGGTATGGCCACTGCATGTTTCAAAGGTGAACAATCAATGAGAATGTGGGGAAAAATGGTTACTAAGATGGAAGGAAGCCCACGGTCATTTCACAGCTGAGTCTCAAAATGACATTTTGTAACTTCTGCCATTTTCTCTTCACTAGAATCAATACAGCCAGCCCAGCCCAAGCTAATCAAGAAGGGATCATGCATTATCACAAACTCTAGGAGAGACGTGTGTTGCAAGGAGGAGGGCCCACTTGTTTGTTTCGGGCCCTGCTTGCTTAACCCCCGAAATAACCACACAGAAACTGTATTAATTAAATTACCACTTGGCCCATTAATTCTAGCCTCTTATTGGCTAACTCTCCCATTTTGATTTAACCCATTTCTATTAATCTGTATATTGCCACATGGCAGTGGCTTACCAGGAAAGATTCAGCATGCCTGACTCCGGCTGCTCCATGGCGGCTCTCTCTTACTCTGCTTTCTTCCTCCCAGAATTTTGTATAATTTTCCTCACCTACCTAAGTTCTGCCCTATCAAGGGTCCAAAGCAGTTTCTATGTTCATTAACCAATGAAAGCAACACACAAACAGAACTCCTACACAAGGCATGCATGTAGGAAGAACTTAAGAGGGTATGTGGAAAGCTCAATGAGGGATCTGGACAAACGAAAGTACAAATGGAGTCACAACACTGGCAAGGTGACAGACAGCCCACACGTCTGGCTGACTTCAGGAGCTCCCAGGAAATAGGAATGTCAGTTCAGGCCCCAGACTAAAGACCAGGATGGGTAGTGACTCAGGAGCTACCACAGAGTCACTCCTAAACTTCTCTGCTCTGGTTTACGAGGAGAATAGACCCAAATCTAGTATTTTAGTCTGTTTTCTGTTACTACAAACACTCTAGGATATTTTATAAAACAGAATGGCTTATTTGGCTTAATTCTGGTGGCTGGAAGATCTAAGCAGCGTGGATGACTTCCTCTGAGACATCCTACCTGAAAATATCATCACATGACCGAGAAGCAGAAATGAGGTGCAGAAAGGTGTTATGTAGAACCAGATGTCTCCATCAAATCCCTTCCCTTGGAACTCAGGTAACCGCATGGAAGTGGAGGCAGAAGGAGTGGGAAACAGAGGATATGGAGGACACCGGAAGGACAAGCCTTCTAGAACAACCGAGTCAAGATCCTGGGAACTGACTGAAGCAGCGACACAGGGCACACAAGGGTCTGCACCATGTCCCCTGTCTATATACCATAGTTTTCAGTTCTGTACGTTTACGGTACCCTTAAATGTGTAAGCGAGTAGATCTCTGGTTCTTGTGCCTTCTCTCTTGAGGGTTTTTTATTTTTTGTTAACTTGCCATGTTTAACTTCAATAGGATGCCTTTTGTTATACCTTGTTATATTTTATTTTGTTATGCTTTTTTTGTATCTCTGAAAGATAAAAATTAAATGTCATTTACATTTAAAAAAGGTCTAAGGTTAATCCCAGGACTTGGGAGGCAGAGGCAGGCGGATCTCTGTGAGTTTTAGGCCAAATTGGTCTACAAGAGCTAGTTCCAGGACAAGCTCCAATGCTACAGAGAAACCCTGTCTTGGAAAAAAAAAAGTCTCAGAATAGTCTGCAACTGTGGAACCTCAAGAACAGGGAGGTTGACAACTCAGCCATAATCAAGTTAACTGAATTGGACAAAGCAAAGTGAGACATAATTAACAATTCCATTAGCAAGCTGTCTCCTGAGAAACAAAAAATATCTCCCTGCCTGATATAGAAAAAAAAAAAAAAAGACAAGAAATCAGAGCATCCAGAGGCCAGGTTAACTCTTTTTATCACACCTACAGGTTTAAGGACTAATCATGGGGCCTCAGAAGCTACAGTAAGCCCACTTGACGTAGTGTTTGCAACAGCCTAATCATCTCTCCATATTTGCATCTTTTGAAGGTTCCTAGAACTTCTTAGCATTGCCTTGTTGGCGGACACTTCTAACCAGAGCCAACCTTAGGAAAATTCTTTGGCTCTGTTCTGATGAGGGGCCAGGAAAGAGGAAACCGAAGTGAACCACAACACTTACTTTAACAACTGCCTGTTTACAGAATCACTAAAAATGAAAAGCCTCTGGACCTATTTTGTCTGGACAAGCTTCTTTCTGTGTTCTTCACAACGTTCCAGGTACTCAAACACCAAACAATTTTGAAGAATTACTCTCTTAGAAGGATGGTACACTCCAAGGAATACGCCATTTGCTGATAACGATAATGGATTTAGTAAGTTAGGCGACTGGCTCTAAAGCCAGTTGCAGATCGTGACACAAATACGAATCTGCACTGCTGCAGATGGAACAGCGGGGGGAAAAGATGCTTATAACAAAGCATTCCAAGGGAAAGGCCTGTGCTTTTATGTTGGGGGAACAAATCATGGCTGGCACTGATTAGTAGATGCTGCTCTCTCCGGCTGGCAAAATGTAAAAGAGTTTGCTTTGCCAGAAATAACAAAATGGACACCCAGGCCGGCATCTGGAAGTTATTCTTATAGAAATATGGCATTTGCTAAAATTAGAGCAGTGGGTCAGTTTCTGTTTACCCGTCTCCAGTCCATGCTGACTGAAGGCGAATGCAATGTGAGGTAGACGCTCCCTGGTTTCAATCCCTGGCCAGCTTGTGGAAGCTTGGGTTTTTTTGGCACCTTTGATAAACATGCATAGAGGACCTGTACTCAGATGTGGATCGTGGGCCTCAAGTATGTTTGTAAAATAGTCTTACATTAGCGGGATCATAGTATAGAATCTGAACTTAAAGAGACCTGAGTTTTAAATATAAATGTCGCCACTTGCTGAGATCAAAACCCTCAACAAATGACACGCTATCCCTAAAGTTTTGTATTTGTACATATGTAGATCCTATAACCACTGTGAAACCAATTATTAGAATTATGTATGATTAATAAAAAATATTCAACTTATAGTAAATGTCCTATGAATTTAACTCCTATTACAGTACATCATTGATACTCCTTAATGGTTATATTAAACCTGGTGAGAAAGAGCCTCTGACACACATACCTTCATTAACGCTGATTTTCTCTTTTTAAGCAAGAATTTTAGTGCAGTCGTCAAGAAGGCAGATACTGGATGCAACTACATTCAAACTTAACTTCTTAAAATTGCTTTCTAAATTAAAATTTTCTTTTCATGCAATATGTTTGATCAGGCTTTCCCCTCCTCCAACTTCTTCCAATTCCTCTGCATTTTCCACCTTACCACCTTCAGGTTGCTTTTCTCTTTCTAGAAGATAAAGAAAAAGACCACAAAATGAAAATCAAACAAAAAAGAAAAACTAATAAGATAAAAACAAACAAAAACATCAAAGTAAAATGAAACAGAAAGCCCACTAAAGACAAAAGAATCAAACTATGGAGTTTGTTTTGTATTTGCCAACTACTTCTGGGCACTGGACATGTCCTGGAGTATAGTTAATATAACCATTGACACTCCTTTTGGAGAAATACAACTTTCCTGTTCCCAGCAGGTATCAATTTTAGATAGCTTCTCTGTTAGATATATGACAAAGAGGAGGTGGAAAGATTGCAAGAGCCAGAGATGGTGGGTGGCAAGAAAACAGCATCTTCTGGACACAGGAGGAATGAGGCACATATGAACTCTCAGAGACTCTGACAGCATGCACAAGACTAGCACAGCTTCACACCAGACAAAATCCCAGCATTAAGATGGGGAAATAGATACAATGTGTCACTCCAAAACTAACTTAAAGCAAAGAAAGAAAGGAAGAGAAGAAAGAAAGAAAGAAAGAAAGAAAGAAAGAAAGAAAGAAAGAAAGAAAGAAAGGAAGGAAGGAAGGAAGGAAGGAAGGAAGGAAGGTGGGAGGGAAGGAAGGAAGAAATGAAGATAGGAAGGAAAGCAGACAGACAGAAAGACAGACAGACAGACAGGCAGGCAGGCAGACAGACCGACAGACAGACAGACAGACAGACAGATAGATAGACACATAAAGATTCTGGGGCTGGACATCTGAGCTTCAGGAAAATGCTCTACCCTGGAGTTACTTTCCCCTTGCCTCACTTCGTTTACTAGTTTACTAGTGATAAACCCTTGAATGTTTGTGTAAACAATTTTCTTAACTTCCTCTGCCTCATTTATTCTCATTTGTAAAATGGGGAATAGTGATTGCTTGGTTTAATGAGAAATTCTTCTGTCCCCGTAGAGAATACTTTTTTTTTCATTTTTAACAGACTTTTATTGAGCTCTGCATTTTTCTCTGCTCGCCCCCTCCCCGCCTCTCCCCTCACCTTCAACCCTCTCCCAAGGTCCCCATGCTCCCAATTTACTCAGGAGATCTTGTCTTTTTCTACGACCCATGTAGATTAGATCTATGAATGTCTCTCTTATGGTCCTCGTTGTTGTCTATGTTCTCTGTGATTGTGATTTGTGGGCTGGTTTTCTTTGCTTTATGTTTAAAAACTACTTAAACATGTGATAAATTGTCTTTCTGGGTCTGGGTTACTTCACTTAAAATGATGTTCTCTAGCTCTACCCATTTGCCTGCAAATTTCAAGATGTCGTTATTTTTTTCTGCTGTGTAGTACTCCATTGTGTAAATGTACCAAATTTTCCTTATTCATTCTTTGCTCGAGGGGCATTTAAGTTGTTTCCAAATTCTGACTATGACAAACAATGATGCTATGAACATAGTTGAGTACATGTTTTTGTGGTATGATTGAGCATCCTTTGGATATATACCCAAAAGTGGTATAATTTTCTGAGAAATCGCCACATTGACATTCAAAGGAGCTGTACCAGCTTGCATTCCCAGTAGCAACGCAGAAGTGTTCCCTTTACCCCACAACCTCTCCAGCATAAGTTGTAATCAGTGTTTTTGATCTTGGCCATTTTTACAAGTGTAAGATAAAATCTCAGAGTTGTTTTGATTTGCATTACTCTGATGACTAAGGATGTTAAGCATTTCTTAAGGATCAAATTACAGTTTGAAAAACAATTACAAGAAAAGCACCACATGTACTAGATGTTGTTGGTCAGAATTCCATTTTTAATCAGAGTCTGTGCTTTGCTCTGTTTTGTACCCTATCTCTCAATTTAGATGTTTGATAAAGGAAACAATGATTCTGCTCTTTTTGATGTGACTATGTTAGTACATCTCTTTGGATTGTTACAGACTCCTGTTATCCTTTGTAGCTCTTTCAGTGAGGACATGAGATACTCAATGGGGTGTTAAACACTTTGGGGAGCTTCAATTCATTATCTTAGCCAAAAGAGCCCTGTTCACAGAATCACTCTTCTTTCTTTCAGTAATCTAATGAATAACTCGATGATCTGCATTATGACAACTTTTCTCAGAGTGACATACTACAAGAGAACAATTCATTTCTTCCTTGATTCTGGTGACATATAACATTAGTGATGTGGCCATTAAAATGATTAATGAGATTAGCAAAAATTGAACAATGTTTTTCTATGTATGTGAGAAATGATCATTCTCATTCATCTTTATTCATATTTGATGGATTAAATAGTTCAGGAATTGCCTCCTGAAAGCAAAACTCTACAGTGAAACTGTGAGGCAGAGATTTTTCTGAGCTTTGAAATCTATTATAACTTCCATTTGGTGAACCAAAATATGATTTCAGAAACGTGATTTCTTTTCCTGATTATTCCATTGCTGATGGCAGTAAGCACCTGATGCCTTAAGACATTTCCACCCACTGTGTTTCTTTCCTGGTGTGTTTTTGAACGTTTGTCTCTTGAAACTGAAAAGGTGCTGGTGCAACATGGTTCTAATTGCAGTCAAGTGTCAAAGTTTTTCTGATGTCTGAGAAACCCTGGGGATTGTAGGCTACTTTAATTTTATCTCATAGCTGTGAATGAGTCTTCAAATGAATGAAAAAGGGAGGTGTTATGTGTAGGAAGCTGTTTCATTTCCTGGTAGAGAGCAACTGAAGGCTCTCACCACGAATTCCCAGGCTTTCCTCTGTGAACACTGACTTTCTTGGGTTTAGAACCTGCTGCAAGATGAAACATGACGCAGGTCTGCATGGAGAAGTAGAACTCTATAGAAAAGCCCCGTTTCTTCTGTTAAATGGACCTCTGGATACAGGTTTGGGGGGCAAAGGTCATTGAGTAGTCAAGAGATCTGAGACTGAGGGCGCACACGGAGTGTAAGGGAAAGCAACTAAAAGAGGAGAGACCAAAATCAAGGTGGAAACTCAAAAGCAAGAAATAGTCACTTCAGGACCACAGGATCCTAGCAGTCTTGTGAATGGGTACACAATAACACACTCTCAGTCCTGCGCAGGCTCAGACACAGATCTAGTAGGAAAGGAGAATTGGAGAGCACCTTTCAACCAGAGGGCAATCTGAGCCATGTCTATGTACAAACTTTGTGAAGCTGGCTTAGAATTCACAACCACGCTCACAGCTATTTATAATTTATAATTTATATTTATAGTTTATAATTTATAGATAGGGTTTGACTTAACTGTCTACTATGTCCAAAACGGACTCTCTTTACTATTATATAATTATGTCATTTTACAAGGTCTTGTTTGTGTTTGCATAAAGTAGTACTACACACATAAGTTGTGTCTATTTTTTAGTACAGTTGACATTAAAAATAGTCTTCAGATTGATGCATAGTATAATTCTATGTTAAAATATGTGTATATAGCAATCAGTATGAATATTTGAAATTAAAAATACTGCAAGTGATGTTCTTTGATGTTATGCTGCTTGTTGTCAAAATTCTGTGGGGAAAAAAGTATACAGTGTAATATACTCAGCTCATTGTATGACATTTGCTAAGGTAGACATTTATTTCACAGCCATTGGATAGTCTCTTCATAATTTATCTCATCATTAACATATTATGTTATAGAATTATAATGAATCTTATACTTACTGCTAAGGTCTACTTTTGAGTATACATTGTATGTGACTCTATACAAAGCCCTATTAATAGGAACATTTTTCTTAGCAGAAAAAAATACATTCAACTCATTGTATGTTTGCAAAGAAGGACATTTGTTTCATATCTCTTGTTATCCTCCTATCAGATTTGAATATTCCAGCATATTCTTTTCTGTCTTTTGCTTACTAGAAGATGACTGTCATCTTAGAAATAAAGTATGTCCCTTGATTTTGTAAGAATTTGACTTGAGAATGATAAAAAAAAAAGCAAAGGAATACTTCTCTACTCCTTCCTCACCTGTATTTAAGTGCTACCAATTTGATGTGTCTTTGATTAATCAAACTTCATGACCTAAATTGTGAGAAATTTTCATATGCCTTTTTCACCAGGAAAGCAGTGCCCTCTGATCAACTGAGCAAAGTTCATGTGAACTCACAGACTGATCCAGCAAGCATAGGACCTGTGCAGGTCTGTACCCGGTCATCTCCGTACACATTCTGGCTTTCACATTGGTGTTTATGTGTGACTCTGATTCTTGTGCCCTTTCTTGGGCTCTTTTCTTTCTGTTGGTTTGCCTTGTCTAACTTACATATGTTGTTTGTGTTTTACTATTTTATTTTTTTGGTATGTTTTGTTGTCTCTTGGAAGCGTATTCTTTTCTAAGGAAACACAGAAATAGAATGGATCTTCATGAGAGGGAAGGAAGGGAAGAGTGGATGGAAGGGAGACTGTAATCACTATATATTATATAAGGGAGGAATCTATTTTCAACAAAAGGGAGGGGTAAATAGAAAAGAAATCCAATAAATTTAAATTAGTTGTCAACATTTTGGAGAGTGAGAGAGAGGGAGAGAGAGAGAGAGAGGGAGAGAGAGAGAGGGAGAGAGAGAGAGAGAGGGAGAGAGAGAAACAGATTGAGTCTTAGGTTTGTAAAAGGTTAATGGAAAGAATAAAAATAATATAGTGAAATCTCAAAGCAATATATTTCTTTCAATCACACGAAATTGGTAACACTAAAATTAAGTAAATATAGTTTAGAAAAAGAAGTATTTCAATGAATTATTAAAAAAAGATAGCCTGACGTTTTTCTTTTTATTTGATCAGTCCTATTTAAGTGCTGATCAAAACTAGGTTACAAAAATATTTAATTTAAAAGATTGAATTCCCAGTGTTTTCCTGTTGCTGTTTCAGAATACCTGAATCTCACTCAGCAGCACGAGCATGTAAGTTCTCAGTTCCTGCACAGCCCTGACCCTGTGCTCTCTTCCAATTATCAGCACGACTTTCCTTCTGTCACAACGCTTTACCTTCAAGACCAGGAACTTCTCCTTTTGAGGTGAGGCATACCTCCTGCTGTGTCTTGGAGATTTTCATAGCTGCCTACAACAGAGAAAGCAAAACGCCAGGTGTGTTCCCATTTGAATGCTGTTTCTTGAGGGTTTGTGGATAGATCCTATGCATGTTACTCAGGCTTTTCTCCAATACTCTTCAGTAATAGGACAATCTTCTGGGCCAAGAGAGTTTTCTAATATGTTTACTAAGAAGTGTAAGTCATAATGGCTCAGTGTTTAAAAGTGAGCACTCTTCTTTCACAATTTGTAGGGCACGCTACCTGAGTGGATTATTTCATTCCTGAGACTTCGCCTTTCTTTTTTTTTTAAATGCCTTCCTTATTGAATTCCTTTAAAAATATATACAAGCCATACTAAACAGAATAAGTAGGTTATAATACATATTATTTATTTGTATGTGTAAAGACAATAGTTAAAGTAGACAGTCAATTTGAGATAACTGTAGTTGGCCATAAAAATGATTGGAGGAAGAAAATGCAGGGGTGAATGATGTCATTATTTCTCAGTTAAAAATTAAGCAATCAATTTCAAAAATAAAATATATTAATATGTGCATACATATACATAAATGTGTATTAGTGTCTATCTTACTGTACACTATATATACTCTGGAGAATTCAACCAAAATTGTTTTGAAAATAGAAAAACTATCTTCTAAAATATATAATTTTATAACATTATGAAGAACATCAAATTAAGAACTTGTAAGGATTAATTAGTTTTTATGTTTCTTCATTAAATTTGGAGAATTACTGTTTCTTCTTTTTTTTCTTTTGGAACATATACGTCAAATATTGGATGATAAAGAGTATCAAAGGATCACTTAAATGTTTTTGTGACATAATCAGGGTCATAAGAAGTCTAGAGTTCTAAGGTTTGGAAGATAAAATTATTCAAAAATAAGAGCTTTTTGTTAATCCCCATGTTTTTAAAATACTTACATGTGCACACGCAACAAAATTCCTATATGGTTGGATGAATAGAAACAAAACAATCATTTTAGCATTGAATCCATCAAAACCCTGCATTTCTTATAGACATGTTCTGATTGCTCATGTGTTTTGCAGTTACTAAAATACGACAAAAGAGGTAGTGAGTCGTTATCAGGAACACAGGAATTTTTACTCAGACGCAGATTTATGCACAATATTTTAAAGGTTACACTAAAGGTTCTAGGGTCTGCTGATTATTCTGTTATTATGAAGCTGAATCATAAATGCCAGCAAAAGATAAATTCACAAATGCCATCATTCATTGTCTTCAGGTAAACTTCAACTCCTAAGCATTGACAGACGTCTCCGCATAGTCTGCTGGAACAGAGAGGAAAATAAACACACACATCCACAGACACAGATCCCTCTGAACTTAAAAGAATTTTAGAGAAGAGGCCAATTTGGGATTTGGACAGGAATTGACAATATGTCCCTGATAATGTTAATGCTAGCCTTTATCGAGTTCTTGCTTAGATGCCAGACATTGTTCTAAATGCCACATCATGAAATGCACAAACATTGTTGTCTCCATTTCATAAATGGTTAGAAACTAAAGCTTAAGAGATTTCTCAGCAATCCTAAGATGCCGGTTTTATTGAAGCTCTTTGACATGACTCTCCGCTGGGTCTAAAAACTTCAGTGTCACTGAGGACAGAGAATTTTTATGTCAGTTTTGCTGAAACTGGACACTTGTGTATAACATGTTTAAATGAAGCCCATTTTTTTTTAACACAGGCTAAAAAGTTGGTTCAATTCTGACTTCACAATTTACAGGGTCTACTACCATGAATAAGATATTTCGTCTCCAATAGTCCTCACTCTCCTTGTTTTTTAAAATGCAGTGAAGATTAAAGCCTTGCTCCCTGAATTTATTCTGAGGTTAAACAAGACAACACACATAAACGTTCAGTATGGAAAAGCTAGTGGTGATTTCCAAACAAACACTCACTCTCCTGACCCATCACGTTTGTTCTTTTAGTCATTCTCACAAAGAAAGCAAAGCATGCAACCACAGAGACTTAATATTTATAAAAGCTCTACTAATACTCACTCAAACCTGAAGCAACCCAGCTGCAACGTCAGGAAAAGAAATAAACCAATTGCGGCACATCACTATAATAATTCCCGCCAATAGGTAACAAGGTTTTCTTGTTTTTCAAAGTAGCGAGGGAAACTGTTCAAACCAAACCATAACAGAGATAAAAAAGAAATATACTATGATGTATGACTGTCAGCTGTCATGGACCAGCAGCAAGTGATTGATAAATGCAAAAATATGAACAATTTCCCAAACTATCATATTTAAAGAAGTTTACATATGGAGGTGCTTACATAATGGAGGCTTTCATTTATGTTAAATTCAGCAAAAACTCAAAAGCATGGGGATAGAAATGAGATCAGAAGGTGTTGGGTCTTAGAGTTTCTTTGTTGTTTTTTTTTTAAAATTTATTTTTCTTTGATGTTCATTGGTGTTTTACATGCATGCATGTCTGTGTGAAGGTGTCAGAGGCTCTGGAACTGTAGCTACAGACAGGTGTAGGCTGTGATGTGGGTACTGGGAATTGAACCCAGGTATTCTGGAAGAGCATCCAGCGCTCTTACCCACTGAACATGTCTCCAACCTCTTGTACTGTAGTTTCCTGGAGAGAAATAATTGCAAATGGTCACAGATGAACTTTCTCTTATGATAGAAACATCTCATACTTTAGTATTTCTGTAACATTGTTATAGAAGTTAATCAAAACTCAAAAATGTGATCACAAAATAATGAACTGAACTCTACTAAAATGTGTAATCTCTAGGGTGGCCACAGGAAAGACCCCTGCCCCAGCGGTTCTACATGCAGAATAAAAGCCTCAGTGACCCATAAAAAAAAAAAACCGGATAAACCTAATGAGATAAACAATACTTTGTACAGTTCCAAATATCTAATGAGCATATTAAATATAAGACTCCTTTCTTTTGTATTTAGCATTTTTTAAAAATTTGTATACAAAGACTGGTATAGATCAGGGCAAAAAAGCTTTATTAAATAAGTGTCATTAAATGGTGATCCCTCCTAAATGGTTTGGTGAAGTATGATTTTAACATGTAAACATTTACTTTAATTTCTTTTGAGTCTTGAGCCATTCTTCAAAGGTTGCTATTGTAGGAAACAGTTATGCCATTTTGATCTTTGTTTTTGAAATGATAGGTACTTTTTGTTCTTCATGCTGTACATTATATTGTTGGCCCCAGAAAAGACATTCTGAACACTATTCATTTTGCAATTTTTATACTTTCTGCACAATAAGTTCTCACATTTTAATTTTACTGAAATAATGAAATTTTATTAAGTGTAAGAATTGTCCACATTGGTGGAATGCTGTGCAATGTTTTAATATGTGTGCTCACTATAAAATAGATAAATCAGAATAGCTAATACATATCTCCTTAAACAGTTACCACTTCTTTGTGGTGAAACTCTCGAGCTGATGGACATGTAGTCTGCCTCCCTTCCTTGGCTGCTGTGCATACTGCTGCAATGAACACAAAAGTGCAGATTTCTTTCTAACATAATGATTTCATTTGCTTCGGATGTACACCAGTAGTGAGACTGGTGGGTTATACGGCTATTCTATTTTTAACCTCTTGAAGACAAGCTATGTTTTTTTCCATAATGACTATATTATTTGACATACCCAGCAAGTGCCCATAGACTGTCTCTCTCCACCATGTTGCTAACACTTGTTATTTTTTCTGTGTTTGATAAGAGACATTTTTATTGGAGTGAAGTAATATTTCATTGAGATTTTAAAACATACTTCCCTAATGATTAATGATGTTTAACAATTTTTCATATGATGGTTGGCCATCTGTTGATCTACTTCTGAGAAATGTCTTTTATAAACAAATGCCCATTATTGACTTGTGTTGGCTCTTGTTTGCATGTTCCTTATTAGAGTGTCTCATGTATGCAAAATATTAACCCTTTGTCAAATGTATAGAATGCCAATATTTTTCCCAATCTGTGGTTTGTCTCTGTGGGTTGTTGATTATTTCCTTTTTTTCAGAGGCTTTTCAATTTTCTGTAGTATCATTTGTTGATAGTTACTTTTATTTTTCTAGCTTTGATTCTCTTCTCCAGAAAAAAAATTCTAGTCTATTACAATTACCTAAGTTACTTCCCTTATTTATGTCTTTCTTCTTCTTAGATCTAGATCTTACATTTAATTTGATAAGAATTTGAATTGATTCTTGTAATTTGTAAGAGGAAGATTTGGTTTTATATGAATATCTAACTTGGGAATCTAATTCTCAACATCGTTTATTAAAAAAGTCTTTTTCTTTAATATACATGCACGTTCTTAGCAACTCTATCAAAAATTAGTTAGCTATTGATTTACTAGCTTCCTCTGAAGCTTTCTATTCTGTCGCACTGATCTTTTGTCTGTTTTTCTGGCAAAACTGTTGCTTATAGGACTATGGATTTGTGTATATTGTGAAGTCAAGTATTAGAGCATTTTCTGCTCTGTCCATTTTGCTCAAGATAGTTTTGGGCATCAAGCGGCTCGTTGTGGTTTCAACAAAAGTTATTTTTCATTTCAGTAAATGGTGTTATTGCTGAGACTGGAGATATGATTCAGTGATTAAGAGCATTTGCTGCTTTTGTAGATGGCCAGGGTTCAGGTCTGCATGGCAGTTCAAAGTCATCTGTAACTTCAATTTAAGAGGATCCTGTGTCTTCATCTACTATTCACAAACTCCAGGCATGCATCTAGTACACATATAAGCATACAAGCATTCACACATAAAATAAAAGTAAATCTGTTTTAAAAGAACATCACTGTTACTTTCATAGAGATTGGGTTGTATCTGCAGACCCTTGAGGATGGTATGTACAGTTTAAAAGTATCAAATCTTCATATTCACGAACATCAGCTTTCACTCTGTTTGTGTATGTGTGTCAGAGTCATCTTCAAATTTTTCACCAATACTTTAACTTTTCATTGTCAAAATCTTTCACCTTTTTTCACTCATTTATTTCTAATTATTTTGGTAGCTAATATACATTTAATTGTTCCTTTGATTCCTATTTCCTGTGTTTTGCTTTTGGCGTATAGTTGTTACTCATTGAGCACACGTCTGCAGCTTTGCTATATTCACTTATTAGTTTAAAAATAAATTAGTGATTTTTGGAATTTTCTATGTTTAAGACTATCTGGTAAGATAATGGCAAAAATTTTCTCTCTTCTTTATTGTTTCTTATTAATCAGAGTCTTTATTTAAACACCAAGGACATGTAGCAAGGACAGGAGCACAGAGTCGTCACCCTTACTGCCAGGTCCAAAGAGACAAAATAAAGAGATGACCAAGGGAAAATATCATGAAATAATTTCCTTATTTTGTTTTTTTTTTCTTTTTAAAGATTCATTTAGTTTTGGTTTATGTATATGAATATTTGTTTGCAGGTGTGTATGTGTAGCATGTGTGACCCAGAATCTCTGGTGACCAGGGGAAGGCAATGGATCCCCTGGACTTGTAATTACAGAGGGTTGTGAGCTTCTGGATGTGTACAGGAAACTGATCTAGGGTCTTCGACAAGAGTAGCAAGTACTCTTAACTGCTGAGTCATCTTTCTAGCCTCAATAACAGTGTTATTAAAAGGGAATATTTGAAAACATTTTGTAGTCAAACCACAATGATTCAGAAAGCCAGAAGAATAAGCCCAGAGCTTCTGAGATACCTTTGTCTCTTTCTCTTTGTGTGACTTAATTGCACCATTCTCAAGTCTCAGCTTTGTAGATGACAATATCCACAGTAGCAGTGTCAAAGGTTGGACGAGCTTGTTGAACTGTGAGTTGTCACTAAAGGACTCTCGAAAGTTCCATACAGTTATGTCAACAGATATTAAACATCTGTGAGCTTAGCAGGGGAGAATTTTGGTAAAATGCTATGTTGGATGTCAGAAAAATTACTTCTAACTTTCAAGATTTAAGTGTTATTTAGTGACAATTTTATAAGATTTTTACTAGCAGTAAAATGTTTCATTTTTATAAGGGCATAAAATACTTCCAAATAATCTATTAAGGACTTCCTATGAATTTGTTGCAGAAAAATATATTTATCATAGCTCATGTTGTCTCATAGGAACTTTAAAATACTATATGTCTAGATCCTATGATTCATATTTATATACTACATTTTTGTGTTTTTTCTATTTTTATTTCAGAATATGGTTCTATACTTTTCTATAAATTATGTTTTTAAATCTCTGATAATTCATTAGCATCAACTTTTAATTTAATCTTTTAAGGAATGCAACTATTAATCCTTTTAATATTTATTAAATTAATTAAGTTTGTAATTTTAATTTAAATTTAACAAGAATTATTCAGCTATTTTTCTGTCCTTTAAATTGAGTTGTAAATTAAATTATTTCTCATGGAAGTGAGTATAATTGAGCTAATTAATTAAGCTATATTAGAAATTATTACAGAACATTTAGCAGGAAGTAGGACTAAGACACTTCCAAGCTGACTTCAGGAAAATAAGGCCTGCCAGACAGAGCAGGACTGATGCACATATGAACTCATAGAAACAGCTCTTCAGAGCAGGCCCCACATTCAGCAGGTAGACGGCCAACCCAAAACGAATGTGATGGGTGTGTGTGTGTGTGTGTGTGTGTGTGTGTGTGTGTGTGTGTGTGTGTGTGTGTGTGATACTGCTTTGTCTGGTCATTCTTTATCTTATTGATCTTACATATTATGGTTTCCTGCTTTTGTGTTTTTTATGAGTTATGTGTGTGTGTCTCGGCCAGTGTATGTGTCAGTCATATGTGCGTCATCAGCTTTTTCCTGGTTTTGTTTGTTTGTTTTCCTGTTTTTGTTTTCTTTTATTCTGATTTATTTGCCTTATTTGCCTGCTCTTAAAAAAAAAAATCTTCTAAAGAGAGAAAGGCTTGAAGTTGGATGGGTGGAGAGGTAAAAAGGATCTGGAAGGAGATGAGAGAGAAGAAACCATGTTGGAAATATATTGTATGAAAAATTATTTTCAATTAAAATATCAGGTTACGAAAAAGAACAAAATGTTTTTCTTTGGATAGTTTCTTCTATATTTCTATCAAATGACTATGGAAATGCAACAAGAGTTTCTTCACTAATGGCATATAATCAGGTTGTGAATATGAAGTGACAGTATTGCAAGAATTACAACTCATGAAAATTTTATTAATTAATACAACTTGAATTGTTAGCAGTGGCTCCTTGTCAGGTTTCCTCTTTGGTCAAGAACAGCAGCAACAATCTGAAATATACCATTGACTTACTAATTTGTTGGCTAAAGCTACTCACTTATAAATCTGATTTCAAAAGGAATATTGTTATTATTTTTCTGTATAATGATTTATAACATCATTTTTTAATGAGTTCTGTGTGGCCATAAGTATCTGGGAATTAACAAGTTGCCTTTATTTGTTCTTCTCTCAGTAAACTAAGCGTGGGAGTTCACTTTTCACGTCCTGATATTAATTTGGAAACTTTTCATGTGGTACTTATAAATATCAATATTTATTTTATTTGCATTGGAAATTAAGCTAAGTTTGCATATGTTTTCTAAAATATATGCTCAAAAATTCATTTTTAAGCTGCTGTAAATGATTACATATGATCTACACCTGTTTTATATTTTCTAAAACAAATTTCCAAACTAAAGCAGCAAGCAGTTTTAACAGAACATTTTAAAATCAAGAATTAATAAGTCAATCTCTGGATAATTTAGCCAATCACTTTGTATTTAAATTAACCTGGATACTTACAGTATGCTCTCATAGATTCATGATAAAATTTTATTCACTATAGTATGATAAGCTTATTAATAGTGAGAGTCAAAATTCATGTCAATTTATACATAAACTGAGGCCAGAAGCTAACTCACATACTCATTCAGTTAGCAGGGCTTTTTGCTTGTTTGTTTTTGCTTTTTGCGTTTTTGGCAAGCCATTTTTTTTTTTAATAAACCAGACATTGTTAAGAACTGAAGAAAAACAAAATGAAATACTCCATTCCTAAAAACTCCAGTCCGGTGTCCGGAGATAGACTAATACAAACCATGGATTAATTTGGATGAATTATTGACAGTAATTTGGAGACTGTGAAAGACAGTGTGTATCATGACCAATGGAACCAAAGCAGCCAGAGACGCTGCTTTTTGGGTATATTTAAGATTCTTCCAAAAGCTGTATCTTAATAATGCTCTCACTCCTCCATCTTTTTTCTCCCTAGTATTATCCAATTAAAAACTCAATTGGACACAAGAATTAAAAACTAGATCCCCACTCCCAGTTCAATTGTTTATAGATGCATAAAAACCACATCAAGGACAAAGGAGACGGTTCAGTTGGTGAAAGACTTGTCCCACAGGCTTGATGACCTGAATCAGAACCCCCACATGAAGGACAGGTGCAATAAAATGGATGTCTGTAATGCCATCACTCCTGTGAGGAGACGGGAAGTTGCTCATTATCCTATGATGCGATGAGTAATAACCTCAAACTGTTGTACCATGTCCTCAGATTCTTATTGAAAATGATGGTCAAATACAATACTGCAGTAGTAATAGCAACGTGAAACCTTACTTAGTAGACACAATTTGAGGGATAAAATTCAATATATTTGAATCTTAAGTAAATGCTAACCAAGTGAAATACTAATATTTTGTGAAGATTCTAATGTGTTTAATTTGAGGCTGTGGTAGTTTGAATGTAATTGCCACTCATAATCTCATAGGGAGTGGCACTATTATGAGGTGTGGCTTTGTTGGAGCGGGTATGGCCTTGTCAGAAGAAATGTGTTACTGTGGATGTAGGCCTTGAGGTTTCCCATGCTCAGGATATCATCCAGCCCAGGAGATAGTCAATTTCCTGTTGCCTGCAAGATGTAGGACTCTCAGCTCCAACACCATGTTGGTCTGCATGCTGTCATGCTCCCCACTATGATAGTTGATTGAACCTCTGAAGTGTAAGGGAGCCACCCTCAATTAAACATTTTCTTTTTATAAGAGTTGCTGTGGCCATGGTATCTCTTCACAGCAATAGAAACCCTAACTGAGACAGAGGTCTAGTACTTAGTTTATAAATACAGTCAAATCTTCCTTACCCAGCTTGTCAACAAGAAGATGTCTTGTGGTCAGGCACATGTGTGTGTCTGCTTTGTGAATTTGGGTTGACACTGTGACTCGTGAAAAGCTGAGCATGTGTGTGTCTCTTCTGTGAATTTGGGTTGACACTGAGATTCGTGAAAAGCCAAGTATGACAATTGATGCCGCATGACTTTTGAATCTGAATCACAATAAATTCTTACATTTCTTGGGATCCTAGCACACCTGCCCTAGGGACACTCCTGGAACTCCTGCTCCCCTGCCACAAGAAGTTCTGGCTCCATGGAGAGGTGCAATAATGTACAGCCCCAGTTGAGTTTCCACACTACAGCATCTGCCTACTGTAGTCACATTACTTATCTATTGCAGGCAAGTGTTCTAATGAAGTCAATGTCAGCTAAGTTCTCACAACAGTGCATGGAAGAGACTCCAAAATAAACCACCCAGACAAGCCTACGCAAGCCACAGTGTATTTTAGGGCAATCAAATATTTACTTTATCTACAAAATCTGTAAGTGTTTGTTTGTGGTCTTTCAGACATGTGTGTTTCTGGGTGTGTGTATAGGTTCTATATGGTGGAGATCAGAGCATCACCATGGGTTGGTGTCATTCCTCATCTTTCACTTTGTTTGAAATAAGTGTCTTCTTTATGTTGCTTGAGGCTATGGAAACTATATTGGCTGAACTGCCAGCTTCTGGAAATCCTGACTCCACCTTCCATTTCCCAAACAGGAGGGCTGAGACTATAGATACCCGCTTCATTGCATCTGGCTTTTACATGGCTTCTGGAACCAGTGTTCAAATCTTCTTGCTCTTAGAGCAAGCCTTCCTCCACTAACATTTGTCCCACCACAGTCTAGTAAATAGTAAGTAGTATGAACTGAGGGATAGTGCTAACATGGTGTTCAGTTGAGTATTTTAGTAGGTGGATGTAGCAAAGATTCTCAGGTAGCATTTTTGATATGGTCCTAATTTAGCAATGGAAGCACATTTTAATGTACTTCATAAGTACTTCCCTCACGGTCAGTGTTCAAAGAGTTTTATTCTCAGTTCTCTTTTCCTCTGATAGTTTTGGCTTTGGTATTTATCTTTTCCATATGGCAAAAGAGGAGGGAAAAAGAGAACATAAGTTGTTGGAGAAAAGGTTGAAAAATCCATTACTTAAGCAGCACAAGAAGCCACTTATCCTTTCTGATAGATCTACAAGAAACAGATGTCACAGGAGACTTCCCACCAGAAGGAAGGAGGCAAGGAGAATTCTGGGAAAGCAAATTAGATAGCAGGCACATTGTATCTGAATCCATTGATAAGCTGCATAATAGGAATAAGAAGCTAATGAATGAAACAGAACCTTGCTTTTTGTGCATAGTTTGGATGGAATATGTCCTAAGGGCCTCTTTCAACTGCCTGTGTGTCTTCTAGATGCCAGAGTCAGGGAGGGGGTGCAGGTCTTGGTAAACATTTCTAAACACATTGCACTTACTCTAAAAACTACCTCTTAAATTCCTGGAGTGCTTTACTAACAAGTTCTACAGAATTCATTTTGGCAACAGAAAATGCCCAATGTAACACTAATGGAAAACTGGTTAGGAACAAAGCGATATTTAAAAAAAATCTGTAACGCTTCAGACCATAAGTCAATAGGAGTTCAGTAAACGTAGATGTGCATACTTAAGAATGGAATTATACCTCAGAGAATATGGAAATAATGTTTTTGGTAGACTCTGTAGAAATAATAATTCTAGAGTTAACTCCCTAAAAATTTGGAAAGAGGACATTATGTAATGTCTTTTCTCATTTTTATTACCTATATCTTCATTGTTTTTATCAAAATGGCAATCTTTCTGTCAGTTGCAAAGCTTTCTGAAACAAGTAGCATTTTGCATGTCATTCTATCACTGCCCCATTTATCTATAATGCCTCTCTCCCTACTGAATCATGCTGCTTTATTCTAGTTTGCTTTGGCCAAGGCATATGTTTTTTTTATTTCTTTGGCTCACCTCTTGAATTCTTTACATCTGTGAAACACTTTCCTGTTTACAAGCTGGAGTATAATAAGAGGAACTATGGGTACTTGCGAGGAATGCAGAAACTCTGGCTTCGCTTTCCCAGCATAGGTTCATTTCTCTGCCACCCTCATTTGCCGTGATCCCGGAATGTTGTGTGAGAGGTGGTATGTTCTTTTAAAGAAATTTTGTACCAAGAATCTTAACCATGTGAAATCACCAAGGTAAGGAAAACAGCATAAGCTGCCCTCCCCCAAAGCTTCATGTCTATGTTCCTGCAAACAAATGGAAGGTTTTATGAGATGTGATGGCAATCAGTTCTTCTTTTCTTTTCTCCCTTTCTCAGTCATCACACAGATAAACTTAGACACCTCGACCCTCTTCCCATGCCATTGATCATGCAGACATAGATAGGGCACTGTGTTTTCTACTCTGGCTCACATTGCTATTATTTCCTATAACAAGAAAAATTCAGACCCACTCACCACTGATGAGTTGGCCAAATTTCTTGAGTCTGAACTTTTCGAGAGTTTAAGGCTACACATGGCCTTAATCATGAAGTAATTCCTAGCTTGATCGTTTGTTTCAAAGATTCTGTCTCAGTAGGTCACATCCCACTCTTTACCCTTCCACCCTTGATTTCAATCCTGAAGTATCTGTTATGGCTTTTTAAATCAGTGTTTATAGTGATTTGAATTTAGAAATTATAAAAGTTTTCACTTTTGGAAGTCACCAAAGACTTCTGTCTGAGTTATTTTCAAAAGCACAATGTTTTTTTTTTCCTTCTCATTTTGGAACTTACTAACTGAAAGTTTACACTTAGTTCTTCTTACAGATGCTATGTTATAGTTAAGGTAGGTCTTCTATATATTTAACGAACCAGGGCATGTTTAAGAATAAAGCATGGACTCTGAATAATTATCATTTGGAATTATACATTGTACTCATGGTCTTTATGTAGGCTGTTATGAATCCCATAAGGTAGCACACTTGTGGTCTGGTTTGATGTCTATTGTTGTGGGAAAAAAAAAAAAAACTTTCCCTAAAAGCAACTTAGAAAGGAAAGAGTTTATTTCACCCTCCACTTCCAGGTTACAATCTGTCAATTAGGGAAGTTTGAGAAGAACCAGGTGGATGTGTGAAGGCACATTACCTCCGAGAAGCGGACTCACTCACAGAAGAGGAAATACAGCAGGAACTATGGAGGATGCTGCTTGCTAGCGGCTTTTCTCCCTGCTGCTGGCTTGCTTACAGGCTCATGGCTACATAGACACAGAAATGGTGCCCTGTTCAGTTCACTGGATCTTCTTCCACCAGCTAATAATCAGAAGGCACCCCCCAACACATACCTAAAATGCACTCCTCAAATGAGTCTCCTCCTCCCAGGTAAACTTAGCGTTTGCCAAGTTGACAATTAAGGCTCACTTGGGCAACAGGAATACAGGAATCTTCATTGTTTCATAACCAAACACTGAAACATCCCTTTTTGTCATTTCTTTTAAAGGCATCAAGGTAAATTGCTAATTTTAAGGTATCAATTCATTTTATCTTATATTAGTTCAGTGATAGAGTGATCTTTGTATTCTAACTATATATATGAGAAACCCTAGGCATAAAGAAGCTTAGGTCACATAGGTAATTAGAACAGGGATTGGAAGAGGCACACTTTTTGTCTCTGAGCTCTTCCTTGTAATCTACTTACAATAGATATCTGTTGATTGGGCCGCGGGGTTTGTGTCCCCAACACCCCAGCCGTCTGGCTAGCTTATGTCCGAAATAACAACACACAAACTGTATTCATTTAAACACTGCTTGGCCCATTATTTCTAGTCCTTCTTGGCTAACTCTTGCACCTGGACTAGCCCATTTCTATATTCTGTGTTAGCACCCTAAGGTGTGCTTACCGGAGAGATTAGCCTGTCCATCTTGGGTCGGGAGCTTCAGATGCCTCAGAGAGCCGAGCCATCCTGTCCGCCTGCTAGACCGCTAGCTGGAGCTTCTTGGGTTCTGCTTTGGGCTCTTCCTCTTCTACTTTGTTTTGTATAGTATACTGTTTTCTATGACTCAGTTTATTCAGTTGTTTAGAGGGGGAGAATAACACTCAATTCTGAGGTTGGTATAATAATTAATCAATTCATGTAAAATGTCTTCCATACAGCAAGTTCTAGCAATCGTCACCTATCAGCATTATATGTGAAGTCTTCCTCATATCTTTTCCTTGTTCTATTTCAGAATTTAGTCTTACTGATTGTAGAACATACATCGTGCTTCTAAATCCCTCAAGCACTTCAGAGTCACTCAAGTAAGACTTGAAAAATTCTCAGCATATCTGGGTTCCATTCCAGCTAGTTTCACATCCGTATTTCTGGGCATAGACTTGGTCATCAGAGCTTTAATAGGCTACCCTGGAGATTCAGGTGTGCAGTCTTTAGGAAGAAACTGCACTGACTCTTTTGTGGTATTAGAAATACTTACAAGCAATTATATCTCAATAAATTTCAAAGACTTTGAGTGACCTTCAATCAGACACTTTTTTAGTGCCTTACCTGAACTAAGGCAAATTAACACAATATTTGAAGCTGAATAATGCTGATCTGTAATAGGATACACTAGTTAATATTATCCACAATTCAAAATTAAAGTAAGTAAAAAACAATAAATAATTTCCCAAAGTCAGTTGCAATGATCTAAACAGAAAGCTACTATTTATGATAATTACTTCCCCCATAAGTTTTCCAAAGCACATAGATTCTTATTTAACACTTTTGGAGTATTTTAGTGTGTTATCAAATTCACAAGTTCTTAAGAGACTAGTCATATCTCACACACTCCCACAGAGTTTTTATAACCCTAAACAGGGGGATTTATTTGTACCATGTCCCCAGTAAATATTCTGATTTAAAGTAGAAAGCTTTCTTAAAAGACATTTTCTTCTGGAGTTTTATTAAAGCAATGCAGCTAAAAGTGCGGCCCCCAGATGGGACACCTATGAGCTTGTTAGAGACAGATGTTTCTACTCACCTTGCAGTCCTCCTGACTTGGAAACCTCTGGGGTAGAGCATTCTAGACCTAACTAGCTGAGCACGTGATCTTCAGGTCCTAGAGAGTCAGAGGACTGACTGTTTACAGTGCATTCCACTCCTGTTTCTATCACAGCAGGTGGATATTACTTACTGGAAATTAGGCTTTCATGACCAATAGAGCTAGGTTAGGAAACAAACAAACAGGAAGCCCACAGCAGAGCCATTGCTTTATCGAACAGAATAATGTTTAATATGGATAAATCTGAGGCTGCGATACATTAACCATGGATTTATTCAATCCATGTTTAATCCAAGCAACTGTACATCAAATGTTATGCTGGATAATAGGATGGATACAAATTTATTTCCTGCCTTCGAGGAGGAATTTTTAGGCTAAAATGACAGCCATGTACACAAATAATTAAAAACACAGGAAAGCAAGTGTGCCAGTTATTAAGCTTTTGTCTCTCGGTTTCAACACCCATCTCCATATGCTTTTTCATAAAGTTTGGGCTGGGACTCTGCAAACCACATTTCGGCTTTGGCAGCAGGCTGCTAGGCACTGCATGCAAGTCTGGATGCTAAAGAAAGCTTGCGAGGCTAGAAAAGAACGGGAGATTTGCTGTTTCCTCTTACTTCTCCTGGCTTTCGCAGTTGGAAGTGTCTCCAGCTTCACTACCTCGCCCTGATGTGATCATTTTTATTCCCGGGGCACCCGTGGACCCTAGCTCATAGTTTTTCCTCTACTTGTCAGACCAGCCTCTTCACATTTCTTCAGAAACCCTGAAGTCACGGAGCCAGTGCCCCCTCCAAAGTCTGAATCCTGGCGCCATGAAGCCTCTTTCCTGATCCCAGCACCAGCTCAGAAACATCATGAAACGTGTTTTCAATAATCCCATCCTCCCGCCTTTGTTTTGCAACTGTATGGGTGATCGCTGCTTCCCGCGTTTGCTGCCACCATGATGGGTGGAGTTCTACTTCTGCTCTACACTCTTATTAGTTTTGAGTGTATTCATTATCTTATTACATCAACTTTGTTAGAATAGCTGGTAACTTTTCTGTCTACTTACTGAAAGAAGATCAATTCAATAAATGATGACATACACTGATGGGAAGTGTGAACACAGCTAACACTGTGTTGCGTGCCTTCAATCAGTCGGTGGGTTGTCTTGAATCAGACTCTACATCCTATGACAGCTGCATTTTAATCCACTTAGAATACTACTTTGCATTCCGAACTCAAATTTATAGATTGTCATTTCTAATGAAAGTAGAAAGCATCTCTAGAATAAGAAATGTATGTTTTCAAGTAAAACTAGTTGATGTTTTAAATATGTAACCAGGGGCAAGAGAAGCAATGGACTATCCTGTGTTCCTACAGAGAGCATGATTTGAACTAGTATGCTAATGTTAGAGTAAGAACGACATTTCTAAAAATCAGACCTGGTTAGGGCCTGGTAAGAAGGCTCAGTGGGAAGCATTGCAGCACCTATGTATAGTGATGAGTTCTATACCATGACTCCACAGTTTGGCAAGAAAACCAACTACCGAGAGTTGTCTCCTCAGACCTCCACAGGGCACCATGGCACATGCACACCTGTTTGTACATACATGCATGCATGCACACATACATACACACGAGAGAGAGAGAGAGAGAGAGAGAGAGAGAGAGAGAGATTTAAAAACGCAGTCCTAAGGTCTAGAAAGATGGTTTAGTCATTAAGAGCACTGTTTGCCCTTCCAGAGAAGTCAGGGTTCAATTTTCCACACCCACATAGCAGCTCACAATTGTCATAACCCCAGTTCCAAGGGATCTGACACCTTCACACAAATACACATAAAATTAACAAAAACCGAGTCCTATGTAAAGGTAAATGTGAAGTCCTATGCTTCTGAAGATGGAACAGATTTCCTTCTTAAGATATGCTCCAAATTGGGACGATGACCTCTACTACAGACTGGAAAACTGGCTTCCTGCTATTGTAAAGTACATCCTTTGATTCTCAAGGTCATTGAATTAGATGCACTGGATAACTTATTAAACTGTGATCCTATGATGATGTTTGTATTTATATATTTATTCATTTTGTTATGTCCTTTTCCAAAGAGAGTAGTAGTTCTTGAAGTAGATAAAATGTGTAAAATAAAGAAAGTGAGTCATGCAAGAGAGAAGGACATTGGAACATGTACCTCACAGAAGTTTTTCGAGGTAATAAGGTATTGGAATAGGACAATATATTTAGAAAAGTAATTATAAAGAATTTGGGCAAATTGGCTTGAAAAAAAATCTCTCTTCTCCCTGGTCCATTTAGTTCCAGTAATGAAGCAAGGTCAAAAGCTCTCTTGTAGCTGAGCTTTTGTCCTTGTTTTATGCTTCATAGAAACCATTTGAAATACACTGTCCAAGAACAGCATGTACCCATGAAAGATGCTCATCCGTGAAACAGTTGCTTTTTCAATCATGGTTGTTTTCTAAGTTTGCTGGCATATTTGCAGTGACTGACTCTGAAATTCTTTGTGATATTGGAACAAGAAAATAAATGCTGCTTTCTCATATTAAAATATTTCAAAGTTTTCTATAATGACCCTGTCAGTCACAACAACACAACTAAATAGCAGGATCCACCCCTTAAGCATATCCAAACTCATTAATAGACAATAGTAAGTCTTGGTGTGTAAGAGCTATTAGAAAAGTGAATATTAATTTCAGTAAGGGACATTAATATTATAGACATATATGATTGATAAGTAAGCTTAGATGAATTAGGGGAAAATATGCTAAGCTTATAAAAAAAGTTTCGGTAATCTAGAAACTATTACACTTAAATATATTTTAAAGGTTGAATTAATATTTGTGGGGGCTTTATTACTATTTTGCTTTAACTTATATGTTAAAATGAGGGCATAGTCACCTCAAATATTTGTGTAGAACCTGCCAAGCATCCCTTATATGATTAGATGGATATTTAATATAATTTGAATACTAAATAATTTGACATTTCTTTACCTATATCAGCACTTTAACTTCACAGACAAATTGTCTATGAGAGTGTATAAGGGAAGTCAGATTACTTCTACATGTAAGAAGTGATCAAATTCTCTATCATGATGTCATGACAATACATGGAGTACAATTTTCTAGATATTAAATATTTATTGGCTACAGACACATGCACACACATTTTCACAATCATGATGAGTTCACTCATAGAGTTGCAAATGCATACAGTAGCAGTTTCAAGAAACAGGACTATGTAGTTTATCATCTACAGTTCTCAAAGACTGTGAAATCAGCATATTAGGATGAAAGATCATCTTTCCCAGTTTGCTGGGAAGTGCAGAGCACATTATATTATTTTATGGAAATGTTATAAAGAGAACTTTATTATTTAATTACAATTATCAGTATATATTCATTGCGTAAGTTTCATAGTAGGTACTTTGCCTCTAGATGGAGATTCATATTTTATTCTTCACAAATAATAAGTTCCAATTACTTCTACAGACTTCAGTAGAGTATTGAGTCATGACACTAACTAAAGAACTAGTAAGATTTCTCTATCATGACTTGACAACACTCATGTAGAATTGGAAGTATCTTCCAGCAAATATGTCTTAGAGTAATTCTTTTAAGACAATACAATAAAATGGATTGTTTTCCAATTTTTGAAGGGTACTGATGACAAAAGTACCAAATCTGTTTACTTCTCAGTGGGGGATCTGGTTTCCATGGGGACCAAGCCACCCTCATCTGCTGTTTTGCAGACCATGCTCCCTGCACCACCTCCACTTTGGCAGGACTAAAGAGTGGCTGAACGCAGCTATGCTGGTAAGTGTGCACAGTCTTCTATACAGTTTCTCTTCAGTTTCCACCCCCTCCAACAACAGAGCCCGGGAGGGGGGCTTCACAGACGTGCAGCTTTCCTCCCACTTCGGGTTGCATCACTTAGGATGCTCTTTGAAAATGGAACATTGCACTTGATTGTGATAAACATCCTCCATGTGTCACAATGTTTCTTTGACTTAAGTGTCAGATTGTCTGGCAATATAAATAGGTGCTTGTTTTAATTGTTTCAGTGCACTTATCATACACTGTGAATGTATCAGGGATATTTCCTGTAGAGATTGATCAAAACCTGTCGGTTGCCCTATGCAATATATTCTTACTCTTGTGTTCATAATGAATGACTATAGCTCAGAAGATGCCAAGCATGAGAGTTACAGAGCGAATTGACAAACTTCTTACTCTGGTGTAGCTAAAAATCTCAGTGAGAGGACTCTGTGGCAGGTGCTGCTCACAGATCACCATGAACAATGGAACAGAATGGTCACTGTACTGCGTAAGGGGACTCTAAAGCAAGAGCCTAATCTTGTGAGATATGAAAGAAAAGAGAGTAGGCTCCAAGAGTAATCTGTACATTTTATGATTACTATAGATTAATTTAGTAAAATGCAGCAGCATTTTAGGTAGTAAAAAAAATGCCAACTTCAAGTCTAAAAGCTTGAGATCATGCTACATGTGACTAAAACCCATGAACTGTGGGCTGTGTGAGAGTCTCCTGGGTGGAGGGTCACAAATGTCTCTTCACACCAGGTAGAAAATCAATGATAGACCAAAGTACCAGTGACTCTAAGTTCAGCTTGACTAACCAATGAGGTTACTGGGATTGCCATGAAGTGTGGGTAAGAGGTTTTCTTAAGATTGTGAAAAATTCACATGCAACCCTATATGAAGAAAACCCACCCAACACAGATAACTGCTCCAGATGACTTTAATCATGCCAGTCTCTGCACCACTTACAGGCAGTTTGACAACTCCTTACTGCTCCTCCAAGTAGGTGTGCAGTCAAAGTCCCTCCCTCAGCAGTTCTTTTATGGGGAGGAGCCTTGGGAATCTTATAAGTTTTGATCTTCCCTGCACTATGGTTTGTTTACGCCCAGAGTCTCATGAACCTCTTTTCAGTAATGGATGTTTCAAAACAGAGGAAGTCACAACTCAAGAGTAGAGCACAACAAGACCAGTAAGATCAAACCACCTGTGAAATATCAGAAACTGCATCACATAAAAAGTGATTGAAAGTATATAAGGAATTTACAAATATTTACCCTGATGGGTTATGGACAAAATATTCTGAACAATGTGTAGCATATGAGCTTGTAAAAGTGAGATGGAAGACCTAAATAAATGGTCTTTTATTTTCATGCATAGCCAATAAAATCTCTAACATCTAAAATTCAATTTTAGTTCAGCTCAGTCCAATTGTAGTCATTAAAATAGATGAACTCTATGTGTATTTAGATCTTTTTGGCTTATGTAGGAGAAGATTGAATGCAGGACAATCTACCAGCCCTGATGCTATGTAAAATTTCTAGTAGAGTTACAATAGTGCCTCCTTGTTTAGTGGCAGGCACTAAATGGTTAGACACTAATAGTTAGACAAAAATGATAAACCAATGAAAAGGGACATGAATAGTCCTAAAATATGAGCTTTCCAGCAATCTAAAAACTGTAGGATTTCCATGATAATGTGTAAAACATAGAAATGAGTGAGAAACACAAAGATTTGAAGGGATAAACATTATTAGCTTGATTGTTGTCTTTAGTAGAAATTCAAGAAGAAGAAAAGGTGGGAGCGAGAGCAGAAAGGCAGAAGCTAGCCTCAGCTGTCAACTTACAGCAGCTTAGAGGCACTGGAGAAGAGAGAACCACAGCTGAAAACTGAAGAGATCTGATTGATCCTGGCTCTGTGTCTGTGGAACATTTCTTAATTATTTATTGATGCAGGAGGGTTGTTCGCATGGTGGGAAGTACGACCCCTAAGCACATGGGCCTGGCTTACTTAGCAAAGGTAGTTGAACAAGCCAGAAGGAGCAAGCAAATAAACAGTTGGCTTAGATCGGTGCCAAAGTGTGAAATATTGAATCCCAAGTTAGTGGTCTCCAATACTGCTTTCTTTCTCGTCTGCTGTGCAATGTACAGAATAAATAATAGGAATTTTGCCATCAGAATTGACTATGAATTCTCTTATGTCTCCCTGGTCCTTGTCAAGTAAAAAATATATGATTCTTTTAAAGACTTTCTGTCTTTATTAGAAAATTTGTCCAGTAAATGTTGAAATAGGGGCGGTGGGGTTGCGTCCCCAACACCCCAGCTGCCTGGCTAGCTTATGCCCGAAATAACAACACACAAACTGTATTCATTTAAACACTGCTTGGCCCATTAGCTTCAACCTCTTAACCCATTTCTTATCATCTATGTAGCACCATGAGGTGCGCTTACCAGGAAGATTCTAGCCTACGCCCATCCTGGGTCTGAGCTTCATGCCTCTGCCTCAGAGAGCAGAGGTATCGCGAGGGGAGCATAGCATCTCTGTCTGAGGTGTCTGGCTCTGAGCGGAGCTGCATGCTTTCTTGATAGGTTAGAACATAGGTGGGTGGAGTAAACAGAAGAAAATGCTGAGAGGAAGAGGAAGTGAGGTCAGAAACTTGAAACATTTTACGTCAGGAATTGACGTTCACATATTTTAAACAACATGTTTGCTAATTATACTATTCTCATTTCTTTTTATATAAATTATTCTCAAATATTCAAACTTTTTAGGACAGTTTTTGAATAAAACAGCATCTCTATTTTAGATGACAGAATAGCCTTATGTTCTTGCTATATTTTAATCATATATCATTAAATGAATATAAATGTCATTACTTAGGAAATTCTTAGATCATTGATAGTCATTTGCTTTTATTGGTTTATAATAATGAGAATAGCAATGTAAACAGCATAGCCAACTTAGATCCATCAACAATTACATTTAAAGACAAGTATTGAGAAGAGGTTTGCTGGCTAAGTTACCAGAGCGTGAATTAAAATGGAAAGGTGAAACATTTGTCTTTCATCCGGAATGGTAATAACTATTGTTTATTTTTTTCAGCTTACAAAATATGTGGACATTTGTGTGTGGGGAGAGTGCCATTCAGTTCAGTCCTGGGCAACTGCAATGGATAAATAACACCCATATGGCAAGCAGCTTGGTCCTTCCAGTGTAAAGGAAAAGGTGTTGGCAGTGACTCTGTGAAGGAGGCATTATTTATTTTCCTCGCACCACAGGTGAGATCAATGTGCAGTTTACAGGGATTTCTTTTTTTTTTAAGCTTTTCCTCACTTTGTGTTAGCATGTCACTTTAAGGTGTGTTTTTTTCCCCACAGATTGGAAAAGTTTTGATATTTAATGCTAGTTGCCAGGAGATATGCAGCTTGTGATTTTGGAAGGTGCTGTGGAAGACAACGTAAACACTGAGTTTCACATATCAAGGATAGAGGAATTAATAGAAATTGTGTCTGATGAGCTTAGCTGTTTTGTAACAGGGAAATATGACATATGGAGCAAAGATAATCAAATTCTGGTAGTTACATTATATAGTAACATATACTGAATAATACTCCCGGCCTAAAGTAGTCTACAAAAACAATTCCTACGTATTGTTGAATTATTCTAACTATGTATACATGCATAATATGTCTATAAAACTCGATTTATGATTATGCTAATTTTATAGGTTTAGAAAGTGGTGAACTTAGAGCCGAGATATAAAGTTGAGTGGGTAGTGAAATCAGATGGACCTGGGAGTAGGTGGAGGACAGAGGAATATGACTAAGATACACCTTATGACATTTGAAATGAACTGATAAATAGGAGGGGAAAGAAAGAAATGGTTTCTGTGACTTCAATTTAGAATTGTTCTCTTTTTTCTATGTCCACAATCAATAGATTTCATCTCTTTATGTATCTCAAAGATCCCATGTATTCCATTCCTGTTTTGTTTGTGTTTAATGCAGCATTTGCTTTGGGATGTGAGCGACCCAGTTCATCTGTATTATCCCCAAGCCTTTGCTCCTCTGTTTGCCACATGACTGGCTCTGTTGACAAGAGCTTGCACCATTTGACAACATGGACTTTTTATTTCCAGATTCCTTTCGGTTTGGATTTCCTTCTGTTTGTCTACCTCTTTATTGAATTCTATTTTGTTAAATTCGTTTATTTATTAAAAATTTCCACTTCCTCCCATTCCCTCCCCCTCCCCCACTACCCCTTTCTCTCCCTCTTCTGTCCTAAGAGAAGTCAGGGTGCCCTGCCCTGTGGGAAGTCCAAGGCCCTCCCCCTCCATCCAGGTCTAGGAAGGTGAGCATCCAAACAGACTGGGCTCCCAAAAAGCCAGTACATGCAGTGGAATCAAAACCCAGTGCCATTATCATTGGCTTCTCAGTCAGCCCTCATTGTCAGCTACATTCAGAGAGTCCAGTTAGATCACATGCTTGTTCAGTCCCAGTTCAGCTGGCCTTGGTGAGCTCCCAATAGATCAGTCACACCATCTCTGTGGATAGATGCATCCCTCTCGGTCCTGACTTCCTTGCTCATGTTGTCCCTTCTTCTGCTCATCATCTGGACCTTGGGAGCTCAGTCCAGTGCTCTAACATGGGTCTCTGTCACTATCTCCATTTATCGCCAGATAAAGGTTCTATGGTGATATGCAAGATATTCATCAGTGTGGCTATGGGATAAGGCCAGTTCAGGCACCCTCTCCTCTGCTGCCCAAGGACCTAGCTGGGGACATCTTTTTGGACACCTGGGAATCCCTCTAGAGCCAAGTCTCTTGCCAACCCTAAAATGGCTCCCTTAATTAAGATATATACTTCCCTGCTTCCATATCCACCCTATACCCTGAATTATCTTTCATATTTAGTTGAGTTTTTTTGTGGGTGTTTTGAACGTCTTTCAGTTTACTCTTGTCTTCTCTCAGTTCATTCAAACGATGCTTTTTTCTGTCCTTTTTAAATTATTTGAACACTTTCAGCAAGTTTAGAATTGCTCTTCTTAGTTTCATGTCTTGAACTTCATCTAAGTCATTTTTCTTAGGCACTGTCATTTTCAGATGGATGGGGTCAAATTCTTTTTTTTTTTTTGGTATTGCTTGTGGATTTGAAATGACACTTGTGCATTCAGGGTTAGGTTGCTTTTTGTATCTTTTGCTATGTGTTTTCAGCCTAAACGTTTGGAACTTTAAGGTAGGCATCAGCTTGAAGGAAGCTGGAGGGAGCAGTGGTGAGGCAGAGAGGGTAGAGCAACACTATTCTGTGCATGCCAGGCCTAGCCGTGTGCCACAGGTCAGCAAACGAAGGATGGCAGGGTCGAGGAGGGGCCAGATGATGGTCAGCAGGGAGACCTACTTTGCTGGGTTCACACTGAGCTGTGTGTACTGTGGGTCAACTATACAGGGTACCACAGGTAAAGGAAGATTTGGTAGTGTTTCGAGGTAGAGGGCCTGCCTGTTTCTGGGTTAGGCTAGGTGCATGTCTTGGGCTGGCTCGAGCAGCTTTCCAGAACACGCAGGGGCCAGGGGCAGTGGGAAGTGGATCATGCTGTGCTGTGCAGGCTGCCTGTGTAGGGTAGGCTGGAGAGAGGTTGAAGCAGTCCAAGGAGAGGCTGGCTGACTGCTTGGCTCTGAGCTGGTCCACCGTACAACTGAAAGTGCACAGCAACATTTTAAAACATTTTATTAGGTTGTGTTGTCATTTGGATTTTTAAATTATTTAAGACAGCAATTTCAAGCTGTATTATGCTATGATGTCTGTGTTATAGGACATGAAAGAAATCATGAATTTATTTACTGCAAACAGCCTGTCATAGTCCATATGAACATAAAGTAATTCTAAAAGAATATCCCATATATGTAGTAAGGAAAGGAAAATCTTAGACGGGCTGATATCAGTACTGTATATACAGACAAAAGTGTTTAATTTTTATTAAATTTATGTATTTTACACTTAAGTGAAATAAACAACTACTGGGTAAGACCCAAAGAGTAAAGGATTTTACCTAAAACTAGGAAAAAAGGAAAGTGAAACTTTTAGAGAAAACTGTCTTTTGACATAAATTCAGACACTTTGAATAACTTCTATTCAAATCTATATGAACAAGGGAATCATTCCTGCATGGAGAAACATCAATGTCATTTGACTAATCTCTCAGACACATAGAAACAGCCATGACCATATATGAAACAGCCAGAACCCATGGGTCTTGTTTCCACTATTCATCACCAGCATAGAAGGATCCACCTTGAAATGCTTGGTGAATTCTCTCTTCAGTCTTCTTTAGAAAGCTCAACGTGGCAGAGCTGAAATCAATATTCACACATGGCATGTGAGATCAAATCGATTCAAGCTTCTCCTTTTGTGGTATTTGCAATGCTAAAGGGTAATTTATCAAACTTCATAGTTTCTTGGAACTTATAAATTTCAAATTAAAATTTTAGCCCTCTGTATTAAATAAATACATGTTTGAATGCCAGTTGAGTTCTCATTTTGGTGATTCATTAACATCAAGGGGACCAAGTACCCTCAGATCACTGTGGGATTGTATTTTGAGGTGTGTGTGTGGGGGGGGGGGTTAGAAAGAGAGAGAGAGAGAGAGAGAGAGATTTTTGATGGAGAATGCGTTTAACTTTCCTTGTGTTTTCAAAGACATCTATAAACAACAACACCAATAAAAAGTTGAGAATAACTCCACCGAGAAACCCCAAACTTTCCACATAAATTTTTTCAACAGAAGAAGCCTAGGACAACTGGCTAACATTTAAATGTGTGTCACAAGCACAACCATTTTCAAGGCATTTTTAGACACTATTCAACTATTTCCAGATGGGCAGATATATAAGAAACTTTTATTGTGATGTGTAGTTAATATTGGGATATTTACTCCTGAGAAAATGAAGCGTATTTTCAATGTAGGGAGTAAGGGCTGGCCACTGAAATGTCATAACATTTATTTTGTAGGTATTAGGTAGGAAACGATCTAGGCACTTGATACGTAGGAACTCACAGGAATCTCAGACAACATTAGTACCTTTGTGGACTGAAAAGGAAAACAGGAAATTTAAAACAGTTAATGAAGGTAAAGCTGGTTATTAGCAGCATACTTGAGGTTCTCACCAGTGACCATTTGCTAATGTTGCTGATAAATCATCGTATTTATTCCTATATATGAAATAAATCTTAGTATATTGCAGGAAAAGAGAGTGTCATGTAGGGAGCTATGAAATGTGAGAACAGTAAGTTTGTTAATCAGTTGTTTTATAGAACCATTTACTGCTTACAGCAAAATAGAAGCTCAGTAAACAGTTTTTAAATGAATGCACGAAGTCAAGCTACCCTTTAGTGACAATATGTGAAAAGGATTCATGAAACATTGTTTTAAAATCTGCTCACCCTAATTTTCTGAGAAATCACCATACTGATTTCCAAAGTGGCTGAACCAGTTTGCACTCCCACCAGCAACGGAGGAGTGTTCCCTTTACCCCACATTCTCTCCAGCATAAGCTGTCATCAGTTTTTTTGATTTTGGCCGTTCTGACGGGTGTAAGATGAAATCTCAGAGTTGTTTTGATTTGCATTTCTCTGATGGCTAAGGATGTTGAGCATTTCCTAAAGTGTCTTTCAGCCCTTTGAGATTCATTTGTTGAGAGTTCTCTATTTAGGTCTGTACACCATATTTTTACTAAATTATTTGTTCTTTTTATGTCAAGTTTCTTGAGTTCTTTGTATATTTTGGACATCAGCCCTCTGTCTGAAGATCTTTTCCAACTCTGTAGGTTGCAGTTTTGTCTTGTTGAATGTGTACTTTGCTTTACAGAAGTTTCTCAATTTCAGGAGTTCCCATTTATTAATTGTTGATCTCAGTGTCTCTGATACTGGGGCTACATTTAGGAAGTGGTCTCCTATGCCCATGTGTTCAAGTATATTTTCCACTTTCTCATCTATGAGGTTCAGTGTGGTTGGTTTTATATTGAGGTCTTTGATCCATCTGGACTTGAGTTTTGTGCATGGTGATAGATATAGATCTATTTGCAATTTTCTATATGTTGATATCCATGTATGCTAGTGCCATGTGTTTAATATGTTTCCTTTTTTCTGTTCTATACTTTTAGCTTCTACCTCAAAGCCCAGAAATACTGCTGTTGTGTATATACTGAAAGGATGCTCAATCATACCACAAGGACATGTGCTCAACTATGTTCATAGGAGCACTATTTGTAATAGCCAGAGCCTGGAAAGAATCTAGATGTCCCTCAACCAAAAAATTGGATAAAGAAAATGTGGTGCATTTACATAATGAAGTACTAAACAACAGTAAAAAAAATAATGACATCTTGAAATTTGCATGCAAATGGATGGATCCAGAAAAAAAAAAAGACATATATTTAGTGAGGTAACCCAGACCCAGGAAGACAAATACAATGTGTACTCACTCATAAGTGGCCTCTAGACATAAAGGAAAGAAAAAAAAAAAACAACCTACAGTCCACAGTCCCAGACAACCTAAACAACAAAGTGGACCCTAAGAGACACATACATAGATCTACATAGGAAGGAGAAAAGACAAGGTCTTCTGAGTAAATTTGGAGCATGGGCATCACATGAGAGGATAGAAGGGAAGGGGAGGAAAGGAGGAGAGAGGAGGAAATGGATAGTTCAATAAAATAATTTAAAAGAAGGAAAATAAAATCTGCTCACCTGGGTATTGGAAAATGGAAAAGAAACTAATGCACTTCATGAATATGTGTTTTTTTTTCTACCACATTTGAATTTAAGCTGTTTCCAGAATCTGTATGCATCCCTGGATGAATGCTGAAACTCTAAAGCTCGTGAGTCCTTTTCCTATGCCCAATCATTTAGGATAGAAATTATTGTAACAATAACATCTTCAGGAAAGTTAGTGCTAGCTTCAGAAATATTCATTCTTTCTTTATAAGGAATTTGATGTTTAATATGATATAGATTGGCCCTGGAATTTGGGAACTTCTTACTATCCATTTCCAACCTATAAAGACCATTTAGTTTTCTATATCTTGTTTTGTTAGGTTCATCTTCCCTGCATTTTCCAGAATCTACAGTGGAACATGCCCCATTCCAAATTTTTTCAGGACTGGCTTCATTGAACTGTTAACTCTTGGACTAATCACATAGGGTCTAGTGTTTTGTTGTTGCTGTTTTGTTTATTAATATTTATGTTCTGGCTCTGATTGCTGTCTTAAAATGTATGTGTTCATTTGTGTGTGTGTTTGTGTATGGCTGCTTGTGTATGTGTGTTTGTGTGTGTGTGTGTGGTGTGCTGCTTACAGCAGAGCCTTGCTTGTGTTAGGCAAATGCTCTATCACTGATCTGTATCCCTTCCTTGTTCGTTAAAATCATACACTTTTATTCTGTACTGTGGGCCATAAATTAGGTTGCCAGTCTTGCTTATTTTTTCTCCTGTTGCAGAATAATGTAAACCTTTTGTATTCTGCTCCATCTTTAATTGAAATGGTTACCACTTACTGTATAATGCTGGAAGCAGAGATCCAATTCCATGACTTTCTGACCTTTCCAATTTTGTTTGTAAAAGTCTTATCATTTTAATCTCATAAGTTATCTTTTTAGTGAGTTCAGTGAACCCCCTCCCCTTTTTTACAATGGGAGAAACAACAGAAAGCACCAACAAATCTTGAAATTTGAATTTGCCATTTATTAGTTGTAAGAATTTCAGCAATTCACAAACTTCACGAATATCCATATTGGTATCAGGAAGCTGAGAAGAATGAAGCTAAGACAAGATAGGACAGTTTGAACAGCTGACTTAAAAACTAGAAATGTAATCTGAAACATACATGGTAGGGTAACTCCTTTTAGTTTATGGATGTTCTCATAAGGCTTTAAATTTTAATTCTAAGTTTTAACAACATTTTACCCTTATAGCGGTTATCAATTTGTATTTCTGAGAAGTATGCTTTAACCATAAATCATTTGTTCATTTTGTACTTATGAAATATTTCCATAATAATTTTAAATACAGCCTTCCCAAAATAAACCAAACGAATATTGTCTGCAAATTTTATTTTTATTATATTTTTGCTATAAAAAATGAGGTAACATCTCCCTTAGAATGTAAACAAATATGGGACTGTTTTAACCAACAAAGTGGGAATGGCTTTATATGACTGATGAAACTGCATCATCAGATAGCAGGTAGCTTCTAGTTTGTGTATTGGAACAGTTGTTTCTGGATACCCCAGCCAGCATAGAATAAAGCCAACAACCCAGAAACTGCTGTGCTGTGATAAAGCTAGGTTGCATGGTAGATTGACATGTAATCCACAAATCATATGCCTTTTCTTCAAATCATCCCCATTTAGGTACTAGACATATGCATGAAAAACTTTCATATGATCCCAGCCGCCCACCAGGAAGTTATCCCAACTTTCTTTAATTCTCTTTAATGAGCCTGAAAATATCATAGAACAGAATCAAGCCAATCCCTTTGTGCTCCATATATCTGCTCTCCAGAATCTCTATCCACACAGAAGTTTTAATTCACAATCAAATTTTACATTTATTTTATATATTAGCTATAAATGAAATCATTTCAACTTGGAAAAAATGTGTATTTCAAAAATTGTAGCACAAATATTTCTAGGGCACTGTTTTAAATTATTATTTTAAGATGTGTTACAATCATTTATGCTGTAGAATATTTGTTAAATGGTGCAAAGAGTCCTGCATTCTTTTATATTGCATTTTTTTAACTCGGTGAAGCTGTGTTATTTTGTCTGCCTAAAACACCTGATTGGTCGAATAAAGAGCTGAGTGGAAAATACCTAGGCAAGAGAGAGATAGTTGGGGCTGCCAGGCAGAGAGGAGTGAAGAAAGGGAGGTGAGGAAGACACCAGGGGCCAGCTACCCAGCTATATGGTCAGTCATGGAGTAAAAAGGAAAGGAAGATAAAAGCCCAGAGGCAAAAGATACATGGAATAATTTAAGAAAAGTTGGCTAGAAATAAGCCAAGCTAAGGCTGGACACTCTTAAGTAAGAATAAGTCTTCATGTATTTATTTGGGAGCTGGGTGGTGGGCTCCCAAAGAGCAAAGAGTTAAGAAAAATCTACTACAGGGCATATTTTGTTCAAGGATCCCAGGTTCAAGGTGATCTGAAACTCAGAGAGAATCACCTACTCATGAATTCACATGCCAGGAGTAAAGCATGAGACGCCACATCCAGCTTACTACTGGGGAACCTCCTTTAGCCAATGGCTTTTGAGATACTGCATCAGGTTGGGAGTGGCCTTGGGAACCAAAATCCCTATCGACTACTCAGAGACTACTTGTACTTATACCGGACAGTTACCTTGAAACTTAACTATCCTCTTAGTTTTACAGGATCCCATAGAAGAACATCACCCACATGACAGCTTAAAGTAATTCTAGAGAAAGATGTCCCCTCTCTCAATAAAGTTTGTCCTCAGGGATAGGGACATCAATTAGGAGTTGATTAGAACTGTTATAGGGTTGGGGGTTGGGTGAAATTTTTGTAGGCTCAGGAACCTCATTTGAAAAAAAAAAGGAAATTGAATATTGAATATGATAATGGGTAGATTAATGAGTTTACTCACACTAATAATAATAATGAGTAATAGAGTGAATACTTTTGAGCTATTATTTGTAGACAATTTACATTGTTATAGATTCTTGTATATTGATACAAATTCAATATTTATACACCTATACAAAATTATTTTGTCATATTGTATGCATGCATATTTCTACTTCTGTTTAAGACATCTTGTATATTGATATAATTTTAGGATATATTTATCATATTGCACTATACATTTCTACCTCTGATTAAAATATTTATAAACTATTTACATTTTGAGGTCATTATCCTCATTTGCTGCACAGTTGTTTAAAGATTGCTTAATATTCTAATATGAAGCCTTAGTCTTTGGGCTATATAGTTATTATGTATTATAGGTCAATAGTGATCCATGTTTATCATACTTATAGTTAGATTAATCAGGTTCTTTAGACATAGAGATTGTATTCTACAGAGATAGGTAATCTTCAACCATTTCAAAGAACTTTAGAATATGGGATATAAGTAACTTAGGGTTCTGTTGACGTGAGACACAATTACTTCTCATAGCACTGATCTATTCCCTAGGGAATGTTAAGCTTGTTTTCTTCTTGGCAAAACTCGCCAGTGGGTAAGGAACTGTCCATGCTGCAACCACTAACAGAAGGCATTGTGTCTGAACTGGATAAGCAGGATACAAGAAAAAAGACTGGCAAACCTTGCCAAAACAGGGTAAGACAGTTTTGGAAATTTTTATGCCTCTAAAAATAGTCTGTCATTTTCTCTAAGCCTTAACCAATGTTGTTTGTTCCAAAGTTGCAAATGAAACTTTGAGTGATTGCCCAGGTAGCCAGTTGTCTCTGTCATTTGTTGTATATTTTGGAAGCAGCTTGATTGCACTTCTTGCCTACTCAAGTCTTCTCAGGTCTTAGACAGAGTTGAAGACTATATAGTCATAGTTACTTTCCTCTCATGACTTGGCCAAGGTATTTCTAATACAACATTATACTCCTTAGGATAAAATAATTATTGAAACAGTTAGCATGTTTCTTGTTTACTATTGTTATACTGATTATTAGTTTAATTTTTATTCTTGGTATTTTCTTATTGTATATAGTTTTGTATTGGGTTTAAAACTCATATTTAGACAAAAGAGGGAGGTGCTAGGAAACCTCCTTCAGCCAATGGCCTTTAAGATGCTGGACAAAGTTGGGCATGGCCATGGGTACCAAAAATGTGTGTTCTCTTGTGCCTGCTAGCTCTTTTGCCTCTCTCGCCTGGCTGCTGGATTTGGTTTCTGTTCCCCTTTCATGCGGAGGACTGCGATCTTTTCGTTCCCCCATAAATAAAGAACTCTTTATTATACTCAATTCTGAGCTAGTGTGGGACTACTTTATTTGTGATCTTCTACAGTTTGGTCTTTGCATTCTTTTTTTCTTAATTTTTATTGAGCTCTACATTTTTCTCTGCTCCCCTCCCTGTCTCTTCCCTACCCTTCGACCCTCTCCTGAGGTCTCCATTCTCCCAATTTACTCAGAAGATCTTGTCTTTTTCTAATTCCCATGTAGATTAGATCTATGTATGTCTCTCTTAGAATCCTCATCATAGTCTTGGTTCTCTGGGGTTGTGATTTGTGGGCTGGTTTTCCTTGCTTTATGTTTAAAAACCACTTATGAGGGGGCTGGAGAGATGGCTCAGTGGTTAAGAGCATTGCCTGCTCTTCCAGAGGTCCTGAGTTCAATTCCCGGCAACCACATGGTGGCTCACAACCATCTGTAATGAGGTCTGGTGCCCTCTTCTGGCCTGCAGACGTATACACAGACAGAATATTGTATGCATAATAAATAAATAAATAAATAAATAAATAAATAAATGGGTTGACTTTAAAAAAAAAAACCACTTATGAGTGGATACGTGTGATAATTGTCTTTACATTCTTAAAAAACAACTGATGTGTTCTTAAACTACTCTATCAGTTAGCCCTCAAGTCCACATATAGGGGATAAATATCATATGTATATTATACTTTTGATGATACTTTTAAATCTCACTTTGAGGTTTAAAATATTTGCTGAATATTATACTCATTCTTGTTTATGAGCACATTTAATCTTCCTCATAATATTTGAATGTTATTTTATATATCATCTGTAATACCTGGATTTTCATAGGTATTCAATGCTTTGCTAATAATTCAGAATTGTTCTGAGTTAGGGTATCGGCACTGAAGTAGTTTTCTCTTAAAATGTCACTTAATAGTTACTGGGTTTTTTTTAAAATGTCTTATAGTTACTGTAGCTTTTCCTCTTCTCACTACATTGCCCGTATCTGGCTTTACAGAGAAATAAAGGAAGAGAAAGAAACTTATATTTTCTGTATATGCCAGGTTTTACCAAGCAAATTCAGATTGTACATTTAGAACATTATTTATTGCACTCCTTTAATGTAAATTTCCTTTATTTGAAGGAAAACATTGTTAGATTCATTGTCCAAGTGAAATATATCAAACAATGTTCACATAGCTGACTCAAGATACAAAGAACTAGCTAACATGTACACCTATATACATACATACAGACAGACAGAGAGACAGACAAGCTCTATAGTAGCTCAGTAACTACTGAGAACTAGGCAACCCTAAGCGTCATGGCTGAGTGGGGATTAGGTTCTTAACAAGAGTTCTGATACTCACAGACACCCTGCTGTTTGCCACATCCCCATCACGGTTTTAATCATAATTGCTTCCCTACCACCCATCTGGGGTGCTATCAACAAGGCTCACGATTTCCAGGGAGGAATAAATAGAGAGACAAGTGAACTCATTGAAAGCTCCAATTCTGCCTTTATGCAGATTTCTCAATAATAAAATAACGAAGTGAAACACTATAAAAAAAGATTTGGAAGAAGCAAGTATCTTTAAATAGATTATGTTCCACAAGGAATCAGTGGGTGCTAATGTTCCCTTGTTGACTATAAAACCACTGGGGGAGAAATGACAATTATAGCAATCTCAGCATAGTCTAGCCTTAGGAACGTAGGCGCAAATAAAAGACAGGACAAAAAGAAACTTTGAAAAGACTGTCTTTAACAAGGCAACACAATTAAGATGGCCATTCATAAAGTGTTCTCATCTGCTTCACTTTCTCTCCAGAATGGGTTCCATAGCACCTCTGGATATCCTTCAAGGCCTAGCAATATGCTTTTCTCTTTGTGGGTTTTAAGGATTGAATGTGCTATTAATCAAAACAGTCACTGTAGTTTCAATGCTTCAAGAATCTCCTGGGGCACTGTATACAGCTGCATTCAAAGAAAATGAACTGTTATAAACTTGATCATATTCATCCCTTGGGCTCATCTGATTACAGGATTGCCCAATGAGCTGTTACAGTGTCTCCAAGTAATTAGTTAACCCACACACAGGGAATTCTTTTCTCATTTATTCTCTTTCTCTTTTATTTTCTTTCTTTTCTCCTTCCCTTTCCCTCCCTCATCCATCCCTCCCTCTTTTTCTTCCTTCCTTCCCCTCTCTCTCTTTTCTTTCCTCCTTTACTCTCTCGTCCTTCCCCTACTCGTTCTCTAGATCTTTCTTGCTCACCCTCTGTATCTAGCTCTCATAGTATGTATCTTCCATTTCTCTAACCATTTAGCTATCGTAATGACACTCGTGTGAAGGCAACGAATGCTACATGGTTTGTCAGATAACAAAGCACAATATGATTGATTCAGGAGCTTATAGAGCTGTACTCACAGCACATTTCAAGATCACTTGGTGATGACTCAAAGATCCTTCTGGACATAATTAGATAGAAACAAACCAGATGAATTTTTAATAAGTGAAACTCATTTCTAAAAGTATATTCTTTTGAAAGCACATTTCTACGCCATTCAAAGTTCTCCATAGTATAATAGAAGGAAGCATTGTAAGAAAAGATGCCTCATAAGATAATAGTTCTGAATTAGCAGTTGATGCTCACTCATTTTTACATATTGAATTCTTACCTCACACTTTGACTACATAAGAGCATAAACTTTTTGGGGGAGCAGTTAAAGTTAAGTGAGATTCTAAAGAAGAAGCCCTGATTGGCGACCTTAGCAACTTGCCCAATTCTGCTCAACCTTTTGCACCAAGAGAGGAACTGAGAAAACACAAAGCCAAAGTGGGGAGGTGGCACCTGCCAGCTGTTAGAGGGTCCTCATTCAATCACAGATTGAACGCATCTTGATCTTGAACTTCTGTACCTGAGAATTGCAAGAAGGTAAGTCATTCTTTGGTGCTTTACTGCGCAGGCTTGGAAGCATAAATGCAGCAATTATCACTGACTAATTCTCTCACAGAAGACAAAACCTGATTTTCTAGTAAAAAGAAAGAGGGGAAAAGTAAAAGAAAACATGTAAATTCAAAATAAGCTAATAAAATTAAACACATCTCCCAATATTTTCCATGTCTAGGGTTATGGGAGACACACCTCAGTATGCACAAGACCTCCAACCCTGGGTTTAATGTATTATAATTACCCGAAGATGTCACAGCCCCCGTAAAGGGTTGAAAATGGCAAGATAGTTATGAAGTTGTATTCTTTCCAAGGCAAAGATTGGAAGAGTAAATTGTTATATTCGATTTCTCTTGTTAGTGGCAAAAACAAAAGGTGGTGCTTGTCCCATTTCACAGCTGTTGAGAACCCATCACTTTTATCTGCTGCGTTTTAAGCGCTTGTACCTGATGCTATCCCTTTTTTATACAGACTCTGAGTGAGAGACTGCTTGGGTCTGTGGATGGATTAGAGCTTTCTGGGAATTTCAGGGAGCCCTACTGATTTAAAGGAGTCTAGTGCTTCAAAGGATACCAGTACCCCCAAAAGGCTCTAGTTGACAAGGTCCGTTCACGAAGTGCATTGAGTGGGTATAGTCCCAGTCTCCTACTGGGTCCTCCTGTATATTTTGACAGAAAGATAAAAATATGTTAAGAAAAGGTGAGTGTGAAATTTTTAAGGATGGAAAGTAACTGTTTCCACTGCTGGAATCAGGCCTAAAAATGTGTGCTTCCTAACAGAGTGTATCTGACTATATGGAAAATTTTATCTACAGAAGAAATGTAGCCATGTGTTTCTGGCACCATTACTCTCCAGTTCCTTGCTCAATTCCTATCCTCCCTCCCTCAGTTATGTCCATTCCTCTTTCTTATCTGCAGATCTCCTCTTTCATAATTCAATCTTTGATTTGTATGTGTTAAAGTCTCCAAATCTTGTCTTAAATGTAACTAATTTCTAACTCCTGTCTACATAACTACCTTCCTGCTTCCTATTGCTACTTCCTTTCCTGAAAAGTCTTTCCTATTGCTTCATTTTCTTGTCAAATACATAAAACTATCAACCTGCTTTCCTTATTCAGAAAACACTCTCATATGCTATCTCTGCAAACTGCTGTTTACTTCTACTGGTGGCTTCTTTGCTTCCATTCTATTTACTTTTCTGAAATATTTACTTTTCTGTGGTAATTTGCTTCAATCTTTCTCTCAGGTTAATTGCATCACAAAACCTCTTAATCATTTCTTGTCACAGAAAAGGGGTAAAAGTATATCTTCAAAACACAATATTTTCTGAGAAAACTGTAGAAAAATTTACAAAAGGTAAAGGAAGCAGAAATTCACAGACCTAAGTAAGCATCTTCATACATCTAAGCGTATTTACAGGTGAGAAAAATTCACTCTTTTACAAACAAGTGAATTTGGCTTACCAGTACCAGAATGCTCTATTTCATTATTTTTTTTTTTTTTGATTTTTCGAGACAGGGTTTCTCCGTAGTTTTTGGTTCCTGTCCTGGAACTAGCTCTTGTAGACCAGGCTGGCCTCGAACTCACAGAGATCCGCCTGCCTCTGCCTCCCGAGTGCTGGGATTAAAGGCGTGTGCCACCACCGCCTGGCTCTATTTCACTATTTTTAAAACAATAATAAAATAGTTGCTAATCTAAAGAATATTTGAAACTCTTATTGAGGTGATAGATGTACAGTATGGCATAGAGTGCATAAAATAGATAGAGAAATCACTAAGGAGACTGGTTTAAATATTAAGTCTCCTCCCACATTTATATACATCATTTAAAAGTGAATTTTGAAGACAAGGCAATTAATTCTGCTTTAGATATCATTTTTATCTTCTCAGGAAATTTATAGCTAACCATATGTAGATCTGTACAAATGTTTTTCTTTTAATAATGCTTGTTTAGTCACAGAATAGACAACCTGTATGTATCTTTTTCTTAATTTGAATAACACCCTCCCCAATCAATGGGATTTTGCCCTCTGAATGTAATTATACAAAAGAAAGGAGAATCATGAAGAAGCAGTTCAACTATGACTTGGTGCACTAATTAACAGCAAGATGAGACAAAATGCCTCTGCTTAATTGTCTTTTCTTTATTAAAAATCAGTTACTTGTAACAAATTATTACACAAGAATTGGTGCATACAGTTTGTTTCCCTAGGTTCCCCATGGTCCTTTTGCATAGCTGCTGCATTAGCATCTTAGGAGACACTGATTTCATATGATATTATACACTAAGAGACCATCATTATGTCCTGTTTTCTTCCACAGGCTCTCTTGCTGAAATAGTTTAGTTGAGAGGCTCTTACATAAACCATATCAAGGCTTTGTTTACTTTCGTTGTTGAATATCCATCTGAGCTCTTATACTTACGGCTTTGTAAAGAAGTGGGGGCTATTAATCAAATTTACCTAAAATGGCTCTTCTTTGGGCCATCATTTTGGCAATAGCAAAGAAGTAAACCATGGAAAAGGAATCCATTAGAATCATCATACTGAGAAAATAACATGTATATGGCTAATTATCATAATGCCTCTTAGTAATATCTTGATTTTTATACTTGAATACACAGTAGAAAATTGCTCAATGTTCCTATCTCTATTTATCCACTAAGGATAGAACAGTTATTTGTGCTGAATTTTGTGCTCATGAAATACATGTGTATGTGGGTGAAAAAGGGGACATTGCATCTCCTGCTTATATAGGTTTTTAAAATTACTTGCATTTGCATTTTAAAAGTCACATGAGAGCCCTAATGGTATATTGTGTCACTTGTAAGTATCTTCAATTTTTACTTATTATTAATGTTAGTTTCAGAGTTTTAACAATAGGATAACTTTAATGAAATTATTACAGTTTCAATGGAACTGTCTTTGTTTGATTGTGTGCATGTCTTGTTAAATATCCTTACAGTACAGAAACAATGAAGCCTGTGGATTTCTTTATCACATCATTTCTTATTAATAGACATGGTTGGTCTTATGCGCAGACATGAAAGATGATCAACCGAAGTGTGACTTTTTATTCATAAATTATCAACTTCCTGAGATATAGGAAGCTCAAGTGGATGACATTAATTTGATATTGTTTGTACTAATCACCCAGAGACCGTGTCCAAGAGCATGTTGTGATTCAGTCCATTTGGATGTGATCTGCAATCCTACATTTCTAAAAGACTCACTGGAGAGAGATCTTGCTGGTTAAAAAGTATATATAATATTTTCATAACAAAATAGTCTATATTTTCTATCATACTTCTTCTCTCCAGATGGGCTATTATTGATTATTAAATTCACTACTTTCTAATTAGGAAGTAAATTAGATGTTAAAACTGGTAATAAGTAGTAGAGTTCATTTAATGGTATATGTCTTTCCTTTTTCCTCTTGTGTACAATCCTTTACTTTTTTGTAGTTGTTAAAGACAGTAGAGAGAGAGGGAGAGAGAGATGGAGAGACAGAAAGAGAGAAGGAGAGAGAGAAAGAAAGAGAATATTATTCTTTCCTAGGGATGAGTTCCTCAGTGATTATACACTATTAAGTAGTTGGGTCAACTCTGAAATCAAATACACAGAAACAACAGTAAATAGAATCGGAAGGTTGTACTTATATATTTATGAGTTTATATACAAGGACATATAATAATAATAATTAAATAAAAAGATAATATCAATGTGAGAGAAAGTGGGAGCAATAGGAAGGGTTAGAATGAGGAAAAGGAAATGGAAAATGATGTACTTATATTTTAATTTTTAAAAAAATCTTGTTTTGATTTGTTCCATGATGGTAGAAATAGATAAAGGAGACAGATAGCAATCCGAGACTAGCTTGAGAATGTGAAGCCAACCATGCTGTATTAAAGAAAGAACATTTCTATTCAGCGATGAGTCAGTGCTACATGTCATCAGGTGTTAGGTGCTCAGTATTGCTCCATTCATTATTGCCGTTGGACAGATTCTGCTGCCATTGCAACTCCGGGGGTCGCAATTCCCAAAGGAGTAAGAGGATATAGAACTGCTGAAAAACACAAAATCTATTTTACTATACACATTTTTCACTTTTAAGCATACCTTGTCTTTGAACTTTCATATAACAAGATATTTCTTCAGCTTTAACAATTTATTGATTTAAGTAATACTCTATGCTTAGATTTGTATGTTTATTTAGGGGCTGTGTGTGCGTAACTGAAGTGAGTGCAGTTAATTCTTTCAGTAACAGTCCTGGGATTCCTTATGATTTCTATTAACTGGGAGAAAGAATTGTAACAAAGGGAAAATGGATTTATACCTTATAAAAGGTGAGCAGTGGGGCTCCCTTAACCTATAATGGAAAATAAAAAGCAAGGACTTCTGAAAGCTCCAAATGCTATTGCTGGTGGAGATGGTTCATATATTTTCATCGCAATACCATTTGCAGTGTTTTCCCAGAATGGTTTGTTGTTTGTGGGCAATTGTCTGGAAATGATAGGAAATTATTTTTAAACTGTGCACTTCAATAAGATACAAAGCTTCTGCATTAGACAATGGCTTATATATGTCATAAAATGAAATGCATCAATATGAAGCCAAAATCAGGATTTGAATTATCCTAATGCTTTAGACAGACAGGTGCTCAGAGTTCCATGCATTGTAAGCATGAGGGCTTGCTAACAAGTTTATTAAGGACTTTATTTCCAAGGGATAATTACATAAATTGTCACTGGTAAAATTTAGAGAAACTCATTGCTTTAGGGTTCTTTAAAAGACTACTTTGAAAAAAAATTAACAGAAATATTACAGTGCCATTATGTGTGTCAAGCAACCACACCTCCAATGCTCTTTGGATAAAAAACTCACTTGGTTAGGAAAGAATGCAAGGTGCATCTAGCTTGGGAAGTTTTGTGAAATGATTTGTGAAGGGCAGTGTATCTGCCTCTGACACAGCTACAATTCTTGAAGCTTTGTATTTCAAAGATGAACAAGCAGTCAAGTATGGGAAAACAGCATAAAAGAAAAGAGGAAGGAGGATTTGTACTGTGTTAATAATTGAGCACAAAAAATCGTTCACTTAATTTCTATCCATATCATTAATGAAAAGAATCCCTAAAAATAAATAAAACATTAACATAAAAATGTTGGTAGAGAAGAATCTCTGATAGGGAATGATATTAAAGATCCACCAATCTAGTATCTGTTATCGCTTTGTAAATTCCTCCTACCATGTAGAGTGAAAAGTTCTATGTTTTCCCTCTATCTGTTTATTAGATGTTTATCTGTTTGCATTTTCTAGTAGAAAAAATCCAATTAAAAACTGGTTAAATTTTTATTATACAATAAACAAAAAGGAGCACATAAGAATTATTGACTTACAGAAAAGGTCGAATGGTTAATGTCTGTAATTCACCATAGAATTAAGGGTGCAGATATCAGAACTACAATTTAGCACACTCTGTTGTGAAAAACTGCAGAATTAAGGAGAAAATGAATGATAGTTTTGCAGCACTTTTGCTTTCTTTTTAAACATATGTCATCATGACAGTAGTCTAAGTTAATAATGAAATAGAATTTCATCATAAATCAAAGATGCATACAAAAAAGATGAATGCTGTTTCAAGAGTCCTATTTGGAAGATCTTGACACTTCCTAGTTAAACATATTTTATTTTCACATGAAATATTAATGCTAATTTATATTCTCAGGTGTTGTGTTGTTTTTGCTCCTTGAAACTTCTGTAGAAATATCAACACTTTTGGGGGGAGTAGGAATTGAGACACTGCAATTTTTTCACTGATAAATATATATTATGTATTATGTATATTTAATTAGCTATCATTTGAGGTATCTGAAACAATAATTGTGTAATAATGTTTAGTTCATATAAGAATGGATCCCTTGAGATCTCATAAAATATGGTGCAATTTAAAATATATTAAATATATTCATCTTTCTGGGATAAAACAACATACTGTAAAAAGTCAACTTAAAGCACAAGCCACTCAAGAAATTAGCTTTTGAAATAAAATTTGGCCTTATATTCTCTATTTTAAATATGGTAAGAAGTTAAAAATGGGGAAGGAAAATAAGCATAGATATTCTTTTGTTAAGTATTATTCTATATAAGGAAAATAAAATATTTAAATATTTTCAAAATTATGATATTTAAAGTATTCCTTAAAATAAACAGCCTTTGATTTTTCTTTGTGAAAGTTGTTCTGTATTCTCAATTACCTGATAGTGTTTTTCTATTTGTATATTTTATAATTTAATGTCTTGAAATTTAAAATTGATTTTTTTTCTTGATTTTATTGAGCTACACAGTTTTCTCTGCTCCCCTCCTTTCCTCTCCCCTCCCTTTCAAACCTCTGCCATGGCCCCCATGCTCACAATTTACATAGGAGATCTTGTCTTTTTGTACTTCCCATGTAGATTAGATCCATGTATGTCTCTCTTAGGGTCCTCATTGTTATCTAGGTTCTCTGGGATTGTGATTTGTAGGCTGGTTTGCTTTGCTTTATATCTAAAACCACTTATGAGTGAATACATGTAATATTTGTCTTTCTGGGTCTGGGTTACCTCACTCAATATATGTTTTCTAGCTCCATCCATTTGCCTGCAAATCTCAAGTTGTGATTATTTTTCTCTGCTCTGTAAATATACCACATTTTCCTTATCTATTCTTTGGTAGAGGGACATTTGGATTGTTTCCAGGTTCTGGCAATGGCAAACTGTTAAAGGAGGGTGCTTGTTTTTCCTGGCTGCACGGCTAGCATAGATCCTAAAAAAATCACACAGAAACTGTATTAATTAAAATGCTGCTTGGACCATTAGCTCTAACATCTTATTGGCTAACTCTTACATCTTAATTTAATCAATTTCAGGTAATTTGTGCATCACCACGAGGTTATGGCCTACCAGCAAAATTTTAGCACGTCTGGCTCTGGTGGTGACTCCATGACTTCTCCCTGACTCTGCCTCCTTCCTCTCAGCATTCAGCCTAGCTTACCCTTCCTACCAAAGTTCTGTATTGTTATAGGTTCAAAGAAGTTTCTTTATTCATTAATGGTAATCACAGCATGCAGAGGGGACTCCTATATCACCTCCTTTTTTCTGTTTAAATAAAAAAGAAGGCTTTGACTTTAACATAGTAAGATTACATATAACAAAACAGGTATCAAGCAAGCATTACATTTACAATATGTATATCTACTTTATCTTTTATCATAACTAAGGAAAACTATAACTATAACTGTAAATTCTTCAACTTCATCAAAGACTCCAGAAGGATATAATATTGCCTAAATAAACAGGAAGTACATTGTAAGCAACTTCCAAAACTCTAGAAGTGAAAGAGACATCTTGCTAGCTGGACAGTCACCTAAAGTTCTTCTGTAGCATTGGGACATCCATCTTTAGTCTACAGGCCCATAGTATCCAGCAGACTTTTTCACAAAGCAGGAAATTTCAAAGACAGTTCCACCTATACTGGCAGTTTGTCCTTTATATTTTTCTGTGTCTTGCAGAATGTCTAGCAGACTCATTCATGAAGCAGGAACCCTGAAGAATCATCTTACCTTTAGGCAAGTTTAGCAGTCATCTCTCTGTGGGTCCTGCATGTTCAGTTAAAAAGTCCAGGAAAGAGCATTTTTTTTCCCCAAATGGCTAAGGAACCTTTTGTTTGTCCATCTTCCTCTTAATGTAATTGGTTCTGCCAGGAACAGACAGGTCTCATTGTCATGAAAAGCCCTAAGTTATTAAAACATTTTAAATGCCATATTCTGAAGGTCTCTGAAAAATTTGAAGAAAACCAGTCTAACTGAAATATATCTCTATCTATTCAGAAAACCTAACTAACATGACTATAAACTTGACTATTATAGATGAGTACCTATTAGCGTATATTTCTTAATTATACATTCCATTTTTTTAAATGAACTACATAATCACAATACATTAATCAAGAACAGAAATATACATATAAAAAATTGTCCTTAAATTTGTATCAATAAACTAAGATTCATACCAACACAAATCTCTACAGCATATTCCCTTTTAAATGTAAACAAACAATTATAAACAATATTTGGGAATATGTGCGTGGTTCTGTCCATACTGATTTCTACTGTTTGGGGGTACTGTTAATCAGGTCTTTCATGGTCTATCCTGTGTGCAAGATTCATCTTAGTCAGCAATTGGACAAAGTAATTTTTGAGGGTGTTCACAACATTTCAGGGGGGTGTGGTCTATAAAACCATATTTGTCTAGAAGCAGTCCACATGTTCTCATCCTCTATGGAAAGAAGAGAAAAACCTGTTTTCCAAAACAACATAACCTTAGACCCAAATTTGGAAGTCATGATACCTTTTTAATATACATGCTCATTTAGCTTAGCAGTCTGTACAATGAAATGTCTCTTTGTACTTAGCTCATTCACAGTCAAAAAATTAAAAGATAGCATAATATATATATATATATATTCTAGACTCTCTGTGAATATTTTATTTTCACATGGCTTAATTTTCTTTACTCCTTTTAATCTATGACTATCTGTACTTTGTCTCTTTAAAGACTTTACCCTCTTTTTTAAGCATTAACTTTATGATTCTCTATACTATTTTCCTTCTCTCTTCCAAGCCTATGTACATTTATACAACACTATGACTCATCTGGATTTGTCTTTATTGCATATCAGTAATTCTTTACTGTCTAGGAGCACTTTATAAAATGATAAGTGCTTCTTAACATTTAAGGTGCACCATTACTATGGCATATACGATACTGCCTGCTCAATCTGCATAGTCCAGCATAGTGGAACTACTTGAGACTCTGAACCGTGCACACCCCAGTTCCAGACACAAAGCTGGTTCATGTTGCCATCAAGCAAGTTGCAGCACACTGCTCACAAACCCCATCCAAATATTTGGTCTCCCAAAAGAGCCAGAGTCACTCTTGCAGCATGTCCCAGAAAGTCTGCATTTCAAAATGTTGCGGCTTTTTTTCTGCTGATGTGTCAGGAAAACCTCTCTTAAAGGAGCTGCAGCACACCGCCAGCAAACAGCAAGAAGCTGTGTTAAACTCTGTATGTTTGTGTCTAGAATTCTTTTCAAGCCCTCTCAGGTTTTTTGTGGATTTAGTTGACCACTTGGGTGTCAGTCTGTTGGAGGAGGATGCTTTTTCTTCCTGGCCTTCCCAGCTAGCTTAGGCCCAAAATATTCACACAGAAACTGTATTAATTAAAACACTGCTTTATCCATTAACTCTAACTTCTTATTGGCTAACTCTTACATTTTAATTTAATCCATTTGAAGTATGAACATAGTTAAATACATGTCCTTGTTTTACAATTGAGCATCCTTTGGGTATATACCTAAAAGTGATATTGCTGGGTCTTGAGGAATGTTGTTTCCTAATTTTTTGAGAAATCACCATACTGATATCTAAAGGAACTACACCAGTTTGCACTCCCACCAGCAACACAGGTGTGTTCTCTTTATCCCACAACCTCTCCAACATAAGTTGTCATCAGTGTTTTTAATCTTGGCCTTTTTTACAGGTGTAAGATGGAATTGCAGAGTTGTTTTGATTTGCATTTCTCTGATGGCAAAGGATGTGAAATTCTCTAAGTATTACAAGGTAGAAATTACCTGTTAGTTTGGAAATCTACCCTTAAAAGTGCAAAGTTTTGCTATAAATAGCTTTTTCTCTGTGTTCACCTTAAATCTTTAAATCTTAAAATCAAATATATATACACCTATATTTTAAAAAATGCCGAAAGAAAAACTGTTGCAGGAGTTTTATCTCCTGGGTGATGAAAAGACCAATTCTATACTTAACCTTGTTAGGTCTTTTACTATGCATAGAATCTGAAGAAAAAAACAATAGTCTGTGTTTTATTACTAATGTTGCATTACTGAAGAGTCTCCTTGGATCAAAGTTACCTTGGCTGGCTGTTAGAATTTGTTAGTGTGTGATGGCTCCTGGAATGCACAGGTACAACTGGGACAAGAATGGGAACTGAGGGGCAGCTTTTCAGGCCTCTGCTGTCCTCCTTACATCCTAGTCTCTACAGTTCTGCCTCTACTTCAGGCACAAACAATGCACCCTAAGATCAAGTGCTTCCCTAGTATTCCTCCCCTTCCAAACCATGCTTTCTGTGGCTCAGCACCCAGATCTGGAATGGTTCCCCAGGTAGTAAAGTGTTCATTTCCCAATACACAAGGATGGTTAAGTACCTAGGAGAAAGCTGATGTCTTTCCGATGGTCACCTCTTGCGTAGTTCCCAAACTGAGTGGATTTAGCATCTCTCGGACTCCCTTGAAAGCCATGTTTCTCTGAGAAGGAAAATCAGTAGGTTTCTACCCCAGTTGGCCTTATAGCTGGGTGAGGAACACTGGGAACCTACATGGGGATCTCAGTCCCAAGATTCTTTTGGGCAGTTCTCGGTTCCCATCTCATAGGAGCAGACGCAGACTTCTCTTGTCTCCCTCTTGAATGGAACCAAACACTAGAGTTAAGGGTTATAATGCAGCCTGGGGTTTGCAGCAACCTGGGCTGTGGCTTCCCCATCCGTCCCATCCTCTCTACTCTGATACCACCAAGTCCTCCGTATTCTCAGCGGAGCAGACTACCTAGTCTCTTTTTTCAAACATCTTTTAAGTAGTACTCTTTCAGAGTGCTCTCCCCTACTGTCAACTACTTATCCTTTCCTTCATTAGAATGAGTGACACATGCATCTTTATATTAGTCCTAAAATATCCTTAATGCTAATATTCAGGCCTGGGATTGTTGATGATTGGTGCAAATTTTTTGAGTGATTGAAAAGTAGATCAAAGCTCCTGGAAAATAATTTGGTCAAATATAATCTAAAAAAAATTAAATCCTCTCAAACTTCTAGCCATATCCAAGATCTTTCAAACTCTATGTGAACTCAAAATGACCTATGATGATCTTCATCACAGTGTTGGTAGTAAAACAAATTTTAATATAGGAGGAACCCTTCCTACTTGCACACCATAAAAATAATTTTAGGTGGTATTTTGTATAGATCAGATTGTTAATATTAAAAAGTCAGTATATTAGTGTTATTAACATTCCTAAACACTGTATATATTGTTGAAAGGATAGGGGGAGACAGTTTGTATATTCACAAAACATCCAGATAGTATTTACTATCTGCCACATACCGAGACTGATACTTTAAAATGCCTATGGTGAGTAGAAAGGGATTTTGCTGTCTGCCTTCTTAGGAAGTGTTATCTGCATTTGGAGTTTCTCCCAGGAAACATAATTCACTGCTCTTTGCTCATGATATGGGGCTGCAAGATTTGCTATGGCTAGACGTGTAATACATGGGTATCTGTGAGAGTCTGAAAATTTAATTAGAATCTTCAAGAAGGGTGTTTTGATGATTGCTCAGTTTGTGAAGTGCTTGCTAACCCATCATAAGGCTCTGAATTCATCTGAAACATCTGTGTGAAAATATTCACAGTGGGACAGGCCTCAAGCAACCCAGTTCCCAGGAGTAGGGAGTGTGCATACATATTTATTACTGGAACTCAGGAACTACTGGGCAGCCAATCCAATTAAATCAATGAACTCCAGGTTTAAGGAGAGACATTGTCTCAGAAAGCAAGGTGATCACCTGATGTTGACTATAGCCTCCACCAGCATGCATGCACATATGGCCACATTTAGGCATGGACACGGACTTGGAAAAGAAATGCACTGAAAGAGTTTGGGGGAGATTGGGTCTAGACTGTCTAGAACACAAGGAACTTCAGCAATCACCCTTCACTAACACATGGTGCACTATGCTGAACTTGCCTGTTTGTGATTGCCAGGAGAAAAAAATTCCAGTTGAATTTCTGCCCAGATTTTATCCTGCACCATTGAATGAAAGTCTGAAGAGAGCTGACCCAGCAGAGTGAAGGAGAAACCATGTTGGGCAACAGAAGCAAATTCAGTGAGAATTCGTAGATTTGGAGACCCTTTCTCATTTATTGTTTCTGCAGCAAAATCAGCCTAATACACACAAACAGGTCCATCCAGAGAACCAAGCTCTTTTCGTGATATGGTATGAAAATATTGGATGTAGGAAATGAAAGATGTAATCCCTGGTGTTATGGAAATGTGCAATAGATATGAACATGTGACCTACATTTACAAAATCATGGTAGGAACATTATCATAAATTTTACCCAACAAATTTGGGAAAACATGAAATATGAAGAAAAAGAAAGAAGGAGAAGAATTTCAGTTGAAGTTAATTTTGGCTTGGAAACAGGCCAAGAATGAGAGGTTCAGGATGAAGAGAAGGAGTGAGGATAGAATTAAACCTGGGGTCCTTAAGACGCTGGGAAACCACCATGCCAGAACAAACTGATCAAGAGATAGGGCTGTAATCCAGCAGTGACCAGCTCATGCAGACCCTACCATCAGTGCTGAGAAACCTGGTTTTGAGAAGAGCTAGGACTGCCATCCAGCAGTGACCAGCTCACACATACCCTGCAGTCGATGTTGAGAGACCTGGTTTTGAGAAGTACAACATGAGCCATGAATTAATATTTGCACGAAAAGTTACTTAAGGAAGCTACTCAGTGCTGTAACTAGTGCCATGGGTATACACAAACGGATCTTGGGTTCTGAATGTCTCAAAATGAGAGGCTGATTGTATAAAACCCTGCATGCTGAGGTGTCCTTTCCAAATATCACCAAATAAAATGCTATACATATACTATCAAGTCATAGTGGAAAAAGAAACAATTTACTTTAAAATGAGTAATGTTTATGAAGTGCATTTCAAATAATTTGAAGTTTTGTCATGCTCTATGAGGCTTAATAGTCACTTAACTACAACAAAGAACCTAAACAAGGGACCTTTCTTCTTTAAGAAGTGAAACAAAATTTGCTTTGCCTGGCCATAAAAGGATCTGGTTAAATCAAACTGAGTTAAAATATTTTTATACTATCTAAAACCAAAGCAAAATGGAAAGAATTTGCCTTCAAGTTTATATCAGTAAACATTCATGCAATGATACATTAGTATTCATATATATAAGCATAGAATATACTTAACAGATTAACAAACCTTTTAAGAGTACTATAATCTGTGAGAGCTCCCTTTGAGTTCCTGCATGATCAATGACTTGTATTAGTAATATCAAAATAGAGAAGAGTTGAAATTTCTTTAAAAGGTAAGACAGAAACCTTACTGTCTTGTTTTAGCAGATGTGCTAAGAGTTGACTGCCTGGTCCACTTGGGAGATGGAAATCAGAAACAGGTCCCTGGCTCATAGCAGCATTATGGAACACTGGGCATTCTCTGTATCTTCCATACATAACAACATCACATTCTCTTGGCCCCCTGATTCCACAGGGCTGGCAGTGAGTCCTTACTAGTGGACCCTCAATATCTGCATCACATCATGCCAATATATTGTCTTCTTAGGATATGGGGCTACTGTTCCCAGGATTATTGCCTGAAAACAGGTCTTTTCCAAGTATCCAGGTTGGAACAGAGGGGTTAGGATACTTTTCAAAGTGCTCACACTAAATTCTAGCTAAAAAATTTTTCAACTAACCTTTCTTCTTTCCCCCCAAATTACCGAAGTTACTGTCTACCATGAGTAACCCACTATCATGATCCTTTCTCTCAAGGGAAATATGCCACAAGTGATACCTGACAGTGACTATTTCTTTTTTCTTTCTTTTTTTTTTTTTTGGAATTTGGACTAATAATTTATAGATGAGTGGTCCTTTGCCTACACGGCTAGTCTTTTGAATTGCTTTGAAAAGGTTTTCCTTTATCTTTGTGTGTGTGTGTGTGTGTGTGTGTGTGTGTGTGTGTGTGATAAATTCACTCTAACTTGAATGTTTCATGAAAATGCGCAAACTTCCTTTGTCATACCTAAGGAAGGAGTTTCTCTGGGACTTCTGCTTTTGCTGAGTGCCGCCGACCTGTTCTGTGACCTGTGGGCACACTGGTCATTTTAGCTTTTGTGGATAATTTAGTATAATTTGATTTCCTTTCTTAAGAATTTTTATAGGGTAACTAGCTGACTCCAAAAATTGTAACACAGTAAGCAGCTGCTGTGACTTGAATGTGACATCAGCCATGGGCCGCCGTGCTTGGCCTCTGGTCTCTCTACACAGGAGCACGGGTGTGAAAGGCTGTGAAACCTCTAGGGTTTGGAGCCTTATTAGAAGATGTAGCTCAGAAGCTGAAGCCTAGTGTTTTCATAGTTAGCCATACTTCATGTTGGTTGTCTGTTTCTTGGCTGTGGACATGGTGTCTTCCTACCACCACATCTTCTCCCCATATTCCCTTAATCTGTAAACCAACATAGAGCTTTCTTCCCTTAAGTTGCTTCTTGGTCATTCCTTCATCACAACAATAAATAAAGTAATAAACACAATGACTTTAAAAAGGTGTCAAGCCAAAGAATGTCCAGGCACGCATCTTCTAGAGGCCCTCGGGGAGAATTCCTTCCTCGTGTTTCACAGCTCCGCATGGTTGCCTACTACTTGCTCATTGCTTTAATGTCTTCTATTGTATCACTTTATTTCCTGCCGTGATTCTTGCCTCTCTAAGAATATGTGCAGTTTCATTTGGCTACAACTGGTGTAGGAGGACCTTCTGTATTTATGTTGCTTTCACTGGTTGAATAAAGATACTGCCTTGGCCTTTTGATAGGGCAGCCCTCAGGTAGGCTGGAAGACAGAACAGAATGCTGGGAGGAAGAAGGCAGTGTGGCAGACGCCATGGCTCTCCTCTCCAAGAAGGACACTGGTTAGACTCATGCCGGTAAGCCACAGCCAAGTGGCAATACTCATTAATGGAGATGGGTTAAATGAATATGTAAGAGTTAGCCAATAAGAGGTTAGAACTAATGAACCAGGCAGTATTTCAATGAATACAGTGTTTGTGTAATTATTTCCAGTGTAAGCTAGCCGGGCAGTTAGGACAGAACAAAGGGGCCCTGCATCCTCCTACAACATACAGCATAATTCAAGACACTCTCCCCAACTCAAGATCCTTAAGTTTATCATATCTACAAATCCCCTTTGCTGTGTTATATAATAGAATCAGAAAACTTATGAAGACAGAATCCAAGAATTTGATGTGCCATCAGTTAGCCTATCCCAATAAGTTTTACTCAGACACCTCAGTGTATTTTTCTGAAGGTGCTAAGAGGAATTGTCTTATTCTGATACATTTTGGGGGTTCCAGATTGCTAGCCTCTGTGTTGTCTTATCCAGGAACGGCAGCTTAACTGCTCAGTCTTCACAGGTGTTCAGCTTGGTATGTGACCTTGTCTGACTAACACTATGCACCCCTTGTTGCTTAACATCCACTCATTCTTTATTTAAACAATTTTCAATTTCTGAAGCCATGCTTCACTTTACTGATGCAGATGATGAAGGTGGATTATTTGGAGTTCTTTAAAATTTTCAGCATTTAGATAGATATTTTGTTAGTTGAACACCAAGTCTTCTTTGTTTCATTGGTCATTATACAAATTTGCTATAAATATTATGATTTTTTTAATAATACATTTAATCAATTGACAATGTTACACATGTGTATAATGCATTCCAACTACTTTTCCTCATCTTCATTTACCTATTTCCCACTCCTCCCCGGTCTCCTTTTCCCTATGAAGGTCTTCCATATATTAGTAACTTTTTCTTTTGTTTTGTGCCTCCATTACGTTGAAAATGTGCTTTAGATGTGATCATGTGCTTGGAGCTACACTTTGGAGTATGTTAGGGACACAAGTGGATATTATATTCTTCTTTGTAAGTTCAAATTAAGAATAGGAAAGTTCTATCCCTACAAGGTGGAGACAGTGAAAGACTTTGGAGCTCTCAGTCCTAAGTGGGATGCATCCATCGAAGTACTTAAGGACCAGAAATCTGTATGGAAATGGAAGCGAAAGGACTAAAGGAGTCTGAAGTGACGGTGTTTCCAATCAAAGTGTCTTCTGGAGACAACAGGAATACGCATGTGACTGTGACTGTGTGCACAGGTTCAAGCCAAATGAGATTCCCAACAGGGAGAGGTGGGGGTGAACACAGGCACCCACATTTAGCCAAGAAGCTTTCTGCAGTTAATACTTGCTGACAAAGGAGCAATCATTTCTCTTCAATGGATTCTAACTGGGTATATTAACCACCAGTTAGGGTAGACCCCATGATCAGAAATAGATATCCAACCCAAAACAAACTCAATGTCATTTTTGTAGGCATTTTGTCTCTTTTTACTTTGTTTGGGAGTGTGTGTGTGTGTTTTATTCTTCTTTTGCTTGTTTATTTTGATTTGCATTTTATGATTTCTCTCTGTGTGTGTTTTTTGCTTTTTGTGTTGTTGTCTTGTTTTAATTTTTATCTGTAGTTTTTGTTGAAAATATTTTTCCAAAAAAGTTTAATAAATATATTCTGAGCATGAAGTTTCATGAGTGAGAGGCCATTTCATAGTTTAGTCATTGTCCTTAGTGCTGATGAAGGTACTGCTGAAAACCACTCTGCCCTGCTCTAAATTTAAAAGACAACATTCAAAATCACATGTATGTGTGATATTGTAGTATTTAATGTATACACACATAGACATACTTTTACTTCTAATAATCATCATCTTATATACTATAGGCCATGCCAATTTATTTTAAGTTGAAGGGAGTGTGGGATGAATTCTTTCCTGTTTCCTTTGCTTTTGTGAGGGATTCCTTTGCAGAGGATGAAAATAATGAGTTGCTCTGTGGTAAATCTTCTCAAGAATGATTTAACTACCCAATTTCCAGGCACTCTCATGTAGCCCTCAGATACATCTTAATTTGAAGCGATGACAAAGCTATCTCAGCACCGGGTATTACAAGGTGGTGCTAATAAAACATAGCTAACCTTAGGGAGCACATAGGGATGTTTTATGACCAGTAGGTGACTGATTGCCTGAATCATAAGTAGAAGAACCTGGTTTCATTGTAATGGAATAACCTGCTGCAGGAAGTACTTTTCTAATATCAGTACTTCTAAATAAAATATAACATTCTCCAATTGCACCTCCCATTACATTCAGGATAGAAACTTTGGAATTTCATTTCAAAATGTCTTTATTATTTCCAAATTAAATCTGTGTCTACTACCTTATTTATCTTCTATTTTTAATTTCAATAGACATAGCAAAACATGGCTTAACTTCACAATATCTTCTCAAAAACTTATCTGTACATATATGCATGCATGCATACTACTATGTAAATGTGTATAAATATACTCATTAATGTAAATACCTAATATTTGTAGTCTTAGGATGCTCATTCATTTCCTGGCTGCCCAGACCTGAAATAATCACACAGAAACTAAATTAATTATAACACTGCTTGGTCAATCAGTTAGGCATATTGTTAACTAGGTGTTATATCCTAAAGTAACCCATTTCCATTATTTTATATTTTACCACAATGCTTGTGATTTACCGATAAGATTCCCAGGTGTCTGTCTCCTTCAGCGGCTACATGCCATCTCTCTGACTCCATCTACTCTCTCTCTATATCTCTGTTAAGATCTCCTGCCTGGCTATATTGTGCCCTGGCATAGACCCAAAGAAGCTTCTTTATTAACCAATGGTAATAAAACATACTCACAGCTTACAGAGGGGAATCTCACATCAAATATTAATAATTTATTTTTTTATTTTTAATAAATTTAAAATTGCATTTATTTATTTAATTTATGTGTATGAAGGTATTGCCTGCATATATGCATGTTCACTGTGGGCATAACTGGTGTCTGTGTTATGAAGAAAAACACACACATTACCTGGAACTGTAGTTGCAATTGTTTTGAGCACGTGCAGGATGAGAACTGAATTTCTGTCCTCTGCTGGACCAGTATGTGCTTTTAACTGAGGAGCCATCTCTCCAAACCCTTATTTTTAATTTTATGTTGTATGTGCTTGTAGGTACAAGTCCACTTGAATGTGTGGACTCTTGTGGTCACAGGTATGTGAGACTACAACCTCGGGCATTGGTCCTCATAGTCATCCACCTTACTTTTATACTTTTTCTTTGATTCAGTGTCCTTCATTGGCCAGCAGCTTAACAAACATGCTAAACTAGCTTTCCCATGAACTTCACGAATCTGCTGTTTCTGCCTTTGAACACTGGAATTGTAATCAAGTGTCTCATTTTTTTATATGGATTTTTGAGGACTTCATAATTTTGTAGCAAGCACTTTACCAACAACAATTTTTCCAGCTCATACATAAGTGATCTATCATTTAACATATAATTTACTACAAATAATTATTCTTAACTTGTGTTTAACATAAAATTTATCATTGCATATTATCCTATGTACATATTAGATACATAAACTAACTACAGTCAACACTGACATCAAGGAAACTAATCTAACATGGCTAATGATATATGCCAGGAAAGTAATTACAGCATCTAGGTTCAAATACAAATTGTAAAATTAAATTATTTTAAAGTTGATTATGAGATATTGCATGATAACAATAGCAAACAAGTTGAAATAGTAATTTCTCATTATATAATAGTTGATGGTAAAGCAAATATGATATTAAAATGTATTAATAGAGGTATCCGATGTTCATATAAGGTTATGCAGTTTCATTTGCTCCACCCCAAAGATTATAACTGACTCGGAGTCATTTTCAGCTGCCATATTGACAAGCTAAGTGTATAAGTTATTCATTTATTAAAAATATTAGAAAAGCAGAGATAGCTAAATTGAAACATGATGGATAGAGAAATCTTCTAGTTTTATGTATTTATTATTTGTTTTAGGATATAATTTTTTATTCTTTGACTGATTAACATACATATGCAATGTATTTTGGTCATATCCACCCATGTAACATAAACTTTGCAACTGTCATTTGTTGACATTCATTAGAAACAACTAATAACCTGAAAGAATAAAGATGAACTTGAAATAAGCCCAGCCAAGAACCTTCTACTTCTCAACCTATTAGCTTCTTAAATTTGAACAAAAACAGTTACTTTTGAGATACTGGTCGATTCCTGTTTGGGTTCTACTCCTCTTCCTCCTCCTCCTCAAAAGGTCAAATCAAGCCAATGTGGGAAAATCTAATTCAGTCAACTGGAGCAGTCTCAACATAGAACTAGGATCAATGACAGTTCTTAAGTTTCTCAGCTCTCAGGCACAGGAAGTTGGGGGAGATCTACACATGGGATCACTGAATCCTTCCTGTTGAGTGTTAAGTACTTACAAAGTCTCCTAAAACTCCTGGATCCAACCTTGGGCCTACGCTGATCCCTAAGTTTATACAGACTAGGAATTGCAGAATGGGTCTAGTGTAGCCTTGGGGAGCTTGCAGGTGATTTTTCGTGGGTACCCTGTTCTGGGCAGCATCCACAGCTGAGATCAGCTCTTTCCTGCCTATCTTGCTCAAGAGTTATTTGTAGACCTCTAATCATCATTTACCAAAAGAAAAAGCTGCATCCAAGAGCTGACTGTATCTTCATTACATTGACCACATTGGCCCAGATGCTCTGAGATATGGTAGGGCACCTTCTGCCCTAAGCCTTTATTTATCATTCTGGTGCATAGTGCCACGAGGACATGTGCTCAAATATGTTCATAGCAGCTTTATTTATCATAGACAGAACCTGGAAACAACATAAATGCCTATCGACCAATGAATGGATAAGGAAAGCGTGGTATGTTTACACAATGGAGTACTATACAGCAGAAAAAAAATGACATCTTGAATTTTGCAGGAGAATGGATGGAGCTAGAAAACATTATTTTGAGTGAGATAAAGTACAGATACAGAAAGGCATTTATCACATGTACTCACTCATAGGTGGATTTTAAACATAAATCAAAGAAAACTAGCTTACAAACCACAATCCTAGAGAATTTAGACAACAATGAGGCCACTAAGAGAGACTTACATAGATCTAATCTACATGCGAAGTAGAAAAAGACAAGATATCCTGAGTAAATTGGGAGCATGGGGACCTTGGGGGAGGGTTGAAGGGGGAGGGGAGAGGAAGGGAGGGGAGAAGAGAAAAACGTAAAGCTCAATAAAAATCAATAAAAAAGGTAAAAATATAAAAACAAGCAAACAAAAAAAGAAATAAAAGAACAGACTATGGATGGTTTTCTTCCTTAAAATGGTGAGTAATGGTAATGGGCCTTCTTCTCCTCTGCCTCTCCTCCTGCACACTATGAACACAGTGAAAGAGGAAGGCTATGGAACACTGGCTTTCCCCTGTTCTGGGTCTATTCTCATAAAACTGCTCAAATGTAGAAAGAGTAAAGGGCTGAGACAGAAGAATATCCACTTTTCATACCACTTAGAAATTTCAAAGTGTCATCCAGTTTCACTTTAATTCTGGAAACCACAGAGTCACATTATCCATCATCAGATGCCTCCAGGGTCTTCTGCAGTAGTCAGCGATGGCCAGTAATACCACCTATGAATAAGAAGTTTGTCCATTGTGCTTAATGAGAGACTGTCCCTGGGTATTCTGGTAGCTTGTAAGCAGATGGTCTTTGACAGGGAACATATTGAATCTCCTGGTGGCCAAAAGGAAAGTATTATTATTTTCTTCCTTTAGGTGGTAGTCTGACTCTTTTGTTCTGAAGTCAGTTTTCAGTCAAACACACATAAGAGTGGCTGCTTGGTCAGTTCTTCCCTGGTTGCAGCATTCTCTTCCAAGAACTGTTTAAGTATCTTCAGTTCCACATTTATAAACTTGTTTCATGGTTTTTCTTCACCTCTTCTGTATTTTTTCCCTATTAATGTGCTATAATTATTTCCTTCCGATAAATGGCCTTTTAAAGTCATGTCAAAATTCTATTTCTCAACCTATCTAGATGACAAAGTTAATGCAGTCATCTTTAAAACAAGTAAGAAACAGGATAAAAGGCATATTTGCCTTTTTAGTCTAATACCTGGAGATAACATAGTATCAAGGGAACTGATAGATATTCTTAAGTAATCAGATTGCTGCTCAATAAATAAAGAACTTTTGGTCACTAGAGATGCTAAAAATGAAAATAGGCTGTTCTATGCTGCATTAATTTATTGAGATTACTCGTAGATCTTGTATCTTACACACAAGAAATCAGGGTATATCTAAGGATCAATGTATGTGTGAGTAAGTTTAGCATGGTAGAGCTTTAAGTGAAGACTATGCCTTTTACAGTACTTGTAGAACACACATGTAAAGAAAAAAAATAAGGCTATATTAAGCAAGGTTGGCTCCATGTTCCTAAAGAGTAAGTGTCTGAAAAATTGAAGCCAAATACTCGTTCAGTGATTCTATAAAGAAAACCCATTGGTGTGAGGTCTGAGTGAGACATGGCTGACTTGTGCATGACCCAAGGATGTACGGTATCAGACACTCATGTTCATCAAAGATGGACTTGAGACAGTGGCTGCAGAGATGTTTGTCTCATACTAATGAATATTAAATATGGAGATACTAACAAATGAAGACAAACTTTATTACCATGATTTATGGAAAGGTAACAAGTTAAGAAAAAGTGAAGAAAATATCCAAGACATAAAGATTTAAAACAGAAGGAAAGTAAAGCTCTTGGAGTTGGGGAAAGGGATGCCAGGTAGGTGGCCAAGGTCATAGCCATTTAGAGAGTAATGAGGAAGCCTATTGTAATATTATTTGGCCAATTAGAAGTTGCTATATTTGACATATGCTTTTCTGAGCCAACTAGAGAGAAGATCATGGTTTGTTACATATCATCTGCCCAAACACCGGTATAAAACCATGCCTCTGTCTATTGTTAACTCTGTGTTAAATAGACTTTGCCAATCTCTAACTCTTGACAGTTTGTGTTAATTATTAGTTACCAGGTACCTCTGTACCTTGCAGGTATCTCAAAAGCTGTTAATTACGCTAAGTTCTCGATGTTGTCACAACTAAAAGGAAGTGACTGCATTTGTTCTTAGCTCTTTATCCACAGAATGATTGCAGGTCTCTTTTCTGAAATAGGGGAAGAAAGAAGTCACCTTTATTTACAACTTGGTCTGTTAAAATTAGCTGCTTCATAAGCAGGACAATATACAAAATCAATACTGCCTAGAATTTTCTATCCAGGGGAACTCTACATGAAACTGACCAACTGACCAGTCAATACTAGGCTTACTTCATGAGGTTACTGTCTCTCTCCTATCAAGTCTTTTTGATTATCTCCTACTCTTTTGGGGACTGTAGACTCCCAGACCCTGAATTTCCTGTGACCCTCTGCCTGCTGGAGTAAGCAACTTGTTTTCCTATATTTGCAGCTGTTCTGAGCAAACAACTTGTTTTGCAGCTGCTCTGAGCACAAGACCCTCAGGAGTTTCTGATGTCCAGGGAGTGGTTTCTGGTGGGCTTGCAGCTTAGAGTTAGGGCATAGCCATTAGTCAAGAAGATCCTATATAAGCTGCCCTGGAACACAGTAAAGAGGGTATTCTTGCCATTACACATGTCTCTGTGTGTCTCTGTGTGTTTCAATCTCCAGGGCCTTGCCTGACTCGGGAACCGTACTATAGTGTGTAGTGCACAGAGCAAACATTGCACTACACTGCGCAGCTGAAAGCTCTGTTTTTCATTCCTAGTGTTCCTAGTCTCACCATTTTAGGGCTAGCACTCCCTTTATCTCTACAAGTTTTTTCTCATTGTGAGCCCTTTGTAGACTTCACCATGCATCCTCTGCCTGAGCTACCTATAGTAAGCAAGCACCAAGTTGAGGAAAATGGAGGCTATAATAGACAGTGTTCTTGGATTGTTTTCTATAGGCCACGTGTATTAGCATTGTTTTTATCGCAGTGATAAGGGCTTACTCTGGCTTACAGTTTCAGAAGGAATACAGCTCATCATTAGGACTGAGGAGAGGCACGGTAACAGAAACATGTACTGTATACACATCGAATAAGGAGTTTAGAAGCAGAGGACACACAGGAAGCAGGACAAGGTTATAAGCCCCAACCAAGTGAGATTCTTCCTTCAGCAAGGTTCTACCTCAACCTTTTCAAACAATACCATCAAACAGGGACCAAATGCTCAAATATACAAGACTAAGGGAAGGCATTTCATATTGAAGCTACACCACCAGATAGGTGCGTTTTGACATTATATACACAAAGGAAGCATTACTGTCTATATTGTGGAAATGTAGGCAATTTAGTTTTCTAGATTTACCTAAAGTCTCTGCTAAGAGATAAAAAGTTAAATCTCTACAATCTGTTTTGAAATCTAAAATATACTTTCTCATCACATGAACTTTTGAGATATTTTAAAATAGTTGTAGATTTTGTGAATTTACAGAAGCTTAAAGAGAAGTTTTCTGTTCTTCCAATTTGCCTTAATGCATCTCCTATAATTATAATACAATATATCAAAGCCAACAAATTAGGCTTTGTACAGTGCGTGTGCCTGTGTTGTGTGTGCAGGTGTGTGGGTATGTGTATGCCTGGGCATGTGTAGTTGCTATGCCATCTTAATGCCTGTGTACAGTTACCTAATTTTCACTGTACTAGTGGTGGAAATCTAGTTGATCATCACAAATTCTTCCTTTGTTGATACACCTTAATAGTTGCATACAGCCTTTTCAACATCACCATCCTTATCACCTGAAAACTATGAACCCTTCCAGATCTATAATCTTGTCAGCTTTCAAATGTCTTCTGGAAGGGGCCATAGGCAGTAGGCCTTGTTATACTGATGTTGTACCATGATGAACGAATATGTGAACAAAGAAATTCAAATCTGTTGGCAGTACAGTTTCTACAGACTAAGTTTCCATTTGATTATTTGATAAAGATTTTATTTAAATATGTTTCATAAGTAACAATGTGGAAATACATGAAAATCAAAAGCTTTTGAAGAAATAAGCATATTAATATAGCATAAAATATACATTTATGTGGAATAACTGCATGAAAATTGGCAATTTGTTTGGACTTTTGATTATCTTCTAATGATTGGCTGTTTATTTTATGTAACATCTTAAGTGATTTGCTTTGATGTCTATAAAGAGAAACAATTTGATGTTCTGCTGATGGGAAAGAATATAATTTAGCAATCAGTATTCAAATTTATTTTAAATTACATTCGTAGACATAGGGAAATATTAAAAAGAAATTAAGAATTTCTTTCCATTAGAGTTTTAGTTAGAACCACTTCATTAAATGACAGCTTCAAAGTAAATAGGCAGGCAATTATGTGTCTCCACTAATCACACTAGCTGGTGAAATTGTTTCCTCACTTCTCATTTTCAGTGAGCTCCACAAAATAATGTTATCTATAAGATAATGCTTGTGACGGAAAAAAAAAAACACGGAAGGCAAATAAGCATCCTTAATTGCCAATAACATTTACATCTAGCGCATTCTAATTTACAAATCAGCTTAACAGCTTACCCGCGTCTCATATAAACAAGTCAGTTGATCCACTTTTCCATACTGAGAAGTTGAAAAAATAAGCATGCAAGGAAACAAACACTTGAAAACAACATTTAGTGGCTACTTTCATCTCATCACTGTGAAATTTCCTGTTTTTCTTTCGATTTCATGGACCTTTTAAGATTATTATATAATCACCTATTATTTTTCTCTTTGTACATCATAAAAAATTAGGGTCCTTGTCTCTTTCCACCAGTGGTATTTGAATGAACAGTGACTAAAGAGTAAGACACACTTCCACAGCTAGTAGGATTTACACTGCTTTTCACGCTATGTTTTTCTTTCTTTTTGGTGAAAGAAAACTCTAGAGTACTCTCAGCTTTTCTGTACATATAAGTGCAAACTAATTTATTGACCTTTCAATGGGCAGTCAAACTTCTTATGCTAAATGACCAATATTCTGTAGAATAGTGTATTTCCATACAACTAACCTATGTACAGATGTTTGAATACAGAACTAGAGCAAGAGAAAAAGATGATATTCAATTTAATGTTTTCATTTCAATCGTTCAAGTCAAATTTATTTTTGTTGTCCATATAGAAGGTAGGAAATATATAAGTATGTACATGTTGATATGAAGTACACACGTAACTCATGACAAAGAAAAGTTATTGGTTTTAAATCCATCACCCAGCTGGGAACCCTGTGAGGAGCAATGACTGTCCTGACAAGATAGGCCCATTGGTGTAATAATGGCATGAATGCAAGTAACTAGCTGCTTTTAAGTAAACACGTTTATGATCACATTTCAATAATCGAGCAAAGAGAAAAGAGAATCAACACAAGAAATGCAATACTCATCGCATGCAATTTCACTTCACCTGTGTAAAATGGTGTTTCCATAAAAAGGAAACTTTTAACTTTGAGTTGCACCAGTCATTGGGATAGACTCCAAATCACTTTTTGCTAAAGAGAAATTGTACAGGGAAGTCATGTAAGATCAGTTATTTTTCAACAAGTACTTTTCATGCTCTTGTACACAGCTACTGGAATATCCAAATCTACATTATTTGATTATCTATACACACATCAATATCATATTATATGTGGATGGAAGGAGTGCTGCTCAGAAGCTAGAGTGAGCTTTCCAGACTGATAGAATGGAGAAGGATAGAAAACTTACCATGGTGCCTGAGAATTGTAATATAAAATGGCCACTCACAGTTCAATTTAAATGCTTCATTTTCCACATAGAAAAATACAGGTTGGAAACCTTGAAATAGTGTGGCATAACTAGATACCAATTTTTAAAATAGTGTGATTGGGGTCTCCACAAGATTGTTGTATAGAATACATGAATCATGATATATAAAGAAATTTCTACAGATAGCAAAGCCTTTATAAACATCTGAAAACAATTCTGAATCTTTGAACTGGGAAGAAAACATACTTCGATTAAAATCCGATCTCTTACTGGACTGAGCTCCCAATGTCCCAATGAGGAGCAGAAGGAGGGAGAATATGAATGAGCAAAGAAGTCAGGACCACAAGGGGTGCGCCCACCCGTGGAGACAGTGGGGCTGATTCTTTGGGAGCTCACCAAGGCCAGCTGGACTCTGACTGAAAAAGCATGGGATAAAACCGGACTCTCTGAATTTGGAGGACAATGAGGGCTGATGAGAAGCCAAGGACAATGGCACCAGGTTTTGATCCTACTTCATGTTCTGGCTTTGTGGGAGCCTACCCAGTTTGGATGTTCACCTTCCTAGACCAGGATTGAGGGGGGAGGACTTTGGACTTTCCACAGGGCAGGGAAACCTGACTGCTCTTCAGGCTGGAGAGGGAGGGGGAGGAGTGGGGGGAGGGGAGGAGGAGAGGGAGGAGTGGGAGGGAAATGGGAGGCGGGGAGGAGGCAGAAATTTCTTTTTTTTTTTTCCAATAAAAAAAAAATCCCATCTCTTCCTAATGTGGCATTAACTCAAATGATGATTATCATTTTACAGACATTTATTATTTTGATATTCTTTAGGACATTATTCTAATACTTCATGATTAATCATCCATCTTTTGGTATATTTGTCTTATCATATAATTGCTTCATTTTGAGACATCTTTACAGAATAAGTTCTCTCTCAGAATAAAACTCAAGAATGTTTTGAATTTGAAGATGGAGTTTCTAGCAATACAATAAAATAGAAACTAATACAAGAAAGAATAATGATTAAAAATATCAACAAATGTTTTGCCTGTGAGAATGGGCATTCTAGTAATACCACTAAGAATAAAATTGATGAGTGTGGTATTATTTTCTAGTTTTTGACTGAAACTGACCAAGGATAAACTAATACTATATGAATGGAAGGATTGCTTGCATGATGGAAGCCAGGCCAATTCAAAGCTTTTCCTGAGGCCTTGATTATAGAGAAGGAATGCACTTCCTTGTCTAAAATCAGGAACACACATGACAAGGCCAGTTATGACCTGGGGCCATGTCCTTGTTTAGGGTCCTGGGAATCCAGCTCTTCTCTTCTAAAGATCTGTGTTTTTCTGTCCCAAGGGCACAGTGTGCTCACTTTGATACACTTGAGATGTCTCGTGTTCCCTTTGTGGATCATTACTTGACTGGCTTCCTGCTGACTTTGCTCCTTTGTATGGTAGCTTTCTGATGACTCTGTCCGATTTCCTCCCTTAAAACTCAAAATAAGATGTGGCATTCCTTACATAAACTTGCCTGGCATAAGCTGTCAGCTTATATAAGAACTTCTGGTCTCAATTTTCATTTTCTTTTTTATTTTCTCATGCCTAAACCTCTCCTTCAAGAACCTGTCACTAAACAACAGCCTGCTGGGCCAGATCACTGGTGTCCTTATTAAAAGCCTTCTTAGAAAGATTACAGTAAGACTGCTGATATCTGCAATATAATCTTTATATATATATATATATATTATGCATACACATACATATATATGTATATGTGTGTATATGCTAAAGTCAATTAATGAAATGTGTGATTGGCTTGTTTTTGCTTGATATTACTAAATAATGAACAGTTAAACCTTACCCTTGAGCTATAATAATGGGGCAGACATATATATATATATATAGAAATAGGACTTAAGAAATAAGAGAAGCTCATTCTCTTGGGAATTTGCTCACATCTTGAAGAGAATGATGAAATCTCTACAGGACATGAAATTGGGGTTTCCAGTCCAATGCACCTTTTAATCAAAGGGCATGAAATACTTAGTGGCCACCTCATCTTCATTTGATATGAAGATTTAGTGAGATAAAGAACACAAACACCAGAGTCTGGAACATTTTACAATGTCTGCATTGGCAATGATGACTCCATGTATGCGGCAAACTCCCTGGCCAGCAGGAAAGAACAGCCACACGACGAGGATTCTTCTCAAATCACGCTTTATTGGAGCCTCTTGGTTGAAGGGAGAGCAGAAAGCGAGGAGCCCCAAGCTCTGAACTATAGCTGCTTATATAGGGATTCTGCCTAGCAACCTTTGATACTTTGATACCTTAACTGCCTTTCTGGAGACCCACTGGCAGGAAAGAAAGCAGGGGAACATCCTGTCAATTACAGACCACAAGGAAGTTCCCCTGCCGGTCAGGGGAAGTGTGGGCAGCTAGATCATAACAACTCACCCTGTTTTCTGGTGGAAGAACTGCAACCTTAATATGGAGTTATCTATCAAGTGAGGCCGGGGCCAAATGCCATCTTGTAATGTCAGCCACTCAAATCGGCTCCCTGCAGTTCCCCCTTTTTGTTTTTCTCTGTAGGCCAGTGAGAAGGCCTTACTCCCGTTCAGGTCCTCAACTCATGATGCAAGGACCGATCAAAGGAGGCCTAAAATTCCTGGTACTCCTTCTCCTGTGCAATGGAATAAACTCCTGGGAGGTGCAAAGGCAGTACTCAGAGTAAAAATGCATACCTTCCTCAGTGCAATGGAGAATTTCTCCCTGAGAGTGCAAAGGCTATGCAAGGAACAAACCTACTGGCCTTGTAGGACAGATAACCATACTTGGGGTGAAATGCCATTCCCCAAAGCGGCTAACGCTCTAGAACAGCAACCTTATCTCGAGATACCTGAGCCTGAAGGTGACAAATTAACCATAGGCACAGCACCCACTCTCCTATGCAGCATGCAAAAAACATCCCCACTCCCACCCAATCCTTAAACAGGGAGAAGGCAGAGGAGATCCAGGAAGATAGTTCTTCTGCCATGCTGGTATCCATGCGTGTGGAATCTGCAGTCACTATCGCCACCCGCAACTTTTCCAGTTGTTGTTCGAATTCACCAGACCAATTACCTAAAAGACAGCTAGACAATTCTTTAAACTTCTCATATCACACACAGCCCCAGATACTTCCATTCACAGTCAAGCTGAGCCAATTTCCACAACTGCGGCTGTGCTTGCGGCAGCAGCAAGGGCAGTCAGAACTGGTAGCAGAGGGGCCAGCACAGAGGAGAGGAAGAGGAGGCAATCTTGCTTTCCCCTCCCTGTCTTTCCTCTGCCTGCTCCTGTCATTAGGAGTGGCTTTCTCATTTATTCCTGTCAGCTGAGTGCATGGAAGACACCTTCTCCCTCCTGCACCTCTTTAGCTTCCCTAGCAACCCAGCTGATCCTGCTTCTGTTCTGAAAGGGCCCCGCTTAAACTATGTTTTAGGGAATTTGGGCATTGTCAATCTCTCTGGCTACTTCCTGCTGAGCGGGGACGTTGCGTTCTTACTGCCATTTTCCAGTCGTCTGGACCTGGGCCTAAGTGTGGAGGTGTGGCAACGAGGAGCAGCCCACCTGGGCTGGGACAGAGGTTCAGGCCAACAGATCTTATCGTGTGCTTAGCTTCTATGCCCTGAAACAAGTCTCGGTGTTTGCAGCTTCACAGACCCTCAGTGCTGCTTGGCCATGGAGCCACCTAGAGCTCCTTGGCCTTGGAGCCGCAGCTGCTCACACTCCACTGCAAACTCCGGAGGCCTCGGTAACTCAAACCAAATGAATATCAGTCCCTTCCTTAGCGTAAGATTGCCGGAGGCTGAGGACCAAGGTGTGATGGTATCACACTCCTCCAGGAACCTCTCTAAAGTGCTCCCTTTTATCTTCAAGTTTCCAGAACGAAGCAGCTCATTGAGAGCCAAAAATATTGGGTGCGAAGATGAAGCGCCCATTTGACAACCGTTTGACGTTTATGACCCGTTTGACATTTTTGACATTTATGGTTTCACTTCGAACTGTCCGCTGTGGTCGCGGCTCTACTACCCCACTCTCCCTTCTTATACCGGTGAGAGCGGAAAACCCACTTTTGTCGTGGATCCCCAGCCTTACCTGGAGACTGTCTTGACTTTCTTTTTTTAGGTATACCTTTTATGTTTATTCTTTTCAGTCTAGACCTGCCTAAGTCCCCCCCTTTTAAATCAGACTCTGATAGGCTGTCCTGGTGTGCTTGCAGTGCCCTCCTCCTTTCCCAGTGCAACCAAAAGCAGCACAGAAAAACATCAATGATGAGGGCCACAAAGATCAAGCAAAATACCTCAGGTGCAACCCCAGCAATCATCATACTTGGGAGACTCACCGACGTCGCTGCTCTGCATGTCGAGTTCTGAATCCTATTTGGCCCCTCACTCGGTACCAAAGCTTGTCCCAGTGTCCCAGGATTTCGGCACCAGTTGCGGCGAACTCCCTGGCCAGCAGGAAAGAACAGCCACACGACGAGGATTCTTCTCAAATCACGCTTTATTGGAGCCTCTTGGTTGAAGGGAGAGCAGAAAGCAAGGAGCCCCGAGCTCTGAACTATAGCTGCTTATATAGGGATTCTGCCTAGCAACCTTTGATACTCTGATACCTTAACTGCCTTTCTGGAGACCCACTGGCAGGAAAGAAAGCAGGGGAACATCCTGTCAATTACAGACCACAAGGAAGTTCCCCTGCCGGTCAGGGGGAAGTGTGGGCAGCTAGATCATAACAACTCACCCTGTTTTCTGGTGGAAGAACTGCAACCTTAATATGGAGTTATCTATCAAGTGAGGCCAGGGCCAAATGCCATCTTGTAATGTCAGCCACTCAAATCGGCTCCCTGCACATGTATCTTAGCCTCTGTCTTTGAACGGAGATTTCTGGTCTCTGCTAATCAGATTGGGCCTATAATTGACCTCAGAAATCAGATACACATTCACTAGATGTGCTTCCCTTAGAATCTGTAATTGGAATAAAGAGATAATTTATTCCTGTGTTACCAAAATTGGTATGTATATGCTTAGAGGTACAGACACAGCCTAGTATAGTGACCTGAAGAAAGAGAAGACACTCAGCAGAGGTGCTAAGACGGAATATACTCAACAAAAGCATGTAGATCTGTTTCAGTTAGAAAGTGATTCCATTTCCTAGTGTGTGGATTTCATTTTTTGTATGTAAGCTGTCAGCATTGAAAATTATGCAAACAGGTAAATATAGTTGATTATGTCATTCAGGGTACTAGTTACTGAAGAGCTCTCTTTTTATTTCAATACTTGGTTGATAAGTCATTGGTTTCATCATGGATTTCAAAGAAATTGTTCCATTCCTTGTTTATAAGGTTAAAGTAATGCTACAGTATTCAGGCGGACAGCATTCAAACATTATATTTCTTCAACTAGTCCCGCAATTAAGTCTTGGAGAGGTCATCTCAGCCTACATAGGGTCTATCTGCCTGATGAGACTCATGACAGACTACTGAATCAAAAGCCCCTCCTCTATTTTGCAGAACAAAAGGAGTTTCTCAGAGAGAAGCAATATTGCATTTGAATCATACAATCATGAACAGAATACCAACACTGGAAGAAGCTTGTGGTGAAGGCAGGATATCCATATCCAGAGTAAGTATATGTTATAATAAAGAATCTTCCATCCTCCATAATTAGGGACTTCATGTAATCATTACCTACAAGTCATTTTGGTCACTAAACAATAGTGTAATCACTACCTACAAGGGGTTTGGTGACCAGATAGTAATGATACATTAGAAATTGAGCTTTAACAGATGATGCAGATAGGTCAGTAGTACAGCAGAATAAGTTCAGATGGGACTGTCTTTGAGATGTGGGACATAACTTTAGTAATTTTGCCACTTTGGTTTTTTTTTTCCAGAAATTATAGAAGTTTGAAAGATACTCTACAGATTGACTGCATCATCAGTCTTATTTTTAAAATCCCCTGTGCAACAGGACCTTGTGCTGAGCAGGAAGAAAATTCTTTTACCCATTACCAATAGTTTGGATTTATGAAAGGTAAGATTCAGATTGAGGGAGACTGAACAAAGCAAGAAGAAAGTACATCCTCATGTATATGTATAGGTACATGTGTATGTATATTTCCTCCTCTGCCACTGGAGACTGATAAACCTTTGTTTTACTTCATTTGAAACTGGAGACCTACTGATGTTATGATTTGGTGGATCAGATAGCAGCTAGTTCATTGGCGGTCAGAATGGTCACATATGCAGCATGCTGTTCTAGGTCAGGCGTTTGATCTCCACCAGAGCCCAGGACATACCCAGGAGCTGATTTTCAACATGTTCAGTTGTGCAATGATCAATTGTGTAATGAAAACCTTGTTGTAATAATACAAAAAGCAAAACCAGAAAAGCTTCCAGAAATCTGCCTCTCTGGTCACACTTTTTTTCTCCTGGTTTCCCAACTAGTTCATCAGCGTTCCTCTTTGCTGCTGACACTTTAGAGCTTTGTTGAATCTGCTGATCACTAAGGAAGTTGAGCATGACCTTAGGTGTCTTTTGGCCATTTGAACTTCTTCTGTTGAGAGATCTCCGTTCAGCTCAGTGCCCCATTTTATAATTGGGTTGATTAGCCTTTTACGGTCTAGTTTCTTGAGTTCTTTATATATTTTGGAGATCAGACCTTTGTCAGTTGCGGGGTTGGTGAAGATCTTCTCCCAGTCAGTGGGTTGCCTTTCTGTCTTAGCGACAGTGTCCTTTGCTTTACAGAAGCTTCTCAGTCTCAGTAGGTCCCATTTATTCAATGAGGCCCTTACTGTCTGTGCCGCTGGGGTTATACGTAGGAAGTGGTCTCCTGTGCCCACGTGTTGTAGAGTAGTTCCCACTTTCTCTTCTATCAGGTTCAGTGTGTTCGGACTGATATTGAGTCTTTAGACCCAAGAATGAAAATGCTTTACTTACGTCATACCTGTACCAGCCTCTGATACATGTCTTGTTTCAGTATTCATTTTCTTTTACTGCACAAAATTTATATATGTATGAAGGCTTAAAATAAAAATTATTATCATATAATTCTATGATTTGACAACATAAGATGACTTTCGGTGAGCTAAAATGAAGTTGTTTAACTATATTGTTTGATTGAGAGTTCATTTTCTTATCTGTGCTGGTAAGAGGCTGGCTCCGTTTCCTGTCTTGTGTAAAGACATGCAGGTGTGCTATGTCTCGGTGACTCTTTTTCTGTGGTCAGATTTTCCTCTTCCTCTTTTGAAATGAGGAACAGATTCCATTTTCAACAGTCCATAGATTTGACTGGGCCTATTTGTATATATATCCAGACTAATAGCCATCTTGAAGTCCTGAAGTGTCTATGTAAAATCCACAATGACAAGTAAGGTGAGATATTCATAGATTCCAGAGAATGTGGGGCTATTATCATGCCTGATGTCAAAACCACTTGTTAGATGGCCCACTGCATTTTAGTCTCTGAAGGGTCCATTGCCTTCTAGATCTAATGTTATTAGACATTGGATCATAAAGACACAAGGCAAAGCAACTGTCATCCTGGAGCATCTCTAGAGCCTCCTGAAGACGCAGCTCTGAATTTTTATGCATATTTCCTATCAACACACTGACAATACAGTACACTGTCTCTTGGTAACCAGGCCTTATTAGAATGAGGTGACAGGAACACTTATCTAGTATATCATCCTTTGGGATGGTGCAATGATGGAGCACCCTGAACATTAGAATATGACACAAGTTTAGAAACTAGATAGTTTCTATGTCCTTAACTATGGTTGTAAGCAGGTTACAGTACTAGGCATCGATTCTCTCGTGTGAAGCAGACCTCAGAAGTAATTATAGATGGCCTAGCTTCCTGCATCTATGAGCATGGTACAGCCAATGCAATTGTCTTACAACAGCATCAGCTGCGTTTAATGGGCCACCACAAGACTCGGCTTGGCAATGGTCAATCGCCAATTGAAGAGGGGCTCACATTTCCCTAGTCCACCCTGCTGAACTGGTGGCTATTGATGGATTCCGTAGAAGGGTCAGACATTGTCTTTAGTTGTATACCTGATGAGTCCAGCACATTGCAATGGCTATATCTAAATCCATGGTCATGAGGTAGGCACTGGCCAAACTCAGCAGATCTCAAAACAAAACAAAAGGTCACGAATGCAGGAAACAAACTTCTAGCAAAGAATGGAGGGGTAGTAGAGGTGGAAGGGAGATAACTGAGGATGGGAGTGGCAGCAATCATGATGATACATACATATATATGTATATGTATATATTATATATAAGTGTGCATGTACTGTATATATATATATATATATATATATATACAAATTTTTAAGGAACAAACTTAATAAAAGTTTAAAAATCAAAAAGAAAAAAGAAGAAAACTAGATAGATTTAAAGTAAAAGAATGAAGATTTGCCAGTGCTAAGGTGGTTAATAACTACAGTTGAGTTTGGTGGACAGTAACCTGTCGGATTAAGTCTGAGTAAGAACAGCTATAACCATACTCTCAAAACATCAGCTGAGGTGCCTGTTCCCATCAGTTTAAAGTTCAAAGGGTTTGCAATCCGTATGACCCAGCCTTTCACAAACCAAAAGGGCAAGATAAAAAGGTATTTCTCTTAAGAACCTGTTACTGGAGCAGAAATCACTAGTCTGCCTTGCACGATTAAGACGGAGCAAAAGACCCACATGCGTTCCTGAGGAAAATAGCCACAGGCAGGGAGGAAAAATCACAGGCCTGTATGATGAAGAAATATATGGTGGGGTTCAGAAGATAGAGAAACAGAATGATTCGTGTCCTGTGGAGACAGGCAGATCTGAAGAAGCGAAGGCAGTAAGGAGCGGGCTGAGGTGGGTGGCGCGCTCACCACCTGGGTCATGGTAATGTCCAAGTCTGAACTGCTGCCACAGGCCAAGTCTGGTCCTGTGACCCTGCTGCCACTGCTGTCTGTGTTGAAGTCCATGACTCCTGTTACCTCTGAAAGCTGAGAAGATGGGGATGCAGAGCTGGCCCTGCCCTCAGTGGCTGCAGCACTCCATGGAACAGATACCTGCACCTCACCTGGGCAGCACTGTAGAGCTGACCCTGTGAGCAAGGGAGCAGGGGAGTATGGGAGATCTAGTCCAGCCCTCATCTACCCTATGGTGGTGTGAGTGAAAGAGAGAGATGCCCCTCCACCGACCCTCACTGGCTGTGGATCTCATGAGAACAGGAGAGCTGGCCTGGGATCTCACCCGCTAAAGTACTAGGGAGAGCAGGCCCTGTACCTCACCTGAGCACCACAGTAGAATTGACCCTGTTGGTGCTGGCACCTTAATCCTTAGGGCCTGAGCAATGTACAGGTGGCCTCACTACTTGTTTGGCAAGCAGCAACATGGGCGGGGCAACAATGTCTCCCCCTTTGCCCCGTGTCTCTCACTGCCTGAAGCAGGTAGGAGAGCTGACTCCCGGGTTGTGAAATTGGACGAAATGGCCTTTCCCCCTTTGTCTGCCATGCGGTGGTGATGGCGAGGTAAAGACGCCCTCTCCCCTCACTCCCTTCCACCTGTATCAGCGGAGAGTTGGCACTGCCCCTCAGCAGGAGAGCGGGCCCTGCACCTCACCTGAGTAGGACAGTAGAGCTGATTTTATTGATGGGGGTCAGGGTGACCGTGTGTTTGTGAGATATGGCCCCACCGCTTACCTACCACACATAGGAGAACCAGCCCCACCCCTTGCTGCCTGCTACATAGGGTGAGCTAGCCAGGGACGATGCTGTAGAGCTCACCCTGGTGATGAGGATGAGGGAGAGCCGGTGAGCTGAACAAAAAGCAAGCTTCCAGGCACAGAACCAGGGATCGGAGTTAACCCACACTAACATCCACCCTATAATGATCTACTGAAGCATGTAAAGGGGCCAGTTCTGCAGACTCACAGCTGGAGCATCTCCATGACACAGGGTAAAACAGGATATGTAAGAGGAGTCCCAGTGAGGGCCTGGTATAGATAGACCAGAGGCCTTGAAACAGACCGATGACTCACTGCAATGAGCACTTGCGAGTAATGATATGTGGACTAGGGGTATACTCTCTGACTCACCGTGTTACACTACAGCTATCATGACGAGATTTTTCTGCGTTCTTTACTTTAAATTTTATTTTGCTTTGTGTGGGGGATAGGTTGTGGGAACAGAGGGTGGATGTGTGGGGGGGAGATGAATGGGATCTAGAGGCAGTATATGAAATCCACAGAATTTCAAAAAAGAACCTAACACTACTTATCTAATTTAAAACAAAGTAAAATTATCATAGATGTACCCTTGATAAGGATCAGGAGTTATATGCTCCTATCAAAAGTACAAGAACAAATGGAACACTGCATTTCTGGGGAAACTGTATCAACACTATCCCTAGGGACTTGGAAATGGTGATTTACATGCTATAGGGACTTAACTCTAGTGGTTTAGTACCATGTCTTCATCATATGACTTCAGCACTCTGTTCAACTGGTTACTTATAGATGCACAAAATTCCCAGAAAAAAATAAAAAATTGTTATGTTTGCTATATTTAAAATTTTTGATTTCCAAATTTAAGTTTGTGTCACCTAATTTTGACATTAATGTGCTGGTTTGTTCCTATTGCCTTCACACTGAAGAATGCGTGACTTATGCAGCATAGCTATCATTTTACAGCATTTGTTCACCTCTCCAGTACTACCAGTACGTTTTATGATTTCCATTTTTTCTTATTTTATTAGAAATTATGGTTGTTTTTATTTTAGGGAATATCTCTCTTCCTTAGTTGAAGAAAGCCTTTTCTATTCATTTCAAAAAGATGTATAGTCTCTTAAGCTCTGTTTGCCATGAAATGCCTTCATCTTTCCCTTACTTCTAAAGGACAACTTGATTGGATAACATACTTCTGTGTGGTGATTTTTTTTCCTTATGAACTTTGAAAAATTTCAAGCTAACTTCTGACTATAAGATCTCTGCTCAGAAGTAGACTTCTAGGAGGAGGAGGATATATTAGGATACATTGAGGGGTGACTTTGTTGTCGTTGTTTTGAGACTCTTTTGTATTGTTGTCTTTCTCCTTTGGGAAACCAGCTACAAAGTAAGTTGGAGTAGACTTAAATAATTTAACACTGACTGATGACTGAGAACTGACCTTCCTGTGTCTGGACACTGGTGAATAGCTGTGGAGCTTGGGGGTTTCTATTACTAGTTCTTTCAGTAAGCTCCCTTGTCCATCTCAAATCATACTTTTGAAGACTCAAGAACTCATATTTAGCTCTTCCAATGCTGCCCCGTTGTTCCCATGAACTTTCTCCACAACGGAAGAAGCCTTGCCCCTTCCCTGTCCTGCCCGTGGATACTTTCCAGTGGCCTGCTCTCGAGCACGCTGATTTTCTCTGGCCTTAGATCCATTTTGCTAATGTTGCCTTCTATTGCACTTTTAAATCTGCTAAGTGTATTTTTTAGTTCAAGGATTTCTGTTTGTTTGTTTGTTTAAGGTTTTCACATTTTGGTTTCTATTTCTCAATCAAACTAAAATTTCATATTATTGAAATTACTTTTCGACGTTTCCTTGCTTCTCACTGTGATTCCGTGAATTGCCAATTACGTTCTCTGATAGTTTACTCACATACGTTACTTATGCTTGATTCTGACAGTGTATTTTGATACTTAGCTGAGGTAATCGGCTTCCTGAAAGTTCTTGATGCTTGTTTTTTAAACCTGAGAACTTTGAAATAAACTATTTACGGTAAAATTTACGGTAAAATTCATAATCTGGATTCATTATTTCCATTTGCTGAATGAAATTCTATATGATCCACCAGTTTTCTGAGACAGTTGTTGTTTCTTTCATCACTAGAGGGTGATATAAGCCCAGGTTTGCAGTGAAACTGGCAGAAGGGGGTAACACTCTTCTAGCACTAGAGAGAGAGCCAAACCCGGCTTACTGGATCTATTGCTTCATCTTAGCTCTTTGAGTACATGAAAGGGTAAACTTCCTGAAGAAGTCTCTTTGGAGCTACAGAAATAACAGCCTCCGGATATTATGTTGTGTCTGTGACTACTAAAGCTGCTAAGCCTGTCACAACCTGAGTTTAGAGGTTTTCACAACACTTGGATAGAACCAAATGTTGCCTTCTTCCCAAGCAATCCCAGGTCAGTACTAGTGGAATAGTCATTTGATAAAATGGAGCCATGAGCCTCTGCATGTGGCTGTTCTTGGGGGTCTATTGAACAGAACTGGCCTGAACATGGTGGTGTGTTACCAGTCTGACTTAGCATTTTGATTTAAAAAAAATTTTGTGCTCGCTATTTGTTTACTCCTAGAGAAAAGAGTCTGACTACACACTATTGTAGGGATGCTGTTGACCGAAATTGCTTGTTACCAATGTACATTAAGCCATGTTGCATTTGTGTATCACAGACACAGACTTGCACAATCCCATGGTTATGCTGAGGCCTGCACTACAGCTAACAGTCATACGGACCCTTGACTAAAGTATATATCTCTACATGGTGCTATGTCTATGGGCTACATTGGTACTTTTCAGTGTGGGAGGAAGGGAATCCAGACAATCTCTTGGCTACTATAACTGGTGATAACCTGGGCCAACCCTGAGTCTTTGGCTTCCAAGTGCATTGCCAAGGGAAGGAGAGCCTCAGTACCACTCAAAGACTGGCAGTGGCTTCAAATCTGAAGTTTTTGTCACCAATATTCATATATGCCCTATTTCAAGGCAGTTCTACAACCAATAAACTCTTCTCTGAAAATGCAACCTTTGGTCTCTACTTGTTGTTAGGTAGGCTTAACACTGATCCTGAAGACAAACGTCTATGTAGATTTTTATTCCCTTCTTCCAGAAATTGGAGAAAGCCTGCTCTGTTTTACAAGGTTGGAAGATGGATGGCAGAGGCATTTCCAGAACCTTTGGCCAACATTCCAAAATCTATGTCTGTGAGTATTTGCCCAGTTCTGCCAAACGTTCTCATACTGGAGGTGATATGAGGTGTTTTGTCTAGATTTGAACTTCATTTGTTTTTCTTCTACAAATGAGAAACATGTTTCTCTGATCTGTGGAATTCGGGTACTCTCATAGTTTGAACATAATTGGCCCCCATAATCTCATAGGGAATAGCACTGTTTGGAGAAGTGGCCTTGTTGGACAGACCCTGTGTCACTGTGGAAGTGGGCTTTGAAGTCTCCTATGCTCACGATAACACCCAGTGTCTCAGTTTACTTCCTGTTCCCTAGGTGATCAATAGGTACTGCTTCTCCACTTTCAGCTCCTTCTCCAGCATCATGTCTGCCTGCATGTTGCCATGTTCTGCCATGATGGTAATGGATGAAACCTCTCACACTGAAAGCCACCTAATTAGATGTTTTCTTTTTTTTATAAGGTTAAGGTGTTTCCTCATAGCAATAGAAACACTAAGACAGAAATTGATACCAGGGTTTGGGGTATTGCTGTCATAGACCGGGCTATGATTTTGTTTGGAGGATGTAGGAAAGCAGTAGAATACTTAAGCATTACTTAAAAAGCCATACTAATGAAGGTATGGAAAGAAATTGCACTGAGAATGATTAGAACTGTGCGGGGGGCGGGGGCTGGCTCAAGTGATTTTGAGGAGAAGACTTTTAGTATGTTGCCTAGAGGTCTTTCTTGTGATAATTTGGGGGAAAAAGTGGCTGCTTTTTGCCTTGCCCAAAAAGTCTGCCTGGGGCTAAAGTAAAGAGATTTGGATTAATTCTATTGGCAAAGAAATCTCAAAACAGCCTAGTATAGACTCTCTTGTGTGTTACTAGTGTTCACGCTTATAAAAACTTATAATCAAAAAGAACAAGCTGAGCAAGGAAAAATTCAAAATGTAAAATTTGAGGAGGAAAGTAGTACCAGTAAGTGGAATGTAGCTAAGTCCCTTGTTCAAAGAGATAACTTAAGAAATGGAATAAATGAAGTGGTGACCTCAGGGCAAGATCCCATTCAGCTATGTTTCCAACATGTGAAAGGGAGCTGAAAAAAGCCTAGAGCTGGGTGTGGTGGTGTGCACCTTTAATCCCAGCACTTGGAAGAGAGAGAATGGTGGATTTCTGTGTTTGAGGCCATCCTGGTCTACAAAGCAAATTCCAGAACAACCAAGTTTAGGCAGTGAAGGTAACCATCAAAACCAGAAAGCTGGTGAAGATGTAATTGAACCCCAGCAAGCAGCAGGACTTGGCAGATTCAGCCACATGGTTCTGACTTTAGAGTTAAGGAGAGAAGAAGGGGTTATAGAATTTGCCTCCAAGACTAAGGAAAGCTGCTGAGGCTAGGCATGTTTCAGGGGTGTCCCTGAATGGGAGACCTAAGGAAGTCATTGTATAAAACTGTGAAGTGGCAGCCTGTGGTGGGGACTCCAAGATGTTGAAGATGTCAGAGTCATAAGGTACCTGCCTAGGAAAACTGCTAAAAGAGAGTGAAACCAATAGAAAGAAGTATGTTGCAGTAAAAATGGAAAGGACTTGGAGATCTGAAGAGCGTTTGACATTAGACATGGAAATGCAGAGTTTGGGGGTGTTTGTCTAGTTGGTTTTTGGGTGTTGCTTTGATCCAATATTTCCTCATTATGCTCCCTTCTCTACATTTTGGAATAGAATGCATATGCTGTGCCATTATATGTTGGAAGTTTTGATCTTTACCTTGATTTTGATTTTAGAGGGGTTTACATTTAAGACATTGCATGAATCTCCGATGAAACTTTGAACTTTGGACTTTTGAACATTGTTGAGACAGTCATAGACTATAGAAATTTTTGAAGTTGTACTGAATGAATTTTGCATTATATTCTTACAAGTTTATGGGGGCCAGGGAGTGGGATGTGGTAGTTTGAATGTAATTGGCACCCATAAGCACATAGGGAATGGCACTATTGGAAGATGTGGCTTTTTTAGAGTAGCTGTAGCTTTGGTGGAGGAAGTGTGTCACTATGGAGGTGGGATTTTGACATTTCCTTCATTCAAGGTATCAGCCAGTGTCTCAGTTCACTTCCTGTTCTCTGTGGGATCAAGATGTAGCTTTTTCTTCATTCTCAGCTTCTTCTCTAGCACCGTGTCTGCTATGTCCTGCTATGATGGTAATGAACTAAACCTGTGCAACTGTAAGTCACTCAATTAGATGTTTTGTTTATGAGAATTGCTGTGGTCGTGATGCTTTTTCATGGCAATAGAAATCCTAACTAAGACTGGTACAAATGAGATAAGCAACATTTTTGTTCCTGTCTTTTTCGATATATCTACTTTTATCTTTAAGACAAAATTATATACTTTTACCTAGTTTTCTTAGCACCAATGAAGGCAGTAAATCACACTGCAGAAAAGAACCATGAAGGAGGAGCATAAGACGTACCAAAGAGTGAAAGGGAATCAACCCTTCTTCATGCCGACTCTAGGGCACGTCTCTACCCACCCACACATCTTTCTACTCCTGGTGTACCTCTTGACAGAGCGCCTTATAACCTTATAACTCATCTCTTCAGAGTGGGTAGAGGTTCGAGCTCAATTTTTAACCTGTTGGGTTACTTTCAGAATTACTTTTTATCATAATTAGAATAAAATGCAAAGAATCCTCCAACATGCATAGCCTTGAACATCTTAGTTTTTTTTTTTTTTCTGCGCTGCTAACCTCCAACACTACCACATGTTCCTTCAACCAAGGTGCTTTTCAGAAAATTGGTATTTCATAAACACCTGGAGCTTATGCCTTCCTTTTGCCTTCCACTTGCTCGTCCTTCCATGTGAGACTACAGATCTGACCATTCCGTGTTAAGTTAACTGGTGTGTGATCCTACACTGCTTTACTTCTGACTTCAGAACATAGGCTTTTCCTAGGTGTCTCTCATGGGAGATCATGTCTGTCTTGTTCAATAACATTTGGTTTTTACTTAAAAAATTAGAAGAAAATTATTAAAGTATTTATTATCTAAGTAAATAATGGTTCTCCTTAACTAATTGTGATTCTTTTTTAGGTAAATTATTTTTTGCATTAAAGTATTATTTTTTAAAATGATAATAATTAGAATGAAATTCTGTTTTCACACACTAAGAATACTAAACAAATCAATAAATTATCAAATTAAATAAGACATTAAGTCTGGTATCAATATTCAGAAATTGACTGTGGCATGGAAAGTTGAGCATGAAATTGAAAAAGCACTGTGCAGCAGTAGATTAGATATGGTCAAAGAATTTAAGGCTGGGGAAGAAGCTCAGTATTAGGGTGCTTGCCTAAAATATTCAAGACACTAGCTTCTATTCACTGCACTAAAAGAATATTGTTAAATGTGCTTGGGCTATAATAAAGCGAATCAGGGTACAAGGGCCCATTTCATGGGTTATCTCAGTGTTGCTGTTTCAACTTACTACCTTTTCTTTTAGAAGGCAAAATATCTTGTGGCCAATCACCTAAGAAACCAACTAAACAAGTGATGAAGAAAAATGCTGGTAATTGGGAGATGGGAGAGTCCTGGGGAAACCAGATGGTGTGGGGAAAAGGGTAAGAAAGAGTTGGGGGAGGTGCAAAGAATGTTTGAAATGAGGGATGCTATCAAGAAACCTGAGCAGAATATATATATATATATGATGTATGTGCTCCAAATACTGACCTAAACTTCAACTTCAGTGTATTATGGGGAAGACTTCTCCTATAGACAGTTTTTCTCCACTTTGGTCCCTCCATGCTTCATCAAAAATAGACCTCTAGTTGTCATACTTGGCCTGCTGCCCTTGGGTCCCAAACATCTGTGTTTTTGCTCAGCCACCACTGTGATTCTTGCAAAAGCAGCTGGTTATGTTTTGTTTTTGTAGTGTGGTTATTCTGTGTACTTTTACAACCACTGTACTAAAAATAACGACAATATTTCTATTTAAAAGTCATATCTTCCTAAAAAATGAAGGAAAGAAAATGATAATTTGTGCCAAAATTATTCTTTGAGCCTAGTAAAACTGCTATTCAGGATAAATGTCAGTGAATCTTATTTTGAAGTCTTTAAGGAAAGAAAACAAATATAATTAAAGTAAAAAAAATGCCAGTAATTTAATAGCATATATCTTTTTGGATACTTAGTCTCCTGTAGTTACCCTCATTCTGGACAAATTATAGCTTATTTGGTTCTTTTAAATGGAGTTTCTAGCTCATAAAACTAATAAGAACATGGCAACTTCAGATACAAATACAGTGAAACTCCCTGGGAGATTTTGGTAAGTTCAAGTAGGTATTGACTATTATGTAGAAATGGCAAGTTTCCCATGAGGTTTCAACTTTCTTGTAAGGGTCCATATAAGTTCTTAAAACAATGTGAATGAAAGCTTCGAAAATTAACTTACAGACCTTGAGATGTGTTTGTTTTCCAAAGCACGAAGGACTCGGTGGAGAGTCTGTTTTAGCACACTGTCTACTCAGACCATTAGTGGAACAAATATTCTTGTAATATCTAAGTGAGCAACTTGAATCCTGATCACGCTGCAGATAATAAGAATGTGTATTCTTTTTATATAGTTCTGAGAGATCCTGATATTATGCTTATACATTTGGCTTGTTATTTTTCATCTCTCATATCAATTTTTTAAGTGCAATTGACTGGCTTAATATTGATTATTCTAGCCAACCTTTTCTTACCCCACATTTTCTCCCAGTATATCAGGTGTACTTATTCTCAGTATGTAAATACAGAAACTTTATTCTACAAATCCAGAAAAAGAGGGAATCATTAGACCTGTGGTTGAATCCTTAGCCCTTAGGGAAATGCAAATCGAATCTATTTGAGATTCCTGAGCCCTGTCAGAAGGGTTAAGATCAAAACCACAACTCATGCTGGAGAGGATGTGGAGCAAGAGGAACACTCCTCCATTGCTGATGAGAGTGCAAACTTCTATAGCCACTTTAGAAATCAATATGGCAGAAAATTAGGAATAAGTCTAACTCACGACGCATCTATACCACTCTCAGGCATATACTCAAAGGAATCTTGCTCAACTATGTTAATAGCAACTTTATTTGTAATAACCAGAAACTGGAAACAACCTAGATGCCCCTAATCTAATAAACAGATAAAGAAAATGTAGTACGTTCACACAATGAAGTATAATTCAACAGTAAAAAAGAACGGCACTATGAAATTTGCAGACAAATGGATGGAACTAGGAAAATCATTTTGAGTGAGGTGACCTAGTCTCAGGAACACAAACATGGTATGTACTCACTTATAAGGGGATATTAGCATTAAGTAAAGGAAATTCATGCTACAATCCTCAGACTCATACAGACAAGGTCATGGGAGGACTCAAGAAGAAATGCATGGGTCTCCCTGGGAAGGGGAAATAGAATAGATTTTTCAGATAGACTGGGGGCATATGGGACGGGAATGGGAGGGATCAGGCAGGGTTGTGTAGGAGGGAGAGTACTGGATGAAATTACTAGAATTGAAGTGAGGGCCACTTGAGGGGTGATGAAGAAACCTAGTATAGTGGAAATTCCCTGGAATCTGCAAGAGAGATCTAGGGAAGTGTCCTAGTCATGGGGACTATGGACCCTGAACCAGCCATCTTTCATAATCAGGCATGGCTCCCAGCTGTGGGAAAGGGGCATTAACCCAGCCACAAAATATTCGAGCTACAGTCTGTCCTGTCTGCAATATGTGCTGCGATCGACAATGCAGTGCAGGACTTGTGGGAGTGGGCAACCAATGACTGATCCAACTTGAGACGCACCATACCCGAGAGGGTGGTCAGTTTTCAGAGACAGGACATCCAGAGACCTAAGATAGCACCAAACACGACTAGAAACAAAAAAGTCCATGAAATTGATATTCATAGATTGATGCCTCACCCAAGTGTCGTTAGAGGGTTGTCATCCATCAACTGATGGAAACAGGTCTAGAGACCCCCAGCCAAACACGAAGCAGGGCCAGGGAACCTCTGCAGAAGAAGAGGATGAAGCATTGTAGGAGCCAGAGGGGTCAAGGACACCACAAGTACACAGCCCAAAGAATCAACTAAGAGCTCACTGGGGCTCACAGATAATGAAGCTACAAACATGAACCCTGTATGGATCTGAATGAGGTTCTCTTCATATAAGTTATGGTTCCGACTTAGTGTTCTTGTGCGAGTTCCAATAGTAGGAGTGAGGGTCTGTCTGACTCTTCTGCCTGCTCTTTGGAGCCTTTACCTCCTACTGATTTGACTTGTCTAGCCTTGATATGAGGGTTGGTGCCTAGGCCTACTGTACTTTGTTATGCGGGGAGGAGAAACTGTTGTTAGGATGCAATGCATGAGAAAAGAGTAAAATAAAATATTTTTTTAAAAGAAAATAGTAGTTGGTGGGGTTAGGAGAATCATACCAGATTAGGAAGTCACCATTTTTGAGTTTACTTCTTATACATAGTCACACAGAATTTAACAAAATTGACAGTTTTCTTCATGCTTCATCTGTACAAATATTGTTGGGGTTCAAATACTCTACATTGTGTTTGAAAAGTTCTTGTGTTTAGTTCACTATCACTACTCATTACCCTTTACCATTCGTCTCTTCTTCAACTCCTACCTCAGCAAAATTGAAACAAATCAACAAAAGTAAAGGCAGAACAAAAAAAGAAAAAAATGCCAAACAAATGTACCAAGAAGAAAAACACAATATAAAACACACAACAGCATGATGTTTTTGAACTTCCCTATTTAAACTGAAATTATCTTTCTATATTAATGAGAACAAATATAAAGTTCATTATGCCAAGCAGTTCATTAGGTTTATCTGAGACATCACATTCAAATATTGCTCAGAATTTGCTTTTCATAATGAAAACATACCATTTTTTTAAAGGAATTATTTTTCTGAAGCTAGAAAGAAGACTCGGGGCTTGACTGTGTGCTGCTCTTGCAGACAACCAGAGTTTGGTTCCCATCATGCACTTTGGACAGCTCACAACAGCCTGTCAATGGACACCAGATTACCTGTGTTTGAGCTTCTTCCACCTTGACTGAAGGTCAGAGAATTTGAGGTTGCTGAAAGTTATTGACAAAAATGGTGGCTCCACACCCTGACCTAGGATGTGGCTACTTGGTGTTTTGCATATTAAGATGGTCCATACAGGTAGATCTACTCCTTTCTTTGTATTAGGGCATAAAAAATATGTATGGAAAATTAAACATGGGAAAACTCAGGAACTCAGAACTCAGTGTGCAGGCCCCGAGTGGCCCTCCTGATACTATCTATGTCTCTGTGATTCTTATCTCTGTTCTTCTTACCTAACTTTACTAATCCTAATGCCCTTACTCTGGAACGTGCAAACCCATTGTGACTAGCAGTCTAGCAAAAGTCACGCCAAAAAAATGACTCCTGACAGTACACACAAACACACACACACCATATACAAAACTAAAATGAAATTTAAATATAAAACAAATAAAAGAGTCATTTTGCTCCCTAACACAAATCATGTACTACCACTAATAAAGAAATTTCTGGAAATTTGTTTTTATCTTGAAATATTTCTCTAGCCACGATGAATAGTGTGTTTTCTTCTTCTTAACTAAGAATACACCAGGGGTGATGTGCAGACAGATGCAGAATGGTGAACGCAGAGTGTTGAGCGATCCAGAATCTGTTTTGCTTCACACATTTGCACAGCCCCAGCTCTGAGGAATTCTCGACACTGCTTGTTCATCAGAATCATCTGAGGAGTTTTTAAAACTCACAATGTGGAGGCTCTAGGCCAGACCTATAAATGAAAACTCTGAGACTGTGACCTCCGCATCAGTAGTTTTCAAAGCTTCCCAGGTGATTTCTTTATGAAGCCAAATTTGAGAATGGCTGGGCTTCAGAACACTGAAGTACATATAACCATGGCTGGGTAATGGCCAGCCATTTTTTGGTATTGTCAACAGTACTTAAGAAACCATGCCAAGAGTCATTTGGGAATGGGAGCGTCAGAGAGCTTGCACATCCAAGATCTCTTGGGAGAGTAAGAATTATTCCTTAGAGAATGACTATCATCCCTGGAGTGCATGAAGTAAATAAGACTTAAAAAAGCTCTCAAAAATCAGGCAGTAGAGGTTTCGGAATGGACAGAAGATGGTTGCATTTTGCTTTAAATTGAATCTCTTTCTCTGAACTATATCACGAACATTTGAATAAATATGCTGTTATTTTTGGTTTTGCTTTAGTGTTTTCTTTTTGTGGCATGGAGAGAGCCACAGTCATATGATCTTAGAAACCAATTCTATAAGAACCCATTTATACCCAATAAACACTTGTTTTACTTTGTAATGTTTGAAATAAAATTTTATCACAGGAACAGGAGTCTGTTGTATCTGAATTCAAAATTCCCCTACATCCGATGAACAATATAAGTAGTATTTACTAAATTTATGTTAGAATATAAAGAAATGGGGTTAATATGATTATTCTCCTTTGCAATAATCTAAAGTATGTGCTGACATTCAACTAACTTTTTCTCTAAATATGATTATTTTCTAAAACTTGGGCACTCTGCATAAATATGTAGTGAATTCATATTGACGTTCTCAAAGAGAGTCTCTTAATTGTGGTTTAGTGTTTTCCTATTATGATTATTAAGTAGAAACAGATAAAAGTAAAAAGAGTAGACAGATAAATTTATCATAGTCTTGGGCCCACTACTTGTACGAAAACTGAACTAAACCATTGGGAAGCAGAGTAATATGAAATAAAAACTGTTAGGAGTGGGAAGAATGCATTAAATGAAGTATTTTATTCAATCTTGGCAGTCAATGTTTGCTTGAGGAGTTAAACCAAATATATAAAAATAGATTCTTCTGAGAATCTGTAGGGATGGACAAAGATTTATCTGTATGGTAAGCAAAGAAGAGAGAAAATAAACAATATTCAACCGTCTGTCTGATCAAAGAAGAATTGGCACGCTAGACAGAGGACAGACATGGGGAAGATGGTGGCAGTAGAGAATTGTGGTTGATGTTTTGCAAAGCAACTTTGGTCTAAGGATATTTGTATTTGAATTATAGCCTGTCACTTTGTTCCAAAATTTTGAAGATCTCTCTATACTTCAATTTCTGATCTGTAAGTTAAGTTTATGTGAAATACTCTGCTACTTGTGTATATACTTGTGTGTCTAATGGACTTTTACCAGTGCTCACTGAACAATAGTGTTTGCTATTGTTATAAGTAATGCACTTATTATTGTAAATAATGATGTAGCTATACTAGTAAATATTTCTTAATAATGTGGAGAAATGATCTTTGACATATTAGTGAAAGGTTATGATATCAAATGTGGAGAAGGGTAGAATATGATATTGATTATACATATCTAATTTGAGATTAATATGTGACAGTTAAGGTTATCACCTCCCGAGGCCAGCAGGTGACTACTTGACATTTATAATGGTTGTTTGTCTCTTTTTATATCTCCCCTCTCTCATTTCTCTTTCGCCCTACCCCTCTCTGTCACTCTTGCAAAAGGAATAAAGAATTCATTGGTGAAAGCAAAGCTTATTGTCTTTTGTGACATATATCCTAATGTGGAATCAAAGACTAGGGCCATGTAAGATTTGTAGTTAATAGCACAAAGGAAGGATGGCTGAAATCTGCTCCTGGTTTGAATAGCCCCAGGTACACATCTCTAGGAAAATGGCCTGGGGAACATTTGAGAGCCAGCCACTTCAACTGTCTGTGTCTGTATGATAGAAAGAAGTACACATAGTCTCCTAAATCTAGGACAGGTACATATGAGCAAAGATAAATAAACTCAATAGGATGTATGTACATGGGGCACATATATTTACATATGCCAATATAAAAATGGAACAATAGTAGTTAAAGGAGAGCATGAATCTGAGAGAGGAAGAGAGAGGGCAGGAGTGCAGTAGATGTATGTATGTATGCTCATGTATGAAATTCTAAAATAAGATAAATATAAATAAAATGTGAAACTGTTTTAGGGAGCAGAGTGAGTTCAAAGTATTTTTTCATCTAGAACACAACAGATCAAATACGTCTGGCAAAAAATACAAATGTAGTTCTGTTAACACAATGCTTCAAAGTTAATCTTTCTCCAACACAGGAATGGGGCCCGACCTAAGTCTAGTTCCTGCACCTGGGAGTTTTGGGAGTCTGTAATCTGGAAGCTGGGAATAAAAGAAAAAAATGAACAGATCATAATCTTGCTAAATGCTGAATCTACTATGGGAAAAGTTGAAGAAAGATGAGGGAAAATAAATTTGAACTAATAAAATATTTTTCTAATATAAAAATCTTACCACAATTCATACTGTAATATCACAACATTTTCACAATTTCAAACCCATAACATATTTCTATGTATATACAGAAAATTAATTTAAGTAAAGAATAGACATGTTCTTTTGGCTTCTTCTAACAGATTAATCAGTTTAGATTAGCTTACATATGAACTAACACGGAACCCTACTTGGCACTCACATTTAAAATCACTTTGCTCTCTCTATCCTGTCTATGATTATTTTTTATTCATTCATATCCTTTAGTACTACTTGTAGAATAATAATTTGCTCACCCTTAGCATCATTAATTTTGCTTTTAAGAATTCTTAGAGTCTTACACAATCTTAAAACAAAGGCAACGATCTTTAGTTAATTTGGTTTAAAATGGAAGCAACAGCTATTCCTCAGTTTAATAAGGATAAGTAAATCAAAATTATTTGTCTATATAGTACTTTGAAGCGATTTTGTAGTTTGAGTTACTGGCTGTCATAGGCCCCCTATGGTAGAACCTGCTGTTTGATATTTTGCTCAATGGTTATTTTGTCAATTGCCCTATCAGTATTTACTTTCATACCCACAGATTTCAGCTACTTGCAGTCTTCGTCAGGGAAGATCCTTTTTGTACGGGGAGGTAGGCAATGATAAAATTAATTTAAGTGCTGAGAATGAAAGATTGTGTATTCTTCCTTAAACCAGACATAGTCTCAACCACTGTGTGCATCCACGACCAAGCCTCTGGAAATGTCCTAAAACAGGAAACAGAGATAATACAGAACCAATGGGGAAGTGCTATAAAAGACAAACTTCCAGACTTGGCATGGTTACTACATTTATAAACTTATACAAGATATGGTCTCCTATCCAAAAGCAGAACAAGATCAGCCAGCCAAAATTCAGGAAGAGATGGGGGAGGGGCTTTTTAGGCCTCAGCCCTTACTGAGGTGTTATTGGCATTGATTTCTGCTAGGCCAGCTAAAGACATCTGTTCCTGAATGTGTGGTAGATTTTACATACTCCAGTGAATCACCTTATACTATATTCCTGTGGGAATCACCAGTTGAACATCGGAAATTAGGTTTTGTTTTTTTTTTTTTTGAGAGAGAGAGAATGTGCAATTGGAGGAATTTAGGGCAAGTTAAGGGGGAAATAGGAGCCAATATGATCACGTTTCATTGTGTATATGTAGGAAATTCTTAAAAAGATTAAAAAAACAATCAAATCAATTAAAAGATTATAGGATATGCACCATGCTTTGAATACTTTGTATTAGTGTTTTCAGTCTTCTCATTTTATTAGATCTGTTTATTCATTTAGAAAGCATGTATTGAGTGTTTGATATGATCCAAAAATTATTTCTGGCACTGACAGCTGTAAAAAAAAAAAAGAAAAAGAGAGTCAAGGACAGATCTTTATTTACTCCCTATCTAACATGACAGACACGGGCTAAGGAAGTAATTACTCAAGTACATTTAATTGCTACCGCAATAACTGAGCAGAAGAATAAGCAGAGAGTTTTACTGAGTAAATGTAGAGAGATAAAAATCTGGTTTGAGAGATGAGGGAAGGCTTTTCTGGGATGACGATGTTTAGAAGCAGATTTGGAGCTGTATGCAGTGTTAGAGGGCATGTTGGGGCAGGCTGGGATGAAGAATGTCAAGAGAAAGAAGAGTAGTGGAAGGTGTGGATGTGCAGCCCTGACGACATGATGCTGCTGTCTAACGTGTGCTGAGGGTAGACATCCTGATTTCAGGCTTCTTCAGCCTGGAAAGTGAGGCTGTACAGTTTTTATGCATTACTCTGGCACACTATAAATTTTACAGAGTCTGTTGTCTCTTTTACTAAATTTTACTCTACCATCCCCCTGCCGGTGGCAAGGATATAAAAGACAAATGTTTGTTCTTTTATTGGCAAAGCACATTGCTAGTTTAAGAATCACAGTGTGAAATAATTGGTCTTAAGGAAATATATAGTTTTACTTATGCCCAATATCTTACTATTTCTCAAGCCTCTACTGTATGCAAGGCCCTTACTTTCTACAATCAAGCTTTGTGTGTACAATAATCATACATATCTATAGATACATCTAGATAGTTATATACAGAGATGCTTTTTAATGAATGAAATTAGAGAGACATTCAGTGGACTTAATTTTCATCTGGGAAAAGACACTACATCATATTTCATTTCTAGACCAGCAGTGACAGAATGGACTTCTGCCAGGATCTGGAGGTATTCGGGTCACGTTCCTTCTGGGTCACTTGAGACCCTTCTATTTGAATAGTCTTGGCCTGTTTTGAAGTCTTTAGTCCTCCTCTGTGTATATTAGAAGGATGCTTAGCAACCTGTGGCTGCAATATTTCTGAATGTCTTGGGTCACTTTCAGTGAATATCAATTTAAACAGCTTTCGTATTAAGGTTGATTTACAGCTTTTCATTTAAAACAAGGCCAACACAGGCCTTTCTGGGTACAGAGGAATCATTCCAATCCTCTCTTTCTCATTTGTTTACCAAATTTCTGCCCACAAATTTTAGAATTGTGTGACAAAGGTGAGCACTCTCCATCTCACAGCCTTATGTGTTTATCCTTCTCACAAGTTCAAAAGGGTTGGCATCCTGATCTGTTTTGAACATCCCTGGAAAGAGTTTGTTCTGTCCTTTTAGCTGTTTCAGACAGGAGAAAAAAACCAACCATTTATGAAGGATCTTTACTGCAAATTCAGTCTTTATCATTTCAGCATAAAATAAACCAATGGTCCTTGATTAAAAAAAAGTCATTATTAGAATATTGTCATATCTGTCTGAAAAATTAAAGTGAGTTTAGTATTTTTATTTAATTAACAGATTAGTTTTATTGAAGATTTATTTGTTATGTATACAGTGTTCTGCCTGCATGTATGCCTGTACACTAGAAGAGGGCACCAGATCTCATCATATATGACTGTGAACCACCATGTGGTTGCTGGGAATTGAACTCAGGACCTCTGGAAGAGCAACCAGTGCTCTTAACCTCTGAGCCATCTCTCCAGTCCCAACAGATTAGTTTTTGGGTAAAATTATAGTGATGTCATCCCACCATAAGTATGCCAAGATATTGTTAGATCTAGACTGATGCCAAGCTATGAGAAAGAGGTGGTGATAGAGAAGCAGAAGTGACAGGACAGACAACAGACTGGAGTGAGCCATAGTGGCACATGTCTGCAATTGCAGCACTAAGGGTGCTAAGTCATGAGAACTGCAAGTTTGAATCCAGGCTGTGACACACAGTGAATTATGGCCCAGTTAGGACTGTGTAGTAAGAATCTGTCTCAGCCACCACAATAAAATAAAAATAAAAATAGAGAAAGATAAAGTCACCCATATCTTCTATGACTTTAGTGTGGCCTTGGACAGCTCCCCCCCCCCCGAAGTGAGTTTTTATCATCAGTAAAATGGTAGAGTTGTGACTAAGTAATTCTTTTTTTATTGATTTTATTGAGCTATACATTTTTTTTTCTCCTCTCCCTTCCTCTCCCCTCCCCTTCGGCCCTCTCCCATGGTCCCTGTGCTCCCAATTTACTCAGGAGATATTGTCTTTTTCTACTTCCCATGTAGATTAGATACATGTATGTCTCTCTTAGGGTTCTCATTGTTGTCTAGGTTCTCTGGGATTGTGAATTGTAGGCTGATTTTCTTTGCTTTATGTCTAAAAGTCACTTATGAGTGAGTACATGTGATATTTGTCTTTCTGGGTCTGGGTTACCTCACTCAAAATGATGTTTTCTAGCTCCATGCATTTGCCTTCAAATTTCAAGATGTCATTATTTTTTTTTTTTTGCTATTATATAATCCATTATATAAATGTACCACATTTTCCTTATCCGTTCTTGGTCGAGGGGCATTTAGGTTGTTTCCAGGTTCTGGTTATGACAAAAAACGCTGCTATAAACACAGGTGAGCACATGTCCTTGGGGTATGATTGAGCATATTTGAATGTATACCCAAAAGTCGTACTGCTGAGTCTTGAGGAAAGTTGTTTCCTGATTTTCTGAGAAATCACTATACTGATATCCAAAGGAGCTGTACCAGCTTGCACTCCCACCAGCAATGCAGGAGTTTTCCCTTTTCCCCACAACCTCTCCAACGTAAGTTGTCATCAGTGTTTTTGATCTTGGCCATTCTTACAGGTGTAAGATGGAATCTCAGAGTTGTTTTGATTTGCATTTCTCTGATGGCTAAGATTGTTGAACATTTCCTTAAGTGTCTTTCAGCCATTTTAGATTAGTAAACAGAGAACTCTCAACAGGGGAATCTAAGTAATTCTTGAGGATACACTCATGTCATACACTGAAACTTTCCTATCCCTTATTGAATCTTTGAGGTGAACTCAGAAGATCTAGCAGGTGAGAGTATCATTCATGAAAGTTTTTGTGACTCACAGATGTAAGTCTAAAGAAGAGACTTTCAAAACCAGCCCTCTTTAGTGAGTCAATACAACACTCCAACTCTGAACCCCAAGCATTCCCTTCCTAGATGTTTATACAAATATGCATCAGTAGTAGATGAAGGCTTTGTGATGGCAATTAGAGTAGTCACTAGTTCGGTTACAGGGGCAGGCCGGTCCAGGCACCTTCTCCACTATGGTTAGGAGTCTTAACTGGGGTTATCCTTGTGGGTTTGTGGGAGTTTTCCTGGCACCAGGTTTCTTCCTAATCCCATAATTCCCCCTCTTTCATTATTCTTGCCTTCCGTCCCTCTCCCAACTCGACCACCCTGCTCCCTCATGTCCCCATCCTCCATCCCCTCCCCTCTACTCCCCACCTCAACCCCACCCCCAGTTTATCCAGGATATCTCATCTATTTCCTCTTCCCACAGAGATCCATGAGTCCCTCTTAGGGTTCTCCTTGTTACCTAGCTTTTCTGGGACTGTGGATTGCAGCCTGGTTATCCTTTGCTTTACATCTAGCATCCAGTACCTGATGGAAGCAGATGCAGAGATCCACAGGCAAGCACTGAGCTGAACTCTGGGGGTCCTGTTGAAGAGAGGGCAGAGAGATTAAATGAGCAAGGGAGGCTCACGGGAGCACAGAGACAACTGGCCTTAGATTTGGGGGGCGCGTGGACTCTGGACAGCTAGTGAGCCCACATGTGACCAACGACCGACCTAGGCCCTCTGCATGTGGGTGACAGTTGTATAGTTTGGTGTTTTGTGGGGCCCCTACCAGAGGAACCAAGACCTATCCCCGATGCATGATCTGGCTCTTTGGAACCTATTCCCTACGTTGGAATGCCTTGTTCAATCTTGATGTAGAGGGAAGAAGCTTGGTCCTGTCTCAGCTTACTATGCCACCTGTTGTTGATTCTCATGGGAGGCCTTACCCTATCTGAATGGAGAGGAAGGATGAGTGGATGGGGGTGGGGGATAGACGGGAAGTGGGGAGAGGGATTGGGAAGAGAAGAGGAAACTGTGGTCAGTATGGAAAACAAATTTTTAAAAAAGATGAAATAAAAATGAGAAGGCATGCATCAGGACTAGAATTATAGAATATTAACCATCTGGAATAGTATTTGAGGTTATTTTCCACATTTTAAATATTTTGATATTATAAAAGACATTTACCTTTACAGCTTGTCACTTATGACAAGACCAACATGTACCTTTCTTGGTTTAAAAAAATCATTCCAATCCTTTTCCTTAAAATTTATCGCTTTTCTTCCAAATTTCATCAGTGTTACTCAGTAAGAAACAAAAGGGATCCTTTTAAAAGCACTGAGATTTCAGGACTAACTAGGAAATGATTCAGTAAAAATGATTTTATTGCAGAAAATAAATCTGTGAGATGAAGGGAAATATTTGAGACTCAGAACGTATGTATTTTGCTTTTTTATACAGGTATAGCACATAGAATCCACCCACAAAGGTTGTAGTGAGAGTGTCCTCTGTGTTTTTTTTTCTCATAAAATGTCGTAATTATTAAAAATTCATTGGTAGTAGGAAATTGATTCAGATCTGTGGGTGCTCAGCCTGCACAATATCCCTACTGAAGTAAGTTACAGTCTTTCTTCAAGTTTCTCTGCTACAAGGCCATTGTGTGAGAGCGCTCGTGCTGTGCTGTTAATAGCAGCGGGAATTTACACAGAGCTATTACCTCTGCTCCATAAATCACAACTGTTTTTAATCAAAGAACATTAAAATGAGCTAGTTGGCACTGAAGGATAATTCGGCCTAGCAGAGGATTATTTTGTTTAAAAAGAGAAAAGTCCCTTGGATTTTGGGTAAATACACTTAGTATTTTAAAGACCTGTTGCTGTGTAGAGGTTAAAATTTGGACCAGAAATTGGGCTGGGGAATAAAAAAAAAAAAAAAAAAAACTCTCCGAGTAAAAGTAAGGGGAATGATTCAAAGTTTTAAGAAGGTGGAGAACGTACAACTGAGGAAGGTGAGACTACTTACTGCCATTGCAATTCTATTTTAAGCAAATAGTCCCACGGCCAGTATTGTGGCCTCATGCCCTAAAATCATGGGTGACAAAATGAATTTTATCATATGGCCACATCTACCTTTGAAAAGTTCCTATGCTTGTTATACTTTTCAATTAGCTGAGATTGTTTTTATTTAAGCTCAGAGTGTTTTACAAGCCTTAGCATAGCAGAGATCTCTATTAATTCTGAAAACAGACAATGCTAAAATCTTAATCTATTATGTCAAAACAGTATTTCCATGCTGAAATAGTTTGAGTATGTTCGTGAGAATTAAGCGGGTGGGGGGTATTTTATTTATAGGCAACTTCTAGTCTGGCAAGGACTTGGATGATTCAGGGATGCACATTCCTCAGACCCTTAAATCCATGTTTCCCATCTTCTCAGCATTGCAATTGACTCAGTGGATTAGTTTGCTATATTCTGTGGAAAATAGCATCTGCTTGTTCTACATGAATCACTCAGAAAAGCTAACAATTAGACCGACTAAAGAGAGCCATGATGAGGGTTAGAGAGAGACCTAATGCTAGGGAAATTTCCAGGAATCCACAAGGATGTCCCCACCTAAACCTCAACAATGGCAGAGAAGAGAGGGTGCCTGGACTGGCCTTCTCCTATAATCAGATTGGTAACTAACCTAATTGTCATCATAGAACCTTCAGCAAGTAAACTGATGGAAGCAGATGCATTGATCCACTGGAGTCCAATCGAAGAGAGGGACGAGGGATTATATGAGCAAGAGAGGTCAAGATTGTGATGGGGAAACCCACAAAGAGTTGACCAAAGTTCGTGGGAACCTAGGGCCTCTGGACAGATGGCTGGGGAGCCTGCATAAGACTGAACTATGCTCTCTACATATGGGTGACAGTTGTGTGGCTTGGTCTGTTTGTTGGGCCCCTGGCAGTGGGACCAGGATCTATCCCTGGTGCATGAGCTGGCTTTTGGAGCCTATTCCCAGTGGGGAGGGGCTTGGTCATGCCTCAATTTTACATGCCAGGCTTTGTTGACTCCCCATGGGAGGCCTTACCCTTTCTGAGGAGTGGAAGGGGAGTGGGGTGGAGGAGAAGTGGAGGGCGGAGGGAGCGGGAACTGTGGATGGTATGTAAAATGAATTTTTTTTTTTAAAGAGCTTCTTAAATGCTTCAACAATATTGTGGACTCTGCACAATTTCTTGCAAAGTAGTTACACTTCTACACACTTTTTCTGGCCAAAGATTGCATCAAATTTTCTAACATTTGGAACTAATATGCTTTGTAAAATCTCAAAGGTGCCATCATTTATGGGTGGAACATGCATTTTTTTCTTTTTCAGTTTTTCAAAAGTAATTTGATATTTACTTTGTAACTCTATGTAGATCTCATTTGAAAACCATTAATAAGACATATCTTGCTTTAAATTAGATGCATGAGATTTGGACTAATTTACACTCTAAATTTCCCAAAACTTGTTTGATTCTATCAATCAAAAATATGGAGATGACTCTTTCTAGCTCTGTCAGATGCAAACTTGCAAAGTCTAACTTAAAAGATTAGTTGCATTTTATGAACCAATGTTACAAGCATTGACATTAGCAGTAAAAGTAGGCTCATTGATCAGCCTTTATCAGAGGGCCTTTAGAAAAAGACCTAGTCGTGGTTCAGATCTCAGTACATGCTTCAATGTATGTACTTCACGACAAGGGAGTGACAACGTGAGCAGCCTTGAAGCATGCCAGGTGCAGTCATCCACATTCTCCCACATTCTAAAATTTTCATCAATACAAACGGTGATGCTGCCTTTCTAAGAGATGTCATAAATTGAATCTTCATCTCATATTTAAGGAAGGCTTAACTTAAAGAAAATGCACATTTATGTATTACTTTTACCTCTTCAGAGTGCTGGGAATGGAACTCAGAGCCTTATATATTCTAGTCAAGGTCTCAAACACTGAGCTATGCCCACTGTCCTTTATGGTTATATTTTTATTGATGTATATTTCAGTGGGGCATAGATGTTGGAGATGAGGATGTAGAGTTGATTTGTTGGTAGATAACAGTTCTTTCTCCACGGGATCTATAATGAGAGCCCATGAAGAAAAGGAGGAAGAATGACATGTGAGACATGTGGATTGTTGTTGGTAAGGACCCTACCTTCCATTGACAGTTCCTGGAGGGTCTCTATTTAACTAAAGGGTTACGGTAGCCTACCTAAGATACATCATTGCATGAAGTCCAATTTCTTAATGCCAAGTTGGAATCATTTTTATTTTATTTTAGGTAAATGGTAATAAGAAAAAAAAACCCTTTTAAAGTCTGAGACCAAATATTTCTAATTCTTTATACTCTTTTCTCAGTGGACTGAATCTAGACTGATAGCCTCCTAGTTTTTCTCTCTTCTTTCACCATGGCCAAGAACCAGGGTAACACCACAGACTAGAAAATGATATTAACAAGCAGAATGGCAGGATTGATTAGAGTGTACTGGCCACTTAATAATTAAACAGATCCTTACCAACCCATGTCAGCTACAGAATATGAATAAAATTATTGCAGATGTTACCTGAAAGTCAGATGTACATAGGAATACAAAGAAGTAATACCATTCTATTAGATAAAAATATCAGTATTTTGAACAAATGGCAGAAAATACATTTATAGAACTAAAAAAATTTTTTTTTATCCTTCAAATCCTTATATTTACAAAACAAGAACAAATGTTTCCAAACTTTCAAACTGGGAGTCAAATTAAGTCACCTGTTTCTTCTGACTATCTTGAGGTAAAGGCCACGGAGGCCCAATAGCCCAGTTAGAAATATTTAGACAATTCCAGACATAATCTGCATGGCATAGAAGAGTGTCAGCTGATGTCCCTGATACCAAGCTCAATCATTTGGTACTTCTGATGACTTAGAAGCTCACATGAATTTAATAGTTTTCAATTGGATGGAAGACATCAAGGACACAGGGTCAAGTTAGCACAATAGGACTTGCGTACCTATGAAGCCACAGAGACTGACAGCATGTGGAGGACCTGCACAGGTCAAAGCCAGATGGGGTCCTAGAGCTAAGAGTGGGTACACTGCGTATGTAAACCATACTTGAGGGCAGACGCTGTGCACTGCAGTAAGTAGACAGCGAACACAATGAACTCAATAGTATTGTTAGAGATTTTTTGTTTCATAATGCTTTGTGTGAACATTTTTTTAAATCGTACAGTTCTTTTGATTATATATTATGATCTCCATTTTGGTTTGTATGGCTAAACCTGTGTATGTGAATGTAAGTGTCTCTGCAGCTAGCTGTATTTCTTTGCTTTTTCTTTGGCTCTTTCCCCCTCTGTTTGTTTACTTGTTTTGTCCTCTTTTTTGTTGATTTTATTTTATCTTATCTCATTTTTGTTATGTTTTAGTTGTTTGTTCTTTCTCTAATGAGAGAGAAAGAAAGGGTTTGGATTTGGGTAGGTGGGAAGGTGGGGAAGACCTGGGAGGACCTGGGGGAGGGAAAAGTTGTAATCAGAATATATTTTATGAAAAATATGTCTTTTCAATTAAAAAAGAAGCAAAGTAAGTATCATATTTCATGACACATTACAACTGCATGAAATTGGTTTGTTTATGCTAAAAATAAGATTTTATTACTGTACATCCATGATCGTTATTTATATATGGACCATGAACAAATAAGATTTTATTACTGCACATCCAAGATTGTTATTTATCTATGGACTATGAACAAATAAGATTGTATTACTGTATATCCTTGATTGTTATTTGTGTATGAACTATGGTTGTTTTCGTTATGCAGGGAAAACGAGAGGTACTATCAAAGAATGGTATGTCAAAAGTTACTACATGGCTCTTTGTAGATAAAGTTTGCTGTTAACTTAGAAACCATGCAAATTATACATCTTTTCGTATGTCAAAAGGGCAATATTTTCAATAACAGCACCCCTCCCATTTTAAATTAGGGGTTATCTTAATTTTTCTTCATGGTTTCTTAATTGAAACAGTAATAGATTCACATGCAACTATAAGAAACAACACAATATTTCATGTACGTGTTGATCAGCTTCTCCAAATAATAACATTGTGTGAAATTTTATAGCCCTGTGATATCAGACAACTAAGATATGAACAATGATGCTATCAATTCCATTCTGATTTCTAGCATCATTTATTAAACAGGTAGGAATGAGCATATGTGCTTACGTACATACTAGTTGATCCTTCTCTTTATGTGTTCATTAACATTAATTTACTGTGTGTGTATTCGTGCCATAGCACACATGTGGAACAACTTACAAGAGTCATTTATTTTTTTTTCACCATATGAGCTTCCGTGATCCAACTCAGTCCAGCAAGCCTGGTGTAAGGAATAATTCAAAGTAATGCTGTCATCAAAATGCAAAAGAGCCCAACCGAAACCTGTACTGCCTGCAGCAAAGGACAGCATGCAAACAATCTGAGACAATGGCAAAGAAAAAAGAAATGAGTACAGTGTCTGCGTTCAGCAGGAGAAATATTGGCACAATAAAAGAGAAAACAGGGTTGAGGTAGAAGAGACAAGAGGTGATGGGACATCTGCAGAAGAGGGAGAGAAAGAGGGAGAAAGGAGTGAAGTAGGGATGGAGATGAAAATATGGGCGAGGAGAAGAAAAGAAAAAAGAAGCAAGGGTTATGTGCCAGATAAATATAAAAAGCAGATAATGTGACTATAACATAAGTGATTGTTTCCAATTAATAAACGAGCAACTTAATCATTAGCAACTATTTTAATGCTCTGATCCATGGAGCATATATGTTCATTATCATTATATCCCAAGGAATAATAACCATTAGTAAAAATTTGGACATATATAACATATTTTTTTCATCTGCATGAGAAAGATTTAACTCCATTCTAGCATAAAATACAGATGAAATAACTAAACACAAGAAAAGTCAGGATAAGTTCAGAAATCTAAGTCTATACACTCTTGTGATTTGACTCATACATTTATTTTGAAAATCTATGTGATTTGCCTAGAAAAAATATAATGTTGATGCAAGACCTAAGTAACCAAACATAATAATAAATAAATAAAATAAAAATAATAAATAAATAAAATAAAATAAATAAAATAAAAATCCAAACTAAAGATATTAAATAAAGAAAAACTATACTCATCTTACTTTTGGCTTTCTCAATGAGTTACTTCTCTTTTGGTGAATGAAGTCCACGGTGATGATTTTTGTGCTTGATAAAGATGATTACAGCAAGATTTCTCCAGGGTTCAAAACTTCTGTAGACATTTCTAGCATTTCATGTAGTCTCATTTATGACTTTTCACTAACCAATGTTTTATACTGCTGGTTATGTATTTCCAATTTCCTGTTCACCTCAACTGATTTGAACTGATTGTAAAAACACTGCAATTTCAAAATATTTCTTCATTTACAGGAATTTAAAAAAATTTCTCCCTGTATAGTTTTCTCCCTAATTTTTTAAAGATAACTCTTTAACAAATGTGATTCAATCATCAACATTAGCAAAGTGGTATCTACCTTAACTATTAACTAAAGTATCCACAATTTTACTTAATTTTACCTGTATTTATATACAGTGTGTGTGTGTGTGTGTACGTGTGTGCGCATGTGTGTGTGTGCATGTGTGTGTTGTGTACAAATGTGCATATCTGCCTGCCATGCAGCACAGGTGGCTAGTAGTAAAACTTCCAGAAGACATTTCTTCTTTTTAGTGTGGATCTCAGGGATTGAACTCCTGTTGTCAGGCTTAGCTGCAAGCACATTTACTTGCTATACCATGTTGCCAGTCCACATTATTCAGGTTTTTACCAATTGTCCAATCCTTGTGTTGCTCTTGTGCCACAGTTGAATTCCAGCTTCTCCCTTGTATCTAGCTATCTCTTCTTTTCAATCTCTTCTATTCAATAGGAGTTGTAACATTATTCATTCTTCTTTTCTTCCTCCTCTACTCTTTCCTCTTCCTCATTTCTGTTCCTTTATTTTATTCTTATTTTTGTCACTCATATATTGGTTATATGTACTCCTGACTTCCAATGGCAGTTATGTGATGTCAAAATAATACATTTAGGAAAACAGATTTCTTAGTTTTAAAAATATGAATGTCAGATCCATCTAGTGAACAAAATATTACATCACCTGGTAACCAAACATAGCACTATTGTTGTACATGTATACAGAGCTATATAGTTCAATACATGTTTAAAGTGTCTTAAAATAATTCATTTGTATTTTCTCCTGGAATAAAATTTATAATGAATCATAATCTGGTTTTACATAATTAATTAAAATGCATAGCCCTAGAAAGTGCTTCAACTGGTTTTGAAGATATTATTCTCATCTCCGATGAAAAGTTTAATCGACATTCCTTATGTCTTCCAGGGCATGCACATTCACAGTTTTTGAAATTAAGCTGTGAGCATGCTCTGATATTTACATATATTTTATAACTTTCCATCACTCTGCAGTCAAGGAACGCAGGCTGCTGGCCAGAGTCAAATCATGAAATGACAAAACCAGAACGAGAGAACAACCATGTTCCTTTCAGATAGCTTGAAATCTGAATGAAAGGGGACCTGCTCATGAAAGAGTTGAATCCCTCTGTTAAAGAGGGCAGACAGAAAGAGCTGACACCTTTCCTGATTGTCAGCTATCAAGAGCCACACACTGATCCTTCTTTCTGCTGGAATAGCTTTTGATGAGCGAGTAGTGGACAACAGAAGGGCTTTGAACTTTCAAGAATACTGCAGTCAATTTAACATTCACAACTTTCAACAGATAATATCTGAAGGTGGATTAAGGGAATTACATAATTAGGCATAGTTGAAAAAGAAAAGGGAATTGGAATTCATCCAAGGCAAAATCAGATGAGCTGAAGAAATAAGTTTTATAGATAGATGCAAAGTTCCCATCAGCTAAACTATGAACTATATTTTGTGATTGCAGTTACATTTATATTTCTTAGAATGTAATTTTCTGTCACATTTTTTTCCATTTCAATGAAATCTTTAAAGTGCAAACTGTTTGGTCTCTGTAGGCCTTTCTATAATGCACAGCTGGAAAAGCAAGAGAGTTTAAGACTTCAGATGTTTGGGTCTATTTCAAGGTTTTGTTCTTGGCTTTGTTTTGCACAAACCAAACCGTTGTCCTTGACTTCTAAATTTAGGAATGATGATTTACAACTTTTAAATACCTAAATGTTTCACTGGTGCATATTAAATATACTTTAAAATATTTCATGCTTAGCAGCTTCCACAGAGGACTGGAAATACATATTTTACTGAATATTAAAGCCTTTTATTCTATTTCTTACTTTTCCCAGTCTTATTATTACCTACAGTTACATCTTTAGGTACACAATGCTATCAGACATTTGATAATTTTCAGTTTAATATTCCTTCATGTAGTTAAAAGGAGTGTTTTAATATACCAAACAGGTTTTATTCTATAATGTTTATATAAAAATATTTATGTACTACTCATACAGTAATAATTTAAGCAGGAGAGATTATCCTGTCTAACCATGTACATGCAATCTGGTTTCTGATGCTTTTATGTTAGAGAAAATCTGCAAATATATTATTGAAATTGTGATTAACTGAGTTGCTAGTGGTAATGCTTCCTGATTGTCTATAAGACAACACCAAATTTTGTGCTTTATTTTCTCTCCTGTATTTCTATTTTCTTGATTAGCTTCATATTCTGACCTTTGACCAACACCATGGACAAAGGGAAAAATTTATTTTATTCTTTTCCAGAATCAGAATATAAATTAGTCTGTATATATTTCCCTGTCCCATGTTAATGTATAACTCTATTTTCCATAATATGTAACAACAAGTGAATAATCAACTGTGATAAAATTCCTACAATCCAAATTGCTAAATTTAATGGTAAATGTCTTAGTGAGTCTTTCCTAGAAACATGTCTTGGTGGATTTAGAAGGAAGCAGATGATCTAAAACTAGGTAAAAGGAAGAGGCAATGAGATGACTTTACTACCCAATTTGGCTTCCAGCCAGTCCTGGTGGAAAATAAATGATCTAGAGCTTACCACCTGTCTTTACTTCCTCGGGGCTAGGGACTGGGCGTACAGGTTTCTCTCCCTGAGGCTTAGTCTTTCTTTTCTTCCTCATTTCAGCAGCTTGATTTTTCTGTTCATCACATCCAGAAAGACTCAGAATAGTAACAAAATGACTTCAATAGAACAACAATAAGACAAATAATTACCATGAAGAGGAGAGGGAGAACCTGAGTTCCATTATATTTAAATATATTTCAGTAAATAAAGATTTGAGACTCCTATAAAAATACGTGAGAAGGGAATAATTACATTTCCCAGAAACACTTTCAAAAAGAGAAAAGAAAAATAATTGAAGAAGGCTGAGAGTTAAGGGAATAGGGTGACTGTGGAACTTTTGTCTGTTTTGAGAGTCTAGAAAGTTTAGGCCAAGAGGCAATAGGTATCTCTGCAATAAGACTTGTGACCCACACATCACATAGACAGCGTGCAACCAGTCTGCTTAAAGATATTAACGCAGCAAGCACTTGAGTGCTATGTTAAATGTTCTGACAACTATGGACCACACTGAACAGTGAGTGGATGGAAGAAGCAAACGTCTGATTTCCTACCCATAACTACTTGATTTTACTTAAGTTTCCCACACCTTAACCCTAACCTAAGGGAAAATGCAAGGAGATTAATGACACAAATCCATTTTCTGTCATAGTGATAAAACAAAAGCTGAGAACAGCATTAGTTTGTAATACCAAAGTGTGAGTTGTGTTTCCTAAAACTAAGTTCTTCAAAACACTCACAGGACTTTGCTCCTGGTATTGACGTCCCATAATAAACACACTGAAGGAGGTGTCTTAGTCAGTGTTCTATTGAGGTGAAGAGAAACCATCACCACAGCAACTCTTATGAAAGACATCATTTAATTGGGGCTTGCTTACAGTTTGAGAGGTTTGACCAATTATCATCATGGCAGAAGCAAGGCGGCAAGCAGGTAGACATGGTACAGAAGAGGTATCTGAGAGTTCTACTTCCAGATCTGCAGGCAGCAGGAAGATATAGAGTGCCACTGGAATGGGCTTGGACTTCTGAAGCTTGAAAGCCAACCCCTGGTGACACATTTCCTCCAAAAAGGCCGCACCCACCCTAACAATGTCACAGCTAATTCTTCAGAGTATTGCCTCTTCCTGATGACTAAGCATTCAACAAAGGCGACTATGGAGTCATTCTTATTCAAACCACCACAGAGGGAAGGCCTCATATAGTATGTAATACTCACCCACCAGTATAATACACGAACACTTGATGATGAGAAAAGAGATATATTTGTAACATTAAAGTCCTAGCTGTGACTCTTTTGTCTTATAATTAATAAGTATCTATACAAATATCCGAAGCTGTGGAGAGATGAAGGAATCTGGGTAGGCTTATTTGGAAAATGGTAACAGAGGTGGGTAACTGTGTATGAATGTCAATGAGAAGTTACAGAGCACACCAACTTGATCACCCAAACATGAGCTGAATAAGGAGAACAGCAATGAGCATACCAAACTGTATGAGGAAAAACCCATGTAGCTTTCAAAGATTGAAGAGCAATGATAAGAGCAGGAGAGGTGACCCTCTACGGAGAAGAATACTAGGAAGAACACCGATTGGTTGTCCAGTGCTAAACTGTCAGTCCTTGTCTTAGGGTTTCTATTGCTTCAATAAAAAAAAAAAAAAAAAAAGCAAGCAGGGGAGGAAGGGTTTATTAGGCTTACACTTCAGCACTGCTGTTCATCACTGAAGGAAGTCAAGATATGTACTCAAACAGGGCAGGATCCTGGAGGCCAGACCTGGTGTAGAGGCCACGGAGGGATGCTGCTTACTGGCTTACTTCCCCCAGCTTGCTCAGTCCACCTTCTTGTAGAACCCAGAACCAGGATCCCAGGGATGAGACTCTACCATGGACTGGGCCTTCTCCCAATTATCACTAAATGAAAAATCCCCTACAGCTTAGTCTCATGGAGACATTTCCTCAACTAAGGCTCCTCCCTCTGGACTTTAATGTGTGTTGAGATGACACACAAAACCTGTCAGTACAGTCCTAAAAAAAACTCATGGAAGTAACATTATATAAATTCAACAGGTTATATTGAGGAATATATGAACATGTATATACAAATACATATATGCGATGTGGAATGTCCTGTGTGCTATGGATATGTGTTGCTTTTATTTGTTGGTGAATAAAGTTGCTTTAGGTGGAAATCCGAACGGAGATACAGGAAGAAAGAAGGCAGAGTCAAGGTGATGCCAGCAGTCGTTAGAGGAGTAAGATGCCAGAGCATTGCAGGCAATTATCAACAGGTGTGGCTAATATCCAGACCTGGAATTTCAGGTATTAAGAAGTAGATCTGTTTCTGCCTCAGAGTCTAAGGATCCAACTAGGTTCCTATTACCTTAGTGAGATAACTATGGATTCCACCCAAGGGGTGGTTTGCCTACAGAATGTTTTGGTCTAGGGTGTGAGAGTTACTTATCTTGTTTTGGCAACAGATATTTAATTAAGAATGTAACCCATAATCCTTCAACTAGTCTGTTCATTCCTTGTATCATATGAATACAGTTTTTTATCTTACTCCTACCTTTTGGAGTTGGGGTATTTAAGCAAATGGAAATTAAAAGTGGGCAATTTCAGTATTCACTGGAACTCTTTCCTGATACTGTCCTATGCTTCTGTTTTACTATTTCCACTAGCATCTTTGTTCTCTTTGCTTATTTTTCTAGTCCCCATGCCCCTACCCTGGTAAGACCAGATCCGACAAGGATCCTCATACAGAACGCTCAGCTGTCTTGTCGGCCTGTATGCCACCATGCTCACTGCCTTGGGAATAATGAACTAAACTTTGGAAACTATAAGAAAACCTCAATTAAATGCTTTCTTTTATAAGAGTTGCCATGGTCATTGTGTCTCTTCACAGTAATAGAACACTGACTAAGACAGCATGGCTTATATAATGTTTATCGTGTCACAATTCTGGAAGTTAGAAGCCAGGAATGGTCTCATGGGGGCTAAAAGCAAGTCTGCATTAATTGGGAGGGGTGGGGGCTGAAAGAAAGTCTGCATTAATTCTGTGGACTTTAAAGAAGAATCTATTTTCTTTTTGAGTCATTAGCATTGTTTATTTTATGCTTTCCAAAAATTTAAAATAATGAATTATGCCCTCTTCTTTCTCTGTCTCTCTGTCTCTCTCTCTCTCTCTGTCTCTGTCTCTCTCTCTCTCTGTGTGTGTGTGTGATGTCACAGTGTCTGTATGGAGGTCAGAGGACAACCACAGTTGTAGGTCCTTGCCTTCTACCTTGTTTAAAAAATGGTATTTTATTGTTCGCCATTGTTTGTGGCAGTCCAGCTGAATGGTTATCTTTTGGGGATCCCCCTGTCTCTACCTTCCATCTCACTGTATGAGCACTGCAATTATGCACAATGCTATCATGACTACCTTTTGTGTGAGTTTTGGGGATCTGAGCACAAGTTTTTGCTTATGTGGTGGGCGTCTTACCCACTTAGTCTTCCATCTCCTTGACCAAATTTTCTGTTCTGTTGATTTCAATAAAGACTTAGCAGACATACAAAAAAAAATACCAAGTGAATAATGACTTAAAGCTGTACATATTTCCTTTCTGAAATTTTTTACTTGATTAAAGAGTAAAGATATGTCAGTAATGACTCCATGGTCTTTTCAGGGGAATAACATTTTTAGTTTCTAGTTAAGAGTTGGTTTTTTTTTTTATTTTATTTTTTATTGAAATATAAAAAAAATTTCTGCTTCCTCCCAGCCTCCCATTTTACTCCCCTTCCTTCCACACCACTCCCCCTCCCCCCACTCCTTTCCCCATCCCTCTCCAGTCCGAAGAGCAGTCAGGGTTCCCTGCACTGTGGAAAGTCCAAGGTCCTCCCCGCTCCATCTGGGTCTAGGAAGGTGAGTATCCAAACTGGCTAGGCTCCCACAAAGCCAGAACGTGAAGTAAGATCAAACCCCAGTGCCTCAGGGAAATGCAAATCAAAAGAACTTTGAGATATCATCTTACACCTGTCAGAATGGCTAAAATCAAAAACACCAATGATAGCCTTTGCTGGAGAGGTTGTGGAGGAAGGGGTACCCTCATCCATTGCTGGTGGGAATGCAAATTTGTCCAACCACTTTGGAAATCAGTGTGGCAGTTTCTCAGGATATTCGGGATCAACCTACCCCAGGATCCAGCAATACCACTCTTGGGAATATACCCAAGAGATGCCCTGTCATATTACAAAAGCATTTGTTCAACTATGTTCATAGCAGCATTATTTGTAATAGCCAGAACCTGGAAACAACCTAGATGTCCTTCAATGGAAGAATGGATGAAGAAAGTGTGGAATATATACACATTAGAGTACTACTCAGCAGTAAAAAAACAATGACTTCTTGAATTTTGCATGCAAATGGATGGAAATACTAGCCTGAGTGAGGTGTCCCAGACCCAAAAAAGATGAACATGAGATGTACTCACTTATAATTGGTTTCTAGCCATAAATAAACAACATTGAGTCTATAATTTGTGATCCTAAAAAGATAAATAAGAAGGTGAACCCAAAGAAAAACATATAGTTATCCTCTTGGATATGGGAAGTAGACAAGATTGCCGAGCAAAAAAATTTATTTTATTTTATTTTATTTTATTTTATTTGCGAGCCAGGCATTGCACACCTTTAATACAGAAGTAGGTGGGTCTCTCAGTTTGAGGTCAGTCTGATCTACTGAATGAAATGAAGGACAGCCAGGGCTACAAACACACACACACACACACACACACACACACACAGACACACACACACAAAAGAAAACCTGTCTTAGGAAAGAAAAAAAAATAACAAACCAGAATTATTTTGTCATGAGACCAAAGTCATGGAGTTGATGACTTTCTGTCTCATAATACAAAATACTTAGCTTCTATCTACCTTAATAAATCTCTCATAGGCTCTCAAATAAACTACAACATTATGATTATACATTTAAATAATATTTGTAAATCTTAAATACCCTAGTAAATATTGTTTTGCTTATTGAATATTGCTTTTGTAAGGGACTATTTACAAAAGACTCAAGTAATGCATCCTTTAAGGTTGTTCCCATAAAAAGTGAGAAGAATCATTATGGAAATCATTTTGTCTTAGGACAGTTGGTTTATAGGTCTTTCTGAATCCTTCTTAGTCCTGAGCTTTGCATTCATTAATTCATAGGCCTTTTTTCTTTTTGTTTTATTAATTTTTTCAGTATATTTTGATCATGTTTTCTCCTCCCCCAGCTCCTTCCAGATCCTCTCTACTCCTCTAACTACGTTTCCTTCTCTACCAAAACCAGAAAACTAAATTCCAAATAGAGAGGAAAATAAAAAATAACCAAAAAGTTAAAAAAAAAACTGAAGTAAGGTAGAACAAAAAGCCTATGAAAAATATACATACAAAGTCTATATATGTTACACATATTCATGTGACAAAGATTTATGAAATAAGAGGTCATATATTTGAGAGCAAGAGCAAGGTATGTTTTAGTTAAGGTCACTGTACCTGTGATGAAACACCATGACCACAGGCAAGTTGGGGAAGAAAGGGTTTATTTGGCTTATATAGCCTCAATCCCAGTCTACTGATGAAAGCCAAGGCAGAACTCAAACAGGTCAGGACAGAAACCTGAAAGCAGAAACTGATGCAGAGAGCATGGAGGAGTGCTGCCTACTGACTTGCTCCTAATGACTTGCTCAGCATGCTCTTTTTATATATGTATAATGTATGTATGTGTTGCAGGAGGTCTTTCCGCTCCTCCAACCAATAGCTTCTGAGATACCAGCCCATTGGGGCGTGGTTTCTCTCCATTCATAAAGCCTCTATTTCCTTCCGCTTGCGCTCTCTTGACTTCCTGCTGGTCTGGCGACTAGACTCTTTCTCTAGTTGTGCAGAGAGCTGTGGTCCGGGATCGTGATCTGTAAGATTTCCCTCTTTAAATGAATACTACCCTAGTAATAGTAATCCCAAACTGGTGTGGCATTGTTAGTGGTTTACGCCTTTACCTGGCGCCCGATGAATGTTTGGCTTTTAGGACCCCCCCCCCCCCCCCCCGGCTGCCGGCCGCAAGTTCGGCTTGGCGGGAACGAGCCCTCGCTTCCTCTGCCCGGGCTTGCGCCTTGCCTTGCAGGTGGTGGTGGCATACACTCGGGAGGCAGAGAAAGGCAGATCTCTGTGAGTTCGACTGGACAGGTGGTGGTGCACGCCTTTAATCCCAGCCCTCAGAAAGCAGAGACAGGCGGATTTCGGATTTCGGTGAGTTCGAGGTCAGCTGGATAATAGGTAATATGGCAGTTTTTGTTTCCAACATGACTTTCACTGTTTGGGCTACCAATACAATGGGTCTAATCATGCAAAATTTATATGACTATGAGGATAACTTAATTTACTGGTTACTAGGTTTTAGTATTTTTTTGAATATTCTATCATTTAGGAAGATTATGGTACTCTCAAGAACTCATGCAGGTCAGGAGATTCAGGAGATTCAGGAGATTCAGGATTCAAAAGAGGCAATAATAAACAAAATAATAAAAAGACTTGAAATGCTTGAAAAAATGATTGGAACTGGTGAACAGAATAATAAGGCACAAGGACAGGATACAAAGCCAACACCAGCTATTAGAACTGGCTTACCCAGGGTTTTAGCGGCATACCCTATACTTAATTCTGACAAAGCGTCAAATTCTAAAGGCTCAAAGGGAGTCAGAGAAGCTAGATGGATGCCAATAGCAATGAATGATCTGAAAGAAATTAAACAGGCTATTGTTACTTTTGGCTTGCAAAATGCATATGTACAGGAAATGATAAGGACTTGGGCTTCTAATGCTAGAGCTACCCCCTATGATTTCCATCAGTTAGTGTCTGCAGTTTTAGATAAGGGACCTTCCTTGATGTTTGGAATTTATTTCAGAGAAGAATCCAAACATATGGAACAGCAAGGAAGAGCAAAAGGTGTCGAGGTTTCCCAAGATCAAATTCTTGGTGCAGGAGAATATGCTGATCCACAGGTCCAAGCTCTTTATGACGATGAAGTACTGCATCTATGTCACCAAGCAGCTTTAAATGCTTGGAATAGGATACAAGATCCAGCAAAAAGGGTTGAATCATATACCAGAATTAGGCAGGGACAGAGAGAACCCTTTATTGACTTTTTGCAAAGATTAATTAAGGCTCTGGACATAGGGGTAACAGACCCGGATTCTAGACGAATACTTCTTGAATCTCTAGCGTTTGAGAATGCAAACATAGAATGCAAAAAGATAATTGGGCCTTTAAAGTCTAGATCAGCACCTATGGATGAATGGATTCAGCATACGATGAATGTTGAGATATTTAGCTATAATGATGAATCTTGGGTAGGAGAAGCGATTTCCACAGCAATGAGGAGACATCAAACTGCCAGGTGTTTTAATTGTGGTAAATTAGGACATCTGAAAAGGGATTGCAGGCACAGAATTTCTAGGAATAATATCTCCTCTGGGAATGACAAAAATAGGGGACCTAGGCCTTCAGGTATATGTAGGAGATGCGGTAAAGGCCGTCATTGGTCCAATGAATGCAGGTCAACAACAGACAAACAAGGCAACCCGATACTGATGGGAAACTCCTTGAGGGGCCTCTCGCAGGCCCCCAAGCCAACAGTGGCCCAGTCATTCCCAGTCACAGTGGAGAACGTGCCTCACCAAGAAAATTAAAAGCTCCAATTTCTGCTATAAAAAGTAATACTGGTCTAAATGATGAATTACGTGTGGAGGATGAGTCAAAAAACCCAGTAGGACAGAGTAAACGTATATTTTGGCAGACTTCTATTAACGACCAAAGACCAAAGCTAAAAGTCTGTATAAATGGCACTTTTATTGAAGGCTTATTAGACACAGGTGATATTGGACAGAAAGAAATATGAGTTTAGAAAACATCGTTGCTTTTCTTCATATCTATCATACCTTTCATTGAATATATCTATCATGCCTTTCATTGAATATATGTATATATATATGCCTATATATGTCTATATGATTAATGTTTAAGTTTTTTACAATAATCAATGAGTCTTTTCTGAAGTGACATTTGAAGTTTCCAGGAAGAAGATGGGGCCCCACAACAACAACTCTACCTGGTTGATATGACGTCATGATACTGATAGCGCTACTACAAGACCTGTTTTGGGTACCAGCTGCACAAGAAGATCCCAACTTGTTTAGCTGAAATGGTGCACATCTTGTACAACATTCTGGCCAGACCTCCACAAAATACTCAGAGACTATTTGCAATTTTAAAAGACATTGATCTTGAAATTTAACCATCATTTTACTTCCACAGGATCCCCCAGAAAGAACGTCGCCCCCATGACAGCTGGAAGTAATTCTAGAGGACGACGTCCCCTCTCCAAGTAAAGTTTGCCCCTGGGTTTAGGGGTTTAGGGACATCATTTAGGGGTTGGGAGGTTGGGGGAGGAATTTTATAAGCTCAGGGATCATTTTGAAAAAAAAAAAGAGGGTGATGGGATAATAGATTTGTAATTGTGAGTTATAATTTTTAGACTAATATATTGGTAATGATACTTGTATATTGATACAAAGTTAAATTATATTGACTATTGTATGCATGCATGTTTCTACCTCTGTTTAAAATATTTTTTATGTATTGACATATATTGTATCGATATTTACCATATTGCAATGTATATTTGTACATTGTTTATATTTGGAGGTCATTATCCTCATTTGTTACACAGATGTTTATTGTCTTAGTCTTTAAGTTAGATAGATATTGAGAATTATGTAGATTAATAGTCATCTAAGTTTGCCATTTATAATTAGACTAATTAGGTTATTTAGATATATAGAGATTATACTCAGTATAGATAGATGATCTTCAACCTCTTCAAAGAGCTGTAGAAAATGGCCTTTAATCTAACTCAGAGTTTTGTGGTAGTGAGACACAATTGCTCCTGGGCAACACCGCTCTATTCCCGAGAGAATGTTGAGCACCAAAGAGACTCCACCTGGAGCCTTTCTTTTTGACAGAACTGGCCTTGGGGCAAAGAAATGCCCATACCTCAACCACTGACAGAGATACAGAGTGTGCATCAATGGATAAAACAGGACTGTCATATCCTGCCAAGACAGGGTAAGATAGTTTTGAAAAGTTGCTTGCCTTTGAAAATGGTATGTCAATGATGTTAGGCCTTAGCCAAAGTTGGTTGCTTCAACGCTGCAAATGTGACTTTGGGTGATTGCCCAGGCAGCTAGTTGTCCCTGTGATTTGTTGCAGGTTTTGGAAGTTGTTTTACTGAACTTCCTAATTACCCAGGTAACATTATTTCCCTTCTCAGATCTTTGATGGGATTGAAGACTATATAACTATAGTTACTTTTCTCTCATGACTTGGCCAAGTTATTTATTATACAAGTCCTAAGCTAGTTAGAATAGGATATTTGCACTTATTGTATATAATTTCATAGTAGGTTTAGAACTCTCTTACTTAAACAAAAGGGGGAGGTGTTGCAGGAGGTCTTTCCGCCCCTCCAACCAATAGCTGCTGAGATACCAGCCCATTGGGGCGTGGTTTCTCTCCATTCATAAAGCCTCTATTTCCTTCCGCTCACGCTCTCTTGACTTCCTGCTGGTCTGGCGACTAGACTCTTTCTCTAGTTGTGCAGAGAGCTGTTGTCCGGGATCGTGATCTGTAAGATTTCCCTCTTCAAATAAATACTACCCTAGTAATAGTAATCCCAAACTGGTGTGGCATTGTTAGTGGTTTACGCCTTTATGTATGTATATATGTATGTATGAATTCTAATTTCATTTTACATTCTAACCATAGTTCTCACTCCCATCCCTCCTCCTGCCTACTCAACCCCAAAGCCAACCCCACATCCTTCCCATGGAGAGTCAACCACGACTGGCAAATTAAGTTGTGGCAGGACCAACTCCCTGTCCCTGCATTAAGGCTGAGCATGGCATCTCACCATAGGGAATGGACTCCAAAGAGCTAGCTCATTTCCTAGGGATAGATTCTAGTCCCAATTAGGAGCCTCTCAGATAGAAACTTTTTAAAGGACCCAGGACCAGCTGCTGAGGATGACAGCACCCACAATGCATTAGATCCTCCTCCGTGGATCACTAATTAAGAAAATGTCTTACAGGCTTACCCATAGCCTGTAAGCATTTTCTCAACTGACGTTCCTTACTCTCATAAGACTTTAGCTAGTGACAAGACAAGTTGACATAAAACTAAACAGAACAAGGAGTATATCAGAGGGTTTGGAGAGAGGGAAAGGGAAGGGAGAAATAGTGGAATTATGTCATAATCTCAAACAGTGAAAGGAATAATTTAAGAAAACCAATAAACATGAAGTCCATTCTGTGTGACAATGCAATGGAGAAAGCTTAGGTTTTCCTTTCCCAAAGTCAATAGTTGCAAACAGCTTCCTGGTTAGTGGAGAGATGTGTGTCTCCTCCTTTTCAGTGCTGGGATTTATGTCTGGTTAGAACTTGTGCAGTGTGCCATCATAGTCTCTGTGATTTCTTGTGTATATTATTCTCACTGTGTCTTGTAAGTAACTTGCTTAGTTACTCTGATGTATGTCCTGCCAGTATGCTCCAGAAACAGAGCAAACAATGTCTTCTTGTATTGTCCTTAGAATAAAAATAAGGAGCTTCAGTAAATTAATCTTCTTTATCCATGTCCATTACACTGGCAAATTGGTATAATTACATGCTATTTAAACCATTCCCAGAAACTACTCACCTGCTTTGAGACATAGAGGAAAATATTCTTTTCCGGTTGTTGTTGTTCAGAAATTGCATAAATTTTAGTTGTACAATTTACTAGTTCTCAATCACATATAAGACTAGCAGTGACCATCATCAATTATGTGGTTTGGTACAGTCTGAGTAATACAATTAAGCCCTATTTGCTGTACCCAGCGAGACTTTTCCTCCTCATTTAGGGCTGAAATATGCAAGCTGAAATTAGAAAGCTTTTTTCAATTTTTGAAAATTATTTTTGAAGCATAAATTTATTAAAATACTTTATTTTCATTGAAAATGTGTTCTTCTTTTATACAACACATTCCAAACACACTTTCCCCTCCTTCCACTCCTCCAAGCTCCCCCAAGGACAACATCCACTTAGCTTATGGAACATAGGTTGAGCAGGTAGATGGCTGCATGGTGGCTTCACCCCTATATTCTAGTCTCTGGTATGAGATGGAATTTTGAGGGTTACAGAAAGAGATACTTAAACACCAATCCAGCCACAAAACTCTCGACCTAAATCTCTCCCTCATGCAAGATATGCTGGGGTAATAGAGGCACAAAAATTGTGAGTAGCCAACCAATGCTTGGCCTAACACTGAGAGAGCCAGTGCTCTACACTGCCTGGATACCAGAGATTGGATAGTCCAGTGACTTGGCGAAGAACCAAACATGGCTAGAAAGAAAAATCCATGAAATAATTCCTAATGATATTCTGCTATACTCATAGATTAGTTCCTTGTCCAGTTATTACCAGAGAGGCTTCCTTCGGCAGCAGATGGAAGTGGGTATGAATATCCACAGCCAGACATTATGTATAAAAAGGTCTAAATGTTTTGTTTTATAAAAGTTCCTATGATCATGATGTCTCATCATAGCAATGAAACCCTAGCTAAGACAACTTAGAGATCAGGAACCCCATATATGAGAGGGAGGAAAGGGGATGAAGAACAAGAGTAGAATATTATCCATTGAATCGACTAACATCAGCCCACAGAGACAGAGTGGTAAGATCCTGAATGGGTCTGCACCCAAACCTCTGTGTATTTATGACTATTAGTTTGGTGTTTTTGTGGGACTCCTAACAGTGGGAGAAGGTGTGTCTCTGACTCTTTTGCCTGCTCTTGGGACTCTTTTCCTTCTATTGGCTTGCCTTGTCCAGCCTAAGTCTGGGCTTTTGCCTTGCCTTATTGTATCTCTGATACTGTTTGACTGTCATTTCTTGGAGGTCTGCCATTTTCTGAAGAGAAAATGGAGGGGGAAAGTATTCTTTTTAACCATTAATGAACCTAGTGCATATTTATTTGACAAACATATGGAGAATGTCCAACTAGATACTTATGTGTTGTAGTGGAGCCAGTTTTATGGGGAAAACAGTTGGATAGAACTCATTAACTAAGTCCAGTTTCCTGAACCTCTGTCTGTTGAAATTGGGGCATCGGGGTTTGCGTCCCCAACACCCCAGTCGCCGGGCTAGCTTATCCCCGAAATATCAACACACGAACTGTATTCATTTAAACAGTGCTTGGCCCATTAACTTCAACCTCTTAACCCATTTCTTATCATCTATGTAGCACCATGAGGTGCACTTACCAGGAAGATTCTAGCCTACGTCCATCCTGGGTCTGAGCTTCATCGCGAGCATACCTCAGAGAGCCGGGCTATCCTGTCCGCCCGCGAGAGAGGAGGCTGCTGTCTCTGAGCAGAGCTGCATGATTTCTGACCTCACTTCCTCTTCCTGCCAGCATACTATTCTGTTTACTCCTCCCACCTATGTTTTAACCTATTAGGGCCGGCCAAGCAGTTTCTTTATTTTAACCAATGAAATCAACAGATTGATATATGACACCCCCACATCATCTGTCTGATAAAAAACCGCTGACAGACAGGTAAGCATGCTTTCTTATTCTCCCAAGCTGCTCACATCTGAAGACTCAACAGAAGTATAGTTCAGGCATATCTTCCGTAAGCTTGTTTTTTAGAAGGATAACCCTGGGCTAGTTTTGGCCGTCCGATGATTGGATTTAGACAAGAAAACAAGTTGTTAACTATTAAGATCAGCCAGATATAACTCTCAGTTCTTCTAGGAGGTAACAAAACCTAATTCTAAAAATGTAAATTATTTATTTTAGCGAAAAGGTAGCCTGGGGGGTTCCTGGCCTTTGTTTAACTTCTTCAACCATCTTGCCCAATTCCAGATGTGCACAGAGGAAAGATTGTGAGCCTGGAAAGAGAGTGCATGTGTGACCAAATTCTTGCTAAATGCCGTTGAGTGAGCTGAAGGAAGAAGTTGTACTAGAATGTGGGAGAGAGTGTTAGAGAGGAAATACAGAGAGCTGGTGGAAAAAATGCTGCTGAAGGCACAAGGAAACCTCAGACTGACTCTGATTTGGGGGCCTAGTGGCAGGGAGAACAGGAAACAGTTGTGAAGCCTTTTATTTTACAAAGCAAAGATATATTATGCGATAGATAAAAATTATTATAGATATAAATAAAGCATATTTCCTGCTGTGTGTGTGTGTGTAGTGCATGTTGTACCAAACCTGATACTTAAGGCACAGAATTGGACATGAACAACAAAACTGGATATTAACACATCTGAAACTAGTTTACTTACAACCTGGAAGGAATTTCTTCACCATCATTTTATAGCACTCTAGTGTCTATGATTGCTCATGCAAGTCAACTCCTTTGGAAGAACTCAAGCTCCTAAGGATGTCTGCTTTACAGAGTGAGTTTTGTACTTGCAAGTTTCTGGTCATCAAACCCCACCTCTGCCCACTGAATTGGCTAGTTTTAAATCAATTTGACACAAGATAGAGTCATTAATTAGAAGGCAGCCTCAATTAAGAAGATACTTCCATAAGATCTGGTTGTAGAGAATTTTGTTAATTTAGTGATTGATGGGGAAGGGCCCAGCACATTATGGGTGGTGCCATCCCTGGGCTGGTGGTCCTGGGTTCTATAAGAAAGCAGGCTGAGCAAGCCAGGGGAAGCAAGCCCATAAGAAACACCACTCCAAGGCCTCTAAGTCAATTTTTCCCTCCAGGTTTCGGGCCTTTTTGAGTTCTTGTCCTGACTTCCTTCAGTATAAAAGTGTAAACCAAATAAACCCTTTCCTCCCCAGTTTGCTTTTTTGAGCATAGAGTTTCATCACAGCAATGATAACCATAACTAAGACAACTTCCTTCATCAAAATGAAATTATATAAACTAATATGTAAAACTGTTAAAAACAAAACTGATAAGAAAATGAATATATAGAAATAAATCCTGAAATAATCTTCATTTAATTACTTAAAGGATATGTGTTCTTTCAGTCATTCAATAATTCATTCTTCAAATATTTATTAAATGTCTTCTATGGCTGCATTTAGTGTTGGTAGAGATATTTTAAGAGTTTAAAGCAAAGCATTCTTTTTATTTATCATAAAATTGGAAGCTTTATTCTATTAATATATTTATTTTAAGGCATGTGATGGGGAACTTTTGTAAAGCTGCTGCTGTAGAGAGCACCCCTGGAATTATGCAGACAGCAAGACTGGAGTTACGTCTATCCTTTGGATAAGAACAGTAGAACCAACTTAGCATTGTCAATTCACTAAGCTATTAATATTCTTTTGTCAGAAGACAGATAGACCTTCCTTATCCTTATCTGCAATCGATTCTCTTGTATATTGCTGTGGAAATTTCTTTATTATCTAGACAAAGCAACATGTTTCTTCATATGAGTTGTGTATACTTGAGCTGGACCTTAGTTTTATGTTTTTAAAAATAATGACACTTGGTTTTGTAGACAATGAAACAATAGTATCCAGGTACTGATATCTTGGCAGATATTTCTGGAATAGTATGAATGAATAAAATTACAATATGAAAGTATAGATTATATAGTTGTATATAACGAATTATATAGAAACAAATATGTGTGCTGATACCATTTTTGTTATGTTTTGAGAGCATTATTTTGTTAATCATTTGGGCTCTGGAGAGAGTTTAGTGCAGCCACAGGCTTCTAGACTGTCTTATGTTCCAAAGCGTTGCCTTTGCTCTGCTATCCTCATTTAACACTAAGTAGGACGGATTTCAAACTTCAGCTCATTACTTTTTTAGCTTCTATCAGAACTTCATAGGGGGTAGAAAAATCCTGAGCCAAGAAATTTAGTTACAAAAGAGGTCAACTACGGAAGGGTGTGGTAGTCAATGTTTAAGTCATTATATCTCACACGTGAAGTGGCTAACACTGCAAGGTGAAGGAAAAGTGTGCCTATATGCTGATGGTTTTCCCACAGCATGGTCTTGTCATTTTCCCATGGTTCTAAGGAAGGGGTGATGGAGAGAAAGAGAGGAAAATTGTTCACATGATAAAAAAAATGAAATCTGGATGTGTCTAAAACATACAGAATGAACCATAAATCATAACAGTAAATTTAAAAATAGCAATGAGATGAGCATACCTTACGTAGCATGAGTGAAATCTTTCAAGTGACATAGAATATTAAAAAAGAAGGACTGGCTTTCCCGACAGCCATGAAAGCAGTCCCATCATATTATTGTAAGATCTTGGTCCAGAGCATTTTGATCTTATTAAAATTATGAAATTTGACAGAAATATTTTCCTAAAATAGTCAAATAATAAAATGTTGGCAAAGCCTAAAGGTGATTTTAGCTATCGTTTCTAGAATGTGTCCAATATTCCATGCATCACGCCAAAAGCTTTCACACGATTACTGATGTATCACTGGTCCATTGTGTTTGCTGAGTGTTTATTAAATCACACACTCAACAAGCATTGCACAGTATTTCATCTGCATACATTATACAATTAAGCTCTGGGACAACATAAGAGACAAAGCAAAGAACCTTTGTGCAATTTGCAGTTCTAGAAAATGATGCCACCTTCTTGTTACTCATTAAACAATGGAGAAAGCAAAAAGCTATTAGTGCTATTTCACATTGTAAAACCTGAGATTTCTAGCTCTGTAGATTTGGAAACCAATAGCTGTTGGACATTGAGATTTGGGGCTAATCTTACCAGGTCATTGTTTAGTTTGAGGAGAAGGGTGGATTTGTGGTGAGTTAGGCAAATGTGGACAGTCAAAAGTTATTGGTGATTTCATTCCTGATTATTCAACGACTAAGTGAGAGAAAGAAGAGGGAAAAAATGAAGATGAAGGAGGAGAAGGAAGAAAAGAAACAGTGATTGATGATCTCTACCTGTAATCTTAATACAGGGGAAAGCAAGGCAGGATGATTGCTGTGAGTTTGAGACTAGCCTGATTTAGAGTAAGACCCTGTCTTAAAACAAAACAAAAAATGCAAATTCATAGCAAACATGAATTTGATATAGGTAAGCCAATGATATTTTCCACTAAAATATACTTATTTTCAAATGAAAGTTAAATAATTTGAAAATAAATTTATGTATACATTTCTAATAAAATATTAAAAGTATAATCAGTCTTAAATTTTTTAGTTCATTTAGTGATTGATCTCACAAAAATGAATGTATGATTCTTTCTTAATTTCGATTGGACTTTAAGATCTTGGTCTTTTGCATGATATTTGCAATGTTGAAAAATATATTTTCAAAAAGTTTTCAATATTAAAAAACATTACCATATAACTCATTAAATTGTGAAAATGTATTGCAGTCAAATGGAAAAAAAATTAGCCATATTTCATGGAAAGAAAAATTACTTGGAAAAGAATATACACAAACACTGCATTTTTAGTAAAATTGAGTCCATGTGCAATACCATTTTCCAAAATATAGAAACTGAACCATCTTTTCTGGACACAAATTAAATACAGAAGAGGAAAATAGTTCCTACTCTACCCTATTTCTCTTTATGGTTTATATAAAACTAATTTTAAAGTCTTTTTATTTTATTGTAATTGCTTACTGACATTAAATAGAAGCATATTTCTGCCTCAAGTGTTGTTGATAGTTTTAAAATAACTCTTATATAAAACATATTAATGTAATCGATTTTTGGAAACCATTTTTTTATGGTTTGGCATTGGACTTGTAATTGAAGTATGCATTTATTCTTAGCTAAAATGAACATGATGACGTGGAAGCGCTGAACTTAGAAAGAGCTTTGTTATATTGGGGTGACAATCCTGAAATCTGATCAAAGATTCACCCCTACTTTGTCCATCACAGGCCTTCATGGAGCACTGCACCTTCTCAATCTTTCTTTTCCATCACCATGAAGAAAAGAGGGAGGAAAAAATGAAAGTGTGCCTCACGGCCCTATGTTTTTTATCTATTCATGATACACAGCTTTGTAAATTTTCAAACTTACAAACCTGTAGAGAAAACAAGACAAACATTTGTGAATAGACTTAATGACTTCCACAAGAAAGACCTTTGAGCTCCCTGAGTTTATACTCACAGGGATAGAAAATAATTTCCACCAAAAGAAAGAAGAGTGAGGAATTAAAAGGATATTGATTAATATACAATTTTAGTCATAGTCAATTGTTTATTTGATTCACTCTTAAGATTTTTATGAGAAATCCCCATGTTTTAATCCCAGGCTAGGATCCCAGAAACAGAAGCGATGAAGAGCCAGAGGGGAAACTACAAGTATGAGACTGTAGCAGGAATAATAAAAACTCAGAAACAGACATTGATTTACGCTGAAGCTCAGAAAAGCTAAACTGCCAAGCCACTAGAAAAGTCTTCCTCTACCAAGACTGGACACCTGCAGACTGAGGCCTGATTCTGACCCTCTGTCTCCTCCCATTTTATATTCCCTCTTAGTGCTGGGATGTAAGGCCTGTGACTCCCTAGTACTGGGATTAAAGGAGTCACCACCATTTGGATCCATTTCTGCTTTGACCTTTTGTAGCCCAGTGTGGCCTTGAACTCACAGAGATCCACCCGACTCTGCCTCTAAATCCTGGGATTAAAGGTGTGTAACGCCACTGCCTGGCCTCTAGTGACTTAGTTTTACTCTGATCTTCAGGCATTAAAGCACAAATAAAATATCACTATATGAGACAGCCAAATGGAAGCAGCAATCAAGAGTGTTTCTTCTGCATTATAGGGCAATTGGCACAGAAAATTTGACTTCCGAGTTCTTACTTGAAGGAAAACTGAAGATTTAGAAGAAAAAAGAAGATAGATAAAGATATTTCAGATAGCAGAAGAGAATCTGAAAAGCGAATGAGATAACACTCTTTTCTTGAAACACAAAGTTTAGCACAGAGGGGATCTCAGCTGTTTACAGGAAATTCTACTGTGCTTGGGGAAGGCGGGAAGCCATTATGAAGGAAGAGCTGAGGACTTAAATTTTATTTAGACCTTTACTGATAGGGGAAGGGTTTTCTGACTACTAGTGAAACACTATATCAAAACTGCTAGGTGTTAATTCATGGCTTGGTTCTCCCAGGGCAATTCCAGAGACTATGTGCTGAGACTATTTGCCTGTATTGGTTTCAGGAAAAGTTCACCTACGTGTGTCATCTGTGATTAGATTTTATGGTATTTTGCAGCCTAGAAGAATGACAAGGTGACTCAGAGAATCAATAAGGTTAGATCCTAATTAGCAGTCTCCAAACAGGATTCACCAGAGAGGGAATGAACAGCCTGAGGATGTATTACTGGTTTCTCAGGTTCTGCCACATTTCAAAGTCAGAGGAAAGCCAGGTGGTAGGGCTCAGGATCTATCAAGGAAGCTTCTCTCTCCCAAAGGAAGTCTTGCTTGTTGACATAGGAAAGCCCAGCTTGATTTTCCTCAGCAAGACCTGAATTTTTTTCACTACTAAGACAGGGAAAGATGGCTGTCCCAATTTCACTTTATACCCCACCAAAACTCCCCATCAGGAAGGACTAACAGGTGTTTTTGGCCAGCAGAGACATAAGACAACAAAACTGTTGAAGTCGTAGAAGAAAACTAATATAAGGACTGTTGTAGAACTGATTTTCAACAGAGACCAGCAAGAAGGTAATATTTACGTCGTTTGTTTTTTTCAGACATCTAAATTCCCATGGTAGACGATTGTTTTAGGCTTCTATGGCTGTGATAAAACACATGACCAAAAGCAATTTGGGAAGGAAAGGCTTTTCATCTTACAATTCTCAGGTCACACTCCATTACTGAGGGAAGTCAGAGCACGAACTCAAGCAAGGAATCTGAAGGCAGGAATTGATGCAGGTGACATGGTGGAATGCTGCTTACTGCCTTGATTTCCAAAGCTTGCTCAGTGTGCTTTCTAATACAATCCTGGACCACCTGCCCACAACTGGTACCACCTACACTGGCCTTGAGCCTTGCTCATCAATCACTAATTAAGAAAATGCATCAGGGCATTGTTCACAGTCCAATTCAGTGGGAACATTTTCTCAGTTGAGTTTCTCTCTTGCCAAATGACTCTAGCTTGTATCAAGTTGGCATAAACTAGCCAGTGCAACAATTTTATTAGATGATAAACTATTAACAAAAAAAAATTAAAGTGAAGAAATCAAATGGAGAAACATTCTACAGCATCTCAAACACCCTGGACTACAACAAACTTTAGCTTTGACCATAGGCAAACCATGTTGCTTGGAAACACACAGCAAAGAGGTTGCTGAGCAACCTAAGATCCACCAGCTGCCCTTGTGAAGAAACTGACATTGGTGACCACGGCATGAGCAAAACAGACCACCAGCAATCACTCTGAGAGGAATAATAATAATAATAAAAAAACAGACATGGGACTAACTAACTTGGATTTTGTTTCTTTGAGACAGCTGCATGTAATCTGAAGCCCTGACATTTTTCAATTTAGCATCAAAATCCATAGTCTTTTTTAGCGTTGCACTCATGTACTTTATATTTTCTTGCCTCTGGTCAGAAACTTCTACTGATTATATGAACATTTAAAATCAAGTTTGTCTTGTGCCTAAGTCTGTTTTATTCAGCTTATAATTAACTCACAAGCTTATAGTGTAGTTAGTATACACAAAAACTCCCTCCCAAAGTCACATTAGGAATGAATAATTTCAGATGTAGCATGTCAGATTATTAATCACATATGGTAGTGTTGCCACTTAGCCTGTAGCATCCCTCGTTTATGAAAGCTTACCTGGTCCCCAGGACCACAGTTCCTATTAACATCAGTAAATGTTATTTGGTCTCTGATATTTGGAATGTGCAGTTGGATCCCTAATAACTATGAGAAAGCCTTAGTTCTTGAGTAGAAAATAAAGCACAACTCTTGTATCCTCACAATCTGCACTGTTTCATTGTCCGCTGAACATGCAGCCTTCCCATGCATTTGTTCAGGCTGTACTGTGTTACTCAAACTTCATTCCCATTTTCTTGATCTAATCAGTGCCCAGACACACTTGAAACCTGTAGTAAGCTATTCTTTCAGGAAAGATTGCCTGAGTTCCTTCAGAGAAACACAAGTCAACATTATTATGAGCACAAAGGTCTTGCTCTCATTCTAAGAAGAAATTCAGCAAATTTCCAAAGCTATTTTGTAGTTCAAGCACCAATGTAGTATTTTGCTATACAGATACATGGGACTCCATGTGATTTTATAAAAAAATGGTCAACAAGATTAGAGAAAGAGGGGGAGGATCTTAAATATATTATCATATATTAATCATACATAGTAATGGGTTTCATTGTGATATTTTCTGCATGTGTATTAATGTATTTAATCATATTTATCCCCATTACCCTCTCTTTTCCCCCTCCTGTTCTGACTAATAATCTCCCTCTTCCTAGTTAGCTCTCTTTTGATTTCATATTATGTGTACACACTTGTGTATCCCAGTGGGTTTCATTAGGGTAGTTGCAGGAGTACAAGTAAGGATTTGTTTACAGCAGCATGGGCAATTTAACAGCGGCTACAACACTTAGGAAAATGCCTGCTTTACATACATCAACGTTAAATAGTCAAGAAGAGGTTGGGGCTCATGATTTTCCCTAGTACTTCCAAGAAAGCAAGTGCAACAGCCATGCCAAGCCCAAGTTAATATTTTACTATGCTCCACCATTTCTTCTTCCTATTCTCCCATTCTTTCTACCCCTTCTCCCTGATTAGCCTTCAGTGGTGTTAGGGAGGAATGATAGACATGTTACATTTAAGGCTGTGCAGTTGACATTTATTCTCAGTACATTGACTAATTATAACTATGCAAGTTCCACAGGCCACTGCAAAATGAAGCCTCTCTAACCAAGGCAAACACCAGTGCTAATATATGGACATAAATGTAATTTTTAGAAGGCAATTTTATAGATACATCACTTCTATTTAGCAAAATAACAAAATAGTAGCTTCCTCTCTAGTGCCTATGACCTCTACAGCCATGGGTTTTTGGTGAGCTTTTTAGTACCCACCATTAATTAATTCCTCCTGTGGATAAAGCATCAGATCATATCCGCAGTCAGTTACCATCACACCAGATTTATCACTATTGGGTTCTTTTGCATTAGTGGTTGGTATTGTTGGACGTGGGGACCTTCAATACAATACCTTCTAATATTACAGAGGGCTACCCAGAAGGCAAAAAGCCTTCTTCCAGATTGATTTCTCATGTTTTGCAAACAAATGTGTGCTTTCTTCAGGAATAGGGACTTAGCACCTATTTGTGGTGGGCAAACACAGTAAGGGCAGTTGCCATATTGCTTGGAAGGATCTTCTGAGACTCCTAATCTGTTCCTGACACGGAGATTTTAATTTATTAACCTATGACTTCTGAAAGCAGATTTATCCACTTACACAGATTATCCCTGTTAAATCACCTTTACCCAGTCCCCCTTATTAGCTTGTCACTTCCTTTTGCTTTCAAATATATCATTAATTTTAATTAACCTTCCTAGTTCCTCTACTCCTCTATGCCTTCTGTCCACACCCACTTTTCCCTGAATTTGGGTTTCCTCAGTTAGCATAATATTTTCCCATCCTATCCATTTTCTACAAATATCATACTTTCATTTTTCATTACAGCAGAATAAAACTGTATGTGTATACATAGTACATTTACATAACAAACATCTGGGCTGATAATATGTCCTTGGTATTATGAATAGAGCAGCAATAAATATGAACAATGCAAGTACATCTATGCTCAAATGGAGAATTCTTTGGTCATATGACTCATGGTGTTATAGCTGGGTCATATAGAATTTCTATTTTTTGTTTTGCTAGAAACCTCTGCATTTACTTCCATAGTAGGTATACCAATTTACCATCCACCAAAGCATGAAAAGTATTATTCTTTTTCCACCTCCTCTCCAAAATTTATTGTCATTTACATTCTTTTATTCATTTATTATTTTACTTATTATAGGGTACTTTATTTTCTTTAAAATATTTTAATTGAAATAGAATTATACTGCACTGTCCACTACCTTTCTTCCTTCTAGCTGCCCCTACCCCCTGGTACCTTGGCTCCAAACTCTCCTATTCTTTCCTAAGTTGGTATCTTTATTTTTTGGTTATTTTTGTTTTTATATACTATATTATGGCATACATATATAAATACAACCTTCAGAGTCTGCCTTTGTTGTTTGTGTACATGTGGTTTTGGGGCTGATCACTCTGGATAACCAACAAGGGGGCCTAGTAGAGGCCAAATCTCTTTATAACAATCTAGTTGTCTGTAGTTTTCTACTTAGTGGGTAGAGCCCACAAAATTTTCCACCTTCCATGTTAATATGTCCAGTGTTATTGTGATTGTTCCAATCTGTTGATGTAGCCCCTTCTAGGTGAGACTGGTTCACTGCAGACTTTCTGGTATTCTAGCTGTGATAATTGTTCTGTCCATGATACTTCCTGGGGAATAGATGCAGGACCTATGATTATACTCGTACTCAATGGGGCTCAGCTTTCTATGTTTCTCTAATCTCTGCCTCATCTTTCTTTGCTGAAGAAGAAACTTTTCAGTTTCATGAAGTTCCCTTTGATGATTATTGGCCTTAAATCCTGAGCAATTCTGACACTGTTTAGACATCCTCATCTATGCTCATATAATACATTTTTTTTCTATTCTTGCCTCTAGCAATTTTAGACTTTCAAGTTTAACATTAAGGACTTAATCCATTTTGAGCTGATATTCATACAGAATAAGAGATAAGAGTCCTGTTTGAATCTTCTATGTGTAGATGCCCACATTTCCAAGCTCTGTAGTACAATTTGAAGTCAAGAATGGTGATATTTCCAGCATTGTTCATTATACTCTATATTGGTTTGGATAGCTGAAGTGTTTTATGGTTTCCCATAAAATTTAAGATTTTTTTCCCCCTATTTCATGAAGAATGACTTTGGAGTCTTGGTTGGAATTGCAATGGATCTTCACATTGCTTTTGTTATGACAACCATGCTCCCAACATTAATTCTTCCACTCTCCCAGAAGCGCAGGTCCTAGTAATTAATCAGATAGACTAATCTTTTCTCTTTTGGTTAGTTTTCGTTTATAGTTTATTTCCCCAATTATCAGAATATCAACATCTATTTGTTTCACAGTTCTATATACTTGAAATACATTTTTCTATCTTTTCATTCTTATTTAATGACTGCCTTTCATGGTTAGGTACATTTCTCTAAGGTAGCAGAAAGGTGTAACTCACTTTTTAATCCAATCTTCTGTCTGTCTTTGCTTGAAAATAAAGACTACTAATATTCAGACTTGGTTCTTTAATTGCTCGGTGACCAAAGTCTCTTACTGCTAAGCCTGATGATGACCTGTGTGTAATCACTGGAGTCCACACAGTAAAAGGAAAAATTGAGTCCTGCAAATTGTTTTTCATATACTCTGTTGTCACATGCACATGCATACAAAACATGCACACACACACACACACACACACACTTACACTAAATAATTGTTTATGAATATTGAGAATTATTATTGAAAGTTGTGAACCAATCCTGTCAATTTGTAGATTTTATACTGTTTGTGTTTTCCTAACTGCCATTTGTTTAACTACTGGTCTAGTATCTTTTATCTCCCCACCTCTTCTAATGCCTCCTTAATGTGTTTAGCATTCTTTTCAGTACAAAGAATTCCTCTGCCTCCTTTATAGGGCTTTCTTAGTGGTAATAAATTCTCTTAGCCTGCTTTTATCCTGGAGTGTTTTTATTTCTTCATTAATTATGACAGATAGTTTTGCTGGGTATAAGAGTCTGGGATGGCACCTTTGTTCTTTTATAACTTGAAATACAGCATTCCATTTTCTTTTGACTTTTAAAAGATCTGTTGGGAAATCAGCTTTTGTTTTGAAAGGCCTGCTTTCACATGGGCCTTGATCTTTCTAAAATTCCTTTCCAGGGGGAGGATGTAAACAAATTCCACCCCTCCTCCTAAAGTCCCAGTAAAAAAATAACCAAGGAATGATTCTAATAAACTTCACTCTGGGGGTTCCCCAATAAACTTCTTGTTTAAGAAATTTATTGATATTTCTTACATAGCAGAGGGGAGGGAATACTTACAGACTTGGTCCTATGCCTTCTCACAAAAGACTACACCTGGAAAGTCTTTACCCAGCAGAGCAGGGATAATTGATTCAGTGTAGCTATACAGATGCCTCTCTGCCCTAGTCTTCCCTGACCTATATACACTAGTTTTTTCCCCAGGCAACATACAATTAACTTACAGTTGTACACAACAGATGGGAGGGATCTTATAAATACTCAGGTGAGAATCATATGACCATTTCCACCTGTCTAGAAGGTGTCAGAAATAGGCAACCAGCCCAGCTGGGATAGTCCTTTTGCAAGGGAGGTCAGCTGAATTCCCCAAATTGGAGATTGTTTGGCTCAGATGACAGTCCCTCACAATACATGCTGTTTCTATCTTACAGTTTTCTCTCTCTGTGTGTTTTTGTTGTTGTTATTTATTTTTAGTTTTGACTGTAACATGTCATTGGGAATTTCTTTTCTATTCCTTTCTATTTGGTTTTCTAGATTTCTTTTATATGTAGAAAAGCCTCTCTTTCATTATATTTGGAAATACTTCTGTTTATATTAAAAATATTTTCCAGCCTTTTTCATAGAGTACTTCCATGCCCACATCCATAGACTTAATCTTTGTATAGTGTCCCAAAGACCTTGTGTGTCCCAGTCACACATTTAAGTTTATTATTGTTTTTCATTGAATATTCCAGTCCCTTTACTTTGTCTTCAAACACTGACAGTCTGCTCTCCATGGGATCTATTCTATTTGTGTGGATTTGTACTGAGCTTTTTATTTGATCTGTTGAATTGGTCATTTCTAGCATCATTTCAGTTCTGTTTTCTTCATTATTTATCTTTTAAAATTCCATTTTCATAATTTTCATTAATTTCCTTGGTTAATTTAGCTGCTTATGTTCTCTCACAATTCATTTCAGTTTATTTATTCATGTGCTCATTTGTTTTATTGAACACATTTATAATTATTCTTTTAAATCTTTTGTCTAGAATTTATTACTAGGGATCATTGCTCTAGGAACATTATCTTGGTTTTCATGTAACTTGTGGTTTGGTTATTGTTATTGGAACTTACATATCAGGAATCAGATCATAGGTTGATTTTTTTTGTTTGTTTGTGTTTTGGGAGATTTTTCTGTTGCTATTTATTTATTCTGCCTTCATTCTTTTAGTGGAAGTGTTAGCCATGTTTGAAAGTGAGGTGGGTATTGGGTTGTGTCAAGGTTGAGATTTCATTTTTGTCTATTAGGTTAGGATTCATAGCACCAGTGTCTGTAGAGTGGAGCAGTGGGCTGTGTTCCTGCCACCCCAGCTCCCGGCCACCTGGCTAGCTTACGCCCCGAAATAATTACACGGAAACTGTATTCTTTTAAGCGCTGCTTGGTCCATTAGTTTTAACCTCTTATTGGCTAGCTCTTACATATTGATCTAACCCATTTCTAATATTCTGTGTAGCACCATGAGCCGGCTTACCAGGAAAGATCTTTACCTGTGTCTGTCTGGAGTGGGAGAATCATGGCGACTGACTGACTTGGCTTCTTTCTCCCAGCATTCTGTCTGTCTACACCACCTACCTAATTTTCTGTCCTATCAGGGCCAAGGTAGTCTCTTTATTTAACCAATGAAATTAACACAAAACAGAAGACTCTCCCCCATCAAAGGTCTATTCCAGAAGCCCCATGTGGATAGGCCATACAACCTTTTAACCATAGTCCCTATCAAGGGATAGAACTACAGTGAAAATAGATAAATAATCAATAAGAAATAATAGCCCCTTTGAGCTGGGATGATGACTCAGCAGTTAAGAGCACTGAGTATTTTTCCAGAGGAGTTGTGGTGTGGGAGGTCCTTCTGTCTATGTGTTGCATTTATTGGTTAATGAATAAAGAAACTGCTTTGACCTATAGCAAGGCAGAACTTAGCTAGGTAGGGAAAACTAAACTGAATGCTGGGAGAAAGAATGCAGAGTCAGTGAGAAGCCATGTAGCCCTGCCAGAGACAGACCCTGGAACTTTACCTGGTAAGCCACAGCCTCATGGTGATACACACATTACTAGAGATGGGTTAAATTAAGATATAAGAGTTAGCCAGAAATATGCGTAAGCTATTGGCCAAAGAGTATTGCAAATAATACGGTCTCTGTGTGATTATTTAATGGCTGAGCACCTGTGTACAAACAAGTGGCCTCCCACAATAAATTGTTGCTCTAGTGTGTGCTAGCTACATCCACATAAAACCTGAGAGGGCTTGGAAAGGAGTTTTAGATACTAAAAAACACAGTTTAGTTTCTTTTTTATTTTTCAGCACGGGCTCTGCTTGCTAGTGGCATGATGCAGCTCCTTTAAGAGAGGTCTTCATGATTCAGTGGTAGAAAAAAGACCCACAGTTTTGAAACATCAACTTTCTGGACTATGCTGCCAGCATGAACTCCGGCACATTCAGGAGGCTGAGCATTTAAGTAGGATTTGTGGGAAGTGAGCTGCAAGTCACTTGGTGGCAGCATGGGCTAGCTAGCTGGTTATCAGAGTTGAAGTGGTGAGTGTGGCTCCCAGCTGGCAGTCTCAGAGGCAGTGAATGGACTTCTGCCTTGCTAGACTGGGCAGAGCAAGTGGGCAAGTCCTTGTTTTCCCTAGCAACACTGTTGCTTAGGTTTTTAAAAAGTGCTTAGCATTTAAAGAAGCTGTCCTGTTCAGAAAAAAAATTACAGATACACAGTAAGGACAGATTCATACATGAGAGATCTCTAAATGAGACACAGTGTGTTTAAAAAATGTATACAGACTTGGGAGAGAGAAGAAAAAGAGTAAAAAGAAAGCAAATGTAATACAAGAGAGTATAGACAGTCATAGATTAAAGGAGTAAAGATAACAAAATAAATATTAAATTTGTAGAAAATGTAATAAACTAAGAAAAATAAGTCATGTAAAGGTGGAATATACACAGAGAGTCTGGATTATGTAAATTATTGTGTTTTCGTTCATTTTTTGACTGTGAAGGAGCTAAGTATAGAGAGACATTTCAATATATGGGCTGCTAAATTAAAGCAACCTAGGTACTTTAAAGATATTTTGTCTTCAAAATTTGGGTCTAAGGATATGTTACTTTGGAAAAGAGGTTCTTCTTTTGTTTCCATGGATGATGACAATTTGTAGAATTCTTCCAGACTAAGGTGGTTTGATAGACCAAGACCCCCTGAAAGGTTGCAGTGAATGTCAACAAAAATACTTCGCCAACAAAAAGCAGAAAGTAGTTTGGAGAGAACTACACCCATATTCCCAGATATTGTTTATAAATGTTTATTTACATTTAAATGGGGATATTATATAGGGATGGATACTTTGTATTGGTATGGGTCTTGCTTTGTTGATACAAATTTAAAGTCAATTTTGTTATACTGTGTATATGTATTTCTAATTTTGATTAAGGTATTGTGCTTGTCCAGCTCATTTAAAAATGTAATATATAATTAAGAAATATAGATTAATAGATAATCATCTATAATAATCAAGCTTGTGGTCATATTAGTTAGATTTTCTAAATGTACAGAGATGTATTTCAGATGGATAGACATTCTTCAAACCTTTCAAAGACTACAGAATAGAACATTTAAAATGTTTAAGAACTTAGGACTTTTCATGAAAATGAGACACATCTGCTCCTGGCAGCACCAATCTACTTCAAGAGGAAGATGGGCACTGAAGAGGTTCCTTATGGTGTTGGTTAACCATTTCGGTAAGAACCTACACTTGCCTGGACTGCTTGATGTTAATGCTGTATGAACTGGACATGCAGGACTCACAGCAAAATGACAGCTGAATTCGTCTAAAGATGAAGATGGTCCCTCGAAGTTCTTGCTACATGAAAGAGTCTGCCAGACATTCTGTGTGGCATAGAAAAAAGCAACTGATGGACTTTGCCATGACAAGGCAGAACAGATCTTCAAATTTCTGCTTCATGAAAATATCTGATGGATACTTTGGGCCTGTGGTGTGAAAATTGGATGCCTTAACAATACAGAAGAACTTTGGGTGACTGTCTAGGTAGTGACTGTCTATATCTCTGATAATTCTTGAGTTTTGGAAGTTGCTTACAATGCACTTATTTTTTTACTTAGGTAATAATAAATCCCTCTGGAGTCTTTGATGCAGTTGAAGAATATATAGTTATACTTACAGTTTTTCCTTAGCTATGATAAATGATAAAGTAGATATAAATACTGTAACTGTAATTCCTGCTTGATGCCTTTTTTATGATGTGTGATTTTACTGTGTTAAAATTAAAACCTTCCTTTTTATTTAACCAGAAAAGAGGAAATGGTGTGGGAGGTCCTTCTGTCTATGTGTTGCTTTTATTGGTTAATGAATAAAGAAACTGCTTTGGCATATAGTTAATCAGAACTTAGCTAGGCAAGGAAAATTAAACTGAATGCTGGGAGAAAGAAGGCAGAGTCAGTGAAAAGCTATGTAGCCCTGCTGGAGACAGATGCTGGAACTTTACCCAGTAAGCCACAGCCTCGTGGTGGTACACAGAATAGTAGAGATGGGTTAAATTAAGATATAAGAGTTAGCCAGAAATACACTTAAACTATTGGCCAAACAGTATTGTAAATAATACGGTTTCTGTGTGATTATTTCATGGCTGAGCAGCTGGGAACAAACAATCAGTCTTCTACAACAGAGTGTGGTTCAATTCCCAGCACTTACCAGTTGGGAGACAATGGTCTTGTACCCTGTAAAGATCTGTCACTTGTATTGGTTTAATAAAACGCTGATTGATCAGTAGCCAGGCAGGAAGTATAAGAAGGGCAACCAGAATAGAAAAATTCTGGGAAGAGGAAAGGCTCAGTCTGCCATTGTCTCCCAGACACAGAGCACAAAAACTGAGAATGCTTCACTGATAAAAGGTACCAGGTCATGTGGCAAACAAACAAGAATTATGGTTTAATGTAAGATGCAAAAGTTAATTAATAAAAACCCTGAGCTAATAGGCCAACCAGTTTATAATTAATGTAGGCCTCTGTGTGTTTCTTTGGGACTGAATGATGTGAAACTCGGTGGGATAGAAACCTCTGTCAACGTTTACCTGGTAATTCAGAACTCCAGTTCCAGGGAATGTGATACCCTCTTCTGGCCTCTCTGGCACCAGGCACATTCAGGGGACACAGACATTTAGACAGACAAAATACTCACAAACATACAAATGAATCAAGTTAAAAATGAAATAAATAGTCCTTTAAATGTCAATCATGTTAGTGTATACAGGGAGATTTGATGTGGGAGTGTCATATATCAATCTGTTGATTTCATTGGTTCAATAAAGAAACTGCCTGGGCCCTGATAGGACAGAAAATTAGGTAGGCGGAGTAGACAGAGAGGATTCTGGGAAAGAGAAGCTGAGTCAGTGAGTTGCCATGATGTTCCCAGTCCCTGCAGACGCAGGCTAGAATCTCCCGGGTAAGCACACCTTGGGGTGCTACACAGATTATCAGAAATGGGTTAGGTCGATATGTAAGAGCTAGCCAATAATGGGCCAGGCAGTGATTAAATGAATACAGTTTGTGTGTTGTTATTTCGGGGCTTAAGCTGAGCCATGCGGGCGGCCGGGTGCGGGGGAACACAGCCGGCCGCTCCTCTTACTACAGAGATTGATGGTACTTTGTATATTTACATTAGTTATTGTGGATATGAGTTACATAAACACAAAACAAGACTACAGATTAACACTGGGAGTTTGAAAAAGAAAGTAGAGAAAATTATAAGTATAAGTAGGAAACTTAGAGGGGGGAAATGATGAATGAATTTTAGCTAAAGGTAAATTGATTGCTGGGCATAGTGGCACACCTTTAGTCCCAGCACTTGGGAAGCTGATGCAGGCACATGTCTGAGTTCAAGGTCAGTCTTGTCCACAGAGAGAGTTTCAGGAAAGCTACAGCTACGCAAAGAACTCTTGCCTTGAAAAACCAAATAAATAAATAAATAAAGTAATCATAGACCAAAGTGAAATAGGCAAATACATGCGATCGGATAATACAGAACACTCATACCTCTCAAGAGTCAGAGGGACCGGGACTCTGAAAACCACGGCATGCTGTATTGTTTTAATGGAGAGGAAGAGTAAGTAATGAATAAAAAGTAAATACTGATCAGTATAAAATAAGAGAAAATTAGGGCTAAATTCTGATGCTAAGGTTGTGTATTATTTTTAAAAAATGATCAGAAGGAGAAGAGTTGGGAGCAGACTAGATGACAAATGGGCTGGCCTGATTGTGACTTTCGTCTGGACTCTCCTATGTTTCTTCTTGGATCTTAGAAATGCTTTTGCCACTTGGCTGTCTTTAGTGGTGGGTAGTCACATTCTTCCCTCTTAGTCTTTTGGACTAAGAAATTCTCAGCTTGTAGGTCAGGACCCCTCTATGGTCAAACAACCTTTTCACAGGGGTTGGCTAAGACCATCAAGAAATATCAGAAATTTACACTATGATTCATAACAGTAGCAAAATTAAGGTTATGAAGTAGCAAGGAAAATAATTTTTCTCTTTTGTATTTGGTTTTTCAAGATAGATTTCTCTGTGTAACCACCCTAGCTATACTGGAACTAGCTCCTGTAGATCAGGTTGGCCTCAAACTCACAGAGATCCACTTATCTCTGCCTCCTGAGTGCTGGGATTATAGGTGTGCACCACTACTGCCCGGCAAGGAAAATAATTTTATGGTTGGGAGTCACCACAACATGAAAAATTGTATTAAAATTGTATTAAAATTGCTTCACTGGTGGAATCTCAGACCTAAGATCTTGTCATACAGCTGTGATTTCCCTCTAGGGTTCCTGTGCTAATTCTGGCTCCACAACACTGCAGTTCTTGCCAGTGTCTGTAACTGTCTCCATGCATGTTTTGGTCTGTACTATATTGTCAGCCCTCTGAACACTACGTGAACATATTGTTTAAAATTTCTTTTCTGCAATTTTCTAGTATTCTGTCTTGTCATAGTTCTACAGATAAACCAGTAGCATTTGCTCTTAGTTTCCCGAGAATGGTTCATAGAAAACTAGGTCTACCAAGCCACCACTGCAGTGGCAATCTTTTTCAGATTGTGTCTTGCTTCTTTGTCCATTACCTAAGTCAAGAACCCAGCACCAAGGGTCAATGCTTTTCTCCTGCCTTCTTCTGTTATTGCTGCTACTGCCCTGCATATGCTCCCCTTTCCTAAACCCTTTAGAGTGTTCATTGCCTTTCTGGTAGCTTCCCCCCTCTATGATCCCAGATTACTTCCTGGAGAAAATGGTGGCTGATAGTGCCTGAGTGCCATCCACAATCGTAGGTTCCTGAGTCTGTTTTGGTCTAAGTGATTCTATCCTAAAGGAAATGGAATTTTTGTTCAGGTGTGGATGGATGGGAAATATTTTGTAAAGTTGAATAAAATCATAATATTGGAAAGAAAAATAAGAAAAAATGTAGAAAAATAAAAAAACCTGATAGTGATCGTGGGCAACATTAGATATGAAAGAAAGATTGTATTTTTTTAAAATGGTAAACACTGGGGTGCTCCCAACATTGCAAGAATAAAGAATAGCCTTTGTAGCCTAGCCACATGCTGATTTTTCTTCTAAATCAGGTAGCATTTTCGATTAGAAGAGTATATTTTTTATAGTCCAGTCTACTTGATAGTAATTAGTACGTTGTGAGAAATGGGTAAATGGGAACAGAGTCTGAAGTAGGTGCTAGTCTGTTTTTCACTGCTACTATGAAGCTTAGTAGCTTTCTTATGATGTATTTTGAAAGTTTTTACAAAAAAAATACTGTATAGATATCTGATTGCTATGAGAAGTTGAAAGGGGGAATTGAGTGTAATCCAAAGGAAGTAAAAATGGATTTTCATTTTTCTCTACATGTTTATGAAAGCATATGATAATGCAAGTAATTAATGTTTTGATTGTTTATTAACAGTGTTGTCCATAGTTATGCATTCAGTTGATGTGGGAGTGTCATATATCAATCTGTTGATTTCATTGGTTCAATAAAGAAACTGCCTAGGCCCATTGATGATAGGCCAGCCCTTAGGTGGGCGGAGTAAACAGAAGGGGATTCTGGGAAAAAGAAGCTGAGTCAAGGAGTCGCCATGATGTTCCCACTCCCCAGAGACACAGGCTAGAATCTCCCCGGTAAGCACACCATGGGGTGCTACACAGATTATCAGAAATGGGTTAGGTCGATATGTAAGAGCTAGCCAATAATGGGCCAGGCAGTGATTAAAGGTATACAGTTTCCGTGTAATTATTTCAGGGCATAAGCTAAACCATGCGGGCGGCCGGGTACAGGGACACAGCAGTGCTGCTCCCTACTACTACATATTGGCACGCCAACGTGCTAATGAACTCCACGTAAAACCTGAGAGGGCTTAAAAAAGACATAGAGAAAATTTAAGACAGCTTTTTGCTGTTTCTGGGTTGCGTACTGCAAAAATATTGTCCTGACTCAGCAGCAGGAAAAAACTGGCTGTTTTAAAATGCCGGCTTTCTGGGCTGTGCCGCCATTGTGATCTCTGTCTGGCTCCTGTGAGAGACAGAGCTTTTGTATGGAGCATTTGGAATAAACTGCTTTGGCTTGCTTGATGGCAATGTGGACTGCTGTGTGCCTGGAACTGTGCGCGACTCCAGTGCACCAAATGGCTCTGAGGCAGGAGCAGCTCAGCTCTGCCATGCTGAACTGTGCTGGTCTCAGGCAGGAACTACCGTAATTACTGTGATAACAGCACACTTAAGGTTTAGACTTTACAGGACACAGGCAGTACCGTATTACCCCTACATGGTGCAACTTAAGTTTTTAAGAAGTGCTTAACATTTTAAGAAATGCTCCTGGATAGTAAAAAAAAAAAAAAATTACAGATTCACAATGAAACAGATTCAGACAGACCACTAAATGGATCACAGTGTTTGATGAATGTACATAGGCTTGAGAGAGAAATAAATATATATATAGAGAAAATAAAGTTAATGCCTTTAAAAATAAAAAGGTAAAGTCTTTAAAGAGACAGAGTACAGATAGTTAAGAGAATAAAAGAAATAAACAAAAATAAGCCACGTAAAAATGGAAAATTCACAGAGAGTCTGGATTATGTACATTCTGTTTTCTTTAAAATTTTTGACTGTGAAGGAGCTAAGTACAGAGAGACATTTCATTATATGGGCTGCCAAATGGAACCAGAATGGATATCATGAGGATATGACTTCAGAATTTGGGTCTAAGGATATGATGCTTCGGAAAGGGTCTTCTTTTGTTTTCACAGAGGACCAGACCCTATGGATTTCTTCTATTCCAATTTTGTATGATAGACAACGCCCTCCTGAAAGGTTGCAGTGAACACCCTCAAGAAATTACTTCACTCAACTGCCAACTGAGATGACCCTGGTACACAGGTTATACCATAAAAGACCTAATTAACGACGCCCCCGTTCAGCAGGAAGCAGTTTGGAGAAAAAACTGCGCCCATGTTCCCAAATAGGGTTTATAAACGTTTTTTTTTTTTTACATTTAAAGGGGGATATGATATAGATATAAATAATTTGCATTGGTATGGATTTTAATGTCAATTTTGTTACATGTATATGTATTTCTGATCTTGATTAAGGTATTGTGATTATATAGTTCATTTTTAAAATGTAATGTATAATTAGGAAATATAGGTTGTTGTTAAATAATCGTAAATAATAGTCAAGCTTGTAGTCATGTTAGATTTTCTAGATATATGGAGATATATTTCGATTAGATAGGCATTCTTCATATCTTTCAAGGACTGCAGAATATGGCATTTAATGTTTTAATAATTTAGGGCTTTTCATGACAATGAGACACATCTGCTCCTGGCAGCACCAATCTACTTCAAGAGGAAGATGGGCATCAAAGAGGATCCTTATGGAGCTTGATAGACATTTGGGCAAGAGACTGTTCTTGCCTGGACTATTGCATAAACTGGACACAGAGAACCCGCAGAGAGAGGACTACTGAACTTGCCTAAAGGTGAGATGATCTTTCAGGGTTCCTGATTCGTAAAAGAGTCTACAAGACATTCTGCAGGACGCAGGACACAGCAGAAAGTGACTGAACTGTCTTTGGAATTTCCTGCTTCATGGAAATGTCTGCTGGATACTATGGGCCTGGAGGCCGAAGATGTATGCCCCAACTGTACAGAGGAACTTTGGGTGACTGTCCAGGCAGCGAGATGTCTCTGTCATTTCTAGAGTTTGGATTTCTTGTTTGTTTAAATAATTTTATATCCTTCTGGAGTCTTTGATGGAATTGAAGAATGGTTAGTTATAGTTATAGTTTTCCTTAGTTTTGATAAAAGATAAAGTAGATATAAATATTGTAACTGTAATTCTTACTTGATAACTGTTTTGTTATATGTGATTTTACTATGTTAAAGTTAAAGCTTTTCTTTTTTGTTTAAACAGAAAAAGGGGAAGTGATGTGGGAGTGTCATATATCAATCTGTTGATTTCATTGGTTCAATAAAGAAACTGCCTAGGCCCATTGATGATAGGCCAGCCCTTAGGTGGGCGGAGTAAACAGAAGGGGATTCTGGGAAAAAGAAGCTGAGTCAAGGAGTCGCCATGATGTTCCCACTCCCCAGAGACACAGGCTAGAATCTCCCCGGTAAGCACACCATGGGGTGCTACACAGATTATCAGAAATGGGTTAGGTCGATATGTAAGAGCTAGCCAATAATGGGCCAGGCAGTGATTAAAGGTATACAGTTTCCATGTAATTATTTCAGGGCATAAGCTAAACCATGCGGGCGGCCGGGTACAGGGACACAGCAGTGCTGCTCCCTACTACTACATTCAGTATTCATAAAAACCTTACAAAGTTAACAATGTTCAAGTTAATTAATCGAAGTGGGGAGAAAACTGTTAAGTTCTGAGCCCTGAGCTGCTCAGCTAAAGAACAGGCTTTGAACTTCACTATATCTCATTCAAGTACTGCTGAGGACCCCATCAGAGCAGGGTCCCACCAGCTTGGACCTTGTGATTACTGTCAGGATGCTGGGGATGTGATCTAAGGGGGGTGAGGAAGAATGCTGGTGCTAAGTCAAACAAAGCTGCTTGCTGTGTGGGGAGCAGAAATCCCTCAGGGAGGGATGTGGAGGATTTTAATCCTCTGTAAGACTCACTGCTGGGTAGAGCGATAAGGGAAGCCAGGAGCAATCGGTTACTCTTCATGAAACCAGGACAGTCACGTTTTCCCAGAGCAATGACTGTGAAAAGATGTCTGAGGGCATCATCTCTCAGGGAAACATATTTGACAGATCGTCTACCTTCAAATTCCTCCCTTGGAGCCTTTGAAGCTGTTATTCAAACTGTCTACAGGAGTCATCGAGTCTGTTTCTGTGCCTAAGCTTCCTTTTCCATGAAACTTGAGAATTATTTAAAGTCACTTCGCAATTCCATTAAAAGAAATAGAACTTAGAATTAATAGCTACAAAAGAAACCTTAGGACTAGCATTCCATACTTTAGACTTGTTCACATGGTAGTTAAAAAAGAGATCCCTGTTAGCATTCTATACATTAGACTTATTTACCTGGTGCTGATAAGGTTATCTAGAGATGTCTAGATGGTATAAAGTTTTCACTGAAACAAAATAGCAAATACAGTGCAAATCTTTATAATGCCCTAAAGCAAATTGAACTTGGGCATGTGTTTGTCACTGTGTGTGTTTGCGGGAGGGGGGTAGGTATCTATCTATCTTATTGACCCTAAGTAGTAAAATCTATACTTAGAAAATATTTACACATCATAGACGATTCAAAGTAGGTAACTAATAGACAATTATCTCTAGAAACACTGTAACTTAAACAGTCAGTATCACTAAATTACATTCATGTCAACTCAGAGCCCACACAGTGCCTAAAAGACAAAGTCGTTGAGAAATTCAGAAATCTTTTTGCAATTGCATACATCCAATGCTGACTCCAAACTATATTGTCATGGGACTTGATATGGTTCACAACCTACATTAAGAAGCTTGGACCTAGGACATCCAAGACTTTGATATTTATCTTATCTATAATGAGAATATGGGCTGGTAGTAGGGGGGAAAAGATGGTAAATATATTTATTTTATTGAAAATAGATTTTTTCCATACAGTATACTCAAATCAGTTGTTCTTTCCCCCTACTCCTCCTAGTTCCTCCCTACCTCCCCTCTCATCTTGATCTACACCTTTTTTGTCTTTCTTTCAAAAATAAGCCATCAGAAATAATTATAAATTAAAGTAAGATAAATCAACACTAAGAAATCAGGTTTTGACAAAACAACAAAACAAGAAAGGGGGCCAATGAAAAAGCACAAGAGAAACAAATAGATGCCAAGGCATACACATTTGAACACTCTGGAACTGTTGCTTTGGTAGCCAAGAGCCTGAGAAAAGATAGGCCAGGGACCTAAGGGAAAACCAAATACTATGGTTCTACTAATAGAATGCAGTAATAAAATGACACTTTAAGACATTTTGTTATAATAAAAGGCCCCTGACTTGCTCAGTCATCATCAGAGAAGCTTTTACCTGCAGTAGATGGAAACAAATACAGAGACCCTCAGACATTAGGCAAAGAGTGAAACATTGGAACATTCAGGCACAAAATGGATATCTTCATCAAATCCTTCTCCTCAGGGGTTCAGGAACTCTTCAGAAGACAAGGCAGAAAGAGTGTAAGAGCCTAAGGATATAAGGGATAGCAAGTAATCAAGGCCTTTTGAAGATCGGTGAACAGAAGACCTGGCAGATACGGAGGCAGCATATACAGTGCATACATGGGTTTCCACCAGCTGGGGCCCTAGAGCTGAAAGGAGAAGGGCACACATACAACCATTCCGAAATCAAGAACTACATTCAACTCATAGCCACTTGCAAATTAAGAATTGTGGGGTTTTTTTTTTTTCAAGGATGTTCCTTGGGGGAAACACACCACACTTGAGAATAGTCTCATGCCTAGTAGGAGATGGTCAACAAACATCCAAACTCAACAGCATCTTTGGAAGTTTTCTTATTTATAGTGTTAGGTTAGGACATTTTGTTTTGTTTTGTTTTTCATTCGTACATATTCTTTGTATATATATTTAGTCTTAAGGTTTTGGGTTTTTATGAATATGGGCTTTTAAGTGATCATTCTGATAGAGGCTTAGAAGAGACAGGGGAACTATGAACAGAATCAGTGTTGATAATTTTTTGGAAAGAATAAAAGTTACCATGTATCTCTGATAATTTAAGATGATAGAACTAGAGTATGAAACATAGATGTCAGGCAAATGATGAAGCAAGGAATCTATGCAGATGATCGGAATGAAGTGCTCACTCAGTGGGAACAATGGGAAGTATAATGATGGAAGAGGTAGGGGATTGCATCATCTGAAACCATCTGAAATCTGTTCATCATCTGAACCAACTGAAATCACCTTGCTAAAGAGGGTTTGAATAGAAATGTGATGTAAGTGGAGTAGTAGTTTTTAAAGGGTTCCTTTTGCATCTCAAATATCTCAGTGTAGACTGAAGAATTGTATATCAAAACCTATGAGAGACTAGGCATCTAGCCCTGTACAGTTAGTCTGTGGGGTCAAGTTGTGCTACTTACAGACTTTGTTTTGGAGCAGATGGCCTCCAAAGAAGGCCCAGTAAAGATAATAGTCAAGAAAACAGGCAAGATGTTAGAAAAGGAGACAAAACCAAGAAACAGACAGGCAAGTAAAAGATAGGTCAAGGGACTAAAGAAATTCAAGACTGTCTGTTTCAAACGCTGTATAACATTGACTAAGAAGAGTTTGCAAGGTTTACTAGTCACCTTTTTCTAGGTTACAGGCTTGAGACCATGTTCTTCAAAGCAGTATGAGTTCATTTCTGTCTCCAGTTAAACCTAGACTGAGTGGATAGTGGCTTGGTTCAACATGTCATGTCTTTAAGGCACATAGGACTAGATTTTTTTTAATGATTTTTATTGAGCTCTACGTTTTTCTCTGCTCTCCTTTCCACCTCCTCCCCTTTTCAACCCTCTCCCAAGATCGGCATCTTTCATTTCATTTCATTTCATTTCATTTCATTTCATTTCTTTTTGCTTTGGTTTTCTCCCCAACATAGTATTTTTATTAATTATTTGGGAATTTCATACAATGCACCCTTCTTATTCCTCCCATCCTTATGCTTTCCCCAAATAAAAATAAACAGCAACAGCAAAACACAAAGTCTAATTTATGTTTTCCATATACTTATTGAAGAATGGTTAAATTCCCCATGGTCGGCCTCTTAAAGAAAACTGAGTCCTTCCCAACTCCTACCCAGACCAGAAGCTGTCAACTGTGAAGATCATTCAGCATCTCAACAACAATTTTTAAAAATTCACCCAAACAAAGTCTGACAGCTAGGCGGACTTGCATTAAACTCTTATTTAGAAGCAGTAGCTTGCTTAGCACAGAAGAGCTGTATGGAATCTAGGAGATATTTTGACAGACAACTGACTGTGATCAACGTTTCTTATACTAAGGAACAGATTAATTGATAATTTTAAAATAGTAATTCTTGGGTGATTGCATTTGCTCAGTTTTAAGGCCAGATTGATAATTCTTACCCAGCTGGTCATTGCTACAATTCAAACAACTATATATTTTCTTTATGTTATAGCAAAAGATCCCTTAAAAGATGTTATGATGATTTTTACAGATGGCAGGAGCTGCATATATTATTGTTAATGGTAAAAAGCAATTGTGGAGCATGCACATGGCTCTTTGAAAGCAACTTCAAAAATTAAAAACAGGAGAATTATGTCCTCAAGCACCACATATTGCCTTAAGTCACACACTTTTTATGGATGACCCTGAGAAATCTGGGTCAAAATGTCATGATGGCACAACATGAGATGACTGCAGGTACAGGAAAGGAGTGGCAGTTCCAATGACATTTTAGCTGCTAATGTCCCCACAGAGGAGTGGTCCCACTCTCTGCCTGCTGTTGCTGTTCTGCACTGTGGGACACTGAGCTACTTCCAGATACTTGGGACCCACACAGCCATTGAGGCCCTGCTGCGACTGCCACAATAATTATAACTTGCTGCAGTCTGAATCCAGTTTACCTTGGAGCTAGCCTAGAAACACAGACTGAACATTTGACTGTTTTAGGGGGCAGAATTCAGACTGACAACAAGGTATTCAGTCTGCTGTTGAAATGTTAAGAGTAACTTAGAACTGAAATCTCAGTTTTTCCCTCAGGGGGAAAAAAGATTCATTTCAAGGAGCAACTAAAGGCCCTCTTCAGATAGGAGGAGAGGAGCCTAAGGGTTTTTTTGCTGCTGGGACAATTGCTTAAAAACAGCATTGCTTTTGGATTCCTACCCATGACAAAAATCTTTTCTTGTGTTTTAGTTAGAATGAAATTAAGAGAATTGTGAATTGATAAAGTTGTGTTATGGTATTGACTTGTTAAATCTTGTTATGGTGTTGACCTGTTAATGCTTTCGTTCACTAGAAGATGTTAATGGTTAGAGAATGATTAGAACCTGTCTAAGGAAAGTTTGACACTAGCAATGAATTCTTGAATTTTACTTGTTTGATAAGAGAAATTTAAAGTTTTGATACAGCTGAATATTCTAGACCAATTCAAAAGTGGGCATTCCCAACCCTGGTGATCCTACACACCTTTAATAAGGAGATATATTAGCTATTGAAGTATGCACAGGACAAGGTATTATCTGCTTGCTTACTATTAGCTAATTGCTGATAAACTCTCTTGACAGAAACTTGGCTCAAAGACACAGAGCCCAGTACTTTCTCCCTTAACATTTTGATTACAGAGGTCGGCAGTTAGAGATGGGTTTTGATCATTTCCCCCAGGTGCCTAAAGCAGGACTTGCATGGTTAGAATGCACGTTCTGAAGTCAGGTAAGTCTGAGACATGGAATGCTGTAGGTAGTCTTACAGCCAATGGTTACCCGCCCACTGGGGCATGGCCTCTTATACTAGTTATGCTGATGTAGAACATGCATTCAGCCTGTTTTCCGGCTGTGGGATTAGGTTCCTGATCTCCATTTCAGCAGAGGATTCTGATTTGTGAGTCTACCCTAAACAAATAGCCATCTATTTCTCAATTCTGAGCTAGTGTGGGATTTCTTTTAAGCCCTTATTGAAGAAGCACGCTTCTTCCTAAGGCAGATGTGATCATCTGTTCAACCCAAGACAGACACGATCATCTTTCCTGTTACAGAAGCACAGGCTTTATTAAGATTAATAAAAAAGGAGGAATTGTGGAGGCCCCGAAACACCTATTTCCACACTGACCAAAGGTCAGAGAGTTGGGACTTGTTTCTAGTTCTTTCAAGGCTATTGTGCTTCTACCTTAGACAAAGGTCCCACCTAGTTATAAATCAGAGAGTTTTGCTAGCTCAAGGTTATTGTCAACAGGTGTAGCTAATTGCCAGACCTTGTGCTCCTAGAATAGGAAAGTAGTTTGTTCCTACATAAGACAAAAGACTAAGGATCCAACTAAGTTCCAGTTCCCTTTATGGAAATAACTTGAAATTCCACCCAGGGAATGGTTTGCCTACAGAGTGTATAGGTCTGGGGAATGAGCATGACTTGGTTACTTATTTTGTTCTAGCAACAGAATGTTTAACTATAAATGTAGCCCGTGACTTTCAATTGGCATTTTCTTGTATCATGTTAGTGCATCTTTTGTCTTACTCCTACCTTTTGGGGTCATGGGTATTTTAAGCAGTTGGAAATTAAACACTGGTGAATTTTCAATACCTACTGAAAAATTCCCTTCTGGTACTATCCTAAATATTTTAACATTTTATTATTTTTATTTGCATCTTCATATTCTCTACTATATTTCTAATCCCACTCCCTTACCCTGATAAGAGGTATTTTTTGTTGAGGCTGGTTCCCAACAGTCTAGTAGAGATTTTATGGTCTGTCTATTTCATAAAAGATGTTGGCATCAGGAAATGCAAAACCACTTTTGAGTCATTCTCATTCCACATGAAATACTGCATAATCTAAATAAAGAATGTTATATGTGATGGGCACAATATTTTAATTTGGCAGTTTTGCAAAACTGCCTGGCAGTTTATAAATTATATGAACATACAAAAATTCAACTGACATACATTATTAAAGAATAAATACTAATCTTTATTTGAGTATTTTCTAAGAAGGTAGAGTAGAGGTAAAAATTAACAAGAGCTATTACACAGGATTAGACATTTCTAAGACCCCAAATAGATATATTTCTATGGGCTATCCAACTTTGTGTCATTATGAAGAACTTACTGTTCGCAGCTCTTTTTTGCTATATGAGCCTCAGGATGGGAAAGACTACTGCAGTTCTACCTGTCTTGTTTTCTAATGACTCTAAGCTGTTAAGGTGCCTCTGTCCTATGCTCTGAATTCTTTTCTTGATTCTGTAAAGGTTCCTAGGATTTCAGAATATTTTGAGGGGGCATAGTTTTGATCTTTACAATTTGAGTCTAAAATAGAGTCATGTGGAATTTCTATACTAGTAAAATTTCTATTTACATTCTAAATATATATTCTTGTATCCATAGATGGATGTAGCTCTTGGTCTTCTTCAAAGAAGTTTTTTTTTTTTCTGTAGACAGACCATTACAGAAAGTCACAACTGGTCAAAATAGAGAAAAAACTCATCATTGACTTCCATTCCCAACTGATCTACAATGTAAGCCTGTACTTACATTGTAAGTAAGCCTCAAGGAATGTCACAAAGAAAAGGTAGAAAAAAAAATGTAAGAGCTAGAAGACAAAAAAATTTGATGAATTTGTGTCTTCTAGATCATACACAGAAGCAACACATATGACACTACAGCATTATGGGCCTCTGGATAAGACCTGATCAAGTATAAAACCAGTAGATATGCTGATTTGGAAAGGAATAATCTCAAGAGGTCCCAACTCTAGGCAAAAAGCTATAGGTGCTTAATGAGTATTGAGAGAAGACAGTCTTTCATAGGGAAGAGGCTTTCCAATTGGTTATCCAATACCAAATGGCCATCCCCCTAAAATATTATATATACATATATTATATGTGTTAAACAACACTAGACAGTATATATATATATATATATATATATATATATAATGAATATAGCAAAATTGAAAGGGTTGTAAGAAGGAGAAGGAAGTAAAAAATTGTATAATTTTAGCCAAGATTTGATATCAAAAGAAAAAATTCTAAGGATCATCTACATATTTCTTCTCCCTTCCTAAATATGAGAAAGCTTAGACTTTGTTTAAAGCTACTATAAAATATCTAATTGTATACAAGCAGTAAGCTATAGATGAAAGAAAATTTTTGTCTGTTTCTTTAGTTTTCAGGTTTTTCACTTGAAAATCAAGACTGTTTATTATTAGAGGTTACTGTACTCACAGTTTATGAACTAACCTTTTCCTCAGAGTTTTGTTAGCCTCAATCGTTCTAATATTCTGACAACATGAAAAATATACTTTTTTATTGCCTCCAGACAACTACAGTTCTACAATAATGAGATTTATATAGACTCCTTTATCCAGACGAATAGAGCATGTTTATATATGGAGAGAATTCTTTAATAGCAGATTATGCCTTGCTAACTACTACATGAAAAGGTAAATCAAGATACTCAGCTCATATATACACATATGTATCATATTTAGTGAGATCAATCTACATCTATCTATCATCAATATCTATTTATCTAGCATTCAACTATCAAATGATGTCTCTCTGTGAAATGTATTTGCTACACTTTATGACACGGGGTACTTGAAATCAACTGATTCCTTCTTATGTTCTAATCATGTCAATAGTCTTTCTAATTCTTATAAAGATACAGGTTTCATACCCATGCAAGATTCTCTCACTGTAACGGTATGTAAATATCAAAAGAGAATCAAGATTGAATTCTAGCTTTCAAATTTGTAACCTAATCTAAAGATGCAGATTTTGGGAAAAATTACTCTAAGGCCCTTCTGTATTATTCAAAAAAGATTACACTGGCAGAAAATTCAGCATTAACATTCAGATTCCATAATGTGTCTCTTCCCCAATGTGAGAGCAAAAATGTGTCCCAAGGCTATCTGCACAATTCCAGCGGAAATATGAGTTGAAAACACACTTTTATAGAACAAGAAGAAAATTTTAATCTCTCAAGATGTTCCATATGAGTGCTTTAGGAAAGAGATAAAAGGAAAGAAGGAAGAAAGGTGGAAGGAGATAAAATCAAGAAAGAAAACATAATTGGTAACAAATATAGTAACCATGTAAAACTCTCTTAAATCCCTCATAACTCAGCTAAGAAAATTCACTACTTAAACGCAATGATTATAAAGCCAAAAGTAACCTAGGAAATGGCTACAAATATGAAGTTTGAGAATGTGATATGCATTGTCTTAAAAGGCATGTCTAAGATGTACCTGAGCATCTATCTCAGCCCATGCATTGCCATATACTGAGCCCTTTACACACTGTGCAAACAAATACCCCCCCTCTCTCTCTATATATATGTGTGTGTGTGTGTGTGTGTGTGTGTGTGTGTATACACACATATGTATGAATGAGATCCTGATTGATCCACACAAAACAAACATTAAATGAGAGTGTGGTTCCCTGCCTTCATGTAGAACTGTGAGTAGAGGCATTTGTTTTTAGTTTTTGAAATTTTCCTTCCTGCCCCACCTCTTTCTATATATATTTTCTATTAATATACAGCAGCATTCATTTTTTTAGTTTTATTCTACCTAAGTGTATGCCAGCTTATTTTTGGAAACTTGGCAAAATAGATTATTTGATGAATATGGAGATTATACAATACAAGAAACCAGACTGCACTTATTGAAAACAAAATTTAAGACATAAGGCAGCATGAATTTTGTGCAGCTACAGTCCTGTCTCTGTCCAGGGACAGCAACATAGCCCAGGAATGACTTCTTTCTGGTTTAGTCATGAGCTAGTTTTTCCATTGTACATTTATTCCATAGCTAATAAAACAGGGCAGCTTCACTTTTTTTAATGTTCTGCCAATGAACATACTGCTAAGAACAATAAGTATGAAATGCTTTTTTTTTTTCAGAGGGAATTAGTTCTTACGATGAAGTTTAGCCAAGTTAGGCCAATTAAGCTTACATTGAAAGCTTGAGTTGGGTACGATGTAACATAGATGCTCTTGATGAATCTCTGAGCAGACAGCTATTTCAGAAATCCATGCCTAGTCTGGGGAGATGGCTCAGTAGATAAATTGCCTCTTATATGAGAATGAGGATCTGAGTTTAAGTCATCAGAATCCATGTGAATGCTGGTTGGGTGCTGTGACCTGATGTTAACCCTAGAGTGAAGAAGGCAGAGATAGGAGATCATAGCCATCTAGCTAGTTCGACAAGACACTGGGTTTGACTTAAAGACCCCAAATACATAAATTGAGAGAGTAATTGAAAAAGACACCTGACATCAACCTCAGACCTCAACATGCAAGTGCAAACACATGCAGCAATATACATAAAAATAAGTCTGCACACAAGTTACTCACACACACACACACACACACACACACACACACACACACAAAATACTACAACATATACGTTGACCTCAGACCTCAGTCTGCTTTTAGAATCCCGAGAGGTCTATAGATGGAATGCAAGCCAGTCAAACTTTTAAAATTTTTACTTTTAGATTTATTTACTTTATTGTTTTATGTGTGTGGGTGCTTTATCTGCATGTGCGCATATGTACTATGTGTGTTCCTGGTACCCATAGAGGTCAGAAGAGAACATCAGGTCTTTGTAGAGTTACAGACCATTGTGAGCTACCATGTGGGTGGTGGAAATCAAATCTGGGTCATCTGCAAGAGTAACAAATGTTCTTAACCACTGAGTCAATACTCCAGCCCCTGTCAAACTCTTAATTTCAGCCTTATGCATTTAAATTCACAGATGTGTCTTTCTGTTTGTAATTATCCATGAACCAATTCACTCAATTACGTGCTCAAGAAATGCATATTTGGGTCCCATCACTTATGAATGCTATGGTCTTGGATAAGTTCCTAAATTCTTTTTTTACTTCAATGTCCTCATACATAAAATGCAAGCGATGCCTCTGCCTATCTCATAAGAGTTGCTAGAATTAAGCAAATTAACACATGTAGTGTTTTACAGTCTGGGAATAAGGTACAACCTCAGTAAGTGGTACCCTTCTTTTAACTGACTGGACTGTGGACCAGAAATTGAACGTGTGGTGATGAAAAAGGTAGGACTTACTCCATGGTATCTTGAAACATAGTGGGTAGCTTTACTTCAAGGCAGTTCCATATGTGTCATCCGTATTTCTGCATGCCTGATAAACAGCTTAACTGATAATAGTAGGACAACTTTTTCAGGCGACAGTAAGGTTGACATAGAAAGTAATCTTCGAAGATAGTGTCTTCTTTTACTACAAAGAATGGGTATGCTTACTATCACATATATCCGTGCACACACTTGTAGCACAATTAAAAAAAAAACAACCCAGAGACAGATATTGAAGTTCAAGCTGAAGATCAGAAAAACCAAAGGAGGATCCAAGCTACTAGAGAGTTCTTACGTCTACTAAGGCTCAGACAAACAAAGGGATGATTCTATCCTCAGTGTGACTGCAGACTGCAAGGCTCTCCAGTAAACCTCAGACTAGAATGAGCTCTTTTCTCTTCCTGCCTTATATGCCTCTCTCTGCCCAGCCATATCACCTGTCTGCACCTCCCTAGTGCTAGGACTAAAGGTGTCTGATTCCCCGAGTGCTGGGAGTGCCTCTATGTGAGTTTTATTCCTCTTTTCAGACAGATTCAGTCTTGTGTAGCACAGGGTGGCCTTGCATCCTGGGATTAAAAATATGTACCCTGGCCTGCAGTGGCTTAGCTCTGCACTCCGATCTTCAGGCAAATTTTATTTATTAAAAAACAAATATGATAGGGTATCTCTTGGGTATATTCCCAAGAGTGGTATTGCTGGGTCCAGGGGTAGGTTGATGCCGAATTTCCTGAGAAACCGCCACACTGATTTCCAAAGTGGTTGCACAAGTTTGCATTCCCACCAGCAATGGATGAGGGTACCCCTTCCTCCACAACCTCTCCAGCAAAGGCTATCATTGGTGTTTTTGATTTTAGCCATTCTGACAGGTGTAAGATGATATCTCAAAGTTGTTTTGATTTGCATTTCCCTGATCACTAAGGAGGTAGATCATGATCTTAAGTGTCTTTTGGCCATTTGAACTTCTGTTGAGAATTCTCTCTTCAGATCAGTGCCCCATTTTTTAATTTTAAAATTAAATTTTAAATAAAATTTTAAATTTAAAATTTTAAAGTCTAGTTTCTTGAGTTCTTTATATATTTTGGAGATCAGACCTTTGTCTGTTGCGGGGTTGGTGAAGATCTTCTCCCAGTCAGTGGGTTGCCTTTTTGTCTTAGTGACAGTGTCCTTTGTTTTACAGAAACTTCTCAGTTTCAGGAGGTCCCATTTATTCGATGTTTCCCTTAATGTCTGTGCTGCTGGGGTTATACATAGGGGCGATGCCCCCAGTTGGCTCCTTGGGCAGCTGAGGATAGGGAACCTGAAATGACCCTATCCTATAGCCATACTGATGAATATCTTTTTTTTCTTTTCTTTTTTTTTTTTTTTTTTTTTGGTTTTTCGAGACAGGGTTCCTCTGTGGCTTTGGAGCCTGTCCTGGAACTAGCTCTGTAGAACAGGCTGGTCTCGAACTCACAGAGATCCGCCTGCCTCTGCCTCCCAAGTGCTGGGATTAAAGGCGTGCGCCACCATCGCCCGGCTTGAATATCTTGCATATCACCATAGAACCTTCATCTGGCAATGGATGGAAATAGAGACAGAGACCCACACTGGAGCAACGGAGTGAGCTCCCAAGGTCCCAATGAAGAGCAGAATGAGGAAGAACATGAGCATGGAAGTCAGGACCACGAGGGGTGCACCCACCCACTGAGACAGTGGGGCTGATCTATTGGGAGCTCACCAAGCCCAGCTGGACTGTGACTGAAAAAGCATGGGATAAAACTGGACTCTGAACATGGAGGACAATAAGGGCTGATGAGAAGCCAAAGACAATGGCAATGGGTTTTGATCCTACTTCATGTTCTGGCTTTGGGGGAGCCTAGCCAGTTTAGATGCTCACCTTCCTAGACCTGGATGGAGGGGGAGGACCTTGGACTTTCCACAGGGCAGGGAACCATGACTACTCTTCGGACTGGAGAGGGAGGGGGAGAGGAGTGGGGGGAGGAGGAGAAGAGTGGGAGGAGGGGGAGGGAAATGGGAGGCTGAGAGGAGGCAGGAATTTCTTTTTTTTTTTCTTTCAATAAAAAAAAAACAAATAAAATATCACTATATCTACTTTTTCACACACATATTTAAAAATACATATGACAGTAGTGTCTTCCCCAGGAAGAGTGTGTATGCAGGCTTGCTTGAAGCTTCTATTAATGCACTGTGGTTTCCTGAATTTGGGATTCCTCTTTTGCAATGTATCCTATTGCCTGAGCAGATGTTACAGTTTGATATCTTAGAAGCCTCATCTCTTGTGTCTTTCCTTCAAGAGATAACTAAAAAAATCTGTGTCCTTTTCAAATGCCGCACTATAGAGAAATAAAATGAAAATGGCAACATCATCTCCACCCTACTTAACGAGCTAAAGTTTGATTCCTTAATATTAAGCCTTTCATTCCCGTCCTTCCATTGGGACAAATGATAACATTACCACTAGCTTTTCTACATGTTTGATAAGTGTTTATAATTGAATAATATTAGGTCTTTGAGAATTATGTACAGTGTATCTTGATAATAATGACCCCTCTTCCCCAACACTATCTAGATCCATTCTGGCTTCACTACCCACCAAACTTTGTTTCTTCTTTTTGTTTTGTAAACCTATTAAGTCTAATTTGTGCTATCCATATGTTCTTAGATGAAGGGACTTCAATTGCAGCAGCAATGACCTACCAGGGGCCATACCCTTAAAGAAAGCTGACACTTCCTCTTCAAATGCTTATGTGTTCATCGCCTTTATTTTCTAGTATGAAGACCTCATTAAACCATCACAATCGCCATGCCATTTTGATCCTTTCCTTCTGATCATCCTGTCAGTTTTTAATGGCATGTAAAGGTTAGCAATATGCATGGAATTTGGTACCTCACATCGTATCAGATAAAGAAACTAAAATAACCTTACTTTCCCATGATTTAAGCTCCAGAGAGGACAATTCCTCTGTGCCTTCATTTTACCTAGTGAGAATTAGAAGTCACCAGGATGGGGCTTGCTGTCTTCGCCCATGCTATCCCCTCTCCATTTCCTACTGAGGCCTTCCAGGCTTCAAACAGGCCTCGCCCCCCCCCCCCCCCCCGCTCCCCCAGGGCAAAGAGGCAGCTGAAAGCTGAAGAATAAACCCACCAAGCTCCCAGTTTCGAAACTTAAAAGAACAATAAAGAAGGCTACTTGAAGAGCAGGTTTTCTTTGCCATTTCTTTTTTTTTTTCCACCTTAAAGAGATAAGAATTCTCTGGGGCTTGAAGATCTGTATCTCCTATGAGGGATTTGGACCAGGAGTAGAGCCTTGATGCTAAAGAGAGTTAGGAAATAGTCTCCTCCTGGGCTTCCCCTTGGAACAGTCAGCTTCTTGGAGGTGAACAGAAGCATTAAAAACGCTCTCTATCTATCTGAAACAGGGTTTCTCTGCTTAACAGCCCTAGCTGTCCTGGAAATAGCTTTTGTAGTCCAGGCTGGCCTAGAACTTACAGAGATCCACCTACATCTGCTTCCCAAGTGCTGCCATTAATGACTTGTGCCACCACTGCCCAGCAGAAGCTCTTTCTAAAACTGATAGGAGCCTCTGTACCCTGGATCCTGAGTGCTAGCAACCTACGAAGACCTGTGAGCAAGGGAAACCTACAATGTCTTGGTTAACTCTATGTCTTTAAGTTTACCCAAGTAAACTGAGAAAATTTTTAGTTGGCTGAGGTAATTAGTACTTTGCTAAAATTACTTTTCATGTCTTCAGGAAGTATAGACTTTAAAATAGAGAATATATAAATATTATTCTGACAACTGATTATTTGCCATTGATATAAAAGACATTAATTTAAATATCTAGATTTAAGTTACCATCTTATTTGGCCTTATGGTAGTTTATCAAGTGGCATGACCAAAAACTTTAGATTAAATGATTTGATACTGCGTTATGATTCTAAATATAAATAAGGGACATTGCAGTCCAGTGATTCTCAAATTTTAGTGTGCATAAGAAACACCTAGAAAACTTTGATGCATATTTGCCAAATTCTGTCTGAGATTACCTACTTTTTTAGTGATTAATTGATTTTTATTTTATGCGAATTGTTTTTCCTGCATGTGTGTCATGTACGTCTGTGTGAGGGTGTCACAGCCCTTGGAGCTTGAGTTACAGACAATTGTGAGCTGCCATTTGGTGTTAGAAAATGATTCCAGGTCCTCTGGATGAATAGTCATGTGCTTAACCACTGAGCCATCAGTCCCAAGATTATCTTCTTCTAACATATAGGACAACAATCCTGGAGTACCACAGACCAAACTTTGAGCAGCTTTGCTTTAGTTAATGATCAGTTTCTGCATAGTTATGGACCTTGAAATAACAGTTAATATTTAATAGCACATCTCACATTGCCCAAGAATAGCTTCCCCATTTCTTGTCTCCCATCTGTTCCCACTAGGTTTCTCATATTCTCAACCTATCTGCAGTGTTATGACCTGATTATCAATATCTGAAATTACTTTTAGGTTGAAAATACATTGGTTATTATCCACACAGAACATGGTGTGCTTCCAGGAAAAAATATAAACAAGCAGTTCAGTCTTTAAGAATTTATAAAACTTTGATTCCGTGGAGCTGGCATCAACATGTCATTATTTCAGCTATCCGTTGTTAAGAAAAAAAATGAAATTTATATTTGAATACTCCAAGTAAAAGAACTAGGCAAATGTTGAAGTAGGAGAAGTTCTGTGCTTTACTACTTATCTGTAAGCAAAATGAGTAGTTACTGTGTGTCCCTTTGGAATTTCAAGAGGTTATATTGCAGGGTATTGCCTTGTCCCACTGGTAAAGTCCCTTGACCTCTAGAGTATCCAACACCACTGCAGACTTTCGAGTTGATTTTGTCTGCTGAAAAGAAAAGACAAAGTTATAGATAAGAACTTGTGGGTTCTTGTACCCTAGGCAAAATGATCTGGATCAGCCTCAGTTACACACCAGTTTTTCTTTCCTTCCTTAGAAGAAATGTGCTTATAGGATAGGAGATATGATGTGAAATCAGATTTCCTGCGTGAATAATGGTGAACAAATCATTTCCTGAATGGATTATGTTGAAAAATTATACAGTGCCTCTATTTTCTAATCTGTATAATGGCGATAATTATTGCTTTCATTTAATGAGATTCTGTGGAAATGAGTTAACAAAGCACATTATGACTTGCCTGAATTATTGTAGGTACTTTAAGGGTTAATTATGATTCATTTTAAGCATCATTATTAAGGCTTTTGCTTTGTTTTCTTGTCTTGCTCATATTAATGTGACAGTCAGATAATCAAATGCATTTGTCCTTTATTTTGGCACCAGCATGAACTTGAGTTTGCCATCACCAAGATGCTACCCTCTGAATGATGAACTACTATCATTCATGTATACTTCCTACAATTCTAGTAAATGTTCTTTCGTTTTTTTATATTTATTTATTAAAGATTTCTGTCTCTTTCCCACCACCGCCTCCCATTTCCCTCCCCCTCCCCCAATCAAATCCCCCTCCCTCATCAGCCCAAAGAGCAATCAGGGTTCCCTGCCCTGTGGGAAGTCCAAGGAACACCCACCTCCTTCCAAGTCTAGTAAGGTGAGTATCCAAACAAAGCCAATACGTGCAGCGTGCAGTAGGATCAAAAACCCATTGCCATTGTTCTTGAGTTCTCAGTAGTCCTCATTGTCCGCTATATTCAGCGAGACCGGTTTTATCCCGGGCTTTTTTCAGACCCAGGCCAGCTGACCTTGGAGAGTACTACTCAGCAGTAAAAAACAAGGACTTCTTGAAGTTTGCAGGTGAATGGAAGGAAATAGAAAACACTATCCTGAGTGAGGTAAACCAGACCCAAAAAGAGGAACATGGGATGTACTCACTCATATTTGGTTTCTAGGCATAAATAAAGGGCATTGAGCCTATAATTCGTGATCTTAAATGTTCTTTCTTTATGTTGTGCTCTGAACTGCATTTTATTAAAGAGGTTACTGTCGTAACTGCCTAGGGAATAGCAAAATTCAGAATAATTACCCCAAGTATCCGAATGCAGACATTATTGTAGCGAAAAAAAAAAGTATCTATCTAATGTCCTATAAAATTTCCTTTCCAGAGACTAAAATTATTCTGAATCTAATTCGTGTAAAGTTAACATAGAAATTGCTTGGCATCCATGCTATTATTTGGCCGAAAGACTGAGGCAAGAGCATCATACAACCATTTATGGATTAACAATTCCACAGATTAGACATCATAGTAAATTCAAATAAAACTTGGCAGGTTTACAATCTTTACCTACGTGTAGTGCTGTGCGAGTCACTAACAAAGTATCTAACTCTATTTTTTCCCTCATGGAATTTTCCTTTTCATAAGGGAGGCAGTTATAATAATTGAAATGATCAGAGCAACATAAAGAACAATAACATTAATTTCATACAATAAAGCATTTAAATATAAGGTGCAGGCAAAAGAGCCTATGATGATAAAGAGGAAGTCTGTTTTCCAAGGTTAAAATTCTCTGCTACAGAAAGTGCAACTTTAAATGGGCTACTGGAAGTAGGCAGGGTTCTGAACATCTGCCAAGTATTCGAAGGCATCGCAACAGTGGTGTTAAAGTTTCCTTTCTGTGTCCTCTCTTTATACTGAGGATGAAGAGAGTGGCTGGGGTGAAATTAGAATCTGAAGATGCATACACACTTCCTCTTATAAAACGCACAAACACAACACAAGAAAATCTGGAAATTGCTAGGAATGTTATTTTATTTCCATAAAAGTTATTGAATTTCATAGTCAATTTAGGAAGTTTTCTCTAAATACAAAGTTTGTTTTGTGCTTACTTAACATTTTTTAAAAGATTATGATTTTTCTCTCTGTTCTATCCTGACATCTTCTGTGCAAAGTCAGAGTGCAGCTCCCAGTGTCACCTTGTCCAACAGCATGGTAAGAATCTGTGTGGGTAGTTTTGCTCTCTGTTTTCTCTTTTCTGAATGACAGCAGCATAGACCTTTGGCTTCATTTATTCTAAAATATTTAAATCGAATTATAAAACTAATGTATTAAAAATGAGAAATAAATTCAAACCAGATCCCTCTGGCTGCTGCGATTTATTAGTTCAATTGGTCTTTGTCTGTGGTTAGTTAGCCTGGTGGGTTAGAACATAGTGTTAATGATGCCAAGATCAAGGGTTTAATCCTCCCTGGCCTACTTAGCCCTGTTCCATTCCACAGGCAGAACCAGGCTCATACCCGCCCAGGCTTCATGTGAATACATCTACTTATCAGAGCCAGCATGAAGAATGTCACTGAATTAGCCTAGATTTGTCATTACTACTAAAAGAACAAGCAACAATCTCAAGGTGGACATGGAACTAAAGATTTGTTACATAGTGAAGAAGTGATTGTTTAGACTAATCTTTGTTCACATGTAAGTTTTGACAGCATATGAAAAAAGGAAGATACCTAAATAGTCATTAGATAGATTTGTTATTTTAAATGTTTTTAATTGTGAAGCTATTTAATCAGGTTAATTCACATGGCCAATCTCTTACTCTTTGCTTGCCTTCTCATACACAGGCTTAGTTGTAGCTGATATTCATTCATCTCAGATACTATTCTCCATCTTGGACTCTTCTATTTCTAAATATCTGCAAAGCGTATCAGACGAAAAGGGCTGTGGAATCATTCAACTCTAATAAAATTTCCATATATATGTATATATATATATATATATATATGTACACACACACTTAGCAGAGATGGTAAATTGTGTTTTATGAAGCTGCTTCAGTAATAAACAGAGGTACAACAGAAGAATGGGCATAAGCTTTGGCTGAACACCCAAATGTGTCAGTGGCAGTGTTGTTAATCGCATGCTTCTGCTGGTCCAAGCAGAAATACTTAAAGATTAACTTCTCAGTTAACAAGTAAATCAATAAGGATTAAAAGTACCTTTATTAATTATTGAGGATTAATTAATGAGGAAATTCAACTTTAGCATGGGACTTCAAGTAAGAACTGCTACCTGTGTTGTACTTTTTTTAGCATTTCATGAGGAGTCAGCAAGAAAAAGGAATTTCAGTGTGTTAAAGTCATCAGGAAAAACACACCAGCCCAACTCAGAATACAAATAGAATCTTTTCAGAAAGGCTTGTCTCAGAAACACTAGCATAAATGTTCTAAAATGTTACAGGCTGAAATATTAAATTTTACGAGGAGGAAGAGACCAGAATAATGCAGAGCACAGCAGGTGGGCCATATTGATTCTGACATCTTCTAAACACTGGAATGTCATTCAAATCACTGGTCTGTGTAGTTGACTTATGGATTTTCAACATTTCAGAACATTTTAAAAGCCTTGAAAATTACCTTTAAAATAGGTTTTAGGTGTTCTAGGATAGATGTGAGTTTAGACTTTTGCATATTTCACAAATTTCTAAGATACAGTTGTGACAGGAAAATACCCTGATATTTTGATGTTCAATCTTAATTAGATTTTATTCTACTAGTTTTGGTAACACCGCACATTAATCCACACTGAGGCTTTCATAATATTACTGCGAGCACTATGTTATAAGAGGGTATTGGAAATGACAAGTAATACTGTATTTAATAGCATTAACATTTATAGATTTACATCAAAGACCGAAATAGAGGGCCTGAAGTTCCCTTTAGTTTTCTTACATTGTCCTTTGATCTTACAAATCTGGTGTGATTTGTAATTTGCATATTTAATTAGCACATGGTTTCTTAACAAGAATAAATGCTTCAACTAGTCATCAACTCAGCAGGACATTCTTTTCAATACTAGCTATTATATGATGTGCTGTACTTGTGGGAATATAGTAAATGCATATTCAGTTTGTTTGTAGAATGTAAGAAAAGTTTCAATGTTAATTTAAAACAAATGCAGAATAAGAATCCAAAGTAAAATAGTAATATGCAAAAGAAATTAAAATAGTAATTTAGAATATGTATGCCTTTACTTGTTTTAGCTATTAATTTGTGAAACTATCTAAAATGCATCTTCACAAGTCATTGACCAGGAGAAATAATCTGGACATGAAGAGCATTTTGTAAGTGGTGTGAGTGGAATAGTGGTTGTAAGATAACTGAAATCTCATAAGAATGTAGAGTAAGATGAGAAAGGATGAAACATTAAGGAATCCAATATGCAAAGTTTAAAAGCAGTAAATAACAGAAAACTGAGGAAGACTAGATAACATGTAAGAAAACAGAGTAAGATAGCAAACTGTCATGGAGGTATGTGAGGGGAAGAGAAACTGAAGGATACTGTTTGATACCAGTATTCATGAATTTAGATGGGATTCAAACAGTGAACTCTGTGTTTTTCAATGTGTCAATTACACACTTGGTAGTGAGATGTTATAGAAGAGTAAATGGAAATAGAGAAAGAGAAAACTGAACTTTAAGGATATGAGAACAGTGAAGACAGTGGCAAGCCTTGAAAAAGAGCAAAAATCAATGGAGAATTGTCTTAGTTGCTGAACATTACTGAGAACACTTAAGGCATGTGCTATGAAAGACAATGGACTAAATAGTCTTATTGCTTTGCATACAAATTTTTACTTTTCTGCTATTACGATTTCACCACTCTTAGACTTCCCCTTCCTAATCCTTTTCTTATTGTGCCTATCCATGGCCATTTCTTTAAGCATCTCTTGCCCCATGAGATTATTACATTCTTCTTCCATTGCTGCTATAACCAATTACTATGAACATAGTAACATCAAATAATGTATGCTTTAATTTTTATTTCAGAGGTTAGAAGTCCAGAGTTTCTGTTTACCATTGGTGTCAGAATGTCTTCATTCTTTCTGGAGCTTTTAGGGGAGTCCATTTCTTTGCTTTTTCAGATTCTGCAGAATGCTTATAATTTTTGGTTCTTGAGTCCATTCTGCCTTCAAAGTCAGTAACTGCATGTAGAGTGTTTTTTCCCCTAGTTTTCATGAATATGATATTAACTCCTATGCCCTGCCTCCCTTTTTTGAGACCCCTGGTAATTATATGGGTTCTACACAGATGGTCAGGGTTGTCTTATTTTTGGACCTACTCATTAGCAAGATAATTTTCCTACAATCTTGGCTGCCCTTTGCTGTATAAAATAACATACTCTAGTTAGGCATGGCATTAGGAACCCTGGAGACCAAGGCAAGAAGAGCTCATGTTTCAAACCAAAGTGAGGTATCAAACAAGGCAGGGCTGGTTGTCATTACTAAGACAAAATGTTTCCCTACTCTTTATGCTAATTTATCCCAAAAGATATTGGGGAAATCCATGACAGCTTGCCTCTTTTCCTCAAATTTATTTGGGGATATGTCTTAATAAGATTCAGCTAAAAAAATTTAGAAATTTAATAAAGCTTTGGACCTCAAATAAGAAAATTTGGAAACATTTATAGTCATTTATCTTTAAGAGCACTGCAGTGCCTGGGATATGAAAGGGCTGGGGAGATTCAGAGAGCTGGGATGGGATGCTTCATCAGAACTCAAGGAGAAACCTGGGTAGTGATGTCCACCAAAGGTGAGAAAACAGAAAAGTAAATTAGTAATATGATTAGCTAGAAGTCTATACGATCACACTCTATCCTGTGTTTTTTATCTAATTATGACAGCTGCATATAATAGTGATGAAAATCTGTGCCCCAGTGATCAGGCTGAATGCTCTTTCCTGAATAACTCGATAAACCACCCACCTTCGGCCTGAGCATATCAGAAGCCTGATTTAGATGTATTTATCCCTTCATGCGTTTGCATGAATTAACATGTCTGAATGTTTGTGGTCACGTGTAATGTCCACAGCCATATAAATCCTGAATGTTTTATTTATTCAGGCACCTCAGTGTACAACGGTGGAAAGCAATTGACATAAGCACTCAGAGTTCTCGGCCTCTTTCAGTGTCAGTTCTGCTCCTAGCCTCTAGAAGACCTGCATCAGACCACAGGCTTGTCAATCTATGAAAGACATTGCTATAAACCAATGACACTTTGATTTTCTTAACCGGAGTCACCTCATTCATTCATTCATTCAGTCATTTATTTTACTAACAAGCTAGTGAAGACTACCATTTTGCTCTGCTTAATTCTCTTTCTTACTTCCTGATCCATTTTTCATCTAGATTCTAATTCTGGACATAATTTACTTTTTTACTAATTTTCTCTGCTATCACTAGAAAATAGAAATAAAATATCACCAAAGAGTTATTTCCCTGTACAAATATTTGGCAAACACATCCAGCAATGGCCTTTTTTAGTACCAAAAAGTATTCTTTCCCGTGTTGAATATTTATAGCACAGTCTTGAGTCTGTGTTCTGTTGCTGTGAAGAGACACCATGACCATGGCAACTCTTAAAAAAGAAAGTATTTAATTGGGAGCTTATGGTTTCTGAGGTTTAGTCCATTATCCTCAAAGTGGGGAGCATGGAAGCTGAAGGCAGGCATGGTGCTGGAGCAGTAACTGAGAGCTACATTCGGATCCGCAGGCAAATAGAGCTACTGGACCCAGCATGGACTTTATATCTCAAAGCCCATTCCCAGTGACTTAATTTCCCCCCAAAGTACACATCTCTTAATCCTAATTCTTTCAAATAATTCCCATCCCGCTGACTAAACATTCAAGCCACCACACATACTAAAGCACACAGAAGGCACTGCGGTTTGAAATATATTCTGGTTTTATATTATTAGAAAACACACATGCTGAACACCTTTAAATTTTCATTTTGGGGTAAATGAGTCAATCGGTTTCAGTAGTTGCCCTGTAGAAGAAACAGATATTTAGCATATTACTTTGCAAAAACTAATTAACTAAGGTACACTATGGTATTGAAGTAGACGTTGGAGCTGTTCAGATTGCTGGGCAGGATGTCTGACCTTGAGGGAATGATGCTCTTGAGTGCAAGCTTCTTTCTCAACTTCAGTCACTTGGACCTCTGGTCTTAAAATTTCTCACAATGTAAGGACTTTCTCTTATTTTTCACATAAGAGAAAACTTGAACAATCTGAAACCATGCTCCACATCATAATCTTCACTGATCCCAGGTGTCCTCTGATCTCTCTTTAATTTATAAATTATTCTGAAGTTTCTTTTCTGTCTTAAATACCTTATAAAATAGATGCTTATTAAGCCAACCATTGCATTTTTTGGGATCCATGTGTTCTTGCACTGAAGCAGCTGTGGCTGCGATGGGGAGACGTTAAAACTGTTCAGCATTGACTCTTTTAAGATACGAATCCTTTGAGAACTAGGAAGAGTTAGCAAGTGTGGAAGATGGGGGTGGATGGCTGTTGATTGCAAAAGAGAAATGGTAGTAGGAGACACCAAGCTCCTTTTACACCCCTCGCCCACTTTAAGGTTATAACACAACTGCATTTCCCCTCTCCTTCCATATCTCCCATATTCCCTTCCCAGTCTCTTTCAAATTCATGGCCTCTTCTTTCCACTAATTGCTATTTCATGCACACACACACACACACACACACACACACACACACACACACACACATCTATCTATCTATCTATCTATCTATCTATCTATCTATCTATCATCTATCTATCAATCTATCTATTATCTATCTATCTCTCTCTCTATCTCTATCTATCTATCATCTATCTATCTATCTATCTATCTATCTATCTATCTATCTATCTATCTATCTATCTATCTATCTTCTATCTATCTATTATCTATCTATCTATCTATCTATCTATCTATCTATCTATCTATCTATATATCATCTATCTATCTATCTATCTATCTATCTATCTATCTATCTATCTATCTATCTATCTATCTATCCTATCTATCTATCTATCTATCTATCTATCTATCTATCATCTATCTACCTATCTATCATCTATCTACCTATCTATCTATATGGTCCTAAATAACCTGCTCAGTTCATAGAACTTCAGTTGTATGCATGTTTTCAAGACTAACCATTTGGTACTGAACAACAATTCTTTATGGCTTTCTCTGAGGAAAACCACTTCTCCTGCCTCCTACTTTCCTCTGTTTCTTATGGTTCTTTGTGTAAGGTTGAAGCCTCATAGCCTCGTGGAGTTTTCTTGTCCATTTTGGCATACAGTCACCCATGCCCAGCTCCTGCTTAGGCATTCATATTGGTGAGACTTTATGGGTGCAAACTCTCTGATCTTTGCACTCTTACAATCTTTCTGCTCCTTCTTTTGAAATGTTCCCTGAACTATAGTTGTAGGAGTATTTTGTAGATGTACCCATTGTACTTGGAGAAGAATCTCCAACATTTACTTTACTAAACCAGCATAATCCCTAGCAACAAACTATAAAATTTTGTCCTTATATACACAGTTAAGTACAGTCTTTATCCCTCATCAAGGAAATTTTGCCACACATGGAAATGTGTAGTAAGAGACCACTAGTTCATTTCCCCACTCCCCTGGCCAGAAATAATCAGACAAAAACTATATTTTTTGCAATACTATTTGGCCAATAGATTAAGCATATTGTTAGCTAGCTCTTACATCTAGAATTAACCCATTTCCATTATTTTATATTTTATGACAAGGCTCATGGCCTATCTTCAAAATTCCAGCTGGCAGCTCGCATCTTTCACCTTTGGCGGCTCCATGGCAGTTCCTTGACTCCACCCACTCTCTCCCTCTCTCTCTCTCTCTATATATATATATCTTCCAGCCTGGCTATATTCTGTTAAGCCACTGGCTGAAAGCAGCTTCTTTATTCATTAACCAATAAAAGCAATACATAGACAGAAGGACTTCCCACACCAGAAACAAGTTCAGAAAATCACAACCAATCTAAATGCAGAGTTGTAGAGCCATGTTCTGTCTTAAAATAAGGGTTTTACCCATTCAGAGATCTGTTTGAAAGCAGAGAGGGTGGCAAAAGTAGGAGTCAGAGGTGGAGGTTACAGAACTGGGACTATGGAATGTGAGACACTACTTTTGAAACTGTGAGAAAGTTTCGGGCCTCCATTGGACCGTCCTTGGAATGTGGGTCCTGAAGACTAGGTCTGAAGATGTCTGACTATGGGTCTGGGAAAACAGTAACGAAGTTCATCTGAGAGTCTGAATGAGAGGGTCTAAATGAACTAAGGATTACAGCAACAGGGATAAGCAGGAGTACAAGAACATTAGAAGGAATGTAAAATTTAGAATGTACTAAAGTTAGAGCCCATGGAGAAGCACTTTGAGAAGACAAATGCTCGGAGCTTCCCTGGTACTCCCAGTACAACTGAGAGGCAGGAGTTTCGCTCTTTATGGTAGACATGAAAAAGATGCTCAAATTGGGATTTTTTTTTTTTTCGAGACAGCGTTTCTCTGTGGCTTTGGAACCTGTCCTGGAACTAGCTCTGTAGATCAGGCTGGTCTCTATCTCACAGAGATCCGCCTGCCTCTGCCTCCCGAGTGCTGGGATTAAAGGTGTGAGCCACCATCGTCCGGCTAGATGGATGCTCTTATGGCTCTGTACTATGTGAAGCTTCTTGGACAAAAGCAATGAGTGGGGATCACGGGTAAAAGGGTCTAACTGAGGCGTATCAACTTGAGACAAAGGAGTTATGAACATATAAAGCAAGTTCTTCTGTTATTCCTTGATAGGCATAGTCTCCTACTGGAAAGAACACAGTGTGAAGTCTAAACTACATAGCCTCTTAATAATTGTATTTTAAGATTCTGTTAATAAAATAATGAATGGATGGAGAAAACCTGTTATGGGATAGTAAAAGTACCAAACACAATTATAGTTTGTGTGGGTGTATGTGTGGTACAGCTATGTGTACACAAATAATTGCACGTGTCACCTTTTTAAGTAACTGTCCGAGATACAGAGATACAGAGGTGGTGGTGGCGGGGTATAATGGCTTCAGAGTGGAGGTTTGGTGTCTGTGTGTGTGTGTGTGTTTTACTTGATGACAACATTAATGCATTTGACACCCAATGGGACAGTTCCTTTTTAAAAAGACTATGCCTTTTGGTCTCTCTTACAAAATGTTCTGTTTGCTAGAGAGGGAAAGACTGAGTTAGATTTTATGATTATATTGGAGTATAATATTATTCTGAAAATGGTGTTTTTTATTCCATTTTTGCAAGGTTTAATCCATTTGTACACAAACACCTTTAAATCGCAGTCAAATAAGTCACCAATTATTCTCTTGCTGCATGCAAGCCAGTCAGGACGACAAGCCACCAAGATATGCCTTTCAAATGAAGATGAGGCAGGGGAATTACGCTTTGTTGACTTGTGGGCACTCAAGGCAATGCTAACTTTCACTTCGGTTTATTTTTTTTAACGTAGGAAGCAATTCTGTATTTTAACCCTGGTCTGCTTTACCCTTGACCTTTCTTTGATCTTGTTCAATCAGCGTCGGACTTGATGCTCCTTGAAAAAGTTCCTAGGACTTGGGCAACCCTGGCCCAGGCAGGTGACCGAGACTGGGTGGGGACCCGCAGAGTTTTGTGGGCGCGGAGCCTCTCGCATACCAATCTCCTCCCACCATCATCGCTCGTCGGGAGGCGGAGAGGGCAGCAAACTTCGCTCCAATCCGCTGCAGCCCTCCCCAGGGTCCCCCTGCTGGGCGACTAGCCCGCTGTGGACTGGAGTTGGTGGAACTTTGCTGATAAACTGCTCCTGAGAGTTGGGGAGGGAAGCTCCCCGCCTCCCCACATTCCGGCTCTCCTTCCCCCGCCTCCCGGTCCTCGCCCAGCCACCCGCGCTGGTGATAGGACGAGCCCCGGGCGTGCATTGTGTGTATGCAAAGCATCGCTGGGCTCCTGGGGCAGCTCGAGCCGTGGCTCGGCTGCTGCTGCGGCTGTGGCTGGCGCTGCGGTACTTGCTGCTGCCACTGCTGCCGCCGCCAGAGACTGAGTCCAACGCTGTCATGCTCCTGCCGCGGGGCGGGCGGCAGCGTCGTCCCGTCGCTATATAAGCGCAAGTGGAGGGGGCACCCGGAGGGGCTGAAAATGAAGGTGCCCGCGCATGGGCCGCCGCTGATTGCCAACCCCTCCCGAGCTCGCTCCCGGCGTGGAGCCCGAGGCCGCCGAGGACCCGCCTTCGCAGCAGTAGCAGCAGGAGCAGCGACGCGGACAGCAACTGCGGCGGCGGTGGCGGTGGCGCCCCTCGCGCCAGCGCGTAGAACCGCGGCGACTCCGGGGCCGCCGCTGGCCCCGCTGCCATGAGTTGTGCGGAGGTGATGTATCACCCCCAGCCGTATGGAGCGCCCCAGTATCTGCCCAACCCCGTGGCAGCTGCAACCTGCCCCACAGCCTGCTATCATCCGGCGCCCCAACCTGGCCAGCAGGTGAGTCACCGGCCGGGCAGCCTCCCGGGGGCGGGGACGAGGGGCACCCGGTATCGGTGTGGGGCTTTAGCCCTGTCCCGCCGGGACACGAGGCACGGAGGATGCTCTGGGACCTGCGGGGAGCCACAGAAAGAAAAAGATAGAAAGGCAGACCTGCGGGTGGCAGGGCCAGGATGCCTGGAGAGGCATTACCTGGCCGGGGGCTTCTTTGAGCTGTGTCACCTGGACTCAGAGGCTGTCGCTCCTAGCTGATCTGGTCCTTAGGACTCAGTTCTTTGAAACTCACCAAAGGCATCTGTTTTAGGACTGCGTGAGTAAACTTTTAACCCGACTACTTTGTTTTCTGGGAAAAGGGGAAGTGTACTGCTAAGGTAGCAGAAGTTACCTGAACAGTGAGCTCATGAAATTTTCTTTCTGAGACTTTTAGGGTGGATCTCTGGTTTGATAGAAGACACACTGAGTGTTTCTAGAATTTATCCGTTGCGTTTCTCACCGGGACTGTGATTTAGATGACGTGGTTGCCCAAAAGGCTCTTCATTCATTCCCCAGCAAAGCACGGGGCTTGTTGGTGTCCATCAGCGGACCGGACCTGTGTTTCTCGGTCCAGAGGTAGCTTTGAGAATCCGCATTCCCGGGCTTCAACCAGAGAGGACATTTAAATTATCAGTAAAAAGGACCTGGCATCTAAGAGATGATAAGAAAGAGTAGACACTGGAAAACGTGACACCAGGGAACCGTGAGTGGTATTCTTTGGCCACATAGCAAACACACCAAAATTTAGTTAGCACTCCCCTAAGAACAGTAAACCGTGTGTGTGTGTGTGTGTGTGTGTGTGTGTGTGTGTGTGGCCAGGTACTGTACTGAAACAGAGGCCTTCCTGGACTACAGGGATTAGAGTAAGCTAATTTCATTCAGACTTAAAAATAAGCTAGATATAGTTAGAAAAATTAGGATTTACAGAATTTATTGACTTGTTTTCATTTCTTAGGGACTGTTTGTTTTATTCTGGCCTTCAGGGTTTGGCCGATGGAGGAATCTGACCTTTGAATTCCTAGTTTTCCTTTGCCTTTGTCCCTTTTCTACATGTACAGGGCTACTTGTTGAGAGAGAGACTATTACTCTATGTTTAAAATGTAGTGGCTGTCAAATTCAGCTAACTCTGAAAGGGCACAAATTCGGGACTTACCGCTAAACAGTCCATCTTAACGAAGACCAACAGGAGACATGCAAGAAGAGCCCACTTTCTTGCTAATATTAATTAATTAATTAATTTAACATTTGACAACTTTACCAGTTCAAAACAAAATGATCTCTGATGGGAGAGATGGACAAGCATTTTTTATTATTATTTTGTGGTCACGGGTGACAAATGAAAACATTGGGGCTGCTCACATTTCCTTTGACATAAACAAAATAGTGCTATTGTAGATTCAAGGGAGGCCAAGAGACTTTGGGTATTACTAACAGCCATTGCTCCATTGTTGAGGCAGTAGAGGCCTTCATTTATCAGTTGGAATGTGGATGAGCAACAGACCGAGATGTTTTTATATATTCAGGAAGATAACTTTCTCTTCTGAAAAAGTCAGGAACAGTAGAAGTTGTGAATAAGGTTGCCTCTGATGAAATTATAAAATAAATTCCACTAAAATAGGAGTCTATAGTAGAGGTCGGCATTGGAATACACTTTCCGGGGGAAAAATAATCAAAGGCTGTTTTAGACGAATTGAAAGCTAGTTTTCCCTGAGAATCAACTCCAAGCACCTTATCTTATTTTGTGACAGCCTTAAGTTTCAACCCCAAATTCCATCCTTTTGGTAAAACTATCAACAAGTTGACAAATGAATTAAAAATAAAACACCAGAAGCGTCTAAACTGTCTGAGTTAAGAAGTCACACAGTGCCCGGCTTCTGCTATAGTCTGAACTTCTCTTTTAAGTAGACGTTTGCTGAATTTACTGGAAGGGTTTAGTTGAGAGGTGTATAGGGGAACATTCATAATTCTTTAGCTATTTGGCTTATTTGATGTTTAAATTTTTCTCCAGCAAACAAACTACTTGACTCTTATTGGCTAATGGACCAGAGAGAGCTGACAGTGTCGCTACTGTTCTTTCACTGTCGGAGTTTATTTTGATGACCTATATTTTCTATTGGAAGAAAGAATAAGAGAGGAAATTCTTATCAGCCTGACAACATTTTTAGACTACGCAGTGCGTGGGTGAAGTGGGACTAATATTGACTTGGCTCTAATGCAGTCATCTGAGAATACATATTTTGGTTGTTTTTACATTCCATAAGGTTTTATCATGATTATCCATGAAGGTTGTTTTCTCCGTACTTGGGATTTGACCCCTAATAGCATCTTGCCTGGGAGACAAAAATGAGGACTACAACTCTTACTGCATTAAAACAAAACAAAACAAAAACAAACAATACTTGATTCATTGAGGAGGAAAAAAGAAGCAGGAAAAAATGACAGTGTAATCTATAAAACATAATGGTCATTCATGAAGCAAGTGTTGGGAATGAGGATGTTGATATTTTATGTTACTTGTGTACCGAATTGCCTTTATGTATCCCTTAGTTGCTCTCTCTTTTCAAAACTGGGTATCTAAAGTTCTTGTATGTTGGTTTTTACTCCTTTCTGGAAGGAAAGGGAATCAAATGCAGAGTCTCATCTATGCTGTGCAAGCAGTAGACCACTAAACTACACACACCCTACCTCATTAGTATATCAAAATAGTTCGCTATGATTGATCTTGAGCTCGGTAGATTTCTCCTTTCTGAAAACTCCTTTTATAAGTGAAAGAAATTTATTTTCAATCCATATGAATTACCATCTTTCCCTTTAAATCGGAAATCTTTAAGTTTAGGTTTTTTGATTGAACCCATTGTAGGTGTAGGTAGGTAGGAGTTGAGGGTTTTAAAAGCCTAATAATCTGCATATATCTGCTGCCCTACAGTGTCTTACTCCAGTTAAACCAATCCAGCCCATCCGCAGATGACTGAGGATTAAATTTATGATCCTTGGGATTAATTCCTAGAAACTGTGTGCTGGACTCGAGTCTTCCAGTGAACTTTACAGAGCCGGAACTTTGTGAGCGATTCTGAGCAGCCTAGCCCCTGCCTAACCATCTCTCCATAGCCTGCAGACAGCCCTCCTCCGTATCTCCCTGGGAGAAACCTTGACTCAGTCTCAGCACATGCTCTCAGGCTGATGACACTGCAAAACGTGAGCAGAAAGGAATGTGCTTGTATTCTAGCAGTGACAGTAGGAAACAGCACAAAGTTTCGAAATACGTGTCAGGAAAAATCGAGGGCAACGATCTGAAATCATAGATTCCCTTCATACTCAGTGGACTTCTCATCTTAAAGGCAGACAGTCTGTTGCCTAAACCCTCTCCCATATTAAGAATGCTAAATCAGGCTACCCTTAAAGTCTGGCTTTCAGAAGAAATGACAAACACAGAGAGCAGTAGATGAATTTCCACCTTTATATAGTTTTTTTTTTTTTTTAAATGGTCATTTTCAGCTTCCTGTAAGTTAGAACACGTTTACTCTCTTTTCTTCAAGGATAGCAGCTGGGTAAAAATGCTCACAGGACATCTCTGTAAAAAAAGAAAACAGTTCCTTTGGGAGCCAAAACTGCAGTAATGTTTGAAAGGAGGTTTTCAAACTCATTGTCTGTCTTCTGCCACCTTGGTTAAGTTACAAAATAACTCTGAGATTCTGTTTCTCACATGGAAAAAATCCTAGAGGGTGGGGAGCATATTGTAAATGGGAAAAATCAGGCCCTTAGGGTTGGAATTCCAGGCTAAAATTTCCATGCTCATTGGTAACAGAGTCAGGACCAGTAGATCTCATTTCCTAGAGTAACATCCTCCTACCATGCCGTGAAATTTCCCATGCATTTCTCCTCTTATTGCACAACAGGTTAATTTTTTTGTCTTTAGTGCCCCAATCAACTTTTTCGATAAAGAAGATTAATATGCAGTGGATTCTTTGGCCTTGGAGCTTGCTATTCTTTCCAAGTCCTTGGTAGTGTACTTTTTACAGTTTAAAAGTGTCAAAGCCTTTTTGCAAACCATTGTATTTTGCTAATGAGTTTTCCTCTCCATGTTACATACTTTTTAAAGAAATTGTGTACCCACTTAACAAAGGAACGTTGGTTTATTTAAAATAAAACGCAACCAGTGGCATTAACTATCAAGTTAATGCGCCTCCGTTTTATTGGCAATCAAACATAGCAATAGATTCATTCAGAGGTAAGAATTCAATTTTAACCTAAATAGCTTCATTTCACAGTCAAATTATTTAAGGCTTAGGATGTATTTTTTTTTGTAACTGTAAGCAAGGACTTAAGTATATTTGTAAGGATTTATACATGACTTCTTTGAAAAAGAGCAGCCTCTATAATTCCATGATACACAAATTAACTTGACAGCAAAGCTTTAAAAGCTTAAGTTGTCTGGAGTTTCATGTTCTTAGTAATTTCCCAGCAAAAAGAAGACAGAGAGAGAAATAATTAAGCTTTAAAGTAACCAAAGTATTGACAGAACAAAATGATGCAGAATGGAGATTACAGAGACACCAGAGAGGGTGGGATGGAAAGCCACAAAGTTGCACACACTGAGGATGTATTCACCTAGAAGTCAACTACTAGGTATTGCTAGAAATCTAATAAAAACATATTTTCCCAATATGCAAGAAGCACCACTTCACCCAGAGTTTGGTAGATTCTCCACAAAGCTTGAAGTGCTGCGGGAAGGATTCACATCAAGAGAAGTGGTGTTCGGAGAGGGAGCCGTGCTCCTTCGCTTCACATCTCTTGCCAGTGCTGCAGGTGAGACACTAAACTAACCCTGTCGGACCATCTGTGCAAAGAGAATTTACCAAGAGACAAAAGCAATTATGCACGTGATGCCTCGGGCAGGTCCTGAAGTAAAATTGTCAGGTAGAGGACTGTCATTCCAAAATGTGTTGCCCACCTGAATCTCATCCCCATAGGGCCTGTTTCTAATGAGTTTTTTGATTTTTAAATCCCAGAATGCATACAACCAGAAATAGAGTTAATAAAAAAAAAGAGTATTGTCTCTTGAAGACGATTTTTAGTATTGTCATTTCAAAAACTAGAACTCTGTAGTAGATGATATCCAGCGAAGGCAGTCATCTGGGACATGACTGTGTTCTGAGTTTTTCAAAGCACACCTCTTTAAACAGCTGGTTTTGTGCTTTGGCGACTCATTTAGGCAGACCCAAAAAGTGCCTTGAACTACTAGACCCACACAGCTGTTGTTAAATAAACTCATAATGCCTTATTTGTGGATAGTTCAGTGGATTCTAGATTTATGCCAGTAATCTACCAGTATAGTCTGAATAGGGGAAACTCAACTATTTTCCACCCATTTCCCAAAATTAACAGAAAGAGATGATGACCCAAACTCAACAGGTGTCTTTCTTCTTCCATCTATATCATTTTTTTGTGTGTGTGTGTGTGTATGTGTGTGAATTCCAGATCACTTTTCCTTGAGAGTTGGAGGAGGGCTCCAAAGATGTATTCTTTTCTTGTTTATGTGACTATAGATAAAAGAAGCACCATTGCTAATTCCTGGGAACTGAGCTAGGTGACAGCTGGAAATAAATGAGGTTTGCATGGTTTGTAGATTTTGTGTTTTGGCTAGTATCCTGTAAAATCAGAAGAGGTAGCCAATATAGAAAAAAAAAACAAGTGTGAATATTTTGTAAAGATTCAACATGCTGCTGATTAGAATATACATTCTAATTATATGCACATGTGTTTATTATGAGACCTATAGAATTCCCCATCTTCATAGTGACAGCTAAGGTTCCTCAGGTTCGAATACTTGCTCAGACTTCTGGAATTACTATTGGTCAAGTCATCTTTGTCCTTTTGGTTTCTAGCATTGTTTTGCTAAGTGAACCTCCATAGAAAGCTGAAAACAATTCATAGCTAGCCTAATGTTGCTACTTTGCTTGTCTTATTTTTAAACTGTGGAATGCTAGATACTTGCAAAAATAATACAGTTTACCACAGGGATAAACTACAGTGACAGTTTCTATTGCTTTGCTAGCAAGGCTTCTCCAACTATGTGATCAGATTCAGCTCTGGCCCCAACATAGCGAAGTGTTTGCAAAGTTACTGACACAATGTAAGAATGAATGAACGAACGAATGAATGACAATAATTGTAATAGAGATTATATCCTAAGCCTAGTTAAAAGTTTGTACAAATATAGCCGAAATTTTACATCGGAAACTTCTTTCATTCAAAGTAGTTGCTTTGAGAAAGAACACATTCCCTAATGATGTGATCACAGTTTAAAATATTTTGGGAATGCAAATTTTGAAATTGCTTCTAAGCCTGTGGCACATTTTTTTGAACATCGTAAAAACTAGAAAATGTTCATTCTTAGAGTGGGTAGGTTAGATTTTTGATAATGGCTAGATTTATTTGGGGCTTTGGAGTCCAACTTCTATCAGGTTGAATAATAATGTTTTTGGATTGTTCCTTCCTGCTATGAAGAAAATAATTGAAAAAGAAAATAAGCAAATACAACAAACACAGAATCCTGAAGTATGACTGACAGTTCCTTATTGGCTGACTCTGTTCATATTTCCAAAATGGGATTTCCAGAAAAATTGGAAACAAGTGTAGCATAAATCTATTCTAAGAGATGACATTAAAAATAGACATTGTCATCTAGAAAAAATATATATTAAAGTCATTGTATTATTTAGTAACTATATCTCTGATATATTTTCGTTTTTCAGTTAAAATTATTTTTTCTTTCTGGTGTCAGGAATAAAACTTAGGGTATCCTGAATCCTAGGCAGATGCTCTAGTTACAACTCCAGCTTACCGATGTTTTTAATTCTAGTTTCTTAATTTTGCAAAAAAAAAAAAAAAACCTGTAGGCTATCGTCGTCAACGTTGGCTTTTATTTGTTTCTTCAGTCAGAATAACTATCTTATAGAAACACCGGCATGATTTCTCAGAACATGCTGCATAGACAGACAGAAATTGATTCTGACCCCATGATCTTTACTAGTCAGGCGATTCTAGCTGTGGAAAGAAGTTTTTGCATTTGTAAATTGTGAGTAATCTGGGAAATATTTGCACATTGAGAAACTAAGTAAAACAAAGCTAGATGGGGTATGAGATAGCTTAGCATCTAAAGGTACTTACGTTGTCACTTTATGGCACACATTCATGAGAATACATACACATACAAACAAACACATACATGCACACACTTAGACACACAAATGAATAAATCTTGTTTGAAATTTTTGATAGAGATAGAGAAGTTTTGTGGCATATTTTCTTTAAACCAATCAAGCCACATTTTTCCTGATGTTACAACAAAAAAGATATATTTAAAGATCTGTCCTAGAAGTAAATTTGTAAAAATGATAAAAGATCAGTGGGTTAGTCTTATGAAGTTAATGCTTTGGAAATAGACGAGTGTTTCTTTCTATAGATTCTAATCTTCTTTCTTTTAAAACACAAAACACTTCACTTAAAGGAGATAGTCAATAGAATTTTATTTTCCAATCCCTTTTCTAAATATCCAGTGATTTCAGTGATTCATTAAAATAGTTTTGTTTCCTTAGGAAGAAACTTTCCATACAGGCACAATAAGCACTTGGCATTTTGTGGCTTAAGCCTTAGGGACTTAGTGGTATTTGGCTCCTGACCTGGAAGTCTTTCTCCTGTCAGACAAAATCCTTCCCCTGCACATTCCTGTTGAAGTTTGTTTCTGTGTGCCTGATGGCAGGCTCTGAGGTGATCACTAGGGTTTACACTGCCTAAGCCAACTTTCCTCCCCTTTTCTACCCTTCTTCTTTGTAAGCAGACATCAACTCTGGCTTCTAACTCCTTCATTGTTTCACCAAACTGGAATCTTATTACCTGGGGAAAGTGGCATCTACTGTGTACTGGCACTGAAACACTTGTGTATTACCTAGACCAACTTGTAGTGTGTGTGTGTTATACAAATGTGCATGTGTATGTGTGTTAGCATGATTGTTGATATACGTGTGTGTAAGTGGGTGTTTGCATATATGTGCAAGTGAATGTGGAGGCCAGATGTTGAATTTGCATATCTTCCTCCATTTTCCCCTCACCTAAATGGTGAGGTAGGAGCTGTTGCATGAACCAGGGCTCATGTATTTGGTGTCTGGTAGCCCTAGGCCAGCCAGCTTGCTCCATGATCTTCTGTTACTGCCTCCCTGGTGCTGGGATTATAGGCGGGTTACGAAGCCTATCCATCTTTTACATGGGCACTGGAGATCTGAATGCAGCTCTTCAGGCTTGCTTGGGAAATGGTTACTCACCGAACCATCTCTCTAGCCACAAATTGTTGTAACAATTCTTCACAATCTTGTAAGAAGAGTACAGATACTTAATAGATATTTGGATATATTCTAGGAACTGACTGCATTTTGAAAAATATACAAACTGGGTGACATTTTGACCTTGATTCTGCATATCTATGTTCTGACCCTTTGAGATTTCATCTCAACCTTAAGATTTATTTATACTTCCCCCCCCAAAAAAAACCATGTATCACTAGGAGAAATGACATACAAGAATAAAGACTAAGTGCAAATAGGATATAGGTAATGTGCATGTGAGGGCTATGTTTTAAGAAAAGGAATAAGGAATTGGTGTCAGAAAGTGGTTGGTGTTCAAGTCTGAGAGGCTAGGTGGTGTGATGGTAGATATAATCTTCATGATGTTTTAGTGATGTGTTTCTGTTTCCTTCCTGCTGTCACTTTTATTAAAGCACTTATGCACATTCAAGCTTGGTAGTTTTGTTAACTATCAGACCATTTGGACATTTTGAAACTCTTACTTTAACCAGGGATATCTTGAGGCTAAATATATGTTGAAAATGTCTGAATAGTTTCTCTACAGAGTATGAAAATTTGAGCGAAATATGAAGAGGAAGTCCAAGTAGAATAATAAACATTTGTGTGCCCTGTTGTTGGTAGACCGTAAGCTCACTTTTGATTGAGCTACAAGTATCCACAGTGTCAAAAGGGGATATTTTGTCATGCATGGTTATATAAGTAGAGACATGTTGTTTATGTATGAAATACAAAAATGGAGAGAATGGATTAATGAATGTACCAATAAAAGAATGGTTTTGACAAATTAGACTATTGATGGTTCTTTTGACATAAGACTTAGTTTATTTCTTACTGCATGGCCTATGGAGAAGTACTAGATTTTAAATATTAATTTATTTGTAGTTAGCCATTCCCTAGCTGGTAGAAAAAGCTCCCCTGAATTATGCAGCATTTACAAAGTTCTGCAACCTGAGATTGAAAAGCTATAGTTTAAATCCAGCTGCTAGCAGTTGATCTGGAAATGCTTTCTGATTGCTATCATTTACCACAAAGCATTGTTTTTTTTATGTCATTTCATAGTTTTCCAATATTTTGCTTGAATTTAATTTAATTCATTTAAGAGGTAATTGCTGGTAAACTAGCAGTGAAGCAATTCCTTTCCTTTATTTGGGTAGTTAACATAATTATTTTTAAAAAGACATGGGAGAGGTGTGTGCAAAGCACACACTCACAAACTGAGACTGTGAAGGATACTGACAGAGAAGTTGGTCAGTTCCGTGGAGGACAGTGAAATCTCTGAGCTGAGAAACTGCTCCGTGCATCAGTTTTCATTTCCTTTAAAAGTGGTCTTCCAAATAAGCCAGCCTAGCCAGGACAGAGTTATGCGTAGCTATCACCATGTAGGTTTTCAGTAAATGTGCATACTCCAGAAAAATAGCGCTGTAATTTGATCGGATAAATCATAGCATTTTTTTAATTTTATAATGAAATTTGAAACTAGAAGTCATTTAACTAAGTTTCTGCATTTGCATAACCTATCGTAATGTTTTACTTTTGAAGTCGTATTTGAACAAACCAGATTATAAGGAATATAACCAGACAATATTACAGCTACTTATTCATCAATAAGACATATGTACTCACATGGAATAAATTATCTACTCATAGGAAAATACAACCCACACTGATGTGAATTTTAAATCAAAATGCTACATATATCTGTAATTAGTATTTCCAAATAATGATTAGCCCCTCATTATGTACCCATTTCAGAAACCACTTGGAACAAGATCAATATATTTGTTGTTAGAAGAAAATGATTGAATAATTGAAGATGCACTTACTATTGGTGGTTATTGGTTTCCAAACTAGTGATTACATGAGAAACATAAAATCTGCTATATATTGCCAACACATGCAAAACTACTGAGGGTTCTGGAATTATCTGCTTTTGCTATTCATGCTCATTTTGCCAATATGCATAAATTCCCCAGAAATAAAAAGAATGATAGGATAAGGTATTGACTTTTGCCATAGGCTGTGCATATGGAATGTTTATGTGGCCACCAGGAGTGTATACTTAGGCATCGTTTACAGTGAAGTTGTTGGTAATCGTTAGATCATCCATGTGCAGTGAAAATGTTAGGAAAGAATGACAGGCAGGTGTGAGAAGAATAACAACTATCCACCAAATTTCCATTTAGAAGAACAATATTGATCATAACTACTTGGGGACCTTTTTGCTATAGTAGATATTGTTTCCCTCCCTACAAATATGGTTGTCACGTACATCTACAGCTGCTTACTTTATTATGCGTTGTCTTTGTCAATTATATAATTTATGACTGTTGGCAGCTTACTTAACTTCTCTGTTCCTTACTTTCTTTAAGATGCACATAGCAACACTAACCATGTAATGGGAATGTAAATATCAGGTCATATATGTGAGGTTTTAGGAAAGGTTTTTGGATAATATATATTAATGATTATACTGTAGGCGTGATCAAATGTTGAAATATTCAAAGATATCAAACTCTGCTCCTTTTTATTTGAAAAGTTAATTCTTGCAAGTATTTTGTTTTATTTTCAGTAAACCACAATAAACTCTTTCTCCCCCTATGATAATAGTGGTGAGTGGAACATATGAAAAACATGGTCCGTGTAAAATGGATCTTCACACAGACTTACTCCGTCATTTCAGTTTGATTTCTGAGAAATGAGTTCAGTCCATCTGCCAAATCCTTTTATAAGATGGTGCATTCCTGTTTTGATTTTAGTTTATTTCATTTATGAAAAGATTTTTTTTCTTCTCCACCCTGTCCTGGACAATTCGTTCTCACGTCTTCTCCACTGCCCTAAAGTAGAATGTTACCGTACATTAAATCTTTAAATGTAAATAAAAATTGAGCATTAAAACGTCTGGAAGGAATCTGTCGCTGTATTTTAAAGTCATTCTTCTATTATAGCTGAGTTTGAAACAAAAGCAAAAGCAAAAAACAAAAATAAAAAAGGGAAAAGCTGCCTGGCATGCTGAAATCATACAATTTGATCATAACCCCCTTCTTTGCCAAATTTGGAATAACAGACTTTTTCTTAGTGTGGGAGGGAGGCAACTGGTTGGGGGGGGTGGAGATGAAATACAGCAGATGACAGAGAATCAGTTTGCAAACATATGTTAATATTTAGATTCATTTTAAAAGTGAAAAGTTAAGTAGTTAACACTTTTCCACGGACTGTCTTTGATACTATGTTTTGTTTATTCTGTCCCAGAAGAAGTTAGCGGTATACAGCAAGATGCAGGACTCTCTGGAAGTCACGCTTCCCAGCAAACAAGAGGAGGATGAGGAGGAGGAGGATGAGGAGGAGGAGGAGGAGAAGGACCAGCCTGCCGAGATGGAGTACCTTAACTCTCGCTGTGTCCTTTTCACTTATTTCCAGGGAGACATTGGGTCAGTAGTGGATGAACACTTCTCACGAGCTTTGGGCCAAGCCAGCACCTTGCATCCAGAATCTGCCATTTCAAAAAGCAAGATGGGGCTAACCCCCTTATGGCGAGGTAAGAATTCAAGAGCAGATGCCCTTCGGAGCAAGCTGTTTCGCAACTGCCTCTACCAGGCTCCAGCTGGAGGCTTGCCTCTGGAGAACGGATATCCACTTGCTTTTTAATTTTTAAGGACAGCAAGGAATTTCTTTCCGACAAACAGCTGGATCAGTTTTGTCACATGTGGAATGCAGGGTTGGAAAGGATGCACTCACACCCCTTAAATTCCTCATGGAAAAAGCAGTGATACAAGTGGCCCCAGTTTAGAGTGGCCAGGCAGAGCTCGAAGCTCCTTTCAGAAAGCCACTGTGGCCCAGTGTGGCTCTCTAAATAATAGGCGTGCCCGAAAGCAGCTCTAAAAAAAAAAAAAAAAAAAAAAAACAAAAAACAAAAAACAAAAAAAAACGTATTCTTGCTCACTCCACTAGGTGTTGTGTGGTGGCATTGCTGAATTCTGATTCGGACCCAGGAACACAGGCTTTGAAAGCTGCCTGTGTTCTCTGTGTGGTTTTCTTTTTACTGACTTGTTGTGAACCATTTACAGGTTATGGTCCTCTCTCGGCTAGTATTTCGATGACTGAAACCATTGTTTTACCTCAGTAAACAAAAAGTTTCAGAATGACTGGACTCTCCTTTATTTTCTTCTTTGAGGCAAGCACAGTGATCCGCTTGCTTCCATGTTCTAGTTTTAAAGTCAGTGGGCGAGTGATGTATTAGAACGGTGATTGTCAAGGCTGGAGAGGAAAAGTAGTGTACACTCTGAAGATGGTTTCAGAGAAATGTGTTAGATACAAATATTTTGTTCCAAACTCACCTGGCTCCAAGAAGTGTCTAGGAAAATGGTTGTAAACTGTGGGCCTCGCGAGAGAACCTTTTAGAAAGCAATTTTCTGGCCCCTCTCCCAAGCCCTGAGGAATGGGAAACTGGTGTGTTTACTCAGGTCTGGCAGGGGATTAGAAGCAGGCTCAAGTTTGGGAATCAGTGACCTGATGCCCTGGTTTGTGAAGACTCTGGAGTAAGAATATCTGCAGGAAGGTTGAGGGAAACACAGCAACAACTGTCTTGAGTAGTACCTGTGACGGAAGACCTTCCATGTCATTGTCCCAGGAACGGCTCTGTTGCTGCAGGCGAGGACCTCAGCTGGCAGCATGGGCCGTATCTAGAGACACAGGGTTCCTCTTCCTCCCCACTTCATTTTGTCATTCTGTCCCCTTGGCCCTCCTTCCTCCTGGCCCTCATTCTTCTATTTTCTCTTTCTGTTTCTTTCCCTCCTTTCTTTTTTCTTCCTTAATTCTCTTCCTTTTTAGCAAACGTATTCAATACGAAGCAGGCATTGTAAGGGGCAATAGAATATGAACTGAAATAACAGAGGCTTGCTAGAGGTCACTCATGACTCCTGCTTAATTGACAAGTACGTGCTGGGAATTTTGTATATGAACAGAGAGCCCTTGAGAGTTCACAATGCTCTCAGGAGGAGCCAATATCCTGTTTGATAGCTCAGGAGAAATTATGAGAATTCTTTGAAGAAAAGTTTTGTGACTCAGATGGTTTTAGGTAAACAATTTGATGCACCAATAATTAATGACGTCCGTATAATTAGTTCTGGGAGAGTAATGATGCAGTGGGCCCTTCTTTCAGCGACTGGCATTTGTAATCCTGGGATGATCTTGTCTGGAAAGGAGAAAGGACACCAAATTACCTGAAGCATAAGGTCATCTGTAGTGACTAAGCCAGAAGACTTCAGTGTGTGTGTAACGACTCTAAAACAATTCAACTGTTCTATGTAGAAATTAGAACAATCAGAGGAAAACTTGGATTCACTCTCGGATTTTTTTTTTTTTTTTTTTAATTGAGACAAAGTTTCTCTGTAGCTTTGGAGCCTGTCCTGGAACTAGCTCTTGTAGACCAGACTAACCTCGAACTCACAGAGATCCGCCTACCTCTGTCTCCCAAGTGCTGGGATTAAAGGCCTGCACCACCCCCGCCTGACTAGCTGTCTGAATTTTAAACAGAATGCAAGAATGGTAGCCATGTTTTAATAGTTATTGGTATATTAAAAATTTCCACCTCCCCCCTCCTCCCATTTCCCTCCCACTTCTCCCCCCCCCCCCCCTTGCTCTCCAGTCCTAAGAGAAGTCAGGATGCCCTGTCCTGTGGGAAGTCCAAGTACCCCCCCCCGCCCCCATTCAGGTCTAGGAAGGTGAGCATCCAAACAGACTAGGCTCCCAAAAAGCCAGTCCATGCAGTAGAATCAAAATTCTGTGTCATTATCATTGTCTTTTCAGTCCGCCCTCTTTGTCAGCCACATTCAGAGAGTCGGGTTTGATCACACGCTCATTCAGACCCAGTCCAGCTGGCCTTGGTGAGCTCCAGTTAGATCAGTCACCATCTCCGTGGGTGGACGCACCCCTCGCAATCCTGACTTCCTTGCTCATGTTCTCCCTCCTTCTGCTCTTCATCTGGGCCTTGGCAGCTCAGTCCGGTGCTCCAATGTGGATCTCTGTGTCCATCTCCATCCATCGCCAGATGTAGGTTCTATGGTGATATGCAAGATATTCATCAGTGTGGCTATAAGGGACTGTTTTAATAGTAGAGACAAGTAAAAAACAAGGATATAAAGAGTGACATTTAAGGTGTTACTTTACTCAAAGTGGTAATGAACGCCTTCTCAAACATAATTACATTTGAACATAGACCTGAAGGAAATGAAGGCATTCCTCTTGTGACTATTTCTGGGAAAAAAAAATGACTTATACAGAAGGAATATCCAAGCGCAACATCCCTAAGGATGAGTGGAGCTTAGAATGCTCAATGAGAAGGTAGTATGCTTATGTATGTGGAATAGTATGCCCACCCAATTTCTCATGTCTTTCTGTCTCTCCTCCCATCAAGTCTACAAATAGTGTGTCTCACATCAATTCCCTCAAAACTCAAGGTGACACTTTTCTATATGAATACTCTAAAATGAACATAATTCAGTGATTAAAGGGTGGCATTATATGAATGAAGTTCATAATACATATCAAATATTTAAAACATCTTCACAGAAGCATCTTTTATTAATCAGTCATATGAAGTTTTTGGTACAGTTTCTGTCATTTCCTTTTTCCTTCTTGCCTCTCTCCCTCCCTCCTTTCCTTTCTTCCCTTTTTTCTACCTTTCTTCATCTGTATGTTATATGTTTCTCTGACAAGCGTGCCCATGTGTCTGCTGGTTCATGAGCCTATGTACCTGCATGTGGAGGTTAGAGGTAGATGATTTTGGGTTCCCTGATTTGATAGATCTAATCAAGTTCTGCCTTATTCCTTTGTGACAGGGCTACTGACTGTCTAAAACTGGAGCTGGGTTGGCAGGCAGCAAGTCCAGCGTCTTTATGTCTGCACTACAATGCTAGGTTATAGGTGTCCATATTGATTGCAGTTTTGTTATTTAAAATTAAGGCACAGGATCAAGTAATTTTTGACATAAGGTCAGACAAAAGGCATTGTTTACTTTCCATTTGTGAACTGAGTAGTTCCATTGTTGCTTCTAGTTGCAAATTTATTTTCAAATCAACCCACAATACTTGGTTAGGATTAATGGGAAACCCATAAAATGTTATTAAAGAAGAGACCTTCTTAAAGAGGAGGTATAATGAATGATATTCACATATTCTATAAAGAGAAATAGTCATAATATTAATATTATTGATAAAACTACACAGGATTAGACAATTCAATCTTTGGACTCTGGTCATTGCCTTATTCCTTGATGTTTGCAAAGTGGTATTGGAGCAACAATTTAAAATCTTTGTGTGACCAGCTTGTCCAACAATAGCATATTCTCACTACTACTCCTATTTAAGGTTATTAGAAAAACATGTTGAAGAGTATATAAATGATTTCATGCAGAGCTTGAACCAACAGAATCACCAAGGCAGATGCTCCTCTTTTCCTTACTTGTGGATGGAAAACTGATGTTGAGTCTTTACCTAGAAACCTTGTTTTCTGGAAGCTCATATTTTTAGCATGAAGCAGTGTCTTCAAGATAGTAGGGACTGGAGACTATTGATAATGTTAATGGAGCCGTTAGGGAGTTTTGAAAGAAGCTGCTGGCCAACCGACCTGCGTGAAGCACTCTGACTAATAACAGTTATTCCAGTTCTATTTACATGCTACATATGAACTCACAACTGAGTTACGTTTGAACAATATATTTCCATAATAAATTTTTAGACAAAGAGGGTGTACCTGCTAAGAGAAGAATATGCATAATGAAATTCATATCTTCTTGATAGGGCTAGAAAATGGTTTTGGACAGGTGCATCTGTTAGAAAAAACAGTTAAGGGGAAGAATGCTTTGCACCTTGTTCTGGTACAATATATTGTGAATTATATCACACCTCACTTTGCATTTCAGTTAAGAACCAAACAAATCTGATTATCCACTTATTCCCATCTAGCATCTAGACTGAGACACCAGTTCCAGTTACATGCATGCTTTATTTACAGAAAATGTGTGGGTCAGTGTGTGTGTGACTGCGTGAGACTTGCTCTCTGTGTGTTTGTGTGTGTAAGGAAGAGCACTGGTCAGGTAAGATGGAACATAATAGGCCTCTGAATTAAAAGCGTGCCTCTCTGGCACTTATTGCCATTTATTCTGTGTGTTTGTGTGTGTAAGGAAGAGCAATGGTCAGGTAAGATGGAACATCGTAGGCCTCTGAATTTAAAGTGTGCCTCTCTGGCACTTATTGCCATTTATTCTTCTTGTATCTGTCAGCTTGGGTCTGCTTGGAAACTCAGCTATGTGGGAGCGACCTCTCAGAATGAGTAGTTCAGGCTAAGCAGACCCAAGGAGAAAGGCAAGGAAGGGCTATATCCTAAGGGAATAAAGGTTCTGAGCAGACTCTCTAGGAGGCCCTCCAGGCTGCTGTTTCCAGGAAGTTAGAAAAGGCAGTGAGAGGAAACTGAGACATGACCCACCTTATGATAGTGCCCCAAGGGTTAGATCTCATTGCAGTCATGAGGTGATTTTGAGCAATGCTGCAGCCAAGTACCTGGAGGACAATCTTTGGATGCCACGGCAATGCTTAATTCCTGGATAACAGAGAACTTCAAAGCACGTTTCCTTTCTTTTCGGACTTGACAACTGGTTTTTATAGGAATTGGAAGAACCAGGGAATAGGCCTTCAAAAGTATCAAGAACCATTTTTGTTAAGCATTGAGTTTAAATAGTATTCTTCCTTTTTTTTTCTTTTTCTTCCTCTTCCTCCTCCTCCTCCTTTCTGAGGAAGGGGCTTGCTCCTCTGTCTGCCTTATCTGGTAGAGATTCCCAGCCCAGATTGCCAGTGAACTTGCACACTCCTTCAGGCTCGTTCAGACTCTACTTGAGGGCTAAATCACAGGCATGTGTCCCGATGCTCTAAATAGTTTTTTTCTTTATTGTGAATTTTAAAAGAAAATGTTATGTTGGACTCTAATACTTTTCATCTGAATTTACTCTCAGAATGAGTCAGCAGGAGATTACTAAAGATGACTTACGATAGCATCTCTTTGTCTTATTTTCGTTAGTATTGTCATTATTATCTAAAAAATTAAAATTTGAACTGTTTTGCAGTTTTTGTTCTTATTTCTCTCTTTTTCTTTCTTTTTTCTTTTCTTTCTTCTCTCTCTCTCTGTCCCTCTCTCTCTTTTTGTGTGTGAAGAGTTGCTATAAAAAGTACCCCAGTACTATATACAATTTTAAAAGGAATGCTTGGCCTCTATGATCTATGTTCAAGTCCTCTGTTTCTCTTTGAAACATTTTTTTTTTCTCCCTAAAAGTCAGATGGTGAGATTACTGTTACGTTTCAAAAGACGGTATTGGGCAACATATCAATTTTGCCTTATCTTTCGTTTATAGAAACAAATGTGTGTGTGTTCCTAAAAGGGAACTCAATAAAAATCACATTTAGGTTTTTTTTGTTGTTGTTGTTATTTTTATGTATGAGACTATCAGTGCTGGCACCACCTGAATGTCAATATTGCGTGAATGTTGAATAATGGTGCTCCAGAATCCCAATTGAGTCTTAATATTATGCAGTTTTGAATCATTTTCACTAACCTTAAAGGTAGCATCGCATGGAAACAGCTCCTGCAGCTTTTCATGTGCTTTCTTATACACCAAATGTGGCTGTGATTAAGTACTTGCAAAGAGTCACATAATGAAAAAAATTTACATACGAAATAAGCTGGCTGGTTCTCCAGCACAGAGCACAGTGTGGCATCTGTTTCTTTGTGTCACTTTTTTTTTTTAAAAAGAAGCAAGATACCAAATAGTGATCCGAAGCATGGATTTCTTCATGAACATATTTTCCATTCAATATTGTTTCACTTACTTGTAAAATGCTGCGGTGTTTGCTGAAAAGGGCTGCGTAGATCCCTACAAACTTTATATTAACCTCAGGAGACCCTATATAGACTGGGAAAATATTAAATTGCTTTTAATTTTATTCTTCGTTGAGGAATTTTAAAGAGCGGTTCAATTTTTATGGAGTGCCTTTAAAAAAAGATTTCATCTTTCAGTGATACTATGCTCACTCATCACACTATAGTGCTTCATAAATAGGACAATAATACTTTGGTAAGCGATATGTTCATTATGAGAATTTGTGTGTGCCTATATATAGTGTTTAATCAGCCATAAAAATAAGAATGGTTCCATCTTGGTAAGTATCAAGAAAAAGATAGATATCCAGATAAGTGTAATACTATTTCTGTACTTTGGACAGTTTCCTCAAGAGGTTCAATAAGAGGAATTTTATGAATCAGAGACTGTTAGCTTTCATATCCAGGTTCTGGTTGTATAAATTGTGAGCATATAGAAACTACGAGATACAAATTATGAGCAGAATGGTACCATGGGAGGTGTGTCAGTAAAGAGGAAGATTTGTGGTTGGCAAGCTGCCCTATAGTGCCCATGAGGCTGATTTATAAGCGCTGTCTTTTAATCAGTGGTGACTGTCACGAAACAGTCATTTATTGAAGAGCTTACTGGGAGTGACTGAAGGCTTCAGCAACAATTTCTGTCCTTCCTGCCTGAAGAGCATCATTTCACAGGTTCCTTCAAGCGTTCTGATTTCCATAGCAAAGCTGAGAAAGTGTGGGTTGCTTGCCACAGGATGAGGGGGTGACTCATGGTAACACTGGTGCAGATCTGAAGGCAAGAGAATAGATTTTCTTGTCTTAATAATACGAAATCATTAGGGAACTTAGAGAAGATGCCAAATATGACAGAGATGCACTGATTTGCTTAACCTCATAATGCATGTTATAGTTTATTCAAATTTTTATACTGAGGCAATAAAAATGTGCTCATGTCCCAAAGATGTAAGAAATGATAAGCATGTTAGATTAAATATTTCTAACAATGAGCACCTCTTAGGATATCCTTTGTTCAATGGGAAAGTCTAGATTTTTTTATGTTGAAGCTGGCATAAAAATATCAATAATGCATATGCATAAGTAATGCCGATTGCAGCCATATGTCCAACCTTAGCAGAAATAATCAATAGAACAGACAGAATGAAAAAATATTGAGCAAGATAATTGAAAGAGTATGAATTGAAATGCTTTATCATGTTTAATAGAAAAAAAGTGGTAGAGAGATCAAGAAGTCCACTTATGGTTATGAGAAAAGAAATGTATGTAATGAAAGGGAAGATTCACAGGGCAGAGCTGCCAGGCTCCCTGCGAGGCCTCTTATAACAAAGTCCCTTTCAATCCTCTGATCAAGAAGTCAACCCTCTTCTGAGTCCTTTGTATCTCTTTTCTCCCTCCCATCTCTCTCTTTCACCAAATTTTGCTTATTGAGTTTTATCCATTAAACGCTACTGATGCTGGTGATATTGTTGTGTTTCGTGTACCTGTGTAGACTCTGTACTATGTTGGTATTTCGCCTGTTAGACCATCAGTCTAGAACTCCATCTCATCCCTTCATAAGCCTAATTCTTATTCAGCCATTCTAATTCGACATGGTCCTCACTTTTCCTGCTCATCTTGTGGGCTTGCTCTCAAAAACATTTGCAGGTCTTCTTCCCTTGTGCACCCAGTGATGTGATAGACAGTGACAGTGGTCTATACATTTCTGACTTTCTCTAGTCTAGACCACATATGTCACCTGTAAACATTAAGATGAGAGAGACAGTGAATTGAGGGTATTTGATGGAGGAGGATGCTGCTTCTTCCTTCCTTGCCTGCAAGTGTGAGCTTTAGTTTCCCCGAAGTTTCTAATATTACCTGAAAAGTATAGCTCAACCTGAGCCATGCTGGTTATCAATTCTAGAGAATCTCCAAATCCAGGTAACCAAGTTGCAATCATAATTTTTCCTGCTAGTGGTTATTGTGAAGTCTACCATTTTTTGACTATTGAGGCAGGGAATCTGGTTTTGCAGGGTAGCCTTGTACTTGCCAACACCTTAGACTTTTACCCTGTCTCCATTTTCTTACTGGAGTGGAGTGAGAATTCCATGAGCTCACAAGCAGCCTTCAGTCTGGTGTTGGACATCTGGCTACTCTCGCTAAATGTTAACCATTGTTATTTCCAAGACCACAGCATTCCTAGGTTTCCACAGAAGTTAAAAAGATAAAATTATTCTTTTAAATGATCAATGATTTGGTGGGAACAATTACATGTTATCTTGTTACCGTTTCTTAATTTTGTCATTGAAATGTATGGTTAAATAAAAAAATTGTGCTGGCGCATAAAAGATATGAGTGCAACTATTTCCAGTCTACACAAACACACATATCAATGACACGAATGTTCTTCACCAGAGAAATATATAGAATGCTGTTTAGAACTAAGAGCCACACGGTTCCGACAGGAAATGAAGCCTTTCAGTCATTATATTGAAGCAAAAACCTCGTCTCAAACTGAGATAGAGAAAGCCCCACAAAAGCAAATGCAGGGTGTCGCATTTTGAATCTCGCCTTATTGCCGGGACTTGGTACCCTAGAGGCTAAACCCATATCAGCTCATTCTTCTTTGTAGACAGAAAACATGCATAGGAATCCTCTTGCTTGTAAAACATTACTGAACAAGCAAAAGCAAATATACAGCAGAACTGTATCTTATGTAAGTAACGTGTTTTCTGTCTTCTCAGACAGCTCAGCTCTCTCAAGCCAGCGGAGTAATTTCCCAACTTCCTTTTGGACCAGCTCTTACCAGCCCCCACCTGCACCCTGTTTGGGGGGAGTTCATCCTGACTTCCAAGTCACTGCACCCCATGGCACCTTTACAACAGCAGACCCCAACTCTTGGCCAGGACATGGTCTGCATCAGACTGGCCCTGCCCCTCCCCCTACTGCATCCGAGTCCTGGCACTATCCTCTGGCATCTCAGGTGAGCCCGTCCTACAGCCACATGCATGACATGTACATGCGGCATCACCATCCTCACGCCCACATGCACCACCGCCACCACCATCACCACCACCACCCAGCTGCTGGTTCTGCCCTGGATCCCGCGTATGGGCCCCTGCTAATGCCATCAGTGCGTACTGCCAGGATTCCCGCTCCCCAGTGTGACATCACAAAGACAGATCCGACTACAGTCACCACTGCTACCTCAGCATGGGCCGGAGCCTTTCATGGGACAGTGGACATCATGCCAAGTGTGAGCTTTGATGCAGGTGAGTGAACAGATTTCCTCCTTTCTAGAAAAAGAAGGGAAAGTTAAGACAAAGGTTTTGGAAAATAGTTTTTGCAAAGTTTTCTCTTGAAGCTAATATGCTTGGAGAACAGCGGCATTTTGCAATAATCTCTGCACTCCTGTGGAAAGTAGAATGAAAGTCTTCTAAGAAAGGTCTCAGCATGTTTCTCGCGTCTCCTATCAGGGGAGTCTGTTACTTTGAACGGGATTTCTCATACCTTATGTTTACAAATAACTCAGCCCTTCTTTAAATCTCCCATGACTCTGCACTCTGTACCATGTGTTCTGCCCGCCAGATTTCAGAGGTAGTGGTATGCTTCAGTTATGCACTGTGAAACAGATTGTCTTTTGGAATGTGGTCTACAGTCCAGACCTAAATAAATAGGGACCATATTTTAAGAGTAGACTTTTCTTTTCTCTCTTCCTTCTTTGCTCTATGTTTTCTTTCTCCTTCCTTCCTGTTGTTATTCTCTCTGATTTAAGTAACACATGACTTCAATGAGTACTGTAAATTTATATTCAAAATGCTTAGAAATAGTAATGAAAATATTTCTTTATAGAACACTTGTCTCTGGAGTTCGCTAGTCGTGGAGATCATTGTTGTAGCTTTCTTGTTTTCATTGTCCTGTCCTCCTCAACCCTTTTTCATTCCCTGTTGAGTCTATGGTGAGGACTGCGTTTTCTCTCCTGGTAAAGAGTGTTCTGTGGTGCTAAGCATTGCAGGCCACCCTTTGTCACAGAAGACAGACGCTTATGCTTTTCAGTGTCTGGGGAAAGATATTGTTGGATCCTCAACATATTTGCAGCCACATTGAGCTGTGTGTCAGTTGGAAGCTTGCTCTGTTTCACGTCTTTGGCCTCTGTGGGGCCACACTAACAGTGCTCCTAACAGGCAGGGGATGACTCTTCCTTCTGTATATTTTGTCAATAAAGAGAAAATGGGCATGATTTCTTGTTGCTTTCTGTTTCAAATTCTCTGTTTACTTTTGCTTGCTTTTGTACTTGTAAAGTTGGGAATTAGTCTGGTGCACACATTTTTTCCCCCCTCAGAATTGTAGACTGAAAATGTCTCATCAAGATGAAAAGTCATGCTTTGTGCTTTTAGAAGCAGACAAGAGAAAGGTTTTGTTCACTAGGATATCTTGAGAAGATCAGTTTTGGTTTATTAACCCATGATTTAATTTCATTTATTAATCATTTACTGTATGCTATTAGCATGTTTTCTTTGTATATGTATGCTGACCTATTAGCACATTTATATATTTATTTGTATTTATATCATTATGTAATATATATGATAGCTTTCTCATGCTGCTATGTAGTGTTTTAAATTTCCCAAGCAGATCTTTATATTTGATCCAAGAGAATTCTGAGCTAGAAGTTCTATGATTCCCTATGCAGTAGTCAGAGTAACAGTACTGTAAGCAAGCAAAGTGATAAATGATGTTGCAATGATTAGTAGTTTGGAAGGGAAGCTGTTCTTATTGGATGTACGAAAGGTTCTCATGGTCAGTGTGAAGAAGATCCATCTCTAGTTTTTCACCCAACTGGAAAAACAAAGCAACTCAATAGAGTAAGATAAAGTATTGGCATGTTCATTTGAGTTCTAATCATCTGATTAGAACACTTTCCACAAACTGACATTTATTTTTCAAGCTAAATTTATATCAACACCAGGAGAAATCTGGACGTCAGAGAATCTTCCCATAGTCATCTCTATCACATTTCAGAGTGTCATGACTATGAAAAGAACTGATTTTTGCTTATCGTTACCTCTGAAAAGAATGACTTAAGGTACAACATGGCCTTTTTACCCTGGAAAGAGCAGCAGAAGGAGGAGCCAGCACCTCTGGCCTAAGCCAATGATGAGAGATGCTACGTCATCTATAACCATTTCCTACTACAAAATACAGACATAATATCAAATGCCACATTCAAATTCAAACTGGAAAAGCATGGCAGGGGTTAATTTTTACAGGAAACAGCCTTTGAGTCAGTTTTTGGCCTAATGTTCTAGGGGATCATATCTTTGGTGTGAGAAAAATCTTTGAGTCCAAGGGGTTGGCTTTTTATATTTATACAATTTACATTGCAGTTCTTGGCTGTGGCTTGTCTCTGGGAAAATGGACATGACACCGGATAAGGTGTCTTTGTTCAGTAGAAGCTAGTTCTCAAAGAGAATTGCTCCTGAGAGAGTTTTGAGGAAATAAGAAGAAAACGGAGGCTACATTCATGAAGGGAAAGGATCTGGGTGGTACACCCATTCACAATGTGGGACCAATAAGAGGGTAGTAACCACCCTTCTTCTGTTCAGATTGATTCTGATAACAGATGATTCCATGTAAAATTCAAAAACAAGGAAGGAATTGTGTAGCTGAATTAGGGAAGGGGAATGTCCCTTTCTGAAATTCATGGCACAGTGACCTGACTGTGCAGGCAGCACCCTACAGTGGCTCTTCTTAGGTCAGTGTTGAGAGACCAATGAACAGCCAAGCCAAGAACGATATGAGTCAGGTGAGGCAGTCAAAACTTTCTTTCAAATCCAGGTATCTGAGCCAACAAAACATAGACAGTTTTCATGTTTCGTTTCATGGCAAATAAACTAATTCAACTATTTCAAGAAGAATATTTTGGTAAAAGTCATAATAGTTTCTTCCACAAGGGGAGGGACTTGTGGTTGCCGTCAAAAAAGCCCATAGGCAGAATGACTTCTGAACAGCAGGAAACTGATTCTCATACTTCTGAGACTGCTGGGACCAAGGCCAAAGTACCGGCTATATCCAAGTTACAGGAAAGGCTGCTTTGTTGTTCACAATTGGTCATCTTTTGCTACATCATGGTAGGGTCAAATTAGCCTTGTAGCAGCTTTTATATGGCATCAATCCCATTCACGAGGGAGCTTCTCTCTTGATGTAATGGACATGTCGCCCAATACTGTTACTTAGGGGATTTGGATTTCAATACATTAATCTGAAGAGAACATAAATATTCATCCATTGCCAGTGAAATAATAATTATAGCTGCAATTTTATTTTGCAGAATGCAGAGAAATTAAGGGCCTCTAAAGAGGAGGATTGAATTTGCTATAATATTTAGTAACAAATAATTTTAAAGCATTGTATATTGCATAATTGAAGGGTTGATACCATTTTTACTTTTAGGGACCAGTAATAACATTTTATGCTTTTCTGTGTTTTCTGCCCTTTTTACTACTACTTGGCTCTCCTTTAATGGTACTCAGTCAACCATAGAGAAAACCTAAGGGAAGATGTCATCTTTCAGAATTTTCTGGAAATTTGGGTAGCTCCAACCTTTTAAAGGGTATTTCCTCTGTAAGTTAGTTAAGTAGCCCGAATTTGGAGACAGATTGCCAACTTTTCTAACTCATTTTGGTCTACAAAATAAAACAAGGTGGGCATTGAGCAAGGTTCCTGAGCTTTCTCATCTTTATAATACATAGCACTACTTTGAGGGTGAAACAGGTCAAAGCAATTACAAAGCAATCACAAGGGTGCTAGCACTCATACTTTCTATTGATGGAAAACCAAATTTGATTTATTTAACTTTAAAAGTTATTACTTAATTATAATTTGGAATAACGTACCATCCATTTTAATGTATATGATTCAGAGGTTGTCAGTTATCCACCATCTTGTGTAATAATCCTTAATATCTAATTCTAGAACATTCAATCACCTCAGTAAGAAACTAATTTCTTGTTAGAGTTTACTGTCTATGTCCTACTATTCTCCATTCTTGGTAGCTGTTCATTTACTTGATGCCTCTACAGATTTACCCTTTCTGTTCACCGAAGAGAAAAGGAATTCTACAATATGTATAAATGGAGGTTTCTCTGTCCCACCCTGTCTTGTTGCCACTTCTAAATAATTACTCAGAGGCTTAATATTAATTACAATCTGTTTGCCCTATAGCTTAAGATTATTACTAACTAGCTCTTATAACTCAAATCGGACCATTTTTATTAATCTACATATTACCATGAGGCTCATGGATTTGCCTGTGGTCTAGCCTGTTGCTTCCCCATTGGCTAATTATCCAACTCTGCCCTTCTTTCTCCCTGTATTCAGTTTGGTTTTCCTGCTTAGCTTTATTCTGCTTTGTTAGAGGGCAAAGCAGTTTCTTTATTAACCAATGAGGACTATATATAATCACAGTGTACATGAGGATCATCCCACAGAAAATATGTGCCTTCTTTCACTTAACCTGATGTTTTCCAAGTGCCATCTATGTTATGTGAGCATAGAATTCCATTCTTTTCAGGAGTTGATCTTATTTTACTGCATGACAGTATCATGTTTTTACTTGCCCATTCATTAGTTGGTGGATATTGATGTGCTCTTATATTTGATTTAATATGATTAATACTGCTGTGAGCTACCACATACAAATATTTGTATGAGTATATTTTAAAATATTTTGAGTATACTTGTGATATTGAGAGAACCACGCTTAAAGTTTTTATGTGCTTCCGTATTTGCGGAGCTTAAAAATAATTTACTATATTTGAAATAATTTTTGTTTCAAACTATGTTTTAGCTTTTAAACTGACCATAGCATACCATAATAGAGGCTGAGGTTGGTAGGTGAAAATTTTCCATAAGAATGAAATGAGGTGGCCATATTTTCTGAAAGAATATACAATTTAAAGTTCTTAATACTAGAGTTGTGCAAATCCTTAATGTTTGCACTGCTGTTACACTTGGCTTACCCTCGGCCCACTGTTCTCTCTGCTGAACAGGTTTTACATAGTACGTGCTGATATAATCACAAGTCACCTGTATCTGCCCTCCTTAGAAAAATCCCCACCTTTATGCAGAGACTATTATCATGAATCTTACATTAGTCTTTTCCCTTTTTATTGGCAATTTGAAAACTGGGTTCTTCAAGTCCTGTGGAACAGTACTTCCAAATTGTAGGTTTGTCTGAAAGAAAGATCGATGGTCAAATGAACTTTTTGACATAGAATATTTTGTAATTCTCTTAGTGATCACTATTAATGTCAACATTTGTAAAGCTTTTATTTATTCTTCAGTAAGTGTTAAGATTTTTTTTGTAGACAGATAGTTTCACACTTTGTTTTTTTTTTTTTCCTTTTTCTTTTCTTTAGGACCACACGGTATTTTAAGCATACTTTTCTCAGAGTGCACTTTGAAAATTTCACTTAATTTAACTTTTTTCTCATAAGAAACATCACACTTTTCAATTTGCATGAATAACGATCAATTAACATTAAGCAGATATGAAGATAGTCTAGGAATAGTAGAAAGGCTGAAGATAATAGTAGTAAGTAATATAGGAGGAAGATAAGATGAAGAAAGGATAGGAGGATGAACTTCAAGCAAACTCCGAGTATTGCACTGGGTTTCTCTATGTAAAGGGGAGTTAAACGTGGTGCACAGGTGTTTGCATTGTATTATCAGACGTACGTGGGATGACTCTGGGCAACACTAATCTGCTCACCTTCCACTGGCCACAATGATTCTCACCTTTCAGTGAAACACTGACATTCTAATGCCCAGTTTTCATAATTATGGTAAGATGTATGATTTTGAAATCCCTAGTCATTCATGTTAACGTTTTATGTAAAGCTTAGCTAATGAGGCATTTTCACTGAAATACAAAGCCAACTCCATTTGTAGCTTTCACGTCTTTCTCTACATTTGAACTTACCACAGCTAAAAGGAGTTTTGCTTTGTTATTTAGCTTCTTTCTAAACACAAGCTGTTCCTGGCTTCAGTTTGTCTTCATCTGTAGATCTACAGATTTATTTCTCTTACAAGACCTCGTGTTATTTCTGCTACGAGTTTGTTATGATTTTGTTTTTTCTGTGATGAATGTCATAATACCTTGTATAAGTGTGTGTGCGTGTTGTGAAGGTGATCTAAAATTAACATTTCAAGTAAAATAACACAACATTCTGTCCTACATCTTATGTTCATAAAATCTGGCATGTATGAAAAGTAATGTAAACATATTATTCTGACTTCTTAAAATATATCTAAAAACCATTAGATATAAATTGGTATAAATTAATGCTAAGTATTTGGATTTAGTGAATCTTTAGATGAGCCTTCCCCAAACTATAATGAGCTAAAATTTGATTCATCTCTCAGTAACCAAGATATCTTCATATTTTAAATCAATGTTGTGTGTTTTAAGGCAGAAGCGTTTTTTTTTGCCAGATAAACAAAATTTTATTCTAGATATTAGAGGCAAAGATTACTCGTGAAATAAAGGCTGCAAAGTTTCCAGCAAACACAGAACACTCCATGTCTATGATGCCATCAAGATCTTAAGACATAAACTGGATTATTTCCGAAGGAAGCTTTCTTGAGGGCAGTAAGATGGGGTCGTTTGGGTAAAAGCCACTTGCCTGAGTCTGATGATCTGAGTCTGACCCCCCACAACCAACATGGTGGAAGTACCGGACCAACTCCGCCAAGGCTGTTTACCTCCAAATGTGAAATACATTCTCTTCTGCTCTCTTTTGGTCTCTGTGGGCACTGCATCCACATGTACAAATTCATATGCAATTATGCATGTATACACATAGAAATACACCCATCAGATGCATGTCTCTAATCCCAACACTCAGGAGGCCATGCTCATGGATATCTGTGAGTTTGAAACTAGCTTCATCTATTCAGGTCGTCCAGGGCACAAAAGGAGCCCATCTCAAAGACACATTAGTTTAAAAAAAAGAAAAAGAAAAAGAAAGAAAGAAAGAAAGAAAGAAAGAAAGAAAGAAAGAAAGAAAGAAAGAAAGAAAGAGAGGAAGGAAGGAAGAAAGAAAGAAAGAAGAAAGAAAGAAAGAGAAAAGAAGACCTGGAAATAGTTTCTTTGAGAACATAAATTTTCATACGGATAGGTATTGAGTACCACTGGAAAATAGTAGACAAATGTCTTCATTTATCTGTTTATTTCTCTTCATAGGCACTTAAGCTGATAAAACATATAAACATGGTCACATTAGTTTTCTAAAATGTTTATGAAATTTGATGACAAAATTCTGATTTAAGATGAATTATGTAATCTGTATATTTTATGAAAGTGGATCTTGTCCACAAATGACAATATGTCTTTTAATGTAATTCAGGTTGGAATTATTGTTGCTCTACATTGTAATATTCTGGAACTAGGGGAAGAACTCAGTAGAACATTGTGTGTTGAGTGTGTGTAAAAAAAAAAAAGTTCAGTACCTAGGTACGTACTGATTCTCTAAGCCTTCTCTAAATTTCTACTTAGTGTATAGTTTTCCCTTTAAATAGGCTAAACTGTGTCCCTGACTAGGATTACTGTAGTTAGTACTACAAGCTTGCCTTGCAGTGAAATGAATCCTAGTATATCACTGTTTTTATAAAAGACAGAGAACAGAAAATGAGGATGAAAATAGTTTATAAAAACAAATGAGGAAACTACAAAGACTGGATAACTGTTTCCCAAGTGACTTACTAGTTAATCCGAGCTACAGAAAAACAGTAACTGTAATTCAGTTATAAATTGACTAATTATATCTAGTAACTTCTTAAAAAATGTTCACATTTACAGAAAGGATTAAAGATATCCAAGCATTACTCATCTAAGACACTTGAATATATGTTGAAATTACAATGCTTCAAATTAAAACTTTACAATAAAAGAGGAGAATTGCAAGTTTGGAGAGGAGTTATCAAAGAACTACATGAGTAGTAACAGTCCTATAACGCAACTGAAAAACGGAGGCACTGTGATATCTTCACCCTCGAGCATAGGAAGCACCAAAGAGACAAATATTGTAGATGCTTCATTCAAAACACTTACTCCATTCCACCTCATCCTGCAAAACACATATTAATTATCTGGATTCTGAGTGATGAGAGATTTATTGACACCTTTATTACAGTTATGGTAATTTTTATAAATGATTCATAAGAAATTATAAAATTTTCTTCAGTATTTGTATTAAAAATACAGAAGCAATTTCTGAATATTCAATCTCAGCATAGCGATTTGAGTAAAGTAAATTTTGATGTAGAAGCCAACCCAAAGACTATATGATTTTTCAGTGGAAGTAATATTACTCACAATTTTGAGTATTAGATAGTTTTGTTTTACTGCTTCCTTTTCCTGACCTAACCTGATTATGGAACTCAGTGACTCAGGGAACATGGTTGTGTTTCCAGATGGTGACTGTGATATGAAATGAACTCTTTCATGTAATAAAGACACAATAAAGATGGAACACTTCAAACTGAAAAACTCACACTGAATGTGTGAATTGTCTTGTGAAACTGATGCAAGTTTGGAATACTTCTATGACATTGTGACTATCTAACTACATCTGTTTATACTCCAGATAATTAGCTGTGATGTTGTTAGCCAAATTCCTCAAGAATAGAATTTAGGATCAGTGACATTTTTTTTCATATTAGTTGGGCATAAAATGAAAATGGTGGAACAAAGAAAAGAGAAACAAAACATAAGAATTTGGGAGGTTATCAACATGTATATTTTGAGAGATTTTTAATATATAGCTTTCTTCTTTTAGGATTCTTACCCTACATATAGAATGTGAAGGAATAAACACATTGCTCTCAGCTATGGGCTTATGCACAGCAAAGATATTCTATTCATTCATAGATCTCAAAAATTATATCTATAGCAAGAAAGTTGGGCTATGAATTATAGTCAAAACAATCCCACTGGTTAACTGTATTCTGTCAGATTGGAAGTGTTGAGATACCCAGTCTCATAGACTGAGCAACTGCTGCCTTCTCAACTTCTCCAGTGTGAGAGAGACATTCCTAAACTACTCCAACCTCATAAAAGCCAACTTAAATATTTATACATTATATATACATATATATGTGTGTGTATGTATATACATATAAACAGTGTTCTTTGAAAATGGTAAATTCATGTTCATTGATCCATTTTCCATCTTAACATTCATTTTGTAATTGAATTTCAAAACTCATTCACCTTAAGGATTGCTATATAAATTACATAGCATCTTTTGCTTCTGAAACATAGCTTCTCAAAACTACAAGCAAAATTAGTACCATCATCTTTTGACCTTTTTACTATAAAAATTTGCTTGCTTATATAATTGTACACATCTATAGAGTACAATGTAATATTTTGACAGGCAAGCAACAGGTACTAATCAATAATGAAATTAGCATATCTAATTCTGTATGTTTAGAAACTCTTTTTTATAAGCTATTGTTTTACCAGGCTGTGGCTTGGTGTTTGGAAAATTTCAAATCATTATAGTTTCTAAGGAGAAATTATTCCGTCACCAAAAGGAAGCTATGTAGGTAAAAAAACAAAGCCAAAAACCAAACCAAACCAACCAAGCAAGCAAACAACCAAATGTATCAAAAACTCAAAACAAAGCAAACAAACAAGCAAAAAAAACAAAACAAAACAAAACCAGATAATTCTTGCATGAGTTTCAGTGGAAAATAAGCATGCCCTGAAATGTGTCATGGGTCAGGGATTTTGGGTATCAGTAAATAATCCTTTCACTAAGGTCTGCTGTTTGAAAAGCTCACATTGGAAAACATCTAAAGGAATAGCTCAGATGAAGAAATGTGTTTCAGAATTCATTCTTTGGCAATTTTCATCAGCTTTCAAGTAGGCTACAAAGATTTTGGAAAAGAATTCTCTGTGGCCTGAGGAATTTACAGCTATCTTTACTCCTTTCAGGCTGCTGTACTTTCCTCTTCTTGTTCTATTTATCAACAATATAAAGTTTCACAAACAGTTGTCTGTGGCCAATATGTTCTGAATTCCTTGGTGAAAAGATGACATGCTGAAAAAAAGTCTTGCAAAGGGCTGATGAGAGGCAAAATGTGCCATATTTTTTCTTGTGGAAAACAACCTGATATGTGGGAGATTCGAGCTCATTTTTTTGAAACCACAGGCATGCGTTCTAAAGCTTATTTCATGCTGACTTTGCTTGTGCTGTATCAAGTGGCACCTACCATCTTCAGTATTACTGAAGCCCTATTTACATTTACTAGGGTTGAATAGACTCTTCTGGAAAATGCCAGAGAGCAAGTTTGCATTCAGGTCACAAAGCAGCAGAAAACTCCACTAATGGCCCAACAGGAACTGATACATTCAGTGCATTCCATTGCCGAGTCTCTTTTAATACATTTTTTTTGTCAGTGGAGCGATTAATGACTTAAACAAAATTCATATTAAAATATACTTGTATTTAAGCAGTTTTAAAGTCATTTTAAATTTTTGACTCTTTTAACAATTCATATTCCCAGATAGAAGTGTTCTCTTTTGGAGGAGTGGGTCCTCGAGCAATGTCCTCAGATTAGCCCCTTTTCTGGTTGGATGATCTATTTTTTTGAATCGTAAAGCTGTCATGGCATAACCTAGAAATCTCTTTAAAGATGCACATTTGGCTGCATATGCTTGTGTTATCCAACAGATGTCTGGATAGTTAGAATCTCTTGAGAGCATTATAATGTGTGGTTTTGTAACAATAAGTGATCCAAATGTTTTCCCCCTTTGGTCTTGCTTTTCTCAGTTCTGGGAGAAAGTCTGTAGTTTGGAGAGAATTTGCAGAAGAATATATTTCACTTCATTCTTTCTTCTTTTGTTAATTTTCATCCCTACGTTTAAGATGCCTTATATCTGCTTTTGAAATGAGTTTCCTGAAGTGGTAAATAGTGTCTATATCCCATATCATGCCTCAAATCCCAAGATCTTATCACGCAGGAGGTGCTCAGCCACACTGATAGTCAAGCTTAGAACAGGTGTATGTCCGTTATTAGAAAAAGGAAACTACCGAGCATGGTATAACTTACATTTGTCACAAGTTCAGTGTTTTAGAGACCGTCTCACATTTGCAATGGCTTCTGCCAGATTTCCATCCAGGTGGACTCTGGAACAGATGCCAAAGGCAAAGACTGGAGGCCCCACTACAGCAGAGCTTGTGGTTTGGGAGAAAGGAGGGCTCTATGAGGGTAGATTGACTACTTTGGTTTGTGTTCTGGGCCTGGGAAAAGAAGAGCAATGGGAAACACCTGGCAGTAAATGGCTTGTCATACACAGCGTTTGCCTCAGGTGTGCAGGTGTTGCCCTTCCTACCATAGCATAGTAAATTATTGTCTGAGAGCAACTTCGAGTTTGGTGGGTTTTACATTTCTACTCTTCTTTTGAATCTGAACTTAAAGACATTTTGACAAGTTTGGGCAGTTTTCACCTCATTGTTCCCCACAAAACTGTTTCTGTGGAGTTTAAGAAGTTTGTAAGTGTGCTTCCAGAAAATGTCTCTATAAGTAGAAAAGTCTCCTTTTGCCATTAAGTCCTTTATGTACATACTGAGGTATCATTCATTGTTCATGTGCAAAAATTGTAATTGTACATTGATAAATGCTATTGAAATATCATAAGGAATAAATGTAACTTATATCTGGTTCAAGAATGAGTCTTACTTTTTTACAGCTTAAAACATTGTCAATCATTTATGTATTTAAGTGTGAAGTTAAATCATCAAATAGATAAAAATACATAACTCATGAGAAAAAGTATTCATATCAAATGCACAAAAAGTACATAGAAATCAAGGAGAACTTTAATCTTTGAAAAGCACAAAATTTGGTTAAGAAAAAAAGGTGAGAAAGTCATAATCACATGGTATCCATATTTGGCAAATACAATTAGTCTTGTTGGATCTATAATAATTACTATAATAATAGATTAAATATTTTAAAAATGTGTGTTATAATCATCCTGAACACATTTAGGCACCACAATTAATTATGCAACTATTACTGTCTATATATGTGGCTTCAGCAATAAAACGTACGTTTTCAAGAAGTTTGCCACTCCTTAAGAATTTATGCAGATAGCAAACATAGTCATGCTTATGTATATGTTTATGTATATGTATGTATATCTCAGTGTGTATGCAAGTGATGTATGTCTACAGAGGATTATGACACTGAAGGTTAATTACTATGAGGCCTCCTAAAGGAATAGAGTAAAGGTATGTCTGCAGTTTCCCAAGATAATGCTGCTGCTGCTGCTGTAGGAATTGGCACCACAGTGTAAAACTGGTGATTGGTAAAGACTGTCTCACAGGTCTTAAATATACCTTCAGTGTATTGAGCAAGACAGTGGAAGAAACTATTACTTAGACTTTTTACTCGTTAAATCCCTTTGATCATGATTTTAAAATAAGAATTCTGAGATGGTTGAAGATGAACATGATTTGTTTTAGAAGCTATAAAAGAAATACGATGGTGAGACTTGCTTTGTTTTGCTATCCACCTGAAATCATATTACAATTCCCCAGATGGGTAGCTCCAGCTTGTATTCTCCATCTCTCCTCAAGGTTAATAGTAAGGTGCTATGTTCACATAGATCTTATTTAGAAAGTCTTAACTTATATTTAACCTGATTACCCCAGCCCCAGGCAAACAGATGCAGTTGTATTATCATTTACAGTGTTAATTTTATAAAGTCATAGAAATGCATAGGACTGTCTCTGGAATGTCTCTGTGGTCATTTGTCATTCTGTCAACTGGATGAAAGTTGGGTACTTGGCACAGCATCCAACACAATGTTGTATGTATTTAAGCTTGTAATAAGTATTATTTACTTTTAGCATAGCAGAGCTGGCTGTTTATTTTATTTTTAAATACATGAATAAGTTGCCAGCTTGTTAATCTAATAGCAAGTATTATTATGTAAATGACTTGTATGTAAACTCTTAATGTCTGTGAAATGAACAGTTTATACTTAAATTCTTTCTTTCTTTTTAAGGTCATAAATATGTTTTACCCCCATTCTTGGGTTTTATATCTAATTTCTCTCCTCTTTTTAATAGTATGTTTTCCATTGTATAGTTATTTCTTTGATTTTTAGCAAAAACGCTGACAAAAACATGGAAGCATTTTATTTAAAGAGGTGTGGTTGATGGCATTTTCAAATGTCCGTGCTTCCTTAGAAGTGGGCTTTGTCCATTTAGTGTGCATGACGGGCAGTTGGAGAGTTCCCAAAACCCAGATCTGCAGCAGTGTGAACTTTTCACTTTGTTTTATTATGACTTCTTCCTAACAGTAGGAAAATGAGACCCTATTTAGTTCAGACATATTTTAAGTATTTTTTAACTCTTTGTTATTTTCATGCATTGTATTTTGACCATATTCATTTCCCTCTCCCATCTCCTTGGAGACTCATACGTCATTTAGTACCCACCCAACTTTGTGTTGTCATTTTTAAAATTCATCCCAGCTCCTGTTCATTCCCCCGTCACACTGTATGGTCATCCTCTGCAGTGTGTCAGAACCAACCACCAGAGGACACACCATTAAAGGAAGTTAACCATCTTCGGGCAGCAATCAGTTGTCTATAGTTCCTCTGCTAGGGCTGGAAATTTGTGCCTACCTCCACACTCCGTTTTGGATAGCCTAGCTATTCTTTAATTATCTAGGGATCTTGCCATTTCTCCAACTTTAAGTTTGTTTACAGTTGAAAATTTTCAAGTTATTCCCTCATCCTCTGTATGGGCTTTAGCTCTGAGTTCCAGAAAGGAATGCACACATCTCCTTAGTCATTTGCCATCTGTCCTTTGTTGTGGCCACATCGTTTTTCTTCTGCCCGATTTCAAGCCTTTCCCCCTCCCCCTTTCCTTTATGCATTCTCTATTGTTTATTAAACTTGGCAGCAAGCTCATCTTTGCATTTGTGATCCCTACAAGATGTTCATCCATTTCTTCCACTGGAGGGTGCAGAAGTTCCAGTAGATTTAATAGGATCCCCTCTGAGCCAACTTCTGTGTTCTTCATGGGAGTTTTTGAAAGCTTCAGCATATTTTCACAAAATACCTAGGAGTTGAAAAGAAGTTGGGGCAGGGAAGACTTTAGACATTTAATGCTTACATATATACATTCATACACACAGAGACACACAAAGAGAGACACACACATAGTTGCTGTTCTGATTTCTTATATCAGTAGTCTTTGCCACACACTAACCTGTGAAACTGTGACCTCTTGAAACTTAGAGTAGTATTTATTTTTCCCAGTTGTGGGGATGTTGGTCCTAGTAACCTCCTTGTAAGATTCAGTTAGCGCTGGGACTTGGATGTTGGTGTCCTGTCCAAAGTTTGTATTGAAATTGTAATTCTTACAGTATTGGTATCAGGTGGGGCCTTTGGAGGAGAGAGTAAGTGACAGATGCTGAGTCTCAGGAATGGGATCCATTTTCTTCTGAAGGACTTGAGAAAACACACACACATGCATACACACATGAATAGGCACATGCATGCGCGTGCATGCATGCACACACGTCCACAATAGGATACAGTGAGATGGAACCTCTAGGAACCAGAAATGAAGCTTTTATCCGACACATACTCTTCTCGTGTCTTGGTCTTAGATCTGATTCTTTAGAATGCTGTTGGTGAACCTCTGCTGTCAATCAGCTGCCCAGTTTGTAGCATTTGTTTTAAGACCCTGAACAGACAGACTGCCAGACTCACAGACGTTGAAATAAAAGCAAACTGCGATGCTCTACCGTGACCGTTTTTCTCTCGAGTTCTTAATTGTTCCATTTGTTTGCTTGGCTATGGGTATTTTCTTCTTTTCTGTGGTGATCAGGTGGTGTTGGTGTTGGAACTGAAGTGAGAAAATGTGTTTCTGGGTTTTTAGTTCTTTTCCTAAGTACATCTCACAATCAAACTCAGATGTCAGTAATGTAATATTTTTGTTTCCAGGTTTACTTCTGATTTGTAATAAACAAGCAAAAAGCCATAAGTCACAAGTTTTCTATTTTTGAAAAGTTCCCACCAGAAAAGTGGATGGTTCTGGAACAATTACACCACAAATAAACACAGAAGAATCCATTAGTTGATGTCACATAGCCTATTACACCAAAATGATCTGTAGCATGACGAACTACAATGTAATTCTTATGTGTGAGGGGCAAATGCCAAGTTAATGTAGTTGTTTAAAAGAGCCTCATCTTAGTCTTGATGCCAGTTCAGGAGAATTGGGGCATATGCGGATTTGAAGAGTTCAAAGGGGTATGTAAGAACTGTTTAGCATTTTTGTGTTCTGATATTGTGAGATGCTGTTTACTTAGGGGTTAGGTAGACTATGGCTAGTGTTCTACTGCCATTGCTTGTAACCAATACCGCTCACATGAGGTGCACATAGATCCTGTCACTAAGACTACATACAGTATCTGATACATGAGAAGACCTCTTTACAAACCTGCTACAGCCATCACTTCCCCTAGTTTCTGCATTGTTGTGTGACGTTTTACTCTTTACTCTTTTAGTTTTTTGACTTTTGGGAGGGGCACCACCCAGCTCCCAAATAAATCACACATGGACGTTTATTTTTAGTCATGAATGCCTGGCCTTAGCTTGGCTTGTTTCTTGCCAATTTTTCTTAACTTAAATTATCCCATTTATCTTAGGCCTTGGGTTTTTTTTTTTTTTATTTTTCTCTATTCCTATATACCTTTTCTTTCCTTCTTACTCCATGTCTGGCTATGTAGCTGGATGGCTGGGTAGTTGGCCTCTGATATCTTCCTCCTTTTCTTCTTGTTCCCAGAACTCTCTCCAAGCTTTCTCCTCATATTTATCCTCTCTGCTGGCTAGCACTGCCTATTCCTCTCTCCTGACTCACTATTGACCATTCAGCTCTTTATTAGACCATCGTGTGTTTTAGACAGGCACAGTAACATGGTTTCACAGAGTTAAACAAATGCAACATAAACAAAAGTAGCACACCTTAAAATTATATTCCCCAACACTGCATTCTCATCGAGTAAAATACATATTGTTAAAGCATGACTGAGAAGATTGATGCTCTCATGTAAAATTCCTAGTCCAAAGCTTGGCATACCCAACTCCTAAGAATGTTAGCTGGTCTTGTTCTCATACTTTTTATTTTCCCTTCTACTAAAATAGTGTATGGACTGAAGAATAGAACCAAAATGGCATTACTAACACAAAGAAAGGGACTTCTGGTGATTTCTGACAGCCAGTGAATGTCTCAGAATGTATAAGGACCTAATTCCATATAGATTTGATTGGCATTGGAGGACCAAAGGAGTCCACATAGGAGCAAGTTTGTAGTAGAGGAGAGCCTCTTCTCACAGCTTTTGGAAAATTGTGATTTGTGTGTAGACCACACAAGGAACTAACAATTTTCTCTCCATTTTGTTGGCCGAAAACTAAGTGGCTAGTTCTTAAGTGTCCTGAATCACCACTGTAACTGTCTTTACTAGGAAATTGGTTCTGCATTTATGGTGCAGCATATTAGAAGGGCTTGTGCTACTCTTCTTTGCAAAATTATGCTTATTTTGAAATTTACAGAAAATGATGCCTGGAAATTAAAACAAAGATTTGATTTATGTCTTCACACTAAGAAGAAGCTAACCCACCAGGATCTAATAGTTGTTTAATAACTGGGAGTTTATAGATGAATTGGCGATGAATTTTTTTTTTTAAAAAGACTGTACTCTGGAGTGGCATAGAGACATGGAATCAAACATGGAAGAGATGCATTTATAATGAGAAAGTGATTCCTGCTCTTCTGGTTGAAAATTTGAAGTCCGTCTTAAGTAATTCCATACTTGGCTATGATAAAATGCTTGCATGATCTGAAGGAGGCATATATTTTTGCACATCAAACTAGGGATTGTCTTTATTTTAAAAGAAAAAAAAGTTAGACCACTCAATGATTGCGGCAGTATTCATGACTTGCAGTGTTGACATTCTATAGATTGATGCAGTCTTCAGCTCTGGAAATACTATGTCATGTAGAAGATGAGAAGTATTAATAATGAAAAAAGTATTTCTGTAGTCAGCAAATTGTCAGTAAAGGTGGCTTAGATTATACAAGTCACCCCACAGAGACTATGTCAGCTTGCAAATTTTTCTACCCACAACGTTATTTGAAAATGAATAAATCAAATGAGGGTTGTGATACATTCCTGATCTTTTTATTTTTTTCTTCCTCCCTCCCTCTTTCTCTTTTATCATCCTCTTCCTCGTCTTTGTAACGGGAGTAAAAATTGTACATTAAGTGAAATGCCAGTAATCTTAGAAAATGGCAAACCATTCTTTTGAAACCCATGTTGCCTTCAGTCAATCCTCAAGTGCTTTTTTGTGTGTAGACCGTTCCTTGTAATTCTGATGTGCTTCTTGTGTTCCTTTTTATTTATTCTGTCACGTTATGTTAAGAATGATGTCTTAATATCTGCATCCAGTGACAGTGTTTATAATGATATCTTTATATGATAAAAATTCTTTGATAGTTTGAGGGACAAGTAATATGTTTATAGTAGCAATCAAAATGTAAAACTATCCTGGATCATTGTTTTTTTTTTTTTCAGTTTCTAATATTCAGTCCAAATTGATATCACCTTTAAACAAAGGGCCGGGAAAATAGCCAGAGATCCTGGCACAAATATAACAATTGTCGTTTCTTTCTACCCACATTCACATTTTGGTATTTTGTTCTGAATGACCTGAGAAGTTTTAGTCAGTATTCACTCTTCCAAATTAATTGCCTCAGATATAAAAATACAGGAAGCTGAAAGAGGTGATAGACATGATAACTGACTATAGTAACCGTTTCAACATATATGTACATCAAAATATTTTAATACATACATTCAATATATTTGTGTGTGTTTATCAATTATATTTTAAAAAGCAATTAAAAATCCATACAAAATGAAACTCAATGTCCGGTGAGTTTGGGGGAAATCCCCTGCCAATTGACTGTATCACAAATTAAATGACTGTAGTAGTCCCATGACAGATTCACATTTTTCTAAATGTTCTCTTTCATCAACTTTCAATTTTACCTGTCAGTTCAAATTCTGACATTTTCACATATCTGTTTTATGCTTAATGTAATCTCATTTGCTTGCAGTGCCCCTGAGATTTTCCTGAGCCACTTTGAATTCGTGATGGGAAGGATGTTGAAAGAAGTAAATTAGCAAATAGGTTATAGGTTGTATCAGTCACACTAGGGCCTACCAGCTTAGCAATGCTACTAAACTCTATGCTTTAGTCATACTTAACCACTCGCTATATGTGACTTTAATGATGTCCCTCTGAATGAAATACATTTTAAAACACCTGAAAATATTAGTCCACAAGTCTTCCTGCACTGGTTGCTGGAAGTTTTAACTGAATGATTGCTCAAATGTTCCTCAAGTTGTTTATGTCCGTTTTCTCTTCCATTATCATTTCCTCTTGAAGTTAAGGTACAATTTCTAATTATAATGCACTCCTAATCCAAGAAAATAAAAGGAAGCAAAGAATTTCTATTGCATTAACAGCATTGTTCTAGTACTCGTTCTTTTCACATATTGTACTCCTAGGCCTTTTTAGAGAACAGGTTGTCCTTAAGTCATTTCTCATGATTGCCAGGGGTTCACATTCTGTACTCAGTTTATTGCAGGTCAGGAACATTTATGAATGCTTCGTGTGTATGTTTGTTCTTCATTATTTTCTGTTCTCATCATTTTTAGGTCTTCAGCATCAGGACAAGAGCAAAGAATCAGCTTGGTACTAAATCATGGTGTTAGCAAGTGATATTGCAACCTGAATCCAAGGGCCACTGGGAAAAGATGCCATTGAGATTTCCTATCCAGCAATGGGACACAGGAAAAATGGATGGAGAAGAGAACGTATAAGGCCATTGTCTTTAGATTTGAACTGTTTCTGGAGAAAAGAGTGGGTCCTAATCATTGAAGAGAAGCATTTTGTCTGTTTTCCCTCATCTGAGCCTTTGTCAGCTGTGCAACGTCTCGTTTTACTCGCCTGTACCAGAACCTGCGTTAGTTTTTGTTTGTTTCCTCTTTTTTTCTGTTTGAACCAGCCACCTTGTCAGAAGATGAGCCAACAGATGAAATGCTCATTGCTTCAGGAAAACCGTTTTGTAGCTTTCTCTTCTATTTTTGTAGAAATACAGAAACTTTGGTTTAGCATGGAGGGGATATTTTTGAGGGATGTAATTTTTTTTTAATATTGTAACAATTGTTGAGTTCTGTTTAAAGAACTTGCTCTCAGAAAAGCACTGGTCAAAACGTGTTGAAGTGCAGCTCTTTAAAGTGTCGGGGATACTCTGTGTCTGTGCTTCCGAGGGTACCTCAAGGGTTTCAGCCTTTCTCAGCAGTGGCGCTATCATAGACAAACTAGTGCAGCATTGAGTTTATACTGAATCTCAGTGAAGATTTAATTCTATTATAGCTCCCTTAGTTTGCAGTTATATACGTGCAGTTTGAAAAGGCAGTTTCTTTGAAAGGGCCACAGATTATAGCATATTTTATTACTTTTATTTCTCCAAAAGAGTTCTTGGAGGTTGACTAACAAGATAGTTTAACTTAATGAACAAAAAGTCATCTCTCTATAGTCCATCCAATCTTTATAATTGGGAAAAGAGCTTATGCACACCTTTGTTCAATACAGGAAAAACAATGCATTTAGCCATGATACCTGTGGATACCAGTGACTATCTTTCCTAATATCATTTATGGCAGTTTTGAAAGTCATACTTTGAAGGAATTTATTTCCTGTAGTGAATTCAAATGAGTAGCTTCAGGAAAGGAGGAAGCCACATGATAAAGCACTGACTGTTCCTCTCCATTGTAAACTGACAAGTAATGTATTCTATATGTAATGATTTAATTGAAGCATGTTGCAAGATTTTAATTTTCTTTTAAGTGCAATTAGTTTTGAAAAATTGCAGAAAAATCAGAGCAGCAATGAATTTAATTTTATACTTCAATTAATCGCTGAAACTGAGTTAAAAATTGAAAGTTTGAGAAATGAAACTCACATGGGCCACACATAAAAAAAAAAGTGAAGTGTTGGGATTATTAACCTAGAGAGAAGATTAAGCCAAGATTACAATTATGACGGTAGTGGTGACTGGCAAATCAAAGACACAGTCTCTTGTTCCTTTCAGTTGCTCCCAGCCGTTGGTTATATGGGCACTGAGTGTGGTACAGATGTTTGAATTTGATAATTTTCTCATCTCTCTTAACCCACACAAAACAGAATGTTGAGAAACGTGCTACTTTCTGTTTCTAATTGTGTACATCGTGGGTGTGAATACTTTACACATTAACAACACAAGTGGTTCAGCAGAATCCTCACAACTGCTTTCCTAACATTTTCCTTGGCTGTATCATAGGCATTAGTTTCTCCTCCTTCTGTATTTGCATTATAATCCCATATCATTACTTGTATCTACAGACTCCACCATTTCTTCATCTTGGCTTTCTTTAAAACAGTCTTCACATCCCCCCACCCCCAATGGAGTCTAGACTTATAGTAGCTTCCACTTGCTGATATATAATTTAAATATCCAGACAGTGGCCTCATTAAATTCTGTTCCTTTTTGTCTGGACATTGATTAAAAAAAAAAAGATTTTATTTGTTATCTGCACAGACATGTGGACCACAGAGTTGAATGAATCAGTCAAATTCATTTTGGTTTGAGTCCTCCTGAGTTTTGAAACCCAAGCTCTCAGCAACACGCAGGTGGGAGATTTATTGGCTGTTGTCTCGTCTTGTCTTGGAACACACTGACTTACACTGCAGCCTCTTAGAGCCGTGCCACACTTGAACTCAATGAGCTTCTTTCATTGAATTTTCCTAGTTAAGGTGAGGTTAAGAGGGCCAACTCTTTGCTTATTTCTTTCTTTATCATCAAATTGGATGGAAAGAGAAAGCAGACAGTTTAGTGATTTTTGCTCTTATCCTCTCTGAACTGTGGGCAAAACATTATTTGTCTCAAGGTCTAAGGAAAGTGGAAAATCTGAATCTTCTACATGCAACGAAGACGTGTGCTCTCTCTCTCCATTAAAGAGCAGGCATGGGTATAAGCGGCACACTGTCACCAAAGATATACATCAAAATCTAGGGAAAGGAGAGGAAACATGTCTCAGCATCACTCAATGTTTTGACGTTACTCTAACAACCAGAAATAGTAAAGGGAGTTATAACATAGCAAAATAAATAATCTGAATTTATTCGCATGTAAAGTGCTATCATACTCTGAATATGGATTTTTCACTTCAAAGTATGCCTGCTTTGTTGAAAGGTGGGTACCAGCTGCCCCTCTGACTTCATTAAACCCACTCTACCTTTGACTATTTTACAACTTAATTTTCTTTCGGTCTATCTGAAAACCTGTAAACATGACACTGGAAAACTTTATTATTCTATATATAATCTATTACTCCATTAATGGACTATCTAATCCAAGAAACATCATAATGTTGTCTATATGGATCCACACAGGATATATGATCTTTCTTTGTGATTTTTGTAAAGGGCCTCTAAAGTTTAGAGTCTAAAATTTTTATGAACAAAGAAAATTTTTTAACTTTTCCAACTTTTCTCGTATCTATTTCTTTTTAAGATTTGCATTATATTACCTTCACAGAATAGTAACATTGCCCAAAAATGTATAGAGTGAGAATTAGTGAATTGCAAAAATATTGAAGAATACATTTCCTTAATTTATATGATTAAAAATGTTCTATAGGATGCCTATATGAATTCCTTGTTTATTTTACAAACAGTATTTGTCCATTTCCAAGCTTACATAAAATGGGAAAGGAAGTAGCTTTAAGCTCACTGTGTGGCTGAAGGTTGTAACTGTAATTTCAAGTGACGAAGACTGTATCATTAGAAATTGCATTCTGTCCCTTATGAAAAGCATCCTGTGTGAAATAGTATTTGCTGAATTAGCCGGTGGGGGCGGCAGTAAGTGATGGACAAGACAAGGGCACATGTTACTGTTTCGACTGAGAGGAGAGTAGGGAAGCAGGATGAGTTAGTGTAAAGTTCCTCTTCACCAAATTCTGACTTAGCCATGGCTTATTGTGTGATTTGGAACGTCATTTATTTACCTCATGATAAAACTCGGATAATGCTACCTAGTAAGGAAGGCTGTGAAAGTTTAAAAACATACAGATATGCCTGACTTATAGTATAGTTCAAGTAACTGACAGCCTCCACAAATGAGCATCCAGTTCAACGAGTTGGCTTTTAAGTTGAACTCTTAAGTATCTTTTTTCTTCATGTTGCATATTCATTCAGCAGTCAAGCAGACCAGTGGCTGCTTTTCTCTAAGGAGTCATGGCAAAGAGAATCTTTTTCTCTTCTTACTTACAGGAGAAAAATAATTGCTGAGTTCTTAATTAACTCTGAATTTTTAATATGGTGTTTTAGAAGGAAAGTTAATTAAACATTTAGTGGTATGTGGGATGAGTCTGAGTCATAGTCATTCACAACTCCATACATTGCTGTCTCTGAAATGAGGAGGACAGTGCCTTTTGCCTTCAAGCTGCCTAACTTGTATTTGTCAGATATACATTGTGTTTCCGTGGCACTCGATTAAGAATGTTTCAACTATTCTCTCCCCCCCCCCCCCACTCCTTGTTTTTACTTGCCTTGGAGGGAAAGTTGCACAATATGGTGGAAAAAAATTCCTCTCATGGAAAGGGAGGGGGGAGTACCCCTTTTACGATCTCAGTCAGCGGATTTACTCTATTCGAGGGGAAAAAAAATGAACCAACATTATTGGAAGCAGATGTTGACACTGTGTCGGTTATTGAGGATGGGAAGAGTTGACTCAGTCGTTGCAGTTACAAAGGGGTATTGACGGCAGTCAGGGACCCTGTGATGGATCACTTTCTTATCTGTGGGAGGACAGCAGAAGCTTCACGGAAACAAATATGAAGTCACTCTGTGATTTTAACGTGGAAGAGACACCAAAGATTAAGCCTGTTTGGTGTCTTTTTTTTCTAAACCTTCCTTTCGGAATGCATAATGGACTCTTTCAGACGATGCAAGAGGCTAGAGAGACAAGTGAAAACCGGATCTCTTTAAAAATCTACAGTTTGAAGCATCCTTTCAATCCACCATTACAAGAAAAAAACTTTGATGTAAATAATTTTAGAAAGAATAGGCTATTTGTGTCAGCAAGTAGTTGAACACACATATACAAGCCATGAAAGAAGGATGCCTTTGGTGATTTGGGGGATGAAGGGAGTCAGCAAGGGAATCTTGGTTTCAAATAGCTTCCCAATGCTAATCGCCATGGTCACATGGTCCGAGAACTAGGTCACAGATCCAACTTGTAGAATATTGCATAGTAGTTTTACTCTTAGTGCTTTCTGGGAATTCTTAAACTGTAAAATTAGTCATAGTTAGATGTCTTAAATTTTAAATTTTTGCTATGAGCTTTTATTTGCTTGAAACATTTTTGTGATGTGAAGTGATTAATCAAGGAAATACTCTTGAAGTTTTGACCAGTTTATATTGATCCAGTGATATTTTCTAAATCCGCCTTTTAAACCGCAGGGAATTCTAATAGACTTAAATGTAATCTACCAATTCTGTTATGTTGTGAAAGGCAACAGGGACATCTCCTCTTCTGGAAAGGGGCACACCATCACCAAGAAGTTTCTTTTAGAATTGTTTCTGACTACTAAATTTTAGACTAAGATTAGTTCCTTTTGAATATAAAATTCCTTAATGAGGTTTCCTTCTTTTTGGCCTAAGATGTGAACTTTTCTCTTTATACTGATAGAAGTAGATTTATTTTGTTGTTGTTCTGTGCTGTGGCTACAGCCAAAGGTACTGATTTTTACACACTTGGTTTAATGTGTAGGAGATCTATACTTGTGGACATTCTATTTGATTTATGAACACTATTTCATATAGGTACTTTTCAAAATGTACAACATAGGGTAATGTTCATGTGAGTTCTTTGTATCATTTAAGAATGCATATATTTAAAGGGAAACATGGATTCCTTTTGTTTTCATCATGTATACCTAGGAAAGGTAAAATACTTTTGTAAAGAAAAAGATACACAATATGATAAACTTTATATTTATCACTTGATATGTAGACTGAAAACTGATAATAGAACTCATATCTTACAGCATTGGCATACAGTGAGATTCCAGGTTTGTTCTGAGAGAAATCACGCCACCTTGATTTCACATTTCCAGAAAGGAAAGCCAAGCAATCTTGGCTATGCTGTTGTTGTTAACTAATGAATAATGTATAATTCTTAAAAATTTTGACTTTATTATTGTAAAACCATATGATTTTTTGCTGTTATTCTTCAAATGCAGGACTCCTATCTGTGTCACTGATATAAAATCATGGAAGACTTTGTAAGAAAAATGGATGACATTTTCTTTAATTTGCTTAATAAATAATTTAATGTGACTTTAATGATTGAGTCTGCACTTCTGGTAAATAAACCTGTTTCCTCTGTGTTTTCAAAACATGTAGATATTATTCAAAAATTGCATCTTAGATTTTATAAACTATGAGGTTACTTTCCAGTGCCATGACATTCATTTGTTACAGTTTGGAGTGGATTATGAAACACATGTTTATAATGGAAGAGCAAGTGAAATGAATTAATGACATAACATCAGGAGTCTTGAGAAGTTTTTCAGTATGATGCTTCTAAGGTATTTGTTTGACCCTTTGGGAAACATGTTTCCACATTTGTCAGCATAGAACTTTCTGTAAGCAATATCAGAGGACAAGTCAACAACAATAACAGCAAAACTCTTCTACAGTTGACTGACATGGAAGAAGTGGCCCTGGAGAAGAAGTTTCTAAGAGTTTGTATTGTGAAGGAAGTTATTCATTCTCATTGCATAGACCCTCTTTTTTTTCTTATTAATTGTTTTTTATAACATGGAAATGCACATTTGGAAAGCAATCAATATCCTCCAGCAATGCAGGTCAAATCATTTGGCATAGTAAGACTAGGGTGGTATAAGAGTGACTTATGGCTGCTCAAAAACATAACTAAAAATAATAATGACTTAAGACAACACAAACAGATTGTTTTACAGTTCTGCACCTGTTGGGCTTCTAATCTAGTACAGGTTTTGTCTTGGGCTACAAAGCACAGAGTGCAGCCTGTTCCCATACTCTGAGAGGACATCTGTACATCTGCTTTCTGTATCCGCAGTCCTTCTGCCCTGGACCATTATTCCTTACTCAAAACCAGTTCCCCTCACCTAGTGCTACTGGCCCAGATTCTCTTCTGCCTCCTCCTTGCAAGGTAAGGTCCCCTTGTGGTTACAAATTAATTCTACTGGTAGAATTCAGGAGAGTGTTTGTTATTTCATAGTCCCTATGTCTGCATGAGATAAATGTTCTCAAATTTGGGAGAAAGAATGTAAACACATCTTTCTTATTCTACCACAATTATTATTGTCTTCAGTGGGTTTCTTAAAATCACTTGCAACCACTGAGGACTTACTTCTTCATCGGAAATTAACAGAGCATAATCTTGGCTTCAGTGTTTGTGTGAGATACTGTCTTCCATTTAGATAATAGGATATCAGAGACATTTCTGCTGTTTCTTCAAATGTTTCATAAAGTTTTCGGGACATATTGTGGAGTTGGCGAATCCAAGAAGTCATAACTAGAGCTCAGAGGAGTGGAAACAGTATTAGAATGAGTGTAGTTTCTTACTGAAGTGTTTTCTCTGAGAACAACCAATAACGATTTAGTTATTTTGATTGGGGGCAGGTCTTAGGCCCATCCTGTGATGTGCCAATTCCCCAAGTGTATCACTTGACTAAATAGTGACGGATAACCACATTGACATGGTGAAGTCTTAACACTTCTGTCTAGATAGAATCATTCCATCTGCTATCAATTAAGCACTGGAAAACCATTTCAGAAAAGCAAGCATGTTTTGATAGTTTTAATGAAAAAAGTAGAAATCCACACTTTGGAATGTGGCTGATCAATAAATGAGCTGCAAGTCTGTTGGAAACAACAGTCAAACACGAGTGCTCTACTTTCATACCAAGTTTGGCTGTGGCTGAATGAACACCAGCATTGATCCTTGCCTTGCCCTTGTACGAGCCACTATTTACAGAGAGCCAAATATAGCAACAGAGGATTTAATATGTTGCCAAAAAATACAAAATCTGTTCCCCTTTAAGCACGATACTTTATCCCTTTCTTGTGTATCTTACTAAAAGCAAAATACAGCTTTAAACTGCTCGATTTCTTCGGTTGAAAGTTCCCTAGCCTTTTTCGAATGAGTTATGTGATTATATGTGGTTTTGTGGTGTTTTACATTTCCAAAAGAAATCAGTTACATGAGAAGTCCATGGAGTGCTGGGTTTTCTTACAAAAACCAAAACACTTTTAATGATGGATGTGCTAATGAATTTGACCATAGTAATTGCCATTTGATGTGTGTATCAAATTATCTTGTATACACTGAATATATACAATTTTTACTTTGTCAATTAGTAAAGTTGGATAAAAGAACTTATATGATAAAGATAATAGCAATTAAGAAACTTCAATTTTGACAGTTTAGAAAAACCAAGAATTATGCAATAATGTTAATATATATTTTGTTTTGTACAGAATTTTAATCTGAAAAAAGAATTAGTTTCAACTAATTATTTTCTCCATTTCTTTGGTCTTCGGTTCTATGTCATTCCATTTCCAAGTATGAGGTGATAAGTAGATTAATGCAGATCTTTTTACAATGTAGCTGATGACAGTGACTCTCTAGCTTACATGCTCACACATGCACGCACACACACATAGAAGTGTATACAAGTGTGTGAGTGTGCCTCTGTGTGTGTGTGCGTGCGTGTTCATGTGTGATTTTGAACACAGCTTTGTAAACTTCTCTAAACAAATAGCTTTCTACAATGACAGATTTACCAGACATCTCAGTGGGGGATTTTAAACAAACACAAGCCTGTTTGGAAATACTTGGTGTGTGTAAATATGCAAAGTATGTTGAGTAGTGCAGCCGTGTTCAACAGCTGCAGGGTGTACTCCCTCATCCTTAGGAAGAATATTTTGGTGGTATGGGCATTCATTTTCCCATCTTGACTTTGCGCTTCCCCCATGAATCTTCTGACAGCACAAACCTAACACCCTCTCCAGCTTACATGCTAATTCCAAGAGGTTCATTTCCCTGGATTCCCACTGGGAAAGGTGGGTGGTGCCTTGAAGGAATGTTTTTGAGTTTAGCGATGTTGTAAGGGCTGCACTTTGGAAAACTTGCTTGGACTTGCTTTGACACCAACCTCACACAGAACCCAGACACTCCGCAGGCCAGATTCCATTAAGGCTTGTCACAGCACGGAGTGGGTGAGAAAGTCCTGTTGTGAGTGGCCTTCCGGCAGTGATGGTCCAAACTTTCGATCACAGAATAGCCATTTTAAGTGTGTCATCACCTTCTGTAACATCAGACGCTAAACTGGTTGTGAAAGTAAACATGTGCCTGTCTCTGAGAACCCGAAGAGCAGGGGGCGGGGTGGGGGTGGGGGAACCTCGGAGGAGCTGTAAAATATGAGTCTATTATTGAAGCACTTTGTTGAAAGATGGTAGAGGAAAGGGCTACGACTTTGAAGAGGGACAGTTAGACCCTTGAAACAGAGCCCACGGCAGTGTGCTGCTATCACAACCCTGTATTTCCTCAGTTTAGATGTCGTGGAAAATCGACGGAAAGAAAACTAAGTAGTTGGGGGTGGGGAGGATTACTGAGAAATACAAAGAGAAGAGAACTAAAAAATTAAGATAACCCCAAGCTTGTCTGTAATAATGAGTACCGCTTGAAACTAAGGAATCTTCACAAATAGCACTATGAAGATTGATACTGAATTTTAATAAAATAAAATGGAGATTTGAATTCAGACAATGTTGCTTATTTAGAAGCTGTATATTCTTTGTTAGTTTTCTTAGTTGCTAATGCAGTCAACTGGAAAATGAAGATATTAAGGGTCACTATTTGAAGAATTATAAAGTTTAAAAAAGAAAAAAAGCCCATGGTTCAGTGTGCTTCTCTCTTTCCTGAACTGGGCTTCTGTCTTACGGAAATCTTCAATTAAGTCATTGCCAAGAGCATTCAAGTGCAAGTGACAAAACCAGGGCTCAACCTATATGTGATCAAATGCAAACCTCCAGAGCACCATGCTGCTTCTCCTGGTTTCTTCTAACATTACATCTGAACGTCTTTGCTGTCAGAGACAAAAAAAAAAAAAAAAAAACCTGAACGGCAAGTTAGGATATATTAATAGAAGGGGCTAAAACACAACCAGACCAGAAACATGATGCTTTCGGAGAATGGGCAATCTGACTTTTCTGAGCCACTTATATTTCTAATAGACTTTGGGATTGCAGAACATCCTTTCTAATTTGGGGATGCAGAACCAATTCCTTCAACATTCTGGTTTGAAAGTTTAGGGTTGTTTTTCTTACAGGATCAACCTCAAATATTATTAAAAAGCAATGGGTTAGAAGAAATACAACTTATTTTTGTTGAAGTTTTATTTTTTATTTGAAGCTGCCAATCTCTGATCTCTTTAATTGATGAATAAAATCTCGTCAATTAAATATAACAAAATTCAGGGCTAGAGAGATGGCCTAGCAGTTAGAAGCATTTCCTGCTCTGCAGAGGAGGGAATTCCTCCTTGACATTGGTATGGTAGCTCACAACTGTGACTCTAGTTCCAGGGATCCATCACTGACTTCCAGCTTCCCCTGGAACCAGACAAGCACACATATACACAGACACATCGCTCATACAACGAAGTTAAATCTTTTAAAAATTCATTTTTATTCTGATTTTTATATTAAAGAAAATATTTTGAAGAACTCTCTTTTCTCACACTGTGAATACACACTACAGTAAGATGATGTACTAAAAAAAAGAATTAAGAAGCATACAGTCATCTGATCCCAGTTTGTCAAAAGTATAGTGTGTGTGAAATAACTTGGTTTCTATAGGGTCTTTTACTTGCTAATTTTTTGCTGTGGGAAAAGGTGCACTTTCTCATCATTCAGAATGAAAAGGCAACACCTATATTACAGACTGAATATGTGAATTTAATAGGACAATGCATAAAAATGGCTCAACAGTGGACTTATTATGAAGCGTAGGTTTTGTTAGGCATACCCAGATGGGGACTTTACAAATCCCCATTGAGTCCTCAACAGCACTGCCCAAAGCCTGTTCCCCGGTTCCCATTTTAAGCAATGAAATTGAAGAGTAGGGATCTTAAATAACTTGTGTAACACAGAGTTAGCACTGGGTAATTCCGCAGGCTAAATCATTTCTATGCTCCTCGCTTCTCCATTATATCATGCTGTCTCTCTATTTGCCAAGCTAAATCTGGATACTTTCCATTTGTCCTCAAGTGTCCTCAGAAGCTGTTCATATACTAGGATGTAGGTTATTGTATTAGATGTGGATATAGTTGGAAAATCGCCAACTATTGCCTCAACTCTAAAGCTACACATAGTTACTAAAGTGACTTTTCTTTAGCACCATTCTTCCTATGCCATAAAGTTGATGAAGTCCTCTACTTTTTCAAAATATATGGTAAAACATGTCAGAGAAAAGAGAATGAAAACATTCTAAAGTGTACCTAGGATAAGGTAAATACAATATTCTTAAATGGAGACAGGCTAAAGGTATGCAGATATTTTTTTTAAAAAATGTGTAAGGCATATAACATGGATATTCATTCATCCCAAGGCCTGGAAGGTACTTGGTGAAACAAAGAGCCTTGAAGCCTTGCCCTTGATAGCTCACAGTGAATATGCCCTTAGCCAAGCCACTTGAACACAATCCTCCTATGAAAAAGCAATCTGTGACCTCATTTTAGAAGCACATATACTGCAATATGAATGATACAAGAGAGATTAGCATGACTCCAGTTCATGAATAACACACCAGTACCTGAAGTATTGAATGTTTGTAGGAATAAGGTAGAGAGTGACAGAGCAAGACAACCAAAATTCTCTTCAGGACGAGGTGAGCTTCAGCAGAGTTGGACTACCACTCCCCTCCCAGAACCAATATACACACACAAGAATACCCATTTCAGAAGCATCTGTTTGTGGCTTTGCATCTTTAAGTTTCCTATCTGTTGTGGTATATTCAGCTGAAATTTTGCATAAGATAACCTAATTGCCTTGTGAATAAAATTTTTAGGAGTTCACTTGGAAGGAAGGAGACAGAAGAAGAAGCTAATTTTTTTTTTAAATTTAATTAGACAAGTAGAAAACTTGTAAAGGTGATACTGGATAAAGAATTTGAGGGCAACTATCTTAAAGTTAAGCAGAGTGAGGCATGGGTTTTCTTTTGCCTTTGTTTTGGATGTAAAACATGCTATAAGGTGTTTGTGACTACGTGTGACTATAAGCAAGAACAGTTACAGCAAGTTTCAAGTAATAATGTCTTTTGATACTGAAATGGCGCAGAGAGAATGAGCTCTACGTTATCTGAAGAGAAGTTTTTGACCTAGTTGTTTTGCTAACGACCTGTGTACCTCTTGAAAAAGTTACCAAATGTCCTTGCTGCATTTCCTCATCCTCATCTAACTGCGAGAGTCAAAGGATGCCATCTAAGGTTCAGCCCCATTGAAAGTTGAATGATCATATGTCTATTCTCTTTTGATATACAACCAAAGCCTAGTTAGACCCCAGATTTTTTCATGGAGTAAGAATAGTTTGGAAAGAATAGTCTAATTAGAATAAAAAAATGATAACTTCTTTACATGCTAATAGGAGTCCAGGCTACAACAGTTCAATAATGACATTGTACAGAGTGGAACAAAGAAAAATTCCAAAGAATCTCTGCAACAAATGCCATTGGTATTATGTAATCTGAAAAGGGAAAAAATGAGAAGTAAGAGAGACATGATTCCCTTAGGGATTTGACATCCTGGAATTTGTATTTTTAACACAGTTTATCCTGCAAGGAGCCAATATGCAAACCTGTGTGTAATTTAGAAGTTTTTCTCATCCCATGTGTCCCACATGCTGGTTTGAATTACTGAGGATGGAAAATAGAAATGTGGGGAGGAATAAAAAACATTTACAGCATTCCTATTACTAATTATGTACAGCACAGTAGACAGCTACGGATATGTCACTAAAGACACATCAGTGCATCCACCCTCATCTCCCACTTCAAATTTCATGATCTCCTGCTCATCAGGAATATAAAATCATTGCAATGATTCAAAAGTATTTGTCTCCTCTTCAGGATGTCATAGGATATCCTTTAAACAAAGTTAATATGACCACTGTTCCCTCACAGAATCCTTAATCAACTTGGTCTGGCTGTTCCATGTATTTGAATCTCCATCACATTCTTATTTATCAATAAATTTACCAATTATCCGCATTCCACGTCCTTCACTTTTTATAAGTCATGTCCCCTTAAGTTCTTGTCAACCATTCTATTACATACCTAATCTGGTTTAATTCTTCTAATGTGTTCTCGTATACATATAACCCATTCAGTTTGATGTTCACTTTGCTGAGCAAGGGAGGTGACCCAGTGTGGCCAAAGAATTCTAATCTGAAGTAGAGGAAGGAATGGCTTCTAGTTTTGGATCAATTACTGGCTATGTAATACACAGCCATGTCACCTGTTTTTTGAATATTTAGGAGCTATTTAATCAGAGTGATGATGTGGGAGTGATTTCTTTCTAATCTGTTGCTTTTATTGGTTAATTAATAAAGAAACTGCCTAGGCCCATTTGATAGGCCAACCCTTAGGTGGGTAGAGTAAACAGAACAGAATGCTGGGAGAAAGAAGCTGAGTCAGGAATCGCCATGATTCTCCCACTCCAGACAGACGCAGGTTAAGATCTTCCCTGGTAAACCAGCTTGTGGTGCTACACAGAATATTACAAATGAGTTAGATCAATATGTAAGAGCTAGTCAATAAGAGGCTAGAACTAATGGGTCAAGCAGTGTTTAAATGAATACAGTTTCCATGTAATTATTTCAGCTAAAGCTAGCCGGGTGGTGGGAACACAGCCCCGCCACTCCTCCTACAACAGAGTGAATCCTGAAAAGATATACACAGTATCAGAAGTACATGTTCTCTTAGCACTGATAGAAAACTAGAGGTTAGTTCCAGGAGATGGAGACCAATGGTAGTACTTTTTCTCCTGCTTTGCTTTGAACCATATATGGTAGGAGCTGAGGCTGGGTTTCACAGTTCAAAGGCTGCTGTTCTAATCTTCTCTCAGACAGCAATGGTGTAGGAGAATTGTCTGTACTCTGTCAATCATGTTTCAAATAAATGCTGATTGGCCAGGCAGGAAGTATAGGTGGGAAAACCAGACAGGAAGTAGAAATGATGCAATAAGAACAGGAGAATTCTGGGAAGGAGGAAGTTGATTCCTCCCACTCCTGCCCAGATCACCAAAGCAGCAGTATGTGTTCTGCCCCACTGAAAAAGTTACTGAGCCTCATGGCTAACATAGATCAGAAAAATGGGTTAGTCAAGATGTGAGAGTTAGCCAGTGAGAGACTAGAGCTAATGGGCCAATCAGCTTATAATTTATGGAGACCTATGTGTGATTTTCTTTGGGGTTAAACAGTTGTGGGGTAAAGGGCAGGACAGAAAACCTCAATGAGCCTGTCCCTCATGTTACACAGCAATACTCCTAACCTCTACCTGTCACCCAGAATTTAGGCTCTGAGGAAACTGCTTCTTGGTTTTCCTTACACAGTAGGATTGTTCTCAGATCATTCCTCTCTGTTTGGCTTCACTGACTTTTTAGGTTTTCTGTCAATATTTCTATGATTCACATCACTGTTTTAGAAATAAGTGTGAAGCCAAGTGGGTTAATTCCACACTTGGAAAGCAGAAGCAAGCAGATCTCAGAGTTTGAGACCACCTTGTCTACAGAGCAAGTTCCAGGGTAACCAGGATGACACAGAGAAACCATGCCTTGAAAAATCAATAACAAACCAACAAAAAAACAAAAAAAAAGAAAAAAGAAAGAGAAACTCAGAGTGCATTTGTTTATAAGGTTCTAGTATAGAGACATAATTTTTGTCCCAAAGCATTGTCCCAGGATAGAAAATTTCAAGAAAGGATTTGTAACCTAGCATTGTTTCCATGTCACACCATGAGAGAATGTATTCTTACAAGAAGAAAGAGGGAATGTTAGTAATCCATGGCATACAGTAGCATACAGCTACCTTAGTTATCCAGGGTCAAGATTCTGCTCTACTCTGTTGATACAACAGTGACAATGGTTATAAATTGCTAGAGTTTGGCAAAGCTTTTGCTGTGGCAAGAAAAGACTTCAAAGATAAAAAGAAGTCAAATCAAGGCTTCTAACTCTCAATTCAAATCACAGATAAAATATTGGTGAACTTCATGACAGTGGTAAGTGCTTTTTAAGATGTACTGTAGTTAGGGGTATGTGTAACCGAAGGACACCTCAAACCTAAAACCATTTGGTAAAGTTTGGAAAATTTCAAAGAAAATCATTTAGATATTGGTTATATTTCTTCTGTTAATGTTATAAAACTAGTAAGATAACAATGACTCATTTAGATGTAGAAAGAAACACACAAGGGCGGGCAATGATTCACTGCAATGAACACTTGCAAGTAAAGATGTATGGACTAAAGGGTAGACTGTGACTCACTGTGTCACACTGCAGCTTCCACGATGAGATTTTCTTTTTTATTTTAAACTTTATTTTGTTTTGTCTTGGTGAGGGGGGGGTTGCAAGGGTAGAAGGAAGATGCAAAGGGACAGGGAAATGAGGAGGATTGAGATGCATGATGTGAAATGCACAAAGAATCATAAAAAAGTTAAATTATGGGAAAACACTTGAGCAATACTTATAAGGAATTCTTATAAGGAACTGAACCTTAAAACTAAGTCTTAAAATTCATCTTCCATTATAAAAACTCCTTCTTTTGGAGTGTCTGTTCCTTCCATGTCTACTTCTAAGTCACATTTCCTTACCTATATAGACCTAAAACTCAAGTCACATTCCAGCAGCATCATAGGAGGTAACCAGCTACCTTGAGAGAAGATAGCATATATCTCACAAGAATTGCAGGAACTCACATGTATATGGTGGAACTTAGAGATCCCCTATACAGATGGTTCTTAAGTATTTTGGAGTAATACGTTTTAAGACTATCAAGACTATATTTAGTCTAAAAATTTTAGAATATAAACGGAATATAAAGTCAGACTGGTTTTATTTCTGTTGATAGTAGTATTACATTTACTATGTGGATCAGCTGGAAATGGCCTTAACAGCTTGCTCCATTAACTGACCAAAACACTGGTTCCAAGAGCTGTGTGGTTAATGAGGTTAAGATGCTAGAGTTTCCTTCTAATTATTTATTAGAAGAAATACAACAGACTTAGAAACTTGGCAGTGTTAGGAAAACAATGTTACATACAACTTACTTGCTTTCCCTCTCACTCAACTGTGGCATCACCGTTATAGAAAACACTCCCATTCCTGATGCATTGATAAATGCTTTATGTAGAAGCAGCTGCAGGCAGGCCTGTTTTTTATCCTGCCCAGCTCCTGCATGGCTAGCTTAGCCCTGGAAATAACAACACACAAATTGTATTCTTTTAAACACTGCCTGGCTCGTTAGTTCTAGCCTCTTCTTAGCTAACTCTCAAATCTCTCTTAACCCATTTCTAATAATCCGTGTAGTACCACAAGGTGGTGGCTTACTGGGAAGGATTCTAGCCTATGTCCATCTTGGGCCAGAGCTTCATTGCATCTGCCCTGGAGAGAGAGGCATGGCATCTGCCTCACTTCCCTTCTTCCCAGCATTCTGTTCTGTCTACTCTGCCCACTTATGTCCTGACCTATCAGGCCAAGCAGTTTCTTTATTAATTAACCAATGAAAGCAACATATAAAAAGAAGACCCATCTACAGCTTTACATGAAAACTAACAGCTTTCTAATAAAACTGTTTGTTTACTAGAAGTCTGGTGATGCTGAGGAGAATTGCCATCCTCGAGATACCTTCAAGATACATTTTTGTTTTGTTTTGTTTTGTTTTTGTTTGTTTTGTTTTGTTTTTGTTTGTCATTTTTTGGTTGTTGTTGTTTTTCCAGGTATGGTTTATTTGTATATCTCTGGCCATCCTGGGTCACACTATGTAGTCCAGGCTAGCATCAAACTCACAGGAGTCCAGTTACTTCTGCTTATTGCCTGGCTCCTTTATGCAGTTTGAACATTAATTTGGGGGCCAAGAGTGACAGAGGTCAGTTAAAAGATAAGAATGACTCAATTTCCGTAACTGGAAGTAAACAATGTTGTCATGCAGTATATTTTAACCTAGAGAGATCTAGGCCATCGATAATGAATTACTGAGTCTTAACTTAACCTGTGGATTTTAAACTTCATATCATGGTCTCCTGCAGAATTCCTCTAGCCAAGTAAGAGTATCCTTTAGATTTTTTGACTGAAGTGGACATTAGGTGCTACTGAAGAAAGTTCTGCAACATTGTTATGTGTCCTGATTGTAACTGTCTCTCCAAGCGTACCCTGAAGGGACTATGACCATTTGGCTTTTGATTATACACCAAAGAAATGAGTGTAGTGGCTTACTACTGACATTATTCTGGGGATTTGAGTCACTGTTATAATTTACTAAGACTTTTGGAAAATGACTGATGAATACAATTCTGTGCAAAGCTTCATTTAAATTGTCTCCATGGGTTCCACAGAGACAAGCTTTGGTCATTTTTTTCTGTGTCAGAAACCTCTCCTTCATCATCATATTAAGGCCAAGTGTTAGGTCTTGGATATGCCATTCTTGCTAGACAATAAATTAAAAGCAGAATGTCAGCTTATCTGAATCTATGAATGGATATTTTTATCTCTATGCATTAAATGATGTAGAGATAGAAATTTATTTATCCTCCACAAATGCCCTACAAGAAGGCAGTAAGAGGACATAGAGAACGATTATGGGTTGTTTTTGACTTTTACAGTTATTCTAACTTTAAGTCCAGGTCTGAATATGTCTCCTGAATAAAACAAACCAAATCTTTGAGCTAAGTACAAAGCTGTTTATTAGGAAAAATGATTCACTCTTTACTGTAGTCATTTGAAAGAATGAACAAATAGTTCATTTTTATCTTTGTATACATTAAAATACATAATTAATCCCAGCACTTGGGAGGCAGAGGCAGGCGGATCTCTGTGAGTTCGAGACCAGCCTGGTCTACAAGAGCTAGTTCCAGGACAGGCTCCAAAGCCACAGGGAAACCCTGTCTCGAAAAACAAACAAACAAAAAACAAACAAACAAACAAAAAAATACTGTGGATTGGAGCACATTCTAAAAGGTATGGGTATGGCTTAGAGTCCTCTCACCTTTCCTGTGCTGCGTTAGGCCAGAGGTGCTGGGGTCTTCATCTGGGCATTCTGTAGCACTTTCCCCATTCATGAGCGTTCATGATGACTGAATTTGGTAAATTGTGTATAACAAGAACAGATAACATTGGTTAATTTCCAAGTGTGTACAAAGTAGGAAATAAACTTATCAAAGTTCATGTTCTACCATGTAAGTAGACTCTCTAAAGATAGTGAAGTAATAACACAAAAAAAAAATAAAAAGCAGTTGTTGTGACTTGCACTTGTAGCTTCTTGGAGAGGAGACAACATTTGGTGGGGAAAACCCACATTTACAGAACAGGTAGATATTTCAGAACTGGTTTTCTCTGGACAGCCTACCTCTTCCAGCACTATGACATAAGCAATAGCACAGCATCTTATGCTCGTGCCATTCGGCTCCACGTTGTCCTAATTGAGAACCCTAGAAATGGGATGTGGGTCCATATCAATATTCCAAGTGATTAGGCAGAATAGTGGAATTCCGTTTTGTGTCCATTTAAAAGATCACATCTTCCCAACTTGGAATTGCTACAAACAGTATGACAAAGTTACTTTAAAACAGTGAACAGTATATAGTTCCATTATTTTTTCTTTCTTTTAAAATAATCTTTTATGTGTGAGAGTGACATGGTGGTGTACCTTTGTGTGTATTTCTGCAGTGTGTCACAGTACATGTATGAACATCAGAAGACAACCTTAGGAGTCTTCCTGTCCTTCCATATCTGAGGCAGGGTCTTTCTTGCTTTTTTGTCACTGGTACATTAGTTTCTGGGTCTCTCGGAATACTGGGATTACAAATATGCACCTTTGTCTAGCTTTTACATGGGCTCAGGTATCTGAACTCAGGTTCTCAAGCTTTCGTGGCAAGCGCTTTTACCCAGGGAGCCATTTCTTCTTCATCACCATTATTTTTCCTTAGTCAGAATACTATGATTCCAAAATTAAATCAGAAAAGAATGAGTGCTATGTGTGGACTGCTCTAAATTTCTTGTTGAAACCCAAGTACTGGGGTCTATGTACTAAATTATGTATTCTCCTTCTCCTCCTCGTCATCCTCCTCATCCTTCTCCTCTTCTTCCTCCTCCTCCTCCTTCTCCTCTTCCTCCTCCACCTTCTTCTTCCTTCTCCTCCTCCTTTTTTTGGTGATAATCTCTTTTTTAAATGTCTTTTTTAAAATTGATTTTATTGAGCTATACATCTTTCTCTGCTCTCCTCCTTTCCTCTCCCCTTCCCTCCCTTTCAATCAATCCTCTCCCATGGCCCTCATGTTCCCAATTTACTCATGAGATCTTGCCTTTTTTTAGACTTCCCATGTAGATTAGATCCATATATGTCTCTCTTAGGGTCCTCGTTGTTATCTAGGTTCTCTGGGATTGTGATTTATAGGCTGGTTTTCTTTACTTGATGTCTAAAAACCACTTATGAGTGAGTACATATGGTATTTGTCTTTCTGGGCCTGGGTTACCTCACTCAATATGATGTTTTCTAGATTCAACCATTTGTCTGAATATTTCAAGATGTCATTATTTTTTTCTCCAGTGTAGTACTCCATTGTGTAAATTTTCCTTATCCATTCTTCAGTCAAGAGTCATTTATGTTGTTTCCAGGTTCTGGCTATGACAAACAAAGCTGCCATGAATGTAGTTGAGCAAATGTTTTTGTAGTACAATTGAGCATCCTTTGTGTATATGCTCAAAAGTGATATTGCTGGGTCTTGAAGAAGATTGTTTCCTAATTTTTTGAGAATTCACAATACTGATATCCAAAAAAGCTGTACCAGCTTGCATTCCCACCAGCAATGCAGAAGTGTTCCCTTTATCCCACAACCTTTCCAGCATAAGTTGTCATCGGTGTTTTTGATCTTGGCCATTCTTACAGGTATAAGATAGAATCTCAGAGTTGTTTTGATTTGCATTTCATTTCTCTGGCTAAGGATGTTGAGCATTCCTTAAGGGTCTTTCAGTCATTTTAGATCCCTCTGTTGAGAGTTCTCCATTTAGGTCTGTACTTCATTTTTTTTTTTTTTTATCGGATTATTTGTTCTTTTGATGACAAATTTCTTGAGTTCTTTGTATATTTTGGAGATCAGACCTCTGTCTGATGTGGGGTTGATGAAGATCTTTTCTCATTATGTAGTGTGATGTTTTGTCTTGTTGTTTTTTGAGTACTGTTCTTTCAAGGTCTGTGAAGAATTTTGCAGGGGTTTTGATGAGCATTGCATTGAATCTGTAGATTGCTTTTGGTAAGATTGCCACTTTTTACTATGTTAATTCTATCTACCCAAAAGCATGGGAGATTTTTCCACTTTCAGGTGTCTTTTTCAATTTCTTTCAAAGTTCTTGTCATACAAGTTTTCCACTTGTTTGGTTAGAGTTACTCAAAGATAATTTGTGGTATTAGTGGCTATTCTGAAGGGTGACATTTTTCTGATTTTCTCAGCCCATTTATTATCTGTATACAGGAGGGCTACCTTTTTTTGAGTTAATCTTGTATCCTACTACATTACTGAAAGTGTTTATGAGTTGTACAAATTCCTTGGTAGAATTTTTGGGATCACTTATGTAAACTATCGTATTATCAGCAAATAGTGAGAGTTTGACTACTTCTTTTCAGATTTGTATTTCCTTGATCTCCTCTTGGTGTCTTATTGCTCTAGTTAGGACCTCAGGAACTATATTGAATAGATATGGAGAGAGTAGACAAATTGTCTTGTTCATGATTTCAGTGGGATTGCTGTGAGTTTCTCTCCATTTATTTTGATGCTGGCTTGTATATTGCCATTATTATATTTAGGCCTGTTCCTTGTATCCCTGCTCTCACCAAGACCTTTATCATGAGGGTATGTTGTATTTTGTTGAAACTTTTTCAGCATCTAATGAGATGATCATGTGGTTTTTATTCTTCAGTTTGTTTATATGATGGATTACTTTGACAGATTTTTGTTTGATGAACCATTCCTGCATCTCTGGGATGAAGCTCACTTGAGCATGGTGGATGATGTTTCTGATGTGTTCTTGGACTCGATTTGCCTATATTTTATTGAGTTATTTTTGCATCAATGTTCATTAAAAAAGATTGATTTGTAGTTCTCTTTCTTAGTAATGTCTTTATGTGGATTGGGTATCAGGGTAATTGCAGCCTCATGTAAAGAGTTTGGTAATGTTCCTTGATGTGGGATTCCCCTCTGTATGCTGTGAATACCATTGGTTAATAAACGACTGCTTTGGATGTATAGCAGGGCAGAATCTATCTAGGTAGGGAAACTAAATTGAATGCTGGGAGAAAGGAAGCAGAGGAGAAGAGCCATGTAGCACCCCCAGAGACAGATACCAGAACTTTAGCCAGTAAGCCACAACCACATGGCAATACACAGATTAATAGAAATGGGTTAAATTAGGATGTGTTAGCCAATAAGAAGACAGAGCTAATGGGACAAACAGTGATTTAAATAATATAGTTTCTGTGTGATCATTTTGGGGCTGAGTAGCTGGGAACAAACAATTGGTCCCTAACAACAGTTCCTTCTGTTTCCATTGTGTGAAACAATTTGAGAAGTATTGGTATTAGTTTTTCTCTGAAAATCTTGTAGAATTCTGAGCTGAAACCATCTGGTTGGTCCTGGGCTTTTTTATAGTTGGGGGAACTTCTGATGACTGTTTCTATTTCTTTAGAAGTTAGAGGTCAATTTAATTTGCTTATCTGGTCTTGATTTAATTTTGGTAAGTAATATTTATTGAGGAAGTTGTCCATTTCATTTAAGTTTTCGAATTTTGTGTAGTACAGGTTTTCGAAATATGACCCAATGATTCTCTGGATTTACTCCATGTCTGTTGTTATGTCACCCTTTTCATTTCTGATTTTGCTAATTTGTATATTATTTCTCTGCCTTTTGGTTAGTTTGAATAAAAGTTTATCTCTTTTGTTAATTTTCTTGAAGAACCATCTCTTTATCTCATTGTGTTTATTTTTTGGTATTATTTTCTTTGTTTCTATTTTGTTGATTTCAGCCCTCAATTTGATTATTTACTGCTGTCTAGTTATCCTTTGTTTGCATCTCTTTGTTCTAAAGTTTTTAAATGTTCTGTTCACTAGTGTGGGATTTTTCCAGCTTCTTTATGTAGGCATTTAGTGCTAGGTACTCTCCTCTTAACATTGCATCGTCTCCCATAAATTTCAGTATGTTGTGGGTCATTTTAATTGAATTTTAGGAAGTCTTTAATTTCTTCCTTTATTTCTTCATTGACCCATTGATGCTTCATGTGAGCATTGTTTAATGTCCATGTGTTTGTGGGTTTTCTGGAATTAGTGTTGTTGTTGAATTCTAATTTTAAGCCATGATGATCTGGTAAGATACATGGGGTTATTCCAATTTTTTTGTATCTGTTGAGGTTTGTTTTGTTTCCTAATATGTGGTCAATTTTTGAGAAGGTTCCATGAGGTGCTGAGAAGAAGATATATTCTTTTTTTTTTTTTTTTTTTTTTTTTTAAAAAAAATTTAACTTTATTTCATCGCATTGGTATAATGATGTCAGATTCTCTTGAACTGGAGCTACAGACAGCTGTAGCTGTTTACCCCCCAATTCTTTATGTTTGGATGGAAGATTCTATAGATGTCTGCTAAGATCATTTGAGTCATAATACCTGCTAGTTACCTTATTTCTCTGTTAGTTTTTTTGTCTGACAGACTGTCCAGTGGTGAGAGTGGAGGGCTGAACTCTTTCACTATTAGTGTGTGGGGTTTAATGTGTGATTTACGCTTTAGAACGGTGCCATTGTATTCGGGGTATTGATGTTCAGTTTTGAGGTTTCTTCTTGATGGATTTTTCCTGTGACTAATATGAAATGTCCTTCTTTGCTTCATTTGATTGATTTTGGTTTGAAATCTATTTTGTTAGCTATTAGGATAGTTACACCAGCTTGTTTCTTGTTGTATTTGACTGGAATTTTTTTCTTCAGTCCTTTGTTGTGAGTTGATGTTTGTCTTTGAGGTTGATGTTTGCTTCTTCTTCTTCTTCTTCTTCTTCTTCTTCTTCTTCTTCTTCTTCTTCTTCTTCTTCTTCTTTTTTCTTTTTTTGAGACAGGGTCTCTCTGTGGCTTTGTAGCCTGTCCTGGGACTAGCTCTGTAGACCAGGCTGGTCTCTACCTCATAGAGATCCACCTGCCTCTGCCTCCCGAGTGCTGGGATTAAAGGTGTGTGCCACCACTGTCCGGCTGATGTTTGCTTCCTGTATGCAGCAGGAAGATGGATTCTATTTTTGTATTCACTTTATTAGCCTGTGTCTTTTTATAGGTGAGTTGAATCCATTTATATTAAGGGATATTAATGACCAGTGGTTGCTATCTCCTGTTAATTTAGTTTTCATTGTTGGTGAGGTTATTTTGTGTGTTTTCTCCTTCTGTGGGATTTGCTGCTGTGAGATCATTGTCAGTGTTTTTTGTTGATGTAACCAACTTCCTTGAGTTCAATTTTCCTTCTAGTACTTTAAGTAGGGCTGGGTTTATGACTAGGTATTGGTTAAATCTGGTTTTGTTATGGAATATCTTGTCCTTCCAGTGTGAAAGTTTTGCTGGATATAGTAGTCTGGGCTGGCATCCATGGTCTTTTAATGTCTGCATAATGCTTGACCAGGACCTTCTGGCTTTCATTGTTTCATTTCCATGAAGAAGTCAGGTGTAATTCTGATAGGTCTGCCTTTATATATTACTTGGTCTTTTTTCTTTGTAGCCCTTAATATTCTTTATTACTTATGTTTAGTGTCTTAATTATTATGTGGCAAGGGGAATTTTTTTGATCCAGTCTATTTGGTGTTCTGTAAGCTTCTTTTATCTTCATAGGCATTTCTTTCTTTAGGTTGGAAAAGTTTTCTCCTATGATTTTGTTAAATATATTTTCTGTGCTTTTGAGTTGAACCTCTTCTTTTATACTTATTACTCTTAGGTTTGGTATTTTTATAGTATTCCATATTTTCTGAATATTTTGTTTTAAGCTTTTGTTAGATTCAATGTTTTCTTTGACTGATGAGTTTATTTCCTCTATTGTATCTTCAGCGTTTGAAATTTTCTCTTTCATTGCTTGTATTCTGATGTTTATGCTTGCATTTGTGGTTCCTGATCATTTTCTTATGATTTCTGTTTTTATAATTCCCTTGGCTTATTTTCTTTATTGCCTCTCTTTTAGTTCTCAAGTCTTGAATAATTTCCTTCATATGTTTGATTCATTTTTTAAGGGATTTGTTGATGTCTTGCAATTTTTTGCTTGTCTTTTCCTCCATTTCTTTGAGAAAATTTTTATTTGCTTTGTAAGGTCCTCAGACATTCTCCTAAAGTTACTTTTTAGGTCATTTTCTTCTGCTTCATCTATATTTGCTTGTTCAAGTCTTGCTGTTGTAGGGTCACTAGTTTTTACTGGTATCATGTTGTTCTTTGTGGCCTCTGCAATATCAGGAATTATTTGGGCCTACACCCACTGAGATTGCTTGCTTGGGGCTCTTTCTAATGAGGTTGCTGCCTTGGGCCTGCTCTGGCAGAGATCCTGGCTCAGGCCTACTTCCTTGGTGGTACAGACTTCATGTCCCATACCCACAGATGTCTCTAGTTTTTGCCTATTCCCTTGGAAGTTCCAGAGACCTGTCTGGACCCACAGAGGTTTCTGGTTCCTGCCTACTCCCTTGGAGGTTCCAGACTCATGGATGGACCTGCAGAGGTTTTAGCTACAAGCCTGAATAATAAGAGCAGGCAAATAGAGTATGGTTTCCTATTTTTTAAGTATTCTGTTCTTGTGAGATGAATTTGAATCCAAATCATTTCTCACATGTGAAAACTGTTCTCAAGGACCAAAACACAGCAAGAGTAACTCTCATACAATATACTCCACACACACTATGCACAAGTGACTGAGATCAAGTCCTTGAAGCTCAAGTTATTTTTACTTAATCTTTATAATTATGATCTCATATGGCCAGGTACACTGTCTTCTGAGATAAACTAACCAACATTTCTGAGTGGTCTGTTTTTCTCTGCTGTAATTAGATTTATACAGTTTTTTATTGATCTTCATCACATGAAATATGGAAGTCATAAAATGAATTCCCAGAAATCCTCTGGATTCTGTACATATTTCTCCTTGCTCTCAACAGCAATAGTGTATTTCCCCCTTAGATCTGCAACCTCCTCCATCCCTGCAGTCACAGTAACACAAACTCAAAAAGAACAGATGACAACTTGTACTCCTAATCATTAGTGCCACAATCTTCATATCTGCTGGTGAACCCATAACCTTTTTTTTAAAAATGAAGACCATTAACAAAGCAGCATTTGATCTTATGGGAAGATGAGGGGAAAACTCACAAGTTTGGCTAATGGAAAAAAGTACCAAGCAGATCATGAGCACACATGTTATAGTAAATACAAAATAATTTCTTGGAGAAACATGCACATGTAAGTTTCTGGAGAACTGTCAGACAAGAAAAGTAATAGAGCATGTACCCCTCTCGTAAGTTCATGATATTATTGCCTAGGCAGGGTATACATGGTCTTAGTAGACCCTGGCCTTGGGGCTACTCGGACCAGAAGGCTGAAAGAAAGTCTGAGAATGTGTCAAGACAACACATGAGCCCTGAGACCATAATGTTAGCTTATGAGGGACTCGGAGATACCAATTTTTCTTAAGAAATGAGAAGCTTGGCAAGATAACTCTGTTGGACCCAGGTATGCACTACATCAAATGAGCATCAACCATCCAGGACTGAGAAGATTGTAGAATGCAAGCATGAACCAAATGATTTCTGTGTATAAAAGCACTCAGTTCAGCTGTGCAATCTCTCTCAGAACTTTCCAACAGTGAGGAGAAGTTAACTTTGTCATAGGGTCCAAGGATGTACCAGAGGGGAAACTTATATGTTACCTATTTTTCATTCATGTAATTAATGAGATAGTACAGAAAAAAATAATTTGTTAAAAGCAGTAGCTATTTTATGGTTCTCAAGCCTAGGACATGTAAAAGGACTATGTTAAGATCTTCTCAGCAACTGACACAGACCTTCTTATATTACAACAGTATTGCCTTGCAATTCATGAAGAGCTTCTTTTTATAACAAAATCCTACTTCAATATCTTTTAGGCCATTCACATATGAAAGTATGAAAGAGTTAATTTTTTCTCCCTCCCTCGCGCCTTCTCCCTGCACCCTGAGATAGAGTGTCTTTGTGGCTGGACTGGAACTAGCCTCTGCCCCTCAAGTGTTGGGTTTAAAGCTGTGCAGAAAGGAAGAATTCTCAGAATAACTCAGTAAACTCATAAAGAATATAAGAATCTAACATGTATTTTTAAATCTCTCTTTTACTGTTCCTGTTCCTGTCGGTTTGTCCTTCTCTGTCTCTGTCTCTGTCTCTCATGTCTGTCTCTTCTCCCCCTGATGTGGGAGTGTCATATATCAATCTGTTGATTTCATTGGTTAAGCAATAAATGAACTGCTTGGCCCTGCTTGGTTAGAACATAGGTGGGTGGAGTAAACAGAACAAAATGCTGGGAGGAAGAGGAAGTCAGCTCAGAAATCATGCAGCTCCTCTCAGAGCCAGACAGCAATGAAGCTCCGACTCAGGATGGACGTAGGCTAGAATCTCCCCGGTAAGCACACCTTGGGGTGCTACACAGAATATAAGAAATGGGCTAGTCCAGGTGCGAGAGTTAGCCGAGAAGAGGCTAGAAATAATGGGCCAAGCAGTGTTTAAAAGAATACAGTGTCCGTGTAATTATTTCGGGTAAAGCTAGCCGTGTGGGCGGCCGGGGTGTTGGGGACGCAGCCCCGCCGCTCCTATTACAACATTCCCCCATGAGTGTGTGTTTGTGTGTGTGTACACACATGCATTCAAGCAGTGCATAAAATTCTATGCATGTGTGTAGAGGGTTATACTTGCCTGAGTATTCTTGTGGAGGTTAGAGGCCAGTGGTGATTTCAAGTATTTTACTGTATTTCTGTCTATTCTACTTTTCTGAGATCAGGTCTATCACCAAAACTGAAGCCCACTTTATAGGTTAGACTGTCTTTCAGTATTTCCTTAGGTTCTACCTGTCTCCCCAATCTCTCAGCAATGCAATTATACATGTATGACTTTTGATCAGTTCCCTACACCAAAACTCAGGTCCTCATGTTTGCATCTATCTACTTTGCCAACTCCCAAGTTAGAAGAATCCAATATTTGAGTGAAAGAGAGAAAGCTGGCTAAGATGTAATTAAACAAGAAGTCATGTTCCAGCTCAGTAAGCAGCAGAAGTTGACAGCTTTCTCACATGGTTTTGAATATAGAGCGAAGGTTAGAAGAAAGGTTTTTAGATCTTCTGATTCTAGTTAATTGGGGCTGAAGAATCAGCTGTGATGAGCAAGATATTACTTAAACAAAGAAGTATCTAAACAAAAGTTTGCTTTGCTGGGGAACTTGATGCTGATCAGCTAGAGCTAAGATATTAGTGAAGATTATGAGACCAGTAGCATGAGTCTGGGACCCCTGAGGGGAAGATTTTAGCTTTTGAGGTTAAGTTCTTGATTGTATGTGATTATAACCTCAATTAAAATGTTATTAATAAACACAGCTAATCTTAGCTGTGGTGGCTACTTGGATTCCTGCAAACGAAGGTTAATAAATTACCTTGAATGCATTATTTTATGAAAAGGAAAAATACCTTTTATTAGAAACACAGACATATGCATATGAACATTGGAATTTTTAAAAAGTATAAAGAATTAATCTATTTCTTGAGTTAATCTGTTGGTGTAACTGGTGTGCAGCCATTTCTTCTGAACTGAAACATGTCTAAAAAGAGGGTAGATTCTTGAGATTCAGGAAATAAACTAATGAAAATCTTTAGGGGTTCTCCAGACTAACTAGACTTACAAGGGTCCTCTCTAAGGTTCTAGCAGCAGAAATTGCAGCAAGGGAGAGGAAATTCTCCAACCACAAATTCACCTGACACGTGGAATTGAGTGAAAGTCATACAGAGAGCCCTGGAGCTTCAGCCTGAATGGATGACTTAGGCTAGTGTAAGCTTTTCAGTCGTCTAGGTGTCCATACTTCTATAAGAAGCTTCTCTCCTGTACTGTTGCGAGTAACCTGAATAAACACATTGGTTCCTCCAGTTTGGACTTCCTTCTAACAGTTGCTTTGATCTGTCACTAGTGCCCTGTCTGGGGAGAGTCAGCATCTGTTTACATCTCTCCAGGGAGTGTTAGTAGAAAATAAAAGGTTCTCCAAACCTTTACAAAAAAAAAAAAAGGCGATTGCTTTCATGAATTCCTTTTAATAGAGTAATATGTGGTTTACATTTAATAAAGCTCACTTGTTATAGGGTAGCATTTGCTACATTTTGGAGACAGTTTAAAACATCCCCTAAAAGTTCATGAATTAGGACATTGGTGACCTCTTTGAGAAGGGTGAAGGCTATAGACACTTTGAAAGGTTGAGCCTACTTAGCAGGTAGCCAAATGCTTCTGTCATTGGCATCTGCCATTAAGTGAGTCAACCAAGGAAAGCCTGCTAGAAAATGCTCACTGCTATGAAATAGGTATCTCTTAATTCTGTGCTTGAAATCAGTCTCATTTCTTTATAAACTTATTCTGACTCATAAGTTCATTATAGCAATGAAATGAACTAATACATATACTTTTGTATTACACTAAGATTATTTTGAGTGTGCATGTGTATAATGATGTCTATATGTATATGCATGTTGTATATATACGTGTGTGTTCACACTCTGTATGTGGGCAAATTCTATGCACTCTCACATCTACATGGCCTGAAATTTTTTTTTTTAATTTTTCCATTTAAATATTTACACTTCCTTCCCTCCTCCCAATCCGCTCCCGCTTCCCCACTCACCCTCTTCTTCCTCCCTCCCTGCTTGAGAGAGGGTAGGGAATCCTGCCCTATGGGAAGTTCAAGGCCCTCCCTGCTACATCCAGGCCTAGGAAGCTGTGCATCCATATAGACCAGGGTACCAAAAAGCCAGAACAAACCTTTAAAACAAGTCCCAGTGCCTTTATCAATGGCTTCTCAGTCAGCCCCTATTGTTAGCCACATTCAGAGAGTCCAGTTTGATCACATGCTCATTCAGACCCGGTCCAGCTGGATTTGGTGAGCTCCCATTAGAACAGGCACACTGCCTCAGTTGGTGGACCAACCCCTTGAGGTCCTGACTTCCATGCTCGTCTTCTCCCTCCTTCTGTCCATAAACTGGATCTTGGGAGCTCAGTCCGTTGCTCTGATCAGGGTCTCTGTCTCTATCTCCATCCATCGCTGGACAAAGATTCTATGGTGATATTCGAGATAACCATTAGTGTGATAGTGGGGCAAGGCCAGTTCAGGCATCCTCTGCTCTGCTGCCCAAGGACCTAGCTGGGGACATCTCCGTGGACACCTGGGATCCCCTCTAGAGCCAAGTCTCTTATGGCCTGAGATTTTTTACTATAAATTGTCTTTCTGTATTTGTAATCTTCACGAGCACAAACACTCAATAAAAGGTGATTGAGACAAGACACTGCCTGCTTTCTTTGTAAGGTCTTTAAGACTTTAAATAAACCAAGTGCTGTAAATATTGTTGAAAAAAAATTTCTTATCTATCAGAGAATGTTTTTGCTTTTTAAATAACTAGTTAGAAATGAGATCATTAGAACACACATACACACTCAAAAACACCAATTATTTAATAAAGACTAATGACTTACATGTAAGTTTTATCTCAAAAGTATATTTTTTTCTTCAGTCTTTTTGGCTCAGCAGCTATAATGCTCCAAGATTATTATCAACTAGACAGAATCTTGAATCATCTTAGAAGGGGATTTCACTGAAAGATTGTTTAGATTAGCTGAGTCTGTGAAGGTGTTTGCTAGATTGTCTTGATCACACCCATGGAAGTGAGAAACTCTACCTGTGCATGGCAATATCACTTTGCAAGACATCCTGGGCTGTGGAGAACAGGCAAACTGAGCCCTAGAACTACCATTAATTCATTGCTCTATGTTTTTAACTAAAGATGACTGACTACCTACTTCAAGTTCCTACCACCTTGATTTTCCTTCAATGATGGACTCTAAAGTGGAATTGTTAACCAAATAACCCTTTTCTCCCTTAAGGCACGTTTATCTGGTGTTTTACTACAGCAACTAGAAACAAAATGAACACAATGACACAGTAAAAGTTTTAATGTGCATCACTTCTCCTTGAATCTAACAAATGAGATTTGGACCCGTCAACTTCAGGTTTGGAAAGGTCCAAGAATTGTTCTTCCATGAAATGTTTTAGGACATAGCAGCATTTTATTTCTCCGAAATTAGCTTGATTCTGTTTTATATACTGAGATGACTTCTTTGAAGTATAATGATTAATGAAGTGATATCTTTCAACTGCTCTACAAATCTCAGACAAAAGATCTTGTTCAGAGATTATTTAATTAAGAAAGCCCAGATGCACATAATAAACAGAAACATGTTGGTTCTGTATCATCCTGCTTAGTTGAAAGATATTTTTAAAAAGAAAAATAAAAGATTATAATGGTTTTGCAAGGACTGACTTCCTCCAGCAATTATATCTGGCATTTATGACTATTATCTGTGGTATTATGATTGACAGGTTGAATAAATCTAAATATAATATTAGCAATCAACCCTCAAATAGTGTTAAAACCTCCACATTCAGAATTAATGTCAAACTCTCAACATGATTCACAATTACCAGCTCTCTTGCTAATCACAATCTTGTCATTTTTTTAAAATGAGAAATCTACAAGCACAGTAATTGTCTGTTGGTAAGATGTTTTTGTTGTTGTTTTGTTTTTTGAGGGGTCAAATTTGAGCCATCTGTAGACAGATGGAAGAGAAAGCAGAATGAAAACTGTTACCCAAAACTCCGCAGCTGTCGTTATGTTTGAGACAGTCCTAATGGTTTATTAGTAACAGCCAATGCTATATCCTGAGAGGAAGAACCAGGGCCAACGTGGAGAGACTGTCAGAAGTGTGTCCTTCTCATGATTGGTTGTCCAAGCGAATGTGGGTAATGAGGGCCAGATTCATAAAAAAAAAAAAAAAAAGAAAGAAAAAAAAAAACTGTGTCTTATAGCCTGGCCCCAGACCCTACTCATAATTGTCAAAGCTTTTTGGTCAGCTACTCTTTTACAGGGTTCTCTCACATTGCGGGAGAACTTGCTGAAACTCTGGACACTGTGGTTCACACATCTTATTCTCACATTTGTCTTACTGTGATCCCCAACCAAGCCTTCTATTAGTTTTAGGCTTTGGAATAGGAAAAGACAGGATCTAATGCACCCAAGGGGAGAGATAGAGCATTATGTGGAATTCAACAATAATGAGTAGAGCAAGAGGCTGTTTGGAGACACAAGCATCTCTCTATTCTACGTTGCATGCAGGGTACTCCACACATCTCATCTCAGTGTCTGGGTTCTTGAACTGACAATGTTTCGAGTGTTATTTATTTATTTATTTTTCTTCTTATCAACAGGTTAGATATGATTTTGATAGGGATATCATGTAACTGGCTAATTGATTACAATGGCTAGGATTACATTCCTTCTCTACTCTTGAATGAATATGACTTGGACTTATTAGGTTGATGTTTGGAAAGAAAACAGACAAGGATGTTTTCAAACATATTTACGTAGTAGCCATGATTTCTACAGCTTTTGTTGGCGTTCTTTTTCCTTAAATAGAAACCAATTGTAGATTTCACTAATGTTGATAATGATCCAATCTTAAAGTCTTAGCTGTACCTTTGTTGCTTTTTTTTTCTTTTTTTTTTTTGTTTTTTTTTTTTTTGAATTTTTGAGACAGGGTTTCTCCATAGCTTTTTGGTTTCTGTCCTGGAACTAGCTCTTGTAGACCAGGCTGGCCTCGAACTCACAGAGATCCTCTGTTGCTTTTTGCAAGCTTCATATTTCCCCCCAATAGCACGTGCTTACTACAACACTCTCTATTGAGGATTCTATGATGGATGTTCTGACTTGTAACAAATTATTCATTTTTAAAAATAATCCTTAGAACTCTTTTATACTTTGCAAGTACTATTTACTTCTTTTTGTACTTATAAATGCTGTGGAAGAAATTCCTGCCTAGGACAATAATATTTCTACGCTTGCACAATTTTCCTAAGTTTCATAACTCAGTGACCAAGATTCTTTGATATGTTTCAGTCCTTACGATATCTTTCAAGTATCCTACACAGAAAAGGAGTTCCTGGAATGGATATCAGGGTAATAATTTGAGGTTCCATTTGGAATATTACATTTGGAATGGAAAAAACAGCAGCTTAAGAATACTTGTGGAGATAATTGCCTCACAACATATTTTCAAGATGTCAGAGTAAAAATATGTTCAAAGATAAAAATCCTGTGGGCTTAAGTTACTCCATTTATCATGACTAAGTAGTATTCAGCATTGTCTTTTATGAAAGGGCAGATCCTCTTTCAGGCAAGAGGGTGGAATGCAATATAGCTCTCACAAAAGAGAAACAGAGAAAGAGAAAAAGAGAGATGGGCAGGCGAAAAGGAGAAGGCGAGGAGTGATTTAACTCTCATTTAAAGATGAAAACAAAAGATCATTAATTGAAAAAGCAGGCAGAAAGGCAAAGAGAAACAACATTAAGTATTTATAAAGGGAATGTATATTGCTTCTAATATGCTATTTGAACACAGGGCACAAAGTAATGCTACATTGGAGTCTAAGGGAAAGAGGGCAAATGCAACTAACTTCATCCATGGGGTCATTTGTCATTTGTGAGTGTGTTGTTGATGCTATGTACTGCCTATGTACATAACAGAAGTCCACCCAATGCCCATAAACTTTATGATTACTTAAAAGCAAGCATCATTGTTAATATGGTATATCAGCTCACTGATTCAATGATTGGTCAGAAATTTATTGGTACCTGAAGATAACAACAACGTGTTCATCAACTATTTTTCAGAATGACCAAATACCCAACAAAGTGAAAGGGCATAAGATTGATCACAGTTCATAGTTTCAGCCTATTATGACAGAGTAAATATTGTTACCTTTATTCATTAAGCAGAGAGAGAGAGATAATAACCTGTAGGGGTAGTCTTTTTAATTCCATCCAGATGACCAATCTATGGGATGGTATTGTCACATAGAGTAGGTTTTCCTTTACTACTTAATCATCCCTAGACATACCCACAAAAATACATCAAGGGGGCAGCTTCCCTAATCAGCTAGAATTTCCCCAAACTATTCAAACCGACAATTTTTCAGAGAAGCCATCACAAATCTATGCTTTGTCAACTTGACACCCACTTGTATCTGCCTAAATTACAAAATTCCATCTCTGGTTCCCAAAGGACTCTTGTGTACATTATAATGCAACATATTTCCATTATCAGTGGAAGGAATGAAATTGCATCAAAGCAGGACCACATTCCAGCAGGGAAAACATTAGATCCCATGGCTTCATGCCTTACAAAGTCCTGAATATATATGTTATGATCTTAACATTTGTTTATGCCCCAAATTCATGTTTAAGTCATCACTTCCAACTTGATGGTATTAGAAGGGAAAGCCTTTTGAACGATAACTATGTTGTTAGATTAGTAAGAGGTGGGCCATGTGAAAGAAATTAATTTCCTTAAGATGCAAAAGAACTTATCTGCCCCTCCGTATTGGTAGGATGAAGCCATAAAGTATCATCTATCAACAAGAAATGAGTTACTCTCCAGATACCATATTCACCAGTGTTTCATTGTAGACTTGAAGCCTATAAAATAGGGTTAAAAAAAAATTGTGGTTTATAAATCATCCTTCCTAAGGTATTTTGTTATAGCAATCTAAAAGAAGTGGTACCTTATTGCAGAAAATCTTTATAAATTTCAAGGTAAATGCAAATCAAAGTATGTTTATGAAATTTTCAATAAAAGATGCCTGTGGGGGTGACCATTTATTTCACTCCCTTCCAGAAAATTCAGTGAAATGGCCATGTACATGTCAGGATGACAAAATGTTTTCTAAAGTGCAGAAAGAGAAGCTATTATCAGAAATAATGTTTAGTTTATCTCTGAATGATTTAAATTAGTGAAGCTATTTGACCATGAATTGTATGACTGCTTTTCAATTTATAGTCAACATAGATAAAATTCTCCTAAAATTAAAAAAAAATACTATAATGTATAAAGAGAGTAATATATACAACTACCCACATGAGGCATTAAAATAGATCTAAAGCAAAAGTCTACATAATTACTAGGGTGTGATAATGAAAGAAAACAGTGAGGTAGATACAGAGGGTATACATGATTATTCTGAGATAGCTAGCACCTTTGAAAATGAAAACAGAAAAAGACAGAATAGAGAAATTAGAAGGTATAGTAAACAGAATACATCTCAAAGATGTCTAAGTCACAGAACTTGTAAATATTCCATCTTCCACGAACATCACTGTCTAAACAAAATATAAAAAAGAATGACAGTAGACTTGCCAAAGTGGATAAGGGGGAAGGCCAAGGCCTTAAACCTACATTTCACGGAGTCTATAATTGGTGATCCTAAAGAAGCTAAATAAGAAGGTGAACCCAAGGAAAAATATAGTTATCCTCCTGGCTATGGGAAGTAGGCAAAATTGCCCGGGAAAAAATTGGGATCTTGAGGGTGGGTTGGGATGGGGGTAAGGGGAGATGGGGAGAGAAAAGTGAGAAGGGGAGGATGGGGGGAACTTGGGGAAACAGGATGATTGGGATAAAGGAAGGTTGGATAAGGGAGCAGGGAAGCACAAATTTTAGTTAAGGGAGCCACCTTAGGGTTGGCAAGAGACTTGAACCTAGAGGGGCTCCCAGGAGCCCAAGGCGATGTCCCCAGTTAGTTCCTTGGGCAGCTGAGGATACGGAACCTGAAATGACCCTATCCTATAGCAATACTGACGAATATCTTGCATATCACCATAGAAACTTCATCTGGTGATGGATGGAGATAGAGACAGAGACCCACACTTGAGCACCAGACTGAGCTCCCAAGGTCCCAATGAGGAGCAGAAGGAGGGAGAATATGAGCAAGGAAGTCAGGACCACGAGTGGTGCACCCACCCACAGAGACAGTGGGGCTGATCTATTTGGAGCTCACCAAGGTCAGCTGGACTGTGACTGAAAAAGTATGGGATAAAACCGGACTCTCTGAACATGGCGAACAATGAGGGCTGATGAGAAGCCAAGGACAATGGCACGGGCTTTTGATCCTACTTCATGTACTGGCTTTATGGGAGCCTAGCCAGTTTGGATGCTCACCTTCCTAAACCTGGATGGAGGGGGGAGGACCTTGGACTTTCCACAGGGCAGGGAACCCTGACTGCTCTTAGGACTGGAGAGGGAGGGGGAGAGGAGTGGGGGGAGGGGGAGAAGGGTGGGAGGAGGGGGAGGGAAATGGGAGGCTGGGAGGAGGCAGAAACTTTTTTTTTCTTTTTCTCAATAAAAAAATTTAAAAAAAGAATTATAAGCAACTCTAATGCTGAAAAATTTAAGGAAAGCTGAGGTTAGGGTTGAGCTCACCATTTGTTATCCATTACAATTGTCAGCCCTGATAACATACACACAAGTAGCATTATACCAATGGAGCAGATTATATTTAATATATATATATACATATATATATATACTTATGACATATATTATATACAATATATAATATAAATATCATATAAATTTGTAATTTATAAAACATATAATTGATATAATATGTATAACATATTTATATTATAGAATTACATATGAGTATTACATATAAATATTTATATAAATATATAATATGTATTCTATTCCTGTAACAACAATCAAGAAGAGACCATAAATTTGAAAGAGGGCAAGGAGTAGGATATGGAGGGAGAAAAGTAAGGGTAAATAATGTAATTATATTATAATTTTAAAAATAAATGAAATACTTGTTAAAAAGAAAAGTAGTTATAAGACCTAGAAGATAGAGTATTACTAAGATTATTCTTTATGAAGATGACAGTTAGGATACAAAAGTGTGCTAGCAGAAGCAGTAATCGAAAGGCTGCAGGAAAAGGGCCTATACTCGAGAAAGCCAGAAAGTTTTGAGAAGCTGACAAATCAAGGAAATGGAATTCCTTCAAACCACCAGAGCAAATGTAGCTCTGCTGACACCCCAACTTTAGACTTTCTGATTTCTAGTTTAGAGAAAGTAAATTTGTGTTGTTATAGTTCTCAAATTTGTTACAGCAAAAATGGAAAACTGCTACAAAGAAAATGAAATAATCAAGGCCAAAATAAATAGAAATTTCTTAATGGCAAACATAAAAATATTGAAAAAACAGTGAGTTTAAGGTGAAATTAAGCCATGAAGTATTAAAATAATATTCAATAAATAACAGGAAACATGTAATCAGATCAGATATACATCTTCACAAAAGTTGGTCTGAGAACTTTTTTTTTTCGAGACAGGTTTTTTTGTTGTTGTTTATTTTTACTTCTCATCAGATTTCATTTTATTTTTTATGTTATTTATTTATTGTTTTAATTCCATTTTACATTCCAAACACTCCTGTACTTCCCACCCCTCCTCCTGCCTGCCCCCCTCCTCCGCATCACCTAACCCCAGTACACCCCCCCCATCCACTCCTTCCAAAGGGTAAGGCCTTACATGGGGAGTCAACAAAGCCCAGCACATTAAGTTGAGGCAGGATCAAGCCCCTCACCCCTGCATTAAGGCTGAACAAGGTATCCCATCATAGGGAATAAACTCTGGTAAGCTAGCTCATACACCAGGAATAGATCCTGGTCCTACTGTCAGGGGCCCCTCAGATAAACCAAGCTACACAACTGTCCCCCACATGCAGAGGGCTTAGTTCGGTACCATGGAGGCTCCGGTTGTCAGTCTAGAGTTCATAAGCTTCCGTAAGCTTGGTTCAGCTGTCTCCGTAGATTTCTTCATCATGATCTTGACCTTCTTCCCTCCTCCATCTCTTCCCCTGGATTCCTGGAGCTTGGCCTGGTTGTGGATCTCTGAATCTGGTTCTGTCAGTTACTGACTCTATGATGATAGTTGGGGAATTCACCAATTTGATTACAGGGGAAGGCCTGTTTGGGCACCCTCTTCACAATTGCTAGGAGTCTTAGGTGGGATCATCCTTGTAGATTCCTAGGAATTTCTTTAGTACCAGGTTTCTCCTTAAGCCCATACTGGCTCTCTCTATCAAGAGATCTCTTTCCTTGTTCCCCTGCCTCCTGTCTGTCCCTCCACCAACTTGACCATCCTGTTCCCTCATGTTCTCATGCTCCATTCCCTCCCCTTTACTGACCCCCAACCCACCCACAGTTTACCCAGGAGATTCCATCTTATTTCCCTTCCCAAGGTGATCCATGTGTCCCTTTTAGGTTCCTACTTGTTACCTAGCTTCTCTGGAGTTGTGGACTGTAGTCTGTTTTTTTTTTTTTTCCTTTACATCTAGTATCCAGTTATGAGTATGCATATCGTGTTTATCTTTCTGGGGTCTGCGTTACCTCACTCAACATGATTTTTCCTAGTTCGTTGCACTTGTCTGCAAACTGAATAATGTTATTATATTTTGCAGTTAAGTAATACTCCGTTGTGTAAATGTGCCACATTGTTTTTTTTATCTATTCGTTGACTGAGAGACATCTAGGTTGTTTACAGGTTCTACCTATTATGAATAATGCTTCTATAAACATTGTTGAGCAAGTGTCCTTGTGATATGATTGAACATCCTTTGGGTATATGCCCAAGAGTGATATCAGTGGGTATTGACATAGATTGATCAGCAATTGTCTGAGAAACTGTCGTACTGATTTCCAAAGTGGATGTACAAATTTGCACTCCCACCAGCAGGGGACTAGTGTTCCCCTTACTCCATATCCTCTCCAACATAATGTGTTCTCATTATTTTTTATCTTAGCCATTCTGACAGGGGTAAGGTGGAATTTCAGTCATTTGCATTTGCATTTCCCTGATGATTAAGGATGTTGAGCGATTCCTTAAATGTCTTTCAGCTATTTGAAACTGCTCTGTTGAGAATTCTCTGTTTAGTTCTTTACCTCATATTTTTACATATAATTATTTTGTATTTTGATGTTCCTTGAGGTATTTATATATTTTGGAGGTCAGTCCACTGTTAGATGTGGGGTTGAGGAAGATCTTTTCTTATTCTGTAGGCTGTTGTTTTGTCTTATTTGCTGTGTGTCCTTTGTCACACAGAACCTTTTCAACATCAGGAGGTCCCATTTATTGATTGTTGTTCTCAGTCAGTGTCTGTGCTACTGGTGTTATATTTAGAAAATGGTTTCCAATGCCTATGCATTCAAGACTACTTCCCACTTTCTCTTCTGTCAGGTTCAAGGTAAGTGAATTTATATTGAGGTCATTATCCACTTAAACTTGAGTTTTGTGCATGGCAAAAGATATGGACCTATTTACAATCTTCTACATGTTGACATCCTGTTATACCAGCACCATTTGCTGGAGAGATTTTTTTTCCATTGTATCATTATTCTTGCCCCAAATCAGGTATTCATAGGTGTGTGGATTAATGTCAGGGTCTTCAATTTTATCCCTTTTATCCACGTGTCAGTTTTTATGCCAATACCTACCTGTTTTTACTGCTATAACCCTATTGTAGAATTTAAAGTCTGGTATGAAGTTGCCTCTAGAATTTTCTTTATTGCACAGATTTGGTTTTTACTTGGTTTTGGAGACAGTTGTAGTAATAAGGAGCTGCGGGTTGGGTCCCCGCACCCGGCTGCCCGCATGGCCCAGCTTACGCCCCGAAATAATTACACGGAAACTGTAATCTTTTAAACATTGCCTGGCCCATTAGTTCCAGTTTCTTATTGGCTAGCTCTCGCACCTGGACTAGCCCAATTCTTTTTTTTTTTTTTTTTTTTTTTTTGGTTTTTTCGAGACAGGGTTTCTCTGTGGCTTTGGAGCCTGTCCTGGAGCTAGCTTTGTAGACCAGGCTGGTCTCGAACTCACAGAGATCCGCCTGCCTCTGCCTCCCAAGTGCTGGGATTAAAGGCCTGCGCCACCACCGCCCGGACTAGCCCATTTCTTATAAGGTGTGTAGCACCCCAAGGTGTGCTTACCGGGGAGATTCTAGCCTGCATCTGTCTGGAGTGCAGGCATCATGGCGACTCCTCACTCAGCTTCTCTTTTCCAGCATCCTCTTCTGTCTACTCCGCCTACCTAATTTTCTGTCCTATCGGGGCCCAGGCAGTTTCTTTATTGAACCAATGAAATCAACAGATTGATATATGACACTCCCACATCAGACAGGTTTTTTTTTTTTTTTTTGTGTGTGTGTGTGTGTGTGTGTGTGTGTGTGTGTGTGTGTTGCCCTGGATGTCCTGGAAACAGTTCTGTAGACAAGGCTGGTCTTAAACTCACAGAGATCTGCCTGCCTCTGCCTTCCAAGTTTTAAGATAAAAGGCATATGCAACCACTTCCTAGCAAGGGCATAGAACTTTTTACAATGAGTTTTAACTAACAAAAATTGTATACATATATTTTTGGAATATGTCATAATAATTTTGGATATGGCATAGGAATTGTTTGCTAACTGCAGAGTGGCTAAAGTGAATTATTTAACATATGAATTGTTTTAAATGCGTATTATTTTCGTAGTCAACTTATATATAAAATCCAGGGTCTTAGTTATATCATGTATACAATATATTGTCATTAACTAGACATCTTTCTGCAGTTCCCAGGACTTATCTGTCCTGCATATTCAGAATTCTGCATCCTTTTATCACTTCTTAGTCATTTTCCTCAACCATGGACTAGCCTAAACAGTTCTTTGATTCTGTCAGGCAGTGAGTATGAAAAGATCTTCAAATCTGCTGGCAGAAGGATTCCAAAGAAAGTTAAAGTTGAGAAGTACCCTATGTTATGAAGGGCCAAGTTCAATGTTGCCATACTGCTTTTCCTAAGCATCATAGGATGGTAAATGACAACAAATGATTTTAAACTGATAAAATGAATGATTTTAGAAGTGAATATTTATATTGAATTAAGTCATGAAACAAAATGAGATGAAAAAACATTCTGAAAAATGCAAAACCTTAGTTGACAAGCTATAAATTCTTCATTAAAGAAATTCATAAAATCTCACTCTTGTAATATAAACTATGGATCACAGTAAAAGAAAAGAGACAATTCATACCAGAATTATGAAACTAAAGAAAATGAAACTCTCTGTATAATAGGTACTTATAGTGGAGAAACCAAGATAGTTATATTAAAATAAACAACTAATAAATTTTGAATGAACAAAATCAAGAAACAGATAAACATTCTGGAATCAATGACATAAGGGAGAAATTACATGGTTTTAGAGACAAAAATAAAAAAAAATACCACTAAGTAAAATAATAACAAAATATCATAGCCTTATTGTCCCATTTTGTTTGCTGTTTAATTTCTCTTCTCTTATGCATTTGTGTAATGATTTATATATTATCTAGGTATACATTAGAAGGAAGCACAGATTAGTTGAAAATGCAGTTTTTCTTTTGGTTTCTTTTGTATGACTAAATGGCTTAGGTTTTATATGAATTTGACTTTTCATTTATGGTGAATCTGATATTTTTCTTATAGAGTTCTTTTATCATCTCTAATTTGTACTATATAATTGTAATTCATATACAGATATTAATTACTTTAAATGAGAAAGATTTTAAGGGAGGATTCATTTTAAAAGCCCGATTTTTTACCATTGAGTAGAACTCTAATTTGTATATGTGCCACACTTTCTTTATCTATTCTTTCATTGAGGGGCACCTAGGTTGTTTCCATGTTCTGGCTATTACAAATAGTGCTGCTATGAACATATTTGAACATATGCCTTTGTAGTTTGATTGGACGTCTCTTGGGTATTCCCAAAAGTGGAATTGCTGGATCCTGAGGTAGGTTGACTCCCAGTTTCCTGAGAAACTGCCACACTGATTTCCAAAGTGGTTGCACAAGTTTGCATTCCCACCAGCAATGGATGAGTGTTCCCATTACTCCGCATTCTCTCCAGCATAGGTTATCATTGGTGTTTTTGATTTTAGCCATTCTGACAGGTGTAAGATGCTATCTCAAAGTTGTTTTGATTTGCATTTCTCTGATTGCTAAGGAAGTTGAACATGACCTTAAGTATCTTCCGGCCATTTGAACTTCTGTTGAGAATTCTCTGTTCAGTTCAGTAGCCCATTTTTTAATTGGGTTATTCAGAATTTTAATGTCTATTTTCTTGAGTTCTTTATATATTTTGGAGATAAGACCTTTGTCTATTGCGGGGTTGGTGAAGATCTTCTCAGATTCAATTGGTTGCCTTTTTGTCTTAATGACTGAGTCCTTTGCTTTATAGAAGCTTCTCAGTTTTAGGAGGTCTCATTTATTCATTGTTGCTCTTATTTTCTGTGCTACTGGGGTTATATGTAGGAAGTGGTCTCCGGTGCCCATGTGTTGCAGACTACTTCCCACTTGCTCTTCTATCAGGTTCACTGTGGACAGATTTAAATTGAGGTCTTTAATTTTGCATGCAAATGAATGGAAATAGACAACACTATACTGGGTGAGATAATCCAGACCCAAAAAGATGAATATGGTATGTACTTACCCTTTAGAGGATTCTAGCCATAAACAGAGGACATTGAGCTTATAGCTCATGATCCTAGAGAAGCTAAATAATAAGGTGAACCCAAAAGAAAACATATATAGATCCTTTCGTAAATTGGAAGCAGACAAGATCGCTGGGCAAAAGTTGGGAGCATAGGAGTAGGGATGGGGTTGGGGGAAGAGGAAAGGGGGAGAGAGAAGGGAGAAGGGCAGGATTGGGGAAAGCTTGGGGGAGTGGGATGGTTGAGATGGACAAAGGGTGGATATGGGAGAAGGGAAGAAGATATCTTAATTAAGGAAGACATTTTAGGGTTGGCAAGAGACTTGGCTCTAGAGGAGTTCCCAGGTGTCCAAGGGGATGTGCCCAGCTAAGTTCTTGGGCAGTAGAGGAGAGGGTGCCTGAACTGGCCTTGTACCGTATCCACACCGATGAATATGTTGAATATTACCATAGAACTTTTGTCTGGTGATGGTTGAAGATAGAGACAGAGACCCACATTGAAGCACTGGACTGAGCTCCCAAGGTCCAGTTGAAGAGCAGAAAGGGGGAGAAGATGAGCAAGGAAGTCAGGACCACGAGGGGTTTGTCCATCCACTGAGACAGTGTGACTGATCTAAGGAGAGCTCACCAAGGCCAGCTGGACTGGGACTGAGCGAGCATGTGATCAAACCAGACTCTCTGAATGTGGCTGACAATGGGGGCTGACTGAGAAGCCAATGATAATGGCCCTGGGATTTGATACTGCTGCATGTACTGGGCTTTTGGGATCCTAGTCTGTTTGCACACCTTCCTAGGCCTGGATCGAGGGGGGGGGCTTGGACTTCCCACAGAACAGGGTACCCTACCCTCTCTTAAGATTGGAGGGGGAGCGGGAAGGGTGAGTGGGGGAATGGGACGGAAATGGGAGGAGGGGAAGAGGTGGAAATTTTGAATGGTATTATTTATAAAACAAGAAAAAGGCCCAATTTTATGAAGACAGTATAGGTTAGTTCATCTTGCACTCGAGCATGTCGTAGCATTTCAACTGTATTTTAATAACTAGAGACTGCCTGAAAATCTCAGAGTAAAACAGTCCCACTGATCAGCCTTACAGACCAGATTATGATAACATACACCTTTAATATCAGTAGTTTTAATGACACACACCTTAATTCCTAGATGCCACACTAGTTGCCATAGAAATTGAGTGGTTCATGCCTCTAATCCCAGTGGCTCACACCTTTAGTGCCAGCCCTAGAGAGGAATATAAGGCGGGTGAAGACACTCTTAGGGACAGTCTCATTCTGAGATTTCTGGAGGCAGGATTGCCATTTCAGACTGAGGTCGAGGTAAGAGCCAGTGACTGGCTGCTTTACTTTTCAAGTCTTCAGGTTGAATTCCATTTTTTGACCCTGAGTTTTTATTAATAGTGTTTCACATGGAAACATAAATTTTAATTTTTTGGTGCCTTTTTTTCTCTAATTATGTCTTTGAATTGCCTAGCTTCTATGTGTAAGAGCTTTTGAGTTTGTATATGCTTCCATTTGGAGTTAAGTTTCTCTTTTACTTCATTTATTTATAAATTAAAATGTAATTTCATTTATTCCCTTTCCTTTCCTTCTTCCAAACCTCCCATGCTTCTCTCTCAAATTCATGGCTTCATTTTTTAAATTTATATGCATATATAGCACAACTTGCTGAGTTGATTTAGTGTTGTGTGAGTGCTTGCACACACACACTCATGATTTCAAAGCTGGTCATATGGTAGTGGATAAACAGGTGTTAGGGTGCCCATCATTAAGGAAGACTAATTCTCTTGGTCTTTCTGTCTGTCTGTCTGCTCATCCTCCCCTGTCTCTCAAGAGTCATTAGTTACCTTTATCTCTGGGTGGGCCCTTTGATATTTGCCCCTTCAGTGTTGACAGCTTTATTGTTGGTATTCTTATTCAGGTAATCAAATTGTGGCCAATGTCATGGGTTTAACTTATTTGTCATTTCCAGGGCCAGACACAAACAATCTCACAGTAGACATCTTAACCCTCTAGTCCTTACAGCCTGTCTCCTCTTCAGCAATATTTCCTGAGCCTTAGGTGCAGTTTTGCTGTACATGTATCCATCAGGGCTAGGTATTAAATTCCTAGAGTCCTTTAGGAAGCAGCTCTTGTTTTAAGAGGGTGCCTCCAGTTAACGCCGGAATCCCAACAGCTAGCAGTGGGGAGAGTATAACTCAGAGGAGAGAAGAGTGTCCAGTTTCAGTTAAGAGGGTTTTCTTAGAGCAGTTAAATAAATAGCTATTTAGGGATGAAGAAGAAAAATATTACATTGTTCACAAACTGGTTCCTACAGCACATTGCTAAGAGATTGAAGGAAAACATCACTGGGCTTGATAACACAGTTCTAACATCTGTAGCTATGAATGACCCTATCACTTTTATAAAGTTTCATTCAGTGGAGGCCATTGGAAGTATTAGCACTCTTTGAAATCCCCGCAGGTATTTCACAGAATACAGTAAAAATTCTGAGGATGCTTCTTTGGCCTGTAGCTGCTGAAACTGAGGGTGCCACCCACATATGGGGACTCAGAGCTGTGTGGGGGGTTGTGGAACATTTGGCAACAGTAAGACATTTTGGGATGTTCAAGAACCAACGTTAATTAAAATTAATTCAAAAGCAAATGTGTAATGCAAACAAGGTGGTTCTCAGTGCTTGCCCACTTTGCAAAGTGATGTCACTGCAGTCTGGATTCTGAACACACACTTTGTGCATTCTGTACTGCTCATGCAATTGCTGCATGTGACACCAGCCATGTCTGAAACACCACAGCTCAGATTTGAGATGCTTGAATGGTATGAATTGCAATAACTTTACTGTATGTTTATAATTAAAGGAAAACAAAGACTATTAATATTTTCCTATATCATTTCTCAACTTGTAAGTAGTCTAATAAAATTTTTGCTGTGTTGTATTAATATGTTTTAATTAATTTTTTTCTATTTGCATGTTGCTGACTTGAGTTTCATTAAAAATTATTAAATGGAATTAGAACATAGTTTCCATAATTTCTGAAATGTTCCTAAACACACTCCTTCCATTTGTGCTATAAATTTACAAGGAGTGGCATTCACAGTATTATGGATTATATAATCAAAATCTCAATCATCTCTGAAAAATATTAAAGATATTTTGCATCCTATAGTATCAAATATTCAGCTATTGCTTTTTAACACTTTATGTGAAAATAAGTGAAGACACCTAGCTCAGGAGTACATTTGGTTTTTTTTATTTAGTAAATGGTAAATTATATTTATGCAAAACCTCTTTTGAAACAAATTTTGATGTGATTTATTATCAATTACCATTTGATTCTATGCCTGCATTATTTATCTCTTTTTCTGGGGTTGAAAAATGTTGAGGGCAGAAAGGAATCATGTGGAGAAATGTTTAAGAAGCTCTGTTTTAAACTACATCTGGGCAAAAATGTGTAGCTTCCATTATTTAATACACTAAAACATTCATGAATTCTTTTGGTGTTTTCTTTTTCCACCTTCAGTGCCTCAGTGAATTTTTGCAGTGTGGATGTATATTTAATAAGATGTCTTTCATCTGAGAAGGTGAAATGATAGAAGGTACCATCATTCATTACTCAATTAACATCAAGTAAACACTTTTCTCCAAGGAAACCTAGGATATTTTTTTTTCCTTCTTAGTTCTTTGGTCTGGAGGAGTCTGTGTGGGCAGAGTAGGGAATGGTGAGGTCAGCATAACTTTGCTGTGGTCCTCCGGGGATGACGAAGGTTCTCTTGGGTGCCATTCCAGGTTCAGGACTCTTTTCCTTCATGCTTCAGGTTGAACAGAGGTGCATTGCAGCAGTATGTGTCTGTGTTATGGGCGTGTTTGTGGTATGGAGTGTGTGTGTTTTGTGGTGTGTGTGTAGAATGTATGGAGGGTTTGTGTGTGATTGTGTGGTGTGTGTTTAATTGTAAGGAGTGTATGTATGATTATGTGTTGTATATGGTGAGTGTATGTGTTTGTGTGTGTCTGTTTGTATATGTTTGTGTGTGTCTGTTTGTATGTATGTTTGATGGCTTTGTTTGCTCTTTCCTTCCAGGTCAAAGTTTGAATCCTTCTTAAATGTTACGCAATACTTAGAGGTTCAATGGCCTCTAATTTTGAAGAGCATAAGTAATATTTTCAACATCGTTTTCACACTTGAGTTTGGTATTGTACACATACACCCAGGGAGAAAAAAGGCTGTCATGTTATATTAGGACCTACCTACAGGGCTTCACTTTAACTTGCTCAACTCCTTAATGCCCTTGTACACTCTTGAAGTTATATTCTTAGCTAAGAGTTAAAGCTGCACCATTATTTTCTAAAAGACTCAATTTAATCCTAATATCTACTTGCTAATGTAGTGATTCTGGGATAGTATTTAATTGCTATGGACCTAAGTTTTACAATCTCTAATGTGAGAACACTAATGATATTATTTATCTACTACTAACTCTGTCTGAATCAGAGAAATGAGAAAAGACTAAATTTAGACTTCTGTCTGAAACAAGAGCAGTGTTCATCATTCTCATTCTGCCTATTCTCAGTTCAGTCATTCATGCCATCAGGCAAGATCTGCCTGATGACAGCAGCATGACCATTCTCAGTTTTTCCTTATGACTCTTGCAGAAGCTATCTTGTTTCAAAACTTTCTGCTTACCTATTCATCTGACTAGCAGCTTCCAAGAGTTATGAATATTTGAGAAATAACCACTGTCACTTTTCATCCCATTGATACCTTTAACTCATTTGGGTTTAGTAGCAAAATCCTGTTTTGAAATTTTGCATGCACCTACAAAGACCATACCTAATCTATTCAAACCTACTTTGCAGAGAAAAGTGAACCTCGGTTTCAATCACAAGCTGCGAAAATTTTGAATTTAAGCAAGTTTAAAAAAAAAAAAAAAGAAATAGTTGAGATAAAAACAACCACAAAAATAAGCAAACAAAGAGCCACCCTTATACATACTCTGCTCCTTACAGTTAACATTTCTGATGCATACAAAATACTTTAAAGAGAATCACTCCTGGAGTGGGTATTTCCAGGGCTACGTTGAGGATTTTCCTTTAAAGTGTCTATCTGGGCCTATTATACAAGTATGAATTTATAATGGCAGCACTTTGTAGTAAAGGAAAGAGTCTGAGTTTGGGACCAGCATTGGGTATCGGGACTGTCTAAATAAATAAATATCCCTTTAAACCATTGTGAGTAGTACTGATTAGTTTTCTCTGATATTTACAGCTTCATTTTAATGAGGGGCATTGTTGTTGGAGTGACAATTTGTTGGGGGAGGGCTGCCCATTTGTTCCCAGCTACTCAAACTCTAAATAACCACACAGAAACTATATTATTTGCAATACTGCTTGGCCAATAGCTTAAGCATCGTTTTGGCTAATTCTTATCTCTTCAATCAACTCATTTCTATTAATCTGTGTATTCCTATATGTCTGTGGCTGACATATGTCTATCCCTGGGTGTCTGTTCTGGACACAATTAGCTAAGTAACCTGAAAATGAAGAATGAGAAAGTCCTTTCATGTAACCATTCTCTCTTTCAACTCTAACTCCATGAGGTGAAGAGTTCTATTTCACCTGCCTGTTCATGATATTCTGTCTCAGCTCACAGTGATGGGGCTCAGTGACCATGGGCTAAAACTATTGAAACTATTAGTCAAATAATTCATTGTTAAGATGCTGTCATCCTGCATTTTGTCACAGTGTTGAAAATTAAAAAAAAAAAAAAAAAAAAAACAAAATAAAAAAAAATGATCTTCCCTTGATCACATTCTGGCTATTTTATTTTTTAGACCATTGTTTAATATTTATTGATAACTTTGGGGTTTGCCTTAAGTCCATGATCATAGATAGAACCTGATGTAGAGTGATTTCTTTCTAATCTGTTGTTTTCATTGGTTAATTAATAAAGAAAGTGCCTAGGCCCATTTGATAGGCCAACCCTTAGGTGGGTGGAGAAAACAGAACAGAATGCTGGGAGAAAGAAGCTGAGTCAGTGAGTCACCATGATTCTCTCACTCCAGACAGCTGCAGGTTAAGATCTTCCCTAGTAAGCCACCTCGTAGGCTACACAGATTATTAGAAATGGGTTAGATCAATATGTAAGAGCTAGCCAATAAGAGGCTGGAACTAATGGGCCAGGCAGTGTTTAAAAGAATACAGTTTCCATGTAATTATTTCAGGTGTAAAGCTAGCCGTCCGGGCGACCGGGTGCCAGGAACGTAGCCTGCTGCTTATTATTTCAACAAGAACCCTAAAAATGGCCTCCACCTCTTTGTTAACTATGTTATTTCACTTGAATTAGCTGAAGAAATAAAGCTCCTTTAATTTCCTCTATTGCACTTTTTGTGTTAGAAGTTCCTAGCCTGTTGTTGTATTATTTTGTTCACTGATCACTCTGAGAACATAGATCTATTCATATTTCAGTGGAGTCTGAAGAAGTTACGCGGTCTTCTCAGGCTTTTTTATATCTTGAAACTAAAAAACATGACAGTTGTTTTTACATTCCAGTGTGCAGCAGTGTTGCATAGATTAGGTTCTGGAAACACAGCTGACAAGTAATAAAACATTTCATTTCTAGTATACAATAAATTCTTTTAAGGTCACATATGTATGTACCCATCCAGTTATATAATAGTATGGCCATTGTATACTGCTGTTAGCATCTTCATTGCAATTATTAAAAGGTGAGAAAGGGAGTATATAATGGCCATACTATTATATAACTAGGATCAGAGATAAAGTTGTTGTGCTTCAGTTGTTGATGTGCAAGTTCAATGTCTTCTAACTTTTCCTGGGCAAAAAGGAGAACAGAAGGAGAAACGATGGAGCATGATGTTCTTTGATGTCATTTCTCTTCTGATATTCTGTGATTCTTAGCCATTTTTTCTTAGAGACTTTCAATATAATATATACAGATGAAACATTTAAAATGCCTATTATTTCTTCAGAAATGTTATAAAATCTCTAACTATTCATATTTATTCTCTGTGCATTCCTTGTCTGATAAAATGATTATGTTTCATATCAATTAACCATAGCATGTCTATTCATATCCTCACCTACTTACAATTTCATTCAAGTTCATTTCTCTGAGATAAGTGGTTCTGTTTTAAATGGAATCAATTAGATAAGAGTCACCTTGCATGTGGAATTTTAGAGTTCACAAAGTTGAAGCTCTGCCTTTTTTCTCAAATAAAAGTTTTATTGAAGGTATTAGATTTATACATGTTAAATCCAATAGAATTTAGGTAGATGCTCTGGGGACGATTGTAGGATATATCAATGAAGATATATTCCCTGCAGAGTTTTACTCAGCTTCAGTACTACCGAAATAAAAGGACTCCCCAGGACACATTGTGTTTGTGAATAGAGCCATTTCCAGGATAGGGGATAAAAGACACATGGTGGTGGAGCAAATTGAATTCCTTGCTGTCATGTCATTTTATTTACATGAAAAGGCTATTATGAAAATGGTGTCCTCAATCCCACCTCAGATAATTCAAACCTAGAATAGTGTCTGACAACTGATCAATTCTAAATGAGGATGGAAGACATTTCTCACTAAAAAAGGTATACTGAATGCTACCTAAGTAATTGCTCAACTGAAAAACCAAGTAGAATGAAAGTTAATTGATTGTTGTGTGAAAGAATAAGAGAAAGCATTATGAAAAATTGCAACTAACTTTTTAGTGCTCATATAAACTGAAAATCAAGAGGAAAAAATGTTATTTCTCCTCAAACAGTTCACTTTCAGAAATTCTGCAGTGTAACCGTGTATATCACTCCACCATATAAAAACCTTATTTGTACATTTTTTGCTATAAGAATTTTCTAAAACTTTCTTTTTGCATAATTTATTATGTGAAAGATTTAGTTTGGATTTCTGGAGATTGTGGTAGAATATTTACCATTTTGTTTACTGGTAACTACACAAGCAAATATTTTACTGTGATGGTGTTGTAACTTTTGAAAATGACCAGTGGGAAACTTCAGATGGATAAATAAGTGTAAGTGAATACAATCTATCTACTCACTACTCAACAGGTCCTCAAACAGTTTTAAACCCATGCTTCATCTTACATCTGTTTTTCACTAATATGTGCTTAGAGGCTGAGAGTCTTACTTAAGACTTTAGACAGTATTCATCATGGTTGGTTGTTTAGTGATTGACTTTCTTTCTTATTTATTGTTTGAATACTTATTCATTTATTTAGTTTTGAAATATGATCACACTATTGTTCACAGTCCTACCTGGAACTCATAATAATTGTACCTCAGTCTTGCAAATCAGTGATTATAATTGTCCATCACCTGAGGGTAATACAGTTTATCAAAGGAAGCTGGTGATGTAGGTGGGTCTTCTATCTATCTGTTGCTTTCATTGGTTAATTAATAAAGAAAACTGCTTGGCCTGATAGGTCAGAACATAGGTAGGCAGGGAAGACAGAACAAAATTGTGGGAGAGAGAAGGCAGTGAGGCAGACGCCATGGCTCTCCTCTCCGAAATGGATGTAGGCTAGAATCTTCCCGGTAAGTCATCACCTCTTGGTGTTACACACATTAGTAGAAATGGGTTAATCAAAATGTGAGAATTAGCCAATAAGAGGCTGAAACTAATGGACCAAGCAGTGTTTAAATGAATACAGTTTGTGTGTTGTTACTTTGGGTGTAAAGCTAACCATGCAGGAGCCAGGCAGGATGAAAAGCAGGTCTGCTTGCCTCAAAACTACAAGCTGGTTGGAACAACTAAGAGAATGACTCAGTGGTTGATTACTTGCACAGCATGTTTGAAACACTGGATTCTATTCTCAGCATGGTAAAAGAAAACAAGACACCAGTAGGGCCAGGCCAAATCTTAAATAAAATGGATTATTTTCTTTGTGTAAATTTGGGGTATACTAATAATATGCAGCTGTATTACATTCTGGATATTATTTTTCTATAATACATTTTGAGATTTTAGCTTTTATATTTTGAGCTCAGAATATTAGCCTAAAATAATGAGTTACCTCCTAAATTGCCATGCATAGACTGTGCAAGTTTCGTGTGAAACCCATATGAAGAAGTGTGCTAAAAAGTCAAGCATCAGCATTTAGGTGGGATGGTAAAGGCAGACACAGAGGTTCTTCACAAATGCAGATGCAACTTCAGTCTGATCTAGAGGCTTTCCCACAGAGCAACTGAATTTTGAACTACCCCTTTCTACCCCTCAGAAAAGTTTTTATCCCATGTTAAGTTTTAACGATTGTTCAAAGTAGGGGCATTAGTTACTGTTGTGATAAAACTCCATGGCCAAGAATAGAGGGAAGGGTTTATTTGAGGCTTATAGATAAGAGGGATGAGAATTTATCACTATCACTGCTGGGAATGTGGCAGCAAGCACCAGACATAACAGTGGGCATGGCAGTTGAGGGCTCACTTTCAGAACCACAAACAGAAAGCAGGGAGAATGAACTCAAGATGACCAAAGACTTTTGAGACCTCAAAGCCTACTCCCAGTGCTATACTTCCTCTAGCAAGGCCACACCTATAAATAAAACAATCTCACTGCATGTGTATTGGAAAAGATAAGTATAGTTACATATACTAAGATCCACAAACAGAGATAGAGGGTCTGTGTTGAATACACTTCTCAATGAAGAACAGTGGTTTCTGACCTCTATTACTGGCTCTGTCCTTAAATTTAATCCCCTGTATTTGTTGCTTTGATGGTTTTCTCAGAGTTTCAGCAACTAAGGAGAAGAAAAGTATGGTTGGCATTTCATGTAAAATGTAGAATTCAATGTACTCTTTTCAAGAACGTGGTTGAATTTGAGCCAAGGGGATGTGGGAATATGGCAAAGAAAATATCCACATTCTAGTTTATACTTATCCATTTTATAAATGGGACAATTTCAGGGAGGAGTGAAGTAATTCATTCATGGTCAGAAAGACAAAGAAGCAAACCTCAGCAGGGATAAAGAATTTTTTTTTTTAGCTCCACCCCTCTCTACTGAATCAGAATCTACATTGTAAGACGACTTCCTTCCAGGTGGCATGCATTCAGGTTCTGCAGGCACAGGGTTAAAACTGTTTCCTTAAAACTGTTCTTAAATAAAAAAATTATCCAATGTTTGTTAACAAGTGATTCAAAAGAGGTGCTGTTCTTTTCAGGCAAATCAAAGAGATTTCCATGAGTGCTTTCTTTTTCAAAACTTAAATAGGTGAGTTTGCTGAGAACAACCTCTTGAAACTGGAAACTTTTTTAAACCACACATGTGAAATGGATGGTGTGATGTCCTTGGTCAATTGCATGCTAATCCAAGGAGGAGGGGCAATATATAAGAGAAAGAGATTGGGTCATTCATGTCCTGTTACTGCCACAACATAATGCAGCAAACTGATTTATCTCACAACTGGTGGTTTCTCTTCTCTAGGTTTCAAAGTCTTTGCAAATGGCTAAAATAAAGATATCCAAGCATCTGAGAAGTCTACATCCCAAAACTCACTTTGAATTCTGATTTGTGTTGTGATATTGAGGTACCTGTTAACCTATTCGCCTGCTTAGAGTTGTTCTTAACTCCTAGTGGCCTCTGAAGTTTTTGCATGCAAGATATTCTATCACAGAGCCAGTGATGCCATGTCGAACCTGCTTGGAATTACTCTGATTTTTCACTTTTGCAGTGTACATTGATTCATCTGCTAGCACTTCCACCCCCGCCCCCCTTATAATGTGTGTGACTACTGCGATTAAAGCTTAATTTTCCTTTAAGCCTTTAGATCCATTAGTCCCATATAGATAATGGATATTCTCTTTTATTATATACAACTTTAATGACATCTGCAAAAATCATATGAAACATATTCATAATTTTCAAGAATAAGGGTGTAGATAAATTTAAAGGGCCATCCTTCTTTTCATGGATTTTGAATGCTTCAAGAAGTAGTGGCTGCGTTGTGGAGAACGGTGTGACTGTGCTGTAAGTACCATGCATATAAGGAATTAATTTTTCTGTCATTACATACTTATTGAGGAAATGTTGCTTTTGGAAATTCTAACCAGCAATTAAGCTCTTGATCAGTAGGGTCTTCTTAAAGGTTATAAGCTTGAAAAAGCAATAACTTTCCATGGGGTTTAGCAGCCAGAGCCTCCGCATATGAGGCAGTGTGCTATCATCAAGCTCCTCCAGACACAGTTTTCTGTTAGAAATATTAATATTTAGATATGTTAGAAATATTAGATATGAAGGCATATCTAAGGAGAAGAGAAAGTGATGTTTTCTCTTTCATAAACCTGCAGCTTTATGACTGGAATATAATGAAGTTCAGCTTTCAGTGCTTAACACAAACGTGACAAGAGAGGCAGAAGTGATGCGAAGTGAAGGGAAGGACTTGAGGATCAGCAAGCTGGTCCACGAAGAAAAAAACAAGACAATGGCTTTGAACAGACAGCTTTGAGTAAAGGTACTAGGTGAGTCTGATGCAAGAGCAAAACTCAAAGCATTGGTCTTTAGTCCTTTATGTTTTCACTTGAAGGCTTATTAGCATATAAACTGCCTTCATAGCACAGGCTGCATCATCTTTACTTGCTAACCAGTTAGTTTAAAAAAAGAGAGAGAGAGCTTTCAAGTGTCATAACAATACTGTTGTATGTAAACAAACAAAATATCATTCTCAGAAAGTATCATTCTGACTAATATATAAGGAGATGTCAGAATTAGACAAGGCCAAAAAGTATTAAAAAAAATAATTCAAGTTCAGAACTCATTTGAATCAATCTGAGAGTACAAGTTGTGGTTAAATTAAATCACCCACTAGGGGAGGGTGGGCATTTTTCTTCCACACATTTCAGATGTTGTCTCTTCTCCTACGTGAAATAGAAACATCATGAAGAAATAATGAAATAGACATAGAGCATGACACATGTGGCGGGCATTTGTTCGAAGGCTGAGGATGGGCGGTTACTTTAGAAAAGAGAGAAAGAAACTCAGTACAGACACTTAGGACATTCCTCATTCACATCCACACCTGATGCGGGTTTAGGGCGTTCATTCTCCTAAAGATAGCGTTAACTTCCAGGAAGATTTATTGCCCAGAAACCAGAAATGCTGAAGGTCATACTACAATCTGAAACTCTCTCAAATGTTTTTGGTTTGGCTTCACCAAAAATGCATTGTGCCAAACACTTCTTCTTCTTAATTTTTAAACCCTTGTGTATTTTTAAAGAAAATTCAGCCCACATGTTGCTTATGCATTTACACTTAACTCATCACATTCCTCTGTGGAAGAGCAACTTGGTGACTAAAGAGGCTTTGGAAATTATTTGCTTTGAAGCTATTTATTATAAAAATAATAGCTTGTTCTTTGGTGCAACCCACTTTACATACCCAGGTGTTTTGTTTTTCTATTATGGAAAGAGCAGAATCTAGAATATGTTTGTTCTTTGGTCCTGTGTCTATTACTCAGCTAACATAATAAAAATATGCTATCATTACCATGAATTTTAACAGTTTAACTTTTTATTTACTATTCTGCTTATAAGCTCAATGATTATGTTATTCATATCATAAGAATGTGTAAATTCAATTGTAGGTTTGTTAAAAAGGTCTAACTTTTTATCAGACTGGAGTAGAAATTGACATCCAGAATTTGTAGTGTACTGCATTTTTCATTTTTCAGAGGTAGTTTTAGGCTCAAAAGAATTTCCTAACTGCTTTATGCTTTCTGGAAGGTTTTGTGTGTTTTTAAATTTGGGGTTTATGGTTTTTACTTTTATGATTTGGATTCTAATGTTTATATCCCTGACCTACATTTTTACTTTTTTAATTCAAATCCTTTATGGTTTACATCTATAATCTCAAATAAAATGAAGTTCTTCCTAGTATAGGTACCGACTAAGTAAATCAATTCTGTTTATATCATATATATATATATGTTTAGCATACTATTTTTATGTCCTAATTCTATCAATCATATGCAGTTACATGTCTCTAGGTATGCCTAACTAGTCAAAAAAGTGTATATTGTGGAACATGAGAGCACCCAACATCTTTCAGAGAATAGTTTATGATGAAGTTTCTTAGTGTAGTCTCATTGTTCCCACCTACAATCACTATATGTTATCTCAGAGGATATTGCTTACTGGGTGTTATTTATTTACCGAATTAGTTACAGAACCTTTTACACTTTGTTTCTTTATGAAAATGAACAGTAAAAATGGTAAAATTCCATATAAAATAGACTATGATTCTGTCCCTTTAAAAGTCATTTACATAATAAATTACTTTGAGGTAAAACTTAACTCTTAAAATGTTTTGCTTCATTTCTTAAAACCACAGTGCACATCAAAACAAAAGAAATTGAGTCAGAACTGTCAGTTATCAATATTGTTATAGAGGTATCAATATTATCAGAGAGATACAACACCATCAATTAATAGTTCATTGCTCCGACTTTGTACTAGAAGTTGACCAGAAAGAGCAAAAAGACAAACTCTACTTTTGGATAATATATTTTGTTTCAAAAGGCACAGAATGAATACATTTATAGCAGTTTAAGAACTGAAAAGGAGAACATAGAAGAGAAGAGACAAGTATCTCAGCATGGACTTGGTGTCTGTTGAGAAGAGATGGCAAGGTGAGACTCTGCTAGTGCAGCAATATGACAGACAGATGAGGAAGCCCTCATGCAGTAGACTTTTATACCATACTTGTCTACACCGGTTACTGTCCCATTTGCCTCAAAAGTCTGCTTAGCTCCCATGACTGCCTCACAGGTGCTTTCATTTGAATTCTACAGGTGAGGAAACAGAAATACAGCTAGCATATGCCTTCAGTGGCCCTGCTTTAACCTCTAAATGATGCCTCCCATGTTAGCTTTAAATAACCATAAAAAAACAACAGCAAGGAAGAACCAAACTTTTGTCCTTTCCAGGGGTAAACTTAATCTTGAGCAGTGTTTTTCAACCTTCCTAATGATTCAAACCTTTAATACAATTCCTCATGTTTTGGTGACACCCCCAAATCGCAAAATTATTTTAATTGTTATTTTATAACTGTAATTTTACTATTGTTATGAATCATAATGTAAATACTCTCAGAAACAGAGGTTTGCCAAAAGGGTCGTGACCCACAGGTTGAGAACCATTAATCTAAAACAATGTCAAAAAAGTTGAACCCGAAAACAGGAAGTGTGACTGTATCATAGAAGATTAAGCTAAAATAAATAATTATTGTTGTGATATTATGTTTTTAAATTTGGAAAGAAAATTCTGGCAGCCTTATGGCCTACTACCTTTGTGATGGGTGCACTAGACAGAAAGAGTAAGAGGAATGTTGTAAGACATGGTATCATTCTGAAAATAGCTTGACACAGGTTGTGATTTCCATGCATTTCTGATCAGAGTAATAAAGAAAATGGTGATGGTGTTAGACATAGAAAAGAAAAAGACAATAAAAACAATAGATAATTTATTGGGGTTGGTTAGTTTTCATTGACATTTGAATGAATGGAGAAACACCAAGGAGATTAATGAAGGTATACCTTTAGGTGTGCCTATGAAGGCATTTAGAGAGAGAATTAATTCAAGTTGTAAGAGTCACAGAGAATTGAGCCAATTTCATTCTTATAAGCTTGGAGACTGGGTGAATAAAGAGAGAGCTTACAATACAGGCTTCTAAGACTCTCTCTTCCTCATCTTTCTTCCCCTCCTGGTTTTCTCCCTCCTGGTTATCTTCCTGATCATTTTCCTGGTCCTCTTCCTCCTGGTTCTCCTTCTCCTGGTCCTTCTCCTTCTGGTCTTTCTCCTGGTTGTCTTCCTCCTTGTACTCCTCCTCCTAGTCCTTTGCTCCTGGTCCTCCTTCTCCCAGTCCTCCTTCTCCTGGTCATTTCCCTGGTCCTCATCCTTCTGCTCCCTCTCCTGCTGATCCTTCTCCTCTGGTCCTCTGCCTCCTGGTGATCTTCTTCCTCTTCATCCTGGTTCTTCTCCTCCTGGTCCTCCTCCTCCTGGTCATCTTCTTGCTCTTTCTCATGGTCCTCCTCTACCTGCTCCTCTTGCTCCTCCTGATGTTCCTTCTCCTTCCCAGATGTCATGACATAACCTGCTTTGTTCTGTCTTGTCCTCCCATCCACAATGGACTAAATTTTCTGAAAGTATAAACTAAAGTAAGCATTGTATCTTTGAAGTTTCTTCTCTCAGGATATTGTACTGGCAAAAGAGTGAGAACAGGGGAAAAAATTTGAACAGACTGACTGGAAAGACCTCCCACTTTCTGAGAAAAGACACAAATACCAAGTTGGGGTCAGGAAAAGTTTGATTTATAAAGCTGTTTACTGTTAAAAAGAAATTGTAGTAGGATGATAGGGAAGATATTTTTGTTGTTTTGTTTTTCTTATTAATTTTTGTTTGAGACAGAGTCTCTCCAGGTAACCCTGGTTGTTTTGGCCCTATCTTATGTACACCAGGCTGGCCTCAACCAGGCAGAAAACTACCTGCAACCAGGGTGCTGATACTAAAGGTGTGTGTCATCACTCTTGGCAAAGAAATCTACTTGGCGGAACATCTCAGAAATTGGCTAAGCCTCACCCTCTGTAAGTTCAGAGGTCATAAAGAGTAAACTCACCCGACAGACTTGCTTTGCAAAGAGCACCTGAGGGACCTACTTGCATACGTTTGAGTTCACATGTATTTCACAAGTCCCATGGCTCTTCCACTCAGATGCTGCAGGCATTGACCTGGGCATTTGCATTACAACTTGAGATGCTGCCAGAACTTGCTTTCACCTGTGACGCTATGTGTTAAGGAAAGACTGACAAGATCACAGAAACTTTCCTCCATATTTCAAAGAGAGACATGGGAGACTAAGGCAGTATACGTTAGGGTAGAGATGCACACAGAATAGCCATGGAGGGCCGTGCATGACCTGTAGCTAGGGGGCCTCAAGTGCCAACTCCACAAAGTTAGAGATGTTGGAAAAGCACAAGCAGGCTGTGAAAAAAGTCATGTGGTCTACATAGAACAGGGGCCAAGTACTTGATAGCTCATGAGATAAACCCTGGATGAATATGAAACTCTAGGACTTTATATGTACCCTTACTGTGTTTTGATCTTTCTTTGGTCTTGTCTTCACTTGAAATTTTACTGTATTTTCATTTGTAAATGGGAATATACCTTCTGGGTTACTACACTATGGAGAAAGGTAGCTTCATTTGACTTTGCAGGGGCCCCAGTCAAGGCTCTGTCATCAGTCTCAGGGGGATTTCTGTTCTAAAGATGTCAGTACCATTAGCATAAAGACTCTTGGAGATGGATTGGATGAATTTGGCATCAAAGAATGCTCATGAGCTCTTTTCAGGCAAGGTCAAATGCCCCAAGCTAAGGCCATGTATTTGGTTTTCAAGATGAGAAGTGGACTGGTGGCTAATTGTGATTGTCAACACAACAGAATTGAGAAGCACAGAGGGTATTAATTAGGCATAGCTCTGAGTATGCCTGTGAGACTGTCTAGAGAGGATTCGCTGAGAAGAGACCTCAACTGAATGTAGAAGACCTCATCACCTAGGTTGGATAATGGTAGAATAAAGGAGAGAAATTTGAAAACCCACAGCACACAAACCCACTCTCCTCTCTCTCCCTCTGTCTGCCTCTTTCCTGACATGATGTGTGTTATTGAGCTCTGCCACAGTCTATCTAAAAAAATAAAGCCTTGAAAATCGTGAGACAAAACAAATCTTTCTCCTGATAAATTACTTATCTCAGGTATCCATTGTGGTGATGAAAATACAAAAGACACAATGTCTATGGTAAGATGAAAGAAAATAGAGGAATCTCTTCTATATAATCTTTTAAAAAATATGTGTTTAATATAAATGTAAGCTCTGGGGAAGGGAGGAGCCATGACTCACTGTGAATGGTAAAAGTTGTCATAAAAATCCAACATTATTCCTATATTTTCTATTTTTTTAATTTTTGTTGAATTAAAATAAGTGAGATTGAAAACATGTTTTAGTATATTTTCTTTTAGCTTTATTGAAACATAATTTATTAGAGTGTATATCTTTATGGATATTCAAGGTGATTTTTAAATTGAGGACTTAGTTACTGGAAGTAATTTAACAATAATAATGGAGAATTTTATTTAATGTTTCATGAATCATTATGTAAGGAAAAATAAAGTGATTACTAAAGGGAGATTCTTTTATAGATTTATATCAACATTCATCTCACAAAAAGCAATCTTAAAATAATAATCATTATACAAAAATATACTGATCTATAACACTAAAAAATGTTGCCATATTTCTCTTTTGTCCTATGAGGTAACAGAGTCTATAGTTAATTATGCTTTGCTGTTGCTGTTTTGAGGACATGACATATAGCCCAGCAAATCATAAATTTCTCATTGTTATGACAAGATACCCAACAAAGTCGATGTAATTCACAATTCGAGGGGATACAGCCTATCCCCGAGGAATAGGTGTGTTGACTTGAGTATCAGGTGACTGATGACTTTGCATTTGTACTCAGAGAGAGGGGAACACAGGTAATCAACTGTTGTCTCCCTTTGATTCAGTTCAACTTCTCTGAAAATCCTCTCCCAGATGCACCCAACATTCTAAATTTTATTCCAGATGTGACAATCAAAAGTTTTTTTTTTTTAAAACAGTTCCCAACTTTAAAAAGTGCAAATACGTACTCTTTTCTAGGACATATGGCAGCTCCTTTTCTGCAAAGGGAAGTTTATATCCTGGAGCTATGCAATGATAGGTAAATATTCACATTTCAAAAGACAAAAGCAGGGGCATAGAAGGAAGATGAGGCTACAGCAAGACCAAACCCAGCAAGGAAACACCAAATCCCAAAATTCCATGACTAACTTCTCAGGCTTATGATGAAATCATCTGGGCACCAAAGGGGATGGGAATCCCATGCTTCCAGCTCTGCCACCTGAGGCACACACAACCTCAGGCACAGCCTCTTACTTGACTGGCTCCCCTCCATGCACACAGCTTTTCAGGGAAAATATACCATAAACTGAGCATTTCCAACATCCTGTGTCCATGAAAGCAATTCCGGCTTCCCCTTCACAATTACACAGAAAGACCTCTCAGTGCCTTGTTGTAAAGCTCTGGACGTTGCTGCCTACACAGCCTTCTGGAACTCGGTCTAAAGTCCCCATGGCTGTCTCTCTCTTGCACCTTTCTTGTCTGCAAAACCAGCACCACATGCATGATGCTGATAAATTTGTTGTCAGCTCCAGATGTAGCCCAGCTCCTTATATCACAGCTGTAGTGACCTCTGTGCACCCCGTTGGTTGAATCTGAAAATACATTTTCCACACAGCTGTTTCTGATTAGGAAACCTTCAAGGGCATTGCGAAGTGAGGCTCTCCCCTTTCAATGACTTTTCATTTTTACAAGACAGATTCTCGGATGAGTCTCGTTGTGTCTTTAGGTCACTGTCTCTATTGACCCATTTTATGTTGAAACTTTAATATAACAAACCTAGTATTTATTGCATGAATACCACGTGCAAGTCGTATAAATTCATTCTCATTTCAGAAGGTACAACATTCAGACAAAGATCAGACCTAAGTTTAAACATTCATATCAGTTTTGTTCATGTGCTTGATTGATAATATATTCAATAGAGAAGTAGGTAATATTGCCCACCTTTAATAAGCTTTGGGATTAATTTTGGCAGGATATTAAAAAAAATTACACTAAAGTCATATTATACAAGTACAGTGTTGGAATCAAGATTCAAATATTTTTTGATTTAAGCCTTTATGGCTGCACTTTCATCAGCATTCCTGGAAATAATACAATACTTTTCATCTTTAAACGGCTCTTGCGAATTTGACATCTTAATGATTGATCCTTTCTTTTAATGTGCTTGTGTTCCAGTACAGATACCTAGTGAATACTTTTGTACTGCTCATGCTTGTTTCTTTTGTGGTCATCCTTTTCATATGCAGCTGCTGACAATTTAATTTTTATAGTATGTAGCTTTCCATATGTTCTGTATCGTTTTGTATGGCCATGATTGAATATAGTCATTTTGTATTAAGAAAAAATAATTTCTTTCTAGAATTAAAGCCTCTCTTCATCTTTCCTTTTTTTTCCATCCTTTTATATATGTTTCCCTTTCTTTTTAAAGTAACTTCACAATAGTTTTATAGTTTGTGGAATTGAGAGGGGAGATTTGAGTTGGAATGGGTTTGATTTTTTCCTTCTGTGTGTATTCTATGTACATTCTGTGTATTCTATGGGAGTCAATTTTCAAGCATGATTTCAGGGAAGTATTTATGCTGGATCTTATTGACTTTCAATTTTCTTTTTCTTAAGAACTAATAATTATTATCATGTTATAGAGTTGTGTAAAAAGCACAGGAAGTGTTTCGAAAATAATGCAGTTTGTTATCTGAACATAGAATTCGCCCTGGATTTCCTCTTTGTCAACACCTACAAGAGTTTCCTTTTTTTTCCTGCCCCCTTTATCACTGCACACATGATTTTGAGATTTCTGAGATGAAAGAGCATTTGAGGCTCTTTATTCCATCCACTTCAACTTTTCCTTCAGGGAACGATATCCCAGATAATTAGCCTACTTACTTATGGTCATACAATTAACCACCACAATACTCATGTTCCCATTATGGTTTCTTTTATATTCCATATTGAAGGAGCAAAAATTCAGGTTCTTCTTTGGCTTACTGGATTTGATTGGGAAAATATTGTGTCTGGTGAGATGAATAAGAACAGGATGTGCAGCCTGAGCAGATGGCTGTTTTGTATGCCTGACTCGGTGTCAGATAATAGAGGGCAAAGTAAGAACATGAACTTTGACTCATGTCTGCTTTGGCTGGGCACACTTGTCCTAGCTCCAAAGTCCTGGCCTGCTGCAGCTGTTCTTCAGATGGCGGAGAAAAAAATAATTCAGTGTCTCTTCTTCCATGTTGTGTCTGTTTGCAGATACAACAGGACTCATAACCTGTTTGGAGTTGTTGTTTAGGTACTAATCAGGGAATGTACTGCTGCTTGTTGGTACGTGGGTAAGCTTTCTCACTGGTTTGACAAAATACTTGAGAATATAAAACCTATTTATTTTAGTTCAAAGCCTGCTCATATGATCCAGTGCGTTAGGGAAGACATGACACCCAGAAGAGATGCAGTTGAAGCATCAAGAGTGTGAGGATATGGTAATGGTGCATCTTTGCAGTCATGAAACAGAGGAAGATGAAGGCGAGTGCCCTATGGACTTTCTATTTTTATTTAGTGTGAGGACTTAAATCCATAGAACTGTACCACTCCAGTACATAGTAGGTCATTCTTTTTCAATGTAAACTGTCTGAGAACACCCTCACAGACAAGTACAGAAGTGTACCACAGAGGTAATTCTAAATCTAGTAAAGTCTGGGTCCCACACAGGGCACTGGTTAAACTTCCTGTTTGGTGAATTTAGACAAGCTGCCTATTGTTGCCGGAGGTCTTTCCGCCCCTCCAACCAATAGCTGCTGAGATACCAGCCCATTGGGGCATGGTTGCTCTCCATTCAAAAAGCTTCTACTTCCTCCACTCGCTCTCTTGACTGCTGCTCCCCTGGCTACTAGACTCCCTTTCTGGTTGTGCAGAGAGCTGTTGTCTGGGATCGTGATCTGTAAGTTTTTCCTCTTTAAATAAATACTACCCTATTAATAAGAATTCCAAACTGGTGTGGCATTGTTCGTGGCTTACACCATCAGCCTATCAAGATTAGTTGTCACAGCATTGCTTGCTGCTGTGGCTGTTTCAGCGCTCCAGTTTGCATAGAAATGTTCAAGCACACTCAATAACAGACAGTATCAGGAATCTCACGGTGGAAAATGATGGATCTTAAAGCTTACACACAGAAGTGTATAAAGGGATCAAACTGACCTCAGATGTCAGCGCGTGTACAGCTTGGGTTGAATTTGAAAAAGAGGATGATGTGTACATAATGGAAATTGGTATGTTAATGCAAAGGAACAAATCTCAAGAAATAGAATGCTTGATTTGCTTCCTGTTTTGTCTTAACCAATGAGCCATGAAATTAATCAGTTTAGGAGCCAAATCAAAGTACGTTTTTGATGTAATACATAGTATTGATATTCTCTGAAACAGTGAGCACCCATACGATGCTGATATTCTTTAAAACACTGTTGGAGGCCCAGTGAGGTGGTTCAGTGGGTAAAAGAACCCACATGGTGGAAGGTGAGAATCTGTTCTTGCAAGTTGACTTTGCATTTCTGGAGGTCTTCCAGAAATAAATATCAATAAAGCACACAATTTATAGATATTGCAGAAGTATATTTCTTATGTTTATCAAGTCCTTCAGAAATTATTCTTCTGCTTGAAAAGCCAAAGTTATGTCACAGTAGCAGGAGGAGGAAGCAATCGAAGAGGGGAGCAGGAAGAGGAGGAGGAAGAGTAGAAGGCGGGACCAGGAAGTTAAAAATAGTATTAATAATGATCATTTCACTTTAACCTCACTCTATTTCCACATATTTGTCAATAAATTCAAAAAGGGCAATCTTGTCTTGCCTTAATTTTATCTATACAGATAATAAAAATATTATTTTAAACCTGAGAAAATTTTAGTTAAGAAATTGTAACTTATTGTTCTCTCTTGTGTGAATCCCAGCTCCAAATCTTTAGATTTTAATTTACAACCAAAAGTAACCACAGAATCTAGGCAGGAAGAAACAAACCCCATATGAGGTGGGAGGAGCTTGAGAGAGGGCTAAAGCAGACATGGCTGCTACATACTAATGCCAAGCAGTCATGGATGGGAAGGGTTTAGTGTTTATGTTAACCTTTATTACTTGAAAACACACTTCTTTTTACATTGTTAATGATGTCAACTAGTCCCATGGCAAAGGGAAACACTGAACCACATTACCTATGCCATTATATTATTCTTTCTCATTGCTTAATATCTTGTGCAATGAGGAGAAACTTGAAGTCATGCAAAACAAAATGACCTTTTGATGGGGATCACATCAAAGGCTTTTACTGATTCTGTAGTAAAAATCAGCTACTGAATTTAGAGTAGTAAATGCTACCAAAATTTTTAATGTATTTATAGATATAAGTTTTATTTCATGGTTTTTATGATTAATTATTTATTATTAATTATAATTAATTATTAATAATTCTAGGAATGCATTCATATAATATGGGAACCGAGATTTTAGACTTGTGAATTTAGTGTGCATGTTCGGTTTTGATTATACTGTAATGTCCCGTTGGTCCATTTTCTTTAAACTGGACAAGGTGACCAAAAGAGTAACCCATTAGTGTTAACCACTGGAGTTCTGTCATTTCTCTGCAGGTATGTCCCTATGAGAAAAATATGTATAAGTAGCAACAGCAAATCAATGATAAAAGAATTTTATAGAAATATTATTTTAAACAATTAGACTATGTTATTTTTATTTTCAAATATTCAAACAAGCTAATTTTTAATATCACCTGGACACTGAAATAATTAATTAAAAATTACCCCATTGCAATATAATTAACTAGCTACTAATACAAATCAATCTCAACTGCTTGGATCTGGCCAGTGTATAAATGTTACCATCCATCAGTTCTTAATAGAAACGTATGGAGATCATGATTTATTATCTTGACACCATTTCACTAAAATATTTCTTCTGTTATTTTTAAGGATAAACTGTGTCTTCAACAATACAAGAAGTGATACATATTCTGAAAAGTAATTTTACTAGAAAATTATTTCCTTCTTGACCCTCAGGATACTTGCTTAATATTATGTATAATTTTTCCAAGTGCTGCCTCGAGCTTGAATGCAAGTTTGTGCTGCCTCTGTAGCTGAAATATCAATTATAGGAGAGTCCTAATGTGGCAAATTCCCCTGATCTTTCCAGAGTAATCCACAAAGGGTTTGAGCAAGTTGTGTTGTACCAACAGGTGTCTTCTGTCTATTAATCACCGCTGCCCCCGTTATGTCTAATTAGTCCCGGTATTGCTATCAGATACCGTTTCCACTGCCATTTGATCTCCTATACAGGAGGACACATGTTATATGGGAACGTAGCATGTGTGTCTTTTAAAAATACTGGTTTTTGTAGGCTGTTTGTTTCTACTGTGTTACGCTTTCCAGGGGTACCGTCCTGTATACTTGCATTAGAAAATTTTTATATGTCATATTATTTATATATTGAAGGCTTACATAGTATATATTGAAGGTGAACAAAACATTTATTATGACAGCAAAAATACCAATAATCACACTGGCACCCAGGAATAAATGTACATGCATACAGGTGGACAATACAGTCAGTGTCATTGAAGTACATGAGCAGATGAGGAAACTGGCAAGGCTGTTTCAGCTTAACTCTCTGGAGTTTGAACAGGTGCATGATTTCTTCAGCTCCAGTGTCTCTAAAACTTTGAAGGAAACTTTCTTCTTGCTATTTTTGAAATGGATATAGAAAATTCTAAAAGTTCTAAAAATAAACAAGATACCAAGCCAATAATTTCATGCAAATAAGGACAATTCTAAATAGATTTCAGTTTCCATTCATAAGTAAAATCTAGTAATAAAGACTTCAGTGGCCAAGAGATATAAAAAATTAGCTTGTTTGAGTTTTGAGAATGGAAATAAAATAAAATAAAAACTCTATTGTAGCTTGCTATAAGGATTTTGTTCCCTTCTCAAAGTACGCCATATACTTGATAGCTTTTATAAAGTAAATGAATCAAAGATTGTTACAACAACCTCTTCAAATAAAATGCAGAAACTCAAAATGCTTAAATAAATATCATTTATTCACATTGAGGTACATAGCAGAGCCAGCTAGCATCTAAACCTCTAAGCCATAAATTAGCTATCTTTAAGTTACATAATCTACAGATGTCACTAATTAAATATGCAAATATACTTTAAGCTAAATTTAGTAATTTGAGACGTTACCGTGAACATGCAGGGCTGTAGAGAAGCAGAAACTCCTGTGAAGACATCAATGAATGTGCATTTCAGAATCGTGGCTTTACTCCTGGGTGTGAAAACACCCTGGGATCCTATTACTGCACATGCCCAGCAGGATTTGTTCAGCTTCTTGATAGGGAATTATACCATGAATTCATTTCCTGTCCAAGCAATGCGTCTAAATGCCGCTCTGGCTGTGTTCTGACATTAGATGGTCCCCTGTGTGTCTATCTCAAAGGCTCAGTACTTGAGACAGATGGAAAAAAATGTAGCAGTTGTTCATCACTTGATAATAGTAGATACAGTCAATTCTGTCTTGCTCTCAGTCCAGTGTCATGGGTATGACCAGCAAATGAATCATAAAACCCATGCATCTTCAGGACCATTGTAACTTTTACTGTTTGCTAATTCTCAAGACATTTGATATATGTACTTTGATGTAACAGACTATGATACACTGTTCAGATAGAGCTGAAGAGGGGAGAGCTAATATTGCCCTGTAGAGAATGGCTTATCCAGGAATGACACCTGTGGACTGTATCAGCTAGTGAGTCTACTGGATGGTCATTGACAAATCTTTCATTAGACGGAATAATATAATTGGAAAGCATGATCAAATAATTAAGAAGACCAACTTCCAGCCAGAAAAAATCACTGTGCAGGCAAAGACCAAGAGATTATTTTCAATGGATACAGGAAAATAACTTTGGATTAAAAGCTCTTCTGAACAGTGATAGCTAGCTCTGATCTTTAGGGGCACAGTAAAATTATGATTAACCATTTAGCATATACTTTGTTTTGGTATGACATCAAATGTTCTGTGATTGACATTGATAATATGATTGGTTTAAAATGCCTAAAACTTGAAAAAAACAATGTAGGTCACCCATATTCTGTAGCTATATTTGGGGTTCTTGCATTGGTAGTGAGTGTAAACAAGAAGATTGGGACAAATACAGTGTCTGAGGCAGTGTGCTAAAGCCCATGTCATTGGTTTCGGCATATCCATTTGCAAAACTAGCTACACATCCCTGCTTACATAAAAATAGAGACTGTTAACATATCTTCCAACAGAGCTTCAGAATTGTTTATTGTTTGTGTTGTGGTGATTTGGGTTTTGTGAAATCTCAGGTTGGGAAATATGTCTTACTTTGAATTGTCATCAGATACTTGTTAGCAATAACATTGTTCTAACTAATGAGGTGAAACTTTTAGGCAACATAACTAAAGTCGGAGCACCATCTGCAAGAAATAGTTATCCAGCATGCCCTCCCCATTGCCCAGTGGTTATCGCCTCCATGGTTGTTGGTGTGTGCAGGAACATTGAAGTCATAGAAAGCTATGCATACAATGTGTTATTGGCTAGGTTGAAGCCATGTGAAGTGTCAAGCATTAAAGAAATAAAGTATTAAAGTCAAACAATCAAAAGCCCTCTCTGGCTCACCTAAGTAACATGCCCAATTAAAATTAAATACTTCATCCTAACACAGTTTCTCCTTTTATCCTTGTAACAAACCATTTACCTAAGGGCCACATCTGTCTCCTTTCTATCTAGAAGCAGTTCTTTCTCCCTCTGGAACAAATACTCCTGCACTTCCCCTTGTTTCCTTCCCCTTCTTCCACATCCTCTATCTCCTTTACCACCACATCCGAGCCCATCCTAACATAGATCTCCCTTTTCTCTTCTTAAAAATTATACCTGCAAAGACATTTGCTGTTGTTTTCTGCTTGAGTCGGAAAGCAGCCACTTTAACTTTTCTTCCCTGCTTAAAAAAGCATCTCCTGTGAAAACATGGGTTTGAGTGTATTTCATGCCCAATCCAGGTTCTGGTAGATAGTCCCCACCCATGTTGGGTCTCCTTCACATGACTTTATGGAGACAGATACCCCACATACATAGAATGGGCACACAACAAGGTTGCTAGATCCCACCACAAAGCGATAAAGGATTTGATCCACAGGCGACGGAAGGAAACTTTTAAGTTGCCCTTTTACAGGGAATGACCTTTGGCTATAGGGGTAGTGAGCTATATTCTCTCTGGTCAGATCATGTCAACAAAGAACCCCAGATTACCACACCAAGCAGAGACAATTTAATTAACACTGTAAGCAGAAGGAAGATTGAAACGAGACTAATGGATGAGATATTTTCTTTTAAAAAGTAGAGCACTGCAGATTTGGTAGTTCAGTCCCTGTGACTAATCACCAACAGTGCCCTAAAGAAAGATTCATTGCTATTATTTTGCGGCTTCTTCCAAGTAGTCCCACTGAGGATTTTCAAAAGAGAGAGAGAGGAGGATCGTTAGACAACGATATCAAACTCAATATGGTTCATCTTCTTGTTGCCTCAAAAGAAATGGATTAAATCAGATTATTACAGTGGCTTTTGCATTGTAAATTAATGTATGTGAGCTACATAGATCTCTTAGGTCAGTCTCTTGAAATGGTTTCAGCATTTTGTCTATTGTTGAGTATACCATATGCATTTAATTCATCATTGGTTTGACTCATGATTATAATTTTGCATCTTGAATCATGGCAAATTAATAAAAGCAAAATAATTGTAACTTAGATACTAATTTACTCAGAATTAGAAACTATAAATTCTTTGAAAATATCTGATTTAAAAACATTTCCTAAGAGATGTCGGTATTTCTTAATCATTGTCTTTTCCTTCTTGACATCTTTCCCAATGAAAATGGGAATCCTGGTGTTTCCATAGAATCTTTATCTTTTAAAATAAGAGATTGTTAAAAAGAAAAGGAGGGCTCTTTCTCTCCCATGATATTTATAATGTCTCAAAAGGCACCTTTGACTCTTCACCAGGAACCACAGCTTCAGTGATTGGGTTTTGCTGACACACCGCTGAAATGGGTTATGCTTGTCCACTTGCTGTCTAATTTATTCCACACAAACAAATTAACTGATGAAAGGCTTGCTATTCCTCTACAAATCAGGAATATTTTAAAACAAAGTAGATTTTTTGACTTATAAATCCAATGACACTGATTTATGTGGTCAGTGCATTTGTATATCTAGACAGTCTAAAGAAAATTGGTATTCAAAGTAAAAGAATAGAACTAAAGGTAAAGAACTGAGGTTTTACAGTGATTTTGCCAACTTAGCTGTTCTACATCAATGATAATAAAATGCCTTTTGGATAATATGGTTATGTCTCTTGCTTTGAATATAGCAATTACCTGGATTACTGTTTAGCTTTGTAAAAAAGAAACCTGTAAACATAATAAAAATGCAAAAGCCGGAAAAGGGCATTATTTGCTTTTCCTCAGAAACAGGCTGTTCTGTTAGGATGGCTAGGATGTGGGTCTTGATACAGAAACAGCTAAGAGCCTCCAAATGACATAATAGGAATATAATTGCTACTCTCAGAGAGCCTGCTTCACCACTCCTCCTATCTGAATGATACCATTTGAAGAATTAATTTGAACACTTTTGGTGGGTAATTTAAACACATGTGTTTTCTTCCAATTGAAGCCAGTAATGGACTCAGATTTATTCCATAATTTAGTCTTTAATATAGAATGTTTAGTGGTATACTGTCTTATGATAATAAAAGAAATATATGATGGAAACATAAAGAAACTGGCCTTTGCTATTAAACAATAAAATATCAGTAACAACTCTGCAGTTCTCCAGCAGGACTGTGCCAGCATCTGCGGGAACAGGGAGGCACAGTCAGTGCAAAACAGTTACCGTATGAACAACAAATCTGCTGCTGAAAAATGAACAAGATCTGTCTGTATCTTTAGACTTTATAGTTCAAGCTTAAGAATACAGAAAGTAAGAAAAATGTTACACACTGAAAGTATTAAAATACCTAAGCTACAAAATACTGAGAGAAAATTGGCATTTCCAGTCATGTGCTTTTGGTTCTATATTTAAAAAATTACTTTAGAGAATTATAAAGAATAAATAGTCTAATATGCAGTAGAAAACACACATACAGAAAGAGAAAGAGGCAGAGGAAGACAGAAAGAGATCAATGGAAAAAGTAACAATAAATATAGTGCAGGTATTGAAATCCCAGCCGCTGTATTTTGGTATGACTATGGCATAAAGATAATAATTTTGTACCTTTCAAATATAGCTTTATTATCAATAGAATGAACTGTGATAGATAATTTTTAACATTTCCACACTTAATATGAACAATAACCACTTATGGTCTTATGGTTGATACATGATTGAAAGATTATTGAATGTGAATTCAATAGTGTGAAGTGTTTTAGGACAAGTACTTACAACCACAGGCATCCTGTGCAAAGACTATAAATAGTATCTAAATGATGGAAAATTCAGCATGCAGGAGATTCAAAGGAAAAAAATAGGAAGGCAATTATAAATTCTTTGAGAGTTAACCAAAGCCTTCCATGGTGCTTGTTTTTAAAAGCAAACATCAATGAAGCGGAGAATGAGCATACCTATCAAACATCCTGAAAGTTTGGTCAAAGGAAACTGTTTGCTGCTGTCGTCAATGAGTATACTCATCCCACTCAGTCTCAAAAACAGCCTCCAACCGCTAAATCAGAAGGGCTAAGAGCATTTAGCTCGTTGCTTATTTTCCATTCAGCACACATCTTTAACAGCCTACTATGTGTCAGAAATTGTACTACACTCAAGATGAAAAGCATGTGATCTCCGCCTTAGGGAATTTATAACGTTTTCTTGGAGTCCTGCCAAAAGAGTGGGCTAACAATTCTTGAAGTTTCACATGCACACCCAACATCAAATATCATTAGATAGCCGCAGATGTTGGGCTTTTCTATTTACTGGTTAAGTAACCAAAAGCGAGCAAAATACATGGAGACAATTTTGTTTACCTGGAAAGGGCTCCTAAAGAAACGAAGCCGGTGTGCTCAACCTTTGATACCAAGACAGGATGCTGTTCTCTATAGTTAACTCTCCAGAAGTGTGCAGTGAAGCTACAGCAAACAACATGAAATCTCTCACACGTCATGCTAAGTTTATTGTTTTGTATTCTGCTGCGTTCATGGGTTTCCTGGGCACCATGCACCCTGAAGCCCTAAGGATGGACACACTGGGATGAGCTCAGGTTATAGTGTGTGCAAAGAAAAATTTTTTCAGCTTATTATTTAAACCTAAACCCCAAATAATCAGAGCAGATAAGTAGCACAGAAAAGCAAAACTTTGAGATTCTTGTAGTAAATTCACATAGATCCTGAGTAGAAAGCAAATAATAGTGATGTGTCAACGTCAGTTGCACAAGAAAAGCTTTGCTCTAACAAGGCATAAGGAATAGAGAATTAATTACTTTAACAGTTCTGTTTTATTTTCTGAAAATATTTATATCATTGATGATAACTTAATGGAAAGATTTTAACATGTTTCTTAATATTATGTGTCATTTGTAAAATTATGTTGAAAGTTTTATAAAGTGGATATTTTTAAGTGATAGATTATCTTCCCAACATTATATTGTCAGTTATGGCTAAATGTATTCGTACATATCTATGAAGTCCATGTTCTCTTAAATACATCAATTAACTTTAAAATAATCGAGATACAATTATCTTATATTTTAACTAATTTTGAATATTTTCAGTTTGGTCTCTTGGCCATCTGAGCACATGAATTTTTCTCTCTTTAAAAATGTGTCCTTCTCCCTTCTGAAATATATATCTCCCTTTGGTCACTAAAAGTATATTAATTTAAAAAATTCCAAAGTTTATTGTCATTGATATTTTCATTTTGATATTGTTTTCTTTATATTTTCCCTAATCCAGCCAGGAAAATCAAGCAGATTCATTTTAAGTTTTAAGTGTGTCATTTACTGCCTTTTTGAGCACCTCGGAGTGTGATAATCCTTGTGGAATGAGTACGGATCTCCCTTAGCCCGCAAAAACTACCTCAGAGAAACACAAAGTCTTAATGATTGCTGACATATATGCAGAACATGACTGGGACTTTTGACTTGTTTATCAGTAGGAATTTAGGTTTTGTTTTTTTAATGCTCCATGGATATGAAAGAACCTTCGGATTGCAGATAATAAATATGGCCAAACTAAAAAAAAAAAAAAAAAAAAAAAAAAGCCATTGTTTTTGAAAAGTTGTTTTACTGTGTATTTTGTCCATAATTCACTCATTTGACACTCATAAATTGATAGTCATAATGCTAGAGGCCCCAAAATAAAGAGATACAGAGTTTGAAATGAAAAGAAATATTAGTTAGGGTTTCCAGAATGCTCAAATATCTAGATTCAAATATTCCTGTGAGAATGGGCAGCATTATTCTCATCTCTAGGTGGTTATATGTCTATGTATTTAAATGCTAGCAGATCATTGTAAGTCATACTTTTCAAAGATACTTAAGGTAATTACCCATTAGTTGTATAATTAATATGAAACTGTAGATGCCTTTCAAAGAGAACGGGTGATTACGTTAACTTCCATTCAAGGTCATCCTTCACAGGGATATTTAGTGAGAATGATGTTATTTTCTTAGGCCAGCACAAGGAGCATAATAAGTAGTTACCTTTTTAATGTAATTTAACTGACAGTTTCTTTATTTTTGGTTCATTGTGATTGGATAACATCTGTTTGTTTAATTAATCAAGACTCAAGGGAGAGTGTTATTTATGGATTTATATAGATATTTATCTTCCTACTGTCAATTCTAATAAAAAAATTATAAAAATTGAAGTATTAAATTATTCCTTCTGATTGACTTCAATAATATCGAGTGCCAGAGGGATACCTAAAGCTACTATGTTCAATAATCTTAATGTCAAATTTCAAGTTTGAATGTGGAAATCTCTATCAAATATAAACAAATTGAGGGAAAATACAAGTTTTCATGTGCACATAAAATAGGTATTGGGAGCAGGGCGGAGGTGGCACACTCCTTTAATCCCAGCACTTAAAAGGTAGAGGCAGGTGGATGTCTATGAGTTCAAGGCCAGCCTGCCCTACAAGAACTAGTTCCAGGATAGGCTCCAAAACTACAGAGAAATCCTGTCTCAAACAAACAAACAAACAAACAAACAAAAACCCCAGGGATTTGGACAGTTCAGAAAATTGATGAAATAAAGACAAAACTGTTGCTGAAATTTAACATAATAATTTAAGATACCATAGAAAAATATTGTTTGTATAAATATTATAGACAAAACATTTTATACAGAGAGTAAGAATAACTCCAACTATTAACTGTGAGCCTCCAGCAGAAGCCAATTCTTATAAAATCTTGTAAACCCCCCCCACCCCCGCCCAAGTTAAGAATCTGTGTATCTACAAAGAGTATTTAGGCAGATCTGGTAAAAGAAAACCAATAAAAGCTGCTCCATATTTATAAAATTAATAGAACTATTTTTATTTTATTTTTTTGAAAATGAAGTTGGCTTGCTGAATGATTTGTTTCATACTTAGTTATCTACCAAAGGAGACATAAGAATCAGAGGCCACACTGATTGGGGTTCATAGCATTCCAAAGAATTGTTCTCAAATTTATGCTTAAGTTTTAGAGTTCAAGAGGGACAAGAAGAATAATTCATAATGAGATTTGGATACTATATGTTTATATACACATAATGTCTTCTTTGGACAATTATTTAAAAAGAGATCATTTGCAGCAGTCAGTTGTTACACCATTTTTGGAAGAAGTAAAGAATTTTAGTAAAATGCTAAAACTGATGTATTCTTAAATCAAACAAACTGATTCTTAAAATTTTTAAGAAGGTGTATTAAAATATGTTTACACTGTGGAAAGACTAAATCTAGCTATTTAATGTATGAATTGCTTTGCGTATTTGTCTCTTTTATGTGTGATGACAGCAGGCAGAATCCTAATCCTTAGCAATTTTGCAGAAAAAAAAACATTGTTAGTGACTATTCTATTAGTTAGGGTTCTCTAAAAGAACAGAACCTAGAGAACAAAAAATACATATTTATATATATATTATCATGACATATGAAAGTACAGATATGAGCAAAGTCCAGTTTGGTGAACTGAAATATTTGTTGAAGTTATTTAGGAGTTTGTGTGAGAGGTTACTTACAGGAACAGAAATGACTCAAAGACAATTGCATTACCAGGGCCCACCCCCAGCATGGATGACAGTTGAGCAAAGCTGGGAAACCTCATGTATAGAACACAGCCAGCAGGAAACTCAGCAGGTAGGGGTCGTATTAGAGGCTTATATAGGCTGTGGTTTGAGTGATTTAACAATAGCTCTCTACTGACTGAAAGACCAAGGATTTGGTAGCTGTGTCATTCATGAGCCTGGATGTCCCCGCAGTTCCAATCTAGTATTAGAGTCCCAGGGAATTCCCGAGAGCTGTCTTCAGTCTATGCTGGAATTCTGAAGAAGTTGGAATCCTGAAGAAGTTGATTCTAACTCCAGTGAAGGAATTTTCAGGAGCAGTATAAATGGATTTGCCAACAGGATTGACGGCAAACAGCCAAAAACCCAAATGATTTCTTCTTCCGTGTGCTTTTATGTAGACTGCCACCAGAAAGCATGGCCCAGATTTACAATGGGTCTTCTCATCTCAGATAATCTAATCTGCAATATCCTTCAAAGCTGTACCCAGCTGCTTGGGTTTTAGTTGATTCCAGACATAGTCAATTTGACAACCAAGATTAGCCATCACTTCTGTGGACTTTATGTGTTACCCACGAAGTTTGAAAACAGCCTCTAATGAAACACTGTAGAATGAAAATCAAAATAATATAACAGCTTTTGCTGACTTTCACAAATTCAAATGACCTTCCTAAACATGTTAAATGCTTTTCTGCCTAGACTTTATGAGAATATAAACTTCAGTAAATTTTACATTCATCTGTTTAATTGTCTTATTATTTTTGTTGCGATTTGGGAACCAAATCCAGTCTTTTACACAGAGAATATATCCTTGTACTATCTTATAGTTTCAGATTTAACCTCTCTTTCTCATTCATTCTTTGTTCTATACTGAAGGAGCTCTAGCATAGCAAACATAGGTTTGGCAGGCCTTGTCCTACTCACCTATTCCCTCTGCCTTGCTAAAATACATTAGACTACATTGCTAAAGCTAGCTCATTAATAAATACATTCCTAAACAGCTTAAGGTCTATTCCCTTCTTATTTGGCCACTTCCTCTTCCTTAAAGTAACATCCAAGTTCCAGCTGCCAATGCCTTGAAGTCCAGCAATCAAAAGCCCCCTTTTGTTCACCTAATTAACATACCTAAGTAAAATTAAACACCTCATTCTAACACAGGTTTTCCCCTTTTATCTTTATAAACCACCATTTTCCTATAGGCGACATTTGTGTCCTCTGTATCCAGAGGGAGTCCTTAGTCCTCTGGGACTAAAACCCTGTTCTCCCTCTCTTGTTTCTTTCCCCCATGCTCCTGTCCTTTATCTTCTGTCTTTGTCTCTTATTCCCTGTTCTTTTTTCTCTGGGGTAAATTTCCTCTGTGCTGAGAACTTGGTGTTGGGGGTCCTGAGCAAATACTATCCCTTTTTAAGGAAAACCATGATCATCTGCATAAGACCTGTGCAAAGATTACATTCCTTAACATTCTTGTTGTGTAATGGGATGGGGCTAACTGGGCTCGAATTCTCCCTGAGAATTGATAGGTATTCAGTGGTAACTGGGGGACGGACAAGTACTTCCTTAAGTATGCACGTTCTAATGTTTGGAGCAGATTAGAATCTTTTATCTCAGGGCCAGAAGTAAAACTAATAATGAAATTATTTGATCAGAGGAAAGTAACTGTTCCCTAATGAGCCTCAACAAAGCCCTGACACTGCCACCTTTGCATATGGTAAATGGTAAAATTGGGTCTGACCACAGCTATGAATGTTCATTCCCAAAGGCCTTCAAGTCTGATTAACTGTCATACATCACAGCTGGTGAAATGACCATACTTCTGTATATAGTTTGTCACCCATACTCCTATAAGTAGCCCTATGAAAATTGTTGATATAAAAAGAGCTCTCATCTTAAAGGGTGTGAGAGATAGGGCTTTTGTTGTTGTTGTTGTTTTGTTTGTTTTTATTTTAAATGGGCCATTTTAAGTGACCATGGCATGAGAACACAGGTTTAGGTTACTCCAAATTCTATATTCAGGGTTTTTATTTTACCAAAAAAAGTCATGAATCAAGGCAATTTTAAAATACACCAGTATTCTGGCTAATATGAATGATGCTGCTGTGAACATAGTTGAACATGTGACCTTGTGGTGTCATTGAGCCTCCTTTGGGTATATGCTCAGAAGTGATATAGATGGTTTTTGAAGTAGGTTGATTCTCATTTTTCTGAGAAACTGCCATATTGATTTCCAAAGTGAAGGCGTAAGCCACGAACAATGCCACACCAGTTTGGAATTATTATTAATAGGGTAGTATTTATTTAAAGAGGAAAAACTTACAGATCACGATCCCAGACAACAGCCCTCTGAGCAACCAGGAAGGGAGTCTAGTCGCCAGCGGAGCAGGAAGTCAAGAGAGCGAGCGGAGGAAGTAGAAGCTTCTTGAATGGAGAGAAACCACGCCCCAATGGGCTGGTATCTCAGCAGCTATTGGTTGGAGGGGCAGAAAGACCTCCCACAACACCAAAGTAGCTGCACAATTTTGCCCTCCAACCAGAACGGAAGAGTGTCCCCCTTACTTTCACATCTTCTCCAATATAAGCTATCATCCGTGTTTTTGGTCTTAGCCATTTTAACAGGTATAAGATGGCATCTCAGAGTCATTTTGATTTGCATTTTCCTGATGGCTAAAGATGTTGAAGAATTCTTTAAGTGTATTTTGACCATTTGAGAGTCTTTAGTTGAGAATTCTCTCTTTAGATCTGTAACCCATTTTTAATTGGATTATTTGGTATTTTGTTGTTTAGAAATCAACCCTCTAACAGATGTGGGAGAAACAACCCAGATGTCCCTCAACTGAAGAAGAGATAAGGAAAATGTGGTACACTTACACAATGGAGTAATACTCAGCCGTAAAAAGCAATGACTTTACGAAATTTGAAGGAAAATGGATAGAACTAGAAAAAAATCACTCTGAGTGAGGTAACCCAGACTGATAAAGACAAACAAGATATGTACTCACTATAGGTGGATATTAAGAGTAAAGTACAGAATAACCAACCTACAGTCCACAGCCACAGAAACTCTAAAAAACAAAGAGGGCCCAAAGATAGATGCATGGTTTTTCCTGGAAGAAAAATAGAAGAAATATCCTCAGTACACTGGTGGTAGGGGTTGGGGAGCTGGAGGAATAGAAACTTGAGATGTTGGGTGGGCTGGGCAAGGAAGGCAAGTTGGAAGCTGGATGGAGGGGGAGAGTAACCAAAAAGATGTCAGATGAGGTGGGCATTTCAGGTGGTGCCAGGGAAACTCCCAGGAAACTAGAAAGATGATGCTAGCTAAGACTCCTAGCAATAGTGGAAAAGGTGTCTGAACTGGCCATCTACTATAATCAGAATGGTGACTACCTTAATTGTCATTATAGAACTTTTATCTAATAACTGATAGAAGTAGATGCAAAGATCCATTGCTAAGCACTGGTTCTGGTTCAAGCTCCGGGATTACTTCTGAACAAAGAATTATAAAAACTGGGGGGGGGGGGGATCAAGGTCATGACAGGGGAACCCATAGATGGCTGACCAGAGCTCCTGAGAGCACATGGTCTCTGTCCTAAAATAGGGAGCCTGCATGGAAACAACCTATGCTCTCTGCATGACTTTGACAGTTGTGTAACATGGTCTGTTTATAAGAGTGAGATCACGACCTGTCTCTGGCACTTAGCTGGCTTTTGGGAATCTGTTCCCCCATGCTGTATTACTACATTCAGCCTTAATGCGTGGAGGGGCACTTGGTTCTACCTGGACTCAGTGTGCCATGCTTTGCTCAAGCCCATGGGAGGCCTGTTGTTTTCTGAATGGAGATTGAGGAGGAGTGGATGGGGAGACAGGTAGAAGGGAGTTGGTGGGGGGAGGCAGCGGGAGAAGAGAAAGGAGGAGAAACTGTGGTCATTAGGTAAAATAAATGAAAAAATGTTAATAAAAGAAAGGCAGAAAGGCAGGTACAATGAGAGGGAGAGCTATAGGCCCAAGATGCTATCTAGTGACATTCCTAGCTCCTGGAATGGCAGGAGTCGGTGTTCTGCTAAGTTAATAGCTTCTGTTTTTGAGAATTCTATGTATAAGTACTGTATTCATATCATTTCTAGTCTCCCCTCTCTCTCTCCAATCCTCCCATGTTTCCCCATTCCCTCCCAAATAATTGAAGCTGTTTATGCTTTTATATGTGTGTACACATCTATAGGTATACATTCATATACAGATCTATGATGACACATACATAGATAGGTGTTAGGCAGAATTTTCTGTCTGCTTTGTGATGTTCATGTGTGTATGCGTGGTGTGCATGGCAGTGCAGGTAGAGTCTGTCTGCTTTGTGATGTTCATGTGTGTATGTGTGGTGTGCATGGCAGTGCAGGTAGGGTAACCACCACAAGGCCTCATCCCGAGAGGGGTTTGATTCGAGTTCCTGTAACATATGAAACAAAATTCTGTCACTTGTACTTTAATTTGAGATTGGCTTTGTTTCCTCTGTATTTTCAGAATGATAAAAATATTAAAGAATTATGAAAAGACAGAATTCTGTATAAAGTCTCCACAAAACGATATCCCTTCACCAATCCACTTAAAATAGCGATTTCATTGTTTAACATATGCATTGGATAACACTCTCCTTGGATTCTTTGTTGCTCATCACTTCCCAGAGTACAGTTAATTTGTTTTGTTTACTATACAGAACATTTATTGTGCTATTATACATACATTGATTGAAAAAAATGAAAATTTGTCTTAACTATCTTACCTAAGCATCAACTTTCTTTTACAAAGGAACATGCAAATTATTTTAATTAACTAAAAATTAATCTAATTATTTAAGAGTGTAATATCTTGCTATTGTCTAAAACTAGAAAAAAATTATTTCTAAAATTTAGAAAAAAACAGCTCACATATTTTTTAATGCTAAAATTTCCATGGTATTTCCTACAAGCAGTTGTTAAAATTCACTTTTATAACTAATAGTTATTTTAAAGTAAGCTAATTTTAAATGTCACTCAAACTTGAACTATGACTGTCTCTACAGTTAAAAATCAACTAAATTAAAAATTTTGTTTCCTTCTGAATTTTGTTGGATTTAGATAACACTAAACTCAGAATAAAATATTACATTCCAAATTAATTTTTTAAATTTATTACTTTAATTTACGTGTGCTTGTGAGCATGCACACATGTTTACAAGCATTCATGTGAACAAGGAAGTCAGAAGAAAACTGGTAGAAGGTGACAAGTTGAATGTCTCCTTTTACCTCATGGGCCTGAGGTATCAAACTCAGATCCTCAGCAATGTTTATAAGTGGTTTAACTATCCCACTGACCCTTACTTTCCATAGTTCATGTAATGATATGTGTCATTCATGATCCTGGAAATTTTAAGATATTTACTTTAGCAAATGCAAATTTCTAAAGGCATTGAAAAGCTTTAGTGATAAATTAATTGCCCTGTTTGGCAAAGAATAGGAACAAAAACAACAACAACAGCAAAAATCTAGAAGGCTGTCATGTAAAATTGAAATTGACTACAAAAGTGTGAACCATAGAGTAGGTCGCCCCTTTGGTTTGAATGAATACCATGATGGAGCTATTCATAAATTCTCAGTGTGATACCATTTCCCTAGCGAACCTTTATGTAGAAGGAGTGGAGTTATTCTGTTTGCCTCTCCTTTGTTATTCATCCATTTTCTCTTCCTCGTGTTTACATTACAGGAGGGAAGTCAAGAAAAGAAAAGAAGAAGCCAACTGAGAAAAACCATGCAGAAGATTTGTGGCCTCGAGAATAGGAACAAGAAGCAGAAATCCTCCATGCATGCTGCTTGCATGACTAACAGTACATTTTAAAATTCATCTAAATGACATGAGAAGCTGCATCATTATTCTCCTGAATTAATTTCTCTTTCCCATGCAACAATGGCTGTTCTTCTTATCAACCATCCTCATAATGGGAGTAAACAGCCAACTACCTCAACAACATATACTATTAAGATTCCTCCTTTTTTAGGCCAGCTGTCCCTGCAATTATATTTTATAAATACATTCTGCGCAGCTCCTCTCAGTTGAGTACAATAATGTAATTTCACTGAATGACTCCACAGAAGGTCTAATTGTTTCTTGAAGCAGGGCTCCTGATGTTATTTTGCATTTAATTCACGACCACACGCTGAAGGTTATTATCTGTGCAGCAACCAATGGAAATGTTTCTAAGCTTAAAAAAAGATTTCACATACATTTTAACTTGTGACTTTGAAACAATTGCAGTTTTTTGCTGAAATAAACCTGAGGGATTCACTGTGTTAAATTATAAGCCTTATGTACATAGAATCAAATCCATGTTTAATCCAAATATATACTTATTGCAACATCATTGAAAATATAGTCATAGTCCAGTTATCCATATGATTTATAACAACTAAAATTTTAAAAAAGGTAAAATGTCATAAATGCCTATATCAATGTTAGTGTCTTTTCTTAAACGGTGAAATAAAAAATGAGCTGGACAGAAGCTACAGTGGTAAGTATTTGCAGTACAAACCTAACAATCCGAATTCAGCCTCTGGATCCCACAATGGAAAAAGGAAACCAACTCGCAACAGTTGTTCTCTGACCTTCACATGGGCACAACGCATGGCATATACATGTCCCTTACCCAATAATATTGTCAGAAAAAAATTTTTAATTGATATATTCTCTTTTTTTAATTAATTTATTTATTATGTGTATAGCATTCCTTCCATGTGTCCCCGCATGCCAGAAGGGGGCGCCAGGTTTCATTATAGATGGCTGTGAACCACCATGTGGTTGCTGGGAATTGAACTCAGGACTTCTGGAAGTGCAGTCAGTGCCCTTAACCACTGAGCCATCTCTTAAAATATATTGAGCCAGTTGAGACTGCCTTGTGGCAATCATTGAATGCTACCTTAAGCTAATGGCCAAACAGTATTGCAAGTAATATAGTTTTTGTGTGATTATTTTGTGTCTAGGTAGCCGGGAAATGAACATGCAGTCTCTGACTACAATCAATAACTTGAAATATTATGTATGATGTGCAAAATAAAAAGATTCCCACATTGGGGAAATACTTTAGTATATCAGTACACTAAAACTCATCTATTTATGGGGATATTTTATTTTTTAGTATTAAAGAAAAAATTAATAATTCTTTACTTCCTTGTCCCTCCAATAGCTTTGAGTGTCATCCGAATCAAAAGTTTCTCCTGTCTTCTCCCTTCATGTATGCAGCTAAATGCAAACAGAGAAAACAGCTGGTCTCACTTTAAATTGTGAAGAACAATTTTGATCTTTTTCTAGTCCCATCCCACTCTGCCCTGTTGATAGCCCATTCTTCCAGCCATCAAGGGATCATTCCAGATGGTCTTTAATCACTTAGTTTCAGCTTCTTTCAGTCTTACTCATTACTAGGATTCAGTTCAGCTTCCCACGCTCTTCTGAAGGATGTTCCATTCTCTTTTCTGCTCAAGAGTGTCATGGCCCTCCTTTCTTACACCACCAAACATATGTTGCCCTCTCAGTCATTTCAATTAGCATTCAAATTAGATGGTATTTCTAGTCCAAAAGAAAAACAAAGTCTTTATTTTCTATTTCCAAAGTATTTTCATAAGAGTCAGGGCAAATACAATTTATACATACATTAGTTTTCCTGTCATTTTCTCTCAGTTCTTCTTCCTCAGTTCTTATTGCTCCTCATTAACTTTCCTAGAGATGACCAGTGTCTTTCTAGGGGGATCTGGGGTCCTTCAGTCTATGACCTTGTATCACCTTGCTTGTTCTACTAGATGTGTTAGCATGTGCACATATATGCCCAAATTAGTTTCAAAGTCTATATGGTTTCTCTTTTTCTTAAATTAAGATTGTGGGCTCTCATGATCTTTGTTTGTTGATATACAGTTTATATTACCTTGCCATAAATCTTACTTTATTTGCTTATTTTTATCAGTTATCTTCACAACAAAGCAATTCTGCCTTTGTGTTCAGGTGTTGGACCAGCTAGAAACATGAGCTACTCAATTTTCTCTTTGTAATGTAGATATTAATGCAGTAAAAATTTCATTATTACTATTGGGTTAAAAATACATTGAAATGCTGCAGAACAAATCCTGATGCTTGTTTCTAACTGTAACTTATAGTAATGAGAAATTGTTTACATGAGGTGATTTAATATTTTTGCATAACACACTGAATTTTACCAAATAAATAAATCCCTTTGCAATCAAAAGACATGTCTCTAATCCTGGCTACTTGGGAGGCAAAGTACAATTATTCAAATTTTGGAGTATCAGATCGTGTCTGAAAGAGGGAAAGGTTAAAGAAAAGAAAAGCACCATGAACCAAAATAGTTTCTGATCAGATTCTAAGGGGTTTGATTAGCTCTTTCCTTGGTTGAAAAATGAACTACCTCTCACAGTTCTTTCCTTTGTATTTTTGCTTCTTTAGAGAACACGAGTCATATTTCGGTAAGGTCCACCTGGCCTGCCTCATTTTAGTGAAAACAATTTTTTATGGGAATTCCATCAAAACTACCAGATTTTTCTAACAGTTAATAAATAGGACCTCTTGAAACTAATTTTTTTTTTCAGGATAGAAAGGAGAAGCCGGGAAGAAAATAACATTAAAAGAAGGAGATCTTGAATTTTGCAGGAAAATGGATGATGGATGGACCTAGAAAGCATTATTTTGAGTGAGGTAACCCAACACAGAAAGGCAATTATCACATGTACTCACTTATAGGTGATTTTTAAACACAAAGCAAAGAAAACCAGCCTAGAAACAACAATCCCAGAGAACATAGACAACAGTGAGGACACTAAGAAAGACTTACATAGATTTAATCTACATGGTAAATAGAAAAAGACAATATCTGCTGAGTAAATTGGGAGCATGGGGACTTGGGGAATGACTGAAGGGGGGAGGGAGAGGCAGTGAAGGAAGCAGAGAAACATTTAGAGCTCAATAAAAATCAATTAAAAAAGAAAAAAAATTCAAAAAAAATCAGATGTAAGCCTACTGCTATAGAATCTTTTCAAAATATATCTGCACCTACATGAAAAGAGTGGAAATGGAATTATCCTATAAATGGGGCAATAATGCTCCTCTATTTATCAAAGGTTAACAAATAAAAAACACAGAATCAAGAATGAGTTAGTTTTTTGAGTCATTGACCAGTGAGATACTAAAGATCTCCAAAACTACAGGCTATAATCAATCCCAATAATATGTCCTTCAGAATGTAACAGTAAGATACTATGGACAAAAAAAAAAGTTACATCTTTGAAGCATAAAACATGGTAAAATAAAGCTGCCTCTGACTTGGATTCTTCAACATTATTGGCTTGTTTCCACAGTGTTGGGAATGCTATATTTGCCAACAAAGCAGAAAAGTAGCATCAATTATAAATGTCAACCTGGTGTGCTACATTAAGGACTGGTTGGGTGGTTGGGCAAGACATGCTCTCTGATGCAGTAGTGACTTGAACATTTTGAGACTAAAAAAAACCTACTCTCTGATTGAATTTAGAGCTCATACTACAAGATGAACTCCATACATGGTGCCGTGATTGAGCTACAAAACTATGACTAAATGCCATAGACCATTAGAAAAAATGCCTAATACTATGCCTAATGGATGGAGTATTAAAATAATTCCTATTGATTTTTTTTTATAATCATTAGCTAAAGCATCTCTCAATTCTCATCAGAGAAGCTCCTGTTTGCAGTAGATGATGATTAAGCTAGAGATGCACATTTGGCAAAGGTGTAGAAAATAGAAATGAATAAAGCTTGGCCTTAGAACCATAGCCACTCTTCCACAGTCTCAGGGATTACTGTAATACAGGGTTGGAAAGAGTGCAAGAGCTAGCTTGGTGTGATGTGGGATCCTCCTCTGTATGCTGTGAATACCATTAATGAACAAAGAAAACTAGCTTGGCCTGATAGGGTAGAACAGAGGTTGGGGGAACTAAACTGAATGCTGGGGAAAGGAGACAGAGTTAGGAGAAACCACGTAGCCCTGCTGGAGCTGGATGGAACTTTAGCCAACAAGCCACAGCCATGTGGCTAAACACAGAGTAATAGAAATGAGTTAAATTAAGATGTAAGGGCTAGCCAATAAGAAACTAGAGTTAATGAGCCATGCAGTGATTTAATTAATACAGTTTCTGTGTGATTATTTTGGGACTGAGCAGCTGGGAATCAACAAGGGGCCCTCCTTGCAACAAATTGGCACCCAATGTGAGGCATGAACCCACAACTACAAATTGGGATGCCAACGTGGTAGACTAAATCCATGTAAAACCTAATAAAGCTTAATAAAGAATCCTAGACACTAGAGAACAGAGTTAATCATGGTTTGGTTGCAGCATTTTCTTGGATGGGCTCTGTTTGCTAGAAGTAAGCAGAGGCATGGCTACTTTAAGAGAGGTTTTCCTGATACAGTTGTAGCAGAAAAAATACCATTGGTTTACAAAGACAATTTCCTGGGCCATGCTGCCAGTATGAACTCTGGCTAAGGAACAGTTTAATTGCATTTGTGACCCTGGGTGTTTGTGTGCCCATTTGGAGCCATGAAAAAGTAGCTGAGACCATAATCATAGCTCACTGCTTCATACCTGGGCAGGCAGCAGGATCAGGTCTACTAGGCATGCACAAGCAGGAGAGCATGGTGGATTTCTACCACCATACACAGAGATATTTTCAGGTCTCACAGTGTGCTGCAGGGCATATTTAGCTATTGCTCAAATATAAAGGGTTAATGTGATGCATGCTCATTCTCAGAGTTAAAGATTTGAGTGTGGCTCCTACCTGTTGATCCCAGAGCTAGCAGTAATGGTACTTCCACCATTTTAAAAGTGAAGAGAGGTAGAGCCAGCATCCAGAGCAGCTGCAACCTAGTTGCTAACCGTTTTAAAAGCTCTTCAAGCCAGAGAAGGATTACAGATACACAATTGGACAGATTCAGACATAAAAGACAGTGATGGATAAATGTATGCAGGCTTGGAAGGGAACAGAAAATGAGTATTGATAGTTATAAAAATTAAATGGTTTAAAAGAAGAGGTAAAGTTTTTAAAGAGACAGAGTACAGACAGTTGTGGTTTAAAAGGAGTAAAGAAAGAATAAGTCATGTAAAGATGGAATATACACAGAGTCTGGATTATGTATATTATTGTGCTTTCTTTGATTTTTTTGACTGTGAAGGAGCTAAGTACAGAGAGACATTTCATTGTATGGGCTGCTAAGCTAAACCTACATGTATTTTAAAGGTATCTTGATTGCAAAATTTAGGATTTGTTGCTTGGGAAAAGAAGTTTTCCTTTTGTTTCCACAGAGGATGACTACCTATGGATTGCTTCCAGACTAATGTGGTTTTATGGATGAAGACCTCCTGAAAGGCGACCCTGAACACCCCTCAAAAATTACTTCGCCCAATAAACAGTAGGAAGAACTTTGGACAGAACTATGTCCATATTCCCAAATGTGTGTGTGTGTGTGTGTGTGTGTGTGTGTTGTGTGTGTGTGTGTGTTTGTGTGTGTAATGGCACTGACTGTCCTGGAACTTGCTTTGTAGACCAAATTGGCTTCTAACTCACAGAGTTCCACCTGCCTCTGCCTCCGGAGTGCTGGGAATAAAGGCATGCACCACCACGCCTGGATTAAAATATTTTTTTCAGAAACCTCTATACAGATTTCCATAATGGCTACAAAAATTTATAGTTCACAAAAGTGAATAAGAGTTTGTTTTACTCCACATTTTATTTAATATTTACATCTTATTTATTTTGATAAGAGCCCCCTGACAAAGTTGATATAAAATCTCAATGTAGTTTTAATTCACATTTTATTAGTTACTAAAAATATTTATTCAACATTTATTGGTCATTTGTACATCTTCCTGTGAGCTTTGTATATTCAGTTAATTAATTCATGTGACAATGGCATGGTTTGACTTTCTGCTGTTTACTTTTTAAATCTATTTACAGATTTAAATCTATCTACAGATACTAGGCCCCTTCTAAGTGTATGGTTGCAAATATTTCTCCTGTTCTGTGCAGTGTCTACTCGTCTTGCTAATGTTCACCTTTGCCTTGCAGAATAAGCATAATTTTAAGCAACGCTGTCTGAAGTTTCTTGGGGTCGTTCCTGATGTTGAGCCCTTTCCAGGAAATCTTTGCCTATACTGTCAAATTGAGGTTTTTACCACGTTTTCCTCTGGTAGTTTCAGATTTGAAGGTATTTGGTCTATTGTGTTTATTTTAGGAAAGTCAAAATGCAGATCAAGTAGCTGTCCCAAAACTACTTGTTGAATATGTTATCTTTCTATGGCATGTTTTCTGATAGCTTTTGGAAAATAAGGTGACTTTCACAATGTGGGTTTATTTATAGATCAGCTATTCAATTTTATTGATTTACTTTCGTTTTAAAACCATGCTGTTTTTGCTACTGTGGCTCTGCAGTAAAGGTCTTGTAAGATTGAGAACAGTTATTTTGAATCTTGATATTGTCTTTTGAAATTACAATGTCAAAAGTATTCTAACATACTATTATTTTATCAAGTGTCATTATTATAATATTCTAAAGATGTTACATTTTTTAGTTTTTAGTTAGGTGGGTTTTACAAAATAATATTAGTACTTTCATATTGTACAAATGTGTTCAAGCATTTCATTCAAGCATTCAAGAATACAATAGTTTTGAATTCTCTCATTTAGTTAACAAAATAAGACATTAAAAATGCTCCCAAATAAAAAAAAGCATAAAATACTTTCAGTGCCCAAATTCTAATAAGTTTCCCTCAGATGAAGGTAAAGAATGGATACCTGAAATACTGATTGCAAAGTGATTTGTAGGGTAGTCAAATAGGCTTAAACATCCATCTCCTAACAGTGGTCCTATTCTAGTATTACATGGCCAGTATCTCCTGAAACTAAGGCAAATCATTCATCCAGTGGAAGAGTAATATGTTTGAGAAAAAAAAAAAGAAATAAATTTATTATATAATCCTCTACTCAAAAGAATGCCATTTCTTGTTAGAATTAATTAGCATGAAAATCTTGTGCCACTCTTCAGTCATCAGAAGCAGCAGGAGATGCTGATCCCGAGTAATATTTTTCGAGCCTTATCTAAATTTTTTAGTTTGTTTTTATGACATTGACATTTTCTAGGCAAAATTTTACTCCCAGATTTTATAATTTTTGAATTTGGTACACGTATTTTAAAAGTTCCTCCTGGGCCAAAATAGAACATGTTTGTATGGAGAGCCTGAAAAAGTTATACGAACAATGAAAAATCAATTATTTTTCCAGTAGTATGCATTTGAAGATGCATTATTTTCTATTATATTCAAAATTCTTGGTAAACTAAAAATCAAATTAATGTTTATTAAAATTCAATTGAACAAACATTAAAATTTATGTGGGTTGGTTCTCTCATTAAAGAGACCTTTGAGATACTTTTAAAATAGAAAATACAATTAAAAACAAAATTAACTGTTATATAATAAAACAATATTCATTTATTCCATTTATTGCTATTTTAAGAACAACAAATCAAGTTCTGTGGTGTATCAGATACCAAGCAAAACAAAAATGGCAAAAAATTAATAAAGGGTCATAAGTGTTATCTCCATCCTATTTAGAACATATGTGCACTGCACTGTAAGATAGACGTACTACAGCTAACCATCATGCTTAAACTAGCTGATGACAGTAGAAATAGCTGTTCACAGTAATAGGAAAGCCATGGCTATTTTGTACCTTTAGAAAAACATTAGCTCCAGCCTGTCAAAGGTTATTCTGGAGGAGGCGTCGAATTATACCATTTCTACGTCTTTGGAGCATGCTGTGCTTCTCAATTACCTAATTACAGTAATGACAGAGAGAGAGACTGCCGATAGGAGATTGTTGGGAGGGGACTTGGTCCGGCCATGTGCAGTTTCAGCAGGGTAGCATGGAAAACAAGCAGCAACACAAGAGCCTTGTGCTGTCCTGGGGCTGCTGTCTAGGTTTCAACCTATATAAGACTGTTACTGGAACCACAAAACAAAATTTTGCTTTTCACTTTTTAAACTAGATAGATTTGTTAGGAAGCAAATTTTCCATATTTATCTTACATAATATTATTCTCCCTATTTTCGTAGTCATTGCTTTCTGTAATTATCTATCCCATTAAACCTAATTCGGCAGATAGCATGAAGCAACAGCTGTAAGTGAAATACTGATAACTTGTATCAGAAAGTAGCTTGTATTTACAAAAAAAAAGAGAAGTCATCTTAACAACTTTTATCATTCGAATGTGATAAATCTCAAATACAAATCACAATAAATCATACTTAGATTTTGTGGTAGCATCAGTATGTCTTGCTAAATATAAGTCATAAAGCTATGTCAAAAACATTAAATCAATTAAAATGTACAAATATGATGTAAAATGTGATGATTTATTCTGCTTGAGGATTTTTTGTTATAATTCCTACCACTAATTTTTCAAACACATGATTTAAAAGGCAATAAAAGTATATTTGAAAAAATATGTCCTGAAGTACAAATAAACCATGATTTTCTTCTAGCATACTGTTAGTAACAATATGTCACTTTAGTGGTTATTGAAATTTTTTCTGGAAAGATAAATTCTACTCAATTAGACTTGGCCAGGAATAAATAGGACACACCCACAACATATTTACTATTTTATAAATACTCATCGTAAGTTCTACATGCTCCTAGTACTTGGACGGATATGCCCGACTCATATTTTATGAGATTAATTGAATTTGAGTTGAAAAAAAATGACCTTTGACAATAAATTATCAAGCTGACTAAAAAGGTTTCCTATCCATCAGAAATTAATTTCTAAATATGTTTTATGAGATATGCCCAGTGTGTTCTCATTTGTCTTTAATACGAGTTTTGGGACATACTGGATGAATCTAATTCAATTTCTTAACAGAGAAAAAAAGACACAAAGAATTTTACAGTGAAGCAAAAACATAATGAGTACAATTTATGTTTTAAGGAAATAGTATGCAATTCTTATTTAGTAAATTTGTGCCAAATCGTTGTTTACCAAATTATAGTTCTTCCTGCTGTTTAAGTCAATTCAGAAAGGTTTTTAATGGATGTTTTAAAAGGATGACTTGTTGATCATCCAATAAATAATCAAAATAATTTTGTCCAAAATAGAATATCTTCATGTTTATATAGCTCATTTTAATGTGTTTATTATTTTTTCAGAAATTCCAAGTGTATAGATGATTTTATTCAAACTTTATGGGCCTTTCATCAATATTACAACTAATCATCACTCCATAGTACAAGTAAAGACATTATGGTCAAAATGTTACAGAATAATAACATGTGCAAAGCATTCTTCAGTGTTGGAAGGCTTCTGTCTGTTCTGACTCTATACTGTTATCCTTAGAAATCTGACTATCTTGACCTTAGACCTTGATCTTTAATCCACATACATTATTTTATCAATTGAACTTGCTTTATAATCACTTTTATTATTTCATTGTTTTATGCTTGATTGCGCCTTTATAATCCATATGGCTCAGGTTTGACCCCTACCCTTAAACAGCAAGCTAGATAATACCTTTCCTGAATGGAGAAAGGAGGATTTCTGTTTTCTTCTCAAACTTCATTTTAGACAACCTTCACTAAGGTCTAGTCAAATGAATCTACCTGATCCATCCTTCCATGCGTCCTGTCCAAGCCCCAGATCTAACTCAGGTTCTTCACCCAGTGTTCTGGCCTCATCTGACGACCTCTGTAGACACTGTCTTAACCTCTAACCTTTGGCCAGGACCCTGATTACCTGCCCACAAACTATAAGCCCTACCATGCCATGTCCAATGTCTTTGCTCAGCCAAAACTTGTAAACTTTTGCCAGGGTCTGGCTCCATGAAGTCATCAGATTCTGTCCTACATATACCCTCCCTAAACTTCAGATATTTCTAAAACTCCAGGCTTACATCAGGATGCACATCAGCCCAGCCACTTGTATACAGCTGACTTTACTCTATCTAAGCTATATCCAACTTTTATGTCTAACTCAGCCCACATATCCCACTTGGCTCCAACCTGTTCTGTCCATATCAGATTCCAAATGAATAAAGCAAGTCCCCATGATCATATCATTAGATCGCATTGAAAAGATGCAAACAATATGAAAGATCAAGGTACTCTTGTTACCCCCACCTTGAGTCAACCATGAGAATTATGTAGATAAACTCAGAGTGTAGAATTTAAAAGAATAATTACAAACATTATCAAGGAATTCAAGGAGTTTAAAGAAAACACAAAGAAGCATCTCAATAAACTCGAATCTAATGAATTTAAAGAGACTAAGCATCCGATGATGCTCAAGAAAATACCAGCATAGGCCTAAGTGAAATAATAGGTATAACCTGGGGTTTGAAAATAGAACTAAATAAAGACATAGATGCATTGAAAAGGACTCAAACTGGTGTGGGAGAATTATGTTTTAAATAAACACTGATTGGCCAGTAGCCAGGCAGGAAGTATAGGCATGATAACCAGATAGGAAGTAGAGGCAGGTCAATCAGAACAGGAGTATTCTGGGAAGAAGGAAGCCCATTCCTCCCCAGTCCTGTCCAGATACTAAAGAAGCAGGATGTGACCTACCCCGCTGAAAAAGGTACTGAGCCATGTGGCTAACACAGATAAGAATAATGGCTTAATTATAAGTTATAGGAGTTAATACAAAGTCTGAGCTAATGGGCAATCAGTTTATAACTTATGTAGAACTTTGTGTGATTTTTCTTTGGGACATAAGTACTGTGGGAACCGGATAGGACAGAACCCCAACAAGCAGACCCTCATTTTACATCAAACTTAAATGAAGATGGAATGGAAAAGCAGAGTATCTGAAGAATATTCAAGAAAAGTCCTTACAATTAAAATGAATCAATCAGAAGATAGAATATCTGAACTCAAAGATAAAGTAGAAAACTTTGACAAAATAAGAAAAGAATATGAAAAAAGAACTTAAAACAGAGGAAATAAATATGCAGGAAAGGTCATAAAACATACTTTTGTTCATAGGAATTATAGGAACAGATGACAGAAAAAATTGCCAAGTCAATGACATAGACTATATAATCAACAAGATTGTAAACAGAATTATCACCAAATCATCAGAAAACATGTAGCCATTCAGATACAAGAGCATATAACAATGCCACACAGACAAACCAGAAAAGGAACACTCCATGTTATATCAGAAAACCAGTTATGCAGAAGAAGGAAAGAGAATTGAAAGAAACAAGACATAAAAACAAAACAAACAAAAACAATAAAAACATACAAGCCATTTATAAAGATAAACACATCAAAATAATAGTTGATTGCTCAAGATTAGAAAGCTAGGAGAGCATACAAATAAAATGTTCCAAGTCCTAAATGACTTGAGTGACCAACCTGGACTACTGTTTGTTTCTAAAAAAAACTAACAGCTATACTTGAAGGAGAAAGAGAAATGTTCCATGACATAAATGACCTAAAAATGTATGTGCAATATACAAAACATAAAGAAAATAAGGAAACAATGTTTTGAGGTAAACAGAAGGATAAGAGACTTGACTAAGAGACTGTAGACAAAAAACAAAACAAAAAAAACAAAGCCATATTACTGAAACATAAAGTTTACCTCTGTAAACACAACACCCCCAAAATTTTACTACACAATAACTGCAAATCAACATACATCTTTCTATAATAACTTTAAATATGAATCATCTCAAATTTTCAATCAAAAGACACCGGCTGAATAAATGATCAAAACACAAAATCCATTTATTTGTTGTCTACAATTGATACATCTTATCATGTGGTTTTGGTTGGAATAAAGATAAGTACTATAAGTTTATGAATATAGACAAAATATCCCTTCCAATCAAATGAAAGTAAGAAGAAAGTATCACCACCCTAATATCCGATAAAATGGAAATCAAACTGTTATTTATAGGAACAGATAAATAAGGATATTTCTTTCTATTTTAGGGGAAAATTAACCAAGAGGACATTGCTATTCTAAATATATAGGCATCAATGACTGTTGCACCCAATTTGATAAAAGATGGAGTACTGAAATTAAAGGCATAGATTAGTATCAACCCACTAACAGTAGGTGGCTTCACTTTTTCAATAGACAGCTCATATTAATAAAGTAAGCAGGGGAATAATGAGTGTGTCAATAAAAAATCAAAAAAGAAAAAAATCATAAAACTTCATGAAAATGGAAAAACAATACAAAAAAATTATGGGGTATATTGAAAGTAGTCCAATAAGGGAAATAGCTTTAAACTGACCAAATTAAAACAAGATAAAAACCAGAAAGAATACCCATTAACAACTTAATGATGCAGTTTAAAATTTGTAAAAAGAAGACAAAAGCAAAGTTTGAAACCTACTAGATAACAATGAATAGTAAAAATTAGAGCAGAAGTTAATATAGTGAAGATGAATAGAACAATACAAATAATCAACAAAATTAAGATCTGTTTTTTTGAAAAACAAAATTGACACACTATTGGCCTAACTAACCAAATGAAAGAAAAAAGAATCTAAGTTAACAGGACCGGAACTGAAGAGAGAAACATTAGAACAAAAGTCAAAGAAACTCAGAATAATTTAAGGAAATATATTTCATAAAACTATACTTCATTACCTTAGAAAATCTAAATGAGAGGGATAATTTGCTAAATTCAACCAAACTACAAATTAAACAAAGAAAATATCAGGAATTCAAAGAGAACTTTAGCAAAAAAAGAGAATGAAATGTAATAAATATCCTATAAGAAGACCAGACCCAGATAGATTCACAGATGAATTTGAACAGCCTTTCAAAAGCATGTACAGCCAATCCTTCTTTTACTAGAAAGAAAGGAAGAAAAAAAGAGAGGGGAAAGGGAGGGAAGGAGAGAAGAAAAAAAGAAAAAGAAAGAAAAATAAAAGAAAGAAGATTTTTAAATATCTTTGAAACTCATCATATGTTTATATCAAAACCAAATAAGGGCACATGAGAAAAGAGAAAACTATAGACCAATTTCCTTGATGAAAATAGATTCAAAAATGCATAATAAATGCATGCAAAGTGAAATTATATATTTATATATAATATTGCCCCCATAACCTATTTGAATTACCCTGAGATGTAGAGATGTTTTAACATGTACATGCCAATAAATATGCAATAAAACTTATAAGTGGACTAAAAGATAAAAATCACATGATCCCTAGAAATGCAGGGTGAAAAGCCATTGACAAATCCAACACACCGTCATGAAAAAAAAAAATACTAGAGAGTGTTGTAGTAAAGGAAACATTTTCAACAAAGTTCAAGCCTATCATAACCATTATCATCTAAATGGAGAAAATCTTGAAAGAATCTCACTAAAGTCAGGAATATGATAGTGCTGTTCTCCTATCAACACTTCTTTTTATTATTGTGCTCAAAGCACTATTTGGAACAATTAGACAGGAGAAAGAAATTGTAGTGAAAAAAGGTAAAAAGGAAGTAAAATTATCCCTATCTGCAGATAACTAGCCTCTATAGTCCCATGTTCCAGTAGGTACAGTTTGTCATAAACACATTAACCTAAACTTTAGAGGATACAGGGTCTGTTCACAATAGAAGACAGTTCTGAGATCTAGTACTCGGTCCTTAGACCAATATTCTAGGCAATTCCCTAGACTGAAGGCCCAGGTTTTATGAGAACAATACCCTCAACAATCTTGGACAATCCTTACAACCCAAGTCTCCAGGTGCATTCCTGTGTAGCGAGTCTCCTATTCTATCATAGTAACATAATAACCTCTGTTGCCTCAGACTTGAGAAGGGACATTATGGATTCATCCTTCAGGTGGCCTACCCATAAATCCATGTTTCAAATAAATAGAACCTTTAGCCTTACATAAATTCAATCCCAGTTGACCTCAGCATTGTGTAAGCTCTCATAAACTCAGCCTCCAAGCCTGTACCTATGGACTCACATTTATTTATACTCTAGAATCAGGAAATATGTTTATTCTTTTGGATGCAGAAGCCAGGCCCACTCTAGTAGACCTAGTCTACAATCCCACCTCTATGAACTAGGAGTCAAGCTCCAATACTATGAACTGCAACCTTGAACTACGTAGATCCACATGTCAGGCTCGTCCACACTAACCCAGGCACCAGACCCACCTTCCTGGAAAACCCAGCAGAGAATTTTCCCGTGGATTCTTCAATAGGCTGACAATATTTTAATACAACCAGACTAGAAGGGATTGCTTCTCCTGCAGAAGGCAATACACCAGAGTAGAACAATGTTTGCTTCTTCAAAAGTGTGAATTCCAATATAAGACCATAGACCAAGAATCATTGAGGAAACCTGATGCTGTCAAAGGGGTAGGTGCTATGCTAGCTAGTCTCTAAACACAACTCAAATGAGCATTTGCTACTACACTGAATGCTGAGTAATTAGAATAATGGAAAAGAAATAATTGTGCTTAATCCATAAAGCTAAAAGATAATGCTTTAACGCTTCAATACAGTTTGAAGAAACGGAAGCAATTAAGTGGGTTACAGTCACTGAGAAATACGTATTTGTCTACAATTAAGAAATTCAATGCCTCTATGTGTTGTGAAAATTTAGAACTTTTCACAGGACCATGTGATCCCTTTCTTATATGTTCTCAGGCATTATATGCACAGCAAATAATATATCACTACTACTGCTTAATCTACAGCAATTTTTTTTTAACATTAATGGATTCAGGTCAAAAGCCTTGTAATGTACATGCAATAGCTTTCCTATCTGCAAAACCAGTTAATATATTATCAAAAGGTGAAGGAGAAACTAGAAATTTACTATTAATAATGTGAAAAGTATACTTGCATAATTCTGAAAACTAGTCAGACACAAGAAATTGAAGGATATATTTTATTCTTGAATATAAGTATACTGAAAATTTCCACTTCCTCTTAATCTACAGATGTTATGCAGTAAACCTCAAGAATTCCCCAAAGTGTATTTTAATAAGCAATTAATGACTTAATCAATCACCTGTGAGAATATTTATAAGAAAATTGATGTTAAATAAAAGAAAAAATGAAATAGCTTTATGTACTGTGAATATGGTGTAAATTAAAAAAAAATTGTACTAGTGGCATAGCATAGGTGAAAGGGCACTATCAATTCCAAATAAAGATATGTGTGTATCTTGAGTAAATTGGGAGCATGGTGACCTTGAGAGAGGGTTGAAAGGGAGGGGAGAAGCGGGGGGGGGGAGGCGAGCAGAGAAAAATGTAGAGCTCAATAAAAATCAATGAAAAAAAGAAAAAAAAGAAATGTATGTGTTATAAATCATTTAATTTAGTGAAGATTAACTAGATTACCTCAATAAGTGATGTTAAAATGATTCAGAAGTTATATCACAATACATAACATATTTCAATGCAAAATATAAAACTATTAACTACATGAAAGATTCTTAAATTAGGTTGTAACCTTGGGGTATAAAGATATTCTTTACAATAAATAAAGCATAAATAAACTTGAGTTCATTAGTCAGTTTTCTTTTATCATAAAAAATTTCTGAGGTCATTGACTTACAAATGCCTCTTTAGCTCACCATTTTGGAGGTCACATCTCTGATCTAGTGACCCCATCATTTTGGGTGACTTGTCAGGGTAAAAGGCCCCATTTAGGAGGATGTAGTGGACCAGAACCACTTATATGGAGTCAGCAAGTAAAGCCAAATTGAGATTTCGGCACCATAAGCCCTTGTAAGCACAGCCTCCAGGAGGTGAGTACCTGCTACACAGTCTTTGCCTCTCACAGCTTCTACAGTTTCCCAACAGGGTCAACCTGAGAACTAAATTCTTAACACGTGCACCCTTTGGAGGTGCTTCTCCAAAGTGGAGCAAAGAACATATTTAACGTCTGTTGTCACAAAAAGAAGTTCTATAAATCAATATTTATAGCATATGGGTTCAAAATAGTATTAAATATGAAATCCACTACAAACCAATGCAAAACGTGTGAGTAAACTTTCCCTCGACAATGTGAGCAAGTAAAACTATCTCTAGTTGTTGTTATTGTAACTGTTCTTACAACTCCTGGGCATGTTAGGATATTGGCAACACTTTATATTTAATAGGCATGGATGCTTTAAAACATGAAACATAAAACATGAAAACAGTAATCATGTCTTTCAAATTTAACATCCTGCTCTTAGGACCACGTTGTGTGATACCTCTACATCTAGTAAGTGAGAACAGAGTCATACACACCCCACGTCCCTGACTAAGTGCAGCGAAGACATGCTTGTGTGCTAATGCTGATCGCCCTCCCTGGAAGAGCCTTCCTCTGGGTCACTGTGACCCTCTCTAGTGTACAACAGCTATGCCTGCGCTGATCAAGCAGCAGCTGAATGCAACTGATTAATGAATTTGTGTAAGTTCCCTTGCTCAGACAGCTTGCCCTTGTCTATCCAAGCCTAAGGAAATTAGTATGTTCTTTTGTGCCTTTCAGTGTAGCACAGTAGTGTATGCAATTTATCTGTAGGATTTACTTTACATAATACATTTATTATTACATATCCATCCCTAAGTCCTTCAGGCATGCCTAGTACAAATTACTACACCTAATATTTTTGTATGACCTGATTCGTGGACTGCCTTAAAGCAATAGGTGGTGATTAGTTAAATGGAGACAAGGTATGGCAATCTAACATTGCAAATGGTACTTTCCATTTAGTCTATATCCAGTGTATGGACTTATGGCACAGTGATGTTTTTTAGATGAAAACTGTCTAGCAAGACATGCTGTGCCACCTGTCTGCATTTATTTCTCCTAGATTTACTTCCCCAAATTGCTATTTTCTTTCCAAATAAATTAAATCATCGGTTTATTGTTTGTGCACCCATGTGTCTTAAAGTCAGATACAAAGGTATTTTTCTTCTAAAGAAAACCAATACTGTTCTGCTTATGAAATAAGTCTTGTAATTAGAGAAATTAAAGTGTCCAAGCAGTTCCAAGATCACTGTTTTGCGTTAAGTGTTATAAAATCTAATTTGTAGAGTTTAGTTTAACTAAAACTGTCACTCTGAGTATGCCCTTCAGTAAAAGTATGTCCCTATAGGTAAAAGACCCTTGCTTAATGCAGGATAATAACTTTGTTTACCTTTAATTAAAAAGACACAAACAAAACTTACAGACAATTACTCTTTATGGATATTGACATTTGATTTCTCTGGATGCCTGTGAAGAGGTCATTAATGTTATTTTAGACTTTAGTAAATTGAGGAACAGATATGTGTTCTGGCTAAAGTCAGCTGGCTTCTAAGGGGTACAACCACTCTTTAACTCATGTGGCCTCCCACTAGTCTGACTGTAGCCACTTTGCCTGCATTGCCAGTTACCAAAACAGATATTATAAAAAGTAATTTTGAGAACAGTAAGCCAGTGCAAGTGTTTGAGTTCTATTGTTCCTGAGAATATCACAAAAATAATAAAATACTCCATTATGTATTTATCATGCCTTAGAAAATCACCTTTGGCAATTGACTGTGTTTCTCAAGTTTGCCATCTAGGTTGTTCACTATGCATTGTGAAACATTGCGGTAGACAGTTTATAGATTTTTCTCTATATTGAAAATGTGTGCAATGATGTACCACAAATGATAAAAACTTAGGGACAGAAATTGTGGTTCGTTCTGAAAACCAGAAAAACAAAGCAGCCAAGCCACTAGAGAAGTCTTATATCTATCAAGGCTGAGTGACCGTAAACTAAACAGACTAAACATCTCTCTCCTCTTATTTTATATTCTCTCTAGTGCTGTGATTAAAGGCAGGTGAAACCTTGACACCATAGTACGGGGGGATTAAAGGTAAAGGCCACCACCACCTGGATTTATTTCTCATTGATCTTGTGTAGCCCAGGGTGGCCTCGAACTCATAGAGATCCATCTGCCTCTGTCTCCCAAATCCTAGGATTAAAGGTGCATGTCACCATTAGTTAACGTCTAGTGGCTTTAGCTTTGCCTCTTGTCTTCAGGCAAGATTTATTTATTTAAACAAAATAATATACCACTATACAATGAGCTTTGAAGATCAACAGAAAGATGTTCTATATAATAACAGGAGCAGGATAACTGACTTAAAAATCTAAATATGGCAGTTTAACATTAAGAAATAATCTTCATCAAGTGGAGAGTAGCTATCGCACAAGACTTGGGGTCAGGGATGCAATTTTGCATTCCAATTGTGGAAAAACTTCCTTCTGCAGTTATGAGATGCAGAAAGTGTTCACAAAGTATAAGATTGTGTTCTTCTAATTGCAATCAGAAATTTAAATCACCATAGTTTTATATCCATGAGGATGGAAAAATAATAAGCTATCTTTAACAATGTCATTTAAAAAATAACTGTAAAGGTTCTTTTAGCATGGGAAGTGAATATTGTAAGAGTCAAGAAACAGTATTTAAATTATAAGTCCAAGTAACATATTATGAAGATTGAACTTATACAAAAATGAAACTTTATTTTAAGACTTACAACTTCCTGGAGGAACTATAACCATGTTTTTTTCTGTTTTTTGAATTAATGGAATGGTTAGACATATGAAACAGACCACGGTCCATTTTGCTACAATAAATTGGTTTTCATATACATTACAGCATGTAGGTAAAGAGACATTACAAGAAATTAATGATAACATTTACCAATTTTATGCCGCAATTTCAATATTATTTTCTACTTCTCAGAGAAAGTATCAAGTTCTTTATTTTATTCTGATAACTGTTTTTTAAAAGATTGGTAGAGAGGAATCCCCTGCTACATTAACATAAAAATTCATTTCTCTTGACTTTATAAAAAGAGAAATCTAAGGATGAATAGATACATAGTTGAAAATCTATAGCAAGAATCATCAGGAAATGCCCAGACATCGAGAATTGCAGGACTAGTTATTTATAATTGAATAAAGGCATATTTCACCTTAAAATATTCCATGAGGAGCAGTCAGCAAAAAGAATACATATAGAATTTCTTCCCGCTGTGTATTCATGAATATAGCAAGCGTGGAGTTAGGGTGACCTGGCTGCAATATCTAATATTTTATGTTAATGACTGATTTCAGTGACCTTTGGTCTGAATAGACACCACTTTCCTTCTTCACAATCCCATGTACATCCTTTCTGAAGCTGTGGACTAGTGGAAGGGAATAAGTCCCTCATACGGTTGGACCCTTTCTAGTCTCCTGCTAGAGCCTCCACAAGCTCTTGAGAAGAGAGTAAGGGCCAGGGAGATGGTTCAGGAGTGAGAATACTTTCTGAGTTCATCTGAAGATATGAGCTTGGATCTCTATCACCCACATGAAAAGCTAGATGTGGCTAAGTGTACATTTGAAACATGTACTGGGTTTAGGGTGGGTACTGGTTGTAGGGCAGGTATTGGGTGTAAGGTGGATATTGGGTATAAGGTTGGATACAGGATGTAGGGTAGATATTGGTTATAGGGTGGGTAATGGGCAGAGGGTGGGCACTAGGTGGATGGATGAGTACTGGGTGGAGGGGTAGGTATGGAAAAAAGGAGAATCAGTCTAGACAAAAAAATTAAATAATAATAGTCAAGGATCAGTTGGAAACACTGACTATGATGGAACTCAGACAGGTAGCGATAGAGCAGAACACTCAATTTAATGTTCTTCTGTGGTCCCTGAATATACTTACAAGCATTCAAAGAAACACACACACAAACTATAAATGTGTGTGTGACTTTCTAGACTTTCTAGAGTCTATGTTATTCTGGTTCTGATGATGTTATAAAACCTATGACCTTATTGTATATGACAACAATGGGTTAGTAAACTCTCTTTGATGAAAAAAAGTTCTCACTAGACAGCACAGTTAAGATATGACAGCAAAATTAATTGTGATATAATCTTCAGGACCCAGTACAGTAATACAGCTTCAATATTTTTTTTGTTTTTACCCCTCCTATCAGGCTCAGTATTTTAAAGATGAAAATGGCATGAAGTTTAGCTCCAGGTTGGCTAGTTGACCCAGACCATTATCCAGTGTAGTCTTGAGTATGTATGCCTTAAGATTCAAATGCTCTATGTGCTGTAGACTAGCTGTATAAATCTGGGTACATTACTTAGTGAGCTGTTGTTCTTTTTTATATACAATAAAGCAAAACCATAGTACTCACCTGACAGGACTTCTCAAAAATTGAAGTCATTTTTTTCTGTAAGAAAAACTTGAGCCTAGTGTTAAGGAGTGTGATGATGTTAAGTTTTGACACTACATCTAAAATCACATGGAAAGCAAATCTATTTTTATAATTTTATTTATTTTTTAATTTTACATACCAATCCCAATTCCCCCTCCATCCCCTTTACCTGCCCCTTATAACTACCTCCTTTCTTCTTTTTGTTCACTACTCAGAGGGGGTAAGGCCTTCCTGGGGAGACAACAAAGTCTGGCATATTAAAGTTGAGGCAGCAACAAGCTAAGTAAGGTATTTCACTGTAGGGAACAGGCTCCAAGAAGCCTGTTCATGGGCCCAGGATAAGTTCTCCTCGCACTGCCAGGACCCCTTCAACATATCTGTCACCCACATTCAGAGGGTCTAGTTCAGTCCCAAGCAGGTTCCTCAGCTTTCAGTCCAGAGTCTGTGAGCTCACACTATCTATCTGTGTGGTTTTCCCCATCATGATCTTCTGGAAATCGAATCTTAATGGAGGGAGGGAGTTCTTATTATTGGCTTTGCCTATGAGTATGTTTTGGGGTGAGCAAGTTTGATAATTTTAATCTAAGAAGGAAAATCTGCCCACTGCCTGTGGGTTTCATTCTGTGGGCAGGGGCTTCTGAACTATATGACAGTGGACTAAGCAATCTGAAACATGCAAACATGTATAAATTCACTCTGCTCTTTTCTGAGGATATAACATGACTAGAACTTCGAGTTTTTGTAGCTGGAAGCTTTTCTGCATTTAGCTGCTCATAAAATAATCAATCAGAGGGTATATATTAATTATAAATGTTTGGCCAATGATTCAAGCTTATTACTGGTTAGTGCTTACATTTAAATTAACCCATTTCTATTAGTCCATATTTTAACATTAGGCTCATGGCTTGTTACCACACATCTTACTTTCCCTGTGGCTGCTAGCATCTCTCTTGATTCTGCCCTGCTTCTCTCTGTACCTCTGCATGGATTTCCCTCTTGGCTCTATTTTTCTTGGCTATTGGACAAATCAGCTTTGTGCACCAAAAAATAAAAGCAATACATATATTTGCAGCATAGAGAAGGACAATGCACATCAAGTTCTTCCTGCCCATTATTCCCATCTATAATTGACTGTAACCTGGAATTGTAGACTAGAGTAAACTCTTCCCTTCTTGTTTCACTTTGTTTCCTCCTCCAGAACGTTTTATCGGAGGAAGAAATAAAGGAAAGACGATGGGCAAACACAGGACAGTAAGAGCGAAGTAAGAGAACAGGAGACAAGAGAAGAAGTAGAAAAATGCTAGGATGTGGCTTCTATCAGCCAGAGTGCTCTCTCGCCAGGAGACATAAAGCTGTCTTGCAGACAAGCTTCTTCTGTATTCAGCACCCACCTAGAAGAGCTTAAATGCAAAGAAACCAAGAAGATGAGAAAAGAGGGACACTATATTTTAACTCTGCATCTTTAGGTTTCCTATTGATCATGTTTCTCCTCACTGTGGAACTGGCTCCTATGAACCCCATGCTCACTTCTAGCCCCTTGTATTTCCTCAAGGAGGTTTGCAGGAGTTGGCCAAATCAAAAATCACACAGTGAGTAGACCTTAACCATAGAAGGGATGGTCTAGGAAATCTGAGAAGGTGTTCAGAGCACTTGACGTACTGAATTAATATTTGCTGAAGCACTTAAAAGAATACTTGATGATGGAAGATAATTGATGTGTTAGCTGTTACCACTTTCAGACTGCTGAAGAGAATGTGAAACAAGAATAAGACTCGTAATAACAGGGTTCCTTTCGATAATAATTCAATTAGACTCTAATCGTCCTAAGATTGGTTCATATGTCACAGGTTAATGGAGACATAATTGCAACTCCATTTATCGTATCAGAAACTCAAAGAAGGTGCTACAAGTGGTCAAGTACTCCATTTTTTACCTAAGCAAGAAAAAGAATAAATCCATTAGCTAAATTTCAACCCAGGGCCAACTCTCATTTGGATGATGACAGATGTGTTCACGGTACTACTTACAGGAAAGAGGGAAATAATTCTGTTGGAGTTTTGGAATAGGTGCCAGGGGAAAAAGTCTTCGACTTTCTCTCCGTGAGTTTCTATTTAGCAGCATCTCTTTATGACTTTGAGGCCAGTGCCTTGCTGGAATGCATTACTGAGAAGAATGGAGTCATGGAATATGTCACGAAAGGACAAACAGCTATAACTTTGTAGGAGCAAAGCACAGAAAGTTTCTATTAAGTGGAGTTCTGCCCAGAGTCACAAAGATGAGCCAGATCAATGCCCTGACAGTGTGGATCATCTGGTGTGAGACACAGGATGCTTCTAGAATGAAATAATAGAAGCACAAACATAAAAGCAGTAAGTATCTATTGCCATCTCTGAAAGCTCTCCTCCTTTTCTGTCACATATTCTGACTCTTTGCTAAAGAATTCCTTAAGAAGATTTTTTTTAAGAATACATTTGTCTTACAGTATTTCAAAGCTATCTGTCCATCAGATTCTGACTTCTGCAAATATCCAGTGTAACTTCACCAAGAAATCTAGAGACTGAGAAAACAAAATTCATTCTGTGTACCTTTAACCAGTTTTTCAGAAAACAAAGAATACTGTTTTGTTTTATTCTTATTAATATCATTAAAATGGAAAGGGACCACATGTACTGGTCCTGCCTGTTTGCATGTTAAGTGGGATTCCCTCCTTGCAGACATTTTTGCATCGTCAAGGGATTAAACTGGCAGTTGTCAGGCTGTTGTCATGCAGACCACAGAATTTGCCCCTCCTTCTTGTCTGGTGGAGATTTATGCCAGATGCCCAGAATGAAGACTGGGTTTCAAAATCTAACAGTCAGCAGAGGCATGAAGAAGGAGAAATAGATGCTCTTGGTTTTCTGAAAGACTTGAGAGTCTTGGAATGTGAGTTTTAAACATATTTTGTTTTTCATACTCAGGAAAGAGTTACTCTCAGATTTTCAGTTGAGGATTTCATTGTCTGATTGTGCTTAGTCAAGATCACATTGTGTTTGTGATTTTAGAACAATATTGTTGAGTTTTTAAAAGACTTGTTAAAAGAAACAAAACAAAACAAAAACAACAGGAAAACATTTTATGTATGTGAATGTGTGTTTGATGTGGGATTCCCTTCTGTAAGCTGTGAATACCACTGGTTAATAAAGGAACTGTCTTAGGTCTGGGATAGGGTAGAGCAGAGCTAGGTGGGGAAAACTAAACTGAATACTGGAAGAAAGGAGGCAGAGTCAGGGAGAAGCCATGAAGCTACCACCAGAGACAGACATGCCAAAACTTGCTGGTAAGCCACTGTCACATGGCATTACACAGATTAACAGAAATGGGTTAAATTAATATGTAAGAGCTAGTCAATAAAAAGTTGAGCCCAATAAGCCAAGCAATGATTTAATTAATACAGTTTCTGTGTGGTTATTTCAGGAGTCTGGGCAGCCGAGAAATGAACAAGTGGCCTCCTACAACATGTGGTTTTGTGTGTGTTTGTGTATTGTTGAAATAAACACAGATATGGTTATCAAGAAGTGAACTTTGCTTGAAATCTGGGGTCTGTGTGCTTAAGTAAGTCCTGTGTGCCTGTTTAATATAAATGAGTCATGCAATAGAAAACTGATATGAAAGGATTTGTTCCTTTTTCTTCTAAAAGCTTTTTATAAAATCTATGACAGCATTGTTATTCAACTTATTCTTCTATTTTAGAAAATGATAACATGATAATAAAGCTTGATTTTTAGTTCACATTTTAATGCCTCAAATCTATGATTCCATCATGGGTTGACTCAAAATTTGTTCCTAATCCTCTTTTAAAATTAAATTCTTTGGACTAATAATATTAATAGTATATTAAAATATACTAATATTTTGTTATTAACTCTAATTACTTAAATCTATTTATGATAAAGTTAAAAAACATTTCTTTCTTATTATACCAGACACTAAGGTGGGATTACCACCTGTAGTGAGTAAACTGGAGATCAAATTTCAAGAGTTTATTGAGGATAAGTTAGCTTGAATCAACTCTTTGACTCTCTCAATTATCTAAATATTGACATGGTTTCCTACTTTCCTATTATGACAGTGTTGATTGTCATCTTGATAGAATCTGGAATCACCTTCAGTTATTTGGCCCTTTGGACATTTCAGTGATGAATTATCTTGATAACATTAAGTGATGTAGGAAGAGCCATCTTAATTGTGTGCAGGAACTGTTTCTGTGCATAGGATTCTAGACTTTAATGAATCAGAGAAAGCTAGAACAATGCATGCATGCATCCATTCTCCTGCTTCATGATTGTGGATGCCATAGGACCATCTGCTTAGGGAACTGACTTCCTCTCCATAATAGACAGAGTCTCAGAACTCTGGGCAAAATGTAACCATTTCCCCTTTAAGTTCTTCTGACAGAATATGTCATCACAGCAACAGGGGAAGAAACTAAGACTTCCATAAACTATTGTGTTCTAACAAGTTCCTCTTTACCCTCCAATGTGCAATGCCTGGTCTAAACAATATACTGTAGATGAGCTTCATCACACAATAATCTAGAAAATACGTATCACTGATTTACCATTGGTAGAGGAGGTTCTTCTGTTTATGTGCTGCTTTCATTGGGTAATGAATAAAGAAACTGCTTTGGGCCTGATGGGGTAGAAACTTAGGTAGACAGAGAAGACAGAACTGAATGCTGGGAAGAAGGGCAGAGTGAGAGATGCCATGGATTTTCTGCCTCAGACGGACACTGATTATAATCTTGTCAGTAAGCCACAGTCATATGGCAATACACAGATTAATGGAAATGGGTTAAATTAAGATGTAGGAGGTCTTAGCTCATGGTGGACTCTTTGTAGGCACATGGGTCCTGATTGTTTAAGGATGCTAACTGAACAAGCCAAGGAGAGCAAGATAATCAGTAGTATTTCTCCATGGTTTGTTGACTGAGGTTTTTTTTTTTTTTTTTCCCACCAGGTCCCACAGCCGTTTTGTCCCAAAGAAATCACACAGAAGTCTACATTAGGTATAAACTGATTGGCCCATTAGAGCAAACTTCTTATTAAGTCTTATAACTTCTATTAGTCCATTATTCTTGTCTATGCTAGCCAAGTGGTTCAGTACCTTATTCTGCCAGGCAATCACATCTTGCTTTTTCTGTGGCTGAACTAAGACTGCCGAGAGAGCTTTCCTCTTCCCAAAATTTTCTAGTTTTTATTGCCCCACCTCTACTTCCTGCCTGAAGGCATAAGTCACAAACAATGCCACACCAGTTTGGAATTATGATTAATAGGGTGGTATTTATTTAAAGGAGAAAAAACTTACAGATAACTGTCCCAGACAACAGCCCTCTGCGCAATCAGGAAGAAGTCTAATCGCCAGAACCTGAGCAGGAAGCAAAGAGAGCAAGAAGGGAAGTAGCCGCTTTTTTAAAGGGAGAGACCGTGCCCCAATGGGCTGGTATCTCAGCGGCTATTGGCTGGAGGAGCGGAACGATGTCCCGCAACACCTGCCTGGCTACTGACCAATCAGCATTTATTTAAAATATAATTGACAGGGTACAGACCATTTTTTCATACCACTTCCCCCTCTTTTTGTTTAAAAAAAACCCTAAGAACTCTGAATCCAATATCCTTTGTTTAGCTTTTCTCCTGGCCACTATCCATAACAACTTGTATCCAAAATTCTAAACAAAGGAAAATTCATATATGCATAAAATGGACCCATGTTCAAAATTGATCAAGAGCTTATGTAGAAACTTTCAATATAGCTAGTGATATTTAACAAACAGAACAAGCAATTCATATTTTTGTTGTTGTTGTTAAAGTACAGGGTTTTATTTTATGTGTTTTAAATCCAATTAATGAGGAAATTACTTGAGAAAAATTCACCTTAGTCTGTCTGCATGAAGAAATCTAAATGGAAGCCATAGAAAACATGCTTACTGTGGGCTATATCTAGCTGTTGCATTCAAGTCACACATCTAATATATTTCTTATATTGTGAGGTAAGGACTGAGTTGGATCTATGGTTTGAATAGGACTGATATGCTTTTGTTGGTATAGGGTCAATCCTTACTCAAGACTATGAGTAATTATCAGCTCCTAAGTGATGAACAAGCTTAAGACTATTTTTATCCTAAGGAATTTTTAATAACTAATACCAAATGTTATATGGGAGCTTCTAGTTAGTTCCCGGCTGCTCAGTCCCCAAAATAATCATGCAGAAACCATATTATTTGCAATACTGTTTGGCCAAAAGCTTAAGTGTATTTCTGGCTAACTCTTATATCCTAAACTAGCCCATATACATTAATCTGTGTATCATTACAGATAATGTGGCTATGGCTTACTGGGTAAAGTTCTGGCTTCTGTCTCCAGCAGAAGTACATGGCTTCTCACTAATCCTGCCTTCTTTATCATGTCATTAAGTTTGAGGGATTTTACAATCTCTTCATGTTCCTTCTGAGACTTTCACTGTTGTTCAGTTTCCTGTGCCTTGAGAACCATTTCCACACTCCGAGTCCATTTAATAATAGTAATGGAGGCTGTGAATCAAAGCTGCCTATGGATTTTGCAATGTGGACACTTGTGTTATATCATGTAATAACAGAGAAAGCTGTTCAACTGACAGAGAAAATACATTGTTTTTGTTTTCAGGTTTGAGGGAAAATGGGTCTCTCCACTCCACCCCTACTCTTGACATGCTTTTTATTTATTTATGTTTTTGCTTACCTGTTTTTCATTTCTATACCCACTAACATAAGCAATTTTAATTACTTGGTTCGGAAAATGTTTGTTGAAAAGAAATTTATATGACTGTCAGTGTTGTAGGAAATTGCAGTTATTTAGGAACACCTGCTGCCTACTCCAGACATGCTCAGAGTGTCAAGGTATACTACCCTCAGAAAGCTGAAGGTCACGGACCAGAGGTCACGAAGTTCCTGCTCTCCTGTTTTCCTTTTGTTAAGATCACATTTCATCTTTGCTCCTGCTCCAATGTTCCTCTTGAAGGAGTGGAGACATGTGTGGCTCCAATTTCTACTGGCACAACAAAAATAACATTCATTTTAATTGAAATATTTATTTTTGAGTTATATATCCATTGTTGGCTTTTTCTCCATTTAATTCATTTATGGGTACTATTTGTAAAAGTTATATTCATAAATTATTTTATGCACATCTGCATTTAAGATTTCAAATAATTGTCTTATTTACGAAATAGGAAGTATATTTATTTTAATTACCTTGAACAATGAAATGAACAAAGAATTGATTGTAACAAAGAAATATAACTTTAAAATGTAGCCATATCATTATATTTATATTTTTATATAAAATATTTCAAATATAATTTAGCTAAACTATTTTAAAGAGGATAAAATAAACATTTTAGTACATTATTTATCTGACTTTCAGAAAATAGACTTTGAGAAGGACTTACCCATCTGGGTATTGTGCTTTTTAAGGAACAATTTTGGAAACCAAAACCCATGGAAAAGAAGGGTAGAAAGCAAAATTAAACAGAGTAGCAAGTCAAGTAACAATAAGTTTAATACATTGTTGACTATATAGTTATTTGAGTATTGAAATTACTGTCAACTTTGCTATGATGGGCATATACTGCTGTATTTCTATATCTATCAGGCTTCAAATAATATGCACTTCTTGGAATTAGGGAGATGACTTTGGGCAGCTGTTTTTTCAACAGAGGTGGTCCTTAGAGCCTGGTGTGCAGGCTATCATTACACATAGGGTAACAAGTCCATCTGGGTGATGCTTCACTGTGTATTTATACATATGTATATATGTATAAAATCTATGCTTGTGTTTTTAAGTAGGCTTGTAAAAATGTTTTAGTAGGCACTATTTAATATTTACAAAGTTCACTCATGATATAATGTCCAGTTAGAACATGTTTAAATTCATATTGACAGATTATTATATCAAAATTACTATCCTGTCTTTTCACATAATTAGAAAACTACAAGCAATTGCAGGTGAGATGACTTTTTTTTTATGTCAAACTTAAAAGTAACCTAATAATTAAATTTGACAAGTCAGAGATAGGTGCAAAATTATTCATGAAAGATTTATTTAATTTAGCAAAAACAGTCTTGGTTAATGTATGAATATTGCTGAAGTTTTTACTGGCTATAGTGTGAACATATTGAAGGTAGATTTTTGATAAAGTGATGCTAGTAGGAGGGCCTGTGGGATATGGATCTAGACTTCATGAGAAGGGTTAGAGCTTTATGAAATAAAGGTTCCAGAGGTTTCCTTGCTGCCTTCTTCCTTCCACCATTTGAAGACAAAGTCACCATTCACCAGACCCCTGAATTACCCACTTCTTGATTATCGACTTTGTGATATCCAGATCTCTAAGAAATAACTCTCTGTTGTTTAAAAAACTACCCCATTTATAGTATTTTATGGATGCAGAACAAATGGATCAAAACAACTGGTAAGTTAAAATAAAACAAAATATAGAAACAAAGCAGTAAAGGATAACTAATAAAATTAATGGAATTCTGATGTAATTCAGATGTAGATGCTTCTGCTATAGTCTCACCAATGTTGGTGATAAAATGTTAAAAGAAAGTATGTGAGAAAGAATGAAAAAAGAATTGTTTTGTTTGTTTCAATCAAAGAATATTTAGCAGAAATGATTTACACAGAGACCCAAATAGTGGAGAGGAATGGAAAAATGTAATAGTCTTCAAGTGGTAAAGCGTTCATTCTGAGTGATTCTCCAACAAATATGCACTCTGGAATTTTTCCATCTTTTCCATGGGTGGGAAACCTAATAGGGAAGGAAAACAAAAAGGGGAAGGGAACAGGGAAAGGTGAGAAGAACCACCAGCTAATGCATACAGCTCAGAATTTAAAAACATAGCAAGAACTCAGACATATGTAAATATATATATATATATATATACATGCATACATACATATATATGTAAATATATATAAAAGCAACCTACAGGGCACAAGACAATGTCCCAAAATATCTGACAAAGAAGCCTATGATTTTTCTTTTCAATCTTTAATAAACTTAAGAAACTGAATCATGTTTATTTTCAAAGGAATAACAAAAGATAACTTGCTCTTCAGTGATGTTTTATAATATATTTTTCACATTTAATAAAATAACTATCACTTTGATTTTATAAAAATCTTTCATGGATATTTAGACATTTGAAAAAAATGTCTTTTTGTAGTTAAAAATATATGCTCCAGTTTCTCCTTTCATTTATTTATTTATTTGCTCTTATTTCTTCTCTGCAGCACCTATGGTGTCAGACTATGTGAGGGGAGATACAGTTTAAAATAATGACTTTAGTTTATTAATCATCCAGAAGAAAAGGGGACAATGTAGGAAACCTGATAGACACAGCATTATTATTAGATTAGCAAACATAATCAGTAAGGACTCTTTGTAACATAGTCAGGACTGAATAAAAATGGACATTCTGTTCAAAACGCTATGAGCAATTCTGGAATGTTAAGCACAGAATTATGCTCACCTTTATGTGGATTAAAGAGTTTAACCACAACTGTCTATTTAATTGGTCTAGTTGTAACACTGCTGCTACCTCCCTCAGGATGTGCAGAATTTGATAAATGGAAATTCAGAGCTTTTATTAAATTTTAATTGTATTTTATTAAGGCACAGGAGAAAAGACATTTTTGTGGTTTTATTATTATCTTGGTAATTTGCCAAGAGAAAGACTTTAATGGTTTAAATACTAATTATTCAAAGATATATTAGACTTAACAAAAAGAGAAATGGATGCTCAGGACCCTGGACATGCTGGGGAATATAAGATAACATTTGATACATCTCACACTGGTCCTGGAGAAAGCAAAACAGTTGGATTAGGAAGAAACTGCACGTCACGAAAAGCCAAAAGACTAAACACAGCAAAACAAAGGCAAGGAAATATTCATTCATTCAAGAAATATTTATTAATTGCATGCTCTATGTGTTTGTAACTTTTAATGACTGAGTGCAAAAGCCAGATTTTCATGGTTCTGCCCTTTAGAGGGTAAAGGATACATGGATCATAAGTGATTCAGAGCAGTGCTGTAAAATCTGGGATTGTCATTGCAAACAAAAAGCAGTGTAACCAAAGCTGTGGTGCACATATTGGGGCACACAGGTAAACTCCTGCAGTTATATTCAAACTGAATTTTCAGTTGCAATGTAAGATTAGCCTGGGCAAAGAGAGACCTGTTTCAAAAACAGCAGGCAAACAAAATGAAACAAAATAACCCAGTGAATGCTGACTTTTAAGGTGTGGTGGGTATGTAGGGTGAACACAAAAACCAACAAGTGCGTCTGAGCTACAATGCAGTAAAGCCAAAAAGCACTCAGCATGGAGAAGTTAGCAAGGAAAAGAAAATGTTTCATTAAGAAATGTGCAGTCCATGGTAAAGTTGAGGGAACCGCTGTGATTCTTACTCCATTTCCTTCTTTAACTGAGGCGAACTTTACATATTTTCAGTTTACTCGCAGGAGTTTTACTCAGGCTAGCACAAGGTGAAATTTGAAAGTAAAAGGCAAATTTCCGCATCTGAGCAGAAAGCTAATTACCTGCACCTTTCTGTCCCAGTCATCTTCATGCACCAGGTGTCTAGCTGACTTCTGCTGCAAACCAAGTCTCCCTTTGCTCCAAAAGGTTTTCTACTCTCCTTGTACTTAGCTGAGAGCACATGGCCAGTATAGCTCAGTGGATTGTGTCAAAGAATTGAAAGCTTGGCCAGTGCATCTCTCACCCCTTCTTCCCTTCTGTGCAAACTTAGAAGCATGTTCTCACCTACATCTTCAGTAAGGGATCATTATTGTCAGTCTCAGTGGCTGAATGTCTATTTAAAAAAGAGTCACACACTTAAACAAAATCCCACACTAGATCAGAATTGAGAAATAGATGGTTATTTATTTGTGGATAGACTTAGAAATCAGAATCCTCTGCTGGAATGGTGATCAGAAACTGAATCCTGCAGTCAGAAAAGAGAGCAGGTACAAGCTCTACATAGGCATAAATAGTATAAGAGGACATGCCCTAGTGGGTAGTTAACTACTGGCTGTAAGACTTCCAACAGCACCTCCCCCTTTTGTTTCAATAAGAGAGTTCTAAGCCTAATACAAAATTATATACAATAAAAACAAATATATTCAATAATTATCCTATCCTAACTAGTTTAAGTTTTTTATAGTAAATAACTTGGATAAGTCATGAGAGGAAAGTAACTGCAACTATTTAGTCTTCAACCCCATCAAACATCCAAGAACGGAAATAATATTACTTGAGTAAGCTGGAAGTGCAATCAAGCAACTTCCAAAATGTGCAACAAATGACAGAGACAACTGACTAACTGGGCAATCACCCAAAGTCTCATTTGCAACATTGAAGCAACCAACTTTGGCTAAGGCCTAGAATAACTGAACCATGTTCAGAGGCAGGAAATTTTTCAAAACCATCTTACTCTATCTTTGCAAGATTTGACAGTCCTGCTTATCCATTTCCAGATACCATGTAACTTGTCAATGGTTGAGACATCGGCAGTTCTTTGCCCAAAGGCCAGTTTTGCCAAGAAGAAAACAGGGTCTAAGTGGAGTGTCTTCAGTGCTCAACATTCTCTCCGGAACAGTTTGGTGCTTCCAGGAGTAGTTGTGTCTCAGTTCAACAGAACCCTAAATTATTTAAATGCCATATTCTACTGTTCTACTGCTCTTTGAAGTTGTTTCAGACTACCTATCTATGCAGAATATGATCTCTATGTATCTAAAGAACCTGATTAGTCTAACTTATAAGTATAACAAACATAAATGACTATTGACCTATGATTCTTAATACCTATAAAACTTAAATACTAAGACTTTATATTAAAATATTATACAATAAACAACTGTGCAACAAGTGAGGACAATGGCCTTAAAATGTAAACAATGTATAAGTATCTTGATTAGAGGTAGAAATGTACATTGCAATATGATAAATATATATCAATATATAAAAATGTTTAAAGCAGATGGAAACATGAATTCATACAATATTCAATATAATTTAACTTTGTATTAATATAAAAGTATTATACTAATGTAATTGCCTCTCTCTGTATATATATATATATATATATATATATATATATATAATATATATATATATATAATAACTCACAAATATTCACTCCATTATTCACTATTTTATTAATGTAAGCTCACACTAATCTATTATTCAATCCAAATTCCCCCTTTTTTTTGTTCAAAGAGATCACAGAGTCTACAAAATTTCCCCCAACCCCCAACCCTATACCAATTATAATCAACCCTTAATGATGTCCCTAACACTGAGGACAAACTTTGTTGGGAAAGAAAACATGGTCTTCTAAAATTACTTCCAGCTGTCATGTGGTCGACGTTGTTTCTATGGGATCCCGTGAAAGTAAAATGATGGTTAAATTCCAACATTACTGTCTTGTATAATTGCAAATAGTCTGAGTATTTGGTAGGGTTTTTTGGAGGTTCCTATTTGAAGTTCTGGTCAGAACATTGTAAAAAAAGTGCACCATTTCAGCAAACTAAGTTGGAAACATCTTGAGCAGCTGGTACCCCAAAACTGGTCTTATCAAAACTTAGTGCTATCAGCATCATGATGTCATATCAACCAAGTGGAGTTATTGTTGTGGGGCTCCATCTTCTTCCTGGAAACATCAACAATTACTGCAGGAAAATTCATTGTTCATTATGGAAAATGTAAACATTATTTATGTACACATATACAGACATATATATTCAATGAAAGGTACAATAGAGACAAAAAAAGACATGAAGAAAAGTAAACATTTTTCTAAATTCTTTTTTATTTTTGTCCCATATCATGGCTGCTGATATGAGACAGAAACTCTGAATTTTTATTTTATCAACATGCTTGGATTTAGAGGGACAGAGCCAATGTCCAACTCCAAAGCCAGCTCTATATATTCATGTGTGTGTGTGTGTGTGTGTGTGTGTGTGTCTACGTATGTGTTTTTATCACCTGCCTTTACAAGGCATATTTCTTTTTCTTGATGATCCTTATTGGACAGTTATTTTTCCTCTGTCAGCATCCAAACATCCTGGGTCTCTTGAATTTTTGAATCTGAGTATTTTCCTGCAAAGACAACAAAACCCTGCCCTACCCTTTTGAGGTTTCCTTACCATCCGTATGGTTCTCACCATTGTGGATAAGTTGTCATTTCTCATTTTCAAGAGGTTTCTTTATTTCAAACTGAATCTTTGTTAATTTTGATGGTATCCAAAGTTTTCTCCTGTGGAAACAAGAGCAAAACCCCTTTCCCATTGTATCACACCTATGGGATCCATTGTGAGGTCAACATATCTTTGAAATACATGGGCTGATTTAATTCAGAAGACTTTTTTTTAATCTAATGTCTCTCTGTTGCTGTTGTTTCTTTTTCATTAGCGTTTAGAAAATTCAAGGTCAATATAGCATTATGTAATCTATTTCTGGGGTTATTTTCCACCCTTTCTGTATTGTGTTCTATATGATTTCCTTTGTCCTCCCCATATGCAATAAGATATATGTTATGCATGTTTGTGTGTGCATACATATTATCTCTCCATACATATATACATACATACACGCATACATATTATCTCTATATACATACACATATGCGTGTATGTATGTGTGTATGTATGCATGTATGTATATATATCTGGGTAAAATCTTTTACTCTCTTAATTTCCTGAACTACATTACCTTTGATCCTCTCTAGAAAATCTTAAGGTTTATCTATAACACTTTCTTCTAATTGTCCTCTGACAATGTTTCTTGATTTATTCCAAGTAGATCTTACTTAGTTCATTTTGCTGCTGAACCATTATAGTTAATGCTTGTAGACCAAGGTTTTCTGTCCTGCCCTGTCCTGCAGCCATTAAGTCCCAAAGAATCACACAGAGTTCTACATTAGTTATAAACTGATTGGACTATTAGCTCAGACTTCTTATTTACTAGTCTTATAACTTACATTAGCCCATAATAATTGTCTGAGTTAGCCACATGGCTTTGTACCTTTTATGGCAAAGCAGTCACATCTTGCTTCCTCTGAGGCTGGGTCACAATTGCAGACTCTGCTTACCTCTTCCCAACATTCTCATTGCCCCGCCTCTACTTCCTGACTTGTCCACCTGCCTTTACTTCGTGCCTGGCTGCTGGCCAATCAGCATTTTATTAAAAATAATATAAGTGAGCCTAGCCTTTAACGGCTGAGCCATCCTCGGTATATATCTTAATTAAGGGAGCCATTTGAGGGTAGGCAAGAGACTGGACTCTAGAAAGGTTCCCAGGTGTCCAACAAGATGTCCCCAGCTTGTACCTTGAGCAACTGAGAAGAGGGCGCCTGAACTGGCCCTATACTATAGCCACTCTGATGAATATCTTGCATATCACCATAGAACCTTCATCTGGCGATGGATGGAGGTAGAGACAGAGACCCACATTGGAGCATTGGACTGAGCTCCCAAGGCCCAAATGAGGAACAGAAGAAGGGAGAACATGAGTAAGGAAGTCAGGACAGCGAGGGGTGCGCCCACCCACTGTGACGGTGGAGCTGATCTAATAGGAACTCACCACGGCGAGCTAGACTGGGACTAATGGAGAATGTGATCAAACCGGACTCTCTGAACGTGGCTGACAATGAGGGCTGACTGAGAAGCCAAGGACAATGGCACTGGGTTTTGATTCTATTCCATGTACTGGCTTTGTGGGAACCTAGTCTGTTTGAATCCTCACCTTCCTAGACCTGGATGGGGAGATCCTTGGACTTACCACAGGGCAGGGAACCCTGACTGCTCTTTGGACTGGAGAGGGAGGAGGAGGGGGAATGGAGGGAGGGTGAGGGAAATGGGAGGAGGGGAGGAGGTGAAAATTTGTAATAATAATAAAAAAATAAAATAATACAAGTGACAGGATAAAAGACCATTGTCCCACAGCAAGTGCTTCCAAGGACACTCATGTTGCTAAACAAAATTTTATTTTCCCATTTCCTGTTCATTTTTGCTCCCTGTGTTTGCTTCTACGGCATCTCTAAAATTTAATTTTATTTATTCAACTTAATTTTTGCTTAGTGAATAAGTCCCTTACTTTGTAGCTTAGTCTGTGCTTAGATTTGAAATATGCCAGATGTCACTTAACAAGAGCAGGCATTAAAGACACATGTGTTAGTGTGGGCCAACCTCAAAAATTTAAGATATCATTCTAATACTTATTTTATATAGTATATTTTAAAAGATCTTTATTCCCTCTGTCTCTACTGTTATCTCTCCCTGGATTTTCTTCCCTTTATCCAGTCATGGTTCCCTTTGTTCTATTTGTAAAGTAGAAGTGAAATTATTACTTTTTGAAACCCAAGAAAATTATATAACTATTCTTTAAACCCCTTAGTATGTCCATCTCTTTTTCAGAGTATAGTCCTTAAAGAAACCCAAAAGGTTCTGTGTCCGGGTCCCTCACATTTCTCTGATTCCATTGTTGCTTTCTTCCTCTAGATGGCCTGTGATTTACTGATGCTGATGTCCTGCTGTCTTCACATTCCAGGAGAAACTTTCTAAAGGGCTTTCAGAATTCTTGTCCTATTTCTATTGTATTCTCTCAAATCATACACTCAAATCTTACCTGCTGAAATGGTTTGGAAGACTATGTCCTTCCAGGCTTCATGTTGAGATTCAATTCCCCATAAAAGAGTAAAACTTTCACAGTCACTTAAAAAGTAGTTTAAGTCATGAGGACTCCATCCTTGGGAATATGCTCAATTCCCCTATGAAGGTTTCTCAGAACTGTCACCCCATGAGGACATATTGGTGGCACTACACAAGGAAACACAGAGGGCCTCTCTATGAAGGAGAGGGCCTCATGAAGCACAAGTCCTACTTGTACTCTTAGAAACATAATATTACAATTTTGTTCTTCATATATCAAAGTAAAAAAAAATGCTGCCATACCAGAGAGAGAGAGAGAGAGAAAGAGAGAGAGAGAGAGAGAGAGAGAGAGAGAGAGAGAGAGAGACTATGATAGCTCCTAAGTCTTCAGTCCTACTAAATTAACGTGTTCATCCTTTTGGTAATCTCATTAATTATATACTATTACAGTGTTGAAGAAGAATACAAGATTGTATTTTCTACATTGAAAAGAAAAAAGCAGTATGTTGCAAAATAAGGAGTAATATTGTTCTTCTTGCCATTGATTTTAAACTTATTGCATAACTACCATATTCAATCGTTATTAACACTATTATCAATACATGGCAAAAGAAATTTAATCACAACATCAATGAACTGCACAGAAGACAGGGCAAGTTGCTTCTAATCAATACTCCTTCTATTGAAGTCTTCAGGTTCTTGATGTCACTCAGTAATGAACAAAAACACTGCGCATCATAAATAGCAGCTTGTACTTTGGCTCCGCATATGATTCCAGTGATGTCTATTTTATAGGCCTACATTAATTTGATTATTATTCCTTAAAGTAACGATTTTCAAATTAAAGCAAATATACTCTTTGACTTGTTGAAATTTATTATATTTTAGGCCAGAGCTTTTCCATTCTTTTCCATTCATGACTGCCTTTTGATTATGAAACTTCTGCTTGACTGAAGTATACTGGAGTGTAAAACTGATGCAAAGTCAAACATTTATTGATGACTCATAAGAAACACTTTTATTTTAAAACACTTTGGTGCTCATGTCATTTTACTATTTAGTAAAGACAAAACCAAAGCAGAATACAAATGCAATGCATGTGTTTGCATCCCTGTTTTCTTCTCGATAAAGAATTAAGCCTTGACATCTTTAAATAAAGAAGACAGATTATCCTAAAGTTTTCAAAGTTGATCAACATTTTTGTTTTCTTTTTTCCCCATCATTTGTTTTGGGAATTTTCAAAAATGTGGCTAGATCAAAGTTGCTACCAAAACTCCCCATTATCCCCAACTCTTCCAAGATCCACTACCCTTTTCCCTTCTCTACCCAATCAATTTCATAATCCCCCATGCCCTCTTTTTGTCAAAACCAAATTGTGCTGCCCAAATATTCTTGATGTGTAACTGGTTTTCCACTGAAGCATGGTTGACAATTGATACTGCCTCTCTCAGAGCCTAAGAGTTATCAATAGCTCTACAGCTAGGGGTGGGATTGTTTGCCCTACTGCCCTCTCCAGGTTGGATTTTGGTTTGGCTCTGACTTTCACAGGATTTGTTCATGCTTTTACAACCACTGTGAGTTAAATTGCCCTCTGTGTCCAGAAGACGATGTTTCCAGCTATCATCCATTGCTTCTGGCTCTTATAATCTTTCTGTCCCCACTTCCTCAATGATCCTTGAACTTCGCGAGGGGGGAATAAGGTACATTTTGATTTTTTAATATTCAATGCTGAGAACCCTTCTTTGTACAACTATATAATACAAATGAAGAAGTATATTTAGAGCAAATTAAGAAATTGTTGGAAATTCTATCCTAACCTCAAGTTAGCAATTCAAAAGGCATTTTGAAAGGTCAAGCTTTTTATGAATACAATTAAATATTTACTAATTTCATATATTCTGAGAAAAGGTAATAGAAACATACTACTTCTGTTTCCTTTAATTAAACTTCTGTTTCTGTTAGAGGAGAAAGTCTTATATGGAAAGTAAATACACTGCAAGTCTTAACACACAAGGATAAAGTGTACATGTGAGTGTGTTTAGAACCAGGGCTGAAGTGAAATTTTACCATGTAACCTGGGAAAACAGTGCCAGAAGCACCTTGGACTCATTACATACTTGATTTTGAGTAATTTTTGGTCATTGTGTGTTTATAAAACTTTCACTGTTTGTAAATTTTCAAGACCCCCCCCACATTGAGTTACACAACCCCATGTGGTACCATGACCCACAACTTAAAAAATGGCCTAAGCTAATGCTGTGAAGTTTGATCACAGTCCTGGAATCCCCCAAAATATTGTATTTTATGAATGTCAATGTAGAGCTGTTTCTAAAGTGTCAATACATCCCATCTAGAATATACAAATTCCTAAGTATTATTATTTTATGTTTCAAAAAATTTTTGAATTCTTGATGTAAAGGTCAACTAGATTCAACGATGATTTATTAAATGTCTGAAGTTGTATGTGTTGGTTAGGTATAGCCATTATAAGGTAGGGAGTCCAGGGAAAGAAGTGAAGGATGGAAATCGGTGTCATAAAATTCTATAATGGCAAGGATTTATTCCTCTGCTTCTTTCTTTTTCATATGACTGCTTAAGATAAAATGACTAGAGTTAGCTATTATTAATTTTAAAATATGACCTTGCAGGCAAAAGGCATTGACTTAATTTTTGTTTTCACTGATCTCTGGCCTTGTTTTTTAAACTATAGCCCTCATCTTCCTAAATCATCATTGGTGGAATGTGGTCTCAAGAGTATTTTCAAGCTCTCGCCTTTATTAGACATGCATTTACCTAATATCTACTTGGCTCAATTCTTTAGTCTTATCTTCTCAAACATTTTCATGGACCATTTGTCCTAAAGTCACTATCTTTACTTATGCTTTATTTTCCCCATTATTGTCTGATAATCATAGAATTTATCAATCCGTTAATTAGTCTCCCTTGTTCTGCACTGTATGCTTCATGTGAGGCTAGGATATATTTTTGTTTGTTACCCTATCCTAGTAATACAAGACAATTATATCATTGTTCCTTTGCTGAATAAACAGGTGATTGAATAAAGAATTGTATAAAATTGACATGCAAATTTTGAAAATCATATTAGACATGCATACTAAAATAATTTCAAGAACTCTCTGCCATATAACTTCATAATTGCATTCAATAAACTTGTGCCTATGTTAATATGCATTTTATAAAATAAACAATGTAGAATTCCTAATCAAGTCACAAATGCATTGTGTTTATAGTGATGTAGACACACAACTGGACAGATGATTCTGCATTAGAGGTTACTCTTGTTTTCTTTTAAAAATTTTTGTTTAGTTTTATTTATGTAATTTTAATTTATGGTTGTGAGTGATTTTGCCTACACATATGTATGTGTACCCCACGTGTCTGTATATGCCAGAAGAGAGTGTCATATCCCTTGGAACTGTATGGTTGTGAGCTACCATCCAGGTGCTGATAATAATGGAACCTGAGTCCACTGGTAGAACAAGTACTCTTAACTGCTAAGTTGTTTCTCAAGGTTGGGTTTTCTTGTTTTCTTTTCACACAAAGCATAAACATTTCTCAATAATCATTCTGAAGTTTTTTTGTATTTAGAGAGTAAACAAGAAAAACAGAAACAAAATAAATAGCCCTCTAATAATATTTTTTTTGTTTTTTTAATCTTTCTTTTTTATCATTTACTGAATTTGTTCCTTGATAATGTTATATATGCATAAAGTATATTCTGATTATTGTAGTATTCCACTTAGTCTTCCTCCCACTCCTATTAACTTTTTCTGTCTTTCTACAAATCCCCTTTATACACTTATTTCTATCTATCTATCATCTATCTATCTATCTATCTATCTATCTATCTATCTATCTATCTATCTATCTCTCTATCATCTGTCTATCATCTATCTATCTATCTATCTATCTATCTATCTATCTATATCTATCTATCTATCTATCTATCTATCCCTAGCTAGCTGTGTTCATTGAGCTTAATCAGGGTCATCTATGTAACCATAGATGTGGAACTGTTTATGAGACACATAGTCTTCTCTGTGAGAAACAACTGGAGATATAGACTTTTCTTCGTATGCAGAATCCATCGGTATATTATAGTTCACCCTGAAGGAGTAAAGAGTACATGTGTCTCTCCATGATCCCTTATCAACTATTCATAGGCCCAGTTGTATCTAGTGGGAGTCATGACTCAACTGGCTGAGGAATACAAGGAACAGCACTTCACTCCTCTTCCTTCTGTCTTCTGTTTCTTGTATTGTTTCTATTCCATCTCTCAGCATGTTCCCTGAGCCTCAGAGAAGATGACATAAATATCCTGTTTATGGCTGGATATTCAGCCATTATTTATCCTTATAAACCCTGAATCTTCTTTACATTTGCTGCTACATAATGCAAAGAAAAGATTTTCTTATTCGTCAATGAGTATTATTTATTTGCCCATGAATATAAGTCTTTAGAGGGCATCTTAATACGATTACAAATTGCCCCAAAAGGGTAGTAAATTCTTTTCCAGGACTAATACCCCTGCAGCCGTGCTTTCTAAACTGTGTTTATAATAACAGGTTTGAATTTTCTCTTGTGGAGAGTGCCACACAAGATTGGATGGCTATCCCTCTATTACTCATAGCGTTTCACATGGAACGGCACTTCTTGCTTGGTGGATTGGTGTTAAAAGTCATAGGTGAAAGGTCAGTGAAAAGGAAAGGCAGACAAGGGGGCTGAGTAACTTAAGATAGTTTAGACTCTTATTTTGGGGATAAAACATTTGGAAGATGTCTGTAGCAATTAGAGCCCGCCATTCACTTATGAGCTAGGATATTTAAAGGGCGAGAATGGGGAAGTTTAAAGTTTTCCCCTTTTGTTTTGTTATGTTATGTTTTTGTTTTTGGCATTCAGTTGCCCCTTGCTAGGAGAAACCCATAAGTAGTTAGGTAAAATAAGAAAATTAGTGAAAATAAGCATCTTTTCTAGCTGGCCATTCCAAAAGTAAGGGAAGGCAAAAGTCCTGAGAAACAAGTTAGTTTATGACTAGGGACCTAATTACTGTATTTTAAAGAATTGTCACTGTTCTGCTTTGTAATACTCCATTGTGTAAATGTACCACACTTTCCTTATCCACTCTTTGGTCCAGAGACATTTAGGTTGTTTTCAGGTTCTGGCTATCACAAACAAAGCTGATATGAAAATAGTCCAGCACATGTCCTTGTGGCACGATTGAGCATCCTTTGGATATGTACCCCAAAGTGGTATTATCAGACACAGAAAGACAATTATCACATGTACTCACTCATAGGTGTCTTTTAAACATAAGGCAAAGAAGGCCAGTCTACAAATCACAATCCCAGAGAACTTAGACAACAATGAGAACACTAAGAGAGACTTACATAGATCTAATCTACATGGGAAGTAGAAAGTAGAAAAAGACAAGATCTCCTGAGTAAATTGGGAGCATGGGGACTTTGGGGGAGGATTGAAAGGGGGAGGGAGGAAGCAGGGAGGGGAGCAGAGAAAAATGTAGAGCTCAATAAATATCAATAAAAAAGGATTGTCACTGTTCAATTAAAATGGAAGTGTTTTACAAAATAGAATGCTCCTTGGCATAAAAGGTTCCAGATAAGGCCACAGGTGTCTTTGTTGCCCTAGTAGCATGAGTAATGCCTTCTGGAAGTATTGAAGCTAGTCAGCAGGGAAGAGGCTTTCAACTCAGTTCTAGCTTGATTTCCTTATAGCAACTGTCTTTTGTTTCATTGTGCCCACATATTAGTTCCATCAAAACTATAATGGCCAAAAAGTGGAAGGGAGAAACAAAACTTGTTTTTAACATAACAAAAATTTAAATGCTTACTATGAGAATATGCATTTTTCAATTATTTTATTGTTGAATGACATGAAAGAAAATTAATACATATGTGCATGCATACATACTAACAGTATTTATGAAATCCATGTATACTCATATGTAGTTAATTCATTGAAAAAAACCTTACATATACTAAATTTGAGGTTCCTGACATTTTTGGTTAAAATATATTTCAAGGTTTTAGATTCACTTGGCATATGAAGCTGTATTCGATGATACTGATTTATTTCTTCCGGTTATGCATAATTCAATCCATTTTGAACTAGAAAGTACATCTGTGTTGTAATATTGACTATAAAAATTTTAGCTTTGGATCAAAGTACTTAATAATCTCATTGCCTTTAAGCCAGTAGGTGATAGAAAGATTTTTCAATAGTACTACAATACCCACACAGATTGAATAAATTATATACTACAGAGAAATGTTTTTCTGAAAGATTTAGATAACACAGTGGGCACGGAAATTCCATCAACTTTTTTTTTATTCAAGTAAATCTGCAATATCTTTTCTCTGCCAATGTTTTGAATAAGCCTCAAATTCTATTACTCCTTCTGATTTGAAATGAGACATTACTACATGATTGTCCAGCAAGATTGTGAGATTGAGTGTCAAGCAGTAAACAAAACAAAATAGAACACCATTTGAAAATGCACAAGTGTAGGTAAATCTTTTAATGTACTGCCACAGAAATCTCCATTCGGCTTAGACAAATGTATTGCTACAATAAAAATATATAGTAATGCTATCTGCAATAAGACATAAATGTGTTAAAGCAAATCAGTCTAGTTACAATTTGAGCACTTTAAACTTGTTTTCATATCAAGAACACATAACACTTAAGATTTCTGTTTCATCTTGACAGCAACAATGAATGACATGTTTGCCTAAGAATGTTAAGAATGCTAAATTCTAGCTGTGAGTCGATTCCATTCTTTCACTATGCAGTAAGTAGGACGCGCAGTTTGTTTCTCTCAGAGTGATTATTTCTAGTACTTGTTCTGCCTTTCTTTGGCATCAACTTTGGATGGGTAGGGATTCTGCCGCATCCATGAATGACAATAGTCAGATGGGAGGCCATGATGAAACTTGAAGGCAGTAAACAGATGTAAAAATCTCCTTTTCCTCCAGCCCAACAGCTGTCAGTCACTGGATATCCCCAACAGGACAATTCTGACAACAAGAGCCCAGCCTGCTTGCTTGTCATCTTCATAGAGACCTGCCAGCAGGCAGGGTGAAAGACTGTCTACCTTGTATATTTAAGTTTGAGAATATATAGCAATAAGAATAGTATTATGCAAATTAACAGGAGAGACAGGCCACTCCCTTCATTGATGGGTTATTTAGCACAAGTAACTCCAGTGGCTAGGAGCACAATAGAGATGTCAAGAGAATTAACAGCCAGCTTGTGTCTCATCCTTTACTTCAGACTTCTTGCTCTTCATTGTCAAAAGCATCACAGGCTGGGTGTCCAGCTCCACAGCATTCAACAAGGCATTGTTATCTTTTCCCTTTTTAACAGATAAGATTGCAAAACTATTTATTGTTTTCCTTAAATCACGCATTTTTATTGTTGTTGTTGTCCCTAACCTTCAAATGCTTGATTGACAGTCCCCTGGGAGATGCCATAGTTTCTGTTACAATCACTGTTGAGTACTTGAGAAACAAACACGTCATGATGACACCCTCCAAGGTTCTTTAAATAGCTGTCAGTGTACCCACAGGATGGCCTCTTCCAGAAGCCATTTTGCCAACAGTTTTATACATCGTCAACTGTTGCCTGTTTGAGGAGCGGATAAGAAAGAGGAGAGCAAATGAAGCAGGGGAAGAAAGGAAGGAGAGTAAGTTCATTAGGGGTTGTCCGCTGACCGCAGCATGTGTGGAATGTCAGTTTAAGAATGGAACTGACAGCTTTTCTCTGGTATCATTCAGCCACAATGGCTTCTTTGACAACTTATAAAACGGACCCTTTGTAGACGGTACTGAGTGGCACCGCATACATTTGTAAATGCCCTGCATAACTAACATTCTCTTTTATGCCACATAACCAGGATCTGTCCCAAGGGTCTTTTCTTCAGACTAATCTAGAGAGCTGGCATATGGAGACTGAGCAAAGCCACTTAAGCCCAAACAGAGTAAATAATGTTAGATTCTCATCTTTGCCTGGTAAAGCCAACACGCCTAAGAAGTCTGGAAGTTATTCTTCTGTTAGAAGATACTAACTATGAACTATGTCACTACCAACATTAATGAGAAAAGCATCTAACAACTGCTGACATTATGATTAGCCTAGTACAGTCTGCTTCATTATTCCAAGCTAATTGAGTTTTTTGATTACATATAATAAAATATAAGTAATATAATATAGCATAACATAATATTGTATCTGTGTGTATATATTTGTCATTCTCAAGAATTGAAGAAGACAACCCTGTAAATGTCTAGAAATGAGAATCTTAAAAATGTATTCAAATAATGTATACAATATGTATGCAATATTATAATGTATATATGTATATTAAATGCATATAAAATAAAGAATGATGTTGGAAGCACCAAAAAATTATCAGCACAAATATCCTAGACCAGGATATCTTAGTTACTTTATTTTCAAGCATTTTCCTTTTTTAATTAAAATTAAACTATCCACAGAAACAATGCTAGGATGTACAAAGTTCATATGTATTAAACACCAAAAATAAATACACATCTAAATTTTTCTCATTCATTCATTTTATATGTTGGAAAATTATGTATTTCCTCATTCTTTCAGTATTGTCACAACTTGCTATGCTTAAATGCATAGCATTTGCATGCAAAGCATTTGAAACAAAGATGGCCAAAGGTTATGATTATGATTATGGCATAGGTGTGGCTTAGTGGTAAAGGACCTTTATAGTATATATGTGATACTCACTGGGATTCTTAGCAGTTATATATACATGGAACTGTGTATATATACTTATATAAATTCTATGTTATAGTTTTTAAAAATAATCAATGACAATTTTGTTCACTGTGTTTCCATTAAAGTTGCTAATATTGTCATGTAAGAATATTTATCTGCATTTTCAGTGACAGGTAGGATATATTCTTTTCTTATTTTGAAGTAGTAATACTCATTGTGTCATTGTTCTTTTTAACCATGTTGACTTTTCAATAAAGAATAGTATTATAGTGTCTCAAATAGTATAACAATAAGATATGTAATTTTTTGTGGGGGAGAGAAAAGGTTTATTTCATCTTATATTTTACAATATATTATGAAGGGAAGGCAGGACAGGGACCTGAAGGGAGGAACTGAAACAGAAACTGTGGTGAAATGTTGCTTATTGTTTTGCTAATCCTGACTTGCTTAGCTGGCTTTTTAATTCAACCCAAGACCACATGTCCGGAGATAGCACCACACACACTAAGCTGGGCCAATCCACATCAGTGTCAATGAAGAAAACAACCCCTGCAAATCCATCCATACATATTTATTCTATTTCCCTTTCCTAAAGAGACCTCTCAGTCACCCCCAAACCCCCTACTCTTTACCTAACTCCTGTGGGTCTGTCGTTGGTCATTTTATTATCATTGACTGCTGTGATGAGGGTTTCTGTCCTACCCAGTTCTTGCAATTTTTAAGTCCCAAAGAACTCATACAGAAGTCTACATTAGTTATAAACTGATTGGCACATTAGCTCAGTCTTCTTATTAACTCTTATAACTTATATTAGCCCATTATTCTTGTCTGTGCTAGCCATGTGGCTTGGTACCTTATTTAATGAGGCAGTCACATCTTGCTTCTTCTGTGGATGGGTCACAACAACTGCAGACTAGAACTTCCTTCTTCCCAGAATTCTCCTGTTCTCATTGACCCACCTCTAGTTCCTCTCTGGTTGTCCCTCCTAAACTTCCTGCCTGGCTCCTGGCCAATCAGCATTTATTTAAAATATAATTGACAGAATACAGTTCATTGACCCACACCAATTGACTTAACATATAATGTCCACAAATAAGGCATACCATACCATATTTGTATTTCTGGATATGGGTTACCTCACGCACAATGTTTTTCTCCCAGTTTCATTCATTTAGCAGCAGATTTATTTTCTTTTTCATAGATGAGTAATATTCCCTTTTGTAACTATATCACATTCTCTTTCTTTATCTATTTGTGTATTGAGGGACATCTAGGTTGTTTTTAATTCCTGACTGTTATGAATAGAGCAGTAATGAACATGGTTGAACAAGTGTCTCAGTGGTAGAATGAGGCATTCTTTACACATATACCCAAGAGTAATATAGCTGGATATTGAGGTGGATTGAGTCCCATCTTCTTAAGGAACTGCCATGCTGATATCTATAGTGCTGTACCAGTTTTAATTTCCATGAGTGATGATGACTGTTCCCCTTACTCCACATTCTCTCCAGCATGAGCTCTCTTTGATTAATTGATCTTCATCATTCTGAAATCTCAAAGATAATAATTTATTGTTGGGTATCATTAATATATATAAAACATTCAACCAGTTTATGTAGTATGTAGTTACTTTTAATGAAATATTCTCACATTAATTAATTTGATTAAGTAGTATTCAACATTTTACTATGTGTAGTATTAACTTTAATTTGTGGTGAAATAAAGTTTCAAACATCTGCAGTTTTAAAAGGGGAAGGAAATTAAAAAAAACTCATATAGCTAATGTTATCATTGTAACATAGAAGAACTGAATACCCACAGTTAACTTGGGGTCAATTTTCTCCTTTTGATGACACTAGAGAAAATATTGATTGAATTTTATCAATCAATTACTGAAGTTTTAAAAAATCACAACAATAAGAGAAATCTTAAAGATTTTAGCTGTGAAAATTTCCATGTAGTGTTGATAGCCTTCTGCAAGCATGAAATATTTCAAACCTGGTGAAAACATTGACACTAATGACTTTACTTTTAAAGATACTTAATGCAAATTGAATAGAACATTTGATTGGTGATTATCCTCAATGTAGAATCAATTTCTCTAGCTCAATTCAATGAACTGAAGCAAAGTATCCATAGGGGTATATAAAAAGTTAAAAAAATGTGTTTTAATTATAACTTTTAAGTCAGCAAATGTTACTTTCCCACTACTTATTTTTCCAACTGTTGCATTTTTACTCAGTGTTTTAAAGAAAATTGGGAGAAGATATTATAAGTTGAATTAATGATTATGACAGATGTTATTAAACCATACATTGATTGAAGATAATGTACAATAAGACATAGATTTGCTATCTGTATTGATTTTTCATATGATCTAGGATAAAGTAACCTTTCATTGTTCTGTATGTTTCCACCATCATTTATTGAAAATTGGCATTTCATCCTTGTATGCTTGGAAAGTATGTTCAATATTTAATGGAGTACAAATTATTGTTATTAATTATGCTATGCAGTTTCAAGATATTTTTTTTTCAAAACACTTTGGTATTAATGGATAGAAATGATACTGGTGTTTGCATAGTTATTTTCTAGTTATTTTGTACCTTATGGATTTAGATAATCTATTTATTACTTCTAACACTTTGTGGACTTTTAGAAATGTTCCATATATACAATCATTTCATTTACAAATGGACACTGAACTGTGAACTCTGTGGCCAGTCAAACCTGTGCAAGAGAGTGGGATCTAAGGGCAGTGAGATACTTGATTCAAACATCAGATAGAGAGCAGTAGAGGAAGGTTTCCAATGTTCTTCTCCATCTTCCACACTCACATATATGGATGCATGCATGCTCATACACAAGTGTGAATACATCTCATACAAATGTATTTAATCCACACATCAAAAGAAAATATGTCATCCTCATACATTTATTTGTTGTAGAATAATTTACTTTTTATCTCTGTAATATTTTGAATAAATATATGAATTGATAAAACAAATTTCCTTCTAATGGACTCAGTAAAGCACATTAAAAATATTAACATTTCTTAATACTTACTCCATATATCTTACTTTAAATGGACAATATTTTCATCTCTGTAAATTAAGATCTTAATTGCTATATTATGAGAAAATGTATGTTGCAGATGCTAAACTTTTTCTAAAAAGTATGACATTTGGCTTATAGCAGCAGTTTAGCAATAACATTTAAAATGGGGTATTCCTGGGCCCTAACTCAACATTTTCTGAATCATTTCAAGGGTTTAACATTCAGTTCTAAAAGATATAGTTAGCTAAATTATTAGGAGTTATACCCTGAAAAATTATACCGATTACCAAGCAGTTCTGGTTGTGTCTATAAATTTATAAGAAGTTTGCTATTGTCCCACAATTATATTGGCAGCTATAATAGGATGATGATTACGTATTATGTTCTCCAAGCATTGCTTTGCTGAATTAATGTAATAGGATGCATTTAATAGTAAACAAATACAACTACAAATGATGGCTAGAATATGTTTATAATCTTGGGAATACCTGTATTTAAATGATTCCTAAATTATAACATGAATAAAAATAAAAATTTTTGCCTGGCGGTGGTGGTGCATATCTTTAATCCCAGCACTCGGGAGGCAGAGGCAGGCAGATCTCTGTGAGTTCGAGACCAGCCTGGTCTACAAGAACTAGTTCAAGGACAGGCTCCAAAACCACAGAGAAACCCTGTCTCGAAAAAACCAAAAAAAAAAAAAAAATTTTTTTAAATAAAAACTATTAGTGGAGATTTATAAAACAGTGTGAATGAGAGCTTCAAAGCCCTTTGACTACAATTTTAAAATTAGAATGCATATGAAGTGAAAGAGACATGAATCATAACTTACTTATCTGGCAGAATTTTACTGAATTACAATTAGCCTTAGGAATTAGGTATATATAAGTAAGGAAAAGGAAGTCACTCTTTAAGAAAAATGAAACAAATAATAGGCGTGTAAGTACAAAATTTTAGAACTCACAATCTAGTAGAGCAATATGAGTACCATAAAATTAAACATTAAAATAAATATATGTAAAAAACATAATGCTATAATATGTATATTATATCCCAATATATTCATATGTATGTGTACATATATAAAATGTATGATATAGTCCTATCTTAGGAAGGAGATACTTGAGTATTGCAAAATACATGATAGAAAAGAGCTTTATTTTAAGTAGAAAATTTTATTTAAAATCAAAAAGAAAGTAATATTTGAGCAAATATCTAGGGAAAAATTAAGCTAGTTATTCTCACAGGGGCAATAGGGGAAGCACTTTGGACAGAAAGATAACCAGCAGAAATCCAAGATAGTACCTGGTACCTTTAAAAATTATGTTGAGAAGATGAGGCAGGAAGTCTGGACCGCGAGGGGTTGGTCTACCCACTGAGGCAGTGTGCCATTTCTAATGGGAGCTCACCAAATCCAGCTGGATCCGGACTGAATGAGCATGTGATCAAACTGGACTCTCTGAATGTGGCTGACAATGGCGGGTGACTGAGAAGCCATTGATAAAGGCACTGGGACTTGTTTCTACTGCATGTAGTGGCTTTTTGGGACCCTAGTCTGTTTGGATGCAAAGCTTCCTAGGCCTGGATGGGGGGGGGGGGGGCTGCTTGGACTTCCTACAGGGCAGGATTCCCTGCCCTCTTTTAAGGAGGGAGGTTATGGGAAGAGAGTGAGTGGGGGGAGTGGGAGGGGAATGGGAGAAGGGGAGGAAGTGTAAATTTTTTAATGGAATAAATAAATAAAGAAAGAATAAAAGTATGTTGAAGCCAGAGTGGATACAGTCAATCAAACAGAAGAGGAGGGCAATTGTCAGTAGGCTTAGAGGGTTAAATTACAGAAGATAAGAGGTCATGAACAGTACATGTGAACAGGTTGTTTGTGGATGACACAGGAAGCTACTAGGTGATTTGGGGCAAAACGTATTAACATAATCACATTTCTCAATCAAGAAGATTTACAACATAAAAGAAGATTCATGGAAACCTTTTCAGATGATGTTATCTCCTTCTATATGTCCCTATTTTCATCCTCGGAAAAGGCATTGGTAATCCACTCCTTAAAACCCTAAGACAGAAGTTGATTTTCATTCTCAGTGGACTATAATATTTGGTAGCAATTGCAGAAATACTTGAAGTTTCTGGATTTTTAAATCCTTATCTGCAAGGCAAGTTAAATTCATGTTAAATCGTTTTCATAGTGTTTCATGCCTAGGGTGAGCTCAGTGGATGCTCTTGGCTGCCACTAGGAGTAGAGGTGGGTGTTTCTGGAAGGATTATCATGGTTATTATGTGAGCAGTTCTATCTAAGGATTGCATAAATCTGATAGTAGGGATGCTCACAGGAAGCTGATGAGGGATTGTATATTTATGATGTGTGATATTTTAATGAAATTTCACATGTATATGATATAAATATACAATAAACATAATTTCACACTCAATTTTTAATTTTATGATCTAGCTATTTGACAATTTCACTAAAAAAAATTAGGTTGAAAGCGTCATTGTGACTCTTTTAGAGTCATATTTAAATGACTGAACATAGGGGAGCGACAAAGGAGTAGAATTTGGCATTCCAGTGCATGTGAAGGCATGAGAATTTGGAAATCATAAGGAATAATAATTGAAAACAGATTGATTAAACATTCATCAAAAATTTATTATGTTGGCAAATATACAACAAATGGGAGGTGAGCTATGAGTGAAAGAGTTATGCTGCATAAAGCAAAGCTGTTGTAGCAACGTAAACACTTGTTTCTGGAACTTATGACAGGTGAAAACAACTGTTGTTTACATGGTATTGGGGAAGGAAGTGTCTCAGTCTATACTTATACCTTCTAGTCATTCTTACATTCTAGACCATGGGGTGGCATATTTCAGTATGTTCTAAGACATTGGTATTCTAACTTATAAATGTTCCATGAATTTAGTGAGCATGAGATATTTCTCACTAGTTAAAACATTTTAAAAGAAACCTTTCTTTAAGGATTTCGTTCATTGGTATTGTATTTATATTTCCATACCACACTCTTCCCTCTCCAGTTCCTGCTATTCCTCCCTGCTTTCTCTCAAATCTGGGACCTCTTTTCCTTTAACTATTATTGTTTTGAAACAAGAAAAGTATGCTGCTTAGAAAACTAAACTTTGGCTTCTCTAAGAACCCGAATTATAGGCTCAATGACCTTTATTTATGGCTAGAAACGAAATATGAGTGAGTACATCCCATGTTCCTCTTTTTGGGTCTGGCTTACCTCACTCAGGATAGTGTTTTCAATTTCCATCCATTTGCCTGCAAACTTCAAGAAGTCCTTGTTTTTTACTGCTGAGTAGTACTCTAATATGTATATATTCCATACTTTCTTCATCCATTCTTCAATTGAAGGGCATCTAGGTTGTTTCAGGTTCTGGCTATTACAAACAATGCTGCTATGAACATAGTAGAGCATATAAGAAGGAGAACCCAAAGAAAAACATATAGGCATCCTCCTGAATATCAACCTTCATCAGGCGATGAAAGGAGACAGAGACAAAGACCCACATTGGAGCACCGGACTGAAATCTCAAGGTCCAAGTCAGGAGCGGAAGGAGAGAGAGCACGAGCAAGGGAGCTCAGGACCGCAAGGGGTGCACCCACACACTGAGACAATGGGGATGTTCTGTCGGGAACTCACCAAGGCCAGTTGGCCTGGGTCTGAAAAAGCCTGGGTTAAAACCGGCCTCGCTGAACATAGCGGACAATGAGGACTACTGAGACCTCAAGAACAATGGCAATGGGTTTTTGATCCTACTGCACCTATGGGCTTTGTGGGAGCCTAGGCAGTTTGGATGCTCACCTTACTAGACATGGATAGAGGTGGGTGGTCCTTGGACTTCCCACAGGGCAGGGAACCATGATTGCTCTTTTGGTGGACGAGGAAGGGGATTTGACTGGGGGGAGGGGGAGGGAAGGGGAGGCGGCGGTAGGGAAGAGACAGAAATCTTTAATAAATAAATAAATAAAAGAATAAATAAATAAAAAAAGAAAACTAAACTTTGTTTAAATTTAGCTACAAAACATGTCTTAATAATTATTTCTTTAGTTTTTCGTTGGAAATCTCTGTGTAGCTTTGGCTGTCCTGGAATGATCTCTGTAGACCAGGCTGGCCTTCGATTCAAATGTCTGCCTGCATCTGCCTCCCAAATGTTTAAATTAAAGGTGTCTGCCACCACTGCCCAGTGATGTCATAATATTTGTATTTAAGACTTTTCTTACAATACAATGCTTAAAATGATACTTTTATGAATCTATATAAAATTTCCAGAAGCGATTATGTGTTCTGTTTTATAAATTTTATGTAAAGATTTGTAGAGCTTAGATTTACTAGAACAAACCTTTTTTTGTGGATTTGCATATATTTCTGAAAATGTTACATGAAACATTCCTTGAGTATTTGTATTATTGAAACAACATTTAAATAGACACTAAACTATATACAACCAATAAACTGGCCAAGCCAATCTTACATAGAGATAGAAACCCCTCTTAAATGTTATACATTATCTCTGAATATACTATGCATTCCCTATTTTTTCAGTGTTTTTGAACATTCTGCTTACAAGTTATTGTGTATCCTCCATCAAGAAGACAGAAAGGCCCAATGAATGATGTAGTTCTTGAAATCGTCCAAAGACAAGCACTGCTTTCCTGGAATTTAAAAACATCGATTTACTATGAATAGCACACATCTCTAGTTTGTATTGCCAGTGACACTCAATGTTACTTCTTCTAGAACAACAAATTTATACCCAATGAAATGGAGAGAAGACAGTGGTCAACCCGAGATTAATAGTAATCATTAAATTAATAAAATAGTCTTTAAATTAAACTTCATTTAGCAGATAATCATAATAAGAAAAGCACTCCCGAAGGTATAACTTGAGGATAGGATGCAGTAAAAAAAATTAAGTTAAGAAATATAATCTCATTTGAAGCCATATTAATGGCTTGTTGACTGATTATGGTTTAATGCATATGTCCTGTGAACATACTTTCCATGTTATTTCTCTGATTCAGTTTTCTGGATTCTACTCAAAATAATAAGGCACAACTTGAAACATTCCATAGTGGTAAGCCAGTAAGTTCCAATGCTTAAAAAACAAGACATATATTAATTTCTTTTTCTGTTGTGGCAAATCAATATAAATACAGTAGTAAAGAAAAGACAAATTTATTACCTTAATTACCTACAGTTTTATAGTTCAAGTCCAGCATACTTCCTACTGTTTTTAAACGAAGTGCTGCTCTTTATTTTAGGCTCATGGCCTCTCTTTCCATCTTAAAAGTTATTCCAATGCTATAGGCATTATTCATGGCCTTTTTGTTTTCACGTGTACTCAGTTTCTTAGGCTGTTTGAAGATGACCAGAATCAGAAATCTGACATCCAAAAGAACTACAAATAACCTGGTACCTTCAGATCTTTAGATGTTTGTAGAATTCTCTGGCTTCTGTCTAACCAGCAGTTTAGAAGATGTTCACCTAAAATGTTTCTAGCTTTGGGAATGAATAGGATTCACAGTTAGAAAGGGCATTTGTGTTGTAATTTAGAAATTTCTCTTTGTAATAACTTTAAATATATTTAGTACTCTGGGCATATTGAAAAGGACACTATTTAGTAAGAAAACCTGTTTGCAATGCTTAAATATGTGAGCTTAGTCCACGTGGCTCACACTGTTTCCTTACGTGAGTATAAAGGTAAAATATTTCATGTAATATGTGTGAGAAATAAAGCCTCATGCATTTTATTCAAGGTGACTACAAATAGCAAGTAATACTAATTTATTCTTCCACACTACTGTAATGTCTACTACTTCACTTTATATAATGAAGATATACATGCACTGGTATGGAGGAGAGTGTCTCAAAAGGTTTATGAAGGTGCCAACCAAGGAGGTGCCTCAGGAGGCTGTGTCCTGACTTCCCTTGGTGAGCTGCGTTTCTCCACACGCGATATTTTAACAAACAATTGCAAGTTCTATTTTGAGAGAGTTCTCAGAGCTTGGACAAGTGTAGTTATTTTATTTTAGAACTAGAGGAACCTACACTAAATTCTTCCAACTCTTCGGGGATAAGTCAAAGCCCTCATTTTACTTTTACTTTGAAATCTCTGTGAATCTCATAGCAAGTTCCAGATGCTCACAGGAAGGACTGTAATTTTATTTGTTTATTTTTTAAGCAGTTTCTTTTTTATTTTATTATTTTTTTATTAAAGATTTCTGCCTCCTCCCTGCCACCACCTCCCATTTTCTTCTTCCTCTCCCAATCAAGTCCCCCTCCTTAGTCGAAGAGCAATCAGGGTTCCCTGTCCTGTGGGAAGTCCAAGGACCACCCACCTCCATCCAGGTCTAGTAAGGTGAGCATCAAAAAGAGAGCTTGCCTTTCCTGTTTGTTCATAGACAGGGAGGGAAGCAGAGATCAAGACTAGCTGAATATTCAGAATGTCTTTCTTGTTTGTCAAGTTTTGTTCACTTTGGCTAATGTCTTAGTTATCAAAAACACTCACTGCTAAGGCATTGTGTCAAGAGAAAATTCAGCTTTGCTAACTAGTAAAAGAAATGACATGTGTTGCATTTTTTTTTTCACAGTACCTTTACTCATGACACCAGCTCCTTTCCAGGTTCTTAGGATCCATCCCACAGAAGACTATAATACTTTCCAAAAGATCCTTCTGTCAGGGGTCAGCAATAAATCCCTCTTCAGCCAGACAAGTGAGACTTTATATTGCTGTGGGCATCTCACATGACATTCCCAAATAAGGCATTGTGCTACAAGCCCGCTATGATTACTAGTAATGACTTAACTGCTGAGGAATTATAACAGTATGAATAACAGTGGTTTGCACTGTGAATGTCCTAGCTACTCCAGAAATGCCAGAGCAACAAATTTAAAATGCTTCTCATTTTCCAGTTTGAAAGGAGACGAAGTCAGAAGACTACAAGTGCTGCAAATCTGTAAACACTGATTGTTCATTCAACAGCAGGAAGCAAAACAAATATGAAACAAGTGGCGGCATTAGCCATTCTGCCATGTACAGAGGCAATTACATTAGGGATATGAAAAGAAAACAGCATTTAGATTCAAGCGCAAAGCACTGGGAGTAAACAGGTTTTGCCTGAGAACTTGTTACATGGGAAATCTCTGTACGTTTAGGCACTGGTTTTGGGATGATAGTGTTACTATTACTACAAGACTACAACCTTATTTTCAACTATTCATATTGGATATTAAACAGTAATATCTTTTTTATATTTATTTATTTATTATGTATACAATATTCTGTCAGTGTGTATGCCTGCAGGCCAGAAGAGGGCACCAGACCTCCTTACAGATGGTTGTGAGCTACCATGTAGTTGCCAGGAATTGAACTCAGGACCTTTGGAAGAGCAGGCAATGCTCTTAACCGCTGCGCCATCTCTCCAGCCCAAACAGTAATATCGTAGAGCTAAATAATAAATGTGTTATTGGTTATATTCCTATCACTCTATTTATTTCCAAAACTAATACGTTATATTTCAAAATTAAATGTCATATTTAAAACAGAGAAAACTAGCTAAATGAACAAATATTAAATGAGTATTTATTGCATGTCCTATGAGCATAAATCACTTAAAGGCTTGTCTACTCATGATGTAATTAGTATTCCTATTTCATGTATATACTTCAAATCATCATTTATTTACCCAAATGACTTTTTCTGTTACAGGTTATAAATTAAATTCAAACATCACATTGCATTTAAATCATGGCAATGATGTTAGTATTATTCAGTTGGCAGAAGGTAGACAAATAAGAAAGATTTCCTAAACTAGGCAAAGACTTCAAGTTTCTCAGCTTATATTATTAAATAAAATGTTGTCTAATGCAGGGCCTTTTATGCAGTGGCAAGTAAACTGCAATTTTAATCCCATAACTTCGTAACTGAATAAATTTTTAATTTCATGAATGCAAGGCAAGCATTTTGTGTTGGAGGACCTTATTTTTAAGCATATATATATATATATATATATATATATATATATACACACATACATATATATATGTATATATATAATTGAGATAATGATTTTCATAAATCCATCTGCTCAGGCTTCCTCTTTACCCAGTATTATCAATCAAAGCAATGTTAATTTGGTTTAATTTCTTACTTTCATGACAGCACAAGGTTCTCCACTTGTCTGAACATTTATATCACTTCTCAGGATACTATGCATCAAAACTATAAGATAAATTCAAGAGAGTTAGAAAAGTGACAGATGAAGCTATCTGTAGGATGGGGGCATCGTAGATTCGTGGATGCAGTACCCATGTAGATTCACTGGCAACTTGCCCACCAGATGGACTACAGCCTGGGAGGTTTACCGCTCCAGTCCGCAGAACGGTCCCACTCATCTTTTCCCCGTTAGGTTTGAATGTCAGTCGCTTGCCTAGGGAGCAAGAAATGACTTACACTTGGGATTCTTGAATGATTGCCAGAAAGGAACTGACTCTGAGAATTGCCATTTTCTAGGTTCCCATAGTGTGCATTAAACCCAATTATCCAAGCTCGGGGTTAGAACTGGAAACACGAGTGGGAGAGTCATATAGCTATCAACATAGTTATCTTCTGAGGGGCAGGGATAGAAGGATCTGTTTCACTTCATTTGACACCCATAGGAGACAATATCAATATTCATAAAATAACTGCAGATCCACTACAGTCACACAGAGACTATGCCACAGCATAATGAGCAATTTCATGTTTTAGTCACAGGTATTTACTTAATGTTTCCCCATTCCTTAAATCAGGTCAAGGGTTTGCAAATTGTGAAACACTAAGCAAACACACATGATCACTTCCTTTGGATGTCCATAAGCCACTTAATGATTTTCAAGTCATTGAAAACAATAAAAAAAGATGGCATGTACAATTTATATGAAAGTTAAATTCCACTGTTAATAAATAAATACAAACTGGAACTCAGACAGTGGGAAGCCCTTTCAACTTGACCAAAAGACACGCAAAAACTCAAATCTTTGCTATTTGGTCCACAGTGAGAAGGATTTAAAATAAAATGCTTGTAGATCTCCAAGCTAAATCTTTACATTTTAATGTCAGAAAAATATTTTTTGTATATTTCTCAAGTTGCCTGTTAATTGAAAGGGAGATACACCATGACCGTTCACTCTTGCTCAGTCTATCTGCCTGACTGGTGGGTGATGTAAATTCAAAACAAGCAGATGCTGCTGTATTGGTAAATAGAAAATACAGCAGCCCAGAGGGATTTTGTAGTGTGTGATTTGGGCTTCTGGTGTTTGAGAGAATGTTTGCACACAGAATAAACTGATTACTCTGCAAAGTTGGCTACTTACTCTTCACTCATTCCACTTGATCATATGATGATAGTTTAAACCAAGGAGAGCTTGACATTATTTTGAAATTCATAGTGGCATACATAGATATATCCCAGAAGAAAAAGAACAACAACCACAACAACAGTGGCAGACAACAACCCCAACAAAAGAGAAGCAACTGAGGAACACTAGCTTCCACAAAGCCAACACCACAGGGACACAAGAACATAGTTCTTCAGTAATCTCCTTTAACATCATCGTTTAGGTGGTACCTTTGTTAGTGCTCTCATCCCGTCCTTGTGTTTATGACAAAACACTGTACACAACTTTTGAATTTTATGGAAACTAGATCAGAATGAATGTTTTATTCTCCTTTAATATATATGGTGTGTGTTGAATCATGCTTTTATACAAAGTTTAAACTTCAGTGCTGGAGCCAGGCAGTGGTGGTGCACACCTTTAATCCCAGCATTTGGAAGGCAGAGGTAGACAGAGCTCTGTGAGTTTGAGGCCAGCCTAGTCTACAAGAGCTAGTTGCGGGACAGGCTCCAAAGCAACAGAGAAACCCTGTCTCAAAAAACCAAAAAAAAAAAAAACCAAAAAAAAAAAAAAAATCCAGTGCTGTTACCGTGACTCAGTGGTTATGGGCACTTTCAACATAAGTCTGATGAAAGTGAGACAAAAGAACCTACTCGACTAGGCTATTTTCTGGCCTCCTGTGCGCCTTGCATGAATTAAATGACTGAAATATTTCTAAGTTTGTTCATGGTAAAATGAAAATAAAATGCAAGTGTATTCCAATCCATGCATCTGAATTGGAGTTTATAAGAGCCAGTTGTTAACTGGACAAAAAAATGATATTTATATAAAGTTTGAAGGAAAACACAAACACAAAACTATAAAAGTGAGCAGGTAGGATGCTACATTGGGTCCAAACACTTTCTGATAAAGCTCCATGACCTGAGTACCATTCTCAAGGGTAGTAGGGAAAATTGTGCTGTTATGTCCATGTGCATAGCGTCATGTGTTCATTTGCAATTGCACACATACACACAAGAGAGAAAAAGACACTTTAATAATTCCTGTAGTTTACTTAATAGTAACTGGTATTAAGTTGCCTCTGGCAGAAATTCTTCACTGCCAGCTAGACTGAGTTTAGGATTGCCTACTAGACTATGTGGCTATGTCTGTATGTGTGAATGTTGAATCTTCAGGAAGGATTAACTGAGGTAGCCTGGGGGCTCAGACAGAATAAGGCAGTGAGGTACCAGCACTTCGCTGATACCTGCTTCCTGGCCTGGCACTGTGTGAACTGATTTGTTCTACATACCTTTCCTAAATGTCATGACCATGATGGATAAAATTCTGAGAAGCCTTAAAATTCAGTGGATTAATTCTCCATCTCCATTTCCTCCTCCTCCTTTTCAGCACTGGTGACTAAACAAACACAGGCCCCACAATGCTAAGCTGGTACCCTACAACCGACTGTATCTCCAGTCCTTTGCTTACTTTATACATTTTATTGTGAGTCAAAGCCTCATGATGGTGCCCAGGCAGATCTTGATGTCACCCAACATCCCAGGCAGGTCTTGGACTTTTGATTCTCTTGAATTAGCATCCTAAATAGTTAGGATTACAGGCGGTTGCAACCAAAGCCTGACTTCACCTCTTCTTTAAGTTGCTTCTAACAGAATTATGGTCCCAGTGTTGAGAAAAGAGGCTAACAGTGCTTGAGAAGAAATAACCATTGGTTAAGACCATCAGAAATGGGTGAAGTTACAGAACCTCAGAAGGAAAGTCATGAAAGGAAAAATAAATATGCTAGCATCCTGAGGATTAGGTATTGTAGCATTCTGATGGTGAAGAAAGATTTCAAAAAACGTCAGTGAAATGGAAGGGAGGGGATTCACGTCCACCTGTAGTAGGCTGAGATAAGAACTTCAAGTCAGAAAGTTTGTATTTTTGTTGTTGTTGGCAATAATTCAGAAGTAAGAAATACAGGAAGAGAGTAGCTAAGTGAACAGAAATTAATGATAAGTTTCTTCCAACCGTAGAGCTGCCTTCAGACAATAACAGGATGCTCTATGTAACAAAAGGAGAGGCTTGGTTTGGAAGCAGATACATTATGGAGGAGGGTTTTGAGGGTATGCTCAGCTCTTATCATTGCTACTTTATTTAACATTGATGGGAAGATCTTCAGTGTAGAGTGAGGGGTTGTATCTAGTGAAAAGAGGTGTGAATGGGCATTTAAGAGCTTGCCCACCGAACTGGCATCAGAATGTGGGTTAAGTGGCCATTTGAGATTGGTAAATAGAGATTGGAAATAGAATCAGATCACAGAGCAGAGGAATTTGTCTTGCCGGGTCAGAGACAGCTGCCGGGGAGATGGGAGAGTGAATGGCTGAATTTAACTGTGCTTGGATCTTTGCCAGCAAGTAGGTCATGGGGTGAAGAGGACAGGGAGACCAGAGCCTGGACCAGCATGGGTCATAGTGCCACAGAGTCACCCAAGGAATCTGAAAACTCTTGGCTGAGTAAAGAGGGGGATAAAGGGAGGGATGTGAAAGGGGGGAAAAAGACTTTGGTGAAAACAGTCGATTATTGGAGCCCTGTGAAAGGCAGTCCTGTAGCTGGAGGGGATTTCGTAAATGAGTGAATAAGGATGCTAGAATGTAGGAGTGAAATTAAAATGTAAATTATGAACGAGGAACGATGGAGACAAGGCCCAAGAAGAAATAATCTCAGGAGCTAAAAAGATCAAAGACGCGGGCTGTGTCAATGTTGAAGTCACAGTGATGAGGAGCACTTCAGCCAGACAATGGCAGTGATGATGAGGAGTGAGGAGAGATGTGGTATCTTTGTTTCCCAAGTTAAACTGGAAAGGATTCTAAGGTACTCTACAGGATAATCTGTTAGTCAAATCCCTCAGCATTCCACAGGAGCTTGTAATGTGATGTGGCTTGAGGTGGGGCTGTTAGCATATGTGATAAAACCTGAGACTCTGTACTCCAACTGCTTCATTGATTCAATTAAACATGTTTCTCAGAAATAATTCTAAGCCTCTATGGTAATTGGAAGATTTGTTATCTAAATTTTAATAAAAATTTGATCAATTGAATAACTGTACTGTTTAACACAAAGTTAACTTTAGTGGATTTCTTTATAGTCGTCAATTAGTTAACAAGTATTGTACAATAAAATTAGTTCATATATGCCACAGAAGTAGAGAAAGAATGTTTGAATACCTCTTGAGGAACAAGCTTGGATTGCTTTTTAGATGTTTGCTCCTGGATTTAAGAGAATATAGTTGATTACTATGAAAGTAGGCACCGACATAAAGGTATCGGTGCTGTGGGAAACCCATCGCTAAGGCTCAATCACATTGATCTGGGCAGGGAAAGCCATTATGTAGCACTCCTTGTCTTAGGATTGTGATGGATTCATGTACAACATATTTTAAAGGAGATTTTGTTTCCCGATTGGTATAATATTAACATGGTTTCGACATAATACAGTAATCATTGGCAGATAATCGGTTTCTAAAACAACCAATGGAGACACATGTTCCCATTTATAGAACTTATTTTAAATCAGAAGTGAATTATTAAAGTGGCCACAATAATAAATTATAATACTGTAAGTCAGTGGTCAACCTGTGGGCCACGACTCCTTTGGCTTCTTTAATGACCCTTTCACTGGAGTCACATATCAGATATCCTGCATGTCAGATGTTTACATAATAATTCATAACAGTTATGAAGATCAACAAAATAATTTTTATGGATGGGGTCACCACAACATGAGAAGCTGTATTAAAGGGTCACAGCATTAGGAGGATTGAGAACTACTGCTCTAAGTAGTAGTTGCGCCACCTATTGGCAGAACAATGTAAGATGTTAGCAAATCCTCTGATATCATGTATCAAGCAGTTTCATTACAAGATAATGTCCGAATTTAGCTGTGATAGGATTAGATTCATTCCTTTTCTGCCATTAGCCTACAAACATAAAATATACAGGATCAAGAATCAGTAACATTCAATTCTTGTCCAAGTTTTTATAATGTAGAATACAATCTCTGTTCTTGATCTTCCCATGTCTCACTGAAAAAGATTGAAAATATCTTTATAAAAAATACATTTGAAGCATGCCAGCCACAACTTAATTTCAAACACTTTGTGAGTTTTAGAGTTGGAATCTGAGTAAGGGCAGATATCAACTTTGAAGAACTTGCTCATCATATTTTTATTTTCACTCAATGTAAGGATGAAGAAAATATACTGATGCAAAAACAGAAAAATCATTGCAGGTGTCAGTTTGGTAATTAATTAATTAATTGATTAATTTTATTTTGGGGAATATATGTATGTTTGTTTTCCTGTATGTTCACCAGAGGGTCAGTAGAGAAGGAAAGGGGTCATGTGAACTCCTAAGATTGTAGTTTCAGGGGATTGGTGAAGGCGATGTGGGTGCTGGGAACCAAGTCCATGTCCTCTGAAAGATCAACTACTAATCTTAACTGCTGGACAACCCTTCTTTAGTCCTTGAAATCTTATTTTTAGAGCATATAAATTGCCTAGTGCATACTAATTTAAAACATAAATAATGTTTTCTAATGAGAGGGAGAAAGGGAGTGAGCCTGGGAGAGAGGAGAGGTAGAGAGAAATAGGAAGTCGTTGAGGAATGGAAAAACCATAGTCAGGATATATTATGTGAGAAAAAAATCAATTTTCAATAAAATAAATAATAACAATAATAAAAGAAAACAAAGTACATATAAATAAAAGTGTTCACTCTATTTGACATATATTTTCAAAATTTTAGTCTATGCTGTTCCATTCTATAAAATCATTCAGTTTTTTAAAACCTTGTGCAAAGTTCACTGACTGCACAGGATTTTCATAGCAGAACAAAACACATAAGAAATTAAAAACTTTAATCATTGAAATTAAAGAAAATATTGTCATGTAGTTTTTTTTTTTTTTTTGGTTTTTTGTTTTTTGTTTTTCGAGACAGGGTTTCTCTGTGGTTTTGGAGCCTGTCCTGGAACTAGCTCTTGTAGACCAGGCTGGTCTCGAACTCACAGAGATCTGCCTGCCTCTGCCTCCCGAGTGCTGGGATTAAAGGTGTGCGCCACCACCGCCTGGCCTGTCATGTAGTTTTAATTACATTTTTAATGTAGTTATAAATATTTTTTGTTCTCTAAATGCCATTTTTGTTTGCACTGGCAGAATATAGAAGTTTAAAGTTCTGTTTGAACAAAATTGTCAGTGACTCTAATGGCTCTTGTCCTATAAACAGGAAACACTTATGCTTGATAAGGGTCATAAGCAAGTAAGCTCAAAACAATGTCAAAGCACCAGTATAAATCTTAGGAAAATTAACATGTTTTAATTCAACATTTCTTCCAGTATTAACATAATAAGGTTTAATAAAAATTTCATAGGAGGTATAAAACCTATATTCAGTATGACTTTTAATGCTGCATATTTGTTAGAAGCTAAATATAGCACTGAGTGTCATTACTTAGCAGTCATTGGATGCTCAAAGAATACAGAAATTCAGCAAGCATGACCACAGCATTGATTCTACACTCATTAGTCTTCACAAGTGGTATCTTCAGGTGCAAGAAAAAGTCAATATCAAACATTCCAAATTTTTAAAAAGAGAGAGAATTCAAATAAAATAGGTCACTCAATAATTTTATGTCATAATAAAGTTAAATAAAGTGGTGATAATATATTTTAAGTGGTGAGATAACAGTTATTAGTATTTTGTTGTACTTAATCTAGTAGTTATCAAAAATTGTTTACCATTAAGGTTACTATCATTCCCCAGATGTTCTAAGAAGGTTGATTTTTTTCCAAAATAACAATAATTACTTTTTAAAATAAAATAACACAAAAATAGACTAAAGAAAGGACATGACTATCTTCAAACATATCCTACTCATAACCAGGTAGAGAAAGAGACCAGGAGGATCAGAGAGATGAATCAGAGGCTAAAAGAGCAAAGTGATCTTCCAGGGACTTAGGTCAAGGCTCACTGTCCACATCTAGCAACTCTGAACTGACTGTATCTCCAGCCCCAGGGGATTTGACATCCACTTCTACTCTCCACAGTTAACTTCACTCATACGTACAAACCAAAACATAAATACCAACATATAGTTATAAAAATTAAATATTATTTTATTTAAATTTATTTTTAAATTTTATTTTACATTCAATTCATAGTTGTCCTCCCTCCACCCCTGAGCTCACCCTTCATCCACTCCTCCAAGAGGATAAGGGCTCCCATGGAAAGTTAACAAAGACTGGCACATTAAGTTGGATAAGGACCAACACCCCCCCCCCCCCCCCCCCCCGCATTAAGGCTGAGCATGCCATCCCACCATAAATAATGGGCTCCAAAAAGCTAGTTCATGCACCAGGAATAGATCCTGGTACTACTGCCAGGTGCGTCACAGATAGTCCAAGCTCCACCACTCTCTCCCAATTAGGAGGGCCTTGTTTGGTCCATAGTTGTCGGTTTAGATACCATGAGTTTTCACGAGCTTGGTTCACCTGTGTTTGTAGTTTTCTCCCTCATTATTGGTAAAGGGGATGGGATGGGAGATGAGAGCATGAGGGAATGGGTTGGTCAATATGGGAGAGGGATGGAGTGGAAGAGTAATTAAAGAGAGATATTGATAGAGAGAGCTGCTATGGGGTTATGGAGAAACCGGGTACTAGTGAAATTCCCAAGAATCCACAAAGATGACCTCAGCTAAGAATCCTAGCAACAGTGGAGAGGGAGCCTGTGCTGGCCTTCCCCTGTAATCAGATTGGCTAATATTCCAACTATCATCATAGAGCAATCATCTAGCAACTGACTCAACCATATGCAGAGATCCACAACCAAGCACCAAGCAGAGCTCTAGGAATCCAATAGAAGAGAAGGATGAGGGATTCTATGAGCAAGGGAGGTCAAAATTAAATATTTTTAAAAGTAAACACATAAATATCACTATAACAGAGATTTTACGAGTTTAATACTTTAGCAATCAAAATATTACATTAATATTTAAATTAAATATTTAAGTTTAAGAGAGAGAGAGAAGGTAGGGCATAGTATTGTTGTTTATAAGATGAGGCACAGGTGACAATGTTTGAAAGTTCTTAAATCTTGCCCACATGTTTTTTATTCCATTGAACCTGAGGTATAAACACATGAAGGCTTTAAATCTTTATTTCTTATTGGTTCTTTAGTGTTGAAAATAGTTTCGGCATACCTTTTCACAGCAAGATATAAAATGAAAACTTCAAGTATATGTTAGGTCTATTAATTCAAAACTTCCTTTGAATGACAGTGAATTACTTGCTAAGTACCACTACAATCTTTGCTACACGGCTATTCGCAAGACCCTTATAAATCGCCTTTTGCACGAATATAACCTTGTTGCTATAACAATGACCTGTAATGCTTTACTCAAGGGCAAACCTAAATTCAAGGGCAACCAGGAACTCTGAATCATTTCTCACATCCCCTGGAAGAGCAATGTGCTCACTGCCGAACACTGCAGGACCCTCTATTAGCCAGAAGAAAAATGTCTTTAGATTCAGTTTTGTGGGATGGATGTTTTGGAGGCTTTGAGCCCTTATGATTGTGAAAGCTCTATAGATATGGTTGGATACTTCCAGTAACGTTGCTCCGCCCTTTAAATATATCAAACTCTAACATTACATCAGGCTTTTTCTCCATAGAAGGAACCCAGAGATACCCCGTGAGTCTCTGCTTATGATCACTGCTTTTCTCTTTGAGAAACTTCTAGTTTTTGCTGCTCTGTACATGACATGAGGACATGAGATCTGGAGATTTGCCTATTGCTTCAGCAAGGTCCATTTCTTGGGCAATTGCTTGCAACACCAAATTGATTATTTTATTTTATACTCAGTTGATAATGGGCATTATTTCAGTGTACGTGGACAAAAAAAAAACAGTTAAGTTACTAAGCATAATTCTTTTTTTCTTTTATTAAAATAGCTTTATTTTTCATACAATATATTCTGATAATGGTGTTTTCAAATCCCCCTATGCCTCCTAGTTTCTCCCAACTTCCCCTCTCTTCTGTATCTAACCTTTTCTGTTTCTTCCTATAAAACAAACAGCCATATAAGGAATAACAATAGTATAAAACAAGATAAATCAAAACCAAAAAAATCAAGACATGACACAAAAACCAAAGAAGAAAAAGAACCAAAAACAAAATAAAGAAGAAGAAGAAGAAAGAAAAGATAGTACAAAAAGCATACATAGATGCAGAGATACACATATTCAGACACTCAGGCATCCCATAAAAAGTCAAAATGGAAGCTAAAATGTATGCACAAGGACCCACAAGATAGAAAACAAAACAAAAACAACAAATAAAATTACCACCAACAAAAATTTCACCCTTACTATAAGACAAAGAACCTCCAGAGATGCTGTTAAGTTCATTTTGTGTTGGCCATCTACTGCTGGGATGGGGCCTACGCTAAAAAGCATTTGTTTTCCCTAGGTGAGATTCCCTTGGAGACAATTAACTATTTATTTGCAAGTGCCTATCAATTGAAGATAGCTTCTGGGTTGGGGGGGTCAGTGGGTGTGTCTACTTCTTTCAGCTCTAGGATCCCATGTGGTGCAGATGGATGTCGTCACTCTTTCTGATTTCGCATCTGTTTTGTCTAGAAGGCCTTATTTCCAACTTCCTCTGGGGCTGTCTCACTCTTTCTGCCTCCTCCTCTGCTGGGTTTCCTAAATTCTGAGGGGAGGGACTTAACGAAGACATCACTTTTAGGACTTATGGTTCTAAGGTTTCTCACTCTCTGTCTGTGGGTCTCTGAGTTTGATTCCAACTGCTGCAGGAGGAAGATTCTCTGACGATGGTTATGCAAGACAGGGATATTTGAGTATAACAAAATGCCATTAGGTGTCATCTTATTGCTACTTTTCTCAGCTCAATAGGACATGTGTCTCTGGCCTATCCAGTCTCAAGATTTTGGTCACCCAAGCTGCTCTGGGTGACCTATGGGGGCGATTTTTATTCAAATAATTACATAGGTTGTTTCCAATTTCTGACTATTTCTCCAAGTACTTCACTATAACAGACTTTTTTATAGTTCTATTTGCCTGTGAATTTCATTTTCTAAAAGCTGAGTAATACTCCATTATGTAAATATATTACAGTTTCTTTATCTATTCATATGTTAGGGATATCTAGGTTGTCTTAGTCAATGCTCTATTGCTATGAAGAGATACCATGACTACAGCATCTCATATTAAGGAAAAAAAATATTTGTGAATGGTTTACAGTTTAAGAGTCTTTATCATCATGGTGAGAAGCATCTGGCACACAGGCAGACATGTTGCTGTAGAAGTAACTGAGAGTTCTACATCCAATCAGTTGGCAACAGGAATAGAGAGACTTAAAGCCTAGGATGAGCATTTGAAACCAAAAAGCCTACCCCCAGTGACACACTTCCTCAAACAAGGCCACACATTGTTGTAATGAGGAGGTCACTTGTTGATTCCCAGTCACTTAGCTTTGAAATAATCACAAAGAAACTGCATTATTTAAATTGCTGCTCAGCCCATTATCTCTAGCTTCTTATTGGCTAACTCTTACATCTTAATTTAACCCATCTCCATTAATCTGTGCATCACCATGAGGTCATGGCCTACCAGCAAAGTTTCAGCCCATCTGTCTCTGGCAGTGGCTCCATGGCTTCTCTCTGACTCTGCCCTTCCTTTTCCCAGCATTCAGTTTAGTTTTCCCTGCCTAGCTCTGTTCTGCCCTGCTATAGGTCCAAAGCAGTTTCTTTACTCATTAATGGTAATCACAACACACAGAGGGAAATCTCATATCAACACATACTCCAATATGACCACAACTCCTAATCCCTGTCAAGTATTTCCAATATCTAATGACCAAGTATTCAATATGTGAGCCTGTAGGGCTCACATTCTCATTCAAATCATCACATAGGTGTTTTATAATTTCCGATTACTATGAGCGAAGCAGCAAGGAACATGTTTGATCAAGTGTCTTTGTAGGGTGATAAAACCTCCTCTGGGTTATGCCTAAGAGTTGTATAGCTGGATCTTGAGGTAGGTTAATTTTTATCTTCCTGAAGAAATGTCATATTTATTTCCTCAGTGGCTGTACTAGTTTATACTCCCAGAAGGAATGAATGAATGCTTCCCTTACTCCACATCCCTGCCAGCATGAGCTCTTTTGTTTTATTAATCTTACACATTTTGATTGACATAAGATGAAATTTCCAAGTAGTTTTGTGATTTGTATTTTCCTGATGATTAAGAAGGTTGAGCATTTCTTTAAGTACTTCACAACAATTTAAGTTTTCTCTTTGGAGAATTCTATTTAGATCTGTGCCGCATTTTAAAATTGTTTTGTTTTGATGTCCATTTTTTGAGTTCTTTATATATTTTGAATATTAATTCTCTATTGTGTGTGTAAATTCCAGAAAATTCTAATTCTTTACACAACTTGAAATGACAGTTTCCAGCTTCATATGGAAACATTAAAAAAAAATCTGAGATAGCTGAAACACCACAGAATAAGAGAACTGCTGGAGTATTCCTACCATTGATCTCAAATTGTACTACAGAGCTATAGCAATAAAAACAGCATGATATTGTAACAAAAACAGACATGTTGATCAATGAAATAGAAATGAAAGCCCAGATATAAATACACACGCCTATGAACATCGTTTTTTAATAACAAAGTCAGAAATTTATACTGGAACAAAGAAATCATTTTCAACAAATGGTGTTGGTCAAATTGGATGTCTGAATGTAGAAGAATGCAAATAGATCCATACTTATCAACCCACACAAAACTCATTTTCAAAGAGCTCAAAAACCTCAACGTAGGAGAAGAGCAACCATCAACCTTCCCCAGCTGTGAAACCTGTAAGCAACAACAATAAGTGGATTGGAAATATATGTCAACTGGTGCAGTAGCTGTATAAAATTTATTAGAGTAGCCAAACACTTTCTGATTGCACTTAAAACCTGCTCGACAGGTTGGAACCCATGCTTTATATATGGTTACTGGAACCCAACACTTTTTGCTAAATAGGCCTTTGGCACCGGAGGAGCACTGTTACAATTAATCTATTAAATGGCCTTACCTTTGAGACTGCTTCTAGTGACTTATCTCTTTACAAATAATTTAGTGCGTACCTCATGTTAACAATCCCAACACACTGAGGGCCCCACGGCGGGCTGTGGCCATCAATATTCAGGTGAAATGCCTAGTCATCCTAGGGCCTTATCATCTGCTTAATCTATGCGCAGGTGCAGCGTGGCCACATTATCTGCACGCGTTTGTGGGGCTGCTATGAAATCCCCCTATATGCGTGCACTAAATTACCACCCATCTCCTTCTCCAACATGTCCTTTTCAGACATGCCTGTGCACCCCCTTCGTCCCTTCCCCCTTTTCTTTTTTTATTTATTTATTTATTTATTTTATTGGAAAAAAAAATTTCTGCCTCCTCCCCGCCTCCCATTTCCCTCCCACTCCTCCCTCCCCTCCTCCCCTCCCCCCCACTCCTCCCCCTCCCTCTCCAGCCTGAAGAGCAGTCAGGGTTCCCTGCCCTGTGGAAAGTCCAAAGTCCTCCCCCCTCGATCCTGGTCTAGGAAGGTGAACGTCCAAACTGGATAGGCTCCCACAAAGCCAGAACATGAAGTAGGATCAAAACCCGGTGCCATGGTCCTTGGCTTCTCAGCAGCCCTCATTGTCCGCCAAATTCAGAGAGTCCGGTTTTATCCCATGCTTTTTCAGTCAGAGTCCAGCTGGCCTTGGTGAGCTCCCAAAGACTCAGCCCCACTGTCTCCACGGGTGGGCGCACCCCTTGTGGTCCTGACTTCTTTGCTCATATTCTCCCTCCTTCTGCTCCTCATTGGGACTTTGGGAGCTCAGTCCAGTGCTCCAGTGTGGGTCTCTGTCTCTATCTCCATCCATCGCCAGATGAAGTTTCTATGGTGATATGCAATATATTCATCAGTATGGCTATAGGATAGAGTCATTTCAGGTTCCCTATCCACAGCTGCCCCAGGAACTAACTGGGGACATCACCCTGGGCTCCTGGGAGCCCCTCTAGATCCAAGTCTCTTGCCATCCCTAAGATGGCTCCCTTAATTAAGATGTGTGCTTCTCTGCTCCCCTAACCAACCTTCCTTTATCCCAATCATCCCGTTGCCCCAAGTTCCCCCCACCCTCCCCTTCTCACATTTCTCTCCCCTTCTCCCCTTATTCCCCCTCCCACCACTCCCCCAAGATCCCAAATTTTTGCCCGTCAATCTGGTCTACTTCTCATAACCCAGAGGATAGCTGTATGTTTTTCTTTGGGTTCACCTTCTTAATTAGTTTCTTTAGGGTATCAAATTAAAGACTCACTGACCTTTATTTATCTCTAGAAACCAATTATAAGTGAGTACATCCCATGCTCATCCTTTTGGGTCTGGGTTACCTCACTCAGGATAGTGTTTTCTATTTCCATCCATTTGCATGCAAATTTCGCGAAGTCATTGTTTTTTACCGCTGAGTAGTATTCTAATGAATATATATTCCATACTTTCTTCATCCATTCTTCCTGGGCACTAGGAATAAAGTGTTTAGGTTACTACTTTCATTCCACCGTGTTCTATGATTCAAATATATTCTAACTTGAGAAATAGGGTCTTACCACCAAGTCCTGGGGCACGAGGACTAAAAACATGCTGAAAAAGTTAGGAAGCTTGCTCTGATACCATCATATGTACATGAAAAGAGTTTGAATGGAGTTATTCTGCCATGGAGGTACCACGTTTCTACCAGCTACCACAGGCTAGGAAATAAAAACTCAGGTGTAAGGAATGGGTTACCTACTTTGGAGCTGTTAGCCAGTGGTATCCCTTAGACCTCAAAATAGTGTGACCTATTTACACAGTATTTTCTTTTGATTAAAAATAATTTATATTTGCCAGGTGGCAGTGGCACACACCTTTCATCCCAGCACTTGGGAGGAAGAACAGAAGTTCTCTATGAGTTCGAGGCCAGCCCAATTTACTAAGAAAGTTCCAGGATAGCCTTGACTACACAGAAAAAAAAATCTGTCTTGAAAAACCAAATAATAAATAATAATAATAATTTGTATTTATTCTTTGATACTTAAAAGTAGACTACATGGAGGTCACAAAGCAAATAATTACAACTTCAAAGAGCTCGTATAACTCATTATATCATATCTGCTGGTAATGCAATAACACTTAAAATTGACAGAAAACAAATCTCTAGAATATTTTCTTACAATGGAACTGAAAATAGGCTTCCTATGACACAGTTGGTAACTATGACTGTGTCAGAGTTTTGTCATAGCTCTTTAAAGTACTGTGGACATGATTTAAGGTTAAGTAGAATTTCATTGTTGTGATTTTATAGGTACAGCTTCCCTATCAAATATAGAAGACACTAACAACAGACACCTTATCTTCTGGCTCTTAGAATCTTTATGCCCACTCCTCCACTATGTTCCTATGTCATCTTATTAGCACATAGAAACATGAGCATACTGTAGCTAATTAAAATTCGTGTCATGTTTGTTTCTTTTCTCTTTAAGTTCAAATAAAGTTTTCATTTTCTTATTCCTGCAGGTTTTGTTATTTTTTGCTTTGTTGTGTGATACATTGATATAACCAATTATGATGTACAATGGTCAAATTCAGGTAATTGACATTTCTACTCCTTAAGCATTTATCAGAACATCTAAACTCTCCTATTTATTCATAAAATGCATAATAAATTACTATAGATTTTCTCCATAATGTCCAAAAAAAAAAAAAAACAAAAAACCTCAACGTAAGACAAGATTAACTGAACTTGATAGAACAGAAAATGGGAAATCATTGGCACAGGAGAAGAATTCCTGAACATAACACTCTAAGCAACTTTAAGCACAGGTACTAAGGTACAATTAATACATGAGACTCATGAAAATGAAAAGTGGCAGACTACAAAATTGGAAACCAAAATAATTTTTAATGGCTGAAAATTTAATATTTTGGTTTAATTTACAGTGTGTAATAATGATAATGATAAAGTACTGTTCTGTGGAATTATACGATACTGACTATGAAAACTTAAAATCTTTCATTGTTGGCACAACCATAGAAGATCACGTCTTCCACAATGCAGCATAGTATAATTGTTTTTTTACAGAGCAAATATCAAATGTGCCATTTTCTTCCTAATAGATCAAAATAAGAAAATATAATATTTCTAAAACTTCATTACATGGAATTAAAATTTCATCACTTTTGCTTCCAAGAAATTAATTGAGAGGGCTGTGTGTTAGCTCTGTGGAGTCTTGTCTAGGTCTTGGCTTGATTGCTACCATTGCAAAATAAATAAATAAGCAAAATAAAGTTGTAAAATTTATGCTAAAGAGAGTTCTAAAAGATTTGCACAAATGTCTTTGATTTCATATGCTACATAATCACTTGAATAAATTAAATTTTGAGTCAAAATTTATCATGCTTTTCTCAGTCTTTTCTTTTTTTTTAAATTGATAAAACTAGTCTGGCTACTTTTCAATTTTTCAAGCATGAAAAAAGCACATTTTTCCATAGTCTCATGCATATTTGAAAATTCTTTTCCAGGCCTGATTAACTCAAGCTTATATAGAGAATAAGGCTATCTGCATATGTATCCCTCAAGCTTCCCATGTGTTACCAGGGCCTACTGTTCCTCTCCTGAGGCAGTCGAAGAGAGGATGGAATGAAGGTTGTGAGTCTGCACATGAATTAATGCCAGGAGAGGAAGAAAGAAATGGGGCTAAGAAAATTTGGAATGTATTGAGGTGGTGGTGGGGGTTCCCCATTTCATCTGCATTCCTTCTGAAATGAGAACTAGAAAAGGAAAACAGTTTCAATGTAAGGGATTTCAGATAAACTCATCAGATATGTTTACCTGATACAAATGAAGAGGGGAAAAAAAAGTCAGTTCTGAGTAAGAAAGTGTAGACAAAGAAGTGCTATGCTAAGGTTTCTAAAAGAATTAAGGCATTGTGCACCTCTAGATGGATGGGCAGAATTCTTGAAATGTGGAAAAGCAGAGACAGAAGCATCTTCCTTTAATAAACAACAAATTAGAAGAATATGTGATTGCCCCAACCCCTGCACTTTAAATCTGTTTCCTAACAAGAATAGGCAAACAAAACAAAACAGCAAACAAACAAAAAATGGATCAATATTCAGATTATATACTGCCTAGATAACCAAGGTGCACTATAAAAGAAAACAGCTAGGCTCTACAAACTTAAATTGGATCAATAATTATGTGTGTGAAAGGAAGATGAACTCTAGGTCAAAGGAGAAAGATTATATTAAGTCAAGGTCTGAAAATGAAACTGGGCAAATACATGCCTCTGGGTTTTCTCTTTAGGGTCATTGCTATTTCTTCAAGGATATGCTTAAAGTATGTCAGTTATTTTATATGTAAGTACAATTAAAGGGCCTAATACATTCAATGAAGCATTATGATTTTTGTAAAATTGAAGTTCAGAACAGCTCAGTTCAGAGGCAGAGTCAGTGGGCAACTGCAATAGGTTTGACATGCATTGCAACATGAGGTATGATACATCTATACCACTTTTTCAGAGTCTTTAAATGTTAAGGGAGGTTGAATTATCAAAGGCTTTTTTGATGATCATAAAACATATTTTACCTTTGATTTTATATTAATTATAAAATCATATTAATTATTTTCATATATCTCACCATCTGTGTCTCTGGATTAAAATGAACTTGATTGTCACATTATAAATAATATATACCCTACACTACACTATATATGACATAATAATGATGCTATTTTTTAAAATAAGTAGATGACATTATTTGGTAAATATTCAAAACAGCTAAGTTTCCATCAGAATTTGATGTTTTCTCAAAAGAGAAGTACTATTAAATCTTATATTATTATCTTTATATTAAATGTAATATTAAAATAAATGGCAAAATAATGGCAGAGTTAGTATGTTTGGTACATGAAACAAAAGAGTAAAGAGGTCTCAATGAGAAACACTAAATTAAGGAAGATGTTGATGGTATTCTGTGCCGTCAATGATGCATTGACTGGGGTGGTTTGCATTGTGAGAAACATTGATGAATTAGAGGTTATAGAATATTTTAGGTTAATATTTTACTGTACTTGTGATAAGTAGCAAGAGTGAGAATAAACTCTAGCATAAGATTTTATGCTCACTCTTTGCATATATGTAGAGCACACAGAAGAGCAAACAGAACTCTCCAGGTGAAGCACAAGTTAAACTGATGCGCACGAGTGTAGTTTTCTAGGGCGATAATCCTATCAAAGCAAAGAGAAAGTGAGACGTTTCTAAAAAGGCAAGTGGTAGTGAGGAGGTGACTGCCTCATTCAAGTTTAATAACCAGCAGGCACATACTTAAGCTTAGTAGGGTAAAACCTGGAGTTAAATCTTCCTTACTCTTTTTTTTTCATGAATCTGAACATATATTTTATGTTGGAAAAATAAAACATAATTCCATAGAGGCTTGTGGTTACTTTTAACATGATTGCAACATACTGAGTATATATATATATATATATATATATATATATATATATATATATATATATATATTTATACACACATTAGAAAACCAGATAGTATATTTGACCTTCATCACTGAAAGCATTTCCTTCAAAATGAATGAATTATGAATTAGCAGGGAATGATTCCAACCTTTAGCTCAATGGTACAAGATGAGGATTAAATTCTTCCCAAGACAGTACCAAAAATATTCAAAGTAGGCAAATCCAAGACATTAGAAAACATATATTTCAGAGTTCAAGCTAAGTATAATCCCCATTTAAATGCCATGCTGTCTGTTTTTCTTGTGTCAATGATACTAGATTCTTTTTAGTCTGGTTCAAAAATGAAAAAGACTCATGCAGTAGATCTACTGTTCATTTTAGCATGCAGGTAGCTCAGCAAGAAAAATCTTCCGAGATTAGTTTAGCAAAACCAGTCAAACCATTCCTTCAATTCTTAACATGTTGATTATCAAAAATTACCAGCCAATGTTCTTGATATTGTCATCTGTATGGTTGTTGAGGATTGGACGATTCCTCAAGCCCTCTTATGTAATTCTATACAAAAATGCCCGACTCCCTGGTCAGTCGGCGGGGGCTGTACTCCTTGATACCTCTTCTCCATTCCTGTCCCACCCAGCTTGCATCCCGGTGCCAGGAGAGCCATCGCTGGGGTGAGTGAGTTTCTGGCCGCTGCGGCAGCCCGGGACAGCGAGCTCAGACGCTCCCCACCCACCCCTCCTCCACTTCCTGGTCAGTCGGCGGGGGCTGTACTCCTTGATACCTCTTCTCCATTCCTGTCCCACCCAGCTTGCATCCAAGGCCCTCCCCCACTACCTCTGACCCCCCTCCCCTCTTTGAACCACACAACAGCTCCCAGCTCAGCCTGTTTGGGCGCTGGGACAGGGTCCAAATTGGGAGGGCATTCGGGAGGGTGGTGGCTCCTTTGTCTAGGTGGCCGGCCTGCACCAAGCGGGGTCGGCCCTTTGTTCGCGAGACACCCTAGCAGCAGGGAGACCAGAACCGGGTGCCAGGAGAGACATCACTGGGGGTGGTGCTGAGGAGTCCCATCTGGATGGTTGTCCATGTTTGGGTACTGAGGAGTTCAAGCTCAGCAGGACGGTCCCTGCTTCTACACTGAAGAGATACACCCAGAGACTCAGGCACAGCAAAGACAGGACCAAGACACCAGGCCTCTCTTGGCTTCATTTGAAAGAGGAGATGGGAAGGCGCCAATGCAAGAATTCCTCCAACAACCTGAAAGGCAACATGACATCACCAGAACCCAGGGATCCCGAAATAAGAAGAATTGTACACCCTACTCCAGAAGAAGTAGAAGAAATTGACTCAAAAGTGAATTATTTGAAAATAATAGAAGACCTTAAACAGGAGGTGAAAAACTGCCATAAACAATTAGAGATTACAAACAAAAAGGTAGAGGAAATGAATAAATCGCTCAAAGATACCCAAGAAAACCAAGAGAAACAAGAAAATGCAATCAAACAGGTAAGGGAAATGGTTCAAGACCTGAAGAATGAAATGGAAGTAATGAAGGAAACTCAAACCGAGGGAAGGTTGGAGATGGAAAATCTGGGTAAACGAACAGGAACTACAGAGACAAGTACTACCAACAGATTGCAAGAGTTAGAAGAAAGAATGTCAGACACTGAAGATACCATAGAGAAAATTAACATACTGATCAAAGAAAACAGCAAAACTAACAAATTCTCATCACAAAACATTCAGGAAATATGGGACACAATAAAAGGACCAAACCTAAGAATAATTGGGATACAAGAAGGAGAGGAAGTACAGCTCAATGGTTCAGAAAATATATTTAATAAAATTATAGAAGAGAACTTTCCCAACCTAAAGAAAGATATTCCTTTGAAGGTTCAAGAAGCATACAGAACACCGAATAGACTGGACCAAAAAAAAACATCTCCTCGCCATATAATAATCAGAACACAAAACATACAGAATAAAGAAAGAATAGTAAGAGCTGCAAAGGAAAAAGGTCAAGTTACTTATAAAGGTAAACCTATCAGACTTACACCTGACTACTCTATGGAAACCATGAAAGCCAGAAGGTCCTGGATAGATATACTGCAGAAGCTAAAAGAACATGGATGCAAGCCCAGACTAATATACCCAGCCAAGCTTTCATTCACTATAAATGGAGAAAACAAAATTTTCCAGGATAAAAACAAATTTAAACAATACGTAGCCACAAATCCAGCCTTACAGAAAGTAATAGAAGGAAAATCACAAACCAAGGAGACCAACAATGACCAGAATAACTCAAACATCTAGACACCCTTCACCAGCACAACTAAAAGAAGGCAAACACACAAACTATATGACTAAAAAAGTGACCGGAGTTAGCAACCACTGGTCATTAATATCCCTTAATGTCAATGGACTCAACTCACCTATAAAAAGGCACAGGCTAAGAGATTGGATACGCAAACAGGATCCAACATTCTGCTGTTTACAAGAAACACACCTCAACCACAAAGACAGGCACCTACTTAGAGTAAAGGGATGGGAAAAGGTTTATCAAGCAAATGGACCTAAGAAACAAGCAGGTGTGGCCATACTAATTTCTAACAAAGTTGACTTCAAACTTAAATCAATCAGAAGAGATGGAGAGGGATATTTTATACTCGTAACAGGAACAATTGATCAGGAGGAGGTCTCAATCCTGAATATCTATGCCCCAAATATAAAAGCACCCACATATGTAAAAGAAACACTACTAAAACTCAAGACTGCCATCAAACCGCACATACTAATAGTAGGAGATCTCAACACTCCTCTTTCACCAATGGGCAGGTCAATCAGACAGAAACCTAACAGAGAAATAAGAGAATTAATGGAGGTATTGAATCAAATGGACTTAACAGACATCTATAGAACATTCCACCCAAATAGGAAAGAATATACCTTCTTCTCTGCAGCTCATGGAACCTTCTCGAAAATTGACCACATCCTCGGTAACAAAGCAAACTTCCACAGTTACAAAAAAATATCCATAACCACCTGTATCTTATCAGATCACCACGGACTAAAGTTAGAATTCAACAACAATGCTACCCCCAGAAAGCCTACAAACTCATGGAAACTGAATAGTCAACTATTGACCCACACCTGGATCAAAGAAGAAATAAAGAAAGAAATTAAAGTCTTCCTTGAATTCAATGAAAATAAAGAATCAACATACTCAAACTTATGGGACACTTTGAAAGCAGTCCTAAGGGGAAAGTTCATAGCCCTTAGTGCCCACTTAAAGAAAACAGAGAAAGCATACATTGGAGACTTAACAGCCCATCTGAAAGCTCTAGAAAAAAAAGAAGCAGACTCACCTAGGAGGAGTAGAAGACTGGAAATAGTCAAACTGAGGGCTGAAATCAACAAAATAGAAACACAGAAAACAATCCAAAGAATCAATGAAACAAAAAGCTGGTTCCTGGGAAAAATCAACAAAATTGATAAACCCCTATCCAAACTAATCAAACGGCAGAGAGAGTATTTGCAAATTAATAAGATCAGAAATGAAAAGGGGGACATAACCACAGACATAGAGGAAATTCAGAGAATCATTAGATCTTACTACAAAAGCCTGTATGCCACAAACTGGATAATGTAAAAGAAATGGACACTTTTTTAGATAAATACCATATACCAAAGTCAAATCAGGACCAGGTGAACAATCTAAATAGACCTGTCAGTCGCGAAGAATTAGAAGCTGTTATCAAAAACCTCCCCACCAAAAAAAGCCCAGGACCAGACGGTTTCAACGCGGAATTCTACCAGAATTTCCAAGAAGACCTAATACCTATACTCCTTAAGGTATTTCACAATATAGAAACAGAAGAGTCATTGCCAAATTCCTTTTATGAAGCTACCGTCACTCTGATACCAAAACCACACAAAGACTCAACCAAGAAAGAGAATTACAGGCCAATCTCACTCATGAACATCGACGCAAAAATCCTCAATAAAATACTGGCAAACCATATCCAAGAACACATTAGAAAAATTATCCATGATGATCAAGTAGGCTTCATCCCAGAGATGCAAGGCTGGTTCAACATACGAAAATCTATCAATGTAATCCATCATATAAATAAACTGAAAGGAAAAAAACCATATGATCATTTCATTAGATGCTGAAAAAGCTTTTGACAAAATTCAACATCCCTTTATGATAAAAGTCCTGGAGAGATTAGGGATACAAGGGTCATACCTAAATATAATAAAAGCTATTTACAGCAAACCGACAGCTAACATCAAACTAAACGGAGAGAAACTCAAAGCCATCCCACTTAAATCAGGAACATGACAAGGCTGTCCACTCTCTCCATACCTCTTCAATATAGTGCTTGAAGTTTTAGCAATAGCAATAAGACAACATAAGGGGATCAAGGGGATTCGAATTGGAAAGAAAGAAGTTAAACTTTCGTTATTTGCAGATGATATGATAGTGTACATAAGCGACCCCAAAAACTCCACCAAAGAACTCCTACAGCTGATAAACACCTTTAGTAATGTGGCCGGATACAAGATCAACTCCAAAAAATCAGTCGCCCTCCTATACACAAAGGATATGGAAGCAGAGAGGGAAATCAGAGAAGCATCACCTTTCACGATAGCCACAAACAGCATAAAATATCTCGAGGTAACTCTAACCAAAGAAGTGAAGGATCTATTTGACAAGAACTTTCAGGCATTGAAGAAAGAAATTGAAGAGGATACCAGAAAATGGAAGGATCTCCCTTGCTCGTGGATTGGGAGGATCAACATAGTAAAAATGGCAATCCTACCAAAGGCAATTTATAGATTCAATGCAATCCCCATCAAGATCCCATTAAAATTCTTCACTGATCTTGAAAGGACAATAATCAACTTTATATGGAATAACAAAAAACCCCGGATAGCCAAAACAATCTTATACAATAAAGGTACTTCTGGAGTCATTACCATCCCTGACTTTAAACTCTATTACAGAGCTACAGTAATGAAAACAGTGTGGTATTGGCATAAAAATAGAGAAGTTGACCAATGGAATCGTGTAGAAGACCCGGAAATTAACCCACAAACCTATGAACACCTCATTTTCGATAAAGGTGCTAAAAGTATACAATGGAAGAAAGAAAGCATCTTCAACAAATGGTGCTGGCACAACTGGATGTCAACCTGTAGAAGAATGAAAATAGACCCATACCTATCACCATGCACAAAACTCAAGTCCAAATGGATCAAAGACCTCAATATCAATCTGAACACACTGAACCTGATAGAAGAGAAAGTGGGAAGTACACTAAAACAGATGGGCACAGGCGATCGCTTCCTAGGTCTAACCCCAGCAGCACAGTCATTAAGGGCAACATTGAATAAATGGGACCTACTGAAACTGAGAAGCTTCTGTAAAGCAAAAGACACTGTCACTAAGACAAAAAGGGAACCCACTGACTGGGAGAAGATCTTCACCAACCCCGCAACAGACAAAGGTCTGATCTCCAAAATATATAAAGAACTCAAGAAACTAGATTTTAAAATGCTAATTAACCCAATTAAAAAATGGGGCACTGATCTGAAGAGAGAATTCTCAACAGAAGAAGTTCAAATGGCCAAAAGGCACTTAAGGTCATGCTCAGCCTCCTTAGCGATCAGGGAAATGCAAATCAAAACAACATTGAGATATCATCTTACACCTGTCAGAATGGCTAAAATCAATAACACCAATGATAGCCTTTGCTGGAGAGGCTGTGGAGAAAGGGGTACCCTCATCCATTGCTGGTGGGAATGCAAACTTGTGCAACCACTTTGGAAAGCATTGTGGCGGTTTCTCAGGAAAATTGGGATCAACCTACCCATGGACCCAGCAATGCCACTCTTGGGAATATACCCACGAGGTGCCCGAACATATGACAAGGACATTTGTTCAACTATGTTCATAGCAGCATTATTTGTAATAGCCAGAACCTGGAAACAACCTAGATGCCCTTCAATGGAAGAATGGATGAAGAAAGTGTGGAATATATACACATTAGAATACTACTCAGCGGTAAAAAACAATGACTTTGCGAAATTTGCATGCAAATGGATGGAAATAGAAAACACTATCCTGAGTGAGGTAACCCAGACCCAAAAGGATGAACATGGGATGTACTCACTCATATTTGGTTTCTAGAAATAAATAAAGGTCAGTGAGTCTATAATTTGATATCCTAAAGAATCTAAATAGGAAGGTGAACCCAAAGAAAAACATATAGCTATCCTCCTGGTTATGGGAAGTAGACTAGATTGCCGAGCAAAAAACGGGGATCTTGGGGGTGTGGTGGGAGGGGGGGTAAGGGGAGAAGGGGAGAGAAATGTGAGAAGGGGAGGGTGGGGGGAACTTGGGGAAACGGGATGATTGGAATAAAGGAAGGTTGGTTAGGGGAGTAGAGAAGCACACATCTTAATTAAGGGAGCCATCTTAGGGTTGGCAAGAGACTTGGATCTAGAGGGGCTCCCAGGTGCCCAGGGCAATGTCCCCAGTTAATTCCTGGGGCAGCTGAGGATAGGGAACCTGAAATGACCCTAGCCTATAGCCATACTGATGAATATCTTGCATATCACCATAGAAATTTCATCTGGCGATGGATGGAGATAGAGACAGAGACCCACACTGGAACACTGGACTGAGCTCCCAATGTCCCAATGAGGAGCAGAAGGAGAGAGAATATGAGCAAAGAAGTCAGGACCACAAGGGGTGCGCCCACCCGTGGAGACAGTGGGGCTGATTTTTTGGGAGCTCACCAAGGCCAGCTGGACTGAGACTGAAAAAGCATGGGATAAAACCGGACTCTCTAAATCTGGCGGACAATAAGGGCTGCTGAGAAGCCAAGGACCATGGCACCGGGTTTTGATCCTACTTCATGTTCTGGCTTTGTGGGAGCCTACCCAGTTCACCTTCCTAGACCAGGATGAGGGGGGAGGACTTTGGACTTTCCACAGGGCAGGGAACCCTGACTGCTCTTCAGGCTGGAGAGGGAGGGGGAGGAGTGGGGGAGGGGAGGAGGAGAGGGAGGAGTGGGAGGGAAATGGGAGGCGGGGAGGAGGCTGAAATTTCTTTTTTTTCCAATAAAAAAAAATATTTGTTATGTATTAGTGAAAATAAAAATTAAAAGTCAGTGTTTATTTGTAAAAAAAAAAAATGCCCAAGAGTTACTAGTAACACAAGTCAAAGTACTAAGAAAGTAGAAGGTTCTGAGCCGAGAGAAAATGTGTGTTTGCAAATATAAGCAGATATGGTTTATTATATTTTGTAAAAGATTCATGAGAAAGCTTTTATTATCCTAACATTAGTTAAAGAGCTAGTCAATTAGCCAAAAAGTACTTGCTAAAAAAATGACACAGTAAGAATCTTGAGTGTCAAAATGTTCCCCCCACATCCCAGCTCAGAAAGTGTTAAACTATGACTGGATGAGATACATGCTGTTTCTTACAAATTATGATTAATGTCAATATTGTATGTTATAGAAAGAACTGTTCAAACCTCAAAGTTTTGACCACATATTATACATTAGTATATTTTAAAACAGGTCCAGCCGGGCGGTGGTGTCGCACACCTATAATCCCAGCACTCGGGAGGCAGAGGCAGGCGGATCTCTGTGAGTTCGAGACCAGCCTGGTCTACAAGAGCTAGTTCCAGGACAGGCTCCAAAACCACCACAGAGAAACCCTGTCTCGAAAAACCAAATAAATAAATAAATAAATAAATAAATATAAAAATAAAAAAACAGGTCCAACATTTCATTACCTCACATTCAAAAAAAGATTGCTCTGAGTTTGAGGTCAGTCTGATTTACAAGTATAGTTCCAGGACAGTCAGGGCTGTTACTTATATTGGAAAAGAAAAATTGCTTATACATACTGAGTTAATTATTCAGACGCCCCAAAATTTAAGAAATAAATAAAAATTGATTAATTCTTTCATTTATATATTTACTTTGTTTGGCATGTAACAGAAAAGGAAGAAAAAGACCATTTAGGTTTAGAGGGAAAGTATGGACTAAGGACTGTAATTCAGATAGAGCAAGTCATGATAGTTTTGATACTCTAATGTTGAGCCATAATGACATCTCCTCTATTTTATAGAAATCAGCACGTTTGAAACAGCTTTGTCCTCCGTATTAACTCACTAAATTCTTTCCAGATAATACTGACATTGAGATGAGTGACTAGGGACTCCAGTGTATCACTTTGGGAAGCAAAAGCCCGTCGTGATAACCGCATTCAGCTGGGTGCTTTGCTCAGCTCCTGCATAGATGGAGATGGCCTCTATACGTGCTCCAGTTAGGACACAGAATTATCAGAGAAAAAGCTATTTTCATCTAAAGTATGGAAATTAGGTGCAGTTCTTCAGCTAGAAACCACTGTTGGGAACTTTTAATTCGTGAGTAACCGAACATTTAAAAAAATGTATATATTACCTAGATAGTATGATACTTATCCATATTATAAAATATAGGAATATAAAGTTTATAAGCTTGTGAAATTATGTAATATGATGGAAAATAGCTATATTGAATTATATCTTCCTAAAAATATAAAAATAACATAAATCTTAAGTTAAAAAGAAAATGTAAATATATTTGAGATGCCATATTGTTGATTTACAATTTGTTTTTTCTTAAACACTGAACATAAAACATCCTATAGGATACACACACTCACATAGCTTGTATATAATTCTGAGCTGTGTTATGCATCGCACATGTGTAAAAATTTCTCAGAAAAAGGCAAAATTTTTTCATATTAAAAGATATGTTTGATAAATTATTCACAGCACATATTTTGTTGAAAATGAAACTCCTATGAAGATGATAATTAGACTTGAATTCCATCCATTTTAATGCCTTGCATGTAATGGAGCTTTTCTGATCTTTCACTGCCATCTAGTGGCTCACTAGAAGGTTTGCCTTTTTTTTTCTTTTTCAATTAAAGCTAGTTTAAAACGTTTATTGATTTGGATAGGACATGTAAGTCATTTAATACACATGGAGTTGTGAGTTATCCGAGGCAGAAATTTGGTGAATGCATTATACGCTACTTATTTATGATCTTGTCAATATCACGATTTCTCAAGATTTCTTTTGCTGCTTGCAAGATGTAAAACTTTGAGGTTAAAATGTCCTAAATAAGACTATTGTTTTAAAGTCAGAACTTCCCCCAATAAGTAAGCAGGGGAGCTATATGACATTGTGTTTGGGGGGCTCAAGGACCAAAAAACTGCTTTGTGTTGCATGGGAGTTAGGTTACTATAACTCTTATTATCCTTTTGTAGGAGTTTATTTAGTTATGACAAATCCTTTGAATGTCAATGCATATGATGTGTGTGTTACCTTAACAAAGCAAGTTACCTATAACAACTGAGCAAATGCATTTGAAGTGATCTGGAAGCTTACCCTTTAGATAAAGCGAATGAAACCCGGCACCACAAACAGGCTCTTCTAGCTGAACAGGTTGCCTTCTTGAAGGGAGAGGAGATTGCAAACCAAGGCAGCTGTGAATTCTTTCAAAGAAAGCTCTCTTAAGTCAAGAAACATGTTTCTTTAGAAATACATTAAAATTAACAAGAGTAACTGTATGCATCACTGAAAATGTTCATTGTATGTCAGACCAAAATTGACAGTTAAGTGAGCTTTCTTTGAAATGTGTTCCTATTAAGAAGGAGCTTGATATCGGCCCTCCCCATGCACTGTGCATTATCTTAACATAAATCTTAAGTTCAAAAGAAAATGTAAATATATTTGAGATGCCATATTATTGTACACAGGGGACTGAATTAATTTTATCACCAGGAAACCTTTTCACTAGATTGTGTTGTACTTCAATGTGCCTAAAATAAAATACTTGGGATTACACACTTGAAATTTGAACCAACACTAGTTACTGAATTGTGCTGAACTTGAATTACCTTCTTGCCTCTAATGGACCAATAATCTGCTGGTCATGGTGTTTGCAGAGACCCTTGCAAATTATTTGTGGGAATTAATGTGAACCATTAAGTATTTGTTATACTATGTAAGTGAACTACTATAGAACATCTTTTGAGATACTTTTGCATCAGTATTTTTTATAACAATAAATATTATATGGTAAAGAGGAAAACATGGAGGATATCTAAAAAAAAAACACAAAAAATAAGGCCATAACATGTCAATATTTTTAGAGAAACAATACAAGAATAGTAGAAAATTTACCAATTGACACACTTAGCATTGAGGGCTGGGATCATAGGTACACCTAATCATTTTTCTATATTGTTTTAGATTAATATGTTTATAAACAATCATGTATTAGTGCCCCAATGAAAATGTCTAATTAACTTCATCTATCATACATAGGTTGGCTATTCCCAAATGAAGTAACTGATTCCAGAATGTTTTATTTAACATCTTTTTAAGGAAAATATGAAAAAAATCCTAATGACTATCATTCACGACGGAAAAGCATATGTGTTCTTCTCACAACTGAACTCAACCCTTAATAGAATTAACATATAAACACAAACCAGGATATATTCTCTTTGTTTCATGAACACCGCATATTTATAACAATTATAGTTGATGTTATTTACTTTTGAGTTGTTGTGACCAAACACCTGAAAAAGAAGGAATTATTTATTTTGACTCACAGATTCAGATAGTTTGTTCTATGGTTGCTAGGCTCAATGCACTTGCCAAAAACATCATTTTGGTAGGCACTGGTGTCAGAGATTCTTCATCTAATAATAAGAAGAAAGAAGGAAGGCACCAAGGGTAAAATATGCACAAGAACTCATCCCTGCCTATTTCCTTCAGCTGTGGCCAGCCTGCTTAATTTCCAGACTTTTCCAAAATAGAGCCATTATTTATAGAGGTAGGCTTTAATAGATGCATATGTGAGTGACAATTTATTTCACATCATAGTGATGTGGGATGTACTTCTGTATATGTGTTGCTTTTATTTGTTGATCAATAAAGCTGTTTTGGCCAATGGCTTAGTAAAGCCAGGCAGGAAATCTGAAAGGAGATAGAGAGAGTAGGCAGCGTCAGACAGATGCCATGTAACTGGCAAAGAAGGTAGATGCCATATTGCTGCCCAAGAAGCAAGAGGTAACAAACCATGAGTCTCCTGGTAACATATAAAATTATAGAAATGGGTTGATTTAAGATGTTAGAGATAAATAAGAATATACCTGAGTCATTGGCAAAGAAGCATTGTAATTAATATAGTTTCTGTGTGATTATTTGGGTCTGGGTGGCCAGAAAATGAACAAGCAGTCTCTACTTACATTATAGCATAATTAATGTTGAACTCTTTTACCTGATACTCAATAGGCAAGGCAACTACTCATGTTTTGGAGCAATTGTTCCTGGATTACAGACAAAGTTGTTTTTTTTTTTTTTAAATAAAGACCCATGAATCTATATAGGTGTCAAGTATCTATAAATGTAAACATGCATTTCAAGTTTTTGCACAATATTGTTGAAAGAGGAGCGGCCGGGCTGTGTCCCCTTCATCCGGCCTCCTACATGGTTTAGCTTATGCCCTGAAATAATTACACGGAAACTATATTCATTTAATCACTGCCTGGCCCATTATTGGCTAGCTCTTACATATCGACCTAACCCATTTCTGATGATCTGTGTAGCACCCCAAGGTGTGCTTACCGGGGAGATTCTAGCCTGCATCTGCAGGGACTGGGAACATCATGGCGACTCCTACTCAGCTTCTCTTTTTCAGAATCCTCTTCTGTCTACTCCACCCACCTAAGGGTTGGCCTATCAATGGGCTCAGGCAGTTTCTTTATTTTAACCAATGAAATCAACAGATAAGATACAAGACCCACCTCCATCATTTCCCCTTTTTCTGTTTAAACAAAAAAGAAAGGCTTTAACTTTAACATAGTAAAATTACATATAACAAAACAGTTATCAAGTAAGAATTACAGTTACAATATTTATATCTACTTTATCTTTTATCATAACTAAGGAAAACTATAACTATCTATCCATTCTTCAACTCCATCAAAGACTCCAGAAGGATATAATACTAAACAAGAAATAAGAGAACTCTAGAAATGACAGAGACATCTCGCTGCCTGGACAGTCACCCAAAGTTCCTCTGTACCGTTGGGGCATCTATCTTTGGCCTTCAGGCCCATAGTATCCAGCAGACAGTTCCATGAAGCAGGAAATTCCAAAGACAGTTCAGTCACTTTCTGCTGTGTCCTGCAGAATGTCTCGTAGACTTTTTTATGAATCAGGAACCCCGAAGGATCATCTCACTTTTAGGCAAGTTTAGCAGTCCTCTCTCTGCGGGTTCTTTGTGTCCAGTTTATGCAACAGTCCAGGCAAGAACAGTCTCTTGCCCAAATGGCTATCCAGTTCCATAAGGATCCTCTTCGATGCCCATCTTCATCTCAAAGTAGATTGGTGCTGCCAGGGGCAGACGTGTCTCATTGTCATGAAAAACCCTAAATTATTAAAACATTAAATGCCATATTCTGCAGTCCTTGAAAGATATGAAGAATGCCTATCTAATTGACATATATCTCCATATATCTAGAAAATCTAACATGACTACAAGCTTGACTATTATTGATGATTATCCATCAACAACCTGTATTTCCTAATTATACATTACATTTTAAAAATGAACTACACAATCACAATACCTAGATCAAGATCAGAAATACATATAACAAAATTGACCTTAAAATCCATACCAATGCAAATTATTCATATCTATATCATATCCCCCTTTAAATGTAAAGAACATTTATAAACAATATTTTGGGAACATGGGCGCAGGTTTTTTTCTCCAAACTGCTTACTGCTGAATGGGGGCGTCGTTAATTAGGTCTTTTACGGTATAACCTGTGATAGGTTCATCTCAGTTGGCAGTTGAGCAAAGCAATTTTCTGAGGGTATTCACAGCAACCTTTCAGGAGGGCGTGGTCTATCATACCATATCGGAATAGATGCAATCCATAGGGTCTGGTCCTCTGTGAAAACAAAAGAAGACCCTCTCCGAAGCATCATATCCTTAGACCCAAATTCTGAAGTCATACCCTCATGATATCCATTCTGGTTCCACTTGGCAGCCCATATAATGAAATGTCTCTCTGTAATTAGCTCCTTTACAGTCAAAAATTTTAAAGAAAACACAATGTACATAATCCAGACTCTCTGTGAATTTTTCATTTTTACGTGGCTTATTTTTCTTTATTTCTTTTATTCTCTTAATTATTTGTACTCTGTCTCTTTAAAGACTTTACCTTTTTATTCTTAAAGGCATTAACTTTATTTTCTCTCTCTCATATATATTTTTTTTCTCTCTCAAGCCCACGTACATTTATCCAACATTGTGACTCATTTAGTGGTCTGTCTGAATCTGTTTTATTGTGAATCTGTAATTTTTTTACTATCCAGGAGCATTTCTTAAAATGTTAAGCACTTGTTAAAAACTTAAGTTGCACCATGTAGGGGTAATACGGTACTGCCTGTGTCCTGTAAAGTCTAAACCTTAAGTGTGCTGTTATCACAGTAACTACGGTAGTTCCTGCTTGAGACGAACTCAGTTCAACATGGCGGAGCTGAGCCGCTCCTGCCTCAGAGCCATTGGGTGCCCCTGAGCTGAGCACAATTCCAGGCACACAGCAGTCCACATTGCCATCAAGAAAGCCATAGCACTTTATTCCAAATGCTCCATTTAAAAGCTTTGTCTCCCGCAGGAGCCAGACAGAGATCACAATGGCGGCACAGCCCAGAAAGCCGGCATTTTAAAACAGCCAGTTTTTTCCTGCTGCTGAGTCAGGACAATTTCTTTGCAGTACGCAACCCAGAAACAGCAAAAAGCTGTCTTAAATTTTCTCTATGTCCTTTTTAAGCCCTCTCAGGTTTTACGTGGAGTTCATTAGCACGTTGGCGCGCCACCTGTTGAAAGAGGAGCGGCCTGGCTGTGTCCCCTTCATCCGGCCTCCTACATGGTTTAGCTTATGCCCTGAAATAATTACACGGAAACTATATTCATTTAATCACTGCCTGGCCCATTATTGGCTAGCTCTTACATATCGACCTAACCCATTTCTGATGATCTGTGTAGCACCCCAAGGTGTGCTTACCGGGGAGATTCTAGCCTGCGTCTGCAGGGACTGGGAACATCATGGCGACTCCTACTCAGCTTCTCTTTCCCAGAATCCTCTTCTGTCTATTCCACCCACCTAAGGGTTGGCCTATCAATGGGCTCAGGCAGTTTCTTTATTTTAACCAATGAAATCAACAGATAAGATACAAGACCCACCTCCATCACAATATAATTAATCTTAAATGAAGAGGTCATATATAATAATAATAATAATAATATAAACTAATTAACTGATATAATATTAGATTTTTAAAAAATATCTTATTGAGCCTTTCCACTATTTTTCTAAGCAAAATAGTATATGTAAATGGTAGCATTGTATTCATTATAACTCAAAAGTATAATAACAATGTTTAATATTACAATAAGAATTTATGATTAAAATTAACTATAATTAACAAACTATAGTTGACTTAAGGGTCACATACATACATTCAAAATTGAAAATTTGTATCTCAGCGATGGGAATAGTAAAACAAAAATAAAGAAGAAAAGTCACCATTACTGAACATTCTAGAGACTTCTGTTGCATGTAGGCTTGGATTCAGCTTTGGAAAACACAACATACATGACGGGAGATACAGTAAACACACTGAGAGTTTTTTATCAGAGAATGATGTCATCTTTTTCACCTAGAGATTAACACTTATAGCATACTATCATAATGATGGTTAAGAAAGAAGTTGTCCCTGAGAACTGTAGGAAGTCTAGTCTCATTTAAGATTGAGAATTGGTATCCAATGAGTTAGATTTGTTTTGTCTATGCCTGTGTGCACATTATGTACAATAATCATGATCCACCTATCCCTGTTATTTCTGGGTTTGCTTATGTAATTTCAACATGAGGAGATAGAAGATGTTATATTTCTTTTGGGAATCTCATTCTCAATATTCTATGGCAGTACTTATAAATGCTGTATACTGAATGATGAATGTTTAAATTAGAAAATTAACAAAACCTTTATATAGGGCCATTTGTACATAATTTAATTTAAATATTACAGAAGAATCAAGTTGAAATCAAATGCCAGCATCCTATCTGTAGTGAGGCAGAGTTTGAAAGGTGACATACATATATGTAGTATTATGGCTTCTTTTAACTTGTTGTTGATGTTTATTTATCTTTTTTTGCCCTCATGTCCTCCATTTTCTGTTCACACTGGTTTTCAGCTAGCAGGAGACATGCTCCTGTAGTGCTGTGATTTACCTCTGACCCTTTCTGTGACTGTAGATTTTATAATCTAAGTCAATTTCACTCACAGCAGAAACTGCTGGCAAAATATTTCATTTCAGAACAGAAAATTGGTTAAACTCTTCAATTTTGAGTGTCCAAGGGCTATGTGTAGGAAAGTGACTTACAATACCCAAGCAAACACTTTTGGTCTCAATGTGACAGATACACACATTGGAAATTCAGCTGAGATACAGTAGATCTTATAGTCTACAGACTCAATCTTGTTTTCTAACCACTTTTACTGATACTTACAATCCATGTAATACTTTAGAAGAATATAAACTACTGATTAACAAAGAAGCCAGATTGTTGTATACCATAAAACATAGGGCAGGGTAGTATGTATGTTTCTTATTTGTGAGCTTACAGGCAGTTAGCTATCAGGTAACCAAATGCAACATAAGCTCTCTCTTGTCTAAAAGAATCTAAGAGGTAATTTTGATCTAAAGTTTTGGATTGAAGCAATTTTTCAGATTTCCAACGAGTTATTCTGTAGCCTGTTTCAAATTCATGTATGAATAAACAACCACCAAACAGATCTTGGCAATTTTATCAGCATCTTAATTGATAGTCTAATTTCCAGGAGGAAAAAAGTGGGTGTTTGTCATTGAAATGCATGAACCTTTCAGGATCAAACCATATTTGAACTTCTGTCTGCTACCTGGGAGATTGCAGACTGAACAATGACAGCGAAAAGCATATAGTTTTCAGTTTCATTGCTGGTAGAGCATAGGCATGGGTTGGTTCTGTCAATCACACTTAGACTTGGAATAACGGAAGCAAGGGATAGCAAGAGATTAACTGAAATATCAGTAGGGCAGGAAATGCTCCTATGAGCTCAACCTCCTGAGAAATATCTGGATTTAGCAGTGAGAAGTCCAGAAGTCTATGGCTGTTACCAGCTGCTTGGTGAATCAAGATTCAGGACAGATCTGTGGTCCAATCCTGAGCTGAGGAGACTTCAATCTGGGATTTCCACCTCATCTGTATTTAATAAAACTCTGGTATCCTTTTAAAACTCACTCCCCACCCTTGTGCAATACTGCTCACAGTGGTTTTACCTGTCTTCCATTTAGAACGCTGTTCAAATCGATTGCATCAGGAAGTCAATGACTAGATATAAAAAGATGAGTAGTACTGTCAAGTATGTAGTCTTATAATAAGTCTGACAAAATCAGAAGACTGTTCCCTCTATGTAACGAAGAACCTACTTCTAGTGAAGAGATGATTTAACTGGGTCATATGGAAGAAGACTAAATCAACAGAACTTTTTCAAGCCTGGTTTGGGCAGACATATTTATACATAAATCAGCAAATATATAAATGATTAATTATAATAGCCTCATTTCACTTGAAATATTAATCCAGTCACATAGCTCCCAGTTTACATTCCAGCCAGAAGCAACAGTACTTTTATGATTGTGTGCTTGATCCTCAGTTGAAGCTTTCAGATAGCAAGTTCATTGCTAATCCTGTCAACAAGTCACATATAAAAATGACTACCAGAATTATGAATGGTGTCTATGAAACTGAGGGAAACTGGTTAGTCTGAGGGGGGAAGGAAAACTCTGCTTCAGAAATCAACATTTGTCCAGGCTAATTTCTAGAATTTTTTTGTTGTTGTTGTTTTGAACAATTACCACATCCACAGAAAATATATCAAACAGAAATAGAATGGCTTTTGTAGCATGGACAAGAAACTCATATATTTAAAGGGATATCTGAAAATGAAATTCTGTGAACTGGGATGTCCTTATAGATTCCTAGAAACTTCCCTAGCACCAGGTTTCTCCTAAACCCCACAATGGCTCCCTCTCTCAAGATATCTCTTTTATTGTTCTCTCTCTTAATCCTTCCCCTGACTTGATCATCACATTCCCTCATGTTCTCATCCCCCACTCTCTCCTATACTCCCTCCCTCAGCCCCCAGTTTACCAAGGAGATCTTATCTATTTCAACTATCCAGGGTGATCCATGGGTACCTCTTAGAGTTCTCCTTGCAGCTGTTATAAACAAAACATTTAATTGGAAGTGACTTACAGTTCAGAGGTTTAGTCTATTATCTTTATGGTGGGAAGCATGACAGTGTGCAGGCAGACATGGTGTGGGAGGGATAGCTGAAAGTTCTACATCTTGAAACTCAGCAAAAGGAGATTGTCAGTCACATGGGGAGTAACTGAACACATAAGACATCAAAGCCTATCCAGCACAGTGATACATTTCCTCCAACAAGGCCACACCTTCTACAACAAGGCCATACTTCCTAGTAGGGTCATTCCCTATGGGCCTATGGAGGCCATTTTCTTTCAAACCACCACAGTTCACAAATTTTTCTCTTTTTCCCTCTCTTTCTGAATGCATTTGTTGACTTTTCAATTTTGAGTCCCTTAGAGAAAATAGAAGGGTTTCTGTAACACAATGACTTAAGTCTGTTACTTCATTACATTTTCCATTTAGAAATTTTGATTTGAGTTAAAAAATTTCAAAAGGATTTTGATGTTTCAAATAAATTTAAGTCCCCTGTGTTAAAGTAGTCAAGTGCCTGATTTAGCCATTTTTTTTTACAGTGAAATTTGTTGTTTCTTGATTTGTAAGAAAGCCTAAGTCTGTTTGATTGGTTGCTTAGCAAGTGTCTTTTCCTCGTGTAAGAAAAAAAAAAAAGCTCCATACATTAATATTAAATACATTTCAGACTTTTTTTCATTTTCCTGTGTATTTTGGCCTATATCCTTGTTATGCAAACATTATTGGCAACCCTTTATTTAAGACTTTTTCCTCAGTCAGTTATAAATGCCCATTGTATTATTGAATAAAATTCTTAGTGTATGCAATTAAAGATAAAAATTTTAATGGAATCAAGTTTTGGAAGTCAGTTCTAGTGGTCATTAATATAAACTAGTGCATTGTCTGTATTTGTCATGGAGCCTCATAGTCTTCGATCCATGCTGCATGGTTGTAAAAGGTAATTCTATAATTAATTAATGACTTTATTACTAGCAATATGCTATTAAGTACTTATAGTAAATATCATTAATAAAGGCAATTTATTAAACTAGAGCTTAATAAATAATGATTCATCAAAGAATTTTGATGTTTCAGTTAAATTTAAGTCCCCTGTGTTAAAATAGCCAAGTGCCCGATTTAGCCATGTTTTTTTTACAGATGAAAGTTTATTTCTTGATCATGGAAGTTAAAGTACGTGTTACACGCACTTGCTTAACTCTGATGAAAGAGTTCTTTGTTATTGTCAGGTCTTTATAAGGATAACAATGGCAATGACATGGGTAGCAGCAAAGGATTTTAGTTTGCATGAGGGAGGAGGGGATAGATGGGAAGTCAAGCCTAATCCTATAAAATGATTGAAGAGTTCCCATCAGGCTCTCTCTTGCAGCAGTTCTACCTGGTCCCTATTGCACCATCCTGAGAAACAAACCCTGAAATTGGTCTTTGAGGAAAGTGCAACATCCAAACTGAGGCCCTAAGGTAATGGACCCAGCACAGAGGAGCAAAACACTGATCTGTATATATCTCTTTATTTGTTACTTATATGAGAATAAAATCTCTGCTGTCTACTGGTGTTCAAACCATGATCATATGCTTCAAGCACAGAAGTTTCAAAGGTTTTATCGACTCTGAGGAGACATCTTTAATTAAATAACTACAAGCTAAGCTTGGTTACTCTAGGAATTTGGAGCACAAAAAACAGAATCATAAGAGGGAATCTGAACCTTCTGTTTCTAAAGAAGAAATCCTCTCACACAGGCATGAAGCATGTTTATTTCGAAGGATCAAACAAAATTTTGGCTGCAAAATAAATTGATAAGTTATAAGCACAGATATCTTCACCTTTTATATCTGAAGCAGATATACTACAAAGAAATATTGCTTCATGCATATTGCTGTCATTTGCTTTCTATTTTCATCTGAGTAACTTTGACATTATGAAACTCCAAGACCCACGGAGAGTAGATCAGGGCATCATATCTGTTTGTTTCACTATTACAACTGTCTCAAAGTGTCTGGCCCCTGAAATGAATGAGTGAATGAAAGTAATTCTTTCCTAACAAGCAGCAGAAATAGGAGTGCAGTGTTTAGCTACTCTGGTGAAATACACTGACTTATTTTCCCGAAAACTTCTATAAAATAACAACAAAAAACCCGTTTTACACTTGCTTACAGTACCAATGGGTCTGTTGATAGGACAGGTGCCTAGTAGAGGCAATATTAATGAGACCCTTGCACACAAATGAAATTCATCCAAAAATATAAATTTTTGGAAAGAAAACCAAATTAGAGTTTGCGCTATTGATATTATTTTCTGTGTGCCTGTGTGTGTGGGAACATAGTGACTGAGTTATAAGATAAGTTATATGGATTAAAGTAAATTGAAGACAGGGACCATAATTGCAAATATTTTCTTAACATGAAATATACAAATTAATAGATTATTGTAAGGATTGTATATTCCTGTTGCATGGTAGAGGGGAGTTAATTATTAGTAAATGCATTTTCTCTGTTATATACGGTTTAAGAAAGGCTAATAGTATTTGATAAGATCATATCTATCTTTAGTATATGGGTGAGAATTTATTCACACAAATAAACTGAGTATCATGCAGAAATTATCTTGATGACTGTTATTTGAATATTTATGTTACTGAGGACTAATTAATAACATTGGTTAATGTTGAGGTCATAAATAGTTTTTATTTTTTGTTTTTTAATTTTCAAAAATTTCTAGATATTTTTGCATTGTTTTATTTGAAGAAAGAATTTTATGGAAAATATTTAGCTGTTTGTTTTGGAAAAACAATTTCCACATAACAATATGGTTACCACATAAGTGTCATGTAACACACTAATGTGGTTACCAAAACAGAATGACTTAATGTTATTTGTTTGTTTTGCACACATAAATATTTTCCACATGAATAATTTTAAAAATGTCTTCTGTTTTAGGCAGAAATGCATAAACATCACTTTTTTCTTTCTTTCAAAAAATCGAGATGTAAAATTTCCTTAGAATTTCTTACTGAAGTATGATGAGGGGAAACTTCTTTAGTCATTTAATCTTATCAAATCTCTCACTGCAACTCAAAATACTATATCAACAATATTCTCACCTCAGAAAAATATTGTTTAAAGATGTTTAAACTGGAACACATCAGTATAACCTAAATGTTAGCTACTTAGTTCTGACACTAGGAAAAGCAATCCAGAATCTTGGGTTCTTAACCTAATAACTTTACTTAAGACACCATGTACACATTCTTCGAATGACATTTCTGCTCTTCTTTTACAATGATGGGTCCCTCAATGGCTTCACAAAAGAATTCATATGGAAAAAGCCTCCTCAGATGAAGAGGTGCAGAAATGAATGTATTTGCAGGAAAAAATTATATTTATAAAGCAATGTTGTCTTCTCAAGACTTTAATGTCTCATTTCCTGTCTTTCCAGCAAGATAACTTTAGATGATGTAAGCATTTTAAACACTTGTGATTTTCCACATGTGACTACACATCAAAACAAGACCCAAAGTTCATTTCTTATTCAAAATCTGCCTGCTGGTCTTTTAAGTATATAACGTATTGTCATGTATAAATTTATAATATGCGAAATGAAAAATGTAAATAGTACATTCTGATCTCTGCTCCTAGGGAGTTTTGTGAATAAATTTTCATTAATCTAGTGGTAAATATGCCCTAAAGTTGTATAATTCATACTCTTTTTAGAGGACTTTAATAAGAACTAATCTTTTTGTTTTCATTTTTTCTTTTCCCTGGTCCCATTGCCCTTCTATAGAAGTCCTAAATGTTTATACATATATCCAGTTATGCATATTATAAACATCTGTTCAGTCAGAAGAGTGTATTGCTGGGCATTCAATGCTTTGTAAGAAAAACTGAATTCACTTTAGTGACATGAAATTTAGAAACTGCTTCCACATAAAATACAAGAAATGTCAACCTGGCAGTTTTTCTTCCTCTGCTGACTAAATCCAGATAACAGTGGAGAAAACAATTCATATTCTATCACTTTTACATAAGACTTGAGTGCGCATTGTGCAAATATTTTAAGTATTAGCCTTTTACATTCTTCTAAGAATATAGCTTTTAAAACACAAAACAGAAGTAAGTAACATTTTAAAAGAAGTTAATATGACTATTATTATTTTTTGTTCAAATAGGTGCATAATTGAACAGAATTAACTCAGTTGCAGTGGAGACTGATACTGGAAAGCAAAGTCTTAAGAGACATGGAAATACTAGTTACAAAATGTCATACTGTAAGAATCTATCAGGATACAACATACGGAATGTTTTATTCAGGCTATATTTATATGTGTGTGTATGTTAAGAGATATTTCAGTAGTAGATTGAATAGAAAAATGGATTCTTTTCTGAGTTCCAACAATATATAGTTTTTTTTCCTTGTTGTTTTAAAGAGTCAAATGACAGTGATGGTACCATGTCTAAGTTTCAAACTTTTTTTGTATGTTCTACCCTTAAATACTCTCTCAACAAGGACAAATATCTCCAGAATAGAGTAAATTTCCTCTAGATCCACTGTATTCAAAAACAGGCTGAAAAAATAAAAAAAGGACTAAAAGCAATAGCTAAAAAATTATAAAATGCAAATAATTTCAAAGACCAGTAGAATATGGCATTTAAAATGTTTGGAAAACTTAGGAAACATTTTCATGACAATGAGACACATCTGCTTCTGGCAAAACCAATTAACTTCAAGAGAATAATGGGCATTGAAGAGGCTCCTTATGGAGTTTGCTAGCCATTTGGGCAAGAAACTGCTCTTGAATGGACGGGTTGTTGTTATGCTATATAAAATGAACATGCAGGGCCCACAAAAAAGGAACTTGACTAAAGGTGAGACATTCCTTCCGAGTATCTGTTTCATGAAAGTGTGTGTTAGTGTTGTATACATGTTTATGTATATACATAATTAGTATATTTATTTATTAATGCAGAGAAAATGCTCATAACATTAATTAAGTCTTAGAAATTTATAACTTTTCATTTTTAAGCATTATATAATTTAAATATATATCACAACTACATTTTTCATAGAACTCAAATAGTAGTGTAAAATTGTCTAAATTTCAAGGTTTTCCTTCAGCAAGAGGAATTTTAAGTACAAGTAAGAATGATGGATAGTAATTAATTGTATTCCCTATGGCATCTGAACCCTTTCATTGTCTAATAATTCCTAGGATAATTACAATGCTTTCAGTTAATAGTCTCTGTCAATTTAAGCTCTTGGTGTAAGTGTGTGTGTGTGTGTGTGTGTGTTTGAAAGACAGTTTATGAGTCTAAATTAAGAGGTTGGATTTCCAATGATGTGCATGACTGCTACTAAATGCTACTAATCCATTCTCTATATCTTTCATTACTAAACTGAAGCTCAGGAAATTTGCAGAGGTTATTGTACTTTTGTACAAACGATGATAGCATAACAATAACTCTATGCATAATTTTCCATGGCCTACATAATGTTATTCAGTTTCCTCTTTAAATGGCCTATTGTAGATGAAGTATTTTATTGTCTTAATGAATTATGTTTTGAAAATGAGAAACATACCATGTATATTATATGTTATATGTGTAATATCTAACTATTATCTATACAAATTATTCATCTGATTTTTATCCCCGATCACTTTTTTTTAATTGAAAAAATTTCTGCCTCCTCCCTGCCTCCCATTTCCTTCCCCCTCCTCTCCACTCCTCTCCCCCTCCCCCCACTCCACTCCCCCTCCCTCTCCAGTCTGAAGAGCAGTCAGATTCCCTGCCCTGTGGGAAGTCCAAGGTCCTCCCCCCTCCATCCAGGTCTAGGAAGGTGAGCATCCAAACAGGCTAGGCTCCCACAAAGCCAGTTCATGCAGTAGGATTAAAAACCAAGTGCCATTGTCCTTGGCTTCTCATCACTCTTAGGATGCTGCTAACCCTGAGTCAGAAAGACTTCTCTTAAAGGAGCCATACCTAGCAGCAAACAGTATATCTGGAAAAAAATGGGGCTATGAAGAAGTTGTCTTTAACTCTGTCCTTTTGTGTCTAGAATTCCTTCTCAAGCTCTCTGTTTTTATGTGGATGTAACTGCCCACATTGGATGCCACTTGTAGATGGAGACTGCTCATTCATTTCCCAGCCACCCAGACCCATATACAGGAACTATATTAATTTCAATATTATTTGGCTAATGATTAATTCATATTTCTAGCTAGTTCTTATATCCTAAATTAACCCATTTGTTAATCTGTGTATCACCACAGGCTGTGGCCTATCAGTAAAATTTCAATCAGTGTGTCCTCCTTTGGCAGCCACATGGCTTCTCTGTGACATCTCTCTCTCTCTCTCTCTCTCTCTCTCTCTCTCTCTCTCTTTTTCTTTCTCTGTTCAGATTTCCTGCCTGGCTTTGCTCTGATAAGCCATTGGCCGAAGCAGCTTCTTCATTAACTCACGGTAATAAAGCATATTCATAGCATACAGGGGGAAATTCCACACCAATTATTAGTTTGTTAAGTCTATACTAACTTCATGCAGGCAGCATCAAAAATGTTCTGCAGAATTGCAGCATTATCACTGATTTCTTCACAAAGTTCTTCACTCCGCCCTAGAAATACTGGTTGAAAGTCTCTAAAAGGACCACATTAACACAAGACAAAACAAAACGCACACATGCACAAAAACAAAAACCAAAAAACAAACAGCAACAAAAGAGTGGCCAGACCCATCTTTAGCTAATCAGTAAGATGTTTTTCATGATATAAACCAGATACAAACAGTATATCATAGCCATCTGCAAAGTTATACAGAGGCAATACACCCAATGACCCCAGGATGAAAAAATAAACTAAAAGATTTATGTTTCCTCAAGACCTCCAGCACTGACAAGAACTGTGATTTTGAAAAGCATTCTAGACCTGTTTATTCCAAAAGTAAAGCCATTGAACTAAATAATCTTTATCATACCTCAGAGCATATTGGTGGGTAGAATCTTTTAATCTCAGTGGCTTACTTTTCACACACACAAATAACAGTCAATCTGGGTGATCCTATTCAACTATATTAGCTAATCTATAGCCACTAAAATGGATCCCCCCTGGAGCTGAAGTTATGGGTGGTTGTTTGCTACCCAGTAAAGGACATGGAAACAAAGTTTAGGTCCTCTTCAAGATCAGTGTGTGCTCTGTACTCCTCAGAAATTTCTCTAGTCCATATGTTTTTACTCTTTATATTTTTATTTTAATTGACATTGTTGTTCCATGACTTCATCCATATAATTAATTGGTACTCTATTTTTCTGTGAAAAGAAGTGAGTTAAATGTCATATTATCTCTGGAGAATGGTGTTTTTAGATTATTTTCTTTGTCCTTGTTAGTCACAAGGGTTTAAAAGTATATATGTATTTTGGCTCACCCTCTCCATGTTATCATCAAATCATGTGTAGTAAACAAAGCACACATGCAGCATTTGGTAACACAAAAATCTTGATTTTGAATAAAGTTTATCTCGACTTTAGCAGTTTTCCAAAGAGCTGCTCAAGAACCTACATAGAATGAAATTTTCTTGCAAGCAATCATTTGGTTACTATTTACATGGGCATTCTGACTTAAAAATCTCACTTCCACTAAGATACATACATGTTATTATGGTTAGAAAAATCTCTGTGTGAAGACTCACTGCATCCTAGAGGTTGAGACAGAACAATGGGTTTCATGAGTTTAAATAGGAACTGAAGTAAGGTAGAATTTATCTTTTTATGTTTTTACAATAACAATTTACCTCAATGCTAAATCTTCAAATATTTCAGGGCTTTAAGAATCACATGAAAAGAGACAGGCGGATCTCTGTGAGTTCGAGACCAGCCTGGTCTACAAGAGCTAGTTCCAGGACAGGCTCCAAAGCCGCAGAGAAACCCTGTCTCGAAAAACAAAAAAAAAAAAACAAAAAAAAAAAAAAAAAAGAATCACATGAAAAAAAACGCATCTATTTAATTTTTGTTGATTTTTTAAGTTAATTAATTAATTTTACATACTAACACAGTTTCCCCTCCCTCCTCTTCTCCTATTCCCTGCCCCATCTCCCTTCTTCCTCTTCTCATCTATTGCTCCCCCCATGTCCATTCAAAGGGGTTAAGCCTCCCATGGGAATCTGAAGGCTTAAGTCACAAACAATCACACACCAGTTTGGAATTATGATTAATAGAATGGTTATTTATTTAAGAGGGAAAAACTTACAGATCACAGATCACTGTCCCAGACAACAGCACTTTGCGCAATCAGGAAGGGAGCCTAGTCTCCAGAAGTGGAGCTGGAAGCCAGAGAGTAAGCAGAGAGAAGTGGCCACTTTTTTAAAGGGAGAGATACCATGTCCCAATGGGCTGGTATCTCAGCGGCTATTGGCTGAAGGAATGGAAGGAGCTCCCACAACAGGAATCAACAAAATAAGGCATATAAAGTTGAGGCAGAAAGAAGCTCCTCTCCTTGCATCAAGTCTGGGCAAGACATCACACCATAGGGAATAGGTTCCAAAGATACAGCTCACGTGTCAGGGACAGGTTTTGCTACCTTGTCCCACAAAAGACCAAGCTCCACAACTCTCACTCAGATGCAGAAGGCCTAGATTTGTCTTGTGCCTACATTCTACCTATCTGTCCAGAGTATGTGAGCTCCCACGAGCTTAGGGCAACTGCCTCTGCGCATTTCCCCATCATGATCTTGATCCCACTTGCTCATATATTCCCTTCTCTCTCTCTTCAACGAGACTCCAGGAGTTCAGTACTGTGCTTGCTTATGGTTCTCTGCATCTGTTTCCATTCATCACTGGATAAAGGCTCTATGATGTCAATGATAGTAGTCACTAATGATTACAGTAGAAGGCCAGTTCAGGCACCCTCACCATTACTGTTAGGTGGCATAGCAGGGGTCATCTTTGTGTGTTCCCTCTGTGATTTTCCATGGCACTGGATGTCCCCCTAACCCCATAATGACTTCCTATATCTCGATATCTCTTTCATTACTCTCCACCTCCTTCTTGTCCCCAACTCAAACATCCTGATCCCTCATGCTTACTTCCCCCAATACCCTCCCTTCTACTTCCCTACCCCCAGTTTACCCAGGAAATCTCATCTATTTCCACTTTCTATGCATCTTTTTAGGGTCATCCTTGACATCTTTGTTGGAGAGGATATGGAGTAATGGGAACATTCTTCCACTGCTAGTGGGAGTACAAATTTGTACAGCCACTTTGGGAAATCAGTAAGGCAGCTGCTCAGAAAATTGGGAATCAATCAACCTCTAGACCCAGTAATTACACTCTTGGCCATATACCCAAAGGATGATTAATCATGTCACAAGTACATTTGCTCAACTATGTTCATAGCAGCATTATTCATAATAGCTAGAACCTGGAAATAATTGAGATATCCATCAACCAAATAATTGATTTTTTTTTAAAATGTGGTACAACAGAGTACTACTCAGCAGTAAAAAACAATGACATCATGAAATTTGCATGATGAAACTAAAAAAACATCATCCTGAGCCAGGCAGTGGTGGCATGTGCATTTAATTCAAGGAGGCAGAGGCAGGCTGATCTTTGTGAGTTCAAGGCCAACCTGGTTTATAAGAGGTACTTCCAGCATAGGCTCTAAAACTACAGAGTAACCCTGCCGCAAAAAACAAACAAAACAAACAAACAAGCAAAAACAAAAAACCCAACAAAACAAACAAAACAAAACAAAAAAGCAAACAAAAGAACATCCTGGGTAGGGTAAACCAGACCTAGAAAGACAAACATGCTATGTACTCACTCATAGGTGGATAGTAGATGTAAATCAAATGATAACCAGACTACAGTTTCAGCCCCAGAGAAGCTAGGTAACATATGTTCATTTTTAAAAATATTTATTTATTTATTATGTATAAAATATTCTGTCTGTGTGTATGTCTGCAGGCCAGAAGAGGGCACCAGACCTCATTACAGATGGTTGTGAGCCACCATGTGGTTGCTGGGAATTGAACTCAGGACCTCTGGAAGAGCAGAAAATGCTCTTAACCACTGTTTTTAATTTGCTAATCTTTAGTGAAGATACAGGCAAAAGACGTTGGAAGTGTGAGAGAAGATGCGAACTTTCTGTGTGTCAGTTGGCTAATTGCACATTTGCACTTTGGGTGGAGATAGTCACTCTGTTTTTTATTTGCTTTAAGAAAGAATTTTTTCTCTTTCTTTTAAAGTCTATTTTTATAGCATGATTATTGTGAAGTAAATATCAAAATAAGTCTTCGTTTTAAAAGTTGCTGAGGAGAGAGATAAAGTGAAGTTGCTGAGGACAGAGATAAAGTGAAGGCAAAGTCATTGATTTAAAAGAATAGATTTTGGACTTGGAAAAAAAGAAAACAAGCCAATAGCAGTTAAACACTGTCTATGGAAACTACCTACTTGCTAATGAAATTATAAGACAGATATTTTGTTTTGTTTTTTTTTTATATAAAAGTGAGGTCTAACAGTCACACAGGCATTGCAATTCCACACTCTTTGTAACCATTTATAAAACTATCTTCATCTTCTTGCTACAGATTTGATTTTTATGAGTATCAACTTTTCTTTGCATTGAACTTCTGTTGAATTGTAATCACAACATAAAATTTATTATAGTATAACTCTTTGTTAAGTAGAAGCCTGAGTCTACAAAGTGATTTTTGATAGCACACTTGAAAAATGGCAAAAATTTAGACAGATAAATGTTTTTTGGTATTAGTTGCTAGAAGTCATAACAGGGAACTTTGTTTTATAAATAAAAATTTAATGGCCACTAAAAGATGTATAGGGGAAGGAAAGGTAATTTCAGTGTACGAGAAATTTGAGTCAAATGTTCCTCCAGATTTTGAATTACCACCTAAATGTTATTATTTCAAATGAAATGTGAAAAAATATGTGAGATATCATTTATTTCAAGCTGTGCTAACAACATAGCAATAGATAACATTTGCCTTCATTTATTTTAAACTTACAGTTTTGTGAATAGGTATAACTAATCCTTATTGACCTCGATATATCTCTCCTTCCAAGATAGATTCTAGAACAACCTGTCAACTTATGTATTACAGCGTTTTGTTTTATCTGCTTGTTTCTTTGTTTCGTATGCATTATACAAGGCAACTCTTTAGATTTTTACTGCATTTTTTCTAAGTGTAGGAACAGGAAAAGCTATGAAACTTCCCTGGTCTTATTTCTGGTCAAGTCCTATTGTATTATTCTTAGTAGATTTCTCAGCCTCTATTTCCCTAGATATAAACAAATTATACCAATACCTGTAGAATTAGCCATCACTTAAAAATTTTTTTAGCATCTCTGTCACTGAGAATCCTTTAAATGGCAAGATTAAATAAACAGCAGGAATGAGTTACTGAGATCAAATTTAAAATTTCTAAAATATCTTGTTCAAAGATAAATTAGAGGTTAGTATTGATTTCAAGTGTTATTCCAACAGATTTCATCATTTACCTCCAATTAGTATCTTTGTAATGTTTCAGTTATACTAGATATCCATCCAGATGATACTGATCACCAGAGAAGAATGAACCCAAAGTTTTTAAGCCCCCAACTATAAAGGGTAGCACACATAAAACTGTTCAAATGTGTAAAATCATGTGATCCCATCAACCCATCTATTTATGTAGAAATAGATTAAAAAATAGTCCAATACCCAGAAGACATACTAAAAGTAGGTCAGATAAAATGTAAGTTTGCTGATTTGAATGACATTAAACTGCATAATATAATTTAACATGTAGAATGCACATGCTCATTTAAACATCTGTAACATCAATATTCAAAACAGCCATACCATCATATTACATTAACCAATATATTGCTATAGTACACTGAAATCTATTCATAGCATTCATTATTATCTCAAATATGTTTTTTCTATGCTTGTTGTCTCTATACCTATCTACTTGTTCTTATTTCACAGAAGAAGCTGCATCTTTTTTATTTTTATGTGAGTTGAGTATTTTGCCATTAAGCTACAACATACGTTCTCCTAGCTTGGACATATTCATTGAGCAAATATTTTGCCTTTTTTTGTATTCCAGACTACTATGGCAATGCTTGGATCCCTTTGAGCTGGATTGATACAGGCCCTGAATCTAGGAGTTATTCCTCAAGTTTCTATATTTCTTATTTTTTTAGTAGACACCTTGATCTTTTTGTTTGTCTGTTTGTTTGTTTGAGACACAGTTTCTCCCTGATTGTCCTGGAACTTGCTTTGTAGACCAGGCTGTCCTCGAATTCATAGAGATCTGCCTGCCTCTTCCTCCAGTGATGGGATTTAAAGGTTGAGCCACTGTACCTAGCTCCAAATGTTATCTTTCATTTAGGTGGCTCTCCGTTAAAAATATTTTATCTAATAAATGTTCTAAAAGCATCGGAAGGATTAAGCTATGAATTAGTTTCCTACTTTAACTTTGAAAAGACAGAGATGTTATGTAGTGAAAAGATTTTTAGCTGGAACAGAATCTAAGTTCTTGCTAAGCCGCCTGTGGGCCTTCACTTACCTGATTTTTGGAGGCTTCAATTTAAAAGGTTTTAATTTCTATTTTATTGGTCAGTGACTAAATGTTGTGCACAGGAATGATTATTTTGTCAATGAAAACAAAGGGGATTGAAGGCATAGTTAAACCAATGATTTGATAACTGATGCTGAATTAAACAATTTCATAAAGCTCATATACTCTCCCAGAAGTTTCTACTACTTTTAATAGTGACATTAAATTCACACCAACATATATTAAAATAAGATTCACTTTTAATATTATAGACTGTCATGTATAACTTGTCAAAGCCACTGTTTAGATCTCAAATAATTAGATATCCTAAATATTTGTTGAAAATTTTAGCAACTGGAAGCTAATAACAAAGTAACTATTTATTTTTGAACAATTAGACACTACTTTTAACTATGCTGTTTAATAGAAATTCAAAACTAAGTATGAGTCTATATTGCAAAATGTATTTACATGTTAATGAAAGTGGTCATGTTTTACTTTACAACATACTTTGGATGGCGGGTTTTACAAGCACAAAACCAAAGTAATTTCACCATAGATTTTATTTATGATGCAATGATGTACTTACAAAATCCACAATTAATTTCAAGTGTCCACTATCACATTACATAGTATGTCACTGGATTAATAAGTGCTTCAGCATATACAAATTTACTGTTATTTTGTATGGTTACTGTAAAAATGGCTGGAAAGTTACATCATAAGATGGTAAATGATGTGGGAGTGTCATATATCAATCTGTTGATTTCATTGGTTAAAATAAAGAAACTGCCTGAGCCCATTGATAGGCCAACCCTTAGGTGGGTGGAGTAGACAGAAGAGGATTCTGGGAGAAGGAAGCTGAGTCAGAAGGAGTCGCCATGATGTTCCCAGTCCCTGCAGATGCAGGCTAGAATCTCCCCGGTAAGCACACCTTGGGGTGCTACACAGATTATCAGAAATGGGTTAGGTCGATATGTAAGAGCTAGCCAATAATGGGCCAGGCAGTGATTAAATGAAGACAGTTTGTGTGTTGTTATTTTGGGGCTTAAGCTAAAGCCATGCGGGCGGCCAGGTGCGGGGAACACAGCCTGGCCGCTCCTCTTACTACAGGTAAACAACACTGAGTTAAACTTCCTAAACTTATCCATTACCAGTTCCTTACTCTGATATATTTTTACTAGAAAATATAAACAAGTATTAATACTGTATTCAGCAAAGTCACTCAATACATTTTGAATATATTACAGACAAATATTGACAGGAAGATGACATTGAAATTTAAGGGTCATATAAGTATTTACATTTAAAAATAAAAATCACACTCTTAGAATATCATTTTAGAGCTTAGATAAAATTATTGCTATTTCAATCCAAGATCTAAATGGCCCCTATTTTATGTCAGTTCTTTGTATTTTCAAATGTTATTTAAAAAAATTTTGGTTCTATTTTCTAGTCAGTAATTTGGATATTTTTTCATTCACATTTCACTAATACTGAAACATAAAGCAAGCAGAGTTTTAGAAGGCAACAGGGTAGTGGTTTAAAAATTTTAATTGACTCGTGAGGTTTCTCTGAGTTACAGTCTAACTCTATTATTTGTAAATATTTAGTGCCTCACTTTAGTGCATATTCTGGTATATTAAAGAGAAACAGACCTTATTGAAATAATTTATTTCAATTCCACTTCAAAATACTATTCATACCAATGCTTTAAAAATTGTCCATAGCCACCTTATTCATAAAAGTTATGAACTAGAAACAACCTAGGTGTCGGAATGGATAATGAAAATTTGGTACATAGATACCATGGAATACTATTCGCTATAATGAAAAACGAAATAAAAAAGTTGGAGGTAAATGGATGGAGCAGGGAAAGATTATATTTAGTTAGGTAACTCAGACCAGAAATTAAATTACCTCTCTTCTTACCTGTGCTTCACAGGTCCAGTTTCTCAGATGTGAGTCTACATCTTGGAGTTAGAGAAAAATCCAGAAAAGAAGAAAGGGACGATAATGCATGCATGTGCATGTTGTGTGTTATGGAGTGACTTTGGAAGGGAAATAGCAGGACATATGTAATATGAAGTGGGAAACAGTATAATCTGGAAGTTACTGAGTTTTGCATTAAATTATTATTAGCTCCAGCAAGGGAAGGGGGAGGAAGATCCATATAAATATATGCAACAATAATAAAGAAAAGAGTATTTCAATTTAAGATTGAGAGAGGGGAGGGTAATATGGGAGACGTTGACGAGAAGACTGAAAAATGTAGAAGGGATATAATTATATTTTACTTAAAAGTATACTTTTAAAAGTTGGAATTATACTTCTAGCAGGAGTAGCAAAAATTGGGGAAGAACCCTAAGGAAAATTTTCCCGAGCTCCCTAATAAACAAGAGTCAAATAGATTGTTTAAATTTTTTCAACACCAACTCTCTGACTTTTTTTTTTTAGCAATGGTAATAGCATGTACAGAGTGAGAAAACTAAAAATATTTAGTGCAACCTCTTCTGACTCATAAAATGTTCCAGTCCTTTAAATAGTCATTAGCGAGATTTCTAGAGAAAAAGGATCTCTAGTTGCCGGTGGCTTTAATTAGTATAAAATACTATCCACATAATATTCCACAGCTGTAGGTCAGAAAATAATTTGTTTCCCTGAATTGATAAAATAGATGCCTATTAATATTTTTAGACCAATTATTTTCATTTTGTTGTATTTTTGAAAGTGAATTTCAGCAGTTTTCAAGGAAGTGGTAAAAAAAACTGCCATCCATTTTCATGTCAATGCTATGTTCTGAGGCTCTGTCTCTAAGTAGCTTTTATTTATTTTTTTTAAAGTCACATATCCAAAATCTCACAAGAAGTCTTAATATAATTGTTTTTATACAGAAGAAGTGAATGACGCTGGTTGATGTTTGTACAATGCCCTCGATCTGAAGGACTTGTGTATGGGCTCTACGACATGGTTCATAGCGCAAAGCACAGTGTGAATTGCATCAATGGTATCAGTCTTGTGCCTGTTACGGAATAGGTAATTCAACAATGTTAGCTACCCTACCACTACTGGAGTCTCTTACTGCTTCAAGGGGAAAACTGTGTAATATTCAAATGTTAAGTATTCAGTGATTGGACAGTGTAGCTGTGCACTTTGTAAGTTGTAAGTGGGTTCAAGCTGAGATAGAAGTGGTAACCTGGTGTTGCACTGATTTCCACTGCCCACATCAACGACTATGCCGTGACAACCTTTCACTACAAAGAGCCCTTGAATGAGCCATAAACACATATTAAGAAAGGAACAGAGAATACATGTACAATTTTCCAATTGTTTATGAGCACTATACTACTCAAAAGCATTACTCTATATCAAATACCTGCAGTAGAAAAAATGATTTATTTCAGAATTTTTCAATTGAAATGGATGCATATTCACAGACGTATTTGCCAGAGTAATATCTAAGCTCCTTTACATTCAAATTACTGTTTATAATACCTAATTAAAAACCACTTTACATTTGTTTTTTAAGAAATTACCCCAACGTAAGCTGCATGTCAGTCCAATTCCATCATTCTAAGGGTCATCCACTGGGGCTTGTAAGATTCTTATGCATTTATTAATCACTTAAGTCACACATTTCCATACCTATTAATTTGACCAGCGTGGAGTTGTATATCCTCCCATGCCGAATTCCTGAGAGAACAAGAGTATTCCTGTTGACATCCCTTAAACTGCTGCTGCCCCATAGGGATTCAAAGCAATGAAGCGAGAAATTGAGTTGAGGTACGACAAGGACTCTTGACAACATCAGCAGTAAACTGTTTGGTGCTCATCATAAGACATAGCCTTGGAGAATTCTAGGTCCTAACTGCTTCTATTGATGGCTCTGTTAACCTGAAAGTGTTGATCAATCAGATTGTGTCCATAAATCTGTGAAAGAACAAGTATAGATAAAAAGGAATACCCAGTACTTAATTCAATGCTGTATATATTGTCTAGCATACTAGCAAGGGTTGACTTCTATTTCATGAGACTAGATAGAAATCAAGACACACGAACATGCAAAATTTAAATGTTTACATTAAAAAAACATTCTAGGATGGAAGATCAAATATGAACTGTAAAGAGCCTTGTGGATTCTTATATAAGGAAGAATTCCTATTTGATTTCATGTAATTAATTAGTCATTTAGTTTAATTGAAAATTAATATGAGATAATTTCTCTGGTAGAGTTTTTGATATGTAATGAAAGATAGACAATGTTTCTGACTATGTAGAGCTTGCAGCCCAATCAGGTAATTTGACATGGCTAAAACAATAAATGCTGCATTCATAAAAATAAAATAACAAAAGTCAAGGTTGATGTGGAGTTGTGAAAGATAACTAAGATATCTATGGCTTTAAATAAGCATGATCTACCGATTGACATCTCTGTTTCTATGTGAGAGAGGGGAAAGACACATATGTATCACATTCCCTAAAATACTGGAATTGTTATAAAATTCAGAAGTAAAAGCTGTTCTTTCCAAAAATTTTTTAAAATGATGATATATCAAAAACAAAACCTGAGTTTATTATTGTTTAAGAACAAATTGTTCATTATCACAAGGAGGCATATCACTAAAAACAATAAGGTAAATCGCTATGGTGACACAAGTCTATTTTGCCAGGATTTTAGACAGATGATTGCACAACGGTTCTTTTTCTGGAGGCATCTTCTCATTGTGTTTTTCACACTTGAAAGGCGAAAAAAGAAAGAAAAATGTGTGACTTTGGGAGGGGTGTTTCTGTCATCTACTCCCATAAATACCTGCCAGTTCTTATCAGCATCTTGATATCTTATTGCTATAAAGTTATCTTAAAGTTGAATGTAAGATAGATGTATGTTCTGTAAGCTGAGCCTTTTATTGTGAGAATCCATTAAATGCCTGGTCTTTTGCTTCTTTTATCAACAAAATCTTCATTCAAGTAAGTCAGTTGTTTGCCAGAATACAAATTATAGATTAGGCCCTGAAAGGTTAACAGTTTCCTATTTGTGATACAATTGAAAAGGCAGAGAAAACAAAGAGGATAAATGTGTGTAAAACTCTCTCATATTAACTTCTATACCAGGTAACTCTGACATGTCAAGCTCTTTCTATTTAGACATTACTCAATGGAAGTGCAATAGATTCTTATTACCACAATGTAGTTCTTCTGTTGTTCAAAAGAACCTGTTAACCTTTCAATTGCTAAAAAATTAAATGTTTAGCCTGGAAACCTACCAGAAAAAAAGAAAAACTGTTATTTGCTGTAGTAAGGATCATCTAAAGGCACAGTTATTACTCTCAGGCATATGAAGGTATAAATTATAGAAAATACCACTATGATATTTTGCCTATGTTACAAATGGTTGGAGAATCATGTACTTACTCCTAATCCAATATCTATTAGACAATTTGAACACACAATAATGGATTTATCACAAGACACTCCTATCTAAAAAGATGTCACTTATATCATCCGTATGGGAAAAATATCATTTTCTCAATCATTTTGTGTTAATATTAAGCTTGAATAGTGCAAACTAATTCAGTCAAATATGACACCGCACACTTAGGTACTTCCTTATAAGTTCAATTTCCCGAAGGCTGTGACCCATTAATAGAGTTCCTCGCATAGTGGTGATCCCCAATTATAAAATTATTTTCATTACTAATTTATAAATGTCATTCTGCTAACGTTATGAATCACAATACAAATATTTTTGAAGATAGAGGTTGGTCAAAGGGGTTGTGACCCCCAAGTTGACAACCACTGTGTTTGCATAAAAAAAAAAATAAAAACAAGTTCCAGACAATGATAGCAGGTGTACTTATTTCAAAAATAGGAGAATATAACTGCATGCCAATGGTTCAAAAAATAGAAAATTACATTTTGCCCAGAGTGATAAGAGGAAAGAGCAGTACAACCTAATTAAATGGATATGGCCAAGTGGGATCGCTGAGTGAGGAATGGAGGAATTTCAAACTGAAGAGATTTGGGAACAACGAGAGAAGTTTCTGTTTTAGATTTGGTGGTTTAGATGAGTATTCATTACTGGAGTAAAACCATCATGATGAAGTGGCAGATGGAGGTAACTCCCAGTGATTTCCTTAGGTATTAAAGGTTTGAGGATTATGTCAGGCGGTTTTGGTTGCTAAAGTGAATTTGCATTTCATTATGATGATACTCTGATCAATTTGAATCCAGAAAAACGGTGGTCACATCTCCCCACCTTTTTAACAGCAGGGAAAAGTTTTATGGAATTGAGCTATACATAAATACTATTTCCAGAGAACATAATAAATATTGTGATTGTTAAAAGACAGAAACAGCTTAAAACATCCGACTTCATAACTATTTTGTGGCTACAAGCAAAAATAGAAAATATATTCCATTTGTGTATAAAATAGCCTTATTTTTCTTCATTCATTTGTAAAAAAAAATCCATATTTGAATCATCACAGATTAGCGCATATACAAATACTTATTTTTTTAGTATAAAGCCCTTTCCAAGATTGAACATTTTATTTCATTTTTGACAGTAATTAAATTTGTCACCAGGTTCAGGAATGATCACTAAGACAGGTCAGAAAGATTGAAAGAGCCAGAGGTGTTGGATAACTGCAAGAAAACTGTGTTCTGGTCAGAACAGGACAGTTGCATATATGAACTCATAAAAATTATAATAGCTTTAAATTGTCTGGACAAACTCAAGCCAAGCAATACCTAAGCGAGGAGGAGTTGGAGAGATAGGCACAAAGAACCACCTACTACTGACAACTGACAGCTGTTGGAAAAGGGACAGTCAGTATTTTTGAAGTGGTAGATTGGCCACTCTCCACAGTAGCAGGGCTAACACTCAATTTATTTGGGTAAAACATTTCTGACTTGATGAAATTAAAAGAAAGGAGAGAGAGAGTCTTACTTTTAAGAAATTATAGTGTTGAAGAAAGTTAGCAGACTGATATTTGAGATGGACTATGAAGAATCCAGTACCTTATGTAAAGAATGTTCTCAATAAAATACCACTCAGCAGATGGATGTCTAAATCAAACTGGTAATAATTAAGTGAATTGATCCTTGGAATAACAGTGGAATTCCAATGCAACAGAGGAATGGTGAGGCAAGAATTAAGAATACAATAGATTCCCTCAGAAAATTAGAAAAATCTAAGTTTTATTGCATCTTTGTGTGACCAATTTATATTTTTAATAATTTTATTTATGTTTTCTTATTATGTATTATTATGTTATATTCTAGGACCCAACTCCTCCTATATCCACATAGACAAAGTTTGTGTCGGGACCACTGGCTCCAAAATAAATGCAGAAGACTTTATATTAATTATGAATCTTCAGTCAATAGCTCAGATTTCTTACTAGCTAACTCTTATTACTTAAATTAACCCATTGATATTAATCTACATTCTGCTGTGTGGCATTACCTCTCTTTCACCTTGTACCTCCTGTTTCCTCTCTGTGTCTGGCTAGCTACTCCTCTGATTTCCCCTTCTTATTCTTAGTGTCCTTAGTCTGGTTCCCCACCTAACCTTATCTTGTTCAGTTATTGGCCAGTAAGTTTCTTTTCTAAACCAATCTCAACGACATATATTCACACACTATAAAGGAATATTCAGCACATCCATACTACCTTCCTACTCCCTCAACTTCATGTACCCTTTCTCCCAAAAAATATTAAGAAAAGCAACAATAATATAATCCCCAAAACCAAAATGCTAAAGATCCTAATGGACAATTTATAAATAAAGAATATTATTAGAAAATAATTACTAAAATGAAAGAAAAGACAAAGTGTTTGGGTACACATGCATACATGATATAAAAAGAAAGAAAGCCATGGAGTCTGTTTTTTGTTGGATAACTACTCCTGTTCTGGGGTGTGGTTGACATGCCTAAAGTTGTTGCATTGGAAAAAAACTGGTTTTCCGCTTTTCAGCAGGTATCAATTGAAATTAGTTTCTTGGTTAAAATGACACTTTGTGTCCTCTTCCCCTTCTCAGTGTTGGGATTTTGAGTGGCTTGAACTTCTCCAAGTCTTGTGTGTGCTATTTCCATCTATCTGCAACAGTCCTTTTATGTCTGGATGGTGCTGTTTTCTTGGAGCTATCCATCATCTTCTGCTCTTATAATCTTTTTTATATCTATAAAGATCCCTGCTCCATGAATGAAGAAGTTTGATAATGACATCTCATTTAGTGTTGAGAATTTTAAAGTCCCTTGCTATATGCCCAATGTCTAGTTGTATATCTATGTGTTAATTATCCTCTAGTAAGAGAAGAACCATTTTTGAAGGGGTATAAAATATGTCATTAGGAATAATTTTATTGCTATATTTCTTTAGCAGAATAATAGTGTTAAGGTTTTCCTTATACTCAGGACTAGATAGATCATGAATATATATATATATATATATATATATATATATATATATATATATATATAAAAAGAGAGAGAGAGAGAGAGAGAGAGAGAGAGAGAAAGAGTCAGGTTTTGGCTACTTGAATATGCCTTAAATTAATTTGTTACTACCATAACGTGTGCCACTTGGCAGGCAACTTTCTGCTGTAAGTTGCATGTTTGTAACTAAGTGATACTGATAATTAGCTTTCTCATCTGATAGTATGCAGAGTACAGTCCAGTACCACAAATGCTACTTAGTATGGGTGTAGCTTCTATTTCATCACCAACTCAATTTCTTCATGTCCCATTACATAAATAATTTTTTTCCTCATTATGATATGAAAAGTATCCTCCCTTGCCTGGTGTGGGAAGTCCTTTTTGTATATGTGTTGCTTTTATTGGTTAGTGAATAAAGAAACTCCTTGCCTGTGACAGGGTAGAGAAGAGCTAGGCGGGGAAAACTAAACTGAATGTTGGGAGAAAGAAGGCCCATTCAAGAAGATGCCATGTAGCTGCCAGAGGGGAAAGATGCGAGTTGCTATTTAGAACCTTGCCAGTAGGCCACGAACCTAGTGGTAAAATATAAAATAATAGAAATGGGTTAATTTAAGAGATAATAGTGAGCTAGAAATATGCACAAACTAATAGTCCAAGCCGTGATTTAATTAAAACAGTTTCTGTGTGGTTATTTCGAGTCTGGGCTGCTGGGAACGAGTAAGCGGGATCCTACAACACTTGCCCTTAAAATCTCCAACTGACAAGGGAGCTGACCATCCCCTTTACCAGCTGCAACATTCAGGAAAGGGGCTCTATATCTCCCCTGGACAGTACAATGGTGCTGACCCTGTTTTGGGGGGTATGAGTGAGCTGGCCCCTAGAATGTGAACCTGAGAGATCGGCCACTACCCCTCATCTGACACATGGTGGCATGGGCAAGAAAGGGATGTCTTCCCCCACTCCTCTCTTCCTGAGGCGGGTGGAGGAGTTGACCCTGAGGTCACAAGAGCTAAAAAGCTGTCTGTTCCCCTCACCAGCTGCGTGCTCCAGAGAGTAGGCTCTGCATCACCTGGGCAGCACAGTAGAACTCACCCTGTTTGTGCAGGTGTGGGAGTTCCAAACCTGAGGGCTTGAAAGCAGGAGAACTGGTTTGGTTACTTGTGTTGGACATTAAGATGTGCCATAGAGGTAGATTCCCTCCACCCTGGTCAAAGGTCAGAGAATTCAAACCTACCTATGCTCCTTCTTTTGAAATAGGAGGTTTGACTTAGAGAGTGGCTGTCTACAGGATGCTTGATCTAGGGTGTGTTCACTGCCCAAACATCAAACTTTTCTCAGGAATTAATAGCTTGAAGTCGTAAGTATGAAGTAAGTAACTGTTCTGGTTGTTCTTTGTATCATGTTAAAGCTGTTTTTTTTTTCTTTCTTCCCCTCTTTTGTATTGAGGCATAAAAGTGCATAAAAAGTAATCACAGGCAAAATTCAGCATCCACTAAGCTACCCTCCTGGTACTATCCTATGATTCTGTATTTCTTTCTTATCTTTATTCCTCTTACCTAAAGTTTCTAATCCTCACATAACTACCCAGGGATGTGTGAACCCACTGCAGCTAGGATCATGGAAGAAGTCATCATCCCAAAAAGGTTTCTTGTGACAGTGTGGATGACGGATTTTAAGCTTTAAAATGCATGCATTTCAATTTGAATAATTGCTAAAGTTGGGAAACTATTAAGAGATGAGGAAGAAGAGGAGAGCTACCAAGGAAGGGGTTATATTATAATATCATATGGTATGGTATAGTATATAGTGTTATAAAGACATCAGGGGAAATTAAGACAGTAGGATTAAATATGCAGGGAGATGGGACCGCAAGGTAAGGGAGGAAATACGGGGAGGGAAACTAGCAGTAAGAACATTTGAAAAGCCTTGTGGAAACCATAAAAGCTTCTATTTATAAACATCTTAAAATGCATATATCTAGAAGTAATTTAAATAGCGTTGTGTAACAAGAGAGGCAGCACTACAACTTAACATCTTATGTCACCAAACAAAACCTGCTGTTCCTGGAATGGGTTATACCTTGTTGAGTGATTGGCCAAAGGGGTCTCATAGACACCCCAAACCACACAGGCTATTGCCAGGACAGTCAGTGTAATTTTCATTTTTAACAAATCCTCAGATGTATTGCAAGGATGCTTTAAAAAATTTAGAGAATGGATATCTTTAAATTACAAAAATTCATTCTTCCCACAATTAATCAGGCTAGGAATGTAAATTGGAGGTTTTCAGTGGGATTAGATTTTTCTGGTCTTTGAGCCAGATGGTAGCCTCCTTGCTATGAACCAACATGTTATTTCTCTTCCTCACACACTCTCTCTTTCTCTCTCTAAATACACACACACACGATATTTTTCATAGAATTTTTATATAAGGATCTAATAACATTTGACACATATTTGGTTAGGAATGGCACTAACAACCTCACTCTAATTCAGTAATCTCCTTAAAGGTGGATTCAATCAGAGTAACATTACAAAGAACCAAGAGTTAAGCCTTCAATATATAAATTTGACAGAACAGACTTCAACACATAGTATCGAGTTATGTAGATGCTTCCTGTCTTGCACCACACTGAGAACCTTCAATGCATAGTTCAGAAATAAAGCTAAAATTTTGCTACGTACTACTAATAGTGATTAGGATAATTAATGGATCACTACCAGTGAAGAAAACTTAACGTGAGTTTCAGTTAAAAATGTGCCAAAGATTGACAGTTATATGGTAGCAGAAATAGGAAGGGGTGAGTTGGTAAGGTAAAATGCAATTTCTCTCACTTAATTAATGGCATGAATATTTCCCTATAACACTGTTTACTGAAAACTAGGCATTTTTAAGTATTATCATTTTTTGTTGGATAATTTCCTCATTAGCATTTCCATTGTTGTGAAGAGATATATGACCAGGGCAATTCTAATAAAGGAGTAACAGTTTCAAAGGTTTAGTTCATATCATCATGGTGGAACATGGCAGTATGAAGGCAGACATGGCGCTGGAGAAACAGCTGAGTTCTACACCCTGATAGGCAGGCAGCAGGAAGTGAACCGAGACACTGGGCATGACTTGAGCATATATAAGACCTCAAAGCCAACCTCTTCAGTAACCCACTTCCTCTAACAAGGCCTTACCAACTCCAACAAAGCCACACATCTTAATAGTGTCATTCCCTTTGAGCTTATGAGGCAATTACATTCAACCTACCACACTCATCGTGAATAGTAGACTTTTCAGACTTATGGAGGGGTTTGATTTGGTAGGATTATAATAATTACAGTTATTTATTCCATGGAGTATTTCAGGATAACTGGGACAGGAGCTTCAAGTACCTTTGCTAATTACTAATATAATCTGCTTTCGTGTTATTTATTTACTGTTCATACTTTGAAATTGTGAGTCATAAAGCATTCCCAACAAATGTTGGAGATTTCACTTTAACATTTGGCCATGTTGTGCTTTACTTAACTTTCATAAACTCCCCATGAAATCAGGACAAACAGAGCCATTAAAAGTTTAGGTTACTCATTGCTTAATCTCACTACTGGATATTCCCTTCATTGTCCCTTTCTGACCACTAAAAAGTTGTGACAATTTTTAAATGCTTTCCTGTTTTATTATATGCCTAAAGAAGATGGGGGAGGTTTATGAATCTATTTTTGTATCATAAATTTTTATTTTTAAATCCAACAAGCATGTATCCCTAGTAGAGAATTCTCTGGATATCTACCTCATTATGACCCCAATGATTATAATACTTATTACTATACTTAAATATGTCAGAGCTTAGAACACAGTTCACAACCACTGAGGCCAGAGAAGGGACAAGCATTTCAGGATACAAATTTGTGGAGAAGTTTTGAGAAATTATTGAAAATTAATTCACTATTCACTGTATGAAATTTTCTGAGTTGAATGAATGCCTCTGTGTGTACACATAACACAGGGAGGAAAGAAATTAGATACCACCCAAATCAAAATTTTGAGACACACTACAAACTCATTTTTTCAAGCCTACGTCCAAAGAATCATAAAAAGCTAAAATTCAAACTTCTCATAGGTTTTGAACCATCTTATTTGCTCTGGCAACAAATAATGTTAATTTTGGACATGTATCTTTGTTTTTTTAATTATAGGCCCACCTAAGATGTCCAACTTCACCAGTCAGTCCATACCTATAAAACACCTACTATGTCATCTGTGAGGAAAAGTTGGCATATACCTATCCTAGATATATACAGTTGTTATTATGTTACCATTTTTTATTTTTATTTCTTTTCCAAAATATTGACTTTGCATTCTACTACCTAAACACTAAAATTTCAACCAATTATGACTTTGGATCTATTATTTTTAGTTGCCTCTATTGTTAGGTATCAAATATTTTTTCTCCTCTGTTTATCATACATTTCAGAAATTGTAAATAATTTTAATATCTTAGTACTCACTACTCTTCCCCATATGCACTGAACTGACAAATTTTTAAAGGTCCTTTGTTATTTACTAGACTGAGAAATTACTACTTGAATTTAAATAATTAAATAACAACCATTCTAAAGTTTTCCTGTTTTCCAGTTGTGTCACTTACTTTCTCCCTGAAACAACAATTTAAGGGATAGAGGGTTTGTTGTGTTTCAGAGTTTGCCTTTCACTGTTAGATGTGAGTCACTGCTATGGGAGTTGAACAGGTTCATCACATTTCTTCTGCAGCAAAGAGCAAGAAAATTGTTGTCTAGGTTCTCTGGGATTATGATTTGTGGGCTTTTTTTTTTTTGCTTTATTTTTAGAAACCACTTATGGTGGAGAACATGTAATAATTGTCTTTCTGGGTCTGGTTTACCACACTCAAAATAATGTTTTCTAGCTCCATCCATTTGCCTGCAAAATTCAAGATGTCATTATTTTTTTCTTCTCTGTAGTACTCCATTGTGTAAATGTACCACGTTTTCTTATCCATTCTTTGGTCGAAAGGCATTTAGGTTGTTTCCAATTTCTGATTATGACAAACAATGCTGCTATGAACATAACTGAGCAGATATTCACAGTTGGGTTTAGTAAACACGTGAATTACTTCAATGCCATTATTCTAAACAACCTGACACTTCTCTGTGTCTCTATATTTCTTTCTTTGCCTCTGTGTTTCCCCATCTCCGTTCTCTCCATCTTACAAACATGCAAACACACTCACATGCAAACTTGCCTGTTTTGTGACCTAGCACTTTTGGGCTCAAATGATCCTTCTGCCTTTCAAATGTCTGAAACTTTTAAGTTTCCATAGCTATTCCCTTCTTTTATTAAGCACATACTTCAGTAGAAAGAAAATTAAGAACACTTTTTAAAAGTTTAATGGAGGTTTACAATAGGCTCATCTATGTAACAATTCACGTGTGCGTGTTTTGATGAGTCAGAATTCTTATTGTGTTAATGTTTTTAAGAGGATTAATTCTAGATTATCCTGAATGCCTTTCCATCTTTCCTTTGGTTTAACATATTTTCTTCTATGACAAATATATTGCACATTTGAAGGGATAAATAATCGATCATATATACTTACCTTTTATATGCAAATTTAGTCATTTTTCTGTTTATTTGAGGCGGGTTCTCATTATGTAGCTTTGGCTGGCCTGGAACTCACTATGTGGACAAGACTGTTCTTAAACTCTTAGAGATCTATCAGTCTCTGCCTCCCGAATGCTGGAATTAAAGTTATGTACTATGATGTTTAGTCTTTTAATTTCATTCAGTAACCATGGCTTTGTATGCTTGCTAAATATTTCTTCTTTTAAAGAAAACATAAGAATTCCACGTTGTTATAAGAATTATATTTACAGTCTATATTTACTAATATATTACCATTAGGAAAATGGTTTTCTGATGTTTGTATAAATCTTTTTTTTTTTAGTATTCTGTTCATGTTATAGAAATCCATTAAAATATATTGCAACAACTGTCGCATCCAAACTCTACAGTGTTGTCTGATTGTTTTCTGTTTGTTTGGTTTTCATTTTGAAATTTTGTAGATAAAGCTGGCTTTGGGTTTAGTTCTCTTCAACCTGATGGATGGAAAGGAGTGAGAGCAGATGTCTGACTCAGAACAGAGGAGAGAGAGAGAAAGAGATAGATAGATAGATAGATAGATAGATAGATAGATAGATAGATAGATAGATAGATAGATGATAGATAGATAGATAGATAGATAGATAGATAGATAGATAGATAGATAGATAGAACTGTTCCAGATGCAATGCTGCAACCCACCCAGCAGAAAACGGCCTTTTTCCAGTTAATGGTTGTATTGGTCAATGTTGTCTAGAGTACCAGAAGTTATAGAACGAATCTCTCCTGCACATATAGGACAAGGATTTATTAGAATGACATACAGCCTGTGGTCCAGCTGAGAGATATGCTTTGTTTAGGTTGAAGTGTGTGGATCCACTACCAACCTGGACTCTTGGAGTGGGAAGACACCCACCTTCCATCAGTATCTGAGGCAGGAAGACACACCTTTATTCTAAGCCACACCTTCTGCTAGGAGAATGTTTAAAGATATAGAAGGATGACTGCTTTTTGCTGGTTTGTGCTTGCCTTGCCAGCAAGTCCATTCTTTCACTGGAATTAAAGACTACTTCCCGATTCCAGTGTCTACTGACTTCCACCTGAGACATCCAGCCTCTTGAGCTGAGCAACCTTGGGATTCTTGGAGGTTCAGTTCATAGCCAGCTATATTTAGATTATTTCCCTTTTTCCTTTCTACCTCCAAGCTGTCCTTATTCTATGTCAAATTCATAGCCACTTTTTTCATTAACTTTTGTTACTACGTGCATTCATGCGTACAATCTGCTCACTCTGTATAAATTATTTGTATGTGTTCTTTCAGGTCTGTCATTTGGTATTAGATCACCAACTGATGATTTATTTTCTGTAGGCTTTTTCTCCTGCTCTCACTCTTCTTAGTTGCCTATACATATTTGTATAGAGAGGATGCTTTGTAGTATTTCCCTCATCCACTTTGTGTGTCTTTTGTAGCTGTCTGTTTTATTTTGAGTGAGAATGATTTCTGTAGCTCATATATTTGAATGCTTGCTCATCAGAGAGTGACACATATTGAGAGGGATTAGGAAAGTTGGCTTTGTTGGGGGAAGTTTGTCACCGGTGGTGGTTTTTGAGTTTTCAAAGGCCCATACCAGGCCCAGTATCTCTCTTCTTCTGCTGCCTGTAGATCTGTAGTAGAACTCTCAGCTGCTTCTCCTATGTCTGCTTGCATGCCACCATTCTCCCCGTCAGAACAAAAATGGGCTAAACCTCTAAAACTGTAAAAAAAAAAAAAAGTCCCAGTTAAATGCTTTCTTTAATAATGGTTACCGCAATCATGTTGTCTCTTCACAGAAACACAGCACTAATTAAAACCTCGTCAGTGTTTAGCCATAATAGGGCAGTCATGCTGGTGATACTTTGTGGGTATACCTTATGATATTACTAGGAGACACAACCTCTGAAAAAGCCAAGTCCCTGATCCTCTGACTCTTGCAATCTTTCTGTCTTCTCTTTCGCAATGTTTACCAAGCCTAAGGTGCAGGAGTTGTGCTGTAGGTGCATTCATTAGGACTGGGATTTATATTCCGCATTTTGATTGGTTGTCGTTTTCTGTAATGGTCTATATCAGTTGCAAAGAGAAGTTTTCTTGATGAAGTAAGAACTAAGGTATAAGAACTTACTAAGGTACAAGAATAAATATTTAGAATACAGTTAGGGGTTATGCTGGTTTAGTTAAGTGGTACTTGTAGTTTCTTCTTTAAGGTATATGACATCACTTGCCCTAGCAGAAGACTAGGTTTCTTGTACCAGGCATGTTTTTCCTCTTGTTAACAGGTCTTAATTCCAATTAGAGAGCAGTTGGTCACCACCAAAATATGGTATGCATGGGGTTACTATTTTATGTTTTTTATTGCTATGTCTCATAGGTATTGTAGCTGGTAGGGCTGTTGGTTGCTTTCCTCCTTTGGAAACTTGCATGGCACCTTCTGGTACTATGAAAGATAGTTCCCAGAAAGGAGAAGTCAGTTTTATCTCAGGTCAGTTTTATCTCAGGGATCTCTAAAGTACATGTTTCCACAATCTGATACGTTCATATGATATGTTTTATCAAAACCACTAAAAATTTCCTCCCTTCCAATCCTTCCATAGCTTTCCCATCAGTTTTCTATACAACCTAATTACATTCCTGTAGTCTTTATATTTATTTACAGGCCAGGATTGGATCTTGTCAACTTTCATTCATTACTTCATATAGCCATATTTTTCAAAGGATGCCAAGAATATGAACTATAACGAGGGATGAAGTAAAAGTGCTAGGTTAGTACAGATTGATTTCTATCTTGCACATTGAGTAATGAAGAGAAAATGCATTTTTAAAACTTTCCTCAAATTAAGAAAAAGAAGAATTCTAACCTAGATAAATACAAGGCATGGTTTTGGAAAAGAATCACATATTTTCCTCAAATCTGAGCCAGCTATGAGTCTGGATTGTGGTGCACAGTGTCTGTGTTTCCTCCTTGTTTATTCTGATTCTGTCTACATCCTTTGAAAGGAAAGGGAAAAAATAACAAAATATGCCCAACTTAATAAGCTATTATCTCAGTCAACTTGTTAAGCTATTTTGTTTATCTGTAAGGTAGTACAAAAGACTCCTTACTGAAATGGAATAAAATTTGGATGATGGACACATATTTTGAATTGAAGTTAGTTTACTTCAATAATATATTAAATGATTACAAAAAGACAAATCATGACAAAGAAAAGAAATATTAAGCATGATTGATACAGAATAGAATTCTTTATTCTACAAACCAAAGGCAAGATGACACATAGATGCAAGTCTATAGGACCAGTTGTTCAAAGTGAAAAAGTACAAAGGAATAAAAATAAGTAATGCAACACATTCAAGTTTGTAAAATAATCATGTTCCTACGACAGTATATAGTCTAATTCCTTTTGGAAGAGCATAAGAAACAATTGCACATTGCATTCCCATATTTAAAGAAAGAGATTAAGGAGATGGCTTGTTGTTCCCATGACATGGGGCCCCCAAACAAGACCACCACAGAGCTGGTATCCAATAAAAACACACTGAATTTTATAGATTACAAGTTACATAACTACAATCCAACACACTGCAGCAGCGGTGGGGGAAAATGGCCCCAAACCTTCAGGATAAGGGAATTTTTAAAGGAAACTACCACAAAGCAGGGTGGCGTAAGCCTTGGCATTTTGGGATTTGGTAAAAGTATACAACTTTGAATTTGTTGGTTGAGGTACAGGGAAATTTCAAAAGAGCAGGTAATCAGATACCTACAAGGACGTTTGAAACAAACAGATGTTGCATGGACACCCTGGTGGGGTCACTTTGACCAGGAAATGTTTATGACTTTGCTGGGCTGCCTTTACCCTACTTACTAAGGTCCTGTCTAAAATGGAGTTAGTTCTGCTCTTTCAGGCTCAGTAGAGTAAAAATGCTTACTGCACGAGCATGTCAAAGTTCAGACACCCAGCACCCTTGTAAAATCCAACCACTGTGGCTCCTGCCTATAAACAACCCATCAGTGGTAAGGTACAGAGCCAAGTGGATCCAAGGAGGTTGCAGGCTAGGCAGGTTAGCCATAAGGCAAGTTAAAAGTTCAGGGGGAGAGCCTGAGATGGAAAGATCTAGGAGAAGACGAGGGGAGGAGAAACCATGATCTGAACATGTTTCATGAGAGAAAAAACTATTTTCAATTAAAAAAATATGGAGAAGGAAAAAATACACCTATCATTAACTTATGGTTTCCACATGCACACAAACAGAGGTGGGCACACATATGTACACACATGTACATGCATACACACACATGCACATACCCAACTACCCTCACATGCCCTTAATAAATGGAAATAAGCAGTCTAGATCAGCTAATTAAGTGGATCAAGAATTACTGTCCCTTAACAAACATGGTAAATGTTATTCCAAAATTGAGATCTAAAATTTTCTGATTAGGTTTCTCATACTTGTCATTTTATATATCTTTCCAACAAACATTGATTAATTTTTGAAGTGAAGTAGGTGTTATTATGAAAAAAGTTTCTAAATCAGCCAAAAACCCAAGCGAAAGAGCTGGATCAGAATTGTGAATGAGCACTGAAGGTCTGTGCGCAGTTAAGTGCCCTAAACCATGCGTGTCTTCTGAAAGTCTAAGTCTCTCTGAAGCCCAATTGTATTTATGGGCTCAGATTTTCTATATTTATACTTTTAAATGGAAAATCCAACCAGCTAAATTAATTAAAAATAAGAAGTGCGGGACAAGCAAAAAGTAATCCCAGGCCTGATCTGTCCTGCACAATGAAAGCTTCTCCAATTTGGAAGATTAAATGTGAGTGCCACAAATATTACTAACTGACCTTGACTTTTTGTTCAGGTATTTTGTAGTCTTTGAAAGTCTTGCTAGTTTGTACACAATTTGCTATTGTCTGCTCTCATTTATTGACACTCAGGCTTTCTGTCAGTGCAGTAGAATGTCTCCTTCTGTGTGGTTTCCATCGACAACACACACCAAATTTATTTGTCTAAAACTACAGGTTAGCCTAACGACTCTCAAGTCTTTAGTAACTTGTCACTTCTGGAATTAATTAAAATCTCCTTAGGAGAACTTGGGTCTTAAGTGACTGGTTTCCGGTTATTTTTTTACAGCCTTGTCTTGAACCTTCCACGCTCACTTGTCACTTAGATGTTTTTCATTCTGTTGCATTTTCTGAATCAGAATAGCAGTCTGTCTTGATCACAGAGTTCTCTTCTCATAGGATGCTTTTTACAAGTTGCAGCTACCTAGCTCATTCTGAGTCTTTTTTTCTTTAGAAATTTGAAGGTGTTTCCAGAAATATTGTCTTTGAAATCCTCAGCAGGACTGAATTTCTTTACTTCTAAGATCGTCTGTCATCTGTACATTTCTCATAGCCGCTCATCCATTTGTTTCAAATGTTTCATTTCAGCACCCGTTTGAAATATCAACACATGAATGCAAGATCCTAGCTTTATTCATCCCGGTGAAGTATCCAGTTCTTTATGAGTCTATCATTAAATAGTTAACAGTGTCTTTAACCTTCTCTAGTGGTAAATTTCAGTCTATCATGCATGTGTCCTACAATTAAAATATGAACTTTTAAATTAACTATACATGTCTAAAGGTGGTAATTATAGTTCATTTTCATATTTTCATTAGCATGCCAAGTGTTTTCCTAATGAATAATCACGAAAGTTTTTTTTTATAATCCTCCTTATCAAGGGCAAAGAGATTATCTACAATTAGCTAAAATATGGCTTTAACCGATATTTAAAATTAATGACAGGTATATTGACATAATTAATATGCATGTATTTTAAATACCTGAACTAGATATTATTTTTTTATGCCAAAAACTGGGTTCTTCAAGAATGTAAAACTAACTTAAAATACATTTTTAAAAATATACATAAGTTATATTACTTTAGCAGCATTCACAGGTGTCACACAGGTGACAGTTTAAAAAGTCAAAGTTGATTGGTTCAAGAATTAATAGAAAAAAAATTTCTTGAAGAACTATGGTATAGTTATGACAATATTCTTATGAAATTTATATTTCTATTTTAAAATCTAGATGCAATATTAAAATATGTTTTTAGCCTTGAGCGATGGCTCAGCTAACCCTGTAAATGTGATGGACTAAATTAGTATCTCCAGACAGAATGGAAAACTGCCTCAGTAGCACCTAGCTGACATTTTGTACTTAACCATGGCAAGATTGGAAGCAGAAGCCATCTCAGTATATAAGGAACAACACCCGAAGTTGCCTTCTGACCTCCACACCTGCACAATGGCAATCTCAGAAATATCTACACAATCTGGAACACATACATATCATGTGTGTACATACATACATACACATGTACACACTAAGAAATATAAAAAATGTGTTTTTAACGAGCTATTTTATAGTAAATACAACTTATTTCATGGCAATTAGAGATGCTGATTTTTGTTCCTAGTTTTGGTTATTTGTATAAAACTTAAGAACTATCCTATAAAGGATTACATCAATAATAAAACTAGGTAGAGTGACTTACTTAAGTAATATGCATTATTTCTAGTCAACTAGTACAATTATCAAGACAAAATTTTGAGTGATGTTTCTGGAATTGCCTCTACCAAGGCCATTTCCTGCTTCATCTTCAATCTTTGAAGATCCCAATATGCAAAGATGAGAGGTCAGGTTTGTCTGACCTAGAAAGTTGTTAGGAAAACATTTGAGTTATTAACTTCAGCAATGTACATTTTGTAAAATTAGAGAAAACATTTTCTGGAAGCGTTGCTCCTTCCCTGCTTTCCAGGTCTCAAGTTAATTCACACATTTTAGTTTTAACCCCAAAAGATTGTATTACACCATTTATTAAAGCACAGGATAACCTTGAAATGCTCCTTTAATTCCAAAGTAGCAAAAGTAAATCTTTAGCTTAAAATAAAGTGAGAAAACTCAGCTATTATTCTATTTCACTTAAAATATAATAAAATGCTTCTTTATCAAGACATTTTAGCACTTAAATCAATAAAAAATTAATATGTTTCCTTTTTTAGTTTTGCTTTTTTCTCATTGCTAAAAAAATAAAAAAACAACATACGGATGAAGGGAGAAAGATTGGAGATCAGAGGTAAAATGAAAGTATGGAGGTAGAATACTGGATGTGGAAAGGCTTAAGCAAAGAAGGGCATAAGAGTATGTGTGAAATCAGGGGTATGGGGAAGAGAGAAGATTAAGCCAATAGAATAGTGTATAAAAATGAAATATGGAAGCCTGCTATCTCACAACCAAATTATAAATGTAACTGAAGAGGTGTGACTGTGTTATATATAGGAAGTAGTGTGTACCAAAATAAAAGTTTAAGAAGGACTGAAACAAGTCAGAAAAGGAAAGAGAAAAAGGTATGGGCCAGTGTAACTAAAATTAAAGATATTTGACAACAACCTATGGAAATCTACTACTCAGTAAGCCAACTTCAAAATATAATTGAGAGAAAAAAATGGGAAGACATGATGATAAATATCTTTCATTCCAAAAACCCAGCACACTTGGTATTTCTTTCTTTGATTTTGAGTCCAGCTTGGTCTACCTTGTATGTCCCAGAATAACTAGATCTGCACAATGAGATCTAAAAATTTTAATTGTTTGGTGGAGGTTCTTGCATAGCTGGATAATGATATTCTAAAAAGACATGGGTTATTAAACGCGGAATACTTATCCAGCAGTTACTTATTGGTTGGGAAAAGTCCAGGACACAAAAAGTAACCCAGGTTATTGCTATTTTTCTTGGCTGTTCACCATAACCAGGTAATAAGACCAGATTGCTAAAGACACCACACACATTGGCTACATGACATAGCAAAAGAATCTCAAGCTTATTGAAAAATCCTCTACCTGTTTTATAGTTTCATAGTCTTAGAAGATGCTATGCAGAATACAGCACTGAACCCTATATCACACAATACAGAAAGGACAGACAAGATGGAACCACAGTTGCAGTCATGGCATAACTGTTAAGGAGAAATCAGCTGATTCCCAATTGAATTTAAGGCTTACTCCTCAATAGGGATCACATTTGGATTTGTAAACCTGGTCAAAAGTTTAGGATTCCATAAACCATGTTTCTTTAGGAGAAACTACTATTATTTTCCTAACTGGTCAGGTAGGCAAACCTCCATATAAATGCTTATCTTTATAGCCACAGATCTGGGATACTCTCAACTTTGATCAGATTATCTGTATTTCACATTGGATTTGTTTCTTTGTAAAAAAAAAAATGAAGAGTAAATTGACATAGAATGTTTTGAATCACATTGACCCTGGGCAGGGAAAAAATTGATACATCTGACAGTCTAAAAGCATATATTTTATTAATTTCATTACATTATACAGGAAAGAAAAGTTGCTCAATTTCATTCATTCTTTTCCTTTTTCTCCCCAAGAGGAGGAAGAATCCCAAGAATAGGCAACAGAGTCAGAGTTGCACCTGCTCCCTCTGTTAGGCTAGCTAACAACCCTAAAATATAAGGAGAGGACATGAAGCGAACGCAAGGATGCTCGGTGCTTGCTATTTCAGTCTCTGTGAGCCCATGTGAGCACTGCCTAGTTGATTCAGTGAGCCATGCCTTTCTGGGGTCCTTTATCTTCTCTGACTCCTACAGTCTTTCCTGATCCCCACTTTTCTGAGAGATTCAAGGATCTCCAAGGAAGGGACCCAATGAAGACTTCCCTTTTATACTCCTTCTCTCTGTTTTATACTCCTTCTGGCAGTTGGTCTCTGCACCTGCTTCTTTCTGCTGCCAGAGGAAGTCCTTCTGATGACGATTGGATAAAGTACTGATCTATGAGTACAGCACAATGTTATCAAGAATCATTTCACTGAATTTTTTTCCCTGCCTGTTGTGTTTTATTTTACCCTGGGTTTCTGGGATACCCAGTTTCTGGTTTCTGGACATCCTTGCAGAGTCAAGCATACTCTGTCTCCTGGAGTTAAACCAGACATCAGTTGGCCAGTCCAACAACTTCTGGGTCACCATTGCTGCAGGACATCTTGCAGGCAGGGAAGATTGTAAGTGGAGGGCTTTGTATTGCTTCGTGTTCTAGTTTCTCTTTTTCATAACCTGCAGGGTACCTTCTCCTGCCAGAGAGTCTAGAACTTAGAGGTGAAGGCTCCTAGCTTGTACCAGCTCGACCTCTCTAGTTCAATGAGCTGGGTAGATTTTGTTTTGGGTAATGGGGTCCCTGCTGCCAGTTTTCAGAGGATGGCCTGTGTCCTATCATCATCCTGGGTTCTTTAGGGATCTCCACAGGATGCCCTCGCAAACAACTCACCTGATTTTAGCTTTTTTCCACCACTTGCCAGTTCAGACTCCGTCTCCTCTCTTACTAGGAGTCCTCTCTAGGGTCAACCTCAAAGATTCCAGAAGTTTCCAATGCACCAGGTCTCCGTATTTTCTATTTTGTTTTATGTGTTTTATATGTAATCAAATTATTACTAATTACAGAGGTTTAAATGTTTTACTAAATGCGCAGATAAAATGTATCTGAAGCTTTACAGTAGAAAACAATAAAATTCAAATGAGTACAGATCCATAGATCCTTGTCAGAAATATAATGAGCCCTGAGTTAAACTCAAATCGTTTATTTAAATAAAGGTTGTCAGTGCTCGGCAAGGGGGAAAATTTATCTTGAGTGACATCTAGTGGGAAAATCTAGAATGTTTTGTATGTTATATTTCTACTATAAAAAAGCTTCCACTTAAAATATCTCCATACAAGCAGGAAAGTTATGTTTTTTAATAACCAAATGAAAAGTAAAGATGTCTTAGAAAGCCTTGAAATGGAAAGGTAGAATATAAACATTTATAAATATGCTGTGCAGTAATATTATTTCTGGAAAGAATGTCTACTCCTTTAGTAGCATTACTTCTTACTGTTTACAAAATAAAAACTACTTTATACTGCTTTATTTGAACAGCAACCTTGATTTCTCCAAACTTTTGTTTCTTTGCTAAGTCAAGAAGTGAAACCATTTGGTCAGGGACATTTATTTTAAACATATATTTTGTTGTGTTTCTATTTGATTAATGTACAAAATCTAATCTTTTTTTCCTATTATTTAGGAGGACACTGGAACATTTCCCATTGTTCTTTGACTGTTAATTTTAATAATATGCAAATTATACCTAACAATTATGACTTGTTATCCCTTTGTGTCTTTGCTCTTGAGGCCACGCTGATCATGTACTGTTTATTATGCTTTTCTGTCTCTTTGTAAATTGCGATGTCTGTCTTAGCAGTGAATTATGTGGTGTTTGACCTTCACTTTGCTAATACGTGTTTGTATATGGCTTAAGTCTTTTATGAACCCCGTTCATCTCATCCCTTTCCCTTTTCATGTCATTCAGTTCATGTTCCTATTTTGTAGAGTAAATTGACTCTTACTGTTTTCCTCACCTTGGTCCTTTCTCTTTTAGTGTTTGCCACTAAAGCCAGGCAGTCTTTCCAAAGCAGAACGTTCGGAAATGTAATTACATTGCTAATGAGCCCTTTGTTTCTGTCCACACACTATTTACCCATTTGCCCCATCTACTTTCAAACTGGTCCTGAGGTTATAAGTGACTGATGCAAAATGACAAAGTCAATACCCACTCAAAGGAGAATCCTTTCCTGGCTTTCTCAGTCAGTGTCCTTTCTCAGCTTCCTCGGGGTCCTTTGACTTCATAGGCATGTACTCTGTTGCCAACACAGGTTTTCTTTATCAAAAATATTTTTCATACAGTCTAATCTGATCACAATTTCCCCTCCTAAAACTTTTCCCAAAATTCTACTGATCTCCCCCCACAAACAACTACATATTGTCGCTTTTCTTATTTTTAGAAAACAAACAGGAGGTCTACTGAGACCTCAAGAACAATGGCAATGGGTTTTTGATCCTACTGCACCTATTGGCTTTGTGGGAGCCTAGGCAGTTTGGATGCTCACCTTACTAAACCTGGATGGAGGTGGGTGTTCCTTGGACTTCCCACAGGGCAGGGAACCCTGATTGCTCTTTGGGCTGACGAGGGGAGGGAGGGGGACTTGATTGGGGGAGGGGGGAGGGAAAGGGGAGGCGGCAGTGGGGAAGAGACAGAAATCTTAAAAAAAAAAAAACAAGCAAACAAGATTTTTTTTTTCCGATTGGATTTAAGTCCCAGTTCATAAGATGGCACCCACACCGGACCCTGCTAAAGTAACCAAAAGCCTGAGACTAGATTGTCCAGGGAACTAGGGAAAAATCAAATACTATTGTCTTAGCTACAGTAACATACCAATAAAATGACTTCTGACAGCAATCTGTTATACTCATAGACTCCTGCTTTGCTCAACCTTCATCAGAGAGGCTTCTTCCTGCAGCAGAGGGGAACAAATACAGAGACCCACAGCCAAGTAAGTTGTAGAGAGAGGGAACTCTGTAGAAGAGGAGACATAAAGAGCGTTGGAGTCAGAGGGATGGAGGACTCCAATGAAATAAGTTCTTCTAAACACGGCAGAACCAATCCACATCTAAACTCACAAAAAATGAGGCAGCGTGCACAGGACATGCATGCTTCTGCACCAGATGGGCTGCAAGATTTGAAATAAGAAGTGGACACATACTCCCTTCCTAACCCAGAAGCCACATCCAATTGATAACAATTGCAAATGAAACTGTAGTTTTCTCCAAGGGAATCTCATTAGGGAAACAAACTACTCTTAAGGTTAGGCTATATGCCCAGCAGTGGATGGTGAACAGAAAACAAATAGCATCCCTAGAGGTTTCTTAACTCATGTCATATCAGGGGTCATGTGGGAAGTTCTTCTGCATATGTGTTGCTTTCATTCATTAATGAATAAAGAAGCTCCTTTGACCTGTAATAGGGCAGATTAGACCTAGGCCGGAAAACTAAACTGAATGCTAGGAGAAAGTAGGTAGAGTCAGTAAGATGGCATGAAGCTGCCAGAGGAGAAAAATGCCAGAACTTTGTCCAGTAATCTGATACACAGATTAATAGAAATGGGTTTATTTGTGATATAATAACTAGCTAGCAATATGTTTAAGTGATTGCCATAGCAGTGATTTAAGTAATATGGTTCCTGTATGATTATTTTCTGTCTGGGCAGCCAGGAAGCATGAAGGGTCAGTCTCCTCCAAACAATTTTTTTTCTTTTTAAATTGTATCTTTTTATTTTTATTAATCAAACAATCAGTTAGTTATTTTTTTTTCTCTTTTTAAAACCATATTATTTTCAGATCCTTAGGGTATGTATTATGGCTTCTAGTTTAGTGTTTTTTTTTATGAGATTCCTGAGTGGATCTTGTGCCTTTTCTTGGGCCCTTTTTGTTCTGTTTTTTTTTTTTTTTTTTTTTTTTTTTTTTGTCCCATTCTGATGTGCTTCTATTTGTTATCATCCGTTATTTGCCTCTTTGTTTTGAAATGAGAGACGGAAAGCAGTTGAATCTGAATGGGAGAGGGGGGGGGGGAAGAATTGGACAGAGTAGAGATAGGGAACTCTAATGAGGGTATATTGTATGAAAACATTTTCAATAAAAAAGTAGATATATTTTAATATGTTGAGAAACTTCTGAAAAGATTTCCATATATTTTTGACGATATATGTGCCAAGAAACAGTGGGTAAGGTTGCCCTATTCCCACATCCTTTTCAGCATTTGTATCATTAAATATATTTTGATACTAGTCATTCTCACTGAGAAGATATGATTTTGATTTGCTGTTCCTTTATGGTATGTTTTCAAGCATTGTTTAACAGATCTATCATTCATGTTCATGTCTTCTTTTGAAAAATATATATTTTCCAATTTAATTCATTATTGCTACATAACGTTTTTAACCGATAAATCTGTATAGGTTTAGAGCATACTTGTAGATGCTAAGAACATGAAATTAAGGGGCAAAGGGAAGTATTGCTATGAACCTCCACCAAACCATTAATATTTTTAGATCTCATTGTGCAGATCTAGTTATTCTGGGACATACAAGGTAGACCAGGCTGGCCTCAAAATCAAAGAAAGAAATACCAAGTGTGCTGGAGTTTTGGAATAAAAGCTATTTATCATCATGTCTCCCCAATTTTTTTTCTATTAGGCTTCATGTTATTTATATTTCTCTTTTTTTTCACATATCTCTGCCTCTTCCTTTTTCTTTTTGTCTTCTTTATTCCCTTCCCTCACTGATTTATCACTGTATTTATGTATTATGGGCTTGGATTTGATATAAGTATCTGATCAATATTCTAATCTCTGTTTTCAGGAAGCAGCCTCTATTGTGACACACAGGTCGAGGTGAATGCGTGTACAAAGCTGGGGTAAAGGACAGCACAAGGAGAGATCACCGTCAGCTGCTGAAAGCATCATGGTCATCTAAGGGGAGGGGCGGTGAGAAAGGTCTGTCTCAGGATAAAGAGCAAGTTTAGAGACAAGGGACACTACCATAAGTTTGATTTTGACAGGGTATTATTGGGATCTAGCCCCGACATAAGTTATTTCTCATTCCAGAGGGGAGGTGTGGGAATAAAGACACAACTCACATGACTTTATCGGGAGGGAATTTTCAGGGATCCCTCATGAAATCCTGAGTTCGCTTTCTGAAAATCCACCCGCGTTTATTTTCCAAACAGCTTTTATACCAAAATATAAACTGAGGGGGCAATTCATTAGCTTTCTGTTTCCTAGGTAGTGGGGAGGATTACAGTAGGCAAGTTCATACATTTTCATGCCCACTTTGCCACGTCTTATATCTGTGCCTGCTCTGTATGACTACAATGTCACATAAACTGAGAAACACCTCTTCCCCAGGCAACCACCGAAATTACAATAGAAGGAGCAGAGCGACGTTAGCCGATCCTGAATCTTTGTTTAGGATGGCATCAGTTTGTCTCACTATCAAAGGGCTAGGCAACCACCTTCTCTGTGGCAGGTGAAAATTGTGCCTTGCCAGGTCATTCAGAATTTTCACTGTCATACAATGTAGAAATATGGGTCTGTTTAATCCATCCCCTACAGGGTACATTTATTAGATATTTTGAGGTTTTAAGAATATTAATGTAGGAGATAAAAGCAAAAAGAAAATGTTAAACAACATTAAAAGTTTGTCAATCAATCCTCCCCCGCCCTGCATTTAAAGGCATTTATATTTTCACCCAAGGGAAGCTGTGGAAAGGTAGTGTGTTTGAAGCGCCATTCCTGTCTGAATCTTGAGTTACTGCAATCATTTACTAGCTCACTTCATTGCTTCCTGTCAGGCCAGTCTGAAGCATTGAAGAATCTAAGCTCAGCCACGTTACTCGGCTTTTTAAGAGTTTTCGTCAAGTCGTCAGCATCCGTGAGCAGTTTCAATGGCTGTGTGCATTCTTCTATGGAAACAATGCATAATAAGTACCTTGCCATGTGCCATTCCCAATCATGTCACAGACCCCTTGAGGGATATTATCTACCCAGTGCATCACGAGCATCCAAAGTGATGTCTGACACGTGTTCGTTGTTCAAGTTTAATAATGAATTTAGCCTTCAGGGATGATTAAAATTTGAATTAGAGAAATGGATTAAATGCCTTTGAGGCCTGTTGAGAGCCATAATTGCATAATTCAAATTGTTTATAACCAAACTTGGTTCCCTGGGTCAGCAGCAGCAGCAGCATTGCCTAGGAAGTTGATAGAAAGTTATACACTTGAGCCTTACTAGAATTAATGTACAGAATTGGAGAGTTCAGAAAGCACTCAGAAATAGTGAGTTCATTTAATAGCTGATTCTGACTTCTTCTAAAGCACCAAGCCCCTCTCTATAGCAACAGTGTGTTGGTACGTTATATTTGATTACATTAATTGGCCATAGATATAAACTGATAACCATTATTAATAGAACTGTAACTTTTTTGCCAGGTGTATTTAACGTACAGCATATAAGACTGTTGGTGATATTTACCAGAATGCATTCCCTAGGTTCAACAGAAACTGTCTTCTTAAAAAGGTTTAAAATGGGCTATGTGTACTGGCACACCCCTTTAATGCCAGCACTTGAGAGGCAGTGGCAAGAGGATCTCTGAGAGCCTGTGGCCAGCCCCGTCTTTATAATGAGCTCCAGGACAGCCAACTCTACATAGAGAGTACCTGTCTCAGAAAAGCGGAACTAGCAAACAAAATTTTTTTAAAAAAAGTTTAAAATGTGTATTTTGAGGTAATTTACTTCCTCTCTTGAAATTGTTAGGCTGAGTTCAACAGCAGATAAACATTTAGAGCTCGCCCTCTTCCTCCTTTATTTATTGAATTAACTGTGCAAAGGAGTAGAAAATGTGTTATAAAACAGCATGAGAGCGATTAATTGGCAAGAAAATTCAGATACAAAAGTCAGAAATGACACTTGGGGTCTCGAAAAGTAGAAATAAACACAATGTCTCATTGACTCCCGCATTCCTCAGACATCTGTAACAGTGAGTCAGACTTAATAGAAACCATGGCAATGATTTTAGTTTTCCATAACTAGTTAGCAGTATTTCTAGGTTACAGTTGTTGCATCCATTTGTTTTCTTTTCAACAATGAGCATATGACTCTTTGTCCTTTCAATTACATTGGGAACATTGTTCAGAAGGGAAAGAAGGCAGGTTCTAAATGAAAGTAGACTGTCATATTGAATGCCATTGCCAACATCCTGTTTCAAATTTCTGCTTCACAATGTTGTTAGCCATTATATAATTTCTACAAGGGAAAGTCTTACCAAACTGTGATTCACAAAAGTACTTTAAGTTTATGTCCATTTTTATGAAAATAAGTCAAACAAAAATAAACAACAGAAGCAGCATGAATATGTGATTCTCAATGTTAATATAGACCTTGCAAAAATATGCTAAACTTGCTTTAAATTAAGCCTTCTTTCTGTTTTTAAGTGAGGAATACAGAATTTCAGTTATGCTTATGATTAAGGCATATGCATAGACTCAACACATCTTAAACAGGAAGGTATTACTTGATCCCTGGCTTCTTTCATAGTTCCTACATGAGTCATTTACCATCTAGAGCGACAAAATGACTTTTCTGAGAAGACTTTGTTGCAGCCATCAGTTCAAATCAACTCTACAGACTTCAGATTCAATACCTTTACAGCATATGATCATTAACTTAACTGTATATGTTTATAAAATAGTTTGGTAACACTCAAGACATTGGGTAATAGAGAAATTTGAGAAATCACTTTTGAAGTGTGGGATAATTTGATAATTGTTAAAATTCTAGGATTCTGATTATATTTGCAACTTCCTGCTCTCAAGTCTGTACTTAAGATACAAATTAAGGAAAACAAGAAGGATAAAGTGAATATCACAGACGCTTACATCTGTATTCAGCAAAGAAAGTTGGCTCATTAAGTGTAGTTCCTAATTTTCAGAAAAGCGGTGTAGGAGGTCCTTTTGTTTGTGTGTTGCTTTCATTGGTTAATCAATAAAGAAACTGCTTGGCCTGGTAGGGCAGAATTTAGGTAGGCAAGAAAACAGAACGGAATGCTGGGAAGAAAGGCAGAGTGGCAGACGCCATGGATCTCCTGCCTGAGACAGATGTTGGTTAGAATTTTGCCAGTAAGTCACAGTCATGTGGTGATACACAGATGAACAGAAATGGGTTAAATTAGATATAAGAATTAGTCAACAAGAAGTTAGAGCTAATGGGCCAGGTAGTGTTTAAATGAATACAGTTTCTGTGTGATTATTTTGGGTGTAGGATAGCCAGGCAGCCAGGATAACAAGCAGCCTGTTCTTCCTGTTACAGAAAAGAACATATGATTCACTCAAATTCTTTTCTTTGTATACTTAAAGGTAATATGTTTCATTCAGTACATATTTATTAAATTCTAAGAAGTCCTGGGGCCTTTGAATGCTCATTATATATAGCTCAAAATAAAATAAGAATTATTTTCTGCCTTAGTACAGTTTGAGTTATAATGGAAAAAGTCAAGATTTATACAGTGTATTAGAAAAAATGGAGTAGATAATATACACAAGTGTACCTAGGATTGTTAAAACAAAAGAATATAATAAAAAGTACAGAAATAATATGGGAAGTACGGGAAATTCAAAGACAAGACAATATTATAAGTAAAGTTTTTACTTATTTAAAAATAAGTAAAAAGAGATATGAGAAAACACATCACCTGTGTGTCTGGGATACATGCATGTTAAAATGAAAAATAAACTCAAAAGCACCAAGATCCATAACTCAGCTTTATGTGCTCAAGAGAAGTGCTGAGACCAGTAGGTACAGCAAGTTAGAGGTAGTTGTAAGAAGCAAACAAAGGGTTCTGTACATTACTGCATTGCCTATCTTTCTTCTAGACCCCTCTTTTTACTTGACTGAATTGCAATAAATGACCATAACATTTAGCATGCTGCTCAGTGACTACATGCCTTATTTATGAAATGGGCATGCAAGCCTGAGAGATATGAAACACAAAGGAGTGGTTGGGAGCTCAGAAATTCCTCATGTCTTTCAGGCTCTAGATTGAAGAACTTATGGCAGTTTTTGGTTAGACTATATCTTTACCCCTACCTAATTTTATACCATAGAGAATTTCCAAACAAGTTTTTAGAATTCCTTAGATACAGGCATGAAACAAAACTAAAAGATACATACTGTGGGAGAATTGTTTACACTGTCACTCCACTATGCCAGTAAAGCCACCTTGAATCAAAGGATGGAATCAGTGATTGGCTGACCAGAACTAGCCACAGAGATGTTGGAGGGGTGAGAAAGTCAGGTAGTGAAGAACAGGGAAAAAAGAAGGAGGGACTTATGGTGGGGAGCTCTTGGTTATTTGGATCTGGAAAACATGGAGAGTAAGGGCAGTGGATTGTCACTCCACTATTCCTAGGATTTATTAGGATTTTTATTTTTTTATTTTTTTTTTATTATTATTATTATTTTTTTTTTGGTTTTTCGAGACAGGGTTTCTCTGTGGCTTTGGAGCCTGTCCTGGAACTAGCTCTGTAGACCAGGCTGGTCTCGAACTCACAGAGAACCGCCTGCCTCTGCCTCCCAAGTGCTGGGATTAAAGGCGTGCGCCACCACCGCCTGGCTCTTTTTTGTTTGTTTGTTTTTTTTTAATCTCAATATAATATTCCTGAGTTTTTATTAACACTAGAACAATTAAGGTAAATTTATTAGATATAAGCATCGCATAAAGTGAGCAAAGTTTTCCATTAGAAATAGCCTCCTGATCAAATTCAAAAACTGCACTTGCAGCAAGTTCTCTATTGTTTTCATGAACATCTGGAATGCAGTCCCAGTAGTCTCAATATTGAATAAAAGGTGAAGAATTGGAATGCCATTTAATTAGAGCTGAAAATCTGGAACAATACCTTAAAATTACTTTAAATATTTTCTCTATGAATATGAATTTTAAAAGAGTTTAGTATAATAAAATTAGTATACTAAAAACTTGCTAAAATTTTAAAATTTTCTTGCTCATGTCATATAGCTATTTTCTTAAAGAATCTTTCTTTCTTTTTTCTTTCTTTCTTTCTTTCTTTCTTTCTTTCTTTCTTTCTTTCTTCCTTCCTTCCCTTCTTTCTTTTTTTCCCTTTTTCTCCATGTGTCCCTGTTATATTAGGTATGAAACTCAATTCTTTATATGTTATAGTTAACTAAGTTACAGTTGACTTCAAACCTTTCTGTCTCAATAAAGCATTTTATATGTAAATATCAATTGATATAATATATTAATATTGCATATATTATTTCAATTTTGCTCCTATCTCTCTGCTATCTTTGGAAACCAATTAAAATATGCTGTGCACTGCTTCCCTGTGCCTGTGCTTTGTGTGCTGGCACCCAGTTCATGAGCTTTGGGCAAGAGGCAGGATGTTAAAATACACAGACACACATAGACAGAGAGACAGCAACACGGGTCATCCTTGAAATCCCCAAGAATGCCCCCTTTTTTTGTGTTCAGGGGCAGATTATTTAGAGGTAGCCATGCCCCAGCCAAACCAACCAGAAACAACTCTCCTGCCATCAGGAACTCTTGAAGGTCTTGTGCTCAGAGCAGCTGTAGGCACTCAGATCAGGGGATTACAAGAAATTCAGGATCTGGGGACTCACTGCTCCTAAAAAAATAGAGATGTAAAAACAAAATTTTATGTCATAACAATTCCCATTTGTTATTTTTATAATAAGAATCATTTGACCTGGAAAGCAGATATTTTCTGAAATGTAGCTATGTTCTATGTGGACATATTTGTTGTAAGGAAAAGCAGACTTAGAGACATTTGATGATGGACCCAGGCCTCATGTTCAGTTTTGGATGTGGATATGAGGGCATTGGTAAAGCCCTTTATCATAAAGAGAAAGCTGATTTCTTCTGGTTAAAACAATAGAATCTATATTCTACTCTTGGTTCTGGATGGGGGCATGTCATTCTGGTTGGCTCAGAAAACTAGCACCTTAACATTAAGGGTTAATCCAGAAGGGCCTGCGATTCAGTTGGACAGAAGACTGGGAGATAATAAACCTGAACTTACTTGAAGAAATGAAGGAGAAGGGAAGAAGAATTACCACTCTGGGGGAGTCACATGATCCTTTGAAAGTAACCCTCACCTGTGCCTGTAAAAAAAGTTTAATAAACTCATTGGTTCACCAAGTTGACCTTAGGTGGAATTTTATTTTGGTCTGTCATACAACTTTTGGTCTGTGATAACATACTAGTGCTTTCTAAAAGCTCTTCTCCCAGAGCAACGCCTTAACGAAACTTCCCCAGCACTGCTAAACTCGCCCACTTTTCTTACTTCTAACTCAAACTAGTGTTTCCCTTGTCTTCTTTCTTTTTCACTTGTATATTGTTCAAAAAATTACTCACGCATTTCTGACTCTCCAGCTTTCCCATACTTTCTCTGAAGTGCACTTCTTTTTCTGACACATAGGTGATTTCTTACTTCCATTGCTAAACATGCTGGACTTTAAGTCAGAAAGGGATAACTCTCTCTATTGCTTTTTTTCATATCTCTCACCTTGGCAAATGCCTAGATTTACAGCTTGGCTGCCTCTTGTTACTCTTCAGTTCTTGGAAACTGTCACCACACTTTCCAATCCCTTCAAAAACTTCTTTCAAAAGGGAACCACTTACTGAGGTCTGTCTCTGCCTGCCTGTGTGTCTAGCTATCTCTTTCTCATGTATGTATGTGTGTGTGCTTGGTAAACACTCATTTGTTTAATTCTAGATGTAAGAGAAGACTTGAGGGCCAACATAATTAGACTTTAAGCTTTTCTTTAAGACCTTGAGCAAATAGCTTAATCTTTGAAAGTTGCAGCGTTGCAATCATTAAATTAAGTTAATACCATCAAATAAAGTGAATTAACACAAAAAAGTGAGTGGATTTAGTTCTAGAAAAGTGTTTTTACTCCAGGCACAACATGCTCACTTCATTGTCACCTTGGAATATAGATTACCTTAGGTTTGTAGCTGTAGAAATCAATTGAGCATGATAGTGCTATGAAATTATTGACATTTCATAGTGGAAGAAGCGAGGTGAAGGTCAGGGTCACACTTCCTTCACCTGCAAGTCTGATCCTTGAACCCTGTTGCCTTCCTCAAGCTTCAAGTAGTTTTAAAGACACTAAAATACAGAAACTAGGAATTTAACCATAAGTAGGACTCAGTGGTATCACTTCTATGGACCTGTCCACAAATAGGGTGTGGGACATTACCATGATGAAGTTAATTAGGAAGGGTCACGTGATCTCTTGAAAGTAACATTAATATGTGCTTGCAAATAGACTCAATGAACTCATTGATACACTAAGTTGCTTTTGGTGGAATTGTGCTTATGTCTGTAATTATGCTCTATATATTCAGAATAGATCAGTGTTAGTCTCCCATGTAAAACTTAATACAACAAGTAATATGAAATAATACAATATATTCCCATGGTAAAGAATGAAGATTAAATGGCAGATTACATACATGTGTGTGTGTGTGTGTGTGTGTGTGTGTGTGTGTATGAAAGGACTTCCCAGTACCTTCATGTGAATGAACACTTATTAAATGCTAGTTTTGATAATTGTTAATGCCATGTTTATTGGATGCTGACCTTGTTTTAGTGTATTAGACATATTCATCTTAATTATCAAGGACTATCTCATGCTTTTCAGAAACATGGTCCTCCAGTTATGCTCTCATTTTTAGGCACATATGCAAGCACAAAATACAGGTATTTAATTCTATTCAAGTTTTAAGAGCAGAAAACTCACACCAGGAGAAAAAGATTGTCTGAGCCTTACTTGTTAGGCGTAATATTGTGCTTTTATACGGGGCCAGAGTTTGTACTCAGAAAGGCCAGGATACTTACTTTTTCCTGTAAGTTATTATAATGATAATAAAAATTAATTAACAATATTTAAGAAGAACTCAGGGTTTACCATCACATTTTCATGGATGTGGTTTTATTTGGTCTTCATAAGAAGTCTATGATTTTCAGAATTCAGATACTTTAGGTTTCTCAGAAGTTCAGTGTTCAAAGACCAAAAAGTAACAGCCATTGCAGCTAACATGATCATGGCCATCTATCAAAATTTAAAATGTCAGTTCCTGGAAAGGATATGACACAAGATTGCTCTTTATATAAACTTTATTGGGGGAGCAGACCTTCAGGTATAAGAGCTTCATTGGAGAGAGCATTTACAGTGTGACTGATGGGGGACCCACAAGGGAACAATGGGACCTTCCGTTCCAGGAATATCAGAAAGCGTATCATCACTTTGACCATATAGACAGCTTGAAGGGAAAGAGAGAGCAGTCCTCTTGCAATCCGGACAAAAAAGGGGATTTTTACTCACTAAGTTTCAGTGGGATGGGGTGGGGCAAGCCATATCATGTGATTTATCCTGGCCTGGTTTAGGTACTTGGCATGACCTCAAGATTTCCATTCAAGAGGTACAGCACAGTGTACTTTCTTTTTAACTCTGCAAAAAGAGAGTGAGAGCTGAGTGAGAGCAGGAAAGAAACAGGAGTAAGAACACAATAGTGGATCATGTCCCTAGATCTGGGAGAAAGAGGTAATTAGGGGATCTGTGATCTGACACCATCTACTGACTCTCAGTCTGAGAGTTTTCTTCTATCCCAGGGCATACCTATTTTTCCCCTGAAGGCAAAAATTGACATTGTAAATGAACAGGGACAGCACAACCAAAAAATAACTAATTAACTTCATAGCTGAACCTATGTGCTGATAGTCTCAAGTTAACTTTGAGCTGGTAAAAGAAGATACAATAAGAATGTACTAGATTAAATTGGTAGAGCCATATAAATCATTAAAATTTGTTAAAGTAAAACTTTTAATATTAATTTTAAGTGTATATTACATGCAGATGTATTTATAAATGCTGGAGCTAACAGATGTTAAGAACAAAATATACCTAACAAATATCTGAAGAATATTTTACCCAAACAGAAAAGAATGTACCTTTTTCTCAGGACCTCATGGAACACTCTTCAAAATTGATTAATTGCTGTGGAATAATCCTGTTGTTTACAATAACTATATGTTACTCTCATTGGTTAATAAAGAGCTGACTGGACAATGACTAAGCAGGATTTCAGACTGAGACAATGCTGGATCAGGGTCTGATGAGGTCTACAGTTTGCCAAATGCAGGCAGGCCAGAACAAGTCCCAGACTTTGTCCTTATTTGGTTTTTACCTTGAGCAGAGGTGTCCAGATCAGGATGGGGAGAAAGCCACAGGGAAAGCTGAACTGAGCTAGTGGGAGCTCATGGACTCTGGACTATCAGTTGTGGAGCCTACATGCCAATGTAACCCAACATATAAACAAACTGAAAGAAAAAAATTATAGGATCATCTCAATCAATGTTGAAAGACTTTGACAAAAACATAACATATTGCCTGAAAAAAGGCTCAAAGATAGTGGAGTTATAGGGAACATATGTAAGTATCATAAAGACAATTAATAACAAGCCTGTAGCTAGCATCAAATTAAATGGAGAAATGTTGAAATTGAGGAGGCGAGGTTGCGTCCCCAACACCCCAATCACCTGGCTAGCTTATGTCCGAAATAACAATACACAAACTGTATTCATTTAAACACTGCTTGGCCCATTAGCTCTAGCCTCTTACGGGCTAACTCTTGCACCTGGACTAACCCATTTCTAATAATGTGGGTAAGCACCCCAAGGTGCGCTTACCGGGAAGATTCTAGCCTACGTCCATCCTGAGTCGGAGCTTCATCGCCAGTGTGCCTCAGAGAGCTGGGCTATCCTGTCTGCCCGCTAGACAGGAACCTGCTGTCTCTGAGCAGAGCTGCGTGCATTCTGAGCTCACTTCCTCTTCCTGTCCGTATACTATTCTGTTTACTCCTCCCACCTATGTTTTAACCTATTAGGGCCGGCCAAGCAGTTTCTTTATTTTAACCAATGAAATCAACAGATTCATATATGACACTCCCACATCAGAGAAAAACTTAAAGCAGTTCCACCAAAATCAGGAATAAAATAAGGCTGTCCAATTTATCTATTTCTATTCAATATATCACTTGATTTCTAGCTAGAGCAATAAGACAATTGAAGGAGATAAAAAGGAAACAAATTGGAAAGAAATTAAAGTATTATTTGTATGAATATGAAATAATAATATACATAATTGATTTCAATATTCTACCAGTGAATTTATATAGTTGATGAACACCTTCAGTGAAGTGGCTGAATACAAATTAACTAAAAAAATAATCAGTATCCCTCCTATATACAAATGACAAAAGGGACTGAAAACGAAATCAGAGAAATAACATCCTTTACAATAGCCACAAATAATAGAAAATATCTTGCAGTAATTATAACCAAGCAAGTGAAAGACTTCTATAATAAAAACTTCAAGTCTTTAAAGAAATAAATTTAAGAAGATATCAGATGGTGGAAATATCTCCCATACTCAAGTGTCAGTGGAATTAATATAGTAAAAAAGGCCATCATACCGAAATCAACCTACAGATTCAATGCAATCCCCATGAAAATCACACCATGATTCTTTAAAGGCCTTGAATGGACAATACTCAATTTTATATAGAAAAAAAAAAAAACAGCAAAACTAAAACAATCTGTGAAACAAAAGAACTACCAGAGGGATCACCATTCCTGATAGTCATAAAAGCAGCCTGATATAGGCATAAAAACTAACAGGTTGAATTTTGAAATAGAATTAAAGACCCAGACATAAATCCACACCCCTATGGACATCTGATTTTTGATAAAGAAGCAAGAAATACACAATGGAAAAAGAAAAAAATCTTTAACAAATAGTGCTTTCCTATCTTGATGTCTGCATGTAGAAGAATGCAGATAGATTCATATCTATCACCCTGCATAAAACCCAAGTCCAAGTCAGTTGATCAAAGAACTCAATATATAATCAGATATGATAAACCTAATAGAAGAGAAAGTGAGGAATAGCCATGAATCCATTGGCACAGGAGACAACTTCTTGAACAGAACACCAACAATTAGTCCCTAAGATCAACAATAGTGAATGGAACCTCCTGAAACTGAAAATCTTCTGTAAGAAAAAGGGCAAAGTCAACAGGACAAAATAACAGACTACAGAATGGGAAATGATTTTCACCATCTCCACATCTTACAGAAGGCCAATATTCACAATATGTAAATAACTAAACCAAAACCAGATATCAACAAGCCAAGTAATTTAATTAAAAATGGGGTACAGATATAAATAGAAATCTCAACAGAGGAATCAAAAAAATGGCTGAGAAACACTTACCAACATGTTCCTTATCACTAGCCATTAGGGAAATGCAAATCAAATGACTTTGAGATTCTATCTTACACCAGTCATAATGGCTAAGATAAGATACATGAGTGTTAAATTATACTGACGCCGGAGAGGATGTGGAGAAAGGGAAATACAAACTTCATGGGAGTGAAAACTTGTACAATCATTATAGAAATCAATATGACAGTTCCTCAGAAAATTGGAAATCAATTTACCTCAAGACTCAGCTATACCACTCATGGGCATATCTCCAAAGGATGTTCCATTCTACCACAAGTATACTTTCTTGATTATGTTCATAGCAGCTTTATTCATAATAACCAGAAGCTGCAAACAACCTAGATGGACCTCAACAGAAGAAAGTATAGATAAAATGTGATACATGATACATTTACACAATGTAGTAACTCAGCCATTAAAAAAAAAGTAACAACATGAACTTTGCAAGCAAATGAATGAAACTAGAAAAAAAATCATCCTGAGTGAAGTAATCTGTATTCAGAAAGACAACCATGGTATGCATTCACTTATAAGTGGATATTAGTTGCAGAGTAAAGGATATTCATGCTCATGCTACAACCCACAGATCCAGAGGCTAAGTAACAAGGAGGGCTCAAGTGTAGATGAATGGCCCTCCTTTGAAAGAAAGGTAGAATAGATTTTGCAGCAGGACTGGGGCATCATGCTCTTGGGGTCATGGAGGGGATAGGAAAAAAGAAGACAGTATTGGGAAACATAATTGGACTTGGGAGGTATTTCAGGGGAGATGTGGAATCCTAGTGCAGTGGAAACTCCCTGAAATCTGTAAGGGTGACCCTAGCAGAACTTCCTAATAATGAGGAATCTAGAGTTCGAAATATCCCCATCTTCAGAAATCAGGTAAGGCTTCCAGTGATGGAACATCAACCCAACTGCAAAACTTAGTACCTACAATTTGTCCTGCCTGCAAGATGTGCTGAGGAAATGATGGTGCAGAATGTGTGGGAGTGGCCAACCAATGACTGGTCCAACTTAAAACCCATATCGTGAGAGGGAGCCCATGTCTGACATTGCCAGAAAACAGAGGCTGGTTAGCTCAGGGACCAGACAGGACTAGCCAAAAAAAAAAAAAAAAAAAAAAAAAAAATCAATGAAATGATTTCTAATGATACTATACTATACTAATATACTCATCATCAGAGAGACTTCATCCAGCAACTGGTGGGAGCAGATGCTGATGCATAGACCTGTAGCCACATATTAGGTAGAACCCAGGAAAACCTACAGAAGATGGGGAGGAAGAACTGTAGGAACCAGAGGGGTTTATAGACACAAGGAGATTATGACCTATAGAATACACAGAGAAGGACTCACAAGGGACTCACAGATCCAGAAGTAGCAATCATGGGGCCTGTTTGGGTCTGAGCTAGGTCCTTGCATATATGCGATTTTTGTGTAACTTTGTGTTCTTGTGGGATTGGGTGGTGCCTCTAACTCTTTTGCCTGCTCTTGAGATCCCTTTCTTCCTTCTGGATTGCCTTGTCCTGCCTTGATATGAGGTTATGTTGCTAGTCTTATTGCAACTTGTTAGGCCATGTTCAATTTATATCCCTGGAAGGCCTTTTCTTTTCTTAATGGAAACGAAGGAGGAGGGGCAAAGGGAGAGGAAAGATGGGGTGATGGGAAGGACAGGATAGGGTGGAGGGTGGGGAAACACCAGTCAGAATGTAATATATGAAAGAAGAATAAAACATAAATTAAAAAGAATACTTCGTTTCCCCAGTGAGCATTCCTTGGAACAAGCTAAACTTACATTTTTATGTGGCTATCAGTTGGAGATTGCTTGGCCTTAAGGATGGGGACATGTGTCAATTTTTTTTTTTAGCTCAAGGACACTTATGGTGCAGACCTATGTAGGCACTGTGCATGTTGCCTCAGTCTTGGTGAGTATTTAGAAGGCCTTGTTTCTAAGTGTCCTCCATCTCCTCTGGTTCTTACACACTATGTTGCTTCTCCTTCTACAGAGTTCCCTGAGCCCCGAGGAGTGGTTGGTTTTTGATATTTCTCACTTGCAGCTAATTGTCTGGCTGTGGGTCTCTACATTTATTTCCCTCTCAAGCAGGATGAAGTTTCTCTGATGATGACAAGCAAGGCACTGATCTATAAATATAACACAATGCTGTTAGGCATCTTGTGGTGATATATTGTCCTGCAGATTACTGATTGTCTTTTCATACAGGAGTCTAGGCTTTAGGTTTGGGACAACTGAAATTCTATGTGCTGATATCTGGTCTTGTCTTTGTTGTTTGAGTGTTTTGTGCTTTAGTTTCTGTTGCCTGTCTGGTTCTTAGAAGAGTGTGTTGACTGCGTGTTGGCTGGTAGGGAATTTATTTGGATTCTGCCTGTTGTGACCACTGGGGGGAACCAGTTTTAATGTGTTTCTAGGTATTAGTATCTAATACTTAGGAATGGGGACGCACAGGGAGATTGGTTGCAGAAGTCTACTGAAAAGAGAACAGAAGGGTTTCCTCCAGGATCTGCTTAGTACCCTGGGAGTAGAGTCAGAGAGTGAGGAGAGGCCTCAGCAGGTAATCTGCTGCAGAACTGTAGATGAGACTGGGGGATTAGATGCGGAGGAGAAGAGGAAGAGTGAAGATCTGAAGACTGCCTCCCTGCTTCACTGGCTAGCCAACTTACTAGTCTGGCAGGGCTGGCTTTTGGGTTCCCAAGGAATGCTGCATGGAGTTTCAGGGTGGGATAACAGGAAGAGTTGGAAGAATGTTGGGGAAACAGCTGCTTGATCTGCTGGTAATAGGATCATAGAGGAGGGGGAGGCTGCAGCAGGCGGTCTGTTATGAGTTTGGAGAAGAGAAGAGGAAGTGAAGATCTGCAGTTCATCTACCTGCTTCTCTGGCTGGAGAGGCATGTGGGTTCCCACAGAATGACTGGCAGAATTGGTGTCTGGGATAAATTGGGGCAGGGAAGGTTGGAGGGGAAGATCTGTATGATCTCTGTGGATGGCAGCATAAAAGGAGGGGAGACTGGAGCAGGTGGTTTGCTACAGAGCTGGAGGTGAGATGTGAGGAATTGGGTTTAGAAGAGAAGAGGGAGAGGTCTGAAGTTAGCCAGAACAAAGTCTGTAGTGGTAAAGATCAAAGTCTTACTTATTGACTTATGTTGATAATATTGATTTTTAATTCTTTTGCCTAAGATTAATCTGATACTCATTCAGGGAAATATATTTCTAATTAAAGACAAAACTAAAATACTTTTATAAAATATTTGATTAAACAAAAGCAGAGGTATAAGAGCTTATAAAATTATCACAGTTCACTTCTTGAAATTTGGTCTTAATGTGTTCTAAAGTGGAATGTGGGTTTTATGTATCAAATATAATTGTAAAAACAAACTTGAGACCAAGTTGGTTTGAGACTTGTGTTTTACCTTTAAATTGGCATATTTTGAGGCGCTTACCCAGAGCCTCACGCATGGCTTGAAAATGTTCTGCAAATACAGACTCACTGTTCTGCATGAGTAAAATGATGACATTTTGTTAAATGTGAAGTAAAGGTTTTCCAAAATTACTTGGAAATTTTTCTATGAGGGAAAAAAATTTAAAACCTACACATTGTTTCTCTGTCAAATGTTTAAAGATAAAATTGAACATATTCTATATTACCTTACAACTCTAAAATGCTGACTTATAACCATCAGACCAAATGGAAATAAGGTAAAATCTTGTCAAATATGAGGTACCAACATACAACTTTAATGTGAAGGAAGTCATACAACTTATGGACTATTGTTAGGATTCTGTTAAATTCAGTTTTATTCAATACTCTGTGAATTTAGAGATTTCTTTTCAAAATATGTACCCATTACTTTTTTTTTGAATCTTTGGGTAAATATCTTGTTAAAATGACGAATGTTAGACTTTGTGAGATAACTCAGTATTGCTTACTTCAATACTTTATTTCCTCACCTACAAGTTATAAACCATGAACAACTTCCATACTATTTTACTAGAGGTGGAAAATGGAAATGAGATTTTCTTCCATATTGCTATGGAGACAGTAATACCTTTTATTTTTAGAAATTGTCTCAGAGAAAAGACTAGGAATTTTATTTAGGTGAGTTAATATAAAACTCAATTTCTACATATTTGAAAACAAGCAGTCAAGAACAATGCGACTGAAATAATAAGCAAAATGGGTGTGAGTTTTATTATACTTATATTCACTTGTATACTTATGCAGGTAAGCAATCTGTAAACTTGATAAAGAATTCATGATAGTTTCATAAACCATTTTGTTTCATATTAACACAGATATATTTTGTCTAGCACATCTAATTGCCTATTTATGTTTTATGCTAATATTTGTATTGTCAGTTATTCCACAAAAGTCTCACATTTCTTAATGATTAGACTTTGTGATGGACTACAAATTTGTGTAGAAGAGGAATCATATAGTCAGATTATTCCTGACTGAAAGGATCATCAAGGTTTTGGGATGTTTGCTAGCAGAGAGGATCTAAAAGTATTTAGTAGCGTTCGAAGGAATGATGATCTCTCTTTTGAGTCCAGTAAAACTAGAGCTGAGTCTTTTAGCAGGGTACCTAACAGAACTTGGAGTATTGGAATATGTAGAGACACAAGATGGTGCAACAGCAAAGACTCCCACACTTATTACCCACTCTGAATTTATAATTTTGATGAACAAAAATAATGAGATTTATGCAGATCCTTTTATGAAAATTAATTTAGAAATAAATATTAGCCTGAAAAAAGATTCTAAACACAAGATTACAGAGTTAAAGAAGTGCCTAATTATGAGATAGAATGTTGCACTTTGAAAGGAGATATAGACTAGCTGACTTTCATTAGCTAATAGAATTTAGGAGTGCACAATCAATAGCAGCACATGTACACCCATGTACAAATCCATGGGAAATCAATGTGCCAAAGACAGGAGATATTTGTCAATTTGGGCTACTACTTTGTTTTGTTTTTCTTCATATAATTAGACTTTTAAAAGATCAACCATGTAATGAATGTTTGATATAAATGTTCTGCATGTGAATGTCTAATTTAGACATGAAGATTTAGAAACATAGTGGGAGAATCCCCTACCACCATGGGATTTGACATTGTCAATGACATTGTTTCACTTTAAGCCTAAAAATAAATCAATGGAGAAATTTAATTTAGAACTCTTTACTTTATAATAACAAGCAGAATCTAGTGCAATATAACTTTTCCCTAAGAGAGCAATGATTTCTTGGTAGCTATAAATTAATAGTTCCCCTACATGTATTGTTTCACAGAATTGATCTGTGTAAGTAAGCATCTCATATTTTTCTTAAAATAAAGTCAGAAATAATAGCTGCTGAATTCTGTGATGCATACTTACAATCCCAGCACCTCAACGTCAGGGCATGAAGAACAGGAATAAGATCAGCTTGGAGTACAATAGGAAGGCTGAAAAAAGGTCACTTTGTGAAATTGAATTGAAAATAAATATACTGATGTGGGAGTGTCATATATCAATCTGTTGATTTCATTGGTTCAATAAAGAAACTGCCTGGGCCCTGATAGGACAGAAAATTAGGTAGGTGGAGTAGACAGAAGAGGATTCTGGGAGAAAGAAGCTGAGTCAGGAGTCGCCATGATGTTCCCACTGCAGAGAGACGCAGGCTAGAATCTCCCCCAGTAAGCACACCATGGGGTGCTACACAGATTATCAGAAATGGGCTAGTCCAGGTGCAAGAGCTAGCCAATAAGAGGCTGGAACTGATGGGCCGGGCAGTGTTTAGATGAATACGGTTTGTGTGTTGTTATTTCGGGGCTTAAGCTGAGCCATGGGGGCAGCCTAGTGCCGGAACGCAGCCCGGCCGCACAGCCCCGGCACTCCTTATTACTACAATATACATGTAAGGGACTTTGGCTAGATAATTTTTATTGCCTAGCATGAAAGTTTGAAATTTAAATTACTTGACTACATGGATTGTAATTTTGGAGACTATACACTCATTTCCCATCACCCTAACCCAAAATAATTACTCAGAAACCACATTATTTGCAATGCTGTTTGGCCAATAACTTAAGTGTATTTCTGGTTAACTCTTATACCTAAACTAACCTATTTCTGTTAATTGTCATTTTAGTTAGCACTTATTTAGATCATGAGGGCATTTCTGCAATTCATGACATGCCAATAATAACCAAGAGGAAGCCAAAACTAGCATCAAAATATTTTTGCTTTTAAAAGTTGTCAATTTTTTGAGACACACAAAGGAGACAAATAAAAAATGGGCTTTCAAATAACTAAAAATCAAAAATGAAATAATGTTAGTATGGGTTCCCAAATGAAATAACGATAGCTGATCATTTCCTTGAATAAAGATGATTTATTAAGTTAAACATCAACATATCATTTAAATCTTGTGTGAAAGATCACATCCAACTATTCTGAAGAAGCTAGGTAGAAAGAAATAGAGAAAGTTGGAGGGTTTTAATTTTTTAAGTTGAAAGGGGGAGGAGCAAACTTTTAGAATCTACAAGGACAGAACATATGACCCACTGATAAACTATTTAGTAGGATACTATGATATGATAAGTCTATATTTCATGCAGAGACCAAACTCTTTCAAGAGTTGCTTAAAGACCTTAACTAGATGAAAATATAGTGAGATACATAAGTTTTTGGAAGCCTAGTGTTTGTTATTCATGGGTGTTTTAGTGTTGAAACAGAGTGCCCTGCAAAGGGAAAAACAATACCTATATAATCCGATGATAATGTAAATTTTCATGCATTTATGACCTAATCACTAATAAGTCACCATTTTTCAATAGTTTCAAGTTTTAGTGGTGACCAGTGAGTTCTATGTTTTGTGTTTGTATAAGTGTTTACAGTGCATGAGTTTGTATTCAACTATATCCAAATAGTTTTCCAGATTATAAACTGCTTTTCATAGAGTTCAATCTCAAATAATATTCTTATGACATTTTTTCTTAAATTTATTTTCAGTATGTAGATTCAATTCTTTAAAAAAAACTTTGCGAGTCCCTATTTCATTGGAAATTAAGGGTTATAGCATTTGTGTAATATGCCTACTGACAGAGACATATTTTCAGATTTATAGGATTGATGAATTCATTTAAATTTAAACCTGTATAATACTTTTAAATAATCAAGATTAATGTTTTACTTCTCCTTTCTAATAGCAATCACATGTACATTTCCCGGGAGTTTAGGTAATGCTAACATTTTTTTTTCCACATCATACAGTATGAATATTCATGTCAAAATGAGGACTATTAAAATAAAGTATGAATTATTTACTGCTGCCCAGAGACACATTAACTTCATGGACTATTACTAATTCACAAAGGCTTTGAACATCTACCTGAGGTCAGTTATGCATTTATAATGCATGATTCTAAAAATAATTTTCCTAAAGTATGCAATTTTCACAATACAAAACTAGTGTGATGAATAGTAAGATTGCATCTGGGTCAGGGATGTGGAGTTCCCTTTCCTCTGCAGGTTAATAATGGAACTGTGATTTCTGGAAATACCCCTTGTGTAAAGGAAACAAGGTCCCTGCTCCTGGGACAGTGTCTTCACGCCTGCAGACATTTCGCAGTGACTGGAAGACAGGGACTGGACTTCATGCTGACATTTTGATAGCATCTGTGTCACAACACCCTCCGGTGGGGAAAGTCCTGTGGGGTAAGTTTAGAGACTTTTGCAAGGCACAATTATGGAAGTCTCTTGTCTCTTGAATCTCAGCCAATTCACAAAGCTACAGCTGTGTTAGAAAGCTTACTCTCCCTTCAGAGTTGGTGTGATGAGAAGAAACTGGAACCTGAAGCAGACCATCTCTTTATTTTGACAAATTAATGACTCTCTGAATTCCCACTTCTCTCTTCCCCATATGGGCATCCTAGGGTGGATGGGCACAGGCAATGTATTCATGTGTATTAATCACCTAATGTTACTCTCAGTGAACTAGCGGGGATTTGACTGCCAAATTCCCTCTTGTGCATTTGCTAATTTTAAGGGAAGTTACATATTCTCAATCTCAAGTTATTAAATTATGGAATAAGAAGATTAAAAACACCAGTGAGCATTTGTGGGGTTTAGGGATGCACAAATACGAAGTACTTAACATGGGAACTAGATTGTTAAGCCATTTAGTTAAAGTTAGACTTTCTTCTCTATAGTTGTTGGCTTTTTAAACTTTTAATTTATTTGATAATGCGATTAAATTCCTGGCTTAGCAGTAAACTTCAAAGCTTTGGGGAGAAGTAAGCACTTCCTTTCTTTAACAAACTGGTAATGAGCAAAATTCAATAATACTAAAAATTTCACATTAAAATTACTTCAAAACACTGGGTTGCTGAACAGAAATATGTGTGTTGGTCTTTAATTGCCAACTAACAAAATGTGGTCAATTTTCGGAAATTTTATATGACTTCTAAGAAAGGCATATGAAATATCATTGCTGATTCTTTAATTAAACTCAATTTTAGTGAAAAGGAAAAATTTTAAAAATCTGCATGTTAATGTCTGCCACCTGCATGCGGGTGCCCAAGGAGAACAGAATGAGGTGTTGTGTCCTGTGAAATGTGACACGGTTTTAAGTCCTGACCGACACGGATGCTAGGAAAACAATTGGGTCCCTCTGCAAAAACAAGAATTCCTCACTGCTGAGATATATTTCCAGCCACAGAGGGGACAATATATTTTAAACATTTTTTTGTGATACTCTTATCCATTTTATCTCTTACAAATAATGATGGGGTTGTCGCAAGCCTGGATGGCATAGCTAGGCCCAGGCCAGCCTGAGCAGTATAGTTTCGCTATGCCCTAAAATAAAATGGAAATAGTGCTGAGGATGTAGATCAGCGCTAAAGTGTCGAGCCAGCAAGTGTGAGGACTGAGTTCAACCCACAGTCCATACACAGATGTAGACAAAAATATCATTAACTTCCCACTCACTGTTTCACTGTTATCATGGTTCTTATGTTTTTGAAATTGCTTTCTCTACTTTGTATGGGGCACTGAGCAACATAGATTTTAAAAAAAAAGGAGGGGTTTTCATTATAGACTAATCTAATGTAGAGCAAATCAAATAGGTTTGTGTGATTTAGAAAAATATGGACAGTTGATAGGATATGACATAGCAAAAGTGGGCCACCAGGGCCCCGCACAGGTGTTGGCAAGGTCCGGAAGAGGAGACTGCAGTTGTGTAGAGATCCAGAAGGCATGAGGGTAGTTTGTCCTCCACGAAAGGAGATCTGCACCTGGGATCGTTGTGTCCGACAGTAAGCGATGTGGTAAGAAGGATGACCATTGCTGAGGACCATTGCTGGACAAGTTACTGTGGTCACAGCTTTTCGAGGATTGTACAAGCATGATGCTTTTTTTTTTTGTTTTTATTTTTGTTTTTGTTTCTGACAACTGTCATTAAATTTTGGTCACACGAATTTTAAAAAAAAATACAATGGGACTCGTCTACATGCCACATGATCCTCATACAGGGGCCATTTCTCTCACCAGCCCAGAAGGTTCTGGCTTATATTTTGTTTGGTTTTTAAAGTTCCCCATTAACATACAAAGGTCCTCGTGCAAAAAGAAAGCATACTCTTAGGGAGTCTTTCATATTTTTTGTAGACTCACCTTCCCACCCTAAGAGGGATGCCTTTCCAAAATGGGAACAGAAAGAGTCAAAATTTCTGACAAAAGCAGAGGAAGTGAGTTGATTAAAGGCTTCTTCAGCTTGGCATTAATGCATGATATAAGTATTACTTAATACAGTTTTGCATAGCCTTCTCATAAGGATAAAAAAGAATATGAATATTTTATCTTCACATAAAGTAGCTCTCCAAACTGCAGAGCAGGAGACAATCATCAGTGCTAGTAGACTCTCTTCTAGGTAAAATGTCTTATTAAGAAATCCTCCCAATAGCGGTATAATTAATGCCTCATGTAATAGTTTTCAAAATTCTTGCACTTTTAAAGACTTACTACAAGCCCTATATGATATAGACGTTTTAATGTACTTATTTAAATTAAGGAAAACTTAGGGGTAAAACTCATGAATGCTCATTACAAGTAAGTAAAATTGTAATGATTTTCATTCTCTGTGTTTTTCAGCTTGTAAATTTTCTCTGAAATGAATACTAAAAGTGTTTAAAAGCTAATCATTTTAAAATTTCACATGAGAAATATAAAAGCCTATAAAAAGTTTTAAATCATAAAAAAGAAAAGCCTTCTACTGTAGTGCTACCTGGACATGCAGCTCGGGTTTTCCATGCAAAGCATCGGAGAACAACTTTTAACATGATAATAAACCTTGTCACAGAAAACCATCTCAGAGTGCGTGTGATGACACCTGGGTGATTTCTAGAGGAAGAAAAGCAGTGTTTCGCTCCTGGAACTACCTGACCCACTCAGGAGCCACTTTTACACAGGAACAAAGAGATGCCACTCAGCGTGGACTGTGAAAATGTCAAAGGGAAAGAAGAAAATTCCAGCGCAAAAGGAACTCTCGCTATTCAAATGTGTTCCCTCCCACCCTGAAGCTGGACGCTTTGACTTGTCTGTTCGTTTTTACCAGTAACTCGACTGGAACTTGTAGTCTGAAAACACTTCCGTTTATCTCAGTCTACTTGACGCTAGGTCATGCATAATCTAATTAGTGTCCCACCGGGTTGTCCAAGGCGCAGAAAACTGAATATATAGGGAGAAGCTGCCCAGAGCAGAAAGCAGAGGAGTGGAAGAGCAGAAAGTTCTTAAGTCGGAGTCTGGAGTCTTCTGGGTAGATGGATAAAGTATGCTTCATTTAGTTCTGCAAGAAGGAACTACATGGAGTGAATTCCCTTTCCTTCCCCCTGTAGTTGCAAACAACGCTTCTAAGGGCTTTCCCAATAAAAGAATAAGAGAGCCCTAACAGTAAACTTGGAGGCTGGGAATTATATCCCTCATCATCACGTACACTATCACAGAGATATTGGATCTCTTTTGTTTGCCACTTGTTTTCTGTCCATGGAAGATGAAAGGCATTTAAGTTTGCATAATGGATAGTGAGACCTGAAAACAAAATTCTTTTTCAAATAAAAGGAGCTTCATTAAATACCCTTCCCTATAATACAAATTTTTTAAAGTGTAATCTTAGTACTAAAAAATTAATATTCATGAATCATTTCTGTGAATGCATGTTTTAAATAACAAACCCAGTTCTTGAAATATTATTTGGGCATAAATAGAATCATGATACTGCTGTGTGTCACATCGTTTGATTTATCATGAGATCACTCTGATCAGATTTTGGTGGAGAGAATGTCATGAGTCATAATAACTGAGTGTAAAGTAGAACCGGAGGACAAGTGATAACGGAAAATAGGATGCCCATTTGAGGCAATTACAAAGTTCATGGAAGGTGGCAATACAGAGATCAGAAAGAACATGAATCATTTCCTTCTCACAAAACCGTTTGTGCATAATTTCATCAGAAATTGATTAGTTGTGGATGTTATTTTTGTGAAAGCAGCTCTCTCATGAAAAATTTCAGAACAGCACTCTCTGAGAGGCACAGATATTGGAGATTATTGGATTTGGAATCAATTGCTATACCTGGGGTGTGTTCTTAGGCACCGTTGGCGAAGGGCACAAGAACATCCCTGGAGTGCACTGGGTGATACCTCCAGTGACACCTGCAAATGCAAGTTCTAAATTTGTTGCCAGATTTAAAATACTGGTTCTATTGTGTGCCTCGGTTAAAGGGAAAGAAAAATCTGCATTTCAGTGAGCATGTGTTAGGTCTGAGGATACATACATGATTTAGCCTCTTACAAACAAATGTGTTTCTGCTCTGATTTTGGGGACATCGATGCTGTGGCAAAGTTCTATATTCCTGTGTCACACCCCTCCCCATGGTAAAGGACTTTCTTCTCACCATTTTTTTTTCATTTCTCTGTGTAGATATATTTGTTTTGAAGGCAAGGATTTTTATAGCAACTAAGAAAGGTAAGTCTGGGTTTATAATTAAAAGCTCTGACTGGCTTAGGTTCAATAAAACAAAGACACTGAGCTGGGAGAAATGATTGCTCTCTTATAATTAGGAAACTTATTCCCCAGAAAGGAGGGCAGGATTGGGATGAATATTTTTCATTCCTCACTTTTTCTATTCTCCTCACCTCTCTTACCTTATAAATTAGCAGATTTGCATACATAAAATATACCTAAAAAAACTCAATGAAAGTGTGGTTTAAAAATATGCAGCTAATTATATGAGAATGTTCTTTGCTTTTCCCTATAAGGCAAATGAATATTTATCAAGTTAAATTCCGAGATACTTATTATCTGACTTGCATTTTGAATATAATTACATTGGAAGGGAATTGTTCTGATGGGTATAGGCAGAGATTAAAAGATTTGTATGCACATTTTAAAAATGCAAAATAATCATAGTTGTTTTATCATTAACAGAGCAGCTCAATCCTTCCCTTCAGGTGAAAAAAAAAGTTAGCACTAAAACACAGGCGCTCTGGAGATATGGCTCTAATCAAAGATGGCCAGAGAAAAGCAGGCTTACTTGGCGGTGGGAGGAAACTAACTTTATAACCACTAAGCAAAATACCAGAATGCTTGAAGGAGCTATCTAATATGTTATATGAAGCTCAAACTTAGGTGTAATATTATTACATTTTTTTCTAGCAATATGTGTTCTAGATAAAAGCACAGTGAACAACTGCTCAATAGCAGCTAATCAACATCGCTTTTAAATGAGTGACATACTTTGGGCTAGGGAAGATAAAGTCAAAAATTTATATTTTATATATATTTAGGTTTATAGTCTCTATAGTCTCTACAAACAAAGAAGAGATTTAAGAAAAGATTTTCTATGTCTCTCAAACATTTTTTTTTTTTTTTTGAGACAGGGTTTCCTTGTGAAACAGTCCTGGCTCTCCCGGAGCTCACTTTGTAGACCAGGCTGGCTTTGAACTCACAGAGATCTGGCTGCCTCTCCTTTTGGAGTGCTGCAATTAAAGACGTGTGCCACTGACGCCCAGTATCACTCACATTTCTTAAAAATATCCTCAAGACAGACTTATCTGGTCACATCTTCCCTCTTCTATCTTTACGCTTTTAGAAATTACAATTTCAACTATTATTTATTATTTTATTAACTTCAAGAACCTTTGAAAGTATATTTCATCTACTGGGTATCCAATGTATATTTTAACCCACAACATTGTAAGAACAAAATAGAACAAATATATAAAATATGTTAACAAATTATGAAGGAAAATAGTTTTCGCTAAACCAGATAGAAAGTGACTAATTTAGTCACTTCATTCATCTAAAATCTTCTCTAGTTTTTATTCTTTCACTTATTTTTTTAGCAAATATAGTTAAAGTCGTATCAGATGTAACAGAGGATGTACAGCTAAAAAGTCCCTGCTCCACCCCAGTGCTAACATTGTCCTTTAAATGGGAAAAATTCAAACTAAACCATTAGATGAAGAAGTCTGACATGAATTGAAGCATATGCCATTAACACAGGAAAAACTTTGGCCTCTAAAATACTGAGTAAAACCCATCTGATATTACCCCTGAGAACGTTATGGCCAAAAAGGAATAGAATTATATTACTTCTTAGACATTAGTGATACAGGCTAATAAAATACTAAACTACATGTGATTTGGTTTTAACTATGGGAAAAGAAAACAGTCCTTTGGAATTTGGAGGCTTTTTATCAAATTTCTAATTAATTTTGATAAATCTCTTTTAATGCAGTAAGGAGTTCCACTTGGGCTTATCAATTTAAGTGTTCTACGTGCACTCAGTAGACTCGAGTATCCCTGTAGATAGTTATGCAGAACACCGTCTAAAGTTAATAGGCTTGCCGCATGAGTAACTGATTTGCCAGTCATGAAGAATGAACTAATAATGAAAATTTTCTGACACTATATTTAGTTTCCCACGTAAGGAATAATTATTATTTTTCTTTGTCCCTTATACAATTATTTTCGATATACGCTTGCTATATTTCAAGTGCCAAGACTTTTTTCTAATATATGATATAAAAAGGTCAATGAAATAAAAACCATTATATTACTTTAATTAAAAGTTATGCGGCAGTATCTTAATATTAATTCACATATAGAAGATATGTTTAAGAAAAATCTGTAGATAGAAAATACTATTACAAAATTCCTACAAGAGAAGAAATGTAATAATTTTTTTTTATAACAAAAACATAGTTATTGATTTCCCAAAGGAAAGTATTCAATTCTTAATAAATGCTATTTTAAATGTTTTTTAAAAGATAAGACTGATTCCCTCATATTAATATAGTCATTCTCATACTGGTGTCCATTTTCATGTCTTTAACTACTGACTCTTCCACTTATAATAATACTCTTTCTTCAATTTCTTGAATATAAGTTTTAAAATTTAGATGCTATCTTGCCATTTAGTATAGTCTTTCCTATATTGGAAAAAGACCCCTTGCATCAAATTGGTCCCACCTCCCTTAATTTGTGTATTCTTCTCAGTGTATCTCCCATATCTGCATGCTTTGTTTTATATTCAGAAGGGAAGCATTTAATTCAAAAAAATAAATTCTTACCTTTTGGGTTTCTTTTTTTGAAAAATAAAGCAATGCAAAGTAATTTTACCCCGATGCACAGTGAGGCCGTATGGGCATAGATTTCACTCAAGGTGTAACAGTGGCACAACTGCTTTGGTCAATGATGCGACATTCCATTTTCTTACGTGACCCACATTGCTACAGAATAGAGAATGACATTCTTCATATTTGTCCAACATTAATATAGGATGTAAAATGCCCATTCTTTAGAGATTGAGTTGTATCATTCCTGTCACTAAAGTGCTGTTTCCGGTGAAAAATACCAATGCTTTCTTTGTTGCATCTGGATTTAATGTTGCACTTTTGTCTCTTAATTGTTTGTGTTGACTTTTATTACATGCTTTGTACTTGACATAGAAAACCAAGAGCTATATCTCTCTACAGGCTATTTCAACACTTTCAAATAAATTAATGTTGAAGACACTATTAAATATATTTGAAGCAAAAAGAAAATGAAGAATTGCTTAGGATCTACAGCCAATACAGAGACAAATGAAGATGATACTTCACAAGACACAAATTGTCATATTAAACTTCAGATGGAAAATATAGCTTATGCAGATATTACTTATCTTCTTAAGAGAAGGTTTTAACAAAGGGGACGTGTATTTAAGAGTTAGCATTTAGTTTATTGAACACACTGCCACAGAAATGTAATTGAAGAACATTAGAAGAAGTGAAAGTTCTGGAAAAGTGACCCTCCAAAAATAGGATAATATTTTTCAAAAGGAAAATCTAGGGTGATTTTTAGGTGATCTAGGTGATCCAATAGAAAACAGAGATCTGAAAGTGAATAGAAAATATAAGGACATTGGTCAGTAGATCTGGCTTTATCAAAACCATATTCTACATGATTTTTTTAAATCTCTATATTTCATGTATCTTTGATCATGACATATATTATCTTCATCTTGTATATCTTTTCTGACATCCTGATATGTGTGTCTAGATGCTCACATGAAAGTTGTACTGAATTTCTGTAAGACATTAAGTCCCCTTGTTGTGAGTATTTGATCACACTGCATAACTATGTGTTTGGCCTTCCTCTCCTGCTGAAGGCCCCTTCTGATTGATTTAATGAAGAACTGAATGGTCAGTAGCTAGGCAGGACTTCTGGGGAGAGAGAGAAACTTGGGGGAAGAATCTGAGAGGCATAAATTTGCCAGTTAAAAAGTTGGAAGTACAATATAAATGAGACGTAACAAGTCATATAGCAGGATGTAGATCAAAATAAATGGGTTAATATAAGTTTTAAAAGTTAGTTTGGAAAAAGACTAAGCTAAGGCCAAGTTTTCATACTTAATAAGAAGTCTCCATGTCATTATTTGAGAGCTAATGGTCCAAAGAAAATTCAACTATATTGGGCATTCAACATGGAGGCCTATGAGCAGCTGACATGCTGTTTCATGAGACTTGATAGAAATGCCTATACCAGCATGAACCCAGTAACTTTGTAGACCTGGTGCAGATAGAAGTGACTTCTGGCTGATGCTCACAAGCAAGAGGTTCAGGTCTCACAGAATGGCCAAAGGAACATTTCCTCAGAGCTATAATGCTCAGAAACCAGATCCAGACTGGAAAAACATATAAACAGATACCATATGCTAGAAAATGTGCATAGGTGCCAAAGGAAAAATAGAATAAAATAGGTATAGACATAGAAAATTAATAGTTTAAACATAATGAAGTCTTTAAAGAGAGTAAAATAATATAAAAATAATATAAATATAAAAAGTCACATAAAGATGGAAAATACACAGTGGACCTGGTTCCTATAGACTACTTTATTATCTTTAAATCTTTTAAATGCTGTTTAGCAAAAAGAAAGCTGCTGAGAGATGTTGGGCAGTAGAAAAAGCTGCCTACCTATATATTTTAAGACAGTCTTAATTTGTAAATAGAAGTCAGGAAATACATTACATTGGAGAAGAGGTTATGCCTTTGGTTCCACAAGAAATGAAAAGTCATGGTGTTTGGGAATGTAATTTTCAGTTGTGTGACTACACTGCATTGGTTTAACTCTGTGAAGCTGTGTTCGTTTACCTCTCTGAAATGCCTGATTATACTAATAAATAGCTGAACAACCAATAGTGAAGCAATAGCAAGGATAGGTGGGGCTAGTGGGCAGAGAATATAAATAGAAGGAGAAAATCTTGGAGTAGAGAGAACAGGGAGCAAGAGAATGCTCCTTCAGCCAATAGGCTTGAAGATACCAGCTCACTGGGGTGTGGTCTCTTATACTTTAAAAAGCATCAGGACCAGGAGCACTCTCTCTCTTGCTTCTGGCTCCCCTTCTAGTTGCTAGACTCTCTATTTCCTGTTTACAATGAGAGGACTGTTGTTTGGGACCGTGATCTGTAAGTTTTCCCCCTCAAATAAATAACCTTTTAATTATCCATTCTTCTGAACTGCTATGAGATTGTTTACGGCTTCAATCAGGGGCCAGATATCCAGATACACAGCAAGTCCTAAGAAAAGAAGCAAAAAGGGTATACAGAAATAGAGAAATAGGATAGGGTCATTTCAGGTTCCCTATCCTCAGCTGCCCCAGGAACTAACTGGGGACATCGCTCTGGGCACCTGGGAGCCCCTCAAGGTCCAAGTTTCTTGCCAACCCTAAGATGGCTCCCTTAATTAAGATATGTGCTTCTCTGCTCCCCTAACCAACCTTCCTTTATCCCAATCATCCCGTTTCCCCAAGATCCCCCCACCCTCCCCTTCTCACATTTCTCTCCCCTTCTCCCCTTACCCCCCCTCCCACCACACCCCAAGATCCCAATTATTTGCCCGGCAATCTAGTCTACTTCCCATAATCAGGAGGATAGCTATATGTTTTTCTTTGGGTTCACCTTCTTATTTAGTTTCTTTAGGATATCATATTATAGACTCACTGACCTTTATTTATCTCTAGAAACCAATTATGAGTGAGTACATCCCATGTTCATCCTTTTGGGTCTAGGTTACCTCACTCAGGATAATGTTTTCTATTTCCATCCATTTGCATGCAAAATTCGCGAAGTCATTGTTTTTTACCGCTAAGTAGTATTCTAATGTGTATATATTCCACACTTTCTTCATCCATTCTTCCATTGAAGGGCATCTGGGTTGTTTCCAGGTTCTGGCTATTACAAATAATGCTTCTATGAACATAGTTGAACAAATGTCCTTGTCATATGATCGGGCATCTCGTGGGTATATTCCCAAGAGTGGCATTGCTGGGCCCATGGGTAGGTTGATCCCAAATTTCCTGAGAAACCGCCACACTGCTTTCCAAAGTGGTTGCACAAGTTTGCATTCCCACCAGCAATGGATGAGGGTACCCCTTTCTCCACAGCCTCTCCAGCAAAGGCTATCATTGGTGTTTTTGATTTTAGCCATTCTGACAGGTGTAAGATGATATCTCAATGTTGTTTTGATTTGCATTTCCCTGATCGCTAAGGAGGCTGAGCATGACCTTAAGTGCCTAATTACTCCTCTGTTCCTCTGAGGGAGAAAATGGGTATGAATTGGTTAAAAGAGAACTTTAAAATCATGTAAAAGCAACCAAATATGGCAAATGATTAGCAATATGGTGGTATTAGATGACAAATGTTGCAAAAACTGTGTGTTTGTGTATATCTTGGAAAATATGAAAGAAATGACTTCATTTGGAAGACGGACACATAACAAAAAATGTACAAGTTGGTTGTTAGTAAGCAAATAGTGGTTTATGTTTATAGAGGCATACATCTATGGAGTTCTAGTCCCAAAGTAATATCACATATACTATATATTTTTATGATAATTTCGTAATTGAAAAAAATTTATTTTTCCAATATAGTTATAAAGGTGAGTCTCAAGAGAGTCAGAATATCATTCATTACAAATACATACCTAATAGGCGATAGCACACATTTTTCCCCAAACCTAAAAATCAATATATGCAATAAAGGAAAATGATCTGAAGTAATATTCAGAAATCAAAATAGTTTTGAGACATTCTATACATTATACTTACAGGTTTATGCTTGTACTGAAAGTTAAAGTATCCAAATCATTTCTTATGTTTGTGCTTTTCCTAATCCTTGTCTGGCTACCTACTCTATACCTTAATTTCTCCAGAATTGAGAAAGATATTGCCATTGAATTCAGCTTCATCATTTTCTTAGCATCAAAATATAGAAAATTTCATCTTTCATAAAACATCACTTTGTTACGGTCCTGGATTCTCACACTCTTTCCCTGGATCCAGTCTTTGTCCTTGGGACTTGAGGGCATCCTGGTATCGAGAATGCTTAAAGACTTAGACTTAGAGTTTAATCTTTTCTTTAGTGGAGAGATTTGATTACTTCTAACTTAATAAGAATGTTGGATTTACTTTACTTTATAGTTCTTCCAATTATCTTTCTGAGTGTTTTTCTGAAGCCTTTAATCTCACCCAAACTTGTGAGAAAGTCGAGAGAGAAATACAAAGAGCAAGCTTATTTTAAAAATAGATATTACCACTAACTATCTATATAGACTTGACTGAAACCATCTCATAATTTGACTATGTGAAACTTAGTTTAATTATATGGGCATATGAGGTTTTACACTTTATTTTATTTCGCTGACATTTTCCATTGGTAATTGAGCCTCGGACCTCACACATGGTAGGAACCAATTCAAGTGTGCAACAATTATTTTACTATTTTTATTTTGTGACTAGGTGTCACTAAGTTGGAAAGTGTAGCAAGTGTTGAGCTTGTGATCCTCTTGTCCCAGGATCCTGTAACTGTAATTACAGCCATAAAACCCACCTTGCTATTATATTCCTAATTAATCATGAATTTTTGCACATGTGATAGTATCTGAAACTGAATGAAGGGAAACTTGAAGGTAAGGCCACTAAGCAGAAAGTTGTAATTGTCTTAATAAGAAATGCAATATTTTTTCAATATTTCTAAATCTCAAAATGAATGTGGATTTGTCTATCTCACTGTATCTCTTTTTGACCTACAAGTAGGCATACAATTTTGCACACATTTATACCTCATTTGTCTAACACAGGGTCTCACTGTAGGCTTGCTTAGATGTGGCCTCACAGTATAGGCTGCACCTAAACTCTGGATTATCCCGCCACAACCTACCAAGTGGAATAATTACAGACATCTGTAATTCTGCCCTGTTTGGTTCTTACACTTTTTTTTTCTTTTCTTTTTTCTTTTTTAAATTTATTTTTACTTAAAATTTTCCACCTCCTCCCCTCCTCCCATTTTCCTCTTCTTCCCCCCATTTCCCTCCCCCTCCCTCTCCAGTCCAAAGAGCAGTCAGGGTTCCCTGCCCTGTGGGAAGTCCAAGGTTCTCCCCCATCCATCCAGGTCTAGGAAGGTGAGCATCCAAACAGACTAAGCTCCCACAAAGCCAGTACGTGCAGTAGGATCAAAACCCAGTGCCATTGTCCTTGGCTTCTCAGTCAGCCCTCGTCAGCCACGTTTAGAGAGTCTGGTTTGATCATATGCTCCATCAGTCCCAATCCAGCTTGCTTTGGTGGCTCATATTGGATTAGCCCTACAGTCTAAGTGGGTGGGAGCACCCCTCGCAGTCCCGACTTCCTTGCTCATGTTCTCCCTCCTTCTGCTCCTCATTTGGACCTTGGGAGCTCAATCCAGTGCTCCAGTGTGGGTCTCTGTCTCTATCTCCATCCATCACCAGATGAAGTTTCTATGGTGATATGCAAGTTACTCAGCAGTAAAAAAACAATGACATCTTGAATTTTGCATGCAAATGGATGGAAATAGAAAACACTATCCTGAGTGAGGTAACCCAGACCCCAAAAGATGAATATGGTATGTACTCACTCATAAGTGGAATCTAGCCATAAATAAAGGATATTGAGCCTATAATCCGTGATCCTAGAGAAGATAAATAAGAAGATGAACCCAAAGGAAAACATATAGTTATCCTCCTGGATTTTGGAAGGAGAAAAAATTGCCAGGCAAAAATTGGAAACTTGAGGGTGGGGGTGGGGAGGGGGTAAGAGGAGATGGGGAGAGAGAAGTGGGAAATGGGCAGAGCTTGGAGGAATGGGACGGTTGGGATGGAGGAATGGTGGATATGGGAGCAGGGAAGTATATATCTTAATTAACGGAGCCATTTTAGGGTGGCAAGAGACTTGACTCTAGAGGTGTACCCAGGTGTCCATGGAGATGTCCCCAGCTAGATCCTTGAGCAGCTGAGGAAAGGAAACCTGAAATGGCCCTATCCTATAGCCATACTGATGAATATCTTAAACTTTTTTAAAAGGCCAAAGAATAGGAGTTGTAGAATTTTCCTTCTTTTCGTAGCAAGTTTGAGCTTTTGGGGAAGTATCAAGTGAGTAATCTTGGTTATTCTACCATCTTCATTAATGTTTACAACTAACTGCTAACTTCTATTGAACTTCACTGGTTATCACAATGCGTCAAAGCAGATTTCACATTATCTAAGAAAATGCTATTGTTATAGAGAAGATTTACATGTTCTCTCCAATATATGAAAATGCATGATAAATGTATAATGCATTATATTTCATATTTTTAAAAAAACACTTTATTGTATAGATTATGTTAACTGTCCCTCAAAATTATCGATAATTTATGCATAAAGTTTAATTTAATTAATGAAAGCACTTAACCTGATGGAATAGCCCATATAAGTATATCTTACAAATTTTCTATAACTTTAAATAGTTCAGCAATAAAAATAATTATACCAAGGTGAAGTAGGACTAATCTCCTCCCCTTGTATTAAGGCTGGGAAAAGCAACTCAGAATGAGGAATAGGTTGCTGGAAGTCAGACAAAGCATTTAGGTGGGGTGGGAATGGGAGTGAATAGGAGGGAAGGAAAACTGTGGTCAGAATCTAACGTAAATGAATAAATTTATTTAATAATAAAAAGACTAATTATACTTGCTGTAAATCCTCCTGTTGTGAACATATAGAAGCAGCCAATAATCTGCAAATTTTAAAGCATCATTTAAGTACAATTTTCACAGAAAATGAATAGAAATACACATCTATCAAATAATGAGGTTAATATTAGAAAGTTGTCACACCAGAGGAACCTGTATTAATGAGTGTTGCGTGCTCTAGTTAGAAGCATGGCATTCATCTTCAAATTGTCAATTGGTCACCAGGTCCTAGCCACCAAGGAGTTGTCTCTTCATTGAGAATTGAGAAGTAACTTGTAAAGCTTTGCCTCCAGGCCAGGTGAACAATGGGGACATTGGCCTTCAGTCAAATATGTGAGAACAATGTGTCACTAATGAGAAACTGAAGGCTTAGTCCTTGCATTCTTTCCCGAGAGGCATAGATTTGCTCCTGCACATGGTACAGGATCCCCAGTTAAGACGTTATCACATAAAACATCAGTTTGCTTTTCTTTCCTTCCAATCAAAGTCAGCAAATTCTTTATATTTCATTCCAGGAGCTAACAGAACTCGTCACATTGAAAGAGAGCTTACAGTATCAGCTAGGACATCAGATGACTGAAACAGAAAGAAATGGTAAGACAGGGAAAGAGAAATACAAAATATAAACAAAAAATTCCCTCTGAGCAATTGAAAATGACACACCAATTTTTAAATTACCAAGACATGGGTATGGTTTAGATTATTAGGAACTAAACAAAAATGCTTGAATCAGTGAAACAAAGCTAGAGCAGGAAAGAATAACAAAAAGCTTTGTAACAGAAATTGCATTTAAGAAACAATATTGTCTGTGTACTTAAAACATGATAATTTAATTATAGTAACAAGATGAATTAAAGTAGTCAATAACCATGTCATGCAGTATAACATGCAGAATGATATAGGTGTGGAAGTATTAAAGAAATGTTAGATGAACAATGAACAGATTGTTAAGAATTTCCATATAGAGAGTTGTGTGAGGAAAAATAATACTTACGGATTAATTGCTACTAATTGAAGATGTTTCAGAACATACATATAAATACATCCTGACGACAGGTTTTAAACAATATACATCTAATCAAATCACAAGAACTTGAGAGACGAAGATGGCAATTGTTTTTCAAACTTTGCTAAAGGTTAAACCCAACGCTTCATACATGTTAAGTAAATACTTTACTACTTAGTTACACTCCCACTAATTCTCCCAGGGCAATTTTGAATTATAGGTGGAACATCCTACTGCAAGCTGACTGGTGTGACAGGGATTCCCACTGCTGACTTCTGACCCCACATCTCAGTTTCACGATGTTTATTCCTGACAACTGCTGGCTGGGAGGTTTTGTGGTTTTATTACTATTTTACTTAGATTAGTTTTTTCTTTGTAGTATCAACCTTGCAGTGACTAGGTGTAGTTTGTTAAATCCCAAAGGACTGTAAATCGGCTGAGGGAACTAAGGTTATAAGTGAGTCAACATTAAAGTCAGGAGGCGACCCTGGCCTATTTAGATCAGATGCAATTACAGGTACCCATTTTGTGGAAGAAGACATAGAGAAGCCAATATAATTGAGAAATGATCCGTTGGCCACGGCTGTCTTTAAAGATGAAAAGTATGCTAACTAGAAGAATGAAGGAAACCTCTAATTTGGGGTCTAGAAGTCAGAAAGTGAGAGAAAATAGATTTTCTTCTGGAGATTCTAGAAAGGAATACCTTTGTGTTAGACCTTGAAAAAAACCGCTCAAACCCATTTTAGACATTTAACATCTAGACTTGTAAAGGAATTTGTTGCTGTTGTGTATCAACTATATTTGTAAAAATCTGTTATATCGTCAAAATAAATATAGTTATGAACAAAATTCTGTCACTGAAATTGCATAATCTATATGATTACATTTCTAAAGCTTCCATTGCTTAGTTGGTAATATTGAACAAAGGTGAATCTAATTATCATTCTTTATTAACACAAGTGGTCCTAAACCATTCTATATAGTCCTAAGTTTGAGATTTGAAGCATATCTTTTCTATTTATCTGCTGTGTGAACTTTGGATATAAAACAATTAAATGCTGATTTTATAGGCTTGCTAGAAAGATAAATTAGTTAACGTATGGAGAGCAAGAACTCAGTAGAGTGTTGGACACATACTGAGATACAGCCGTAAAACTCCAGGGAATGATGCTTTTGTTAATTTATTCTCATTAAATTTTGGAATTGTCTCATGAGGAGATCTAGTTCTTTATTTACTAGTCTTCTGTATCTGATTCAACCCTTTGGTTTGTGATGCTCACATTCGTTCCCTTCCTTAACAAATTTTCACTCATAATTATAACTTCTTTTCCTTGTCATTATGGCAAAATAACTGATGGAAACCACTTCAGGAAGGACAGGTTTATTTGGATCATGGTTTCATAGAAACACTCCATGGTAATAGGGAAAACATGGCAGAGACACTTCAGCAGTGAATGGAGCATGAGGCCATGGCTTGTTTACATGGTCTAGGACAGGAAGAACCATGGGCTGTTATTAGTTTCAAAGGCTTGACCCTACTGACCTACATCTATCCTCCATGCCCCATATACAGGCTTCATAATAGCAGCATAGCTGGGCACTAGGCATCCTATCATGGGGACATATATAAGATAATTCTGTTTATTTCTCCAGATTGTTGCCAACATTGGTTCACACAGGTAGAGGGAGCACAAGCCGGGAACAGAGTTGAGTGGCTGTGGGTACAATGGAAAAAGCTTTTTGGGACAAAGACTATGAATCAGCTCAACTTTATTCCAGAGTATAAAGAATATACAGAATTGGGGAGCCTGGGGACAAGGCCTAATTTGTGTAAAGTGGTACAGTCCTATCATAAAGAGTCTAGAATAAGACTTAGTTATCATAGGTACAGCAGGGAAGCCTTCTAGCAGGAATCTCTGCCAAGGATCAAGCTAAGGATAAGTCAGACATCTTAGAAAAATTCTAAGTGCTAAGATAAAAGGCATGTGATTCCCAACGACTTTGATTAAAGGTGTGTGCCACCACCACCTAACTGTTTCTCTCTTTTTTCTTTTTTATTGTTTTTATTGTGCTATACATTTTCTCTGTTCCCCTTTACTCCTCCACTCTCCCCTTTTACCATCTCTCATGACCCACATGCTCCCAATTTATTCAGAAGATCTTGTCTTTTTCTACTTCCCATGTAAATTAGATCTACGTATGTTTTTCTTAGGGTTTTTTTTTTTTTTTTTGCTTTCTAGATTTTCTGAAGTTGTGGATTGTGGACTGTTTTTTTTTTCTATGCTTTATGTCTAAAAGCCATTTATGAATAAGTACATATTCTATTTGTCTTTATGGGTCTGGATTACCTCACTCAATATGGAGTTTTTTAGATCTATCCATTTGCGTGTAAATGTCAAGATGTCATTATTCTTTACCGCTGAGTAGTACTCCATTGTATAAATGTACCACATTTTCTTTATCCATTATTTGGTTAAAGTTGTTTCCAGGTTCTGGCTATTACAAATTAGTTGAAGGAAGGCAGGTGCCACATGCTATGTTGGTAGACATACCACCAACTGAGCATCTTCAGAGGTGGTTTGCTTTGGCAATATTGACCATGAACACTACATCCCCCTTCACTTCCAGAAACATGTCCGACAGAACACACATAAGTGAAGAACTTAGATGTTTTTAAATGCATCATAATTTACAGTTGGAAAATGCCCAAAGTCCATTGGAGAGCTAAAATAAGTGAACTTACTGCCTGCTGCTCCGGTTCTCCTTCAGACTAGATCAGTCTCGTGTAGCCCAGGGTGGTCTTGAAATTCATCTGCCTCTGCCTCCCAAGTGCAGGGGTTAAAGGCATGTGCCATCATTGCCTTGCCTCTATGGCTAACTAGCAGCTAGCTCCACATTCTGATCTTCAATCTAGTTATTTGTAAGATCAGAAACAAAATATCACCACACCCATCTGTGGTACTATTATGATATGAAATACCTAATTGAATACTACAATTGCAAACTTGCAGAAAATGTGAATAATTGGTTGGCCATTTTGACAGCTTTATTTCAAGTGTGTTAGTAATCAACATTGTGTCTATTTCTTGTGGCAGTGTACACATACTATATGCATGTTATTTTAAAATTTTTATTACATTTATTTATTTAATTCTACATGAATGTGCACACAATCATATGACTCAGCACACATGGATATCAAGGACAATTTTAAGAAGTCAGTTTTCTCCTCCCATTATGTAGGGTACGAGTGATCACAAGCAGATCTTCAGGCTTGGTAACAATTCTCTTTACCAAATAAGCCATCTCACTGGTGGTATTTTAAAAATCACTATGATTCTAAATCATTTCTTTATTATAATACTTGTCATTTTTCTGCAGTACTAGAGCAGATGAACATTTTCAAAGCAGAAGACTCAGCATATACATGAAAAAAGCTTAGTTTGCAGGATGCAACATCTAAAGGTCCCTTCTTAAAGTACAACCTCTGTTTCATTGAACTGCCACATTTGTTCTGTAATGGATTAAGTTTGAAGATAGAGTTAAGATGCTAACATACAAACATATTACTACCACATAGGCCCAAGATCAAATCTCTTCTTCAAAGTATTATAGTAACTGTGTTTTAGAACCAAGATTAGTAACGTTAACAATAGTAAACCATTTTTAAAAGGAAACATTATAGTTATGAAGTTCCTGATTGATAATGATTCTTCCTCTTATTAAAGAGACAAGTGTGTATAACTGGCTGCAGTTTGACTCTGATTTTGTTTTGAAAAATGAAAAAAAAATCACACTGCAAAGCATCAGAAATGTGTATTAACACAACCACTAATATAAAATAAATGCTCAATCATACAGTGTAGCATCTGAGGTCTAGAGCACACTGAAGATTATTGATTCCTTTTATTGATACTAGAAGGTTGCATTGCATGTTCTTAAAATAGTTTACACAAGCACAAATCAATGACCACAAATACAAAATGTATGATCCACAGGAAACACTTAAAATACAGTTATTCACTAAAATTGCCTTAAAGAACAATTTATTGTCTCACAATGATTTGCAAGATTCATATTGCACAGACTTTTTGAAAGTCTCACGGAAACCACAAAAACTCAAACAAGTTCTGTTCAAGCCACTACCTTGCCAATATCTGGAAAACACTAACACTGACAGGTAAACTTTTGATGACATTGTGTCATGGGCTCTTACATAGGAGTAACAAAATCAAGATGATTCCCTTATTCATTCCCATAAACTTCCTTAACTATGATCTTGGAATCAACATGGAAGCTATTTAGGAAAATAGATATTTGATTTTATTTTAAAATTTTCACTTTTCAGTGAAAACTTAAGACATCTTTTCTCTTCGGCTCTGCCATCGGCTCCGGAAATTATCGCAGTGAATATGACCATGGAGTATAAAGTAGCTAGCGAAGGCACAAATCTCACTAGAGAAAAATAATGGCATGGAAAATATATTAGAATTAAGGCAAAATCTGACAGAAAGTCATATCACACAAAATGCAAGAGACAAATGTAATTTGATGATAGTCTGTAGATAAATTCTGGGACCAACTCAAACTAGGTACTGACATGGTGAAAATAATCCTGTAAGAGCACTGACCCTGAAGTGCAGGATGGTATCCCCTTTTTAGAATTGTTTTTTCCATTTGCTTCTTTTTCAAATTTGACTCATATGAATAATTACTATATCTAGGAAATATGCTGCTTCCTGTCTTGTCAAGGCAAAAGTTATTGTTCTATTAAAAACACTTATATTGTATATGAATGCATGTAAATATTGAGAAAATATCTCAAAATTTTACAAGTAAGCAAACATAACAGAAATGCCAGATACAGGTACCATTCAATTTGTTGTGGTATGAGCACAAATTTTCATCATATATCCTCATCAACTTTAGATAGCTTACATTACAATCAGCCCCCCTCACCACATCCTTAAAAAAACTACTTAGAGCAGCCTTGAATATTTCTCAGTTATCATATTCAATGTTTTCATTTTGACTTCCTCAAAGGATAATTACATTGATAATACATTGCTAATTCATATTTATATGAACTGTAGCTTTTTGCAGTGGACAACAGCTCAATTCAAGGATAGAAATGGGTTAGCAAGCAAAGTCTGCTGGCCAGATTACAGGAAGTTGCCTGTCATGCAGGAGGATACCTAAAAGAATCTAAACATCAAATATACACAAGTATGTATTTCCTATACAAAACACTTTAAACAGCTGTTCTTTTTCTATCTCTAACTTTCCTTTTCCATGTTCTTTCATATTTTTGGATTGTATAAGGGGAAATCCTTGATTAGAAGCCAGTGGTCTTTAACACCTGCTAATCTCTTTTAAAACAAGGCAAGTGTTTGCCAGGCCAGGCCATCTGCAGGCAACAGTGGGTTAGAGTGGCACCAGGGGGGCAGGATGTGGTGGATATTCAAATCTGCATATCCTGACCCTTTGAATCAAGAGGGTCTCCTTCATTGAACACTTGAGTGGGGTCTCCTAGCAGCTAAGGAAGCCATGAAGATGTGTAATTAAAGGAGTCCATTATTCCCCTAACACAGTGAGACTGTAGCTGCTTCTAATTCCCATAGACATGAGCCAGCTCCTTGTGCCCATCGAGGGTGTGTATCATTCTCCAGGAAGTGCATGACCACTGTCCTCTGTGTGAAGACCCTGAAGAGAAAGCAACTTATACATTGTCGAAAGGAATGTGTAGTGCAAACCAGCATATGGGCTCTCGTGACATTTATGTTTGTCACACTTGGCTTAAAATCCAATAAGAATTTTGGATAGGTTCATTCCAAGTATATTTTTAGAAAATACAAATTATTAGAGCACCTTAAATATTTATAAAGCCCAAACTGAGTTGCGCCTTAACGTAAACAGAATCAAACCAAACCAGATCATCAATTTCTATAGTTTATCATTAGCTAGAATAAAATGTAGGGTCAAGCAAATTTAATCTTTACAATATTAATCATTTCAATATTTAGCTGAAAATTTTCAGTTTTTCTTCCCCAGATCTCTAAATTTATTGTATCCTGAAAATGAATAAAAGTGCTTACTTTTCACATGTTTTATGCTCAGCACCATGCTGCAGAGTGATGATATAAACATGGGAGCAGATAGAAATGGTTTATGCTTCCATAAAACTTAGAAGTTAAGAGCAAATAATAAACAAGAGATAATACAAAAGAGTTACTATGGTAATGACAAAAAAGAAAATAAAGAAACATAAATAGCATAGATTAGCATCAAAAACAGTGTTCCTTATTACTAAAACAAAAAAATAAATATGAGGATATTTATAAAATCAATTTATAATATGTTGAACATATTTGATAATGAGACATAGTATATCTCCTTAAAAGTATATCACAAAGCTTTAAGAAAATATTTTGTAGTTGCCTATTTTGGGTGTTAAGAGGTTTGTGATTATTAAAAGATTCAATAAATATATTATTCAAAATGTATACCAAAATAAATTTCACACTATATAGAAATAAGTGTTATTGTTTTGTTTTGCTTAATTTTTTTAAAAAATCATTTTCTGATATGAAAAATTAAGTTGAAAGTCTTTGATTATTTTATATTATAAATTAAATAACAAAGCAATTTTATGTCCTTAAAGAAGGGCAGAATCACATAGTATCATAATTTTGTATTTTATATTTATGAATGAAATATATATATATATATATATATATATATATATATGTATATGTAATGTTATTAAGGGCACACTAGAATAAAAAATAACGTAATGATGACCTGAGACAATTGGCTCCAAATAATCATAATACATACATTAAACATATAATTGTGGAAAACATGAGGATTTATGATTAAGGTAAATTATCAAAGGCAAAAATCATTCCAATTTTTGTTACATTTATATATATCTTCATGGCACTTATTAATTTCATGTTTTAAAAAGCATTTATAATGGTATTGTCTAGAAAATCATGTGGAGTGCTATTTCCTTTCCACATAATATCAGGGTGTGGATAGGGGGTCAACATAACTTCAAATACCTCAGTGCTCTCCCTTGGGTTAAGTAAGAATTAATGGCTGTTGGTGCATTTTCCCTCTTGATGGCAGGGTTTTAAGCATATGCACCATAGACTATTTAATTATTTTGTCCTCATACTATATTCCATAAATTTTTGTTGAATGAATAAATACAATTTTAAAAAATAATAAACAAAATAAGTGAGTTATTTTCAAATTATTACCTTACAAGTCTTAATGAGATTGCACCTTATGACGCTATCCAGTACATATTTGATTTTCATAGACTATGCATATGTGTGACTGTATGGTTAGCGTGTGCAAGAGTGCCAGGGCCCATCAGGGCCAGAGGTGTAGGATGCCCTTTAGATGGGGTAAAAGGAGTTTGTGGCCTCCGGATAGGGCACTGGGACTCAAACTGTGTCCTTATCCAAAAGCAGTTTTTTCTCTTTAATCCTGAGCCATGGCTTCAATTCCAACACTGAATATTTTATTGGATGATTTAGAGAAGATATTCCCAAGCTGGGCATGGATAAAGATAGGTAATCTCTAACTTCCTAACCTATGGTTTATGACACCTTGTTGGAAGATAGATTCTTTTGTATTTGGGAAATATGAACATGAGAAAAGACAGTAGGAATACATGTGTTTTGTATAATTATAATATATGAATTAAAATGGTGATACTTTATATATGTATATTTCAAATTAGGAAAAAAAAAACATTTAAATTGCCAAATCATCTTTCTTAGTGCAAAGAAGTATTTTTTTTCTGGGTATATAATGCCATTTATACTACATTTATATTTATATACAAATTATATACAAATTTATATACAAATTAATATTGTTAAAACATGTACAATTTCAACTTCACCACCAGATGAAAGGTTTTCAACGTTTTGAGTTGTAGAATTGAAACCAACTAATTTTGTGGAAATTAGAAATTGTCAAGCCTAAAACCACAGACTGAAAAAAGCAACAGTAAATTGTACTGATGATCATGTTTCTCCCAAAGTGATTTAATGAAAATTAAACCATCCTTTATTTCATATATATATATATATATATATATATGAATATATATTATAAACTATATATAACATATATCAAGAATATATATCATATTTTTAATATATTTTTGATATATATGTATACATTCCTGTTTGAGTTTTTGACACTACATAAAAGTTAATGCAAGTCCATTTCTATTATGGGAATCACTAAAACTTGACTTTTAAGCACACTGTTTCCACACACATTTTTATATTAGTTTTCAATCCTTGCACTTATGCTATTTCATTCTATAATAAAATTTGATCACATAGTGAATCATAACTTGAACTGTCATTGTGATTTTGTTCTTGTAAATTCTTTCAAAATTGGTGTTGTAAATTAAGACAATAAGGTGATTGTATAGAGTAAATTCTAAAGATAATGAAAAAGAATATAAAAAAGAACAAAATATAACAGAAGAGCCATAGTCTCATGACCCTAACACATGGCAAAGTAAACTCCAAATGATGGTGAATCTTACATTTTATTTCTATTGTGTATGTGTGTTTGTGTGTTGTACCCATGTTTGCACATATGGATTGTCTTCTGTCTTACCTCATTTCATTCCCTAGAGGCAGAGTCTCTCACTGAACCTGAAACTCCTTGTTTCATGGCTAGTTTGATGTCCAACAATTCCTGGTTGTCCTCCAGTCCCTGCTCTTCCTATTCCTAGATGTGGGGTTACAGGCACAATTGGACATGCAAAACTTGTTTGTGTGGGTGCTTAGGGTTTTGAACTCACATCTTCAAGGGATTTAATAAACATATATCTCCTTAGTCACTATCTTCTGTTTATTAACTATTGTCTTTTCTGATCCTATATTTAAAGAGGAAAGCAAAGATTTTTCACTGTTTTAACTTCAGCCATATTCATTAAAAGCAGAGTCTATCTGTAATCAGGCAACAGTAAGTGATGGATGGGATAAGGCAGTCATTTCTTGCATCATTGAATCCCAGTTAGAAATTTCTGGTGTCTCAAAGCTAGTGACTTAACTTAGTAATTAAGCATTTGTCTAGCATGTATGAAGTCCTTGATTCAGTCATCAGAGTTTCATACAGACTTTCCTATGATTAATCTTAACTGCTCTGGTGACTAATTCCATTCTCCATAAGTAACAGGTAGAATATTTCTACAGTTCACAGTGTAGAAAATGATGAAAAGTTACTAAGAGCATGTGTCAAAACATTCATCTGTTATCTCACTTCAAAATGGCTGGTCCTACCTCTTGATATTCAACTCATCTTTCCTCGAATATGTCAATGGTATATTTTCTTGTAGATTCTAAATCAGTTGACTACTTAATACTTAGATTTTTTATAAGTTCAATCCACTTAATCAATGGGCTAAGAAAATGAAAGAAAAAAATGTCAAACATCTGTTATATAATTGGGGCAGAAGCATATAAATAAAACAAAAAATAGAAACATCAATTTGATTTCATAAATATTTACTGATTTAATATTCAGCTCTTGATAATTGGGCTTCCAAATCAGAAATAAAAATGTATTAGCTAATGATTTTCCACAATTTTCTGGTCTACTTGGCAATTAAAGTTTTCATAGTGAATTAATATGTAATCTTTCTAAATAATTAAGCAATCATTTATTTTTACACTTGATCTACATAAAACTATCCATCAGAATTTAGCATTATTCTGTGTATAATAGGAAAACAACAACAAACTAGCTGCTAGTACATTATTCCTTGTGCTAGATATGAGATACTACTCTGAACACTAAGCAATCTACAGTTACCATGGACTGTGTACCTTCAGAATTTAATACAAGGCTAATATTGTACTTGGAGTCATCCAATAGCTTAATGGCTAATTCCATACACTGTCTCCAAATAAAGATGCTGATAGAAAATCTGAGCCTATGCTTCATAAATTGGAAATTCACACAACCTTTTCTAAGAGCTGACTGATTTTACAGAGTAACTCACAGATTTTGTGAAAACACATTTGCTAGACCACTGCATAAAGAAATATATAATGAAGGATTAACATCAGCAGAGAGATGCAAGGATAAAGAGTGAAGTTTGGAGGAAACTTGAACATAGGGGTGTCTGTCCCGTGGGTGTGGGATATTCTTTTCTTTTACATCATAGATGTCTCTAGCAACACTAAAATTCTCCAAACCCAAATTCACATTGTTTTATGTAGCTTCATCATGCACATGTATGTACACATGGTGTTCCCAAATAGTGTATACATGTAATAAGTCATGATAACTTACAATACGATGTGGCCACACACTTGCAAGAAAAGTTCTTAGTTTTTCCCAAGAACAAATAGTTCATTAATACAGCATTTGAGGTGACTTCACATGACATAACTTACACGGATAACCAGTCAAATGTATGGTATGCCATCCTTTGAGCTGGCTTTATTATACCCTGTATCCAAAGCACCTGGGCTTTGCTGGTATTTTCTGCTTTTCTATGTCTTTAGTTACTGTAGGGTGTGTTTCACTAAATCCCCCTCTCCCTTGCCATACATGTTTGAAGTATGAGGTCTCTGATATTGACAACCAGAGATCACACACTAAGGTATGTTTATATTCGCTCAGAGATGACAGCGGCTTATCTGAACTTCTGTGGATATATCAAATTTCTTACAATCGCCACACATTCTCCAATTTGTAAAATGTCTGTAGATTTGATGTTTTCCCATACACTGTTAAAAATGATTTCCCTTGAGTAGGGATTAAAGTGCCCTTCTTCAGTTTGCTTCTCTTCAACCAAACCCCTGAAGTGAAAACAAGACTTTCATGTGATATTGATATAATATTCCTGGTTACTTGCCCAAAGAAATTGAAATCAGACTACCAAAAACATATTTCCATGCCCATGTCCACTGAGACACTGTCAACTCAGATTTCCATCAATGAATCAAGCAAATGTAGTGTGTGTGTGTGTGTACGTGTGTGTGTGTGTAAATATATATGTGTGCATATAAGTATATGTATATACATACATGCATTTATATATAATAGATCTTAATATCAGCCATATTTTTATTATCTTCAAAAAAATGAACAGAACTGGAAATCATTATGTTATGTGAAGTAAAACACTCTCAGAAAGACAAATGTCACAGATTTTCTAACATATTTGGAATATATATATATATATATATATATTTTTGTAGGAATATATATATATATTTGTAGCTAGGTCAATAGGTGAGAATGCCAATGAAGTACACAGTGAATTTTAGGCATGCAATTCACGCGTGAGTCCTCTCCATGTTCTGTGATTACCATTAATAAATAAAGAAACTCCCTTGGCCTGTTGATAGGGCAGAACTTAGGTAGGCAGGGAAAGCTGGACTGACTGCTAGGAGAAGGAAGGGCGGAGTCAGGGAGATGTCATGAATCCACCACTGAAGATAGATGTGCTGAAACTTTGCTGGTAGGCCACGATTTTGTGGTGATATACAGATTAATGGAGATGGGCTAAATTATTATGTAAGAGTTAGACAATAAAAAGTTAGAGCTAATGGGCTAAGCGGTGATTTAATTAATACAGTTTCTGTGAGATTATTTTGGGTGTAAGCTAGCCAGGCAGCCAGGAAGTGGCCCCTTGCAACATTCAGTTTTGCTAATGCTATTCTTAGGAGTTGCCACAATGTGGTTTCAAAAACAGAAATGTCGTTTCTCATAGTTTTGGTTGTCAGAAAAGCAAGATCAAAACTGAATTTTAAAGAATTTGAAGGAAGGATCTGCCCCAACTCCTTGGTATTACTTCCAGTGTATTTACATCATCTTCCTGTATATATTCATGTCTGGATTTTCTTCTCTTACAGGATTGAAATAAGAGAATTATGAATAATGTAAAAATGACAGACCATGTTCTTTATTTATAGTTTATTTATTTTATTTTATATGTTTTGACTGAATAATATATATATTATATATTATACCATGTTCATGCCTGGTACCTTTTAAGGTCAGAAGAAGGTATTAAAAACTCTGAAACTGGAATTACAAGTTGCTGTGAGCCACCATATGCATACTGGAACCAGAACTCGGGCACTTTAGAAGAGAAACATGTCCTACTAAACACCAAATTCTCCATTCAAATAGCAAAAAACACATTTCAAAATGGAGTTGGCAATCTTTTTAAATGTCAGTTTATTGTTATCTTAAGATATTGTTTCAAGGAGTTGCCCTATACTTCTTTTTACCCTAAGCACCTGAGTGACTGGTATTATGAATTACACTGTTCCCAAACATGTAAGCCATATATCACAATGATGATGTGGGAGTGATTTCTTATTAATAAAGAAACTGCCTAGGCCCATTCAATAGGCCCACCCTTAGGTGGGTGGAGTAAACAGAACAGGATTTCTGGGAGAAAGGAGCTGAGTCAGGAGTCGCCATGATTTTCCCACTCCAGACAGATGCAGGCTAGAATCTCCCGGGTAAGCACACCTTGGGGTGCTACACACCTTATAAGAAATGGGCTAGTCCAGGTGCAAGAGTTAGCCGAGAAGAGCTAGCCAATAACGGGCCAGATAGTGTTTAAATGAATACAGTTTGTGTGTTGTTATTTCGGGCATAAGCTAGCGATGTGGGCAGCTGGGTGCCGGGACATAGCCCCGCCGCTCCTTATTACTACACAATGATATCAAATTCTTGTTTAATGGCTATGCTAATAGGTATGGTTTTTTTTTTTTTTTTTTTTTTGGTTTTTCGAGACAGAGTTTCTCTGTGGCTTTGGAGCCTGTCCTGGAACTAGCTCTGTAGACCAGGCTGGTCTCGAACTCACAGAGATCCGCCTGCCTCTGCCTCCCGAGTGCTGGGATTAAAGGCGTGCGCCACCATCGCCTGGCTTGCTAATAGGTATGTTAACAGAGTTGGTTGTCAGAGACATCTGATAGTGACAGGTCCAGGTTCTTTATTTCTCAACCAATGAATAGGTTGAGAAGCAAAGTATTAGAGGTGAACATGTAGATTTACTAAAGGAGAGGCCAAAGGCTTAGAATACATTTTATAGAAGGGGGAAGCCCAGAGCAAGCATGCAGTTCAATGTCTCCTCATGCCTCAGTGAAAGGTTTTTGCTTATCTAAAGAAAAGGAAAGAGTGTAGGAAGGGATAACCCATTGGATTGTCTCACATTATTGATAATGTTTTGTTAGTCAGGGGGTATTTTTATATCCTAGGGGCAGACAATGGTAGTCACGTGCCATCCATTTTCTCTTTGCTGGGTCTGACAGTTAACTCTCCTAGTGGCTCAGAATTTGTTGTGCATGACCTTCCTGACACATCTTCTTTAGAGAGATGTGGGCCCTTAACTTCTTAATAGAAAAGCGAGGGGCAAGAGACCTTACATTCAGCAATTGCTACTAATTGCCAAGGGACATAAGTACTACATATTGGGGGGGATCATTTAATTCTCTCCAGTTGACTTTTAAAGACACCAAACTTATAAGTTTGTTCTGTATTAGTCTGATGCCCAGTTGAAATAACATCTGGAGTCTACTGGCTTTTACATAAGATGCAAGACATGTTAAGAGTCTTAAGAGACTTATGTAAAAACAGCATTATTCTTCAAGGAAGAGAATTAATTCAACCTTTTCATGGATTAAAATATCGAGTCATTCATCAGAAAATGGGTTTGCCTTGCTCTGTTTTTGTGGACAATGAATGGTGGGTTTGTAGAAGCAGCAACTTGTTGATGGAGCTGCGGGCTCCATTCCTGCTGCCCCAGCTCACGGCTGCATGCATGGCTAGCTTATGCCCCAAAATAATTACATGGAAACTATATTCTTTTAAACACTGTCTGGTCCCTTAGTTCCAGCCTCTTATTGGCTAACTCTTACATATTGATCTAACCCATTTTTAATATTTTGTGTAGCACCACGAGCTGGCTTACCAGGAAAGATCTTAACCTCGTTTGTCTGGAGTGGGACTTTTTGACTCACCTTTTTTCTCCCAGCATTCTGTTCTGTTTACTCTGCCTACCTAATTTTCTGTCCTATCAGGGCCAACTAGTTTTCTTTATTAGTTAACAAATGAAAGCAACAGATAAGATACAAGACCCACCTCCATCAGCAACTAGACAATGGCAGGAAATATGTAACTGTTGATATGTCAGTCACAAATGTGACACCTATATAGCAATGAACCCTTGGCTAAGGACCATTCTAGGTGAAGAAGATGAAGCATTGTAAGAAAAAGAGGTCAGGAACACTGATTAAAATTGTACCTTCTGGGTGTGATAAGATAGCTGCCCTTATGAACTCAGCAGCTGTGGTTGGAAGGCCTTACACAAAATCAAGCCGGTCAACATTCTACCATGGAGTGGAAGAGGACTAAGAAGTCCCCAACCATAACTGAAGGTTTATTAATAGTTTACAACTTCTGACCTTTTCCAAAGGAGAAACAATTTCTTTTTAAAGGATGTGGCTCTTCAATGTGGGTCAACCATGCTGAGTAGATGGCCCTACACCCAGAAGTATATGGAGAGCATAAATTATAGTAATCGCATATTTCCACTGAAAAAAAATAGACAAAGAATAGTTGGAGGGTTAAGGAGGTGAATTGGAAGTAGAACTGGGAGGCACTAAAGGGAGCAGTGAGAGGTAGGTAGATCAAAATATATTTGATGAAAGTTTCCATAATTGTTAAAAATAGTTTAAAATAAATATGTGATCTAATCTTTAATTTTGTAAGGTTCCTGGCACTAACAAATATAATTCATTTTTCAGTGCCTTAATATCCTGTTTAGAGTCTTATAAGCTATTGTTACTGTAAATGACTCTTGTGTATCTCCTATGACAAGAAGTCTAGGTCAATAGATTGACCAAGAAAGAGAGAAGAAAGAATGAAAATGTAACTTCTGCATTTTATGTGAGTGCAAAAGCATAGAATATATGTCACATAATAAAAGAAGGACTCAGCATACAGTTCAAGCACTCCTCATCCCCCATCAAGGCCTTTTCTTTGTCACAAAGAGGGTGAAAGAATGCTTGAAAGAAGTGTGCCCTTTTACAGGTGATTGATTTTTTCTTTGTTCACTGGAGGGCATTTTGAAAACAGTAGAAAATAGAGAATGAAGAAATTCTTCACTCTATAATCCATAACTCAGATCTATAGAAGGATTCTTACATTCCTTTTCTCTTTCACAGGTTCCTTGATGAATTTCCAAGAAATCGTGGTTTAATTGGTAAACTTGTTCCACATGCTTCAAAGGATTTGAAATTTAACAGATAGGTTCATTGGGTTCATTAATTCATTGTGATGCTGAATGTTATGTGTCAGATTTCCTTGGCTACTCAATGCTTAAATATCTAGCTAGATATTATTACTCTCTCTCTCTCTCTCTCTCTCTCTCTCTCTCTCTCTCTCTCTGTGTGTGTGTGTGTGTGTGTGTGTGTGTGTGTGTGTGAGAGAGAGAGAGAGAGAGAGAGAGAGAGAGAGAGAGAGAGATGATTTCTGAAAGAAAGCAGCATTTGAATTATTACTGAAGAAATCAGATGGTCCTTCTCAATGTACATGCATATCAAGTAACAGAACTGAGAGCCAAAGAGTAAATAAGCAAAGGAAGTAAAGGAAGCTTTTTTGGGCTCGACACTTTTATTAACTGGGACACTCATCATGTGTCCTAGCACACCAGGTTCCAGTTCACATTCAGATTCGTATCTGTACTATTGGCCTTCCAGTTCCTACTACTTCAGACTAGATCATTGGCTTCCGTGGGTCTCTGGATTACAAAGAGCTGACCATGCAGTCTTTGTAGTTTAAATTTACACAACATTTGAGAAACTCCTCTAAATTTAATCTCGGTATGTATACATTCTATTTATCTACAGATCACTGACTACTACGTATGGATGTTGTCCTTTTGAATATAAAAAGAGAATATGTGTACTTTACTTATTCTACTTTCAACATTTGACTAAGACTAAAATAAAAAATTGGTGACCCAGGTCTACTCCAAAGATATACTTACTAAATGAATGGAAATTAACCAGTAGGAAAACTATAAGTCTCATCCCATATTTGATGCATTTTACAACTAAATCACTTACTGGTCACAACACTCCTATGACCTTCCAATTTTACAGAGGACAAAGTTGGAGCACAAAGGCTTGTGGAACTTGTCTGATGCAAATGGAAAGAAACTGGCAGAACTTCAGCTCTGTTCATCTCTTCGTACACATGCCTGTTCCTCAGGTAACTAGTATGTATGTAGTATGTATCACTTCTGTGCTTTTTCTAGGTAGAATTTTGTTTGTGACAATTGTAACCAAAATTCCCTTAATACATATATGATGGAATACTTAAAATATCTGACAACATCTCCTGAGGAAATTGGGAGCATGGGGACCATGGGAGAGGGTTGAAGGGAAGGGGATAAGCAGGGAGAGGAGTAGAGAAAAACTATAGCTCAATAAAATCAATAAAAAATTACCTAACAATGGTAAAGGAGCAAAATAATTGTTTTAAAAATAAAAGAATTTCTTTGTTATTTTCCACCATGCATGCCAGCCTAGCTGACCCATAACCTTCCAGAAATCCTCCTCTCTCTCTGCTGGGATTGTGATGTGTTACTGTGCCTGGTTTTACCTGACCCGGTGATTCATAGTCAGATTCTCATATTTGCATGGCTTTCATCTTGCCAACTGATCAGTATCCCCAGGCCCCGACTAAGCCTACCTCAACCTTCTCCTCTTTGTTCTTATGTGGCTGTTGTATATTCTGATTATCCACTTCTATTACTGTCTTTCTCATCTAAATAAACATAAATATTGTTTCTAAAAAAATAAAAGAAATAGAAATGATCATATATTACAGTCATCCTATTAGCCACCAAATTATTATCAGAATTCTTTAATTATTCATGTGGTGTAGTAATGGTGACAAAATAAAATGTTGTATACTTTGTATGAGTAAGTTTTTATTGTATAAATTTTAAATGTTAGTAATGAATAAACTATTAATAAAGAAAGAGAAAGCTGCAAATGAGATACAAGAAGTAATTCTGAATTTAAATATGACCACATGTAGGGCTGAACACTTTTAGAAAAGCTTGTCAAAATACTGTCAGAAAAGAATTAATCAACTGTTTCCTAAAATTATATATTTTATTCATTTGTTGATTGATCGTTCCATTGACTGTGTGCACAAATGCAGCAGCATGTGTGTTGAAGTTGGGAAACCTTTGAGAGTCATTTCTCACTTCTACCATGTGGTGCTTGAGCATCAACTAAAGCTGGCAGGTTTGGTGGCAAGAACCTCTACCTGCTGAGTCACCTCATTGGCCAGAATCAAACAGTTCCAACAATGAGTTAGCTTAGATTTTGTTTCTTCTGTATGCCTTACTTAAGTAAATTCAGAAATCCAGATACTTGGGAAAACACACTATAAATTGTTGCCCTAAATGTGACAACACACTTGCAAGTTATTAATGTTCTTATTAGGGAAACAGCCCCAGTTTCCTTTGAAAATTTCACCGTGCTTTGTTAATGTTACTGTAACTTTTCACCTCTTGCCTAAAGCCGTGCTATTTCTATGTGATAAATCCCAATGAGAGCTGATGATGAACAATTTTAATAGAGGATATAAAAATACCTTTGCTAATGGATAATACACCCAGTGGAGATAATTTCTTTTTTAACAGTCAATATTTTTCTCTCTCTTATTGTCCCTTTTCTTCAAGATCAAGCATGTAAACCTCACTTTGCCTTTAGCATTCTTCATATATGATTTTTCAGAGCCTTGGTCAATCCAGCATACTTACAGAAATATTAGTAGACAAAAGCATCAAAGCACATTAAGAAACATTCTCAGGCCGGGTGGTGGTGGCGCATGCCTTTAATCCCAGCACTTGGGAGGCAGAGGCAGGCGGATCTCTGTGAGTTCGAGGCCAGCCTGGTCTACAAGAGCTAGTTCCAGGACAGGAACCAAAAACTACGGAGAAACCCTGTCTCGAAAAAATAAAATAAAATTAAATTAAATTAAAAAAAAGAAAGAAACATTATCAGAAGCACAGTAAAGACACTACAAAGTTTGGTGCTTCTTCAGATAATAAATTTAAAACAAATTCTTTGGTTTTATTCTCACTGTGCTTTCAAATATTAAATTATTAAAGTTTCTGAGGATGTAAATATTATTTTATTAATATATAAATGAAAAACACTTATTATATGATCTATTTTTAAACATGACTAACCAGATTAATATAAATAAGCATTATGAAACAGAGTGGTTGAACAGAATAAATGAACATATTCATAATTCAATGTGTATTTTCATGAGCAGACAATGATATCAATATTCTTATCAAAATGAATGGCTATTTACTACCTCTCTTTTAAGTCCACTTTTCCTTGATGGATGTACCGTATTCTAATTTATAAGAGTTGATTTTGTCCATGGGAAATATAACCAAGGACACTCTCCAGATAAACCATTATGTTTGCTTAAGTCTCATGTAAAGTGGAGCAATTTTACATGGAAATTAGGTCCATCCTTGTATATACTCTAAATCATTTGTGTTATTGTAAGGACTATCATACTAAAACAATAAAATGTAAAGGTTATAGAATTGTTTCTAAACTATACTTTTGGGAACTGTAAAAAATAAACAGTCTTGTACACAGTGACTTTTTGTCAGATATGTTCATTTTGTAATTTTCTATCCCATGGATACAGAACCAATGGAAATGAACTTGTGACTAACCATACAGAAATATATTTCAGCTATTAATTCCTATCTGTTAGTAATGTCTGCATATATAAAAATTTTAGGAAACTCATAAATTAGAACTAATGCAAAGGAGCCTGAAATTTCAGACAGTCTTACAAAATGATCTAAAGAAATGTTAAACTAATTTGATGATCTTTTTGGATTTTTTCAACTAATGTTTACAAATTCCATCATATTCAATAATATTTCTGAGACTTTAATCAAAACTTATTTTAAAAATTGTGTTATATTAGCTATTGAGTAGTTATACAAACCAAACAAATGTCTGCACAGAAATTTTGAAGTCATGACAATCCATCCTCTTGTTATTTGCAATATGCCAGACAGAGGCTTTAATAAAATAAATAATAATGGTGTTCAATGAAATTTTCTGGTAGAAAAGATATCTGTGATTTACATGAGATATTTATATGATAAAGTGATAATAATTTATGTTCTATCAGAGTGGCCAAGGACGGCAGATTATTAGACTCAGTCACTCATGCAACAGAGTCATAGAGGCCAATCCAATATGTGACATCATACTCATGAGATTATATTCTTCTCTATATTTCTTATTGAAAAATGGGAAAACAGCAACAAATGTGAGATCTCAGATTTCCTTTTTTTAAGTCTGTGTGCAGTACACCACACAACTTTGCACTTGCTACTCTGATGTTTGTTCTTCACTGTAAACTGCATTAGGTTCCACCACAGTTGTGCATTTCTGTGTGCATCTGTGGCAGTTTTTGTTTGAATAAAAAGGGAGAACTCATCCTGTAAGTAAATGTCAACATCCCTTGTGCCACTTCCAAGGTGCACAAAGTAAAAAGAAGATTAATCAAATAATGGACCAACAGTCACTTCTCCACCAGGGTGAACAACTGTCTAGTGTTCACATATTATACCTCACATGACATCACAGACTGTATTCTTAGTTCAACCATACCTCAAACTGGAGCCTGCTTTCCCAAAGTAACTTCTGTTGACTACTTTTGTCATATGCATTTGAAAAGTAATCGCCACAGTCATTTTGTGAAAGACAAACATAGTAAGTCAAGTTATATAATGAATTGTTGTTCCTTTTGTCACACTATTAATTTTGGAAATTACATTTAAATGGTGAAGAATCTGTCTATGGTAGAAAAAAATCTCTGAATGGGGTTCTATGAAAAGAAACACTCTTGGAACAAATTTTACAGAGGACATTCCAAATCATGAAATTTAAACCAAGATATGTAGCATCCTCATTACCTAAATTGCAGAGTTCAAGTAGAAATAAGAGGATGCTCTACGATCCTCTAAGAAATAAAATTTGTCTGTTGAACTGGAGACATGGCTCAGCAGTACAGAGTTTTTGTTGTTCTGCCACAGGACCAGAATTTTGTACTCAGCAAGTACCCAGTACCCACAGTGGCTGGCCCATAAAAGTCTGTGGCTGCAGATCTAGGGAATCCTGCATTCTGTTTGGGACTCTGTGAACACTGGCACAGAGGTGGCATATCCTTACATAGAAACTCTCATGAGCACATAAATAAAAGTTCTAAAATTGTATGTGGTAGTTTGAATGAGGTTGGCCCTCATAAGCTCAGGTGGAGTGGTTGTTATGGTATTGGTCTCTTTAAGAGACTAGCCACGCCCACATCTTTTAACCTCTGAACTCCGCCTGATCTCTCTCTCTCTCTCTCTCTCTCTCCCCCCGCCATCTTTCCCGTGTGCACGCTGGCCTCCCTCTCTGTCTCTCTCTCTATCTCTTTCTCTCTTTCTCTCTCTCTCTCTCTCCCTCTCTCCCTCTCTTCTCTCCCTCAATAAAATGCCTTATACTTACGTTCTGTGTTCATGCCTCTGTTTCTCCGCCACCGGCTGCAAAGCGCGTGCCCCCCGCTGGTGAGAACCTGCCTCCGTTTCACCAGCGTGCCTCGGTAATCGTTTAAATGAACAACAGTGGTAGTTTTAGGATGTGTGGCTTTGTTGGAGTGGGTATGATCTTGTTGGAGAAAGTATGTCACTGTAGGGTTGGGATTTTAGGCCTCATATGTTCAAGCCATGCCTAGGGTATGAGACCACTTCTTGTTGCCTGTGGATCAAGATGTAAGAACTCTCAGTTCCTTCTCCAGCACCACGTCTGTCTGCATGATGCTTTGCTTCTCATCTTGATGATAATTGACTAAACCTCTGAACTGTAAATTAGCACCCCAATTAATGCTTTTTTTTATAAGAGTTGCCTTTGTCATGGTGTCTCTTCATAGTAACAGAAACAATAACTAAGACAGTATAAGAATCAGGAAAGTTGATCACCTGTGCATTGGTAGCTTCAATTAACAGTGTATCAATATTCCACTGGATGTGTGTGTATTTGATAGTAAAACTGAAAATAGCTGATTGATTCTGGTATGAAGGAAAAGATGGCAAACGGGCATATTTAAGTAATACTCAAACATATTTGCTTTTCACTGTGGTGATAAAATAGCTAGAATGGCCAGTTTAAAGGAGGAAGTTTTAATGTGTCATTCTGTTGTTATGAGGTGATGCAGACCATTATGGAGGAAAGTAAAATGTGGGCGAAGCTGTTTCTCTCAAGGTGTGAGAGACCGGTGGGAGGGAAGGGGAGAGAATGTGTTCAATGAAATGTGCTTGTTAACGTTATCACCTGAGTGACCCACTTCCTCACCATAGGCACTACTTTCTACTGCTACACCATCTTCCAGCTGGGAACAATGCCTTTGCCATAGAAGACTTGGGGTGAAAATCCAGATCCAACATGTAATGTGAAATTTAAGAAGTAATTGTGAGCCAAGGGTAATGAGGATGGAAAATTATTCAAGCAACAATTACACATTCAAGGATCCTACTGTTTGAAGAACTGCCTTAGGCCACATTTAGTTACAGAGGATAAGAGGCAAGCCGATAGAGAGCAATGCCCTATTTATTCTGCATTGCTGGGTAATGAGGTGTTAAAATCAAGAGACTTTCTCCAGTGATGTTTTGACCTTTTGTAAAAATATTATTATGGAAACCAGATTATTTTTCCAACAAAATGCCTTATAGCCTGTGATCTTCAACCAATATTTATATCTATAGCACTCAGATTCTCATAGGCAAGTTTGAAAAGTACATTTCCAATATGCATCTTTCTAAGTGATGCATGCTTTCCTCCCTTGAAACAGATTATAGGAATGAAATAATTAGTAAATTAAAAAAGTTTTGTTGATTGATTTTTTTTATTGCTTGAGATCAAGTACATGGCCTAGTATATGGAGTATATTCCGAGTACATGGAGTCTACTCCAGGTACCCAGCTTGAAATCTTCAGTGCATAGTTCTTTGCAATTCTCTTTTAGTCCAGTTTTTCTTACAGAGAAGAGCACTCATCCATTTTCTAATTGGGATATTTTAAAAGATAGTATCACTGAATCAGCTACCCAACTCTAGAACTAGTCTATTTCCCATTTCCCTCTGTAAGCATAGATATGGAAAGTTTAAGAGAACCTCTTGAACTCCACAGTCTGACCTCATTTCAGGATGAGGTGCTCAAACATTAGAGTTGTAAAATTTGTTTTGCTTGTTGGAAATTGAGTTGAAAAGTCATGGCGCCTACACCGAGCTTGCCTACGCCATACAAGGGTGCATTATGGCAAAGTAAAGGACTGCCAGTCCATTCATTTCTTTGTCAATGGCTATGTGCCATTGTTATACCACACAAGTGAGCAGCTGTGATCCAACTCTGTGGCCCATAAACCCTGAGGAATTTGCTACTTGTCCATTACATAAAACATATGCAGACATTCATGGATCTAATCTACATGAGTAGTAGAAAAAGACAAGATCTCCTGAGTAAATTGGGAGCATGGGGACCTTGGGAGAGGGTTGAGGGGAGGGGAGAGGCAGGGAGTTGAGGAGAGAAAAATGTAGAGCTCAATAAAAATCAATAAAAAAAAACTGGAAAGATACAAATTAACCTGCAATAAAATCTATAGATTGTCTTACTCAAAAAGCAAGCTTCCCCTTGCCCACAGCATAACACAAATTATGTGTGGAGGCGTGAGTAATAAGAAAACATCTTCTGAAATTAAAGAGACTTCAAACAAGATTTCCCAAAGACGATATTTTTAATTGGTGCTTTACTAAATTAATTAGGCTAGTATGACTCACTCTCCAGTCACAACTCAACTTGAACAACACAAAGGAATATCCCTCTGAACACAAAAGCTAAGAGTTCTGAATTACTCTTGATTTTCATATTAACAAGAGAGTTCAACCCAGAGAGAAAAGGTTAATTTGTTTTTTAATAGACTTTTGAAAGACATGATCTGGTCTAGTATGATAATTTATGGTTAATCATATGTTTAGAGGCAAAAGGGATTAATCTTTTAATATTAGAACCATTTTGTGTAATATAACACAAATTATCTCCATAATAACTTTAAAAGTGAGGTCAGACTTACTTTTTGAGCAAAGGTGGCAAACTGGCATCAGAAAAAAAATAAAAAAAACTATCTGAGCAGCCACCTAGGAAACAATCCAGAAACTTTAAAAAAATTGCCAAACTTCTCTCTCAATTTAATTAATCATTCATTTTTCACATTTTTCATTTTAAAACTTTTTCTTTAAAAGTTTTGAATTCATTTTACATACCAACCACAGTTTCCCCTCCATCCCCTTCTGCTATTCCTACCCATCTTCACCCCACCCAAGACCCCACCTCGTCCTCAGAAAGGGTAAGGCCGCCCATGGGGAGTCAATAAAGCCTGATTTATCAAGTAGAGGCAGCACCAAGCCTTCTCCCTCCTCGTATTATTCTCTATGGAGGAATACCTTGCCCCTTTTTTCCATGTCTTAACTTCAATCTTTCCACAGACAGTATTGGTGATACCACACACTGACAACCAAGGTAGAGTCATATTAATAGAAGGCAAGAGAAAGGCCCGAAACTAACAGCTATGACCCCTATCATTGTAATTCTTGGAGAAGTCCTTTAGTACAGTCAATCACAGTGACATAACCATCTTGGAATCCTACAGAAATTCTACTTCAAAGTTGTTTCCTGATATGGAAATGCAGTATACAGTAATGGCAGTTGCTCGTCTATATTTCAGGATTTTTTAAGCTAATTTGTGCTTCCCCCCACAAATATTTGCTTCTCATATCCAAAACTGAACTTTATTTAGAAAGACAGTACAGAAAAGAGTGATCTGGTTAAAGAGTTGTTAGTACATAGAGCAATATACAACATAGCTGCTATTATAAAATTTAGAAATTTAGACAAGGGATCAACACTGGAGATAACAGTAAGAAAAGTTATATTTCTTGTGATCTATATCTCCAGGCCAAGGCATTCTCCAAAGATAGTAAGAAAATCTGAGAAACTTAAAGAAGATTATTCCACAGAACAGCAGACAGAGTGCATGGCTTTACCCAGATATTCATGTCATATTGCTCTAAAATTGTGAGATTGTGAGGCAATGCATGCCTTAGTTCTACTGTTCCCAGCACTTGGTACTTGCTCATGATAGTGCTAGGAGCTTCTAAGGGACATTAGGTAGAATCATTTTCTCCCAAGAGCTGGCTAGTGTCAGCCCTTCAGGAGAAGAGGCAAGAGGATAATGAAAATAAACAATGTTATACTGTGAACTATCTACCGTCTGGAGTTTAAAAATCAATCTCACAAGGCTGGAACTGTAGCACAATTTTATAGATGTGAGACCATCTCATCTTGTCAATGCTGTCACATTGATTGGACTTGATGAATCCTGATACCTGGTAGCATTTCTGCCACATCAATAGATTAGATACATGAAAACTGAAATACAATGCTTTCCCCTCTTTTTTTTCCCAGTCAGGGTTTATTCAGGCAGAGACGGTATGAGTAAGTTGAAAAAGGTTATGATGTAAAGAAATTCCAGATATGGAGTTATGAGGACATAAATTATAAGAAATTACTTATGGTCTCTAAGGACTTGACAAATGCAAAAGTTTAAACATGTGCTATCCTGTTGTGTGGTGACTACAGATTTTGCCAGTCACTGCTATGGCTCTTCTTCTTTAGGCTCTGCTAAAACTACTACATGAGCGTGTAGGTAGACTCAGCCCCTTCACAGTATCTGGGGAGGCTGATTTACTAGGTCTTACTTTCAGACACATCTGGGCACAATTTCATGCCCTCACTTAGGCCAAATCACTCATCCTTGGTTCCACAAAATTTATTTTATTTTCAACTCAATTGTATGAGATTTCAAGTCAAACAAATGAGTCACACCATAAATGTCAGGCCAGCCTTTCCCTATGGGTACTTTCTCTGATCAAATCCTGACCATCCCTGTCACATCCCAATTTCAAGCTAACTCTGACAACATAGGAAGAACAAATGCTTTTCTTCTCAGTGTTAAATCATTCCCTGACCTATACTAAACTTCCTTGATTTTCTCTTCCTTACTCTTGTTTCTTTTAAGAAACTTTTGAGGCATACATAGGGACATATACACATACATTATGATATTGAAGCAACCTAGATTATGCATTAGGTTGATTCTCAAATAATTACTTAAATAATACCACTGATGTAAATTTCATTATGAACTTTGTAATCTTATATTGTGTCCTTTTTTGGAAAACTTTACTTTTTTCTTTTTTAAGGTTTAAGTAAGAAAATATATAGAGATGAAAATTCCAATCAGGACAGCAATGGAAAAAGAATAAGTTTCATCCTGGTGAGGCCAATTACAAATGTTATACTGCTCAAAGACAAGAGACAACATGCATTAATTACATTTGTAAATTAATATTTACCATGATTTGGTATAATTCTTGTAACTAATCTTGGAAAAAAAACAAATATAAGAGACATTCTTTTGAGAAAGAATGTTGCATGCTTCAAGCAATAGACAAGCTCTCAATTAAGTATCTGAAGCAGAAGAGGTATTAATTTATCTGAATTTGGCATACCAGCCCATTTATGACTGCTGAATCTGAGGCAAGTGTAGAAAACTAAGTAAGTATGACTTGATATGAAAGTCACTGATTTCTAGGCAAATTAACAGAGTAAGGGCATTTGTTTCATCAAATTTGTAAACTGCTTGAAAAATAAACTTGACACCCAAAAAGTGAAGCATTCCCAAAGTCACTTTGAGATAGAAGTCAACTGAGCTTAACCAATTTTCAAGTACAAACTATTTATTTAATAAATGTTTTAATAAAACTTTTTGATGTACTATTATTAAAGAAAGGCCACGAGCATTAGTTCTACATTTCTATATACAAGAAGTACTAAACAGAGCAGAAATATTAGTTTTGTAAGTAATTATTGGATATGAATCTTTTAAAAACAGTCTCAAAAATACTGCTACAAACTAAATTTTTGAAGCTCAAAATATAAAATCCTGTAGGGTTGAATAATTCCTTTAGAAAGTCTCTAAAGTATTAGCATATCTAGTTGACTTATGAAGCTATAGCAGCTTCTCTATATTAATTTAATTCATATCTAAGCATTAATGAACACAAACATTATTTTATAGACACTTTAAGCTCAGGAACTATATCTCCATCTTCTCTTGTGGAATCTACCTTATCACATTTGTAATAGATTTTGTTACCCCGAATAAAGTTCTGTTTTTCTTTATGTTAGAAAGAAATATCAGTGACTTTCTTTTCATTAATTTTAATATGAAATTTTCTTCTTCTCTATTATCCATATGTAAGGCACAGGTGCAGAAACTCTCAAAATCAGCCACTTTGCTTCTTATTACCTAATTTAATACAATGGGGAAACTCAGTAGAGCTCCTTGAGTTGCCATTATCAGGGAACTGAGAAGAAAATCATGTCATCTAAAGATAATCCAGGTAGGTGACTGATTTCACTTGCTAGCAATCCTGGCCTTATTGCCCAGTTTTATATTTAACGTGTTCCCTCTTTTAATGGCCTAACTACCAGACACACTGGGTGATTAATAATGTATCTTTTGAAATATTTATTTTTTTAAGTTGCTACTCATTGTAATGTCCAGTATAATCACTAAATTTTTGTCTTTAAATTCTATAGAATTTTGCATTCATAAATTCTCAAAAGCAATGTTAGTTTTCCTGCTGGGACATGTGGCTCTGAACAGTGGAAGGTTCAGCTCCTCTGTCTAAGCAAATGTGATAAAAACAAGGCCTTTGACTGCTGCAGGCCAGGCTGCACTGGGGGAATTATACATTTCCGATCCACCGTTACCTGCTTTTCTCGGTTCTATAGGCTATCCAAATATATTCAGTCTCCGAACATATGTGAAAGAGATTCCATTATAAACTAGAAAGCAATTAAGTTGCAGTTCAGCAAAGAGGACTTGAAATCTGGCTATCAAAATATAAGTGAGCAGTCTTGTTGGCTGCCAAAATCTGTGAGTAACCTTGTTAAGTGAATAAATTGTAAAACTGGTCTAGTTAATTCTTCACTATGGAAAAGAAAAGACAAATTTTCAGTAATGTCTGCATCTTAACTGATGACAACTTACATTTGCTTCTTTAGTGTAGTGACAAGAATCACTTATTTGAAATATTATCTTTACCTGGAGATAGTAAGGGAATAAACACACCTGTAGCTCTTTCTGTTTCATTAATACCCTTTTGTTAGGGTTTGAAATAAATATTGTACCTATTTATTCATATATGTGTGTGTATGTATGCATATATACATATATGTATGGATACGAATTTCTTTTTGTCAATATAAATTAATTTTATGTAATGAGAAAAAAATAAATTAGTTTCATAAAGAAGTTTTATACATATTATATTATGAGTGACTTTGATAGTTTTCCAAACTACTAACTGTAATCATTTTTTTCATTTTTATCTTGTTTGGTTCTCTTTCTGGTTGTTTTTTGTTTTTTTTTTTTTTTTTTTTCAAATTTGAAGCAAGCTTGACTTTTTAGTGGAGTGTACCCAAGAGCTGGCCAAGCGACTGTCTCCTAAATCAGATTAAAGAGACTAGCTCTCAATTCATTTCTTGGGCCCATTTTGTGGAGTAAAACCACGAGTAGTTTTACAGAAGGGAGACAATAAGACAATAAAGAAATGCAATTTTTTTAAAAAAAAATCATGTGCTTACCATGTGATTAGGGAGGGATCAGGGAGGATCAGAAAGGGTAAGGGTATTTTCAAAAACAAATCAAGGTCAGGTGCCAGGGAACAGAGAGCAACTCAACTCTCACAGTAAACTTCGCTACCCTAGACAGGTTCCCCATCCCTCTTGATTCATGTTTCCTTATCAAGTCCTTGAAAGGGGGACTCTAATTTCAAAAACATCTAATATTACAGCAAAAGAATTAGTAGAAATTAATCAAGAAACGGGAGAACTGAGAACACCTATTCTTCAGAATAGAGCTATTATAGATTACCTGTTACTTAAACATAATCTTGGTTGCTTGCAATTTACTGGATTGTGCTTTCTTAATATCTTCCATTTCTCTCTTACTATTGACAACCATTTCTTTCTTTAATCCTTTTCTATTCTTCAAAAGGTAACATGTCTAGTCAATTTCAATCAAAAAGAATGTTTCATCTTCCTGAAATACCACTTGATTTATTTTTCACTCAATAATTGTAGATCTTTTTGTAACTTTTTTTGTAACCACTGTTCTAGGCAATACCTAAGTTGATCCTATATATATTTTCTGAACTTTTGGCTGATAGCAGATGTATCTCTGCATATTTCTAATCTTAGTTACCTATTTTATCAGTTTGTTAGGTTACCTGGCTACAGAAGGAAGAAAACATTTTAGAAAATAAGCTCAAAGTACAAAATAATCATTTGGCTCATGGGTTCAAAGGCTTCAGCTCATGGTTGGATCTATTGCTACAGACTTGTGGTGAGGCAGAATTATATAATGGAAGGTATATTTGAAGAGAAAAATTACCTCATCATTTTTAGGTAACATAAAAATCTAAGACAAAGGTTTGGTAGAAATATATACGGTCAGGAGAATTTATCATGAGCTATTGTGTACAATTACATCCTATATCAATTGATAATTCAGATGTTAACCCACCAGAGAAATTATTCTCTGATGTAGGAACCCTGCCCGACCAGGCCAGCAGGGCCATTGACTCTGAAAACTGTTGCTTTCAACTGTAATTCCTCTTGCACAATAACTGCTATATTATCTCTTTATTACCTTGTATTTCATGTAATCTTGTGATAACATATCATGGGTACATATTTCTGGTGGTGTTCAAGAAGATGACTTTTTGTTTAGCAATATAGTTTTGATACATAGAATATATACCAGGACATGTTTCATAACTAAATCTATTTATCTCTTGAGGATGGTTGACACATAAAAACCTGCTTTGCGGGCCAGGTGGTGGTGGCGCACACCTTTAATCCCAGCACTCGGGAGGCAGAGGCAGGCGGATCTCTGTGAGTTCGAGACCAACCTGGTCTACAAGAGCTAGTTCCAGGACAGGTTCCAAAAACCACAGAGAAACCCTGTCTCGAAAAACCAAAAAAAAAAAAACTGCTTTGCTCCTTTTGGATAAGACTAACTGCATACATTTAGCTAAAGCTTTTAGGAAATAGATCATAAGTTTAAAACTTTACAGCTACTCACAATGTCAGAGTCACAGATGACTAACTAGATTGCTACACTAAGCACCCCAAGAAAAGCAAGTCAATTCTTTGCTTGCCAAGTCTGTCAACAATAGACCTATATCTCAGAGTCTGCCACTGGGCATTGTACCCCACTCATGTCTGGTCAGGTCTCACTTCAGTAGCTTTGAAGCATTGTGTTGACATGACAATGGCTCAGTTCCCTATCACTTACTCTAGGAATGTGCTTTTGACCAACGAGAGGTAACTCTTGTAAGTTTTTTTTTTATCACTTCAAGGCTCCTGAAATAAGAATAGTTTTTTAGGCAAGAGGAGAAGAAGCTAAAGAACAGGCTAGACGGAATTAGAATTAGGAAAGGAGAATTAGAATAGAAGCAGAAGAATGAACAGACTGATTCAGAATAGCATGTAGTGAGAGAGTTCATTTACCATCAGATATCCCAAGTCCTTTGCTGACTGTTGCATCCATTCTAAATCTTGAGCAAGCCTGGGGTTGGATCCCAAAGGCTCTCATTAATATATAATTTAAAGTACACCTCTTGTAACAAACAGTGTTAATAATGTTTGTCTGCTTATGCTCATATATTTGGCTGCTTAGTCCCTCATTGATATAACTATTTGAGATGGGCTAGGAGATGTGGTCTTACTGGAGGAAGTGTGTCGTTAGGAATCAGCTTGAGGTTTCAAAAGCCCAAACTCCTAGTTAGCTCTTTCTCAGCCTCCTGCTTGTCTCCAGATGGAAGTTCCCAGTTACTGTTCCAAGGTCATGTCTACCCATCTGCCATCATGCTTTCCATCATGAAGGGCATGAACTCCAATCTTCTTGAAGTGTAACCACCCTCGCAAATTTCTTCTATACATTATCTTGGTTGTGGTGTCTTTTCCCAGCAATAGACAGTAGCCATTATACCCCAATGACCTTCTTTCTTCAAGTTGACATACCGCCTAATGAAGAACATTCAGTCCTGAATTCACCTGTTACTCGTCCATTGATGAGACTACTACAGTCAGATAATAACAGAGCAACACTAATAACAAGAGATGACAATCAGTTAATAATTAGCATATGAAAATTTGTGACAGTAAATATTCTGCATATTCTAGTTATAGTAAATGTTCCAGTGAGGAATCTGTACCAAAAATTATGCCAGAGTGATTAATAATCACATTGGTTAGTCATTTTTAAGCCAAATATTCTACAACACACAACATACATTTCTATAAAACCAGATAGAGCATTAGTATTACCCAGTATTCAAAATCTATACATTCTCCAAGACACTATTGCTCTTAAAATCATAGTAGGTTTACATCATTAGGTATTTGTATCATGTATTTTAGTCTATATTATCTTTTACATTAAGCTTTGATTTTATTTTTTAAGAAAATTAAAACAAAATGAAGAAAGAAAAAGAAAAAAACTAAATTGGACAGTGGTGGTATATGCCTTTAATTCCAGCACTCAGGAGGCAGAGGCAGGCAGATTTCTCCAAGTTCAAGGCCACCCTGGTCTAGAGTGAGTTCCAGGATAGGCTCCAAAACTACACAGAAAAACTTTATCTCAATAAACTAAACTAATAAAATAAAGAAAAGAAAATTGAAACGATCAAATTTTACTTATGATAAGGTACATTAATTTCTCATTAGTACAGGCAGACAAAACATTTGATGAGTGCAGTTCAACAGATATGTACTACTGTTTGCAACAGCACCTTACTTTTGACCTTGATATTTGTGCACACAAACTGTTTATAATCTGTTCTTAATTTTGAAGTAAGATAGTGTCCCTCTACAGTCATAAAGGTAATTTGGTTAACAAGGAAAAGGTCAATGAAACTGACCTAAAGAAAACTCAAAGGGTCTTAAACATCATATAAGCACTAACTAATATTGTTGGACTGTCACGCTGCACTTAGTGGATTTAAACTTATGAGTTGCCAGTTTTACAGATTTCACAAGCTGCTCAGTTTTTGATTATAGGTTCCAAAAAAGATCACCATGACGATGGGAACCCTGGAGAGAAAGCACACAAGTGGTTAAGATGATTATACCCAGGTTATATATTTTAAACACAATAAATTTACAATGTTATTATATTATGTGGTATGTACAAGCCATAATGCATAGTAAATTTTGTCTTTTTATGAGAAAATTAGTATACTCTAATTATTAGCAAAGATAAATTAGGAAGTAATTAGAATACAAAAAGATTCCTAACTAACTCCCCATAAAAATAAATTAAGTATACTGTAATTTAATTAAGCTTAGAAAAACTTTATTAGTATATTTGTTTTTGAAAATGACATTAATTGTATAAATATAATTCAAGAATTACTAGAAAATCAAATTTTCTAAAAAAAAAAATTGGTCTAGTTCTTTGTAATCTTATAGCTAGCCCTTACAGAACAATTCGTAACTCTCTTTTTCTGGACAGACTGTTGGGGAAGTTAAGGAAGAAAATGGGTGTCAACAGCAGGAAATCAGCCCCATGTACTTTGTTTTATTTTGTATTGTACTTAGATAAAAAATGAGGATGGTTGCATTTCTATTATAGTTTCTGAAAAGTTTTTTCTAATTGCTTTCAAATAATACTTAAGCCTTCAGGAACAAAAATTCATTTTTTTACCCTCTATTCTCTATTCAGGCAAGATATACTTTGGGGCTCACCTGTCCAATACTGACTTATCTACTGAGGACAATTGGTAGAATAAAACTGCCAGAGGTGAGATGAAATATCTCAAAATTAGATATATAAATTGCTTCAGTGTTTGTTTGAAATTACTTTACACTGTGTTTTTTGTTGCGGGATATTCCTTTACACCACGATTAATTTAATAAAAAGCTAACCAGCCAATAGTTAGGCAGGAGTTCTAGGAGGGACTTCTTGAGCAAGAGCTCTGGGGAGAAGAAAGGCAGAGTCACCAGCCAGATGTGGACTAACTAGGAGGAGCATAATGGAGATGAGGTAACAAGCATGTGGAAGAATGTAGATTAAAAAGTATAAATTAATTTAAGTTATAAGAGCCCGTTAGAAACATGCCTAAACTAAGGCCAAGCTTTCATAATTAATTATAAGTCTCCATGTCATTTTTTTGTGAGTTGGCAGTCCTGAAAGAAAAGTTCATGAGAATTAGTTCTCTTCCCCAACTGTGTGCATCCCTGGGATTGAACTCAGGAAATATACTTCTAAATCCATTCTGTGTTGTGTATATGATGGTAAGTATCCTCTGAAATTCTGTTTTCCACATATAGAAAACAACATGTGAATAATGAATTGGTTTATTTTCATTTCTAATACTGCTAATAAAGCACATTGGGTAAAATGTGGGCTTGGCAGCAGGCACCTTCATCTGCTGAGCCTTCTTGCTGGCTTGGAATGTTTTTGACATGATGTCTCACTATGAAGCCCCAGAAAGCCTTGGATTTCAGATCCTTGTGTCTCCAGAGTGTTAGGGGATGTACTTGGGCACCAATAGCCTAGGTAGAATAATATTTTTGAAAATAATATGTTTCATTTCCTAATAGAACCCAATATAAACATAACTTCATTTTTTGCTTAATGAAATTTTAAGGGAAAGAGTTCTTCTGATATGCCTTAATATTTATGTTCATTTATAAATATATGAAGTTATTTTCCCAACCCGGCAATCTTGTTTTTCATCAAAATAAACTCCTTCTTGACATATATTAAAAAAAAAAAAAGATCAAATTTCTAGATCCACTGGAGCCATTTAACTAGATTCAGGGTAATTTTACATCCTGTAAGAATCAAAGTGGAGAGTATGGCAAAAATATATCATTTAACAATTTGGTAAATATTGATATGAAATAGAGTCAGAGGAGAGAAAAGAAGGAAGGGAAAGTGAGATGGGAGGGAATAAAGAAAGCAGAGAGGAGAGAGGGCGGGAAGGAGAAAAGGGGGAGAGAGAGAGAGAGAGAGAGAGAGAGAGAGAGAGAGAGAGAGAGAGAGAGAGAGAGAGAATGATTTTATATAAGTTTGTAAAAGGGTTGTAAAAGGGAAACGAGTATAATCTTTGAGCAAAACTAACCTAGACAAGAAACATATATACCAGAGGATGTAGAAAGTAGAAGTCCACATTTATGTTCAGTAACAAGTAACCTTTTCAGATTTAGTTGGGAAAAAAATTGGCCTATGTATAAAGTCCTGGCAGGAGAAGTCCTCTCCAATTTACAGTAGCAAAAACAGACAATAGAGGCAGTGGGTTTGAGGGGCAAGAGCAGAGCAGCGGAAGGGTAACAGTGCAAAGACAAATTCTTAATCATTTATATAGATATTAGTGATATATATATATATATATATATATATATATATATATATATATATAGGAGAGAGAGAGAGAGAGAGAGAGAGAGTAGTCTGCCTAATTAGACAAGTTGAATGGTTCTGCAAATACAGGGTGAAAATTTTCTGAAAGAAGTAAAGGCAAGCTTCAGTGCAGACTATCCTGGAAGAACCATGGGAACAGGATTCCACACAGTTTATGCAGAACTCAAGAGACAGCCTGGGAAAGTTCTCTGACTCACAAAACAAACACACCATGGTTCTAGTTTTGTGGCGAATTCAATGTCTGAGTATCCATATTTGATATCACTGCTTTCTGAATGATTTTCTATTATCTGGATGCACTAAGCCACCCATTATTACCACACAGTAGGGCAGAGTGTATATATAAGTATATAAGGTTGGTTGCCATACAATGAAAGTACAACATAGTAAATAGTTATTGCCATTATAAAATTTTCTTATAGGTGCGTAAGTTCATCATATTTATCACAATTATCCTCCAATAGTATTCTAGTTTTCTTTCTACTCTTTTGTCTTTTCTTAAGCAAGGTCCCATATATGAGAAAACCTGCAGAACTTGTCTTCTTATGTCTGTCTTATTTCATACAATATGATGATTTCTTGGAGTCATTTTATTATATCCTTACATATCTCTCTTATATGAGTAAACTTGGGTTTTGGTGTTATGATGGAATCCTATGTCATAGAAAACAAAACAGTACTGGATAGGTGGTGGAGGTATATGTGCGTTTAAGTGTAGGTATTTGTCCGAGAAAATGAAAGATCTGGGAACAGATTGAAGTTACAGTCAGGGAGTCACAAAAACTGTGCTTCAGTAGGAAGAGAATTAGAAAGAAGTTCAAGGGATGGGACAAGGGAGCATAATGGTGTTGAATCTGACCAAAATAAATTGTATTCACGTATGAAATTAAAACAAATGAACAAGCAAACAAAAGCACCTTTTTAATGCCTGAGGTTGTCAACAAACAAAATCAAATGAGGCCACCAGTGTCTTTCCTACTCCCTGTTATTTCTGCTCACTATGTAGTGACCACATTCATTAAGATATCCTTCCCATCATAAAGTTCAGCTTTCGCTGAGGCCCAGAAACAATGGAATCCAACGTCCGTGGAATAGTGAAAATGAATCTTTTCTTATTTTCAGTTGTATGCATCAGCTATTTTCATTGTAAATGACTGACAAAATTTATCATTTTTCAGATCTGTCTCAAAATAAATGTATGACATATATTAGAAGCGAATATATATTTGGACTAATAACCGAGTATGATGGTGAGAATCATACATGAGAGGTGAGGGACATTTAATGAACTGAATTATACCAGAGTCTATTTGGCAAGAAAATTAGTTCCAGAAGGAAGAATTTTTTGTTTTTATGTACATGGCACTGCCCATCAGACCCTCACCTTACTGGTCTCACTGAGATGTGGAAGGTCATAAGAACGTTCCTTCCCCTGTATGAATTAATATGGTAAGATTTCCACACAGTAATTAGGTAGGAATATTTCACTTGAAAAGGAAAGTTGAAGAGAGAGAATATGAAATATATACAACTTTAAAATGTTTTCATCCTCTTAAAGCTATTTATTAAAGAGTTAACTATTCTCACAATTTACCACATGCTTGTTCCCAGTAAACACCTGCCCCAGCTCAGCAATACAGCTCTGGCCCCATTTCTTCCAGTAGTAATCACACCCCAGGTCTCTTTGATTTGCTACAAGTAAAATTGCCTAATAAAGCATTATTACGAAAAGAAATCTTATACATTATTTTTGATCATAAACAAATGAGTATATGCACTCCAAGTTCACTAGGACATAGATGAAAGGTGACGCAGAATTCTTAGCCCTAGTGTTAAAAATTTGCCTCCAGATTTTTTTTTCATGAAGAAGAAGCTTAGTTTTGCATAAAATAAAAGTTAAGATTTTAATATCTGGTAAATGGATACCATGTTATTGAAACCATTTGTGACAGAATGGCAATGAGTAGAGTATGACATTATATGAATAACAATAAAAATAACAGAGTTTAAATCACTTAAGGGAAGCAACACATTAGCAATCAAATGAGTAAAGTCAAATGTAATTTGATTTAGTATTTGCATTTTTATTAAATCATATCAAGACTGCATAGTCTCTTATATGGAAAATGGAGCACACTGAATATGCGTTCTCCCTCCAAATGTTTTTGAAAAAAAAAACTAATGCCCATTAAAGAATAAAAAACAAATAAAAATCCCTTCAAAAAAACTCTTTTCTGATGAACAAAATTTTGATACTTTTTGGCTGATATATGAGTGAGTGAGCTTCATTTTATGCTTCAACAAATTGTTGCCATGTAAGATACAAATTATAAAGACGCATATTAATTTTATGGTTCTTAGTTTTCATTCTTGAATATGACTGGTTATCCTACAGTCTTCATAAAAATAAATTTTCATTCCTGACATATTAATGTTCCATGACAAACCACGTATACTACAATTCCTCTGGATAACATTCTGGCTTAGGGCAAAAAGTCAAAACAACTGTAACAGATTCAAAAACATAAAGCATTGTGATATTCTCAAAGGAAGCTTCAAACACCACATGGTTTAAAGCTAATGTCAAAGTCTAGAAAATCTGTACTCCCATTGAGTAGAGCATGAGTTCTAAGACAACTATAACGGTCAAATTAATAATTGAAGCTTAAAGCATATTATATAAGTTGCATCAATACTATGGTTATACAACATTGTGAAAATAGACCTATGTTACCCAGAAAGACATTTTTGCTAATAAATAATATCATATTATTGTGTGTATTTCCTTTGTGACAGAAGGTAAAGAGCCTGTCGTAAAGGAAGCTATAGGATACAACTATTGCAAAACTCATTTCTTTGTCTGTAGTCAATATGCAAGATCTCATTGTTCAGGAGTGAAGAGCAGCAAAGAGGCAGAAATAGAACAAAGAATTATAAAATTACATGGTATTTAATACATTCCATTCACCAATGTAAATCCTTAAAAATAATTCCTCATGTCTTCAAAATGAGTAGAACAACATTATGATTACTGATCATAGAAATGAATTATAGATACTGTAAATGACTTCCGAGTTCACAGAACTTACTATGTGATTCTAAGTAATGTCTTACTCTTGCTGCCTAGAGCATCCTGGAATTATTTCTACTGTCTTTTTTAATGTGCTGCCTTCCCTTTCATAAGGATAATGTTGTTTGGAGGACTTGTTTTCTAATCTGCATACACAGGCATAAGTAAGGCTGAACATAGGTACCTACCTGAGAAAGTTATTCTGGCCTGTCAACTTAACTACATCTGGAGTACACTAAAACCCAGACTTCCAAGTACATCTGTGAAGGATTTTTCTCAATCAAATCATTTGTTGTGGGAAGACCCCCTTCTAATCTGGATCTTTTGAGATGGGAAAATCCACCTTTAGTCTAGCCCACACCTTTGGTGACAGCCAATGTGAAGACATGGAAGAAAGAACCTCTTTCTCTTGATCGTATTGTCCTCACTCTGTCAAGTCCTTTTTTTTTTTTTTTTAACTGGCATTAGAGCATACTTCTTTGGGATTCCAGAATATAATGAAGACATGTAACCTGGCAGACTTCACTGATAGACAGCCATTGTTGAACTAGCAGGTCCACAGTCTGTAAGAAACTATCAGTTCTGTTCTTCTAGAGAACCCTGACTAAAATACATTCTGGTACCAGAAGTGGTCCTAGAGTAACATAACTGTAGGATGAATTTTTTTAAGTATGCGGGATAACCTTTTTAGTGTATGGCAGCTCCAGTTGCTAAAGCTTCTCCTGGAAGCTTAGAATGAGAGTAAAGCCCATTATTTTACAACATAACTTTTCACCAAGAGCTCCTATTGCTAAAATAAAGTGTTTTTAGTTTATTGAATTACTTTAAATAATATTGGTGAAAGTTTCCAGAGAAACAAACATTTAATATACTCGTAACGGTTGAATATTGAAATTAATATACACATGAAACTCTGAAAAAAGGGCTGTCTGTAAAACATTGTTGCAACCCTTAAACACAAATTTTATTTCAAAGATTTTTTAAATGGTGTATTGAACATGGATATTCTGTCTGTACCACATTGTTATTCAGCCATTCCTAAATCAGTCTTTATCTTGACATGATGTTCAAAGTTTATTCTTGAAATATAATAAATGTCTCTTGAAATATGGCTGCATTCCTTCCTATAATCATATATCATGAAAAGCAATGCCAGAAAAATAGTTTAATAAAAAATATTTGTTTTGAGATGGTTGAAGGCAAATATTAATGCTGTTCATCATTAGCAAAGGATTATCATCATAAATTATTTCTCATAAACGCCTGATGATTTCTAATTTTAGAAGAACTTCTTAAAAATTTGTTCTTCTTATTTATAAAATAATTAAATGTATATCATTATTCTTTATAGCTTGGTTGAATGTTATTTATTTGAAAACTTCTTTCCTCTTTTTCAGTGCACATGCATCTTTTCTTCCCTGCTTATCAATGAGATTGATAGTGGTTTTCCTTTATCTCCAAATACTCAGGAGACTTCTGAACTAAACTGAATATGTAATAACTTATGAAAAGTTTTGAAAACAATTACTGAACAATTTATAAAGCAAAATTGATAGTGCTTAAAATGTGTAAAATGGGCAAAGCCAAGTAAAGATAAAGTTTAAATATTGTATGGTTAGAGTTTAAAATGCCCTACACTGGCATATGTTTCTGAATAGTCCCCAGCTAGTGGCACTGTTTTGGGAGTATAGGGAATGTTAAGAGGTGGAGCTTTCCTGAATAATGTATGTAAGAGCCAGGTTTTTGAGTGTTATAGTTCACTGCCCTCTGGACTAACAAGAACTTCTTCTTCCTTCTTTATTCTTCCCTCTTCTCTCTTCCTCGTCTTTTCTTCTTACCATAAGAAAGCCCACTATATAGGCTCCTATATATCCTGTACTATGATAGAACAGGATGAACCATGCCCTCTAACCAGTAATTCCCAAATACAACTCTTCTCCCTTAATTTGCTTCTAATAGCTATTCTATCTCAACAGGAAAATGATTAATATACTTTTAAAATATCCATGTCTTCATTTAAATGTGGATGTCTTATAACATCATCAAATCACCTTAATTTAAAAAAGAATCCTTCTTCAGCCATAGCTTATAACAGTGCTAGAGATGTGTTACTCTCTTGTTTTCTTGACCTTCGAGATCAAACGTATCATTTCAGTTCTTTGTATACTAGCATGACCTTTAAGATACCCAAAATAGGAATTCTACAATGTCACTGTTCAACATTTCACCATTTAAAAGGACTAGAGATTTAAATTTAAACAGGAAACACGTATTTCCATAGGTAACATTCTCAGGCGGACCACAACTAATGCAAAGGAATGATGAGTTTCCAATCATATGGAATCAATTTCTAGTGAGCAGCTAGGGAGTGAAATCAAATTTCATGAAGAAATCAGCTAAAAATTAAAGAGACCACTATATAAAATATTTTCCTCAATTTAAAACTGCTATGGCTTTGATAATCACCCAGGGCTCTTCTCATTCAAGGAGAGTAATATCCAGAATGCAGATTATTCGCAATGTGAGATCAATCACTAAAAGACAAGCAATGCATATGGGCATTGCTTTTTATTTTAAGCTTGGAATTCTCACTATTACTCTCACTAATCCATTATGTAAAAATAATGTAAAAATCCTTTATATTCCTCAGTGTTGCCATTAGTTTTTAGCTAATTCATATTGATCCTATATTAATATCTATAGGAACATAGAGTGGGAATTTCATGGCATAGTGTTAAACGTTTCATCAGTTAAAACATGATGTAGTATAATTTCACAGATAGCGAGTCATGAGGAATAACCAGATGTGGAAAGATACTAGTCAAATCTATCAGCTTTCACAGGATGCTTTGATTTCTTGACATGTCAGTTTTGCTAGTGCATGTAAAGGAAACATAATAAAAGTTTTAGAGGAATTTTAAACTAATAAAATTTCATTTTGAAAATAATATAGATATTTATATTAAATTAAAGTCTTATGTTCATTACCTTACAGCACAATTTTAAATGTGATAAACACTAGTAATAAAATAATAAAGGAGTTTCAAACATCCCCAAAAGAATAATGTGTCATTTAGAAAGAAACAATTATAATCCAAGCAACTGACTAGCTATAGTTTGGACATGTCTCTAAGTAAATGGTGTAATATTTGAAACTTCTTTTTTTTTACATGAGCCATAAAGACAAACAAGGATAATATTCTTCAAAACTAAACCCAATTGTGCAAATACTTTGCTAGAATGTCTTCAACACAGTGTAGGGTATGCAACATTTATTGAATTCACTTACAATATCTCCGTTATTGAAGTTGAATTTTTTCTTACAAGAAGAAACTTGGTTCCAAGGTAATGGAAGGAATTATAACTACTTGCTTTCTGAGTGGCTTCTATTCAGTATATTTTGGATTTGCAGTCTTCTGAATTTTTGTGTGGCCAATGTTACCTATTTTTTCTAGTCAAAGGTTAGATGTAGGAACTGTGGGCACCTCTCAGACTACAGTTCTGGCTCCCCAATGAAATTTGCCTAAGCAGCCTTCTGATTCTTGACCATTTATCAATTTTCTATATGCATTGTAGCCATTACTCCATGTGAAAACCTACAGCTTTCTTTAGGAAAGCATAGATGTATTGTCTAGGGTCATACTGAGCTTGTTTAATTGCATTGTTTACCCTTGTAAAAGTAAACATATTGTACAAGAATTTACACATGTGACTTTTACATTTTATTATTTAGAAATCTAAAGTCAACAGAAATCACTGTCGTTTTGACTCCAAAATAAAAGGGGCTTTGGAGACCAAAATAAGTACATAATGTCACAGCAGGTCATATCAGCTGTTTTCTTGCAAGATCACTTCATTCATTACCAGCATAATCAATAAGGAAATGGTCATATAGCTGAGTCAGGAGAGAAAGGATATGAGTATCTCAGCTATAAGCCTGATCAGAAAATGCTATGGGGTGTTTGTAACGCCCATCAACTTATCTTCTTGGTCTTGCTCCTCCCATTTCTTGAGACTTCTACATTACCTAATCACAATGACTTAATTGTGTCTTGTAAAAATACATTTTATTGATTTTTTAAATTACTTAGTTTACCTATCATGAATGTGTTTGAGAATAAATGATTGGTTGTGCGACCGAATTGATGTCTCAGAGGTTGAAGGCACTTACTTCTTGGGCAGAGAATTCAGTTTGAGGAGGAGAAAAAGAGCACCAGGAAATTCAATGTTGGAACCAACTCCTGTGCTCAAGGAGACGACCATTTTAAAGAGCCGGATGCCAATGGATAAAGGGAGTGGTGCCCTCAGCGTAAGACCCTGCCCAGCTGAGGTTCCAACTTGTGAAAGCAAATTTTATTTAAGAAAGGAAAAACCACCAACAAGTCAAAGACTGTGTGACTAATTCATGGAGGAAGCCAGCTTCCATCTTCTACAAGGAGAACTTGACAGCTACCTTTAGTTCTGGCTTTATTGCGTAAGATAAAGGTGTGAAGCTATTGTGGAATCTTCCTCTGTGGTTCAGAAAAGCTGCTGAAGTCAGGCATGTGGTAGGGAAATTCCTGCATGGAAACATAAAGAGGCCATTGCATGCAGGGAAGTTCCTGCACAGAGGTGTGGAGAGGCCATTGCATGAAGCTGTGAAGGTGAAACTTGCATTACAGTGAAGTCTCCAAGATGTTGGAGATGTCAGAACCAAGAGATACCTGCCAAGGAGAGCTACAGACAGGATGCAGAGCCAGCCCAAAATAAGGGCATGTGCTGGAAGGAGTGGGAGATCTGAAGAGCCCTTTGACAATGGGTACAGTAACATGGGCTTAGAACTTGCCCTGGTGGACTTTGGTCTTGCTTTGGTCCAGTATTTCCCCCACTCTGCTCCCTTTCCTCCCTTTTCAATGGTAATATATATTCTGTGTCAAATATATATATGATAAATATATATATATATATTTATCATCTAAAGATATTTGGTATTAAATTAATTTCTGCTAAAGTGAAACAACTCAGACAAGACTAGCAGGACAAGATGTCACTCGCCAAAATGTCTCCAAAGCACAAAATGACAAAATGTCATTTTGGCTAACATTTATTTAAAAGTTAATGGAAGTTTGGGCTATTGAACCAGCTTTTCCATTAGAAGTAGCTTAGTGAAAATGAAGGCTATTCACCACTTTCATGAATTGTTTGGTGCTTTTTTTTTTCATCTTCCTAGCCAACATGATCCCAGGATTCTGATTCTGCAGACTTACTTCATGCTTCATCTTCAGAGCACTCTCATTTAGCTTTGGGAAATATTTATGATAATAATTTTAGTTTTACATAAGCTGAAAGGCCATTGCAATTTTAGATAGATTTATAATACATAGGTTGAAATACACTCCTCACATTTTAATAAAGTACTAAAAAGTTATTGCAATAATCAAATCTTCATGAATGGAGAAGCTTAAGCTTACATTTCATAATTGATGACTTTTTTCCTAAAATATTTTGTTGTTAAAAGAATATGGTCATTTGAACTATTCACAATGTTTTATTTGCACAATAAGATTAAGAAATTTTCTCCAGTAATTTTTTTAAAGGCTAGATGCAAAGAGGAGAACCCTGAAGCTAAAAGTTTAGAAGGGCTTGTTTGTGGAATCTTGTAATTTGGTTGTAAATTACTTATTTGACTGTAATTACTTTTACTCTTTGGGGAATTCAGTTGTTGTAGATCAAGAATAGCCAGAATAAAAGAAATTAAATATTAATATTAATCAAAAGGAAAGTTATTAGTTCCACAAAGCTGACAGAATTTCAAATCTTAGTTAGAGAATAAGAATATCATTCATGGAAGATTTTGAAGGATAACAGGTGTAGCAAAAACTAGGCCTTATGAACATTTTAAAACATTTTTGAGATGGTTCTCATTGAATGAGTTCTTATTTGACATTCACGAAGCAAACCACAGAGTAATAACTGTAAGATTTTAGCAGAAACAAAAGTTTCACATGTGCTTACCTCCAACAAAGGAGATCTTTGTTATTCTTATTGTAAATGGAACAAAAGTTTAAGCCTTTCCAAGTTGTTTGTTTTTCAAGATATAAAAAGTTAATATCAGCTTATTGTGAAGATCAATCTTTCAAAGAGAGATAAGTAACAATGAAGTTATGACAAATAAATGAGGAATGGAAGACTTTTAGTAGCTTTAAACCCCTTAGTGAATTCTACTTGTGACAGTAATACCAGCACTGTAATAAGACACTTGATGTGTTCGCTGGTTTAAAATTAGTTTGTGGAAAACTTGAAGATAAACAAAAAATATTTCATTGACATAAAATTAGAAAAAACAAGTAATATAATTGAAGCTTTTGATATTTAATTCAGAGATACCTTCTGTGGGATAATACTCTTGTTAAGTGTAAATTATTTGTCACTCGTATTGGATCAATAAAATGCTGATTGGCCAGTATCCAGGCAGGAAGTATAGGTGGGGCAACCAGGCTAGGAGAATTTTGGAAAGAAAGACAGTCAGTCACCAGCCAGGCACAGAGGAAGCAATATGAAATGCCTCACAGAGAAAAGCTATCAAGCCATGTGACTTAATATAGACAAGAATTGTGGGTTAATTTAAGTTGTAAGAGTTGGTAATAAGCCTGAGTTAATAGGCCAAGCTGTTTATAATTAATTTAAGCTTCTGTGTGTTTCTTTGGGACTGAATGGCTGTGGGAATGGACAGAACAGAAATTTCTGTCTACAGATACCTATTCCTTCTGGAAGGCGTGTGAAAGATAAAGCACACAGGACCAATATAAGCATCACTCAATCAAAACTCATGTAGACAACATGTAATTCCAGGAAAGAAAATCTATGTTGATGGATAATTTAGCTTAGGAAAAATTTATAGTTCTGGAACAATAAGGAACTTTTTATGATTAAACAAATGCTTTCTATTATCACTATCTTCATTATTTTTACAGTTTATTGCTTTAGTTAATTGCTAACGTATACAGGGAGAAGTAATTAATTTCACATAAATTGTTGAATCAAGTTAGCATTACTTAGCCAATTCTTTTTGTTCTCAGATCAGTGCAGATCTTGAAAACCTGTGTTTTCAGATTCAGGTCATCCAAACCTTCCAATTGTTAGCATCAATGCAATTTAACCAGAAGAGGGAGCCATTGTCCACTTTCAGTAAACACAATTTGAAAATAAATTACTAAAAACTCACAGAATTTTATAACCATTATACCAATCTTTCTAAATTACAAGACTAAATGAGCAACTTAAATGGTCTAATTATTTTTCGTTTTAAAATGAATTCAAAACTAATAATTTATAACTAAAATTAATTAATTCTTTGGAAGACAATAAAGAAATGAAAATCTTTTCTTTATAGGATATGAACAATTTTAATCACTCTTCAAATTTATTAAGTTTTGATCATAGTAATAATGCCAACATTTTCTTTTCTTTGTTAATCCTACATCTATTTAGCTTGCTTCATAAAAAAATAAAAAGATAAATGTAACTCCATTCCATTAGAAGGCATTTGTCTCAATCTCTTCTCAGCTTTCATATTATCAAATCCAATGAAAGATCACTGCATACAGTTTAAAATCTACCAATGTGCCGGGCGGTGGTGGCGCACGCCTTTAATCCCAGCACTTGGGAGGCAGAGGCAGGCGGATCTCTGGGAGTTTGAGGCCAGCCTGGTCTACAAGAGCTAGTTCCGGGACAGGCACCAAAGCTACAGAGAAACCCTGTCTCCAAAAACAAAACAAAACAACAACAACAACAACAACAACAACAACAACAAATCTACCAATGTATCCACATTATTTTTGGTAAAGGAAAATACAGTGGAAATTTTTGTTGGAGAAAGTATAATTCTATATTTTATTGAAGATCCTATAGGACTGCTCTCCTTTTCCACAGCTCTTACTATCGCAAAGATAAACACATTTTACTACCACAGTTGTAGTTTCACAAGCCCTGTATTCAAACCGGCAGCATAATCAGTAAATCTGTACTTAACTCTAGTCAGAGCCCTATGCTACCAAATCCACTGCAGTGACTGTGCCTGCCCAGACAAACCCTGGAGACTTCCCTTTAAAGCAGCTTGTACCGTAATGAACTAGTTAAGTCAGTGGGCCCTGGAGAGGAAATTCCCCCTTTCCACTCATGTGAGTTACATTAAGTAGAGACACTGGCCTCTCTTGGGAGTCCATTGAGACGCTAGAGTAGCAGGCTCCATCTTATGTCTACTCTGACAATCTGCAACTTCTTAAAAGCCCCAGGGAGTCTGAATAAGCATGATGATTTTGGAGAAACAGTGGCACATCAAGTCTTTGTAGCTATTTCTCCACAATATGAAACCTGCAGGATCCTAGTATTTCCGTTGGCTGTAAATGTCTGCAACCTGGAAATCAAGTTATCAGGGTGAAAAAAAGATTTCTAGACCTTATATCTCCCTTCAGTCACAAGGATTTCTGTAAACAATGACATGGATGAGTGGTGTAAGTGGGCTTCATAGATTTTCCATGATGAGTTCATTTCTTAAATTCGAAACAACCATTTTTTTTCGTAAATATTTATTTGTAAGGATTGTTACGGTTTTGTGTATGTGTGTATATGGTAGGCTAATACGATGGTGAGTGCATTTGTCTTCAGAGAGAGAAGAGGGTATCAGGGCCCCTGAAACTTGTTGGCTGACTGTCCTGGGACTGGATGAAGTACTTAGGTTCTCTGCTAGAACAGTACACAGTCCTGACCTTTGAGTCATCTTTCAAACCTCCAGTTCTATATTGGATAGAAAAACATTTATCAAAAAGCCTCTGAGACTGCCTCCCACATAGGGATTTTCATGTTATTTATCCCTCATGTGCTGCAAAACTTTATAATTTGGATATTCAACATTGTAAGTTGATTTTATCATTGTGCTGGAAATGGAGAGTATAGTTGCTGATTGTGTTAGGAAACCACGTATCATGATGGACAAAAACTTATAGCATAAATTTCGAGATAACAAAATTTAGAATATGATAAATGTCAATAATGTACCCCATGAACAAAGAAATTGAGTCTGTGAATATTATGGTAATTTGTTATCTCCAAATCTATACTCCTGTGTCTACCGATAGGCATTCAGCAAATTTTTGGTGTTCTCTTTATAGTTGGCCAACCTATACCTCCTATGTCCCAAGCAATCTTCCATGTATTCATATTAACTGGATAGACATAAGAGCAGAAAATATGGTGTAGAATCAGCCAAGAGAAGGAAAACTTAGGCTTCTGAGTGGAATGGACTTTATGTTCATTGTTTTAAAGAGTCCTCACCAGTCCTAAGACAACACACCTCACACAGCAGCGAAGCAAAGGCAGAAAAGTTGGAGAGAAGTAGGTATTATGTGTCCTAAATTGCCCCATTGTTGTTTTATGGTTAATAATAATTGTCAACTCAATACCTAGGAGAAAAGCCTATAGGCCCACTTGAGAGGAAGTTTGGAGACCAAAGTTAATTGATGTGGAAAACTCATTTTATTTGTGGGTGGGAGCATTCCATGAACACTGGATCTTGGGCTATACAAATGAGTAGGGTAAGCTGAGTTCTAGCAGGCATGCATCAATTCATAGCTCTCTGCTCTTGACTATAGATACAGTGTGTCTAGCTGTATCATGTTCTTTCTGCAAAACTCTCCCAAAAATGATGGGATGTAACTTAGATTTGTGAGCCAGATAATCATTCTCCTTATGTTGCCTTTGTTATGTTGTTTTATTACATCAATGAGAACAAGAACTAAGACAGGTTATATATATATTTAAACACACAACTAATAATTCTTGAATCACTGTTTTGTTCATTATCATAGTTTCAGAGAATAAGTATCATAATATTAAAGAGATGGGAATCTGCTTTTTTTTTAATGTTCTGGGAAGTTGGCTCAGTGAATAAGAACATTTGTTGCTCTAGGAGGGATTTTTGTTTCCAACACCCACTTGGCAGCTCACAAGCTTCTATAATGCCAGTTCCAAGGGATCTGCCACCCTCTTCTCACTTATGTGGATAAGAGGGACACATATACAAAGAGGAAAAACACTCAAACACATAAAATATGTTTGAAAAAATTTGTTTCATTGTTATTGTTGTAGGTTTGTTTCTGATGTATTAGATTGTGTATAGCATGCTAAACACCAAGATCAGTGAACAGCTCTTGGAAATCAGCTTCTTCCTTTCTCCATGACTCCCAGGGTTGAACTTAGGCCATCAGAATTGAGCTGCAAAGGGCTTTACCTGCTGATCATCGATCACCTTGCCTATGCAGCTATGGAAACTGAGGTTCTCTGGAGCAAAGCTAAAGATCTTATGTATATCAGAAAAGAGTTAAAAAAAAAAGTATTGCCCAAACTGAGGTTTCATAGGGACTTTCTTTTCTTCTCTATCACTGAGCCTGACTTTAAAGAACATGTGGATTTTGTTGTGCTGTAACTCAGTTTATTGCCTGCGTAGCTGCTCAGCATCTCTTCCATGTTTGGGCTTGCATTTTGTAGTGAGACACAAAGATGCAGCGATGAGTAAGTGGCTCTCCACTCCTCACTGAGCTGATACGTATGCAGAGGCTAAGGGTTGACTGCAGGCTGAACAAACAGACCAATTCTCTCTGGTAGGAGGTTACAGCAGCCTGTCATCAAATCCTAGTGGGAGAATGTGCCTCTTTCTCCCACATCCTTCACACCTACACCTTGAGGGCTGGACAGACCCCTAGGAATCACATCCTCTGAACAGATAAACAGGTTTTGTCTTAAAAGTGATCCTTTGGAAAATATCAGTCCACAGCCAAAGACAACTTGAGAATTTACTTGCATTTGAACAAAACAGAAGAAGAAGCTATTTAAACATTTGAAAATAGTGTGCTGTTCTTGATATTCCAATATAAAACAGACTATTTTTTTAAATATGACTGTCCTTATGCATATACTATTTTGGAAAGCATGTTTTAAATTAAAATGGCTTCATAAATATAATACATATGTACTATTTGAAAAAGGATATATAGAACTTCAAATTAAAACTCTCTAATATTTGAACCTTAGACATCATTTCTTTCTTCCTGTTACTAAAATCATTAGAGCCTGCCTCAGCTCCCACTCAGCTTCACACATGAATCCCATTGTTTCTTCGGGAACAGATAATTCTTGCCAAGAAAAAAAAATGTAAACCTCTTATTATGTCACTTGCTTCCTTCCTCAAAATCAAAGCGAAAGAGGACAGGAGGGAAGCTGACATAGTTAAGGACTTTTATCTCTAAAAAATGCTTCAGTACACACTGAAGCAATTCCAATATTTCCACCAGAATTCTATTAAGTCATTCAAAAGCAAACACTGAAGAGCAAACAGAGTTTTAACACTCTTGTAACAAAGGACTAGAGTTTGGCTGTATAGGGAATTATAAAAGGGGAATTCCTAAACACAGAAATGTTTTTGGAACATTATAGATACTGTATGCATTTCTTTAAGCAACCCACTGAATGAAATATCTTAAAAACCATCATCACCCAATTACTATTGGACCATTATTTTAACATCTGTCCTGCAGGTCAGTATTGTGGTAGCTGCTGATTAGGCTTGAGACCTTATGCACAGGAGGGAATTTCATGTGTGGTACTGCAATTTTGGCCAATAGTCCATGACAGGTACAGTCTTAGACCCTAGGGTCAAACCTAGTATCTATACTGTCACGTTTTTCTCTAAATATCTGTCTAAATATCCACAGACCTGTGTTGTTCTCAACCCCTTTTTAAAGAGAAGATTCTCTTTTGGTGGATGGAAGCGGCAATGGACAGATCACCTTTGGCCAGCATGCTGAGAATTGAGACTACAGCTCAACACCAAACAAGATACCTGCCTTAACCGCCCCCCCCACCACATTGCTGAGGTTGTTCAATGTGCTGACATTAAAACACTAAAGATTCAGCCCCGAAAGAGATACTTGTATTACCCCACCCAATCACTAAGTCTTAAGGATACTATCAAAGAAGAGGCAGGAAAAATAAAAGAATCAGAGGATGGAGAGGAATGCTGGGAACGCTCTATTCTAGACATGCAATGGTTCTTCAGCCATGAACTCACAGCAGCCTTGTTTCCTATATAAGAGAAACTGTCTGCAATTCCAGCTGTGATGGGGAGAATTTTCCCTAGGCCTTATCCCATACAGAAAGTACTTGTAGTGGATAAACCCTTGGGAGAAAGTATCAATCTTTACTGGGGGTATAACCACCCTTAAGGTCCTCATGTTCCTATGGCTGGGCCACACTCACATGCATATAGAGAGCATTATACTCAGTGGGATATTTTTTAAAAACGTGTGAAGTTTCGAGGGTTATGCTGGGAAGGTATGGTTGAATTAGTGTGGGTGGGTGGGCACTGGGAAATAGATTTTTTTCACTGTATACATGCATGAAAACTTCAAAATTAAACAAAGAAATGCAAAAGAAATATCTGAACCCAAACATCCATAGGTTGAGGGAAATTAAATATAAAAATAAGAGAAACTGAGAATCTCCTATTCTCAAAGGGAGCTGACCAACAGTTGAGAGGGACAGCACTGAGCTCCTGAAGGCTTCCCTTTGCCTTTCTCCACTCCACACGCATAATACTTATAGAGACTTCTTCCTGCATAGAGAGATGAGCTAGGCAGACATTTAGGAGATCTATTCATTGTTTTCTCAGATTGCCAGCTCTCTGAATAAAGTGTAGCTTAGAGATTTCTTTAAAATATCATCAGAACTCCCTTGCATAATGATTATCTAGAAATGCAGTTGAGACGAAATTGCTACATTTGTACAGTCCAGGTTCTCATCTCTCCCGTGAAATAGCTGTTCAATTGCCGGACTGGGGACCCACACACAAGGTTTTTTTCTAGTCAAATCCATCTTATAAACTCTCACACATAGAATAATTGTCTTTAATATATAAACTATCATACAAAAGTCTAGTTTAAACAAATAGACATCCATGTCTGTGTATGCCCTGGATATTAATTCTCATTTTACCTGGGCTTTAAGGCCTTTTGCCACTATTAAGCACATTCGAGTTCATTCTTAATACCTCTCTTATCATTTCTTTTTTGTTTGTTTGTTTTGTTTTTTGAGACAGGGTTTCTCTGTAGCTTTGGTGTCTGTCCTGGAACTAGTAGACCAGACTGGCCTCGAACTCACAGAAATCCACCTGTCTGTGCCTCCCTAGTGCTGAGATTAAAGGCGTGCGCCACCACCGCCCGACATCTCTTATCATTCTTTCACTAGATTTCTGGTTTGTAAAACTTGCAATCTCAATGCTTATTGTTCACCCGAAATTAGTTCTATACGATTTCAAAACCAATGATGTCTTTCTGTACACCTGGAGTGTTCTTTTAGTGTATATAACGAACCACTATTTCTTTGAGCATATGTTACTAGAAAGCAAGAGAGTGAGAAAGGTCACATTGTCAAGTGTCTTTTCAAGTAAGGACATAACTTTATGCTCTATACCTGCAACATCTGTTCATACATCTGTAAGTCATTATAAGGTGCAGTGTAATTAATTTTCAATTGTCTCTTTTATTTCTTAGCAGAGGTTAGAAACAAGCCATGGTATATGTACTGCTGTATTTTCAGTTTTGTGTTTATGGAATGTGGCATTGGGTGTACAGTTGGCTCTCAATAACTAATTGCTCAGGGGACAATCAATAAATGAGTCTAATCCGATTAGGAAAGTGCATTTATAATACTAGGCAGTTTACTCTTTTCCAATTCATTAGGAAGAACTTTGTATCTAAAATTATACTTAAAAGTTTCTTTATTTAAAGGCAATACATTTGAAGTTATTAGAAGTTTCTCAAATATGTTGCTTTTATTTCTCCTTTTAAATGAAAAACAGTGCTATTAAATGCTCTCTCCACTTATATCTTATTAAACCATCACTAGGAATTATTATGCTATTACCTAATAAATATATGTAGTTCTCATTCATGTATTTCTTATAGCTATGTACTTTATTTGAGATAATTTATATTAATTTAACCATCGGTATCACAAAATTCCAATATGTTTTACATATAAAGCATACTTTTGAGTCATCACCTTGTAATAACTGCTTTGGAAACCACAAATTGAGATGAGATTATGAATCTTTAACCTACTATTCTTATATTGTTTTCATTACCATCTAATTTGAATTTCCTTTGCAAATGCTTGCTGATCTTGTAGTAAAGGGAGGTGCTAAATCATTGGTTCATGCCATCACCATGGGTTCCATGAAAAGGAGACCGTCTCTATTTGTTATGAAACTGAAGACTAAATGTTAACTAACTTATTTAACAATAGGATAAAATAGGTTTTTAGAGATTTCCAAATTAATCAAATATACATTAATTCATATCATTGTTATCAAAAGATATACTGTACGCATATAAACCAAATACAAATTATTAAGAGCAAAATAAGCTGATATGTATTTATTATACAGAATGATTTATATGAACTGAGGTCAGACGCAATGGAGCCAGCCACCAGGTCAGACATGCTGAATCCTTCCCGGTAAGCGACCACTTCATGGTGCTACACGGATTATTAGAAATGGGTTAGATGTGAGAGTTAGCCAAGAAGAGGCTGAAACTAATGGGCCTGGCAGTGTTTAAATGAATAGAGTTTGTGTGCTGTTATTTCCGGGACTAAACTAGTCATGCAGGAGCCGAGCAGGACAAAAAGTAGGCCTGCTCGCCTCATCACTACAATGAACATAAATATTAAATATGTAGTAATTAATTTGCAAATATTACTTAATTACATTATCTTAAGTTTTGATGTGTATACTTTAATTTATAATGATTAGAATAACAAGTCTTAATACCTACTATGAGATGGAGCTGTTAAATGACCAGATAATATAAAGAGAGCCTATAAGGTTTCTATTTTGGCATAAGAATCAGAGATAGTGAAACTCTTCAGAGAAATATCCATTCATGTATTCTGTCTACAATGAAGAAATAATACTTATCAATGTTTTCTCTTTTGGAGGAGAAATACACAGATGTATGAAGATAATGCAGTTTTTTAAAGGAGACATTTTAAAAATTGATTCCTAGTGCTATTCTTCTATACTCATAGACCTGTGATCATAGACCAGTTGTCTCAAATGATCCCGTCATCTTCTGAGAAGCTTCCCTGACAGGAAATGAAGTCAGTTGCAGAGACCCATGGCCAGACACACAGAATGAGAGTCTAAATTGGAGGTATCCATTGTTTCCCTCTCTGCAGAGATCAGGGACTCCTACCTACGAGGAGATGGATGGTTGTAAAAGTCAGAGGGGATGGAGGACACCAGTAGAACATGGTCCTATGAATCAAGGTACATAGAAGTTCACAGAGACTGAAGCAGCAAGGCCAGTATCCATACCATGTCCTCTGTATATTTATTATACTGCTTAGTATTTTATTTTTTGGGGACTTCTGACTGTGAGATTGAGTGGATCTCTGACTCTTGTGCTTACTCTTGGGACTCCTGTTGGGTTACTGTGTCCAAATTCATTATGAAAGTTTTTCCTTCATCTTATTACACTTAATTTTGCCATGTTTGGTTGTTATCCTTAGAAGTCTGTTCTTTTCTAGTGAGAGACAGAAGGAGTGGATCCTGAAGGGAGAGAAGTTGGGGAGGAACCTGGAGGAGTGGGGGTAGGGGAAACTATAAACAGGATATATTGTATAAAAAAGGAATCTATTTTCAATTAAAGAAAAGCAACCTGAATTATAGGTGAGGAAGGCAGTGTGAAACAGAGGCCATACAGGCGTAGATTCTAAAGCAAAAGGAAAGACTGTTACAGATAAGCAACAATTTGTTTGCCATTTAGGTCCAAACACATTAGGACTAGAGTCAAGAGTATAATCTACTTGCATATCTTTGCATTTCTGCTGGATGAATTGGACAACTCAGGTTCATGGCAATAACCTCCTGGCTGATTTTGGCCCAGAATCTTTCCAGTTCATTACCTCCCTCAAGATTGCAGTTCTGGGAAAACCAATTGCAATTCTATTAAAGAAATCCTTGCCATTATGCCTCTTTCCCTTGCTCATGCTTGCACTCTTTTTAATTCAAGATTATTCTCTTTCATATTATTCAAATATCTCTTAAAACATCACTGTTATTTCTTTGATATTTTAATAATCTGAAGTTGATTGCATTTATACTGTGATGTTATAAATTAAGTGACAACAAAATTTCTAAAATACAATGCTCTTCACAGTTTAATGCTATTTGCCTCCAAATGTCTTCTGATAATTATTTACATGCACATCTTATAGAAATATTAATGTGACTAGAAATCATTCTTTCCTACAATGGTAAAATTGATTATCTCACATTTTTGTGCCTACATTATAGAGAATCAAAGTCAGGGCATTTGCAAAGCAATGCCCGTCATCCAGTGCTTTCTACATAGCCTGCATTCTTGTCAGTTATTAAATCAGTGTGCTTCATTTTCCCAGTGTAGCCTCCTGCTCCCGCTGAAGTGATGTGCAGAGTCTAAGCAGCGCCTTGAATTTTGCCTGAGTTTCTCAAATAATCCAAGCAGAAATAGAAAGTTTGCTTGAAGCACTATTGTTATTCCTCTCTTCACAAGTTGAGTCATCCTCAAGCCTGTCAATCAAATGTCTTCCCTGTTAGGTGGTTCCACTCTCTTAACCACAGTTGCTCAAAATGTCTAGACCTCATGCATTTCCTAATCTTATTCCTGCAAACATTTTTAGCTATATAGCCCTCATTTCAGATATAGAATAAATATATACCTTGGAAACATACTCTGGCACACACTTCTTTTATAAATAAAATATTTTCTTAAGCCTTTCTGCATAAAATTCTAACCCTTCATCCTAACATAACTATATTTTCTCAACTATAAAATTGGTCATGAAAATATATACATTATTTGTGTTTATATGGTATTGTGACTTTCTAAATAAATTTCAGACTATACACGTTTAAATATCACTAAACCTGTTAAGTAGTCACCTTTGAAGGGTGCATGTTTATTCAGAAATGGTACTGTATTACAAGAAATATTGAAGATACTTTTAATAGAATTACCCTGAATGTCTATGATTGGTACCTCAAATTTCTATAATTTTGTCCCCATAATGCGCTTGAATATATATGCTTACATATGTATATATGCTTATATATCCTATGTGTATATATCAATATTGATTTACGGCTCCATTAAATATTCTGTATTAAGAAAAGAAGCCTGAGCATGCCATCTTTGAACACTTCATGTTCTCCCTCCCTGTTACAGTCTTTATGCTTCCAAAATAAGCAATATTCTCACTTTTATTGTCAGAAATGCCCTTGCATATTTTTTAGGATTTTATGGTTTAAGGAGTCATCAGTGCTATCTGTCTTGAAGCTGTTTTTTTTTCAGTGGTATGTATTTTAAGTCTATAAAAACAGTTTCCATTTTTTTTATTTTCCTAGTTTTTAATTACTGTTAATATATTACCCTTCTTCAGTCTGTGTACTGCTCATAAAATATGTGTTGTATAAAGCATAATGCATTGTCCTCTACATCTCCACAATGTACTGGTTTCATTCAAACAACCAGATGCACATGGAACCATCTTGGCAAGACTATGGGTAGTGATTAGCATGGGGATTGTGTTATCTTGTCAGAAGACAGTTCTCATCTGCTTGACAATCTCTTTGATGTTTGCATCTTGCAAATGTAGCTTCTTTCTGTCACTTCAGGTTTCCCTACAAACTGATTTCTTATAAAAGCATAACCTCCTCCTTGGATTTCACTGAACTATAATAGATAAGGCAGGTTACATATTATATTACTTATTTACATTTGCCAAAATATCCAACCAGTTTGTCTACTGACCTCTTAGTGTACTTAGACTAATTGGGAACTTACATATAGACAACTGCCTAGTAAAGGCTAGCTCAGGATTTACTTTTCTATTACCAAAAGACAACATAATCAAGGTGTTTCATTAAAAAAAAAGAGTGTTTAATTTTGATTTCACAGTTTCAGAGGGAAAGCATACATAATCATCATTTCTGGAAAAAAAAAAAAACCAAGAAGGTGGCATGATGCTGCAGGAGCTGATGAGCATTTACATCTTGATCCACAAGCACCAGACAGAGAGACCTATCATGGAATGACATGGCCTTTGGTAACTTGAAAGCCCATCCCAGTGACACACCTCCTCCAACAATGCCAGGCCTCCCAATTCTTCCCAAACAGTTCTGCTAATTGGGAATGAAGCATTCATACATAAGAGCCTATGGTGTTCACTCTTGTTCAAACCGTCATACTTATCCAATGATTAAAACACAGGTGGTATATTACATGTCAGTAGACACTTGCTGCATGACAAAAGTAGAATGATCATAATCTCAAATAAAAAACAGATCCTTGCAGTTATAGTCTTTAATATGTTTATGCTTTTTTGGAGAAGCTTGATTATGATAGAGGCAGAACACATTCCTCATTTATTTAATTGCTACAGCAACATATCTAGTAGAAACTACTTAAGGGAGGAGAATTTTGTGGGCTTGTGATACATATATTTACAAAATAGATGTGTATGCATTTTTATTTGGCTTTTTGAGACATGGTTTCTATGAAGCTTTGGAGGGTGTCCTGAAACTAGTTCTTGTAGACCAGGCTGACCTTGAATTCACAGAGATCCACTTGTCCCTGCCTCCCAATTGTTGGGATTAAAGGCATGTGCCATCACTGCTCAGAATATATGCATTTTTAAAGAAACAAAAAAAAAGTTTTCCAATGATTTTGCAGCCATCTGTAGTGTTATTTATTCCCTGCCAGCTCTGTGTTGCCTTCCCTCCCACTCTCAAGTTAAATCACCAACCTTCATGGTTTCTTTTTCCATTGTCTCCTTCACTGCACATGTGTCCCAGTTTTCCCTCTCTAGAGCTCCATCCCCTACACCAATGTGGTTAGTATTGGAAGAAAAGTCTTCATATTTTATAGTCTATATCTTACATTGCATATATTCCTCATGAAAAACAATGGTGGTATGATGCAGATTATCGTCAATTGAAGTCTCAGTGTAAACCAACTTCTATTGTATATGAATCCATTGTTATTTTCAAAAAGACTTGATGAACTTAATAACTTAATTTTTCAGAGTCTCATTAGATATCAGATTTACAGTATGCATTTATCCTTGGATTAATCTAATAGCCAATAGATTCTTGTTCACTTTCTTTCAAAGTCATCTTTAGTCATTGCAATCTAAAAGAAGGGAAGATCCTGTGTTTTTTAAAGAATACTGTTGTAACATGAGAGCCTGCTTGTTGGGGTTTCTGTCCTGTGCAGTTCCCACAGTCATTATGTCCCCCCCCAAAAAATAATCACACAGAGTTCTCCATATTTTATAAACTTTTTGGCCCATTAGCTCAGGCTTCTTATTAACTCTTATTACTTATATTAACCCAGTATCCTTATCTATTTTAGCCACATGGCTCAGTACCTTTTTCAGTGGGGCAGGTCACATCCTGCATCCTCAGTGTCTGTACAGGACTGGGGAAGAGCTTCCTTTTTCCCAGAATACTCCTTTCCTCATTGCTCCACCTCTCCTTTGTGTCTGATTGTCCCACCTATATGTCCTGCCTGGTTACTGGCCAATCAGTGTTTATGTAAAAACATAATAGACAGAATACAAAATTGTCCCACACCATACTGTGCAAAATTTTCCTATGACATAAGTTGCAAACAAAATTAGAAAATTTTTGTGAACACTTAGTTTGTCCTTTGCTCTGTGAGGCTGGACAGTAGTGTTGCCAATATGCTAAGGCTCACTTTGGTTGGAATTTTTTCCAATATTCTTTTGTCTGTGGACTTTTTAAGATTAATTTTAATTAATAGCATTTCACTTGTGATAAAATTCTGAAAAACAAAAATGTTTTTTCCTTAAATGGGTGCTCATCAAACTTCTATAATCCTAAAAATTACTAAAATTAATGTGTGGTATAGATTACATGTGATAATACTGAATAAAGTCAAATCAATATTATGTGAAAATTAAGTCTTTACAAATCATGCTCTGATGAAATGTGATTTATTATCACAGTTTTATGGATACACAGTTTACTTGTGCCATTTACACTTACTGCTCAATTGGTAAATACAGAGGTATGTATAATGAGCTTAACACTGAAGCTCTATTTTTACTAGAACATAATTAAGACAATTTAGGATGCTTTGTATTTTTAAGGACTTAGAAAATCTGAAACTCTAAGTTGTAGCTTAAAATTGTGTTTTCTAAACAGGAGCTCTGATGGCAAACACATGCAAGAATATTCAGCTGTGTGTAATGTGTACATATAACTGAAGAAAGTTACCATGCACTGGTTACCATGTTGCCTAAGTTCAGTGAGGCAGAATATATATATGACTGGTTCCACCATGTAAATCCATTATTTTCAGAAAGTCAATGGGGAAAAACAGGAGCTTAGACTTCATTACTAGCTGGTCTTTCAAGGCACTGAATACAATGCAGGAAAGATGAAGTCTTCATAGTGCATCCTTCACCTTTACCATAGACAATGGCTTGTCTTGTATTCTATCCAGGGTCATATGACATACAAACTATAACATTAAAAGAAAGCCTGCTTTTTAGGAGGATTATATGGAACCTTGGCTGCCTCTTCCTGATCTCAAGATCCTGCAAATCTAAACAACTCTGAGATTCCATCTTATACCTGTAAGAAAGAAAGCATGTTTAAGATTTGGATATATGTTATAACTTAAACTTTAAGGCTATCACCGGAAAAAAAGGGAGGAAGAAAGGAAGGAAGAAAAGGAAGGAAAAGAAAGGAAGGAAGGAAGGAAGGAAGGAAGGAAGGAAGGAAGGAAGGAAGGAAGGAAGGAAGGACTATCGTATGAAACATTTCTGAACAGTGAAAAGAAGAAACATCCACCATCCCTAGATAAGGTAGGGAGGAAAGACAACTTAGTACCAAAGTCTAGCTTGCTGAACCAGTTTATTGGTGTTACTGACAGGAGTAGAGATGATTTAGGCAGCTGCATTACTGAGAAGTCCACCCTGTTACAGGTGCTTGCTCTGGAAATATAGAATCCTACAGTTTTTTTTTTTCACAATGCGTGGGCCGCTAGACAAGCTAGACAGTATCTTTTTTTAAAATTCCTACTGCTTCTGTTTTAATTCCAGGGACTTCTGGAAACTTGTGTGTTGTTTACCTCATAACTCTTCATCAGGCTCTCTCCAGGATCGATTGCTTCAACATGGAGGGAACTACCTCATGATTGGAATTTCATAGACATTTAGGACAGCACTTTTGAGCACATTTTAATGGTTTTAGTAATTTTTTTGTATAATTACCTAGAAACTTTAACAAAAAGGCACAAGTTCATCTTCTCTGAAAAGCTTAATCATAGACACCTTCATGTTTAGATTTAAGTTTCCAGTTTTGGTGAGGGGAGGCTAGAGCGAGAGTCACAAACAGAAGTGGAGGATAATTATAAAAGAAGATGATTGGTGGGTGTTTGGCATGTTTCCTCTTCCAATTCTAATAATCATCCACAGTGACAGTTCTGTTCAGACTTCTTACAGCCTTTAGAAACAACCTGGTATGCATCTTTCCACAATTCAATCATTAAAGACAGGCATGATTTCATGCACAAAACCTAGTTAATTACCTACCAAGTTTAAGATTACAAAGTCATTTATCTCTGCGATTATTCTTCATTTATTCTGTCTGTAGAAATATTAGTGTCCCCTGAGTGTCAGATCAGTTCCCTCTCTATACTGTGCTCCCCAAAATTACTGTGAATGTTCAAATCACCCATTCTATAACCTCAAAACTGTTTGTTCCCTCAAACTTGGGCACAGTAATTGTCGTAGTTTCTTAAGCTCATATTTTTTATAATTTCCCCTAATGTTCTATCATTTTATGTAATAGGAAGACAGATCTCTTCTTTAATGTACTGCTTCTTTCTAACCCATTTAAACATTGTGCTCTCTCCAAGTTTTGGGAGAATCTACTAGGGTGCAAATCAGGGAGGCCTACAATTTGCTCTCATTACAGATCATGAATTATTGTGATCTCTTAATTCTCTACTTCGCTGAAGTTCATGTCTTTAAACTATACTGGCTAATAATCTCCCTTGTTGAGTAAAAAACATACCTAAAAGGGTCTAGTTCATCTCTGCTGTACTTAAAAGGTCATTCTTTTCTATTTTTAGAAGAGTTTCTTTTCTATTTTTTTATTTTGTTTTTATTGAGCTATGTTTTTATCTGCTCTCTCTTCCTTCCCCCCCCCATGACCCCAGCGCTCCCTGATTTACTAAGGAGATCTTGTTTTTTTTTCCATCCTGTGGATGTAGAAGAGTTTCTAAATGTTTTCAGTAGGTTTTAGATATTCTTTTAGAATTGTGGACATCACTTTTTGAATACCACGACTTTAGGCTTTTTCTTCTCAAATGCACTTCAGCCACTCCTTTTTGCAGCATGTACTAGGTTATATTTTTAGCAATACATAAAGGTTCTTAGATTTCATTTCTATTCTTATTGCAGTTTCCTTAAAGAACTCTCATAGTTTTGCCTCTTGATCTCTGACATGTTTCTTGTTAAACTTTATATCATGTTAAATTCAAATAAACTTACTCCATAATGATCAAACACACAAAATAACAGTAGCATATCTTTGAATATATTTAACATTGGTAATTGGAATATGAACTTTAACATAATTTTACAAGCCTTGTTCATTAATGTAAGCTGTTACTATCTTTCTCCTTTTGCTCTTGTGTTTTGAAATGTGTACAGTTTCTTCTTAATTCTTAATGCTTAAGTAAAGTGCTTGTATTTTCCTTACACTGGTACTGAAAAATAAAACCTTAGGAATGCTTTTCTTCTTGTTTATCACTGAGAAAGAAACTATGAGAATAGAAACTTCTACCAAGGAAGGAATTGATCTTTTTCCTGCTTCCTGTACACTGACTGGGATATCTAAGATCTTGACTTTGCTCCCTTGGAATAATACTCGTTGTTCACTTAAGAACATAAATTACAAAAGTGTTGCATTCATATTTGCCTTAATTTTACTCCTGTTTCTTTATTCATTATAGTATGGTCACTATAATTCCAGTTTTCATAAAGTGAATTTGAAATGATTGTCTTAATTTTCCCCAATACTACATTGGCATTAATTTTATACATTGTTTTATTTGATGACAGTCATGTTATTACTGATTTATGAACAAAACCTATACATGAATCAAATTTTCTTCTTTGATTAACTTGATGTATTCATTTTTTTCCCTCAGGTCTGTCTATTTACAACAAAACCTCCATTCAACATTGAAACCTCCTACATCACATCTTATTGTGTGTCCATTTGGTTCCCATTAGTTCACTAAAATCATTCTTGTCCAATTCTTCAATGCTATTTATGTTGTCACATTCAATGGTATTTTTTTCAGAAACCCATTTAATCTTTTTATTGAAAACATTTTAATAACTATTCCCCCACAAAATACTTTAGTTAGTTAAATTTAAAATATTGTTATCACTTGAGTTTTCGGCTAGTAGTCTGACATTATAAAATTTGAAATATTATCTCTAATCCTAATATTGGGGTGACTATGAATGAATCCATGAATCATTGCATCTCATATATACGTTTATTTTTTCACTTTACCAAACTGAACATTGCCTTAAGCCTTTTCTTGAAAACAAACTCAATTTTGTATCCCTCCCTGTAACATAAATGTCACTCAAATACTAAACTCTCTATATTATAATTGAGATATTAATTACTCCAAGGTTAATTTGCTCTAGACAGCTGAGCTTGTGTACTCCTATGTCTCAGCTACCATGTATGTATGCATAGGTAGGAGAATAGATCAAACATAGGAATTTGAGGCCAGTCATGTATACGTAGGGCAATCTCATTATTTACTAGTTAATTAAAAGACATAACATGATTTGCTTCTAGAATTTACTCACTCCTGAGGCTTTCTTGACTTACTGTATGTTTGTGTTATCAAGCACAGTGGAGATCAAATATTTGACCATCATTCTTGACTTCTTTCTGTCAAATATCTCTTGTAAATTGAGCATCAAAGGATACCTCTTCACCATTCAAGTTGATATATTTGTTCATCTATGCTACTATAATATTACAATTGCTTCCCAATCATTTTCTAACTTCAAGTTTTGTTCCATTGTGAATGAAGGAAATTTTGCAAATTTAATGAATATCTTGCCGACATAAGCATCCAACTAACAAAATTCACAGTCATTCTCTTGGAATCCCAGCTATGGACCTGGTTACAGACAATGTTTCTGGCCAGTATTTGATACATCTTGCTCCAAATTTGACTCAACAACAACAACAACAACAAAAGAACTGACAAGATTCTCCAAACTTGTAAGCACTTAGGATGGAGGAGAATCTCAAGGGGAATTCTTTGAATTATATTTTATTATGATTGAAGTCACACAAACAAATGATTCAGGTGAGTTTTACTGTAAGATGGCAGCCTTAAGGTGAAAGAAACTAAACAATGCTTTTGACCTTGTGATGCCCAGAATGGAGAAACAAGCCATTTTATATAGAAGCTGTGATGTACATAATTTGTACTGCTAAATATAATTTTTTCTAATAATTACTTTTTTCTATTTTTCTTTTATTGAATATAGTCTCTTTTATGTAATATATTCTGATTATTGTTTCCCTTCTTCAATTCCTCTGAGTTCCTCTCTATATCTTCTCCCATCCAGACCCATAACCTTTCTGTCTCTCCTTAGGAAAAAATCAGGCTAGTATTCACTTATGAGTCAGTATGTACCTCATTTTCCTGGGTCTGGGTTATCTCAATCAGGATTATTTTTTCTAGTTTTATCCCTTTGCATGCAGACTTCAAGATGTCAGTATTTTTTTTATCACATAGTAATACTCCATTGTATAAAAGTATCACATTTCTTTATCCGTTCTTTGGTTGCATGGCATCTAGGTTGTTTCCAGGTTCTGGTTATTAAAAATAATGCTGGTATGAAAATAGTTGAGCAAATGACCTTATGGTATGATTGAGCATCTAATGGTTATATGTCCAACAGTGGTATTGCTGGGTCCTGAGGTATGTTGATTTCCAACTTTATGAGAAACTGCCATACTGATTTTCACAATGGTTGAACAAGTTTTCATTCCCACCAGCAATGGAAAAGTGTTCCTGTTACTCTACATCCTCTCCAACATAAGCTATCATTGGTGTTTTTTATTTTAGCCGTTCTGACTAGTAAAAGATGGTATCTCAGAGTTGTTTTTATTTGCATTTCCCTGATGGCTAAGGATGTTGAACATTTCCTTAAGTGTCTTTTGGTTACTGGAAATGCTTCTGTTGAGAATTGCCTGTTTAGTTCTTACCCCATTTTTAAATTAGATTATTTGGAATTTTGACGACTAATTTCTTGCGTTCTTTATATATTTTGGAGTTCAGTTCTCTGGCTGATGTGTGATTGGTGAAGATCTTTTCCCATTCACTAGGCTGCCTTTTTGTTGTGGATACTAGCTGTAAAGCAAAGGGTACAGAGCCTATAGTCCACGAACCTAGGTGCTGACTGGGCGTTTTGTCTTGCCTGGTTCCCACAGTTGTTAAGTCACAAAAAATTCACCCAGAGGTCTATATTAGTTATAAACTGACTGGCCCATTAGCTCATGCCTCTTATTAACTCTTATATTAGTTCATTTATTCTGGTGTATACTAGCCACGTGGCTCGGTACCTTATTCAGCAAGGCAGTCACATCTTACTTCTTCTATGGCTGGGTCACTACTGTGGACAATGAGCTGTCCTCTTCCCAGAATTCTTCCTCCTCAGGGATTGGATGCTAGGGTCCAACAATACCAATTCTAGTATATGTCCTATTTAAGCAGAAAGTCAGTTTTAAATTTAAAAGCATTATAGGCTGTTAGCCCTGTGTTTGTTGAGGATAGAGGTATTTAAAGAACCACGTATATTCCCAAGAGAAAGCAGTATGACAAAATCAAGACATGTGTAAGCTTTTTGCATAGTCACTGTGGGATCATTGATCAGTAGAGAAACTGAGCACATATTGTCTGTAATAAGTCTATTTTGTGAAGAACTTGGAAACAGGAAAACCATACCTTAGCCATTTAAATGGCAATACCAGGCAGGAAGAGATGAAAGAATGTTTTATCTCAATGATAATTCAAAAAACCATTAGTCACACAATACGTTGCCATTTAATCACATCTTGTTTGACTTTCGCCTGAATGTTTTTTTTCTTTATACAATTAAAACTGTAATTCTCAGGTAAATATTTACATATCAAACAACTTGAACATGTCTTGACAACTGAAGTCCAAGATTCTTAGAAGTACTCTAGTTCGCATTTTATTAATCTTAATAATCCTGGTGTTTGGCTGAAGTGTTTTATGTCTTCTACAATTACAACCATCTTATTTTAAGTATGGTGCTCTTAAATGAGTTGCTGAGCTTCTTGGACTGAATTTGGCAGTCTCCAAAAAGAAGTCAAACATGTATATGAGAATAAGCTCTATTTTTAGATAAAACAAATTGAAATATGTGGCAAATACAATTTCCTGCAACATGTCTTCAGAGGAAACTACTTACAATGTTATTAAATACTCTTCTACAGTGATTTATTATGTTTTTTATCTATCAATATTTTGGTTTCCATTTATAAATGTAGTTAAAATGTCCAGTGAATCCTGCTGTCTGATTTCCATCATACTAAAGCTATGTTTGACTAATGACTACTTGCATAACTTCTTGTTTTACAATATCCTTCCTAATCCTAAATCACTCAGAAAGCCACTAATAGGTTCTGAGGTGTCATGCCGCTCAGCATAAAGCTCCTCATGTATTTTTGATATCGTTCTGACTGCAGCAAGATCATTCCCAACATAAAATTGTTTCTATGAACTTTTAAGAAAGCAGAGATTTATAGCAATAATTTTATAAGAAATACTTTAACCCATGCTGATTTTTGATAAACAACACCAACCCTAACCCCAATAACACCACCATTCTGTAAAGACGGTTTATTACAAGCTCATGCACAACAATTCTAACAATATTTGAGCCTTTGAATTCTCTAACCTCTTTATTCCATGAATATATTTTTATGTAATTAGATTTAAATAAATTTGGATGCTATCTTTTTAATATAGTTAATTATGCTCTGCCCTGTTAGAAAATTAAATATTTTCCAAAGAAGATACATGCTCTGGTAATTTATTTTCATCTACTTTAAAGGTCTAATATGATCAGTACTTAGTGGACATGGAATATTTGTTGAAATAGACTTCTTTAGTTGTAAAGTATATAAAATACACTTATTGAACATAGAAAATACCACGATTCAGTAGAATATTCAACAATATTATAAAAATAAAACTTTAGAGCCGGGCGATGGTGGCGTTCGCCTTTAATCCCAGCACTTGGGAGGCAGAGGCAGGCGGATCTCTGTGAGTTCTAGGCCAGCCTGGTCTACAAGAGCTAGTGCCAGGACAGGCTCCAAAGCTACAGAGAAACCCTGTCTCAAAAAACTAAATAATAAAAAAAATAAAACTTTATAATATCTATTTGTGGATCTACTATGTTCTCAAGGGAGTCAATATGATTTTATTATTATAAGATATATGGCATATATGTTTCTCCAGAATGGACAAATTACTGAACAAGCTCTCCTTTCACTAGGCTTTACATTTACAGCTTAGTTTAGTGATAAGAATTGCTTAGGAATATATAGGCTAAAGGAATCACCCCAGTGCCGTATCAAAGGAATGTGACAGTTTTCAAAATCTTTGAATTTGTAGCATTCAGAAATATTCATCTTCAGAAACACACTTCAGGTTTCTCAAGCAACTAAAACTGTCTGAGTAACGAAATATTGAGCCTTGGATGTTTTAAAGAGTTATTAGAATGAAAATATTCAAGTGTTAAAGTTTCTATAAATTGTTTCTTTAGGAAAGAGTATTACTAAAAGTTCCAATAACTTAGCTATATATTTTTTTCTAAATGTATATTTGATGATTACCTAAATAAATACTATGTCTTTAGAACATATCCACTGTTATCCACTTTCCCAAAGAACTCTTTCCACATGTCTCCACACTCTTCTCCAGCTTTCCATCTTTTTCAATAAAAAACAGACAAACAAAACAAAACCTACTTTATTCAGTTAGTTCAATCAAAGTCATGCCTGTGTTCACAGGTGCTGGGAGTCATCAGCTGAAGCATGAGAAACATATCATTGCACACTGTCTCTTCTCCCAGAACTGCCATCAACCGCCAATAAATCCTCACCTAGCTGTGATGTCCTCTGAGTCTTTTCTTTCTTCACATTGGAGTGTTGACTGTGTTGATTTTGTAACAGTCATCTAACATCAAATCATTGCTTTTGTAATTGCACAGCAATGACTGTCATATATAGAAAATGTTATTATTTAGCAAGCATCCCTCACTTCTCCTCCTTACAATCTTTCTTCTTTTTCTTTTGAGTTGTTTCCTGAGCCTTAATAGCACAAGTATGTGATATAGATGTGTCGTTAGGGCTTAGGGTTTCCTTACTCAACTTCTCCACACTTTGACCTCCTGTGAATCTCTATATTAGCCGACAAACACTACACAAAGATACCCAAAGGACACTCAAGCCTACCACAAGGACATGTGTTCAACTATGTTCATAGCAGCATTGTTTGTCATAGCCAATACGTGGAAACAACTTAATTTCCCTCTCCTGAAGAATAGATAAGGGTCTGTGATTATATGAATATATATTCATGAGACTGATAGAGTATTTACTGCACTGATAAGGCACACAAAGATTAAGTATTTAAATGACATCTTGATATTGTCTCTTTAGTAAAATAATAGTCATCAGACCTATGAACTCCCCGCTCTTGTCTTTCTGACCAGGTTTACAATTCTAGGTATGAGTTCACTTCTATATAGTACTCTGAGCAATTCTGAGTAGAAAATCTTTGATCACCCCCAACAATGTTTATACCACCATTTTACTTATAGTCCATTTTCTACTGTAGTTTTGGTGTTCCTATTAAAGTGAAAGTTGGCCATGAGAGAGGTTACTTCCAAGCCAGTACTGGCTTGATTTCTCCATGTCTTGTTACTAATGCATATAATTTCTTAAGCAATGGTTTACCAAAATCCAGTGGTTCCCTAAGAAAAATGGTAATAGCCTGCATTGTTCTTGAAGTTCTCTGGAATTTCCTTGACCAGCATCTAAACTGAGCTTTTTGTTTGTTTTTGTGGCTTCTGGGAGGAGCATTTTCTACCCCATCCACATAGAATAAATCCAATTAAACTTCTGACTATATAATATGTATATATAAATGTGTATATATGTGTGTACATCTTTAAATAGTAGTCTTCATGTGACTATTCAAATATTTTAGTTTTATTTATATCTAAATATATTTGATTTACTTAGAATAATTATAAGAATACTATTTCAAAATATAATTTTCAAAATTATATAGGGCAAATTTTATAAAGTCATATGCTTAACTGCATAAAAATAAATAGGCTGTAAAAATAATCTGAATTTTACTTTTAATTAAACAAAGTAAAAAACTAATAAGATGTATTTATTATTAACATTGCAGAGTAAAGTAAGGATGACTCATGAAAATTAAATATTTGTAGGAATGCATTATTTCAATCTGAAACATTTTTGTTGATAAGAGGTAAAATTTTGTGTATTTTAAACATGTAGTTGGATATATTTATGGGAAACCATGTCATGTTTTAAATCATGTAAACATCATTGTGGAATATTTGTTTAATTAGCAAAGATGTGTTACATTTGTTTACACTGAATTTGTTTAACTATGTAAAAATGTGTTGATATGCATTAAATTAGTAAAATTATATTGGGCTCAGAAAGGCAGGGCTAGCAACTATTAGGAAGTAGCGGAGAGGATCGTAGGTGGATTCATAAGTTGGGGCAGGATCAAGAAGAGAGGCTTCCGGGGACACCAGCAAAGAGAGAAAGTTAGTCAGTTGCTACTCTAACTCCCTGAGCTCTCAGGTTTTTCATAAATTAACAAATAAGAAGAAACCAACAACAAAATACAGTTACAGCAAAATACAGATCTAGATGCAGCTTTTTTAAAAGGCACCGTTGAAGAGCAAACACCTCAGCAGCTGGCACTTTAAAAAGAAAAACAAGCTGAGAAAAAAAAAAAAAAAACCTGCCACAATGCATGGGGCAGGGGCAGCATTCTAGAGCTGGGGCAGTTAAATGCAGCTCCCAGCCAGGCTTGCTGGCCTAAAGTTTAGTACTCACAGACCCAAGCAGAGTCACACAGTCAGAGAGCACTACAGGTGCACAGTAAAACAGGTCCAGACTGGATAGAAGCTCTGAACAGGTTACTGTGTGTTTAAAAATGTACGTCGGCACTTCAGTAAGGAAAGAAAATGGGTATAGACTGTCAGAGGAAAAAAATGGTTTAAAAATAATGTAAAGTCTTTAAGGAGAGAGTAAAGTAATATAAAGAAATAAAAGCCATATAAAGATGGGGAAAACACAGCAAATCTGGATCCTGTATGGTGCTATATTGACTTTGGATTTTTTCAGATGCTGATGAGTGAAGGACAGCTGCTGTGACACACTCGATCACAAAAGGGGCTACTGAATTCAACCAGCCTAAATGATTTAGGAATTTCCTAACTTGAAAATGGACTTTAGAAAATGTATTACATTGGAAGAAATGTTTTGCTTTTGTTTCCATAGGAAAGGCTGTGGATTCCAAGATTAATAGAGAGTGGGGCTGAGTGGGGTAGACCTCCTAAAAATTTAGGCTTCAAAGAACCTTCACCTGGAGCTTGCTTTCAATTTGGCAAAGCTATCCATTTGGGCAAGAAACTGTTCATGGATTGACTGCCGACAGTATACCATTGAAACTGGACATACAGGATACAAAGGAAAGAGAGTGCCAAATTTTACCAAAACAAGGCAGGACAGTTGTTCATAATTTCTGCTTCATAGAAGTCTGTCAGATATTCTAGGAGTATAGGCCAAAGATGGATGCCCTAAAAGAGGAATCTTAGGTGACTGTCCAGGCTGCCAGATGTCTCTTTTATTTCTATAGGTTTGGAATTTACTTGCTCTGCACTTTCTGTTTGTTCAGTAATGTTGTAGCCTTCTGGGGTGTCCTTGATGAAGCTGAATGATGGAGGACTTACTTTCATTGGTTAATAAAGAAACTGCCTTGGGCCATTTGATAGGTCAGCCCTTAGGTGGGTGGAGTATACAGAACAGAATTCTGGGAAGAAGGGAAGTGAGGTCAGGTGCCATGGAGCCAGACGTGATGAAGTTCCAGCCCAAGACGGATGTACACTAGAATCTTCCTGGTAAGCCACCACCCCGTGGTGCTACACAGATTATTAGGTATGGGTTAAAGCAAGGTATGAGAGTTAGCCAATAAGAGACTAGAGCTAATGGGCCAAGCAGTGTTTAAATGAATACAATTTGTGTGTTGTTATTTCTGGGGCTAAGCTAGCCAAGTGGGAGCCGGGTGGGACTGAAAAGCAGCTGCTTCAGTAGAAACAGCTGAAGACTAGTTAGCTATAGTTACAGCTTTCCTTAGTAATGATAGGAGGTAAATTAGGAAAAGAGCTTTGGACTTATCAGGATGAGATAGAGAGAAGAGTGATTTCTACAAATTTGCCAAATGCAAAGGGACTGGATATTAAGACTATAATCCTTACTTTATAACTGTTCTTATTGTATATAGTTTTATTATGTTAAAGTTAAAAAGTTTCTTTTTTTTACAAAAAGAGTGAAAGGTTGTGGAATATTTGTTAAACTAGGCAAAGATGTGTTATATTTGTTCTGCTACATTTTAACTATGTAAAAATGTGTTGCATTTGCATTAATATACAAAATTTGCATCAATATATAAAAACCCATAGCAATAACGAAATAAAATTCAATCATGATAATAAAAATTCAGAGAGATAAATTAGGGTCAACCTAAAGATCCAAAAACAAAGTAGTCAGCCATTGGCTCTTACCTCAACCTCAGTCCGAAATAGCTATCCTCCCTCTAGAAATCCCAGAATGAAACTGAGTATGAGAGTTGACTCCTCCCATTTTATAATTCTCTCTAGGGCAGGGATTAAAAGCATACACCACTGGGATTAAAGGCATGCGCTGCCCAGTTTCTGTGGCAACTAGTGTGGCTACAGGGATTAAAGGTGTATGTTACATTGACTGATTTGTCGGTAAGGCTGACCAATGGGGCTGTTTTACTCTCTGATCTTCAGGCAAGCTTTATTTATTAAAATACAAATGAAATGCCACTTTATCAAACTATCATTGGCTCAGAGAGGCACAGTTAGCAATGAGTTGACAGGAAGTAGCAGAGAGAATCATAGTCCATGTGGGAGGTGAAAGTCTTCTCAGATGTAAACAGGAGAAATTGAGCCAGCTGCTACTCTTAACTCTTTGAGCTTGCACATTTTTACCGTAGCCTTTGAGTCTCAAGTTTTCTTAGAACTATAGCTATTTAGTTAAAGTTACCTTTAGTGACATCAACAGAGCCATTGCCTGGGAGAACAAAATTCCTCCCCTAGGGAAAGAGAATTGCTCCCAGGCTATGGCCTGAGTAGCCAGCTGGTAGTAGTTTGAAGCAGAGCCTCTGTGAGGAAGGTAAAACAGCCAGCCCATCATGCGTAACATTTAGAAGAGTTTAAGCATGTTTGTTCATTTGCTGACAGTGAAAATAGTCTTGTGCAGTAGTACAACAGAGCTTCTTGTTTTTATCTGAATTTAACATCATCATTAGTGGACCAGTTTTACTTATCTTACTGTGTTCCACCCATTGCTGCAGCCCTTGCTAATCATTTCAATCACAGCATAGGTGTGTTGAACATTTTAAAGTTTTACATAAAATTAAAAAATATGTAGAACTTAAATTTCTGTACCTTTCCCCCAGTTAACATAATAATCTCCAGTCCTCAGTGGCCAGTGACAGGTGTCCTCATTTTTGGCTACATATTTTCTTTGTTCACTCATTAGTTGATGGATGCTTATGTTGTTTTTACTTCTTGGGTACTATAAATAGCACTGCAGCACACATGAAAGTGTGGTTCTATTACCTATGCTGAGATAATTTTTTTGGACACATTCCTTGCAGTGAGATCATCAATATAAAAGTTGCACAAATCATCAATCAAAGAAATATGATCATGTTTTTAATTTCAGATAAAACATATTTGGTAAAAGTACAGAAAATAGCAGAAAATAGTATATATTTAACTTTTTAAATATATAACCACTTTTAGAAGCCTTCTATAATATCTAAGCACAAAGTTATTATTATATATTTAAACTAATATGATCAAACTAACTTACAAAATAAACATCAAATTAATCATAAAATAGATCCATTTAAAATACAAAAGTGCATATATTATTTATATCACATAGTAAATTGACAATGATTTGAAAATGAAATATTTGTTGGATGGCATTATTTCAATATAAAATATTTTTGTTACAAAAAAGTAGATTTTAATGAATTTTAATTTTTTTTAAATATTTAAAAGCTTTATTTTATTTTCATATGGACAGGTATTTAGCCTGCTATAAATCTGTACACCCTCATCATGCAATACCCAAATAGGCCAGCAAAGGTTGACAGAGCACGTGAAATTAACTATACAGATGATTTTGAGCTGCGTTGTTCAAATATTGGAAGAACAATCAGTGTTTCTAACTGATAACTCATCTTTCCAGCACAACAAATGACTCATTAAAAAATAAAAGAAAAAAACATAAGTAAGGATCCCATTGTTAGTTTTTGACATATTATTCTTAGAAACTGGAGTCTTTTTTTTTTTATTGGAAAAAAAAAAATTTCTGCCTCCTCCCCGCCTCCCATTTCCCTCCCACTCCTCCCTCTCCTCCTTCCCTCTCCCCTCTCCTCCCCCTCCCTCTCCAGCCTGAAGAGCAGTCAGGGTTCCGTGCCCTGTGGAAAGTCCAAAGTCCTCCCCCCTCAATCCTGGTCTAGGAAGGTGAACATCCAAACTGGGTAGGCTCCCACAAAGCCAAACATGAAGCAGGATCAAAACCCAGTGCCATGGCCCTTGGCCTCTCAGCAGCCCTCATTGTCCGCCAAATTTAGAGATTCCGGTTTTATCCCATGCTTTTTCAGTCACAGTCCAGCTGGCCTTGGTGAGCTCCCCAAGAATCAGCCCCACTGTCTCCACGGGTGGGCGCACCCCTTGTGGTCCTAACTTCTTTGCTCATATTCTCTCTCCTTCTGCTCCTCATTGGGACATTGGGAGCTCAGTCCAGTGCTCCAGTGTGGGTCTCTGTCTCTATCTCCATCCATCCCCAGATGAAGTTTCTATGGTGATATGCAAGATATTCATCAGTATGGCTATAGGGTAGGGTCATTTCAGGTTCCCTACCCTTAGCTGCCCCAGGAACTAACTGGGGGCATCGCCTGGGCACCTGGGAGCCCCTCTAGATCCAAGTCTCTTGCCAACCCTAAGATGGCTCCCTTAATTAAGATGTGTGCTTCACTGCTACCCTAACCAACATTCCTTTATCCCAATCATCCCGTTTCCCCAAGTTCCCCCACCCTCCCCCTTCTCACATTTCTCTCCCCCTTCTCCCCTTACCCCCTCCCCACCACACCGCCAAGATCCCATTTATTTGTCCGGCAGTCTAGTCTACTTCCCATATCCAGGAGGATAGCTATATGTTTTTCTTTGGGTTCACCTTCTTATTTAGTTTCTTTAGGATATCATATTATAGACTCACTGACCTTTATTTATCTCTAGAAACCAATTATGAGTGAGTACATCCCATGTTCATCCTTTTGGGTCTGGGTTACCTCACTCAGGATAGTGTTTTCTATTTCCATCCATTTGCATGCAAAATTCGCGAAGTCATTGTTTTTTACCGCTGAGTAGTATTCTAATGTGTATATATTCCACACTTTCTTCATCCATTCTTCCATTGAAGGGCATCTAGTTTGTTTCCAGGTTCTGGCTATTACAAATAATGCTGCTATGAACATAGTTGAACAAATGTCCTTGTCATATGATCAGGCATCTCGTGGGTATTTTCCCAAGAGTGGCATTGCTGGGTCCATGGGTAGGTTGATCCCAAATTTCCTGAGAAACCGCCACACTGCTTTCCAAAGTGGTTGCACAAGTTTGCATTCCCACCAGCAATGGATGAGGGTAACCCTTTCTCCACAGCCTAAAGGCGGATTTGAATTAAGTCAGAAGGATAATTATAAGGTTATACAGCTTTATTAACTCACGCAACCAAAAGTTCCCGCGCCGAACAGGAGAGAGCAGGCAAACAAGGGGCGGCGCAGCTGTTTGCACAACTTATTTAACACTCCAAAACCTGCCCCCAGGCGAGCCCACCCACTAGGGGGTGGGGCTCATCCCTACATCTCCCCCTTTTGTCTAAATAAGACAGAATTAAACCAAATACAACTATAAACAATAATAATAAAAAATAAATATAATAAACAATATTGAGAACAAAAAGTTTTACCAGACAGTCTATCTCAAAGAGTCTAACTAATATAGAGAGTAATTACAGTTATATAATCTTCAACTCCATCAAAGATCTGAGAAGGGAATAAATATTACTTAACAAATAAGAGATATCCAAAATGTGCCAAAAAATAACAGAGACAACTGACTACCTGGGCAATCACCCAAATTCTCGTTTGCAATGTTGAGTCAACCAACTTTGGCTAAGGCCAAACATAACTGACATACCATTATCAGATGTAAGGAACTTTCTTAGAATCATCCTACCCTGTCTTGGCAAGATAAGACAATCCTGTTTCAAAACTTTGTCAGTAGTTGAGGTATGGGCTTTTCTAACCCAAAGGCCTGTTCTGCCAAGAAGACAAGCTCCCAGTGGAGTGTCTTTGGTGCTCAACGTTCTCTCGGGGGTAGAGTCGCGTTAGCCAGGAGTAATTGTGTCTCATTGGCATAGAATTTAGGTTAGATTAAAAGCCATTTTCTGCAGCTCTTTAAAGAGGCTGAAGATTATACTATCTATACTAAATATAATCTCTATGTATCTAGAAGACCTGATTAACCTAAAAATAAACATGACAAACATATAATTCTCAATACCTATCTAACCTGAAGATTAAAAGAATAAACTGTGCAATATATGAAGACAATGATCTGTGCAATATATGAAGACAATGATCTTCATCTGTAAACAATGTCATTACATATCAAAAGTAAACAATGGAAGGAGCTCACATTCAATATTGATATTACATAAATAGTATTAGAGGTAGAAATGTACATCGTATTATGGTAGAAGTATCAATCTAATATAAGCATATTCTTATACAAAATAGAGGTAGGAACACTCACATTCAATATACAATATATCAATATACAGGAAACAGTCCGAAAACAATTTTCTGAAATCAGTAACTCACAAATACCAAACATCAAACCAGTTAATCCCCCTCTTTTTTTTTTTTTTTTTTTTTTTTTTTAACATACCCCTAATTCCATAAAACATCCCCCCATCCCCTCAACCCCAAACCAACCATTAAAAGATGTCCCTAACCCTGAGGGCAAACTCTGTTGGGAGAGGGGACGCCGTCCTCTAAGATTGCTTCAAGCTGACATGGGGGCGACGTTCTCCTTAGGGGCTCCCGTGAAAGCAAATGATGATAAAATTCCCAAATTAACCTTTGACCTAAGAAAATTGTAACTAGTCTCTGTGTATCTTTAGAAGGTCTGGCCAGAGTGTTGTCAAAAATGTGCACCATTCGAAATTGTCTCGAGCAGTTGGTACCAAAAAACAAGTCTATTATTAGCGCTAAAAAAGAAAGAAAAAAGAAGAGAAAAAAAATATGTATATAATCATGACGTCATAAAACCAGATTGAGTTGATGTTGTGGGGCCCCATCCTCATCCTGAAAAACTTCAAAAATTACTGTAGAAAAATTTGTTGTTTGTTATGGGAAATTTAAACATTAACAACAAAGACACATACTGACATATAAAGAAAGACACAGATATGAGAAAAAGTAAAGAAAGTTTACCAAGTATATAATTATTCTTATCCTGTGAGATATCTCTTATCAACAGGTTTGGAATTGAAGAGGGACTGGGCCAGAGTCCAACTCCAAAACCAGCTCTACATATTTATAAAAAAAGTGTTCAATAAAACATATAGATATGTATATATATAGAGTCAATACTTACTGATCCTTAGTGGGTTGTAACCATTTTCCATCCATCACTGAGTAAATATTCAGGGTCCCTTAAATTTTTTGAAGATCAGTATTTATCTGTGGAGATAAGAAAAGAACCCTGCCCCCAACCTATTTATGTTCCTTACCATTAGTATGCTCGTCGTCCTTGTGGATGAATTATTTATCTTTTCCAATGTCTTGTCTTCTTCATACCGAACCTTCATTAATTTTGACGGTATCCACAATTTTTCCTCACCTGTGGAGATAAGAGCAAAACCCCTTCCCCAACGCAGCACATCTCCTGGCTTCCATTGTGAGGTTAGCACATCCTTGAAATAAACTGGTTGATTTAGTTCAGTAGACTTTTCCATTATCCAATGTCTTTCTGCAGCCGTCGTCCTTTCTCATTAGCGTTAAGAAAATTCAAGGTTAACAAAGCATTATGTAACCTATTCCTGGGGGTGTTTTCCACCCTTTTCTGTTTGTTCAACATATCCTTTATAGTTCTATTTGGATCTCTCCATGACTGCCTGACCTGTAGGATTGTATGGTATACCTGTAACATGTTTGATATTGTAATAATCAAAAAACCGTTTCATTTTCCTAGAGACACAAGCAGGACCATTATCTGTCTTTATCTGTGTAGGTATACCCATGATAGCCATGACTTCTAATAAATGAGTAATTACTGAATCAGCCTTTTTCGAACTTAAAGCAGTTGCCCACTGAAAGCCTGAATAAGTGTCAATGGTGTGATGAACATACTTCAATTTGCCAAATTCTGCAAAGTGGAACACATCCATCTGCCAGATTTCATTCCTATGGGTGCCCTTAGGATTAGCCCCTGCTGGCAGTGGCGTTTGGTTATAGAAAGAGCAAGTAGGGCACTTCTTTACAATCTCCTTAGCTTGTTGCCATGTAATAGAAAACTCTTTCTTCAAGCCTTTGCTATTAACATGATGTTTTTCTTGAAATTCAGAGGCTTGTAGCACACTACCAATCAATAATTGATCAATATCTGCATTACCTTGTGCTAGAGGACCTGGCAGACCCGTATGGGATCGGATGTGGGTTATGTACATAGGGCAAAGCCTGTTCCTGATCAAATCTTGAACCTGGATAAACAATGAGGTTAGTTCTGTATCATCAGGTATAAATTCAGCAGTTTCAATATGTAAAATAACTCTTTCTGCATATTGTGAATCAGTAACTATATTGATAGGTTCTTTAAAATCCCTTAGTACCATAAGAATGGCATATAATTCTGCCTTCTGGACAGAATCATAAGGACTTTGTTCCACCTTACCCAAGTCTTCTGATTTGTAACCTGCCTTCCCTGTTTTATTGGCATCAGTATAGAAATGTACGGGCTCCAGTTATTGGAGCATCACGGACGATTCGAGGAAGGATCCAAGAAGTTCTCTTTATGAAGTTAAGCCTCTTGCTTTTTGGATAGTTGTTATTAATGTCTCCCAGAAAATTAGCACAGGCTCTTTGCCATGGTTCATTATCTTCCCATAATTTCCTTAGTTCATCAGCAGTGAAAGGCACTATAATTTCTGCTGGGTCTATGCCTGCTAGTTGACGAAGTCTCAGCTTGCCTTTTATAATTAACTCAGAGACTTTTTCCACATAAGTTTTTAGTTTCTTACTTGGTTTATGTGGTAAAAAGATCCATTCCAAGATAATATCATCCCTTTGCATTAAAATTCCTGTAGGAGAAATTTTCGATGGTAATATGACGAGAATACAATCGAGCTCCGGATTCACCCTGTCCACATGTGCATGTTGTAATTTTTCCTCAATCATTGTCAGTTCCTTTTCTGCTTCAGCTGTTAATTCTCTGGGACTGTTTAAATCTTTATCACCTTCCAAGGTTTTGTTCAAATGAATTATTAGATCAGGTGTTATCCCAATAGCTGGTCGTAGACTGGAAATGTCTCCTAACAGTTTTTGAAAGTCATTAAGAGTTCGTAGGCGATCTCTCCTAATTTGTGCCTTTTGTGTCTTGATTTTTTGTAAACCTATTTTATAACCTAAATAATTAACGGAATCTCCCTTCTGTATTTTTTCAGGAGCAATTTCCAATCCCCATTTAGGTAAAAGTATCTTTATTTCGTCAAACAGTCTGTTCAAGGTATCTATGTTTGGATCAGATAACAATATGTCGTCCATGTAGTGATAAATGATGGATTTGGGGAATTTCCTGCGTATTATTTGTAATGGTTGGTTCACAAAGTATTGGCATAAGGAGGGGCTATTTAACATACCCTGGGGGAGGACAGCCCAGTGGTACCTCTTGGAAGGTTGAGAATTGTTGTAAGTAGGCACTGTGAAGGCAAATTTTTCTCTATCTTCCTTTTGTAAAGGTATTGTGAAAAACAATCCTTTAAATCAATAACTATAAGAGGCCATCCTTTTGGTAACAAAGAGGGCAATGGGATTCCAGATTGCAGAGGGCCCATAGGTTGAATAACCTTGTTGATTGCTCTGAGATCTGTCACCATTCTCCATTTACCCGATTTTTTTCTTAACCACAAATACAGGAGAATTCCAAGGGCTGGTAGATTCTTCTATATGTCCAGCATCTAATTGCTCTTGTACCAGCTGTTCTAAAGCCTGTAACTTTTCCTCAGCTAGAGGCCATTGCTTTGTCCATATTGGTTTCTCAGTCAACCATTTTAAAGGCAAGGCTGTTGGTATCTCTGAAGAGACTTCAATTGCTTGTTCTTGTATGGCCCGAATGGCCGGTTTTCTCCGTTTATAATATCTTTTAATATTATTTTCAGAACTATAAACTCTAGAAGTAGCAGGAATGTTAATTTGGGTATTCCATTGTTGTAATAGGTCACGACCCCATAAATTCATTGCAATATTGGCTACATATGGCCTTAATTTTCCTATTTGTCCCTCAGGCCCTATGCATTCAACCCATCTCGTGCTCTGTCTTACTCGAGATAGGGTTCCAATTCCCAGTAGCTGGACATTCACATTCTGAAGAGGCCAATATGGATGCCAAGATTCTGGGGTAATGATACTTACATCAGCACCTGTGTCCAGCAAGCCAGTAATAAAAATGCCATTTACACATACTCTCAGCTTGGGTCTTTGATCATTTATAGAAGTTTGCCAAAACACACGTAACTCATCTTTCTGATCACTATTGCTTGTAACAGTAGGCATGGGGTTTCCTAATTGTCCTGACGAGGCACGTTCTCCGCTGGAACTGGAAATGATTGAACCATGTGTGCCATGGGGGCCTGTGAGGCCCCCCTCTCACGTTTCCCGTCTGTATCAGGTTGCCTTGTCTATCCCTTGTAGATCTACATTCATTCGTCCAGTGTCTGCCCTTTCCACATCTTCTACATAAACCTGAAGGCTGAATCCTCCTATTTCTGTTATTTCTAGAAGATGCATTATTATTATTTCTGAAAGTCCGTTGTTTACAATTTCTTTTCATATGACCCATTTGGCCACAATTAAAACATTTGGTATTCTGGTGTCTCCTTTTACCATTGGAAATTGCTTCTTCCACCCATGCTTCAGTGCCATAATCAAATGTATCAACATCCAGTGTATGTAAGACCCATTCTTCCAAGGGTGCTGATCTTACCCTTAAAGGCCACAAAATCCTTTTGCATTCCGAATTTGCATTTTCATAAGCCAAATTTTCAATCATTATACGCCTTGTGTCTGGGTCAGGTATCCCTATTTGCACAGCCTTAGTAAGCCTTTGTAAAAAATCACTAAAGGGTTCTCTCTGACCTTGTTTAATTTTGACAAATGATTCTGTTTTCTGTCCTGGGTCTTGTACTCTATCCCACGCATTTAAGGCTGCTGTTGTGCATAGGAAGAGTGTGTCCTCATCCAGATTAGCTTGGTCCTGAGGGTCAGAAAAGAGTCCTTCACCTAGAATTTTATCTATGCAAATGTTACCTCCCCTTCGCCTTTTCTTGCTGTTCCAAACGTCTAGCCTCTTGCCTGAATAAGCATTTCCATTTTAAATGCGGCCACGCTATCAAGTACCGCAGAGCTGAGTTGCACCCAATCCATAGGAGTTGCTCTGCTTTTTGTTGCCCAGGATTTTAGCATTTCCTTAACAAAAGAAGAGTGCATCCCAAAAGTCATGACAGCCTGTTTAATTTCTTTGAGATCATTCATACGGACAGGCTCCCATATATCCTCCTTGATGACCTTAGGGTTTTTGGAACCAATCACCTTTTCTGTTGTTATTACTGGAAAGGCAGGTAGAGTCTTGTGGAAATTTTTCCGGAGGGATTTACCCACAGGCGTAGTTAAAATTTGCCTTTCTACCGTTTGTTCTTCTTCATCAGAATTTAGAAATTCCTCAATCTTTTCAATTCTATTCACCATTGCCTTCTGCAATGTTTGAATCTCCTGTCCAGAATTATGTTCCAAAGCCTTCATTGAGGATTCTAAAGTATGAATTTTGTCCATTAGAGATAAGTTCTCTTCTTTGGACATAATTTTAATGGCGTAAACCGTGCCTTCTTGTACTGACAATCTTTCCGCCAATTTGTCACAAGTTTTAGACAAAATTCGATTGTCACATTCAACCGTTTTGGTTCTCTCAATAAGTGTTTCAATTCCTTCAGAAAGTGACCGCTGGAATTTATTGTTTAAATCAGCTGATCCTTCTTCCATAGTAATAAATCTCTCCTCCATATTGGCCTGAACCTTTTCTAACTTTTTGCTCAGTTACCAGAGTCTTATTAAACAAAGATCTATTCTCTTCCTGTAGAACTACAAGCTGATTCTTGAGAAGATCATTGTCATGCTTAATAGTTTTCAAACATTCAACCTCTGCCTTAAGAATCCTGGATTCATCTCTTAAAGACTCCATCAAACTTCTGTTGTCAAACCATTTAGTGCCAAGGAAAATTACTAATCCCAGAAGAATCCATAGATGTGGGGTGCCAGACACCTCTTGTAAGATGTCCCACATGGCACACTCAAAAAGCCTGCTACAGTCCTGAACAGTAATATTCTCAGACATTTTATTTATAAAAGAAGAAAAAAAAATTTTTTACCTGCAATGACTGGTTCCTGCCAGTGGTGGCAGATGAGTCCACTTGAGTCCACGTGGAGAGCCGGTCTGAAACAGGAACTCAAAACCAAGATTTATTTATCTGCGTGCAGAGCTTGCTTTGAATCAGACCAATGCTGTGCCACAGGGAGGCTGGATTTGATTCAATGCAGCTGCTACAGCTGGGAGCGCAAAACAACTCCGGCGGCTGTGCTCAAAATGGCGGCAGGGCGCTGCCGCGGTGGGGGTGGGGAGGCGCAGTTGCGGGAACCGGTCAGGCTGCGGTGTCGGCCTGGTAAGGGAGCGGCCCGGAGGCTCGCAGCGCAGGCCCTAGGGTTCGCGGGGCAGACTGTATCTCCCCGAGGCTGGCTCAAAGCAGCGGCCCGAGCCGCACAGCGCAGGCCCTAGGCGTGCGCGGGGCAGACAGTATCTCCCGCGGCCAGCTCAATGCAGCGGCCTGAGGCGCGCGGCGCGCGGGCGCACAGGCGGGCTCGGATTCAGAACCACGTTGGGGCCAAATAAAGGCGGATTTGAATTAAGTCAGAAGGATAATTATAAGGTTATACAGCTTTATTAACTCACGCAACCAAAAGTTCCCGCGCCGAACAGGAGAGAGCAGGCAAACAAGGGGCGGCGCAGCGTTTGCGCAACTTATTTAACACTCCAAAACCTGCCCCAGGCGAGCCCACCCACTAGGGGGGGTGGGGCTCATCCCTACAACAGCCTCTCCAGCAAAGGCTATCATTGGTGTTTTTGATTTTAGCCATTCTGACAGGTGTAAGATGATATCTCAATGTTGTTTTGATTTGCATTTCCCTGATCGCTAAGAGGCTGAGTATGACCTTAAGTGCCTTTTGGCCATTTGAACTTCTTCTGTTGAGAATTCTCTCTTCAGATCAGTGCCCCATTTTTTAATTGGGTTAATTAGCATTTTAAAGTCTAGTTTCTTGAGTTCTTTATATATTTTGGAGATCAGACCTTTGTCTGATGCGGAGTTGGTGAAGATCTTCTCCCAGTCAGTGGGTTGCCTTTTTGTCTTAGTGACAGTGTCTTTTGCTTTACAGAAGCTTCTCAGTTTCAGTAAGTCCCATTTATTCAATGTTGCCCTTAATGACTGTGCTGCTGGGGTTATACATAGGAAGCGATCGCCTTTGCCAATCTGTTGTAGGGTACATCCCACTTTCTCTTCTATCAGGTTCAGTGTGTTCAGATTGATATTGAGGTCTTTGATCCATTTGGACTTGAGTTTTGTGCATGGTGATAGGTATGGGTCAATTTTCATTCTTCTACAGGTTGACATCCAGTTGTGCCAGCACCATTTTTTGAAGATGCTTTCTTTCTTCCATTGTATACTTTTAGCACCTTTATCGAAAATGAGGTGTTCATAGGTTTGTGGGTTAAGATCCGGGTCTTCTACACGATTCCATTGGTCAACTTCTCTATTTTTATGCCAATACCACACTGTTTTCATTACTGTAGCTCTATAGTAGAGTTTAAAGTCAGGGATGGTAATGCCTCCAGAAGTACCTTTATTGTACAAGCTTGTTTTGGTTATCCTGGGTTTTTTGTTATTCCATATAAAGTTGATTATTGTCCTTTCAAGATCCGTGAAGAATTTTAATGGGATCTTGATGGGGATTGAATTGAATCTATAAATTGCCTTTGGTAGGATTGCCATTTTTACTATGTTGATCCTCCCAATCCACGAGCAAGGGAGATCCTTCCATTTTCTGGTATCCTCTTCAATTTCTTTCTTCAATGCTTTAAAGTTCTTGTCAAATAGATCCTTCACTTCTTTGGTTAGAGTTACCCCAAGATATTTTATGCTGTTTGTGGCTATCGTGAAAGGTGATGCTTCTCTGATTTCCCTCTCTGCTTCCATATCCTTTGTGTATAGGAGGGCGACTGATTTTTTGGAGTTGATCTTGTATCCTGCCACATTACTAAAGGTGTTTATCAGCTGTAGGAGTTCTTTGGTGGAGTTTTTGGGGTCGCTTATGTACACTATCATATCATCTGCAAATAACGAAAGCTTAACTTCTTCCTTTCCAATTCGAATCCCCTTGATCCCCTTATGTTGTCTTATTGCTATTGCTAAAACTTCAAGCACTATACTGAAGAGGTATGGAGAGAGTGGACAGCCTTGTCGTGTTCCTGATTTAAGTGGGATGGCTTTGAGTTTCTCTCCGTTTAGTTTGATGTTAGCTGTCGGTTTGCTGTAAATAGCTTTTATTATATTTAGGTATGACCCTTGTATCCCTAATCTCTCCAAGACTTTTATCATGAAGGGATGTTGAATTTTGTCAAAAGCTTTTTCAGCATCTAATGAAATGATCATATGGTTTTTTTCTTTCAGTTTATTTATATGATGGATTACATTGATAGATTTTCGTATGTTGAACCAGCCTTGCATCTCTGGGATGAAGCCTACTTGATCATAATGGATAATTTTTCTAATGTGTTCTTGGATACGGTTAGCCAGTATTTTGTTGAGAATTTTTGCGTCGATGTTCATGAGTGAGATTGGCCTGTAATTCTCTTTCTTGGTTGAGTCTTTGTGTGGTTTTGGTATCAGAGTGACGGTAGCTTCATAAAAGGAATTTGGCAATGACTCTTCTGTTTCTATATTGTGAAATACCTTAAGGAGTATAGGTATTAGGTCTTCTTGGAAATTCTTGTAGAATTCCGCATTGAAACCGTCTGGTCCTGGGCTTTTTTTGGTAGGGAGGTTTTTGATAACAGCTTCTAATTCTTTGCAACTGACAGGTCTATTTAGATTGTTCACCTGGTCCTGATTTAACTTTGGTATATGGTATTTATCTAAAAAAGTGTCCATTTCTTTTACATTTTCCAGTTTTGTGGCATACAGGCTTTTGTAGTAAGATCTAATGATTCTCTGAATTTCCTCTATGTCTGTGGTTATGTCCCCCATTTCATTTCTGATCTTATTAATTTGCAAATTCTCTCTCTGCCGTTTGATTAGTTTGGATAGGGGTTTATCAATTTTGTTGATTTTCTCCAGGAACCAGCTTTTTGTTTTATTGATTCTTTGGATTGTTTTCTGTGTTTCTATTTTGTTGATTTCAGCCCTCAGTTTGATTATTTCCAGTCTTCTACTCCTCCTAGGTGAGTCTGCTTCTTTTTTTTCTAGAGCTTTCAGGTGGGCTGTTAAGTCTCCAATGTATGCTTTCTCTGTTTTCTTTAAGTGGGCACTAAGGGCTATGAACTTTCCCCTTAGGACTGCTTTCAAAGTGTCCCATAAGTTTGAGTATGTTGATTCTTTATTTTCATTGAATTCAAGGAAGACTTTAATTTCTTTCTTTATTTCTTCTTTAATCCAGGTGTGGGTCAATAGTTGACTGTTCAATTTCCATGAGTTTGCAGGCTTTCTTGGGGTAGCTTTGTTGTTGAATTCTAACTTTAGTCCATGGTGATCTGATAAGACACAGTTGGTTATGGATATTTTTTTTGTAACTGTGGAAGTTTGCTTTGTTACCAAGGATGTGGTCAATTTTCGAGAAGGTTCCATGAGCTGCAGAGAAGAAGGTATGTTCTTTCCTATTTGGGTGGAATGTTCTATAGATGTCTGTTAAGTCCATTTGATTCAATACCTCCATTAATTCTCTTATTTCTCTGTTAGGTTTCTGTCTGATTGACCTGTCCATTGGTGAAAGAGGTGTGTTGAGATCTCCCACTATTAGTGTGTGCTGTTTGATGGTGGCTTTGAGTTTTAGTATGGTTTCTTTTACATATGTGGGTGCTTTTATGTTAGGGGCATAGATATTCAGGATTGAGACCTCATCCTGAACAATTGTTCCTGTTATGAGTATAAAATATCCCTCTTCATCTCTTCTGATTGATTTAAGTTTGAAGTCAACTTTGTTAGAAATTAGTATGGCCACTCCTGCTTGTTTCTTAGGTCCATTTGCTTGATAAACCTTTTCCCATCCCTTTACTCTGAGTAGGTGCCTGTCTTTGTGGTTGAGGTGTGTTTCCTGTAAACAGCAGAATGTTGGATCCTGTTTGCGTATCCAATCTCCTAGCCTGTGCCTTTTTATAGGTGAGTTGAGTCCATTGACATTAAGGGATATTAATGACCAGTGGTTGCTAACTCCGGTCACTTTTTTAGCCATAGAGTTTGTGTGTTTGCTTTCTTTTAGTTGCGCTGGTAAAGGGTGTCTAGAAGTTTGAGTTATTGTGGACATTGTTGGTCTCCTTGGTTTGTGATTTTCCTTCTATTACTTTCTGTAAGGCTGGATTTGTGGCTACGTATTGTTTAAATTTGTTTTTATCCTGGAAAATTTTGTTTTCTCCATTTATAGTGAACGAAAGCTTGGCTGGGTATAGTAGTCTCGGCTTGCATCCATGTTCTCTTAGCTTCTGCAGTACATCTATCCAGGACCTTCTGGCTTTCATGGTTTCCATAGAGTAGTCAGGTGTAAGTCTGATAGGTTTACCTTTATAAGTAACTTGACCTTTTTCCTTTGCAGCTCTTAATATTCTTTCTTTATTCTGGATGTTTTGTGTTCTGATTATTATATGGCGAGGAGATGTTTTTTTTTTTTTTTTGGTCCAGTCTATTCGGTGTTCTGTATGCTTCTTGAACCTTCAAAGGAATATCTTTCTTTAGGACGGGAAAGTTTTCTTCTATAATTTTATTAAATATATTTTCTGAACCATTGAGCTGTACTTCTTCTCCTTCTTCTATCCCAATTATTCTTAGGTTTGGTCTTTTTATTGTGTCCCATATTTCCTGAATGTTTTGTGATGAGAATTTGTTGGTTTTATTGTTTTCTTTGATCAGTGTGTTAATTTTCTCTATGGTATCTTCAGTGTCTGACATTCTTTCTTCTAACTCTTGTAATCTGTTGGTAGTACTTGTCTCTGTAGTTCCTGTTCGTTTACCCAGATTTTCCATCTCCAACCTTCCCTCGGTTTGTGTTTTCTTCATTACTTCCATTTCGTTCTTCAGGTCTTGAACCATTTCCCTTACCTGTTTGATTGCATTTTCTTGTTTCTCTTGGTTTTCTTGGGTATCTTTGAGCGATTTATTCATTTCCTCTACCTTTTTGTTTGTAATCTCTAATTGTTTATGGCAGATTTTCACCTCCTGTTTAAGGTCTTCTATTGTTTTCAAAAAATTCACTTTTGAGTCGATTTCTTCTACTTCTTCTGGAGTAGGGTGTACAATTCTTCTTATTTCGGGATCCCTGGGTTCTGGTGATGTCATGTTGCCTTTCAGGTTGTTGGAGGAATTCTTACATTGGCGCCTTCCCATCTCCTCTTTCAAATGAAGCCAAGAGAGGCCTGGTTTCTTGGTCCAGTCTTTGATGTGACTGAGTCTCTGGGTGTATCTCTTCAGTGTGGAAGCAGGGACCGTCCTGCTGAGCTTGAACTCCCCAGTGATGTCTCTCCTGGCAGCCGGTTCTGATCTCCCTGCTGCTTGGGTGTCTCACGAACAAAGGGCCGACCTTGCTGCCGCAGGGCAGGCAGGCCACCTAGACAAAGGAGCTACTACCCTCCCGGTTGCCCTCCCAATTCGGACCCTGTCCCAGCGCCCAAACAGGCTGAGCTGGGAGCTGTTGTGTGGTTCAAAGAGGGGAGGGGGGTCAGAGGGGGTGGGGGAGGGCCGTGGATGCTAGCTGGGTGGGATAGGAATAGAGAGGAAGTATCGGGCAGTATAGCCCCTGCAGACTGCCCAGGAATTGCAGGAGGGGTGAGGAACGTCTGAGTTCCCTGTCCCGGGCTGCCGCCACGGTCAGAAACTCACTCACCCGAGTGATGTCTCTCCTGGTATCCGGATCTGGTCTTCCTGCTGCTTAGGTGTCTCACGAACAAAGGGCCGAGCTTGCTGCCGCAGGGCAGGCAGGCCACCTAGACAAAGGAGCTACTACCCTCCCGGTTGCCCTCCCAATTCGGACCCTGTCCCAGCGCCCAAACAGGCTGAGCTGGGAGCTGTTGTGTGGTTCGAAGAGGGGAGGGGGGTCAGAGGGGGTGGGGGAGGGCCGTGGATGCTAGCTGGGTGGGTTAGGAATAGAGAGGAAGTATCTGGCAGTATAGCCCCTGCAGACTGCCCAGGAAGTGCAGGAGGGGTGAGGAACGTCTGAGTTCCCTGTCCCGGGCTGCCCATGAATTTTAAATTTTAAATGCTATATCCCCCAACACATTATCTCTCAGGTGTTTTAAAACCTATATCCTGGAAAATTGTTTGCTACTGCTACTGGCTTATTCAATTTAGAATTTTATGCATATACAGGTACTACTAAATGAGCAATAGTCTAAGTGAGCTATAAATGGTAAATATGCTACAGTCATGCCCGTTGGCAATTCTAGCACTGTACAGGTAGAGCCAGGAGAGGTGAGAGTTTGACACTTCTGGGCTATGGAACAACATAGTAATAAAGCAAACAAACATGAAAACCTTGTGGTAAAATCTATTCGATTTTCTTTTTTCAGGAAGATCTGGGTGTCCATTTAGTGCCCTCTTTATTGCTTAGCTTGTCTGGGTCTGTGGATTGTAGCATGGTTATCCTTTACTTAACAGCTAATATCCATTGATAAGTGAGTATATACCATGTTTATGTTTCTAGGTCTGAGTTACTTCACTCAGGATTATTTTTTTCTTGTTCCAAATTTCATGATGTCATTTCTTTTGAACCGCAGAACAATCCTTTATTGTGTAAATGAACCGCATTCTTTTTATGCATTTTTCAGTTGTGGGACATTTAGGTTATTTCCAGTTTCTGCCTATTATGAATAAAACTGTTATTAACATATTTGAGTAAGCGTCCTAGTGGGAAGATGGGAGTCCTTTTATTTTTCAGGTATACTAGGGCAGGTGAGGATGGGAACCAGAGGCATCAGGTAGGAGGCCAGGAGAGACAGAGTACAGGAAAAGAGGACTGGAAATTGGGAGGAGCCTCTGGGGGTGTATATGGAATACTAATTCAACAGAAACTCACTGGAATCTACAAGGGTAACCCAAGTTAGACTCCTAGTAAAGAGATATGCAGTCTGAACTGGCCATCTTCTGTAATCAGATAAGGCTTTATTCCAGTGGTGAAACTGGGACATTAATTCAGTCACAATTTGTGCTGCCTGCAAGATGTGCTGGGGTAATTTTGTCACAGAATTTGGTTACCAATGACTGGTCCAACATGAGACCCACACCTGCCTGATAGTGTTGATGGAGGAAGGTCATTGGTTAATTAATAAAGAAACTGCTTGGCCCTGATAGGTTAGAACATAGGTGGGTAGAGTAAACAGAACAGAATGCTGGGAGGAAGAGGAAGTGAGCTCAGACTTGATAGCTCTCCGCTCTGGGACAGACGCGATGAAGGAAGCCACCAGGTCAGACATGCTGAATCTTTCCTGGTAAGACTGGTGCTACACAGATTATTAGAGATGGGTTAAAGCAAGGTATGAGTTAGCCAGAAGAGGCTACATATAATGGGCCAGGCAGTGTTTATATGAATACAGTTTGTGTGTTGTTATTTTGGGGCATAAGCTAGCTGGCAGCCGGGAGCCGGGCTGTGGGAAGAGGCCCGTGGCACCATACAACATAGTGTCACCTTGTATGGCTGGGAATAAGAGGCTCCATAGCCCAAAGACATAGGGTAGAACCAGACAAGACTAAGAAAAAAACAGAAAAGTAAAGAAAAAGAAAAATACATGATAAATGATTCCTAATGGTATTCTGCTATACTCGTAGATCAGAGCCTAGCTCAATCAACATCAGAGTAGCTTCATACAGCAACTGAGAAACTGATGGGTACAGATGCAGGGGCCCACAGGTAAACATTAGGTATAGTTCAGGAAATGCTACAGAAGCCAGGAAAGGATTATCGGAGAGGAAAGGGGAGAGAACACCAGGAGAACATGGCCCACAGAATCAACTAAGCAAGGGCTCGTAGGGACTTACAGAGGCTGGCGTGGCAATCATGGTGTATGTATGGGTGTGAGTTAGGTCCTCTGCATATATGTTTGGTGTGTGTGTCTTGGTGTTCTTGTGGGACTCTATCAGTGAGAGTTGGGTTGTTTTTGACTATTTCACCTTCTTTTGGAACCATTTTCATCCTACAAAGTTGCCTCATTCAGCCATAATATGAGTGATTATGCCCACTATTGTAACTTATGCCACATTTCCTTGATATCCCTGTGAGGACTGCTCTTTTCTGTAAGGATACAGAGGAGAAATGTATCTGGGGAAGAGAGGAGGTGGTTGAGGAGATACTGAGAGGAGTGGAGGGAGGGGAGACTGAATTTGGTATGTCATGTTTGAAAGAAGAATAAATAGAAAGAAAATCTTATAATATTTTTGTTCTTTGCTCAATAAATTGACAGAAAGCTTTGAAAAGAGTTTGAATAGATTATCTCAATTTGTTTCAATTAAAACAGTGATGGTAGCAGAAATAAAAAAAAACTACAAATGTTCATCCTAGAATATTGAAAATACCTTTGCTTAATGAATAGAAAAAATTTATCATTTTAGAAAAATAAGTTTGACATATCTAAGAATATGATGCCTAAATAATAACTGATTGCAATGATTACTATAAATAATAAATAAAGTGATGAAAGATAAATTTTTATCTGGTTTACACATTAGATATGTTTAAATTATGTGTTAGGTTCACTAAATTCATGATTATTTATAATAACAATTAAATTAACAACTTTTTGAATGTACAGAAAAACACTATAAAGAGGTATAAAGAGGTGACTTACCATGTAAAACTGTATGCATATAATTAGGAGCTAAAATATTTTAAAGATGTTGATTAATGTCAATATCCAGAATAATTTAAGTAGTTAAAGCTGAGTTATTTGTTCAAGTATTTACCAAAACGATAAATTACTAATTCTAAACCTAATTTTTTCTTTCTCAAACAAAATCAATGTTTATATAACCTTATCAAAGAGAATAAAATTGCAGTATTACTGTATTTTTTCTATTGCTAATAACAGTAACCTATTTCTCAAAGTATTTTCTTTTGGCTTATGGTATGAGATGTATAAGATTGATTGGGCACATGTGGTAATGACCTTTCTTTTTGAAAAGTCCCGAAGTGGTACAAAACATCATGGATAGAGATACTGGAAGCTCAAGTGTGTGTGTGTTTGTTTAACCATGCACCCCTGTGCATATGAACACACATGTGTTTCTTTTGTCTTCTAGTTTTGCCACCTCTTTTATGAGATCACCAGAATTCAACTGTGGGGCATCGAAAATGATAGCTTTATGTCTTATTTACCTCTATCCCCTCCTCTAATTCCCTTCTCTGAATATTAATATTTTCCAAAGAGCATTAAATTCTAATCTTTGAGTAATCTAATATTCAAACCATACCGACATCATAGTAATGTCTGTTTTCATGTTCTGAATCCAGATAAGGTTTTTGGTAGAGTTACAACACTTCAATGGATAAAGTTTTCCTTCTATTGTAGTCATGGAGTGAAGAACCAAACCGATGAGAATCTGTGATATATACTGTGCAAGAATCAGATGAGCGGTGATGTCCACATGTTCACATTGTTTTTAGCCTTGACTTACTAGAATAGAAAATACCTAATAGTTTAAACATGCATTAAATGACTATTACACAGTAAACTTCTCAGTAATCCTTTCTTTATATTTCTGCAAATTTTTTTTCTTCTTCAACATCAATTGCCAATGGAGAGGTTACACACTATAACCCATTACAATGGCCTGTGAGTTAGCATTGTATTAATTGGAGTGCTTGCAATATCAGTCCTTAGACAAAATCAATGCAGAGTCAGAAACAATCTCTGTATTTGCTGGCTCATTTTATGTTAACTTGACAAAAGCTATAGTTATCAGAGAGGAGGGAACTTCAATTAAAAAAAATGCTTCCATAAGATGCAGATGTAGGCAAGCCTTTAGGACATGCTTTTAATTACTGAATGATATCAGAGGGCCCTGCCCATCGAGAGTGGTGCCATCACCAACTTGATTCCTTTCTATTCCTCTCTATGTTCTCTAAAAAAGCAGGGTGTGCAAACCAACAAAGCAATCCTCTACCATCCTTCCTCCAGGTTCCTGGCCTCTTTGAGTTCCTGCCTTGGTTTCCTGCAATGGACTATGTCTCAGCCAAATAAACCCTTTCCTCCCAAGATGTTTTTGTTTGGTGTCTCATCACAGTGTACTAGCCCTAATAAGATACTTAGTAAGTGGAAAATACTCACCAAACCAAGTTACCCTTTCAGAATGTCATACATTACAATCAAAAAGCAGCATTTCTTTCCGATCTCTCTGATTAGCTCCATCAGCTTGAAGAATTTAGTTTCTGTTTTTAAAATTCTTCCTTGATTTCTTTTTCTTATTACATGCTCAGGTGCTCACAGCCAGGCTTGCATGCATGATTAGATCTGTGTGCTGTGAGATACTTGTATAGCTCCCCTCTAAACACTCAAATTTCTTCATATCTCCTTCATATAAAACATGTAATATTAGATGTGGCCTTCAGGACCTCAGACTAAGCTTCAAATGCCACTGATCAGATTAATTTGAGTAATTTGCCCGATACTTTTCATTAACCCTTGTTATTATTATTTATAGTTTTAATATTTTAAATCCTTTATAAGAGATTGACTCCAGAAATATCTACTCATGCTCTTTAGCACAATATAAATGTGTACTTATTTGATTCTCACTCAGATTTGTATTATCTATATATCAGCATATAACTTGAACCATCTCAAGATTGTTGGCGTATCTAATGCCATATGATTAATGCTGGCCACACTGTTGTTTAGGAGATGACTCCAAGAAAAATAGTTTATATCTGTGCAAAAGTTTTTTAAAATCTCCTCAATCTGTGTTGGTCAAATGCATGAATGCCATATTAGTGACTATAGAGCACAAAGTATACATGGTATACAAAATGATGTCTGCTGGGTTTTATCCACATTTTAAAAGGTGGAGGAAAAAAATGGTGGCATTGTCATGGAAACAAGCACTAAAATCTTTCTAATTCTCTGAAACTCAAACTAAAATAAAATGTTGAGTGATATTTTACTCTTTTGACTTTTTGAGTGGCCCACCACCCAGTTCCCAGATAAATCACACACAGAGGCCTATTCTTAGTTATGAATGTCCAGCCTTAACTTGACTTGTTTCTTGCCACCTTTTCTCAACTTAAAATATCCAGACTACCTTCTGCCTCTGGACTTTTATCTTTCCCTATTTCTGTATACCTTTCTTTACTTCGTTCTCTGTGACTTGCCATGGAGCTGGGTGGGTGACCCCTGATGTCCTCCTCTCCTTGTTCTGTCTTGCTCCCTGCTTCTTTGGCTTTCCTTCTATTTATACTCTCTGCCTGTGAGCCCTGCCTAGCCTTGATTTTTCCTCATCTTTGACTGTTCATCTCTTTATTAGACCATCAGGTGTTTTAGACAGGCAAGAGTCACAGTTTCACAGAGTTAACAAGTGAAGCACAAACAAAAGCAACACACATTGGAATGTTATTCCCCAACATTAAAATACCATAATTGAAAGAATGATCAATGGAACACAAATATTAGTGGTAGATAAAAAGAATGATCAATGGAACACAAATATTAGTGGTAGATAAAAAGAGGGGAAATGAGCAATGCAAACACTGGAATGAGAACAGCTTCTGAAATGTTTACAAATGGCTGCATACAAATTGTTAATGTAATTTTAATATGTAGCAAGTCTAACCTAATGAAAAAATATGATGGATTTCAAAAAAAATATTTTGAAAAGTAAAATGACGCTGATCTTTGAATATCAACTATTTTAAGAGTATCACCAAATAGGCACACAATTAACCTTGTTTGACATTATTGCCAAGCATTTTCTGAGCTCTGAGGCATGAAATCAGAGATTATAATTCAGTATTGACCCTAAGCTAAGTAAAGTAGATAGCTTATATTAATGACATTTAAAAAGAATGGTGCTGTTTTGACATTTTCTTCTCATTAGAAAAGATAATACAAGGTGTGGACACGTTTCCTATATTTACATCTAAAACATTGAAGGAAGAATTGTTCTTTGATTCCAATTTATTTGGGAGATTTATTTATTTGTTTATTTATGTATGTATCCTTGTTTTTCAAGACAGGATATTTTTGTAGTCCTTGTTAATCTAGAACTCACCTTCTAGACCTGACTAGCCTCAAACTTAGTGATCTGTCTGCCTCTGCATTTAAAGTGTTGGGACATTTTTTCAAGAAATCTTACATTCTATTTATTCATGACCAATTAAATGTTCATATATTTTCTTATCTACTTAATGTTTTAAATATTAGTAGAATATACTATTATTATTTTACTATAGTTTATGCTTTCTACATGTACTTTATTAAATGAAAAAGCTACAGAGTTGAGGTAAAGCAGCATAATGCAGTTTGAAAACTCAGAGCAATCTTGATATTCTGAATGACCTTAGTTTTCTAAACAATTGCCTGTTAACATTCCTTATGAAAAAAGAGATGGTGGTTAAACAAATATATACAAAATGTAAACATAACCTATTAAACAGCTCACAAATTCTGTTATTTTGTTTGGATAAAACCTAAATTTGATGTTTAGGAAATAAATTTGTGTCAAATCAAAGGAACATTCTCTGTATAATTAGTTAGTATATATTTAATTATTCTTTAAACATATTCTGTTATCTTACTAACCCCACTTCTTACTAACAACACTTTGAAATGTGTTGGCAAAGGAAAATTTCATACAACTTGTTCACTATTTCTTTGTCTCTTTTTAGAATGCTGTATCCTACCTAATTCAGTGTTAATTTAGAAGATCTGAGAACTGAGAATGTTAAATGAATTTCCCATATGTCCCACACCTAGATTTTGGATGAGTCATGTCTATAATTTGGAGGCACCTAGACTGGCATTTGTTATCAAGTAGACTCCCATAAAATTCTGAGCAGATTTTAAATGAGCAATGAAGTATAAAGCTATATAAATACAAATAAAGTTTAGAGTGGTGATCAAATAAAATTTTTAACAAAGGATATTTATCACATCCTTAATGATATGTACCATCCATTCTCAGTGCAAGATAATTGGGTATAAATAGTAAGTAGAGGTCATAAAATGCCCACAATTAGTCTTTTTAATGGACAATTACATTGCTTTAGTCTTTAATTTTTCAAGTGCCTAGGCCATTAGGTATTTTTGATTCTGGTTACTTTTAACTGTGTTCAGTAAAAGTGTGCTCAAGAAATTTGGTCACATTTGCACACAGACACACACACACACATACTCACAGAAACATTTTGAAAATACTTTCCATATAATATATTCAAAAGTACTATTATATCAAAACAAACCCACGAAAAACCAAGAGAATGTATTACATCATGTGGGAAACTTGTCAACAGTTTATAAAAGTAAACTGTTGTCACTAAGAGCTTGCTTAAAGGGTCTTTCCTTAACATTACAATGCTGTTGGAAGTTTACTAAGACATATACATCTGAAACACTTACACTCAAGGCCTGGCCAAAGTACAATTGTCCAATGCAGTTCTTGCTATGAATTGCCGTTCCTTGATGTTCTCTAATGCATGACTTTAGCACAATAGATAGGAAGCAACAGGAAGACTACTGTCTAAAATTCTCTGTCCTTTGTTTTACTGGGTCCTGAAGGACATCATACTCTGCTGTTTTTATTCAAGGAAACTCAACTTCTTGCTGCGACTGATTCTGTGGGATCCAGATGGATGTAAGCAGTAATTTGTCTGTTTGATGGCGTATGCTATTGTTTAAGAAAAAGTTTGTCTCAGTAGAAGAAGAAGCAGAAAAATAAACTATAATTGTATATTTGACATCCAACTATTATGAACTTCACTGAAGAAGAGCAGTTTATATTGGCAGCTACTAGCTGTTCAGTAATCAGACCAAAAAGAAGGGGAATTATTGAGGAATACGATAAACATTTCTGCACAATTATTTGAATTTATCAAACTCTATGGCAGTGCTTTTGTGTTTGCAAACTATTAACAAGACACAAAAATCAATTTAATGGCTTATAATCTGCATTTAAAAGATAGCTAGAGTGGAATAAAATATGATAGAGGCTACCAGTTCATGATTTATAGTAAGATTTGATGGGACTTCTGCTTCAGTTATATGTATGGGTGTCCCAGTTCACTGTTCTATTCCAAATGCTTTGAGGCCCTAACTCCCACTGCTGTCATAAATAGAGCTGAGGCCCTTGAAGAGGTAATAGATTAGATGAGGTTGTGAAGGTGGAGCTTCTGTCACAAGGTTAGTGTCTACAGGAAGAGAAGAGGATACAGTAGAATCTCTCTTCCTGTATGTACACGATTGGGTTATGTAATCACAGCACCAGGAAAAGGACTGACTCAAATGTAGCTGATTGGTACCCTGATTGCAAACACTTGCTTCAGAACACCAAGAAATCACTGTTGCTCTAGCCACAGGGTTATGGAAATTAGATTTAGCAGGCTGTGGTAGCTTGAAAGACAATGACCCTCAACGGAGTAGCATTATTAGGAGGTCCGGCTTTGTTGGAGTAGGTGTGGCCTTGTTGGAGGAAGGATGTCCCTTTGGGGGCTGTATTTGAGGTCTCACACATGCTCAGTCACATCCACTGTCTCAGATCAATTTCTATTGCCTACGTGGTGGAGAAATCTCAACTCTCTCCACATCCATGTCTGCCTGCGTGCTGCTGTACTCCCAGTTGCCCTGCTTCCCACTATGATGATAAAGGACTAAACTTCTGAAATTGTAAGCTACCACCTCAATTAAATGTTCTCCTTGGTCATGGTGCCCCTTAAGAGCAATAAAAATGCAAACTAACACACGAGCAAACTAATTGGGCATTGGTTATATTTATTTGTTTCTGAGTTAAAGAAAAAAAATGGTTCTGTATGTCTCAATTTTTTTTTCCCAGTTGAAAATTTACTACCCCTCTCTTCCATGGACCCACCTATCTGTTCACTGGTATGAACATCAATACAATGTCCCATGAATGTACAGTTATCCCAGTGAAGAAGCCACAGTTGTGGACCAAATCCTTCCTTCCCAATTTCACTTTGTTCTGTTTTTCAAAAGCCCCCTTTCTAACTTGATTTATATTTTTATGATCTTTCAAATGAGAAATCATATGATTTCTCAAATGAGAAAAAGCACCCACTCATTCAAGCTTACTGAGAGAATCCTACTCTATATTATGACTAAAAATTCTATTTAGCACATATGCTAACATCTTGTTTTTTTCTCATAATTTTTTAAATTTGCATATGCTGTTTCAGTTTTTCTCTGAAATGGGAATCTATTAAACAGAGAGTTGCCCACATTTCACACATTTCCCTGTCTTTAGGTATTTTCTAAGTGACTTTTAGTATTTTAGTCTAAATATATCTATATCAAGTTCACACACCATGCACAGAAACAGCAGGAAACTTTGGAAAACCAGTATAATCAAAAGACGTCAGGACCATTCTCCTACCTATTTTTTATTCATATATAAATGGACAAAATAGCAGCATTCCATCTGGTTTATTCCACTGGCCTTCAAATACACCATCTGGCCCATTTCCTAGGGTCCTTCATGTCTTCTAACTACTCTGCAAAAGATATCCTGAGTCCACCAGATGTCAGAATGACTTGTTGAGGGAGACTCATTAAGAGATTTTTGTTGTTGCTTGTGCTTTTGTTATTTGCAAACTTTTCTCCAGACACAGAAGTATTTTCAGATGTTCTTACCTCTGAGTGTGGCCACATCAGATGAGAATTTCCACTGTTTCACATGAAATCATGGGCCATCTCCCATTCAGTGTGTGTGCGTGTGTGTGTGTGTGCATTAAAAAAAAAAAGGTTAATACTCCTGGAGTTTGGAAATTTTTTCAATAGTTCAAGGGCAATAGTAAGCACAATGCCTAACTATAGCCACAAAGCTTTTGAAATTAACTCACACCACAAATATTTCTGTAACAGCAATAAAAATGAAAAGGTTTTCCTTTTTTACAATGAAAATTTCCAAAATGCAATAAACAATGGCTTTACAAAGTATGAGCATCAGTTTGGTTAGAGTTATTGAATTCTTTGTGTCCTTGCTTATTGAATAAAAGGCACACTAAAATTTAGAGCTTTGAGTCAAAATGTTCTACATCTAAACAACTTAGGGGGCAACAAATTGTGCCATGTAAAGGAAGTGGCCAGTGTTAAAAGTCTAAGAATGTGGCTCAGAGAACTGCAAGGGATTCTGTGTGATGTAGATGGATGTAAGCAATAACGTGGGTTAAGGGGCAGGTACAGTGGCAAAGAGGGCAATAGGTTTGGTTAATGGAATGTCTTTCTCTTCTATTACTAATGAAACATAAGGCTGTTTATCTGCTAGTACAAACTTAACCTCATATGCTTTTTTGTTTCTTTATTCACAGAACTGCAGTTTTTTAGAAAGAGTAAAATTACTAAGACTAACTTTTTTTTACTGATATGGAAGGTCCAGTTTGCTTTTTTAGGTGTTTATGCACAGCATTGTGTTGAAAGATAAATATAACAAGGTCATATACTCTTTCACTACTTCATACCATAATTAATATGGATGTATGTATGTGATTAATGTATGTGCATGTGCATATGTATACCTCTACTATCATCTATATTTTCAGTAAACTACTTACTTTTATGCTATATATTTATATACAATAAGAAAATTAATAGTATTAACAAAACCAAATATTCACACTTTGTAAAGACACTTTATTCACTGAGCAAAATTATGCTGAAAAACATATAAAAATCAGTTTTTCTTGCTTTATAGAAAATGTAGTCTAAGTTATTTAGATAGATTGTTACATTATATATATGAAATGTACAATATTTCTCTGGGTAGATGTATGTGTGTATGTATGTGTGCATGCATAAAATTTTCAGTGTTACCCATTTTTGTATGTGAAGTTTTATGGCTACAAGACATAAAAAACACTGAATATTCATCATTCATCACTGTCATCCAGGACAAGAACTTTACCTTTCCCATCTGAACTCTATAGTTGTGAGACAGTGCCCCCAACCTCTCCAGAAGGTGTCCTTTATTCTTATCTCTATCCTTTATCATACAGACATTTTTAGTCTCTATGAACTTGACTACTCCTCTGGCCTCATTTTAAGTAAAATTGTGGAGTATTTGTTTTTTTTTGGGGGGGGGGATTGGCTTATCCCATTTGGTGTCTTTTGGGTTTGTTCATGTTACAACATATTGCAAATTTTACTTATTTTAAGGTTGCCTTAATATTCCATATTTTCTGGTAATATCTTTCTATTGATGGACACTTGCTCCCTTTTTTACTATTGTAAATAATTCTCTGTGCATGAGTATACAAACGTTTCTTGAAGTTTCAATTTAATACTGGGGAGTAGATACCTGAAAGCACAATTTCTAGTTTATGCAGGAATAATATTTTTACAGAATTAAGCAAAAGGAAAAACCTAGCTCCCACATTTAATAATTTGTCAAATTTGAGTATACATGAACAATCACTCCAACTCCAAATTTATTAGCAAATTCTTTCAACCATGGAAAAATAGTTTTTCTATTAGAGTATAGTGTTTATACATATTTCTATTAGAGTATAGTGTTTATGCATATTTCTATTAGAGTATAGTGTTTATGCATATTTCTATTAGAGTATAGTGTTTATGCATATTTCTATTAGAGTATAGTGTTTATGCATATTTCTTTGTCCTTAAGCATGCAGATTCCTTTAATTCCCAGGCATACTTAGATTGTTATTTTTATCCCTCATACTCTTAATATATATATATGTATATGTATGTGTGTGTGTGTGTGTGTGTGTGCGTGTACTGCACTATGTGTTTGTAACACAGTTAAATCAATATTTTTTAATTTGTAAATTAAAATATGACACTATTTCCCACTTTTCTTTCCCCCTTTTAGTCCCCCATGACATGTTCCCCTTGCTCCTTCTTCATTGCATGCCCTCTTTTTTCTTGGTGATTGTTGCATATATGTTACCACATAAATGTATAAATGTAAGCTTGTGAGTCCACTCAGTGTCTCTCTCATGTTTCTGATTTCAAGACTGACCATTTGGTCTATGGATGAAACCATGTATTTCCCTTCTATATTAGCAGGTCTGCTGCTGTTGTAACTTGTTTGGACAATCATACAGTTGAGTTATCATGTGAAGTTCCCTGTCGTTTCTAGGAGACACACTGACCGAGAAGATCCCCTGCTTCCTTGGCTCTACTAATCTTTATGCCCACTTTTCTGAGATGTTCCCAGAGCCTTTGGTGCAGGTGTTTTGTCAGAGTATTTATTGGAGCTGTGTGACCCACGGTAAGTTGTTCTCTGCAGATAAAATGGCATATTAACCCCCTGGAGCTTTCTGTATAGACTCAGTCGGTTGCAAAGATAGGTTTCTTTGATGAGGAGTGAGGGCTTCAAATATCTGTGAGTTTGAGGATAAGTACAACCCTTAGGTAAAGAGGTCGCAGATTTTAGAGGAAAACCTACTAAGCCGCTCCACTAAACCTGCATTCTTCCTTACTGCAGTTACACCATTTTTTCTCATTTCTATCCTAAGAGTTCCAAATACTTTACTTAAATTTAAACGTGTATACTTTTTGATGCCTTTTACTGTACTTGGTGATATCTATTCGACCTTAAAATATTATATAAAACAGTTTCATCACCATAGATATTCTCTCTAGTAGTACAGCTATTTCTTCCCACCCCCACCCTTGAACACCTGGGAAACACTGACCTGTTGTCAGCTGTACAGCATTTTCTTGTCTGGGTTTTATGTGATTGGTATCTGTTCCCATGTGACTGGTTTTTCTGCTTAACAAAATCTTTCATTTAGCAAACTGAATTTGCATAACTTACATCATGTAATTATGGTTTAGTAATTAAATTATTTTATGAATAAATAATATCCCTGTGTTTACAATACAGTAGGTCGTTTACTTTGTTATCTATTAGAGATCATTTTTGTTGTTTCTTAACTCAAATACAATGGCTGAATTTTCTATAGACATTTTCACGTATATCTAAGTAGGCATATGTTCTGAAATCACTTGGATATATGTGTAAAAATAATATAGTTAAATCACATGATAATATTATGTTACGCTTTACAAGAATTTACCTGGCTTCCACAATGGGCATACTAATGTATATTTTCAACATCAATGACTTAGAATTTTTGTAGGTTTAATTTTTAACCAGTAATTTGGCAAACTTCAGAGAAAACTGGAAAATGAAAAAAAAATGTTGCATTTAAATCACATGTTTAGCATCGTCAGTGGTTCCTGTTGTGATATAATATCTTGTTATGCTGTACAACAGAGAGGACAATCTTCCAGGGAATACTCTCCCAATCCCATCACGACTTCTAAACTGTGCAATCTCAGCTTAGGGATGATATATGGGATTTTAATTTTTACCTGTGAAAAAGTAACAAAATAGCTTGTGCCTTAAAATATCAAAATGCAAAAATAATTATTCTTGCTAACAGGTAATCATGACAGTTTATTCTCACTAAAAGCAGGGGCACCCACCTCTGTTTATGGCTAAGTTTCTAGTATGTTCCTTAATACACAGATTTCTAATAAATTTATGCCAATTTTGTATGTGAAAAGGAGTTTTTCTTTGTAAATGATTATTACTGTAATGATGAGTCTTGGTTATCAACTTGAGGGCATCTGTAACTGACTGAGAGACTCACCTCTGGGTGTGTCTCTGAAGATTTCCATGCAGAATTACCTTTGAGACTGTCTCCAAGAGTGATTATGTGTTTTATTTGATGAGGTTCTATTCTGCTTGCTTGTGGGCTTTGAATCTTTAAATCTTGCCTGTGAGACAATCTACCATATTACTGCCACTCTTTAGTGACACCACAACCCAGGTTCTTTAGATTCCAAAGGGAACCGAAAATAATTGGACTCTCAGGAGTCCTCTAGGCCTTCAGTTCCAGACTGTGGCTGCAGTGACCTCTGGGTCCATGGACCATGTAGCTACTGGATTCTCAGCCTTTGCTGCGTGCGCAGAGCCGTTATAGGACTCCTTGGCATGTATCATGTATGCTGATCTCATCGATCCCCTTTTATATTAGATATTCATTCTCTTGATTCTGGTTATCTAGAAAAATCTAATAAAAGGAATAAAGATTTTAATCAATAGGCACTGGCAGAGATTAGTCTAGACATACTTTGAATTTACCATTAAAACCTACTCAGCTGGTCAAACTGCCTTTAGTCAGTTCAGTAAAAGAAAATACCACGTCATCATTTCTGTCTGGGAAGATTTTAGATATTTTCAAATTATCACTTCCTTGTATCTTCTGTAATCATTCACAGTCATGTTTACTAGAGTATAATCCACAACAGCTTCAAATTCATCATTGAGTCTCATTTGTCTGTACTCCAAACTGTGTTTTCATCTCATCAGACCTTCCTGGGCTTCTGGAGTGTGTGGCTGGTGTGTTCTCCCCCAGTATCCTCAGGACCATTTTGGCTGGTTGCTTTTTTGCTGAGCAGGGGACTTGGAAACAAAGTGATACCTCACATTGTATTTTAACTAGATACCTCACTCTACTCTATCATTTATTCATAAGTAGTCATCTTATTTAGTGTAAAAGATTGAAAAATATAATTATGATTGCACGGAACTAATTGTGTATATTTGGGGGGGGTGCATCTATGTGCTCGCACATGTGCCAACACTCTCAGCAGTATCTTGTAGAAAAACTTCTCTTCTGAGGATCAGGCCTCTATTATTTTAGAAAGCACATTTGCTTTTCTTCTGCATATTCCTTCCTGGCAAAGTTGTGTCTAAAATTAAGAATTTCTGTTACCAATCTTTAGCTTGCTATCTCAAACTTATGAGTAATTAAGTATGTGAAATTCCATGTTATATTCTGTTCAAAGAAATTTACTGAGAGTCTAAGATTTTCCAGAAAAAAAAAATAGTTGGCACATTTAATTGCAGTTATCTTCATTCAGTCCTATTACCATACTGTTATCACTAGACCTTCATCATCATCCTTTAAATATTTATTAATTACAAGTATTACAGGAGTTATTATATATATATGAGTGTGTGTGCGTTATAAATGGTTGTCTTTCTACAATTCATGTAGTCAGAATAAAAAGAGTAGATTGTAGTTTTTAGATATGTTCAATATTGTACATAAATATTTTATTTTTGTTGCAAGACATTAAAATTGAGATTATTATGTACTTAATCTTTTCTGTCATCCAACCTCATAATCAAAATGACATGTGCTCATTTAACCAGCTGCTTGAAAAGTAAGTCTTATTGAACCAAACATTAGCACAGATGTGTCAACCTCAGGGAGGGTGTATTCACAGGTTGGATATTTGTGTATTATAAAAGCTGTACCTGTGACAGGGAATTTATTTGCTTTCACACACATCCACACATGTAAACATACACTGTGTCAGTACTTAGTCCTAGAAAACAGGACCGCTGGAATTCAAAGTGTATATTGCTGTTTGTGGTCCAGTGGATCAAACTACCCCAGGGGAAATTGCAGGTGAGGTAAAAATAGGGAGGAGAAAGTTAAAGACTAACAGCAAAGGAAAATATGGAATTGACAGCATAAGCTAGTGCGTAAGACTTATGGAGCACATTAGAGCTAGACTAGATGTTAGGACATTATAAACAGGAAGAAAATTTCGAGGAAAAGAGAGTTCTTAAACATGATTAAGATACAAGCCTAGAAAACTGAAAGAAAAGTCCATAGCAGGAGTTAATGGTGACCTACAAGTAGTCTCCTAGAGCTGGAATTGATTTCTATGCTTCAAGAGTAACTATAACTTAGCTACTCTCTTTTTTCAAGTTCTCTACCCTCTTCTGTTCTTTCTTTCTTTGATACTTTGAGACTAATCAATTATGTTTAACTTGCATTCTGAAACAAAAACTTGTCTGAGTTAAAAAAAAAAGCTAAAACACATACTTAACATTTAGAGTGTTATTTTACACCTATGGTGTGGCCTTCAACACATGAAGGTCTTTGCGTGTTTTTTTTTTTTTTGCATGTCTGATTTTCTGTGGTCAGCAAAGTACAATTTTGTATATACCCATACTTTTTGAAGATTCTAAGCACAGAATGAGAAGGTAGTTCACTGGAGTCTCCTGAAGTGACTAAGGAAATTGTATTCCCACTCTCCATGGGCCATTTTTTCATAAAACATCTTTATCAATCATTTGTAATATTTTTCAATGAATGCATTTATAGAAAAATGTCCTGAGTTTGACAAAGTAGATAAACCTAGGGAGAGTAGTTATTTTATCTTCACTCTGAGGAAACAAAATCCTAAACTAACCTAAAACCATTCCATCTCCAGATAGAATATCTCCTGGAAGCCGTTCGGAAACATGAATGAAGTGATTATTTCACTCCTCTGCATATTTGATGCAATGTCCTGAATGTCTTTTAGCTTAATGAATGTTTCACATTGTAAGATAAATGCACAGACAGTGTCTGACGCAGAATCAGCATCTTTTGTCCTTTAAATATTTCCAGAGAGATGTAGCAATGATCTCATCTTTGAAAAACTGAAAATGTCACGTGATTACTTTTTCATCTCCTTTTGCATCTATAAAATGAGGATACAGCCTGAAATTTTAAGTCAGAGACATTCTACAGATTTAGTGCTAAGATAATACAGAAAGTAGGTCACTGACAAAAGAGATTCAGTTGCGAATAAGTTCCCAGAGTCACTTGTGGCTATGAAGCAGACATGAGAGCTTCTGGGACAAAGTTTCCATGTTCATAGGAGCATGCTGTATTGTTCACAAAAGACGTATATTTCAAAACCCAGTATTAAAATCCAGCATCTTTTTCTGTGACATAATTTTGGCTGATATTCTACTTTATATCCTAACTGCCATCGTTTGATCTACTCATGCTGAAAACCCACTCTCTGTTATGTCAGTCCAGGCAGGCTCTATCATCTACATTTAGGAACTGTCATGTTTGTAATTGTGACATACATGAAAATGCAGAAGCAGCTCCCCCAAATTTTTTCAAACTTAATTCTGAATGCATACTATTCGTGCTTTGAGAATCCACACATAATGAGTCTGTGTGCACACAGTCTGTTTACTCTTTAGATTTGTTAAGGAGGATAAACTGCCATTTGGTTAGAAAGGGTAAGGATTTGGGGACTGAGCTCAACGAGGCCAACTCCTGGTACCATGTGTGCAATCTTTTCTGGCTTGTTACACGAGACCCAAGCTCCACAGGACACTTTATGATGGGTTTCTTCCCAACCTTTCAGCAACAACATAGGTGATATTTCAAAAACCTTTTACTCAATATTTGTCCAACTCATCATCTGTGTTTCTGAACTTTAAGGACCATTTTGAAACATAGACTCTTACCTATGTATTCACTTTCAAATATCTGCTCCTAAAATCTTTTCTGAGGGACTGTTGTGACAATATAGCATCTCAATCTTCAAAGTAAAAACTTCACAATAGATTAGGTATTTCACTCAAAATGTATACCAGGTTCTTCTTACTTCAAATCCAGGATTCCCTGAAATTGGAATTACAGAGAGTTATAAACTTCCATATGGATCTGGGAAATGAACTTGGGTCCTTTGGAAGACCAGGAAGTTCTTTTAACCCCTGAGCCATCTCTCCAGTCACTATTATTTGTATTCTTGAAAGTGACTTTTTCTATGGATTAATCAACCGTGTGTTTATTAGAAGAAGTATAAAAAGCTTCCCTTTTGTCGTTATGTTCTAAAGTTTTATGTATATGTGCCACATAATGATTACTGAATTTGTCTTTTCTTAGTATTTATTTTTAACAAATATACTTAATTCTAACCTGAACTTTTACACATTATACATAACAAGACAACACAATAGTTCACCATCAATATTTCAAATATTTCATGTGTTCACAACTTAGTGTGAACATTATTATTTTTCCAAAAAATGTTGGGCAAAAATCTTAATTCTTCAAGGTTCTCAGTTTAGTACAAAACATTAAACTGAAAATAGTTTCAGAACTTGAACTAGTACAGAAAGAAAAGAGGTAAGAGAAGCAGCCACTGCCATCTCCCAATTTTATTAGAGCTCAGATGAGGAGTTTTGAAAATGTTATCCTAAGACCAGCAAGTACACCAAAGAGAACTATCATGTGCATTCAAATGTCAGATATGCAAATTGGATTGTGCTTAAGCCACTTTTAGCATCCTGCCTGCAATGAATTCACTAGACAACTTATAAAACTTTGCCGTTGTAATTAATATGTTTAAGATCGCAATGTGTCTCTTAAGAATCTTAAGAATCAACTATTGAGGCCTTTGGCCTTGGTACACCATCAAAACTGATGACTCCCATAGTTCATTCTTAAGAAACATTTTGTTATCCTGAATACTTACAAATATTCTAGCTAACTCATTGAGGACACTTGCAACCCATGCTGTTTGGACAAAGGGGTACACTGCATGGTACACTGCAGCTCCCAATGCCACTAACGACATAAGTGAAAAGTTGATGGACATGTGGGAAAGATGGATAAGTCAAATGTTTTTCTTTCCTTTTACTTTTTTTTTTTTTAAGAAAAAAACCACTATCATTGCTTATTTATTCTAGTTTTATCTTTTTAGCTTCCCTTTGGAGAGAGACACTACAAGAGTTAGGGGTGGACCGAGAGTGCTGGAGAGATGAGTGGTCTTGGGGTACATGATGCAAAATTCCCAAAGAATCAATGAAAACAGAATGAGCGATTGAGGCAATAATGTTGTCATTGGTGGGAACCTGAAAATTAACTCTGCAATTACCCACCATATCTCAAGGATGGTGCCTGTGCCCTAAGTCACTGATAGAAATTAACAAGGAAGACTTGAAAGACCTTGAAAAAGTAAATAATTTTGTTAGGAAATATTCTACTGGCACAGTCCAACTCAAGATAACCATTCAGTTGAAAATAAATATTTTTCAATGTTAAAAATAGCATCTGCTTAATAGGCAGAGAAACTACAAGATCCCTGGGGATAATTAGACGGAATCACACTGTGGAAGCGGGGAGGCACATCAAGAAGACAATTTCTAATATATATTTAAGCAGGAGGCTCTCCACTTTTGCCCTGTAATTATTTCTCACACAATATGATCCATCCCAGGGCAGAATTTTGAATATAAACATAACTTTCTGTGGGAACCTCTAATGAAGGAGCAATGCTTAGCACTATCTAGTACAAGGACATGCATAAATCATCACCACAAAATGCAAAAACAGAAGGAACTGCTCTATTATTCAGGAGTTACAGTGCTCTGTACATTACTATCTCCAAAACTAATGTAATCAACTAGGCTTTTGTTCTAGTTAAAAGTTTCTAACATATGCAAGCAATATGAATAAATGTATTATTTCCAAATTTTCTTGAGATATTTTTTAATTAGCTGTATAATGTAGGACAATACACTCATATCATTTCTATTAAACAAAGCCCATATTTACACTCAAGCTAAAATTTTCAAGAAATTTATGCACTGCAAACTTTTATAATTTAATCTAATATTTTACATAATTTTCTATTACTGTTTTTCTATAATTCTATACTTCTCCTCCACATACATTCATCTAGCATAATATTGATGAAGTCTAATGGATAATTAATAATAGAGAAGATATCCCTTTTTTTAGACTCCAGCTAGAACCAAGAGGACCAGCTTAAGAAATTAAGCATCTTATTGCCTTCTATCCTCCCACCCCCATGTTTACTAAATAAAGGATTTAAATAATTCTGCCTGTCTTTTTTAGGTGAGGAGTAAGTAGTTTGTTTGGGCAGAGTAAAGTCAGTTTTGGAGCTAATATTTTGCAACTTTTAGGCTCAGGAGTTGTCGTAGTTCCCATGTATGTGCTTGTCATGCTAACATCACGTAACAAGCCAGGAGGATTCAGAGAACACTGTAAAGAAAAATGCTAACTAGAAATCCTTCATCCCTTAGGACCAGTTCCTTGATTTTTGGCTTCCAGTTCTTTTCCTTACTTTCCTTCTAGCCTATTAATTTAAAGCATCTTTGTGTCTTAACTTCATATTTTATTTAATATTTTTGTGTTCTGAGCTGGGAGCATCTATTCTCATATCTTGTTAACATAATTCAAAAATCTCCTTTGATGCTATGCTGTGTGGGTTACAAGAGTTTTTGCATACATTAGTCTTTTCCCTTTATAAAACCCTCAATGAAGCAAAACGTATCTTGTATCTGTTTACTATCACTATCTACACATGTACACTTTCACAGCCTGTAATCCGTCTCGTTCCCAAACACAGACAGAACCAAATAACTTTTAAAGCTATCTTTTAGTTGTATTGCTCTGTTCAGCTCTTTCAATTAGAACGATGACTAAACTTTAAGAGTTTGTATATGTAAATTTTGTCAGTATTGGGAGGGTCTATGGCAGGATGATTGGCACTATTTAGTCATGAACTCTTTAAGTATATCTGCACTTGAAAATAAAGCAATGAAAGACAAACTGAAAATTCAAGACTTCTGACAAATCTACACCCAAAGAAAAGATCAATTTTTAATGCCGGGCGGTGGTGGTGCACACCTTTAATCCCAGCACTCAGGAGGCTGATGCGGGTGGATCTCTGTGAGTTTGAGGACCGCCTAGTCTACAAGAGCAGTCTAGGCCAGGCTCCAAAGCTACAGAGAAACCCTGACTTAAGAATGAAAGAGAGAGAGAGAGAGAGAGAGAGAGAGAGAGAGAGAGAGAGAGAGAGAGAGAAAATGTCATTTTGCCAACAAAACATACAAAACAACAAAACCAATGATCACACAACAGGTGTTGTGTATAACATGATTTGTGTCTTTAAAGTGCAATATGCTACATGTGCATGCTGTACACATGTATGTATGTTGTATGGTGTTCGGTGTGTGTATGCCCATGTGCACTCATGTCTCTAAAGAACTTCAATAAGGAAATGTAATTTCAGCAATATTATATATATATGTATAGATCTCATTAGTTTGAAAATCACATGCAACAGTGCTGTCTTTATAGAGCAAGAGATTGGTTGAGAAATAGAAACACAAATGTTCACTGCCATTGTTTCCCCAGAACTAATCTTACTATACAGTGCATCTCTTGTAATATGAAAGAGAAACACCTTCTTAGGCAATTATGATTGAAGATTCGGCCCCTGCTTTGAGGAAGTAAATGACTTGGGAATGCAGCAGGAGGTAATCCTTGATGTTGTACAACCCTGCCTAGCTTCCTGTGCACAGAGACAATCGTGACCCATTACCTCACTTTACACTCCTCTTGTCAAGCCTTTCCCACCACATCCCCACAGACTGTAAGGCTGAAAGAAGCTTTCGTCATCAGACCTCTTCTTGTCAGGTATTTGGTCACAGAAAGAAAGAAAATGTGACGTTATGTAGCTAAACCCCTCTTAAATTCACCAACAGATAAGAAAAGCAAATGATCCACTGCGTTTGGCTGAAGGACAGAGGATTTGCAGTGCTGTTAAATTTATCTCCCGTGAAGAAGGAATCTCTTCCTAAGCATGGTGAGCACTGTGTGTCACTTCACCCTTCCTATCTCTGCCCAGGAATTGAGGGGCTCCTTCTACAAGTTCACAGAGAACGGCTGAACGTGACATGGGCAGCCTTTTCATCTTCGAGAATTTCCAGACATCACAACTTGTCTTTCTCGTTCTGTTCTCTTGATTCTATGCTTTCATCTGCCCGATACCTGTCTGTAACCTCATAGGTCAAATGCTAAATTTTAAACGCAGTCAAATTGCCAAACTTTCAAACCAAGTTTTTTACCTATTTAATCTTTACTACAGATAATATATTCTAATCTATTTTTGTTCTTATTTCTTAATCTATGATAGGAGATCACCTAAGAGTTATTAATGACAGGCACATTTTCCTCTATATAGTTTTTCATTAAATGTAAGCACTTGATTGATTCATGCAATTTATCATATAATTAATGTCAAGTCTATCACTATGAGGCTCATACATGTTGCAAAATTTAAAATAATTAATAAATCCACTTACAAGGAAAACTTTGGCAAAGGCTACAATGTAGAGTGCTTGGACAAACCCTGCCGAGTGGTGGCTGAGCTCCTCCAACCCTCAAAGAGGTTCTGTTGCCAGGTATTCAAATTTCCAGTGTGCCCAAATATATTCACTTTCTACCATGACGTTCACATGCTACCTATCATTTCTCTTAGAGACTTTTATTTTGTTTTGAGGAAAAAATGGTTAAAAACAATCTGCTCTTATGAGTGCCATTTGTCTTTTTCAGTAGGAATCACACTGTAGTGGCATTGTATCATCTCCTCAGTATCACCTGAGCCAAGGACACACGTAACATTGTGTTGTGGGAAGAGAAACCATACTGCCAAAGGTTTTCACAGAGAGAGTAGTTATTTTGACTGTATTAGCATGATAAAAACTGCATTTGTTGGTCACCTACGGTATGTTATTGTCCACATCATTTGCATACAATATCATGTCATGTTCTATCAGAATTCTCCAAATTCTGCATATTCTTACATTCATTTTCTAGGTGGTAAATAGACTTAAAAAGTTAAAGGAACACACTGCCAAAAAAATAAAAGGGACAAGTAATGAAGACCTTTTTTAAAATTTTTCAAATAGTCATGTATATTTCATTTTTAGGCAGAAAATAGTTAAATATTATAATCTAAATATTACATATAATGAATGTAATCTGTCCAGTTACATTTTTGCCTGTAACATATAAATAGATGTAAAAAATGAAATTATAATTTTAACAATCACAACTCTGTATCATATTTTCTTCACAATTTCACAAAATATTTGAAAAAAGATCTATTAAAATATATAGATATACAATTGTTATAATAAAATACATAAAATGAACTTAAATTATATCACCATGTAACATATTCTTGTGCTAGTATTTCATAAATATGGTAAGATAAAAGTGACTTTATAAATATCAGCATGAAGAGGTGATAATATAATTCACAGCATAGTCATTTTGCAGATAAGGAAATTGAGGTGAATAAATGTTAAGTAAGTTGTCCAAGTTCATATGGGTAGAAAAATGGATTTGAATATGAGCAGCTGAGCCTCAGAGTTCCTGCTATTAATCATTACTCACTACGGCCTCTCAGCTCTGAGTCTTGTCACACTTAAATAAAGCAACGGAGGATGTTGAAGAGGTCAGCATTGCCTACTAGAACTAGCTGAATATATTGCTTGAACTATATTCTAGCAAAAGACAAATGCACCACAAACTTGATTACATTTTAGGTACTACTTCTCAGGTAAATATTGTACATAGAGAAATTTTAATAAATATGCAATCATATTGTTCCTGAATCTTCAGTGAACTCTGGGACCTTCTGCAGTGATGGAATGCTGTATACAGCTGAGTATTGTAGTCATCAGTAATTACTGGACAATGTACATGCTCACAACGTGGTTAAAAGAGTAATTTTACAATTCATTTTTTAATTTTATTTTGAGATTTTGGTTTTGTTTTTCAAGACAGTGATATCTGTATAACAGTCCTAGCTGTCCTGGGACTTGCTTTATAGGCCAGGCTGGCCTCAAACTCATATAGATCTCCTTCCTGCCTCTGTCACATGAGGACAGGAATTAAAGGTGTGTGTCACCACACCTACTAGTTTTTTTAGCTTAAAATATAACTCATCATCTTCCCTTCCCTCTCCTCTACCCAAGCCTTCCCAAGTACCCCTCCTTGATCTTTTTCAAATTCATAGCTTTTTTACCATTATTTTCTATTACATGAATATATGATTATGTATATACACATACACTTGTAAATATAATATGCCCAGTCTGTAGAATGCCCTTTGTGCATATTTTCAGGATTGACCAATCGCTATTGGACAACCAACTAGTGTGCTCCTTCTGGAAAAGACTATTTCTCATATCTTCAGCATTTCTTAGTTGCCCATAGTTATTTGTGCATGGATATTTTTAAATTGATTCACATTTAAGTAAAATTGTCACAAGAGACTAGGAACTACTATGTTGGAAAGCTCAGCCCTGCACATCACCCTCCTGTCCTGGTATTCAGTCTTTATTGAGTAGAAGGTCAATAAAAAATATATTTATAATCACAGTGTCATAGACCACAGGTGTATACATGAAATTTTCTTTTTAAAAATCTCTTTTTGGGGGGCCCTGGAGAGGTGGCTCTGAGGTTAGAGCACTTGCTGCTCTGAGTTCTATTCCCAGCAACTACATGGTACTCACAACCATCTATAATGAGATCTGGTGTCCTCTTCTGGTGTGTAGACATATATGCCAGTATACTGTATACATAATAAATAAATATTTTTTTAAAAAAAAACTTTTTTTTATTTTATTGAAAGTCTATTCTTTTTTCACAATATGCCAGTTACACATTCTATATCATGATGATCTTTTATATGCTAGTGGTTTAAGTGAGGTGGTGTGTTAGCTTCTCCCAACTGAGATATTTCCCTCTGGAGGGAGAAGCGAGGCTTAAAAGACTCAGGTAACTCAGGTTTATAAGGTTGGCCAGTACCAGCTTTATTTCTCTATAGACTCTGTGCAACTGTAATGTCTTTAATAATAAGATGACATCATGAAATTTTGGAAGGCAACCAAGAACAATGATAATAACCTGTAATATGTATAGGTCTATGGGACCCCACTCACCAACAACTTTAAAATACCTAATGCATTCCTGGCACCGAACTCTTTACTTGCTGGCCTGTGGTGTCTGGGAAAGGCATTGTTGGCCCCCATTTGCAAAGTGACTCGATTTAAACTCCTGTTGCATATGCTTATTTTCAAAAGTACCTATAAGAGCATGTTTCTTTACAGCTTTTCAAAAGTCTTCACTATTCTGTCGCCCCATACTTCCCCCATTACCCTGCTCTCCCAGCCCACACTCCATTTAAGACTTTCTATCAGTTAGCAATGCCCATTCACTACACAGGTGTTCTAAGCCACCCATTGTCCAATGGGTATATAAACAGAGAGAAATGTGTGTGTGTGTGTGTGTGTGTGTGTAACAATAATAATTAAGGAAAAAGAGAACACGAATGTGAGAGAAAATGGAAGGCACAGGAGAAGAAGGGGAAGAGACTTCAAATTATACAAATACAGTATTGTTTTATAAAATCTTTTTAAAAGGGAAAGGTAAAACAAAAAATAGGAAAACAAAGTTTCGCTCTTTTTTAAATTTTTACCAAACAACTGAAATGTAAACTAAAGACTGGCTACTTGAGAGAAGGTTATAAAAGAAGGAATTCTCTGTTGTACAAATATCAACGGATTTGACCTTGATAAGTCTGTTACTCCCTTAATATATTTCTTCCCTACTTCTGAATACTAGCAGAACATATTCAAATAAAGGCCTTTATAAAGAACTCTATGCTTATTTATCTCTCTAGATATAAAGAATAAAATGGTACACTTTTCCTGTTTAAGGTACTCTATTTGTGCAAAATGCAGTGTTTAGGCTGACAAGATGCGTTAAACAGGAGACATTGTTTTCAAATGATCTGGCAGAAGAAATAGCTACGATGGGCTTTAGCCTTGATATTGTTGTGAACGTTTTATGATAATGTGAGTCCTACCAAGTTTCCACATATGACAGCTAATCAAGATTGAGAACAAAGGTGCCAGCAAAGACAGTTCCGATCAAGATCTGCTCCTATGTGCAGTGACCTGCTAGCATTATATTTTGAAGCTTCTCTTATTATCATTTCATCTTTTATTTAATATTTCAACTGTATAGTTTCTACCATGCCCCTTTTATTACAAATATTAGCAAAAATTTATGCAACATCACATTTTAAAAACAATCTCTGTCACAACAACAACTGGGAAATTACTATCCTTTCCCTGAAATCTGGACAAGTAAGGCATTTCAAGTGTAAATATAAAAAGAAAAATAAGTTAGACAAGATTTGCCTTGTTTATTATATATAATATGTCTTATAATCAAAAGTTGAAATCAAATAGGAATTGGCAAAATACTCAAACATAGAGCTTTACACAAAAGAAATACATTTAGCCCATACTCTTCTCACTTTTTTATTTAGAAAAGTTACTTTTAATTTTACATACCAACCCCAGTTCCCCATCCCTATCCTTAACCCTTCCCCCACCCCATCTAGCCCTCCTCCCATTCCTGTCTATCCTAAGAGGGGGTAAGGCCTTCCTTGAGGAATCAACAAGGTCTGGCATACCAACTTAAGGCAGCACCAAGTCCTCCCCCAATTCTCCCTTGTGTATGAAGGCTGAACATTCGGTATGCACTTCAAACTTTAAAAATAGAACACACACAAAACAATCTTTTCTTATTTTACATACCAATCCTACCCTGTGGGTCCCTGTGTTCAATCTCGGGTCATCTGTTTGGTGGCAAGTACCTTTACCCATATAGCCATCTTTCAGGCCTTCTACTCCCACTTTCTTATTCAGTGTCAAGGCCCATGTTCATTAAATGTTTTAAGGGGGTTCCCTGTTCTATACATGCCCCTCTCACTCTTCTGACTTCCCACCATCTCTGCCCTGATATTACTTCAGCTATGGCTCCCCCTTGCCTCTGCCCACAGTTAAGAAACAATGCTAGTCTGCTGTAGATAATTGGTGTGTACCCCGTCAATTGTATTTTAATAAAATGCTGATTGGCCAGTAGACAGGCAGGAAGTATTTGCAGGACAACCAGGCAGGAAGTAGAGGCAGGTCAATGAGAACAGGAGAATTCTGGGAAGAAGGAATTCCCAGTCTGCAGTCTTACCTAGTCACAGAAGAAGCAAGATGTGACTGCCTTGCCCAATAAGGTACTGAGCCACGTGGCTAGCATAGACAAGAGTAATGGGATAATATAATTTATAAGAGTTAATAAGAAGTCTGAGCTACTAGGCATTTTAGTTTATAACTAATGTAGACCTCTGTGTAATTTCTTTGGGGCTAAGCGGTTGTGGGACCTGTTGGGACAGGAAACCTCAGACAACATTAGTCCCTGACCCTCAGGTGGTGTGGGGTGGGGGAAGCCAGAGGAAGGGAGGGAGAGGGAACTGGGATTGGTAGTCTATATTTTTAAAAGAACCTTTATTTAAAGGCAAGTGATATGAAGTCTCTCACTCACCTCACATTGTCCAGTTATGGGTCTTTGTGTTCACTACCATCTAAGGCAAGAAGAAGCTTCTTGGATAACAACTAAGTGAAGAATTGATCTATGAGTGTAGCCATACATTGTTAGGAGTCGTTTTATTGATATGTCTATTTGTTTGGCTGTTTTGATTTTTTATTTTGTTTGAGAGAGAAGAAAAGAGAAAGAACATAAAGTTATGGAGGTAGGGAGGATATAGAAGCAGCAGTGGGGGACTAATAAGAGAAAAATATTGTATGGAAAATTTAAATAACAATGAAAAGACTTTTTAAAACAGCCCTATATTAATCAATAGAAGAAAACTGAAATAATTCAACACCAGTACATGCTTCTGACAGTATTAAAGATTCAGATGTAGTTAGAACTCTACATGAGAGATACAAAGATACAATCAGAGATAGGAAGGAATGGTCCAGAAAAAGGTAATGTCAGTAAATTATGTCTATATAGCTATCCAAATATGTAAGGAGCAAAGAGGAAATCATGCACTTATATACATTGATATTTGCCTTTGTCACAGTTTAGTCTGGCAGACAAAGGAAATATTTCTAAATTAAAATTTCCAGATTGAAAGCTTAGGAAAATATTATTGATAGTATTCAATCTATCTAAGGAAAATGATAATTCAACACATTATTCTATATATACACCATATGCTAGTATTTTTAATAAAAAGCATATTAATTCATATAAGCTATGCCTATTATATGTTGATGACAATAAAAACCTATTTTCAGTGATGTATTCATATTTTGATCCCATAGCTAATTTTGTCAATTTCTACATCATAATGTATTGAATGCTATTAATGTTCCTTTTCTATATTTCTGTTCTCGATTGCTATGTATATTGTCCTAATTTGAAAAGAAAGGTGTTTTAGGGTTTTTGGCAGTGGTACTATATCATTTCCGATATTTGGGTCTCTGCCTATGTGACTCTATTCTTTCTTTCCTCGCATTGCTTCAGAAAACAAGTCTTTAGTTCTAGAAGGTATTTTCCAATGTGAACTCATGACAACTATACCAATTATGTAAGTTGGCAAACTTTTTAAATTTGTAACTTATTTTTCAAAAAGTTTATTGAAAATTAACTAAATTAGTTCAGCTTTATAATACAATTGGCCGACTTACAAAGCATAGAGACAATTAAAATTTTTGGATGCTAACTTATTTAATATAATTAAAAAGTTTTGCACACTCTACCACATAGTTCAGGGATGATCTGCATATTTGTTCATTTAAATAAAAGTAAATAAAAATTTATAGCAATTCATTTCTTGAGGCAAAGGAAGAAGTCATCCAACAATTCCATCACATGATTTTCATGCATACGCATACAAATCAAAAATAATGACTTATTATTTGCTTTTTTAAACAAATCATCATATTTCAAATTCATGAATAAACCCTATTCTTTGCTATTGAATTTAAGATAAGCCCTATATAATAATTCTATCAAGTTGCATCTTGTGTATTTGGAGAAACTGATTTCAGATTCATACACAGTCAATTATGAGTAAATCACTGTAGACAACTCCCCATCCATAATGCCAGCTAGCAGGTCAACATGTTGAAGGAAGCTCACCTGAAATAAAGATTCTTTTCCAGAATTATAAAATTGCCCAGATGTCCTACAGACTTAAGAGATAGGGAGAATCATTTTTCTTTGTTTCGCTTTTAGTCACTTATGAGTAGATTGTTGCTTCAAACTGTCCAACTGATGCAGCTGCCATTCATAAAGCTTATTCTTCTGAACTCTAAACTGAAACTACTATAATGATGTTTCTTCTCAATATTTATTTAATATAGTAAAATATATCGTATAACTTTTAGACATAGTTTTTACAGTTTTCCTTAAATAATTTTCAGTATCTTAATGCAAGAGTAGTATGGGAAACCATTTCATATGTGATAATGCAGCCATTGTACAGCATTTGATGACTTATAAGCCCAGGAAAAGGAAAAGTGTTTGCATATGTCATAACACAGCCATTGTACAGCATTTGATGACTTATAATCCCAGGAAAAGGAAAAGTATTTGCATTATGAATTACAATAATATATAAGCAATTCTTCCATACTAAGAAATAAATCAAAGAAAATCAAAGCACAGAATGGACTCTGATCGTAGCATCTTTCAAATGGTGTGAGGTAGGATTTAATATGAGGGACAAAGAACCAAAGCTTCTCTCCTTCAGCTCATTCCCTCCCTGCCTTGCTGATTGATCTCATGTGTTCTGTCTTAGGACATGTCTTTGTAGGCATCCTACATCCAACATGTTCCAGATGTTCCCTGACCTTGAATGTGTCTTCGGATAATGTCTTTATTTTACAAAATTATTTTGACATTGGAAACATAGATTGATAGATAAACAATGAAACTATTTGGAGAATAATAGTTTGATATTAATATACATATTTTATTATGTATTATATATTATGTATACTTATATCTGTAAAATTTCATCTGTTGATACTTTAAAATATTCTTTGAGAGTTTGGTAATAGCCTACTTACATAACTATAAAGATTTTCAATATCTTAATGTGAAGTCTATTGATTATATTGAGTGAAAACAAGTGGCCTTAAGTTCATTATTAAATCGGTCTTAAATCAAAAAAAAATCAATTAGAAAGTTTCTTGATGAATGGTGACTTCCTTTTCTGTGAGTTTACTTCCTGGAAATGTGAGCGCCAAAACAATAAGCTGGAGGAAGGCTATAAGGGGCTGATAGCTATGGATAGCAGTGAGGCCTGTGTTTTACTATGCTGATAAATGGTCCATATATTTCTGTTCAAGATTACCTAACACAGCGTTTAAGCCTCATAGTTTATCGTCTGGTGTGGTGAATCCTGTAGAAATTTATCTGGGTCAAAATGCTTACTAAAAACGTATTAAAATGCAAATATATTACTTGAGAAAGGTAATGCATTAAGTCACAGTACATATTAATAATTTAACATGTATTATGCTATTCTAAGGTTCTCATAATTGATCTGTTGACATAACTCTTTGAAGATATATTGGCTTGAATTTTAATAATAGACTTTTCAAACTCAAGACAATTCTGTTCAACTGTTGATCTCTGCATAAGTTTTTTATAAATGTTTCTAATATTTGCAACTGACGTTAAAACATATAATTTTCCAGGAATATAAACAGAGCTGTCCTTTCATTCTGATAATTTTCTAGATTGTACATTCAAACCAATAGTGGCTCAACTGTTATTTTTTTAAATTACTTTCCTAATGAAAACCTCCCAGTGGCATATACTCAGTAATACAATCTTAACTTTTCGCTCCACTTCTTTTTCCTTCTCTGAATCACCACTTCCATTCCTTTTTTTTTTCTCATATTTACATCACACTGACCTTTCTTTCTCTGCCCCAAAGTCTTCATTTCTAAGACGAGCTTCCATTCCCGCTATCCTGCCAGACAGGCTGTCTTTCCAAGCTTCCTCTGATTTTCTTGCCCTTCATGCTTTTACACAAATCCTGGTCTAGATGACCCCCTGATCAGCCAGCTAATGGAGCTCTCCAAAAGAAACCTGACTCCCTCTGAGTTTCTTTCAGGGTAGTTAACTGTCTGAATCATTTGCATATTTTACTTGTTTGTATATATTATGTCTTATTCCTTCTATAAAATATATGCAATAGAGCATCAATTTTGTTTATCTGTATCCCAAGATTCATTCCAATCTGTATATGTGAAATTTGACCCTATGAGTTGCTAAAGGAGCCATATTAAGAAACATTACTATGTCTAAAACTATCACAAAACCTATGTAAACATTTGTAACAAAATATGCATAAAAGTCAATTCAAAAACCTAATTCCAGTCCAGTGTAGAAACATGAGAAACTTAGCATATTAACAAAACATAACTCTACATTGCCAGAATTTTTTTTCTTAAATTGGATTTTTAAATTGTAGAACATCCTTGGAATTTTGAATAGAAACAAAGAAATATAAATAAAACCCACATGAGTATATTCAGCTGATATGTTTAAATTTTCAGTAAACTATGTTTATAAACGTAACTCTGAAGAATGTTAAAAGACAAACATATTTCTTTAAATATCCTCTATTTCTATATATAAATTAGTAAAATATATTTTTTAAAATACTAGTTGCATGCTCATTTTTCTGTTTTTCTGTTTTGTTCATTCTTCACTAATATAATACATTCCAACTGCTGTTTCTCCTCCCTTCACTCCCTCCAACACATAGCACACACACCCATCTTTTTTCTTTCTCCAGATTTTATGTTCCTTCCTTTTCTTTAGAAAAGAGCAGGTCTCCAAAGGATATCAACTGAACAAGACATAACAAGTTACAGTGAGGCTAGGCACAAACCCTCATATCAAGGCTGGGTAAGGAAGCACAGTAGGAAAAAGAAGAGAACCAAGAGCAGGTGAAAGAGTCACGTGTCCCAGTTTCCACTGTTAGGAGTCCCACAAGAACACCAAGAGGACAACCGTAGCATATATGCAGATGATCCAGCACAGACCCACGCTGGCTCCATGACTGTCAGCTCTGTCTCTGTGAGCTCCCAATGAGTCCTGTGCTTTAGTTCTGTCCTGTCATTGATCCTCTGGCTCCTACAATTCTTTCTCCTCCAACTCTTTTTTTCCCCTTGTTTTTCTTTTATTAAAAATAGAAGTTTTACACAATATATTCTTTTTTATAAAATAATTACATAACTTTATGTTTACAAGAATCACAGAAATATTGAGTCATAAAAATATTAACACCATTATTACCAAGAAATAACTAACCACATCTTCTATACAATCAGAGACACCAAACTCCTGAGAAAACATGTCTCATTCATTGGTCATTCTGTCATTGACATTCTGAGGGGTTTCCCAAGCCCAAGCTGCCAAGTGAGGAACCAGAAGGAGATCTCTAATTTTTACTCCCTCACAATGACACAGTTTTTAAATGCACTGGGTTCTTTTCCAGAGGACCTAAGTTCAATATCCAGCACCCACATGGCAGCTCACTCAATATATTCTTGAAAAAAATAAATAAAAGGCATTACTTAAATTTTACAAGTAGAAGAGAACAGGTATTTTTTTTACAGCTGGAAAAAATGGAATTACATTTTAATCCTCAAGATAGTTAGTCTATGTTTAATACAAGTAGGGAAATAATAGACTACAAGAAGATAGAATAATAAGTAGAATCCAAGAGAATTATTTTCAAAGACAGATATGGAGAAACTAAGCACTTAGGAAACAAGATGGGAAGATGCTCTCAATGTCTGCAAAGCTGTGAACAGATACAAGAGGTCATGGAATCTTCACTGGAGACTGGATTCTAAATGTTGAATCCTAAATGTTGACTAACAAGGCCAAAAACTGAGTGTTTCTGTCTCTTAGGAGGAGGTTCATGTATTCGACAAGAGTAAGAAAGGGAAGATAAGACTGGGAATATGGGATGTCTTGATGGAAAGACAGTCCTGAATGCTGTTATGATCCGCAGTACTACAGATTCTAAGCAGGTCCCTCAGTAAGCTATGTCAGCACTCTAAATTCTAAGCTACACAACAAATGTAAAATGACCCATTTTCCTCAGTAACACCAAGGCTAAGAGTAGTTCCCAGGCTTATAGTAGAGATGTTCCTACTTTGCTTTAACCTGCTCCCTGCAGTTTCTCTTAGTGTTTTTCAAAAGTGTATTTATTGGTGACTTTTGTTCTGTTTTTATAAAATGTATCTTAAGATATACAATTCTTTGTATTTTTAATGTAGAAAATAATGAGTCTTCCGGCATTGGGCTCGTTAAGAACCATTTTTAAAAATTGCTAATAGTCTTCATTAGGGTGGTGTTAATTTAGCGAATAAGACAGATTTAAGAAGTATGTTTAAGATAAAACATTAGCAGAGTCACAAGTGAGAAGACAATAATTTTCAGTAGCATATAACGAGCAAGGGGAGTTTATTAACCTTTACCTTTTATCAACCACTTAATAGTTTGAAAGGCTAAAAGTTCTATAAAATTTCATGGTCTGTCAAGTTCAGGTGCATCCAAAGTACTCCCAAAAGGGAAAAAAGGCCCTCTCCTCAAACCTTTTTACTTTTGCCCTTGTTTAGGGACCTTGGGCCTCTTCCTCTAGGAGGAGATGATTCGAGGACCCATGTTGATGTGATGTTAACATTTGAAGGAGAGAGAGAATCCCGTTGTCAGTACATTCATGGTTCTGTATTCCTTTCTCACCAAAGCCATCTGTGAAGACAAGCTTTCTTTCAAAAAATATTTACTATTTGATTTGATTTTGTTGGCATCTGATCCCCTGGAACTAGAATTACAGTTTGCTCTTAAGCTACCAGGTTGCTGCTGGGACCAGAACCCAGGTCCTCCACAAGGACTGTCAGAACTGTCTTCCCAGACTAATAGAACAAACTTTGTATGTACAGGTAAATATAAACTCTTTTAATCTGTTACATGGAATTGTTTTTAAAAGTAACTGCATGCCAGATGGTGGTGGTGCATGCCTTTAATCCAAGCACTTGGGAGGCAGAGGCAGGCAGATCTCTGTGAGTTTGAGGCCAGTCTGATCTACAAGTGCTAGTTCCAGGACAGGCACCAAAGCTACAGAGAAACCCTGTCTCAAAAACAAAACAAACAAAAAGTAACAGTATTTACTTAGAAAAATGTTCACAATTTCAATATATAAGGTTTCACTAACTGTCTGAATGTTTATATAAATTTCTCATTATTGAATTGGTTGATTCACTTTTTTTTAATTTGAATACAAAGTATCTTGATAATTGATCGATCAATATAGTATCAACCCAATGGATTAATTTTAGATGGCATGTGTTTATTTGTGTGTGGGTGAGTATGGGTGTGAATATTAGGTACATACTGGCCATGACAATGTATAGAGGTCAGAAGGGAATTTTCAGGGGTTTATTTTTGTCTTACATGATGTGGGATCAGGGCTCAGACTCATTTCCTCAGGTTTAGTGTCAGGCAGACTTACCTGCTGGGAAACCTCACTAGTCCAGTACAATGAATACGTTTCTAGCTATATATTGAGGGAAATCAATGGATTGTTCACATTCGAATCATGTGCAATTACTGCATTACACTTCTTTTCTACTTTGATAACATTGTATTATTTATCTTTTTACTCACTTGAGAACACACTGGGAAAGTATCTTCTTTAATTTAATTAACTTTCTATCAGACACAAACTTAATTTAGATAATTTCAAAATGTGAAAATGACAGTGCACAGACTTAGTAGTTTAATATTACATCAAAACTTAGGATTGACATTTCTTATCAGTTAGCTACTATCTTTTTTCATAATATATTTGATCACATATCTGAGACCCAACTTGCAATATCTGCAAGTATAATACATTTGTATTCTTAGTTTTTACATGCTGTATAACTATAATTTATTATTGAACAGAATGGTAAAGCAATAAAAATAAAAAATGCTACAATTGGGATCACAAGATTTTAAATATGGATAAATCATTGCATTTTAAAAGTTTTGAATATGCATATATAATATATATTGATTTATATCCTCTTCAGAAATTTTACATAATTTCCACATGAAATAGGTAAAGTATTTTTTGAGGTATTTGTTTATGTAATGAGTATATTTTCATTAAGGGCATTCTTTTGAGGAGTGAACTCTGTGTCATATAAAGCTAATATTTACATGCCAACCAACCCCCCCCCATCCTCTACGAATAGAGGAAGAAGCTGGTACTCACAGCTGTCTGTGTTCTGATATTTAATTCACATCACCGCACAAACACACACACAACACATACACAAAAATCACACATACAGATAGACATGTATACACCACACATATATCACACACATACACACAACACACATATATACCAAACACATAGCCCATACACACTCATCATACACACACCATACACACACACATATGTATACCACACACATATACACATATACACACATACATATATATGTGTGTGTGTAAGTACATATTTGTAGATAGATAGATAGATAGATAGACAGATAGATATAGATATCCACAAATGATCCCAGCCTGCCTGATGTCTGAAAGTCTAACTTTAGAACATTATGCCTCATAGTCATTTTTAATGTTACTATATTAATTGAGATGTATAAAATGAATGCCAATTATATGTATCTGCAAATGTAAGCTTTTAGAAACCCAACATCATAGAGTGGCATGGATTGTTTTAGACTTTTATTCAGAAAATAGAAATTTAAGTGAAAAATCTCTACTTCAACTATGAATTGTGAAAAATAAAAGTTCTGCTTTAAAGAATTAAACCTCTAATAATTAATGCACCACACAAGTATAAGTAAAATAGACACTGTAAAACTCATTATAAGCATCATGAAAATAACAGGTGGCACGTATTTTTACAAATATTTCTATGAAAATATCAGAACATTGAAAGTGGATTCACTTGAGAGAATGTGAAGGCTCTAAAATTTATTTGCATTTTCCTCTATGTTTTACATGTGAGTGCCACACCACTGTGCTGGGTTTATTTACACTGCTATCACCTTGCTAATTAAATACATTTAGTAATCATAGGTTCTCAGATTCCTATGCAATGTAAAAGGAAGTGAAAACTCAGGCAGGATTTCTCTGTAGAGGGCCATTGACAATGCATTCCAGAATTCTGCAGTAGAAAATGAACAAAGGAAATTCCATCATCACCTCATGGGTATTGTACAATGCAAATTTTATCATTTCTTTTTGTAGGCAAAACACAAACCTCTCACCTATTAAACATGATAAATTAACATACAAGATACACTGGAGTACAAAGACAAAATGGAAGAGATAGCATTACACCCTGGGAAATGCAGACACAATAGAATAATGAGTAATCCTTCTCTGTTGTTTCTCTGTAACAACAGATCCACAACAGACACTGCAAATTCATCACACAGTCTCTGTATTTGTATTGCCTTTCTTTTGAATAAAATGTACTCTTCTGATGAATCAGATATATTTATTTTCCTCTCTAGGAGGGAATCCATTATTATTATTAAATACAAATATGTGGCATCCATTATTCTTATTAAATACAAATGTACGGGATTTTTGTTTCAGAAAAAAATATTTTAAAATTTAAGAGAAAATTGTGTTGAAATCAACAAATAAGGTCCAGAATGACAATTAAAATATGTTGCTTTCCATAGCAAGGAGAGAGAAAACCTTTTCTGACAATGCAGCTGTCAGCATAGGAGTGGTGAATGAGAGAACAATGCAGACAAATGAGCTTATAATGTGATGTGGGAGTGTCATATATCAATCTGTTTATCAATCTGTTGATTTCATTGGTTCAATAAACTGCCTTGGCCTTGATAGGTTAGAACATAGGTGGGAGGAGTAAACAGAATAGTATGCAGGCAGGAAGAGGAAGTGAGGTCAGAAATCATGCAGCTCCGCTCAGAGACGCCAGGCTCCTGTCTAGCGGGCAGACTGGATAGCTCTGCTCTCTGAGGCACACTCGCGATGAAGCTCCAACCCAAGATGGACGTAGGCTAGAATCTTCCTGGTAAGCGCACCTTGGGGTGCTTACACACTTTATAAGAAATGGGCTAGTCCAGGTGTGAGAGTTAGCCAAGAAGAGACTAGAAATAATGGGCCAAGCAATGTTTAAATGAATACAGTTTGTGTGTTGTTATTTCGGGCATAAGCTAGCCAGGCAGCTGGGGTGTTGGGGACGCAACCCTGCCGCCCCAATTTCAACAATAATATGTTTTTTGCTGGCCCGTTTCAGCTGGGATGTGGTATGTCATCATCTCTGACCTTCAACCTGGACTTGGAACTTCCCAACAAATTTCAGATTTCATCTTCGAATTTGAGTTGGACTATAACATTGGACTTCCTGAATCTCCAGCCTATATCTTGGGTTACTTAGTCATAGTAAATATTTCTCACTATCTTTCTGTGCCTCCCTCTCTCCCCTTCTCTTCTCCCCCCAATCATTCTCTTATTCTGTTTTTCCTGAGATCTTTATTTTTTTCTGTACATGTACATGCACAAACTCATGTCTTGAGAAAAAGCCCAATTAATAGAAGACAAAAATTCATAAATGTCACATATAGCAATTTATTTTAAAATTTATTCAATTAATTATTATTGAATTGTATGTGTATGTTACTTGTGTGTTTGATATGTGTGAGGTGGAAACACACATACGTATGCAGTACAGTTTTGTGGGGTTGATTCTCTTCGTCAACACATAGACGGGCTTTGAGATCGGACTCATATCGTTAGGCCTGTGAGGTAAGTGCTTTAACTGGCTAAGCCATCCTTCCTGTCTAATATTTATTTTAATATGTATGAATATCCACAAGAGGAAACAGTGATAAAAATATCACAGTGACCTAGAAAAACCATATCAGAAAGGTCTTTTATAATTAGAATAGAGTGGATGTAGTGGACATTATATAGATCAAATGTACAACTCAATGAAAAATTCTATGAATACCATCAGTAAATTGTAAGAAATGTGTATAAACAGAGATAATTTTACATATAAAAATTGTTGAGGAATAGAAGATCGATTCTAGAGTCTGAATCTTCATTTTATTAGAAAGAATACATGAAAAAGAAAGAAGAAATTATAAAAAAAAGTCATATGTAAATGCGATAGGAAACCCCTTCAGAATTTATGATATTTGTCAGAGTATAAATTCAAGGAGCACAACTGATAATATTACTAAAAGCCAACAACAATGAATGGCACATTGCTAAAACAAAACAGGCTGGTGATAGACAAGAAATTCTTTAGAAACAACCTTTAAAATAAGTAAGTTAGATGGAATACTTGTTTCTCAGAAATAAAAATTGAAGTTTAAAACTCAATACAATGTTAAAAAATAATTATACCTGCCTACAATCCACAATCCCAGAGAACTTGGACAACAATGAGGACACTAAGAGAGACGTACATAGGTCTAATCTACATGGGAAGTAGAAAATGACAAGATCTCCTGAGTACATTGAGAGCATGGGGACCTTGGGGGAGGGCTGAGTGAAGGAGGGAAGAGGCAGGGAGGGGAGCAAAGAAAAATGTAGAGCTCAATAAAAATCAATTTTAAAAAAAAGAATGGAGACTCTGCATTGCAAGGAAAATCTCAGAGGAAAAAATAGTTTTATGCTAAAAAAGACAAAGAAATTCCAATCAGTGTTGTGAATGCAGAACTACAGTCTAGTGGAACTATTGGAAAATAAAAACTGATTTCTTAGGTATTCATGTAAAAATTTCAGTTAAAGAAAGATATATTAAGAATGGCATTAGAACTTTATGTTCATAAAAAGAGGAAAGAAAAGAAAACTAATGTTCATGCTATTGAGACATTATGAGTGTAGCTTTCGAGATTGCTAGGAGACAAAAATCTCAGAACAAACTGTGTTGGCTCTTATCATATTCCTATCTGCTATTTCAAAGGTCCCCGAGCCTTAGGTGAACGACTTGTGTTGTAGCTGTGTCATCTGGGACTGGGCTATACAATTTACAGGGACAACACCAATAGACATGCTAAAGTGGGCATCTATGAGAGCTATAGAAACACACACACACACATGCATACACATACAAACAGGCATCAATAAAGAAAAAGAAGCAGTGAATTTGAAACAGAAAAGTGGGTTTATATAGGAGAATTTGGAAGGAACAGAAATGACGAAAATATAATCTAAAAACTTATTTGTAGTGGTATTTCATTTTTATGTGAATAAATAAAACTTGCTTGAAGTTCAGAGAGTAAAAACCACAACTCTCTTCAGGTTTACAAACCAGGCAGTGGTTGCACACACCTTTAGTCCCAGTAGCTATGTGAATTTGCCATAATTACCGGGTGGTAGTGGTGTATGCTTCTAATCCCAACCCTTAAGAAGAAGATAAGACAGGAAGAGACAGCTATCAGACAGTTTTATTCTGAGATTCCTGGAAGTAGGATCTGCATTTTGGACTGAGGTAGATGTTAGGAATATTTCCTAACGTGAGCTCCCTGCCAACACAAATATTCCCAGTCAAGCCAAATCAAAATAAGCCAAATTAAAAAATATCCAGGTTTAATGGGAGTTCTGCACTCTCGGGTGGCCCCCGAGGAGGGGAAACCCGGAAGCCACTGAAACATGAGCCCCTGGAGGAAGAAAGGGAGACCACCTGTTCCTTTTTGGGGAACTTATTTAAATATTCAGGACCTGGCCTGCTGGGATTTGGAGTCTAGACCAGACCTGGGGGCTGAGATAGATGCAGGGGGTTGGGGCCTAAGCTCCCAACTTGACATTTTTTTTTCTTTTTTTTTCTTTTTTTTTTTGATTTTCTGATCTTCAGGTTGAATCCCAATTTCTGTTTCTGGGTTTTTATTAATTGTGTTACATGTATTGTCTTAGTTAGGGTTCTTATTGCTATAACAAAACACCATGACCAAAAAAAAAAAAAAAGTTGGGGAGAAAAGGATTTATGGGGCTTACACTTCTCCATTGTAGTACATCAATGAAGGAATCCAGGGCAGGAACTCAAACAGGAAAGGAGCATGGAGGCAGGAGCTGACAGAGGCCTTGGAAGGATGCTTCTTCGCAGCCTGCTTTCTTAGAGGATCATCTAGGACTTCCAGCCCAGGAATGCCAGCATCCACAATGGGCTGTGCTCTCCCCTTTCAATCAATAATTTCAAAAATGCCTTACAGATGAATCTTGAGGCATTTATTCAATTGATATTTCCTCTTTTTAGATAACTCTAGCATGTGTCAAGTCCACATAAGACTAGCCAACATGAATATAAAAATATTCAAAAGCTAATCTTCAGAAAGGAAGTCAATAGACTGGAGAGAAGGCTTAGTGATTAGGAAGACTTGTTGCTCTTATTGAGAACCTGGAATCTGTTCCCAGCATACACATTGCTCACAATATCCATAACTCTGCTTTCAGGGGATTTGGTGGCCTCTTCTGACCTTTGGGTGATCCACGTATGCAAAGGATGCAATGCATGGACACAGGGAAAACATTCTCACACATACAGTAACCATAAGTAAATATAAAGTAAAAGGAAAAATTCTACAGACAGCCAAATTTAAGGGGCAATGGTCATGAACAAACAGCTTTGAAAATGCAGAACTCCAGGGTTACTTTTCCATAAGCATATCTCTAACCCAAGGTACAAGACCTTTGTACTTTTCATGATGTCTCTTGTGTCATAAGGATATACAGCCTGTCAGTTCTGGAATTCCAATTTTATCCTTCTAACTTAAATACTATTTAAAATTTCTCCTAAATTCCAAGCTAGACCCCTGAAAGCTTAAGTGTTTATTTCCTTCAAAGATGACAACACTGAAATTTATTTTTTGAAAGTTATACATGTTGAATCTACATATATATTCATATATATATATATATATATGCAAGAATGTATGTGGTTTCAAATCATGTGATTTTAAAAATTTTCAAATTTTATTTCTATTTGTGGTTTTGTTCAGGTTACTAAATGCACTGATTCAATAAAAAAGAATTCTAATATTATTTTTGAACAAAGAAAATGGATTATAATATTCCACTACTGTTACAATTAATATTTTATTTAACTAAAGTTTAAGTCTTTAAAAGTCTATAGGGTGAAAATTGTCTGTAATCTTTGTAAGTTAGTTTGCTTTTATTGCTCTATGGGTATCCAAACAAGATTGCTGCTAATAAAAATTGATGATTCGGTTGAAATACGAACAAATTCTACCAAATTTAACCATTGACATTGTTAGCCAGGTCTACTGATTGGTTTCTAAAGAAAAAATGTATGTTCCAACATCTTCTGCTGACCTCTTCATTTTCTTAAAAACCAATTTACTTGCAGATAGGGAGAGAAAGGCAGGGTGTGCATAGTGGTGAGAATTATGAAACAAAGATTAATGAATGGTGCTTGTCAAAGATTTGCTGAAGTCAAGGATTTTGTGCAGGCTGCCTGATACGGCAGTCATGCATTCATTCAGTCTCTAGTGTTTAGGACATAAAAATGGAATCATGCCAATGGAGTGGGCCAGGGAAACGTGAGTATCTGAACGGTAGTGATGTGCCTTGCATACTTCAGCTTAATAAAGTCTGACAAGTCACCCTTCTCAGACCTCATTTCTCCCTCTGTCAGCTGAATATGAGCGGGAGCATTTCTGAGATATGAAAGTGTGGAGTAGTATGCCGAATACTACTTTAATTTGCTCAGTTTCTATTTAACTTTCTGAGCAAGTTTGCCATGGTGCCAGCATGTGGCTTAAGATGAATTAATTTGTGTTTAAAAGGTGATTAACCATAGGTGAAATAAAATGGAAACATAAATTGTGGCTACAATTCAGAGAACCAGTATAAAAGAATTCTAATATCTATAGAGATTATACCATGAGAACATTTTAAGTTCATTGTATTCGTTCTGTGTATTACATACATGAAAACAACTATATATTGACTAGTGTCCATCTACAACATTACTGGTCCAGTTTGGGTATCAAATCCTATGTACCATTGCAGTCAAATACTACTTAATTTTCAAATGTTTGAAATAATCACAAAACACACAGTGATACTATTGACCTTTATCCACCAAAGTAATATCAAGGATGGAAATTTACAATTTTTCTAATGGAAAAATATCCTTTTTTACTTAATAGGCAGATATTAGAGTAATTTATTAGAGTAAAATATTAGAGTAATTAAAATATTCACCTTTCATGTATGGTATTTATATTAAATGTATTATTATATTTAATGAAAATAATCCTATTTTTCCTAGAGTAATGACACAGTTAATAAAGTACTTCCCTTGTACACATGAGGATCTTATATTCAGTTCCAGAATCCAGTATCAAAGTCAGAGGTGATGCCACATGATTGTAGCTCCAGCATTGTGAAGCTAAAGACATTGTACCCTAGGCTGGCCAGTAAACCTCACCTAAAGATAAGCCACAAGCCAATGAAGAGGTCATATGTCCCAAAATGGAGACTGATGGCTCACGAACAACACCCCAGGTTATTTTATGGCTTTGATATTCATATATGTGTACCACAATGTCCAAACAGCTATAAACACACACACACACAAAAATAAAATTCTTAAATAATACTATACTATCAATTTTTTAATAAATTAAAATTCCATTTGTCTCAGTCTCAGTAAACATGTAAGCGTGCAAAATATATTTAATTAAAACTGGAAATCTTGTGATTAGTGAGGAAATAACTGTTATCACTCACAAAAGCTAATTAAAAATATTATGTACAGACTTTTGATGATATAGAAAAATGCAGTGATTGCATAATCAGGGGACTTTTAAAAATATAGTAGCATTATTTGAAGAGCATGAAATATTTTTTTCTTTTGCTTTTTCATATGAAGTAAGAAACATTGTATCAGTGATGTCTAGACCATTAAAAATGACAAATTTAGAGAAAATACTCCATATATACCCTGTGTTGGTGAGTGCAAAAGTAGTCCCTACTTCACTTTCTATTCTAACTTACTTGCATTAGCAAGACTGTCTTTTTATGTCTTTCAACCTTATATACTTTGCAAATCTTTAGTAATTTTTTTTCTGAATGTGGTAAAAGGAAAACTATAACTATAAAATCTTCAACTCTATCAGAGAACAGAGAAGGAAATAATATTACCTAACTAAGCATAAAGTAAAGCAAACTATTTGCAAAAAACTGTGACAAAACCAGCCGACTAACTGGACAGTCACGCAATTTTTTTTTTCTACAATGTTGAGCCATCCATGTTTGGCCTATAGACTTTAGCATATCTGACATACTTTTCTGTGAAACAGAATGTTCTGAAAGGCTGTTCTTTGCCTTGTCTTGGCAAAGTTCAACAGTCCTTTCTTTTGTATCCTTTTTGTCCAACTGGGACAGCATACTATCAGCAGTCAAGGTAAGAGCACTTTTTTGCCAGTGGCTAACCTCTCCCACAAAGAAAGCAAACTCCATATGGAGTTTCTTTGCTGTCCATCATCTTCTCTGAAGTAGATTGGTGCTGCCAGTAGTATACATGTCCGATAGTCATAAAAAATGATCTATGTTATTAAAATATTTTAACTGCCATATTCTGTAGGTCTCTGAATATATTTTAGATAGACATGTCACCCCACTTCTTGGGAATGTGGGCATCATATTCTTAAATTTACCTCCTGCAATCTGGAGGCTACAGCACCATTAGGAAATTCTGAAAAGAAAAAGTTGGATTAATTTTCAAATCCTAGGAGAGTTGTATCATCTTTTTGTCCGGTCTCTGCATAATGGGAAAGTGCAGGGATTGTCTTATGTCCTGGCGAGAGTTGTCTGTAAGACTGGATCATCTCAACTAGCTACCACAAAGTTGTTCTGAGCAGTTTGTAGTCCAAAGCCTATCTTTAGGTGAATTTTTTTTTTTAGCTTAGTGGTGTTATCATAGTCCAGGTGGAGTCTTCATTGTGGAACCCCATTCTCCCTTTGGAGAATTTAGAGGCTGCTGTTAGGTGTGCTCATAGTCCATGGCAGAAACTTAAACATCTTAAATGTCATGTGCAGCAGATCTCAAAGAGGTTAAAAAAAAGCTTCATTTGGAGGCCAGCCTGGTCTACAAGAGCTAGTTATCAGGACAGGCTCGAAAACCTTGTCTTGAAAAAGAAAAAAGGAAAAGCTTCAAAAACTCAAAATAGAACCAAAACATTGAGACTAGTGGCAATAAAATAGTCCTTTAATTTTGTTTTTCTTCTTTCCCATATCAGGTGACTATTCTAACACGAGACATAGACTTTGGATTTTACTTTAACAAGTATGTTTTTAATTAGAGAGCCACACTCAAACTCCAAAGCCAGCTTTAAGTTTAGTTAGACTGAGACTACAAAAGGACCATTTCACTGTATGTCTGTAGAGAATAGCAGAAACAAACATTTGGGAAGATCAGAGGGCAGGGCTAGCCACTAGATAGCCATAGAGTTCTGGAGGTCTGTACAGACAGACAGGAAGTGATATGGCTGAGTGGAGAGAGGAAGTGATAAGGTGGGAGAAATCAGGAAATCAGTCTTTTTTTGGTTGACTTTCAAGGTGATGTGTGTTTAGGGCTTGCTCCTTGGTCTCTCTGATCTCTCATTTTCCCCTATATCTGACTCTGAGTTTTTATTATTAAGATGTATTAGAATTCATGCTTCAGCACATAATAAGTTAAATAATTTTAAATACATGGCACATTGCTGTAGGTGGAGTTTTCCTGTACCAAGAGCCTGTTCCAAAATAAGTGGCAGCCACTTCCCAAATAACTGACTCAGAGACTTAATAGAAATTAAAGATGTTTGACCAACAACTCAGGCTTTTTCTAACTTGCTCTTATATTTAAATTAACCCATATTTCTTATTTAAGTTCTATCACATGACTCATGGCTTGTCATCTTATTTTCTACATGTCCTGCTTCCTAGGCATCTGGGTTGCATCAATTTAACTCCACCCCTTACTCATCCCATCATTCTCAGTTTGACATTATCCTGTAAGCCAATCACCTTGTTTATTAATCCAATCATAGTGACACAACATACAGAAGGATTATTCCACAGTACATTGCTATCTATCTTTGTATTATTAGCTTCTAGGTTTTCAATTCTGTAAAGTTCAATATATATATATATATATATAGTTAATTATATATATATATAATTGTTAATATATATAGTTGTTAAACAAATAAATATATTTACTTATAAAAATGTGGTGTATTGAAAATCAGATTCCATCTGTATTATTCTATATGTCAGATTCTATATGTTGGCTATAATATTACACACTGTATTTAGAATCACCCCCATGGAGAACCTTCCATGAAGAATTGTCCAGCTTGCCTTGACTGATGTGGAAAGTCCCACATAGACTGTGGGTGGCACCTGCAGGTAGCAACCCAAAAAGAATAGGTATTTCAGAAGGAAGTCTATCATGTCATTCGTCGTTTTACCATCTAAATGGTTTCCCCTGTTACTACCACTGTTGATTCATTTCCTGATAACAAAACTAGGGTTTCCAAGCTTTCACGCTGGAATACAGAGGGACAAGCCAGCTTCCTGGCACCAGACTGGGTCTTGCAAGGTGTCTTAGTCTCTGTTCTACCGCTGTGAAGAGACACGTGCCCACAGCACCACTCATAAAATAAAGAATTTTACTGGGACTGGGTTAAGATTTCAAAGATGATGTTAGTCCATTATCATTATGGCAGGGAACATGGAGGCATGGAGGAAGGCAGGCAGACATGGTGGTAAAGAAGTGTCTCAGAGTTCTACATCTTAATCCACAGGCAAAGTGGGAGGAGGAAAATCTGAACTGCTAGGTGTAGGCTATACTTCCTTCAACAAAGTCACACTTCCTAATCCCTCAAATCATTTGCAAATCGCACTGCTCCCTGACCACAATATATGCTAAATTATATGAGCCTATGAGGCCAAGCTTATTTAAACTACCACAGGAGGCCTAATGGAGAGTGTGACTGAGGTCCTCCCTTCTCATCCCCTGCCTGTGAGAAAGATTCTGGGAAAAATCTTATTGTTGGTGTGTTTTTTTCTGCCCTTACTATTGTTAAATTTCAGAAAATCCATCTTGTTGGTTCTCTGCCTCTAAAGAACACAGGCTAAAACAACACACAAATTACAGATATCATATTTGTTACTTGTTTGCTAATCCATCACCTTTCTTTACCTAATGTTACCTTCAGTTACAAGGGTAAAAGACTAAAATTTATGAATAAAATTTATAGTCATATATTTTCTTAACTATTTATATAGAATTCTGACTGCTGAAATTAAATATTCTTGTTGTTCCTACCAATTGTGATTTGTTATCTCTTAGTGTGCCTGCAGAAGTGCAAGGATTAAATATATATGATATATTCTTACCCTAAGAGACAGTAATTGAAAAAAAAATCTACGATGTTCTTCTACGAAAACCTCTACAAAGCATCAAATAAATCCAGAAATGGCTAAAATATGGCAATTTCTCATATGCCTTTGCTAGCAAGCCCTTCAGACTTTAGAAACTTCTGTAATTAGAAACTTTTTTATGGCTTTTGCTTTCTATTTTATGTAATAAAGATGAGAGCTTGGATTTCTCTGCTTTTGGGATACTTAGATGTACATGCTTAATATTACTAGAAAACTTTATAATTTAGTTGACCGTCTAGGAAAGTCATTTTATTAGTTCCTGTATTCTCCAGCAAAGTTTAAAAAAATCATTGCAACCATTTAATTTATTTTCAGCTCTCTGATTATGAATATTCATACAGAAAACAAGAAGTGGAGAACAGAATATAAACCATCTTCCCTACTTGACAAAGAGTTTCTTCCTAGCAAGATACTCCGAATGATGGAACTATGGACAGAACAGAGGGAAGATGAAACAGTGAGTGTCAATATAATATGGAAGTTTATAGATCCACTTTAGTGTGGGGGGAGGGAGAGAGAGGGAGAGAAGAGAGAAACTCTCATGTCATGACAGGTATGCAGTGTCCAGAAAGTAACCTTGCTTCTCGTTCCTCAACTTCCCTGTGTTGTTTCAAGACAAAGTTTCTTGTTCACAACTGTTGATGTGGTTCATAGACCAAATATTTACTTGTAGCTTTTTTTTCACTCAATTTTCTAGATGAAAATAGATCTATTTTTGGGAAGCTGATGCTGTATAGAACACAAAAACATACATAAGAAGTAAAAAAAAAATCTTAAATTTTGCACTTTTCTATCAAATGCTACTAAATAGACAGGTTCACAAATTTCTAGTAGCTATAAAATAGCCTCTCCACCATTAATAAACATTTTCAAAAAATTACTAAAAATAATATAACAGCATTAGATGACTCTCTTATGAACAACTTATAATTTAAAACTCAGTGGAATACTATCAGTGGAACATTGATGGCCAAGTTTATATGATTCTTTATATCCTTTCTCATGTATATACATTGTCATGAGTAAAATTATTCTGCAAATATTGACTGCATAATTTAGTATTGTATTTCTTAATCTTTCTATTTTATATGTCTTTTGTTTGATATCTTTAATCACTCTTTAAACTCATTTTTTATCTTCAAATAGTAAAGATAATGCTTCACAACTGCATATTAAAAATGTCTTGTTTTAGAATTCCTAAGGAAAGTTATCCTAGTTCTGAAAAAAATGGATTTTACATTTTTTTTATTTTTAAACATACAAACTGAAGCCTATTTGTGAACATCTATTCTTTCTGACTCACGATATTCCCACCCGTTACATGGAGATCTATAGTCACTTTCACAATGAAAGTGCGAACCCACACAAAGATTGTTCTGATACCCCTTTGTGACCTGTTGAAACTCTGGAATGCCTTGGTATCGTTATATCATCAGTGCAAATTTTTCCACTTTGCTTGTTGGTTTGTTCTGAAAATTAGCTTTTTGAAGTGAAATGGCACTCCTGTATTTTTTACTAAATAATAAACAATTAGGAAACTTAGAAGCATTTAAAAAACAAAATATGTTTATACAAAAATTATTTGTGCTTTCTTTTTAAAATTCAGTATTTCTGGCTTGGCTGCAACTTCCTTTACACAGTGAGGTCTCCTTCCCTGTGCAATCACATTGTTTTTTTTTTTTTTTTCTGTTTTAACAGGAGCATGACTCCACAGAGGTACCTATTAGATCTAAGAATTGTATTATGAATTAGGCCAGTCCTTCAGATTATGTTGGGATTGGGATGTCAGAATTTGGGATAGGAGATGATTCCCAACTTTCATTAAAGAGAATGGCTGTGTATATCTAAACTGTTCGCATGATATTACTTATACTGAATATCTTTTCTTGTGCGAGCCTGTACTAGTTACTTTTCTGCTGGTCTGATAAAACACCGTAACTAATAGCAACCTAAGGAAGAGAAAGTTTATTGGCTTCTTGTTCCCAAGGGATATGAGTACATCATATTGGGTGGAGGTGTGGTGGCAACATGATGCATCTACTTCACATATAATAAAGTAATGGCAATAATAACAAATGCCTAATTGAGGAAAACAAAAATACTTTCTCATTGGCCTTTACCTGCTTTTTAGGCTATGTTGATAAAAAAATTTGCTTCTGTTTGTTGGGTGTTTCATCTTCAGTTTTTGGCATTTCCAGTTTGTAAATTCTTCTGCACAAAGTTTGGAAAAATGAAAAAAAAAGAAAAGAAATGAAATCACTACATTTTCACTTCATGAGTTTTAAGTCTCCTGTTGTTCTGCCTTCCCCTCTCTCTACCTCTTGGAAGATTCATATCATGAATTTATTCACAATCTTGGGAGATTGATATGATACTTACAGAAAAAATTTAATAAACTGATTATATGCTATCTTTCCAGAAGGGAAGATTTGGAAAAGGTACATCATATAACTCAATCAGGAGTTTAAAACAGTGACTATTATTTGAGTGTAAATAATAATTATTACCATCCTACTCTAAGAACCAGAAAATATTCTAAAGTTAATTAAAAGAGATATACACATAAAATAAGGAATTAAGCTTTCCTTATTGATGATAAGATATGAACTTCATATATTAATCATACTCTATCAATAGCATGCATGGAGTTTGCTGGAAATTGATTTTTGGGATAGCATCTATTAAATGAAACTCATATTTCTTGTGCACAGCACATGCATGAATTTAATTATTTTGAAATCTTTGGTACAAGCTCCAATTTATATTTCTTAGAGATAATTACTAAAAAGAAATTGCACCAACTAGTTTCACTTCCTATTGCTTTTCTATCGGTCCTTGACATTCAAAAGGATTTTCAGTCCAGGGGATGGGAGAACTGCATATATATATATATATATATATATATATATATATATATTGTATATGTATGTATATGTATATGTGTGTGTGTGTGTGTAAATGATAGCAGTACAAAAAGAAAGAGGTCAAACTTGAGATTGTCTCTCCTGCCTGCTGTTTGCATCCTCATATTGGCTATAGTCACAGACATGCAAACTAGCCTGTTCCATGTCAAGCTTTACTAATAATGGTGCAAAATAAAAAACTCTGTGATAGATAAAGCATGGTCAAGATAACTGAGACCTTATGTTGTTTATGTTCACTGTGGACACTCACAGTCTAGTATTTCTTCTGTATTTTGAGGGTTGGCACAACTGTTGTTGGCTCAGTGTTTGCACATTTGCTGTTACCTAGATTTGCTACTGTTTTTCCTCACCCTCCTGCCTACACACCATCTTTTCATTTTTATTTTTGTGTTTTCTCAACTTTGTCTTATTGAACACTGCCATTTTCAAAGCCTCTGCAAAGAACTCGGTGTTTTTAGAAGAAAAGTAAAATACAAATCTAATAAGCAAAGCCATGATTAAAATTGAATAAATGAGGAGCTCTAGAAATTGTTAAAGACTCCTCGAACAGAGGTGTTTACCCTCAAAACCCTAGGGCCTTATCTTTTATTCAAAGGAATAAAACAAATTGATATATTTAAATGAAATTTATATAAGTTCATTTAGAACACTGGAAGAATGATTTTGTGCTTTGACACATTATACATTGAGCTTTAAAAATAATTTCAAAGGTATTAGAACTTTTATTTTAATGAATATGTTTTCAACAGAAAAGGCATATCCCCATTAGGGTTAATCATTGCTTGAGTCTTTCTCCCAGAGCCAGGCAGATAGATATCAATCAAGTAATGGTCCCCTTCTTCTATCATTAACTGTCTACTCTTCATCTACTGTTCTACTATCACAGTGTCTAACATTAAGCCAGCTGTTCATAAACATGTACTTTCTTAGCATCAATTGTTACAGAGTAGATGAGAAAAAGATGAATTAGCATCAAGATGTAAAAGCTTTGTAACTGTTATGTTCTGTTCCTTCCATGTATGTATTTAGGACTTATATCTTAAGTCCTAAATAGTGTCAAAACAATTCTATATTTTCACTTAACAAGATGCAACAATTTTTATTTAAGTGGAAATGTTTTCACATTCTACTTAAGAAAGACAGTGTAAAGTTTTAAACAATACTGTGTATGACTCTGAAGACTTTTCTGTTATTCACATCACATTATGTATTTCAACCTAAAATTCAGTGACAGCATAAACACATCCTACTGATTCTAATTCCTATTTTCCAAGTCATGACTTTAGTAATAAAGAATTACAATTTCTTAGAATAAAAACTAGTTTTCTATGAATTTTGTAAGATATGGAACCTTAGAGAAGGGAAAAATACATTCACACATAAAGCAAACAAAGCAAGAAAGAAAAGATGTGACTATACAAAACAAGGAATTGTTCTGTAACTAGCCTTGAGGATACAAATTATATTTACAACATTTTAAAAGTACATTATTTATTACCTTTTTTCTTTGTAGTTAAGACATAAACTCATAGGATTGTTGTTTTACTTTTGTTTTTGTTGTTGTTTGCTTTGACTTTTTTTTTCTTTTTCTTTTTATGGAAAAACTTCAAGAAGTCCTTGTTTTTTACTGCTGAGTAGTATTCTAATATGTATATATCCCATACTTTCTTCATCCATTCTTCAATTGAAGGGCATCTAGGTTGTTTCCAGGTTCTGGCTATTACGAACAATGCTGCTATGAACATAGTAGAGCATATACTTCTGTTGTATGATACGCCCTCTCTTGGGTATATTCCCAAGAGTGGTATTGCTGGGTCCATGGGTAGGTTGATCCCGGATTTCCTGAGAAACCTCCACACTGCTTTCCAGAGTGGTTGCACAAGTTTGCATTCCCACCAGCAATGGATGAGTGTACCCCTTTCTCCACAACCTCTCCAGCAAAGGTTATCATTGGTGTTTTTGTTTTTAGCCATTCTGACAGGTGTAAGATGGTATCTTAAAGTTGTCTTGATTTGCATCTCCCTAATCGCTAAGGAAGTTGAGCATGACTTTAGGTGTCTTTTGGCCATTTGAACTTCTTCTATTGAGAGATCTCTGTTCAGCTCAGTGCCCCATTTTATAATTGGGTTGATTAGCCTTTTACGGTCTAGTTTCTTGAGTTCTTTATATATTTTGGAGATCAGACCTTTGTCAGTTGCGGGGTTGGTGAAGATTTTCTCCCAGTCAGTGGGTTGCCTTTCTGTCTTGGCGACAGTGTCCTTTGCTTTACAGAAGCTTCTCAGTCTCAGGAGGTCCCATTTATTCAATGAGGCCCTTACTGTCTGTGCTGCTGGGGTTTTACGTAGGAAGTGGTCTCCTTTGCCCACTTGTTGTAGAGTACTTCCCACTTTCTCTTCTATCAGGTTCAGTGTGTTCGGACTGATATTGAGGTCTTTAATCCACTTGGACTTGAGTTTTGTGCATGGTGATAGATATGGATCTATTTTCATTCTTCTACAGATTGACATCCAGTTTTGCCAGCACAATTTGTTGAAGATGCTCTCTTTTTTCCATTGTATACTTTTAGCTCCTTTATAGAAAATCAGGTGCTCATAGGTTTGTGGGTTAAAGTCAGGGTCTTCTATTCGATTCCATTGGTCAACTTCTCTGTTTTTATGCCAATACCAAGCTGTTTTCAATACTGTAGCTCTGTAATAGAGTTTGAAGTCAGGGATGGTAATGCCTCCAGACATTCCTTTATTGTATAAGATTGTTTTGGCTATCCTGGGTTTTTTGTTTTTCCATATAAAGTTGATTATTATCTTCTCCAGCTCTGTGAAGAATTTTGATGGGATTTTGATGGGGATTGCATTGAATCTATAGATTGCTTTTGGTAGAATTGCCATTTTTACTATGTTGATCCTCCCAATCCAAGAGCAAGGGAGATCCTTCCATTTTCTGGTGTCCTCTACTATTTCTTTCTTCAAAGACTTAAAGTTTTGTCAAATAGATCTTTCACTTCCTTGGTCAGGGTTACCCCAAGATATTTTATGCTCTTTGTGGCTATCGTGAAAGGTGATGCTTCTCTGATTTCCCTCTCTGTTTCTTTATCCTTAGTGTATAGGAAGGCAACTGATTTTTTTGGAGTTGATCTTGTATCCTGCCACATTACTAAAGGTGTTTATCAGCTGTAGAAGTTCTTTGGTAGAGTTTTTGGGGTCGCTTATGTATACTATCATATCATCTGCAAATAACGAAAGCTTAAAATTTCTGCCTCCTCCCTGCCTCCCATTTCCCTCCCACTCCTCCCTCTCCTCCTCCCCTCCCCCCACTCCTCCCCCTCCCTCTCCAGCCTGAAGAGCAGTCAGGGTTTCCCTGTGGAAAGTCCAAAGTCCTCCCCCCTCGATCCTGGTCTAGGAAGGTGAACATCCAAACTGGGTAGGCTCCCACAAAGCCAGAACATGAAGTAGGATCAAAACCCGGTGCCATGGTCCTTGGCTTCTCAGCAGCCCTCATTGTCCGCCAAATTCAGAGAGTCCGGTTTTATCCCATGCTTTTTCAGTCAAAGTCCAGCTGGCCTTGGTGAGCTCCCAAAGAATCAGCCCCACTGTCTCCACGGGTGGGCGCACCCCTTGTGGTCCTGACTTCTTTGCTCATATTCTCCCTCCTTCTGCTCCTCATTGGGACTTTGGGAGCTCAGTCCAGTGCTCCAGTGTGGGTCTCTGTCTCTATCTCCATCCATCGCCAGATGAAATTTCTATGGTGATATGCAAGATATTTATCAGTATGGCTATAGGATAGAGTCATTTCAGGTTCCCTATCCACAGCTGCCCCAGGAACTAACTGGGGACATCGCCCTGGGCACCTGGGAGCCCCTCTAGATCCAAGTCTCTTGCCAACCTAAGATGGCTCCCTTAATTAAGATGTGTGCTTCTCTGCTCCCTTAACCAACCTTCCTTTTGTGAGAAGGGGAGGGTGGGGGGAACTTGGGGAAACGGGATGCTTTGACTTTTTTGACTTTTTTTTTTTTTGCTTTGTTTTTTTGAAAGGGTATCTCTTGGTAACAGCCGTATCTGTCCTAGAACTAGATCTATTGACCAGGCTGTCTTCAAACTCACAGAGATCCACCCACGTCTGTCCCCCAAGTGTGGGGATCAGCACCAACCAGTTTCCTGGGATATTTTTAAGCTCCCTCTTCCCCATATTTCTTCCCATGCTTTCTTTGCTCTCAACTGATCAAGATATACTTCTCATTAGGCTAGTTTGCATGAATCTTCAATACTGAAAGTCTATATTGGTCACTGTTAAGCTACGGATAGGTTTTCAAAAGTGGAACTAAGATTAATTTACTTAGGAATTAGAAGTCTATAAGAAAATTAGTGAGTGGCATAAATAATCAGGCTGCACCATGGCAGGGACTCTTAGGAGAGTTCAGACCCCAGCATCAGAAATAAACATCTGGGGTTGGACCTGAAGAAAGGAAATTAAGGCCCGCATGGTAGGTATAAGCCATTTCTTATACCTTTCTTAGGCTGGGAGAGATCTTACAGTACAAGCTGGCAGCAAGATCTCTGACTCCCAGGCAGGAGGCAGGGAAGGGGTTGGGGAACAGGGTCTTTTTCCATCAAAGATATACTTAGATGTAAACTGGCTTCCCAAATGAGAGATCCTTGTACCAGTAACTAATCTGTTAACTAGGAAATCACACAAACACATACACACACACACACACCACACAAAAACACAATATCAGCAGTAGGGTGCTTGACTATGTTTAGGAAATGCATCAGCAACAGCTGGCTTCTCACATTAGAAGTTTACAGTTACTGTCTGTATAAGTTCTATCTTTGTTTTAGTAAGTGATACTATAAAGCACAGAAGTACTATTACACATCTGAGTAGATTATCTAGATTTAAAATATAATGTTCTCAATTTCTTTTTGTGGTATCAACCATTTTTTTAAGTTGATGGGAAACATGAATTAGCTACTGAGGTGAGGAGCAAAGAAGTACTTTGCCTTCTTGTTCAGAGGGATGGAGAACAATTAAGAGCCAGGTCACCACCAAACTGTAATATAGAACCAAGGCTGTTCTTCATGTACAAGCATCCTCCATTGGGAACAGATCTTCAGTACCACATAGATAATAGCTGAGGGAACTGAAAACAATTATTTTGATCTTGAATCTGTTCTATGTTGAAAGAAGCCAGTCTCACTTCAGATTTTTGTGGTTTTAACACAAGATAAGCATATGTTGAACAGTAATTACAGATGCAAGCAGACACAATAAATAAAACTCTGTCCTTTGAAATATTTCCTTCTTACAAGAAAAAAAAAAGGTGAGACTCAAGTGGAGTCTTCAAAGGGCGTTTCCGTCAGTAGGGAAAAGACAGTTCTGATGACGGCAATACATTTCAAACAGGAGACTCTTTTCCTCTCTGATTCTCCTTTTTATTGTATAATAAATTTATTCTCTGAAACAACTATTATGCAAGATGCCATAATGCAAATACAGCATTTCATATGCCCATTTCTAGGATTGGCATTAGCAACAGATGTCTCGATGTCAAGGACGGGAATCCATATGCCAGATATATTTCTTTTTAAGCAAAAACCCTACCTTGTCCACTCCATGATGAGAGTGAGTGATCAAATGTAATGATGCTTTCACTCTGACGCTGTTCGATTTCTGCAGAAAGTGGCTCCACCCAGTGTTCTCTCTTTATTTGGATTGTGGGTGGCTAAACCAAAGGAAACTGCTAGTATTTCAGCCTTGCTGGAAGGCATACCTAAATGAATTCTTTGACTAACCTCCAGAGAAACCAGTAAAGTTAATATGGATATATGATGCAAGAATTAGGTGACCATCTGATAAAGTGAATGAAATCCACAGAATGGGCCTTTTGCCTTTTCTGCGTTAAGTGATATTTGGTAAACATCCAATTATAAGCTGATAAATTCCAATCCCATGCGATACATCTATACAAACTCAGTTTTCCTTCAACCCTCATTATTAACTACTTCCTAGTAGTATGTACCAGTATTTACAAAATCCTTAATTTTAGACTCAAACCATTAGTAACTTCTCATAGATCAATGGAGACATCTTCCTTTAACAATTAGTCTAAGGAACAATGAGCCAAATGTAACATTAGATATATTAAGAACTAGATTTGTTTTATGAACTTTCTCAGAAAGTCACACCAACTCATTACAGTGTCCATATGAAAAAAAAATCAGAGTATTTTACTCCTTCCTCATCTGAACATGGAATATGTTCCAAAGTGTTATGGTATAAATTGAGTAAGAAAAGTAAGAAAAGAAAAAATATTTACAAAGGAAATTTGAAACATAATGCATTCAACTTATTCATTCTTTCTAAATTCCTCAAATCTGAGGATTTAATTGTTCTGCGTGTGTGTGTGTGTGTGTGTGTGTGTGTGTGCGCGCATGCATGTGTGTGTGTGTGCATGCGTGCGTGTATATGTGTGTATGTGTGTATGCCCACGCATGTATATTCTAGAGGTCAACTTAGGTGTCTTCCTTAATTTCTCATGACATTAATTTTGACACATTTACAGATTTTCATTCTTATAATGTGTTTCTAAGATTGCTCCACAAGCACTTCATCTACTAAGCTATTGACCCATGTTTGGGCTATTCTGTGAAACTTCTTTATTTTACAGCAAATACCTGAAAATATGGTTTGTCATTTAAGACAAAATCACAAGTCAGTCATGTATTTCATGGTTAGTTTATTGTATTTCAGAATGCCTTAGCAAGCAAGAAACTGTTGCAGGAGAGTGCTGTGGAAACTCCTTCAGCCAATAGCCTTTAAGATATTGGCTACTTTGGGCATGATCAAATGTACTATATATACAGATGCAAAAAAAAAAAAAACTTGGCAAGGTGCTTGGATGCTGGATTCTGTTCCTGTTCCCTGCTCATGCAGAGGACTGCTGATCTGTGAATCTACCCCTAAATAAAGAAACCTTTATTATACTCCATTCTGAGCTAGTGTGGGACTATTTTGTTATCATCAGCAACATCTGATGTGCCGCCCCCCATAGCTTTCCCTGCCACTTTCTCTGTTGCACAGTGATTTGCACACCTGCCTACTAATCTGGTAGCACAGAATTTCCTGTTTGTGTTTGTGGCTCACCAGCTCTGGGTTCCCTGATATTCTGGACACTAAAAGACCCTCTCCATGTATGGAATCAATTCAATTGCTCAAAATTGGTTATGCACTTTTGTTAGTATTTAATCCATTGCTAGCACTGTGGAACTCTTGGGATAATGCCTGCCCTAATAATTTATTTAAACAAAACCTTAGAGAGTGACAAAGACTTAAATTGTTTCATGGAAATAAAAGCTGAAGCTGAAAAAGAATTAACATTGATTAAAGAGAAATTACAGAATGCACATGTGGATTAGGTGAATTCAAATATTAACTGCATTCTAGTTATATTGTCTTCCAGAACTTCCTCTACAGGAATTTTAATGCAAAGGAAAGATATTATCTTAGAATGGCTCTTTCTACCATGTAAACAGTAAAAACTTTAAAACTTATATAAAAAAAGGTCTCTAAATCAATTATAAAAGAAAATTGGAGATTTTGTCAACTATGAAAAATTAGATCAAGCAGTATTATAGAGCCTTTTACTAATGATAAAAGTTTAAAAATATGGAAAGACAACGAACCCAGGCAACGAGTTTGTGCTAATATTTTAGGAGAGATTAATAGCAGTTATCGCAAAAGTGATAAAATTAACCAATAACCAGAGCCCATACATTCTATACTGATGCAAGTAAATCAGGAAAAGCAGGTTACAAATCAGAAGATTTAAGTAAAATGGAACAAAGCTCTTTTAATTTTGTATAAATATCAAAATTATAAGCTAAGTTGTTATAAAGAATCTCTCAATATAGTTACTGATTTGCGATATGGAAAAAATAGTTCTTTTTTTATATTGCAATCATTTCATTTATAGCAGATGATACAAAATTGACTTCATTATTAATTCAGGTTCAAGATATAATCAAAAATAGGCTTTGCCCATATACATAATATACATCCAAACCCATATGCGTCTAACATGTCCTCTAGCACAAGGTAATGCAAAATTGATCAATTATTGATTGAAAATGTGCTGAAGACCCCAAAATTTCAAAAAAAAATCCTTCACACCAATAGCAAAGGTTTAAAGAAAGAGTTTTCTATTATATGGCAACAAGCTAAGGAGATGTCCTATTTGCTCTTTCTATAACGATACAACATTACCTGCAGAGAGTGCTCCAAAGGGTACTCAAAGGAATGAAATCTGGCATGTGGATGTATTCCACTTTGTAAAATTTAGAAAATTTAAATATGTACATCACACCATTGACATTTATTCAAGTTTTCAATGGGCAATTGCTTTGAGCTTAAAAAAAGTCTGATTTGGTAATCACACATTTATTAGAAGTTATGGCCATCATGGTTACAACATATGTCTCTAAAACAAAAAATAATTTTTGCTTATTATAATATAAAACATATTGCATGTATTCCAAATAAGACTACAAGTCAGACAGTTATAAAAAGATCAAATCAAACTATAAAAATATGTTAAACAAACCAAAAGTGCTGGAAAGTACTACCGAAAATAGATTCCATAATGTTTTATTAACCTTAAATTTTCTTAAAACCAATAAAAACAATGACAACAAAAAGACATTGGATAATAAAAAACACTTCTGAATTAAATTAGCTGGTATATTTCAAGAGTTGGTTCTTCAAGAAAATCAACAAAATAGACAAACCTTTATACAAACTAACCAAAAGATGGGAGAGAACATTGAAATTAACAAAATCAGAAATGAAAAGGGGGCATAAGAACAGACACAGAGGCAATCCAGAGAACAATTAGGTTATATTTCAAAAGCCTGTACTCCACAAAATTGGAAAACTTAAAGGAAATGTACAACTTTCTGAATAAATATCACTTACCAAAATTAATTCAAGACCAGATAAGCAAACTAGATAGACCTATAACTGCTAAAGAAAAGGAAACAGTCATCAACAGTCTTCCAAATAAAAATCCCAGAATCAGATGGTCTCAGCACAGAATTCTACAGGGTTTTCAAACAAGAACTAATACCAATACTCCTCAATTTTTTCCTCACAGTTGAAACAGAAGAAACATTGCCAAACTCTTTTTATGAAGCTACAATTACCCTGATACCCAAACCACACAAAGATATTATAAGAAGGAGAATTACAGACCAATCTCATTCATGAACAATGACGCAAAATGCAAACTGAACTCAAGAACACATCAGAAAAATCATCTACTATGATCAAGTTTGGCTTTGTACCAGAAATGCAGAGATGGTTCCAACAGGTGGAAATCTATCAATGTAATCCAACATATAAACAAACTAAAAACAAAAACATGATTATCTCATTAGATGTTGAAGAATGCTTTGACAAAATATAATATGCCTTCATGATAAAGGTTTTGGAGAGAGCAAGGATACAAGGAACATACCTAAAGATAATAAAGGCAATGTACAGCCAGCAAACAGCCAACATCAAATAAGACAGAGAGAAACTCAAAGCCTTCCCAGTGAAATTAGGAACAGGACAAGGCTGTCCACTCTCTCCATATCTATTCAATGTAGTACTTGATGTTCTACCTAGAGCAATAAGACAACCAAAGAAGATCAAGGGGATAGAAATCAGAAAAGAAGTCAAAATCTCACTATTGGCTCATGATATGATAGTTTACATAAGCAACCCCAAAAGTTCTATCAGGGAACTTCTATTATTCATAAACACCTTCAATAATGTAGCAAGATACAAGATTAATTTTAAAAGTATCAATAGCCCTCCTTTGCACAGATGGTAAATGGACTGAGAAAGAAATCAGCAAAACTTCACCCTTCACAATAGCCATAAATATCATAAAATAACTTGGAGTAACTCTACCCATACTAGTGGAAGACCTTCATGACAAGAACTTTAAATCTTTAAAGAAAGAAATTGAAGAAGACACCAGAAAATGGAAAGATCTCCCATTCTCTTAGGTAGGTAGAATTAACATAGTAAAAATAGCAACCTTACCCAAAGCAATCTACTGATTCAAAGCAATGCCCATTAAAATCCCGGCAAAATTCTTTAAAGATCTTGAAAGAACAACACTCAGCTTCATATGGAAAAGCACACAACACATAATATCCAAATCTGTCCAAAAAATGAACTTCTGAGGAATTACAATCTTTGACATCAAACTTTGCTACAGGCCGGGTGATGGTGGCGCCTGCCTTTAATTCCAGCACTCAGGAGGCAGAGGCAGGCGGATCTCTGTGAGTTCCAGACCAGCCTGGTCTACAGAGCTTGTTCCAGGACAGGCTCCAAAGCCACAGAGAAACCCTGTCTCGAAAAAAAAAAAAACTTTGCTACAGAGGTACATTACTGAAAGCAGCCTGGTCTTGGCATAAAAACGGACAGGAGAACCAATGCAACCAAATTGAAGACTTGGATATCAATATGAGCACCTGATTTATGACAAAGAAGCAAAAATATAAAAGAGAAAACATATTTAACAAATGGTGATGGCATAATTGAATGTCAACACATAAAAGAATGAAAAACATCTATATCTATCACCTTGAGCTAAACTCAAGCCAAATATATCAAAGACGTCAACATAAAACTGACCACACTGAATGTCCTAGAAATGAAAGTGGGAAGTACAGTTGAAGATATTGGCATAGGAGACGACTTCATAAATATAACTTCAGTGGCACAGACACTGAGAGAAACAATTAATGAATGGGACTTCCTTAAACTAAGAAACTTCTGTAAAGAAGGACACAGTAAAATAGACAAAATAGCAGCATACAGAATGGAAAAAGATCTTCACCAACTCCACATCGGACGAAGAGTTGATTTCCAAAATATACAAATAACTCAAGAAATTCGTCATCAAAAGAACAAATAATGCAATAAAAAATGGAGTACAGACATAAACAGAGAACTCTCAACAGTAGAATGTAAAATCGTTGAGACACTTAAGAAAATTTCACAATTCTTAGCCATTAGAGAAATGCAAATCAGAACAACTCTGAGATTCCATCTTACACCTGTAAGAATGGTCAGGATCAAAAACACTGATGACAACTTATACTGGAGCAGATTTCAGGTAAAGGGAACATTTCTCCATTGCTGGGGGAAGTGCAAATTCGTATAGCTGCTTTTGATATCAGTATGGCGATTTCTCAGAAAATTAGGAAACAAACTTCCTCAATACCCAGCAATACCAAAAGGATGCTCAATCATACCACAAAGACATGTGCTCAACTATGTTCATAACAGCATTATGTGTCATAGCCAGAACCTGAAAACAACCTAAATGCCCCTCAATCAAAGAAAGGATAAAGAAATTGTGGTTATTTACACAATGGAGTACTACACAGCAGAAAAAAAATGATGACATCTTGAAATTTGGAGACTTACAGATGAATCTAGAAAACATCATATTGAGTGAGATAACCCAGACCCAGAAAGAAACTATGATATGAACTCATTCATAAGAGACTTTTAAACATAAAACTAAACAAAACAAAAATCAGCCTATAATTCATAATCCCAGAGAGCCTAGACAATAATGAGTACCCTAAAAGAGACATACATGGATCTAATCTACATGGAAAGTAGAAAAAGGTAATATCTCCTAAGTAAACTGGGAACATGGGAACTATGGGAGAGGGTAGAAAGGGAGAGTAGAGGAAAGGAAGGGAGTGGAGAAAAAGATATAGCCCTGTACAAACTATTTTTAACAAAGACTTTTCTTAATGATAATAAAAAGGAACAATGACAACAAAAAGACATTGGATAATAAAATAAAACTTCTAAATTAAATTATCTGGTGTATTTCAAGACTGTGTTCAAAATGAAAACCAGAAGATGTGCTATAGAAAGGAAGGGGTTCTGTGCTTGTTTACATGGGAGAAGACTTCTCCCATACCTGTTTTTGTCCCTATCATATATTTCATTGATTATATGTATATATTGATAATGTCTAAGTTTTCCACAATGAACAATAAATTGTCCTTCAATAATCTTTAAAGTTTCCAAAAAAAAAAAAGGTGGGTTCCCACCACAATGACTCCACCTGGTTGCTATGACATCATGATGCTGATAGTGCTACTTTAAGATTGGTTTTGAGTACCAGCTGCTCAAAATGATTCCAACTTGGGTAACTGAAATTGTGAAGCTTCTTACATGTCCTGGTCCAAATAAAAACTTCAAAAAAAAAATTCTATCGACTACTCAGAGAATATTTATAATTATACCAGACATTAATCTTAAACTTAACCATCATTTTAGTCTTTACAGAATCCCATACAATAACATCACCCCCATGACAGCTAGAAGTAATTCTAAAGGATGACATTCCCTCTTCCAACAAATTTTGTCCTCAGGGTTATGGACATCTTTTAGGAGTTAATTATAAGCAGTATAGGGTTGGGAGTGTAGGTGGAAATTATGTAGACTCAGGGATCTCTTTTGGCAAAAAAAGGAATTAGATCAGATAATAAGTAGATTAGTGTGAACTTACTCATACTAATAATAACAGTGAGTAATAGAGTGAATACTTGTGAGCTATTATTTATAAACAATTTACATTGGTATAGATTATTATATATGGATACAAATTCAAATTATATTTGTTATATTGAAAAAATGTTATTTCTGTTTGCAATATTTGTATACCTATGTAAAGTTATTTTGTCATATATGCATCCTGTATGCATACATGTTTCTAACTCTGCTCAAGATATTCTGCATACCGATGTAATTTTAGGATATATTTACAATATTTCACTATACATTTCTACCTGTGATCAAAATACTTCTACATTATTTACATTTTGAGGTCATTGTCCTTGTTTGTTGCACAGTTGTTTAAAGATTGTTTAATACTCTAATATGAGCCTTATTCTTTAAGCTATATTGGTATTAAGAATTATAAGTCAATAGTCCTGCATGTTTGTCATACTTATAGTTGGACTAATCAGGTTCTTTTGTTTGTTTGTTTCTGAGACAGGGTTTCTCTGTACCTTTGGGGCCTGTCCTGGAACTAGCTCTTGCAGATCATATTGGCCTCAAACTCACAAAAATCTGCCTGCCTCTGCCTCCGAGTGCTGGGATTAAAGATGTGTACCACCACCACCTGGCTAATCAGATTCTTCAGATACCCACCACCACCTGGCTAATCAGATTCTTCAGATACCCACCACCACCTGGCTAATCAGATTCTTCAGATACATAGAGATGTATATTCCATATAGATAGGTAATCTTCATCCACTTCAAAGAAATGTAGAATATGACATTGACATATCTTAGGGTTCTGTTGATGTGAAACATGATTGCTCTTGGCAACACTGATCTATTCCCAAAGAATGTTGGGCACATCAGATACTCCACTAGGAGTTTGTTTTCTTCTTGGCAAAACTGGCCTTTGTGCAAAGAGCTGCCCATGCTTCAACCTCTGACAAAATCCACAGTGTCCAGAGTGGGCAAGCAGGATACAAAAAAAAATAATAATAAAAGAGAGAGAGAGAGAAGAGAGAGAGAGAGAGAGAGAGAGAGAGAGAGAGAGGGGGGGAGGGAGGGGAGACTCCCAAACCTTTCCAAGATGGGATAAAAATGTTTGAAACGTTTTCTGCATCTGAAAATGGTCTGTCAGTTACTCTAGGTATTAGCCAAAGTTGGTTGTTCCAATGTTGCAAGTGAGACTTAGGGTAACTGACCAGGTATCCAATGTCTTTGTCATTTATTGCGCATTTTGGAACTGTTTGATTGTGCTTTCTGTTTTCTCAACTAATATTATTTCCCTTCTCAGTCATTTGCTGGGGTTGAAGACTAGATAGTCACAGTTACTTTCCTCTCATGACTTAGCCAAACTGTTTCTAATACAAGATTTAGATGACTTAGGATAGGATAACAATTAAAACATTTAGCATATGTTTCTTGCTTGATATTGTTTATGCTGGTTGTAATTCAAATTTTTATACTTGATATTTGTTCTTATTATATATAGTTTTATATTAGGCTTAGAACTCTTTTATTGTAGATAAAAGGGAGAGGTGCAGTGGGAACTCCTTCAGCCAATAGCCTTTAAGATACTGGCGAACTTTGGGCATAGTCCAAATGATATATATATATATATATATATATATATATATATATATATATATATATTTGTAAAAGCATATAGTTTCTTGGCTGGTGGATTTGATCCCAGTTCCCTGCTCATTCAGAGGACTGCTGAGTCTACCCCTAAATAAAGAAAATTTTATTATACTCTGTTCTTAGCTAGGGTAGTACTACTTTATTATAATCAATATCAGGAGATCCAAAAAGAAAACAATTATTTCTCCAAAGTATATAAGACTTCACTGTGATATTTTGTTTGTCCTTGTTAGAGACTCCACGAGGCATCTCTATTTGCCACAGTCATGTTATATGCAGTTGTATCTTGTAATTATAAGTCAAAGTGCTTGCACATCAGCCTGTAATTCCTATAATTATTGTTAAACCATCTCTTGCTCTGTTTTCAGCTGAAAACTGGCTGACTTACAGGTTACTTTGTAAGTGGTATAAAGTATCACATTTCAGTGGAACGAGGATTCTCTTTATAGAAAATAGCTTCTCAGCATTATACCTCTTTCTGGTGGTAGCTGTGCAAAGGAAACCAATTGTCTTTCAAACAATGGCAGAATGCTGTTTCCCATTATTATCTCAGAAAGATATTTAAAGTAACAGACTCCACAATATTGTTGAACGTTATATATCACCTTTCATTTCACATATATTTTACTGAGCAATAAAAACTACTACATTTTTATATAAATTCCAGCAGCTCAATTGTTATTCCTGTAATATAAACTTGTGTAAACTATCAAAACTATTAAGATCACTGTGGACACTGTGAAGCAGAAGACCTGGTAGAATCCTAAGCCAAGAATTGTGTTGACCCACTCAGGTGAAGCTTAACAATGCCTCCCTGACTAAGAAGGAACAAGCAGAGGACCAAACTTATCCCTCTGAATGTGGATGACAGTTGCACGGCTGGGCAGACTGAGGGTCCACTGGCAGTGGCACTTGAATGATGTGGGATTTGCCTATGTATGTTGTGATTACCATTAATTAATAAAGAAACTGCTTTGGACCTACAGCAGGGCAAAACTTAAGTAGATGGGGGAAAACTAAACTGAATGCTGGAGAAAGAAAGGCAGAGTCAGAGGAAAGCCATGGAGCCTCTGCCAGAGACAGACATGCTGAAACTTTAGCCAGTAAACCACAGTCACATGAAGATAGAGTAATAGAAGTGGGTTAAATTAATATGTAAGAGTTAGTCAATATGAAGCTAGAGCTAATGGGCCAAGGAATGATTTTATTAATACAGCTTTCTGTATGATTATTTTGGGTTAAACTAGCTGGTCAACCAGGAATCAACAAGTAACCTCCGTTATACACTTGGATTTTTCCCTATTGCTTGTACTGGCTTTTGGGGAACCTATTCTCTTTGGTTGGATGTTTTGCTCAGCCTAGATATAGTAGGGAAGGCCTTGGACCTTCTCCAAATCAATGTTCCTTACCCTCTCTGAGGATTGGATGGGGAGGGGTGGAGGACTATATGGAGGGAATGCGAGGAGGGGAAGGAGTGGGATCTTGGATTGGTATGTAATAAAAAAAAATAGCTTGTTTTCTTTTTTAAAAAATGAAAAAAAATGACAGTTTTTGGCAACTTTTTCAATTAATATATAGTGTGGATAGACATTCCAGAATTTCACATCTGCATATTCAAATGTCCAGGGATTTGTTAATTCATTCTGAATGTATCTACATATATAATGCTAAAAACAGCAAAGGCAAATGGAGGTCTCATCTAGTCATACATTAATTCAATTTTCAAGATTTATCTTCTGCCCATACAGTTAGAAGAACCAAATTAAACTTGTTGTGGTATAACTGATGACTCATATTTTAAGAGGTTGATAAATAACCTAACACTAATAGTCCTTTGTGTCCATGTACATTGGAAGATTTAACCAATGGCTTGTTAAAAATATTTCAAAAAAAATTACCAGCACAGATCATTTATAGACATTTATTTTTATTAGTCTGAAGTCAGCGGTTCTCAACCTTCCTAATGTTGCCACCCTTTAATATACTTCTTTTTTTTTTTTTTGATTTTCGAAACAGGGTTTTGTTGAAATTGGGGCGCCGTGGTTTGCGTTCCCAACACCCCAATCGCCTGGCTAGCTTATGCCCGAAATAACAACACACAAACTGTATTCATTTAAACACTGCTTGGCCCATTAACTTCAACCTCTTAACCCATTTCTAATCATCTATGTAGGCACCCCAAGGTGCGCTTACCGGGGAGATTCTAGCCTACGTCCATCTTGAGTCGGAGCTTCATGGCAAGTGTGCCTCAGAGAGCTGGGCCATCCTGTCCGCCCGCTAGACAGGAGCGTCTGGCTTCTCTGAGCGGAGCTGCGTGCATTCTCTGAGCTCACTTCCTCTTCCTGTCCGCATACTATTCTGTTTACTCCTCCCACCTATGTTCTAACCAATTGGACCAGCCAAGCAGTGTCTTTATTTTAACCAATGAAATCAACAGATTGATAAACAGATTGGTATATGACACTCCCACATCAGGGTTTCTCTGTAGTTTTTGGTGCCTGTCCTGGAACTAGCTCTTTTAGACCAGGCTGGCCTCGAACTTGCAGAGATCTGCCTGCCTCTGCCTCCAGAGTGCTGGGATTAAAGGCGTGTGCCACCACCGCCCGGCATACACTTCTTCATGTTATGGTGATCGCAGTCATAAAGTTATTTCATCATTATTTTATAACTGTAATTTTGCTATTGTTTTGAATTTTTATGTAAATATCTTATATTAAAAATATCTAATATGCAAACTCAATAGGGTCATGATTCACAGGTTGAGATTCCCTGGCTAAGCATTATAGTATAGCACCTATTTCCATAGCAATTATGCAGTTTTAAGTATTATAGGTGTTCGGAAATAGTTTAATTGTAGAACAAGCACACAGGTTATAAGAGGCATATGGATACCTGATAATTTGGTACACAAAGGGGAGTGGAATCCAATTATTCACAGATATATAACCATAGGGATGGTTATGTGAACAATTCTCCAAGAAGTGTGTACTTCTTTAGTACATCATTGGTAATGAAGTTTAGGAGCTTCCAGTTCAGTCTTAAGATGATTCTGTATTACTGGTTAGAGAATAAAAGAGAGAGACTTCAGTTTGTCAGCTGGCACCGTGTCTCACATGCATCTAGTAACCAGGAAGACAATGATAGGTATCTAAAATAATGTTAGGCTGTGATACAACCTTAGACCCAAGTCACACTTATCACTTAATCAAGCAAAACCTTCTTACCTGATGAACTGGGAACAAGCATAGAATTTTGTAGGTTTCATGATTTGCAAGTCAAAGAGAGTATTTGATTACCAAAAGGTAAAAGCATACATTCATCTTTAATGTATAATCATTCTAGGAAATGGCTGCTACTTTCTCTAAGAAATAATTTCTTAGATCTGGCTTTTGTCTACATGTGGAGCAATGGTGCAATGTTCTTTTGAAAGTAATTTAACTTCTTTAATTATATATCATTAAGTATGTGACTAGTTTTGTTATGCAAGTTTTATAAAAAAAACATCATTAACTTTATTTTTTTCTTCCTATCTGAACTTAAATTCTGTTCTACAGGTGAAGATTTAGCAGCATGAATACATACAAATAGAAATATGATGGTACAACTAGAAATAGAAGTATTGCTACCCACAATACTTCCTTGAGTTAAAAATGTCCAATTTCCACTATAGTTTTTTTTTTTTTCAGAAAATAAAATCAGTGTCTGGAGAAAAGCATTGTTTCTGGAACTTAGGGGTTTGTTCTACATCCAAAAGCTCCACTGTGGTACTATGTTTATCACCATTTCTGTCATCTAAAGACAGCAATCACAAAGTAAAACATAGATGATAGATGATACAGGATTCCCTTCTGTATGCTGTGAATACCATTGGTTAAGAAAGAAACTGGCTTGGCCTGATAGGGTAGAGCAGAGCTAGGTGAGGAAAACTAAGCTGAATTCTGGGAGAAAGGAGGCAGAGTCAGGGCCTTGTAGCCCCAACAGAGACAGATGCAGACTAATGGAGATGGATTAAATTAATATCTAAAAGTTAGCCAATAAGAATCTAGAGGTTATGGGCCAAGCAATGACTTAATTAATACAGTTTATGTGTGACCATTTCAGGGCTAAGCGGCCAAGAACCAACTAGTGACCTTCATAGAGACATGTATGCTTCTTCTGCTAACATATATCTTAGTACTCTTACAATTAAATGTCCTAATTTTCTTGAGAGAATCTATGTTGAGGTGATAAATATATTTGTTATATATAAAATTATCACATAAAATATTCTTAATTAATTATTTATATAACTTTATTTTGACTAGGATGAAAATTCTGGCATTTCCGACTCCTACTGAAGGTTGTGGTGGTTTTTAAACTTCATTCAAGGAGCATAATGATCCAAAAATTTACAGATGCTCAAGGGATCAACAGTAACTCAACATATCTGAGAAATACCTGAATTTTAGTAACTTCTATCTAATGTATTATTTTCTTTATCTCCCTTAATCTACTATTGTTCTCAGAATAAGCATGCTTCTTATAACATAGATTAACAAAACCTTAATATCCTTGGAGCGCATCAGTGATTTTTATCATTCTGGAATTTTTATACTTGCCTGCTGAGTACAGGCTATTAGAATCATGATGAATTCACTATCCACAATGACTTTTTTTGAATTAACAACTTACAATTTATATTTTATCTCTGCTTATGAACATAGAGAAACAGTCTTACAAGTGATACACATAGTAGCAATAAAACTACAACCAATGATATCATAGGACTATCAAACAAGAATAGCTCTTAATACCGGTGAAAGAAAGCTGCGTTCACTGGCAATAGCATTTCAGAAAGTTCCAACCAGTTGAATTCTTCATCTTAATCTGGGAGGAAATAAACATCTCCTCTCTGGATTAGATGCTCCATATTCCACAGTTGTTAGGATATGCATGTGAAAAAAATTGCAAATCAGAGGCTAGCTGCCACTTTGTGACACTGAAATTAAAATGATGCCTACTTTTCAGATGTAATTTTTGTTTTCAGCTCTATTTCCCTTCAGAGTTTTATAATAATGATAGAGTCACTAAAGATTTACTGAAAGTAATTGATCTGAGAAATTTAAGATCTGAACACATCACTTAATTTCTGTTAGCACCACAGTATACTCAATCAGCATCCCTGATCTCTGTGTTATCATCATTGATATGTCAGTAGGAATTTCACTGTAATATACAATAGCTGGTTTAGGTAATTTCAAAGATTCTCAATGTTTCATTGGCCATGCTGAAAGGTTTCAGAACTGAACTAAACATCATAGCATGACCATTACTCACTCAACCTTATTTGATGGCATTTTTACTGTGACAAATTTCTTTTCAGAGCATAAACAGTAGACAGAAATTAAAATATGTGAAAGTACTTAATAAAGTATTAACTACATGTAAGGTTTTAAAAATGCAGTTAGAATTATCCAGAATCCACAGGAGGAACCATATTGAAAGGATGAATATATTAGAAGGGGATTATTAGACTGACTTATACAACAATATCTGCACAGTACAATGGTGACAATCTACACTGGAGAGATGAAAAACATGTAGCAGCTCATTCATGAGGTTGGATGCCTCTGAATTCAGTTTATCACTGAAGTCCAGATGGCGGGAAGGAATCCTGGTAGAGTTACTGGCCCTTTGTCCCCAGTGAAAAGATGACAATGCTGAGTTGGGATGCCAGTGGAGGATACTATGACAGTAGCAGCATGAGGTGGATGAACTTGCCAGAAAAACATGTGCCAAACTGACAAACTTGAAAACTTTTTTGATAGATCCCCTTATATCTGGACCTTTGGAAGCTACTGCTTATGTTCAGGCTGGGCTTTGCCATTTCAGTTCATAGAATCATAAACATTCTGCAAAGACATGACCAAAGGTTTGCCTCTTTGTTGCTTCCACATGGAGTCAAGTTAACAGCCAAGATTAACTTACTGGTGTCTAAAATGTACAATGGCCATTAAATTTTCAGAAAGATTTAAAATGACGGGACATAATTTTAACTTCTAGGATATATGAATAAAGAAAGGAACTGTGAATTATTAAAGTTGGAAGCTTAAAAGAAGAGTTCTCATTAGTATTAGATTCATTTATCCAAAGATGTGAAAAGCATACAGCTGCTCTTGTCTTTAAGGAAGCAGTTAAACCAATTGCTTTAGAAACTAAATTATTTTAGTAGTTACTGTACTAATATTGTATATATGATATGCATGATACTATGTGTTCATATGTCATATGATATATGGTGTACTGGATGAGACATAGAATGATACGAAGAAAATAAGAGGTACAAATAATTACACAGAATTATGGAAGGAGCCTATTTGCCCTTGTCCTAACTTGCAATTCACCTTGTCTTTAAGTTACAGAATAAAGGAGTCTCTTAGAAAGCTAGCAGACAAAGAAGCAATGTGGTGTATTGTTGCAGGAGGTCTTTCCGCCCCTCCAACCAATAGCTGCTGAGATACCAGCCCATTGGGGCGTGGTTTCTCTCCATTCATAAAGCCCCTATTTCCTTCCACTCGCTCTCTCTTGACTTCCTGCTCATCTGGCGACTAGACTCTTTCTCTAGTTGTGCAGAGAGCTGTTGTCTGGGATCGTGATCTGTAAGTTTTCCCTCTTTAAATAAATACTACCCTAGTAATAGTAATCCCAAACTGGTGTGGCATTGTTCCTGGTTTACGCCTTTACCTGGCGCCCAACAAACGTTTGGCTTTTAGGACCCCCCACCCCTCGGCACCAGCCGCAAGTTCGGCTTGGCCAGCGAGCCCTCCCTTCCTCTGCTGGGGCTTGCGCCTTGCGGCCCTGTGGCTTGTGCCTTGCGGCAGCCTTGCAGTTTGTGCCTTGTGCGTGGAGCCAGCAGTTTAACTTAAATAATCACGCACTGGCTTTAGTTCGTGACTTAGGCCCCAGTGCGGAGTCCGAGATACACTTGGCCTTAAGGCCCATAATATCCAGAGAGGCAGGACGATCTCTGAGGCCGGCCAGGTGGTGGTGGCATACGCCTTTAATCCCAGCACTCGGGAGGCAGAGAAAGGCGGATCTCTGTGAGTTCGAGACCGGCCAGGCGGTGGTGGTGCATGCCTTTAATCCCAGCCCTCGGGAAGCAGAGACAGGCGGATTTCGGATTTCGGTGAGTTCGAGGCCAGCTGGATAATAGGTAATATGGCAGTTTTTGTTTCCAACATGACTTTCACTGTTTGGGCTACCAATACAATGGGTCTAATCATGCAAAATTTATATGACTATGAGGATAACTTAATTTACTGGTTACTAGGTTTTAGTATTCTTTTGAATATTCTATCATTTAGAAAGATTATTGTTGAATTAAGGTACAGCGGGGCTGTGTCCTCCCCGCACCGCCCACATGGTTTAGCTTATGCCCTGAAATAATTACACGGAAATTGTGTTCTTTTAAACACTGCCTGGCCCATTAGTTCCAGCCTCTTATTGGCTAGCTCTTGCACCTGGACTAGCCCATTTCTGATAATCTGTGTAGCACCCCATGGTGTGCTTACCGGGGAGATTCTAGCCTGCGTCTCTGGGGAGAGGGAACATCATGGCGACTCCTTGACTCAGCTTCTTTTTCCCAGAATCCCCTTCTGTTTACTCCGCCCACCTAAGGGCTGGCCTATCATCAATGGGCCTAGGCAGTTTCTTTATTGAACCAATGAAATCAACAGATTGATATATGACACTCCCACATCAGATTATGGTACTCTCAAGAACTCATGCAGGTCAGGAGATTTAGGAGATTCAGGAGATTCAGGATTCAAAAGAGGCAATAATAAACAAAATAATAAAAAGACTTGAAATGCTTGAAAAAATGATTGGAACTGGTGAACAGAATAATAAGGCACAAGGACAGGATACAAAGCCAACACCAGCTATTAGAACTGGCTTACCCAGAGTTTTAGCGGCATACCCTATACTTAATTCTGACAAAGCGTCAACTTCTAAAGGCTCAAAGGGAGTCAGAGAAGCTAGATGGATGCCAATAGCAATGAATGATCTGAAAGAAATTAAACAGGCTATTGTTAATTTTGGCTTGCAAAATGCATATGTAAAGGAAATGATAAGGACTTGGGCTTCTAATGCTAGAGCTACCGCCTATGATTTCCATCAGTTAGTGTCTGTAGTTTTAGATAAGGGACCTTCCTTGATGTTTGGAATTTATTTCAGAGAAGAATCCAAACATATGGAACAGCAAGGAAGAGCAAAAGGTGTCGAGGTTTCCCAAGATCAAATTCTTGGTGCAGGAGAATATGCTGATCCACAGGTCCAAGCTCTTTATGATGATGAAGTACTGCATCTATGTCACCAAGCAGCTTTAAATGCTTGGGATAGGATACAAGATCCAGCAAAAAGGGTTGAATCATATACCAGAATTAGGCAGGGACAGAGAGAACCCTTTATTGACTTTTTGCAAAGATTAATTAAGGCTCTGGACGTAGGGGTAACAGACCCGGATTCTAGACGAATACTTCTTGGATCTCTAGCGTTTGAGAATGCAAACATAGAATGCAAAAAGATAATTGGGCCTTTAAAGTCTAGATCAGCACCTATGGATGAATGGATTCAGCATACGATGAATGTTGAGACATTTAGCTATAATGATGAATCTTGGGTAGGAGAAGTGATTTCCACAGCAATGAGGAGACATCAAACTGCCAGGTGTTTTAATTGTGGAAAATTAGGACATCTGAAAAGGGATTGCAGGCACAGAATTTCTAGGAATAATATCTTCTCTGGGAATGACAAAAATAGGGGACCTAGGCCTTCAGGTATATGTAGGAGATGCGGTAAAGGCCATCATTGGTCCAACGAATGCAGGTCAACAACAGACAAACAAGGCAACCCGATCCCGTGGGGAAACTCCTTGAGGGGCCTCTCGCAGGCCCCCAAGCCAACAGTGGCCCAGTCATTCCCAGTCACAGTGGAGAACGTGCCTCACCAAGAAATCTAAAAGCTCCAATTTCTGCTGTAAAAAGTAATACTAGTCTAAATGGTGAATTACGTGTGGAGGATGAGTCAAAAAACCCAGTAGGACAGAGTAAACGTATATTTTGGCAGACTTCTATTAACGACCAAAGACCAAAGCTAAAAGTCTGTATAAATGGCACTTTTATTGAAGGCTTATTATACACAGGTGTGGATGTAAGTATTATTACCCCAGAATCTTGGCATCCAAATTGGCCTCTTCAAGAGGTAGATGTTCAGTTTCTGGGAATTGGAACCCTATCTCGTGTAAAACAAAGCAAGATGGGTGGAATGCATAGGGCCTGAAGGGCAAATAGGAAGACTAAGGCCATATATAGCCAATATTGCAATAAATTTATGGGGCCGTGACCTGTTACAGCAATGGAATACCCAGATTAACATTCCTGCAGTTCCAGGAATTCATAATTCTGGGAAAGATATGATGAGGTATTATGGGAAAAGGTCACCAGCCATTCAGGCTGTACAAGAACATATAGCAAATACCAAACCTTTAGAGGTACCAACAGCCCTACCTTTACAATGGCTAACTGAGAAGCCAATATGGATCAAACAGTGGCCTCTAGCTGAAGATAAATTACAGGCATTGGAACAGCTGGTGCAAGAGCAATTAGATGCTCACCATATTGAAGAATCAACCAGCCCTTGGAATTCTCCTGTGTTTGTTGTAAAAAAGAAATCTGGTAAATGGAGAATGGTGACAGATCTAAGAGCTGTCAACAAAGTAATTCAACCTATGGGCCCACTACAATCTGGAATTCCTTTGCCTTCTCTATTACCAAAAGGATGGCCTCTTATAGTTATTGATTTGAAAGATTGTTTTTTCACTATACCGTTACAAAAGAAGGATAAAGAAAAATTTGCCTTCACGGTGCCTACTTATAATAATTCTCAGCCTAATAGGAGATATCAATGGACTGTCCTCCCACAGGGTATGCTCAATAGTCCTACATTGTGCCACTATTTTGTAAGTAAGCCATTGGAAATAATTCATAAACAATTTCCCAAGTCCATAATTTATCATTACATAGATGACATCTTATTATCAGATTCAAATAAAGATATTTTAGAAAGGATGTTTGAAGAAGTAAAGAAAGTCTTGCCTAGGTGGGGATTACAAATTGCCCCTGAAAAGATTCAAAGAGGAAATTCTATTAATTACCTAGGTTACAGAATAGGGTTAGAGAAAATTAAAACACAAAAGGCACAAATTAGGAGAGACCAGTTAAAGACTCTTAATGACTTCCAAAGATTGTTGGGAGACATTTCCAGTCTACGACCGGCTGTTGGGATAACACCTGATCTAATAGTTCATTTAAACAAAACCTTAGATGGTGATAAAGATTTGAATAGTCCAAGAAAACTGACAGCTGAAGCAGAAAAGGAACTGACAATGATTGAGGAAAAATTACAGGAAGCACATGTGGATAGGGTGAACCCAAATCTTAGCTGCATCCTAGTCATATTGCCTTCCAGAATCTCTCCTACAGGGATTCTAATGCAGAGGGAAGATATTATTTTAGAATGGATATTTATACCCAATAAACCAAGTAAAAAATTAAAAACTTTGTGGAAAAAGTCTCTGAACTAATTATAAAAGGTAAGCTGAGACTTCGTCAACTAGCAGGTATAGACCCAGCAGAAATTATAGTGCCTTTTACTACTGAAGAAATAAAAAAGTTATGGGAAGACAATGAACCGTGGCAAAGAGCTTGTGCTAATTTTTTGGGAGAAATTAATAGCAACTATCCCAAAAGTGGTAGACTTAACCTCATAAAGAGAACTTCTTGGATTCTTCCTAAAATTGTACGTGATGCTCCAATAACTGGAGCCCATACATTCTATACTGATGCAAATAAATCAGGGAAAGCAGGTTACAAGTCAGATGAATTGAGTAAGGTGGAACAAAGCCCTTATAATTCTGTCCAGAAGGCAGAATTATATGCCATTCTTATGGTGCTAAGGGATTTTAAAGAACCTCTTAATATAGTTACAGATTCACAATATGCAGAAAGAGTTATCTTGCATATTGAAACCGCTGAATTTATACCAGATGACACAGAGTTGACTTCATTGTTTATCCAGGTACAAGACATAATCAGGAACAGGCTTTGTCCGATGTACAAAACACACATCCGGTCCCATACAGGTCTGCCTGGTCCTCTAGCACAAGGCAACGCTGAGATTGATCAATTATTGATTGGAAGCGTGTTGCAGGCCTTGGAATTTCATAAAAAGCATCATGTCAATAGTAAAGGCCTAAAGAAAGAATTTTCCATTACTTGGCAACAAGCTAAGGACATTATAAAAAGATGTCCTACTTGTTCTTTCTATAATCAAACACCGTTGCCTGCAGGGAGTAACCCAAAGGGTACTAAGAGAAATGAAATCTGGCAGATGGATGTGTTCCACTTTATGGAATTTGGTAAATTAAAATATGTACACCACACCATAGACACGTATTCAGGTTTTCAATGGGCTACTGCCCTGAGCTCAGAAAAGGCAGATTCAGTAATCACACATTTATTGGAAGTTATGGCCATTATGGGTATACCTGCACAAATAAAGACAGATAATGGTCCAGCATATGTATCTAAGAAAATGAAACGCTTTTTTGATTATTATAATATAAAACACATTACAGGTATACCAAATAATCCTACAGGTCAGGCAGTTATAGAAAGATCAAATCGTACTATAAAGGATATGCTGAACAAACAGAAAGGGACCGAAAATACCCCCAGAAATAGATTACATAATGCTTTATTAACCTTGAATTTTCTTAACGCTAATGAGAAAGGAACGACAGCAGCAGAAAGACATTGGATAATGGAAAAGTCTGCTGAACTAAATCAACCGATTTATTTCAAAGATGTGCTGACCTCTCAATGGAAGCCAGGAGATGTGCTACGTTGGGGAAGGGGTTTTGCTCTTGTTTCCACAGGAGAAGAAAAATTGTGGATACCATCAAAATTAATAAAGTTTCGATTCGAAGAGGAGAAACCTCTTGGAAAGGAGAAATGACAACTCATCCACATGATATTCATACAAGTGGTAAGAAAAACATATAGAATGGGGGCAGGGTTCAGTTCTTATCTCCACAGGAAAACACTCACCTTTGAAAAATTCAAGGGACCCTGGATATTTGGATACTGACAGATGGAAAAATACCTGCCCAATAGGAAATATCAAGCAAACTGAATGGGTACGTATTAACATATTAATATTAACATATTAAACCATATTTCTAAATTTATAGAGCTGGTTTTAAAGTTGGACTCTGGCTCAGTCCCTCTCCAAATCCAAGCCTGTTAGTAAGAGAAAAACCCAGAGTTTCTGGAGTTTCTGTCTCATGTCAAGAGCCGTGATATGGGACAGAAAGAAATATGAGTTTAGAAAACATCTTTGCTTTTCTTCATATCTATCATACCTTTCATTGAATATATCTATCATGCCTTTCATTGAATATATATATATATGCCTATATATGTCTATATGATTAATGTTTAAGTTTTTTACAATAAACAATGAGTCTTTTCTGAAGTGACATTTGAAGTTTCCAGGAAGAAGATGGGGCCCCACAACAGCAACTCTACCTGGTTGATATGACGTCATGATACTGATAGCGCTACTACAAGACCTGCTTTGGGTACCAGCTGCACAAGAAGATCCCAACTTGGTTAGCTGAAATGGTGCACATCTTGTACAACATTCTGGCCAGACCTCCACAAAATACTCAGAGACTATTTGCAATTTTAAAAGACATTGATCTTGAAATTTAACCATCATTTTACTTTCACAGGATCCCCCAGAAAGAACGTCGCCCCCATGACAGCTGGAAGTAATTCTAGAGGACGACGTCCCCTCTCCCAGTAAAGTTTGTCCCCGGGTTTAGGGACATAATTTAGGGGTTGGGAGGTTGGGGGAGGAATTTCATAAGCTCAGGGATCATTTTGAAAAAAAAAAAAAAGAGGGTGATGGGATAATAGATTTGTAATTGTGAGTTACAATTTTTAGACAAATATATTGGTATTGATTCTTGATACAAAGTTAAATTATATTGACTATTGTATGCATGCATGTTTCTACCTCTGTTTAAAATATTTTTTATGTATTGATATATATTGTATCAATATTTACCATATTGCAATGTATATTTGTACATTGTTTATAGTTGGAGGTCATTATCCTCATTTGTTACACAGATGTTTATTGTCTTAGTCTTTAAGTTAGATAGATATTGAGAATTATATAGATTAATAGTCATCTAAGTTTGCCATTTATAATTAGACTAATTAGGTTATTTAGATATATAGAGATTATACTCAGTATAGATAGATGATCTTCAACATCTTCAAAGAGCTGTAGAAAATGGCCTTTAATCTAACTCAGAGTTTTGTGGTAGTGAGACACAATTGCTCCTGGCAACACCGCTCTATTCCCGAGAGAATGTTGAGCACCAAAGACACTCCACCTGGAGCCTTTCTTTTTGACAGAACTGGCCTTGGGGCAAAGAAATGCCCATACCTCAACCACTGACAGATTTACAGAGCGTGCATCAATGGATAAAACAGGACTGTTATATCCTGCCAAGACAGGGTAAGATAGTTTTGAAAAGTTGCTTGCCTTTGAAAATGGTATGTCAGTTATGTTAGGCCTTAGCCAAAGTTGGTTGCTTCAATGCTGCAAATGTGACTTTGGGTGATTGCCCAGGTAGCTAGTTGTCCCTGTGATTTGTTGCAGGTTTTGGAAGTTGTTTTACTGAACTTCCTAATTACCCAGGTAACATTATTTCCCTTCTCAGATCTTTGATGGGGTTGAAGACTATATAACTATAGTTACTTTTCTCTCATGACTTGGCCAAGTTATTTATTATACAAGTCCTAAGCTAGTTAGAATAGGATATTTGTACTTATTGTATATAATTTCATAGTAGGTTTAGAAGTCTCTTACTTAAACAAAAGGGGGAGGTGTTGCAGGAGGTCTTTCCGTCCCTCCAACCAATAGCTGCTGAGATACCAGCCCATTGGGGCGTGGTTTCTCTCCATTCATAAAGCCTCTATTTCCTTCCACTCACTCTCTCTTGACTTCCTGCTCGTCTGGTGACTAGACTCTTTCTCTAGTTGTGCAGAGAGCTGTTGTCTGGGATCATGATCTGTAAATTTTCCCTCTTTAAATAAATACTACCCTAGTAATAGTAATCCCAAACTGGTGTGGCATTGTTCGTGGTTTACACCTTTATTGTATGGAGTTAACTGCTAAGCATCACATAAAATAGATAGAAAGATAGGAATGGGAATTTGTGCCCGTAAGACAATGTATTGGAAGGTGATGCAGTAATTGAAGCCAAATAAAAGCTAGTTAAAGACAATGTCCACTGAAAAGACAGTGAACTCTGTAATCAACTACTTACCCACTTTATTTTCAGATGCTGCTAATTCTAGTAACATCCCTGCACCTGCCCATAAGAAAATCCCTATGTCCATTCTTAAGGACAGCATCTACACTTTAAATTTTATGAAAGGGTAAGTGACCACATGTAAACTGATAAAATTAACTGCATATTTCTTGTCTCCATTAGTAGTTCTAGAAATACTACACCCACTATTTATATCATTTTAAAATTTCATTCAGCGACTAGTTTCAGATCTTGTTTGGTAAACCTGGATGCTTGAGTTCACCAAACACAAGCATAGTCTATATTTTTATAGACTGCTTTTGCTAAATCGCTTATACAGAGTGGTTTCATGATTTAAAAAATATTTCTAACATATGGGATGGAAATTTGGAGACAAAATTTACCTACCTTCTTGATTAATCCAAAATAATTGAACCGGATTATTCCTTTGGAAAATTTGGGTGTCTAATCTAATTCAAAATGGAGAATTACATTTCACCTGAGGCAAGAATAACCCTTCCTAAAAATTAATTGAATTTAGCTACAAAACTTTTCATTGTAAAGTTGATTCTTTTAGCTAAGTCTGCCAAGGACTGATTAGCTGAGGTTTTTATACCAACCAAGATTTCTGAATTAGAGGATGAGGAATCAGGCCTTTGAAGAAGTGACCAAATTGAAGCAGAAGATTGTTCTGAACAACCCATTACTATTTCTAACAAACCACAACTTCATTCTATCCTACTGAATAAATGTGTATTGAAGAAATTAATAATTTAGTTTTTGATTGTTAACTCCATTTTTATTTACTACTACTTATTTAAATATGAAACAACTATTTCAGGGAAAAGCATTATATATTTGCATTTTAAAAACCACAATGTATTAAGTTTCTTCCTAACACTCGCATATAGTTGATGTCAATATTTACAAATAAACATTTTTACAGCAAATTTTAAGATATTGCCAAACTTTTTCATTTGAGTTTCCATAACATCTGATATTGCAGTGTTTTATTTTATTATTAAATAAAATTTTCTTCTAATCAAGCTGTAAGAAAAAAATCATATCTAAGTAATAATTTCTTTACTCAACTGTTACATCTTCTTATCCTTTCTAAATTGTACCACAAAATAGTTCTATGTGTTAATTTATTATTGATGTCATTAATTGCTAGGAAAATTACATCTCTTATAAATTATTATTATTGTTTAAAAATGCATATTTACATGCATATTTATATGTAGTAGAAAATATAATATTATTAAATACTACATCACTTTTTGTTATAGCTTAATTATTGGGCAAATATACAGGATGGCAGCTTTACACACAACTTGTAATCATATATATATATATATATATATATATATATGTACTACATACAAATATACACATAAACCTACTAGCTATGTACCTATTACAAAACACCAAAAGTTGTGAGTTACTAGTAACTAATAGCATCATTTTTATGTAATTTAGTATAATCAATAAGTGGTAGTAACAGTGGTAGTATAAGAAAGAATATGCTATATATACATATACATATGTAGAATATGCTATACATACATATATACTTATATAGTTTTATCTTATGCAAAATAATTCTAATGCTTATAATTGAAAAAATACAGTAATAAAAGTTTCCTGTCATAAGTGCATTTCTAGTGACAAGCACTCCAAATACATATTTCAGATGTGAAAATAATTCATTCTTCAAAACAGTTATACATCGATAAAGAAAACACTAGGAAGGATAGAAACAAATTGAAATAGTGTTCATTGAGAATCAAAAGGAAAAGCAAAGCAGCTACTTAGAAAAGTTAGAAAATAAAAACGGAAAGTTAGAAAAATAAACAACAAACTTCTACTTTGTCATAATTCACACAGTTGACTTAGTATATCTATTGGTTACATAGCAAGAATAATAAAATTTTACATGTATATTAATGTTTATACATGTGAATATCATGTATGCTAATGTTCAAAGCCATGATTCATAGGAAACAAATAATAGAAACAATTCTAGCACCCACCAACAGATGAGTATTTAAAGCAAAAGTATGTAATTACACAATTGAATACCATTTGAAAATAGTAAAGAAAAAATCCATGTTCCATAAATGAATGACTAATAAGAAAAATAAAGTCATAAATTAAGTCCATTTATTCTATTATTTTATTGTTTATTAAAATGAAATTTTGACAAAAGTAATGTATTCATATATATGTATCTATATATATATACAATTCTGAAATATTAGTGGTTATCTATTATGAGACAAAGAAGTAGCAAGGAACGATTACTATATGTTTGATGTGGGAGGTGATGTATGCTGTGAATATGTTTTATTGCCATTAGTTCATAAAAAAAAAGCTGCTTTTGGTCAAAGGCTTAACAGAATATAGTCAGGCTGGAAGATATTATACATACACAGACACACACACAGAGAGAAAGACAGAGACAGAGACAGAGAGACAGAGAGGGTAGGCAGAGTCAGGAAGATGCCATGTAGCCCAGCTTGAAACAAATGTCAAAAATGGAACTTTACCTGGTAAGCCACAGCCATGTGGCAATACACAGATTGATGGAGATGGGTTGGTAGAGTGTAAAAGAGTTAGCTAGAAACATGCTTAAACTATTATCCAAACAGTAGCAATCATTATAATTTCTGGGTGATTATTTTGGTTCTGGACAGTCGGGAGTGTACAAACCGCCTCCTTCTTTCTACACATGTTATTGGACATTTTCTTAGGATTGTTTGTTCAAGTCCATGATTTAACAGACAGTGAATGCATGCATTGGATAAGGACAATGTGTCACATATTGATTATATCATAATTAATTCCCTAATACTTCATGTCCCCTAATCATAAGATAATAAAATATATCACTACTCTTCTTTGGGTAATATAAATTTTGAGGCATTATGATAAGTGATTCAAAAATAGTATTTATGTGTTTAATTTTAGTTATTATGTTTCTAGGATAAGTTAATTACCTTATTTTTAACAGAAAAAATGATTTTGTCATGTTTCTTTCTAGCCATTATTTAACTTAGTCTGATTTTGTATTTATTAACATTATAATAAGAAGACAGCAATAACTTGATCTTGAATGCATATGTTAGTGTGTGTTACAATAAAAGTTTATACTTTTATAGTTTGACAAATAAAGTTGTCATTGTACTTGATATAAGTCATATAAGAGGAAAAAAGAATTGCTAGTAGTCTTTAAAATCCATAAATCCAAATTGCATTGGGTTCATTAAATAGACTTTAAAGTCTTTGGTTATGTTAAAATATTTACAGCAGTACACTTTTATTGTACTCTAAGAGAGGCTTATTTGAATCTGTAATGTCTCTTACTTCTCAATCTTTTAAAATATCTGGAAGGCAAAATAAATATTATTAGTTATTGAATGTAAGTTTGGAAACTATTCCATCAGGGCAATTTGTTTTGTTGGGGAAAGGAGTGCTTTTGAAGCTTTCATTAAGCTTACAAACATCATACTCAAATATCATATTTTCTCCTTTCACAAACACCCCAAAGTGGCTCACATGGGAAGGGGTAAATGATGAGATGAAATTTCTGAAGTATTACATTTTTCATAATTAAAAGAAAAATTGCATAATAACCTGGTTTACGGATGATTATGAGGAGTCAATAAGGACAATTATCTTCTTCTTTTGAATACTAAGTTTAAAATTAAAGTTCATTTTAATTTCCAACTCATTAAAAGGTGAGACTGAGAAAAAATACATTTCTTCTGCAATAAAGGTGATACTCAGAAATAGAACTCTATAAATCAATCATCTACCTAGAATTAATTCTTTTGAATTACTTTAATTCTCATAAAGGAGGATTAAAATGGTATTTAAATAAAACTAATATCTTATATTTCATACACCCACCAAAATAATTATCTAATGGTGGTGACAGTTTTCAGATTCAATGTAAATCTGTATTAAACTTCAAAAAGAAGGGTTCTTTCAAATCTGTTTAATTAATCAAACTTTAGTTAATAATTAATTTGTTCATTGTTAAAAATAATATGACCTGAAATTAAGGAAGATTAGTGTATAAAATATGAGTTAACCCCAAAAAATATTTTACAAGTGCTTTTCTGAAGCCAGAACTCCTTAAGGTCTAAATGTGTGACTAAGAAGCCAAGTCCATGACTTTGTTAGTGAAGAAAGCAATAATAGAAATAGTGTATTTAAAATATAGCACCTGCATGTATATCTGAAGTAAAATTTACATATTATAAACAGCTGAGAGAACATTTTATAAGATTTGTTTTGATTTTTGTAAGTTTTGTATGCATGTATATTTTCTGTGTGAATGCATGGGTTTACAATGTGCTTGTGCACATTCTTGAGTCTGAAGGTGAAAGTGCACATCAGAGCATGCAATGGAATGTTGATATTTTCTCATGTAACTGAAAAAATGGAATTATATGTCAAGAAAAAAACCTATACTATTAAATTAAAATAACAATTTATTAGAAGTAAAATCTAGAGAGTTTGACATTGACAGATGTTCAATCAAAGATAAAAGTTAGGGAAGTTCTTTGCCCACAGGAGTATAGCTCTTGATGAAACTTTCAACTCTAAATTTCATGTGTCAAGTGGATAGGTTATCACACCAGGCAGTTTTGACTAAATAATCGTCTGAAAATTGCTATCAATCTGTTTGGAAAACTATATCTACCATGTTCAATTAAAACACTGGCAGAAATATTACTAATTAATAGTCAGTAGATATAAAACGTGATTTATATAGCAAGAAGCCCTGCATACACCAATGCATCTAGTATACAACTTAAACTAGAATATTTGGTTACATCCCTTAAATTATTCATAAAAAATACATATCATTTTTCAGTGGGCATGGAGAAAATAAAGAAAAGATGAGTTTGATAATTTTTTCTCCAGAAAAAAGAAGAGATAATAATTTTTTCCATGGGAATTTTCCTACTTTAAAATATTTAGCTTTAAAGTATTCTACACTGGCAAGAACAACACAATTTGAAAAAAGTACAATTTAAATAAACAAAAACACATCCACCTTGTCTGTGCTTAGCTATATATTCTATGGGAAGTCTTTCTTCTGATAATTTGGAAATATTTCTATGTTGGCTCTCATTGACTTTGCCCTTTTCATATTACAGATAAGTATTCTCAACTACTTTCACACTCATCATAAGGATTAATGACTCTAAGATGTTTTAAAGATGAAATTTCTTTAAAGCACCATTAATAATAAAGAAAAAGGAAATTGAGCCTTAGCATAAATATCCTTGGACATCATGATAAATTGATATTCTGATGAACATAATCTTTAGCTCAGACATCAGAATATGGTGTAGCCTTGTGCCATACACATTGTAAGTCTTCCTTAGTACCCAGATTGTGCACAATGAAATTGTGAAACTCTTAACTGCATAGGTGATGAGCACAGAGCACATGCACGAGTCAAGCTATATGTATTCTTCACAAAGTAATCAATATGATAATTAATTTCATGAATAAATTATAATTAATTAAGATGCATCAAGATGTTCAAAGAAAGAAAGCTAAGGTAATCATAAATACTATGTATTTTGTTATATCTCATATTGTATAATCTCCTGCAATTCTATGACAGCTAATTTACAGAAAACTATTTTTCAAAACCAGGATAGGTCATATTTTCCTTTATGGAAGGCACATTAAAGTATGAATTAAAAATTATACCCCATAAAGAATACAATAGTAGTGCTGCTAAGGAAGATAGCTAAATTCTTCAACTCATGCTTGATTTTATGATCTTGTAAGTAGGTAATGTTTAATTCTGCTAACCTATAAGATGTAATTTAGTATGCAAATACACACACAGGTTGTATGAGAAGCACAATTAATTTTGATATGTTTAAATATGATGGTATTTCAATCCAAACTTATATTTTACAGCAATTCTATGCAATGCTTTTGACTCACAAGTTCAGGGATGATAGCCCTGATGAGAATGTGGATAGTAAAATATCAGAACTGGCAGCACACAACTTCAATTTAGAAAAGAAATTAGATTTCCCTGCAAAGTAGATTAGGAAAGGAAGGAGACAAAGAGCAGTACAACACAAAGACAATTCAAGCAAACATTTCAAGACTGGGGAGAAGCTACATTTCTGCTTAATGAAGTGGATGGTTTAGAGACGGAGTCCTCAGATTTTAAATAGGAGTGGAGAAAGGAGAACTATAAAATAGTCACTGGGCAATATGCTCCTAGAAATAAAGCATTTGTTCTCAGTCTCATAAACAATCCTTTCTTTTATGGATTCTAGAAATCTAAAATGCTTAGTTGTCTTAACATGAAAAATGTGTATGCCTAAACTTTTCTTTTTGTTCTAGAACTTTCAGTTATGTTGTTAAGTCACCAGTGTGAGATTTCTCCACTTTCTTTATGTAGGCACTTAATGTTATGAACTTTCCTCTTAGCACTGCTTCTTAGTGTTCCATAGGTTTGGGCACATTGTGTCTTCATTTTTGTTGACTTCTAGGAAGTCTTTAATTTCTTTATTTCTTGCTTGACTCAAGGGTGGTTCAGTTGAGCACTGTTCAATTTATATGAGTTTGTAGACTTTCTTCAGTTAGTGTTGCTGTTAAATTCTAATTTAAACCATGGTGATCCAATAAAACACAGGGAGTTACTCCAATTATTGTTGTATCTGTTGAGGTTTGCTTTGTTATTAAGTATGTGGTCAATTTTAGAGAAGATTCCATGAGGTTGTGAGAAGAATGCATCTTCTTTGGTGTTTTGTGGAATGTTCTCTAGATGTCTGTTAAATCCATTTGAGTCATGACATCTGTTAATTTTCTTATTTCTTTGTTAAGTTTCTGTCTGGTTGACCTGTCCATTATGGATAGTGGGTTGATGAAGTATGCTACTATTAGTGTGTGGGGTTTGATGTGTGATTTAAGCTTTAGTAATTTTCTTTTTCATATGTGTATCCTCTTGTATTCCTACTGCTTGTACTGGATTTTTGAGAACCCATTCTCTTAATGGAGACATTGCTCAGCCTAGATAAAATAGGGAGGGCCTCGGACCTTTCTGAAAGCAATGTGCCTTACCCTCTCTGAGGAGTCCATGGGGGTGGAGTAGGAAGATATGTGGAAGGAATGGGAGGAGGGGAAGGAGTGGGAACTGGAGTTGGTATGTAAAATGAGAAAAGATAGTTTGTTTCTTCTTTTTTAAAAAATAAAATAAAGATAAAAAACCTATTGTAATAGCTATATATAAATTAATAGTATATTCAAAAAGTAAAAACATAATATTTGTAACTTAAATGACTCTGTGGTGGATGCAAAGTCTAATTCTCACATTTGTAATTGCAATCAGTGCATAAGTATTCATTGATTTCTTATTAGGTACCAAGGCCTTGTCTGGGCTGTAAAGACAATCTTTATGCTTCTGACATTCTATTAGAAGAACAACTCTATTACAGAGCTACAGTAATGAAAACAGGTTGGTAAAGGCATAAAAATAAAGAAGTTGACCAATGGAATTGTATAGAAGACCCGGATTTTAACCCACAAACCTATGAACACCTCATTTTCGATAAAGGTGCTAAAAGTATACAATGGAAGAAAGAAAGCATCTTCAACAAATGGTGCTGGCACAACTGGATGTCAACCTGTAGAAGAATGAAAATAGACCCATATCTATCACCATGCACAAAACTCAAGTCCAAATGGATCAAAGACCTCAATATCAATCTGAACACACTGAACCTGATAGAAGAGAAAGTGGGAAGTACCCTACAACAGATGGGCACAGGCGATCGCTTCCTAGGTATAACCCCAGCAGCACAGTCACTAAGGGCAACATTGAATAAATGGGACCTACTGAAACTGAGAAGCTTCTGTAAAGCAAAAGACACTGTCACTAAGACAAAAAGGGAACCCACTGACTGGGAGAAGATCTTCACCAACCCCGCAACAGACAAAGGTCTGATCTCCAAAATATATAAAGAACTCAAGAAACTAGACTTTAAAATGCTAATTAACCCAATTAAAAAATAGGGCACTGATCTGAAGAGAGAATTCTCAACAGAAGAAGTTCAAATGGCCAAAAAGCACTTAAGGTCATGCTCAGCCTCCTTAGCAATCAGGGAAATGCAAATCAAAACAACATTGAGATATCACCTTACACCTGTTCAGAATGGCTAAAATCAAAAACACCAATGATAGCCTTTGCTGGAGAGGCTGTGGAGAAGGGGTACCCTCATCCATTGCTGGTGGGAATGCAAACTTGTGCAACCACTTTGGAAATCAGTGTGGCAGTTTCTCAGGAAAATTGGGATCAACATACCCATGGACCCAGCAATGCCACTCTTGGGAATATACCCACGAGATGCCCGATCATATGACAAGGACATTTGTTCAACTATGTTCATAGCAGCATTATTTGTAATAGCCAGAACCTGGAAACAACCTAGATGCCCTTCAATGGAAGAATGGATGAAGAAAGTATGGAATATATATACATTCGAATACTACTCAGCGGTAAAAAACAATGACTTCGCGAATTTTGCATGCAAATGGATGGAAATAGAAAACACTATCCTGAGTGAGGTAACCCAGACCCAAAAGGATGAACATGGGATGTGCTCACTCATAATTGGTTTCTAGAGATAAATAAAGGTCAGTGAGTCTATAATTTGATATCCTAAAGAAACTAAATAAGAAGGTGAACCCAAAGAAAAGCATATAGCTATCCTCCTGTTTATGGGAAGTAGACCAGATTGTCGGGCAAAAATTTGGGAATTTGGGGGCACGGTGGGAGGGGGGTAAGGGAAGAAGGGGAGAGAAATGTGAGAAGGGGAGGGGGGAACTTGGGGAAACGGGATGATTGGGATAAAGGAAGGTTGGTTAGGGGAGCAGAGAAGCACACATCCTAATTAAGGGAGCCATCTTAGGGTTGGCAAGAGACTTGGATCTAGAGGGGCTCCCAGGTGCCCAGGGCGATGTCCCCAGTTAGCTCCTGGGGCAGCTGTGGACAGGGAACCTGAAATGACTCTATCCTATAGCCATATTGATGAATATCTTACATATCACCATAGAAACTTCATCTGGCGATGGATGGAGATAGAGACAGAGACCCACACTGGAGCACTGGACTGAGCTCCCAAAGTCCCAATGAGGAGCATAAGGAGGGAGAATATGAGCAAAGAAGTCAGGACCACAAGGGGTGCGCCCACCCGTGGAGACAGTGGGGCTGATTCTTTGGGAGCTCACCAAGGCCATCTGGACTCTGACTGAAAAAGCATGGGATAAAACTGGACTCTCTGAATTTGGCGGACCATGAGGGCTGCTGAGAAGCCAAGGACCATGGCACCGGGTTTTGATCCTACTTCATGCTCTGGCTGTGTGGGAGCCTACCCAGTTTGGATGTTCACCTTCCTAGACCAGGATTGAGGGGGGAAGACTTTGGACTTTCCACAGGACAGGGAACCCTGACTGCTCTTCAGGCTGGAGAGGGAGGGAGAGGAGTGGGGGAAGGGGATGAGGAGAGGGAGGAGTGGGAGGGAAATGGGAGGCGGGGAGGAGGCAGAAATTTCTTTTTTTTTCCAATAAAAAAAAAAAGAAGAAGAACAACAGTTTTTTAAAAAAAGGATACCTATGAGATGAAAAGCACTTATTATTAAAGGACAATTGGTGAAGAATACTAAGAAGTATGCATATAGTGGGTGGAAGTTGTAATACAAATAAAAATCAGAAAATAAACTTACTGGGAAACTTATGTGGGCACTGGAGAGATGACTCAGGGGTTAGGAACAACCAGCACTCAATCATGAGGACCAAAGTTCAGATCGTGACACCTGTTTAAAAAGTCTGGATGTCTTGCTCATGACTGTAAGAATATATTTTAGATAGGCATTCTTCATATCTTTTGAAGACTACAGAATATGACATTTAATGTTTTAATAACTTAGGACTTTTCAAGACAATGAGACACTCTGCTCCTGGCAGCACCAATCTACTTCAAGAGGATGATGGGCATCGAAGAGGCTCCTTATGGAGTTTGATAGCCATTTGGGCAAGAAAGTGCTCTTGCCTGGACTATTATAAACTGGACACAGAGAACCCTCAGAGAGAGGACTGCTGAACTTGCCTAAAGGTGAGATGATCTTTTGGGGTTCCTGATTCATGAAGGAGTCTGCAAGACTTTCTGCAGGACACAGCAGATAGTGACTGAACTGACTTTGAAATTTTCTGCTTCATGGAAATGTCTCTGGATACTATGGGCCTGTAGGCCGAAGATGGATGCCACAGTAGTACAGAGAAACTTTGGGTGACTGTCCAGGAAGCGAGATGTCTCTGTCATTTCTAGAGTTTGAACGTTGCTTATTTCTTGTTTGCTTAGGTAATATTGTATCTTTCTGGAGTCTTTGATGGAGCTGAAGAATAGTTATTTATAGTTATAGTTTTCCTTAGTTATGATAAAGATAAAATAGATGTAAATATTGTAATTTTTACTTGATAACTGTTTTGTTATATGTAAGTTTGCTATGTTAAAGTTAAAGCCTTCCTTTTCTTGTTTAAACAGAAAAAGGGGAAATGATGGAGGAAAGTCATTGGTTAATTAATAAAGAAACTGCTTGGCCCTGATAGTTTAGGAAATAGGTGGGTGGAGTAAACTGAACAGAATGCTGGGAGGAAGAGGAAGTGAGCTCAGACTCGATAGCTCTCCTCTCTGGGGCAGACGCGATGAAGTTCATTCCCAGGATGGACATAGGCTAGAATCTTCCCAGTAAGCACAGCTTGGGGTGCTACATACATTAATAGAAATGGGTAATCAAGATGTAAGAATTAGCCAGTAAGAAGCTAGAGCTAATGGGCCAGGCAGTATTTAAATGAATACAATTTGTGTGTTATTATCTCTGGGCATAAGCTAGCCAGGCGGCCAGGAGCAGGGAGGCAGGAATGCAGCTCCTACTATAAGATACCAAACTTAGTGACCTGGGGTATACCTGTGTACCTTACTGTGGTACAGAGCAGCTTCCACCACAGGAGTTTTGGGGTGATATTTCAGATACAAACCATAACACTTGCTAGCTAAAATACAAGTTTGGTATTACCCACCATAGCTGACTTATCTTCTTTTCTTTTAAAAATGTTCTCATTTTTAAATAACAAATCATAACTGCAAACAGATACATAGGGGTCATATTTGTGTATGTGTGACAGATTTCTTTAAGATTTTCTAATTTCTTGACTGAAGAAATCTTGACATCTCAGTGCTTGTGCCTACAAAATAACAGGAATCACAGGCATGCATCTCTATACCTTACCTGGAAAGACATTCTTTTTCTAAAACATTTAAAATTTTTAAAAATTAAATATCCTGAACTTATGCGTATAAAAATTTATCCTGAATACCTGCATGAGTACTGTGTGCATGTCTGGTGCCTGCAGAAACAAGAAGAAAGAAGAGAGCATCAAATCCCTGGAACTAAAATTGCAGACAGTCACTTTGAGCAGCATTTGCCCTTCACCACTAAAACCATCTCTCCATCACTAATAATTTTTCTTCTCCTCTTTTTTTCTCCTTTTTTTTTCAGACTAAATGTTAGATTTATTATTGAACCTGTTTTTCGGGGGGATATAGGAGGGTACGGTGAAAGTTCTTGGGATGACAGGGCCTACCAATTTTCCAGGTGATATATTTGACCCTATAGTCATCAGAGATGAGCCATTTTTCAGCTACCATGTTTTCAAATGCACTTGCACTCTACTTGATGAAGCACCACTTCTTGGAGGTGTGGATCTTCTGACATCTGGGAAACTAGAAGTTGGCTCCACCTAGAGCCTCAATCACATCTTCCTTATTTTGAAGCTTTGTTTGTATGTGTATAATGACCTAACCAATGTGAATCCTGACTTCTGTGCCCTGAGGTTTTCAAAATGGACTATGCATAACAATATGGAGCATGTCAGTCTCAGTACAGAGTAGCATCCTGTTGATGCAGGTGATGTGGGAAGGATGAAGCCTCACTCATGTATAAAAGCCATCTTTACTACAGTTCTTTATCATTATATTTGTTGGCACAAATACTAGATATCTCCAAGGATTCAGACACCAGTTGCTCATCCTTAACCTACAGCATAAATACCATAAATACCTAATCATAATATAATACATCAAAAATACCTAAGCATGTATTTATCAACTTTTACCTACTTCATTCCCAAGTCAAAAATAATGATCTTGTCATGTGACATGTGCCAACAGAAGCAAGACTTTGGGTGCAGCTTATTTTTACAATACTGATAATATTGCAAGGGATGGTGGTCCAGGCTATCAAGAGGATTTTCTTCAGTGACTCCCTAGAGGAAGAGAGTCCTAATGTCTTCATATTTTGATATAAGAAAAAAAAAACACAAAAATTGTTTCTGTTGCAAATACTGAAACACTGGAATTGTAGTACAGAGCTGTAAAAGAAATCATTTATATTCCTGCCTCCATTCTGCAGTACTAAAACATCTAGCTGTGCACATTGCCATGTAGAATAGCACATTTTCTAATACACATTTTAACAGTTTAATCATTTATTTCAAATGTAATTTTTAAATCATAAGTGGAGCTTTACAATACAAGTTGAAACATTTATTCTCTATTACTTTTGAGTCTAAAAAGCAATTTCAGAGCAGGCTTTGTGAATCCAGTCTTCTGTGCTATTTTTCAGGCTTCTGAAACCTAGCATTAAGTCACATTATTTTCTGTGTACATAACCATTGTACACTTACTGATATGTGGTTCTTGAAAATTGTCCATCACATGTAAAGAATAGTTTGTGCTGTAGGAAAGCAGTAAAGAAAAACATTAAATATGTATGAAGAAATCATATGTTGTTCAACTTAAAAATAACAGAACCAGTATTCTCTGTCATAAAACACAGTGCATAAACATACAAGTGATATGCCTCTTCCTGTGGATTGGGCCTTATCCAGTTGGAAATCAGTCCATTCCTTTTATAACATTAGTACCACTACTGTGTACATGTGCGTATTTTATTACACTGGTTACTTTTGTATCTCACAAGGTTCAGGGGTGGTCAAGACCATTGAAAATTTTGTTACCTCAAAAACCTCCATTACACCATCTGGTATTGTGAAACTTCGCTAGCAAAGAGGACACTTACTGTTCAGTACATACTTGGTTTCTCTATATCCCATCATCAGAGTGTGTGGTGTTTTCACCAACCAGGTAGTATCATCAAATTTTGGAAGGCAAAATAAGAGTTTGATAGAGAGTATAAACATTAAAAATAATGATATTCCTACCAAAAGCAATCTACAGATTCAATGCAATCCCCATCAAAATCCCAACAAAATTCTTCACAGACCTTGAAAGAACGATACTCAACTTGATATGGAAAAACAGAAAACTCAGGATAGCTAAAACAATTCTATATAATAAAGGTATGTCTGGAGGTATCACCATCCCTGACTTCAGGCTGTGCTTTAGGATTATAGTAATAAAAACAGATTAGTTTTGTTATAAAAAAAAAAGCAGGGGCTGGAGAGATGGCTCAGTGGTTAAGAACACTGCCTGCTCTTCCAAAGGTCCTGAGTTCAATTCCCAGCAACCACATGGTGGCTCACAACCATCTGTAATGAAATCCGGTGCCTTCTTCTCGCCTGCAGGCAGAATACTAAGAATACTGTACACATAATAAATAAATCAATCTTTAAAAAAAAAGCAGGCATGTGGACCAATGTAATCTAATAGAAGATCCTCATATTAATCCACACACCTAATTACACCTGATTTTTGACAAAGACTCAAAATCTGTATGATGGAAAGATAATTCATCTTCAACAAATGGTGCTGGCATAACTGGATATCAACATGTAGAAGATTTCAAATTGACCCATATATATCACCATGCACAAAACTCAAGTCCAAGAGGATAAAGACTTCAACATAAATAAAGTTATACCTAACCTGATAGAAGAGAGAGTGGGAAGTAGCCTCAGTGCATTGGTACAGGAGACCACTTCCTAAATATAACACCAGCAGCACAGAAAAAGAACAAAAATCAATTAGTGGGACCTTCTGGAACTGAAAAGCTTCTGCAAGCAAAGGACATTTAAATAAAATGAAATGGCAGCCTACCGAATTGGAAAAGAACTTCACCAATTCTACATCTGACAGAGGTCTGATATCTAAATATATTAAGAACTCAAGAAATTAGACATCAAAACATGAAACAATTCATTGAAAAATGGGGTACTGGTCTAAACAGAGAATTTTCAACAGAAGAATCTCAAATGGTTGATAAACATTTAAGGAGCTGCTCAGCATCCTTAGACATCATGGAAATGCAAACCAAAATAACATTGAGATACCAGTCAGAACAGATAAGATTGAAAACACTGATAACACCTTCCCTTGGAGAGAGTGTGAAGTAAGAGGAACAGGCCTCCACTGCAGGTAGGAGTCTAAACTGGTACTACCACTTTGAAAATCAGTATGACAACTTCCCAGAAAACTAGAACTCAATCTACAGCCTCAAGATCTAGCATTACCTCTCTTGGGCATTACCTCTCATGGACATATGCCCAAAGGATGCTAAATCATACTATAATGACACTTGCTCAACTATATCCATAGCAGCATTTTTCATAATATCCAGAACCTGGAAACAACCTAGATGTCCCTCAGTTAAGAATGGATAAAGAAAATGTGGTGCATTTACACAATGGAGTATTACTCAATGGTAAAAACCAATGACATCATGAAATTTGCAGGTAAATGGATGGAAGTAGAAAAAAAATCCTGAGTGAGATAACCCAGACCCAGAAAGACAAGAATGTTGTGTACTCTAGTCATAAATGAATACTAGATGTAAAGCAAAGGATAACCAGACTATATAACACAGCTCCAGAGAAGCTAGGTAACAAGCAGGACCCTAGAGACATGCATGGATTTCCCTTAGAAGTGGAAATAGATAAGATTTCCTGAGTAAACTGGGGTCAAGAGTGGTGGTAGAAGGGAAAAAATGGGGATGAGAACATGAGGAATTGGATGGACAAGTTGTGGATGGGATCAGTGTGGGAGATCAATGAAAGAGATTTCTTAATACGAGGAGCTATTATAGGGTTAGGCAGAAATCTGATGCTATGGAAATCCCTAGGATTCTATACAGATAACCCCAGCTAGACTTTTATCAATAGCGGAGAGGGTCCCTGTAATCAGATTGGTGAAAACCTTAACTGTCACCATTGAACCTTTATTCAGTATTGAATGGAAGCAGATGTAGATATCCACAGTCAAGAACCAGGCCAAGTTCTAAAGGTCCACTCAAAGAGAGGGAGGAAAGAATATATGTGCAAGGTGTAGGAAGTCCACCTGTCTATGTGTTGCTTTTATTGCTTAATGAATAAAGAAACTGGCTTGGCCTGATAGGGTAGAGTAGAGCTAGGTGGAGAAAACTAAACTGAATGCTGGGAGAAAGAAGATGGAGTCAGGGAGAAGCCATGGAGCCCCACAAGAGAATGACACAGGAAATTTACCCAGTCAGCCACAGCCACGTGGCAATATACAGATTAAAAGAAATGTGTTAAAGTAAGATATAATAGGTAGCAATTAAGAAGATAGAGCTAATGGGCCAAGCAGTGATTAAAATAATATGGTTTCTATGTAATTATTTAGGGTCTGAGCTGCCTGGCAATTGGGAAACAAACAGGAGACCTCTTACAACACATAAAAAATTTAAAATTAAAGAGAAAGAAAAAAAGAGAAAAAGAAAGAAAATCTGACTATAAACATGCCAAGTTAAAGCCAGTCTTTTTAGGAAAGAATACTTCCATGTAATTTATTTGAGAGCTGAGTGGTATGTCCCCCAAAAGGCAAAAAGTGAAAAAACAATCAACAGTGTATTATAAAATAGATTTAGGGGCCGGAAACAAGGCTTGGCAGTTAAGATCATTCACTGCTCCTCCATAGGACCCATGTACAATTGCCAGAACTAATGTCAATTTTGATCATACTGGTCAGATAACTTACAGTCTCTTGCAACTTTAGATTCAGGGGCTGCAATACCCTCCTCTAGTCTCTGTTGACACTGCACTGTCATGAACAACCACCACTAACACAGAGGCACCCATTTACACATAACTTAAAAGTGATAATAAAATTAAAAAAATTAAGTAATAGTCAAATGGGTTTTTTGTCATTTTTGTTCTCCCCCCACCTTCACTTGCCCTACCCTCCAACCTTTGTTTACGCAAACCCTTGCTAGGCATTATGACAATTTTCTCCTTCATATCTTTTCCCTTGTATATGTTTTTCCCATCCCCCACCAATAATCACTTTCTGGTTTCCAGGTCTCTACATGTTTTCTAAATTAAACAATGACAGCAAAATCTAAAGATTAAATGATAGGATTCACACATGATTGAGAACATGTTATTTTTATATTTCAGGGCTTGTGTAACCTCAGTCAGTATACTGCTTTTCATCTGTTCTACCCTTTTCCCTGCGATTTCATAATCCCATTTTCGCTAGGGGTAAGTCCTCAGACCTATATCCCTGGTCTAGATCCATCTTGTCATTTAGACTGGTTTGACCTTGCACAGTTCTTGTAGATACTATTGTAACTTCTATGAGTGTTTATGTGCAGATCCCCTGTGGTATCTAGAAGACATAGTTTTCATCTAGTTATACATCCCTTCTGGCTCTTACATTCGATATGTCACTTCTTCTGCAATGATTTCTGAGCATTTAAATTGAAGAGTATGATATAGATGTCCCTTTAAGACTAGTCATTCTGAATTCTCTAATACTTCACTTTTTGGTCAACTGTGGGTGGTTATGTTAATAACCACCTACTGCAAGTAGAAAATAATTAAAGAAAATTATGCTACCATATTAACACTTATATGAAAAAATGTAAGGATAAAAGTCATATTTAGAGAAAAATCTGATGCTAAATAGTGAAAAAAAGGAAACTCGGTGCAGTGATATCATTTTGAAGACAACAGAAAGTAACAAGACCTGATTGTAAAAAGAAAAATGGAGAAAGGGATGCACTAGACAATTTCTTTGTGTTCATTTTAAATTACGAATCTAAAGCTAATAGATTAAGTGGAAAACAATATACTAATAGCATAGTAGAAAGTGGCTTGTTCCTGTCTCAGCTTGATATTCCACAGACTTTGTTGATTGCCCCATGGGAAACAATACCCTTTCTCAGGAGTGAGTGGGAGGTTGGGAAGAAGGTGGAGAGGAGAAGGAGGGGGAACTGTGGCTGGTATGTAAAATTTAAAATTTTGAATAAAAAATAACAAAAAAACTAATTTATGTGTGTGTCCTCTTAAATTTACTTTGCTTATTTTTTAATTTAATCTTCAAACAATTATATATTTTTATGACTTGGTATATCTTGGACATAAATGTCAGAAAACTCAGGTTTTTTTTGTCATGTTGAAGGTAGAGATGAAAAGAATAATGCATCTTAATTTAACCCATGTCCATTAACCTTCACATCATCATGAGGTCATGGGCTACGAGCAAAGTTTCAGCATGTCTATCTCCGCTGGCAGCCCCATGGCATCTCCCTGACTCCACCCTTCTCCTCCCATGCTATAAGCCAAGCTTGTTCTTTATTCATTAACCAATTAAAGCAATACATAGAAGGAAGGACCTCTTACTCTATTTCCCCCTTTTCTATTTAAACAAAAAGGAAGGCTTTAACTTTAACATATAACAAAACAGGTATCAAACAAGAGTTATAGTTACAATATTTTTATCTACTTTATATTTTATCATAACTAAGGAAAACTATAATAATAACAACTATATTCTTCAAATCCATCAAAAAAACAAGAGGGATTCTTTGTACTTAAGTAAACAGGAAATGATTGTCAGCAATTTCCAAAGCTCTAGAATTGACAGAGACATCTTGTTGCCTGGAAAGTCACCCAAAAATCTTCTGTTCCTACGGGCCCATAGTATCCAGCAGACTTTTCCACAAAGTAAAAAAATTTAAAGACAGTTCTGCCTCTATTGGCAGTTTGCCAGTCACTTTCTTTTGTATCCTGTAGAATGTCTAGTAGAGTCTTTTATGAAGCAGGAACCATGAAAGACCATCTCACCTTTACACAAGTTCAGCAATCATTTCTCTCTGGGTCCTGCATGTCCACTCAAGCAGTCCCAGAAAGAGCAGTTCCTTGTCCAAATGGCTAGCAAATTCCATAAGGAGCCTCTTTGAGGCCCATCTTTCTCTTGAAGTAGCTGGTTCTTCCATGAACAGATGTGTCTCACTGTCGTGAAAATTCCTAAGTTTTCAAAACATTTTAAATGCCATATTTTGAAGGTCTCTGAAATATTTTATGAATACCTAATTGGAATATATCTCTGTATATCTAGAAAATCTAACTAACATGACTACAAGCTTAACTGTTATAGAAGAGTATCTATTAACTTATATTTCTTAATTATATATTACATTTTTAAATGAGCTACATAAACACAATACCTTAATCAAGAGTGGAAATATACATATAACAAAATTGACCTTAAATTTGTATCAATAAACCAAGATCCATATCAATGCAAAGTATTACCTTTATAACATATCCCCCTTTAAATATAAACAAACATTTATAAAGAATTTGGGAATATGGGCATAGTTTCATCCAAATTGCTTCCTATTGTTTGTTGGATGAAGTATTTTCTTTGTGTGGGTGTTTACAGCAACCTTTCAGGGGGTCTTGTTCCATCAACCATATTGGTCCGGAAGCAATCCACAGGTTCTCATCTTCTGTGGAAACAAGAGAAGAACCTCTTTTCCAGAGCAACACGGAAATTAGACCCAAATTTGGAAGTCATGATACCTTTTTAAAATACATGCTTATTTAGCTTAGCAGCCCATACAAAGAAATGTCTCTCTGTACTTAGCTCCTACACAGTCAAAAAATTCAAAGAAGACACAATAATATACATAATTCAAACTCTCTAAAAATCTTCATTTTTACATGTTTTATTTTTTTCTATTCCTTTCCATTTATGACTGTCTTACTCTGTCTCTTTTATTAAGGCTTTATTTTATGACTCTCTATACTCTATATTCATTAACCAATAAAAGCAATACATAGAAAGAAGAACCTCCCACACCAGCCCATACCCAGAGAGACAAACTTGACATGAACACACTCATATGTAGATACTAACTGTTAAGTGAAGGACAATCATGCTACAGTCCACAGATACAGAGAGGTTAAGTAACAGGAAGGATTCCATAGGGACACATAGATTTCCTTAGGAAAGAGAAATAGATTTTGTGGATGAATTGGGAGCAGATGACTGAGCTGAGAGAGACAGAGTGAGAGAGAACTAGGAAAGATGATTGAAATAGGGAGTATTTATGGGTGATATAGAAACCTAGTTTCTAGATGGAATCTGGAAGAGTGACCCTAGTTACCAGTAATGGGGGATACAGAGCCTGAACCAGCTATCTGCTGTAATCAGTCATGGCTCCCAGCAGAGGAAGCAGGACACCAATCATTACAAAATCTGCGAACTACAATCTATCTGGTCTGAAAGATGTACAGTGGCAATAATAGTACAGAGCTTATTTGGTTTGCCATCCCATTACTGGTCTAACTTGTGGCCAATGCCATAAGAGGAATCCTATGCCTGATACTGCCTAGATGGTGAGGAACCGGAGGCTAGATAGCCCAGAGACCTAGGGATAAAACCAAACACAAGAGAAAAAATGAATAAAATGATTTATAATGATATCTCTGTTACTCTGCTATACTCATGGATTGGTGCTGAGATCAGTGGTTATTTCAAAGTTTTCATCCAGAAACTTATGGGAGCAGATGCGGGAAGCTACAGAAAAATATTAGGTAGAGCTTTGAGAACCCAGCAGAATATGGGGAGGAAAGATTGCAGGAGTAAGAGGGGTTAAAGACACCCTGAGAACATGGCTCACAGAATCAACTAGCAGGGTTCATAGGGGCTCACTGAGACTATAGAGACAAACACAGACCCTTATTGGGTTGTACCTAGGTCCTTTGCAAATATGCTATGGTTTTGTAGCTTAGTATTCTTGTGGGACTCCCAGCTATGAGTGTAGGGAGCGTGATTCTTTTGTCTGTGCTTGGGACCCTTTTGCTCCTACTAGGTTGCCACGTCAGCTGTAATATGAGGGTTTGTGCCCAGTCTTATCATATCTTGTTAGGCCATGTTCAGTTGATATTTGTGAGAGGTCTTCTGTTTTTTTTCTTTGAAGAGAAATGGAGGAAGAGTGGATCTGAGGGAGAGATTAGGTAGAGGGAGGGACTGGGAGTAGTAGTAATAGGAGAATCTGTGGTAGGATGTCATGCATGAATTTGTTGTAATACGGAGGGGCGGGGCTGTGTGTCCCCGGCACCCGGCCGCCCACATGGCTTAGCTTATGCCCTGAAATAATTACACGGAAACTGTATTCTTTTAAACACTGCCTGGCCCATTATATCTAGCCTCTTCTCGGCTAACTCTCGCACCTGGACTAACCCATTTCTGATAATGTGTGTAGCACCCCAAGGTGTCCTTACCGGGGAGATTCTAGCCTGCGTCTGTCTGGCATGGGAACATCATGGCGACTCACCACTCAGCTTATTTCTCCCAGAATCCTGTTCTGTTTACTCCACCAACCTAAGGGTTGGCCTATCAATGGGCTTAGGCAGTTTCTTTATTAATAAGAAATCACTCCCACATCGTGAATTAAACTAAATGGTAAGTAAATTTAATAAAAATTAATATTAATCAGCAGCTAAGAAAAGGTGTTCTGTAAAAAGTAATACCTGAAGGACATTTCAAAAAAAAAAGTACATAGACAAATGAAGACTGTGGAGAGTATAAATGGTTCAGAATTTGCACAATTTTTTTTATTCTTATCAACATTACATATTTTGAATATCTTATCATTTAAGAAATATTTAGAATAGAAATAACTTCACAAACTTTTTTGCAGCAGCTATATATTGTTTCTCTATGTAACTTCAAAGGAATACACAAGAATTTAAAAAAAAAGTTGATGCAAAGAGGACAACACAGATGTTTTCTAATTTATCCTCGGGCACTTAGAATAGTGTGTGTAAATATAATTTAAAGGTTTCCTGGTGACTGGATCATGGTCTCTCCACAAAAAAATGTGTACTCTGTTGAACAAGACATGGAAAACATTGAACAGAGTGTTTTTCAGTATCATCAGGTGAGAGAAACAGTCGGCCTCGTGGTGTTCATCGTCCCATCATATCTGTTCAACCTCTGCTAGTTTACAATACAAAGCAAATCAACAAGATAATATAAGGACTCTTTGATTTATACATTTGTTTCTGCTCCCCCTTTCAACCTCATAAGGTAAACAATTTAAAAATGGTTCTAGAGAGGTTGCAGAATTTGGTACACATGTTCCATAATGGCAAGTGGATGCGTTTTCTATTTTGCCAATGACCATCCTAAGACAACATTTTTTTGACAAGTATAGTCAATATAACAATGTCTTTTTCCAATAATTGCACCTTGTCCTTGTGTGTTCATTCTGTCACATTCCTGGTAATAACGTACCTTTTGCCTATATACCTCCCCATTTTTGTGCTACTACGATGCTATTTGCAAAGCCAAGTCCCTGTAACTAACAGATTTGGGGGTATAGTTACATAGATCAACCCAGAAATATGTTTTGATTATAGTCAAATAAAAGTCCTATAATATGAGCTAAATTCCTAGACAGTATAAAACAATTCAGGCATAGGGATTTGTAAAAAGTGGGGACTCAAGACTCTGTAGACTGCCCCTGCACCAGTTGTATGGGAAGAAGATGAATCTCCAGCAACGTCAGTGAGGGACACAGGTGACCTGTGTGGGAGAGAGAGAGCCAAAGACTAAAAGGAGATGCTATGGAGAAGATGTCACCTAACTCTTAGTTGACATATTTAAAAGAAAATCTTCAAAGTCCACACACCTTAAAATTAATAGCAAATTCCTGCTGATCTTAGAAAGCACACAGCTCAATTATACCTAACATCAAAAGGTTATATCAATTAAATACTCACTAAACTATAATATTTGTGAGTAGCTATTGAAAAGTCATGCAACAATTTTGGAAATTCAAGTGCAAGAGGAAAAACATTTAGGAAAGATTTTTTTGAAAACTTACAAGAGATTCAGATGTGCTGACGTACTCTACTTGCCGTCAACAACACCTAAATAATTGAAGGCATAACACTTTTTTTTTTTTGCTCTAGAAGTGAACTTTCATTTCTCAAATTGAAAAAAAAATACTAAAGTACTATATAAATTTTCAAATACTCATCTTTTAAAAAAATGTGTTAGTGCTTTAAGGACTGGCATAGTGCTATCTTCTCAGCGTTGCTTAAATAAATGTATCTACTAGGTTCATTAGTCTATCTTCAGAAATGGAATGCTTTTATTCGCCCCATAGATGGCTTAGCTAGTTTTCCCATTCACTTCAAAATGGTTGACTTCAGAAGGAATGAATTGAGTTAACCTGCAAAACTGAGTGACAGATTCCAGGGGCAACTCAGGAATTGACATAATTAATTAATCATTCTAATGACAGAGATGTCCATTGAACACCAATTAACCTCTTCCTTTTAAAGAAATGTTCTCTCTCTCTCTCTCTCAAAAGACCAATGTAAATGAGTGAATTTAAATTACCTTTAGCAGACAATTTAAAGTGATCTTTACCTCAAAGGATAATACTGCATGTGATTCTTTCACAGAGCAAGCGAAAAACATGTTGATTTATCAAGCAGGGCTCTACAATTTCTGCCTACGGTTTGTTCCGGGAAATTCATTCTTGCAAATTGAGTTACTTGTATTTAGGAATTGGGAGGCTAACAATAGGGGAAAGCTTTTCTAAGAAGTGACTATGTACATAGCACAGAACACTGGGACACATTTTGCTCTATCAAAGGAAAAAAATTAATCTGGTGACTTTTTAGGGGATATGACATTGGAAAGTAGAAAATAAAAAATTCAAATCTGATAAGGAGCATTTTGGAGTAGGATGCACTTTAAGACTGCTAACCCTTACATGATTGAAACTCTTGCTTATTTGGGTCTGGCTAAAGATGTCTTTGTTCACAGCTTCTCTATATGTGTTGGATTGTTCATGGTGAAACTTGCTTTTAGAAAGTCTCTTCTGCAGCAACAACAGAGAATTTGGGAGGCAGAAGAAAAACTCTGTAGATTAAACAAGACAAAGTATTACTTGGGTTAATCCGTACATTTTAAATAAAAATCAAGAGAAGAAAAAAAACATAATTATATTATAGATCGACATTTTGTACTATTCATTTGAAAACACATGGTTCATATCTTATTAAATTTGTCAATTCCCGATTGCTAGGTGAAGGGAAATATTTCTGCTCTTTGTCCCACACTACACCACTTCATTACGTGGTACTGATGACAGGCTTCTCACCTAGATTACAGCTAGCACCGCCTGCCAGAAGTGATTAATACCGATCAAACAGAGTTTGTTCAGTTGGAAAGACTGGCAGAAAACATTTATCATCTTCTGAAGGAATTAGAGCTCCAGATTGGTTCTGTGTTTGAGATAAACAGGATATAAATGCATTTGCTCCAGTGTTCACCTTGTTATCACATCTAGTGAGCCTGTTTTCCCACGAAAATCACTGAGCCCAGCTTTCCCAAAAGCCTTTAAGTTCAACTTGCAAACATGAAGGAAAAATGAAAGTCCTTCAGTAGTAACTATATATAATCTTTGGAAAGTAGGTCAAATATGAAAATCAGGAAGGAACCAAGTGATACGCAGCAAGACAAAACATCTCCTTTATAGTCTGCCTGTGTTCTTTCCTCAGATAAATAGCAAATAAGCACAGCTACATGCTGCCAACTTTACACAGAGGAATGCTCCTTTCTCTTTATGTTATATGTTACTGCAAACAACAGCCTAAATTACTAGTGTAGTCTCTTCCAAAGAAAAAGCTAAAAGTCTTCTTGTCATGCCCAACATATGTGTTTTAAGAAGGAGAAGCTGAGAAAATTCCACAGAGGATCAAAGGAGAGAAATGAGGAGTACTGACATTTATTCTACCACAGCACAATATATCCATTTAAGATATGTAATTCATATTTTCTTATATTCAGAATTGTCCAACTCCTACCACAATGTTGTATCACTAAGAAACACATCCATATGTCCATTAACAATCCCCTGCTTTGTTCTTCCAACTGCCTTAGTCGTTATTCCCACTAACCTAATTTCAACCTGAGAATCTTTGTCAAAGCTGCGTATTTTATATGAATAAGGCTATGAACAACAGCTGTATTTTTGGATCAGTCACCTGATTGGCTCTTTTTATTTGATGTACAGTTTTCTAGTTTCCTCCATAGCTAAGGATATTTCTGGATTCAATTCTAAAACTTATTGATCTCTAAAAGTTGTCTAGTATTTCTTCCTTCCTTTCTGACCCACAAAGCTTCCCAATCCAGTCTCAGTTCCAAGACCTTCAAATGTATTTAGACCTCATATTTCTGCACATGCTTGATGCAGCTTCAAACCCAATTGCTTATATACTGCCACACAGAGTCCTAGGGATAATGTATTAAATTTCTTCCCCACTCTCTTTTTAGTCTATTGTTTTGGCATAATCAAATCAGACTTTCCTCAAAACATTTATCTTTTATTTTTAAGTGTCCAGGTTGCAGTTAAATAGCAACATTTAAACAAGCATTTCTGTACTAATAATTCTTAATCTCCTCAGAATGGTGTAGAGAGTTCTCACTAAACAGGAGATAGCCACAGAAGCAACAAAAATTGCAGAGGAGGAGAAAAATGTCATTTCTCTCTCATTTCTTCCTGCACTCACTCAGGACTTTTCAGCCATTTATTTGCATGGTCAGGCTCCTGAAGGATTTCACTGACTACAGGGCTGGAGAGAGCACAAAATCAATCCTCACAGTACTTTACATCACAGGAATAGTGCGTAGGCCCAGAGAGGGTGTTTGCAAAAACACTTGATCTAACTGTTAGAACAAAACAAGAGCTTAGGGAATTGCATGTGAGCCAATGGAAGCAGGAGGGAGAAGGGTCAAGGCAAAGGGCCAAAAGCATGAAAGTGCAGACTAAATGTGGAGCAAGAAAGTATTCCAGCTGGCTCACCAAAGACAGACGGGAAGACAGAGCAGTATTTCACACCAGAAAAGGCTGAGTATCTCAAAAGAAGCATTTGAATGCCAACTGAAGCAACATAGAAATTATCTGAGTCATTCCATAGGAGTTATGAATCAGAAAGTGAAGAATCTAAAGCCTGAATGATACATTAAAGAAAGAAAATGGGGGCTAGGGGCTACTGCAAATATCTCAGGGAGAAAGTGGAAATTCTTCAGTCAATGGAAGCAGATTTCTTCAGTGAGGTTTCAGTACAGACACTCGGTTAACTGATTAGACTATGGATCGATATATGTAATGTGGTCAACACCAAACGATGTTCTGAATTAGTGAGAATCATTTCCATCCTCTGTTGCAGCAGATGACTGGGTCCATGAACTACAGAAGGAGATATGCCAACTAGTTAAGAAGTACAAATGAAGTCTTATTTTATCCTTGCATTAAGCATTAGGATGTCTAAAATTAAGTTTTTTTCCTTAAAAAAATTTTGACTTTTGATTAAGGAAAGCTTCGACAACAAGAACAAATAGTAGTCTGGAAAAAGCTAGAAAAGGACTCTGTAATGTAATTCTTCAAAGAAGGTCTACAAATTAATTTTAAGATCTGATGTTTGCCCTTTCAATGAGCTTGTAGCAAAAGTCACAAACAGTTCCTAATAAGATTTTAGAAAGCAACAGAGTGGGAAACTGAGGTGCAAGGTCAGAGGTAGTACTTCAACCACTTACTTAAAAGCATGTGTTGCCTGAAACCATTTACTCAAGCTGCAACCTTTATTAACTTATTCTTTTCTTCTGGAAGATAGGATTCAGAGATAAATTATTTGGGTGGGCCGCAATCTCCACATTAATTTACCAGGGCTTCCAGCCTCCCACACCAAAGTATGTTTCTTAATACAGCTCAAAAGGCATCGAGTCCCTCATCCAACTTATTTGCCTGCTCTAAATGGGATTTGACATTACGAGGTCAGCCTTGCTTTTCCTCACAGATGACTCACAAATTTACGGAGACATAAGTTCACTGTTCTCACATGGATCACTGCGTAGCAGACCAGTGGTTTTGGATCATAACGTTTCGGTTTCATTTATTAAATGAAAGCAGAAACCCAGGCTGTGACAAATTGCTTGGCACCTAAGTAATGATCCAGAGAGATACCTAGAAGGAAGCTTGATATCCATTCACATTTTAGTAGAGAAAGTTGAATAAAAATAATGAAATTATATTATTTTTTGAAATTTAAACATATAGAGTAAATTCAAATGTGATTGTCAGTATGAATATCTCATTAGGTTACCTGCAATTCTTCTGTAAATCCTTGATATGATTCAGTGCTATCAACATTTCCACAAACGTAATATTCATAGCATAAGCATCAATATTTGTAAAAATTTTGGTTTTCTGGGGATTGGAAAGATGGCTCAGTTGGTAAAATATGTGCACACAGGCACAAAAATACTAAGTTGCAATTTCCAGCACTCACATTAAAAGCCTGATGCAACGAAATATTTCTGTCACTCAAGCACTGGGGAAGGGGAGAGGGGATGCAGAAGGACCACAGACTCTTATTGAATTGATAACACTTCCAGCAACAAACTTTGTCTCAGAAAATAAACTGGAGAACTACTGAGGAAACCACCTGCCGGGCCTCTGGTCTCCGGCCTCTACTTGCACATATGTGCACACACACCTGAACACAAATGCCCAGGTACCTGGCACATGCACAGACATCCACAGATTCTAGCTTGTTTTGTTAGGAACTAACTTTTTAATTAATTCACCAACTTGTACATTTGCAAACCAATTTTCCCTTTTTACTAAGAATCCAAGCAAGAAAAATAGTAGTCTACATGAAAATGCAGTTCAAAGTTGACTGACAGTGTGTCAGCTATCTCTATAGTAAGGCGAATATTCAAATGAAAGCTCCCTTTAGGACAAATGTTTTAGAAATGGTTTGTTCAGATTCAAAATCAAGAGTAAGATATTGAGTCAAAAGACAAACTGACTTTTGCGTCTTGGTCAAGAGCAGCTAGGAAACTATTGGTCTGGACAGGTGCCTGCTCTTATTTATGCATCCATCTTGCTATGGATGCAGAACATCCAGTCTGTACTGCACTTAGACAAGCTTTCCATCTTTACAAATAGTAACGTCACCTCTCCTTCACCCCTTGCTTCCACCTCATTGCTCTACCCTCATCGCTAGACTTAGAAAACATGTTTTCTACATCTTTGGTTATAACGTAAAAGCATTTCTCTATAGAAAGCACGGATTCTCATAGAATCAATGTTGTAATGCATGCTGGGTAGAGGTGAAAAAGCACTAACAAATTCCCTTACCCAATGCATAATTCATATGTCAATTTAATAAAAATGTATTAGGCACGCCATCTATACCAGTTACTAGGAGGAAAAGGCAAGAAACAAAACGTCTTCTAGAAATGTCCTTTTTATCAGAGGACAAATCCAACTGAAATCTTATAATGAATCTATCACATAGGATAGATTATTTATTATTATTAACCCTCTCCTCCTTTTCTAAATAAAACCAGATTGTCTTCAATTATTCAACGTATTCAAGAGGGCAAAGCCTCATGAGGCACTCAACCAGCAGTGATTTTTGACCTCTAGGAGATATTTAACAAGGTCTAGAAACATTGCATTGTGTCGTGTCATGGGGATGGTATCTCATATATAGGAACTAAAGATACTGTTAATTTCTTACATTTCACAGAGAAAAGAAACACCTGGCCCAAAGTTCAAAATTGCGTTCCTTGAGAAACATTTCTTCAGTTGATGCTATTTTAATAACTCTACTAACTCCTGACTTAAACATTAGGATGTTTAATGACAATTTAGTTAAGATAGTTGCCATTTGTTCAATCGGTCTAAAAAAATAATCAGGGGAATGCTATTTTTTTAATGTCCTAGAATTGTAGAAGGTGAATTTTACATTTTACTTTCATTTATTGCTGCAGTCACCTTGAATTCCTTGGATGTTTAGAGATCAAAGCCAATACAAGAAAGCATGGACAGGTGTCAACTTCTCAGCTCTGGGACCCCACGTGTTGTAGACTATACAAACCTTGTGCATGCTGCCTCAGTCTCTGTGACTCTGCATGTGCATTGATCATGATTATTTAGAAGACCTTGCTTCCTTAGTGTCATCCATCCCTTCTGCTTCTTGTTCTTTTTCTACCTCCTCTTCCTAAACTTTCCCTGAGTTCTGAAGGGAAAAATCTGATGGAAGCATCCATCCCATTTGGGCTGAGTGTTGCAAGGTCTCATACTCTATGCATAATGTCTGTCTGTGGATCTTTGTAATTGTCCCATTTGCTGCAGAAGAAAAAACCCTCCTCTGATGATGGTCAGCCACCAGCAAGGCCCTGTTCTAAAACAGACTACCATTAGGACTCAGTTGCTCTGTTTGGTTCCTCTACTGTCTATATCTGTTTCTTGTATCTTTTGAGGGTTTCTTCTCCTTATGTCTGCTTTGTCCTGTTCCAATGTGTTAGTTTTTACTTTATCTTGGTGTATTATATTTTGTTTTATCTTTTTTTTCATTTTATTTTTACGTCTTAGAAGTCATTTTTTTTTCCTAATAAGAGTCAAAAGGCGGGGGGCAGGGGGTGGATCTGGCAAGAAGAGGAAGTAGGAAGGAATTAGAAGTAGATGGGGAAAAACGTAATCGGAATATATTATGTGAGAAAAAAGTCTGTTTTCAATAAAAAGAAAAATTCAAAAATAAATAAATAAGAAAATATTTCAGTAAATGGTGTCAGTAAAATATCAAGAAAATAGTCTTTATGAATACTTTGTGACTTCTTTTCATTTAATGTTTACAATTTTAGAACTAATTCTGTATTTTTTTCTAATTCATTGATGAAGAATTAAGCAAAAGTCAGCACAATGCCATGTGGTTGACATAAATGCAATAATCAGAGAAGTATGAAAACTATTTGTCTTTTTCTTTTCTTAGTATTCACTGAGAATAAGTTAGCATATTCCCTGCTGTTTATGATCTGACCCTTTCATTCAAATTCTACATAGAAAAGCAATACTGGAGGGCATTCTTAGATGCACCCCAGAGTTTACAAGACAAAAAGACCAGTCAGAAAATACTTGGTAAGCTGTCATTATACATTTACCTGAATTTTATTTTTTTAGTTTTGTATTTTCCTGTTGGAAGATCAGATTGAAATATTCTGTTTTTGTAAAAATTTCTTGACTTGGGTGGTGGCTCACTGCAAAAAATTTCACCTCTCAGGAGGCTTAGGTAGGAAGATTTTCATTAGTTCTAAACAATCTGGATTATAGAAAGGCTCCTGTTTCAAAACAAAATAAAGCAAAAAATTGGAAAAGTCTCTAATTTTAGTTATTTGGGGTATATAAAATATCAATATAATTTTATTTTCTAGATCTTACATAGATTTCACTAATTTATTCATTATTACATGCAATGTTAGTCTTTAATTTGATTATGACTTCAATCTAAAATGACATTTGTAAAATCTTGTTTCATTCATGTTACTGCTGGATTTGAACTACTTTTATTACCATGTTTATTTGTATATTTCATGCTGCAGTCAATCAATGATAAATGTTCATAAACTTCTATTTATGAAAAAGCTTTATTCATAAAAGTATTCATGTATTCCCTATAGTTCACAGGTCACAGAAAACTCATATTTTATTCACCTAATTCCACAAATGAAATTCTTACTTATGTCATCTATGTTTAAAATTCAAAGAATTTTTATGCCTGATTCTAATCTTCATAACTGAAATCAAGTACCTACTGTAAATTATATGAATTGTACTCAGTATGCTATTAATGACGTAAAGGAGGTAAGCAGGTGTTTTTGTAAACACTAAGTATTAAACACTTTGTCTGGATGGCTTTATGAGCCCTGACACAAATACTCCCCGGAGATGTTACACCAAAGCTGTCATTGGCAGAGCAGACACTGATGGTTTGGATTCTAGTCCAATGAAACTTTATTTAAAAAGGTGGATAGCAGTGCAGTGTTGTTGTTTTGTGTTTTTTTTTCCTCTTAACAATCTTAGTCTTTATCAAGGTCTCAGTATCTCAGAGATGGTTTACAAAACAAATACATGGCATAAGCAACCACAGGTAAAGAAAAGAGATTAAGAAAACTGTGCTGTGATTTTCTCAGCAAAACCCCTTTGGTTTCTTGGCATTTCATGTGGTTCCTCTTCCCAGCCCAGGAGGCAACTAAAGATATTCTTTTAGGAATAAATTATTGAGAAGATGATAGAAAAAAGTGAAGAAGGTGTGAATGGAAGGAAGGAGGGATGACGCACAGGATGCCTCTCATGTCACCAAAGAAGGACTGGGTCTCTAGCTGTCTGTTCTAACTAACTCTGAAAGTGAGTTCAGGGCAGAGCATAATTGAGAAAATGCTGCTAAATCAAGAGAATGTAGCAAGTAACCAAGAAGTCATTATTTTCCTATCTGAGTCTTCCAGTCTTCTTTGGTTATCATTATAGAAGTGGGCTTGTGTGGATACTGAGGACCATGATCACGAGAACAAGATGCAGAACTACTCAGTCTCAGCACCGTTATTCCAGAAATGGCTTCAGAATGCAAGTTTCCTCTCCATTTGTGCTTCCTTTGATCAGGAAGTGTCTGTGTTAGCAGTATCACAAACCAGGCAGAGGAATACACCATCTCTTTTAATTCTGAATATAATCAACCCTTATATAATTACAAAATAAAACTGTGAAGCTGTTAAAGAAAAATCCGAAGTGAAATGAAACTACTGCTTAAAAAGAAAGAAGAAAAAACCCAAAAGATTAATAGATATGTGCTCCTATGGAATGAGGGCTCTCATGCATTTAGCGTGAAATTGGTATTCTGCCATTAAAAAAGGGAGACATTTTAGAGACCTTTTCAGTTATAAGGAGTGGTACTGAAAAAAAAATTTGAACAAAGTAAAGGGAGGGTAACAGTTACATAGTGGGCTTGGGCATCTTGCTATTGTCATCCACTTTAAAAATAATTTAATATCTGTTGATATTTATGTAGGTGTTTCATAAAATTTTAAAAGAGGTCACTCTCAAAAGTAGCTATTATCACTTCAGAGGACCATGAGGTCATCGTACCTCTTGTCTTTCTAACCATGACATTGTTTTCGACTTTCTATAAAATAAAGGTTATTAGAAAAGGGTTTGATTAAATGTGATTTTTAAGAACAGTCAAAATACAAAATTATAGAAAGTCAAATATCCTATATAGTATAAAATGTTAAAGGTACTGCCTAGTATTTGGCTATCATGGAGTTTAGATTTTTGTTGTTGTTGTTTTGTTTCATTTTTCAGAGGGAAAGGTTATTCCTTTGACAATTTTCTTGAGCTTGGAATTAGAATGCATTTTCTTTTACCATCAAGGTGTTTTCATTTCCTCTTCAGAGATGTGGGCTTCATGAGATGATCCTGCCAGTAGATACCGTTCTAAATAGCAACACTATTATTTCTTTCTGTTTCAATTATAACTGTTCTACACTTAAAATGTAACTTTATCCTTTGCTCACTTTCTTTTTTGACCAAAAAAAAATTCTGGTTTTGATTTTTTTTTATAGAAAAATAATTTTTTCTTTCTTTTTTTTAAAAGAGAAAGCAAACTATCTTTTTATCATTATACATTCCAATCCCAGTTCCCACTCCCTCCCCTTCTCACATTCTCTCCACCTACAACACAGCCCCCACCCCCGGAATGGTGTAGGAGGTTTTTCTGTCTATGTGTTGTTTTCATTGGTTAAATAAAGAAACTGCCTTGGCCTTTTGATAGGGCAGTACTTAGGTAGGCAGAGTAGACAGAACTGAATGCTGGAAAGAAGGGCAGACAACCTCCATGGAGCTGCCAGAATTAGACATGTTGAATCTTTCCTGGTAAGCCACTACCTCATAGTGATATACAGATTAACAGAAATGGGTTAAATCAAGATGTGAGAGTTAGCCAATAAGAGCCTAGAGATAATGGGCCAGGTATTGATTTAATTAATACAATTTCTGTGTGGTTATTTCAGGTGTAACCTAGCTGGGTGTCTAAGAGGGAACAAAGGGCCCCCCTCCTCATTCAACACCCCTCACCCTCTAACCCCCACCCCATCCATTCCTCAGAGAGGGTAAGGCACATTGCTTTGGGGAAGCTTTCTCAGCCTAGATATAGTAGGAAGACCTTGGACCTTTCCCAAAGGGACCTTCCTAAAGACCCTCCCTACTATATTTAGGGTAAGAAAGGTATCCATCCAAAGGGAATAGGTTCCCTAAAAGCCAGTACAAGCAATAGGAATAAGTCCTAGTGCCACTGCCAGTGGCCCTGCAGTCTGCCCCAGCCATACAACTGTCACTCACATTCAGAGGTTCTAGTCTGGACTTTTGCTCATTCCTTTCTTGTTTGGCTGGAGTTGGTGAGCTCCCATTAGCTCAGGTAAACTGTTTCAGTGCCTGTCGCCATCATGGTCTTGACGTTGTTGCTCATACTCTCACTCCTCCCACTCTTCCACTGGACTTTGGAAGCTCACCTCAGTGCTCTGCTGCGGGTCTCTGCCTCATCAGTTTCTGATTGAAGGTTCTATGGTGACATTTAATATTCCCCTGACAAAATTGGAAACGTAGGGATGGGGAAAGAAGGGACAGTGTAAGGGTAAGAGGAAGAGAGAAGGAACGTGGGGAAGAGAACTTAAGAACTGAAGAATCAGGCTGCATGCAGAAGGAAAAAAGAAAGCAATAGTAAGATGTGGTCATCCATACTTTCAGTTTCAGCTGGAGTCAAATGTATATAGCCAGTTTGGTTATATTATAATTTTTAGCAAAGTGAATTCAAAGTGCAGTATATCATCAATACCTAAAAGACTTTATTTCTTAATGCATGTAAAATCATTTCTATGTCTTACTTTCTTTCTTGATTACTTTTTATTTTTGATAGTATAATGTAATAACATCATTTGCACCTTCCCTTTTCTCCCTCCCAAACTCCCCTTATACCCATCCCAGCTCTTTTTCAAATTCTTGGCCTCTTTTGTTTTTTATAATTGTTGCTACATTTATTTAGACATATGCATGTACATATATATTTCTTCATACAATTTAATGTGCATACTTTTACTTGTATGTATGCTTTCAGCGATGATAATCTGGTGTTGGATAAGCAATCAATGTGCTTTTCATGAAGAGCATTTCTCCTCTTCTCAGTTTTCCTAAATTGCCTATTTTCTTTTATGTAGAATCGGAACCAAGAGGTCTTACTCCTGTCCACATGGCCATACCTACTGTTGTTAACTTTTCATGACTATATTTTTAATTCAACAAAATTGTGAGTCCAACCAGATAATGCTACACAATTATGTGTAAAACTTCATCGAAAGTGCTATTTTGTGACTACTAGTTAGCTGTGCTTACTAAACTCTTGTTTTCATTATTTAAGAAGACAGTTTCAAATGCAGGATTTTATGCTCACATCTGACTATAAGGAAGAAACACTTTTGACCAGTTTATTTTTAAGAGGATTTATTTTTTTTTTGATTATATATGTGTGTTGTGGGGGAGATTGTATTCTGTGTATGTGAGTGGAGGTACCATGGAAGATAGAATGGAAGATTGGTCTTAGTTTTTATTAATTTTTTTTAATTTTTTTAAAAAAGAAAACAAACTTATCTTTTTTTTATCATATACACCAATCTAAAATCTTCCTCCCTCCCTTCCCCTTGTTTCCTCCACATACTCACCACCTCACCCCCATCCACTCCTTAAAGAGGATGAGGCACATTGCTTTGGGGAAGGTCCAAGGCCCACGCTGTTATATATATCTAGGCTGAGCAAGATATCCATCCAAAGAGAACAGGTTACCAAAAGCCAGTGCAAGAAGTAGGGAGAAAACTTGGTGCCACTGTTAATGACCTCTCGATCTGCCCCAGCCATGCAACAGTCAACTAACCACATTCAGAGGCACTTGTTTGGTCATATACTTGTTCCTTTCCAGTCCAACTGGGGTTGGTGAGCTCCCATTAGCTCAGGTATATTGTTTCAGTGGGTGTACTATCATGGTCTTGACCTCTTTGATCATATTATTATTCCTCCCACTCTTCAACTAGACTTTGGAGGCTCAGTCCAGTGCTGTGATGTGGGTCTCTGCCTCTGTTTCCATCAGTTGCTGAACGAAGGTTTTATGGTGATATTTAAAATATTCATCAGTCTGACTACAAGGCAAGGCAATTTCAGACACCCTCTCTTCTATTCCTTAGGGTCTTAGCTGGGGTCATCCTTGTAGAGTCATATTCCTTGCTAACCCCATAGTGGCTCCTTCAATCAAGATATCTCTTTTCCTGCTCTCATATCTGTCCTTCTTCCATCTCTACTCTCCTGTTCCCTCATGTTCTCCTCACCCCTCTTATTTTCCCCTACCCTCATCTCCCAGGTTTGTGAGTCAATTTTGTCTATTTCTACTTTCAGGTGGATCTATATGTTTTTCTTAGGGTTCACCTTATTACTTAGCTTCTCTAGGATCATGAACTATAGGCTCAATATCCTTTGTTTATAACTAGTATCCATTTATGTGTGAGCACTATTGCATGGAGAGAGCTGCTTTTTGTTCCTAGCCACTTAGTCCCAAAATAATCACACAGAAACTGTATTATTATGCGGCGAACTCCCTGGCCAGCAGGAAAGAACAGCCACACGACGAGGATTCTTCTCAAATCACGCTTTATTGGAGCCTCTTGGTTGAAGGGAGAGCAGAAAGCGAGGGGCCCGGAGCTCTGAACTATATCTGCTTATATATGGAGTCTGCCTAGCAACCTTTGATACTTTGACACTTTGATACTTTAACTGCTTTCCTGGAGACCTACTGGCAGGAACGAAAGCAGGGGAACATCCTTGTCAATAACAGACCACAAGGAAGTTCCCCTGCCGGTCAAGGGAAGTGTGGGCAGCTAGATCACAACAACTCATCCTGTTTTCTGGTGGAAGAACTGTAACCTTAATATGGAGTTATCAAGTGAGGCTGGGGCCAAATGCCATCTTATAATGGCAGCCACTCAAATCGGCTCCCTGCATTATTAAATCACTGCTTGGTCCATTAGCTCTAGCTTCTTATTGGCTAACTCTTACATGTTAATTTAACCCATTTCTATTAATCTGTGTATCGCCATGAGGTCGCGGTCTACCAGCAAAGTTTCAGTATGCCTATCTCCAGCAGCAGATCCATGGTGTTGCCTGACTCCACCCTTCTTTCTCCCAGCATTCAGCCCAGCCTTTCCAGCCTACCTAAGTTCTGCTTTGCTACAGGTGCAAAGCTGTTTCTTTATTCATTAATGGCAATCACAGTACACAAAGGAAACTCCAATATCAGAGTACATGCCATATTAATCTTTTTGGGTCTGAGTTACCTCACTCAGAAGAGATAGTGTTTTCTAGTTCCATTCATTTGCATGCAAAATTCAAGATATCATTATTATTTTTTTTTACCACTGAGTAATACTCTAATGTATAAATGTGCCACATTTTCTTTATCCATTCTTTGGTTGAGGGGCATATAGGTTGTTTGCAAGTTCCAGCTCTTATGAATAATGCTGTTATGAACATAGTTGAACAAATATTTTTGTAGTCTGACTGATCATCTCTTGGGTATATGCCCAAGAGTGGTATTGCTGGATCCTGAAGTAGGTTGATTCCCAATTTTCTGAGAAGCTTCCATACTGATTTCCAAAATGATTGTACAAGTTTGCATTTCCACCAGCAATAGAGGAGTCTTCCCCTTTCTCCCCATTGTCTCCAATATAAATTATCATTGGTGTCTTTGATTTAGCCATTCTGACTGGTGTAAGATGGTATCTCAGAGTTGTTTTGATTTGCATTTTCCTGATGGCTAAGAATGTTGAAGATTTCTTTAAATGTCTTTCAGCCATTTGAGATTCTTCTCTTGAAAATTCTCTGTTTAGTTCAATATCCCATCTTTTAATTGGGTTATTTAGAATTTTGATGTCTAATTTCTTGACTTCTTTATATATTTTGGAGATCATTCTTTTGTCTGATGTGGGGTTGGTGAAGATCTTTTCCCATTCATTAGGCTGCCTTTTTGTCTCATTGACTGTGTCCTTTGCTTAACAGAAGCTTCTCAGTTTCAGGAGGTCCCTTTTATTTATTGTCATTCTCAATATCTATATTACTTGCATTATATTTAGAAAGGAGTGTCCTGTGCCCATCAATTGAAGGCTACTTACCATTTTCTCTTCTATCAGGTTCAACATTGAGGTTTTTAATTCTTTTTTATATAATTTTTGTGAATGGGGATAGATAAAGATCTATTTTCATTCTTCTATATGTTTTCAAGCAGTTATGCCAGCACCATTTATTGAAGAGGCTTTATTTTTTCCATCATATAATTTTAGCTTCTTAGTCAAATATCAGGTGTTCATAGGTGTGTAGAGTAATATCTGGGTCTTTGATTTGATTCCATTGGTCAATCTCTCTGTTTTTATGCCAATACTAATTTGTTTTCATTACTGTAGTTCTATAATAAAACTTGATGTCAGGAATGGTGATGCTGCTGGAAGTTCCTTTATTATATAGGATTGTTTTGGCTATCCTGGGCTTTTTGTTTTTCCACATGAAGTTGATTACTGTTATTTCGAGGACTATGAAGAATTGTGTTGGGATTTTGATGTGGATCGCATATCTATAGATTGTTTTGGTGGATTGCCATTTTTATTATGTTGATCCTACCTATTTAAAAGCATAGGAGAGCTTTCCATTTTCTAGATATCTTCTGCAATTTTTTATTCTTCAAAGACTTAAAGTTCTTGTTGAAGAGGTCTTTCATTTCTTTGGTTAGAAAGAAAAATGGACAATCTGTCTTCTTTTAGCTGCTCAATCTGGATGTTGGCAGCTGAACTTAAACCCTCTTCAAGAGCACAAGCACTTTAAATCCTTGAGCCTTTTCTCCTGCCTGTCTCGACCAGCTGTCATTTGAAAAAGCTAACATCTTAAAAATTCACTCTCTGAATTCTACTCTTTAATTTTAGGTATTTTGTTGTAAGAGGCTGCTTGTTTATTTTTTGGCCACCTAAACTCCCTGAAATAATCACACAGAAATCATATTATTTACAATATTGTTTGGCTAATAGCTTAAGCATAATTTGGCTAACTCGTATCCGACACTAAGCCATCTCTAGTAATCTGTGTTTCACCACGTGGCTGTGGCTTACTGAGTAAAGTTCTGCCCAGTGTCTGTCTCAGGTAGGGACTACATGGCTTCTGTTTGACTCCACCTCCTTTCTTCCAGCATTCAGCTTAGTTTTCCCCACCTACCTAAGTTCTGCCATGAGCAGGCTTAAGACAGTTTCTTTATTAACCAATGGTATTCACAACATACAGAGGGGAATCCCACATCAGCATTTTATATGTATTCACCTCGCATTTCCTAAAAAATATCTTACTTCACAAGTCCAAAATGATGCCTTGGTCTTTCTATACCTGGCAAAGGAAATATATATTTCATAGACCTTACATAGTTTATGCGACTGGTTTATTAAAAGTATATTGCAGTCACTCACCATTTGAAACTCCTCAAGTGTGCCTCTCAATTAGTTGTTGCTGCAATGACTTTCTGCTTTTTCTTTTATGAATGTAATTGTAAAGCAATAGTGGGGCCATAGTATTCTTTAGTGTGTGTACTAACATATACATGCACACAGGCATAAATCATCAGTGGGGGAATAGATGAGTAAAGTCAAATACAATGCACAGAATTCTCAAAGAACTAATAAAATGAGAAAACAGGAAAAAAAAAACCCTTTAACGTGCTTTTTATTGGCTCACAATTTCACATGCAAGCAGTTTGTACTATATTCAAATGACTGCTTTTTTTTTCCTATAGTAATCTGAGCTTGGTGGATGCCTAGCTGTTTCAAGGGGCACTAGGGTAAATTGGCATTTCTATACAAATACTCCACCTCAGAAACCAAAGTTTCCTTCATGTTATAACACTCACTAAAAGGGACACAGTGTGTAGAAAATGCACTTCTCTGTTTTTTATTATACAAAGTGAAACACAGAGAAGTTCAGATTTGACATATAAAAACTCAAGCATTGCCAAAGGGTTGTCATTCAGGAATTCATTGTGACTCACAGCAAATAAATATAGGTGGGAATATTATTAAAAATGAATAAAAACTTATAAAGCATCTTGGGATAACTTTCATGTAGCTTTGTCAAGAAGAATGCATTTCCATTATAGAAAGGGATTAAAAATGAACAATGATAATGCAGATAATATTTTTCAAGAGACATTAATGTCTTATTTACCTGAGAAATTGTAGTAGGAGTTTGATCTATATTTTGGATATGCACTAACAAAAAGTATGTGTATGTGTGAGTGTGTGTGTGAGAGAGAGAAGTGAGGGAGAGAGAAAAAGAAAAAATTTACATGTGTATGTGTATGTGAACTGTTATGCTTTTTTATTTAATTGTATCCTATATTTGTATCATCATTGAATCAAAAATTATCTGATACATACCTCTGATTTGTTCCCAAACCAGCTTAATTATTTTTATTTACCCCACTTATCAGCCTTTAGTGGTAAACTTTTTCAAATTTGTAATTTGGTACACAGGAAGTGCTAAGTCACTTTGTAATTATACATTTCTATTTCTCTCATCTAATAATATTCTTATCAAAATATTCTTCAATGCCATTGATTTATTGAGTTTCAGAGCTTTGAATGTTTGTTCTATAATACAGTTGCTTTTCAATATGTATTCATCTCCTTGCTCAGAATAAATTACATTTCAAGTTGCTTTTATACGAAATTGTGATGCAACATAAAATATTGTATGTTTTGTTTTCTGTTTTGTCATTTTCATTATGTTTTGAAGTTTTGTACAATGTATTTTAATCTTATTAATCTGCTCTCCCTATTGAAGGCTTAATGTGTGTGTGTGTGTGTGTGTGTGTGTGTGTGTGTGTTTGTACTTGTTGTATTTGGGGATAGGTATTAATTCTGTTTTATACATAAAGAAAGCAGCTTTACTATGATGAAGCATGTTGTTATCCATGATTGCAAATTATTAGTTTATAAGTTGACATATTCAATAATTGATCAAATTCATTACAACTTTGAGCTATTTTACATCAATTCTAAAACTTCCAATAATAAAGAATTTAATTAATTATTGATGTCTGTAAAATTCCAATAGTATAGGTCAATATTGTTTGAGATGTAGTATACTTTTAGAGCTTTTATCAAGCATGCAAACAAACTATGCCCTGGATTTGATCCCCTACACCACACAGATGTACAAACACATATGTTGTGTATCTTCATGAGCTTTTATAACAAAATTTTATACTTCAATGTGGTATATAATATATAATCAAATAGGGTCATGGGGATATACACACCTAAATTCTGTAATTCTGGAAGATGAAGCAAGGCTGCAAATTCCAAGTATACTTGAATTATAAAATGAGTCCTTTCCACAAAAAAAATCCCACAAAAACTAAATAAGAAAAAGTAGATCAACTGAACTCAGAGTATTTAATAATGCATTACTTGCTTTGTCTTAGATTCAAAATATATTTTATCTTAAACACATTATTTTTTCTCACACATCAAGATTTCTTTAAAGATATGTGTTTCAGGCTTGATCTTCATAGAGTTTCAGTTCTCTATATATTGATATATTATAGTCATTTCTTCTAATGCATAAATAGACTTGAAATGCACTTCACTCTGAGCTAGGAAGTGTATATATATATATATATTTTATATATATATATATATATATATATATATATATATATATTAAAAACAATTGTTTTATAGAGCATATATTTAAAAACTTGGAACCTGATAAATAAATGACGTTGATGAATAGCATTTTTTTTGTTAAAAACCTTATTAGATGATATAAATTAAAATGTTAAATTTCAAAGTGACTTAACATTTCTCATCTATGAAATTATAAACAAATTTGCAAAAAGCTTCCCACTAATGGTTAATAAGTAGGATATCATGTAAATTAAAATCAACAAGCAGCTTTGGGAACCAATTAGAGGTATGTATCAGATAATACTTGCTTTAATAATGACATAAATATAGAACACCAGTAAAGAGAAAGGCATAACAGTTCACACATAAACACATTCATCTACACTCACATACAAACTCATATATTCCCATACTCTCACATGCTCAAATACACACATGCACACACACATGCATATACATACTTTCACACACTCATACACTCAGCACACACACACACACACACACACACATTCTATTTTGAAATACTAATTATGAAATGCAAGGCACTTTGTATGCTAGGTAAACTCTACCTTACAGTTGCAACCCAATTCAACCCAATCTTATATGTACCCTTCTTCAAAAGAATGCCTCATGGATGATTTACAAGCATCAAAATTTAAAGTATTAATTATTGTTTATATATACAACACAGTTTTTATTTGGTGAAGAATTTGAACAGCAGGATTTTGCATTATTTCTGATATTGAAAAGAAAAAATATTATATATCTCAATCAATGTGGTTTGTATAAGAATGGCCCCCATAGACTCATACCGGTGAGGACTTGCTGAAGAAGGTGTGGCTTTGTTCGAAATAATGAGTCACTTGAATTGGGCTTCGAGGTTTCAGAAGCCCATGCCAGTACTAGTCCCTCTGTTCCTCTGTCTCTGTCAGTCTCTGAATGAGGGTCAGGATGCCTCTCAGCTACTGCTCCAAGACCATGTTTCCTGCCATGATGATAATGAGCTCATCCTCTGAAACTGTAAACAAACACACTATTAAATAGTTCTTTTATAAGAGTTGTCTTGGTTATGGTGTCTATTCAAAGCAATAGGACAGTATTTAAGACAGAAGCTGATACCTGAAGTGGAGTATTACTGTGATAGGCCTGACCATGCTGCTTGTTAGAATACTGACTTTGAGACTTTGGACTATGAAGAAAATTGAACTCTTTAGGTGGGTCTTAATGGGTTAGGGTAATAACAGTGTGGGAAAGGGTGTTACTGAGGATGAAGTGGACTGCTGGGGTCAGATCAAGTTCAGAGGGGAAGAAAAATAGTAGTGGCCTAGAGACCATTGTGATATTTTGACAAAGAATATGGCTGCTTTGCCTTTGTCCTAAAAATTAGCCAAGGCTAAACTTAAAACTTCTGGATTAATGGCATTGGCAAAGAAGATTTAAGACATGCTAGGATTGACTGTCATTTGATTAATAGTGGTTATTCTTAGACATGTCTATAATGAAAGGGAGAGAACTGAACAAAGAGAAATGCAAAAGGTGCAGTCTGAGGAGGAAAAGAAGCGCCAGGAAGTGTAATAGAACTAAGTTCAGTGTATAAAGTATCAAATATTTAAACAGAAGTCTTATGCTAAATAGAATAAAGGGAGTGGTGATCGTAGAGCAAGACTCCACAACTAAGCTTCCAACTTATGAAAAAGGAATTGAAGAAAAGCTTAAACATTTAAGGAAAACATCAAAAGCAGAAAGCTGATGCAAATACAACTGAACAATGGGAGAAAGTCCCAGCCCCTTCCAGTGGCAGAATGTGACAGCTTCAGTCACATGGTTCTAGCTTTATGCAGTGGTTCTCAACCCTCCTATTGCCGCTTCTTCAATACAGATTTTCGTGTTGTGTTGACCCTCGACCAAAAAATTATTTCTTTGCTACTTCATAACTGTGGTTTTGCTATTGCTATGAATCATAATGTAAACATCTAACATGTAAGATATCTGATATGTATCTCCCAAAGGGGTCTCAATCCAGAACCACTACTTTTTGGCATGGAGAATACAAGAGAAGGGTTGGAATGAATGTGTTTGCAGGTGTATGGGTGTGGAAAATGGTAGTAAGAATGTCCCACACAGGTTCATATAGATATGACCTTATTTGAGTAGGTGTGGTTTTGTTCAAAGAAGAGTGCCTCTTGGGTTAGACTTTGAAGTTCCAAAAGTCCATACCAAGACCAGTCTCTCCCTCATTCTCTCTCTCTCTCTCTCTCTCTCTCTCTCTCTCTCTCTCTCTCTCTCTCTCTCTCTCTCTCTCTCTCTCTGTCTCTCTCTATCTCTCTATCTCTCCCTGCCCTCAGATCAGGATGTAGTTCTCAGCTCCTGCTTCAGAGTCTTTCTCCCTGACATGGCAATAATGAAATAAGGTTCTGAAAGTGTAAGCAAGGCCTTGATTAAATGCTTTCTTTTAGGAGAGTTGCCTTGGTCATAGAGCCCCTTTATAACAATAGAACAGTGACTAAAACAATCAGGATTGGCTTTATTATAACTTACTAATAGCACATAAAACTTAAACCATGTATTCACACTTCAATATATATTAAATATTTATTTATTCTACTGTTTAAACTCCACAGTTTAAACTTTCAGCAAGAAAGTTTTAATTTTCCTCAAAGATTCAGAGTTAGAGTCTTCTTTAAGAAACATTTTTTATTAGGTCTCTATCGTTGAAGAGGAGTCACAGTGATCTGTCATGTTTTAAAATTTGCACCAGTACACAAAACATAAACTTTGTTCTTGCAAGTCATCAGTCAAGTTGTATGGCCACACTACCTTAAAGCATACATGATATGGCAAATGTGTCATGCTTATAGTATCATATTTAGATAGAAATATGAGTCAGTAAACACACACACCACAGATACACACTGATAATGGAAAAGAATATTAAAAAGAAAATAGTATTCATGGAAAACAAGATTGAAAAATTTGGAAAACTATGCTCTCAAAATAATATAATATTTTTATATATTCTGCATTTTATATTTTTCAAGTATAAAATATGTAATAAATACAATATTAATTATAGTATTAAAAATAACTTCTAATTTTTGTTATGCTTCAGGAAATCAGTTATCATTTTTCTGAAAAATTGATTGTGCTTATCAAGAAAAAAAAATATGTATTCCCCCAAAGCACATATCAAAATATCTGTGATAATAATTGCTTTTATAATCAACATATTTAAATGTAGAAAGCCTTATCAATTTTTATCTCAGTATATTTTTTCAGTAGTAACATAAAATTGATTGATGTACTGAGCATCAAGGATAGTTTATTGCACAGCCTGAAAAATAGGGTTAGAAACGAACAAATTGAGAATGAATTTCACAAGAAGACTAGTGTTATAAATTATACTGTTAGCAGTCACTAGGCATCAAATTTAAAAATTAGTTATCATTTTTTTTGAGAAAAGGTCTAAAAATGATTTAACATAGTTATAGGTTAAAGGTATTTTTTCTTCTTTTGAGGTCAAAGTAAAGTACAATGGCTAGTAACAATCATGAGTTGAGGAATGTATTATTGTATTAATGACTAAATTGAATATTTTGTATACATGTATCAGATAACATGTTCACCCAAGTTCTAAACCTTTTTAAGGACACTTTTGATGGGGCTTTTTTGTTTTAACCTTAAGAAAACTTCACATGCTTTCACAAGTGTTCATAAATCTTTGAGAACATGAGTTTGTACAAAACATTCAAATTATTGTCCTTTTTGTTGTTTGTATGTTGTTTTACATATTCAGTTAAAGTATCAGCAAGTATGAACATTGCCATATAAGCTATATAAACAGACAAGTAACAAGAAAAATCCAAATGACTGAGTTATTTTCATTTTTAAAATATTTTCATTTTTAAAAATACAAAAGTAGCAAGAGAAAGGAGGGAAAAGAGAAAAACATGAAGAAAGGGAAAGAAAGAAAGAGAGAAAGAAAGAGAGAAAGAAAGAAAGAAAGAAAGAAAGAAAGAAAGAAAGAAAGAAAGAAAGAAAGAAAGAAAGAAAGAAAGAAAAGAGAGAGGGGGGAAAGAGGGAGAGAGAGAAATAAAAGCTAAATATTTTCTCCAGAGGAGCTAGGGGAGTTGCCTAAGGAATTGGAAATGATGTTGGTAAAGTAATGGCCTGTGTCACCTCACAAGCTGTCAAATCCTAGACTGCACAAGACTAATGGCTCTCTTATAAGACTTTCTTTCAGTACTGCTCCCCAAACTCAAAGGCGCAGAACTAGCAATTTAAGGGCAAAGTGGATAAAGACTCTCTTACTTAGGTGAATAAGCTTTCTCAGGAGTAGTTTTTTGATTCTGAAACAAGTCACAGAGCTCATTAACAGAACCAATGGAAGCGATAATAGACTATGACTACCTTTAATTGTCCCTCTGTTGTGTTATGCATTGCAAGGCCAGATTTGGGATGAAAGTCTTGTCAGTGGTTTGATGGCAGGATTGGAGTTTTAAAGTAAGATAATCTCACACCTATAACAAGATCGGTTCTGCCTGGGGCACATGTCCTGAATCACCTTCCGAAATCTTTGTTGACCACATAAAAAGCAAACATTTAAGGTACTGATTTCTCAAACTAAGAAAGACTGCCCATCATTTAGCATGCATAGAATTAGCTTTAGTTTTCATAAACTTTGAAATAAAATATTAACTATATATACTTTAAATATTACCTTGGGTATAAAGATTTGAAAGGTTTTAAATATTCTTTACTACAGTATATTACTCTATTATACTGAAATATATTATAGTATATTCCATATTTATGCACAGAAATATTTTACTATCAATAAAAGTGTACAGAGAATTTAAATAAGTATATGAATGTAGAAGGTTGCTTGTTTGTTCCTGGCTGCACAGACTCGAAATAGCCACACATAAACTGTATTAATTAAATCACTGCTTGACCTATTAGCTCTAGCTTCTTACTGGCTACCTCTTACATCATAATTCAATTTATTTCCATTATTTTATATTTTAACCACAAGGCTTGTGGCCTACTGGCAAGGTTCCAGCTGGAAGCTGACATTTTTTTTCCCCTCTGGTGGTTACCTGGCATCTCTTTGATTCCTCCTTCTTTCTCCCAGCATTCAGTTTAGTTTTCCCTGCCTAGCTCTCTTGTACTCTCTCACAGGCCAAGGCAGATTCTTTACTCATTAACCAATAAAAGCAACACATATACAGAGAGACCTCCCATACCATATGAAAATAGAATTGCATATTAAATAATACTTAAAACTGCATTTGGCTTTAATATAAATTTCAAAAATTAAGATCACAAAGAACTATGTTTATTTACACATTGTCAATTTCGAAAGCAGGATATTACTTAGGCAAGTATTTTTATTTTGTAACACAAAATTTGGAATTTGAAAGTATAAAATCAAGAAAAAATATAAAATATAGTCCTGAGAACTAGATTCAGCAAATGCCCAATACATGTCAGCAGGGTGTTTAAGTAGCTCATCTTGAACTTGTAAATTTTCTTATCTCTATGTCACTCATGCCATGCATTACATGTGTGCTCATAACATACATCTTCTGGACTTTTTTTATTTTCTTATAAAATGACAGGAATGTAAGGCGCATTGCTTTTGGGAAGGTCCAAGGCCTTCCCTACTATATCTAGGCTGAGCAAGGTATCCATACAAATAGAATAAGTTCCCCAAAATCCAGTGATAAATCCTGGTGCCACTGCCAGTGGCCTCTCAGTGTGCTTCAGCCATGCAACTGTCAACCACACTCAGAGGGACTAGTTTGGTTCTATGCTTGTTCTTTTCCAGTCTGACTGGAGTTGGTGAGCACACATTAGCTCAGGTAGACTGTTTGAGTGGTTGTACCCATCATGGTCTTGACCTTTTTGCTCATATTCTCCATTGTTCCCACTCTTCAGCTGAACTTTGGGAGTTCAGTCCAGTGCTCTGATGTGGGTCTCTGCCTCTGTTTCCATCAGTTGCTGGATGAAGGTTCTATGGTGATATTTAAGAGATTCATCAGTCTGACTATAAGATGAGTCAAGTTCAGGCCCCTCTTCTCTTTTGCTTAGGTTTTTAGTCAGAGTCATTTTTGTGGATTCTGGGAATTTCTTTAGAGCCAGGTTTCTTAAGTCAATGTGTCTTTACCCTCTCTGAGAAATGGATGGGTGTAGGTTGGGAGGGTTTGTTGAGGGAATGGGAGGAGGGGAGTGAACGGCAACTTGGACTGTATGTATAATGAAAAGATAGTTTGTTTTCTTTTTAAAAAAATAATAAAAAAGAAAGGAAAATGATAAGAATGGATAATTTTTTAAATTTTCAGATATCTAATTAAAATGTTGATGAGAATTTTCTTAATAAAATAAATAATAATTATGTGCATATACATATGTGCTTATTATTATTACTTTATATAACAGAATGCAGAACATTAAAATAATGGAAAAATCAATAGGCAGATGCTAAGAGTTCATCACCTCTGGAGAAGTCTGTCCAGTAATGGGAAGATGATGACTATTCAGAAACTTTACCAACTTTCTGCAATCTCTTTACTCTTGCTCTAATCTTTAAAATGCAGGCTAATGAACCAAAACAACCTAAGTGAAACCTAATTATACCAAATTAGATAAGGGTCAAAGCATTAGCATATAATTTGCTTTATTTCTCTCCCTTCCCCTCCCTTTCCATTCCCCCATACATACACACACACACAGACACACACACACACACACACACACACACACACACACACACACATATATATCCATACATTCATACACACACACAAACATGCACACTTTTTTTTTTTTTTTGATTTTTCGAGACAGGATTTCTCCATAGCTTTTGGTTCCTGTCCTGGAACTAGCTCTTGTAGACCAGGCTGGCCTCGAACTCACAGAGATCTGCCTGTCTCTGCCTCCCGAGTGCTGGGATTAAAGGCGTGCGCCACCATCACCCAGCTCATGCACATATTTTTTTCTAACTTTATTTCCACAATTTCTTCTGAAGAAATGTTTTGAGAAATTTAAAATAAGAACCGTTATTGTCAAGAGTAACAATTAAACTACTCAATCATTTTTATCCACAGTGACTTAAAACATATAGTGGGACTGAGTTCATTATCTGACAGCGTTAATAATGCTCTGATGGAGATGTGTGGACAGATATCCCAGGTGAAATCTGACTTTGCTTCATTGGGACATATATCTAGAAATGACATATTAAGATAATACAGAGTTTTATTTTATTTATTTGAGGATTTTCCATATTATTTCCATAGTGGCCAAACCATTGCAGGAAACATACTGATGAAAGATAAATAAGGCTATTGAATTTTCTGTTTGAAAAACACTTCTGATGTTAGGAGAGGACAATAACTCAGGCTGATTCAATGATTTTGCAACCCAAGTAAAAATATAATAAACAAAGGATAGTAGGGCTCCTGTGGTATGGAACAACAAAGGGAGGCTGTTCCAGGCATGAAGACCACTTACAGGCCAACCATTTAGAAATATTCCTTGCAATATCCCCATGACTTGTTTCTCACATGACAATATTGAAATCCATCTTTTCATATTATTTTGCTATGATAATAGCTGTCTGGTCCTTTCCCTGGGACAAAACTTTTCAAAAGACATACTATCCCTCATTACATTGGAAAATTAGTAACTGATAAAACATTGCATCATTTGGGTAAAACAATAAGGGCTATTTGATAATAAAGAATTGTTATGGGAAATCATTTTGCATATGTGTTGTTTTTATTGGTTAATGGATAAAGAAACTGCTTTGAGCCTATAGAAAGGCAGAGTAGAGCTATGCAGTGAAGACTAAACTGAATGCTGGGAGAAAGAAGACAGAGTCAGACAGACATAATGTAGCTGCCAGTGACAGACAAGGCAAAACCTTGCCTGTAAGTCACAGCCACATGAGTTAATAGAAATGGGTTAAATCATGATGTAAGAGCTAGCCAATAAGAAGCTAGAGTTAATAGACCAAGCAGTGATTTAATTAATACAATTTCTGGTGTGGTTATTTCGAGTTTGGGCAACCGAAATCAAATAACCAGCCTCCTTCAACAGATTGGCACCCAATGTGTGGTAGCTAACCACCCCTCCCGCACACACACTAAAAAAAATGAGAGGATTTGGAAAGGAATTCTAGACATTAAAAATAAAGTTTAGCGGCATTTTTTTTTTATTGGATGGGCTCTGTTTGATGGCAGCTTGTAGCTTCTTTAAGAGAGGTCTTCCAAATTTAGTGGTCGCAAACAATAAGAATAAATAAATAATAATAAAAAAAACAGTTTCAAAATGGCAGCATCCTAGTTTGCCAGCATAAAAGGCTCTGACTCTTTTGGGAGGTTCAGCTATGGAGCACTTGAATGGTGTTTGTGGGCCCAGGTGCTTGTATGCCCACTTGGGGTTAGAAGAAAAGTAGACAATGCCCGAAACTCAGCGCCCCCTGCCTGCACAGGCAATGGGATCAGGTCTTCTAAGACTGCACAGGCAGGAGAGCATGGCAATTCCCGCCCAGCATACATAGAGGTATTTCCAGGACACACAGTGCTCTGCATAGTATTTTAACTATTACTCAGAAAGAAAGTGTTCATGTGCTGCACGGTCATTTTCAGAGTTAAGGTCGTGAGTATGGTTCCTACCTGAAGGTCCCACCAAGTTAGTACTGAGGTGTGGTTGGGTGGAAGAAGCGATTTCCAATGGTATGATGAGACACCAAAATGCCAAATGTTTTAATTGTTGTAGAATAGGACATTAAAGAAGGGACTGTAGAAAAGGAATTCCTAGGAATTGAAGAAGAATGCTTAAAAGAATTCCACACTAGCTCAAAATTAAGAAATCAACATTTCTTAATAAATTAATAAATCAACATTTATTTAGGGGTAGACTCACAAACCAGAATCCTCTGTTGGAATGAAGATCAGTAATCTAATCCCACAGCTGGAAAAGAGTGTAGACACAAGTTCTACATCTGCATAAATAGTACAGGAGGCCACACCCCAGTGGGTGGGTAAGTACTGGCTGTAAGACTTCCTAAAGCACCTCCCCATTTTGTTCAAATAAGAGGGTTCTAAGCCTAATACAAAATTATATACAATAAGAACAAATATATTCATAATTATCCTATCCTGACTAGTTTAAATCTTAATACTTGTATAACTTAAAGATTAAGACTTCATATTAGAACACAATAAACAAATGTGCAACAAGTAAGGACAATGACCTCAAAATGTAAACAATGTAAAAGCATCTTCATCAGAGGTAAAAATGTACATAGCAATATGATAAATATATCCTAAAATTATGTCGGTATACAAAAATGTTTTAAGTAGAGGTAGAAGCATGCATGCTTACAATATGGCAAAATAACTTTGCCAAGGTATACAAATATGATGGACAAAAATAGGAACATACTTAATATTATTTAAGTTTGTATCAATATACAAGAATCTATACCAATGTAAATTGCCTATAAATGATCACTCACAGTTTTCATTGTATTACTCACTATTATTATTAGTGAGTAAGCTCACACTAATCTACTATCCCATCCAGTTTCCTCTCTTTTTTATTAAAAAGATTCCTGAGCCTACAGAATTTCTTCCCCAAACCTCAACCCTACACCAATTATAATGAACACATAAATGATATCCCTAACCTTCAGGACAAACTTTGTTGGGTGAGGGGACGTCATCTTCTAGAATTACTTCTAGCTGTCATGGAGGCTATGTTCTTTATATGGAATCCTGTGTAAGTAAAATGATGGTTAATTTTCAAGAATACTATCTGGTATAATTGCAAACACTGAGTATTTGGTAGGAATTTTCTGAGGTTCCTGTTTGGAATTCTGGACAGAATGTTGTGAAAAAGTGTACTAGTTTAGCTACCCAGGTGTGAACCATCTTGAGCAGCTGGTAAAATTTGATTTTTTTATCCAAACACAAATCTCATAGTATTGCTATCAACATCATAACATCATATCAACTGGGTGGAGTCATTGTTGTGGGGCCAAATATATATACAATATAGACAAATTGGGCATGAAGAAAAGTAAAATATTTCCTTAAAATCAATCTTCTTTCTTTTTTTTTTATTGGTAACGAACTTTGGATATACTCTTTTTTTTTCCTTTTTTAAATTTATTTATTTATTAAAGATTTTTGTCTCTTCCCCGCCACCGCCTCACATTGGAGCACCCGAAAAGTAATCTATCTTCTTTCTGTCCCATACTAGATGGCTCCTGACATGAGACAGAAATTCTAAATTTCTCTTTTAACAGCATGCTTGGATGTAAAAATGAATAGCAAATATCCAACTCTAAAGCCAGCTCTGATTTTTAAGTAAAGATATGTACATGTCCCGATAATCAAATTTTACCATGCAGATGATGCAGCATCATAACTCAGATTTCTCTTTGCTTGATGATCCTTGCTGGATAGTTATCTTTTCTTCTTTAGGCATCTAGATATTACAGGTCTCTCAACTCTCTGAAGATGCATAATTTTCCCGCAAAGACATGAGCAGAACTCTGCCCTACCCTTTTGAAGTTTTCTTACAACATGTATGATTGTCATCTCTGTGGATGAGCTGTCATTTCACTTTCTCAAGGGGTTTCTCCTTTTCAAACCGAATCTTTATTAGTTTTGATGGTATCCATAGCTTTTCTTCTTCTGTGGAAACAATAGCAAAACCCTTCCCCCAGCATAGCACATCACATCTCATGGTTTCCGTTCTGATGTCAAAACATCCTTGAAATATACCAGCTGATTTAATTCAGATGTTTCCTTTTTCTGTTATCTATTGTCTCTCTGATGCTGTTGTTCCTTTCTCATTTGTATTAAGAAAATTCAAGTTTAATAAAGCAATATATAATCTATTTCTGGGGGCATTTTCTACTCCTTTCTGTTTGTTTAACATTTCTTTATAGTTCGATTTGAACTTTCTATAACTGCCTGACCTGTAGGATAGTGTGGTATACCTGTAATATGCTTAATATTATAACAAGCAAGAAAACAATTTCATTTTCTTGGAGACATATTCTAGACCATTACCTGTTTTTATTTTATAGATATACCCATGATAACCATAACTTTTTTTTTTTTTCAGGTGTATAACTGGAAGTAAGTTTATTCAAATTCACGTTTTCTCCTAGAGGCTAGAAGAGGTTGAGAACAGCCAATTTCCTCAAAGTAAAACTTCCTTTACTGGACATTTCTTTCAGCATTCTAAAGTCAGTTGTTGGAGGCAACCTTACTGAGAAGAGCCAACTTCCAGTTTTAGGGTGAAAAGCCATATTTCTGGTCATAGATTTTCTTTCTCAGAATAACTGGTGTTCGTTTCCTTCATGCATTTATAGTTCCATCAGAACAGATATTCAGATTGTTCAGCAGTGGTAAATCGTCACCTTTTGAGCAGTATTTGCTTTTGAAAACATCAAGTCAGTCAGAACAACCTTGAGTGATTAATATACACTTTAGCTTAACCATATTGTGGTTTTCTGAAACCCAGGATGCTGAGTGTTTAAAAAGAACTTTTTGAAGGGTCATTCCTGCGAGGTGAGAGAAAGGGTTAAGGTTAAGTTTCCTGGGGCTAAGGTTAAGTTTCAATAGATTCAGGACTTCCTATCCTAACCACTGCCTTTCCTTCAGTGCCTCAGTAAAGCTGCATTTCCCTGAATTGCTAAAGCTGCTTGGCTTCCTTGGGACAAGGAACAAAGACTCAGTGAAGCCACTCTCTGGAAAAGGAATTTGTGGTGCTGCTGTCTTCATCTGTTTCCTATTGGCATGTGTGAACACCATCCCCAAGTTTTAAAGAATAGCTGTTTGTCTCACTAATGGTTTTTGAGGATGAAAAGTCCAAGAATTTGACACTAGCATCTGGTGTGGGCTCTATTATGACTCAGCAGAGGCATTATGTGAGATACAGAGCAAGCATTTTAGCTTAGGTCTCTCTTCCTTTTCTTTCTTTCTTTTTTTTTTTTTTTTTTTTTTTTACTTAAATTACAATATTCTATATTATGGTGATAAAACCTCATGCTGAGAGATTTATACAGTCATTAATTACAGGGAATTCAAATAAAGCATCAACTCATAAAATTAAACAAAGAAGCTTAGACATATGGATAGATGCTGCAAAACTTCTTGTGCCTACATCCTACTTGACCTTTGTTTTAACACGGAAACTTTTAAAAATAACTCAGTAATCATTTTTACATATTGTTCAGCATATGCTAAAAAAAAAATACATGCTTTTAAAGTCCCCATTTTTCACAATATCTTTTTTTTTTTAATTAAATCACTGTTTGGTTCATTAGATCTAACTTCTTATTGGCTAATTCTTACATATTGATTTAGCCTATATCTATTTTTTTTTCTTTTTTTGTCAAAGCCTCCGTTTATTAGGGACAGGGTAACAACTTATATACCCCCTGAATGAGGGCTTGGGGAGCAGGGCACAGGAGCATGGAATCTGGCCTCGTGGTCCCAGTCACATAACCTACATCCGGTCAGGTAGGCCAAGAAGTCAGGAGTTGCCACACCTAGTTCCCTGGATAGCTGGAATTTAAGGCAGTTCCGCTATCTGATTAGGTTCGTTAGCAATTAGCGAATAGCTAATTGGGTGTGGGGCAGGTTTTGCCAATAGGACTATTCTTAACATAATTATGGGTTTGGGGTTCCCTGCAGGCTCCCCAAGGTGATGGTTTCTGTAACAATCTTTAGGGGGGGAAACGGCTCCCAACATATTCCTCCTTTCTTATATAAAGGCAAGTAGTTATAGGTGGAGGGCACCAAGACAGAGTCAACCATGGTGTCAGATCTAAAGGAGAAGGGACTGGGACAAGGAGAGACCCTCCTCTCGACTGGTGAAGCAATTTACCTCTCCTGGGAACAGAGGGGTGCCTTATGAGTAACATTAGTTTCTTGGAGCTTCTCAAATAAAAGGTATCTAGTAGGATTAAAGTAAGCAGATCACAGGGCACCCTGTCTTAGGCTATGTGGAGAGCGCCCTCGTACCTAAAAACCATGCCATGTTGAGCCGGCCTGTACGGCCTCTGTATGGTTTGAAATTTAGGTGAGGATCCACACTAACTCCCGTCATTGGGCCCCTGTATCTATCATTAATGAAAAATCTGTGAGGTGCTCCTTAAACAAAAGATATGATATAATTTTGGCACCAATAACTCCATCTCCAGACAAGAAGAAAGGGGCACCTTCCAAACCCAGTATTCACCTTTTAGTCTGGCCCATGGTATGTCCTCCTTCCTAAATGCCTACTCCACAAAAAGTTACGTGTGCTTGCCTGCCATCAATTAGGGAGGTGAAAAAGGGATCAAAATCTAAAATTCTTAACATATGCATTAAACCCAAACACTTTACAGCATGTGTCAAACCTTTCCCAACATCTATAAGCAGTTACAAATATCATTAGATCAATTTCAGTAAAAGTACAATGACATACATTGTTGTCAAATACCACCATTTCCAGACTCTGAGCAACAGTCTCAGGAACCCCAATCTTTCCCCTTCTTAAGTGAAGAGGTTAGTATTTTAATTAAAATGAGTTCTGTGTCCCAAAGATTAAAACAGTCTGATGTTCAGTCTGCATCTCAGCTCCAAAGCAGACCAGAGTTCAAGCTGCAGAAGCAGTTTAGCGCTTGTGCTTCAGGGCCGGTGGGATTCCTGGGTGAGGTGAGCTGGATTCAGCCATCTGAAGCACATCCTGGCATTATCTCAGCCGGGTCTCCCTGGACTCAGGAGGCAGAATTGACACCCTGTAGAGTGGAGCAGCAGGTTCTGTTATCAGGGACTCCTCTCCTTGGGGGCAGGAAAAGCCAGACTAAGGACCTCTCTGCAATCGCCTCAGGAACTCCTCTGTGTCCGCAGCGCAGCCTCGACATCAGGCCCAGCTTTTATTTTCTTTCTGTGAAAAAAGCATAAACATATCCTCGACCCCAAATATATATAGGTCGGGTTTTTTCATAATGCATTGCAAGGGCTTTTCCACCTTGCCCTAGCAAAGGTCAGCTTGGTGTTATCATGTCAGATCCGTTTGCATCTGGATCTACTTGCAAGTTTCATAAGCTGCTTACAAGGAGCCTTATTATGCTCCATAATATTTTTTATTATTATTATTAGCCATATATGCAGTTCCTCCATTGGAAGAGCCATTTGTAAAATTTAGCATAAAATCCTTTAAGGGATTTTTTTTGCTATAACATTAGCAAAATACAGTTGTGTGAATTGTAGCAATAATCATCTGGGGATCAAGCCATTTTTTAGCTTTTATCCTGCCCTTTTGTACCAGACAGGCTACTGGTTTAATTTAAGAGTTTAATATCTTAATTGGCAAAACTTGAAAAGATTTTGCCATAAACAGCATTTTTTTATAAAAATGTTGTAGAATAAGTTTTATATTTAATATGCACACTTGCCATAGCTGCATTATAATTAATATACTGTATTTGTTGATTATTGTATACTTTACCTGTTGATTTATATTTTACCTGTTTGAGTACCTGTTAGGCAGCTTTAAGCTCTCTCTATTGGAAACTGTTTTTTTTTATTTTATATATATATTTTTTTTCCTATTCTAAGATGGCTCCCTTAATTAAGATGTGTGCTTCTCTGCTCCCCTAACCAACCTTCCTTTATCCCAAACATTCCGTTTCCCCAGGTTCCCCCCATCCTCCCCTTCTCACATTTCTCTCCCCTTCTCCCCTCACCCCCCCTCCCACCACACCCCCAAGATCCCAAATTTTTGCCCGGCAATCTGGTCTACTTCCCATAACCAGGAGGATAGCTATATGTTTTTCTTTCGGTTCACCTTCTTATTTACTTTCTTTAGGATATCAAATTATAGACTCACTGACCTTTATTTATCTCTAGAAACCAATTATGAGTGAGTACATCCCATGTTCATCTTTTGGGTCTGGGTTACCTCACTCAGGATAGTGTTTTCTATTTCCATCCATTTGCATGCAAAATTCGCGAAGTCATTGTTTTTTACCGCTGAGTAGTATTCTAATGTATATATATTCCATACTTTTTTCATCCATTCTTCCATTGAAGGGCATCTAGGTTGTTTCCAGGTTCCGGCTATTACAAATAATGCTGCTATGAACATAGTTGAACAAATGTCCTTGTCATATGATTGGGCATCTCGTGGGTATATTCCCAAGAGTGGCATTGCTGGGTCCATGGGTAGGTTGATCCCAAATTTCCTGAGAAAGCGCCACACTGCTTTCCAAAGTGGTTGCACAAGTTTGCATTCCCACCAGCAATGGATGAGGGTACCCCTTTCTCCACAGCCTCTCCAGCAAAGGCTATCATTGGTGTTTTTGATTTTAGCCATTCTGACAGGTGTAAGGTGATATCTCAATGTTGTTTTGATTTGCATTTCCCTGATTGCTAAGGAGGCTGAGCATGACCTTAAGTGCCTTTTGGCCATTTGAACTTCTTCTGTTGAGAATTCTCTCTTCAGATCAGTGCCCCATTTTTTAATTGGGTTAATTAGCATTTTAAAGTCTAGTTTCTTGAGTTCTTTATATATTTTGGAGATCAGACCTTTGTCTGTTGCGGGGTTGGTGAAGATCTTCTCCCAGTCAGTGGGTTCCCTTTTTGTCTTAGTGATAATGTTTCTAATGTATTCTTGGATACGGTTCGCCAGTATTTTGTTGAGGATTTTTGCGTCGATGTTCATGAGTGAGATTGGCCTGTAATTCTCTTTCTTGGTTGAGTCTTTGTGTGGTTTTGGTATCAGAGTGATGGTAGCTTCATAAAAGGAATTTGGCAATGACTCTTCTGTTTCTATATTGTGAAATACCTTAAGGAGTATAGGTATTAGGTCTTCTTGGAAGAATTCCGCATTGAAACCGTCTGGTCCTGGGCTTTTTTTGGTAGGGAGGTTTTTGATAACAGCTTCTAATTCTTCGCGACTGACAGGTCTATTTAGATTGCTCACCTGGTCCTGATTTAACTTTGGTATATGGTATTTATCTAAAAAAGTGTCCATTTCTTTTACATTTTCCAGTTTTGTGGCATACAGGCTTTTGTAGTAAGATCTAATGATTCTCTGAATTTCCTCTATGTCTGTGGTTATGTCCCCCCTTTTCATTTCTGATCTTATTAATTTGCAGATTCTCTCTCTGCCGTTTGATTAGTTTGGATAGGGGGTTTATCAATTTTGTTGATTTTCTCCAGGAACCAGCTTTTTGTTTCATTGATTCTTTGGATTGTTTTCTGTGTTTCTATTTTGTTGATTTCAGCCCTCAGTTTGACTATTTCCAGTCTTCTACTCCTCCTAGGTGAGTCTGCTTCTTTTTTTCTAGAGCTTTCAGGTTGGCTGTTAAGTCTCCAATGTATGCTTTCTCTGTTTTCTTTAAGTGGGCACTAAGGGCTATGAACTTTCCCCTTAGGACTGCTTTCAAAGTGTCCCATAAGTTTGAGTATGTTGATGCTTTATTTTCATTGAATTCAAGGAAGACTTTAATTTCTTTCTTTATTTCTTCTTTAATCCAGGTGTGGGTCAATAGTTGACTATTCAGTTTCCATGAGTTTGCAGGCTTTCTGGGGGTAGCATTGTTGTTGAATTCTAACTTTAGTCCGTGGTGATCTGATAAGACACAGGTGGTTATGGATATTTTTTTGTAACAGTGGAAGTTTGCTTTGTTACCGAGGATGTGGTCAATTTTCGAGAAGGTTCCATGAGCTGCAGAGAAGAAGGTATATTCTTTCCTATTTGGGTGGAATGTTCTATAGATGTCTGTTAAGTCCATTTGATTCAATACCTCCATTAATTCTCTTATTTCTCTGTTAGGTTTCTGTCTGATTGACCTGTCCATTGGTGAAAGAGGAGTGTTGAGATCTCCTACTATTAGTGTGTGCGGTTTGATGGCGTCTTTGAGTTTTAGTAATGTTTCTTTTACATATGTGGGTGCTTTTATATTAGGGGCATAGATATTCAGGATTGAGACCTCATCCTGATCAATTGTTCCTGTTATGAGTATAAAATATCCCTCTCCATCTCTTCTGATTGATTTAAGTTTGAAGTCAACTTTGTTAGAAATTAGTATGGCCACACCTGCTTGTTTCTTAGGTCCATTTGCTTGATAAACCTTTTCCCATCCCTTTACTCTAAGTAGGTGCCTATCTTTGTGGTTGAGGTGTGTTTCTTGTAAACAGCAGAATGTTGGATCCTGTTTGCGTATCCAATCTCTTAGCCTGTGTCTTTTTATAGGTGAGTTGAGTCCATTGACATTAAGGGATATTAATGACCAGTGGTTGCTAACTCTGGTCACTTTTTTAGTCATAGGGTTTGTGTGTTTGCTTTCTTTTAGTTGCGCTGGTAAAGGGTGTCTAGAAGTTTGAGTTATTGTGGTCATTGTTGGTCTCCTTGGTTTGTGATTTTCCTTCTATTACTTTCTGTAAGGCTGGATTTGTGGCTACGTATTGTTTAAATTTGTTTTTATCCTGGAAAATTTTGTTTTCTCCATTTATAGTGAACGAAAGCTTGGCTGGGTATAGTAGTCTGGGCTTGCATCCATGTTCTCTTAGCTTCTGCAGTACATCTATCCAGGACCTTCTGGCTTTCATGGTTTCCATAGAGTAGTCAGGAGTAAGTCTGATAGGTTTACCTTTATAAGTAACTTGACCTTTTTCCTTTGCAGCTCTTAATATTCTTTCTTTATTCTGGATGTTTTGTGTTCTGATTATTATGTGGCGAGGAGATGTTTTTTTCTGGTCCAGTCTATTCGGTGTTCTGTATGCTTCTTGAACCTTCAAAGGAATATCTTTCTTTAGGCTGGGAAAGTTTTCTTCTATAATTTTATTAAATATATTTTCTGAACCATTGAGCTGTACTTCTTCTCCTTCTTGTATCCCAATTATTCTTAGGTTTGGTCTTTTTATTGTGTCCCATATTTCCTGAATGTTTTGTGATGAGAATTTGTTGGTTTTGCTGTTTTCTTTGATCAGTGTGTTAATTTTCTCTATGGTATCTTCAGTGTCTGACATTCTTTCTTCTAACTCTTGTAATCTGTTGGTAGTACTTGTCTCTGTAGTTCCTGTTCGTTTACCCAGATTTTCCATCTCCAACCTTCCCTCGGTTTGTGTTTTCTTCATTACTTCCATTTCATTCTTCAGGTCTTGAACCATTTCCCTTACCTGTCTGATTGCATTTTCTTGTTTCTCTTGGTTTTCTTGGGTATCTTTGAGCAATTTATTCATTTCCTCTACCTTTTTGTTTGTAATCTCTAATTGTTTATGGCAGTTTTTCACCTCCTGTTTAAGGTCTTCTATTATTTTCAAAAAATTCACTTTTGGGTCGATTTCTTCTACTTCTTCTGGAGTAGGGTGTACAATTCTTCTTATTTCGGGATCCCTGGGTTCTGGTGATGTCATGTTGCCTTTCAGGTTGTTGGAGGAATTCTTGCATTGGCGCCTTCCCATCTCCTCTTTCAAATGAAGCCAAGAGAGGCCTGGTGTCTTGGTCCTGTCTTTGCTGTGCCTGTGTCTCTGGGTGTATCTCTTCAGTGTAGAAGCAGGGACCGTCCCCAGCGATGGCCCTCCTGGCACCCGGATCCGATCTCCCTGCTGCCTGGGCGTCCCGCGAACAAAGGGCCGGCCCCGCTTGGTGCAGGCTGGCCACCTAGACAAAGGAGCCACAACCCTCCCGAATGTCCTCCCAATTCGGACCCTGTCCCAGCGCCCAAACAGGCTGAGCTGGGAGCTGTTGTGTGGTTCAAAGAGGGGAGGGGGGTCAGAGGCAGTGGGGGAGGGCCTTGGGTGCAAGCTGTGTGGGACAGGAATTGAGAAGAGGTGTCAAGGAGTACAGCCCCCGCAGACTGACCAGGAAGTGCAGGAGGGGTGGGGGAACGTCTGAGCTCCCTGTCGCGGGCTGCCGCCGCAGCCAGAAACTCACTCACCCCAGCGATGGCCCTCCTGGCACCCGGATCCGATCTCCCTGCTGCCTGGGTGTCCCGCAAACAAAGGGCCGGACCCGCTTGGTGCAGGCCGGCCACCTAGACCTAACCATAACTTTTAATAAATGTGAAAGCCGTTGCCTACTGAAAACCTGAATAAGTGTCAATGGTGTGGGGTACATATTTTAAATTTCCAAATTCTGAAAAGTAGAACACATCCATCTGTCGGATTTCATTCCTTTGAGTATCCTTTGAGTTAGTCCCTGCATATAGCAGTGTTTGGTTATAGAAAGAACAAGTAGGGCCTGTCTTTATAATCTTCTTAGCTAGTTGCCATGTAATAGAAAATTCTTTCTCTAAACCTTTGCTTTTGACATGATGTTTTTTATGAAATTCTTAGGCCCACAACACACTTCCAATCAATAATTGATCAATTTTGGCATTATCTTATGCTAGAGAAACTAGGAAACTCTTATGGGATCAGATGTGTGTTATGTATATAGAACAAAGCCTATTCTTGATTATGCCTTGCACCTGGATAAATAACGAAGTCAATTTTGTATCATCTGGTATAAATTCAGCAGTTTCAATATGCATATTGTGAATCTGTAACTATATTAAGAGGTTCTTTAAAATCCCTTAGCACCATGAGAATAGCATATAATTCTGCCTTCTGGACAAAATTAAAAGGGCTTTGTTCTACCTTACTTAATTCTTCTGGTTTGTAAGCTGTCTTCCCTGATTTATTTGTATCAGTATAAAATATATGGGATGCAGTTATTGGAGCATCATGTACAACTTGGAGAAGAATACAAGAACTTCTCTTTATAAGGTTAAGTCTATCACTTTTGGGATAACTAATATTAATTTCTCAAAAAAATAACACAAGCTTTTTGCCGTGGTTTACTGTATTCCCATAACTTTATTTTATTATTTCATCAGCAGTAAAAGACACTATAATCTCTGTTGTGTCTATACCTGCTAATTGACAAAGTCTAAATTTACCTTTTATAATTAATTCAGAGATTTTTCCACATAAGTTTTAATTTTTTACATGATTTATATGGTAAAAAGATCCAGTCTAATATACCATTGTCCTTCTACATTAAAATTCCTATAGGAGAAATTCTGGAAGGCAATATGACTAGAATACGATTAAGATTTGGATTCACTCTATCCACATGTGCCTCCTGTAATTTCTCCTCAACAATTGCCAATTTTTTTTTTGTATGTCAGCCGCTAATTCTCTGGGACTATTCAAGTCCTTATCACTATCTAAAGTTTTGTTTAAATGAACTATTAGAGCAGGTATTATCTCATCAGGCCATCACAGAATGGAAATGTCTCCTAACAATTTTTGAAAGTCATTAAGAGCCCTCAACTGGTCTCTCCTAATTTGTGCCTTTTGTGTCATAATTTTCTGTAAACCTATTTTATAACCTAGGTAATTGACAGAATGTCTTCTCTATATTTTTTTCAGGAGCAATTTGTAACCCCATTTTGGCAAAACTTTCTTATTCAAACATTCTTTCTAAAGTATCTATGTTTGAATCGGATAGCAAAATGTCATCCACGTAATGGTAAATTATAGACTTAGGAAATTACTTACATATTATTTCCAATGGCTGGCTTACAAAGTATTGGTACAGAGTGAGGCTATTGAGTATTTCTTGTGAGAGGACAGTCCATTGATATCTCCTAGTAGGCAGAGAATTTTGTAAGTAGGCACTGTGAGGCAAATTTTTCTCTATCCTTTTCTTGTAAAGGTATAGTGAAAAAACGATCTTTCAAATAAAAATCTATAAGAGATCACCCTTTCGGTAATAGACAAGGCAGAGGAATTCCAGATTTTAGAGAGCCCATAGGTTGAATTGCCTTATTGACAGCTCTTAGATCTGTCACCATTCTCCATTTACCAGATTTCAGTTTTACAACAAATACAGGAGACTGTTATTTGTTCAAAAGACTGGTTGTTTCTTCAATATGGTTAACTTCTTATTGCTTTTGTACTAGCTATTTATCTTTAGCTAGAGGCCCCTGCTAACCTATATTGGTTTCTTAGTTAACCACTTTAAAGATAGGACTGTTGGTACCTCTAAAGTTTTACTAGTTACTTTATATTCTTGTATAGCCTGAATGGTTGGTGACCTTTGTGTATAGTACCTTATATTATCCTTCCCAGAATTATAAGTTCCTGGAACCTCAAGAATGTTAATCTTGGAATTTCATTGCTGGAGCAGGTCATAAACCCATAAATTTACTGCAATATTAGCTACATATGGCCTAAGCTTCCCTCTTTGACCTTCTTTCCCAATATAGTCAATCCATCTTGTGCTTTGTTTAACTTGAGATATGGTTCCAATTCCTAGTAATTGAATATCTGCCTTTTGAAGAGGCCAATTCAGATGTCAAGATTCTGGAGTAATAATACTCACATCTGCATCTATGTCTATCAAACCAAAAATTACAATGTCATTTATACTCACTCTTAACTTTGGTCTTTGATCATTTATAGAACTCTGCCAGAATATACATTTCCTATTTCCTATTGAAATTTTTGACTTATCCTCCATGTTTATGTTATCATCTAGAACAGTATGGTTTTTGACAGAAGACTCTGGATATTTTTATTTTCCTGGTGAGACATGTCCTCCACAGTGACTGGGAATGACTGGGCAACTTTTGGCTTGGGGGCCTGCAAGAGGCCCCTCAAGGAGTTTTTCAATGGTATCATGTTGCCTTATTTGTATTTTGTTGACCTGAATTTATTGGTCTAATGTCAGCCTTTGCCACACTGTCTACATAAACCTGAAGGCTGAATTTTCCTATCTTGCCATTCCCAGAGAATATTATTTCTAGGAATTCCTTGTCTACAATCCCTTCTTAGATGTCCTATTTTACCTTAATTAAAAACATTTGGCATTTTGATGTCTCCTCATTCCCTTGGAAATTGCTTCTTCTATCCAAGATTCAGTATTATAGTCAAATGTCTCAATTGTATGCAATATCCATTCATCCATAGATTCTGATCTAACCTCTAAAGGCTCAAGTATCTTTTTGCATTCTAAGTTGGTATTTTCAAAAGCCGGAGATTCAATAAGTACTCATCTAGCATCTGAGTCTATTGCTCCTATTTGTACAGCATTAGTTAATCTTTGTCAAAAAGTTGGTAAAGGGTTCTCTCTGGCCCTGTTTAACACTGGTATATGACTCAATTCCTTTCCTGAGTTCTTGAGTCCTGTCCCAAGCATTTAAGGCCACTTTGTGGCATAGGGACAAGATTTGTTCTTCAACCTGTTTGTCAGCATAAGTGCCTTCACCAAGAATTTGATCTTGGGAAGTCTTAGAGCCTTTTGTTTTTTCCTGTTGTTTCAAAATTTTGGCTTATTCTCTGAAATAAACATTAATTGAGGCCCATCATCCAGGACTGCTGAACCAACTGAATCCAATTATATGGTGTTGCTTTGATGCTAGAAGACTATGTCTTTATCATCTACCTAACAATTGTGGAGTGCAAGGCATAAGTTACAAGAGCTTGCTTAATTTCTTTTAGATGATTAATTTCTATAGGTATCCATCTACTTTCTTTGGATCCTTTTGGGCCTTTAGAACTTGCTGCTTTGTCAGAGTAGATTACAGGGTACGAAGCTAAAACCCTGGGTAAATCATCTCTGACAGCTACTGGTGATATTGAATCCTGTCCTTGTGATTTCTTTCCCTGTTTATCAGCTCCAATAATTTCTTCAATTATTTCAAATTTTGTTATCATTGTCTTTTGTCAAATCTGAATATCCTGGCCTGTATACATTTCTAGAGATTTCATTGAGGCACCAAGGCTCTGGTCCTCATTCTGCACATGTGATTCCAAGGGCTGAAATTTCTCTTTTAAATATAACATCTCATATTGGACATTACTTGAATAGCATGCAGATTGCCATCCTGGAGAGAATACTCTATCTGCAAACTTATAACTTTTTTCAAAAAATTTGATTGTCAAATTCAACAGTATGAATTATTTCAGATAACTTCTTAGTACTCTCAGATATGAATTCAATTTTGTCTGTTAAATTAATGTTATCCTTTTTAATAGTATTTTTTTCAGGTAACTTTTGATTTTTCAAGTTATTAATCCTGTCCACTAGCTGGTCATTATTAATCTGTAAAGACTGTATCATTCTTAAAAGTATCATATTCTTCCTTAGTGATAGAATATTAGAGAAAAAACTGACTCCCAATATCCAGTGAATTGAAATATCACCATAACCATATAAGCCTCGAGATAATACAATCCATATTTTTAGCAAAAAAGTTTCTAAAAGTTTCAATATTAATGTAGTCTGCCATATTGATTTATTAATTACCTATTATGTGATCCAGTAAACAGTAATCTTTATTGTCCAGCAGATGTCATGGTTGCAGATTTGCTGTGGCAACAGGAAATATCCTGAGCCAATTTATTTTCTGAGCCGTTTAAGTTTCCTGCCTAGGTACTAGTTAAATACTGAGATATATTCTTTGCTTGACAATTTAAAAGCAATTAAATCAATTCCATACATGGAACAAGAAAGCCAGAACTTACGGGCAGGGAGAAGAAACCCAAAGCTGCATAATTCACCATGCAGAAAGGAACTACGCCAGAAAACTATTCCAGGGAATGTGGCATTCATGCATGTGCATGGGACATTTCCAAGTTGCCACACACAGTAAGCTCCACTGTGGCAGGGGTTCAAAAAAAACACTTAGGTAAAAGCAAGCTAAGTAGGCAGGGTTAGGAGACTATCTGGGCCATGGGATGGCTAGCCCCATAGGGTCTCCACTTGGCATGGAATCCAAATCCACGTGGGCACCAGATGAAGAAGGATGTTTAAAAAGAGATCCCAAACTAGCTCAGAATTGAGAAATAGATGGTTATTTATTTAGGAGTAGACTAACAAATCAGAATCATCTACTGGAATGGAGAGCAGAAACTGAATCACACAGCTGAAAAAAACATCAGATGTATGCTCTACATCAGCATAAATAGTATGAGTGGCCACACCCAAGTGGGTGGGTAACTACTGGCTGTATGTCTTCCCACAGCAAGAAATAATGTCTCCTCTAGGAATGGCAAGAATAGGAGGACTCAGCCTTCTTTTATATGTAGAAGTTGTGGCAAAGGGTTGACATTGTTCCAATGAATGCTCAGATTCTAAATAATCACACAGAAACTATATTAATTCACTGCTTGGCCCATTAACTCTAGCTTCTTATTGACTAATTTGTTTTTATTTGGAAAGAAACTTTCCTAGGCAAAGGGAAAAGAGCAGCGTATACAGCTATAAAAGCAATAGCCTGCTATACAGTGATTGCAATTCCACCAATTCTCATAGCCTTATATATACATGTCTCCCAAAGGTACCAAGACTTTTTTTTATTAGTTGACTTTTATATCTTAATTTAACCAATTTCTAGTATTCTGTGTATCTCCCTGAGGCTGTGGCTTACTGGAAAATTTTTGAGGCTAAATGCCTTCTCCCTGACTCCACCTCCTTTCTCTCAACATTCAGTTAAGTTTTCTACACCTAGCTCTGTTCCCCTATAGCTCTGCTCTAGGCCAAAAGAAGTTCCTTTATTAACCAATGATATTCATTGCATATAGAGGGGAATCCCATATTAAATCGGGTTCTTTAAACACATAGGGATTGCATTCCACATAGATAGGCAACCTTTAACCACTTCAACGATTTGTAGAACGTGGCATTTAGGTAACTTAGGATTCTGTTGACATGAGACACGATTGCTCCTGGCAGCACTAATCTATTGCCAAGAGAGTGTTAAGCACCAAAGACACTCCACTTGGAGTTTATCTTCTTCCTGGCACAACTGGCCTTTGGGCAAGTAACTGCCCATGCCTTGACCACTGACAAAGTGTCTGGACTGGGCAAGAAGGATAGAAGTAAAGACTGCCAAACCTTGAGAAGACAAGGTAAGATGATTCTGGAAATTTTTCTGCCTCTGAAAATGGTCTGTCAGTTACTCTAGGCCTTAGCCAAAATTGGTTGCTCCACAACATTGCAAATGAGACTTTGGGTGATTGCTAATGCAGCCAGTTGTCTCTGTCATCTAATGCACATTTTGGAAGCTGGTTGATTGCACTTTCTGCCTACTCACGTAATATTATCTCCTTACACAGGCCTTCAGTTGGAATTGAAGATTAGAGAGTTATAGTTACCATTCTCTTATAATCTAGCCAAGCTATTTCTAATACATGACTCTTTAGGATAGAATGTTTATTAAAACATGAGGATATGTTCCTTGGTTAATATTGTTTATCCTGGTTGTAATTCTAACTTTATACATGATATATGTTCCTTGTTTTGTGTACATTGTTTTGTATTGGGTTTGGAACTCTCTTATTTAAACAAAAGAGAATGTGCTGTGGGAGCTCCTTCAGTCAATAGTGTTTAAGATACCAGCCTACTTGGGCATAGTCTCTTATACTACAAATGCATCTGTAAAGCATGTGCTCACTCTCTTACTTCTGTATCTTGCCAGATATAGAGGAAGCAAGATGAAAATGCCTCACTGACAAAGGTACCAAGCCATGTGGCTAACACAGACAATAATTAAGGGCTAATTTAAGATATAAGAGTTAATAAGAAGCCTGAGCTAATAAGCCAAGCAGTTTATGATTAATGTAGACCTCTGTGTGTTTCCTTGGGAATAAATGGCTCTGAGACTGGGCAGGACAGAAACCTCTGTCAATACAGAATATGTATGAATTAGTCTACCAACATGGAATTTTAAAAAAGGGTTGGATAAAAAATGAATGAGGCCTAAAACAGGATAATCTCTGGTAAGTCAAAACCATGGGTTTGATTGGTTATCCTGTATAATATAATTAAAAATGTATTAGGATTAATTTTTGAAAGAATATATATTATTAAGTACCATTCTGGGCTAGAGATGAGATTTGGAAGACCCTGAGCTAGATATTTTTGCTAATACAATGAAAATGGGTGAGTGCTTTCTCTCATTTTAATCACTTCACATAAGGTTTATATAAAGAATATATTTAAAACACTTGGCAATATGTTCTTAGTTTTATGAGAAATATATATTCAACAAAAGCATTTTTTATTTAGAGCAAGATCTAGTTCAATATAAACATTGTAGCTCTCATGATCTTGTAACTCTTTTTAAGATTTTTCTATGATTTTTATTTTATATATAAAAGTATTTTGCCTGAGTGTACATGTGTTTACTGTGTACTCACCTGGTGCTCATAGAAGCTGCCTGATTCCATGCAAATGGTATAAAGAAAGATTGTAAATATACCTGTGAGGCTTGAAAACCAAACCTAGGTTCTCTTCAAGAAAAGCAATCTTTCTTAGCCACCAAACCATCATTTCAACCCCCTAGATGTTTTCTTCTATGAAGTGAAACAGTAAATTAGAAAGTCCCTGCTTTTTCTTAAGTGGAATGAACCTGAATTTCGTGAAATGTTGGCTTTACTGATTTCCCCAGTTTTAACACAAGTACAACAATAGATGTATGGGTAAAAAAAAAAGTTTTAAGTTTGTTTATTTTTTATCAATTCAATTTATTTCCTATGTTAAGGGGTCAATAATATCTATAAAAAATACTTGGTGAATGCTTAGGTTCTCTCTTTTGTCCCACGGCTTCAAACTCTAGTTGATCCTCTGATCTAATAATTTAATGCTAATTAAATTTTCATTATGTTTAAAAGAGCAGCTTGATTCACTGCAAGAGATGGTGCAAGACTCTAATCCTAACATAGGCAGGCAGAATAAAAGGGCTTTCTGTGAGTTTGATGCCAACCTGGTCTAAGAAGTAAGTTCCATGTCAGGCAGCAATATATAGTAAAAACCTGTCTAGACATACCACACACACAGGAGGGGGGAGACAAAGAGTGTCTTGGAGTAGAAGAGCAAAAACACTAACCACTGTACTAATACTAACATATGAATGTAGTTAAAAATTAATCCTAAGAATATGGTATAGAATCATTTTTAAAAAGAAAAATTATGATTATAAATAAAATGTATAAGTAACAGACATATAATTAAGTGTTTTAGGATGAATGTAAAATATATATTTAACTTTTTCACAAATAGAATAACAGAATTAAAGAAAATTGTCTTTCAAAACTGTTCTTTAAATTTGAAATTTTGATATAGAGCTACAGATTCTTTAAGACAATTTCTGTGCAACTTAGTATAGTATTGTCTTTCTGTTACTCACTAAAAAGTAGAAACCAAGCAAACTAACTTTAAGCGGAACAGTAAAATATGGATAAATGGTTTTAAAAAAACAAACATAAAATTGGTAACTTAAAATATTAAACTGTCTTTAAAAGGGCAAGGGACAAAATTTGTTTTGCAGAAGAAGGGAGGGATGTAAACATATTTTGAAGTTTCTATTACAACCAGAATAACAATATTAGTATGCGAGAAGAGCACATGCAAAACAGTTAAATGGTGAAATATAAGTGTATGTTTTGTAATTGAAAAGTAAAGCTTTGCATCAAATTTGAAGGCACCTGAGAGTAGGCCATCACTTGTTACAAGTCATATAAAGCTTCAGATAGTATGGCACTGCACATGTCAAGGGTTTGAGAAATTCAGAGTGGTGAATATAACATGTAAAATAAATGTACATGATATCTTCCCACAAGTTCACTTTCCCATTGTCTATACCAGATTACCAAGTAGAGATGACTTCTAGCCTCAAAGTTTTTCTATCTATAATTGGGATCACATATATTCCCTAGATCTTTGTTTCAGTGGAGTCCAACTCAGATTCCTGTATGACCAGTCTTTTATTGAAACATCCTTGAGTGAAGTCAATTCTGTCTAATTCCTTCTGTCCAGTTTTTGCTTTGACACTATTTAATGCACAGAACTCACAGTGTCAGACACGCCAATACTTAGAACTTCAGATTCTCAGATTTATTGTTGTATATTCTCACTGTTCAGTGCTGAAAGATGCATGTTAGATGATGACCTTGCCCTGAGTTGTTTGTGAAAATGTCAGATGTTTATAAATGGCTATTTGTTCTTCATCTCTCTAAAAACTCATATTCCATAGGCCAATTCAATTGATCTGATATTCCATTAGTGATATGAAACTTAAGGGAAAAAGTCAGTTGAACTATTCAAGGCTTTTATTTATTACCTTACTCAGTGTACTGAAGCACAATGAAACAGACACAAAGCAGGTTTAATAGCACACAATGTAAACTCACAAAGTGGTAACTGTGGGAAATTTATGTGTGACCCCCATGAAAATCAATCAGCTGGTGTCACTGAGAAAGACAAATTTAATACTATCTGCTAAAATCCATGACCCTACATAATTCTATTTAAACATTTAAGAGAGGTTATTTTCCCCAAACCTGTTTGGCATACCAATCATTAAAGTGGCATCATAAGGGATACTTTCCTAGACTGGTAGAAATATCAAGGCTCACAATTTGCAAGAATATAGACCTTTATGATTTTCCTAAAGTGGTTATTTGTCATCTTTAATTGAGTATTATATTTATATAGCTTCCAAAGTACATTTCATAAATTATAACCACTCCTAGAAGAAAAAAAGCCATAGGGCTATAATCATTTTTGAAATGTTATTTAGTGAATCATTGCATCTCAATAAATTACTATTGTGTTTAAATAAGCTCAAAGAGAGAGATATTTATGATAGTCTTGACTCTAATGAAATGTCATTAATTGTATATTAATGTAAAGACAAAGCTTGAATTTGTTTCAAATCAAAATAACTGGGATATATGAAAATTCACTACAGCAAGTTATCTTCGTCAGAATCTGTAAAATTTTGAGACTTGTTCAGAATCTTTATTGTCCAATCACCTGATACCTCAATTCTCTGACAGCATTTTCATATAGTGGTTGAATTGATCACCTTCTATTCAGTGTTACTTCATCCACCTTCTTCCCAAGGCTTGAAGAAACATATTTGGATTACAGGGTCAACACCAAATTTTCTCAGTACTCAACACCATCTATACAGATTTCTCATTATACTGACCAGATATGTAAACTTGACTCTGTATCAGAGTGTATTTATTACTGTCAAGTAAGGCACCAAACAGTTCCCCCAGAAATGATGTCTAGGTAAAATTCTCATCAGTCAGTCAATGGTAAAGTAATGTTCCAGTTAATTTAATATTTTCTTGGGTAAGTGTGTGTGTGTGTGTGTGTGTGTGTGTGTGTGTGTGTTCACAAATGTGTTCTTGGGAGTCCAGAGGTCAGATTTTGAATTGTTCCTATATCTCTTCTACCTTTTTATTTGAAAAGACATTTCTTACTGAATCCAGAACTCACTATTTAGCTATTTTGAATTACTAGAGTTCCAGAAGTACATTGCTATGCTTACTTTTTACATGGGTGGTAGGTATCCAAACTCAGGTCCTCATGCTTCTGTAGCAGGTTTTTTACTACTTGATGTCTATAGTTTTGATATTACATCTGTCCCTACCACAGCCAAAATGTGGAACTGAGGAAGATTGATTCCCTAAAAGTTATTAAGATGGTTGGATGGATGATGAGGGAAGATACTTTATCCATACATTAATCTACTGATAAATTTAGGACATAATGAATTATGAGACAGAATCTAGATGAAGAAATTGGTACTTCCTGATATGGCTTTGAAGGGTATATCTCGTTTTTTGACCAACTCCCTCCTTCATGGCCTCAACTCATACTCTACTCTACCATCCTCTGTCATCTCTAACTGTTGCTTTTCTTCCTCAACAGCAAAAGAGCCATGGATTGAAACAGTGATTCCAAACAGGTCTTCTTTTAAGGTTTATTTTTTTCTGCCTTTCTCATTTTTCTATTTTTCAATTCTTCTACCACCAGTTTCTCAAATCAGTTTAGAAAAAAAAAAGCCTTTGGATGAAAATCTTTTTGGCTATTTCACCCACTTCTCTGTAACCTGGAATGACTAATATATCTCAGTTTTAATCAATGAAGCTCTTTTCTCATTCTGTAGGCTGTCATTTTGTCATGTTGAAGATGTCCTTTGCTTTACAGAAGCTTTTCAGTTTCAGGAGGTCCCATTTATTAATTGGTTCTCTCAGTGACTGTGCACTGGGGTTATATTTAGGAAGTGGTCTCCTGTGACAATGCATTAGTGTACTTTCCACTTTCTCATCTATAAGGTTCAGTGTGGCTGACTTTATGTTGTGGTCTTTGATCCATCTGGACTTGAGTTTTGTGTTTGTGTAGTAATAAGAGCGGAGGGGCTGCGTCCCCAGCACCCAGCCACCCACATGCCTAGCTTATGCCCCGAAATAATTACACGGAAACTGTATTCTTTTAAACATTGCCTGGCCCATTATTGTCTAGCTCTTACATATTGACCTAACCCATTTCTAATAACCTGTGTAGTCCACGAGCTGGCTTACCAGGAATGACCTTAACCTGTGTCTGCCTGGCGTGGGAGCATCATGGCGACTTACTGACTCAGCTTCTTTCTCCCAGCATTCTGTTCTGTTTACTCCACCCACCAAAGGGTTGGCCTATCAATGGGCCTAGGCAGTTTCTTTATTGATAAGAAATCACTCCCACATCATGCTTGATAATAGATATGGGTCCATATTCATTCTTCAACATGTTGATATCCAGTTATGATAGCACCATTTGTTAAATATGCTTTCTTTTTTCTGTTTGATATTTTTTGCAACACATCAGAACCATCATCCACCATGATCAAGTTTACTTCATCCCAGATATGCAGGGATGGTTCAACATACGAATATCTGTCATGTAATCCACCATATAAACAAACTGAAAAATAAAAATCACATGATCATCTCACTAGATTTCAAAAAGCTTTTGACAAAATACAACATTCCTTCATGATAAAGGTCTTGGAGAGAGCAGGGATACAAGCAACATACCTAGACATAATAAAAACAATAATCAGCAAGCCAACAGCTAACATTAAACTAACTAGAGAGAAAGTTCCAGCAATTCCACTGAAATCAGGAGCAAGACAAGGTTGTCCACTCTCTCCATATATATTCAATAGAGTTCTTGAGGCCTTAGCTAGAGCAACAAGACACCAAAAGGAGATAAAGGGGATACAAATCAGAAAAAAAGAAGTCAAACTCTCGCTGTTTGCTGATGATATGATAGTTTACATAAGCGATCCCAGAAATTCTACCAAGGAATTTTTACAACTCATAAACTCTTTCAGTAATGTACCAGGATACAAAATTAACTCACAAAAATCAGTAGCCCTTGTGTAACAGATGATAAAAGGGATGGGAAAGAAATCAGGGAAACAACACCCTTGAAAATAGCCACAAATAATATAAAATATCTTGGAGTAACTGTAACCAAACAAGTGGAGAACTTGGATGACGAGAACTTTAAATAGTTGAAGAAAGAAATTGAAGAAGACACCAGAAAGTGGGAAGACCTCTCATGTTCTTGGGTAGGCAGAATTAACATAATAAACATGGCAATCTTACCAAAAGCAATCTACAGATTCCATGCAACGCCCATCAAAATCACAGCAAATTATTCACAGACCTTGAAAGAATAATACTCAACTTCATATGGAAAAGCAAAAAACCCAGGATAGACAAAACAATCCTGTACAATATATTGAATTTTTATTCCTACTGAATGAACTAATAAAGATTATTCTTTAGATGAAAACAACTTTATATTAAATAGGAAAGGATTCTCATTGAACAATAAATATACAGAAAAATTTTCTGAATATTTTATTGAATAATTTTAAATCCTTACTATTAATCTTTTTCACAAACATCTCTTCCTGTATACAATATGTAAAAATATTCTCCATTAGACTGAATAATTCATTTTCTGTGCTCAGCTTATGTAGTTGACACATAAACAAAAGTGTAGTTGTTTTCAGACAAATATTCAATTTTCTTTTTGAAGCATGCTTTTAATGAGGCCTCTTGATTCATTTTCCATGTAAGCATACGGTTCTAGTAAAAAGTGAACAGATTCCCCTAGTGTGATTCGCAAATTCAGAACAACATAGCTTTATTTAAATTATTTCCCTAGGTCTATAGTTAAAAACTTCAGTTTGAACAGTGGCTGAGACTGACTCATACGACTTGCATAAGACTAAGCCAATCAGAATCCCAAAAGACAGGGAGGGTGGGTTCATGACATTCTAACCCTCTGTGAGGAGCTACTAGTATTTGATGGATGCTCTGGAGGAAGAATACGTTTTCTTCAGAAATGCAGGCCCCAAGAAGCTATCAATACTCTTGTAGACCATATCATATCCTTGTACATTCAGACAGCAATAAATGGACTCAGTTGATATTCAGAGAGAGACAGACAGACAGAGAAAGAGAGGGAAAATTGATGAGTAGGGTATAATGTATAGAGATGATCAAATCATAATTTTCATGGGTGAATATTAAGTAAAATGCTTTTTAAAAGTCTTACTTGGAGACATTTAAAAATATCATCATTAAGAAACAAATATTGGCCACCTCACTGTCTCACTAGATCTAGGTACCTATTACCTCTCTTGAGAGCAGTGTTCAAGTCTATGAATTCATATAGTGGCCAGAGAGATCAAAATCTTCCAAGTTGTCCTCTGACCTCTGCATACTGCATAGTGTTAACCACAGTAAGTAAGTGTACAAAACAAGGTAACAAATAAGTATTCTAGCAAAGGAGAGGCTATAGGCAATGAATGACTACTGCAATAGGGAAAATCAACATTCCTCATAGATGAGCACCCTAGGTGACTATCCAATACAAAATGGTCAGCCCTAAGAACATACATATAAAGTGCTATGGAATATTCCTTTACACCATGTATATGTGTATCACTATAATTGGCTTAATAAAAAGCTAAATGACCAATAATCAGGGAGGGTTTTTTGGGCAGAGAGAATATTGTGAAGAAAAAAGCAGAGTCGCCAGTCAGACATAGAAGAAGCAGAAAAGCAGGACAGACAGTATATAGATGAGGTAAGCAAGTCTCGTGCAGCACATACATTAATATAAATGGTCTGGGTTCAGTTTTAAAAGCTAGCTAAAAATAATCATAAGCTAGTGGCTTTTATAATTAATAATAAGTCTTTGTGTGGTTATTTAGGAGCTATCTGGTGGGACAGAGAAAATCTGATCACAACAAACAATAACAACTCAGAAAAATGTATTTATATTTTGTTCTTTATAACTGTGTATATAATATATACAAGCCTTTGTATAACAACAGTAAATATAGGAAAATGGGTCATGGATTTGTGAGAGAGTTGAGAGGGAATGAGAGAGGATGGGAAGAGGATGAGAGAAAATGTAAATAGAGTACACATAGGAAACTTAAAAAACAAATCTAAAAGAAAGTAAATGTACTAAATAGAAAGCTATAGGAATGTTGTTTAAGCTAGTTCATATAATCATCTCTGATATTTCTGAAGGAATGATAATAATAAAGGAAGGAGTATATGCCTTATAGTTCAGAAAAAGCAAAAATGGAAGAGGCATCTAAAATATTTTTGAAATTGTCTCAGAGAAGGAAAGTTTCTAGAAGTGAAACACAAAGAGCCAATCCAAGTAGTCACACATGAAAACATACTGTGGGTCAAAGGAAGAAGGTACAACTGATATGTCATCTTTAGTTATGAGATACTGGAAACAAAACTGTCTGGACTTGTACCAGTATACAGTCTCAGGCTGTGATCAGTATTGTCTAGTTCAAGAGCAGGAGTTCCTTCCCATACACAGATGATCTAATCCTCCTTCCACAGGAAAAATCATCTCCACTGAGGCAAATGAATAAAAATTCCACTGTCTTCTTAAGAGACTAAGACAAGTGTAATTTCAAGACTATCTCGCCACCTATGTTATTAATCTAACATCAGGCAATTCCTGGCTAAATATTTAACTTCCCTGATATTATGCAATAGAAAACAAAAGTTGATAACATCTATTAAAATGCAAACACTATGACATCTAAACTGGGACATTCTTATCAATATATTGTAAGTCGTTGATGGCACAATGAACTCTATGGTAGTAAGAAAAAAATTCTATGGCTGTGCATCCCTAACTTTACAGACAACATATGAACTATAGCTAGCATTCATTGGCCTTAGCCACTCAGTAGTGTAATATATGTATTTTTAAAGACATTCCTATTTTTTCCATATTTGAAAAACATGATCATATACTTTGTAAACTACAAAATCTAGCTCTATAACCAACTTTATATTTTTATATCTGTAAAATAAAACTAATAGGCTGTGAATATGTATCATGATCAATTTGAAATATTCACATTGTTCTTATGGTTTAAGACAGAAAATATTTGGCTCTTAGGCACATTGTTATTTAATTTACATCATTTCTAAGGGTTCAGTTTGCTGGTATCCCTGTAGCTAACCACTGCTCTGTAGATTCACTTTGTTATTGGAAGGCAGATGACCACACTCATTGATTTCTTTCTTGATTTTTCTTTTATAGCTGATAACCTGATGTAGGAGTGCCTTCTATCTATCTGTTGCTTTCATTGGTTAATTAATAAAGAAAACTGCTTGGCCTGATAGATCAGAACATAGGTAGGCAGGAAAGACAGAACAGAATTCTGGAGGAAGAAAGCAGAGTCAGGCAGATGTCATGAATCTCCATCCCAAGACCGATGTAGGTTAGAATCTTCCTGGTAAGCCACGACATCATGGAAACACAGATTAATAGAAATGAGTTAATCAAGATGTGAGAGTTTACTTAAGAGTTCATTTCTTTCCATGTAGGTCTTTGGCAGTTCAACCCTGTTCCAAAATAATGAATTGTCCTCACAGAAAAAAAATGGCAGTGACTCTTTTGATTTATCCCCTTTCTATCGGTAGTCTAGATCATCTTGACAATAATTCATGCAAAAATCATAACCCACTGTAGAAAGGCTAGGCTTATAAAGGAGGAATAAGAATAACATATTTAAAACAAGCAGAAGATGCAGTCAGAAGTAATTGCTAGGGGTTTAAAGTGTATGTATGAATCCTGAGGGGTTTAGATTAAGGAGGGGCAAATTAAAAGGAATTTGTACTTGTTTTCATTTTATTGTTATAAGAGGCATGCATTAGTGGTTGTGGTTGGCATGATAATGTCCTGCCCACTCACAGAAACCACTCTGACAAACAAACATCCTAATGTATTTAACCATTGTATAGTCTCTCAGTGACAAATGAAAATTTGTGTTGTAAGTAGATTTAAGTTATCTAATGGCAAACCTTAACACTGTGGAAGTTGCTTTGGTTTATCTGGATTGCCATAATGAAACTTCAGAAGTGTTTACTGTTTAACAGGGGTCTGTGAAAATAGAAAAGAAGAGTATACTTACCAAAGGATATGTAACTGTGAATTCAGAGTGTTGCCTTAAGAAAAAAGACAATATGCCATCGCTTAGTTCCAAGACAAAATTAGAATCCAGGAGCCATAGATGCTGGATAGCTTCTTAAGGCTGGTAAAAACAAAACAAATGAGCCTTGGTGTAATGGTGTCTTCCGGATGTCACTAAATATAATGGAAGAAACTTTTATTTGAACGCAATAAGACCTGTTTTCCTTGTCTATCCTTCATATCTTTACAAAAATTACCTTGCCTTAAGTCACTTGATGTTGTAAGGTCTTTCCCTAGCAATAATTTTAAAAATAACACAGTCACCTCTCCTCCATAAGGATCCCATGAGATGGTGCTAACACAGTACCAGAGACATGAATGGAACCCTGGATCACTCTCAAGGAGAAGTTCTTGAGACATTTGCTGTGCTTGCAATACACAAAGGAATAAGTTCCTCAGTTTTAAGGAGGAAAGAACCAGAATCTTCCATTATATCTACTATACTTCATGTCATATGTCTCTCTGATACATGTGCTTAGTGTAATCTCTTTGCTACTACTATCAAAATCTCCAGAATAATATCAGGGAGTGATAGATGACTGTGGCTCAATACTAATTTCTATAGCTGAACTTGCTCCTAATAGAACAGTGCTGTTCCCTGCAGAATTACTACAACTCTAGAGTGGAGAGAGTCTTAAAATTTGGTTAGTTGACGAAGGGTCACAAAACAGAAACATTACCTGAGGTTAACACCATATTATCGTCCTCTGAGAGGTCTATTGAAATTTCACTGCATTTACGTTTCTTGTCCATTCTGCTTCTTTTAACCTCCATTAGCCAGTGTCTAGATAACTCCTCAGAAAACTTAAACTGCATGTAAATCTTCATTTGTGTGTTTGTTTTTCAGATGGCTCTTCTTAAACAATAGAATCCTAAAACAATCCATTAGTTAATTTGTTTCCCTCTGTTAAAATCAGAGGAAACTTAAACGATCATAAAAGAATAAGTCATGTTCTGCTAAATGTGACCTCGGATCTGTAAGAGCTCAAACGTGGAGCAGATCTCAATAACAGATTTCAAGTTTCTTGTTCTTGCTATGTGTTTGTGTGCTTGCTTGATCATCGGTGTGCTTTTGTTACTTTTGTTAGTCTGGTGTGTGCATGTACATGAGCAGATTCATGTGTGTGTTTCTCTCTGTGTGAAAGTCTCCTAAGGAAGTGACAGTTTGAGAAAGTGTTTTAGTTTCCTTATGTTTTGTGACTTGATCCACTGTTATGAATTAACTCCCAGCTCTGAAATAAATAATGAACCTGAGTTAAGATACAGCCAGAATCAGTATGGTGTTGGATATATTATAATGTAACCAATGTCATTCTGGGAAGCCAGAAAAGGTCTATGCTGAGGAGTTCATTCATTCACTCACTCATTCATTCATTCATTCATTCATTCATTCATGCATGCATGCATGCATGTATATAGGTCTACTCATTTAACTAGTGTCTGTAAAGAACTTTCTAAATAAATATTTGGCACTCACGCTAGCCACACTGCTAGTGCAGCTGTGTTGAGAATATTGTCTGTGCCTCCTGAGAGATTGACTTGTAAGCAAATACTTTAAACATCAGGTGACAAGCACAGAAATGTTGAAATAGAGCTAGAAGCAAATTCAAAGACCCAGACATGCTATGAAAGATAACATGGTACCCTCCGTAACCTAAAGGTGTTTAAGCATTTCTCTAGGACAGAATTTAAGAGAGGGACAACATGAGAGAAGGGGAGAACTAGAGCTAAGTTGTAAAATATCTTGTAGGTGGATGATATTAGGAGTTTAGACTTTATTTAGAAGGCTGTAGTAAGGATTGCAAGATTTTAAGCAGGCAGAGATATGATCACATTTGCCTTTCAGAAATATCAGCATGAAACCGGTACAGAGCTCAGATCTGAGAGCAGCATCTGCGGCAACCCCTGCTGCTGGCAAACCTGATATCATCAATGCTTCCTGAACCCCAGTCGCTCTGGGTCTGCAGAGATTTACTGATACAGTTCGGACTCTGACACTTCTTATATAGGGTGCAGATAAAGAATATCAGTAAGTTCTCACCACGGCGGCGTATATCACCCCATAAAAACGTTGGGGATAGTTACTACAGTTTCCGAAGTAAATTGATGGGATAATTTGTAGGATAATTAAATTTGACTCCTCAGATCATGGAACTATTCTTTGACTAGATTACCAGAAAGCAATTCTGGCTCGGGACATGAGCTGTAAATTAGTAAGCAATGAATCTCATCCTCATTTCCATCAGTGTTCTCAAATGATTTTCTTCCAAGACTCCAGGGATGAATGACCTTGATAACTTTAACACAACACAGGGAGGTTTTCAGGGCACTCTGAAAATGGCATTGCTTTTAGACACCAACGGGAAAAAGCTGTGTACTTCTCAAGAGCTTTCTTTCCCTCAGCTTTAAAAAACAAAAATACAAAACTAAAATCTCATGTTATAGTAGAGAAAAGGTTCTATTTACCCTGAAAAAGTTCTCATTTAACCCTCCTGTGAATGCAGATAATAGACAAAGCTCAGACACAGTGTCTTAGCAAGCATGGGATACTGCAGAACCCTTTTCTGATTTAATTTTTTTAAAGCAGTACCAAACTTCATCTCTCCTGTTTGGTGTTTTTGCCAAGGCTTTTTTGCCAATACCGGCCCTGATCATGCTGAGACAGCAGGTGAAGTGAGACAAACAAGCAACAAAAGGAATGGTTTGCTAAATTTCCTAAAATACAAATCTGGTAACACAGACTTCCCAAGACGCAGAGGCAGAGTCCTCATTTGGTGAAAATTTATTGCAGAACAAAGAAATTAATTTTGCAAGAACCCACCGCCCCTTCCTTGAGGAACATCAGAGCGAAAACATATCCCTCTACTGGAGATTGGAATTTAACGTATGGGTTGGAGTCTTCAGTAATGTTTAGAGTTGGCTATTGAATTAGTCTGGTTTGCATAATTATAAAAAGATACATGAAATTATCAATTTATAAAGAAGAAATTGGTGTTGACTTGCACTTCAGAAGTCTCAGTCATCAACTGACTGGCTAATGGCTTTGTCTCATAACTTTTAGGCAGCAGTTACAGCAGAAGAACACCATTGGCCTAAAATTCTTGGTTCTGAAATGGAAAATAGAAGCAGCTGTGATCCTATTACCCATGTCCAGAAAAAACATGAAAGACCCAAACCCCTCCCCCTGTTTCAAATGTATACTGTGTTTATAATGCTGCCAAAACAGGGAAATGTTTTTATCAAGATGATTATCAATAAGCACTTAACATCCAAATCATACACAATAAAAATCAATGGAGGTGGTGGGGGAAGGGATGGCTCAGTGTTTAAAACCACTTACTGCCAAGCCTGAGGTCCTGCATTTAATCTGGGTAACCCACAGGTTGGAAAGAGAATCAATTGCCATTTGTGTTCTGATATCCACATACCTACCCCTAGCATGTCCAGCATACCACACACACACACACACACACACACACACACACGAGAGAGAGAGAGAGAGAGAGAGAGAGAGAGAGAGAGAGAGAGAGAGAGAGAAAGACCAATAGAGCAATATAGTAAAATCCTCATTTTCCATCCAAATAAAGATCACTCTGCCTTAAATGTTTTGTGCAATCTGGAGCTTCTTTACCACACTCTACTTTCTTCTCGTCATTCAGAATTGCTCTCAAACCAATGTCATTCTTTCCAAACTTAAATTATAGCTCTATTTATCACACAGAAATTCTCTCCTAAATTTGCTTTGTGTCACCATGCCTGACCTTTTCTAAGTTATTTCCTAAGTATCAGTGACCATACACTTCCCAAACTACAAATGATTTCATGCCAATTTTAGACAAATACTCCCAGTAATCCATTGATTGTGAATGAATAGTATACAATCCACCTATGCCTCACATAACAAATATTAAAGTATGTTGTATTTTTCAGGCCTATGTGATTTTGCTTATTTGAATTTTGGACAAAAGATTATAGATTTATTGCACTCTTAGAAGAACAAGAGAAACCCCTTGCTGCCTCCTGATGCTAATATCTTATTATTAAGGACTTCTCAGTCAATAGAATTTCAAAATGAACTTACCTTAAGAGTGTGATATCACATTGTAATAAGGAAAGGAAAAAACAAACTTGGATTTTGTTTTTTTCTTTCCATGGTCAGAGTCAGATTGCTACCACTCATCATCACATTTCCTTGATGACTGCTCTTCATCCTGTTTCCATTTTCCTTAAATGGCAAAAACTTTGAGAAAAATTTTTTGTTCAATTTGAATTTTTCTTATGTGTCTTCTTGAAAATATGGAGTTATATATTTTTGGCAGAAATAGTACAGAGGTAAATGGATTCTAGTGAGTGCACTAGAGGAGGGTTTACATAATGTTGGCCTGTTGATTATTGGTATTATTAACAATGTCCTCTTGATTGGGGAAATATGTACTGAAAATTATGATTTCTCATTGATAATACATACATTGAAAGAGGTGTTTCAGGGCAGTGCCCTTTAACCTTTCCACAAAATGCTAAAATTAGTGAGTTCAAGTTTAATTTAGTATTTTGGGGAAGGTCTCACCAAAGGAAAAAAAATACTGTTGTGTTAAGTTTAATGTGTATTTTCCATTTATTTTAATCCTTTTTTTTTGTTTGTTTTTGGTAAACTAGCCCTCTCTTTCATTTACTCAGCTGCTTTAATATCATTATGAACTCATAGATTTTAGTCCACTTGTGGTACTGTTGTTTTATCTTTGTTGGTGATGATTTCTTACAAGGTTTGATGGGATGGGGACAAGGCTGTCTTGTGCCTGTTCTTATTGAAAAAAGACACTCCTTCAGTCAAGCTGGCTTCAAATTTTCTATGTAACCAGTCTCTCATCAAACTCAGTATTCTTTTCTCTTCATCTCTAAAGTGGTGCAGTTATAGTCATATGGAGTTTATTGAGTGATCATCAAACTTTGACCATTGTAGACCTTTAAACATTGTGTTTTATCTGTCTATTGTTATTCATTTTCTTCCTGACAAAATACTCTAGGTTCAGCCAGACGGTGGTGGCACATGCCTTTAATCCCAGTACTAGGGACGCAGAGGCAGGCAGATCTCTGTGAGTTTGAGGCTAGCTTGGCCTACAGAGCAAGTTCCAGGACTGGCTCCATAGCTACTGAGAAACCCTGTCTTGAAAAACAAACAAACAAACACACAAACAAACAAACAAAATCATCTAGGTTTACCTGGTTCATCTTGTATTATCTCTGACCTATACTCAATTTTTCTCATATTTTGTCTTATTTAATTGCTATGGTGGCATCAATATATTAGTACCTTTTAATAAAAAGTATAACTATATAGAAAAGTATTACCCACACAAAATGTTGTAAAGATTACTACTCTTTACCATATAAGATAATGATGTGGGAAGTCCTTCTGTATATGTGTTGCTATTATTGGTTAATGAATAAAGAATCTGCTTTGGCCTGTGATAGGGCAGAGAAGAGCTAGGTGGGAAAACTAAACTAAATGATGGGAGAAAGAAGGCGGAGTCAGTGAGGTGCCATGGAGCCTCTGGAGAAGAAAGACATGAGCTGCAACCTTGTGGTAAAATATAAAATAATAGAGAAATGGGTTAATTTAAGATGTAAGAGCTAGTTAAAAGTAGGCTTAAGCTGTTAGCCAAACAGTATTGTAATTAATTAGTTTCATTGTGGTTACTTTGGATCTAGGTAGTTGGGAAATGAACAAGCAGACTCTGCCTACAAGAAAAGGGTTTACTACCCAGAGGTTAATTTTTGTGCACAGCTTCTTTTGTCTTTAGCCTTACAGTATCTTACAAAATTATTCATTGCCAAATATGGTTTGGGTAATTATTTTCTAGTTATTGTTACTTTGGCAATACCAACAAGTATGATTGATATATTCTGAATTTCATTTCAAATTTCCTAATATATTATTTTTGTTTTTATTTGCAGCTAGTAAAGTATATTGCTTATTGTGCTAATGTTTACTTATTAAATTGATATACATCGAGATAAGAGTATACCTTTCCAGAGTCACCTGTCTCATTCTACCTTTATCTGGCTTGTGGTAATGAGACTCAGGTTATCAGGTGAGAAAGGCAAAAGCTTTCATACTCATCAAGCCATCTTGCTATCCCTGTCAGCTATAGTTTTTTTTTTTTTAATTTGACAAATACATATTATATAACAACCAACAGTATTTTGAATCAAAGGTTTCACAAATGACCAAATTCCATGTTTTAAAAGATCTTTGAAATGCTGGCTGTTTTATTTTTATGGTTTTATTTTTTCATAGTTGCATGTTAGTAAACTTAGTTTACAATGTGTAAACATTTGGTTTTGGCCAGCACTTTAAAAAGACATTCTAAGATTTATACATAATTCTTTATTATTATTTTGTTGTTCCTGTTCGGCTGTATTTAAAAGGGAATAACTAGTAGGTTCAGGTGTAGTCAGCATGGGAGGGCAAAGTACATACTCAATGCCATCAGATCTAAAATCCTCATGACTTTTGTTCACACAAAGGGAAAAATATTTAAAATTCACATGGAAGCATAAAACTTCCTGACTTGACAAGGTAATCCTGAGAAACATGAATAATCTTTTGGGCATGACAACGCCTAGTCTCAAGCTATACTGCAGAGCCGTCATAAGAAAACAGCATGGTACTGACACAGAAACAATGGAAGACAGAACCCAGATTTCATAAACACTGATGTTGTGTGATATTCTGTTTGTGTTCTGACAAAGGAAGCTTGCATGGAGATCAGAGGGCGGAACTAGTCCCTACTTAGCCATAAAAATTGGGCAGTGTTGGCACACACCTTTAATCTCAGCATTAGGGAGGTAGAGGCAGGAAGTGATAAAATGGGGTGCACACAGGAACTCAGCTTTTCCCAGACTGAGGAAAAAGAGAGGAAGGAAACAACTGACAAGTGTCCCAGGTTCTCTGACCTTCCAGGGTTTACCCCAATATCTGGCTCCTGGATTGTACTGGGTAAGATTACTTAGTTTAGCACTTCACACTGGGATTAGAGTTGCACAGCACTACAGAGGCATTTTATGTGGATCCTGGCGATTTCACCCACATTCTCAAACTAATTGAGCTGTGTCCCCAGTATTATTGTCACTTTTTAAAAGGCAATTCATTCTGTATTAAACTGTTTGTGTGAGAATATTCCCAATTTCTTTCTGTAAAATGTTATCCTCATTTCAGTACCATGTTTCTAGATTAACACAGACTATCGTATGTCTGCAATAGTTGCATAAATCCTCAAGAACCATTTTTTCCATTATTGACTTTTTCCCTCTAATTACCTTCCTGAATATTTTTAGAACGCTTGGTAATACCTACAAATGACCTGTTGAAATTTAGTTTGGGATTGCTTTTTGCATATAGATCACTTAGGGATAAATTTTCAGCTTCAACTATTTAATGTTTGGATAAGAAGGCCATATATATTCACACATTTGTTTATGTATTTATTGATTTCTTTAAACAAATTTTTTTGATTTTTGTCACATGGTTCCTACATATGTATTTTCAAATTTTAAAGTTAATATTGCCTTCTATATTCTATATATTATAAATTCAAATTGTTAATTAGTAGCAGATACCTGTATGCTTTTCTATATTTACCTTTAAAGTTTAATTTTAAATTCTAGGTTTTATCCTGATTTTGGAAAAATTGAGATTTTTCTAAAAACTATCCTGTCATAAGCAAAAATAGTCAATTTTATTTATTTCTCAACTTTTTTGTGTTTTGAACATGAGAGAACCTTGACGTCGTTCAGGACTTACTTCATCTGTTGAGATGATACATGCTGTGTACAAACTTCATGCTGGAGAGACAACTCAGGGGTTAAGAGTACTTCTTGCTCCTTTTTTTTTTAATTGAAAAAAATTCAATTTTTTCTTCCTCCTCCTCCCACTCCTCTCCCCCATCCCCCACTCTTCTTCCCCTCCCCCTACTCCATTCTTCCTCCTTCTATAGGCTGAAGAGCAGTCCAGATTCCCTGCCCTGTGGGAAGTCCAAGGACCTCCCCCCTTCCATCCAGGTCCACGAAGGTAGCATCCAAACAGGCTAGGCTCCCACAAAGCCAGTTCATGCAGTAGGATCGAAACCTAGTGCCATTGTCCTTGGTTTCTCATCAGCCTTCATTGTCCGCCAAATTCAGAGAGTCCGGTTTTATCCCATGCTTTTTCAGTTCCAGTCCAGCTGGCGTTGGTGAGCTCCCAATAGATCAGCCCCTCTGTCGCAGTGGGTGGGTGCACCCGTTGCGGTCCTGACTTCCTTGCTCATGTTCTCCCTCCTACTGCTCCTCATTTGGACCTTGGGAGCTCAGTCAGGTGCTCCAATGTGGGTGACCTTGGCTCAATTCTAAAAAGTCACCATTTATAACTTCAGTTCCAGGGAACCAAATACCTTGTTTTGACCACCTTGGGCAACAAACATGCACACGTTATATATACATACATGCCATCCTGAGTTTCCAGGCAAAGTATATTAGCAAAATTCTCAGTAGTATTTGTTATGTACCTAACTGAAAGTGTTAGTGATAAAATTCTCAGTAGTATTTGTTATGTACCTAACTGAAAGTGTTAGTGATAAGCAAGAGCAGAGGAAAGAAATGGAAGGCTAATCCTCCAGACAAATGCAATTGTTTTACATTGTTAACAAACACGTGGAAATTTTTAATTTTTTTAATGATTATCATCACTAATATCAGGAAAAAGCTTTTTTGTTAAATCTCAGTACAAACCTTAAATAAACTTCATGTTTTGCTTCACCTTAGTTTCTTTCAAAGAACATAAAATATTTAAGTGGCATAACAAATATGCTTGGAAAATACACATGAACTTCTGAATGCAATTCATTCTCTCAGCTCTCATCTGTTTAGACAGTAATTGTATGCAGCATGAGACACTGCAGGGCTAAAATACAGGAAACAGTTTACCTGGCCCCAGATACCCAGACAATAGGAAACTTCCCAGCACACTGAAGCATATTTCCTAAGGGAATATATTTAATTATTGTACCAGTAAAATCAATGGATATTCAAGTTATTTCTCCAGAGAATTAAACATTTATTCAACATTTACACAAGCAGAACCAAGAAATCCTCACTGCCTTATGCTCTGAGCCACAGTTAATTGCAGCTGAACCTTCTTAATTTTTTAATATCTTTTTAATTATAGTCATAAAAATGACCTAAACATTTTAACATATCAATGCAAAACTCATAAAGCTGCGATCCATTTCTAGTATTTGATTTTAGTTAAATTCCCACTTAATTGCAGAAAGAAATTTCAATAAATCCATAAATAGCTCATACATGCAAATCTTTGAATAACCTCTTCATCTTTTTATAATCCATTGCTCTCCAAAATTTATCAACAAAATAGGACCTGTTAAAGTGAAGGTAAGGAGAGGGAACCCATACAGCCTGTATTTGTGTGTATGTGAGAGAGAGGGGGACAAAACAGAAAGAGTGGTGGGTGATGTTGGATTCCCTTCTGTATGCTATGAATACTATTGGTTAATAAAATTAAAAAAAAAAAAAACTGTCCTGGACCTGTGCAGGGAATAGAAGTAGGTGGGGAAAACTAAACCGAATGCTGGGTGAAAGAAGGAGGAGTTAGAGTGAAGCCATGTATCCCTGCCAGAGACAGATGCCGGAAATTTACCCAGTAAGCCACAGCCTCGTGGCAATACACAGATTAATAGAAATGGGTTAAATTAAGATGTAAGAGTTAGCCAATAAGACACTAGAGCTAATGGGCCAAGCGGTGATCTAATTAATACAGTTTTGTGTGATTAATTTGGGTCTGAGCAGCAAGGAGCAAACAAGTGGTCTCCTTACAACAGGTGGGTGGGAAGATGCAAGAAGAAAGTAAAAGGACCTATACACTTAGGTGGTTGATGCAGAGGAATGGCCATGCGTTCCTTTCCAGCCTGGAACATGGATTGAGACCGCCTCTTGATGCAACAGCAATTATATAGGATTCTTTTATTTTATTTTATTGAGAAAAGTAAAAAAAAAAAAGTTTCTGCCTCCTCCCAGCCTTCCATTTCCCTCCCCCTCCTCCCACCCTTCTCCCCCTCCCCCCACTCCTCTCCCTCTCCAGTCCAAAGAGCAGTCAGGGTTCCCTGCCCTGTGGAAAGTCCAAGGTCCTCCCCCCTCCGTCCATGTCTAGGAAGAAGGTGAACATCCAAACTGGCTAGGCTCCCACAAAGCCAGAACATGAAGTAGGATCAAAACCCGGGCCATTGTCCTTGGTTTCTCATCAGCCTTCATTGTTCGCCATGATCAGAGAGTCCGGTTTTATCCCATGCTTTTTCAGTCACAGTTCAGCTGGCCTTGGTGAGCTCCCAATAGATCAGCCCCACTGTCTCAGTGGGAGGGTGCACCCCCCTCGTGGTCCTGGCATCCTTGCTCATGTTCTCCGTCCTTCCGCTCCTCATTGGGACCTTGGGAGCTCAGCCCAGTGCTCCAGTGTGGGTCTCTATCTCTATCTCCATCCATCACCAGATGAAGGTCCTATGGTAATATACAAGATATTCTTCAGTATGGCTATAGGATAGGGTCGTTTCAGGTTCCCTATCCTCAGCTGCCCAAGAAACTAACTGGGGACATCGCCTTGGGCCCCTGGGAGCCCCTCTAGGTTCAAGTCTCTTGCCCACCCTAAGGGGGCTCGCTTAACTGAGAATTGTGCCTCCGTGATCCCCTGTCCAACTTTCCTTTATCCCAATCATCCTGTTTTCCAAGTTCCCCCAATCCTCCCCTTCTCATTTTTCTCTCCCCACCCCCCTTTACCCCCATCCCACCCCACCCCCAAGATCCCAATTTTCTCCCCGGCAATTTTGTCTACTTCCCATAGCCAAGAGGATAATTATATGTTTTTTCTTGGGTTCACCTTCTTATTTAGCTTTTTTAGGTTCACCAGTTATAGACTCCGTGACCTTTATTTATGGCTAGAAACCAATTATGAGTGAGTACATCCCATGTTCATCCTTTTGGGTCTGGGTTACCTCACTCAGGATAGTGTTTTCTATTTCCATCCATTTGCATGCAAAATTCGAGAAGTCATTGTTTTTTACCGCAGCATAGTACTCTAATGTGTATATATTCCATACTTTCTTCATCCATTCTTCCATTGAAGGGCATCTAGGTTGTTTCCAGGTTCTGGCTATTACAAATAATATTGCTATGAGAATAGTTGAACAAATGCTTTTGATAGGATTCTTAACCTAAGTACTTGGCAATTTCCAATAGCATGCAAATATCCAAAAAATTTTTACAGAATATGTGTATATTGGTAAATTGAAACTCGATTTCTGTAATGTAGGTTTGTCAGTCTGCAAAAATGTTAACCCTCTCTAGTTACCTTTAACTGGATTTGAAATACAGACAATATGAATAGGTATTTGTGTGTATGTAAATATATATTTGTATAGGCCTTCTGTTTGTATTTATACACACATATACATACTCAACTAACAATGAGAGGCTATGAATTATTGTTCACAGAGGGTAGTTCAATTAGTCTACATTGGGTAGATGCCCTGCTATACTTATTGCTAGATTTGTAGTTTCACATAGTTTACAAGACTGCAAGACTGGATTTCAGTTTACAGAGATTAATACTAATAATGTACCATGAGGGGTTGTCCTCAAGATAAAACAACATAATTTATGTAAAGCTACAAACATGCTGGTGGCACAGACTGAACACTGCATAGCCTCTAGCTGAAGCAAGAATGATAATCTATATCATTAAAGAATTGCATTGTAGAGCTTTGCTGTGAGCTGTAATGTCTGCACCAGGACACACTTTGCCTCTGGCAATGAGCTCACTTCATTTAGCAGAACTAAATAGTGCTTTCATTGGTGTCTTTTAATTTTGCTCAATTGTAAGTATTCAACCCACATGTTACCACAAGGTACAATGAGTGGTACCCCAATCACCACTGATGGAATAGTGAGGAAAATTTTTGATTGCTTGTTTCTTGGTGTTATTTGTATTTTATCACTAGAGAGAGGCTTGGATTATGAAAGAAGAACAATACTTTGGAAACTGACAGATATTTATTTGCACAGGAGATATGCCACTTATTACCTGAATAAATCTGAGGGAAAAAAAATCATCCTCCATGTAACTGATTCTCCTCTGTACGCCAACTTAATAATATCTAGCTCACAGGGATATTTTAAGGATAAATGATTAATAAGATCTGGGCCTGGCTTTTAATGGGACCTTCATAAAGTAACCACTCTTATTTTCATTAAGCATTCCTTAGAAACAAATATAAATCTAGGAAATGTAGTAAGAATTAAATTTGTATTTAATAATTAATTAATAATAAAGTTAATTCAGATTATAAAAAATAATATACATTTTCCTATAAAATTATTTAAGGAATTTCTTATAAAATATATTTAGAGAAGTTATATAATTTCGTCATGTGGTTAATTGATGTAGATGAAAGGAACAACTCGATCTCATCTGCACTCCACAAGGCTGAAGTTGCTTCTCTTGCCTCACATTTGATGACCTATATTCCAATCCCGGAATGGTCGCATTTCATGAAGCACAGAATTGAATTAAGATGGGGAATTTTTGGTAATTATACCTTTCAGGCTTATAAAACAAGAACAGACACTGAAACAAATGTCTTTTTACTTGGCCCACCTGAAGGAATACAGTCCTGCCTATTCATTATAGCCTTCTATATTCTTCTAGGAGGAACCACTGTATCCTTAATCCTCTCTTCACCCAGTGTGTATCCTGAACACCCATCACTACTTCTGTGAAGGCGAGGGGACATTATTTTCATCTTGAAAGTATGGTGACATTAATAACTGGTAAGAATGATTCTTTTCACTTCAAATGTAATTTTAGAGTGAAGATAATAGAATATTGGAACTGAAGTGACTTTTCCTTGCTGCTTTCCTCATTTTTAATTTCTCATTTTAAAAGTAAATATTAGCATGAACTCTTATAAATATTAATAGTGCGATGCCATCAGAAGCATCAAGGTCAACTTTGAATAATTAAGATTCTTATTTTTATAAATAACACGCCTATATTTTTAATAAATGTGAAATGGCATAATAAAATAATTCATTCAAATAAAGAAATCATGATCTACAGGACACAATGCCAAGTCTACAGACATAAAAATGGAGTCAAACTTTACATCCCAGCGCTTTGGGATAGATTGAAAAGCAACTCTTCCTGACCTTTTATCCAGTGTTTTACATTTTAAAAAGAATTGTGGTTTAAATTCAGGTATACTATTTTAAATGTTTTCCAGCTTGAACAAATTTGTGTTGACCTTGCATAGATGTACACAATTCTTTAAAGTATAATGTCTTTTCTATACTTTAAAGTCTATTTTCAGGTTTTAAAAATAATTTTAAAATATGTTTTTAAATAGAAAAAAAAATAAATAGTCTTTAGGAAATACAATGTTAAAAATGAAATTTCTTACAAGATTGTTTTTTTTTTTTGCATTTGTAAGACAAAATCAGGCATCATAATCAAACAGTAAAGAATACAGTTCAACTCCTGTATTTCTTCGTGCTTTGGTTTGGTTCAGATAACATCCTGTTTTGAGAACACAGGTCTGGCTGAAAATGGTGAGGCTCACAATGTGTTTGGTTTGTCTGATTTATGTGGAACGTTCAGTAACCAACACTCATGACATTTTAAAAAAAGAAGAATATTTTTGTTTTTAAAAATACTTATTTATTATCTATACATTTATTTGTGTTTCTGAACATGAGTGTTACAAGTATGGGAGTGACCACATAAGCCAGTTGAGGGCACTGGGTGCCCTAGAGCTGGAGTTAGAGGCAGTTGTGAGTCATCCATTGTGGGTGCTGAAAACAAAATTCAGGTCAAGAACTCTTAATTGCTGAGTCATCTTTCCAGTCCCATAAAACAAGAATATTTCTACGAAAAACAAATATAGATGATTGCTGGTAAGAAAAGCTTCATGGAGTCAGAAAGACTATTTCCGTACCATGCAATGTCTGTTCAGTTTTGTCAAGGTAGACAATAAAAATGTGATAGCAAGGAGAGGAAGATGTTCAAAGAGACCCACAGTTGGGAGTAGGACTCCTTTAATTATCAATAAAGTAGTGAACCGAAGAACATTTTAAGGGAGTCCCTAAAGCTGTTTTGAGTTTTTTACTTTCTGTCTTAATCATCTGGAAGATTTATTTCTTCCTACAAAATACTAACTCTATGCCTACCTTGGAGCATAGAGGCTAGCTAGGATGGACAAGAGCACACATAGTCTGGTAAACAACAAGGCCTGGGTATAAAAGATGCTGCTGTCCCCTGATGTATGCTGTGGCTCTAATTCCTCAGCTACCACAGACACTCTGACCATAGCTTACTGTACTATAACTTACATGGCCAGAATTCTCATTTCTGAAGAAAGTAGTATGAGAAATATTAAAAAGAGAATAAGCAAGGAATGGAGAATAAGTGGACTTTTCTATTTTCTTTATGTGGGTCAGACTAGTAAAGTAAGCCAATCTGTCAAGATAAAAATGACGTAAGTACATGAGAGGAGACAGGCAACGGCAAGGTTTAACCTTTCCTTGCCGTGGCCAATCTAATGCTGGGATGACTTTTGTCCCTGTTTTCTGGGTTTGTTGTATTTGGGTTGATGTTTTTTTTAGGCAGCATCCTATATGCATCTTAGACTAGTCTTTAACTCACATTATTCTTGCCCCAGTGTCCCCACTGTTGTTATTATGGAAACACCATGTCCAACTATGGCAATTTCTTAAGGATATATCGCTGGGAATAATGCTTTTATATTTTTATTTAATGTATTTTAGGTACATTTATCTCATTTTCAGCCCTAAAAAGACAATACATGCATTTGAACACAAGCAAAACAAGCACACATATATAGTACTTTATACACATGTATAAAGTGTGCCAAGGCATAAAGTGTACAAATACATGTATATATACTATTATTACATAGTTTATTAATCTTTGACATAATAGTTATATAATTCATGCGAAAATGTATGACTCTGATTGTTCTCTATAAACAACAAAAAATCCTTTCCCACAGCACCTGAATGGGGACCACTTTCTCACATCTTCCTATTTATATTTTAATTAGTAGCTTTCTGAGAAAAAAATAATTCTAAATCTTGGATAGTAAGTGTCAGCCTTCCATTGAATCAATGGCCATTCAATACGTATAGATTTGTATTGCAGGGGGATTTCCTGCAAGACAGACAGTTCTCCCATGCAGTCAGTGACCAAAATCTCTTCAGGCTATGCGGCAGTCAATTGTATTATTCTAAGATATTTTTGATGGTTAACTATTTAAATGAAAATCTTCCTTTGTAAAGTGCCTGATTGTGAATTCAGAGGGTGTGTGCTAGCTCATTTACAAAATGAGAAATTTACGATGTTATTACCAGGGTACTGTCTTAAGAAGTGCTTCCAAAAAAAATCTCAAGGGAGCAGAACATAGTTACTATGATCAATAGTTTGAAATTGATGTGTTTTTTTGTGAGCAAGACACAAAACTAAGCTTCACTGTGCCTTAAAGGAAGACGGGAAACGATGCAAAGACCATGCCTGAGAGAGAACAAAAGAGCAAATCTGGAGCTCCAAATGCTTTACTCACTGGATTTAATATATAATATTGGCAAATATGGCTTTGCTTTTCTTTGTGTATTCATCTTTTTAAAAGTGTGTGAATAAAAATCCCCAGTGTCTCTGATTCTGTCTTCCCATGGTACGTTGAAGGAGTCACAAATACTGAAAATGGGCACAGTCCCAATCAACGATGCATGTGGTGCTAGCAGCACAAGTGGAGAACAGCTCAGTGCAGAACTTAAGCAATTGCTGAGCCTGCCCCCTTTGTTGTTTGGCTCTGATCTTCAAAGAGTGGGTGGTAGTTTCAGTATGACTTATCTCCTTGGTATTTGGAACTTCACGACTGGATGACAACCAAAAGCTATCAGTTGTCCTTCCTTTCTTAAGTCATATTTTTAGAGAGATGTCCTTGCCTGCATCTATATTTTACTTTTGATAAGTTGTAACCTGGTGGTTAGGAAAGGACGGGAAAAGTCAGTGAATAGGAAATCCCTGACACTGACTGTGACTTTCATCCTTCTAGTCAAGACTGCCACTCAGTTGGACCTGAGAGATTGTGAAGTAGAAAAGGCACGCTGAGTGTGTCATTAACTCCACTCCAACCTGCTCTGTGTGATTCTTTTACATCCGCCCCTGTAACTCTATTGTACCCGTACTCTTCTCTGCCATTTTTTTCCAGTTGTGCTCTACTCTTGCCTTTTCAAGATCCATTTTCTTTCATCCAAACTTCTCCACCTTGAATTTATATATTCCCATTCCTGATCGTATGTTAGGAACATTATTTCTTGGGATAATTTGTTAATAACTTTTAGGGAACTGAATGTACCTCTACTTAATTAAAATGAATTGAATTTTTATTGTTTAATATACCACAGAACTGCCTTAACAGAGAATTTAGATATTTATACCTATGTCATGTACATTTATGTACTTTAGCTTAAAGCCATAAACAGAAAATACTTTATATGATGTATGATGAGTGCTATAAAATATTTAAACAACCATGCAAGTTGCACATGCTTTTAATCCCATTGCTTGAGAAACAAAGGCAAGCATATCCATGTGACTTTAATGCTAGTCTGGTCTACAGAGGACGTTACAGGCTCTCATTTTGCTTTCAACTATCCATGTATCTGTTTAATACAGAGTTTGAGAGTAAAACAGGGCAGACAAGATGTAGATCCTGGCATCTGCCCTGAGGAGGGAGATGAAGTAAAGGAAGAAAGTCATGTCTTTTGGGTTAGTGTCACCACTGGAGGTCCTCAAGCAGCAGTGGGGAAAATGGTGCTTTCTTGGAAACAATGAGAAAAACCAATGTGTAAGATGAAGCATGCTGGAGAATTTGTCCAGTTTCCAAGAAGAATATACAAATGTGAGAAGGAAAAAGTTCACACATTTTCATTTAGAACTCAGAAAATCAGGCAGGCTTAGCAGGAAATATTTTCAAGCAATTGTATGTAAAGATGTGATCCAGGGATACATAAGGATACTGGCAGAGGGGATAATTATTCCCCCCATCTTCTTAGCATGTTTTCTGGAGAATAGGCTGTTTTTGGAGTTTGTTTCCTTGCAGGTAATTGACCTATTTGGATTAAAAGAGAGGGAGCATTATCATATAATGTTTTGGACAGCATGTTTCTATCCAGGGCCTGAAGAAGAATACCTATTAGCATCTTTTGAAACAGAGTAAATAGTCTCAACAAAGTTCAAATATCAAAACCTGTTTTGTATTATGCTTTGAGTTTTAAGGAGCCCTTCTAGTGCTATCAGGAAAATAAAATGCAGAGCTCAAAACTGATTATGAGAGAAGTGTCCATTTTTAAAGGCTTTTATGTCTGCTAATGTTTGTCTGGTTACCTAAGATGTATAGTTCCTTTCTAAAGAAACATACTCCAAAGCTTGGAGCATCTCTTATTTACCTATTAAGTTTCTTTTCAATTAATATATTTTCACCATTCTCAAAGTTGGTGATGGATGGCAGGTTAATCAGTATGAAAACGGTGAGGCTTAAGTGTTAAACCATATCAATTATGTAATTGCTAAATTTATTTACTATTAACTCTATGCTTTCGCGCCCACATTTAGCCGTGGTTCTAGGTAACCAGTCAGCTGAGGTCTCCATAACTGATCTAGCAATGTGCTATATCTCAAAGCTCCCTGGTTTATACTTAAGATCAACCTGACTAACAAAACTCTCGCAATACCATAAATTAGCATAATTAATGGCAAAAAAGAAAAAAAAAATAGAACTCAAACCATTACTTGAAATAAAAATGTTGTCAAAACTCTTCTGATATTCCCACCTTAATCTCAGCTGTGACCCACTGAAAAGACATCAAAGAAACAGTGCTGCAAACACTCCATTCCACAAGGGAGGAGTATTCTTCTGGTCTCTTTTAACGAATTTGGACAAGCATTAATGAATAGTCTTTCTAAAGGCAAAAATTCTTTGTAACACAATGGGCATTTGATCTTCATTCATGTTTGGTCTTTGCAGTAAAGGTAAATGGAATGGATTCAAATGAAGAAAAAGATAACAAAGAATAGATGTGTAGGTGAAATATTGAGAAATTCCCTGAGAATTGCGTAGAGCCAGGAAAGCACAAAAGCGAAAATGACTCATTTTTTATTTGTTTTTCACATAATTTATTTTTTAACTAACATAGCAGTTGATAGTTAGCAAATATCTCCTTCATAAAAAGTTACAGAATTTTTCTAACAGAAGACAAAAATTTAAATATACCAAATATCTTGAGAATAGACACATAGGATTTTACTGTTCTTTTGTCAAACACTTTAATATAGAAGTACTACAACTGTTAAGCTCGTGGTTGGGATGGGGGTTGGAAAGATATAAATATTACACAAGTGTTCTACATGGCTGACTGACTAACCTGAGCTTCAGTAATTGTAGATAATTGGGATATTACAGACTCAGAACCTTAGGTTCTGAAAAATCTATTTGTTACTTGTTTTATGTGACTATACTTCTTGTCACTGTTATGTAAGTCCCTTTATGTTATATGAGCAGGCCTGTGTCTTCTAGCAACCAAAACCAAGGATATCTCAGATAGTACCTAAGCACTGTGATAAAGATTTCTTACTTAGTTCTAATTTGCCTATCTAATGTTTTCAACAATATATTTGAAAAGTGTGTTTATTTATGATTTTTTTCGTTATTCAAAAAACTTCATAGAACTGTTGCTATGTTGGAACATGGCGTTTGAAATAAACTAAATTTGTGTTCTCAAATTGTATTACCCATTGGATTCGAAAATAAGCACACTTTATTCTTTCCAGAGTAAGAGCTCTGTTTTCTGCATCATGGACATTGTCAACAATCAGATACTATCACCATTACAACTATGCAACATTTGGAGGCTTCTGAGTATAGACTTTTCAAATTTAGTAGTCAAAAAATCAAATTGAGGCAGCAAAAGGACTATGCTAAATCTTTCATGGGCACAATTATGGAGGTAAAAGAGGCATTTCCCTGGGCAGTCAGCCCTGAGTTCCATGCCATTTGACTATCACTCACCTGCTTATTTTGCTGGAATAGGACAGAGCAGATCTCTTCATTAAGGGAGTTTAATTTTCTTAAGTCTACATCAAATAAGAAAAGAGCATACCAAGAACACAGAAAAGCTAGAAAATCAATCACAAACTACAGATGATATTAAGGTGGCAATCAAAGCAGAAAGTGGCAACATCTGAATGCTTTTCACTTATTATAAGTAGCTGTTGATATCAATGTTGGCAACTGAATGCAATTCGGTCCTAAATTAAATTGGTATTCTAAAACACCCAGGCTTTCAAAGTCTTCACTTCTATTGCAAAACAGACATTTTAAATGCTTTAAATGCATCCATACTTTGGGCAAGATAAAATCTAATGCAATTAATCTTCTATCAGAAAAAGTATCTTAAACAAAGGAAGTAATATTCACCTGTGAAATTAAAAATATCCTGAGAGCTTACACAAAACCTTCTAGGTAATCCTCTTAACTTATAATTACCTCTTATATGAAATGCCTTAAATGTTAATTTCACTGAAGAGAAAGACTCAAAATGATTAAAACGAAATAATAAATATAATGGTATGTGTGGTGGTTCAATTGTCTTCACTCTAGAGCAAAAACTTGACCTAATGTCTTCCAGGTTTTGGAAGTAAGAATGCCTTTAGAGGACATTTGTTTCATTGGGGTAGAGGGGAAACTGCTGCTGTGGCTCCCACAGAGATCATCAGACAGCTTGGAGTAGCTCTTTCTTTCCTTCTTTCCTTCATGACCTGCATATCCAACTTGGGGACTCTGGTTTTGGATCAAGTGTTTTCAGTTGACTGAGCTACCTGGCAGCCCCTGTGGAGAATTATCTTTAATAACATTGTTTTGTTTTATTTTAAAAGTGCATCTTATCATGTAAGGGTTAGATAGTTTCATTTCCTTTTTGAATTTAGAAAGCACTATAGTGAAGTAAGGAGAATGAATATTCTTTGCTGTGTGCTTCCATTCTCAAAGAAAGCTATAAGAACTTTCAAAAGTGCAAGTTTTCTTCTGAAGATCTCAGTAACAACTTGTTTTCTTTTTCTTTTAAACTGGAATTGTGTTTTTTTCTTTCATCCTCAGTTTTCACTCTTGGGTACCTAGTAGCTGGAACATTGCTAATATTTATGCATAGACTGCCATCCAAAGAAATTATCAGATTAAGGGGAAAGCAATCAAACACAAAACCTAAGAGATGTAACTTCTTTTCTTAAGCGACTCTTGAGAGAACAATGTTTGCTATTGACCTAGACAATTTCAAACAAGATATAATAGGGTAATTTTATAGCAAGAGACAGAAGTCTTTATAGTCAACGACCACCAACAGAAACAGACAACACTCACACACACACACACACACACACACACACACACACACAAAACCCAGGATAACCCAGCACTTTCCCTTAACACTGTCCTGTTCTTTCTGTATAGCAATTCATACGTCATAGCACAAAGGAATCCCATGTTTTCTTTAATTAACCTCAGCATTAAAGTTATTTAACATCAAGTAATACCCTTTTGTAGAGTTGGAGATAAGTGCAGTCTTGCTAGCTTTTTTAAAAAAGAAAAAGTTATCTTCTAAAATGTTCACAGAAATGGGAAGAGACAAATCCATAAAGGTCATTCATCTTTCAGCAGTGGTATTTTCTCACCAAGAATTCTGCGTTCACAGACCTTTTTTCCACTTTAGTTTTCTGACTTTTCAAGCAGGTCACAACTACAAGGCTGACAGATAAAGAAATGTGCTGCCTCAAAGTCATTGCGAGTCTCCCTATATTTCACCATGCCCACACTCAGCTTTTTGTCAGACTTCATCTAGAATCAAATCACTATTGGCCAAGGCCTTGCCCACGCAAAATGGCAGTTAGAGTGCTCCAAAGAGCTCATAATAATGCTTCTCAGTAACAGTCCATACTGGTTGATGAAATTCCAGCCCCAGGGGTACAGGGAGTGTTTGCATAAGCTTAAAGAAACTGTTATCTTCAAATCTATTTTTCTACATTTATTGTACTATCTAAATTAAATAAAATTCTGCTTAATCCAGAATTTCTATAGGGAAAAAAGCACCAAAAAGTATTACTAATATGTAAATAACTTCAAATCAAACATGAAATTGTTGAAAGAAGCGTGGGAACTCTCTCTTTTGTATTCGTGTGTGTGCGTGTGCACAAGCTCATGTAGATATGCCTAGAAGTGCTCATATGGAGGACAACTGTGGATTTTAGTGTCTTCTTCAATCACTCTCAAGTTTGCTTTTTGAGACAAGGCAACCGAGAGCTTGTGCTAATTTGTCTAGCATGGATGTCTAGCAAGGTCCAGGGATCCTCCTGTTTCTATCTTTGTCATTTTTTTTTTTTTGTTGCTGTTGCTGCTTTTGTTTAACATGGATGCAGGTCTTTGTGGTTCATCAAGTGAGACATCTTCCCAGGCCTTAAATGATAAATGGTTCTCAGCATCCTTTTAGTTGAATTGGTATCTTACAAATCAGCCAGGCTATTGTGTGATGTTAGAGTAGATTCAACAGATATTTAATTGCTGATCATAGTTTCTACCAAACAATGGTTCATATATGAAATTTTCAATTTTCACAGAGTTGTGTAACATCAGCATTCTCCTCACCCTAACAGATGTGTAAAGAGAAAACCTTCCATAGGCAAAGAATACCTTAAATCTTCCCACCTTCAGTTGCATTAATGAATTGTTAGCTGACTCTCACTTTTACCAGTGACCAAGAAGTCTAACTTAGCAGAATCTTGTCAGTGTGAGCAAAAGTAAGCCACACAACCTGTTTTATAAATGTGAACAAAGAGTGAAGTTATAAATCATTAGCATGAATCAGAATATTTTTTATTTATTTATTTATTTTTTTATTGGAAAAAAAAATTTCTGCCTCCTCCCCGCCTCCCATTTCCCTCCCACTCCTCCCTCCCCTCCTCCCCTCCCCCACTCCTCCCCCTCCCTCTCCAGCCTGAAGAGCAGTCAGGGTTCCCTGTGGAAAGTCCAAAGTCCTCCCCCCTCGATCCTGGTCTAGGAAGGTGAACGTCCAAACTGGATAGGCTCCCACAAAGCCAGAACATGAAGTAGGATCAAAACCCGGTGCCATGGTCCTTGGCTTCTCAGCAGCCCTCATTGTCCGCCAAATTCAGAGAGTCCAGCAGAAGGAGGGAGAATATGAGCAAAGAAGTCAGGACCACAAGGGGTGCGCCCACCCGTGGAGACAGTGGGGCTGAGTCTTTGGGAGCTCACCAAGGCCAGCTGGACTCTGACTGAATCAGAATATTTAAAATGCCATATACCTAGTCAATTTTGTGTTTAACTGTCTCCACTTCTGACTTGTATTAACAATGTCAGTGTGTGATTTTTAAAATGTTTGCTCTGTGGCAGATACATTGATTGATTTTTAATGAGAATATATCCAAATTTTATCCATTTTGCATGTGAAACTCATGTTATGTCTCAAAATAGCTGTGCCAGTTTTGCTGTAAAGGTGACCCATGGGAAAGAAAGCTGGGTAGATCTTCCGGTTCTGTATCTCTTGCAGGGGAAGTCAGTGCATAAAAACATGCAGAGCTCATATTTTCTCTGTCAGAAGGCCAGTGCTTAAACAGTGCCCTGTCCACACATGGTGGTTCCTCCTGGATCTGATCCTGGTCACATGTCAAAGACAACAATCAGCCCCTCTCCTCATCATCCTCCTTGCCCTCCTCCTTTCCATCATCCCCTCTTCCTCCCTTATCAGACCTTCCTTTGCCCCCTTCTAGTACGACCATTCTTTTTCTCGTCCTCTCTTCTCTCTTATTCCACTTCCTTCTGCTTCTTTCTATTTTGTAGATTTTATATAGCTAGTTAAAAATAAATTTCACTTTTTTCTCAGTTTTCTGGAATATCTCTACACTAAAATAAATGTCCACTAAAAAACCAGCAAAAATCCAAAATGTGATTAAATGACCCCTTAGGTGAAAAACAAAACAAAACAAGGACTTGTTGATGTGGTAGATTCATCCATCGTCCTTGTGGTAATGATACTGGACTGGGTTTGCAGGGTTCATACTTAGGTTCACATGCAGGGTTCACATTTAAAACACGATAAATAGAAAGTAGACCCTGAAAATCAATGCTGTGTTTTTAATATTCATTCAGGAAAGGAACCTCAGATTTGAATGAAAACTGTAGCTCTTTAGATTGAAGAAAGAAACTGAATTTGCTTTTTGTCTCCAATATTAACCTTTGGTCCTCTTTTGAACCATAGCCTTATAAATGATGTTGAAAGAGTTTTACCCAGAAACTGGTCTAACTTGGGAGAAACACACTGAGTCAGATGAGGGCAGAGCTTAGTCTTTTAAAATCTATGATCTACTGAAAGAAAAAAACAAGCAAGTCATCAGGCTGGTTGAATCTTGCAAATTTGGGTCTGTAATCTCTCTCTCTCTCTCTCTCTCTCTCTCTCTCTCTCTCTCTCTCTCTCTCTCTCTCTCTCTCTCTCCTTCCCCCTCTCTTTTTGTCTGTGTGTGTGTGTCTCTCTCTGTGTGTCCCTGCCTCCCTCCCTCCCTCCCTCCCTGCCTCCCTCCCTCCCTCCCTCCCTCCCTCCTTCCTTCCTTCCCTCTCTCTTTCCCCTCTTTATCCCTCTACACCCCTACCTGCTACCTTTTGAATCCATGGAAATTAAATTTATTCTCACTGGTATTTTTTTTCTCTCCACTTGTTAGAAAATTTAAATAGCAAGATTTGCTAAACTTACAAAGTGTCTTTACTAAAGAAAGATTCTATTTCTCATTTCTGTCATTAAGGAAAAAGTAAATCAGCTCACACAGTGAACCAAAAGTGATGAATTTGGGAAAGGAATACAAGATGAGAGTTTTGGGTGAAAAATGGGCGGGGAAGGGTAAGGGGTAAGAGTAATAAGAACCCATTGCTGTATGGCAGTGGTGGCAAATGTGTTTAATCCCAGCACTCAGGAGACAGAAGTAGACAGATCTTTTTGAGTTAGAGGACAACCTGGTCTACGAGAACTAGTTTCCAAGACAAACCAAAATAAATAAATAAATAATAAATAAATAAAAACTAACATAGTAAGAGAAAAAAATATTAGAAAATAATATCCTGTTTTAAATTGATTTAGGAATTCACTCTGGATGAGTCATTAATAGTCAGACAAAAATGATATTTTCCAATGAGGTGAAATTGTTGGTATTTGGAGAAGGGAGAAAAGAAGTTCTATGACCCAAGTTGAAGAACTCTACACCACTGACAGGGGAAGAATGACCTACACTGAGCCTTCAATAGCCCACATTCAAACATAATTACAGCTGCTTGTTTTCAATTGTATTTTCTACTATCTTAACTACATTACTGGAAAATTTTACTTTTAGATTTTATTTTAATAGACACAAAATAATCACATATATTTATGGAATATAATATGATATTTGCTATTTACATTACAGAGTAATCAATTCAAGCTGACTCAAAGGTGTATCAGCATTGATAAATTTTTCTAAAAACATTTAAGTTATATGGCAATAAAATAAATAGAAAAAAATTAAATACCCAATTAGAATTCTATGAATGAACTATAGAAAACTCCATATTATGCTAATAAACTAAGTGGACAAAGTTATAACTCATGTGTAATTCTATGCCATTGCATTATGTACATTTGTAGTCTCTAATATGTTCTGTTATTCATACTTTTACATGAGGTATCAATATGCTAATGAAAATGAAGCAAAATGTAGTGACATAACTTCTGATAAGACTTAAACTTACAAATTAACTACATGTTGTTAAATCTATAGAAAGCTATCAGACTGTTAGAATGACGGTTTAAATTTAATATTTGAAGATCAAGTACAACATTTATGGAGAGTTCTTAATCTCAATCAACTAATGTATTTGTAGAAGGAGAGAATGAATATGCAAATTTATATCCTTTAACATAATAAGCATTTGTTAATTGCTGTCAGGGAGAACTTTTTAAAGAAGATTAGAAATTTTCGTTGAATAAATGTCTCACAATTCAATTGGAGAAAAATAATGATTTCAAGGGGGTAAAGGCTTACTTTTCAGAAGGTGAATTAGGGAATTTATATTTCAAATCTGAGGGTATTGAGTATAGGGAGGATTAAACAGTATAAGAAGATAGTAATAAAATATATCTCTTTGATAAGCAAACTATTTTCAAGACATATCTTCTAATGAAATTATAAGAAATCTATACCACTAATTGAACCTCAGGATTTCAAGTAGCTAAGAGCTAAATTAAACCTCTGCCAGGTGTTATCAAAGGAGAGAATGACAGAATCTTCAACACAAATGGAGTGTTGAAAAGCCCTCATACTCCACGACATGATCTAAACTTTCTGTTTTTAAGTGAAGGATTGAAGGTGATTTTTAACATAGAAAGGTATTTTTGGCAGGGAGACAGAGATGGAATTTTTTGATACAGTTCCAAATTTGTAAGCCTTCAGAGTGAAAAATTGTGTATCCCTAATGGGATCTCCAAAATGGAATGTACCATCTTTAAAAAAAAATAATAATAGGGGCTGCTGTGTTTGTGGAACAACCAATATGTCACAACGAATGGAGGTCAATGTGCTCCCAGGATAAAGGTTAAAATGAGTTTGAAACTTGATTTTGGCAATAAAAGTGGCTTTTGGAACTTCCCGTTCTTGTACAGATATCTTAACCTGTTGTACATTTCAAAAATTCTTAGGTATTTCACTGTGGTCAAAGAAGTAACTACAATTGAGTCATTGGGGATAAGATGGGGAGAGATAATATAAACTCCTTGAATTACCCAGCCTCTAAACTGTTCTAGGAAGACTGTCATAGAAGAAAGTCATAAAGGAATGTACGGTTTAGATTCATCTCTTGACAAAAGAGACTAAACTTTATGGTATTACATCTATCTTTAATAAAAACATGGTGTATGAGTTATGAATCGGAGTCATCATTGATTGATAGAACCTTTATGTTAACATTCTCTTTTCTCCTTCTACTTTGCTGTCTCATGATTTGGAAGTCTTTTATCATAACATCAGTCCCTTAATATTTCTCCTACATAGTTATTTTCTTCTAGCTCGTTATCTCTGTGTTTATACACAGAGGAAGTTTGTATTGTAAAATGCTAGTATTCCAGATATCTAGATTCTTCTCTTAATAGACATTTTTGCAGATTCACATCCATAAACACTAGTGAGCCAGACTACTCTAGCACTATATATTTACTTTACTGCTGAGAATCTAGTCCCCACCCAATCAGTCCTCAACACTGTTATGCTACCCAGTAGATCCCAAGTTGGCTATAATGAATGCTTCGTATCTGAAGTGTATCTATTTATTTCCATGATAGTGTCTTTGGTGACTTGAAGTTTCTCAATAGTTGATTAATAGTCTTCCAGAACCTGATGCATTATTTGAAACAAAAACAAAGAGTCATCGTTTCTACATTGTCAGTCTTTTGTCCTATGCAATAAAAGTATTCAATTTTTTCTTTACATTCCTTATGATATAATTTATGTTGGCTGATCATTGACTTATATCTTAAGACTAGAGGAAAACAGATAAATATTTTTTCTAGTAATATATACAATGGAATACTAATATAAATCAAAATTAACTTTGAGTTTTTGTACTAAATAGTAGGTAAAGTTACAAATATATTTCTCAGAGGTCTTGCAAATTTAACCATATTTTACAGCCTAGAAAGCTGTATTAAGGGGAAAAAAGAATGCATAATGAAGAAAGCCTTGTCATACAGACCAAGCTGGTTTTTTAGATGTGTGTTGGTATGCTTTTGTGTCTATATGCATGCTCTTACAGGGGAGAGCAGTTGCACATGCATAGTGATTTGTGGTTGGTGCCAGGTGTCATCCTTGATCATCCTTCACTGATATATAGATACTGGCTCTTTCCTGAACAAAGATTCCCACTTCACCCTCACCTCACCATCCCTTAGGCTACTCTAGCTTGAAAACTTCCTCTGGAGCTTCTGTATCTCTCCCACTTGTGTGCTGTCGCAAAATGAAATCCCATGCCTATCCAGGATGAGTTTGGAGAACCTGAACTTTTGTCCTCATGCTTGCTTGACACATGCACTATCTCCCTATCACACCCTAAGTTAATTTAAACAGTAGCTTAACAGACAATAAATCATACTGAAGAATAGGTACATAAGGTTGGATTTCTCCTAAAACAAACATTGGAGCCATGGTTTGAGTATAAGTAGCTTGTTTCAGAAGTTGTCTCGGGGAATTTGATGAGAATTTCAGATGCTTAGCAGGCATGGGAGGATAAAAGCAAATGCCCGTGGGACGGTTGTTCTTGGCTGTCTTTTTGATAGATTTTAGAATCACTCAGGATGTAAACCTCAGGAATGACTCTGAGTGACTCTCTAAACTTGGTTAATTCTCACAGATAGTGGGACCCAAACTGTGGTTGGCACCATCCCGTGAGCTAAGATCTTGAGCGTTCATCTCTCCCTGCATCCTGACTGAGCACACGATGAGATGCAGCAGATGCCCCATGTGCCTGCTGCTCACACTGCAAACCAAAGTAAAACCTTCCAGCTTCAATCAGATTTCTCAGATATTTTACCCTAACAGCAAGTGTGACTGGGCTATTGTGGATACTATAGTATCCTACCGAAAATCTGATGATAGTCTAGGAGAGCCATCAAAATATTTTCTATGTTGTGAAGAAATGGGTATTGTATTCAGAATCTGCATCTACTTGAAATTTCTTTCATAATAGTGATGTGGCAGATAGTAAGTAGGTTGTAATTTTCAGGTCATAGAATCTTATTCATAAACTTCACAATTTTGTTATTGCTACATGAAAGCCACTACAGTGAAAATATTTAAAAAAATCTGTCATGTCTGTGTTCCAGCAAAATTTTATTTACAGAAACAGATGATAAACAGAGTAAACCTGAGAGCCCACAACTCTCTATCACTTGCTCTAGACCATCAATTTTATCTGATAAGTCAAAAATAATATTGCAGGAAGAGAATGCTCTTACTTGCAGAGAGATGCAGGAGCCAAAAATGTGTAGAAAAATTATCTATCTATCTATCTATCTATCTATCTATCTATCTATCTATCATCTATCTATCTATCATCTATCTATCTATCTATATTCTCTATCTCTATCTATATCTCTATCTCTATCTCTCTCTATATAGCACATGTTTAGGAAAATAATAAAAATGAATATCAGTAAAGGATCCTACTTGAAAGAAATATAGCTAAAGGATTATAACAAAGTTTTATAAATCAGAAGTGAAATAGTAGAATGTGTCAGAAGTATTTCAACTGTTTTTTTTAAATGATAACTTTTCTGATTTAGAAAGAAAGATAAAAATTTAAGCTTATTATGCCAAATACAAGGATTTGATATGTAGTGCCTTTGATATATAAAATGACACAAACAATATTTTTGAAAAGATGTTTCCAGAAACAAAATAAAATAAAAAAAAAGAAGTAGGGTGTGACCTGCTTCCCTCTTGCATACTGTAGCATCTAACAAGACTGCACATTGTAGTTGGTTTCTCTAGATTATTGCAGTCATAGTGTGTCCTTTCTTGCAAAAAAATAAACGTTCTGTAGCCTATAGCATGTTTATTGACTCATATAGTTTCTGCATTTTAGTTAAGACAAAGGGGAGTCAAGATAGGGGAAAAACTTAAGATTCAATGGCACTGGTTTATAAATCTAGAATTTCAAGAGCTATGATTGTATAGAAAAAAAATCTGATCTTATAAAACTTTTATTTGGAATCCAGGGTTACAAATTTAGCAGCGTTGGCTAAGAAATTTGTTGAAGCTGTAATATTTTGAACTTATTTTTCATAGCACAGAGAATTTACAAAATATTACTTAAGAGGTAGAAGGTACACATATATTTTAGGTCAATGAAAAAAAAAGGAAAGTTTACAAGTAGTAATTTGGGGCCTATCAAGACACAGAGATCAACAGGTATTTTCATTTGTGACTTATTAATTTGATTTTCAGTTAGATGGTACCTGAAGAATTTTGACTTCCAACTATATCTTTACTGGACATAATTTTAAAACAAATGAAAGATCAACCAACAACCTTTGAAGGTAATTGCATTCCCACTGTAGTTTTGTAAGCCTGTAATCGAGTTTGCTCATAAGCAATAGGATTATTGCCTCATAAAATAGCCCAGTAGTGCTGTGGTATTTTCCCAATTGTGTTGCTACAAGACCTGCTAAAAAATGTGTGCAATAACTGGAAACATAAACATATAAATGTCTGAGTTCTTCTTTTCTGTTTCAAGAAATCATAGAAGTGACAATAAATGAGAGAGGTTACATGTAGTCAAAAATACAGAGATAAATAAAGGACATGTATCAACCATAAGAATTTATAACAATATATATTATAGCATAGTTAAGGCATATAAAATATCTGTACTCATATTTATAAATTCAAATTATAGCTTAAGACATTCAATGATGAATTATATTGAGACTACAAATGCTAAAACATTTAGTGACTATATTTATTATGCAAGACTCAAAAGAAATAGTTCAGAGGATGACATTAGTTTTGAGAAACTCATCTTTCTATATCTGTCTTTAATTTTAATTTTCTATGGATAATCATGTATATACACACATACATTGTACAGGATGTAGGGAATATGTAGTAGAATGTGTAAGGTGAAAGCAAGTTCAGAACATTACAAATGATGAAGTTTTATATTTATAATATATATTTCTACTTAAGAAATTCTGCAATAATTTACCTGATTTACATATTGATATTTTATTTATTTGTTTACTTTTGTGTAGAGAATCATGCCATGTCACACAAACATAGATAGATGCATCTCCCTCACTATTTGTGCAAACATAAGGGATCAGTCATGTTTTGTAAAGCTGCTGTAACAAATTTTGACCTATGTGTCCTTCCTAAGATACATCAGCCAGATATTCACAATTCTTAGGTGACTCCAAAATTGAAAGGTGATCCTGAGAAAAGCTGGTGTAATCAGTGTCGATACCTTGTTCTGGAAGAGCTAAAGTGCTGTGTGAGTGATTGTGTGAGTTCATAGCTTCTCATAGAAAAGCAGCTAGACAAACACAAACTCTTAAGAATTTTTCAACCACATAAAAGATTTCAAAAAGAATCCCAAACTCTAGATGACAATGGAGCAGGGCCATTATTTTGATTTCAGCCTTTGAAAAAAAAAATGTAGCTAATCTCTCTTTCCAGACCCTCACCTCAAGAAGGTATAATATAATTAATCTGATGTTTGTTCATGTCCTGAAATAACTGTCTATTTGTACTGCTTAAATAAAATAACATGGGCTGGGAAGTTAATAATGAACATACATGTGGTTCTCACACCTGGGCCTGGAAAGAGTGAGATCAAGGTCCTAGGAGAAGCAATGACTGCTGAGGACATGCTCTCATACATGGCCACCATGCCTGTACATCCTCCCATGGGAGAAAGGATGGGAGTTTTGTGTTCTAGTATCTTATCTACATCCACCTGGATCTTGATGACCTAATAACCTGAAACAAACTTATATCTTAATACCATCACATATATACACTTTAAGAATTCAGTGGTATACATTTTGGAAGAACACAAATTCAGAGTCCAGTTGACAACAATTTGTTCTACAACTGAAAAGGATTGTGAAAAGAAGAATCATTTCATTCTGGGTAATATTCAGACTTAAACATATATCCATATGCATACACTTAACGTATGTGATTTCCGATGATCATAGTGGCAAATAGTCACAGTAAAGTTCAAATAATTAAGTTCAAAGGGGAATTTTATTAAAGACTAACATGATTTTAAATGCATTATTCTTCTTCTTACTCTCCCCCACATTTCCCATAGGATGATGTCATCAGTTCTTACTGTATGTATCAGGATGACAGTGAAGGCTGTGTGGGATATGTGTGCAGCATATATCCTATTCTATTACTCATTTAATTCATCCTAGAGCTGTCATCCGCATAGTTTCCTCCTTCTTCTTACAGAGCAAATAATGATTTCAAGCAAAAGACTTTATGTAAATGATGTTTCTCCCATGCTTGCCACTATGAATACAAAGCTCCATTTGATCCACCTTCAAGTTTTTAAAAACTTACATTTCTAGCACTGATTGCATAAATTCTGTATAATTATTACAGTTTCCATTCTTTCATACACACTGTGCATTCCTAATATCCTATTGATTTTGAAGGAAACCTCAGATAATACAATAACCCACTACCCCAGGTACAAATGTATTGCTTCATAATTACAAATGAATTCCAGAGGGGCCTGTTGTCTACAGAGTGACCAGAGTTTGGAGAGAAAAGTCATAAACTGAATTTGTTTTCATGTTATAGTACAATAGTGATATTTGCTTCAAAATATCTTGTGAACTTGAAAGATTTGTGTCAGTCTGTCTGTCTGTGTGCATGATTCGAGGGCATGGTGGTGGTGGGGGGAGACTAAAGAGAAACTAAAGGGCATGAAATTAGTGAATAGACTTAGTTTTTCTGGAGTTAATAACGATTTTAGTGTGGAGTAGGTACTTTATTCTGGAAATCACAGCTCAGTGTAGACTTTTTCCATAGATAGCCTCTTGTAAACACTAGAAGTTCTTTCTCAAACATTCAAACCATTTTCTTCTCTAATTTCTGTCAGTTTAGGTGAATGCCTTCTAGATATGAATGAATGAAGCACCCCTTAGTAATTTCCCAAATTGTTTGCCTTTATGTAGATCTATTAAATTTTATTTGATTTTTTTCTTTAATATTTGAAATAAATGTCATTGTTTCTTTAGGCAAACCATTTTAGTCTGTTTTATAGTGGCAAATAAAACAATCCAAATGAGATGAACAGTGTCCTATTTGGGTTTGTTTTTAGTTGTTTTTGTTCTTTTATTTTGTCAGCTTAATAAAAGTTAGATTTATTTGGGAAAAGGAATTTCAGTTGAGATAAATTACCCCATCAGATGTGTAGACAACTCTGTGGGCATTCTCTTGATTAATTTTTGATGTAGAAGAGCCCAGTCCTCTGTGGGTAGTGCTATCCATGGACAAGTGGCCTTGGCATGTATAAGAAAACAAATAGGACAAGCCACAAGGAGCAGTCCAGTAAGAAGCATTCTTCCATGGCTTCTGCATCAGTTCCTGCTTTTGGGTTCCTGTGCTGATTTCCTTTATGGTAGACCCGGGTGTCGATATAAAATAGTTAATTAACTCTTTCCTTCACAGGTTGCTTTTCGGTGTGGTCTTAAACACAATAATAGAAAAACAACCTAAATAATAGTATTAACAATAGCCTCATGATTGTATAATATATATTGTGGGTATAGGGCTTTTAAACTTAGTTCACATTTTAAAACTCTATTCTAAAAATGTAATCTAAATACCCAATTTTCTTTCATAGAACGTTTCCTGCCATAAGCTACTATATCATATTTTCTTTCTTTGTTTCTTTCTTTCTTCCATCCTCCTTCCTTTTATGTTGCCTTTGTTTGAGAGGAACTAGCTTTCACTGCTTCTTTTTTTTAAGGAGAGTTCTCAGTCTGACAGGTCAGAACCATGTTATTTTTCGGCTTGGTAACAAATTTACTCTTTTTGACTCACAGAATTCTAGGGATTTTTTTTTCTCTGATAGCCATACATAGACAGCCCTGTCCCTGCGTAGGCCATTCAGTAGACATCATCTGCCCATTGCTTCTCTCTCAATAACCTTCTACTATAACCTTCATATCATCAGCTCAGTGGCATAACAATATACTATTTGGTTTCTACATCCTTTCCCTGATTAAGAACAACAACAAACAAACAAACAAAACTTTTGATTTGCCTACAGCTGTGTGCTATGTTTACTTTCGATGTTGAAATATTGACATGGATGTCCTAAAGGCTTTATTGATATAAAAAAATAAAAGCGTGGAGCTGGGCGGCAGTGGCACTTGCCTTTAATATCAGCACTAGGGGGAAGTCAGAGGCAGGCAGATATTTGTGAGTTTGAAGCCAGCATGGTCTAGAAGAGCTAGTTTCAGGACAGGCTTCAAAGCTACAGAGAGACTCTGTCTCAAAAAAAAAAAAAAAAGCCAAGAAAACAAAATACTTTTGGCTTTGGAACTTTATGTACTTATACTTCTGTTTTAAAGTATTAATGACAATTTTATAAAACTATGTATTGAATTTTGTTTAGAGAAGGAAACCACAGAAGGAATAATGGGGTTATGTATTTCCTTGCTCTTTAAGATAAGAGACCATATTACTATTGGAACAATATACTTTGCCTAAAGCTTATAGAGATAAAGAAAATAGTGATGGTTGTAGGAACAAGTTAATAGATTTGGTATATTGAAATACTAAGGGATAGTCTAAACAGCCCCAAATTTTTTATTTTTTCTATATACCACTATTAGATTTTTTCAATTCAGGATCAGAATCTTTCTGATATTGTGGTCTTCTATCTTACAAAGACATGCATTTGACTACCTAACATGCCTGATAAGTTCCTACAATGTTTTACAACAAAAATACTGAAGATAGGTATTAAATATTGAGTGTTGCATATTCTAAGAAATAAGGCTTAATTATGCTTCTGATCAACTGAACATCTCTGTAAAGGAAGCTTTGTGGCCAGATAGAGAAATTGGTATACTCCAATGACAAGGACAGTGCAAAGGAAACATCTTAGGGACAATGTAGGAGGAGAGAATGTGACTTAAGGCAGACAAGAACAAAGCACATATAGACAAAGCACTCTGTCATCTCACTATTTATAAGTTTTAAGTAGTGGGAAACAAAAGTCAATGTCTCTTGAGATATGTCTGCAAAAGCTTTGGTAACTCATTTGTAAAAAGTTGTTCATTGTGCTCTGTTAATTGGAGGCCAACACATATCCAGGTAAATATTTGGTTGTATGTTATCAAGCATATCACAGTGTAAATATCTAAATTTAAGTAGACACACGGTTGTGGAATAAAGCGCACAGTTCGAGAAGTGGAATCTATGTCCTTGAAAGGCATTGCTCTCATCTGGTGAGAAATCAAATGGGAACGTTTTAAGACTTGCTCAATTTTTGACTTCTTTGGGAAGTTTCTCCCTTAACTAGAACAATTTCCACTTTCTTATTTAATAAATGTGACCATCACTACCCCCTGCTCCTCTTTCTCTGCTTCCTCCTCCTCTTCTTCCTGCTCCTCTCTTCTTTACCTTTATTTCCGTCATGAATTTCATTTAGTTTCTAAAAATTATAACAAATCAGGCACTTCTCATTTGAGCTAAGGAGTGCACCTTAGGAAGAAAACACTTGCCTAGTTTGCACAAGGCCATGGGAACACAATAAATAAAGGAAAAACAAAAGCAAAATAATGGAAACTTAGTTCCAGTTTGACTCTAATTTTTCTTAAAGTTTGAAGTATGATGGTCTGGAGAGATAGCTTGATAGTTAAGAGCACTTACTTGTGGAGTAGACCTGGGTCTAGTACCCAGTACATAGATGGCTGCTCAAAACAGTCTTAATTCCACTTCCAAAGGATCTGTTGCTCTCTTCCTGACGACTATGGGCACAGGACATGCACATGGTGTGTACCTATGCAAGAAGGCACGACACTCGTATGTATAACATAAATCTAATAAGTGGTTTTTAAAAAATTAAATAAAAAATAAAACCACACAAGTGCCATTTTGATATATACATTATAACATTTTGTTCTATAGATATTTGTTGATTTATTTCTAGTTATTACTATTTTAAATATATTTATGAGTGTTTTCTACAAGCATGGTGGTACATAAATGACCATAAACCAGCATTTCAAAAGATATGCAATGGTGTGATTAAGTAAAAAGTGGCAGAAATTTTAAAACTACAAGATTATGTAAACTGCTGTTGAGTTCAGTGATTTTTTTTTCATTTTTGTTGTTTTGTATTGTTGTTTTGTAACCTTGTCCTCTTAGGAAAAGAGAGCTTTTTAAAACAATCATTTTATAGGATTAAGAAGCTTGCTTTGGCATTTCTGCAGTTAATTTCAAATAACATAGAATCTACTACTCCAGCTGCTGATAAGTTCTGGAAAATAAGTGGATATTAATAAGATAGATCCTCTAAGGCTGTGATTTTATACATGCTGCATAACAGATAATTCAACAACAGAGGAAACTTTAGAAATAGTGGGATCAAAGATTTTGAATGCAAATCATTCTATATTTCTCATTATTTTAAGCCCCAGTTTTAGTTTATGTAATAGAAACACAAGGACTGATAAAAGAGCGCAAAGAATGTATTTTTAAGGAAACATGTTTTTCCTACTTCATAATATTATAAAACCAAAAAAGAACAATTCAATAGTATGCCAGAATGTTCAAGGCCATTTGAATTTTAACTTCTTAGCAATGATAATAGATCAAATGTTATTTTCCATTCCAAACCTTTTCCAGTATTTACTAAAATAGCTTATACACTAAAAATCTGACTTATATAGAGAAATAATACAGACATCGCATAGTTCATGACATTTTAAAAACATGACACTCTATAGAAAAGGTTTATAATAATTTAAGTTTAACTAGCTGTAAAATTGTATTAATTTGAATATTTTAAGATCAGATAAAATTAAAATTTGTATTTTATTATGTATTTTAAGTTTAATATTTTCCTCTGTGCATTTCAAAGAAAAAGAAACAATATATCAAACAGCTAACTGTTCAACAAGCTTTTTCTTGTTTCTCTAATGGTAAAATACATATTATATTTACCTTGTAATGTATAGCTGTATAGTCTGAGAAATGGATCTGTGCCCATCATTAATTCACCACAAACCATCTTCAGAAGATATAGCGTGTTTGCCAAGATGACTAATCCGTCTCCTACAGAAGTGTTTTAAGGTTCTTACAGGCTTTGCAAAGAGTCTTTCTTCTCATGAGTTCAGAATCCTTTATTACTATTACCTCATTGATCTTCACAGCATCCTGGGAAAGAAGACAACAGGTATTATCACTGCTCTACACATGGAGCAACAAATAATAGAAAGGTCAACCACATTGTCTGGGCTTATAGTGAGGCAGTGGTGAAACTGAGCCCATGTAGAAGTGCAAAGAGAGCTAAGTGTGTGCTCTAAGCTCAGACTTTCTGTGCTCCGCTCACTGATGTGGGGAAATTCATCAAGAAGGTGATTAGCGTGCATACTCATCGCTCATACACACTTTTAAGAAAAAAGATTAGGCAGAAATAGATTGGAAAAATACTAAAAAAAATATAAAAATCAAATATATTTTGTCATCTTGCTTCCCAGTGTGATTCAAATGAAAGCATGATGCTTACACATAGCTAGAAAATTGATTTGAAGAGTTCTGAGCTATTTAATAATATGTGATCGTTTTGGGTAGAGTTTGAAGTTTGATGATAGTATAATGATAATATGTTCAGAGTAAGTCCTGTTTATGTGGTACACTCTGATGTAGATGGATGAGCTAAACATAGTGTTTGGAATGTATCTCAAAAGTTCCCTAGAAGAGAGAGACTCTAATCTCCATGTCAGCATGAATTGGTGATTTCATAACTGATTGGAGAGTGAAAGTGACTTTATTATGTCATGCTTTGCATTTTTTTAAATTTACATCTCGAAACTTTCTAAAAGAAAAAATACATTCTTCCTGACACAACTCTTGTGGAATAAGTTTGATAGCACATAGGTGATCTGAGTTTTCGAATTCAATTCCCACCAATCTTCCTTAGTTATGGAAAGACTGTCATAACAAGCCAAGTGTAGGGGAAGGTGGTGCTTCACTGGTGCAGAACACACAGTGTTCTTGCAAAGCACCTTAGCTTCTTGACCGGTTCACAGACACTTAGAAATCCAATGTCAGGGTAATGTGAAGCCTCTGCCGCCATGGGCACCTGCATCTGCATACCATAACCCTCCCACATCTGCATAATTAAGACGTGGTAAAATAAGGACATTTTAAAATCCAAAAGTCTAAGTAATTTATTTATTCGCATGCAATTTTTACTAGTGGAATTTTGAGTAATGGAGGCTAAAAATCACAATAATTTTATGTTCTTTTTCCAGGCAAAAGATAAAAATTGTTTTATAAATAATGTAATAAAACATGCTATTTTTCTAAAATGTTGTTTCTTGATTGGGATATGTGGATATAAAAGCAGATTTTCTTGGGAAAAATGATAGAAAGGTTTACTTTTCATTAAAATTTTTCTACATCAAAGCAAAGTGCTTGGGTAAGATTAATTCTACTGGAGTTGAATTAGGTTGTCACAGGGGTTTGCATAAAATGATTGCGTTTAATAAAGGAGAAGAAATGGAGTAAAGAGAAAAGTCTGTCCCTTAATTTTCAGTTTCGCATGAGGACTTAGGCAGCTGTGACACAACTAATGAATCAGCTAGTTCCAAGACAGGCTCCAAAGCTATATTAAGAAACATATCTTAAGAAAGAAGTAGACTCTTGTGTTTACACAACAGCCACACCTTCATACTGCTGTCACACTGCTGACTGAAGGTAATTCAGCTTATTGTTTTGGAATTCTTACACATTAAATCAACTTTAGTAAATTGAACTGTAATTAACTGGTGTTCATTTGGTGGCAAGACTTCTCCACTTCACTAATGATGTCACATATGATTTCCAAGAACTTAGAGTTTTGAAGAAATCATTCAAAGGGGCTCCTACTACCACCAGATAGCCTCTTAATTTTATCACCATACTTTTATTTCAGATTTTACAATGTGTCTTAACTTTCATATAATTTCTAAATATGTGCCAGTACTATATTGTATTTCAAAAGTAATTACTAAAAAAATTTAAATTGCTTTATTAATAAGAAACTATGATGGGCCATTAGGTAGAATATATTTTCAGTAAATTCACTTTGACTAGAAACAATGATATGGATTAGGCTTATAATGCGTTTTTGTTACAACTGGAGTTGTAACATGCCTAAGTGTAAAATCAGAATGATTATTTGGTTACTCCCCAGCTTCATCACCATATTAATTTTCACTAGTCTCATTGTCTAAGGCTTAGTCTTCTCACCTGCAAACTGATTTATTGCAGAAGTTTTATAGTGCAGAGAGCTCTGGTTATCCTGCTTCAGCATGAACTGGTAACTTTTGTAGCTGAGCAGTCAATGATAGTACTTCCTGGAAATGTAGGAATTTAAATGACATTATCTGTGCATTTGAATCATCTTATTGTCATGTGTTAGTACAGAGAGAATGTTTTATTCTCCCATACTTGTCTTTTTCAAGCTAATTGTGCATGCTGTCTTACCTCTTAGCCCCATTTTGATCCTGTTTCATCATTTTGAATCAGGAGAGCTCTGCCAAGTGGCTGAAGTTGGCATAGAGAGGGAAATGCCAAGTGCCTGTCTCTTTCTGTAGCCAAGAACAGGAGAATCTACTGTGGCTTCAAAATTAAATTTGCCTATTAATTAACCCTTCATAAATGTGTTTTTTTCTGATAATTGGAATGCTGAAAGTTCCACGTCTATTCTTTATATCCTCTGGCAACAAAAAGTTCCAAGACTTAAGGTATTGTCAGTCTTGTGTTTGCCAAGATGTTTTTCTCACAAGGCAGCTGAGATGATTCAATGGTGAGGAGGTAAAAGGGAGATCAAAAAGCCTAAAGATACCTAAATCTGGCAAGAAAACAGAATCCTCCAGAAAACTAAGTCTAGTTAGAATGACTTTCCCAATGTTCTTTTACCTTTTCTTTAGAGTTTATAAGTTGCAGAATTTCTTTTCTTATTTTCTTCCTATATTACTATAATGAAATACTAAAGACTGAGTGGCTTAAAATTAGCCTTAATTTTATTGGTATATTAATTGTACAATGGAAGATAAATGTGTTTCTATACTTGTGCATACAATTTGATCATTCCTCTGTTGCTTTTCCTTACCTTTCTCCCTCTTACATCTTTTCCCCTTCCACATCCCTAATTATACCTCTTTAATTTTCATGGTTTTTTTTCTTCCTTCTTCTTAGTTGCCCATTTGAGAGAATACGAAAAACACCTGTTTTGTTTTGTTTTGAGCCTGGATTATTTCACTTAAGACAATTATCTCCATGTCCATCCATGTTTTCTGCATCTACTCTTCACCTACACTAAGATGAACTTTGCCTTAAATCAGTGAGAGATTGTAACAACTGGAGTTGTAACATGCCTAAGTGTAAAATCAGAATGATTATTTGGTTACACCCCAGCTTCATCACCATATTAATTTTCACTAGTCTCATTGTCTAAGGCTTAGTCTTCTCACCTGCAAACTGAGATAATAATATAGCTACAGACATATTTGACTACTGCAGCTATTGAATTTCTAATTAGGACTCTCTAAAACCACAGGACTTTAATAATTTGCTATAACATTCCATTTCTCATTTTTGTAGATCATGTTCATATCAGCATTGTTCATAACAATTTAAAGTGGAAATAACAAAAATGTCCTTGAACTGTATAAAAAAGTCTTGCATATGACAGAATACTATTTAGCCATAAAATGAATGAAAGTACTGACACACTTCAATATTAATGAGCACTGAAAAAACTCATACTTGTGGAGGGGGGACTATATGTACACAAGATCTTATGTTGCATAATTCTGCCATTTCAAATATCCTGAACAAAAAAATCTATGCAGAAACTAGACTAGTGGTTTCCAGGGGCAAAGGAAGAGGAGAAATTGGAGCAACTGCTACTGATCATGAGGTTTCTTTGTGAAGAAAATATTCTGAATTAGATAGTAGTAAAGTTTCACAGCTTGAAATTGAACGTTAGTAAAGGACAATTATTGTGTGTTATTTAAATTATATTTTAATAAGGCTATTATTTTTCAAAAGAGAGAACAGTGATCTAGAAGTGACTAATCATTTGCCTTTCACATTTTTTTATCATGAAGATTCAGTTATAGTTTAAGACAACTCCCTAAGGTAAATGGTTTAAAGTGATCGTGTCTAGAGTTTAAGTACATTAGCCATACGTAGATCAAAGGTCCTAACAGAAAGCATAAATATTCTATAGGCATCCTTCACTACCAGTTACTGTGATTAGTAGGATTTTTAAACAAAGTAAAGGTTTCTTTTATCCTCAGATATAAGCATGTAACCAATTATATTATTTGGCAGTAGAGAACATATCTACTATTCTGTCTTCATGACTACGTGTGGTGGTTATACACAGTAGTCTAACAAAATAAAAGTATATCAATCAAAGTCATGAAACCTGGTCTTCCATTCATCAAATCCTTTGAATATACACACATTTCTCAATGTTCCATATGATAATTACTGATACCTGTCTCATAATCACTGAATGACATAAAGACCTAAGGAAACATGTGATTGAAACTGTAAATCTAACCAAGAATCCAAACATGAAAATTCACAGGTCCTAAGAGTGAACCTATTCCTCTTATTTTAATCAAATAATTTAACACCAGACTTCCCTCTAGTTTGCATCTCTCCACTTATAGTTTAGTGTAGCTCACTGATCGGCATCAGAGAAGTCTTTGTTCACTGGATGGCGATTAACTCAGAATTACAAACTTTGCAAATGGCCAAAGTACACAGAATAAGTGTCAGCAGAGTGTTAAACCATGAATAGAATATCTATAGTACATCCTGTCCTCAAATTTAGAAACAATTATGGAAGAGGGGCACAAAGAGCAAGAGGTGAAAGGGGACTGCTGCCCCCATAATCTCTCAGCAGATGGATTTCCTGGATAATATCAAGTTAGTTGATGGTGTAAGTATGGAGTAGGAAGAGGGGTTCATGAGTCATGCCTCCATGATACACACCTAAGAAGCTATGGATGGCTTTGACTTTTGGAGAAGTAAGATTCAGAAATTTATTGTTTTGTTTTAAAGTTGTAGCTGTTGGTAGATTAACCATGCTCAAGTGAATGTCCCACTTTCTAAGCATAGATGAATTATACATGGACAGTCATTTTCTACAGAACTTAATGGTCACTTGCACTGTGACATTCATTCCTCCCACTGACAATGCAGTAGAGAACAAGCAAAACTAGTTTCTTAATATTTTGTAGTTCCCAGTGTCAGAGAAAGAAAACACAGTGGATATACAATAGCATTACCCAAAGGAGATGGCTTGTCTTAGTTCTTGAATATATAACTGCTTCAGATTAAGTGATCAGAGGATTTGCTTTTAACATTAGTAGTAAAATTTAACTAAATCTGTAAATATTAAGCAATCATAACATTCAATATAGAATATAATGTCCTTATCTTAAGTAAGATACATTTATTCTACCTCCAGTTTCAATTATAGCCATATTTTGGAGTCAATATACCCCAAGCTCTTAATTCATTCCAGTGTCCACATTAACATTCCAAAAGTCCAGATTTATCTAAAAACCTTCTAAATCACCCTAGCCCTTCATATGTGCAAAATATAGTAGTGGTCAGACATAAAATAGATATCACTAATCACAAGAAGGAAAGAGTAATAGGACCCACATGAATCCAAAACAGCAAAGCCAATTAATTTCCTTCAATCTTCATGCTCAAAAGAAATCTGTTTGGTTTGGTTTGCAACCCCTACAGGCTCACTAAGATCATACCACTATTCCACTCCCCTTTAAAATGTCATGACACTGTTCTTTGTGAGGATATTGCTTTTGACACTGTAGAGGGAAGTGTCTTGTCCCCTGGGTGGGTGGTAAGCCTGCACCGTGAAGGTGTGTCACCTTTGGGGTCTTTCTGTACTTTTCTTGAAGGATAAAGCATGCCTCTTGGTACATAAAGCTGCTTCCTTGTTTCCATTCTCATAAGGTCTCTGATGTCTAATAGATATCTTTCATTTATTCCCCCACTTTGCTCCTGTCTATTTTACTCCAAAATGGCATGTGGTGTGCTCAGAAGACTAACTATAACAACAAACTTTTCAACTCACAGTTATATGATTTTTTTTTATCAAATGGCTGTTAATTTAATCCCTTCAGTTTTTCTCAGAACATGCCTTAACTTTTTAAATCAAATTTTGATACAGTCTATTTGATCATCTTTTTTATAGGGAAAGGAATGATAGTCACCTGAATCTCTAAGTTCTGTATTCTTTGAGTTTGAAAGACCATTGTTTCTGTCTTTGTCTCTCTCTTCTTTCTCATTTTCAATACCAGGAGTGAATCCAGAGCACGGTTAAGTAAACATTATATCACTGAGATACATCATCACATCCATAAGTGCTTTACCTCATCCCTTTCTTCCTCCACTGTTTTCTAAGGCAGCAGGAGGAATCACCCTGCCCCTCCCACAGTTTGCAGAGTAATCTCCTAATAAACATGACCAATTTCATCACTGAAATATTTCATCTTCCTTTACACACCAAAACAAAAATCAGTTCACCCAAGTTCACTGCACTTTTATAACGAGGATTGTCTTTCTTATTTTCCTGTTTTCAAGTATCTGGTTTGGAGAGTTTATATTCTTTTCTTAGACTTGCCATGATGGTGTGATAGTATTACCATTTCCACTAACATTCTGTCCCTGTTTATTTATGTGTTACTTGCTCACTAACACACTTGAAATGTTCTTTTTGGTCCTTCTCTTTGCTTTCAGGCCTCATCAGAAGAATCTATTTTGTCTCTATCTCTGACATGCATCTAAAACCTCCATTTATCACCTATCTCCAAAGCCACTTCCACATCATTAGCACCCATTTTCACTGCAATATATGTAGATAACTATGTGCCCTTTCCTTTTACTGCCTACAGAAAGCTGATTTCTTTCCAAAAAAAAAAAAAAAAACTCTAATTCAATGAAAAAAGTAAATGAATCCCAGTGGTGACTTTGAGTAGGCAATGCAAAGAAAATGATTGCTTAGAAAATATTCCTGTATCATATGTTTAAGAGCCTGCTAAACCACATGAAGAAAATCTACTCTTCTATAACCTACGCAAAATATTTACCATTCCAATATCACTAATATATTTCCTTTTACAAACATCAATAGCAATAGCAACATGTGAAGAAGGAGAAAAGAGGTGGTGGGTAGTATCCATATTTATATTTTGAGTCCTTTCCAACATGACTGATTATGTGCTTATATAATTGTTCTTTAACATTAATTCTATTCTGTTGACATCTTCTTCAGTAAATATTCTGGGGTTTGTTTTTAGATATGTGTTTAATTTACTTCACCTCCCACTCCATTTTATCTCTCTTTCAGCCTGGGAACTGAGCCTCTGATCATTTGACCTTATGTACCTACCCTGTGTGATAGGGTGTATACAGTAATTTCCAACATCTACCTTTCTGATCCTTTTCACATAAAATATAAACACTGAATACCCCACTAGTAATAAGAACTAACTGACAATATTTTTGTAAGATTTAAAAATTACAACTATCAAACACATTGCTTTTAATGTTCCTGTCATCATTTTAAGGAGAATTTAGTGGGTCTCTGTAACCATCATGGCCAGTAGAGTAACAATCCCCAGGAGGCAAGATCGAGATGGTAGTTCTGTTCAACACAACTAAGTAGTCAGTATGGGTTCAAACATCAGGAGTCTGATCCAAAGTGGTGTATTTTAGGCCTAATTTCAGCTATTTTCAGCATAGCAAAATTCGCTGAAAACTTTCCTGTTGATAATTAACTCAGTACTGTGCACACAATAAAGCTTAAGACATGACTATGATGTGTGATTCCCCTCTGTATGCTGTGAATACCAGTGGTGAATAAAGAAACTGTCTTAGGCCTGTTGATAGGGAAGAGCAGAGCAAGGTGGGGAAAACTAAACTGAAGGCTGCACTAGAGAGAAGGAGGACTTAGAAGCCATTTAGCCCCTGCCAGAGACAGACTCGGGACAGAACGTTACCTGGTAATCCACAGCCTCATGGCAATATACAGGTTAATGGAGATGGGTTAAATTAAGATGTAACGGTTAGCCAATAAGAAGCTAGAGCGAATGGGCCAAGTAATGATTTAATTAATACAGTTTCTGTGTGGTTATTTCAGGGCTAAGCAGCCAGGAACAAACAAGCTGCCCTCCATAGAACATTATTACATCAAAACTCTTTGTAAAATACGTGTGCCCCCTCCCATAAAGAAAGGTTATGCAGACTGAATGAGAAATACAGGTTTACAATCAGGGTCTGAGGGAGGATCCATTATGGTCTTTGCCCAGACAGATAGCACAAAGATTATCAGGAAATTAACCACTTCCTCTCTCAGCCTTCTTTGTTGATAAGAGGCTATGCATCTTGCAAAGGGACAGCTTTGTGTTTTTAATGTTCCAGGCTCCTTTAGTGGTGGTTTTTGAGCACAAAAACGTCTGTGCCTCCTACAGTGAATGTCATATCTTGTATTTGATAAATATCACAATTAGCAGACTGATCACAACATGATAAAATTGAATATTGTGTTTAATCCTATGATAGGAGAGTGTTAGTAAAGTATTCTTTCTTAGAAATTAACCTCTCATTTTAGTAAATTAACTCTAACTGGGCCCTTAATAGTGTTCAATTATGGCCAGACTGCTTGTATCTTTTAAAGGAGTAATTTGCTTCAAATGAACAAAAATTTACTTTCAGATTCCAATGCTATTCTTTACGACTCAAACCAATACTGGTATCACTTAGTGAAAGATCTGTATTTATGGTATTTTCTTTAGGAAAAAAGTGGGTGTATTTTTTTAAGATAGTGATGATTAATACACATTATAAAGTATAACAATAATTTTAAAGTGTGTATATTCTCAAGTGTATACGAAGAAAGAGAAAGTTTGTTGATTATCATTACATTTGTATCTTTGTATCTTTTCTTAGTCAGTACTAGAGCAACCAATTATTAAGTACAAAAGAATCTTTTATTTTGATAATTGTTTCCCTAATTTACCTTGAATTTAGCCTTAAAAGAATTAGACATCAAATGCTATGACCAAGGGACAGAAACCCAGCACTAGAAAAATACTGGCATGGAGGCTGTGAGCTGAGATCTCACAAGCAGACACATGTTTATGAGTTTAGACTGCTAAGGTAATCACAATTCTCACCAATCTGGTTATTCTCATTCTTGGACAACACACCATTGTGTTTATCATTTCTAATTATGTTTGCTCAGGTTGGTGACTTGGATACAGGCAAAATGAGAAAAGAACAATCAATGAGCTTTCAGAATATCTACATATGCTAATGTCAAAGGCATGAGAATCTAGAGTTCAGCTAGTGGGTTAGTAGGTTTCTTCATCATGTAGTTTGTGTAGTGTATCTCAAGGACTAGGGGTGAGGTTAGAACAAGTATATTTGAACAGACAAAATAGATTGAATCAATAAAGGGACAGTATACTTCTTGTTTTGTTATCATCCGCTAAATCTGTTATAAATGACACTCAAAGCAAAATAAAATTGGAATTGCTATGATTGAGATATATGGGGAACTTGAAAAAGCAAAAGAGGATTGGACAAGTCAAAAATTGGAGTTCAAATAACTGAGTAGACTTCAGTGTCAAAGAACCAAGAGAAGCCTGAAGTGAATGGCTAGGTAATGAGGAAAACGTGTCAGCATTGAGGGGGTTTTAAAGGAAAGTGATTGATCTGAAATTTAGTACAAACCTCCTATGGAGAAAAAAAAAGTCTTGTTTGGTGATTTCTATTCACAAGAAAAAATTGTGTGGTGCTAGACAAAAAGAGAGTGGAGGAAGTAGAATTTCACTGGGGTATGGAAAGACTAAAACACAGTTGCTTCCAAAGAGAATCAAAAGGGAGATCTTATACTGCTTCTTCCTTATCTCAGCACAATTACAAACCGAGTATAACAGAAAACATCTGGTGACAAAGCTAGGGAAGCTATGGAAGAAAGTATTTGGGGGTAGGGAAGGGGAGAGAAGTAGTTAGAAAAGGATAGGGGGAAAGGAAAAGTAAAGTCATGTCTTTCTCATTCATTACAAGTGCAGGTTATTTGGGGTTGAAAAAGACAGGACTATCAGAGGTCTTTACCTATGCAAGACAGTTTTACTGTCATCCTTAAAATGTAAGAAAGCTGGAAGGTTTTGAGAGAGGAAGAACTTTGATTGAGTGGCTTTTGTTTCCTACACAGTTTAAAAATTAACTTTTATTAGAACGAAGTAGGTATAGATTTGTAAGAGAGATGTGCAAAATAAACCATGAAAGATCACTTGAGAACAAATTCAAAACAAATTATCTGATACCAAGTTAAAGCAAATTGCCCTTCTGGGTCTACAGTCTACCTATTGTTCTTAATCGTCCAATTTTTACCAATGTCAATGGAAAAATTATAAACATTTCCTTGATCATATATCTTATTGTTGTTAGAGTAAAAATACCTCTCCCAATTTAGCAAAAAGAAAAAAAATAAAAAAAGAACTTTGACCAGTGTGTCTGAAGTAGATTTATCAATACAGAAATATAATTCTGTTCAAATCAAATAGCAGTCAGTATTTAAATGTTGAAGACCAACTCTTAGACCATGTAAGGCACAGTTCATCTTTTGAATCCATACCTAAGACAGGATCAATCCAAACTGTTCAGCTTTGAGATGAATTTGAATCAATTTCATGTAACAGTTGAAGCAGAATTGAGGCAAATTAATATACTAAGATTTGTATTTGTTTGGAAAGAGAACACTCTGTGGTTTAGGTTTTATGACTAGTGAGTCTTTCATCTCTATTCCAGGATTCTCTGACAGACATTTCAAGATCATCATTTCACATACAATGAATTTCTGTAATTAGTACATACAACTATAGCATATAGACTAGAAATATGTATTTTTATGTCCTTTAGAAAATTGGAATTAGATACTGCAAGTTTAAAAATCCTTGTGCATTTTACAGTTGTTTCTTGTAGCTATGGAAATAAGCCTACCTTTTCATGAACAATGTTAATGTAGATCTATTATTAGTTCTATTGTTCATAGGATGTGTGCTTTAAATTACTTTCCCCAGATCCACACATGCGTGCTCTGAATGGCTTCTGTCTTCTCTGCTTCACACAGATCTATGGGAGAATTTTACAAAACACTTTCATTAGGAATAGCATTCATTACCATGAGCCAGAATCACTTCTTAATTCAAAGCTAACTGGCCCTTATCTGGAGCTATGACCTTGACTTCAATGAAACAGTCTTTAACCAACTACTCACACTGCTTCAGGCCACAATTATTCATGATTTTCTTGCAGAAAATTCTTCAATCTCAATTTAAATGTTATAATAAGGTTATTTTAATGACTTTCTGATGCAACCTTCCCATTCCCCTAGCCCCCAAGATACTTAAGATTGTTTAGTCTCTATCTTAACCCAAATCTTTATGGAAAATATTCTAATTCTAGGATAAATCTAGTACATAATACACTTTTATTCATTAGTCACCTGCGTGATATGTCCTTTTCTGAAGCTGCATTTGAGTTTTCAGGTAAGGTTTATTAAACCCTAAAAAATAGGCCACAAAAATCTGAATTATGACCAAAAGTTTTTGAATAATTAAGTGATTCCTTTCCCATATATACACATACATATTCATCACACACATATATGTATATCTCATATACATATACATGTGTGTGTATATTAAAAGAACTCATGGGATTGGTCAATGACTCAGGAGCTATCGGTCCTGATGACTTGGATTTGATTCCTGTATTTCTCATGGTGGAAAAGACCACTCCCAGTTTGCACAAATTGTCATGTGACCTCTACCTGCATGGTGTGGAACCAAACACCCACTGGCCTCTGTGATATAAACAAACAAACATATAAACAAATAAATAGAATTGCTAACAAGCACTTTTAATATTGCTATTTCTCTACGGAGAATAGTTTTCATTTTCTTATTTCATAAATTTTGTTTTCTGTTATGAATAGTATTATGAACAAGTGAGTAGTATTAAGTAGAATGCAAACATCATCTTGATAGTTAATACACATGGACACATTACATTAAATATTTTTAAAGTGAAACACAATAAAGAACTAATATTTAAAGTTATTCTCATAAGGCCTGTGAACATTTTTTAACTAGAGTAGATTGAATAGTAATAATCAGAAAAATATCCTAAGAAAATTCTTAGAATCTTCTAAATGAAGGCTTAAGAATGAAGGATGAACTAGGAGTTCTATTACTACTGGAGGAAATAAATCATCTGGTCTGATTATCTGAAACCAAAAAGAATTTGGTGCATTAACATAAGTTAAAATCTAATATATAGAAATTATTGAACTAGTGAAATACAAAAGAAAGCAATCCCAGATCTGTATAGGTTATACTAGATGATTTGTGAGGAAGTCAAAGGCAAAAATGGAAAAGGAAATTGTTTAATATACTTTTTCTAAGGTTAATAATATAATTTTGCAAATAATGTATCGGGACCCATGCATTTTTAAGGCTCAATTGAAACCGATTAGTAACAAATAATACCAATATTAGTATAATACCCTGTTTTATCAAAGTTAAGAAAGGAAACCAAAACTCCAAAGACTCAGCCCAAATTACATAAAACCCATATTTAAGAGATATATAGGTATAGAAATGAGGTCTTAAATTTGAATCAAATTAAGTATTCCAACAACATTAAGGGTAATCCAAATCTCATAAAGAAGTGAGGGAAGGAAGAGCACGAGACAGGGTAGAGAAGTTGTGGTAAAAATATTACTGCATTTCTTACATCTATTCACAATGTTCTTTGTATTATTTTACAAATAATGTGTAAGGCAATAACAGTTTGCCACATACTCGGCAAACGTGAAGATGTGCAGGGTAAACTCAGCAACTAATCAGTAGAGATTCTGTACTTTGTTCTTGATGGAAGACTGAAAGAAATCATGTGACTATAGACACTGGTATTATCTGGATCACTGAGAGACTGGTGGAGAAGAGTTGTTTCTGCAGTAGAGAAGTATTAAGGAAAGTTAAGAAATATAGGACATTTAGGGCTGATCATTTTGACTTTGATATGCTGGAAAGATTTGGCAGGTTAATTGTAGTAGGCAATACTACTTAGAATAAGATACTCTGAAATACATATTCCGTAAAGCTACCTATGTACAGGAAAGTTAAGGAATGGATGCAGGAAAGAGGATGAAATGAAAGAAAATGGAGAAAAGAACACCAGTTTTAGAAAGACATCAAGGAAGTGAATTTGATTTTTTTTCCAGGAATATCAAAGAATAAATCAAACAATAAAGTCCACAATATGCATCTTTTCTTTACACCTTAAATTGCATGACTATCTTTATGTTAGTCAGTCAATTTTTGCACCCTAGGAACATTTTCCAGTTCTCTTCACATATGTGTGCATGTGTGTGTGTGTGTGTGTGTGTTAAACATTATATTCTGTTCCACAAAGGGTTCACCTGGATTGATGCGTCTACTTCAAAAGTTTGACTGTTGGATTATGGACAAATAATTGAAGAATTTGAGTTTCTGGTTTTGTATCTAAAGAAAAAACATCAAAGGGGCTGTGTGGTGTTGTTATGAAGGTGGAATAAACAATTCATGAAGAACATAAGCTGTTGGAGCTTGATCTCCTATCACCCAATAGTCATTTTTGTACTGTATCTAAACTAGTGTCTTTACAGAATATTCAATTAATGTTAGTCAGTCATTAGATACACTAATATTGGTATTTGATAATTATCTTCAATCTGTTTTAAAATGAAAATACACTATTTACATTGCATCAAGAATAAATTCCTTTTTGTAAATTATTTCCAGTGATTATTACTTTGTAAAAACTAAAGCCTATACAATATAATTGAGTTGTGTCTGCTTATCTGCACTCATTGTGTTTGTAATAAGATAGGGGGCAGAAAACTTAAAACCTTTTGGAGTGTCTCCATGAGAAATATAAGAAATGGAAGAAGTAAAATAGAGGTGATCAGAAAGAAGACATTTTTAAAAAACAAAACTTTACTGTTGAGTCAATAATGAGAGATGGAGGTGATCATAAGGAAAATACCAGGAGTAAAGGGGGAAAGTTACAAGTAAAACAGGTTTTTGTTAGGTTCTGTTACTTCTCGTCAGGATATGCAATTGACTGAAATTAGACTTCTAAGTACTAACATACGTATATGTTGAAAACAGTACCTACACATACAAGATGTGATAGTCAACTCCTATTATATAATTTTGGTGACCATTTTAAATATATTAAATTATTTTCTAACTACCAATTACAAAATAAAAGGCCCTTTTTTGTAAACTGCACAAGCATTTTTATGTCAGCAGGAACCTCTTCATTACAACAAAGCTTTGTAATTCATAGGTGCCTGTTTTTATTCCACTCCTTAGCATGGTTATCAGACATGTTTCTAATTCTGTAGTAAGTACAAAACTATTCTATAATCAGTTTTTTTACCTGAAGGATGGATTATGCCTTTATATTTCTGTGGAGTTTCTAAGGATATACATGCTTAGCCGAGAAAATACGTAGTTGCATATGTTTACAATTTTGGATTATTACAAATTCTGCAGAACTTTAAAACTTCTGTGGTCTATGGCATAATAGCACAGACTCCAGATATTGAAACTAAAGAGAAGAAAGAATAAAAGTTTTATAATCTTGGGAGACGTTCAAGAAGAATACTCAACTACTAAGTTCAGTAGTGGATTTCCAAACTTGACAAGTTAACATAAATAAGACTCAATTTAGGTTAAGACATTGGTCATGGATTATTGTTGCAGGAGGTCTTTCCGTCCTCCAACTTTTTTTCTCCATTCATAAAGCTTATTTGTTTTTTAATTGTTTGCAAGTGTTTTTCTGATATGTAGTTTTCCCTCTTTAATTTCCCTAATAGTAATATCATGTTTGTTGTGGCTGCTTTAGACATGAACATTCTTTTCCATTTAGTAAAGATACATGTAAATTATACTTTTTTAAAAAAATTATTTTATGTTTGTCTTGCATCATGTTTATATATCAGTTGTGTTTATATATCATGTTTATATATCTGATGTCCACATATGCCAGATGAAGGCTTCAGAACCCATATAACTGGAGTTAGACAGCTGCGACCCACCATGTAGGTTCTAGGAATTGTACCAGGGTCCTCTGCAAGTGTTCTTAGCTGCTGAGCCATCACTCCAGACCACTGTTTATCTTTCTGATCTTTGAACTTGGTGAAACAAATTGAAGCACTTGAATATATGATATATTCACTAATAGATATCATATAATCTCTAATGTTGATAGAATCATAAAGTACTATTAAAATGTGTGTTTGGTAGACATGCATGTGTGTGAGTTCATGGCTGTGTGTATACAAGTGTATGAATGTGTTTAGGGGTTGGAGTTCTGTGATTTTTTTTTTTTTTAGATAGTCTCATATTGGAACTTGAAGCTTACTGTTTAGGCTGAGCCAACTGGTCTGGGACCTTCCTGTTTCCTGGTACCCAGCATTAGGATTACAAATGCATGCCATCACACTGGGCTTCTGATCTTTTCTTTTCTGTGTTGGGAAGGAACCTTGCTCCTCATGCTTACATGGTAAGCTGACCAAGTTATCCCCTCTGTCTCTATAGTGATTACTGACTATCTTAGAGTTCATGCTTCTCTTTTCTGGCTAAAGGCGCTATGCCTATGATTGTCAAGTTTATATTTCCCAGAATTTTGTATGGATACCCATTACTTTTGTAAAGGGAACAGTTAAGAATTGTGAAAACTATCCAGGTACTACAGGCCTAAAAATTTAGGTATTTACAAAGTAGATGCTTATAACTCAGTTATTCAGTTAAACTGTGTTCATAAAATTGAAATGTTTACTAGCGTAAAGAATAGAAGAAACACAGCAACTGTACTATGGCGAAGAAATGATATATGATATGTGAATACAAACCTGGCACAAGTGGTTTTAGCATTCAACAGTATCCACTGTCATTTTCTCATGAAAGGGTAAAAGGATATTTCTGTAACTTCTGAATTTCCAAGGTTTTTTTTTTCTTCTTCTCCTTTGGTGTCTTATTTATTAAATCCTGCTTTACCCTCAGTTGCTTGCTTCAGATTCGCACATCAGCCCTGAGCTCAAATTTATTTTGCTATCTAGGGGCTGAGGGAAGTTTCACTAACTTAAAGTAGTTCTGTTTGGTCCTGATGACAGATATGTAAGCCTTCAGATGATCACAACTGATGCCAGGTTTATGCAATCTCCAACTTTTACCTTGTAATTTTACATACCAGTGGGATTTCCCAAAGTTATGCCCTCTGTTCTAGTTAGGCATGTGCTTTCATTCTTCACTACTTCAACACAACTGCATAGCTGTCCTCAAATGCTTTGATGCTGTAATGTCTATTATATAAGTCATACTGTGCTATGCGCTTAAATTTTTATTTCATGCATGTATTCTTTGAGAATTTCATACTTGTATGCAAGGAACTTTGGTCATACTTACCTATTTTCTGCCTTCAACTTCTCCCAGACTCCCACACAACTGCCTCCCAATTTCATATTCTCTATCATTTTCTTTAGAATCTGTTGAGTGTAGTTAGTTCTGTTGGAGCACATAGAGTGCTTCTATTGGATCATGGGAAAACTGAAGTGTCACATCCCTGCAACAAACTGTTTCTCCTCTCCCTAGAAGCTATAAGTCGCCGATATCTCACGATATCTCACAGCTTGTGGTAGGCCTAAAGAGTGCATTTCCTATTCATTCTGTAACTTTGATTGGCTTACTCTTGTTTAGTTTTTTTTTTAGAGGCAACCACAGTTTTTGTGATTTCCTATGTACAACAGGCCTGATATTACTAGAAGTCTCTATTTACCAACAATGTTCCCCTAGCCTGTCCAAACTTTCATTCCCTCTTCTGTGATGTTCCTTAAACATGGTGGCAGAAATGAGCCCCTAGTGTACAATAGAATACTGACCACCAAGCAATAGTTTAAAGAGTAAATGTGCCTAAGGAGATAACTTTAGAGAAAAAAAATGCATTATGATTAATAAAGCAAATCTGGATTATAAACTTGCTCACAATGGTAAAAGATGATGAAATTAGTCAAGCAGTTTAGGGGTAAGGATAGTTTTCTAGTCCAAAAGCCAGAAATGTCCTTGATGTGTTGAGCTTGGAGACCTAAAATAGCAGGAGTGGTTCTAATTTCTGTCCTCTTTCTTTTTTACTTTCTTTTCCTTCCATGCAATAGCCATGGAAGTTATGTGTGAGAAAGTGACCAAAACTGAGAGACTCCTAGACAAATCATCAGTAGGCCAACTGAACTGATCAGATCCTCTGCATGCCTACCCCTGTTCTCACCATAAGCCCTATAAATAGCCCCAGACTAACATCTCAATGCCACCCCTGTGGGATCCACTCTACCCAAAGGATCTCTGTCTATAATCCTCATCTGAAGATTTTAATTGTAATTCTATAATAAAAGTCTTTAAGCTCATCTTCCTGTTCACTAGATTTATTCTTAGAACTTCTCAACACAGAAGACCTAGAAGTCACTGACTTGAGTTGCCTATGGTGGCCATTGATCTGTCCTTTTATACTTGAAATAAGAAAGCCTTGATCACCATCAAGGACTCCCACTTTTCCTCCATTTTATTAGTAACTAAAATTTGTGATTCATTTCTAATACATTTAAATTTCATGGTAACCAACAAAAACTGCCAATAAGAATTTGTATAATGAAAACATGTTTGTATCATTAAATACATACTTACAAATTAATTTAATGTTATACATAAAATATATGTGTGATTATTACCCTTAACTTGCATGATATAAAGATGATATCAGTTGTGTCTTTAATAGTCATCAAAAAACTATAAAAGAATTAAATTCAAAAGCTATAAAAATTAATTAAATATTACATATAACCCATGTAAATATAAAGGCCTTCACCCCTTAACTGTGGTTAGGTTATCAGTTTTATTCCAGTGCCTTATTCTTCTTAATAGCCTCACTGTTAACCTGTTTAAGGTTCATCGAATAGGCAATGGGAATAAATAGTGAGTCTTCAGCTTTGAAATGCTGCCCAAAAGACCTTAATCAACAACTATTGATTTTAAGTCTAGAGGGAGGTCAGCCACAGTCATGTGCATTAATATTTATTAAAAGTTGTAGGCGAGGCATAATAAAAATTAGATTTTCTATTTATCTGCATTTAGGTAGCAACAGAATTAGGCTATAAAAGCACCGATAATTGATTTCAGTTATTTTATTCAGTTTAGTGTGGCAGGCTTCTGCTGTGACTTGTGTGTGAATTCGGAGGCGATACTTACATGAATCAGTACAAATTCACAAGACTCCAGTACTTTTAGTACAAAACCCAAGTGAAGAGACAAGCATTAAGTACATAGCAGTCACAATGCTATCTCAGCTCTAGGTGGTCCACTTTTGACTAGCTCCTTCTTTAGGGGGCTTTGGGAGAAAACTGATTTTGTTAAAAGATTGCTAAGGATGACAACGAAAACTTAGAATGACACGCCACTTTTTGAAGTCCTGTGCAATTTAAACATGACACAAAGGAGAGACAAATTTTCTCCTTTGTGTTATATAATTGCAGAATGATTTAAGACTAAAGGAAAGGGGAAGAAGGGATAACAGAAGAAAAATTATGAAGCTTGTTTCTATTGACATTAATCCTGTATTGTTAACCTCTCTGTACTCATCAAAGTTTGTTATTGCTTGTGTAGACAGAAACGGCACAGAAATGGCACTATAAATACACCAAAACCAACTCATTCCATTGGACTATCCTGTAGCCACTGTTGCTACACTAGGTCAAGTGGCAAACACATGGATTAAGGAGTTCTGCCCATTGCTACATTTAGAGGAATGGGTGCTTAAATTTCATCTCTATCATCTAATCTTTCTTCCACAGAGGTCGCAGTAGTGACTATTCCTTCACAGAACATAAAATTCATTAAGATATGTTCAGCAGTTCAAGTACGTACAGCTGAATGTCAATGTTCCTGTGATCAAGATGAGGTAGACTTTGAGTATTGTATTCTTTGACGAATAGGAACTTAGATCATTAGAGAAACTGGGGCTTTTCTAAAGTTTTCCCCATGTAATTAGAAATAAACAATTATTTCCAAGTTGTAGGTTGATGATAGATATCATGTTCATCATTATGTTAGCCTTCTTTTTTTTAATGTTTAAAGTGAGAGTTTATTTAAGCTTGCTTCTAAAAATAATCACAGCTTCATGTAAAGGATAAAGAAAATGTATGGCCCCTCCCCTCTTTGAACCACACAACAGCTCCCAGCTCAGCCTGTTTGGGCGCTGGGACAGGGTCCGAATTGGGAGGGCATTCGGGAGGGTGGTGGCTCCTTTGTCTAGGTGGCTGGCCTGCACCAAGCAGGGCCGGCCCTTTGTTCGCAGGACGCCCAGGCAGCGGGGAGATCGGATCCGGGTGGCAGGAGGGACATCGCTGGGGTGAGTGAGTTTCTGGCTGTGGCAGCAGCCCGGGACAGGGAGCTCAGACGTTCTTCACCCCTCCTGCACTTCCTGGTCAGTCTGCGGAGGCTGAACTGCTTGATACCTCTTCTCCATTCCTGTCCCACCCAGCTTGCATCCAAGGCCCTCCCCAACTACCTCTGACCCCCCTCCCCACTTTGAACCACACAACAGCTCCCAGCTCAGCCTGTTTGGGCGCTGGGACAGGGTCCGAATTGGGAGGGCATTCGGGAGGGTAGTGGCTCCTTTGTCTAGGTGGCCGGCCTGCACCAAGCGGGGCCGGCCCTTTGTTCGCGGGACGCCCAGGCAGCGGGGAGATCGGATCCGGGTGCCAGGAGGGACATTGCTTGGAGATACACCCAGAGACTCAGGCACAGCAAAGACAGGACCAAGACACCAGGCCTCTCTTGGCTTCATTTGAAAGAGGAGATGGGAAGGCGCCAATGCAAGAATTCCTCCAACAACCTGAAAGGCAACATGACATCACCAGAACCCAGGGATCCCGAAATAAGAAGAATTGTACACCCTACTCCAGAAAAAGTAGAAGAAATCGACTCAAAAGTGAATTTTTTGAAAATAATAGAAGACCTTAAACAGGAGGTGAAAAACTGCCGTAAACAATTAGAGATTACAAACAAAAAGGTAGAGGAAATGAATAAATCGCTCAAAGATACCCAAGAAAACCAAGAGAAACAAGAAAATGCAATCAAACAGATAAGGGAAATGGTTCAAGACCTGAAGAATGAAATGGAAGTAATGAAGAAAACTCAAACCGAGGGAAGGTTGGAGATCGAAAATCTGGGTAAACGAACAGGAACTACAGAGACAAGTACTACCAACAGATTACAAGAGTTAGAAGAAAGAATGTCAGACTCTGAAGATACCATAGAGAAAATTAACACACTGATCAAAGAAAACAGCAAAACCAACAAATTCTCATCACAAAACATTCAGGAAATATGGGACACAATAAAAAGACCAAACCTAAGAATAATTGGGATAGAAGAAGGAGAGGAAGTACAGCTCAATGGTTCAGAAAATATATTTAATAAAATTATAGAAGAAAACTTTCCCAACCTAAAGAAAGATATTCCTTTGAAGGTTCATGAAGCATACAGAACACCGAATAGACTGGACCAAAAAAAAAAAAACATCTCCTCGCCATATAATAATCAGAACACAAAACATACAGAATAAAGAAAGAATATTAAGAGCTGCAAAGGAAAAAGGTCAAGTTACTTATAAAGGTAAACCTATCAGACTTACACCTGACTACTCTATGGAAACCATGAAAGCCAGAAGGTCCTGGATAGATATACTGCAGAAGCTAAGAGAACATGGATGCAAGCCCAGACGACTATACCCAGCCAAGCTTTCATTCACTATAAATGGAGAAAACAAAATTTTCCAGGATAAAAACAAATTTAAACAATACGTAGCCACAAATCCAGCCTTACAGAAAGTAATAGAAGGAAAATCACAAACCAAGGAGACCAACAATGACCACAATAACTCAAACATCTAGACACCCTTCACCAGCACAACTAAAAGAAGGCAAACACACAAACTCTATGACTAAAAAAGTGACCGGAGTTAGCAACCACTGGTCATTAATATCCCTTAATGTCAATGGACTCAACTCACCTATAAAAAGGCACAGGCTAAGAGATTGGATACGCAAACAGGATCCAACATTCTGCTGTTTACAAGAAACACACCTCAACCACAAAGACAGGCACCTACTTAGAGTAAAGGGATGGGAAAAGGTTTATCAAGCAAATGGACCTAAGAAACAAGCAGGTGTGGCCATACTAATTTCTAACAAAGTTGACTTCAAACTTAAATCAATCAGAAGAGATGGAGAGGGATATTTTATACTCATAACAGGAACAATTGATCAGGATGAGGTCTCAATCATGAATATCTATGCCCCTAATATAAAAGCACCCACATATGTAAAAGAAACACTACTAAAACTCAAGGCTGCCATCAAACCGCACAATAATAGTAGGAGATCTCAACACGCCTCTTTCACCAATGGACAGGTCAATCAGACAGAAACCTAACAGAGAAATAAGAGAATTAATGGAGGTATTGAATCAAATGGACTAAACAGACATCTATAGAACATTCCACCCAAATAGGAAAGAATATACCTTCTTCTCTGCAGCTCATGGAACCTTCTCGAAAATTGACCACATCCTCGGTAACAAAGCAAACTTCCACAGTTACAAAAAAATATCCATAACCACCTGTGTCTTATCAGATCACCACGGACTAAAGTTAGATTTCAACAACAATGCTACCCCCAGAAAGCCTACAAACTCATGGAAACTGAATAGTCAACTATTGACCCACACCTGGATCAAAGAAGAAATAAAGAAATTAAAGTCTTCCTTGAATTCAATGAAAATAAAGAATCAACATACTCAAACTTATGGGACACTTTGAAAGCAGTCCTAAGGGGAAAGTTCATAGCCCTTAGTGCCCACTTAAAGAAAACAGAGAAAGCATACATTGGAGACTTAACAGCCCATCTGAAAGCTCTAGAAAAAAAAAGAAGCAGACTCACCTAGGAGGAGTAGAAGACTGGAAATAGTCAAACTGAGGGCTGAAATCAACAAAATAGAAACACAGAAAACAATCCAAAGAATCAATGAAACAAAAAGCTGGTTCCTGGAAAAAATCAACAAAATTGATAAACCCCTATCCAAACTATTCAAATGGCAGAGAGAGAATTTGCAAATTAATAAGATCAGAAATGAAAAGGGGGACATAACCACAGACATAGAGGAAATTCAGAGAATCATTAGATCTTACTACAAAAGCCTGTATGCCACAAAACTGGATAATGTAAAAGAAATGGACACTTTTTTAGATAAAATACCATATACCAAAGTTAAATCAGGACCAGGTGAACAATCTAAATAGACCTGTCAGTCACGAAGAATTAGAAGCTGTTATCAAAAACCTCCCTACCAAAAAAAGCCCAGGACCAGACGGTTTCAATGCGGAATTCTACCAGAATTTCCAAGAAGACCTAATACCTATACTCCTTAAGGTATTTCACAATATAGAAACAGAAGAGTGATTGCCAAATTCCTTTTATGAAGCTACAGTCACTCTGATACCAAAACCACACAAAGACTCAACCAAGAAAGAGAATTACAGGCCAATCTCACTCATGAACATCGACGCAAAAATCCTCAACAAAATACTGGCAAACCGTATCCAAGAACACATAGGAAAAATTATCCATAATGATCAAGTAGGCTTCATCCCAGAGATGCAAGGCTGGTTCAACATACGAAAATCTGTCAATGTAATCCATCATATAAATAAACTGAAAGAAAAAAACCATATGATCATTTCATTAGATGCTGAAAAAGCTTTTGACAAAATTCAACATCCCTTTATGATAAAAGTCTTGGAGAGATTAGGGATACAAGGGTCATACCTAAATATAATAAAAGCTATTTACAGCAAACCGACAGCTAACATCAAACTAAACGGAGAGAAACTCAAAGCCATCCCAGTTAAATCAGAAACATGACAAGGCTGTCCACTCTCTCCATACCTCTTCAATATAGTGCTTGAAGTTTTAGCAATAGCAATAAGACAACATAGGGGGATCAAGGGGATTCGAATTGGAAAGGAAGAAGTTAAACTTTCGTTATTTGCAGATGATATGATAGTGTACATAAGCGACCCCAAAAACTCCACCAAAGAACTCCTACAGCTGATAAACACCTTTAGTAATGTGGCCGGATACAAGATCAACTCCAAAAAATCAGTCGCCCTCCTATACACAAAGGATATGGAAGCAGAGAGGGAAATCAGAGAAGCATCACCTTTCACAACAGCCATAAACAGCATAAAATATCTCGGGGTAACTCTAACCAAAGAAGTGAAGGATCTATTTGACAAGAACTTTAAGGCATTGAAGAAAGAAATTGAAGAGGATACCAGAAAATGGAAGGATCTCCCTTGCTCGTGGATTGGGAGGATCAACATAGTAAAAATGGCAATCCTACCAAAGGCAATTTATAGATTCAATGCAATCCCCATCAAGATCCCATTAAAATTCTTCACTGATCTTGAAAGGACAATAATCAACTTTATATGGAATAACAAAAAACCCCGGATAGCCAAAACAATCTTATACAATAAAGGTACTTCTGGAGGCATTACTATCCCTGACTTTAAACTCTATTACAGAGCTACAGTAATGAAAACAGTGTGGTATTGGCATAAAAATAGAGAAGTTGACCAATGGAATCGTGTAGAAGACCCGGATCTTAACCCACAAACCTATGAACACCTCATTTTCGATAAAGGCGCTAAAAGTATACAATGGAAGAAAGAAAGCATCTTCAACAAATGGTGCTGGCACAACTGGATGTCAACCTGTAGAAGAATGAAAATAGACCCATACCTATCACCATGCACAAAACTCAAGTCCAAATGGATCAAAGACCTCAGTATCAATCTGAACACACTGAACCTGATAGAAGAGAAAGTGGGAAGTACACTACAACAGATGGGCACAGGCGATCGCTTCCTAGGTACAACCCCAGCAGCACAGTCATTAAGGGCAACATTGAATAAATGGGACCTACTGAAACTGAGAAGCTTCTGTAAAGCAAAAGACACTGTCACTAAGACAAAAAGGAAACCCACTGACTGGGAGAAGATCTTCACCAACCCCGCAACAGACAAAGGTCTGATCTCCAAAATATATAAAGAACTCAAGAAACTAGATTTTAAAATGCTAATTAACCCAATTAAAAAATGGGGCACTGATCTGAAGAGAGAATTCTCAACAGAAGAAGTTCAAATGGCCAAACGGCACTTAAGGTCATGCTCAGCCTCCTTAGCGATCAGGGAAATGCAAATCAAAACAACATTGAGATATCATCTTACACCTGTCAAAATGGCTAAAATCAATAACACCAATGATAGCCTTTGCTGGAGAGGCTGTGGAGAAAGGGGTACCCTCATCCATTGCTGGTGGGAATGCAAACTTGTGCAACCACTTTGGAAAGCAGTGTGGCGGTTTCTCAGGAAAATTGGGATCAACCTACCCATGGACCCAGCAATGCCACTCTTGGGAATATACCCACGAGATGCCCGATCATATGACAAGGACATTTGTTCAACTATGTTCATAGCAGCATTATTTGTAATAGCCAGAACCTGGAAACAACCTAGATGCCCTTCAATGGAAGAATGGATGAAGAAAGTGTGGAATGTATATACATTAGAATACTACTCAGCGGTAAAAAACAATGATTTCGCGAAGTTTGCATGCAAATGGATGGAAATAGAAAACACTATCCTGAGCGAGGTAACCCAGACCCAAAAGGATGAACATGGGATGTACTCACTCATAATTGGTTTCTAGAAATAAATAAAGGTCAGTGAGTCTATAATTTGATATCCTAAAGAAACTAAATAGGAAGGTGAACCCAAAGAAAAACATATAGCTATCCTCCTGGTTATGGGAAGTAGACTAGATTGCCTAGCAAAAAACTGGGATCTTGGGGGTGTGGTGGGAGGGGGGGTAAGGGGAGAAGGGGAGAGAAATGTGAGAAGGGGAGGGTGGGGGGAGCTTGGGGAAACGGGTTGATTGGGATAAAGGAAGGTTGGTTAGGGGAGCAGAGAAGCACACCTCTTAATTAAGGGCGCCATCTTAGGGTTGGCAAGAGACTTGGATCTAGAGGGGCTCCCAGGTGCCCAGAGCGATGTCCCCAGTTAGTTCCTGGGGCAGCTGAGGATAGGGAACCTGAAATGACCCTATCCTATAGCCATACTGATGAATATCTTGCATATCACCTTAGAAACTTCATCTGGCGATGGATGGAGATAGAGACAGAGACCCACACTGGAACACTGGACTGAGCTCCCAATGTCCCAATGAGGAGCAGAAGGAGAGAGAATATGAGCAAAGAAGACAGGACCACAAGGGGTGCGCCCACCTGTGGAGACAGTGGGGCTGTTTCTTTGGGAGCTCACCAAGGCCAGCTGGACTGTGACTGAAAAAGCATGGGATAAAACCGGACTCCCTAAATTTGGCGGACAATAAGGGCTGCTGAGAAGCCAAGACCATGGCTCCGGGTTTTGATCCTGCTTCATGTTCTGGCTTTGTGGGAGCCTACCCAGTTTGGATGTTCACCTTCCTAGACCAGGATGAGGGGGGAGGACTTTGGACTTTCCACAGCAGGGAACCCTGACTGCTCTTCAGGCTGGAGAGGGAGGGGGAGGAGTGGGGGAGGGGAGGAGGAGAGGGAGGAGTGGGAGGGAAATGGGAGGCGGGGAGGAGGCTGAAATTTCTTTTTTTTCCAATAAAGAAAAAGAAACTCAAAAAAAAAAAAAAGAAAAGAAAATGTATGTGCAGAATATAATAAAAATGGTGTCTGAATGGTATTTCTTTTTTATTGATTTTTATTGAGCTCTACATTTTTTCTCTGTTCCCCTCCCCTAAAACCCCCCTAAGGTACCCATGCTCCCAATTTACTCAGAAGATCTTGTCTCTTTCTACTTCCCATGTAGTTCTCTGAGATTGTGATTTGTAAGGTGGTTTTCTTTGCTTTATGTTTAAAAACCACTTATGAGTGAGTACATGTGATACTTATTTTTCTGTGTTTGGCTTACCACTCAAAATGATGTTTTCTAGCTCCATCCATTTTCCTGAAAAATTCAAGATGTCATTATATTTTTCTGCTGTGTAGTACTCCATTGTGTAAATGCACCACATTTTCCTTTTCCATTCTTTAGTAGAGGGACATTTAGGTTGTTTCCAGGTTCTGGCTCTGACAAACAATGCTGCTATGAACATAGTTGAGCACATGTCTTCGTGGCATGATTGAGCATCCTGTGGATATATACCCAAAAGTGGTATTACTGGGTCTTGTGGAAGACTGTTTCCTAATTTTCTGAGATATTTCTGTGCTGACATTGAAGAGAGCTGTACGAGTTTGCATTACAACCAGAAAATTCCTTTACACCACAACCTCTCCAGCATAAGTTGTCATCAGTGTTTTTGATCTTGGCCATTCTTACAGGTGGAAGATTGAATCTCAGAGTAGTTTTGATTTGCATTTCTCCAATGATTAAGGATGCTGAACATTTCCTTAAGTGTCATTCAACAATTTTAGATTCCTTCTCTTGAGAGTTCTCTGTTTAGGTCTGTACTCCATTTGTTTATTGGATTATTTGCTCTTTTAATGACAAATTTTTTGAGTTCTTTGTGTATTTTGGAGATCAGACCTCTGTCTGATGTGAGGTTAGTGAAGATCTTTTCCCATTCTGTAGGTTGTCATTTTGTCTTGTTGACTGTGTTCTTTGCTTTACAGAAGCTTTTCAGTTTCAGGAGGTCCCAATTATTAATTGTTTCTCTCAGTGTCTGTACTGCTGGGGTTATATTTAGGAAGTAGTATCCTGTGCCAATGAATTCAAGTGTACTTCCCACTTTCTCTCCTGTAAGGTTCAGTGTGTCTGGCTTTATGCCGATGTCTTTGATCCATTTGGACTTGAGTTTTGTGCATGGTGATAGATATGGGTCTATTTTCATTTCACACAATAATATCCAGTTATGCCAGTACCATTTGTTAATTATGTTTTATTTTTTCCATTTGATATCTTTTGCTTCTTTGTCAAAAATAAGGTATTTGAAAGTGTATGGATTAATATCTGGATTTTTGATTCTGTTCCATTGGTCCTCCTTTCTGTTCTTATGCCAATACCAGGCTGTTTTCACTACTTTAGCTCTGTAGTAGAGTTTGAAGTCAGGAATTGTGATGCCTACAGAAGTTCTTTTTTTGTACTGGATTGTTTTAGCTAACCTGGTTTTTTGCTTTTCCAAATGAAGTTGAGTACCATTCTTTTGAAGTCTGTGAAGAATTTTGCTGGGATTTTGATAAACACGGTTTTGAATCTGTAGATTGATTTTGGAAAGATTGCCATGTTTAGTATGTTAATTCTACCTACCCAAGAGCATGGGAAACCTTTCGAATTTCTGATGTCTTCTTCAATTTCTTTATTCAAAGATTTAAAGTTCTTGTCATACAAGTCACTTGTTTGGTTAGAGTTACTTCGAGATATTTTATGCTATTTGTGATGGTAGCCTTCTTAATACAGTGACAGTAACAGGTCCGAAACTATTGTTTATTGCTGTGTATTCAGGGACCATACACATAAAGAAATTAAAAGGTGGAAGGGCCTTTAAAATATCTTGAGAAGTGGTAGATGATGACTTGACTTTTGCTCTACAGCTTGATAAATTTGTACTGACCAAAATTATCAGAAGGCAAATGAGTTCAGTATAAATATTCTAATGCAGGCATTCAGATGAATTCACAGAAGTCATGGGTCATAGAATAGATATTTGTAACAGAGACTTGCTAACTGTTTAATTATTCCTATTTGTTCTTCTTCCAATGTACATAACCTGACTATGATAACTGAATCATTAATGGATAGGGTTGACTGTAAAATGTAAATACAATTTTGCAGTCTTATAAGAATTAAATTTTTAGTATGCTTGGAACAGCATAAATTTTTTATTATTCTCCAAAAGACTAAAATGATGTTAACTTACAACATAGCCCAAGTGCAATTATCAATGTGCATTAATTATTCTAATTCCTTCTGGAATGTAACCTGATGTATAACATTACTTGTTCTTGGCTTTGCCTTAATGGCTTCTACTCTAAACAAGTCCTTTTGCACTCAGAGATGAGTTCTACTTCCCAGCTATCTTCCTTTGTTCCCTAGCAGGCTTTGTCTTCTGTGGTATTTACTGTTAGTGGATATTTGGTTCTCTTGAAATACAACCCAGCTCTGGTCCTGGAACACACTTGACACTGATTCATTCACTGTGTGATGCACCGACCATTGTTGCACCGAGTATCACAGGTGTTATTCATGGCAAGTCAGAGTAGAGAAGATGCAGGTCCTTTGTGGTGATGACTCTCCATGCTGAGAAAGTCAAAATGTAATGGCTATAACAGGGAAAACCACAACTGACCACTAATGACACAATAAAAGAGAAGACGTGCTACATGTTTTAGGACCCAGAGTTTAGAAATTCAGAAAGTATACTGTTAATGCCAGAATTTAAAAATATAAAATACTAATATATTTTTCCAAATTATATTATGTGTGTTTACTTATTTTGGATTTAGTAACTTAATTCAGATCTCAACTCTTTTGCTTAAAACAGTTCGAATATATCCAGATTTCATAAGAAGTACATTGAAGTTTACAAGCATTGGCAAGGAGTAAAAAAGAAAAAGGTGTGGATCCCAAGCACACTGAAGATCAATATCCAGCAGACAAAAAGACAGGGAACATAGGAGGACAACAATTTGTACTAAACTCCCATTCAGCAAAGGCTGAGTACTGGATATGGAGGGCAGCAGTTATAATCTTCCATAAATGAGTCACAATACTAGGAAACATAGTACCAACTTTCATTTCTAAAATTCACAGTGGATATCCATGAATTTGAGGTATCTTCTGTAAGCAATACAGATTCATGAACTGAAAACCCAATAGTTGCTTTTGTTTGTTTGTTAGTTATGAATAACAACCACAGAGCCATGCTAAATTCTTGCTTATCACTCTTGCTTCTTTCGTTACCCTCCAGTGGTTGGAAGACTTTATTTATCGATTCTAAGAGCACAAAGACAGTATTCACAGTTATGTTTTCTTTTGTTCAAATACCAGTTTCATAAAGTTTTAATTTTCTAGTTTCTGGTTAGCACATTTAAGTGCATGCATATACAAAACAATGGCATTATCATATTCTCAATTTGTATTATTCATGAACAAACCATATTTATTAAGCATCCTTAAAATAGTTTATAGTGACCTTGGTTTGGTATGCTTTCTTTCTATTCCAAATTATTACTTGTAATCTTTCTTTTTTATTACTATAGCTTCAAATTTTTGAAAGAAAAATAATGGTCTCATTTTTAACTTAAAACTACTGTCAAAATGTATATGACAGACATTCAAGTGAGGCATATAAAACACGAAATGTATTTTGTTAACACAATCTTGCTCCATGTTTTAATATATTTCCAAGGACATTTGCAAAATTGCCATTGGAAAATGAATAGAGTAAATGGGAAATATCCAACTAAAATGATTATAGCAAACTAGCTAAGAATGTTATATAACACTTCAGCAGCAAATTGAACTCGTGCATACAAACTATAACACTTTAGACTTCAAGTTATTAATGAATGTGCTGATTTTAGCTCATGAAATCAGTGAATAATTGGTATTCAACAGAGGACATTTTAGCAGAACTGGAAGGCAGCAATTCTAAATTAGGCCATAGTCATTATAGTTGATGCACAACACTACATAATCCCTGTTTATCCTCATTATGATCTCTTACTTTTAATTTCTTGCCAACAAAGGCAAACTCCTGCACATACATTGTATTTCAAATGTATATGTGTCTGCTTTCAAGAAATTTTAAAGTATTCAGCTTCTGATTGAGTATAACTTTCAAATATAGAAGAATAAAAATATCCCTGTTATGCACAAATTTTAAAGAATCTTAGCATGTGAAGATTTTATATATTATTCTTATATCTTTTTGTAAAGATACAAATTGATTACATAGGCCCATGTAACTATACATATATGCACATGTTTTAGTTCAGTCTTGCCCTTCATTCTCTTATGTGATATGTTTTAATTAAATTTCACATTAATTATCCATGTGAACTTAGATAAACTCTTCAAAAAATCTAACTTCCAGTTAACTGGTATATGATATTTATTCCAGCGTACTACTATATTTTAATGACAATAAATATCTGAAGAATATTTTCTGTATTTGTGTCTTTAGCAGGGAAATCTGAGCATGAATGATAAAAGTTATAATCAAGGAATGATCACATAAAATCCAAATATATGACTAGGAGACAATTTGTGAAGATTTATGAGATCAAAAATGTTCATAACAAATTCAATAGAAAGTTAAATATTAAAAAGATTAAAATGAACTAGCCTCCAACAGATCAGGATTTCTGTTAGTTCAGACTAACCTCCACCTCTAATTTCTCATGTCAGTTTTTCTGACCCAGGCACCTAAATGCTGGACTTGCATGTTAAGTCATGTAATTGGAGTCTCAGTGTCCAGTCAACCCCAAATTTTAAAGTACAAATGCAATCACTCTCCCACGTGCATGCCACTGTGGTAGGGACTGCAGGCACCTCTTGGAGGAAGAAGGAATATGGAAAAGTTGATAAACCAATGAGCTCTCAAGGTAATGTTAGAAAATATAATTAACTGTGAAGACAAAAATTGTGACAGGGGAAAAGGACTCAGACAATGATCAGGCTATGAATGATGAGATGTCTTTTCAAGAGAGTGGTGTTTGGTAGGTGATGAAATACACAGAAAGAATCAGAGACAGTTGACTCAGGAGGAGGGAAATCCAGAAAGCTAGAATGAATTCATGATTTTCACATAAAAAAAGAAAAACAGGCCCAGTCTCAGAGCAGAGCAGTGACAGTCTCAGAAGGCAGAGAAGGTGTGGGAAGCAGACTGATCAACTGGGTGGTGGCAGTCAAACATTAGCAAACCGGGAGAGCTACTTTAGGATAAAGGACAAAGAAAAACACACAGCTGTTTTCACTGGTTCTTAGGTGGAGCCCCAAATTTGCAGTTCTATGAAATTCCAGTGATGCTGATCACTATGATCCAGAAACTCACCTGGTACACAAGTGATCCACAGCTGTGAAACCAAGGGCAAAAAGTGTTGATTCATTTTACTATTGCAAACTGTAGTGGAAAGCATCGAGCTGCCCTATGTAGCAGGCTCTGAAAAAAGATTATTTTGTGAAGCCAAGGAGGATGGAAAACGAAGTATACTGCAAACCTGGTGATTTCGGTTTCCTAAAAGCACGCTAGCATCCTTCAGTTTAGTTTTTTTAATTTTTTTTTTATCTTTTTAAAATATTTGTTTACATTTATATGTGCGTATGTGTTCCTGTATGTATATGTACAAAATATGTTTATACATGTGTGTATGGTAGGTTCCATGTGCACATGTATGAAGGGGCCACATGTCTTTTTAAGTTGCTTTCCACCTTATTTTGGGAGATCGAGTCTCCCATTGTACTTGGAGTTTCCAGGTTTGGCTAGACTGTCTTACAAACTAGCTCTATGTACAACGCTAAATTATTTGACACAGAATGATTTTAAAAAAATAATGCTTTGATGTGTGTTTTGTTGTTTTTCTGTTTTGTTTTCCCAGAATGGGTATTTATTTACATGGTACTTTAAGTCCAGTAACTTGGGAATTTATATATTCATCTCTTGTTCCTCCATCTCTAGCACTTCTTAATCATCTGATGTTAGACAGTGAGTCGTAAATTATAAGCAAAGGGAGGCCGGTTGCTTCCAACTACTTGATCTGCAAATTAGCAATGTCTATTGGGAAGTATAACCCTCTCATAAGAAATTGTCACATTTCTTTCTATTGTTGCAAAGAACTTTAAAAGACTATGCCAAACTGAGTAGGTAAGACACTTCTGTATGGTGGAAGGTGTGTTTCAATATGTAGTGGACTGTAAGTCCTTTCTGCCACATCAGACATATTAGAAAACTAGTTAAATAGTTTAATATAGAAACTATAATGCCTTAGAATATTGCCAGAGTAATCTAATGTACATGGGAAATAGAAAAAGACAAGATTTCCTGAGTAAATTGGTAAGTTGAAGGTGTAGGGATCATAGGAGAAGGTAGAATTGAAGGGGAGGAAAGGGGGGAGTGGAGAAAATTCTACTGCTCAGTAAAAACTATTTAAAAAAAATAAAGAAAAAAAAAGAATATTACCAGAATAAAACATGTAAAGAATGGACAAATTCACAGTGTATTATAGAGATAAAATCTATATAGTTAAGTGGTAGAAGGCGATACTACTCACTAAAAGGCCAGACAGAGAATAAAAATACAAGAACATTTATGAAAGAAGAAAATTAAATTTTGGCTTAGTAATTTTTAGAAATGCATCACATGTCCTAGAGAAACTACAAAACAAGTCTTTGGGAGCTAGTGTATAGTGATCTCTAGATAGCTTGAGAAGTCAGCGGAAAAGAAATAATATTTAAAATGGAAAGCAACAAAAAACTATCAGCTTGGAATATCAACAATAATGACTTGAGAATATTTCAAACTCAAAAGAGAAGTGAGAAGCTAAGGAAGAGACCACTAAAGTATGTCTGCGTCATCAGAGAAGGAACACCTAGAACACTAGGACAAGGGTCATCATGAAACTCAAGAAAAAACAGTATTTGAAGAGTGGTCAAGCATGCTCAATAGTTCTGATTTTTCAAATAAGGGAAGCAACTGTTACCAAGGCAGTGTGAGACTTTGATCAGAGCATTTTTATCACCTAACACTTTTCCTTGGTCCAAATATGACAATGACGCCAATGAAGAGGATGTAAGGGAAACATTTTTGTTTCATGTTCACTGATGAGACACAGAAGGCTCACTCCTTATTTCTTAACATATTAAATCTTGCAGTTCAATCAACACACAGTGAGAAGGCAGATCTATTTGATATGCTATGTGCACATTTGGAAGGCCACACAGAGAAAAACAGTGCCCCGAGCTCTCTGTCATGATCAATTTCAGAATCTGTAAGTGACAAGCAGTTGGATGATTCCAAACCACAAGCATCATGTTCTCTAACAGTGTATCTATAAATTGGTTCCAACGAAGTGACAAGCCGTCCCTGCAGTGCTTACTTACCAAATTCATGACACAGAATCTGTAAGCATAAAAAACAGTATGCTAGGGTTCAGATGTGTTTACACAGTATTTACAGGTTAAACACTATGCTCAATGTAGTAGGTTTCTTTTTTAAGACATGGGCTTTGAGAAGTGACCAAGTCCTGAGGTCTCTGAACTCATGACTAGATAAATATCTTTGTTAGGAATATTGCCTAACTGAGCCACTCTGTCAACACAAAGTAAAAGAGGCTTAATGTGCTTTCTTACCATATTGCTCTTCTACTATTCTGCCATATGAGGATGTACTATCATGATAGCATTTTGAAATCAGGAAGAGCTGGCTCTATCAGACATTAAAATGGTGAATTCTTTGATCTTTATGCCCTACTCATTTTAACTGTGGGAACCAAATTTATGTATTATCCAATTTCAGGTGTTTTGTTATAATAGCAAAACGGAACTAAGCCAGAGTTCTTTTCCTCTGTGTTTTATAGATGATAATTTGCTGCAACAGAAACTAGAATGTAGAAGTAAGCTTCATTCAGTGTTTTTGATTTTAGCCATTCTGACAGGTGTAAGGTGCTATCTCAAAGTTGTTTTGATTTGCATTTCCCTGATCGCTAAGGAGGTTGAGCATGACCTTAAGTGTCTTTTGGCCATTTGAACTTCTTCTGTTGAGAATTCTCTGTTCAGTTCAGTGCCCCATTTTTTAATTGGGTTAATTAGCATTTTAAAGTCTAGTTTCTTGAGTTCTCTATATATTTTGGAGATCAGACCTTTGTCTGTTGCAGGGTTGGTGAAGATCTTCTCCCAGTCAGTGGGCTGCTTTTTTGTCTTAGTGACAGTGTCCTTTGTTTTACAAAAACTTCTCAGTTTCAGGAGGTCCCATTGCCTGTTTGGATGCTCACCTTCCTAGACCTGGATGGAGCGGGGAGGATCTTGGACTGCCCACAGGGCAGGGAACCCTGACTGCTCTTAGGACTGGAGAGGGAGGGGGAGGGGAGTGGGTTGTGGAGAGTAGGGGGAAGGGGAGGGAAAAGGGAGGCAGGGAGGAGGCAGAAATTTTTAATAAAAAAAAGAAGAAAAAGACATTTATGTGACAAAGAAAAAAAAAGAAGTAAGCTTCAAGGAATAACTGAAGTGTCATGTGGCTGTGGCAGAGAGGACAGAGAAGACCTTTGTTGGGATGGAGAAGAGTTGAAGAATAAGGACCATTGAAAACATTTGTGTGCTTTTCTGCTTTTTACTGTGTGTGAAATAAAGATTCTGGAGAGTTCCGAACAGAACATTAACATGATTTGACTGATGTCAAGACACATGCTTGCTTTCTCTGAGGAGCCAAAATTCTGGCATTCTTTGTGGTTTGTGTTTGTTTGTTTGTTTTAGGAAAACACAAAGCTGTTGCAGTAATTTGTTGCCTAGCAGTAAGTTTATTCTTTTTTCCCTGTAAATGTAGCTTAAGATGGGTGGCAAAGAAACCATAAAACACGACAGACCATTCTGTGTTATCAAATAGAAGGAAGTTGCTCACAGAAAGGGAGACATTTGCCTAGGTGGCATTTCTAACATTTATCTCTGTTTCCTAATTATACCCAAGAATAATGCATTTGAAGCAGAAAATATATTCACAGCTTTGCAAATTCTTATCTAAATGAAATACTTAAAAAAGAAAAAAATCTTTGCAATCTCAAAAGTCTCTTAAACTTCAACTCAAGTGGTTTGTTCCAACGTACATTACTGCCTTAACAATGCCAGAGCAACTGAGACAAAACTGCACACACTGAAAGCATGCTACTCACGCTTCCAAGTGTGTTTTAGAACAGCTTGTGGCTGGCAATGCTTTGTTTAAAACAGCGTAAGTATTTTTCTCATATAGGAAAGATCACACTGTCATATTAGTGGTTTTACTGTCTCTTTTCTTAGCAGTCTTTTTGTTTTCTTTGGAGATGAGAAAATCTAAGGTTGTCATAACTGCAAATATTGAGTGCAATGATAGCCTGTAAATTACTTACGTCTCATTCCTCTCTGGAACTTGCTAAATTAAAGAAATATATCCTGCTGTAATTACATGGAGTGCAGTCCTAATGCAGCACATACATCCCATAAGGTACAGAGTCCATTTAATGAAGAAGGAAGACTACAGTATGATACAGTCCTCCATGGTGACCAAGACTACTAGATAAGTAAGACATTAAATCAAGTATTAATAAAATGTGAATTACCATAGACCATTTTTTCATTTGGATGATAAACAAATTATTGAATACCACAGTTAAGCTAAAAAAAAGCTCACCTAAAATTCAAGCTGTAAAACAAATATGCACATTTTGAAGTGGATGAAAGTGTTTTCAAACAACTTTCTATATTCTTAAAGAGCATAGCTATTTTCCACACCACAAATTAATTATAAGATTATCATACTTAGTAAGAGTACAATATCTTCACATAATTTTAATTAAAATAGTATATATATATATATATGTGTTCACATATAGACATATTTGTGGACATATTAGGTCTTCTTATCAGATGGTAAGTATCAAGATAAAAGAAATATTCTATTATTGATTTATTACACAGTAATTCAGAATCTCTTTATCTAATATATTTGCAGTCTTATTTGTTTTCTAGAAGACTATTTTGTTATGCTTTGGTAATATTCATTTTTCAAAATCATCAGTGGATTGGATGATTGAAAGAAATTGCATTCTTTATATGTAAGTGCCACAGCTCCCAACTATAATAACCTTATTTAACCAAGAACTATTTTGTTATGAAAATACACTGTAATCTTAGCAATGAACTTGGTAATCTATATAAAATTGCTTAATACAATATTTTGATTTATTTACAACTTGCATGAGTCCCACTAAGTAAGGCATCTTTGAATAATTCTAATAGATAACTAAGGATTTTTCTGGAAGTAAGTAGTGAGTTAGACTGTCAATAAATGACATATGATATTGTAATCATGAATGCTTATATTTAGTTTATAAAGATACTCTTTGGTGCTTAATACTGTACTTGTAATCTTGCTGAGAGAATCTCATATCCTTGCCAACCATGTGATAATAATGTGAAAAATCAATGCTAACTCACTCATCTAAAATCAAATGTGATAGAAACAATCATGGAATTTTAAATTGACTTGAACTTATATTTGGGCATGCTTACAAATAACAATAACAAAATATATAATACTTCAAACTCTGGAGATATTTGGGGGGAAAGTGCATTCTAATCCTCTGATGTGAAATATGCATGTATTTGCTTGTGTTAGGAGATTTGCATGGGTACTTGAACAAATGCAATATCCAGTATTGCCAGCATCTCAGTAACAATCATTTGTCAGCTACCACAGGTGTGTGGATATTCTGATCACCCAAGCAAGGAGCAAAAAACAGAGCTGCGTTTACAAGGAAAGCAAAGCACTGTTAATAAGCAAGATTAAGTGATGAAAGGCAGTTTTCTAGAATAAGTAAGCTTGCAGAATATGTATTTTAACATCTGCACATGAAGAGGATGAAAGAAAAAGGAAGAGGGAGAGTGAGAAACAATGGGAAAGGGAGAAGAAAAGAGAGGGAGAGGGAAGAAGCGTAATAAGGAGGTAGCGTAGAGTGAAGAAAGGGCTCTTACCATAAGTCAGTCTATTCCCTACTCCCTGGGAACAGAAAATGCTTCTAGTACAAAATTATCCATTATCAGCCATTCTCCAGTGGTAATTAGGGAGCTTTTCTAACTTTAAGGTAAAAAGAAGAGCTTCTAGAGAGTTTTGTTTTAGTTAGATTTTTTTAATGGTCTGTATAAAACTACTTTTCCAAATAGCATAAATCTATAATTTCGGTGAGAGTAATCATGCTTCAATAATCAGTCTCTTTTCTCTACAATTTATTCCCAGTCATAGAACACTTTACTTTAATTTTTACCCTTCACCATAGGATTTGTAATGCTTCAGTTTAATACCCTCTTAAAATTTGGGCTCAGTTGATATTCATTCTGGAGGCCATTCTTGCTTTTATGCACCACAGAAACAAGAAGAAAGGACATCAAAGTTTTTATAGCCTAAGGAGATTTCGGAATCCTTCTGTAATTGTCCGTGTTATTCAAGGCACAGGGGTGGCAAATGGACGTACAATAGCAACACAGATTTTTGTTGTCACAATGGTATTTTGCTAGTTTCAGTCTGAATATATGGAATATCACACTTATTTAAATTATACTATTATATGAAAATCTTACCAATCGTTGTAGCTTCTGCAATATTTGCTTTAATTCTTTATGATTTCAGTATATATATGCTTTTCTTCCTTTACCCAGTATCAAGCTCATGGATGAGACACTGTAACAAAACAGATCAACTAGAGAAAAGCTTGCTATTTTCATTCAGTGTGGGTTTTAGGGAATAGCAGTCCTCAAATACAAAGAATCAAAGAAATGTGGAGATGCATGTTTGTGTTAACAGTTCAGAAGTGAGGTTGATAGGGGAGGGTATGAGCTCTATAACAGTCTGAGAAGGCATCTGGTAAAAACCTGTTTTCACAATTTCTTCTCGAGAACTCTGTCTCTTCCTTGCTCTGTTCTGGGTGTGCAAAAGACCTGTCACAGGAGTATGACCTAAGTTATAAGAGGGTCACATGATTCTCCTATGGCCTACTTCAGTGGAGAATGGCAAGGTGAGGTCTAAAGATTTCCTTCTGCTGCTGTCTCAAATTCCAGTGTGTTTGCGTGGAAGGTAACTTGTTCTGAAACTCATAATATTGTCATGCATTTCCCCTACTCCCTTAATCTCACATTAGCAATGTATATTGATGTATTCACTGTACCATAAGATTAAAAGACAAATGAAACTTGAGAAATAATAAATCTGTAAGGAGAACTGCCGAGCTTTTATGATCATTTTCATAACAAGTTAGAATGATGTGTTTGTATTCCTGTAGCAAATGAAGCAAAGTAATTATTTAACATGTAAATTAAAGAAGCTTGATAAACTACTGAATGTGGAAGGCACTCAGAGGAGACTCAACCCAGACGAAAACACTTATTTATCAGTTCACCGGTTACTGCACGGCTTCAGATGGGCTGCTGAGCTCCTTAGCATTGCGTTCCACTCTTTAAAGTTATCACGTAAGACAGGTGAACTTCGACGGCTTCCATTTTATTAAAGTTTGTGTATTAGGGGTTGGAAAGGTTGAAGTAATTTTATGTGAAAAACACATCCAATGATGCTAAATTTTTTTCTTTGGTTTTTCAAGACAGGGATTCTTTGTGTAACAGTCCTAGCTGTCCTGGAACTTGGTGCATAGACCAGGCCTGTCTCTGCCTCCTCGGTGCTGTGAATAAAGGCATGCAGGACAGCCCCAAGCTGATACTAAATTTAATATATGCTTTATATTCAAAAATATGTTAATTTGTACCCAAAAATTAATAAACATTTCAAGGAAAATTACTATTTTCTGGACTTTTATTACAAATTAACCCATCACATAAAAAGTATGAAAAAGAAAAAGACATAGGGTGCAGCAAATAAAATATGATATAAACATGCTACTTAACCTTAACTCTATATATTCATATGTCTCAATATGTCTCTGTATGTTCGTTATACATGATATGTATATCCATATGTGTGTGCATATTTATGTGCACATGAACACACACCATACCGTGCATGTGGACATCACAGGCCAGCCTTGATTGCCACATCAGTTCTCACTCTTCCCAGTTTTTGAGACAGGTTTTCCTGCTTTTCTTCAGAAATGTATGCCAGGCTGCCTATCACTCAAGCTTCTTGGAATTCTCCTGTCTCTGTCTGCCATCTTGCTGAAGGAATAGTGGGTTAATAGAGAAATATATTACATCGCCTTGCTTTGCATGGTTCTACAATCCAAACACAGACCCTCCCATTTGCACAGCAGACTCTTGAACCACTGTGACATTTTCCCAGTCCATTCCTATCCCAATCTCTTCATGTTTAATAACCATTATTTTCTTACATAGCTCTTTGAGAATTTCATCCAGGTATATATTTATATAATTTCTACTCTGTTCTTTCTCTCCTCTATCTCTTTTGTCTTGTGTTTTTCTGTAATGGTCTCTGTCTACTGCAAAAGGAAATTTCTTTGATGAGAGATGAGAGCTCCAGTTATTTGTGACTATAAGGATAAGTGTTTAGAATGCAGTTGGGACTTACACTGATTGGGGAATGTGGCAGTATTCGGTTCCCCTCTATGAATTGCTCGGTAGCTTTACAATACCAGGTATGAATTCCCATTTACTGAGTTGGTATTGGTTGCTGCCAAAACATGCGTTTATCTTGCCATTCTAGTCATTGTGATTTATAAGCTTGACAGTTGGCTAAGACTGGTGATGCTTTTCTCCCTTGGCAGCTTGCAAAGCAGTATCAGATACCATGAGAACTAGTCCTCGGGGGGAGGGTGATTTCCAGGTCACTTTTGATGTGTTTTAATAAAAATAAATTGTTATTTTTCAATAATGGGTGTAATGTAACTTTTCTAGCATTTTATATTGCATTTAAAAGATGCTGCTACTCCAAAGGGATACAGTAATTCCCTTTTGAATAAATGATGTACATTCTCTGGAATTTCATCATGGACCCTCTCATCTATCAAGAAGCAGTATTGCTAAGAAAACAAGAAAAGGAACAAAGGGTGTGCTGCTTTTCAGCATGATGATGCTGACAGTAAAGAATTGAATTCCTGCCTTTCTCAAACAAGAAGCCAGAGAGCGGGCAATAAAAACCAAAAAGGCAGTGCTGAAAAGTACCCACAGCCTCAGAAAGAAGGTCCACATGTGTTCAGCCTTTAGGTGGTCCAGGCCCCTAAGCCTCTCAAATACCCTTTTAAGAATACCCCCAGGAAAATGCATTGCCTCTGTACACATGAGGTTGACTACTGTGACTTAATCACGTTTTCCCTTGGCCACTGAGTCAGTCATGAAGTAAATGACAAAAACACACTTGTATTCATGTTGGGCATCAAGGCCAACCTAAAGCAGAACAGGCAGACTGTACAGCGACTCTGTGACATTGATGTGGTCAAAGTCAATACCTTAATCACACCTGAGGGAGGCAAGAAGGCATATGTTCAGCTAGCTTGTGATTATGTTGCTTTGGATGTTGCCAATAAAATTGAAATCATCTAAACTGACTCCAGCTGGCTAATTCTAAATACACATTTTTAAGCATAAAAAAGAGAAAGAAACAGCATGTCAAGTTAGGTAAGAATATAGATTTTGTATGCTGTTAACTAGCTTCAAACCCCACCTTGGTAGTTAGGGTGGCACCTACCAGTAGTCTCACATCTTTAAGACAGTGTGGTAAGAAAATCACAAATAAAATTTATCAAAAACACCTTATTGAATTTTATATATTATAAATTATGAGACTTTGGAGAAGAAATCTGAGCTCTCAGTGCTTGAGAGTGAAAAAAAAAGACACAGTATCGGGAAATCAATATTAGTGACACAATTTAAAATATCTGAAAAGAAAAGCAATCAAGGAAAGCAGGACTGAGAGGAGATGGCCTAGAAGAAGAGGAAGAGAACACAGAGATAAAAAAGAGTCAGGTTGCAAGGGAAGGTGGAGGTGAAAAGAGGAGGCACATGCTTCCCTAATCATAATTCAGCAGTTTCATATCTACAACAAAAGTATTATCCTTGAGAGATTACTTGCTCCATTGGTTTTAATAAGTATTTTAAAGAAAGTCAAGGTGGCATTATTCTTCCACTAAAATTCAAAGCGATGGAGGAAAACAATTTTCCCATGGAAATGAGCAATTTTGTGAACCTCCTAAAGAGCATATGGTCCCCACTAATCTAGTGACTTAATCCTCTCCTTCGGGTCTCTTATTCTATTCCAGGTTATCTAGCCTTAGCCTCAAGCCAGGACTAGCACTAAGCCATGTAAGACAGATGGGTTGCTACCCAGTCAAGATTTCCCGGGAAGTCATTTCCACAGCCTCTCAACATTAATCAAAGTAAGCAGCCCAGGCCTCAGAAACAGCAACGTACCACACACAGGTGAAACTCAGTACACTTTTCAATGAACAAGATACAATGCTTCCTTTCCTTTTATGAAAAATATATTCAGACTGGTTGAAAGCTTATATCAGTAAACCACTAACTCTGTGTCTCAGGATGCATTTTCATGAAATATATATTCAACCCAAATGATAATTATTAACATGAAGCAGAAAGGAAGAATATAAGTCCCTGGGGCAGAGTGGAATAAAGCTATTAGTCCGGTGTCTCTTCCTTACCTTGTACGTTTGTTGCCCCACTTGGCCTCATGTTCTTGATGGATCTCTTGAAGAAGTGGTCAGACATCAGGTTCAGGGTTATTTATCCCAAAATCTCAAGGTGGCACACAAAAGCCTTCAAGTCTGGGAACTCATCCAGGCACTTGGTTTCCAATGTGTGACTATGGTTAAGACATCATAGGTGACAAAGGCCACAAAGTTGAGCTTTTCTTATTCTTGTAAACCATGAGAAATCCCTGGGAACACTGAGGATTTTTTTTATTATGTCCCAAGTAGTAAGACTTTAGGCTTTCATAGCCATAGGTGTAGCAGAGGCATGCCAGTTGCTTTTGGAAATCCCTTATCTGGTTCTCCATAACATCCACTAGTTTCTGTTCTTCTTCATCATCGCCATATATGTATTTGAGAGTAATAAAGCCCACGGTTCCATTACTCTGTGTGAGATTCTTCTTTACATCCATAAGATAGGGCCGCTTATAATGACCTTAATCAAACTTGAGTTTCACACCCAGGCACAGGCTTTGGTCTTACTTAACCCAGCAAGAATTTCATACATATATGCAATGTGCTTTGATTATATTAACTTTGACTCTTCCTCAACTCTCCTCATGTCTTCGTCGTATCAGCTTTGTGTCCTTTATATTGTTTTATAACATGACAAGTCTAGTTTATGACTGCCCATAGATTCATGGGTATGGGACCATACCCTGAGATACAGTGGATCTACTGGGAGCCACATCCTTAAAGAAAACTGATTACCTCTCAAGCAGTTGTCAATCCTAAATAACTTTTCAAGTAGGATTTCAGGCTTGTGACCCCCCTTCCACTTCTAAGCTAAAATGCTAATTGGATAGATTTTATGTAGGTCTTTTGGAGACAACCACAGTTGCCATGAGTTCTTTAGTGCAGTGGTCCTATCAAGTCCAGGAGACAGAGTTTTCCTCTATTCTCTGACCTCCGCTTTCATAATCTCCCAGAGCTGTTATTGCAAGATAATCCACTACCCTTGGGGTGGAAGGAGAAAGTGTGATATAATTGTTCCATTTATGGTTTAGTACTACATAGACACTTATTCTCATGGAACAGAACTAAAATAAAATACAGAAAATCCTCTGCACACTCAGATTTTTGTTTTGTTTTGTTTGCTATTGTTTTTTTTTAAATTGATTTCTATTGAGCTCTACATTTTTTCTCTTCTCCCCTTCCCACGTCTCCCCTCCCCTTTAACCCTCACCCAGTTTTTAAGATTTCCCATCATCTGGCATAGTGGCAAATAGCTTTAATCCTAGAACTTGGAAGGCCAATGTAGGCAGATCTCTGAGCTTTGTCTAAAGAGAAAGTTCTAGGAAAACCAAGGCTATACAGAGAAACCTTGTCTTGAAAAACAAGCACGAATGACTTCTAATAGCTTTTCTTTGTCCTACTGAACTTTTACAAATAATCAAAATTGCATGTATCAAGTGTTTTATTGCAGAAAAATCTGCTAAACTAAGTAATATCACCCAAAATTTGAAAATGGAAAAAAGTAGCAATTCAGAAGTGCATGAATTGTATAATTCAACAAATGGTTCTGGCATAACTGGAGGTCAGCATATAGAAAAATGCGAATAGATCTTTATCTATCACCCTGTACAAAATTCAAATCCAAGCGGATCAAAGACCTCAACATAAATTCAGCTACATTTAAGCTGATAGATGACAAAGTAAAAAGTAGCCTTGAATATGTTGACATAGGAGACAACTTTTTGAATAATAACACCAGTAGCACAGACACTGAGATTGACAATTATTAATGGGATCTCCTGAAACTGAAAAGTTTCTGTAAGGCAATGGATACTGTCAATAAGACAAAATGGAAGCATAGAGTATGGGAAAAGATCATCACCAACTTCACACCTGAGAGAGCACTGATCTATAAGATATTTAAAGAATTCAAGAAAATAGACATCAAAATACCAAATAATTCAATTTAAAGATGAGGTACAGATTTAAACAGAGAATTCTCTACAGACGAAGCTCGAATGGCTGAGATACACTTAAAGAATTGTTCAACATCCTTATTCATCAGGGAAATGTAAATAAAAATGACTCTGAGATACCATCTTACCCCTAGGATCAAAAACACTGATGACAGCTTATGTTGGAGAGGATGTGAAATAAGGGAACACTCCTCCAATGCTTGTAGGAGTGCAAACATGTACAGTCACTTTGGAAATTTGTTTGGTGGTTATTAAGATAATTTGAAAGTAATCTACCTCAAGAACAGTTGTAAGGAGGGCCATTAGTTTGTTCCTGGATGCTCAGCCCCGAAATAATCACATAGAAAACATATTATTTAAATCAATGCTTGGCCCATTAGCTCTAGCTTCTTGTTTGTTAACTCTTACATCTTAATTTAACCCATCTCCATTCATTTGTGCATCACCATAAGGTCCATGGCTTATCAGCCAAGTTTCAGCATGTCTGTCTCTAGTGGGATTACATGGCTTCTCTCTGACTCTGCCCTTCTTTCTCCCAGCACTCAAATTAATTTTCTGGGACTAGCTAAGTTCTGCCCTGCTATAGGTCCAAAGCAGTGTCTTTAGTAACCGATGATATTCATGGCATATAGAAGAAAATTCCACAGCAAAGAACTAGCTACAACAATCTTGGTCAGATACCAACAAAATTTTCACTCATACAACAAGTACACTTACTCAGCTAGGTTCATAGCAGCATTATTTGTAGTAGCCAGACCCTGAAACAACCTAGATACCCCTCAATCAAAAAAAAATGGATAAAGAAAATATGGTACATTTGCACAATGGAGTGCTACTCAGCAATAAAAAATAATGATATCATAAAATTATTAGGAAAATGGATATAACTGGAAAATAATCATCCTAAATGAGGTAACCCAGACTCATAAAGACAAATATAATTTGTACTCACACATAAGTGGATATTAGTTGTAAAGTAAAAGATAATCAGGCTACAATCCACAGTCTAAGTAAAGCTAGGTAACAAGGAAGGTGCAAAGAGAGATGCATTGACTTCCCTGGGAAATGGAAATAAAAGAGATCTCCGGTAAACTGGGAATTTTGAGGTAGGGGTTGGAGAAGATGGTGGTATGGGAGCATGAATGATGGGTGTGAGAGGGTTGGAGCAAAGATGGAAGGGGACAGTAATAAAAGAGATATCTTGATGGGGATATCATGGGGTTAAGGAGACACCTAGTGCCAGGGAACTCCCAGAAAACCACAAGACCCAAACTAAGACTCCTAGCAGTAGTGGAGAGGGTGCCTTAACTGCCCTTCTCCTGTAATCACATTGGTGACTATCTTAATTGTATTCAGAGAGCCTTTGTCTAGTACCTGATGGAACTAAATACAGAAATCCACAGCCAAGCATTGGGTCAAACTACTGGAGTACTGTTGAAGAGAGAGAAGAAAGATTATAAGAGTCAGGGGTCAAGGCCATCACAGAGGAACTCTTAGAGACAGCTGACCTGAGCTCGTGGGAGTTCACTGACTCTGGATCAATAGCTCGAAAGCCTATATGGGAGCAACCTAGACCCTCTACTTGTGTGTGGCAATTGTATAGCTTGGTCTGTTGTGGGGCTATTAGCAATGGGATCAGGACCTGTTCCTGACTTTTAAACAGGCTTTTGGGTATCCAATACCCAAGCTAGGCTGTCTTAAGCAGCCTTGATGCGGTGGGGAGGACCTTGATGCTGCCTCAACTTGATGTGCCTTGTTTTGTTGAATTCCATGGGAGGCCTGTCCCTGTCTGAGTGGAGACAAAGAGTGGATGAGGAGTAAAAGGGAGGTGGGAAAAGGGATGGGAGAAGAGGAGGGAGGGGAAACTGTGTTCAGTATGTAAAATAAATAAAAACAATAAAAATATAAATAAAATAGAAGAACAAAAGTAACAGAATATGCTAATACTTGTTGGGATATTTTGCCATGTTTAAAGCATTACTCTAAAAATGGTTCTTCTTCCTTTTTCTGTTACACCTAACTATTTAGTATTCAATAGAACAATGAGTTAGCTATCAACCTTTAATTTCAATGTAACATTTGTTTTTCATATCATTATAAAAATATGTGCCCTTGCCGGGCAGTGGTGGCCCACGCCTTTAATCCCAGCACTCGGGAGGCAGAGGAAGGCGGATCTCTGGGAGTTCGAGGCCAGCCTGGTCTACAAGAGCTAGTTCCGGGACCGGCACCAAAGCTACAGAGAAACCCTGTTTCGAAAAACAAAATAAAACAAACAAACAAACAAAAAATATGTGCCCTTTGCTATTAGAACACTTAACATGTAATGATGACAATATTTTTCTATTCATAATGAACTTGCGTTTTATGAATGATTAGCAGCACAGAGTAGAGGCTCATATTTAGAATACTTTACTGAATTATTAAAAGAATGTTTATTTTATGATGAAACATCAGTAATAACAGGAACATCCAAATCTTGGTTGTAAACAATAATATAATTCAAGATAGGTTTAGAGTACTCTCATGAACTTTGTCCCAACTATACTATAGTTAATTCTGAATAATATGTGGATACATCCCTATACACACAGAGGTATATAGACAATCATTTATAGATAGTTAATAAATGCATATTCACACATAAATAAACACACTTAATACTCAACTACCCATGTGAAGTCTCATTTTAAATAGTTAAACTGGATATATGACCAATAATTCTTAATAAATATGCCTAAACTAATGAATTTGTCAAGACAGTCATTAAATCAGTTAAATATTAATGGTAAGCTATTCAATACACTTAGTAAATTCTTATCAAATATGTGCAATACTTTCATGATCTTATAAAAGAAACTAAATTATCCGTGATGCCAAAGGAAAGAATAAACAATCACTCTTATGCAAGTGAAAAATTCATTTATGGCATTGTTTTCCATTGTTAACATCTTTAAGTAAATGTTTTGTGTATTTTAATATTTTTCTGTGCACACATTTTAATTTTTTATGCTTTGCCATTGTTTTGCATCGTTTATTTTCTTTTTAGTGAGTAGTGTTATAAGGTAAATGTTTATTTTCTTCAGTTTTATTGGTAAACATTTTTAAGTTTAGTGATTTAAGGACTATTTTTGTCCTCCCCTAAAATATCTTAGTGGAAGCAAGGAAAAAAATCAGAGAAGAGAGTTTCTCTTTTTCAAGCTTTAATTACACAATGTGAGCTAGCATTTTATTGAAGAAAAGCTTTCCCTCATGTTTGTTCATTGCAAGAATTCTATATTAAATATAAAATCCTCCCTCTGGGATTGGACGGACTTTAGCTGAGTGTGATACATTTTCTTCCTTAGAAATTGTTTTGAGATTCTTTAAGATGAAAGATCTATATAAATGTTATTATTATTGGTTACCTGTCTTGGCTGCTTGATTCCTATATTGACTATTTCCCCCAAAGTAATTTTCATTAAACCTTACACAGTTACACTGCTGGAACCTCACCTCTTTGTGTTTCTTTCAGTCAGCATGATCGGATTCAGAAATGCATAGGCAAAGGGCATGCTTTCTTTGATTGATTTAAGGAAGCAGGTGGGAAATCTTATAACCTGACTTTTTTTTTTCCTGCATGTCTTTCCTTTCAAGTTTTTCAATCTGATATAAAAGACATGGTAGTCTCTAATCATACTCTAATCTCTACTGGTCTAAATCCAAATAATTTCTTCCTACTCCCTGCTCAGTTGATACTTAAATCCCTTATTATTCAATGATCCCATTTTAAAACTCTGCTTGGGAAAGCAGTGGTGACTTTTGATGCTAATCCTATTCAGTCCACTGACTATATCCCCTTCAGGGAAATGACCAAGTATTTCTAATGGGGTAAATATACAGCAGGGCCGATCATAAAATAGAAAAGAAAGCAAAGTTAGAATTTTCAAAACCACAGATAACAAAAATAGAATTCTTATATTAAAATTCCAGCATATTTACTCTGATGAGCTATCTACTCATTCCATTAAAATAACAAGTCATACCCTTTATTAGCAGATTCACTGGAATGATTGTAGAAGAAACATTTGGTTTATATTCAGATACTGGACTAACAAATCCTGAGTTCACCCTTTCATTAAGAATTAACTTTACCATATTATATAATCAAAATTTTAATAAACATATTAATTAGATAATTATCTTAAGATTGTATCTCTTTGCATCTATATTTGGAAGATTTAGAAGGCCAAGGGAATGAAAGGAAAGGAGAATCTGTTGCATAGAAAGCTTCAGGTTGAGTGTAAGAAGATCATTTCATACATGTCAGTCTTTCAGGGCTGGGTTCAAAAGCGAATATACAAAATTTGATGAAATAAACAAATTTGTTTTCAAAATACATGAAATTTATCCTAAAATAACGTTCTTTTGCTAAAACAATCTAGGGCAGTTTTCATTTCTTGTAACAAGAACAAACAAAATATCAGTCCTTTATTTCTTTTTTCTTACTGAATCAATGCTAGTCTTTCTGAACACCTAAATGGTCTCCCATTCCTTATCTATGGATTACCATTCACAATTATCAAAGCCAAAACTCTAACAAACCCCTTCATAATTTTCTCCCTCCAAGGAAAAGTAACTCTTTGCTACTTCTATTACTTCCGAACCTACATTTACCTTCACTATCACAGTAATCACGGTGGTTTCTAATTTGCAGTTTCATCTTTTCTATAACAGTTTAGTTTTATGAGTTCAGGATTTATAGTGTATTAAAGATATTAACAGAAGCAACAAGAAACTTTTGTTCAAAAAGACCTTGTGAAGAATGACTGGAAATATTACTAGGTAACTGGCCTTTCTTCCATTGTCAACTATTCTCAAAGCTAATCATAAATTCTTATCCCATGACATAATAATATTATTTAAATACAAGTTTATATTAATTACCTTTCTATTACTGTGATATGTTTGTTGTAAGAAGTTGGCGCCTTGTTTGTCCCGGCCGCCCAGCTAGCTTACACCCAAAATAACCACACAGAAACTGTATTAATTAAAACACTGCTTGGACATTAGCTCTAACTTCTTATTGGCTAATTCTTACATATTAGTTTAACCCATCTCCATTAATCCATGTATTGCCATGTAGTAGTGGCTTACTGGAGATTCTAAGCACCGTCCATCTCAGGCAGAGGATCCATGGCTCCTCTGACTGTGCCCTTCTTTCTCCCAGAATTCAGTTCTGTTTTCTCCACCTACCTAAATTCTTCCCTATCAACTAATCCAAGGCAGTTTCTTTATTCATTAACCAATGAAAGCAGCATACAAACAGAAGGAACTCCTATACCGGTGATAAAATGCTGTGATCTCACCAATCTATGGAAAAGTTTATTTGGACTTATTGTTCCAGAAGAATAGGAGTTGACAGAGAATTCAAGTAGAAGCCATGACAGCAGGAACAGCTGAAAGTTTACATTGTGAACCACAAGCAGGAAATAGAGAAAACACTGGGGATGCTGGGGATGGTAAAGGCATTGGAACCTCAAAGCCCACCCCAAGTGACATATTTTCTCCAGCAAAGTCACACCTCTTAAACCTATACAAACAGAGACATCAACTACAGAGTAAGTGTTCCAACATCCAAGACTATGTGATGTGGGATTCCCTTCTGTGTGCTATGATTACCATTAATAAATAAGGAAACTGCTTTGGACCAATAGTAGGTCAGAACTTAGTTAGGCAGGGAAAACTAAACTGAATTTTGGGAGAAAGAAGGTGGAGTCAGAGAGAAGCCATGGAGCCTCCACCAGAGACAGACATACTGAAACTTTGTTGGTAGGCAACAACCTTGTAGTAATGCAAAGATTAATGGAGATGGTGTAATTAAGATGTAAGAGTTAGCCAGAAATATGCTTATGCTATTAGCCAAACAGTATTTCAAACAATATAGTTTCTGTGCTATTATTTTTGGGTCTAAGCGGTTGGGCCACCAGGAAACAAGTAGTCTCCTCTTCCAACAACTATGGAGACATTTTATTCAAAAGAGATGACATGTACAAATCAGAAATAAAAGTTTTCCATACTATGTAACAACTAATTCATGGTATTTTTGAGTCCAGGCTTATAAACAGAAAAGCTTCATTAGAACTTCATTTTATCTTCTCTGTACACATTCACCATTAAGGAAATCCTCTGTTGAGTTCATGGCTCTCATGTGGGGAAATGATGATTATCTATATCTGATTTCAACTGTTTCTTACAAGATTATAAAATCTACTATATAGCTAATAACTATGTATATACATATACTTGTATTGATATGAAATGTCTTATTTTATCATGGACAATTAAAATTGTCTGATTCTTTGTACTTAAAATATTCATTATAAAAAATTCTCTAGATGTTGGTATGTCAAATCTGTATTTTCTTTTAGTTTAAAAAATTGTTAATACATTCATTTGTTGACAGGGGCTGTGTACATGGTGTGGCACATATATAGAGGTAAGACAACAATTGAGAAAAGTTGGTAAGAAGGGACAAGGAAGTCTATCCTATTATATCTTTCAACGGCACACTCTTAGACCTCACCTTCACTGAGTGGGTAATCAAAATTTAATTAATGAGCCTTCGTGTGACATTTCAGATCTAGATTATAAAAATGAGATCAGAACAACTGAGAATTGGGCTACCTATTCTTTATAAAAAATATACATTTTAAACCATATAAAACACTGAAGATGGAGAAGGCAGCACAATAGGAGGGAAAAAGTCCCATGAGCAGGCAAAAGAGTCAGAGATGTTGAATGAGGAGCGGCCGGGCTGGGTCCCCACACCCGGCCGCCTGCATGGCTTACTTATGCCCCGAAATAACCACACGGAAACTGCATTCCTCTAAACACTGCCCGGCCCATTAATTTCAGCCTCCCATTGGCTAGCTCTTGCACCTGGACTAGCCCATTTCTGATAATCTGTGTAGCACCCCAAGGTGTGCTTACCGGGGAGATTCTAGCCTGCGTCTGCAGGGACTGGGAACATCATGGCGACTCCTTCTGACTCAGCTCCTCTTTCCCAGAATCCTCTCTGTCTACTCCGCCTACCTAATTTTCTGTCCTATCAGGGCCCAGGCAGTTTCTTTATTGAACCAATGAAATCAACAGATTGATATATGACACTCCCACATCACAGAGACATACCCGCTCCCACTGATATGAGTTTCCCAACAACACCAAGGTAACAGCCATAACATGTTTTTAGAGGACCTGCTACAGAACCACACAGGCCCCATGCTTGCCTCTTCATTTTCTGTGAGCCCATGTTCTCCTGATGTTGTCCATCTCCTCTGACTCCTACAGTCTGTCCTCCCCCTACATCCAACATGGTTCCCTTCTCTTCTTGGTGAGGGATCTGGTAGAGAACTCCTCCAATTTAGATGCTTTCTCTGCTTAATATTTGGTTATAGGTCTCTGCGCTCTCTCCCATGTGTTGGTGGAGGTAGTTTCTCTTACAAGGAAAAATTAGATAAGGCACTGATCTGTGAGTTTAGCAGAATATCTTTGGGAAACATTTTATTGTGGTTTTTTTTTTTTTTTTTTTTTTTAGTTTGCTTGTTTAGTTTTTGATTTTTTTTATTTTCTTTTGACCAGTGTGTTTGCTTCTACCCTAGGTCTTAGGTCTCTCTGCTATCCAGTCTCTGGTTCCTGGTCATTCAGGCAGGATGGCTCCCTCTAGAATAGTGGGCTGCAAGTTAAATCAAACATTGATTGACCACTCCCAGAAGTTCTGCTCCACCATTGCCCCAGCACAACCTTCAGGCAGGTCAGATTGTAAGTTGAGGGTTTTGTAGCTGGATGTTTCTCTTTTAGTAGCATGAAGAGAACCTACTTGTGCTAAAGAGACTAGAATGTAAGCGTAAAAGCAACATGCAGGCATCAGTACAACCATTTTACTTTCAATGAGATGTATGGACAATGCCCTTGGCAATGGGATTCTTATATCAGTTTTTAGAGAATGAACCTCTGTCTCAGCATTTTCCTTGTCTTATTGTATCTTGTTTTGTCATGTTTGACTATCATCTCTTGGGGACCAGCTCTTTTCTGAAGAGGAAACAGAGTAGGGAGTGGATCCACGGGGGAAGTGACATGGGTAGAGAGATCTGGGAGAAGTGGAAGGAGAGGGAAAATGTGGTCAGCATGTATTTTATGAAAGAGAATTTATTTTCAGGATTAAATATCAACCTACTGGAACGAATAAAAGCCTGTAGCATTAAAAAAGTTATAAAATATATAAAACTGAATTAATTTCTTTTGTTAACTATGTACTTTCAGTTGAGAAAACACTTTATATTACTAATGGAGAAATCTAAAACTGCATAGAAAAATATATTTAATATATTCTATGAAGTTTTGAAATATGTCCTATTTAAAAGAAGGTTAACATGATAAAATATAAAGAAAATTGTAGGTAGGATAAAAGATTATTTTCTTTGACAAATCAGAATCTCTGAAAAGCAATAAGAAAAATGTTTACAATTTTATAGCTATTTTGTGAAGTTCAAAAAATAGATCAAAACCTAATATATATATATATATATCTTTATTAGTGGCATACTTCTAAAATTCCAACACATAGAAAACTGAATCAGAAAAATCAAGGTCTACCTTGGTTTAAGGCTTTGTTTTTAACAGTGACAATAAAAATAATCATTTGTTATAAAGCTTATTAATGTTTTGCATTTTGAATATAAATTATTAGACAGAAATTTTATCCCTGAAACTTGGGAATAACAGATAATGCTATTATAAAATCATAACAACTTAGATGAAAGAAGATGAGGAAGAAAGGACATGGGCAGTAAGAAGAGATAAAAATCAGAAGATGGAATGTTTACAATGTATGCAAATATTCTCTTTCAAGCATAAAAGCATATACTGATGAAGAGGAAGCTGAGGACCAATATCGGTTTCATAGCGCATAGTTTGTAAAAGACACAAAGTTAGAAATGTGTCCATTGGCCTGCACTTAAAAAACTTTCAAATAAGCAAAACTGCCTTTACTAAGGAAGCACACAGGTTCATGTTCCTGCAGAGTAAAAGGTCTTATGTGTTTAGGTAGAGAATATAAGCACCATTATGACTATTGTGCTTCTAACAGAAAGGAAAGAACTCTCAATTATCCTTAAAAATACAGCTACTTTCAAGTCCACATTCTTATAAAGTTCTGTCATAGTTCAGTAATATAATTATTTTTTTTAATATTTATTTATTTATTTATTTAGTGTACAGCATTCTTTCCATGTGTGCCCACATGCCAGAAGGGGGCACCAGGTCTCATTATAGATGGCTGTGAACCACCATGTGATTGCTGGGAATTGAATTCAGGACCTCTGGAAGAGCAGTCAGTGCTCTTAACCTCTGAGCCATTCTGTATCAATTTTTCTAGGTTAAAATATCCAGATGTTTATTCAAACTTTGAAGATGTTGCCGTGAATGTATTTTTGAATGGGATTACCAGTTCTGCATGTATATATTCAGGAAAGCAAATTGCCCTCCATGTTGTAAGGAAGGATTATGCAGTTTGTCAAATGCCTTAAGGAAAAGATTCATTTCCCTTGAAAAAGAGGATTTTGTTGTTGTAGGGTTGAAAGTACAAGGCCTTCCTAAGTCTCCAGTCTGCTGGTTTACTCTTCAAAGTTTGGTCCAGTTGACCTCTTCAATCACCGGATATAATTTCTTAAATAAAATTTCTGTATATGCACATAGTACACTGATATATTTCTGCAAAACCCCCTTATTAACAGGTGGTTTAACTGGAAATGTTGAGAAAAACATGCAGTCCACTGCCATGACCACTTGCAGGACAATGCAGCAACCAAACTACAACTTACACTTATGTTCTCTGAAAAATATCTTAATGCACAAGGAACATAAACACACTGATAAAACAAATGAGGCTGGGGAGAACTGCAGTGGAGCACAAAATATCAGTTACAGAGAAATACACATTTTGCAAAATTAGTAATCTGAAGTGGAACCTAATATAGGTATATTTCATATTAATAAAGGCATAAAGAACATGAATTCTTACAAGGAAAAGACACTCTGAAGGAGATTCTTATTTCACACAGAATAAATATGAATTAAAATAGAGAGAGTGGAAAAAACAAGCAGCTATATATTTGTTACACTGTATGTTATAAATAGTTGAATAGAGAATTGGATAACTGGGTCACTGCACTAATTAGCTTGAAAACAACACACAGAAAGACTTAAAATGTGACAGCATAATGAAAAGATGTTAAGGCTAAAATGAGAAAGATAATTTAACAGTACACTCATGTTCTTCAAGAAAAGTATGACAATAACACATCAGCTACACAATCCCTTGTAACATCATATATTCTTTATCACACCATAGTGAAACGACAAGATAACAAAACTACGATAAAGAGAAAGAACATTCATTTGTAAAGGAAGTACACTTACATTCACACATGGGTTCTCAGTCACAGGATTATAGGAGAACAACCTATATATAGCTTCAATGCGTCGAATGAAAACATATGTCTATTCATCTATATTCTGAGAAACTTCCAGTCCACACTATCCAAAACAGAGTATCCAATGGAAAAGGAATAGTATTAACTTTTCACGAACCTTGATCTACATTTCAGATAGTATGTGTCAAAAAACCATATCACCTTCAAATATTAAAATGAATACATACCAGTTAAACATTAAGTAATTTTCCAATACCTGGGTTTATTTATATCTAAATGATAGGGAACTGTGAAGCAATGTTAACTGTATAAATTGTTAGGGTCTTGTTTAAACTTTTCAAAAGTTCACTATACAAACAAAAATAACTACACAAAATGCAAGATATTACCAAACAAAGATTTAAAATGATGGAAGATAACAAAGGACAGAAGGAAACATATTTATTAGCATTATAATATTCTTATTTTTGAATTAATTGTATCCATGTTCTTCATTTGCTGCTATTTTAAGGATATACATTAAATATTAATAAAAATTGACCTTCTAAAAGCAAATCTCAACAAACTGCAAAAAGACATTACCATACTGGCAATCTCATCTGGCCACAGAAAAATTAAGGAATCAATAATGATAAAAATATACCATTATCTTTTGGAATTTGCACAACATGCTTAAAAATTACTCATCTATGAATGCAGACCTTAAATTACAAATGAAATAACATCCAGAATACAACAGTTAAGTCTGTACACATCTGCCCATGTGACATGTTGCTGGAAGTACATGGAAATTCCAGTAAAAGGAGCCACGAGACTAAAGCTATGTAAATACAAAGACAAAGAAATTTTCAAAGTATGTGATGTGTGAGATATAGAAGAAATCAGTAAGTCCCTGAAAGCAATCCCACCTGCCTTGACTATGTGAAGAGTTCCAGAAGGTTTTAAGTCTCATGTTGTGAACAGATCAACTTACTGGTAAATAATCTTCACCTTTATTGACCACTGTTCAAAAGCATCTGGGTATACCATTTTTAAGAAAGTATCTCTAGAACTGTACTATATTCTTTGTATATGAATTCTTTAAGACATTAATCTACTTATGACCCTTAAGAGTTCAGTGAATAGCTTTGATTCAATAGTGACACAGATACCCTGGTAAGCATCATTATGTCACACAATAAATTAGACAGTCATTAATCTGGGCAAAGGATGAGGTGTTGAGCGGAGGATTGGCAGAGATGGGAGCAATGGAGAGAGGGTACAGGAGAGACAGTAATCAGACAAATTGTATATATGTGTGAAATTGTCAACCAAAGAGCTTAAAAAGAAGAATTTTTTTTTTCTGGTTTTTCGAGACAGGGTTTCTCTGTGGTTTTGGAGCCTGTCCTGGAACTAGCTCTGTAGACCAGGCTGGTCTCGAACTCACAGAGATCCGCCTGCCTCTGCCTCCCAAGTGCTGGGATTAAAGGCGTGCGCCACCACCGCCCGGCAAGAATTTTTTTGTGAATAGAATTTCCACATTAAAACATGAAGTTCTGCCCCTATATCTTCCTCCTTTGTTCTTTCTTTTCTGAGCATGAGTAAAATTTATACTGTAGGCTATTTTTTTCTATTTGAAAACATATGCATATATATTGGTACTAGAAATTTCTCAGTGGTTAGAGCACTGGTTTTTCTTCCAGGTATGATTCCTAATACCCACACAGCAGCTCACAAGCATCTGTAACTTCAGTTTCAGATCACCCAATGCCCTCTTCCGGTCTCCTTATGAACCAGACACACACACAAAGTGCACATGATTCAGGGAAGTGAAATAACCATATCATGTACATAAAATGATTTGAAAACATAATAAAAATCAAACTATTTCAAACATTAAAGTAAAAGGCCAAATGACCAAGTTATAGTTATTTGTTAGTAAAAGCTATAAGGACATTTTAGGAAAATGCATGTAAAATCTACCTAGAATACTTAGAAAAGTTTTAAACAATACAAATATAAACTCCTGAAATTTTGAGCAAGTAATCATTAAATCAAAATTACTGGTGGAACACAAAATTGTATACTTAAAATATATGAAATAAGTCTATCACCTCATGATCTCAATAGGTGAAAAAAATTTAAGAGTGGGTGTTCTTTGTTAAAGAAAAGTTCGTTGTAAAAGTAATTCTAGTGTGAAGATAGCTGAGTTATAATCCCTGAAGTGTATGACTTATGCATGCATAAAGTAGATGGAAATACAAGCAACCAAATACAACAAGCAAAAACTTCTCAGTTGTAATCAAATTATAGATGTTGAGAGGATGTGATTACTCTATACTCTTAGACAGGTCTTCGGCTCAAATGCACATATTCTCAGGTAAGGGAAAAGGGGGATTTGTTACCACAAAGGAAAATCTCTCTTGAAGGAATAAAATACATAACACACCAAGATCTTGAAACATGCTCACTCACAAACAAAATTTTACAAAGTAACATTGCATTAATATAATTAAATGTTATAAAAAATTTAAGGCATGTATTTAACACATATCTTGCTAAATGTAAAGAGTGAGTATATAGTCAACTATTAATTATTGGTTTGCAATTATTCACATAGGAGCTATTTTTCTCATTGGTATATGAAAATACCTGAGAGAAGCAAAAGGAAAGAAGAAGGATTGATTACGACTCAGTGTAACAGCCCATCACAACAAGGAAAGAAGGATAGTGAGGTACCATCTCATCCTGAAGAAATGAGGAGCAAAGAGTTTGGGCTGGAGCAGGGTAGGTTTAGCAGTCCTAAGTCACTGTGGCCTCTGTCTCCAACCTCCAACAGGTTGCAAAAGCTTCTAAAACAGTGCCACACACATTGGAGCAAGTACTCAAATCTGAGCCTGTAGAGATTATTTCACTCAAATCATATCATTCTCATTTTACATTTTAAAGATTACTTGAAACGTATCAAATAAACAGAAACCACTGCTCACAATGAGTAAGAAGATGGAAGATAACTGTGAGATACACAACACTTTAAACATAAGTAAAATATGCAAGGAAGCAAAAAGAAGAAAAATCGATGATGAGAACACAGTTTCAAATTTTCATGCTGGAATTCTATTTTTTCAAATATAGAAAATAAAAGAGTGAAATACAATAACAGCCAAATGGTAAAGTGTTTCAAGGTCATTAATACTTACATGTGTTTATGTTTTCTATGTATAAAATTGGTAATTGTTCCTAAAATTTTTTAACTGTTTTGCCTAACTTCCTCTTAAGTGAATAAATATATAATTTTACTGATTACAACTTTCATGTCAATTTAATATGGGAAAAAGTAGTTGTGTTCTGTGTAGCCAGTTATTGGGTAGAAACTATGAAATGACAGCCACCTTCTGAATAAGCAATCTTTTTACAAATAATCTTCATTAGAAAAGTAACAGAAGGATGAATAGACTGCTGCAGATGAAGATGCTGGCTTTTGTATTTCTCCCAAGAGCAAAACCTGTAAACAACTTAATCATAAAATGATTATTTAAATAAATTATTGCTAAGAAAAGTAATAACATATTGGATCACTGTAGAATGAGTTACATTTCTTAGTATCAATATGCACAGTGTACCTGTGATATATTGTTGAGTGAAAACAATGCATACCAGAACTATATGAACAGAACAAGGCAATTTTAACTTTAAAGAAACTACCTGTTTATATATTCATAGAAAATGTCTAGAAGGATAGACACGAAACTATTTATAGTAGTTACCTCAGGGAACAGGAATTGAAGTGAGTTTTAATGTGAATTTGTTTATTCTAGTGATACACTCTTGTATCATTGCATTGATAACCAGTATTATTTAAGGAACAACACTATTAGAATAAGCAGTCACTATGTCAATAAATTACTCACAAATAATAATTATGTAAAATTGATAAGTACCCTTCATCTCCTGGTTTGGGAAGTCCTGTACATGTGTTGCTTTTATTGGTTAATAAAGAAGCTGCTTTCAGCCAATGACTTAACAGAATATATCCAGGCTGGAAGAGATATAGAGAAAGCGATTAGGCAGAGTCAAAGAGACACCATGTAGCTCCCAGAGAGGAAATACACAAGCCACCAGCTAGAATTTTTTCTGGTAGGCCAAAAGCCTAATGGTAAAATATAAAATAATAGAAATGTGTTAACCAAAGATATAAGAGCTAGCTAGCAATACACTTAGGTGTTTGACCAACCAGTGATTTAAAGAATATAGTTTCTGAGTGATTGTTTCATGGTCTGAGCAGAAAGGAACTGATGTGGGAGTGATTTCTTATCAATAAAGAAACTTCCTAGGCCCATTGATAGGCCAACCCTTAGGTAGGCGGAGTAAACAGAACAGGATGCTGGGAGAAAGAAGCTGAGTCTAGGAATCGCCATGATTCTCCCACTCCAGGCAGACGCAGGTTAAGATCTTTCCTGGTAAGCCAGCTCATGGGCTACATAGATTATTAGAAATGGGTTAGGTCAATATGTAAGAGCTAGCCAATAAGAAGCTAAAACTAATGGGTCAGGAAGTGTTTAAAAGAATACAGTTTGTGTGTTGTTATTTCGGGGCATAAACTAGCTATGTGGGCAGCCGGGTGCTGGGGACCCAACCCTGCTGCTCATAAGACAACAAGGAACAAATGAGCAACCCTCCCCCAACAAATTTGACACTCCAACATGGTCGACTGTAAAACCTGACAAAAAACATGTAAAACCTGACAAAATTTAAATAGGAATTCTGATGGAGGAAAGTCATTGGTTAATTAATAAAGAAACTACTTGGCCCTGATAGCTTAGAACATAGGTAGGTAGAGTAAACAAAACAAAATGCTGGGAGAAAGAGAAAGTGAGCTCAGACTCGATAGCTCTCCTCTTAGGGACGGATGTGATAAAGCTCTGACCCAGGATGGACATAGGCTAAAATCTTCCCGGTAAGCACACCTTGGGGTGTTACACACATTATTAAAATGGGCTAGTCCAGGTGCGAGAGTTAGCCAAAAAGAGGCTAGATATAATGCGCCAAACAGTGTTTAAAAGAATACAATTTGTCTGTTGTTATTTCGGGGTATAAGCTTCCCAAAGGAGCCGGGCTGTGGGAAGAGGCCCACAGCTCTTACTACAGAATTCTAGACACAAAAGAACAAAGTTGAGCATGGCTTAACAGCATGGCTCCTTTAAGAGAAAGAAAGAAAGAAAGAAAGAAAGAAAGAAAGAAAGAAAGAAAGAAAGAAGGAAGGAAGGAAGGAAGGAAGGAAGGAAGGAAGGAAGGAAGGAAGGAAGGAAGGAAGGAAAGAAAGAAAGAAAGAAAGAAAGAAAGAAAGAAAGAAAATAAGAAAGACAATAAACTCATGGTTTTGAAATGGTTTGAAATGTCTGCTACCAGCACAAACTCTGACTCTTTTGGGAGGCCAAGGTATGGGGCATTTAAATGGAGTTTGTGAACAGAGTACTGCAACTTGTTTAATGGCAACACAGAACTGCTGCGACCCAACCCTGGATCAGGTGTGAAAAGAATGGCTCTCTGAGGCAATGAACTGATCTCTGACACATTGGACTGGGCAAAGCCAAAAGGCAAAGCAGCCTTAGTCCTAGTCAGGCTGCAGCTTAGCATTTTAAGAAGCATTCCTAGACAGAAAAGAATTTCACATACACAATAGAACAAATTCAGACTCAAAAGTTCTCTAAACCAGACAGTGTGTAAAGAAATGTATGTAGGCATGGGAGAGAGAAGAAAAAGAGTAAAGAGATAGTAAATGTAATATAAAAGAGTATAGACAGTCATATATAAAGGAGCATAGATAAAAATAAATATTAAACTTGTAAAAAAGTAATATAGTAAGAAAATAAGCCACATAGAGATGGAATATACACAGAGAGTCTGTATTATGTATGCTATTGTATTTTCTTTGAGTGTTTTTGACTGCAAAAAAACCATTTGATTCTGGGGACTGTATATATATATATATATATTAAAGGTATCTTTATTTCAAAAATACAGGTCTAAGGATATATTGCTTTGGAAAAGAGGTCCTACTCTTTTTTTCCACAGAGTATGAAAACCTACAAATTCCTTCCAGACTAATGTGGTTTGATGCATCAAAACCCCCTGAAAGGTTGCCAGGAACATCACCAAAAATACTTTGCCAAGCAAAGAGCACAAAGCCATTTGAGAAGAACTATACCCATATTCCCAAATATTGTTTATAAATGTTTGTTTGCATATAAAGGGGAATATTCTACAGAAATTTGCATTGATACGGATTTTGACTTATTGATACAAACTTCAGGTCATTTTATTATATGTATAATTCTGCTTTTGATTAAGATATTGTGTTTGTACAGCTCATTTAAAAATATAATATATAATTAAGAAATATAGGTCAATTATTAACCATCTATAGTAGCCAATCTTGTAGTCATGTTAATTAGGTTTTCTAGATATATATAGATATATTTTAGTTAGATAGTTTTTCTTCAAATCTTTTAGAGACCTTCAGAATATGGCAATTAAAAGGTTTTAATAACTTAAGACTTTTCATGACAATGAGACACATCTGCTCCTGCCAACACAAGCTACTTCAAGAGGAAGATGGGCTTTGAAGAGGCTTCTTATTGAGTTGGTTAGCCATTTGGGCAAGAAACTGCTCTTGCCTGGACTGCTTGATGTTATGTTGTATGAACTAGACATGCAGGACCCACAGAAAAATGACTGCTGAATTTTCGCAAAGAAGGTGAGACAGTCCTTTGGGGTTCCTGCTTCATGAGAGTCGGCCAGACATTCTGTAAGACAAAGAAGGATATAAAATTTCTTAAGTAAACAGGAAGTACATTGTAAGCAACTTCCAAAATTCTAGAATTGACAGAGACATCTCGCTGCCTGGACAGTCACCCAAAGTTCTTTTGTATAATTTGGGCATCCAATCTTCAGCCCAGAGGCCAATAGTATCCAGAAGACTTTTCCATGATGCAGGTAATCTGAAGATCTGTACTGCCTTATAATGGCAAAATCTATCAGTTGCTTTCTTCTTTGTCTTACAGAATGTCTGGCAGACCCATGATGGATGTAGGCTAGAATCTTCCCGGTAAGCGCACCTTGGGGTGCTAACACAGATGATAAGAAATGGGCTAGTCCAGGTGTGAGAGTTAGCCGAGAAGAGGCTAGAAATAATGGGTCAAGCAGTGTTTAAAAGAATACAGTTTGCGTGTAATTATTTGGGGTAAAGCTAGCCGTGTGGGCGGCCGGGGTGCTGGGGACGCAGCCCCGCTGCTCTTATCACTTCAAGAAGTCCTTCTGTATATGTGTTGTTTTTATTTGTTAATAAAGGTGCTATTTTGGCCAATGACTTAACAGAATATAGCCAGTCTGTAAGAGATATATATAGAGAGAGTGTAGGCAGAGTCAAAGAGACACCATGTAGGCACCAGGTGGAACCTTGTTGGTAGGCCAGAGCCTCGTGGTAAATATAAAATAGTAGAAATGAGTTAACCCAAGATATAAGAGCTAGATAGCAATACACTCAAGTGACCGTCCTAGCAGTTATTTATATAATATAGTTCCTGTTTGATTATTTCGGGAGTCTGGGTGGCCAAGAATTAACTAACAGCCTTCTCCCAACAATCTCCCTTCTCTTCACTATGTCCTCCAAACTCCTCCCTGTAGCTTAATGCATCTCCCATATTGTCCAATACATGAACTCAGTTGAGCATGCCGAGCAAGTGACTTGTCTCATTTAAAATTTTAAACTGATAATCACTTATTACATGAGTGATCTTCAGTAGTGCCCAGCAATAAAAACACATTTCCTTACGGCCATCAATACCCATGATCCTGGAAACCCATTCCTTCTCCCTTTCTATTCAGCTGTCCAATTCTGGCTAAACACCACTCAGAACTGAGAACTTTCTCTCCGGTTTCACTGAGTAGGGAACAAAGAAGTCAGGAGAAAGCCCTAACAGCTACAGCTGATCTAGCTTCCTATGTGTGCTCTTTCTTTCTGTTTACTAGAGGTGAATTTTGTTGAAAGATCACCTTCCCCATATGCACTGCATCCCCTTCTGTTTTATTCTCAGAAGGACAGAGTTCCTGCAATACTCATGCTGCATCATCACTAGTGTCTACTCGATTGCTTCCAGCTGTGTCCCTGTGATCTCCCACTTCCTTTACCTCTAAGCAATGATATCAAAATACAGTTGTCTTGGCACCACATTCCTCTAACTGTGATCCATCTTCCTGCTCTGCATTCACAGCAAAGCTTCTCCATATTTATCCCCCTACTCTTCCGGGGTTCTCTCTTCCCTCTTTTCTTTGGAGCTCACTGCATGCAGTCTGCTATCTTTACCTATTCACTACCTGACTACCCACAGTACCTTCCCACTTGCCACTTACTTGACAATTTGGATTTGCATCCCATAATATCCTATCTTTTCTTTACCTTCCGATCACATCTTCCCAGTGATATTGATGTTCTTTATTCCCTAATACTGCCAAATTGAAGGACTTTAGGGGTTAGCATCTTGATTTTTTTTTTGTCTTCTCTCACTGGCTGGGAAATTTGACTCATTTCTGTGGTTTCGACATGCATTTTCATGCTGACAAAGCCCACACATGTTACTAACTCAGATGCTGCTTCTGATCCAATTATCTACTCATTATTTCCATTTACAAATATCATACTCATCTCCCACTGTGCCTCCACCTTCTACAATCTCCGTTATTATAATAAGCAGCAACTGGAACTGAAGCTGAAAATATGTTCCACTTTATTGCCAACCCATCCAAAAGTATTATGTTCTCCTGCAAGCATGCTTATTACTTTAAGCAGTTCACACATCTCCATCATGGTCACATCACCCTGATTCATGTCGCCATCTGCTCACCTAGACTACCGGCCTAACTTGTCTTCTGCTTCTCTGTCTCCCTTCCTAACTATTCTCAGCAGTCCAGAGTATTTATTTTAAAACACTGGTACATAACCTGTACTTTGCAAACCCCATAGGGGTGCATATCACATAGTTGGTATGTCAAATATTTACAATTTTGATTCGTACCAATAGCAAAACTACAGTTATGAAGCAGAAATGAGATGATGTTCTGGTTGGAGATCACCACAACATGAGGAGCTGTATTAAATAGTCACAGCTTTGAAGCACCGGAATAAGCTCCCAAGGTCCCAATGAGGAGCAGAAGGAGGGAGAACATGAGCAAGGAAATAGGGACCGTGATGGGTGCACCCACCCACTGAGACAGAAAGACTGATCTATTGGGAGCTCACCAAGGCCAGCTGGACTGGAACTGAAAAAGCATGGGATAAAACCGGACTCTCTGAACAATGAGGACGGATGAGAAGCCAAAGACAATGGCCCTGGGGTTTGATCCTACTTCATATTCTGGCTTTGTGGGAGCCTGGCCAGTTTGGATCCTCACCTTCCTAGACCTAGATGTAGGGGGGAGGACCTTGGACTTTCCACAGTGCAGGGAACCCTGACTGCTCTTCGGACAGTAAATTAAATAAAAAAATAAAAAAAAATGGCAATTGAAAAAAAATTAGGGGCTGGAGAGATGGCTTAGGAGTTAAGAGCACTGGCTGCTCTTCCAGAGGTCCTGAGCTCAATTCCCAGCAACCACATGGTGGTTCACAACCATTTTTAATAAGATCTGGTGCCCTCTTCTGGCCTGCAGGAAGAACACTGTATACATAATAAATAAATCTTTAAAAAAAAAATAGTCACAGCATTAGGAAGGTTGAGAACCACTGTTTGAAAACAATCCAGATCGTATGTTACTCCTCTCACAAATTCCTTAGACAGTTTCCTATCTCGCTTATAGTTTTATTTTTTTTAAGAGCCAAGTTCTTACAATGACCAAGAGGTCCCTACATGATCTATTTTCCTTTTTATTACTTTCCTGACCTCATCCCCTTCTGCTCTCCCCCGATTCTGTTCATGACTTGCTACTTATTGAACACACTAGACAAATTCCCCCTGGTGTGATCTTTCTGCTTTCTTCTTTTCCTGCTGGAAACAGTCTTCCAATATAGATATACAAAACTTATTTTCCTATGTGTTCTTTGCTGAACTTCAGCTTTCTGTTGTCATCATGTTTCGTAACGGTCCTCAAACCACGCTCACATTTCTTAATCCTTTTTCTGCTTTATCTTTAGCCAAAGCACTTAACTGTTATCAGAAATGCCAGGTTTACATATTTATGTTCTTATTAATTATTAAACACAAGCTGCAACAAAATCCTTGACTTTTTACTTTGCATCTGCATTCAGCTCTTGGAATATGTTTGAAAAGAGTACAATTTCAGTAAATACTTTCATTGCTGTTGTTGTCTACCTGCTTTGACACTGTGTCTCACTATACAGCCTGAGCCAGACACCAACATTTAATCCGCTGCTTCAGAATCCCTTTCCCCATTCTGCTTAGTGTCTGCTAAGAAGCGTGCATCGTCATACCTGAATCAATAAATACCACTTGTTTCTTAACTGTTTTTTAGGTGTATTTATTTCTTGACTGTGAGTGTTATCCCTGCATGTGTGTACGTATGCCATCCACAAGCCTTGTGCCTGTGGAAACAAGAAGAGGAGGTTGCATTCTCTGGAACTGGAGCTGCAGAAGGTTGTGAGCTGCCATATTATTCCTAGGAATGAGACTCAGGTTCTCTGCAAGTACTTTTAACCATTGTGCCATCTTTCCATCCCCGTCTAAAACTATCTAAATGAACATCTAAACATCTAGCTCTGTCAGATGCAAGATGAATATTTTGAGAGAATAAAGAAAAAATTACATGATTTATAACTATTAATGCCCTTTGTAATCACCAGAAGAACAATAAATAAGCCTTATGTATTAAGAAATGTTCCATTTTCCTACTGAAATCAATAGTTTAAAGCCATAAACTTTAAATTGCTTAATCAATAATAAGTAGAATATATTTATTATCAGGATTTGATGTCTTACTGAGGATTTTATGGGCATTTTTAAGTAATTAACTTACAATTAATTACAAATTTTAATAAATCATAATTTATCAATTGTTTGAATGTAAAAAGTATAAAGATATTGGTGGTCATCAACTGTGCAGTAATTACTCTTATTTGATTTTTAAAAAATATTTCTCTTTTTCAGTGATTTTAATAAATGATTCTGTAGATAAATAAAATATCACCTGGACCTAACCTTTATATAAACTCTGCCAGAATCTTACTGGAAGTCTCACACAAAGTTACCAGACATGGAAAAACTGAATAATAACTAAAGATATTTAATTACACTTAAGCTACAATTTCATTCACATTTTGGAATAGAACACTTATTCATGAAATTAACATAATATTGAGTGAAAAGACCTAAAAGTACACATGGAAATAGTGCTGATTCGAAAAATAGTGTGGTGGTTTGAAGGAAAATGTCCCCCAAAAGGAGTGGCACTATTAGGAGATGTTGTCTTGTGGAATAGGTGTGCTCTTGTTGGAGGAAGTGTATTGCCATAAAGATGGGATTTGAGATATCACATGTTAAAGATACTGCCCACGTCTAAGACCACTTCCTGTTTCCTGCAGGATGTAAGACTTTCAGTACCATGTATGCCTGAACATTGCTGTGTCCCACCATGATAATAATGGATGCAACCTCTGAACTGTAAGCGCGCCACCTCATTTAAATATTTTCTTTTATAGAGTTGCCTTGATCATGGTGTCTCTTCATAGCCATTGAAACCCTAATAGAACTGAGACAAATGAACAAGAAATTATGAATGGATGTGTAAATAATATAGTTTGTGTATGGTGTTAGTGTGTTTGTGTGTTTGTGTTCGTGTGCTCATATGCCCTAACATGAACACAAGCATGTGAAGTTCAGAAAAGTGTATCATTTAGCTTCTTGCTCTTTTGCTTTTTCTTGTGAACCTCAAACTTGTCCTATTAACTGGACTAGCTGTCCAGTGAATTCTGTTGATCAACCTCTCTGCACTTAAACACTAGAGTTACAGTCACAGGCTGTCATGCCTGGGTTTTATGTAGGTGCTCAAGGCTTGACCTCACATCCTCATGGTTGAGCAGCAAGCAGCCTTACTCACTGAGCTGTTTCCTAAGCCTCTAGAAATTATTCAAAATGTAAATGTGCATTGAAATTGAATACCAGAATGTTTTCTTAGTAGTTACCATTTTGTCTTAGTGATTATAAATTTTCATTATATTGCTTAATAGAATACATTTGCACAGGAAAAAAAGATTTTTTTTTGTATCTTAGATTCTAATAAAAAATACTTTATGGACAGGCAGTGGTTGTGTATGCCTTTAATTCCAGCACTTAGGAGACAGAGAAAGGCAGACCTTTGTGAGTTTAAGGCTAGCCTGGTCCACAAAGCAAATTCCAAGACAGGCTCCAAGGCTATAGAGAAACACTGTCTTGAAAAACCATTAAAAAAAAAAGCCTTTGTGAAAGCTAAAATTAAAACTTACTCCTAAGTCATTTCTTTCTCCAAACATATGTTTATTACTTATTTGATAATTTTGTTCAATGCACTCCTATCAGAATAAATTTCCATTCCTCCCAGGTCTACCCTTCCATCCTTGCACACACACACAGACACACAGACACACACACACACACCCCAACAAAAAAAGGATAGCAAGTGTAATTTGATTTGCCCATATACTCACTGGAATCTCACCATACTCCCATTATCTAGCCCTTTAAAGAAAATTAAGCTCTTCTCTATAGTAAGAAGGCTGCTTGTTGCTTCCGTGCTGCTCAACGCCAAAAATAACCACACAAAAGCTGTATTAATTAAATCACTGTTTGGCCCATTAGCTCTAGCTTCTTATTGGCTAACTCATACATATTAATTTAACCCATTTCTATTAATCTGTATATCACCACATGGCTGTGGTTTATTTGCTAATGTTCCAGCATCTGTCTGCAGCGGGACTCCATGACATCTCTCTGACTCCACCCTTCTTTAGCCCAGCATACAGCCTAGCTTTCCCCACCTAGTTCTGTTCTTCCCTGCCGTAGGCTCAAAGTAGTTTTTGGTCATTAAACAATAAAAGCAACACATAGACAGAAGGACCTTCTACACCACTTCTCCACAGCCCTGCCAGAAACATCAGCTCTGAAGAGCTGAACGTCAGCATCCTTAACACAGTTTTTAAGAACTCTCCTTTTTATGGTGGCGGTGGGCATTGTCACAGAAGCCTACAATATCTTTTATTCTCAGGTGTGTGTTTGCAGTGATCCATACCACTCCAAAAAAAAAAAAAAAACTTCCTTGCTTTTAGATCATGGACTTCCACACGGTTTCTGTAGAAGAGTAGATTGTGAACTTCAACATGGTCCCAGAGCATTTTGGATTATGTACATCAACATGCCTCCTGACCATAGCACCAGTCATGTACAGCAAGGCTTCCAGCTGCAGCACAAATCTCAGACATCAACATGGTTTCTGGAAGCTCTTAAATCACTATGATTTTGTGTGTGTGTGTTCACAAGTTCATATATAAATGAAATTAAAAGAGTAGATTATTAACATCACAGAAAGTGGAATTGATAACATGGTTTTGAAAGTCTGAGGATAGAAGTTTGTGGGGAAAGTTAGGACTAAGATTTAACTTACAAAATTCTAAACAAAGAATATTCAATCCATGGCTGCCATAGAGAAACACCAGCTCCAAATCACATGAATCCAAGTGAATATTTTGTCTTCAAGTGATACCCTAGAGAAGGTAGGGATTATTCAAATCTGCCTTCTCTGCTGATCATATTCACCAGTGGAATGGATTCAGGGCTTTTAATGTAACTTAGTAATACATGTTTGGAAACTATAAAATAATGCTGTTTTCTTAGTCAATCCTTTGCAACTGTGAAAGCAAAATAATGCAAAACATGGCTTGACATTAGAATCTTTTAATAGCCATTACTCTCCAGTGTAATTCTCTACGTTCTATTATGTTTCCTAAACCAGAACCCTTTTAGTTTCTTGACATTTGAAGACGCAAGTCCATCACCTGTTTACAATCATGGGTATTTATAATGACCAAGGTTGAGCATGTAAACTGTCCAAGATAGTAGATCATTTCATACCCTCTCTTAAATATTGCAGAAAATTACCAGTGCAACACAGAGCAGCCACTCTCTAGAAAAGCTGTTTATATACTAAACCAGCAAAACTTCAGGTTTTCTGTGTAATAATTTTTAAACAATTGAGTTTTATTTTTACAGCGTTTAAAACACTTATCTGGGCCTCACACAAAACAAAAAGCAGATGAAGGAATTATTTGCAGGAGGAGCTTTTGTGTCTTTTAATTACACTGACACTATGCTGGAGCATGTCATTTGAACATTTATGTAAGAAATACAGTAACAATAGACAACAATTCACACCTAAAAAGAATATGTCATATTATTATAGTGTACCTGACTAGCACAACAAATCAGAATGAAATAGGTTAAACTACAAAGCAAACAAACAAACAGAAACACAAACTCAGAGAACCCAAATTTTATTCCTGTGTTAGATATCATGTTTAAGTAAATTGTATTTTTCATTATGTAAACTTTTCAGATTTATTATTATCTATGAGTTTTTATGTGTGGTTCAGCATGGATCTTGCAAGTAACAGCTATCCGCATGACAATTGTAAAGCTAGATTTGGTTTCAGTGACTTCATTAAAATGAGGCAGGGAAGAATGGGAGAAATGACATCATTGAAACTATCATCTTAAAAATGCATAATTTTGAAAAGCAGAACAACATTTAATCAATAACTGCATACAATTTTAATCTCAAAATATCATCTTGGTGATATTTGATGAATTAGGTAGACGATGAAAACCAATTTCACTATTTTTCACATATTTAAAGGGCTTCTGGAAAAATTTAACAATGTATATCTTCTATATGTGTTATTGTGTTAGCTCTCCATTGCTAAGACTAGACATCTGAGATGGTGAACTTCTAAAAGAAAGGATTATGTCACTTTTGGTTTGGATATTTCAATCCATTGTCAGTTGGCCCGTTGATTTTGAGACTATGGTCAGAGAGCAGTTCATAGCAGAAGCATAGAGCAGTGGAAGACTGTCTCACTTCACCATGGCCAGAAAATGAAAGAATGGGAAAGGACTGGGGTTGAATTTTGTCTTCATAGAAATGCCTCTGACAGCCAACTTCCTTCCACCACGATCTACATCCAGAAGAGACAATGCTGTCCCGATATTCCTCAAGATGAAAAGCAGTTCTTCAATGCCTGGAACTCTTCAGAGTATTCCAGATCCAGATCATAGCATTTGCATTTCAGTGAAGCTGTGCTACTCTATGCATAAGTAAAAACTTGGCAGTCAGTCTCTGCTTCTTCATCTATATACCTTATAATAAACTTCTAAGTCATCTTGAAATCATCATTGTTTCTTATTCTTCTGTACTTTTGCACAGTCTTTTATAAAAATTGACTCCCCTTTTTTCTATTCCTTTTTCTTCTTTTTTAAGATTTATTTATCACATACACAGTGTTCTGGCTGCACGTATGCCTGCAAGCCAGAAGATGCCACCAGATCTCATTACAGATTGTTGTGAGCCACAATGCGTTCACTGGGAATTGAACTTGAGACCTCTAAAAGAGTAGGCAGAGCTCTTAACTTCTAAGCCATCTTTCCCACCACTCTATTCCTTTTTCTTTCCTTTTTCTTTTCTTTCTTTCTTCCTTCCTTCCTTTCTTTCTTTTTTTTTTTTTTTTTTTTTGGATTTTTGAGACAGGGTTTCTCCGTAGCTTTTGGTTCCTGTCCTGGAACTAGCTCTTGTAGATCAGGCTGGCCACGAACTCACAGAGATCCACCTGCCTCTGCCTCCCGGGCAGTGGTGGTGCACGTCTATTCCTTTTTCTTAATTTTGCTTTTTAATTATTTTTTGTGACTTTCACAACATACATCTCAATTCCATTCATCTCCCTTTCCTTTGTACCATTTGTCCATTCATCTCTCTGCCTTTGCTACCCCACCCACCAAAAAGTAAAATAAAATAAAAGTAAAAAGAAAAAATAAAGAAAAATAAAAATCTCTGATCATGGAAGCTGTAGTGTGACCTAGTGAGTCACACAGTGTAACCTTTAGTCCATACATCTTTTCTTTCAAGTGTTCATTCTTAAGAGTCATTGATCTGGTTTGAGGCCTTGATTTCTGCTACATTATGGATACTGGGCCCTCACCGGGCTCTTGCTGGATATCCTGTTGTTGTCCTAAGTCATGGAGATCCTGTAGCTTTGGATCTGCAAAACCAATTCCTTCAAATGCTCAGCAGAGTATAGATGGGGTGGCCATTAGGGTGGACAGACTCATAGCCCTGGTTCTGGGCCTGAGTGAGCCCAGCGCTGCCACTCTCAGGCCCTGAGAACTGGCTCACTCGTGTCCCCTTCGCTCTCTGTCAACAGGGTCAGTTCTAGTGTGTTCCACAGGTGGGGTTCAGGGACTGCAGCTGGTGAAAGGCAGGAAGAACTCTCTCGCTCTCATGCTCTCTGGGCCAGCCTTCCCACCTGCCACAGTTGTCGAGGACCTGGAGGCGGGCGGGGCATCTATCTTTGAAATCTTCCTTGTTCACTCTTTCGGGGCCAGCTCACCGGTGGCCCTGCCAACAAAGTCAGCTCTCCTGTGCTGCCCGTACTAGGTGCATGGCCTGGGAGTACTGTAGCTGGTAAGAGGCTGGGTCCGCTTCTTCACTTGTTGCAGGCGACAGAGATGAAGCGGAGAGGGCATCTTTTTTTACACATGCCATCATATGGCAGACAAGGTGGGAGGGAGCAGTTCTCCCCCATTTCATGCCCTCAGGGCAATTCTGCACATTTCCTCCATCTCCCCACCCACAAACAGGATCGACTCTATTGTGTTGGCCAGGCTGGAGGTGTAGGACCTCCTCTCCAGAATGCTGCAGTGAGGGGCAGGACCAGTTCCTCCTAGTGGTGTAGCCAGTGAGGTGCAGAGCCTACTCAAAGCAGCCCTATACTTTGCCTTTGGTGGTAAGAGGAGTCAGGGCTGCAGCACCTCTGGCCATGAACCCAGACATGTGCATTGGCAGCAGCCCAGACTCAAATATCATCATGGCCGCAGGTGACAAGCAGGCCACCACCTCAGCCAGCTTCTCACCAACCGTCACCTCTCCAAATCTGTCTCTCTTCACAGTACATGAACCATCCTGTCTCTGTCTCTCCCATACCCCACCATGTATTTGCTCACCATAATAGTGACTGACCAACCAGCACCAGAAGGTGTCTGGCAATTCTTATTTTCTCCTGTCTGCCCAGGGCGACCAATGCTGGGCAGGCAAACGAATCTCCTTCTCCCACTCTATCATAACCCTTCATCTTTATTCTTAAATTATCTCCTGGCCATAACAAAAACCTTGAAGAATGGAAGAGGCGCTTGTTTTGCCTTGAAGTTGGAGAGATGTTACCATCCATAAAGGTGAGGAGGTCATGGCAGAAAGGAGTGGAAGCCAGTTGTTCACATTACATCAAAAATGCAGAAAATGAGCAGGAATTAGATAGATAGATAGATGATAGATAGATAGATAGATAGATAGATAGATAGATAGATAGATAGATAGATAGATAAATAGATAGATGATAGATGATAGGAGTGCAAGAGAGATATAATATATATGTGCATATGACCTTTTCCTTCTAGAACACTTTAATAAGCTTCATAGTCTCTTCCTTCTTTTAATATTCAGAATACCTTTTTCCATTTTTATGAAACATTTGTTTTTCTAGATTTTACTTTCAAATTCAGCTCCAGATATATCTTAAAGTCAGGCAAGTTTTGTCCTTATCAGTGAAAAGATCTTAGAATAGTTACTATCATTGCATGTCTATTATTGAATCTAAAACCATTACAGTATATTTGTTCTTTATTAGAACAATAGCCTATAAATACTGTCAATTTTTTTTAGATTTCCAAAATTATTTATCTTCACATTCATGTTTTGTAGGATAAAAGTTGGCTATCATAGATTATATTTTGTATTATTCCACCAAATATTTGAAGCTTTATCAACTGCCAAATTGCTACTTAATAGCAACTTCTAGTAAGTTAATCAGGAACACAGTAAACTAGCAACTGTTTTCAAAATGTAATTAGCATCAAGACAACAACATATAAACAAGCCTTCAGGTTCAACATAAAATAATCAAGAGTTTAAAAACACAAATAAATATTTTGATTAAATTCATTCAGCATGAACTATATATTAAAATAGATAAATATAGCATATTTCTTCAAAGGAAATTAAGCATTTGTTATTTGTTAAGAGCAAATAAACTATAAAAATGTAAAAATTTAAATAATAGTTTGGTCTTTTATTCCAACCATTTTGGAAAGCATCCTGAGTAACTTAGTTTTGTTTTATAGCCTGTAGTTCACTCATATTATACAAGAGTGAAACTGTATGGGGCTGAAGTTGTTTGGGAGATATGACGAAACAAAGCATTATGATCGATTTAGATGAGGAGTCTGAAGAAGAAATATGAGTTTCTCTTTTCTAGATGTGTACATATTTAAGGCATCATGGTAGTAATGAGATAGAGGATGCTCAGAACTTCTCCAGGTTATTTTTTTTTTTAGGAGACTGTGCTATAATAGGAGTCATGTTGGGTTTCTGTAGCATGAAACATAGTGTTTCCCTTCACAGATTCTCAAGGCTAACATCTACCACCAAGTGTTAAATGGCCTGCTTTCTAATAAGACACCTTTCCTTATTGATCACTGATGCCTGTCACCTAGTGGATTCAGAGGGAAGTGGGAGTCTGGGTTTCTTTTTTTTTTTTTTTTCTGTTTAAAACAATTAAACCCAATTTTTTTTTCTCACAATGTGATCTAAGTCTAAGCACTTCCCAAAGACACAACATCTGACATCCTCACACTGAGTTTTCACATTCAACACATGACCAGATGTGGATTAATAAGAATGAGCAGTTGATAAAGAAGGTGAAGTTCTAAATTAGCAATTGTAGGAAGTAAGGAGGAAAAAAGAGTTTATAAAAAATTAGATGAATCACAGAGTCTTAAAAAGGGAGGCGTTGGGACTGGAGATATGGCTCAGCGGTTAAAAGCACTGGCTGTTTGTCCAGAGATCCTGCATTAATTCCCAGCAACCACATGGTGGCTCACAACCATCCTTATGAGATTTGGTGCCTTCCTCTGATATGTAGGCAGAACACTGTATGCATAATAAATAAATCTTTTTTTTAAGAATAGGGGACTGAAGAGGGAGTTGAAAACAATGGCTCATTATTGCAAGAGGACCAAATTTCAACTTCTAGCACCAACAGGGAAGTTTACATCAGTCCTGGGGATCCAACTGCTTCAATAAATAAATAAATAAATAAATAAATAAATAGTAAACCATTGGCATAGGAGATGAATTCCTCAGCAGCAATAGTTAAAATTCTTAAGGTTTCTTTCATCGTTGCTCATAACATAAAAATACGGAAGCCTGTATGAGGTTTTTAATATTAATACAATGAAAATAAAAAATAAGTGAGGAGAAGTCAAAGTAAAAGATTTGAGGAGGAAAATATAAACTTAGTATGGGTCTGCAGGATTCCAAGAGCAACAAAAGCTAAGAGAAGATGTGGAATATTTTCTTCTAAACTGTGAAGCCAAGAATTGTAGGACATAATTACAATCTTAGCTATCTGGAAGACAAAAGATAATTGAAAATTCAAGGTCAGCCTGAACTAGAATCTATTGATCAAGCAACAGAATAGCTTTAAAAGTTTTAATATCTATATTTACATATTTATATGCAATTTTCCATATGAGAATATAGATTATTTACTCAAACAGGAGTCTTAGCATTGACCCTATTGAAGGGCTGTGTGATAAACACCTCGTCCATGCTACAGTGGAACACTGAAATTATTCATCTTAGAAGATATACCCGGTAGCTGGCACATCTGTCCCTCCTCTCAGAAAAGAGAGATAAAGAGAAATGACATGAATGATAATGACCTTTTTTACAGGATGAAATGTAAAAATCACCCTTCACCTCTCAAGGGGAAAGAGATAAAAGCCTGAGGTGTACTTTCTTTAGAAGTCTAACTAGATGAATGGAAAAATGAGAGCAGCCTTTAAGGTTTTGTTTTATTATTAGGAGATGAATTCTCACTTACGTACCCTAAGGTAGTCTTGAATTTGCTTCAATCTTTCTACTTCAGCCTCACAAATACTAGGATTAGAGACTGTCTTTTAAATTTATAAGAATTAAACTTCCCTTTAATTGCGATATCATTCTCTAATCAAAGATCATTTAGTCAAGATGCCAGTAACCTTTGCTCCAATCTTTAAAGGTGCAGAAATCAACAGAAACAGATTCTCAAGACTTTGTTTCCTGGTATTTCAAAAGTAATGTGGTTTTTACGCTAGAAGTCACACAGTTTATGGATTAGATTCTCTAAGTAGTAGGTAAATGCCAACTGAATCCAGCAAAATGAGAACGGAGGAAGAAACCAGGTGAATCCACAGGTTTGGTTGCTATACAGTAGACATTTCGTTTGACAACATCTCAGGCAGTGCCTCTGTGCTGCACCTGCAGAGCTCTGTGGGAAGATTTGATTCAGAAGCTGGACCCAGAGAATTAGGAGAGAGGAGGTCATTGAGAGTCTTAAGCCTTTAGCAGGATAAAAGCAGCTAGGAGCAACAACTCCCTCTTTACTTTTCCTCCCTTATATTTAGCTTCTTATGATTCTTCCTTCCCTTCTCCATACTGTTTTCATCACCAGTCTCATTCCCTTTTCTCTTGTCTTTTTCTGTCCTTTCTAATACGTTTTCATTCATTTCTGTAGCTTTCTTTTTCTGTAACCTCCCGCCTTTCTTACTTTATCTTTGATTAACCTATTTCTTATTCTACTGTCTTCAGTCTCTTCTAGAAATGTTGTTCCCCTTACACAAGTGCAGAGGATGGTGTTCTATCTTTTCAGTAGGCTTTGTTCCAGAGAAATTAAAACAACTGCAAAGCAAAGGACACTGAGACAGTACAGGAGCCTTACTTTAATATGAATGTTAAGATGTTTAAGAAGTTAGGATGTCTCAGGATCATACAACTATGAAAATCCTACTTTTGACAATCCATTCTCTGTCAATAATGTGGAACCTTAAAATACACCCCACTTCATTAGTATTCATGTCTTTAGCCCAGTTACGGAACGGAAAACTACATATTTACTCAGATCATTCAACATGCACTCTGTATATGCTGTGAATATGTTTTATTACCATTCATTAATAAGGAAGCTGATTTGACAAATAGCCAGGCAGAATAGAGCCAGGTGGGAAATCCAGAGATACAGGAAGAAAAGAGGCAGAGTGGGCGACACACTAGCAGCCAGCAGAGAAGCAACATGTGAGGTAGCAAGTCACACACCTCATGACAAAATATAAAGAAATGGGTTAAATTAATTTGTAAGAGTTAGTTAATAATAAGCCTGAACTAAAAGGCCAAACAGTTTGTAATTAATATTAAATCTCAGAGTGGTTATTCTGGAACTGGCAGGCAGGAAAGAAGCCTCTAGCTACACTATCATGATCACAGAAACTGGAAGTAACCCACCTGTATAGTGGCATGCTACAAAATAACTAGTACTATCAAGATTCTTTCTCAAAAACAATGCTGAAATAAAAGATAATTTTTATTATGTTGTTTAACTAAAGACTTTATATATTTAGTCAAAATAAGAATACAAGGATGCCAAGGTAAGTTTACTTAGAAGAGAACTTATTTTTAATCAATTTTTTATTAGAAATTTGGGTTCTCAGTATTTGGTGTATCTGACCTTTAATAGTTGTATATTCTGTTATTAATTTTTTAGAATCTTTATGTTTAAAATAATCAAATCATAAGATGTTTCGCAGTCTTTCTGTGTGAAAACAGAGTACATGAAATTAGAGGGAAGTAAAAGAAGTTAAGCAAACTGCATAAATTTCTTGTAAGGTTTGGAGCCAATGGAAATGGGTCATTTCAGTTCAAGCTTTCGGCAAAGATCCAAAACAGTTACTATTTTGTCCAAACTGCTGCAGCCCTAGTCACAATGCCAATGACCAGCTGTGTTGATACACTTGCATTTAATACATGTTTTATTGTGCTGCAGAGGGAATGAGCTTGATTTCATTTTCTGCTCAAAGATTTTTTTTTCACAAACAGCATAAAACAATTCTGCGTTTTGTCACTAAATGTGATAGCTATGAATGATGACACTATATATATATATATATATATATTACATACATGTATAATTAGTCTATAACTGATTGAAATACATATTTTACCTTACTTAGTTATAAAAATAGATGTATTTCATCTAGGATTTATTATGCAATCATTTATCATATTAATCACTTTTATATTAAGTCATCAATTACTTGAATATGCTGAAGGATTCCAAATTACATTACATACTGATATGATGTCATTTGTTATTTTATATTTATGTAAAAGTAAAGGTAATAAAAATGCGGCAGAGAGTGTCTATACATATATATTAGCATTTATAAACATGCATGCATTATTTTATTAAGCACATAAAATTCAGAATCAATTTACTTCCATTTTATGTCCACATTATTATATGACGATGTTGCCTTCAATTATTTTGAAAAACAAATTGAGCTGACTTTGATTTGCTCATCAAGAATAAAATTTTTGAGCCTAAGAATTTATAATATCTTAGAATGTGTTGCCTTATCACGTTAAGAAATGTGTGCTGCCACTTATAAATTGCTTGCTCAATTAGGTCCTCCAGACAAAGTCATTCTTGATTCAACTGCAGTTAAATGCAACAGAATTATATTGTATTCTAAGACTGAAATTAAGTATACTATTTATTAAAATTAATGAAAATGCATTTGTTGATAGTCCAATCCATGACAGACTCTACGTGATCTGGAAAAGTTACTACATTTGATTTGAAGTGTTCCCAAAATCTTCTGTAATGTTGTCTTAATCATCACGGTATGTAGGGCTATGAACCGAAATTTGACAGTGTCAGTCTTCAATTGCTTTACATGAATATATTTCTGCAACCTCAGAGAACCTAGATCATCTCTCCATTTCATTTTCATGATAACAAAACCACTCATGGCTTCTCAGTACATAAATGATACATGATGTAAGTGAGGTACACATAGAGTATAGCATCACACTCTCAGTTTAACACTGTACATGATGTGATTCTAACTCAGAAACTGAGAATATAACATAGAGTACTGGGCTCACTAGAGAATAATCTCTATGTAACCTCCAAAAATTTACTTGTTTCATCTCAAATTTTAAGCCTATTATATAATCCAATATGGTATTAATTCCAATTTATTTTCTTCTGTCATTTTTAAGCATCTCTCTATCCTCAAAGTCTGTGGTCAGAGAAGGGCAATTCCAGTAGGTGGAGTAATCGTAAAGCAAATATTCTGTGTGGTTCTAACTTTCTGCTTCTGTTTTTATGTTGGGTAAAAAAATAGCATTAATTAGATGTGGTTACTATAGAATAGAAGTTAAAAATAAGTATAGAGGAAGTACTTTTGACTTAAAAAATGTGTTGCTTGATAGCAACAGCAAAAGACTTGCATACTGTAGTCTTCAGTTTTCTCCATTCTGCAGTATACTTTGAAATGTTTTATGGAGAACTTATATTTAGCACAAAAAAAGAAAAAAGAAAAAAAAAACAAACACACAAGCAAGCAGCTCATTATCAACAGGCCAAATTTGACAGAGAATTCCCCAGGAAAGTGCAGAGGAAAATCAGAGAAGACAGACTCCAATAAATTCAACTTTGGTTTCTGCTGTTTAAAACTCCAAGGAAGAGCCTTGTCTAACAAGTCATGTGGCCTTGCTAACCAACAGTTGTTGCAGCCTGGGCAGAACTGTCACTGTCCTGTGCAGAAGCTCAGGAGCTCCTTATAAGTAGGGAGAGAGCATATGAAAAAGTGTCAGGGGTGGTTGTACTTCATCCTTCTGTTACTGTTTCTCCTGGAAATCAATTCACCATTTGCCAGTATTTTGTTTACTGCATGTATACACACAGATAGATGATATTTAAACATATAGATAAATGATAGAGAGAAAGGTGGCAGCTATAGGAGATAGATAGATGGAGATAATTCAGTTGGCATCCTTAAAACTGAAGAAAGTGAATGTGAGCACTGTATTAGAACATTATAATTAGCGTTCTACAGTTTCTACGGTCAGTCTCCACTATGAAATTTTACCAATATGTACCAGGTACCCAAAGAAAACAGCAGAGATCACTGAATGGCAATTTATAGATGTGCCTGCTGTGGGCTTTCTATCTGTTCTGCATTAATGCAAGCAGCAGATGAGTACACCCAGATGCTCCGTCTGGGACTATGAAGAAGACCCTGAAGCTGTTTGCATGATTCTACTCTAGGCTACTGTGTGGAATATGTGAATTATATGACCAATAACTCAGATATGTGCTATATATATATAACTAAATACTGTCAAATGGTGAATTGATTTCCAGGTGAAACAGTAACAGAAGGAGAGAGAGAGAGAGAGAGAGAGAGAGAGAGAGAGAGAGAGAGAGAGAGAATATATATCACCTCAAATTCTCAAATCCTGGTCCAAGTTTAAAAGTGTTACAAAGAATTTTGTGTCTTATTGATATGTCTATTTCTTTCCCATAACTGCCTAAATATAGGCACTGTATTGTTGTTTACATAAGTAAAAACGTATTGTTTTCAACTATTAACTCTATGTTTTATATTCAGTGTCTCCTGCCAAATATTTCCAGTAAAATAGTTTAACAATATAATTATGTCCCATCAGATAAATAAAAAAATATTCCACTAATAATATCAAAATAAATTAAAACAAAAATATTAAATTTATTCTCTAACATTTTTTTCTTTTTAATTTTTGTATATACCCTCAGTCATTTTAGTGGGAAGGTATACAAGATGTGATTTGTACACTTCTATATTCCATCTGATTTTACATCAGGGGCAATCAGTGGATAATCGAGCTACAGATTCCTTAATCCCAACACACCTCTGAATGGGCATTTTCATTAGCATAATTGAATAGCTCAGAAGTTAGCAAAAATTCTTGAAGATGTAAACAAAAGTGAGTCTTTAATCAAGACTACTCTTGATTCTCATTATAAATGTTTAAACAGAGAGAAAAATCAGTGCTTTCTTGTAAATATTTTACACCTCATAATCATCTCAAATTTTTACCAATTTCTCATCTCTGTAAACCACATTCCTCATAGAGACATACTGTCTTTTCTATTTTTTTTTAAATGACAGGAAATTACAGAATTTCTAGAGAACCATAGACATTTATTTCTTCATTTGGGGCAAATAAAATAAATGGAGATGTGTTAGTATTCAAGCATCTGTACTGGCCTGCCCTGGCCTCAGCTGCAACAAAAAGAGTACCTTCTGTGCACATTCATTATGTTCCTTTTTTTAAAAAAATTAATTTATTTATTTAAGATTTCTGTCTTTTCCCCACCGCAGCCTCCCATTTCCCATTTCCCTCCCCCTCCCCCAGTAAAGGAGCACTGCTCACATCCTCTCTCTCTCTCCTCTCTCTCTCCTCTCTCTCTCTCTCTCTCTCTCTCTCTCTCTCTCTCTCTCTCTCTCTCTCTCTCTCTCTCCCCCTCTTCTCTTCTGCCACTCCTGTCATCAGAGGTTGGTCTCCCCCTTCCCTCCTCACTTTTTTCTATTCCCTTTCCCCCAGTAAAAACCCTCCATGTGAGCCCTATTGCAACAGTTTAAAAACGTGTTGGTTTTTTAAATTGCAACCTTGGTTTCCTGACTGAGAAAGGCTCTCCAACTAGCAGTTTGAGGCACACCAGGATCCTGGAACCCTACACACCTGCAGCAGCCTTGCTTCTCTGACTGAGGGATCATTGGACCCCTCCGTCTAACACGGGCATGACTGATAGGCTCCTCCCCATTTCTCATTTTTGGCACCTTTCCCACCAGTGAGGGTTTATTTCTCAAACATAGTTTCTCCCCTTTGGCCTCCTTAATTCCTGGTAGCAGACCACCACAACTCTCTCAGACTCAGAGTTCTTGGTTCCAACTCTTTGCCTGACGACTGGGTGACATGTGCCTTTCTCATTTCTTGGTCCTTCTGTTTTTTTTCTTCAGTCCTTCTTGATTGAGGAATCACCGAGTGGCTTGTGCCTTTCTTTTGATTCTTGATTGAAAAAAAAAAATGAATCTTGTTCTGCCTTACTTGTGGGAAATGAACCTACCAAAAGTCTGCTTCCTGGCATTTTATATCTTGATATTTTGTAGACCTTTGCAACATTTTGCCAGCGATCCTGATAGATGGAAGGAGGTATCACCCTTTCACTTTTCCACTCTCCCCTTTCCCCAATAAGCATCTCACATTAACTCTGTTGCATGTGACATGTTTGCTTAGTGGCAGAGCCCAGTGCTTGGACCCTACCTTGACATGGATAGTGAGTGTCTCTGTGAGCTATACATAGGGTGCATGTTTTCTAGGGCACAGAACAGCACCTTTGTGGCTATGCCCAGACCAGAACTTTAATTCTCTAAAACTTTGCATTTTCATACTCCAGGTGGAAACAAAGAGTGCTTCTACTTAATTTTGCTTAAAACTTTGAATAAAATTCATATGACTCTCTAGGGAAGTACAGATGAGATTTGTGCTGACGCAGTGTCTACATTTGTGCTTCTCATCCCAAAATCTCGGCCTTGACGGGCATGTGCCTTTATGTCCTCTGAGGGAAGAAGAGTAAATCAAATTCTGTATTTTAACTTCAGGACTTTTATATAATCAAAATCTTTTATTCTGCCAGCATAAGAAAATGCCACCCTTATCATTACTGGTTCTGAAGCAGTAAGTATATTGATCTCTAATGAAATTCTTCACCAACCAAGAAGTCTTTGTATTTTTACCCTGTGTGGAGTTCCTGACTTTGGTATTATTACTCATTTGCATATTTGAGGCTCATTTCCTGAAGCTAGTATTTTAAGAGTAAGCATAGTTAATATTTGTGTGTCTCTGTGCCCTGTAGGATTCTACTGACACAAATTGATGACTTGCAGTAAATCCAAAGAAAATTATGGAGTCTACAAACAATACACAGCTCCCTCAGAGCATGCAGGTACTTCAAACATGTCCAGCTTTCAAAGGGTTAAATGAATTGAGTGACTGGAAAGGATTTGGGGACCTCCCCAAAAGTCAGGAATGTCTTTTCTTTTTCAGAGTGTTAGGCTTCCATTAGTTAGAAGAATCTTTAATATGTATGAAATATATCTAAATCCAAAAAGAACACTTCTCATCATAAAATACACAGCCAGTGTTGAAAATCATTGAAAACTGTAGTTATATGAAAGAAGCAACTCAAACATGAATGCAATTTTTTAACAATAACTCTTTCTCCATCATCACTCACTAATCCACTCTGAAGCTTTCCAAATGATTGCAATCACTATCAAATGTATACAGGTTCCCAAAACCTTTTGTCATCTTCATCTTTTATGAAAATCTAATCAAAACAAAAATATCAATTTCCATAAATCTGAATTATGCCTATAAAATGTGATTTCAAATGTTCTCCTGTGGTTTGAACTTTTATTCATCTGATTGGTAACATGATCTGTTGAAATCAAAATTGTCAGTGTACTTTAAATACAATTTCTGTTTGTATTTCTCAGCATGCATTATGTTTACAATTTATATACACTTTGAAATTATCTTCATAATGATGTGACATTAGTGTGTGTAAAATGTTTTAACTCAGAATGACATAAAAATAATTTTAGTACCCTATGAGATAGATCAGCAGATAAAGAATACTGCATCCGATCTTGATGATAAGTTTTTCATTAATTTCAAGGACTGCAATCATGGCATAAGAGATCTGACATCGCAAATTGTCCTCTGGCTTCCATGTTCTTGTTTACCTGCCCACAGGTGCACAAGATAAATAATGATACCAGTTTTTTTTTTTTTTTAATGAGGAAAACCTTGTTTGTTTGGAAGATTACATCTTAGCAGCCAGATTTGAGGTATACAAAGAAAAAATATCAGATAGTCAGAGCAATAATTCTATGACTTGGGCAGTCTGTGGGGTCACTGGCAGTGAGACCAGGATTTATCCCCAGTGCATGAACTGACTTCTTGGAGCCCATTCCCTGTGGAGGGACACCTTGCTCAGCCTTGATATAAGGCAGAGGGTCTTGGTACTTCATTAACTTGATATACTAGACTCTGTAGACTCCCTGTGTGAGACTTTCCTCTTTCTGAGGAGTGGATTGGTGGTGGGGGGGGGGATTGGTGGGAAGATGGGGAGGAAGAGAGAGAGAGGGAACTATGGCCTCTGTGTAAACTGAAAAGAGAAAAGAGAAAACTTTTAGATTAAAAAAAAAAAGAAAAAAATGATAATACATCAAAGTTTCTCACCCTAAGGAACCAAAATAAAATTAATTTGTGACAACAGGTTATTCTTTTGTTTTTGAAAAATTTTGTTATCATGTTTTTTTCCTGATCTATGAAATGTATCTTTCCTAAATAAAGATACACAGGGAATGAAATTGCTTAGATGAGCTATGTGCCACAAAAATGCTTGAGATGATATTAGCCAAATGCTATATGTAGATAGCCTTCAGGGGGTTAAGAGGACTGAAGTTTTGAAAGTTAAATTGAAGACTAAACCCTGTATATTTAAAGCCTATACTTTGGAAGTAAGAGTTTGTACGTTTCATTAGAACAGTTTAAATATGTTATTAAACAACCATTTTAGACTAGACCAAATTTGATACAAGAATTTATCTGTTCATATGATTGATTTTAGATTAATTTTTCTTCAGTGTTAATTTTGAGATAACATAGGTTATTTTTAATTTACTTTTCAAGTTCTGTGCATATAAATCATCATTTTAGAACAAAATGATCTGTAGTAAGAGGAGCGGCCAGGCTGTGTTCCCCGCACCTGGCCGCCCGCATGGCTTAGCTTAAGCCCCGAAATAACTACACAGAAACTGTATTTATTTAATCACTGCTTGGCCCATTATTGGCTAGCTCTTACATATCGACCTAACCCATTTTTGATAATCTGTGTAGCACCCCATGGTGTGCTTACCGGGGAGATTTTAGCCTGCGTCTCTCTGGAGTGGGGACATCATGGCGGCTCCTCACTCAGCTTCTCTCTCCCAGAATCCTCTTCTGTCTACTCCACCCACCTAAGGGTTGGCCTATCAATGGGCTCAGGCGGTTTCTTTATTTTAACCAATGAAATCAACAGATTGATATAGGACACTCCCACATCACTTCCCCTTTTTCTGTTTAAACAAAAAGGAAGGCTTTCATTTTAACATAGTAAAATTACATATAGCAAAACAGTTATCAAGTAAGAATTACAGTTACAATATTTATATCTATTTTATCTTTTATCATAACTAAGGAAAACTACAACTATCTATTCATTCTTCAGCTCCATCAAATACTCCAGAAGGATATAATACTAAACAAGAAATAAGAAAACTCTAGAAATGACAGAGACATCTCACTGCCTGGACAGTCACCCAAAGTTCCTCTGTACCGTTGGGGCATCCATCTTCAGCCTTCAGGCCCATAGTATCCAGCAGACATTTCCATGAAGCAGGAAATTTCAAAGACAGTTCAGTCACTTTCTGCTGTGTCCTGCAGAATGTCTCGTAGACTCTCTCATAGGTCAGAAAAAGGGGAAATGATGTGGGAGTGGTTTCTTATGAATAAAGAAACTGCCTAGGCCCATTCATTAGGCCCACCCTTAGGTGGGTGGAGTAAACAGAACAGGATTCTGGGAGAAGGAAGCTGAGTCAGGAGTCGCCATGATGCCCGCACTCCAGACAGACACAGGCTAGAATCTCCCCGGTAAGCACACCTTGGGGTGCTACACAGATTATCAGAAATGGGTTAGGTCGATATGTAAGAGCTAGCCAATAATGGGCCAGGCAGTGATTAAAAGTATACAGTTTCCGTGTAATTATTTCAGGGTTTAAGCTGGGCCATGCGGGCAGCCGGGTACAGGGGCACAGCCAGGCCGCTCCATCATACTACAATGATCAATAAAAATAATTGCTTATTCTCTGTAATTCACAGTTACATCCTTACATTAACGAGCAGAAGAACAGATAAATTGATTTCTTAGTTACACTCATATCCTGCAAAAAATTATTAGATCCTGAATATTTTAACACTGTCTATATAATTCATGTAATTGTCTTTAAGTTACCAATACATAAAGATATCAAACCTCTTTGCACATGATAGTTTATAAGTTTTCTTTTATTTCTTTTTCTTTCTTCTCCTTTCTTTCAGTTTTCTGAAGCAAAGTTTCTGTGTGTATCTCTGGCTGTCCTGGAACTCATTTATGAATATCAGGTTGGCCTTGAACTCAGGTATTTGTCTGCTTCTGCCTCCAGAGTATGGGAATAAAAGTATGTGCCTCTACCACCTGGCATTTTATAATTTTTAGTTCACAACTTGGATTATTAATCATTGCTTTTCATAGTGGAATGCTTCAAAATATCAAAAACACTTTGTGATGCCTAGTGCTTTGTTTTAAGTTTAAATTACTGTACAGAATATAATAGAACTGAAAAGACAAAAAGTAAACAAAGGGCCTCAAAACTGTAAACCCTCTTACCCAAGGACAGATAAAGTACTGGAATGCTGTTTCTCATGTAAAATAGCAAGTCAGGTAATAATAAGATAATAAGCCACTCCTTTTTAATTTCTGTAAACAAGTTTGGTTGTCCCAACTGTACACAGTATATACTTGATTGCACACAGGCAGGAGGTACACAGGCAGGAAGTATATCAAGATGTATTCTTGCCTCTGATTGAACAAAGGCAGAAAGTACATACCCTTTGAGTTTTGTCTGTATCAGTTCCTAACTAATGTAATATGGAGCCTTACTCTGAGTATGAGTCTTGGGTATGGACCTGGCCAATATTTAATAAGCCCTTTTTTTATTGAAATTACTCATGGTCAGACTGGTAAAACTCTGAATGACTCCAGACCTATAACAGTTTCTTATGAAAAAGATAGTTTAAATTTTTATAAGAGAAACAACTTTTCAGTAGGAAAAGTTTATAGAAAAAGACTGAAGATTTCAATTGTTCTCAGTATAAAGGGTTTCCAGTATAAGTTACAGCTTCCAACTTAATGAGTTTTCAGTCAGAGCTGGTGCGACAGAGATATAACCTGACATGTGTCTATAAGCAAAAGCAAAAGCAAAAAAAAATAAATAAATAAATAAATAAAAGACTTTGGGTAAAGGTTAACTTTACTGCAATTTGCATTTACAAAATCAATGTTTTGAGACAAGAATTGAGTTCTGTTTAACCTACTCAAGCTTCAAAAGACAGCCTACATATATGAATTTAAAAATATAAAATGTCATTATATGTAACTTAATAACAATTTCCACTTTTACATTATTTCAAATAAATATTATATAATTCAGTTATATGATAAAATATCATTCTGTTTTTCTGTTTTTCTCAACTTAAGATCATTTTCCATTCAATTTCTTTTTCAGTACATACCAGAAAGAGCAGTTATCTTCATAAAGCTGTATACTTACTCTTAGAACTAAACAAACATTATAGGAATCCTTTGCTGTTACTTTGGGGCTGCTGGTGGAAATGCTGAGAGAATTTAATGAACACTCTAAAAACCTAGAATGTCGAAAGAGAAACTTAGTGGAGAATTCTGGCAAGATGTCAGATCCCCACCATGCTTATTGAAATAGGAACAGTGGCAGTCATGTGGATGAGGTTTCATATGGATTGGGAACTTGATTAGGAACTAGATTACTTTACAGTGTCTTTGCTTTACAGGGTCAAAGAATAAGGAAGTATCTTGTCCACACCTTGACACTGTGCAGGGCTATAATTTATAGAAAATGGACTTGCCTCCTGGTGAGTTGTTGTATGAGGCTGCTTGTTTGTTTCCCAGCTGCCCAGACTCCCGAAATACCCACACAGAAACTATATTAATTAAATCACTGTTTAGTCTATTAGCTCTAACTTCTTATTGGCTAGCTTTTACATCTCAATTTAACCGATTTCCATTATTTTATATTTTGCCCTGAGGCTACCAGCAAAGTTCTGGCATGTCTGTCTCCAGTGGCTGCTCCATGGCTTCTCTAACTCTGCCTCCGTTCTCTCTGCATTCAGTTTAGTTTTCCCTGCCTAGCTCTACTCTACCCTATCACAGGCCTAAGACAGTTTTTGGGTTTTTTTGTTTGTTTGTTTTGTTTTTTTACCAACGGTATTTACAGCATAAAGAGAGGAATCCTGCATCTGTGAGTGAGTGTTTAATAAAAACATTCACACAGTAACTGGCTACTGGGAGCCTCAGAAGCAAAGGAATAATAAAACAGGGAGTTGGGTTTTTGTTTTTTGTTTCATTTTCAATTAGGCATTGGCCAGAGAAGGTGTCTAATGTTGTACCCAAGGACAGTGAAATTATTAGCAGCAGCAGCAGCAATAACAGCAAAGCCAAAAGCTTTACACAAGACAAACGGAAGCCTGTCTAGAGGGTGTACCAGCAATTTGCAAAGTCACAGCCATACACTGGGAGCTGTAGAAATGCAATTTTTTTTCAAAGACTGAAGGAAAGAATCTGTTCAGAGGAAAGACCACCAGAGTTCCCTGCTTACCTATTAATGACTATCCCCAACCATTTTCCTGGAATTAACTTTTTCTGTGTTCAGCTTTGATCTTAGTTTTCTTGGTGTTGTGGTGAAATGCCCTGGCGAAAGAACCTTAATGTAAAAGAGTTTGCTTTGGCTCACAGTTTTAGGGTACAATCACTATGGCAGAAAGTTAGGGAGGCAGGGGGCTGAGGCAACTGGTCACACTTCTTCACACTCAAGACACACAGAGAAGTGAGTTCTTGCACTCAGCTTACTCTATGAAAAAAGACAAAGAATGTCACAACATTGTCATAAAAATTCAAAATTGAGAAATTTTAGTGATAATTATACATGCAGTGGATCCTACTATGCTATCATATAAAAGAGATATTATTAGACATAAAAGGAGAAATAGATGTCAGTGCAATCCTAGCTAGAAATAAACAGTAAGCAGATTACTTAAAACTAATCAAAACAAGAAAATAAGTCATGGATGTCTTTCCTTTGATACCAGCACTCAGGCAATAGAGCCAGGAGGTAGAGGATCCTTGACAATTCCAGGAGACCAAGGGAAACCAAGGTGGCTGGAACGTGAATTAGCCAGTTGGTCACAGCACATCAGTAATCACAAAGCCTAGGGTGATGAATAGTCCTGCTTAGCTGTCTCCATTTATCCTATTGGAGAATGGAAATGCCCACACATACTGTGAATCTTTTACCTTGACTAATCTATTCAAGAAAATCCCTCAAAGACATGTTGAGAGGCTTGTTGACTTGGCAATTCTATCTCCTGTGAAATTAACAATATTAGTCAGATGTAGCTTCCAGGTACTGTTTATGCTTACCTGTCTGATATCATGCTTTCTCTCATGATGGTCATCGACTCACCCTCTGAAACTGAAAAGAAGCCTGTAACACAATGGGTTCTTTTATGAATTACCTTGGTCACAGTGTCTCTTCACAACAATGGAAAAAAAATGAAGATACTCATCATAATATTTGTACACAATTTTAGTTAAAATGAAGATTGTAGATAACATTACAGAAATAAACTTTCAAATAAAGCCACAGAACAATTAGCAGTGCAAACATAACTTACAATAAAATATCAACTTTAAATCTTTAACTTAATATCCTATTTCTCTAAATCAAACATGCTGACTGGTTCTAGCTATCAAGTCAAAAGCAAGAAGAAAGCTTTTCAGATAAATATCTTCTGGGTATCAACAAATAGTTCAAATTATTTATTTCATAATCACCTACTTTTAAAACTTTCCTCTTCTTATTAAGGACATACATTTTTACCAGATTTAGACTGAATAGGTAAGTTATATTTCAATAAATTTATACAAGTAATCTCCCGTGTCTAGGTTGACCTGAAGAAACATCTATACATCCTGATCAGTATCTGCAGAGGTTAAAAGAAAATAAATTCACCTGCCTAGAGCCCCTCTCACTCTCTAATTCATAATCTCAGGAACATTAGAATGCCTCAATTCATTAAGACTGTGTCTCTTATGTCCTGTGACAAACATTAATACTCACACAAAGCAGGGAAATGCTATAAGGTATGTGCTTAAACCAGAGAATAATGCAATGCCAAACACCTGGGGCTACCCACTCACTCTTAGCCCGGATTTCTCTCTGGTTGCTGTTATGCTGTATCATAGCACAGGTGCCATTTTGAGGCATAAGCAAGCAGCGTCAGTGTAAGTGCTAGTTCAAGATCACTTTGTAGTCCTTGAGGATGGCAGGATGTGGATGATTGCCCCTTAGAGGAATAACTGTTGACAAGGCTTGTGAAACAACTCATGAATGATGAACTGAGAAAGCATCCAGCTGTTCATGCAGACCTGTAAATGTGCCACATCACAACCTCAGGAATGATTACAGCAATTTCCCCATGTCCTATCGCTTACCTATGACCAAGGATGACAAGAGATGCACAAACATCACTAAGTGCCACCCGGATGCGCATTTAACACCTTCTGAGTGCTTACCTTGTGGGACTAGGAAAAAACACCATCCCATGCGATCCAACTCTAAACTATAACATCTTGAACACATTGGTTTCCTTTGTTACAAAATGTTTGACTAAAATCAATTCCAAATGTATAAAATGAAGGCATAACTTACAGGAACTCATACCGTACTTATGCTTAACCTTATTATCAAGACCCATAGTGTAAATAATAAAATATTAAAACAAAAACAAAAAAAAATATACTTGGTCAAGTAAATGCTTTATGAATTCTGTACATATCAGCAACCAAATATGCAGATTCAATAGTAAAAACTCACATTTGTGGTAATCTGAAGACAATCTACTGTATAAAAAGAGAGTTCGTTCCTATGACGTTTGCAGTTTCCCTAGTAGTAACAACTATTACATTTATAAAAAGGAAATTTATTACCCAATTGAGAGAGACAGTTAATACACACAAAAGAAGTGCAGACACATACTGTATAAAAGGGCACTTAGTTTCTGACATGCTTTTAATATTATTACCATTATATACTATTGACCATATTTGCTTGCTCATTACAATATATACTGCGGCAGTTTATCGAGGCTATACAGCTGGAAATATAAGCTCAGTGAGAATGTGTTCTTTCTTTATTTCCATCTCCAGTATAACAATAAAATAAATAAAGGTAGCAGCTACATAGCAAAATCATTATGAAGAATGCCCTTTTACTTCTTTTTCACCCTACACGTTTTGGTACCTAACTCCTTTGTTTTCATTTTCTGGTGACCTCTCTGTTAGTCATTAATAAGGTGCTTTATTTGCCACCTGGGTTCCTATTGCCTTCTTTGATTCTTCTATCACTTTGTATTCTGTTTTATGACCTTTTGTCATATCCATTCTTTTTTTTTCTATATTTTATTCTCAAACAACAAATAAAGACCCTAGTTAACATGGGCACAATATTTCAATAGTCAAAACAATGCTCTAAGTTTAAATAAAGGAAACTATTAGGATTGCTGATAGCTTAGGGGGGAGCACTTCCAGGCATGTTCAAGAAGCAGGTTCTCAGACAGCACACAACGAAGACCAGAACTCACCTATCTGTTAAAGATACAAAAATGATTTTAGTATTTTGTATAAAAACTTCAGTATTAATTTTTTAAGAGGAACTCACACTTTACCTAAGAGAATGAAATCTACTATACTGTTTACATATTTTTGTATCTTTTCAGTTAGAGTTAGGCTTTACAACTAAATCAAAATATTATTATTCTCTTAACTCACTTATTTCTTATATGGTTTCAGGACTTTTGTTAATTCAGTTTCTAAAGAAATGTGACAGCAGTGTCTTCTAAACTATCAGCTCTTAAGAAACTTTACCATTTGAGTGAGGAAGTCTTAGACTATGTCCTAGTTAGGGTTTCTATCGCTAAGATGAAACACCACGACTGAAAATACAAATTGGGGGATAAAAGGGTTTATTTGGCTTATACTTCCACATTGCTGTTCATGATGGTAGGAAACAGGAAAGCAACTCAATAAAGGCAGGATTCTGGAGGCAGGAACTGATATAGAGGCCATGAGGGTGGATGTTGCTTGTGGTCTTGCTCAGTCTGCTTAAAGAATACAGGAGTACCAACCCAGGAATGGCACCACCCCCCATGAGCTGATTCCTCCCGCATTGATCACTAATTGAGAAAATGTTTTATAGCTGGATCTTATGGAGGTTAGTTCCTCAATTGAGGCTCCTTCCTCTCTGATCACTCTGACTTGTATCAAGTTGATAGCAAAACCAGTCAGTACAATCCCTGCCAAAATGAGATAATTAGAAATCGCAGTAGCATTTTCTCTTGAAAGGAGAAATAAAATTTGATTCTGGTGAATAAAATTGATTAAAATTCAAGCTATGCTTATTCTTAAAATTACTTTCCCCGAGTATTATGTCAAATACACATTCAATTATTTTTTATGTATCCTTCCTTGTAAAGAAAATAAAAGTTTCATAAAAGAATGCAGCACTTAGGAAGTTTCATAGAATTTTTTTTTGGTCTATTTTCAACAGAAACTCTGGTTCTTTTATACTACTTTCCCAGTATGAAAGAGATGCTGTGTGATAAACACATTTGAGAATCAAAGGGTCTAAAGAGTTAGAAAATATCCTTTCCTAAAGCAACAAAATTTTTAGAATGTCATGTTAAAAAATATTACTCTTTTCCATTGCACCTTACCTTGACATGACTTGCTGTTATCATTCATGACACAGGTGACCCCAGCAGGTTCCCTAGTGAATGGGAGAACATGATGGGGGAGAGACAGACAAATACACCATGCAGAGAGAGCTTAGATATAAAGTTTATTTGTTGGGGGAGGGGAGGAGAGAAAGAGAAAAAAGAAGGGGGAAGAGGAGAAAGAAGAGAGGCAAAGCTGCCTCCTCAGAAGAAATACGTGGGGGTGGGGAAAGGAGGCTAGAAGGGGAGATTGGAAGTGAGCAGGGCTTGTCTCTTAAAGGAATATGGTACCCAGGTGACCATACAGGCCAGCAGATTACAACACTTGCTTAAAAAACAGAGTCCTAATCCTAAATTGCTTTGCTAAATATGATTTACAGTGGGTCCTAGTTTCATTCTGTTGCTAGCATAAAGCACTGACAAAAAACACGTTGATAAGAAAAGGGTTTATTTTGCTTAAAGTCTAAGTCACTTTCCATCATTAAATATATATTAGAAATATATAATCATAAATATATGTATACTTATATATTATAAATATATAATAACAAATATATGTATATTTATGATTAAGTGCAGTGGTGACTCATGCCTTTAATCTCAGCACTTGGGGAAAAGTCAAGTGAACATTTGAGGCCAGCCTGGTCCACAGAGTTTTAGGACAGCCAAATCTACACAGAGAAATCTTGTCTCAAACAAAACAAAACAACCCTCCCGCCGGCAATAAAACAAAACAAACAAGCAAATGAATGAACAAAAGTCACATTCAGTCATTGAGGGAAGTCAACACTGGTACTCAGGAAGCTGGAAGTGGACATCATGAGAGAACACAGCTTGCTGTATCATCTCTGGCTCTCATTCACTCACAGACTCATATTTCTTTCTTTTTATTTATTCTTTTTTTCTTTCATCTCCATTCCATTTATTTCCCTACCTTTTCATATCTACCCTCTGCCTTTCCAACTTTCCTCCTAAAATAAAATGAAGTTTAAGAGAAAAGAGGGAAAAATGAGAGAATGAGAGAGGCGGGGGAAATCAATTGTATCATAAAAGTTTTAGTGTGCCACACAGCAAACCCTTTTATCCATATATCTTTTTTTTGCAAGTGTTTATTGCAAAGAGTCATAAGTTTTGTTCGAATCCTCTGGTACTGGAACTCATCTTGGGTATCCTGCTGTTGCTCTGTGTTGTGGAAATTCTGTAGCTTTGGATTTGCAGAATTGGTCCCTTCATGTGTTCCAGGAGATCACAGATGGTGTGGATGTTGGTTGGGACAACACATAAATCTGTTCTGGGCCTGAGAAGTTGCAGGCTTGGTCAGCCCACCAATTCCCCATGTCCTTACCGCCAAGGCAAGTTCTTCTTCATTGGCCTGGCTAGTTCACCTAGCAGTTATGAAGAAGGGGTGAGGCCAGTTCTCCTACTCTCATGACCTCAGGGTAAGGTTGGATCTCCCACAGCTATGCCTTCAGGGGCAGCTCTATTGTGTTGTTCAGGTGTGGATCACTCTCTAGACTGTTGAAGCTGATGAGGGGCAGGGCGAGCTCTCCTACCTCCCTCAAGGAGTGTGAGGGAGAGATGTCCTCCTCCACCCATGCTATCACATGACAGATTGGTAATTTGGGACAGCTCTCCCATGCTCACAACTATGGAACTGTCTTACCAAGATTTTGGCCAATGGGGTTGGGTGTATTGTGATGCATGAAAGACCCTCATTTTCAAGGGAAGTGGGAGAGATCCCCCAGACTCAATAATCCAGGCCAACAGATGCAAGAGGTGTCTTTATTGATCACACAGGTGCCTGCTGGTGCATCAGCAGCTTTCACCAACTGAGCACCCTGGGGCAAATTCAAACAGCCATAGTTATAGGGAAAAATGATTACATAAGAGGGTAGTATAGTACAAGCATTTCATTGGCTCTCAAATTGGCAGGTTTAGTTCATCCTGGGGACAGCCCCAAGTCTATTTTCGAATTTTCCCAAAAAACAATAAAGCTAGATAAAGCACTCTGCAGCAAGTTGACAGTTTCGATAGATTGTCTTGTGGGTGGAGTATTGCTTCTCTTCAGCCCCAAAAAACCACAAAGCTAGATAAAGCACTCTGCAGCAAGTTGACAGTTTAGATAGAATGCCTTGGGAGGTGAAGTATTCCCTCTCCTCAGCCTAGTCAGTGAGTCTGCAACCCATAGATAATCCAGTTTTAGCATTGGCTGAGCCGGGGGCCCAGCTAAATTTCAGCAGAGTTTAACACAGTACATGGGCAAGTGGGTCTTTCAAGTATGGGGGTGTCTTTCAATGCCCACAAATTAGGTGCAGGGCCTGCCCTCCTCAGTGCTGCAGCCCATGCCAGGCAGGAGCAACTCTCAGTAACAGACTCATACTTGGCTTGTTTTCTTACACTATCTAAGATTATCTGCTTCTTAACATTTGGTAGTATTTGTCAGTAGACCATAACTTTGTTATATAGCCTTAAAGTAATAATAATTGTTTCATTTTCCTTAATCATTGATCTAGTATTATTTGGAAGCTAGATGTGGTGGTGCACACCTTTAACCCCAAACTTCTAAAAACAAAGGTACACAGAATTCCATGAATTCAAGGCCAGTTTGGGCTAACTTCATACAGGTCAGTGTAGCCTATATAGGGTGACCTTACCTTTAAAGAGAAATTTGAGTATAGTGCACATTTATATAAGTAATATTTTTAATAAAATATTTTATACCTATAAAAGCATGCCATTATTATATATGTTCAAAAAATAATAAAATGCTAAATTAAAGAAATAATTAGTTAAAATATTTGTTTATCTGTTCAGTAAACTCATGAAAATGTAAAATTTTCAGTGATAAGTATTTTTCGGATTTTATTGCTCAGTATATTTCTTGTTACCATCAGGACACATGAATTTTTAAGGTTTTGTGTTTCTTGAGCAACTAAGCATGTAAATTAACACAATTTAAATTGCTCCTTCATGAGAGGAAACTGACAAAGACCCACTTACTTGTTTTCATTGTGTTTTACTTAGAAAAATTTAGCTATGTGAGTGGTACTGACATTCTTTTTCATCATCTCACTTGTAACTTTTATTCTCAAAATAAATTCAGAATTCAGGAGAATAGTTTAATTTCAGTGTCATAGACATTTAATTTGTGCTGCTGTTGGATGGATATTTGAAATATTTGAAGATAGGAATGATGAACAGAATATTTTTTCTTCAGGGCAATGCATTTAAATGACATACATAATGTAATCATAATATGAATCTCTGCTGGAGAGTAAATAATAAAGTATACAATTATATAGAAAAGAATGTGTATAATATAACAATAACTATGTTAAGTTGAAAAGTGGTGAAAACAGAGGTTACCTTAGGAGGCATAAATTCAATTAGTAGATGAACTTAATATTTAAAATGCTGGTTGTGAGAATAAAAAAGTCATGAGGGATGTTGCAAATTTTATTCAGTCAATGAATATAATTCTTTTTCTCAACACATGCCACAGAAATGTAGGACAATGTCTTCATCATCTCCCTCAACTGTAACTTTATTTTCCTCCTTTGTTATTACCAGGATTTCTGTTTACTGCAACTTTCCAGCCAGAACTACAAATAAGAACTTCAGAAAAACCTTATTGACTACTCAGAGATTATTTGCAATTAAACCAGAAAGTAATCTTAAAATTTAACCATCATTTTAGATTTACAGGATCCCATAGAAAGAACATCACCCCCATGACAACCGGAAGTAATTTTAGAAGATGATGGCCCTTCTCCCATCAAAGTTTGTCCTGAGGACTAGGGACATCAATTAAGGGTTGATTATAACTGGTATAGGGTTGGAGGTTGGAGGTTGGGGCTTGGGTTTGGAAAATTTGTAGGCTCAGGGATCTCACATAAAAAAAATTGAATGGGATAATAGGTAGATTAGACATTACTCACAGTAATAATAATAGTGAGTGAATACTTGTGAGCTATTATCTATAGACAATTTACATTGGTATAAATTCTTGTATATTGATACAAATTCAAATTATATTTGTTATATTGACTATATTCCTATTTCTGTTTACAATATGTGTACACCTATGCAAAGTTATTTTGTCAGATGGTATACATGCATGTTTCTACCTCTGTTTAAGAAATTTTGTATATTGATATAATTTTAGGATATATTTATCATATTGCATTATACTTTTCTACCTCTGAACAATACACTTACACATTGTTTACATTTTGAAATCATTGCCCTCATTTGTTACACAGTTGTTTAAAGATTGTTTAATATTCTAATATGAAGTCATAGTCTTTGAGCTATACAGGTGTTAAGAAGTATAGGTCCATAGTCATCCATGTTTGTCACACTTAATAGTTAGACTGGTCAGGTTCTTTAGATACATAGAGATTGTATTCTACATAGATAGGTAATCTTCAACCATTTCAAAGAGCTGTAGAATATGGCATTTAAATAAGTTAGGATTCTGTTGAAGTGAGACATGATTGCTCCTGGCAGCACTGATCTATTCACAAGAGAATGTTGATCACTTAAGACATTCCACTTGGAACTTGTTTTCTTCTTGACGAAACTATCCTTTGGGCAAGAAACTGTCCATTCCTCAACCAATGACAAAAATTATGGTGTTCAGACTGGACAAGCAAAATACAAGGAAAAAAAAAACTGACAAACTTTGACAACACAGGGTAAAACAGTTTTGAAAATTGTCCTGCTTCTGAAAATGGTCTGTCAGTTACTTTAGGCATTAGCCAAAGTTGGTTGCTCCAACAATGCAAATGAGACTTTGGGTGATTTCCTAGGTAGCCTGTTGTCGCTATCATTTATTGCCCATTTTGGAATCAGCTTGATTGTACTTAAATAATATTATCTGCCTTGTCAGGCTTTTGTTGGGGTTGAAGACTAGATAGTCATAGTTACTTTCCTCTTATAACTTAGGCAAGCCATTTCTAATACCCAACTTAAACTCCTTAGGACAGAATAATTATTGAAATATTTAGCATATGTTTCTTGCTTAATATTGTTTATGTTGGTTGTAATTCTAATTTTTTATTTGATATATGTTCTTATTGTATAGTTTAGTATTGGGTTTGGGACTATTTTACTTGACAAAATGGGGAGGTGATGGGGAACCTCCTTCAGCCAACAGTCTTTGAGTGGCTGGATCAGGGTTGGCATGGCTTTGGGTACCAAAAAGCACAGTTTCACCTGCTCTCTTTTCCTTTCTCTCTCTCTCTCTCTCTCTCTCTCTCTCTCTCTCTCTCTCTCTCTCTCTCTCTCCCTGCTCACCACATGTGGATGTTGGTTTCTGTTCCTGTTCCCCATTGTGATCTGTGAGTTCCCCTTTAATAAAAAACAAAACAAACAAACAAACAAAAACCTTATTGTACCCTATTCACTGCTAGTTTGGGATTCCTTTATTCGCAGTCCCCCCATCTGACAAGCTTCCCTTCATAATGTTAAGATGAAAAAGAATCATTCTTATCATTAGCAATTCTATCTTACTTGTGGGAATTTGCCTCATTCCCAACAAAAGGAGACTTTAGTCAAGTTTTTATTTTGACTAAAAATAGCAAAATGTAAGCTGCATTGACTAAAACTGCACAAGCTGCTGCTGATGTTTAGCTTTTCCTGACCTTTGTTTAACTAGAACAGGCTTGATTTGCATATTACATGTTCCCTTATCATTCATCAAGTGTGTGCTGGATCATTGGAATGATGAATTTAAAACGACCAAATACAACAAAGTCACCATGTCCAGTTTTAGACATAAAGCTTACAAGACTTAAGTTATGCTCCAAGTTATTCAACCCTCTGTTGCAAACATTCATACATGGTGGGAACAGAATTCTCTCCCTCTAAATACTGGATGGATCTTGTGGAAATGCTTCCACAAGAGAGAAAGAAACACATCAACTTATTTTATTTTTCAAAATGTTCTGCTTTTCACAGACTTCTTGGCAGGGTAAAGTCTTTACTGAAAGGTATAAACAGAATTTCTATTTTAACAATAAAGACTTAAGTCACTTAAAATTTCCTATCAAACTAACAACAATATTGTCAGAGCCAAGAATTTTGATTAAATGCAAATAAAAATTTATTGCTAATTTTAACAATTTGTACAATATAAATTCTTTATATTTTCTTTTGATAAAATTTACTTTTATTTTTAGTTATGTATATGTGTGCACATCTCTGTAGGATTCTGTGTACTTATGTGAAATTGGATGTAGACACCAAAAGAGGATCTTAGATCCCATGGAACTTGAGTTACATACAGTTATGAATCATTCAACTTGAATTCTGAGTAATGAACTCTTCTATTCTTCAATAACAGTGCCAACACTTGACCCTAAGCCATGTCTTCATACTCCACAGTCTTCACATATTCTAAGAAAATTCATCTCTAGACAGCATACCATTTCACTGATGTCTCTACAAAGCCTGAAAGTAATCAAATCATGATACGGTTCTCATTTTTTGACTATATCTTAGTAAAAGTGTATTTCTCTGCTTTTTATCTCTGAAGTATTATTAGATATGTTATTTGTTTCATTTTGTAGAGCTATAAACAGAATTGGGTATCATATCTTCTTTCCCTTAGAATCACTGTCTCACTTAGAAGCAAAGCTTTCATTAAGAAGTTTCATAAGGAATGACATATATAAAGGAGTCTATTTCCTGCCTAAGTATATTAAAGACAATGAATTATAAGCAACTGAGATGGTTGTTCTGAAGTTGTGCTATCACATACTTCATTTTCATTACCTACAAGATTAAATTTCAAATCATATAGAATCTCAGGAACACAAGGAAACTAACTCATACTCTGAAACATAAAATTTCTCAATTATAGAATTCCAGTCACCTAAAATTCTAGGAATTGGATTTATCTGGAAAACTAACTAAACAAAAACATATATATCAGATATACAATATGATATCTCAATTGACTTCACTTTGCTTATCAAAGGTCAATATGAAATTGACTCTAAAATGGACTCCATTTGTAAAAAATATATAACAGAAAGTAGAATAGTCTATGAATTCTCTACTATCATCTGCTATATCATCTAAGAAGACTTTGTCTTATAAAATCACATGAAACTCTGAACTATTTAGCATGTGATTGAACCAGATGTGAATTAGAAATATCTCTCATAGTTTCATATTTTGGACACTTGATTCTAAGCAGGTAGTGTGTTAGGATATATTCCTTCTACAGTGGGAGGAAGTAGGTTGCTGGTAAGGATACATCATGGGTATACCCATCTCTGGTTATGATCTATACTCTATTTCCCAATCTACTGACTGTGAGTAAGAAACCTTATATTATCATTGCTAGAAGTTTAGATTCGCTGCCATGACTACCTACTATAGGGCACAAAGTCATGTCAAACTATGAGTCAAATAAATCCCTTTACTTTTGGTTACTTCCTGTCAAGGATTTGATCAAAGCAATGAGAAGAATATCAAATATAGTAAGTTAGGACTAAATTATGGAAGTTGTGGTAATGAACTAGAAGATGTGATGTGTAGGTTTTTGGAACTGGTTTGCAGAAAGAAAGACTGAGGTTGTAAATTAGAGGAGATATACAGTGCTGTAAGGAGAAATTTGTGGGTGATTCTGATGCGAATGTGGGCGAAGCAAATATTAATAGAAATGTGGACAATAAACACTCCTAAGGCTTCAGGAGGGAATGGTGAGTATTTGGTGGGATTTGACTGGAGATTATTTTATTGCATTATGGTAATAAACTAGATAAACTAGTCTACTTGTATATTTATAATTTGAGTGGATCTGGATTAAAAAAAATAATGGACTCTTTTTTTTTAACAAAGAAAGATTTTAGATGACATAAGAATTTGGGCTTTCATATGGTCATTGTTTACTAGATTTATCAAGGTTTATAGTGAGAGGGAACAGAATGTGGAGCATGATCCTAAAGCATTCATAAAGAAACCTGAGTAAATTTAAATGTGTGGTCAAAATGGCTACAGACAAAGCTGCTTTGTTTGTGGAAGAGACTTGCATAATTAAGGAAATCTCATATTTTTCACTTGTACAATAGGAAAGGCGCCTTGAGGACAAAACCCCACTCATAAAAGGCTGCCACAGAGCCTAGTCTGATTGGATGCTCACCTTCCTAGACCTGGATGGAGGGGGGAGGACCTTGGACTTCCCACAGGTCAGGGAACCCTGATTGCTCTTAGGACTGGAGAGGGAGGGGGAGTGTGGGGTGTGGGAGGGAAATGGGAGGAGGGGAGGAGATGGAAATTTTTAATAAATAAATTTAAATAAATAAATAAATAAAAGGCTACCACATGTAAACCTGTACTCTTCAAAAAAAGAAAAAAATAAATAAAAAGAAAAATACTCCCCTCCCCCACGAAAGCAAACCAAATCATCTGGATTAACACTTTCTCAGTGCAGTGAGGAATTACTCAGAAGTCACTAAGGCTGTTGTGTAAGGATACTGGGCTCCATCTAGAACTGGCAGGAGAACTTGGCAGCAATGTCCATACAGTGGATGTTTTTACTGCTATGTAGACTGTAAGATTCAGAAAGGCTTGCATCAAGATTCCAGGGGCTATGGAGGACAGGCAATGGAGGGTCAGGTAACTTATAGATAGCTCCTGAGTATGCTTTTCATGAAAATATGAAAGTGAATCCCAAATGAAGGGAGGTCCCAGAGTATTAGGAATGGGAGAGATGAGGGACATCTGTTCCAGAAAGCTTCAGCTACTAATTAAGGCCTGTTCAAATGTGCAGGCCAGAAGACCTAAGGGGAGAGGCTACCTGAATCCATTATAGCCTAGGATGCTTGACATGGAACTCGGGATTTGGTGTTTTCTCTACTGGTATTATTATTATTTCTTTACTATATCTTCAATAAGCCACTTAGAGTATCATTGGGTATTGAAAAGTTTAAAACTTGTTTTTCTTTTTATATTCTACAGTGACTCACAGTTAAGAAATTCCTAAGACTCTCAGAAAAGAATTTTTATTTGGTCTTTTGAACATTATTGTTATTTTAGTAATATAGTGGTAATTGAAGCTAGAATACCACATTTTGGACTATAAGATAGTAATAAGCCAAAATTTTGGCAGTGGCAGGATGTGATGGTTTATAATGTCAAGGGTGCTCCTTCAAATAAGTTTGTGAACATTGTTGCCCAGCTTCTGGTTCTATTTGGTGGACATTGTGAAACCTTTAGCTTATTGAGCTGAGTTGAGGAAGCAGGCTTCATGAGCGCTAACCCAACTCTGGTTTTGAGCAAAGCTCTCTCTTTTCTGATTTGCTGAGGTGTGAACAAGGCATTTTGTAATTCAGCTACTAATGACATTAGCTGTACCCATCATTATATTGACTATGTTCCCTCAAATAATGAATATAATTAAATCCTTATCCCATTATTGGCTTTATGTTAAATACTTGATCACAAAAATGAGAAGAGTAACAAATACTGAAAGTGTCTCCCAGAGACTCATTGGTTAAATGTTTAATTCTCAGCTTGTGGAGTCATAGGAAAATTATGAAATTGTAAGTGTCACACCTGGGTCTTAACTCTTGCCTTTCTAGGAGATATTAGAATCTTGGTGATTCATGTCTCTCTCATTTCATTTTCTAGTCATTAGGAAGTAAATAGGCTTCCCTAGCCCTGTACTCCTAGAATAATGTACTTTATGGTTGTAGATCTAAACCAACTTTATGCCAAAGTGACCGTGGTCTAAAACTTCTGAACCAAGAACAAAAGAGAAACCTATTTTCCCTTTAAACTAATAATCTCACATATTTCTCACAAAAAATTAAAACACAGAAAATTGGTAGAGATCGATGTGCTTTCTGCTCTGATTATACCTGAAGTGATAAGTGAAAATTCTGAGTTGGTTTTGTAGGAAGATTTTGGAAACATTTTTAGACATAGGTGTTTGGGTCTAGGCTTCAACCCAGGCCTTGGCATCCATGTATCCAAGCAGTCTAAAATGTTTGAGTGGAAAGTTTCATTCCAAGTTCCCTTTTCTGTGAGTTGCCTCAGTCCAGACTCCAGCTCCAAGAAAGCTCACCAAATGGTGAACCCTGGTGACTTTTACCCAGAGAGGCTCAAGAGATGCACTGTTATACTACAAAAGTATTTGTTCAACTATGTTCATAGCAGCATTATTTGTAATAGCGAGAACCTGGAAACAATCTAGATGCCCTTCAATGGAAGAATGGATGAAGAAAGTGTGGAATATATACATATGAGATTATGTTTTTATGGCTCAGTTATTATATTAAGCCATTGCAACAGTCAGTGCCCTCATGAGGTTTCAAGAATTAGATCAAGCCGGGCGGTGGTGGCGCACGCCTTTAATCCCAGCACTCGGGAGGCAGAGGCAGGCGGATCTCTGGGAGTTCGAGGCCAGCCTGGTCTACAAGAGCTAGTTCCAGGACAGGCACCAAAGCTACAGAGAAACCCTGTCTCGAAAAACCAAAAAAAAAAAAAAAAAAAAAAGAATTAGATCAACCAGTTGGGGAACTAAGCTTTCAACACCTAAGTGTTTTATGGGATGATGTTTCACAGTCAATGGATAGCAAGGAGCAACAAAGTTCAGAACTGAAAATATTGGGAAGCTGACGTTTAGTGAGAAGAAGAGCGAATTAGCAGTTGCTGTAGATTAGCTCCATTGAAGGAAGCTATACCTGTAGCCCAGGACAAGAAGAAAAATAGCTTGACGTCATCTCTGGCCTCAACAGATTGTTTTCACTCAGAAGTTGGTGCATCCATGATTCCAGCAGGCCCTTTACAGCTCACACAAGTGGCGTGATAATTTCTGTTATAGAATACCAGTTCTTCAGGCATGGAAAGGGCTGAAGTTTGAGACACATGGGAGTTTACACAAGCTTTCAAAAGTAATCCTTGGAGAATAGGTATTGTGTTTTAGAGACCCAACAATAGGCTCCTGGCTGAGTGATATGAAAAGTTGTAAAAATGAGGCTGAATTTGCAAAAGGAAATAAAAAAAGATGTCAGGATGTTATAGCTGACATGATTATGAACACAGACAACCAGAAGCTATATATGAATTAGGCCACTTTAAGGCAATGACCACATGTACTGCAACCAGCAAGGTTACTGGGGCAGGATTTCACAAGGCTTTTGCCACTGACTACATCCCCATATTTCCTGGATTCTAGGAAATTTATTATTGGATACCTGGGTTCATTCTGCTTTGGTAGTTTCCTCCACACTGTTAGGCCACAAAGTGCATCACTAAATGACAATACTGTAATGGTCTGTCCTTTCTCTTTAAGAGACAAGCCATGCCCATGCCCTCTCTCCCTGTCCCCCATCCACTGAGGCTACAAATACTGCATACACTGTCTTAAGATGGAAGCCCATGGCTAACCCAGGCCAGAGTCTTACCAGGTACACAGAAGGCTTATTGTCAGGGAAGCAGAAATCTAAACTCAGCATTCCTCCTAAACCTTGCAATGTGACTTTCTATTTGTCAGGAAACCACTACTCTTCCTTTTTGTCATCTACAGTAACTCATGGGGACAAAGTACATGTAGCTCCCAATGAATCCAAACAGCCTGGCAGCACCTCACACCCACTCCTGACTACCATATAAAATCTGCTTGTTTTCCTCTAGAGCTGCTGTTCTTTAGTCTCAGGGGACAGCCGAGCAATTTGTCCCCCAATAAACAGGTTTTCTATCCACAGAGTGGTCTAGTTCATTAATTTTGCTGCCCTCATTTATACTGATTTCTGTCCTAGTCTTCCCTAATTGTGAATGTTTATCCTTGTGCTGTCTCAGATGGTCGTGATTTGTAGTAAGAGGAGCAGCAGGGACTGGGTCCCTGCACCCGGCCGCCCGCATGGCCCAGCTTATGCCCCGAAATAATTACACGGAAACTGTAATCTTTTAAACACTGCCTGGCCCATTAGTTCCAGTTTCTTATTGGCTAGCTCTCGCACCTGGACTAGCCCATTTCTTATAAGGTGTGTAGCACCCCAAGGTGTGCTTACCAGGGAGATTCTAGCCTGCATCTGCAGGGACTGGGAACATCATGGCAACTCACTCACTCAGCTTCCCTCTCCCAGAATCCTGTTCTGTTTACTCCACCCACATAAGGGTTGGCCTATCAATGAGCTCAGGCAGTTTCTTTATTAATATGAAATCACTCCCACATCATTTCCCTTTTTCTGTTTAAACAAAAAAGAAGGCTTTCATTTTAACATAGTAAAATTACATATAGCAAAAACAGTTATCAAGTAAGAATTACAGTTACAATATTTATATCTACTTTATCTTTTATCATAACTAAGGAAAATTACAACTATGTATCCATTCTTCAACTCCATCAAAGACTCCAGAAGGATATAATACTAAACAAGAAATAAAAAAACTCTAGAAATGACAGAGACATCTCGCTGCCTGGACAGTCACCCAAAGTTCCTCTGTACCGTTGGGGCATCTATCTTTGGCCTTTAGGCCCATAGTATCCAGCAGACATTTCCATGAAGCAGGAAATTTCAAAGACAGTTCAGTCACTTTCTGCTGTGTCCTGCAGAATGTCTCGTAGACTCTTTCATGAATCAGGAACCCCGAAAGACCATCTCACCTTTAGGCAAGTTCAGCAGTCCTCTCTCTGCGGGTTCTTTGTGTGCAGTTTATGCATCAGTCCAGGCAAGAGCAGTCTCTTGCCCAAATGGCTATCCAACTCCATTAGAATCCTCTTTGATGCCCATCTTCCTCTCGAAGTAGATTGGTGCTGCCAGGAGCAGACATGTCTCATTGTCATGAAAAGCCCTAAGTTATTAAAACATTTAAATGCCATATTCTGCAGTCTTTGAAAGATATGAAGAATGCCTATTTAATTGAAATATATCTCTATATATCTAGAAAATCTAACTAACATGACTACAAGCTTGACCATTATTGATGATTATCCATTAACAACCTATATATGTTACATTTTTAAATGAACTGCACAATCACAATACTTAATCAAGATCAAAAATACATATACATGTAACAAAATTGACCTTAAAATCCACACCAATGCAAATTATTTATATCTATATCATATCCCCCTTTAAATGTAAAAGAACATTTATAAACAGTATTTGGGAACATGGGCGCAGTTTTTCTTTCCGAACTGCTTCCTGCTGAATGGGGGTGTCGTTGATTAGGTCTTTCATGGTATAACCTGTGTGCCAGGGTCATCTCAGTTGGCAGTTGCGTGAAGTAATTTTTTGAGGGTGTTCACAGCAACCTTTCAGGAGGACGTGGTCTATCATACCAAATTGGAATAGAAGAAATCCACAGGGTCTGGTCCTCTGTGAAAACAAAAGAAGACCCTTTCCGAAGCATCATATCCTTAGACCCAAATTCTGAAGTCATACCCTCATGATATCCATTCTGGTTCCATTTGGCAGCCCATATAATGAAATGTCTCTTTGGATTTAGCTCCTTCACAGTCAAAAATTTTAAAGAAAACACAATGTACATAATCCAGACCCTCTGTGAATTTTCCATTTTTACGTGGCTTATTTTTATTTATTTCTTTTAATCTCTTAAGTATCTGTACTCTGTCTCTTTAAAGACTTTACCTTTTTATTTTTAAAGGCATTAACTTTATTCTCTCTCTATATATATATATTTTTTTTTTCTCTCAAGCCTATGTACATTCATCCAACAGTGTGGTCTTTTATGTCTGAATCTGTTTTATTGTAAATCTGTAACATTTCTTTTAATTATCCAGGAGCATTTTTTAAAATGTTAAGCACTTCTTAAAAACTTAAGTTGCTTCTTGTACAGTTAATACGGTACCGCCTGCATTCTGCCCAGTAGAAACCTTAAGTGTGCTGTCATTACGGTAATTACGGTAGTTCCTGCCTGAGACTGCAGTATGGCAGAGCTGAGCTGCTCCTGCCCAGAGCCATTTGGTGAGCCTGAGCTGCATAGAGTTCCAGGCATACAGAAGTCCAAATTACCATCAAGCAAGCCAAAGTAGTTTATTCCAAATGCTCCATACAAAAGCTCTGTCTCCCACAGGAGCCAGACAGAGATCACAATGGCGGCACAGCCCAGAAAGCAGGCACTTTAAAACAGCCAGTTTTTTTCCTGCTGCTGAGTCAGGACAATTTCTTTGCGGCACGCAACCCAGAAACAGCAAAAAAAAAAACTGTGTTAAAATCTGTCTCTGTCCTTTTTAAGCCCTCTCAGGTTTTACGTGGAGTTCATTAGCATGTTGGGTGCCAATTTGTAGTAAGAGGAGCAGCAGGGACTGGGTCTCTGCACCTGGCCGCCCACATGGCCCAGCTTATGCCCTGAAATAATTACACGGAAACTGTAATCTTTTAAACACTGCCTGGCCCATTAGTTCCAGTTTCTTATTGGCTAGCTCTCGCACCTGGACTAGCCCATTTCTTATAAGGTGTGTAGCACCCCAAGGTGTGCTTACCGGGGAGATTCTAGCCTGCTTCTGTCTGGAGTGTGGGCATCATGGCGACTCCCTGACTCAGCTTCTCTCTCCCAGCATCCTCTTCTGTCTACTCCGCCTACCTAATTTTCTGTCCTATCAGGGCCCAGGCAGTTTCTTTATTGAACCAATGAAATCAACAGATTGATATATGACACTCCCATTTGTAGTAATAGGGAGCGCCAATCTGTTGTAAGAGGAGCAGCCGGCTGTGACCCTGTACCTGGCCACCCGCATGGCTTAGCTTAATCCCCGAAATGACAACACACAAACTATATTCATTTAATCACTGCCTGGTCCATTATTGGCTAGCTCTTACATATCGACCTAACCCATTTCTGATAATCTGTGTAGCACCCCAAGGTGTGCTTACCAGGGAGATTCTAGCCTGTGTCTGTCTGGAATGCGGGCATCATGGCGACCCCTTGACTCAGCTTCTCTCTCCCAGAATCCCGTTCTGTTTACTCCACCCACCTAAGGGTTGGCCTATCAATGGGCTTAGGCAGTTTCTTTATTAATAAGAAGTCACTCCCACATCATTTCCCCTTTTTCTGTTTAAACAAAAAAGAAGGCTTTTATAGTAACATAGTAAAATTACATATAGCAAAACAGTTATCAAGTAAGAATTACAGTTACAATATTTATATCTACTTTATCTTTTATCATAACTAAGGAAAACTATAACTATCCATTCTTCAACTCCATCAAAGACTCCAGAAGGATATAAAATTATTTAAATAAACAAGAAATCCAAACTCTAGAAATGACAGAGACATCTCGCTGCCTGGACAGTCACCCAAAGTTTCTCTGTACCGTTGGGGCATCTATCTTCGGCCTTCAGGCCCATAGTATCCAGCAGACAGTTCCATGAAGCAGGAAATTCCAAAGACAGTTTAGTCACTTTCTGCTGTGTCCTGCATCCTGCAGAATGTCTCGTAGACTCTCCCATGAATCAGGAACCCCGAAAGATCATCTCACCTTTAGGCAAGTTTAGCAGTCCTCTCTCTGCGGGTTCTTTGTGTCCAGTTTATGCAATAATCCAAACAAGAACAGTCTCTTGCCCAATGGCTGGCTATCAAACTCCATAAGGATCCTCTTCGATGCCCATCTTCCTCTCGAAGTAGATTGGTGCTGCCAGGAGCAGACGTGTCTCATTGTCATGAAAAACCCTAAATTATTAAAACACTAAATGCCATATTCTGCAGTCCTTGAAAGATATGAAGAATGCCTATCTAATTGAAATATATCTCCATATATCTAGAAAATCTAACATGACTACAAGCTTGACTATTATTTACGATTATTTAACAACAACCTATATTTCCTAATTATACATTACATTTTAAAAATGAACTACACAATCACAATCTGATCAAGATCAGAAATACATATACATATAACAAAATTGACTTTAAAATCCACACCAATGCAAATTATTCATATCTATATCATATCTCCCTTTAAATGTAAAAGAACAAGTTGGGCGCCAATTTGTAGTAACAGGGAGCACTAATCTGTTGTAAGAGGAGCGGCCGGCTGTGACCCTTTACCCGGCCACCCGCATGGCTTAGCTTAAGCCCCGAAATAACAACACACAAACTGTATTCATTTAATCACTGCCTGGCCCATTATTGGCTAGCTTTTACATATCGACCTAACCCATTTCTGATAATCTGTGTAGCACCCTAAGGTGTGCTTACCAGGGAGATTCTAGCCTGTGTCTGTCTGGAATGCGGGCATCATGGCGACCCCTTGACTCAGCTTCTCTCTCCCAGAATCCCGTTCTGTTTACTCCACCTACCTAAGGGTTGGCCTATCAATGGGCTTAGGCAGTTTCTTTATTAATAAGAAGTCACTCCCCCATCAGTGATTGTTTTTAACAGTGACTCACAGCCAAGTCTGACTTTGGTCTCAGAAGGTACTTTTGAACCATACACAATTATGCAAGGTTTTTAGAGAATTCTCGATGTAGACTAAAGTTCTTTTGATATTAAGAGGATGACTTAAACTTTTAGGAATCAGAGGAAGGATATTTTCATGGTGGCGCACGCCTTTAATCCCAGCACTCGGGAGGCAGAGGCAGGCAGATCTCTGTGAGTTCGAGACCAGCCTGGTCTACAGAGCTAGTTCCAGGACAGGCTCCAAAGCCACAGAGAAACCCTGTCTCGAAAAACCAAAAAAAAAAAAAAAAAAGAAAGAAAGAAAGAAAGAAAGAAAGAAAGAAAGAAAGAAAGAAATGACTCCCCAAAGCCCAGTGATTAAATGCTTGAGTGTTCTGATTTGGGGAGGTACTGGCTCCCTTGGGGGTGCTGCAGTGTGTTTCTTTTTCCATTGCTTCAAACCTATATAACTGATATTTGTTTGTTTGTTTCCTGGATTGTCATTAGATGAACAAGCCCTCCTTGGTAACATACTCTTACCATGATCTACTGTGTTTTTACTAGGCCAAAGCAACAAAGCTAAGCAATCATGAACTAGAAAATGTGGGAATGTAAGTCCCTCACTCTTTCTGTCTTGATTGCTGTCTCAATCATTTTGTCATAGTGATGTAATGATAAACAGTAAACACTTTTTCTTAAGTGATTATGCAATAGTACTTCCATGGTTTGAAGTCCAGGAATTGGTTATTAAGGAAAGTTTATAACACTGAGTAAATGAAGGAAGCAGGAGTTGGCTAGCCTGTTTTAAAGCAAACAAAAAAAAAAAAGAAAGAAAGAAAGAAAGAAAGAAAAAAAAGGACAATGAGATCATTGTAGAAGGACCTAGAAACATACAATTGTTTGTTTTCTTCTCCATAGTATGTTAGCTTCCTTCCCTGAATAGATTATGTAGGAAATCCTTTTAAAAAGAAGTTTATGGGGCTGGAGGGATAGCTCAACAGTTAAGAGCACTGGCTGCTCTTCCAACAGACCTAGGTGCAATTCCAAGCACTCATAAGCATCTCACAATTGTCTGTTCAAAGGACTTTTGTACCCTCACACTGACATACATGCAGGCAATACATAAAATCAATAAAATATTTACTAAAAGTAGACAATCAGGCATTCAAAATGAAGTTGTATCATTCCACCAGTAAAAGAACTGAAACAGTACCACAGTCTTGATCTACAGATCACTGCTTCTATTGCCACAAACAATAAGGTGGGGACTCCAGAAATAAAGGATGGCTATTGCAGAATAATCCCATACACTGTGAATATGTATTACACTCATGAGTAAAGAAAAGCTGACAGGCCAGTAGCTGGGTAGGAAGTTAAATGGTACAGCCAAACTGAGAATGATGGGTAGAAGGAAGGCCGAATCATGAGACGCCAGTCAGCCTCTAGGGAAGCAGGATATGAAGAAAATAATACGTCATGAGCCACTTGGCAAAGCATAAATAGAAGTATGAGTTAATTTAAATGTAAGAGTTAGCTAGTAACAAGCTAATGAGGTCTTGGCTGATCATTTACTATTCATATTCAACCTCCGAGTCAGTTATTTGGAATGGGGCAGTCAGGACAGGAAATGTCTCTTGGAACACTTAATCTTTTGTGTGTGGTTGGGGGAGGGTGACTGGAGAGTTCAAGTACTTGGTCATACACACAAATATCAATGATATAGAAAGAAAACAACGAAAGTACTTTAAATTCTATCTACAGATGTATTTGTATAGTGCTATTTTATTTATAATCTAATAAATAAAGTTTGCCTGAAGGTCACAGTGCAAAGCTAGCCGCACTAGTCAACCATCCAAGTAAGGTACCAAACACCTTTATTCCCAGCAGCCACAGTAGTTGGCCATAGAGGCCTGGCAGTGCTGGTGCATGCCTTTACAATGAGTACTAGAGAAGAATATAATGCAAGGTGAGACAGGAACTTATTCTCTTTTCAGCCTGAAGGACAGTTTATTCCACTGAGTAAATAAAATTGGCTGCTTTGCTTCTCTGATCTTTCAGTCTGAACCCCAATATTAGTCTCTAGGTTTTTATTAGTAGTGCTACATATTTGCGTGTGAGAATGTGTTTAAATTGCTGGAAACTAGGTGCTAATACAGTCGATCTTCTTTTATAGCCATCCTCGCATTCCCCTTTATAGAAATATCATAAATCTTTTCCTTTTAGAGAACAGTCCTCACCGTGTTGTGTGCTCCATGAAATATTAATCTTCTCTCTGCTCCTCTGTATACTCCTCCTCTATCCCTTTGCAGGACTTACATCATGAAGGTGAATCAAATGCTATTCCTTTTTGAAAACCTTTGTCTCCCCATCAATATATTGAAGATGGCCATGTGAAATACTCCAAACAGATGCTGTCATTAAGCTCTTAGAAAATATAAGGAAGTTTTCATGATCCCATGGCTCAGGTTGTTCTTGCTAGACCTTATTTCTGTAATATAATAACTTCCTAATATAATGATTCTCCTCAGGTTTTGCTCTGATTCAGGCCAAAATGAAATCTCATTTACCAATTAATAATGGTTATAAAGAGACCTGCCCTAAGAATGATATCAACACTTTTACATCTTTTTTCTCATTTAATGCTTACAGACTGTAAAATATCAATGCAGTTTCTTAATTAAACAATGAAGATATACATAATATAAGAAAATTAAAGAAAGTATCCAATAAGAACCAAAATAGGAACTGAATCTATACCTCTGGTTTAAGAAACCTATAGATAATAATTATGTATATTTATAGTTATATATTTATTTTCATATATCTTTATGCAATTTTTTCTGCTATGACAAAGTAGCACAGACTAAATAAATTATAAACCACAGATATTTATTTAACATAGACCTTTATACTGAGAAGTTCAATTTCAGAATACCACACTTTGTATTTGATATAAGCCCATTTCCTGATTTATAGGTGATATCTTCGGGTTATATTTTTGCTTATTGGAAGAGCTTCTTTTAAAAGATTCCAGCTCCATGATGAGAACATATACTCATGAAATATCAACTTTCAGTTTTAAATCTTCTAAATTCTGTTTTTATTGATTTGGTGGATGGTGTTAATTATACAACTTCTGATGAAATAAAATATTGATATCATTCTTATACATACATATATGTATATATGATTTCTAATATGTATATATTAAGGTGAACCACATAACACATATTCTAGTGTACCTTAATGTCTAATATTTTCTCTCCCAATATCATTTATGCAGGGAATACAAAATGTTCCATCAAAGCTTGGATTGGGTGATTTAATGCAGAAAATGCATTCTCTACTTTCTGTGGAAAGAGGCGCAAATATCTGAAGTTTGGATTTTTAGATAAAGGTGATTCTGACACATAAAGCTTTTTTTCAGTGGGAATACTGATACTGCAAAAAATAAAATATACTTTAATACGTAAATTACATCTCATAATATACTAAGATTTTTCATCAAAGTGTTCACTCTTTAATAGCAGTAACTATGCTGAGTAAATTTTTTAAGAACAAAAAAGTATCAGTTCTCAAAGATAACATGAAATCCCATGGCCTGCAAAACATGATTTTAGAATGCCATGTACACTATTCAAACTAAATAAAACCCACTTCAAATAAGACTACCATCTGTTGACAAACAGTGATAAGTTTTTTTTTTTTTCAGGAGGGAGAGCTTTCTTTTTTATTTTTTTTTTAAATTGGAAAAAAAAAAAAAGAAATTTCTGCCTCCTCCCCGCCTCCCATTTCCCTCCCACTCCTCCCTCTCCTCCTCCCCTCCCCCCACTCCTCCCCCTCCCTCTCCAGCCTGAAGAGCAGTCAGGGTTCCCTGCCCTGTGGAAAGTCCAAAGTCCTCCCCCCTCAATCCTGGTCTAGGAAGGTGAACATCCAAACTGGGTAGGCTCCCACAAAGCCAGAACATGAAGTAGGATCAAAACCCGGTGCCATGGTCCTTGGCTTCTCAGCAGCCCTCATTGTCCGCCAAATTCAGAGAGTCCGGTTTTATCCCATGCTTTTTCAGTCACAGTCCAGCTGGCCTTGGTGAGCTCCCAAAGAATCAGCCCCACTGTCTCCATGGGTGGGCGCACCCCTTGTGGTCCTGACTTCTTTGTTCATATTCTCCCTCCTTCTGCTCCTCATTGGGACATTGGGAGCTCAGTCCAGTGCTCCAGTGTGGGTCTCTGTCTCTATCTCCATCCATCGCCAGATGAAGTTTCTATGGTGATATGCAAGATATTCATCAGTATGGCTATAGGATAGAGTCATTTCAGGTTCCCTATTCACAGCTGCCCCAGGAACTAACTGGGGACATAGCCCTGGGCACCTGGGAGCCCCTCTAGATCCAAGTCTCTTGCCAACCCTAAGATGGCTCCCTTAATTAAGATGTGTGCTTCTCTGCTCCCCTAACCAACCTTCCTTTATCCCAATCATCCCGTTTCCCCAAGTTCCCCCCACCCTCCCCTTCTCCCATTTCTCTCCCCTTCTCCCCTTACCCCCCCTCCCACCACACCCCCAAGGTCCATGAAATCCATATCATTATCAGAGGTTTTAATATTGCTCAGGCCTACTGAGTAGATCCCAAGGGACTCTGCCAACATTTATTTCATGAAGCAGGAACTAAGACTTAGTTGATTTATCACTGTGAATACTTACTGGTATGCTATGACCAAGTGAAGAGTCAGATTAGGTACTAGGCCTGGCTGAGATCTGTGCATGTGTGGTGTGGTTCTAAATAAGGTTTTAAAATGATTTATCTTTATTTCCTTCTGTGTAGCTAAAATTAAGAAGTATGGCTAAATATTCTGCAAGTGTGTTTTATCTTTTTCAATGTAACTTCTTAAATTATAATAACCCTGATATATCATGGGCACACAAAGCTTTCAAAAAGATGTTTTCATATGATTCTGGTAGCACAAAATTTTGTGGATTTTTTGTATTATCTTTAACATATTTCATATGGGCAGATTGCTATACATGTTTATTATTTAATAAGTATGCTTGCTTCTATAATGTAGCATTTAAGCAATATAACTAAGTCCATGGGAAGAAAAATCTTTTAGTTAAGTAACATATTGTGGATGCAGATATCTCTGGCTTTATTTTTGTCTCTTGAAAACTACAGATGATATGATAGAAGAGAACCTTCCTGAATGTGATTGCTATTTATTTGCTAAAGCAAGTCAGATGTTAAAAAAAATCACAAACCTATTATTTAGAGAACTCTGTTGATATCGGAAAGGTAATGTATTGTTCTCCTTATGCCAATATATTTATTTTTAATATGTTAGAGAATGAAAATTGTAGCTTGTAAAACAGAATCAAACTGTTTTCTCTGCAGAAGACTTTCCCTGTCTTATTCATCACAGAAGTGTCATTCTCACTATAAAACTCATAATTAAAGACAAAGTCTCAGTTGAATATTAGTATATCTTAGTGAGTTTTTAAATTGAAGTTACAGTGGTAGTTTGTGTAGTATTGTTGATATCATAGTAATAGCACAGCTTATGTTTTAGATTGGGTGGGCAAACAGGAAGTACTGTAGATAGCATAGTAATGGTGTAGCTTAAGTTTTAATAAGCACTTATCATTTTAAAATGGGCTTATGGATAGTAAAGAATAACAGATATGCAATAAAGCCAAATTCAGATGAGTCATAGTGTTGGATAAAAGTACATAGACATGAAAGAGAGAAGAAAAAGAGTATAGAGAGTCATAAAATAAAGTTAATGCTTTCAAAAAAGGGTAAAGTCTTTAAAGAGACAGAGTACAGATAGTAGATAGTTATAGATTAAAGAAGTAAAGAAAAATAAGTCACATAAAATGGAAAATTCATAGAGTCTAGGTTATGTATATTATTATGCTATCTTTAATTGTTTAACTGTAAATGAGCTAAGTACAGAGAGACATTTCATTTTATGGGCTGCTAAGAAAAACTAGCGTGTATATTATAAAGGTATTATGATTTTCAAATTTGAGTCTAAGGATATGTTGCTTTGGAAAAGAGGTTCTTCTCTTGTTTCCACAGAGAATGAGAACCTAAAGATTGCTACCAGAATGGTGTGGCTTAATGGAACAAGAACCCTCAATGGTCTCTGTGAACACTCCCCCAAATTACCATGCCCAATAATCAGCAGAAAGCAGTATAGAGAAAACTACACCCATATTCCCAAATATTGTCTATAAATGTTTGTTTACATTAAAGGGAGATATGATATAGATATGAATAATTTGTATTGGTATGGATCTTGGTTTATTGACACAAATTAAGGTCAATTTTATAGTTATAGTTTATCTTAGTTATGATAAAAGATAAAGTAAATAAAATATTATAACTGTAATTCTTGTTTGATACCTCTTTTTTATATGTAATTTTACTGTGATAAAGTTAAAACCTTCCTTTTTATATAAACAGGAAAGGGGAGATGATGTGTGAGTCCCCTCTGTGTGCTGTGATTATCATTATGAATAAAGGAACTGCTTTGGACTTATAGCAGAACTATAGGTGAACAGAGCTAGGTGGGGAAAACTAAACTGAATGCTGAGAGAAAGAAAAGTAGAGTCAGAGAGAAGCCATGTAGTCCCTCTAGAGACAGATGGACAGAACTTTATCCAGAAAGTCACAGTCACATGGTGATAAACAGATTAATAGAGATGGGTTAAATTAAGATATAAGAGTTCGCCAATAAAAAGCTAGAGCTAATGGACCAAGCAGTGATTTAATTAATACAGTTTCTATATGATTATTCTGGTTCTGGGCAGCCAGGACGAACAAGCGGTATGCTGCTGAACTAGGACAATGATTAATTGTTTATTTATGCTGTATTTTAGAATTTGAAATGTGCAGATGATTCAAAGTGACTGTATGTAAGATGAAGGCTTAATATCTTCACAAGGGATTTCTTCACATTGAAGGATGCTTAGAGCATTTATAATATCTGCTTTTTTTTACATGTAAGCAACATTTTAGAAGGACAGAGCTAGCTCAACATAAGGTAAGTTTAGAATCTCTTTCTAGATTCTGAATTCCATTTAGTGTCAGTCCCTAGATAATAACTATTAATCTCAGTATGTCAAAAGGAATTGAGAAAAGAAAACAGATGTTATGAAACAAAGAATATTAAATGCAAAGAAAGAAAAAAATGGTGAAAATATATATCAAAGTCCGAATTTGCTTCAAACATAGAGAGATTTAACAAAATATTCAAACCTTCTTTCTTGGTAAAAAGCTTCCATAAATCATACCAAATAAAAAAAAAGTATTGCCAACGAGTTGACCCACAGTTATTTCAGATGTTTCCTGCATGCATGGATTAGGTTCTTTATTTTCCACTCTCTCCTCAAATCACTTGGGTCTTTGGCTTTCCTTCCTTCTTATTTCACAAAAAAATATTTTCATTAGAATTTCAGGGTCAGACAGATGGCTTAGTAGCTAAAGATATTTTCTGCTAAGTCTTGACAGTGACAGTGTGAAGTGCAGAGCTCATGGGAGAAAACTAAACCCCACAAATTATCTTCTGAACTCCAAATGTAAAAGTGCATATACACCACACACACACACACACACACACACACACACACACACACACAAAATAAATAAATAAATAGATAGATAGATAGATAGATAAATAGATAGATAGATAAATGGAAATATTTCAATAGTATAAATGATTTTGACATGAATGTTTAATTTTTTGTTTACCTTTATCAATATTTGTTTCTTGGGTTTTTTGCTACCTCAAAATACTGTTTCTTCTCACTTATGCTTATGGCTTTTTTCTAATACCTCTGGACAATTTTATGTCTATTTGTTGAATATTTTTCCTTGTTCAGGCATTTAAAAGTGACTCCTACAGTTTTTTTTCATATTCTTTTTTACATTTTCCTCATACTCTATCTAGAAGATCTCAGTCATTCCATAGTTTCAATTCATTTTCTATACAAGATAATTTAAGTAATTATCCCAAATCATACTTCAGTGTATAAGAAACCTAATGTGCATTCATCCTTTCCTTATTACGCTTATATGCCTCTAAGTTCTTTTGAAGCTCATTACCTTTTGATAGAGGTTTCTTTCCTGCCCAGTCCCACAGCCGTTCAGTCCCAAAGAAACACAAAGGGTCTACATCAATCATAAACTGGTTGGCCTATTAGCTCAGGCTTCTTATTAACTCATACCTTATATTAGCCCATAATTCTTTTGTGTGTTAGACACATGGCTTGGTACCTTTTATCAGTGTGGCATTCTCATCTTGCTTCCCTTGCAACTGGGTAGTAACTGCAGACTGAGCCTTTTTTCTTCCCTGAAATCTTCTGTTCTGGTCACCCCATCTTTACTCTCTTCCTGGCTACTAGCCAATCAGCATTTTATTAAAAGACAAGTCACGAATCTTTACAGAGTATGAGACCATTGTCCCACAACAACTACTTACTTGTAGTGGTTTGAATGAGAATAGCACTTATAAGCTAGTATATTTGAGTACTTGATCCACAATCAGTGGGATCATTTGGGAAAGATTAGAAGATGTGGCATTGTGGAAAGGGTTTGTTACAGTGTGCAGGCTCTGAAGTTTCAAAAGACTTGTATCATTCCCACTTAACTCTCTCTGCCTCATGCTTCTGGGTCAAAATATATGCTCCCTAACACTGTTTCAGTACCATACCTGCCGATATACCTGTTGTTGTGCTACCCAGCACAATTTTCATGAACTGTAATCTGAAACAAAAACACTAATTAAATTATTTCTTCATTAAGTAATATCAGTCACAGATTTTTAGGCAATAGAAAAGTTACTAAGACATTACCTAAAACTAAACCCATCATCTTTGTATTTGTAAATGAATTGAAAATGATATTCCACTGCTTTTGCTTTATTTTTATGTTATTAAAAATAAAATATATTGCAAAATGATTATTTACATGGGTTTCCTGGAAAATTTACTTCAAAAATATTTTTCTCATTATCAAGTTTCTATCACATACTAATGATAGCTGATGCAGGTATCTCAAATAGCCTCGACCAGAAAAAAGAATAATATTCTGAACTGCATATATAATATGCCATCCAGTATTCCTTAACATTGATCAATAGGTATTCATATGTTTTAATAAACTTTTTATTTATGAAATGCAATATTGGTAGCTGAATATAATGGGAAGGTAACAGAGAATATGTATGCACACAAAAACACTAATTTCAAGATATCTTCAAATATTATGCAAAATTTTTTGGAGGTAGTAAAGGAATTAAATGTTGATATAGATTGTGTGAGAGAACAATTTTTTAATGACTCAGTTGTTCTTATGAGAAAAAAAAATAGAGGAATGATATATCAATGTTTAGTTAGAGTGACTAAGGCAAGGTAGAGAGATCCAAGCAGGCTAGCAGAACAAAGCAAGGCTTATGGTGTGGGACAATAGTCGATATTCTGTCAATTATATTTTAAATAAACACCAATTGGCCAGTAGCCAGGCAGGAAGTATAGGTGGGACAATCAGACAGGAAGTAGAGGTGGGTCAATGAGAACAGGAGAATTCTGGGAAAAGAAAATCCCATTCCTCTGCGGTCCTGACCCAGTCATAGAAGAAACAAGATGGGACTGCCTTCCTGTATAAGGTACTGGTCCACGTGGCTAACATAGACATGAATAATGGGCTAATATAAGTTATAAGAGTTAATAAGAAGCCTGAGCTAATGGGCCAATCAGTTTACAACTAATGTAGACCTCTGTGTGATTTCTTTGGGACCTAATGGCTGCAGAAACCTGGCAGGAGAGAAACCCCCAATCAACAGGCTTAGAGAGCAAATCTGAGGAAAAGTGAATCAGGGGGACAGGAAACTATTGTTGAACAGTTTATAAAACAAAACTAAGATGGGCCAGTGGTGTTTGTGTGTGTGTGTGTGTAAGAAACAACTTCACATTCTCATGAAAGATTCTTGTCTCTATGAAGTTCACAGTCTATATTGTAGCTTGATAGAAGGCAACGGGAAATAGTCAGATTAGGTCAGTCCTTTGGAATTCTTACCTAGATTAGTCAAAGGTAGAGTGTCAGTAATTCTCTGGTGGCAAAATCTGAGAGGTATGATGAGGAGCAGTTAGAAACTATAGCACCAATATGTGTAAATGTGAAACCACAACATAAAATAATCCCAGCAGTAGGAGAGAAAGAACAACAAAACAAGTATGGGTTCTGCTCATTATGCATTAATTCATAAGGATTCCCTTCAAATGTTCATGTGTGACAGCAATTTAGCACAATTTTTCTTGGACCTCTCTTTCAGGTTTCCTCATACATGGCAAGAAGATGCTGGCTCAGCACAAACCATCATTCTTTCCAATTTCAGTGAAGGAAGGATTGCATTCCCAGGCCACAGTTATTTGCAGCATTCCATACCATAATCCACAGGATAAAAAACTAAATTTCCCTATGATTTTCTAGCTTCTGACAACCTACTCCAAACTTCCCCACCACATTGGTTCTAGCAAGGGAGTTTTCTTCATCAAAATATTCCCAACAGGAAAACAATAAAGAGACTACTAGTGAGACATAATTAATAATCTTTACAAACCCAGACTTTGAAGTGATATTTCATACATTTGATATATCTCATTTGTTAATATTGAGTCAATATTTCCATCTGGTGCTCAAGAGAATATTTATGAGACTAAAGCACCTAGTTGTTTGGATCCTTACCACAATCTACCATAGGATGTATAGATCACTTATACTTTTATCAAGTCCCCAAAAACTTATTCTATTGTAATCTCAGCTCAAAGAATAAGATTCAGTTCTCAATCCTGGTTGAGTACTTATCAACCTGTGACTTGTTATTACTCAGTGTCTGTGACACTCCCTCATCATGAGCAAAAAAGCATGCTTGCTACTTTTCTTGTTCTCATGGAAGTAAGGGTTGATAGTTGGTGGTTTCTTGGTGGCAACAGGAGTGTATTTCTGTAACTCCTATATCCTTTACCTTGGAAAACCAGGAAGCAGGAGGTTAACAGTAAGAAGGCCCAGAGTATAAAATTTGAAAACGTGTCCTGAGGGGTGCACTTCTTTGCCAAGGCTCTGACTCCCAAAGTACCTTGCAAAGCAACACTAGCAACTATGGATCAATGTTCAAATGTGATTCTGTAGGTAACATTTCAGATCCAAATAACAGAAAGAAGTTTCCCAAACTTCAAGAACCCTGGATTCTCGGGATACATAGAAACAATAAAAAGTTATTACTTATAAGATTCTGTGGCATCAACTAAACAACAGTAGAGAACCAGGGAAATGTTTACCATGAGTTCCATTTGCTAGAATATAGAAGTTCAATACCACAAAATATACACCATGATAGAAAAGACAATCCAGAGGTTAACCCTTTTCATGAGTCATGGTAAAATATCAGGGGAAATTTCTCTTGACATAGTAGATATGGAAACCAAATTGTTATATGACATCTCAGTGGGAAAATGCAAAATCTGATCTTGCTCAAAATATATTTCTTAATGTGGAGCCTGAAAAAGCAAAAAGTCTGGTAATTACTTATGATAAAACTACTTTGTCTGCATTCATTAGGAAGTAGTGATTTGTAGTTATTAGTTTCTCATTCCTCCATAACAAGTAGCATGGAGAACTAGCAACTATTGTCTAGTGACCAATTGTCTGTGAAATCAATGATACAGACTTGAAACTAAATCTTGTTTAAGAGAAATACCAGATGCCACAATATAAAATGTGTGTGAATTTGTTCAACATGTTTGTGTATCAGAAAGACCACACGTCTGTATTTCAAAGCTTGTAAACCAATAAATATCTGACTTCTGCAAGAAGGTCATTTCCCGAGCAAGAACTAGATGTTTTTCTGTTTTAAGTATTTGATTTTGTGTTAAAAATGTTTCATTTAATTAAGAGAACCAAAAATATGTTATGAAAATTCGAAGACAGAAGCAGCAGACATAACTAGCAACAAGGCCAGTGAGATGACTCAGCTGGGATAGGTGCTTGCTGTGAAGATTGATGACCCAAGTTTCGCTCTAGAACCCGTGCTAGGAAGAGAAACAACTGGGAGCTGCTTCTGACTGCCACACGAGTGCCATGGCATGCCTGAGATGCCCCCTCCCCTGTCACACACACACACACACACACACACACACACACACACACACACACACACACACACATCCCTGAGATACCCCCCTCTCACGCATACACACCCATGGCATGCCTGAGATAGCCCCCACATACACACCCATGACAAACCTGAGATAATACTCTCCCACATGTTAAATAATATCAAAAAGAACCAATGTAGCAGTATTCAAGATTGTAATGAAAAATGTCATGACAGTGTTTACTCATAAGCAAAGTCCTACCATCAGTTTGCTCTGGTTAGAGTTTTGTTTTAGAAACAAGAAAAATAAAATAAAGACAACAAAGAAAAAAACTCTCCTTAACTTTTTATGTTTCTTCTACTCTATCTATTTTAATTTAGAGCCATAGCTTCAAATATCTTCTTATGGGTGAGTTTCAAAGACTTTTACAATCTTCATATTTTCCTGAAATATATATAATATATATATATATATATATATATATATATATATATATATATATATATTCCTGTGCAATCTAACTGGTTTCTTATAATATGTGTGTCTAAATCTAAATACTTAGGGTTTTTTCTCCCAATATCCATTATTACTGAATGGCCTGCAATTCCATTTGGGGTTTCTCCATTCAACCAACTGCTTACCTAATATTGGCCCCTTCTTTTCTTAACATCCCTCACTGATCCCCTATGCAATCAAAATACATATATACTCAAATTCATGCTAAATATATGCACTGACCCTGTCTCCTCTACACTGGTGCCATATTGCTAATTCTTGTTAATGGAGATTAATAGTGAATTTTAACTCATTCCTCTTTTATTTCTGGATTCTCCAAGCCTAAAGCCAAAATAATTTTTTAAGTATAAATCTGAGTATGTTAAACTTGAGCATTCCAAAAGTGTATTTTATATTTTTGAATAAACCATGTAGAAAGCCTATCTCCAGAGGCATTGGCTTTGCTCTCCTTTGTTGCCTGGATTGTACCATTATCATTCATATCCAACCTAAATACAAGTGGGCCATCAAAAATACTTTCTAAACATTTCTAACATTACCACAAAGTGATATTAAATAATGAACTCTTTCTAAGTGTTATAAAAATATTTTATCTTACCCAATAGAAAAGTAAATGTTTATTCTCTCTCCAATTATTCTTTATGTCTAAAGACAAGTGTAGAACATACTTAAATACCAATCAGCAATATATCAAAAGACAAGAATATTCCATCAGCTTTGTCTGAGCAGTTAGCTCAGTTTTTTTTTATTGCTAATCTGCTTATTTGGGTAATATTCACTTGTGAATGACATTTTTATGTCCTTGGTTAGTACTTGTATTTAGTTCTTACACATATGTCTATATTGCAGTCTCTCCCCTACTTATTTCCTTCCCATTGACTTCCAAGAGCATGTGACATCTGGGCTTAGAGGTTCTTAAAGTCCTTTGGAAATAACAGAATGTAGACTACAGTTCAATAAATTGTCAGGGGATTTAGAGCTATAATTTATTAACAGTATACTCAGAGTTGGAAGGTTTTCCTGCTTTGAAGAGAAATTTGAAAGGTAATGTGATGAACTACCGTCCCACTGTAGATTGTAAAAGCTCCTTTTGTTTGTAACTTATTGTTACTTTCAGTCTTTATGTTTCAAAGGTTTTAGATTGCTCCTTAGAGTTTAGAATTTATCTGTCCAGAACATTACAATGTCATAAAAAGGGAAAAATATCCCCAAGTTCAAACTTCTATTTTCTATAATAAAGGAATAAAAATCCCACAGAACTCATTCTTCATGGTAGAATTGTGTGCCCCACAAGCTGAGACTAAGGACAAAGAACTGCACGCATCTCCTCTCCTTCAGTTCCCAGCCGTTTTCATTTTCAAGCAACCACTACAAAGTTCCTTTTTCAGTTACTAAGATGAATACAGTAAAGATTTAATGCTCCAGGGCATTTCGGTGTAAAAAAAAAATCATATCACCTGAATAACTAATGTAGACCTTAATGTAATATTCAACTTTATGATTCTGGTATAGACAGAAAGAAAACAGATAGATTGCACTTGAATACCTACCAAAATATATTTGACATCTCAACCTATAAAGTCATCTTTCAAATGAAAAAAAATAAAAAAGAAAGGAAGAATGCAGATGCCTTTTTATAGTCCATGGTGCCTGATTTATGACAATGTCTGTGTTTATCCATACCAAATAACACTAACAACAACAACAACAACAGCAAACAGAACAAAACGGCAAGCCAGCCAACCTTCTCGAATGACAGGTATAGCTCCTGAATTTTGATGTGAAATTTATGAGTACAAAATTATACCTGTATCTACTGATAAAACAATTATAACAAATGTCTGGAGGCATGAAGAACTTGAAAGCCTATGAATGCATGTGCTCCATTGAGCATCTGGCTAATGCAAGGATGCTATACAGACCAATGCCAAGCAGGAAAGTCCCTTGGGATATGAAGGCCTTCTTTACAAAACCTTTTTTATGATAATTATTTCAAAGCAACAACAAAGTATTACCATCTTAAGTCAACAGCACTGGGAAAGAAGAAGAAATTACTTTTGTCTTTATACACTCCCAAGATGTTCAAATTCAACAACTTGAAAGGGAAAACTCTGAAATTGCACTTGTAAAGGTGATACAACTAATTTCTAGCTATTCTCACTATAAAGCTAGATCATATTTTCCCTTTGGAAAAGGTAATTTTAGAATCTCTCTTCCATGTCAGTGACAGCAATAATGCACAGCACGGAGTCTGACTTAAGATAAAAGTTACCTGGAATCTTCTCTTTTCTACCCTGCTAGGTAAGACTAAACAATCTAGTTATATAATTTGGATTTCTACTCCTAAACAACATGATTTCTTAAAATCAAACCAAACAAAGAGGTGGAAGATTATGCTTCCTTTTCTAAATTTTAGTGGTTGTAAGACCACCAAGATATACATGACTTAAGATAAATTTTGTGTATGAGCATCTGTGCACATGTACGTATTTTTATGGTTTTATGAAGATATGTGTTTGTACACATGTACTCATGCACACAGAGTTGACAAGGACTGTCTTCCTCAGTTGCTATAAAACTTATTTTTTGAGGCAGTCTCTCACTGAATGTGGAACTCACGGATCCAGTTAGCCAGGATGGCCAATGAGCTAAAGGGATTTGTCTGTCTCCATTTGCCAGGGTTGGAACTACACAGCTTATGCCATGGCACCCAGATTTGGTGCTGAGAATTCAGATCAGGCTCTTCCTATTGCAAATCACAGACTGCACTGACTGAACCAACTCTCCAGGCTCTAAAGGGTATTTATATTTTATTTTACAAGTAAGAACACCTCCCTATAGGATGAAATGCAGGCAGTATATCTGAGATTAAGAGTTAATTTCACATGAATCTGTAACAGGAGGTGAACACTGTTGCCCTACATTGGACACAGAACTAAAATTTCCAATAATCTGGGGATGCTTATAGCTTTCTCCTTTCGAAAAGTTTTAGAGATTAATTTACTTTCTAGTTTGAGTGATTTGCCTGCATGTATGTATTTGCATATTATATTTGAAGTGCCACCACAGAACTGGAGTTTGGATTGATCATGACCCACCATGTGAATGCTAAGAAGCAAAGCTGAGTCTTCTGCAGGAGCAGTTATCAACCTCTAAGCCATCTCTCCAATTTCATAGTTACCAGATTTTTATTCTTCAAATATACTTCCTTTTGAAGATTTTTTTTTCAAGTCTCATCACTTGCAGTGTAATTTTTGGAATGATTCTTGTAGCATAAGGCAACTATTTAATTGAATTTGCTCCTGAAAAGCACCTTTTAGCATATGCAGGATGAGTTTAGTGTTTGTGCCATAATGTACCATTCCACAACTACCTCCAGTCTTGACTTGTGTTTTCACATAAAATCCCTTGTTTAGGTCGATGCTGACAACTTCCAGACTTGGAAGAAATGTTGTTTTTCAAATCCCTTAACCATCCTACTTATGGGCTTTTCCTGCCATGATAGATAATATTGGAAATGATTGGACATGAAATTGACAGCTCCAGAAAAATAATTTCTAAATCAAATATACTCTACTTAGGAGAAGGATAAAATGTTCCTTGTAGGATTCCTAACTTGGAGATGCTTTTCAGTTTCCTACTCAAATATTCTAGACAGTCAGTTTGTTTGCCAGTTTCGGGGGAAAAGGAAGTAGAAAGGCAGTTAGGCTTGCTTTTTTAAGTTATGGTGGTTATGCTAGTATGAACATGCATTGTTGTCCTCAGGAACGCAGGGAAGAGGCTGCGGATGGCAGGCTTCATTGCATCGTTAAAATGAAGAACTTCATGTTTCTCATATAAGATATGATTGGCTCATTTAATAATTCTATGAGCTGCCAGGGAAGTAAAGTTTGATATTCAACAATGAGCAAGTACTGTTCAGTAGCCCTGATAAGCCAAATTGTTTAAATCAAGTTTACATAAGTATGGAATGGGGAAGGAATATAGCAGGGATGCCTTCAAGGCCCTGTAGATGGCCCATAATAGTAGTTCTAAAGTTTAGACCTTATAATAAAATTATCTTTTGACTGCCTTATGAAACCTTTTGGTCAAATTATACAAATAGCAAAAACTAAAGATTTTCTTTTCTGGTTTTCATCTTTCTTCTGTTGCCCTGTATGTTACACCTTTCAGATTTTATGTGTTGGCCAACTGTTGAGTAGTGAGAATATAAACACCATTAACTAAATATAGTTTTACTAGTAATTTGTTAGTGTGGCCATTCCCTTAAAAATACTGAATTTATAAATGTCATACTTTTCTTCTCTAGCAAAGAACATTGAGACTATAGTAATCATTTTGTTGATATTATCATTCTGTGAAAGAAAAGAAACTAACAGACAACTTATAAAATACCAATTGTTCTCTACTAAATATGACCTGCCCCATTATATTTTGATATTTTTTTTTCCATCCTCACTTTTCATATTGGATGCATTTGTGACAATCAAATTATAATATGGAGTCCTTTTCCTATGTGACTTGTTGTTGGGAGCCATACTGTCTAGTCTCAGATCAGCTGTCCAAGGGGTTTTCTCAAGGCAAGATGCATATGGAAACGGATTCTTGCTTGGCAAGGAATAGTAGTTCCACTAGTCCCTGGGACAGAGTAGAAATTTGCAATATTTGTACAATTTGCATGTACTTTTCCTTTTTGTTATATCGGTGATTCTTTGGGAAATTTTAAGTTTTACTTTGTCAGTCACACATGCAATCGTGGAATTTTCCCTGTAAATTATGCTCTTTTTGAATATTTTCTCCTAAGATTGAAAAACAGGCTAATGTTTCTCAAATCTCTTATCTGGAATTACCAACTACAACTTCCAATCCTGGGAAGTTTTCTGACTTAATGGAGACAGTTAGGTACATATGAGAAAACAGCACTCGGAACATTAACCCTGTCTTACAATTCTGGAAACTAGAGTAGTAAAAGCGGAGGCTGCTCATTCGTTTCCCATCCACCTAAACCCAAAATAATCACACAGAAACTTTATTAAATATATCACTGCTTGGCTTATTAGCTCAGATTTCTTATTAACTAAGTCTTACATCTCAAATCAACCAATTCTTATTATTTTGCATTTTACCCTTATGCTTGTGGTTTATTGGTAATGTTTTGGGGAGAGCATCTTATCCTTCAGCAGCTACATGGTGTTTCCCTGACTCTACCTTCTTTTTCCCTCTGTCTCTATTTGGAACTTCTGCCTTGCATTATTCTGTGATGTCATAGTCACAAAGCAGCTTCTTTATTAACCAATGGTAATAAAACATATTTACAGCATATAGAGGGGAATCCCATATCACCTCCCCTTTTGAGGGCCGGACTGTAATGATTTCAGCCACATAAGACTGATACTTCCAGGTTCTAGGGTCATGCAGGTACAGACAAGTCCTCAGGCAGAAGGGCCTAATGCTCCCCAGGGATGTTAAAGGATGATGTGTGATCCACGTATGACTCAGCTGCATGTGTGAGCCTGTCATCTGCGTATGACCTACTACATCAACTCCCTGTGCGCATGCACTAGACAGCTTTTAAAAGCTGGTTGTGCCATCTTTCTCTTTCTCTGCACACTGACCTCCCAGGCCTCTGCACGCCCCCTCAAATAAACTCCTAAGAAGGTTTGTTGCATGTTCTGTGTTTCCTTCTCACTCGCGCAGGTAATTTCACAGACTGTCGTCAATTATAATAAAATAGCCCCACAATAGCTCAGAATGGAGTACAGGGAAGGTTTCTTTATTCAGAGGTAGACTCACAGACCAGCAGTCCTCTGCATGAGTGGAGAATAGAAACCGATTCCAGCAGCCAAAGAGTCACACATGTTTTTACATCTGTATGTATAGTACATTTTACCACACCCAATGTGGGACATATCTTAAAGGCTATTTTGACTGAAGAAGTTCTCACACCAGAGTAAGGCATGCATGCACGGAATAGGGAAAAGGCCTCAAAAATACAATTAGTATCAACTGTTGAGAGTAAGTTTCCTGGACACCAAGCATAGAACCGTTGGTAAGATCTAATATGCTCCAAGAGAAAAAAAAATAGAATGCAAAATGTGGGATGGATCAATCTATCTTTACTATGAATAGAAGATTATCTTGGTGGGAGAAGTATGGAATAGTGGGATGGGGAAAGAGTGCTTTATCAAAGTCTGCCTTTTACAAAGAGATTGAGATAAGGGATCCTCTTGTAGAAAAAGGGACTGTATAAAAGCATATCTTGCAAGCATGAAAGAATTGTCTGCATTTGAATATTGTTGTCCTTAAAACATTGTGCCCATATCTATTACTTTTTAACTTTGCATTCAGAAGCTTTTTTAGCTGACATAAGTGCTATGAGGGCTATTGGGCTTGATATTTAGTTAAACCTGCAAAAATGCTAAACTCTGAATCTAGAACAAGGTTATGAAGGGGGTAGGAAGGTGTACATAGGGAAGCATAAAAGGGTACAATAGGGGCTTTCATAAGGATCATGATGTATTCCTTAAGTTATGATATATTTATTAAAGTCAAAAATTGAAGTCAATAATAAAGCTGTTTATTCAACACTGGTAAGAAAAACTCTTTGTAAGTACAAATAAAGATGGCCCTAGCTATTCGGGGTCACTTGAGTGCAATCACTTGGTGGTCATAAGTTTTCCTTGTACTGACATCCCTTTCCCACATCAGGACCTAAACCTGGACCCTGGCAACTTCCATTATATAATTGGAGATGTTTCCATGTAAAACAGGGTGTTTCAGACTTTGCTGAATATCTCCAATGCATAATTTTTTAAAATAATAGTCACATAAACATCAGGATAAAATGTTTTCAAACAACATTTTATGGACTCTTATAAAACAGCAACAACAAAATAATGGAAAAGCAGAAAAACAAATATCAAAAATATTTCCAAATGGAAATCACCTTTATTCCCAGTAGTTTGTTGATGTTGTCCCTGTAGATATAATGTATAGGATATTATAACTTTGGTGAAATATTTCAAAGTGACAAAATTTCTTTATACATTTGAGCATCATGACTGAATTTATAACTGTTGAAGGTGTAATTTTTTTATTAATGGTTACCAGATTACAGTATTTTTTTGTACTTTGATGACTGTTTTTTCATGTTTCCCCCTCTCTTTCTCTATTTTTTTCAGTCTCTCGTTCTTTTCAAATTTCTTGTTCTTTGTTCCTTTCTGACTGTATTTGGAAGTGAATCAAGGACTGAATTAATGCTAGGCAACCACACTACTATCAAGTGATAACTCTAGTATTTTGATGAAAGTTTCTATTGTTGCTTCTATTCTATGCCAAAGTAGAGTAATTGATTTAACATTGAAAAATGGACCCTAATATTTTGAATACTATGTTGCAAGGGAAAGTGAACAACGAAGAATCAAATGTAAAATTAAGCTAAATTTAATTTTAATTAAAATTAGAATGGTTAGTACAAAGAAACAGGCTTAAAATTAACTGAGATGTCACAACATCTGAAATTTTATCAAAAAGAATCAGTGTGAAAGTACAAGAGAAGTGTATGTAGAGTAAAAGCTGCAAATATAACGGGAAACTTTGTGTTAATGTAATCAAAACTCAGTAAAGCACAGAATCCAGACAGACAGGGCAAACGAGTGAAATAACTTTTGCACAGTGCTTAACTGTACAAAATTGGTCATCTGTGTACAATTTAAGCTAGTCTTTGTTCTGAATGGCAAGGAGAGAATATGCTAGATAAACATGACCATATAAATCGTATTATGTAGTTTGGAGAAAAAATAAGGACAAAAACAGTATAATTAAAAAAATGGTATTGAATTAGAAATAAGTTTGCTTTGCTCAAAGCTAAATTATCAGAAAGTAGAAGCATAAGTTAGCAGTTATACTAAATCACTTTGTTTTAAAAAAATAAACGACCACTAGAATAAAGAGGTCTATTGATGCAAACTTTATCAATATTGATTTAAATACCTAGCCATCCCTCATCACCAATTATCAGGCTACAAAATCAAAAGTATAGTCTCAAAGCCAAAAGCTACCTGAAGGTCATCCATAAACATACTTTTCTCTAGACTGTAATAAAAAGACAATAGAAAGTAGCTGCAGCAAAAGAGAGATAAGAGATTAAGATAATAATAAAGTGCTTCACTCTGTGAACTTCGTAAAAGAAAGGTTGAAGGGAAGAAAGGAAAGAAAAGAGCAGGGTCAGTGTTGATGGGAGGGGCACACACAAAAGAAACTCATTTAAATGACTGTGTGCTCATTGCTTCCTTTTTCTCTTTAAAACCATGGCATCATCTAAAAAGCAAACATCTCCAACTTACATATTTCCTTAAGACATTCCAGAGTGTCAAGTCAATTGGATTTTTATTTATATTTGACAAACAAATTATTTTTGCAGAGAAACAGAATGTTCAGGAGAGCTTAGAATTATTTTGCAAGTGTTTAAGAGTTTGATAATGTCTCATAGTCTCTAGAGCTACTGGGAAAGTAAAAATTGACAGAAAAAGATAATTTTGTTATGCCAAGGAGCCTGGCAGGTGGGCAGAATATTTGAGTGGGATTGCAGTGACTTTCAATTATCTATCCTTAGACACTTGTCTGTTCCTCTTGGTGGCCTATCTAATGAATAGCTCTTCTGCAGATGGTGAGAAACTAGCATTCTTAATTGCTACCAGGCTAAAATTAACAACAATCATGAGCATTGCTAGGGGAAGAATCTGTTGTAATAGAGTTCATCTGTCAAGAAAGGGAAATTGGATATTTACTTTGATGGCATATCCAATCTGAGAAGTGGTAAGAATCATTTCAGTATTAGGAAACCTCCCAGTTGCTATGCGATATAGTATCAATAGAACCAGATCTAGTCAGTGCTAAATTGTTTTCACCTGTGTAAAAATTAAGCAAATATAATATTGCTTACCTATATTACAGTGTTAACATTTTTCACGAGTTTAAATAACAAATTGACATAAGTAATTGATTCCGTACAATTATAATCTATAATTTGACAACTATTTCTCAATTGTTTCTCATCAGAACATGGAATACGTGTTTATTGTGGAAATACATATGCAAAGGTCCAAGGAGTAATGACAGTCTACAGTGTGATGTTTATTCACATTTAATGTTATCATTGAAATTATTTTATCATTCTTTACATTTAGCTTAAAAATGGAACGCACTGCTGGAGACGGCGCACTGCCGGGGTCGGTGAAGGATCCCAAGATGGCCGGGCGTAAACTTGCTCTAAAAACCATTGACTGGGTGTCTTTTGTGGAGATCATACCCCGAAACCAAAAGGCAATTGCAAACTCCCTGAAGTCCTGGAACGAGACCCTCCACACCAGGTTGGCGAGTCTGTCTGAGAAACCACCAGCGATCGACTGGGCTTATTACAAGGCCAATGTGGCCAAGGCTGGCTTGGTGGATGATTTTGAAAAGAAGTATAATGCCTTAAAGACCCCGGTGCCCGAGGATAAGTACACAGCCCTGGTGGACAGTGAGGAGAAGAAGGATGTGAAGAACTGTGCTGTGTTCATGTCTGAGTCCCAGGTCAGGATCCAGGAGTATGAGAAACAGCTGGAGAAGATGAAGAACATCATCCCCTTTGATCAGATGACCATTGATGACTTGAATGAGATCTTCCCAGAAACCAAGATGGACAAGAAGAAGTACCCGTACTGGCCTCATCAGCCCATTGAGAACCTGTGAAACAGGCCAGGAGGGAGCCAGCCCTTCATTCCAGACTCTGGACATTAAAATAAAACATTTACATAGCGGAAAAAAATGGAATGGTTATATAAAATTCAAGGGGAAGAATAAAAATATTAGAAATTAGAGACTAAGAAAACAGAAAAAATTGTTAGAAACTGATTTTTAGGTAATAGTCTAGAACTCAAATATGTTTTAACATTTTCACAGATATACTTTTGCAAGAAGATTTTGAGATATTTTTTCCTAAACTCATTTCTTTATCGCAATTTCAAGGAAAGAAAATAGGAAGAGAAGACAGCGAGAACCAGGATAGTTTTAAAAGGACAGTTGGGCTTAATTTTTATTTCAGTGTTTAACTTCTAGGACCCATGCATAAGATGGAAAGCAAAGATTCTCTATTGTAAATCTTTTTCCTGGTGACTTAAGCAAGGTCTGTGAGAGTACATACTTAAGGCTACTGGTGTTGAAACAGGAAGCTGAATGGCTATCAAGGCATGTTAGAAGAATACAGTGCACCCTAGAATTCTTCAGTTAATTAACTTCCACTTAAGTGTTTCACTGATGACCACAAATGATCAAAATGCAGAGTTGTGAAGCCGAGCCCCGACTGAAACAACTCCAACACAACTCCTACAACAATAGATCAGGGATCACAGTGGAAGAGTGGGCAGAAAGATTATAAAATCTGAATGAACAAAAAGCCTGCTGTGAGATTATGTCTCCAAGCAATGTCAGAGAAATTATACCCATGGTGTCTTACCAACATGGCTTCACAAGCAAGATTTGATTAAGAGTGGCAACCATGATACCTTGTGATACCATGGATAGTGAAAAGTTCAAGAAGCCTCAACCATATACAAAGAATAAGGAATGTTGAAAGCAAGAGAAATAGTTCTGCCTTGGGAAGAATACACCAATTGGTTATTCTGAAAACATACATACAAATAACATATCAACTGAGTGGACTACACATGTATATTTAGGAATGAACGCACACACACACACACACACACACACACACACACATTCACGAATAGCACTGTAAAGGAAAACTCCAGGAAGCAGCTGTCAACATACATTGATTGGTAAGACATAGATGAAGATTTTAGAATATCGGTAATTATGTAGACTAATTGCAGTTTCTTTGGGACTACCATTAGTCACTTAAAAAGCCATTTCGTGCCCACCTCTCTCTCATACCTGATATCCTAATAAACAGATTTAACCGTTGGAATGTAGTAACTTAGCAAATTCCTATTCTCCACCCAATAGAAAGGCCGTCATACAGCATCTGAGACTATAGCTAAGATTTCTTGACTGCTGTGACTGCCCATTTAATGTTTCCACCAGTGCATTTTTAAACTGTCTTGACTCAAAACTTTCATTGTTTGGTGACTATAAAAACTCAATGATAACAATTCCATATTGGAATATGAAATGTAGAATAACCAAGCTCTGTATTTCCCAGGTTATGTTCACTCAAAATCAGCTCCAGAGTATACTAATTCCCTTTGAAGCAGTCACTGTTGTTGTTTGTCTGTTTGCTTTTGCATACAAAGCAGAAACCAGTGTATGTGTTCCTGGATTCTGTCCCTCCTACATCTGTCTAGATTTAATTCTTCTTTTGAGCTTTTTTATTAAACACAGAGCATATCACAGTATAGATCTAAATGTGACTCAGATCTAAACAAATATTTTTTAAACATTTGTAACTAACATTATCAAATTCTCTTTAATTTTGAAATTATTAAATGTTAAAAATTTCTTCTGTCAAAAATTTCAAGGAGGAAAAATCAATCATCTAAATCCATTTCTATGACAACCAGCTTAAGAGTAAGTTTATTTACTGACCCAGGCAACCTTGGTGTTTAAGTCCGATGACTTGGAATCTTTTACGTGACTTTCACCTTTCCTGTACTGTAAGTTAAAGTTGTATCTGGGAAGACTTATAATACTGAAAAATTTCATAGGACAAACATAAACTATGTACAACATAAGTCATTGTTATAGAGGGATCCTGTCTCTTAAGCATCTGGGTATCAGTTAATATCACAATTCTCAGGATAGATCCATAGCGGTTCCAGTGTCTTGTGGCATAGGAGAAAAGACTTCAGCAGAGCTTCACAGTTTCAGCCAAAGAATATACTTAATTAGGAAAATATATCCTCTTTAGGAAGGAAGTATGCCAGGACAAAGAGAATTTAGCAAATCAAACGCCCGTGAAAAGGCCATCACACAACAAAGGTTCTCAGGGTTGAGTGCGTAGAAGGCTTTGCTGTGCATGCTCTCTCTGTTGCATTTAGTATGTCTCATTTGCTTCTTAAGTCTCTACTCAAGAGTCATGATGCAAGAGTATTAGTTTACTATTATAATGAAACAAAAGTCACCTTCAGACAGGCTAGAGCCCAGTATCTGCTCCTGCACCAGAGGCCCAGATTTAGCCAGCCTTGACTGGGGTATTTTCCAATACTCCTCTTTGCAAACTAAATTTTATAATGAGTTTTTTAGATTTGGTGCAAGGCTTTCTGAACTGCTCTCTCATTTAATCTCCTGCCTCCACCTCTCTTCATGGATATACAACTACTGGAACTTTTTTGGAATGCCAGTAAGATAAAAAGCACAAAATAGGAAACTGAATGGTTCTTCTCTAAGCATCCTTGGGCTAGGTGTCAGAGGTAATGAAATTTATAGCAGGTGACAACTAGTGTTCAGATGTCAACCCACCAGAGGAGTAATTATATGATGGAGGTTAATCATGCCCAGGCAAGTCCTGCAGGACCATTGACTGGGAAAAATGTTGTTCACATTTGCAAAGCAACTTGGTGTCTCCCCAATACTTATACTGTAGTGTGTAATCTCATGTGATGTGTATATGTAATCTCACAATTACATCTTAATCTTATGAACACATATATCTGTGGGTGGTCAGGAAGACGACTTTTTATTTAGTTATATAATTTTGATATATAGAAAAATGCTGCTTTACTTTGTGCCTGTAGCTTTGGATCTGTGGACCCAGCCCCTTCACATGATCCAACAGTTTAAAAAAGAGGTGGATGTTAGGGTGGGCCAACTCATAACCATGATTCTGGGTCTGAGTGGTAGCTGCGTTAGTCAGCCTGCCAGATTTCCCTCCTTGTTATCATCAAGGCCAGCTCTTCAGCAGTACCTGAGCTAGCTCATTCACCACAGCAGGCAGAAAGGAGCAGGACCAGTTCTCCTGGTTTCATACCCTCAGTTCTGGCTCTCTGGTGCTCACATCACCAAGGCCAGCTCTACTGTTGTGTCCAGACAAGGTGCAGGACTGCTCCCGTGCCAGTGAAGCCAACTCTCCCACCTGCTGCATATGGGCAAAGAGTAAAGAAATTGGGCTTGGCTTACACTTTCAGGGGTTTAGTCCATTATCATCATGGCTGGACACAGACAGTCATGATTCTGGAGAAAGAGCTGCCATCTTGATGCACAGGCAGAAGCAACTGTGTACTGGGTATATCTTAAGTATAATGAGACCTCAAATCCTGCTCCTGGAGGGACACACTTCCTCTAACAAGGCCACACCTCCTAATGTGCCACTCCCAATGGGACAAGCATTCAGACACATGAGTCTATAGTTATGGGGCCATAACTATTCAAAAACCAAACCCTATTGAAGTGTTGTACAGTTGCAGAGTAAAGAACTTGTTGAAAATGATAAGAAATTAGAAATTCTACAAATTTTCAAGATGTAGCTGTCACTTTTTTTTATATTATGCAATATCTATGTCTTGGTGCCAATGCCGAGTGGCTATTAACAGAAAACACCTGTTTCTTTACAGTAGTAGTAAACATAGATTTACTTGTTTTTTATTGGGTTTGTTTGTTTTATTCTCCAGCAAATTCAATAAAAATCTTTTGAAAATTATTTTCAAAGATATGGCAGTATGACAAGCATGGTTTAGCAAAAATTTATGTGCAGATTTTGAAAATTGCAACTTCAAGCATCTGAGTATAATTTAGTGGCTGCCCTTGGTGCCATCTGAGTCTATACTTTTTGGGAGTTGGAAATGACAGCTCTTGTGATGCTTTGCAGCAATTTGATGCTGTCTGTTATACTCATTATTCATTTTTGCCAATATGAGTATGCCCCAATATCAAACTACCTCAAAACCCAAATAACTGTGCATTTTCCATTATCTTAGCTAACTTGTCAGTTCCATCACAAAGGCGAAATGTTTTCTTGCCAACCTGACATTAGGTATGCACGTTTTACTTTGTAATACATTTATCATCAATCAATTCCCAAGAATCGAATGTCTTACCTACATAAAACAGCAGCTTGCTGTCTGGAGGGAAAGCAGAGAATGTCAGAGCAGCAAAGACAGTAACTTGGGCAGACAGAAAGGCTAACACTTAAATGCAATTTCTGATTTTTGGGAAAGGCATTATTGGACCTTCTTCATCACTCTTCACATATTCTGTTGGCCCTCAGGCCTTTCCTTTTCCGCTTTTAATATTAGATTTGGGGAGATTCAATTGACTGCTGTGCTCTACTGCCTAATCAGTCAGTAAAGAGGCAGCAAAGTCAAAAAAAATATTTTAAGAGATGTCAGTTCTATAAAAGTCAACAGAGATAAAGAGATTTATTGCTTCTGTCCTCACTGCTGACCTGATTCTATTGGAGTCAGAAATCAAGAAAATCCAATTGTTTGTGTGTGAGTATGAAAGCAAGCAAGCAAGTAAGCCCGAGAAATAGATTTACTTTACCGGGGAAAGAATAATATTTGTAAGTTGTCAGAAGTTCCTCAAAGTTGATGTTTTAGTGTGCTACCTGAATTTTTGGGATTTTCCCCCTTGTTGTCTGAGTACAACACAAAATAAAATAAAATGTGTACTCCTTTGTGGTTATGCTCATTTGCCCATAATTCATGAATTTTGTTAATCTGTTAAATTTGCATCTACTGCATGTTCTTAATTTCTAGCATTCCAGTGGTGAACAAAACCGATCTGGATCTATTTTTATATAATGCAGTTAGTAGAGAAGACACAATGATTCATACTTTCAAATAAAGAAGAAAGAGACTACAGTAAAGCCAGAACGAGGGAGGAAGCTGCTCAAACTATAGATCAATCAAGTAGTGGTTTCAGTAATTATTGAGTAGCACTTAACTCAAGTCTAAGTTAGACAAGACCATAGATCCATTTGAATTCTCAGGGATCCCAGGGTCATCTAAGATACCGAGATGGAGATGTCTGGTACTGATTTGTTCAAATAGCTCGTTGGTGATAGTGGAATCCCGAAAATTCAGTTTCCTATGCTCTCTTTGTTTCATAGTAAATTCAGCCAATTTTCTGTTTGAAAGACACCCTTTTATAAACAGTTTTTGTAAAATGCTGAAAACTAGCAATTCTACCACTCTAGAGTCTAGAAAACTTAAAATCATTTATTTTCTAAGTTCACAGCAACATTTTAAAAGAAATGTATTTTAATTTCTTGTTAATGATGTTGATGTAAGGACAAAGCACAGTGTCAGACCTAAAGGTGAACTTATTGCTGCTATTTTCCTAAACCATTATAATTTCTAACTGTATTCTACATATACATACTTATACCCACAAGTAAGTGTAGGTCTTACCACTTATCTGAGTCTTCTCTTTAAAGCAGGTGGAGAACATTACAAAAGTTTCAACTGGCTGAAAAAAAAGTGGCCGCTGCATGTTACAATTCAATTTGCTAACTGAACAACATAGAGGTCCAGGACAGGGAAGAGGTATCCATGGATTCTCCAAATAATATCTGTATAATGGCCACAGCAGAAAGCATGGCAACAGAGATGATTTTACAAAATTCTCGCCCTAGATGCAAAGCTTAGTAAATTCAGAACAGCCATCTAAGATATTTTAATCACCGGATTATCTGTTAGAAGCTTCCTATCTTATGGTTTTCTAATTTAATGGTCTTGTCGAAACATTTTGTTGATCGGACCTCCTAAAAATGTTCAAAATTATATTTAAATTAAAATTTCAAATATTATGGGCTTCATCAATAAATTTTCTACAATTTCAGACTATTGTCCTGGTGGAAAAAAAAGGTAAGGTCTAGAAAGATGGCTGTGAAGATAAAAGCATATACGACTCTTGTAGAGAATTAGTATTTTGTTCCCAGCACCACATAGTAATGCTCATAACTACGTGTAACTCCTGTTTAAGACCTCTGGGGAATTCCACACATAACTAGCCTACACTCACGCAGATACACAAACATATATCTAAATAAAAATAAAGCTTTCAAAAATTTAATTTTAATTAAATTTATATTATATTTCCATAGGGTAAGTAATTGATATTTGTAATACCTGACCTACGAACCAAGATTTTGTTACTAGATAATTTAGGCTCACCAGACAAACACTGGGAGTAAGTGTCAACTCTACAGAATCAAGCAGGATATGACGACTTCTAAGCTAATGATTACTACAATTTATTGAATAGGTTTAGAAGTCTGAATTGGAGTGGTTGAGTCATAGTCAAGGACCATTTAGGCATCTGGAGGAAGATGCTGCTTAAACATTCCAGAACATGAATCATTGTTTTAAAAAAATCCCAAGTAGAAAACAATTTCCCTCTCCTAGGAGTTATTACTGTTTATATAAACCACACTAGAGGACAGACCTTAGGAACATTCCGTCAACAGAAAATAGACTCCACATTTTTGTATTTGTGTTTTTTTTTCTGTTTTGTTTATTATTGCTGTTTTTTTTTTTCCCCTTAAGAAACAGAAAGAAGAGAAAGTTGGATGGGTAAAGAGCAGAGGAGGAGGGTCAAGGAGTGGTTTGGAAATGATCAAAACATACCGTATGGAAATTTAAAAAATAAATAAAAAAAAAATCGATTGTGTCCATTTTTGCTAGAGTCAAGCCACCAGGTTATAATTTGCATTTATTAATCCTTGTGTATAACTATTTTGTTTTTAATATGTCTTATGATCTACTCTCCTAACAAAATATTCTGGCACCGAGTATAAATCATGTCATTAGTTATATTTGTAAGAATCTATTTTGTTAATTTGGATACTCTCTCTCTCTGCCTTTTGGTTAGTTTGGATAAAGGTTTGTCTATTTTGTTGATTTTCTTTTAGAATCAACTCTTTGTCTCACTGATTCTTCATATAGTTTCCTTGGTTTCTATTTTGTTGATTTCAGCTCTTAATTTGATTAATTTCTGCCATCTAGTCCTTTTTGGTGAGTTTGTTTCTTTTTGTTCTAAAGTTTTCGAATTTTCTGACTAGTGTGGGATTTTTCCAGCTTCTTTATGTAAGCATTTAGTGTTTGAACTTTTTTCTTAACACTACTTTCATTGTGTACCATAAATTTGGGTCTGTTGTGTGGTCATTTTCAGTGAATTTTAGGCAGTCTTTAATTTCTCTCTTTATTTCTCCCTTGACTCACTGATGATTTAGGTTAACATTGTTTAATTTCTATGCGTTTTGTGGGCTTTCTAGAATTAGTATTGCTGTTGACTTCTAGTTTTAAACCATTGTGATCTGATAAGATACATTGGATTATTCCTTTTATTTTTTTGTATTTGTTGAGGTTTGTTTTGTCATCGAGTATGTGGTCAATTTTTGAGAAGGTCCATGAGTTGCTGAGAAGAAGGTATATTCTTTTATGTTTGGATGAAATATTCTATAGATATCTGTTTAGTCCATTTTAGTCATAACATCTGTTAGTTCCCTTATTTCTCTGTTCACTTTTTGTCTGGCTGACTTGTCCAGTGGTGAGAGTGGAGTGTTGAAGTCTCCCACTATTAGTGTGTGGAGTTTAAACAACAGCCTACAGAATGGGAAAAGATCTTCACTAACCCTACATCAAACAGAGGTCTGATCTAAAAATATACAAAGAACTCAAGAAATTGGTCATCAAAAGAACAAACAATCCAATAAAAAAAAATGGAGTACAGACCTAAACAGAGAACTCCCAACAGAGGAATCTAAAATAGCTGAAAGACACTTAAGGAAATGTTCAACATTGTTAGTCATTAGAGAAATGCAAATCAAAACAACTCTGAGATTCCATCTTACACCTATAAGAATGGCCAAGATCAAAAACATTGATGAGGAAAAGGGAATACTTCTGCATTGCTGGTGGGAATGCAAGCTGGTACAGCCCCTTTGGATGTTAGTGTGGCAATTTCTCAGAAAATTAGGAAATAACCTTCCTCAAGACCAGTAATTTCACTTTTGGGTATAAATCCAAAGGATGCTCCATCGTGCCACAAGGACGTGTGCTCAACTATGTTCATAGCAGCATTCTTTGTCATAGCCAGAATGTGGAAACAACCTAAATGTCCCTCGACCAAAGAATGGATAAAGAAAATATGGTACATTTACATAATGGAATACTACATAGCAGAAAAATATAACGACGCCTTGAATTTTGCAGGCAAATGGATGGAGCTAGAAAACATCATTTTGAATGAGGAAACCCAGATACAGAAAGACAATTATTACATGTACTCACTCATAAATGATTTTTAAACATAAAGCAAAGAAAACCAGCCCACAAGTCACAATCCCAGAGAATCTAGACAACAATGAGGACCCTAAGGGAAACATACATAGATCTAAACTACATGGGCAGTAGAAAAAGACAAGAACTCCTGAGTAAATTGGGAGCATGGGGACCTTGAGAGAGGTTTGTAGGGGAGGGGAGAGATAGGGTGGGGAGCAGAGAAAAATGTAGAGCTCAGTAAACATAAAAAAAATCTAAAAAAGCTCTTCTCTTATCTCTTAGTGCTAAATAACTAGTTAGACTTTAATAAAAAATAATTCATAATCAATGAGAACAGAATCCAGAAGAACCTACAACCAAAAATAGTTTGGGGCAAAATTTTATTATGAAGAACATTCCATTTACTTAGAATGTGTAGCAATTGGAGATTGTGAATTTTTCTAAGGTTAAAGTGAATTTTGATTCCTTCTTATTGATTGCTCTACAACTGATTGCTATAAACTCAGTAAATAGTAGTTGATAGATTAGATAATATTTCAGTTCAACAGATAGACCTGAGATTGACCCCTAATGTTAGAACAACATATCTAAATGGCAATTATGAAAAACATCCATGAAGCAAACAAGGTTGTACATACACAGACTAGTATACCTATATATAAGTACTGAAATTATGGGTGTGTATAAAATATTCTTTTAAAATACAAAAAAAGATGAAAAAAACTTGTGTCCCCTGAAGCTAAATGTTCTTTCTACTAAAAAGTGATACAGAACAACAACAAAAAATAATAAAATAGAAAAGTAGTATGAGATTAAGTTTTAAGAGAAAAAATGTCGTATTTATTACTCTTCTACTGCTTGATAAAATGTCATGACTGAGGTAAGTTGAAAAATAAAGCCAATTAATTAACTGTGCATATGGTTCCAGACAGTTAGTGTCCATGATGGGAGTATGAAGGAATGATGACAGAAACAGCAGAGAGCTTAATCCTGAACCACAAGAAAAGGAAGAGATCTAACTCAAAATAGGATAGTCTTTTCAAACCTCAAAGCCCATCAAAGGTGACATCCCTTTCCAACAAGGCCACACCTTCAAACCCTTCAAGCAAATAAATAGGGACCAAGTATTCAAACAAACATATTAGTCTATGGGGGGCTTTCTCATTCAAAACATCATAAATGTCCCGATTTTGACACTAATTTTGCTGTGGAACATATTTTAAAGATAAAGTTTAGTGTTTCACTGCCAACATTTTCTTCAGTAAATTTTATGTATTCTTGTTCTTACAAGAACTTATTTGTAATTCTATACCCAACTGAGAGAGAATATTATACAGATGTGCCAAAGTGTGTCATTAAGTCAGTGTTTTCTAACGAGGCCACTGTAACACCTGATGTGTCAGAAGAAGCACACAGGTGCTGCCAAGAGATACCTTACTTGAGAACTCACTGTGAAAAGAAAATAGGACAAACCCCAGCAGGGACACAGAATGCTTAAGACTTAAAGCAGCAATAAACATAAATGAGATATTTAATTTAAGATGGATAAAATTAGAACTGTCAAGAAGTTGGAATGTAAAAAGAAAAAAAAAACCCTAGTAGTAGCAACATACACCTTATCCCAGCTCTCAGGAGGCAAAAGCAGGTGGATTACTGAGTTTGAGGCCTGCCTAGTTATGGAATGAGTTCCAGGGCAGCCAAGGCTGCACTGAGAATCCCTGTCTTGAAATACCAAAATAAATAAATAAGTCAGAATGTTTGGTTATGAAGAAAACCCAGTCAAGAACAACGCTAGTCTCTCAGGGAATGTACTAGCAGCTTATTCCTCTTCAATCTCAGAGATTATCACACAGCTATTTTGTCGTGGCTGTGTTAGTCAGTTTTCCACTATTGTAATACACACTTGAATTGATCATGCTAGAAAGAGAGAAGGTCTTACAGACTCAAGTTTTGGCAGTTTCAGTACAGCACTGCTCAGTGCTGTTGCTTCTGGATCAACAGCCAGTGACCTATCACAGAAGCTGTGCATGAGAAAACTGTCCACCTTGGGGTTTATGTGCAAAATCAGTGGAAGAGGGAAGGGAATGGGGTTCCACCATTCCCTTATAAAGGATATGTTCCCAATGACACAAGGACCATCGAGTATGCCCTACCTTTTGCAGTCATATGACCCCTAATAGTGTTAGGACCTAGAGACTAAGCCTGCAACACTTGAGCCTTTGGGAAATATGGATAGCTTCCCCTTTCATTACCCAGAATCAGAAAAGCCCCAGAGTCATTTTAAATTTGTTAGCCAAACTCTGTCACAGCTTCACTAAAGAGAAATCAAAGTTCCACACTCATGTCACTATCAAACTAAGGCATAGCAATGCAAACATAAAGATTTATTATTTCATTAATGACACATTTCTTCTTTGGGAGATGTGGTAGTTTGAATAAGAATGGCCCCTTTGGCACATATATTAGCGTGATTTGTTACCATGAAGTGAAACTATTTGAAAGAATTAAAAGAATTAGGAGGTGTGGCTCTTTGGAAGTATCTGTATCACTGGGGTGGGTGTTGAGGTTTCAAAGGTCCATGTCAGGCCTACAGTCTCTCCCTCTGCCAATGGATCAGGATGTAGGTCTCAGCTACTGCTCCAGTGCCTGCCTGCTCATTGCCATGCCCCTTGCACTGATGACAATTGACAAAACCTCCTAAACTGTAAGCAAGCCCCCAATTAGATGTTTTCCTTTATAAGAGTTGTCTTGGACATGGTGTCTCTCTCCACAGTGTTGAAATGGGGGCGGCGGGGCTGCGTTCTGCCACCCAGCTCCTGCTACTGGCTAGCTTTATCCGAAATAATTACACGGACACTGTATTCTTTTAAACACTGCTTGACCCATTATTTCTAGCTTCTTCTCGCCTAACTCTCGCACCTGGACTAGCCCATTTCTTATATTCTGTGTAGCACCCCAAGGTGCGCTTACCGGGAAGATTCTAGCCTACATCCATCTTGGGTCGGAGCTTCATCGCGAGTGTGCCTCAGAGAGCTGAGCTATCCCATCGGCCCGCTAGAGAGGAGCCTGGCATCTCTGAGCGGAGCTGCATGATTTCTGACCTCACTTCCTCTTCCTGTCAGCATACTATTCTGTTTACTCCACCCACCTATGTTCTAACCTATCAGGGCCAAGGCAGTTTATTGAACCAATGAAATCAACAGATTGATATATGACACTCCCACATCACCACAGTAATAGAACAGTGCCTAAGACAAAAGTGATATTTTTCCCAGTGATAGAATGTGCATGTGCCTAATCCACAGTCCCCAGGTATATTACTATCATAATCTAGTCATCAATATCATTAATATGATATCATGTGGTAGTTGCTTTCTTAAAGTGAGGATTTCAAGCATATGAACATGCTAGGTCTCCTAAAGATCATTGTTAAGATGTTCTTCCTCTTAAATTGTAGCCTCAACTTAGTTAGGGTTTTCACTTCAAGAAAATTTGTTTGGAAAATTGGGATATTTGCTATCAGTAACTATTGGGTACAGTAAAATTTTATGTACATAAAAAGGTTTTAGTTCTCCAAGAAAGAAGTAACGTGGGGGGATGCCTAGATGCATGTGTGCATGTATGTGTGCATTCAATCAAGAGTTTAACATTTTTCCCATATAGAAATGAAATTTATTATCTTTTTCTTTCCAGTATTCAAATCCTATTCTTTTTTAAACCATCCTAACATGGTGCTGGGGAATTACCTCCTTTCTTCTGATAAACTTTCTGGCAAATGAAGATTTAAATACCACTGGAAAAAGTAACAGATTCTTATGACAACGAAAACTTTAGCAGTCGTCTATTATGTCTAGGTACCTGGATTTTACCTGGCCATTTATCCTCAGTATACCATTATCCATGTGAGCACTGTAAATCAGCTCATGAAAGTTTTTTATGCTTAAGTCATGGTTTATCAGTTTTCCTCCTGGATATGCTTAATAGCTGCACAAACCTTATACTGTCAGGAAGCAAGCAATGGGAAGAGAATTTTTATTTCAAATGGATATAGCACAAAAATGGTGTGATGCTCACCCTTTAAATTTGTTCTTATACATTATTCCTTGTGATGAATGCAGCTAGTAGTTGAAACTGTTTCTTGGTCCCAACACAAAAACTTAATTTTTCGGGACAGATACAAAGCTACTGACTTTTATATTAGCTTATGATTACAACAATTACACAGTTGACTTGCAGAAGAAGCCTTGAAGGCATGAGGGCCTTGGAAAGAAAACAAGAAGTTTGAAATAAATGAAAATCAAATACCGAGTTACACTGATGGTCAGCATTGCTCCTCTCAGCAAGAAATTATTTTTTTATTCTTCAAATACTAATTTGCATGACATTTGACTCAGACAACTTCCCTCCTGGTCTCACTTAAGTGAGACTATCTGGGTTTGCAGAGAAACACCAAGTGTAAAACAAGCAAACAAACACTTTCTGGAAAGTAAAATGTTATTATGATCTTAATTGACTTAATGATAATTAATTCCTGGGGGCCAGACAGTAGCCCAAGTCTATATGGCTGTTCTTATTTCACAGCCCTAGAACTCGAGACACCTCTTTCTCCACACCCCTTGCCATAGAAACTAGGAGAAAAGTCTGTGTCAAATTCTTGACTCAATATCTATTACAGACACAATTCAAGAGATAAAACCTAATGAATTTCCACAAACACAAACAATTTGTTAGCATTGACTGGTCACTTCAGTGAAAGAACCAGTCAATTTAATCAAATCAGCCAAACTGGCCTTAAGCTGAAGTGACAAATTGATGCAGTCAAAATAATCAAGCTAAGTAAATAGACTGGGTGTGTCCACTTCACTATCCTTCTAATGGCTCTGAATCTTAAAGTGCTTGCTCATGAAGCTCTATCTAGTCTCGGGTAAGCAGGGAAATGTTAAAATAGGCAACACAAAGCAAGATGCCTGATCACTCCGGGGGTCATAGGCAATCATCTGAATAAGAAGGAATAGATGGGCAAATGGAATAAACCTCCCTTACCTCTTGACTGAGGGCATGCCCAGGAGCCCTACACCAGGTGTTCTAATCATTGGCATGTGAAGAATCCAGAAGAGACTTTGCCCCTAGCCACAGTATAATTGGATATATACATACTGTATAAACATAGGTTTACTGGACAGTAGACACAGAAATCCTGAATTAGAAATCATACCCAAGTGACTCTACCAGGAGTCTAAGAAGACAGACAGCAGCGCAGGCTTTCTAAAGCCCCAAACAATCACAGTAATTCACTTGCAACTGTTGCCCTGCTGGCACTCTTCCTAAGCAGACAGGGGGGCTGCTGCATCTCCCAGATAACAAGGTAATTAATGTTAAAAAGGAAGACCAGATTGAGGAGGGTCAGTGCGAGCTTCAGAATCAGAAAAAGGGGAGAATTAAAAAGCCTATTTCCATTTGTGTCTAACTTCTTATTTGCAAGGCTTCTTTTAGAGAGGTTTGCAAAGGCAAAGGGAGCAATCCAAATAAACAAAAGCTATTACAGGAAATGAGATGCCTTTCCTCTTAGCCTCTTTCTGTTAGAGATCTTTGCTGAGGCCCCAAAGACATTGCTATAATCCAAAGCTCCAAAATTAGTTTTGTCTACCTTGGAGGAAAATAATAGACTAGAATTTGTTTATTAACACCATTAGAGATGATGCCAGCAGTCTACTGAGCTTAAGACCCCTCCGTGTTGCACCACTCTCCACTTCACTTCTGGTGAACAGATAATTGTTATTTGTTAATTGTTTGAACTGTGTTTCCAGTAGTTACATTTATGACAACATTATTTTCGGAAAACCTCGCCATTAGTGATGGGTATGGATTGAGAGACACTTATTTTGTTTATGTTATGGGCGGTCTATGACAGAGTTCAGTTTTCTATAATAGGATTAAAGACTAACCCAGAAACTGTGCATCATTTCCAATCCAAGGTCACTGATTTAATAATAAGTGCCAAAACTAAATCTTGCCTGCAACCAATATCTAGCAAAAGAAAATGCATAGTATCTTATGCAAAAATTTAAATGGTAATAAATGAGGCCTTTTAAATACTAATTAGGCTAACTTTTAACACCAGTGATATCAAAATGATAGTAGATCTACAGAGAACATATTCTTTATGAAGAATTACACTTAGTATTTTAATATCACTCAATGTTTAACTTATATTGTTCCCAAAAAGTTAATGTGATTTGAAATTTATAAAATTTAACAAAGAGATATAGAACAACTTCAAAGCTAATCAGTAGAAGGGCCAACTGCTGAGCCTAATAATGCACCGTTAAGACTTTTGATCTTGTTGCATGAACACAATAACCTCTAAGGGAATTCTCAGGTCAGAAATAAAGAAATCAAGAGCAGTAAACATCTTATACTATTTATGCAGAATGCTTTAAAAGTTAGTGTCTGATATTTTAAAGATATTTTAGAACAATATGCATTTAAATACATATATGCATATACATACACACACACATATATATATGTGTGTATGTATTTATTTGCTACATAGCTGTACATACATTTCTTAGTAATTATATCCAACCAGAATAGTCAGTTTCTTCAGATTTATTTTTTATTTTTATGTATATGTATATTTTACCTGCTTGTATGTATGTGTACTATGTGTGTGCAGTGTCTGGGGAGTCGAGAAGAACAAGTAAGAGTCCTGGAATTGGAGTTACAGCTATGAGCTCTACTTGCAGGACATGTCAGTCAGTGCTTGCTGGAAACAGACCTGGTTTGTCTGCAAGAGCAAGAGTTTTTTAGTGCAAGCCAATTCTCTGGTGTAATCATCACACTTTTAAAAATATTTATGTTTTTATTTCCACTATTATTGCCATCATTCAAAATATAAGAATGTACATAGTTATTTGCAAATAAAATATAATTAACCCATACTATGTGGGGGCCTTGATTACCAGCCTCAGAACCCCTCGGGGGCTCAAAATTGGTTGTCTATGACAAGAGAGGATCTGAGGGTAAAAAATTAACTCAAGCACATTACCTCTGCATGTTCTTTATTTTTCTGGCAAGGGGAAAAATGTAAAGTGAAGGGGCTCAGAGAGGAATAAGAATAAGAGGTGATTTCCATAAGGTTTCTAGTGTTTACAGACATAGTTGGGAAATTCCATAAGCAAGGACAATGTAATATGCATATCAAAATCATAGAATGGGCAGGTAGAACTGATGAAGCAGTAGTTGGAACAAGTGACACCACCCAGGAAAGAATTAGCATCCAAGGGGACATACCTAGAATCCCAAACCATTAGATAAAGTTGCTAAGCATCCCTGCATCCTGGATTCCCCCATTCTCCTCATCTAATCTCATTTGTAATAACCAGCTTTGGGGACACTCAGATTTGTTTGTTAGCAAAGGTGGGGCAAACTACCTTCCTACTCAGTGCCTGTTTTCTTTATACATTTCTAGTGGTCTCTTAGCAGGTAATTTTGTGGGATTGTCTCTATGTAAATTTTACTGTTAGAACTAAGAGCGAATGTTGAATTTTATTTCTCTAAGGCTTCATGGTGTGGGCAAATGGAAAGGTCATTCCATTGCTCATGCAGGAGAAGTTATACTGCTGAGGTGTTTTGGGAATGACTCCTATTTTGAAGAGAGAATCAGAGCTTCACAAGCTTTCCACAGATACGACAGTGACCTATTGGTCTGTCAGCTCCAAATTTACTGTATAGTCTTGTAGGCTCTAACTGTAATGGTCTTTCCTGTCCCTTTAAGAGACAAGCCCTGCCCCCCCCCCCCCCAGTCTGCCTCTGAGGCAAGCAGATCTTCCTTTCTGCTTGCAGCCCGCCTGAGCCCCTCATTCTCTCTCTCTCTCTCTCTCTCTCTCTCTCTCTCTCTCTCTCTCTCTCTCTCTCTCAAAAGGCAGCTTCTGTCTCTCTCCCCTCTTTCTCTGCTCTTATCCTTCTTCCCTTCCCCCTTTTCTCCTCCATGACTCACTAAATAAATATCTAACCTCTGCAAGGCATGCTTATCCATCTGTCTCCCACCTACAGGGGCTGCGGCTCCTCATTGTACTTGTTGCTTTCACCTGTCACTAGGACCTGCTGGTCCTAATGGCCTGCGGGCCACTCGGGGGCTCCCTACCTGGGAATTCATGTTGAAAAATCAAAGTGTCTCACCTAAATGGATGTAGTCAGAGACCATCTAATCATACTGCTGGTTCTCCTGTTACTTCCCAGTTACTCCCTTCCTAGTCTGCCACATGAACCTCGCTCTTTGTGTGTATGTGTGTGTGTGTGCACGCGGGGGGGGGGGGGGATGTGTTTGTTTGTTTTGCTTTTATCTTTGTTTTTACTCCAGTGTAAGGGTGGATGTCTTCTATCCCCTATCAACCTACCAGTCGTTTACTTCACCACGTTTGTAGTATTTACAGTGTATTATAATTTTCTAGGAATGGAGAATATAATCCTAACAGCCACTCTATGTCCCTTATTCATAGTGAGGCATTTTCATTGCTTTAATTAACCACTTGATAGACCAAGAATGAATCAGGATTTAGAAAATTGTTATTTCCTCAGATGCAGAAATAGCTAAAATCTATAACGCTGGTTATTCTTAAACCATTTCTTAACACAAGTTTAGTGATTTTCATAGGAGCAGTGGCAGCCTCTAGTCATTCTTCAACTGTTGATCCGTGTGTATTCTCTAGCACACAGACTGCCATCAATTCCACTATAGCAAAAACAAGGAAAATGATTCCCAAAGAACTTATGAATAGTTTAGATTTTTCAAAATATTGCTTTCATAATTTTGATAAATGTAACTAAAGGAGACTTTCAATCTGTTCCCAAATGCCTGATACTGTAGCATGTGATAAACCAAGGGGGGGAGGGGACTAATGGCCATGGAACATAGACTACAGAAAGTCCCTACAGAGCATCTCACAAGGAAAAGGCCGACCTCATTTTTTTTTTTTTTTTTTTTTTTTTTTTTTTTTGGTTTTTGTTTTGGTTTTTCGAGACAGGGTTTCTCTGTGGTTTTGGAGCCTGTCCTGGCACTAACTCTTGTAGACCAGGCTGGTCTCGAACTCACAGAGATCTGCCTGCCTCTGCCTCCCAAGTGCTGGGATTAAAGGCGTGCGCCACCACCGCCCGGCTCTCATTAACCTTTAGACAACAGGACCAAGGAGACAGCAGAAGAAAGGGGTTGGGACAGTTTAAGGAAACATGACAGGAACGCAGAAGTAGGATGGTTCCTGACAGGACCTATCTCTAAAGGAGGGCAAAAGCATGGGAACAAGCAGCACAAATGGAAAGTGACAGGAAGAGACTGTTTGGGACTGCAAATGAGCTCAGTGGGAAAAGAAGTGGAACACTCGCTGGAGTGAAACCACTGAATTATGGGATTGTGCCTCCAGAACTCTTGGCATAGTAATATTGTCTCCCAGTTGACAGAGCAAGAGTAGATTTATTATACAACCTACTACCTTCCTCTCCTGTCCTCAGAGAAGCAGCAAAATCAGTGCCACCTGGAAAATCAACCCGTTCTTTCCCCTTCTCTGTCTCTTTTTGATGCTCACATTAATGAGGAAATAGAAATGCAAATCCCAATGGCTGCATCTTCCCAGGCCTATGACTCATTAAGAATTCCTAGAGAGAAAATGTTCTGTGTTTTCTTCTTTTCACCAGGACTGATGTCCCTTTGAAGGTGCTAACAGGACCTCTTGCTCAGGCTGCAGTACATTTACCTCTAACTTCAATAAAAAGACTATTAAAATGAAGATTTCTGGGATGTAAATGGCGAGGCATCTCTCTTTGAACCTTAGGTGTTGCTTGTGCTTCTTTTCCCAACAGGCACTGTTAATAGACTGCATGTTTCAGGAGGTCTTTCCAACTAGGAAATCTAGGTCAGCACTGATTACTCCTTGCACAGTAATCATCCCGTTTCTAGGGACAGCCCCTCTCTGCTTTGAACTAAATATATTTAACACATCCCTAAATACTGTGAAATTCTGCAGAGTTATGTAACTGACTTCATTGGGGGCACACTGTCTCACACTTCTTGAGTGTTAAACAGCGAGAGCTGTGGCCATTCTGCACTCTACCCCATGCAGTCTAGCTTGTAAATGAGAAAGCAAATAAACACTCCACCTGCTGTGTGTTCAATGCCTCTCTGCTTGCATCACTTGCTTGATAATGGATACCTAAAGATGAAAAACAATTGAAGGCAGGAAGTAGGGTAAAGCTTTTGACCTAGAAAGGATTTTTATTGAAGTAGACTTTTTAATAGAATGAATGTGTGTGTGTGTGTATGTGTGTTTAAAAGAAAAAATAAAAGTAAGTAAAATTCAGAAGATCTCATAAAGTTTTCAGTTACTGCTTTGTCTAGGGTAATATTTTTGCTTTGGGACAAAATGGTAGATCATATGAAGTTGAGGAAATATGACAAAAAGTATTCTTTAGTATTTAGCTTAGTTCCTGAACAGAATGGAATTCTTCCCTCTGCTCCGAATGAATGACTAGCTGAATTTGAACATTGAAAACTTTATGTAAATCATAACATGTATATAGGCCCATAACCTTGACCCCCCCACTGTACTGTGTATGGTCAGTGAATGGTTCGAGGTGGTGAAATACATGAATGTAAAGATTGGACAGCTTTCTCCAGGTGACAGCATTTACACTCAACTTTTACAACTGAGAGACAATCTAGACATAATCTGTACTCCTTATGAGACAGAGACAAAACACAACTGACATCCCTCAGGTTCGTATCAGCTTATACCAATTTCACAATTTTCTTGTCTGCTAGATGGCAGATAGAGCACCAGGAAAGGTATGAAAGCTTTCATTGGCAGAATCAGGAAGCTGGAAGGAGGTAAGAGGCAAAGATTGCATGTCCTAGGAGCATAGTTCTGTGCCGAAGAGAGCAGGATACGGAGATGATGGGAAGCGAGTTGGGCAATGTTCACATCTCTCTGCCTTGTTCCATGAAGAGCTAACAACCTTAAAGCTCAGAAGAGACCTTGTAGGCACAGAGCTGCCTGAGTTGCTCCTTGGGAAAGATGAGAGAAGAATTAACCTAGAAAGGGTTTGCAGATAGGAAGAAGGAAAGGTTTTTCTTCACTGTTTTACCTTTGTTTTTAATTTTTTGTTTTGCTATTGTTTGTTTGTTGTGCTTTTAGTTTAGTTCAGTGAATTTTGCTATAGAAGGTGGGACTAAATGTATTAGATATAAAATATTTGAATATATTTTTATTTTCATAACTTGATAGCACAATTATATTAGTTTAAATATAAGAAGCATCTTATTTATAGTGAAAATAATATATATAATAAAAAGAATTACTGAAAAACAATTACCAAGACTGGCAAAATACTTAATATTTCACCCGTTATTTCATAATTACAATAGATATTGTTTATTTTGGTAGGAAAATATACATATGAACAATTGAAAATATTGAAAGATCAGTTACTTAGGAGGGCTGTAGACTTTATGATTCCAGAATACTGATGTTTAAAAGTAAACCCCACAAAATAGCAGACTGTGTATATTCTTTAAAATTCTTCCAATCAAATAATAGAAAAATTAAAAGCCAAAGAAATAATGAAATAAACAAATAGCAAGAGTATTGAGGTAATATTTAATTAATAACTAAAATTCTAAAAATTCACAATATACTTCAAATTTATATTAGTCAAAAAATACTTTGGCAATTTCTAAAAAAAGTTCAAATCCCATGACAATTAAAAAACAATTAACAAATAATCAACAAATTAGATAAAATAAGAATCAAGCAAAAATACAAGTCAGAAATCTCTTATTTGAAATGAGTTTTGTATAGACTATGTATGATTTAATATCTCCATTAATATTTGATTATTTAACTCATTTGTCTCTATCAATATTCACACAAAAGAGAAGTAAATGAGACTATCATCATGAATATTATCATAGGCAAGATTTAATCAATCATAATTCATTATTGAGTTCAAGACTGGGGGAGTGTGGTAGTTTGAAAGTAATTGGCCCCCAAAAGCTCATAAGAAGTAGCACTATTAGGACATGTGGCTTTGTTGGAGGGGTAGAACCTTGTTAGAGAAAGTATGCCACTAGAGTGGTAGGCTTTGAGGTTTCCTATGCTCAGGATACCACCCACTGTCTCAGTTGACCTTCTGTTGCATGCAAGATATAGAACTCTGAGCTACGTCTTCAGCACCATGTTTGCAAGCACACCTCCATGCTTCTCACTATGATGATTATGGACTAAGTCTCTGAAACAGTAAGCTGCCACCTCAGTTAAATATTTTCCATTATAAGAGTTGCCATGGTCATGGTGTGTCTTCACAGCTGTAGAAACCCGAACTAACAGGGGGAGGACATGTTTGATTCATATTTTCTTAAATTATAGATTTGGAGCAATTAGTCAGTGTTTTCAATTTAAACTCAAATCAAGGGAATTCATTGCACAAAAACATCTTCTCTTCTTTAAAAAAAAAAAAAAACAATTTGATAATTCAGTGAGAACATGGCATTAGATAGGAAGGATAGGTCTACTCCTATTCACTGACCAAGCTTTCCAGACACTAGTGCTGTAAAGAAAAACCACGACCAAGGCAACATTGGAATAAGGAAAACATTTAATTGAATTCTTGCTTACAGTTTTAGAGGCATAGTCCATTATATGGTGGGTAACATAGAAGTACAGGGACAGACATGGTCTTGGAGAAGCAGCTGAGAGCTTTGTATCAGGAAAGCAGGAAAGAGACTCTGGGCTTGATACTGGCTTTTGAAATCTCAAAGCCCACCCCCAGTCATGTACTTACTCCAGATCTCATTAAAGTTGGTTGTGAGCCATCATGTAGTTGATGGGAAGTGAACTTAGGACCTCTGGAAGAACCGCCAGTGCTCTTAACCTCTCAGTCATTTTTTTCCAGTCCCATATTTAACTTTTATTGAAGCCTAAATGTGACCTTTTATCTGAAGTCCACTAGTAAGTATGTGGGAAGCGCTGGGTATGATGCCTAGTATCCCACAGCTTAAAGTGGGTGTGGCTCATACATATTACCTAAAGGAGGAGGAAAAGGCACAAATATCAGAAAATACTTGACATCCTGGCAAGTTTCCAGAATATCCTGGGATGTATGAGACCCTGTTCCCCTCTGTGATCTCCACAAAATAAAAGGAGAAAGGAAAGAAAATAGTTGTGAAAACATGGTAATTGTGTGGCCATAAAACTTAACATGTCTTCATATTTTTTTACTACATACATGAAAACTTAAGTATACCTGAGCTACTAGTGGGAAAGGAATAATCTAGACTTATTTTTCTGTTCTTATCAGTTAGGAGGTACACCTGAATGTGCTTTGCTATAGTGTTTAAAATGATGAACATTAAATAGTGTTCTAATATGTATATAGTGATCTTTGTGATTGATAGGTCATATATGAAAATATATATCTATGATGATGTTTATCTATTGATTTTTTTGTCTGTCTGTCTATAGAGAGAAGTTTCCATGGATGTCTTTATCTCTCTCTTTTTGGTGTGTCTATTTCACTGTAGACAGTCTACTCAGGAGCCACAGCTTTACTGTAAGAAGGAAACCCCTCTCCTTGTGAAATATCAATTTGAGAAGAAACTGAACAACAGCATGTAGTAAGTCTCCTTATAAAGCTACTCTGTTACTGACCTGCACCAATTATTATTTAACCCGAGGTCAATGTAAGCATGTTCTGTGCCCACATGTGGAATTCAACCAACACCAGTCAGAAATTCTGACTGAGTATAGAAGACTGCTTCCTTAAGGAAAACCTTGATTTATACAAGCATTTATAAGTCGACAATAAGCTGTCCTTTCTCTTCTGCTCAAGTGTTCTGATTTGCATTTCTACCCTTGTGTTTCCATGCATACAGTTTATTTCCAAGGTTAGAGCATTTAGATGGATGAATTAACAAAGCACAGTAAATGAATAATACCTTCAATTATTTCAATTATAGGAATCAGAGAAAGCTAAAACACATTGCTCTTAATAAAAAGCATGTTAATATTTTAAATGACTTTATAACATTGTATAAAAATACTATTTAAAAAGGCAGTTCCAAATAAATACTCCAGAGAAACTTACTATACAATTTCCAAATTTCAAGAGCTGTGTTGTTCTGTCAAAAACTCATGTAAAACTGAAGGGTGTAGAGAAGCTGAGCCTTTGTACTCACACACTGTGCATTGAGGGGACTCGTATTCCAACCATAGTGACTTCCTACAAACTCCATCTCATATTTGCTTTTCAGCACACTTCACAGACACCTTTCTTTCAAGTCATAAGTATGAAGTTAAATGCTAACTTCTCCAATTAACTATCACAGCATTCACTTGTCTGTTACCGGTTGTTCCCTTTATACAATCTGTAAGAGTAACTAAGAATGATCAGAGCTAAACTGATTATTTCATGTTTATTTCAAAAACATGAAATGAACAATGTGTTTAATATAATTATAAATTTCTTGAGTTTTTCTCACATTATATTTCCAATATCCAACATAAAAACAATGTATGAGCATAAATTATTTCATGTCACTTAATAAATTCAAGGTATGGATAGCAAAACTTTACGTCACCATCTACAGTTAATTTTCATAATATTTGAAATTTTCTATCTTGACTTTTTCACAAAGATATGAGAAATATTTTTCATAAAATTAAAAATACACCATTAAAACTGCTACATAATACTATAAACATATTCAACTAATATTTTGTACATCACTGCCCTGTTAACTTTTGGGTGGCATGTAGTTAAATGTGTGCATATGGGGAGTTTCTTTACATTTTTTAACTCTGAATTTTTGCAGTTTAAAAGTTAATTTTGTAAGTGTAAAAATTTTATTATATTAATTTTCATTTCTTTAATTATTACTGAGGTAGTATATTTTTAAATGTTTATTAGCCATTACAAATGAATAATTAATCATTCTGAAAGCTATAGGGAAACTTTCAGAATTATTAGGTGAAATCCAATCATATGATCATGTATTTTTATGCAAAGACATTTATGTGAATCAACCCTTTTATTTAGCATCTTTTATTCTTTAGAATACCATTTTATTGGGCTGAAAAAACTTCCCAGTGGTTAAAGTACTTGTCTTGCAAACATAAGGGCTAGCAATCAGATCTTCAGAACTGATAGAAAAGCCAGATGGTCTAATGACGCATCTGTAATTCCAGGGCTCAGAGGCAGAGAGACAGAATCTTGGGGTAAGTTGCTAGCAAGACTAGCTGTTGAGAGCTATGGTTGCAAGTGAGAGAATTTGCCTTACTGAATATGATGGAGAGCAACTGAGGAAGACTCAGCTTTGACTCATAGACCTCCACATGTGTGCACATACATGTGCATGCACATCTACACACTCGTGTGCCTATATAAATGTTAACACACCACATACACACAACAGGAGTACAAAGAAAATAAATATCATTTCCTTATGACTGTGTTCTATATAATATATGAAACTTCAAGGTCATTTTCCTAGTCTTGTGTTAATTAAATTTATTTATTCCATTACTGTTTTTCTTTAGTTTTTATAGCAACTACCAATTTTTACCTATAACAGAATATATTTTATCATGTTCAGTGTCTCGAATTCGAGATAAAATGTTTTTATGTCAAATGCTCTGGGCAAACCAAATTAAAGAGATTTATTTCCTACGTCTACATAGTTGACTCAGATAGAAATGGCATATTTGCAAATATTAAGTAGATAGTCACAGGATTCCAAATTGAACAAAAAGATTTACATTAATCCCTTAGATCTTAATGAATGCAGCATGGCCTCCTTTGGCGAAATGAGTAGTTTGGAAAAAAACAGTTGAAATTAAAATTGTATTAAAGTTGTATCAAAAAGAGGAGAAAGTCAACAACAGTAAAAAACAAAGCAAATAAATGTCAATAACAGTATAAAACCATTCATTTTCTACCAGAAGAAAAGATAAAGCTGAATAGAATTCACAATTACAATGACATTTGAATTCATTTTTGATGTGCTTTTTTGACTAATGTATATATTTGTTGAATGAAGACAGATATGCGTTCTTCTAGTCTCTGCCTTTCCATAAGGAGACAGATTGCTGATCCCTGCAGGTGTTATAATTAATTAAACCAGTGTTTCTGTTTTGCAAGTATGATGGTTGTTTTAGCTAATGGTGATTAGTCTAGATAACATTGTTAGGCCCCCACTTACCAGCTCAGAGGTATCGCTTTCATTTTAAAGTGTTGATTGTTTCTTATCTAACTTTAAAAATAAGATTAGGTGCTTTTAAACTAATGCTCTCTGCATTGTCTATGTATGGAAATTTACACAGTAATTTAAATCTGAGAAGTTATTAGGGACATCTGCTTACCAAATAAGACACTGCGAGGCCCTGACAAACAGCGTAATTCAGTTCACTCTATGGCTACAAGGCAAACATTTCCCAAAGCATGTGGAAGGGTTAGAAGGAACCATGAGGATAACTAATATTTGACATATTTTTTTTTTCTTATTTTATCCCCTCGCTGTGCATGTTTGGTCATATTTGCTTTAGAATCTCAGTAAGATTAATGAAGAAAGTGAAGAATAATTTGCTTTGGGGTAGCATTTTGTATAATTTATACATCCTGATGTTTTTCAAGGCTGAATTTGTATAACAGGACGTAGTAGATTACAAAGAGGATCACGTAGTTTTTCAGACATCATCACATCATTACACTCTATTTGCAAAATTCAATTCGAAAGCAGGTTCTCTGCATGCTAAAAATGTTCCGAATGTCTTGATAAGCTGATAGTCTCCATGTTTTAAAAAATATAAATGAATGCCAGGAATTTCTCTGAACTAAGACTATTACTCATTATATCCTACTTGTAGCATGAGTTTAGATATAGTAATGGGAAAAAAAAAAGAGGCAAAGCCCCTTTTTTGTGTTGTTGTTGGCAGTCTTTACTATTGCAGGCAGCCTCTGACCTGGTTCACAGTAATAATCCTCTGGAGAACTCACCATCTTAAAAACCTGCACTGACTGCTTGCTGAACACAGAAAGTTGTGTTTAAGAAATAAGATACAGTCAACGAGAAAAGATACAACTTCAATAATCAGGTTACAGAAGACGGGGCTTTCCCACTGGCCAGTCCCTTCTTCCATCGGCAACATCTCCCACTCTCTGTCTGCTTCTCTTTGGTCCTTCTTTGTGATGTTGTTAGGACCAGTGTAACAAAATCCAAGTTATCTATCCTAACAGGAATCACAGAATCAACTTGGAAGTATATTTGGCCAGTGCTGGACCTTGAGATAACTTCTCCTACCAACATCTAATTGAAACTTTGGGCCAAGACCATCATTTCAATTTTCTGAGAAATCCTGAGGAAGAGAATCCAGTGAAGCAAGACAGGGACCCAGAAACTGTTAAGGCACTAAATGTGCTGTTTTTAGCTGCTGTAGTTGGGGTTAACCAGTCCTCCCTGAAGCGTAGTTACTCCAGCTTCTTACCTGTAGTCTTTTGTTCTTCAGTCTGTTTTGCTGCCCTACAAAAGTTGAAACAAAAATGCAAAGAACATTGAGCTTTCTGATTGAGAAGTGTTTTTCTTGTTTGCTTGCTTGTGCATGCACCTCTGTCTCTCTGTCTCTTTCTCTCCCTGTAGCCTTCTGAGTGTGTGTGTGTCTTTGATTCTTCAGATCTTCTCATATGCCCATAGTTGGTCTCAATCTCCCTCTGAAGCTGAGAATTGAACTGCTCATCTCTGTACCTCTGACTGCCAGGTGGTGGGATTACAGTTATATAGCCACCATGCCTACTTTCAATATTGATGACCTATGATTTTTATAGAGAAGTTAGCAAACAAAATCTACTAATATAAGCTACAACAACTTCAATACAAGTGTTAACTGTGAAAAAAAACAACTTATTGAGCTCCTAGGATATTAATGCCACTTCCAAGTAATTTTAGAAATAGTACTACCCCAATTAAACATCATAATTGCATCATTCTTACAGTTGTGGTTAGTGACTTTGCAAAGAGTAGAATCATTTTGTGATTTCCCCTCTAAGTTTAATTCAATAGAATGTATTCTTTCCTCTCTCCATACCTATCCTCTTTCATTGTTACTGCTTTTCTTTAACAAAACAAAATACTATGGTTTTCCAAATTAGATGTCGTGTAGTGAGTGATTTTGGCATCCCACCACTATCTCCTCAAGTGGGGTCACTAATCCTCCCTCTGAAGTACTTCCCTTGTAGAAGGGCACCTGAGATGTCCATGGCTGATTGACACAGGTTCAGACATGAATTATTCAGCTTGCAACAGAATATGTGATGTAGTTTACACACCAAGTCACTTAGAGGATGAAGTAGAAGCAGGTATCTAGCTGGAAAATATTTTCTTTGTGCACAGCTTTTATTTCTCTGCCCTTTCCTGCATTTATTGCTCACTTCTGAGAGCACTCAATAAATCTCATGCATCCATCATCTGAGGCTTTGCACGCACAGGGCCTACCTTAAGAAAATTCTCTCCCTCCATTATCTACTGCTTTCTTTTGTTAGCAGTTCCATATTCAAATCATAAGCACATTTACATATATTCAAATTTTCAGCTTGCAATCCCACAGAGTATGGAATTTAGGGAGGTGGTTGCTGAAGAGTAGGAATGGTGGGCTAAAATCTGGGTTGTAATTTTTCTGACAGCCAACTCAGAGATCTCCTTCATCAGTCTGTGATGAAAATATGTATATACTGCATATATATAAATTAAACTAATGATAATTTGTCAATCATCTTATTTTTCTAAAAAACTTGCTTATTAATAAAGTATTTGTCCAAAATTTTGGAAGATATGGGACATTTCCCCGCAAAAGTATAAATATATGTAGTTTCAAATATGCTATCTAAAAACAAAACAAAAAACAAAACAATAGCAACAACAACAAAAACCCTAGATGATTTTGCCTAATTTTGTAGAAATTTTATAGTACAAACTGCTGTATTAGTAGTACAGATGCCAGATCTGGTGGAAAATTGTTGTTTTTGAACAGTTATTTCTGCTGGGCCCCACCTTACACACTTCTGACCTCTCTTAAGAGTGGGAATTCCAGTCACGACTTTGGATACTCAGTGAGGTTTAATTCCCACTCTCAGTGTTTTACCACATTCTTTTCAAATTTTTCACTTGGATTTTTCAGAACACATGCACATTGCAATTCTCTACTGATGCCACAAGAGAGATACAAACGTGCACAGCGGCTCACATCAAATCTTGCTCACTGAAATAGTTATTATGGTAATGATTTTTGATTTTTATAATTCCATTATCAATCCAAATGTCATATGATCAGAAATTCACTGACTTTCTTGTTGCTACCAATTGTCTCAAGTACCTAACAGCTTTTCATTTTTTTTTTTTATATGATATTCCCTTTAAGCTCAATCCAGCAGCTGCATCTCCAACAAGAAGGCTGGAATGTTATAGAAAATATCTATCACATTTTCAATAAATATTAAAGAGCTTATCTCTTTGCAACTCTCAGTGTTTAATATTATGCAAGTGGCAGTGTGAAGAGGTCACCTACTACCACTTTCCCCGCTTGGCCTTTGTCACTGACCCCTGAGATTACTCTTCAAATGTGTCTCAAGCAGATGCAAATCTCTGTGACTGGGTCTGTGATCAAAATGCTTTATTTGACAGACTAGTCTATGAAGTCACACTTTCTCCAGGGTATGTGAAATAATGCAAAGGGAGCAGGCAAGCCTCCTCTCTGTAGTCAATTCTTCTACTGACAAAGAATCCCCAATTTCAATTATGCCTGCAGTTATGAGCAATATCTCTTTAGTTTACTGTTTCGACTCATTACACAGATGTTTGCATCTGTAGAGATTAAAACAGAATAAGTAAGAACAAAATTTAATACAACCTAACAAAAATAACTGTTTATGTTTACATACCTTGCTTCATATATTAGCATGCCACCACAATGTTCATTTTGCCAATGACTGAGCATATTTGGACTTCTATTGGGCAAGAGCTGGCATAATACCTGACACTTTCAAGTTGCTGTGTCATACCTTATAATGATGATCTTGCTACGGTGTTCAAATTCTTACCCATTGTAGAGTTCTGTGCTCTATTTATGTCCAGAGAAGTCTGAAGGCTTCATGCCTAGGCATTCTGTTTAGACTCTTAATTTAGTATTATTGATTCATGAATAGTACTTATGCACAGTGGTATTTCAGTTCACCTGAGCTTGCTATGCTAGTGTGTGTGTGTGTGTGTGTGTGTGTGCGCGTGCGTGCACGTGCATGCACATGTGGATACATACATTGAAAAGTCCATGTGTCACTTCTTGCTGTCAGCCCTCTCTTTTTGCTGTATGACACCTGGGGACTAAACTCAGACTCTTAGACCTTGCTGAAAATGTCTTTACCTGCTGCTCCATACCCCTGGCTCAGTGATATACTATTTTCTTTTTTCAAAGAATAATTCAAATTGCTTTTAAACCATATATTTTCTTGTCTGGAAGTGGAGGCAAAAAAAAAATAACTTACCTTGCCAGGATAGAATGTATAGGTTGGAAACCTAAGGCAAACAGGTTTCAGTGATTCCCTAGATGATGTCTCTGAGAAAATATTTTAAATATTTCATATAAAATATAGTAACAATGGCATGTTAATACAGGTGTTGGTATTCGTGTTGGTTTAGAGTCTTTCTAAGTAGCATTGAACATGTTCTCAGTTCTGATTCTCTGATGTGACTTGATAGCAAAAGTCTCTGGATATGATATAAATCATTTAAGAAAACATAAAACTTGTATCTGAGGTGGGAGGAAATAAAAATTCCAGCAAAGTCTGATAAAGCTTTAGTATATTAAACAGCCATATTTGCTTTATTAGAGATCCAAATGTTCCTATAGTTTAAGGAAATGATAATGCACATACATATTTATATGTGCATGTATGACTATAAACATAATAATATATAGAGATAGAAAATATGTAAGACAGAAAACATTCTGTCACCCAGAAATAAGTCAGCACAGTCTCAAAATCTCTGTGCTTGTCCTTAAATTTTATCCTTTTGCCCTCCTTCACAGTGTTGCCAAAATACTGAGTTATTTAACATTCTATGCTGCATCACACAAAGAATTTTACACATTTTCCTGACCTTTTTTTTTTTTCTCTTACAGATAGAGAGTATCTGGGTGAGACTTACAAGGTTTCTTCGCTTCATCTGTTAATTATGTTTTGCTTTTGGTGGGTAAAAAATTTCTACTGGAGATTTTATTTTCACTTTTCTGGGCCAGAGTTCAAAGACATGTGATGAAGTATACACTTAGATCTTACCAAGAAGGTATTATTGAATGTGATTAGTCTGTAGCTACGCAGGATGAATGAAATTCTCCATAATGTAAGTGACTCACATTCAGCCTGTTGATGTCTACAAAGGTCTGATCTCCTCCTATCAGTGTGATCCACCCAATTGAACAATGATAGGAACATTACTTCCATCGCCCATGTCCACCGATGGCACACTGCCAGCCACAGAGATGACAAAGTCAATTGTCAGCTGACTATGAATGTATAATCAAGAATTCATCTCCAGGTGTTGATGGAGGAAGGTCATTGGCTAATAAAGAAACTGCCTTGACCCATCTGATAGGGTAGAATTTAGATGGCGGAGTAAACAGAACAGAATGCTGGGAGGAAGAGGAAGTGAGCTCAGACTCGATAGCTCTCCTCTCTGGGGCAGACACGATGAAGCTCTGATCCAGGATGGACATAGGCTAGAATCTTCCCAGTAAGTGCACCTTGGGGTGCTTACACACATTATTAGAAATGGGCTAGTCCAGGTGCGAGAGTTAGCCAAGAAGAGGCTAGATATAATGGGTCAAGCAGTGTTTAAAAGAATATAGTTTGTGTGTTGTTATTTCGGGGCATAAGCTAGCTGGCGGCCAGGAGCTGGGTGACAGGAATGTAGCCCGCAGCTCCTTCAACAAGGTGTTATTCACTGAGATAAGAGATCTCAAATAAGCTCAATACAAATTGCTAGTCCTGTATTCAACATCGTTTGCTATGAAATGGATGAAAGATAACTGATACAGTTTCTTGTTCTTATTTAATATCTCATTCTATAAATGTATGCTTGTTTTCTTAAATCTTTTGGTAGGTTATGGGTATTTTTAATATTACAAAAAATAACACATTTGCAATTTAGAAAGTCTATTTATTTATTTACTTACTTACTTATTTTATATATTGATTGAAGTTTACCCTCTCTCCTACCCTCCCAGTCCCTCATCCTTGAATCCCCCCACCAATCCACTCCTCTTCCATTTCTGTTCTGGAAAGGGTAGGACTCCTATGGATATCAGCAGAATATGGCATTTCAACTTAAAGTAGGACTAAGCACCTCCTCATGTATTAGGCAATGAGAGGTTACCCAGATGATTCAGCCTTAAAGGCTATGCTCAAAACCAAAAATTTGTAATATTTTTTATTTTTTAAAAAATACAAAATTTATCTTAGCTATTGCTTACTGATATGTATTTATAATGAGATGTGAATTTATAATAATTTTCAGTGACAATGCTATTCACTGTTTAAACATGCTTTACTTCTTAAATAAGATATTGATTTTTTTTTCAATTTTATTAATTTCAAAATTGAATGTTAGCTTCAAATTGTCTTTCTTCTTGACTTTGTATACATTTATATTGTTATTTATTTTTATCTCTACTGTCCTAGTTTTGTTCCTGTTCTTGTGATAAAACATCAACCAAAAGCAACTTGAGAAACGAGATGATGATTTTGCTTACAGATTACATTTCATCCTCCATGGAAGTCAAGAAATTCAGTGCATGAGCCTGGAGGGAGGAACTAAAATAGGGGCCACTGATGAACATTGTATACTGGTTTGTTTTACATGGCATGCTCACCTTGTTATCTTAAGCACTGTAGGACTATCTGTCCAGTAGTTCATTAATCAAGAAATTGTACCATAGTCATGTATACAGTCCAGGTTGATAAAAAACAATCTCCCCATTGGGCTTCCCTCTTGGTGAATCAAGTTTGTTCAAGTTCACAAAAGTTTAACCAGCATAGCCAGCCTTCAATAATTCTGATATTAACTCTTAAATTCAGTGAAGAGCTCATTAATAGGTATTATTTTCACACTGAGTTCATTCTAACATCAATATAAACTTGCAAAATGTTTTTTTTTCTTTTTAAACAAATAGTGTTTACCATTTTCTCTGCCCTCAAAACCTGCTAAATACCATTTCATTCTCTACTTTCATGAATTCAAGTTCTATAGATTTTGTATATGAGTGATGTAACATATAAAGTATTTATCTTTCAGTGCATAGATTATTTTGCATGACATTATCAAGATTTGCCTCATCACAAACTTTTACATTTAGGTTGTATTCAATAACATTCCAATTTTATTTGCTCATCTGCCATTTTACACTAATGTTTATCCCTTATCTTGTAACTTGGATAATTCTGTGATGAGTAAGAACCTAGGTTTTGTTTTAACCACTGAGGTAGCATTAGAATCATTGGTTCATGAATTACTTCTAGTCTTAACATTCTTGAGGGCTTTCCATATTTCCTTTCTAATCATGGTGACAGTTTACATATGAAACAATGTGAGTGCATTCCCTTCTTCCATATCCTTGTTAATACTCATCATATATTCTTTTTTATTAATAGACATTCTTAGTGATTTGAAATACATCCCATTTTATTATTATTATTATTTTCTCTGTGGCCACTAATGTTGAGCATTTTAGCCTGCAAATATTTGTTGGTTGTTGGCATGTTTTTCTTTGAGAGTTATCTATTTAGGTATTTTGTTTTCTTTTCAATCAACTTTTTTCTTCCATGTGATTAAATAAGTTTTACATATGTGTTTTCAATTCAAAACTTTGGTCAGATGTATTTTCCACTCTTTTCAGCTATTCATGGATTGTGTTTTTACTAGATAACTTTCAGCTGTTCAGATGCTTATTGACTAATACTACACTCTATAAATTTTCACTTTTGTTTCTTTTATTTATTATTATTATTAAACATTTCCACCTCCTCGCCTCCTCCCATTTTCCTCCCCCTCCCCCTCCCTCTCCAGTCTAAAAAGCAGTCAGGGTTCCCTGCCCTGTGGGAAGTCCAAGGTCCTTCCCCCCTCCACCCAGGTCTAGGAAGTTGAGCATCCAAACAGACTAGGCTCCCACAAGGCCAGTTCATGCAGTAGAATCAAAACCCAGTGCCATTGTCCTTGGCTTCTCAGTCAGCCCTCATTGTCGGGTTCCCAGGTGTCCAAGGAGATGTCCCCAGCTTGTTCCTTGAGCAGCTGAGGAGAGGGCACCTGAACTGGCCCTATCTTATAGCCACACTGATGAATATCTTGCATATCACCATAGAGCATTCATCTGACGATGGATGGAGATAGAGTCAGAGACCCACACTGGATCACTGGACTGAGCTCCCAAGGTCCAAATGAGGAGCAGAAGGAGAGAGAAAATGAGCAAGGAAGGCAGGGCCGCGAGGGGTGAGCCCACCCACTGAGACGGTGGGGCTGATCTAATTGGAACTCACTTTTGTTTCTTGTAATTTTTTTTGAAGTAGTGTCCAAAAGTCATTTGTCAAATCAAAGTGGAAGAAACACTCCATTATTACAGAGGTTCTGTTGTCATGTAAACCTTTAATTCACTTTTGACCGAGTTTTATAATTAGTATGAGTCAAGGTTTCATTTCCATGATTTGGAATGAATGAATGAATCAGTTTGCTCAGTATTGCTTTCTAGAGAGTGTGTCCTTCCCCAGTGGGTGTTCTTGATACCCTCTTCAAAAATCAGTTGTCTGCTTACTTCTTTAGTATATAGTTATTTCCTTTTGTTCATAAGAGTCTACTATTAAGTTAGTGAAAGAAACCGTTGGTGGACTTTCTTCTTGTTCTTGTTGCTTCATCTTCCTGCTCTTGTTCTTGCTCTAGTTTCTCCTCCTCTTCCTCCTCCTTTTCATCCTTGGTGATCAAGTACACGTTCCCACCCATGCTATCCCAGAAAACTGTCACCATATGTCCATCACAAGGTATTTTGTTTTGGTAGTCTCATTTTTCTCTTTTTAAAGTCATAGTGCATACCGCCACCTTTCAAATTGTTCAAGGTGTCTTTCATTGTTTATGAAGTTATGTAGTTCCCTTAGTTCCCTAATAGTATTTCATTGTGTTTTCTATTTGTAAAGTGCCATTAAGACAACTGTGGATTTTGTTTCAGCAATGTGATTTTTTTATGGCATGAATTTCTACTTAGTGTCTTCTCCAATTTCTATCATCAACATTTGATTATTTTCTTTGAACAGGTCTTTTAATTTCTTTATTAAGTTTAGCCTCGATGTTTTAATGCTATCAAAATGATCATTCTCTTTATTAATCTGGCTAATACATATAGTCATAAAACTGTCCTATGTAACAAGTCTTCAATGAACATATTTATTAGTTTTATCAGTAAAGGATTTAGGTGTTTCCATACCTTATGTAATGTCATTGCAAAGAGCAAAAAGGCAACTTATTTTAGCTACTTTCTTGCTGGTTGGGATGATTTTATTTTCTGTTAAGTCATGTTTTGTTTCACCTTCTTTTTTCCTAAAGCCTCTGTCTATACTTAACAGAAGCATTTTGTATATGATTGATAGAAGAAAAGCTTTTAGCTTGCCGTGATTGAATATGATAACAACTGTCTTTTTTTCTAATTTTAAGTTTTTTTTTTTTATGATTTATTTATTTATTATGTACACAGTGTTCCGCCTCCATGTATGCCTGCAGGTCAGAAGAGGGCGCCAGATCTCATTACAGATGGTTGTGAGCCACCATGTGGGTTGCTGGGAATTGAACTCAGGACCTACAGAAGAGCGGTCAGTGCTCTTAACCTCTGAGCCATCTCTCCAGCCCCCCTGTCTTTTTTTCTAAATAGACTCTATTGTGCCATGTTTCTTCTATATGTGATTTTTGATACTTTTTAGTCATGAAAGAATGTGTAAGCCCATCAAATATTTTTGTCTCATGAAGACTGAAATGGTGACTTTTAAATCACTCATTTTCTTGCATTTCATTTCTTTCTTGTTTGTTTATTTCCATAAATATATTGCTATTTCACTCAGACTTGTCTCATATTTATTACACAGCCCAGCCTGGACTTGAATTTATGATCTTTCCAGCCTCATAAAGGAGGAACTTGCATGATCTAGACATCTCTTAGTGGTCTTATTTTTTCATATTATTATAATAACAATGAAATTTCAACATAAATTTTGAATAAAATATTCAAACAGTAGCAGTTGGCTTATTCTTTTTTTAAATTCATACATGAGTACTGTATTTCTATCATTTCCTCACCCTCTGTTCTATCTCTTGTGTTACTCCACTCCCTCTCAAATTAATGACCTCTTATTCATTTATTACCTCCCTTCCTCCTTCCCTCCATCCTAGCTCTAATATTCCTGTCATGTATGTGTCATTAGGGATGAACATTTGGGATTAGCTAATCTATAAAAGCAGTAACTTTTTTTCTGGCTTTTCAAGACAGAGTTTAGGGTTTCTCTGTATAACTTAGGAGCCTGTCCTGGAACTCACTGTGTAGACCAGGTTGGCCTTGAACTTAAAATGATCTGCCTGTTTCTGCCTTCCAAGTGCTAAGATTAAAGGCGTATACCACTACTTTTCAGCTAAAACCACTAATCTTGAGTATAAGAGTATCCATCTCAGGTATGCAAGATACTCAATGACTTAAATGTGGTAGGTAAAAGTAAACTGAAAATAGGATTATTTATATTTACATTATTATTTGGAAAGAAATCAAGGAGGGTACTAGGAATTTCTTCACTTACTATTATTATCCATGACTCTAAATGGGACTTCAGGACCTTGAAACCATAGAATACGGTTCCAAGAACTATTATCCCAAAGTAACACATTTCCTCCACATGATACAGAAAATGGCCCACTGAAATAAAACTATCCCAACTACCAAGTTCCTTGCTTTCTGATGTCTGGAGGCATGAAAGAGTCCCTGTTTTCATAGCACATTTGCTTTTGTGCATTAGTGCAGGCAATGCTAGTTCAGAGCAATGTAAACGGGGATAGTGCAGATTAACAGGTTTAGTATTCTTGTCCCCGCTGTGAGCAGAAGTTTGAGAAAAGAATCACTGATGACAAGAAGGCTCAGATCACATAGGAAGGATGATCTTAATTTTCTTATTTGTGATGGTCAATTTTCCACGTCAAGTTTACTGGGATGCTTAAATAGATGAAAAGAAAAACACATTAATTCTAAGAATGTCTGTGAGAAAGCTTCCAAAGGACATTAGCATTTTGATTAATAGACTGAATACGCAAAATATGCCTTGAGCAGCATGAAATGAGCATCATTTAATCTATGAAGGTTCAATTGGAACAGGAGATAGGGATGGAGGGTTCTCCCCTTCTGAGATGGGGCGAACAACTTTCTTCTTCCTTTGACTTGTCATTTCTGGTTATTGGAATCTCAGATTGGTAGACTACCAATCCTCCTTATTTTTCACTTTATAGATAGAATCAATTAAAAATTATCAGTCTCCATAACAATGCATGCCTATTGCATACTCTGTCTCTGCCTCTCCTTCTACCTCTTTCTCTGTCTCTCTGTCTCATAAATAGGCAAAGATGAAAACTGACAGTAAAAGAATGTAGAACCACACAGTGACAAGAACCCCTTGAAGTGAAAAAAAAACCAATTTCATCAATTATGGCTGTCATTCATTTAGGCCTTCCTCTTTTATGTTTCTCTTCAACAGTAAAAACCCATGGGAATGCTGACTGAACCCTTCTCTAAACCACTAGCAGTAATGTTTTGGTAATGCAAATGGTTGACTGAAAAAGATATGTCATTCAGACTCTCAAGTAAGGACTGTTTGCCTAGCTGGTAGACATATTATCCAGAGATACTCACCCCTCTTTAGTTCCTTTAGGGTCTGCCACCCAATGATAGGCACTTCCCCAGGATATAAGATCAACAAAAATGATGAAAGAAGATGATTGTTATAAATCTTCCCACAACTTTGCTTCATTTTGAGGTCTTTGCTTTGCAGTAATGTGTTTTCTTCTCATCAAATGTGCCATTTTACCATATTCATGTGAGAATTTTTTTTTTTTTTTTTTTTTGGTTTTTCGAGACAGGGTTTCTCTGTGGCTTTGGAGCCTGTCCTGGAACTAGCTCTGTAGACCAGGCTGGTCTCGAACTCACTGAGATCCGCCTGCCTCTGCCTCCCGAGTGCTGGGATTAAAGGCGTGCGCCACCACCGCCCGGCTCATGTGAGAATTAAGTCTTTTTTTTTTTTTTTTAGAATGATAATTAGAAATTTAATTAGTTGCATTCCAAGTTCTTTGTAACCGATCATATATAATTAAGGGTACAATGCAATGTTTGATGTGTCTTTCCACTGTATGTGGGTTAAATAAAGCAGAGGCATGGTCTCACGGGAACTTTGTGTTGAAGGCACTTAATATACACAGTCTTTCAGGAATTTTGTGACATAAGATACACTGTGGCAGTTCCAAAAAAAAAAAAAAAAAAAAAAAAAAGCTGAAGTTAATAAGCCCAGTTGGTAAAGACAATTGCTGCCAAGTCTGATGATCTGAGTGATCTTTTTTTTTTTTTTATTGGAAAAAAAAAGAAATTTCAGCCTCCTCCCCGCCTCCCATTTCCCTCCCACTCCTCCCTCTCCTCCTCCCCTCCCCCACTCCTCCCCCTCCCTCTCCAGCCTGAAGAGCAGTCAGGGTTCCCTGCCCTGTGGAAAGTCCAAAGTCCTCCCCCCTCATCCTGGTCTAGGAAGGTGAACATCCAAACTGGGTAGGCTCCCACATGGAATATATACACATTAGAATACTATTCAGCGGTAAAAAACAATGACTTTGCGAAATTTGCATGCAAATGGATGGAAATAGAAAACACTATCCTGAGTGAGGTAACCCAGACCCAAAAGGATGAACATGGGATGTACTCACTCATATTTGGTTTCTAGAAATAAATGAAGGTCAGTGAGTCTATAATTTGATATCCTAAAGAATCTAAATAGGAAGGTGAACCCAAAGAAAAACATATAGCTATCCTCCTGGTTATGGGAAGTAGACTAGATTGCCGAGCAAAAAACGGGGATCTTGGGGGTGTGGTGGGAGGGGGGGTAAGGGGAGAAGGGGAGAGAAATGTGAGAAGGGGAGGGTGGGGGGAACTTGGGGAAACGGGGTGATTGGGATAAAGGAAGGTTGGTTAGGGGAGCAGAGAAGCACACATCTTAATTAAGGGCGCCATCTTAGGGTTGGCAAGAGACTTGGATCTAGAGGGGCTCCCAGGTGCCCAGGGCAATGTCCCCAGCTAATTCCTGGGGCAGCTGAGGATAGGGAACCTGAAATGACCCTATCCTATAGCCATACTGATGAATATCTTGCATATCACCATAGAAATTTCATCTGGCGATGGATGGAGATAGAGACAGAGATCCACACTGGAACACTGGACTGAGCTCCCAATGTCCCAATGAGGAGCAAAAGGAGAGAGAATATGAGCAAAGAAGTCAGGACCACAAGGGGTGCGCCCACCCGTGGAGACGGTGGGGCTGATTCTTTGGGAGCTCACCAAGGCCAGCTGGACTGTGACTGAAAAAGCATGGGATAAAACCGGACTCTCTAAATCTGGCGGACAAAAAGGGCTGCTGAGAAGCCAAGGACCATGGCACCGGGTTTTGATCCTGCTTCATGTTCTGGCTTTGTGAGAATTAAGTCTTGATAAATATTTTTTACCCAAAATCTTTGTAAAAATTTCCTTTTAGATAGTATGATGCTCTAGATAGCTCTTTCCTGTTTTCAGATAACCAGGGAGTTTCAGAGACATCAATAGTGATGGCGTCACGTTTCTTGAGACTGTCCATAGAGAAAATAAAGCAAGAGTTTGGAAAATCAGTATGTGGCTCTGTAGAATGTCTTTGTTACCCTTTAAGACTGCTAAAGAATGATTATGTATGCATTTGGCTGACATAATTCTTTGGAATTTCATCTCTCTTGATCTGAATGGTCCTCTGAACTTATGCCCCAAACAAGGACCCTGATAGTTATTAATATTCACAACATATTAACATTTGACAGTAACAATTCAATTTAGTGTTATAGTGAGGACCTCCTAATGACGTTAATAGAGAAGAGGACAAATAACACAAATTATAGTCCGACAAATATAATAAAAGGAATAATTTTAAGATTTCTTTTAAAAAATACATGACAACATTTTCCCTTCCACCATCAAAATTAAATTAAAACTCAAGTAATAAAATGTTGTATCTATGTGTCAATCATTTGTGGTAAATTCTGGTTATTATGAAGTGCCTTGATTCATTCTATAGAAGTGCTAATTGTATCAAATCCTGATTAATGCGGTGGCATACCAGGGCATAATTTAGAAGGGAATATTAGAAAATGTTCAGCATTCCAATTATTCTTGAATATAAATTAAAAATATATATGCATGATATTAACTAGTTTTCTTCTAAGGGATTAATAATCATGAGCTATTCATGTAGACTAAACTTTTTGTCGTCTATTTGTCATAGAGGAAAAAAATCTCCAGTCATTCCATATTTCTTCAGAAGACATTTGTCAGTATTTATTAGCATTGTTCATGCAGCTCCATAAATACGGCATCCATTTTGTACTCTTTAACTTGCTTCATATGGCTCAATATGGAAAACTTTTGCCTGGAAATTATCTTATTTCCTAGGATTTTTTTCACAAGGAAGCTGTTTATGTGTCATTCATCAGTTTTACAGCCTTTTATTTTCCTTGGGCTTTGAAGTTGAAGCATGCTCAGTAGTCAGTCACACACAGAGCAGACTCATTACACGATTGTCAATGAGCAATTTACCAGAGAGAAAGTCAAATTAGCTTTACTGGAAAGATGACTGTGGTGTTTTACCCTTAGTGAAAACAGCAAGTAAAATTTTACCCGCACCTAGTTACAGAGGGGTAATTAAAACCATTAATCTTTTTATTGATCTTTGACTCCCTTGCCTACTATATTTAGTAGATAAGATTCATGAGCTACTGGAGTGTGTCCACTGTCTCAGATATTCCTTGATAGGTAATGCTGAAGAGGGTTCCAGGGTAAAAGAGCATTTATCTGATTTATGCCTATTATGTAGTTCATTCAGACTTAAAAGAAATAATTGTTTGCTTTATTAAGAAGCAATATTTGCAAACTGAAAAGCCGAAGAAAATTGTAACATCTTTAAGACTGTCAAAAAATACCACATGCTAAAGAACTTTTGAACTATCTTTGTCCCTTTTATTTATATAATGGACGGTAAGATTCCACTTGACTGACTTTTAAAATACTACAGAGTTATGTATAAGTTTATCATATGTATTCGTTTAAAAAAGCAAATTAACATTATAGTCCATAACTATGTCCCTGTCAAAACAGTAGTCTGTCACCAAAGCTGAGATGTTTCACAGATATTGATAGTTTAAACAGATGTTTGGGTGTCATTATAATCTTTCCTATCCATTTGGGTATCATAAAGTTGTGCTCATGTGTCCAGCTTCAGTTATTAATTCTATAACACTTTACTCACTTATTAGAGTGTCAATTAGGAGACGGGCCCATCAGTCACTGACCTTGACCAATTATTGAATTTTTAGAATTCATGCCGTAGCTGCTCTGAATATTTGTTGAGTACACTCAAATGCATGATTAGCATATGTTTTACAGTGTGTGCTATTGGGGGAAGAAGTCAATGAAAGCCTGTGCATATGAAGTCCTGACAACTGATGTTTTGGAAACTTAATGATGAGGGTATAGACCTGATACAAAATGATCAAAAATTTTCATACTGATGTGAAATTAATCTGCGCTTAGATGCAAATTAAAGTCTTTACAATTTTCTCATTAAAACTATGGAAGCAATACCATAATATGTGCAGTGCAAGTTTATTACTTGAAGATGGCCCGTAGCCATGAATGCTTCTAACTTTGTGGAGAAGTAACTCATTGTGTTTTCACTTGGTCAGAGCTAAGAACTGCTTTGCCTAAACTGTTAGAGAAGAAACAAGTAATTTTATCGAAATGGATCTATCCCAAGAGAGAGGAAAGCTTGCAAGTTGCAGAAAGGAAAGCAGAAGCAAAAGGAAAATAAGCACATCTTTACAGAGAGCTAGTTTACCTCGAATTTTCTCTATCTCCCAGGCTTCTTTCATCTAGTTCATATCTAGTCTGGACATCTAGAGAAACTCAGGGAAACTGTCTCAAAAAAGGAAGTAAAAGAATAAATACCTTCTTTTTTTCTCATTTTATACAAATCAACTAATCGTATCAAACTGTATTTTATTTGTTTGTGTCTATGATAATTAATATTCCTTCATTCTCAAAAATCCTTTTTCATTTCTTAAAAATCTCCAATCAAGAGCACTAAATATCTGAAGCATTCAGAAGCCATTCATTAAGTACCAATTACTTGATATCAGCATTTGATATTTAATGAAACACACTATTGAGTGCCTAATATTGCAATTTCCTTTATCATTTTATTCAAAATTAATGTCAAAGGATTATGGAATTACAGACAATAGAATAGTCCCTTATTTTGTTTTTTTATTCTGGTACACACAGATGACTTTTCTGACATGAGCCAGAGATTTTGGATTTTTATTTAAGCTTGCTTAGGTTTAGAGAAGGAGAGAGCCATGCTCCAACTATAGAGCCAGCTTTAGTTTTTAATTGAACTGGAACTAGAGAAACACAATTTGCCTTATTTGTCCATGGAGAACAGTAGAAACAAACATTTGGGAAGATTTATAAGATTTTATCCTATTAGAAGTGTGCTATACCATTAGGTCAAATTTCTCTTTTTCTTAGGGCATTTTTTTTTCTGCATTATTCATCCTTCTTCTTCAGATGTCTCATTTGACTAGACTTTTCTTGGGTTGTTCAGATTTCCTAGTTGTATGCTTTTGTTCTCCTTGAAAGACAAAAACGAAACCCTGCCCCAACCCTAACTTTGGGAAGTTTCCCTTTCTGCAAGGTTGAACGGCTATGCTGTTTGATGTACTATTGTCGGTCATAATCAAGGGGTCTTTCAAGTTTGAATCAAATTTTTATCATTTGGGTATCCATAGCTTTTCTTTTCGCATGGAAACACACATCCTTGTTTCCATTCTGAGGTCAACACATCTTTAAAGTACACAGAAAAATTTAATTCACCGGCTTTTCTAGTATTCAATTTCTCTCCATAGCTGTTGTTTCTTTCTTATTAGCATTTTAAAAATTCAGCATAAATGAAACATTGGGTACTTTACCCCTGGCCATCTGTAATACCACTTTGTATTTATTAAGCATGTATTTTGTCAACTAAGTCATCACAGGAAGCAATCAAAGTAATGCATATGACTGAAAGACCTGGATAAATCCAGGTGTTCCCCACCCCCCCACCCCCCCAGCAGGAAGAGAAGAATCAGGAATCTAACTTTAGCCAGTTCAGTGACTGTGTTTCAGGAACTAGCTGAAGATAAATTTAGATTGTAATCTTGAGAACAATCTTGAGAAACAGGGAGTTCATTCCCCCCTTGTTATTATCATCGTACTGTGTTTTAGGAAGTTGCTGATTATGACCTGGGGAGTGGTCCTGAGAGGCACGGAGTTGCCCCCTTGTGACCAGCACTGGATTTTCAGAATTTTCTATGACTCTTTTGGATTACTGGGCTGTGGTTTCTTCCCTTAAAAACTTTTTCTCCCAATCACTCGGGGTCGAACTCTTCCCCTGCCCATAAAATTTTGTTATCTTTTTTCTTTTTCAGAAATCTCTTAATTATTGCCAACCTCCCCTTATATAGGGTTGAGACTTTAAATCAACTTCCTCTCTCCATCTTGAGATTTGCTTTGAATTGAGCTTCTATTGGTCTTCTGCATGCTATGATAACCACTTTAAGTTCATATGTGAACTTCTACTACTCTATCCAGAAAAAAAATAGTAACAAAACAACTTTCAAGATTTCATCTTATCCCAGTCATAATTAGAAAGATCAGCAAAATAACAGATCATATTGTAGCAAGGACATTGGGGAAAGGGAACCCTCATTCACATTTGATGAGATTGCAAACTGATACAGTCACTCCGGAAATCAGTTGGATATCCTGGAGAAAAATAAATCTGCTGTATGACCTGACCCAGCTATCCCACTCCTTGCCATAAGCCCAAAGGACTTTCTAAACCCTGGGTACTTTGAGCTGACAACCTCTACCTACAGGACCGCCCCCACTGAGATTATCTAAATCCACTTCCCTGGTCAGCTGTATATAATATCTTTGTCTTTTTTGTTTGTATGTAATAGCCCACCTATTTCAACTGTATGTTATAACCTTGCCTCCCACTCAAATACATAAAATAAGTATGATGAGCTTTTGAAGTTCTCTGACTTTTCCCTCAGAAAGCAAAAGCTACAAGATCCTAAATTTTCTGTTTGTTCGTGTCTGTCATTTCTTTATTCCCTCAACACCTGTATTGAGATTTCCTGGACTCATGCAAGTATTGACAAAGTACAATGATTGAAATATAGAATTGTGGGGACACAGTCACAATGGATGAGTCTAGAAAACAACTCCCGTCCCTAAAATTCAAATAATATTTGGAAGGGAGGGTAGAAAAAAATTGTAAGAGTCAAAGGAAGAGGGAGTTTTCTTTGAGATTGTGCTTCCTAGAATTGTAAGAGAACCTACACCCATGAAATATTACCTCCAGAATTTTCTAAATAGAACCTGAAAGACTTTGTGAACAATAACCATTCAAATTCAGAAAGCAAAAAGCATTGGAGGCCTAAACTTTAGTCAAAAATTTACTGGCAACTAAGGAAAGAGGAAAGGAGAAATATGAACAGCATACCCACTGGTCACCCATAACCAACTGGTCTTTCCTGAACATTTATACATTAAAGTGACATTATGCAGACAAAGACCAAGCAGGTTCTATTTATGTATTTAGGAATATATATGTGAGGTATCCCCAGTATACTCCTGTACCATAATTTTTGCACTAGTAACTCATATTCACTAGATCTTTTTGTTATTCTTGCAAGTAGCTGCAACAAAAATAGTAAAATCTATCACTTTCATACGTTACATCACTAGTGGCAAGGTCAATCTCAGCATTACCTACTAATCACTGTCAGATAGAGTCTTGTTCAGTAATCTTGACAACTGAATAAAATGCATTCAATATCTTTGATCATTATTGCACCAAAGAAAAAAGGGATCCCAAGGATCTACTGTAGCATAAATATTAAAACACTTTTAAAAAGCGATGCTAAGACTAGTTAATAGTTATTAATATTTATTAATTTTCATTAATATTAACAGCATATTAATTTATATTGTATGCATTCAAATAAGCAATTTATATCAATAAAATTGTAGCATGTAAACAAATACAAGACCCAAGTCCTAAGCAGCAAGAATTTTGTTCTGAACAAATCATTCAACATTTTGAGCTTGAACATGAAAGAGTTCAGTGATGAAATTAGTAAGAACATTGGGATTTAGACACAGAAATTTTGTTGCTCACTCAGAAGCAGACAAAGTTCAAAGTTAACTTATGCTATTAGTGAAGATGGTAGATTGAACAAAGAGAAAGAGATTTAACACTTATTTTCTTAAATACTGGTTTCATGCTGTTAAAAATTTATTATTTTTTATAAGTACATAGACCTCAGTGGAATTATATTGCTTATCAAAGGCAAGATTTTCAAATCCTGATAAGATAAACTTTAGAAGTGATTAACTCTGTCTTTTGAGAAAAAAATTCATAATCAGCTTATGTTGAAGTATTTTAGCTGTAAATACAACATCACAATGAAATAAAGAGTGATACTTAAATTAAGGCTTAAATATAGTTTGAAAAATAATCAGATTTACTGACTGGGCATATAGGTCATGGGAAAGTGTTTTTTTTTTAATATGAGCAAAGGCTTATGTACAATTGTCTGTTCTAAAACAGATAGGATGGAAGGAAGAAGAGGAGGGAGGGGGAAGGAAAAGAGAAGAAGGGAAAAAGGGTGGGAGTAAAATAATGGAAGGGAGGAAAAATGAAGAACAGAAGTAAGATCAATTATTATGATTGTGCTCAACAGAATTATGCACAGATCCCACTATCCAGGTGTTCAGTCCAACAGTAGCAGAGATACTGCTAAAATAGTCTGCTGATGACTGAACACAGCCATTCAGCTTGTAAAAAATAAGAAGGGCTTTTCACTGTCCATCTTAAGGCTGGAGTTTTATTTTATTTTTTTTTAATTTTTTATTTTTTATTTTTTTTGGTTTTTCGAGACAGGGTTTCTCTGTGGTTTTGGAGCCTGTCCTGGAACTAGCTCTGTAGACCAGGCTGGTCTTGAACTCACAGAGATCCGCCTGCCTCTGCCTTCCGAGTGCTGGGATTAAAGGCGTGCGCCACCATCGCCCGGCAAGGCTGGAGTTTTAAAAACTGCATTTTCTGGTGGTGTGTGGGGTGCATGGCAGAATGGGGGTTGGAGTTAAGATAAGTCACTGGAGAAGTGATTTCTACTCAAAAATGACATAAAGATGGAAGAGGGAGACATGGATAGGAAAATGACAACAGTTTCTGGAAGACAGTAATGACAGACAGGAAGAAAGAAAAATGCTAGTCTTAAAGTTAGATGGAAGCAAATTTTGCTAATAAACTAAAATCAGCTGAAACACAGATTCATCAAAAGGGTGTTATCGGGGACCAGCTTGAACAAAAATACCTCTTGCCAGGTAGAGGTGTGGGGATTTAGGAATATAGTAAGGAATATAAAGACACAAATGAAAATAATAAAAAGGAGAAACTTATAGGAGAGTATCGGGATGGAATTCCAGTGAGTATTGAAAATTCACCTGTATTTAATTTCCAAATGCTTTACAATACCCCTGACAAGATAGTAGCAAGACAAAAAACTGCATTAACAGATACAAGGAAAAGTACATACCAATTGAAGGTCATGGTCTACGTTCATAGTTAAACATTTTTACTAGAACAAAACAAGTCAAGTCGCTTGCACACACACACTAGACCAAAACATTTTGTAGGAAAACCACTCCCTGGGTGGAATCTAAGTTATCTCCATAAAGGGAACTGGAACTTAGTTGGATCATTAGACTCTTATTCGAGGTAGGATCAATCTTCTCCATTCCCTGAGTACAAGGTCTGGCTATTAGCCACACCTGTTGACAATTACCTTCAGAACAGAGAACTACCTGATTTACAACTAGGTGGGACCTTTGTCTGACCTAGAAGCACAATAACCTTGAAGAAACTAGAGGTAAATTCCGACTCTCTGACCTTTGGTTAATGTGGAAATAGGCTCACATTTCAGGGCCTCCAGAGGGCGTCCTAATAGAGGTAAAGCCTAAGGAAATCTAGAGTTGGACCTTATTAAACCAATATGTGCAAAACCAAATGGACCCACTGGACTTCTGACCTATAAAAGTGTTAGATGATAATTTCTGTTGTTTGAGTCCTCTAACTGTGTGGCGACCTGATTTACTGCAATAGAATTTCAAGACTAAGGCAGAAATCAACACTGTGTGTTCAGTCATTTCTGTAGCTTACAGCCATGTTTAGGTTATAGATGTTGAAGTATTTCGTTTTGCTTTCCAGGCATTAAAGATGGAAACTAGGACTTCAGGCACTCAGGCTAGGGCAGTGCCAAGTTACACCTTAAGTCTTAACTATAGTACTTTAAAAATATCTTCTTGAAAAAAATTTTAGGTGTAATATATATATATATTATATATATATTTAGGTGTAATATATATATATATTTAGGTGTAATATATATATATATATATATATATATGTATAATATATATATATATATATATATATATATATACCATGTGTAGGCAGTGCCCACAGAGGACTGAAGAGGGCATTGGAGTCATTGAAACTAGAATTATAAATAGTTGTGATCTACCATGCATGGGTCCTAGGAGATGAATCCTGGTCTTCCACCAGACTAACAAATTATCTACCCACTTTGCAATCTTTCCAGACCTTGTAGTTATTTTAAAAGTAGAAAAAGATGGAACTATTTTTGTATGTTAAGATAACTTCATTGTTAAAGATCACTTAAACAGCACATAGTAAGCTGTTAAATATTAATGCAAACATCTGAAAGACCCCCAGTGTGGGAAGACTCTCACTTAAGTCTCGGGATAACACGACCCTTCCCCCCCCCCCCCCCCCCAGTAACTCACAGGAGATCGTTCTTGTTGCAATCACTCGAGGTTTATTGACAGGTACCAGTGCACTGGGGCCGAAACTCATAACCCACGCTGGGGAGGAGTTCAACCCTAAGTAACTGGGAGAAGGGGTTTTTAAGGGAAGAAACCACAGCCCAGTAATCCAAAGGGGGTAGGGAGGGCGACTTAGAAAATTCCGAAAATACCAGTGATGATCACAAGGGGGCAACTCCCTGTTTCTCAAGACTATTATCAAGATTACAATCTAACTTTAGTTTCTGAAACAGAGTCACTGAACCAACTAATCCTAGATTTCTGATTCTTCTCTCCCTGCTTAGATTTTTGGCTCTAATTTTTCCTGCTGGGGGAGACGGGTCTGGATTTATCCAGGTCTTTCATACTCACCCATATAAATTAGCAAAACCCATGTGATAGAAAATAATAGCACGAGAAAAAATAGTAATACTATTTGTACATCCAAGATAGCACATCACCAACAAGCCCTGTTTTCTGTTAATGGGTTTTTAAAGAATGAGAATTTGTATTCGTAAGAATTTGATACATGTCTGTCAATATATGATATTTAATGTGTTAGGTCCTCTTTAGTGTTTCCAAGCACTGTGGTCTGATGGTAGTTCTTGTACAATATTAGTGAAGGTGCTTTTTGTGCACATATTAGAATTGTTAGTACTGTACATGGACTGATAATTCATTTTCATCTGATACTTTCTGTCCTATTAGGAGATGGAGGATTTAGATTCTATAAGGTCAAATTGGTCTTGGTACAAATTGCATCATCTTATTAATCATAATTCTTCCAAATGCTTCATAGTCTGTTTTGCTTCCCTAACCTTGAACAACTGAATTCTCATTTCATTAACTTTCTACCTACTTTATTACTAAAAAAAAAAAAAAAATATTTATTCTGGTTACAATGGTAATCAACTTTACAACTTTAAAACTTTAGCAATGCAGTTATTTTTATGTATAGTTTCATCTGCTAGAACACTCTAGTCTCCTTTGAGGTAAGTGTACATTATTTTCAATAATCCTTAGTAAAGAATCTTTTCCTACATTGATGTTGAGTACAAAGTAATGGTTTCATTTCACATTACAGCAATTCTTTCACTTTTTATGGACTTTCCCCCACTAATCATTTGGGTGGTATCATGCTATGTTATCTTCCCCTCTCCAAGTAACCCCAGACATTCCTGAAATAGATGAGCTAGATGCATGTTATTAAGGTTAATAAAAACAAAGAAGAACCTGTAACGTTAAATACGTGGACTGAGAATTCTTGACTGCTCATCTGACCTATGCGTGAAATGTAAAGAAATTTGCATTTTCAGAATTATGGTGATGGTTTCATCACAGTTCCTAAACTCTGTTAAATGTCTTCTTAATTACCTGTGAAACAGATACTCACTTCCATTTGAAGCGGCCTGGTACTGTCACCAGCTACTTAAATGTATGCACCCTGCTGCTGTGAGTCTGAACCTTTGCAATGCGTGAGTCCTAGATAATAGACTTTCACTAATTGGTTAAGAATAGTAAAATAGACATTAACAGGACTCGCTTCAATGTTTTCCATTTTGCTGTTTATAATAACTCTTTACCTTACCAGTCACTTCCACCTGTAGGAGATGCTGTATTTATCTGTTCTTTCTAGCATATAGGATAGCAGGCTATACATTCTCATTCTGGCTCCTGAGTAGCCGTATCATTTCGTCCAAGTTGCACAGCAATAAAAATATTTCCATTTCCTTCTGTTTTGAAAAAAATTGTACTATATATCTTTGAATTCAAATAGCATGGCATATGGAAGAGTGAGCAAGGAAGAGAAAGAGAGAGAGAAACAGAATATCGAGTAGATGTTCCCATGAAAGTTACTATAGGTACTACAGGCAACTCCATTCATTGCTTTGTGGTACTGTGTTATTCCCTCATGGCAGGTGCTAAACTTCTTCAATCGAAGCTCTCTGAAATTTAATTGTATTTTGTGCAGTCATTTAAAAAACAGAATATTCATTAAATCACGCACCACAATGTATGTTTCTGGTAAATTTATTGTATATAATTACATTTAGTTATTATATGTAATATTTATTATAACTGTTCCTGTTAATGATATAATTAACATTGTAGTCCAAGAACATAGATTTTGGCCACCTTAGAGTGTTCCATTGTGGAAGCAGTTTAATTGTGTTTTTATGGTAACAGGAAAAAATGAAAGAGAGAGTTCTAAATCAAGACATTGTACAATACATTGGTGCAAATATTAGAGAGGCAGGCTACACCAAGATGGGGGGGGGGTCTCAACTATAAGATACAGATACCTTATAGTTATCTGGTAGCTTTCTTGGCCCTTCAGTTGGTGGAGAAAAGGATTTTGTTGTTAACACATCTCAAAGGTTTTTGTTTGTTTATCAAGATGTTAGATCTTAGGGACAGGAATGTTTCCTTTGGGAACTTAAGATAACTGAAGAAAAACTGTAATTAGGCTACTGGACCTGGAAGGTCCCAAACTCTTCACCAGCCTTTGGCGTTTTAATCAGCCTGTCTTTGTGGACACAACTTCTTTTAAGCATTTTTCATGCACAGGACTCAGGATGTTACAACAGCTTCACTCAAAAGAGATACCTTCTAAAATGGTGGGAATTATTTCTCAGAGTCTTGGAACCTGAGAATTCTAATATGAAGACTCTGGAAGACTTGAAGCCTGTCAGGTGCTGTATTGATCGTACAGGGCAAAGTTACTGTACCCTCACACCGTAGAAGACAGTAATGACCTAGTGCATCTTTTATTACGGAATTCATCTGGGGTGGTCTGTCTCTTGATGGTATCTATAAGAACTTAGAGGCAAGTTCTTTTATGGTAATGCACATGCAAGGAGGTTTGTAATTAGGTTAATTGAGATGGGCACCTCTCCGTAGATGAGCTGTGTACTAGTTACGTAGGAGAAAGTGAGCAGAGTGCCAGCATTCATTGCTCTGTGCTTTCCAACTCGACACAGAGCCATCAGCCACCTGAAGCTCCTGCCGTCATTACTTCTCTACCATGGGGAGCTGTGACTTCTAAAGGTGAAATGGAGTAAATCTTTATTATTATTATTATTATTATTATTATTATTATTATTACTATTTTCTAGTATATCATCTTGTTGAGTGTCATGTTTTTATCACAGGAGTTTGGGTGGAACACAGAAGTTCAAACCCTGTCTCTGCACCCTTTGCCTCTCCAAATTCACATCATATGCATGAGAGTACTGTGCAGGGTCAGGATCCATATTTGTGGGGACCATAGCTGGTGTGACTAAGGCTAAATGTGCAGAGATAAAGAAAGAGGTGTGAAGGCAGCTGTAGAGAGTGAATGCTGAGAGTGTGAAGATCCCATGAATCCTTTAAGTGGAATAATTGTAGTCTGTGGTCTGCACTAGAAAAAAAAATTGGAACTCTTAATTTTTGAAGTGTCTGTGAGGTCTTTACAATAGTACCTAACCAACCAATGCATATCTACCTAATAGTACCTAACCATCCAATGCATATCTACCTAATAGTACCTAACCAACCAATGCATATCTACCTAATAGTACCTAACCATCCAATGCATATCTACCTTATAGAAGATCGTTTGACCACACTTGGTATTGTCTCCCAAACAGAGTCTGCCACTTGTTGTAATATATTATAGCAAACATTTAACAAAACTTTAGGTAAGATTGAAAATCCTGTCTTGAAGTTATTTTTTCCAACAAATATTTTACTATAAGCATTAAGGGAACCCAAGGTATGACTTCAAAATTATTGAATATTTTCTTTCCATACATCCTGTTGGACCTCGTGTATATTCTGCCTTCTACAGCACTGAGATGCTACCACAACTCTGCCAGGTCCTTTATTTATTTAAAAAAAAAAAAAACAAGAACAATCAGCTTATCTCCAGTTTCCAATTACATGTTAATTTATTCTAATTAAGTGGAGCAATAATATTCATGATCTTCCTTGTCATTTTTTATACTAGGTTTATAGTACCAAACATGGATTCTTTTTGGTGATGTTTGTCTAAAATCCAAGTCGAGAACAAGGGAGGACGACTGGATATTCTCCTTGCAGCATTACTCTTTCACTGATGGGCACATCTGTCTTGGCAAACTAATACTGATCTTGTTCATTAGACATCTAATACCAGGATTCATCACATCGCCAAAATCCTATATTGTATTATCTAGGGAATTAAATTTTAACATAAAAAACTCAATAGGTATATTTAAGTAGAGTACATATTAATTAATTTCTTTGACACAAAATCCCACACTAAACATGACTTCTTTTATTACATCTTCTTGTACAGTTTCCTACCTATTATGCCAAAAGTGCATAAGTCAACACTCAGGGAGGAAAAGTTATTAGCAAATCATCATTGGATAGCACAAAAATGCAAATAAAAGTAATAAAAGTTGTAGAGGTTAAAATAAACAAGACTCAAGGGTTCAGATAATAACAGGATGAAAGAAATGCCTCAAACTTTAACCTTGTTACTTATACTGATACATTCAGTCTTCATATGTAGCTACTTTTAAAGAATAGGAAACACTAACATTTTCTATTTAAAGTAATTAACAGCCTCTTGACAAAATCTCTTCTTTGTTCTCTATATAATTACTATGATTTAGACATCTATCTCTCAAATTATTAGTTATAAAAAGATTGTTGCTAAGCCCAGAGCAGTGTTGGCTGGTTGTAAAGTCATTATTAGGACATGTAGCTTTTGGGATGTCTGGAAGTTATTGGGCACATGCTTTAGGAGGGGCACAGAAGCAGCCTAGCATCTGCATGTGTTCCCCCATTTTCCTTTCTCTATTTTCTGATCCATTGTTATGAAGAAAGAAGCTTCACTCTCCCAGCATCCTACTATCCTTGGCTGCCTCAGAATCCTAATGCGTGAGCTGGCTTTGTGGGAGCCTAGCCTGTTTGGATGCTCACCTTCCTGGACCTGGACAGAAGTGGGAGGACCTTGAACTTCCAGCAGGGCAGGGAATCTGGACCACTCTTCAGTCTCAAGAGGGAGGGGAAATGGAGGGGGGGAGGGGAAGAGGAGTGGGGGGAGGGGCAATGTGTGGGAGGAGGGAGAAGGAAATGGGAGGCAGAATTTTTTTTTAACAACTAAAAAAAGAAATAAACAACAAAAAAAACCACAAACAAACAAATAAAAAAAATAAACCGAACACGCTGAAGTTATGCGGTCAACTGATGCTAACTCCAAAACTGATAACAGACACATTCTTTCATTTTGTGAGTTGACGATCTTAGGTAGTATTTTTTTAGGTGGCAAAAATATGACTAGCAAAATAATGGGTACTTTGAAATTAGGGTTCACCACTGTCATTCTTTAGAACCATAAAACTCTTAAAGTAGACAACACTAACGAATCCTTGTGATGCCAAATGACAGTTTTGCAGATACTGCATATGAACCTATTCCCAAATAATAAATTTTGAGTTTAAGTTGACTTTTATAATACAGATTATTTATAAATATGTTTCAACTTCACTGCAAGGCTTTACATAGGCTTTTTCTAATTATAATTTACTGAAACCCTTTGTATTAATTGTAAACTAGACACTACGAGTCATACAGCTAAGCAAAAAATCTGAACTGTGAGTTTTGTTTATACACTATTCCTAAAATTTTCGCCTCCTCATGTGAATGTACCTTTCCTTTATAAAGTCTTGTCAGTATGAAATACTGCATTTTCAATCCAATAATTGTCTACTAGAGGATTCTTTTCAAATTTTACCTTGACCCTTTAAGCCACATACTGATGTAACCTTTCTAAGAAACTTTCATTTGTGTCCTTCTTTTCATAGATAAAGTAATCATAATAGTACAAAAGGTTAAAAACATTATCCAGAGCTTTTTCTGTGACAAACTTAGTAATCCCTTCCCTCTAATAGAAAAACACGTGACTTATTCCTGAACAATCATTATTCTTTGTGCTTTAATTCAATCTCAGCTCAAAAGACAAAATTCAAAGACAGCAATGCCATGTTAGAGGAATGTTGGCATTGCATGTGAGTTCACAGTACCCTTTTCTATTGGAAAGTATGTTTGAAAGTGGTCACCAAGCAGCACTGACCAAATTAGGAAAAGAGAGTAAAATGTTATTAATTCACTTGTTAATAATTTAGTAGGAATACATCTTCCTACTCATGTTTATTTCTATTAAGAGAAAAACCTTTTCTGATAAATGATGTGTTTCACTTTCTTTGAGTGCTATGGCTGCTCACTGGCTCCTTATCAGCCACAGCCTGTCTTTCCAGAGGGACCAACTCCACAGCCCTCTTTATATTCTGTGTCTATGTAGAACTGATGGGACCAATAAGAACACTTACTAGCTCTGGGGTTTTGTAGATTATCTTTGAGGATAAGGAGTTGCACTAAGTCACAGTCTATGTCTGAAAATGGAGGAACCTCTTTTTCCATGCATAAGAAACAGCGACATGGGGTGAAGAAAGATGAACAGAGATGGAGGAGGGCATATTTTCTGCCATATTAATAGACAATTAGGAAAAGGTAGGCTACAGATTGAAACACGTGTGCAGTTAATTACAAAGGTAGCAGATCATGTGAGTCCTAACACTGCCAAATTGAGGGAGAAGGGCTCAAGATATTGTTGAATGGCAATAGATATGAGGCTATCAATTTAAACCTCAGTAGGATAAAAGACAAAGAGACAAAACTCTAAAGACTTCTATAAAGATGTTCTCTTGCCGTCTGCCTTGGGCATGCCTGAGCAGATAACATTTTAAATACAGTCTGAAGGTTTTATTTTATTTTATTAATACTGCTTTGAAGTTGACTTCTACTCTGTGAAACGATGGGAACTATATTATATCTTCAGGATATCTATCACACCCAATGGATTTCATATTTCCGTATGAGTTACTTATTTGTGGTTCAGGCTTTATTTATGAAAATCTATGGAAATTTTTATGCCTTTATTTTAGTTCAAGAGAGAGACTTATTATACTGTTAAGAGTGGATCAAAACTATGGGTTTCAATAACATTCTTGCCTAAGAATTTGAGGTAGTCAGGATAATTCATGTGCCAGCATGTCTGATTGCATTTTAGTATTCTCAAAGCATGAAGCCATTCCTGGTAATGTGGCTAGAATTGAAATTACCATCTAGAGAAACTAATGTTCTTCAAGATCTCTCTCTTTTTTCAGAGTAGACAAACAAAAAATTGGAATGTGGTTATAATGAAAACAGCATCCATTAAATCTTTCACTCTGTATACTGTTTTCTTAGAAAGAAGTGGTTCTAGAATGTTTGTACTTGCAAATTTGTTTTTAAATATAAGATTAATTTAAGTACCTCATTCATGGACTCAATATAAAATTTTTGTCAGTTATAGTATATTCTCAATATGCATCATAGTTATGGAATAAAAAATACAGAATGACTGCACAGACTCACCACTCATGTCATAAAGTGAACAGAACTGAAACTTCATTCATCACTGGAAATTCATTTTCTAAACGCTAGCTGCTGCATTAGTGATGCTTTGCATTTCCTCAAATCAATGTAAGTTTTGAATAACATCCAGTCTGCTTTAAATGGTCTTAGTATTACTTTCCTCCTGTGAACAGCATCTGGTCAAAGTGAATAGCTCCCAGTGTTGAAAGTTTTCAGATAGATTAACAGTATAAATTTCAAGTAGTATCTGGGTTATCTCACTCAGGATAATGATTTCTATTTCCACCCATTTGCATGCAAAATTCAAGATGTCAATATTTTTTACCGCTGAGTAGTGCTCTAATGTGTATATATTCCAGACTTTCTTTATCCATTCTTCCGTTGAGGGGCATGGACTTCCCACAGGGCAAGGTTCCCTGCTCTCTCTTAAAAAGGGAGGCAGAGGGAGGAGGGGGAGTGGGAGGAGAATGGGAGGAGAGGAGGAAGTGTAAGTTTTTTAATAGAAAAAATAAATAAAAAAATTAAAAAAAAACAATAAAAATAAATGTGAATAAAAAGATAATAAAAGAATTTCAAGTAGTATCTAACTATATTCTTCAGATAACAGATGTATGAAGTTTAGGATTTTTCAATTGTCTCATCATTGAATAGGATTTTTGTTCTTTGAATTTAACTTTAAAAAATAAAACAACTGATCTTTAGAATGATTTTTTTTTCCTCAAAAAGATCAGGTAAGAATTCATCACGTTTCATTTTCCTGATTGAATACCATGATAACTTAACTAACGTTATTGTTCTCATTACTCTGTGTATTCTGATCACCACTTGACTGTTATCTGCTCTCCTTCTTCATCAGTTTAAAATCCAGGTACTTCTGTTGATTTTGATGCTCCTACTGAGCAGCCTCAGCTACTATTATAAAGTCTGACCTGCAGCAGAGAATGATTACAGTGTGTGTACTATAATAACAATGTTTTTTAAATTTAACATAATTTATGTTTCTTCCTATTTTAGGTGCTTAGCATTATTATTTATAGACTTCCTTATTGCTTCTATGTGTACAAACAAGAAAATTTAAGTAGTTACTTTGCACCATCGGTCATATGTCTTCTAGGGACCAGCAGCAACTTACGTAGATCAGAAAACAATCAGGTAGAGTTGTGACTGGTCTTGAGGAAAGTCGGTATTACCATGGACGGCAACTGCTTTCATTTCCTCAGTGAAGTCAAGTTATGAAGGATTTCTCCCTTCTGGCAGAACATGGAATCTTACACCTCATAGAGCAGGTTAGTTAAGACCACGAAAAGTAGGAGAGGGTGTTGCCTGAGTTAGAACATGGGCTAGCCAATTTCACCGGGCATCTTCTTCCTCTGGAAAAAAATTCAAGATAATTTTCAAGAAAATCATTCCACAGATTGAGGTAATTTCCCATAGGGCTTTGCTTCAATTTGAAGGGAATCATTCATTCCCAGTATCTCACTTTAATAGTAGACATCTTATGAAGTAAAGAATTCTAGCCGGGCGATGGTGGCGCACGCCTTTAATCCTAGAACTCGGGAGGCAGAGGTAGGCGAATCTCTGTGAGTTCGAGACCAGCCTGGTCTACAAAGCTAGTTCCAGGACAGGCTCCAAAGCCACAGAGAAACCCTGTCTCGAAAAACCGAAAAAAAAAAAAAAAAAAAAAGAATTCTACATGTGTTATAATTCAGTCAGCCAAGCAGGACTGGGTGAGTGTCAGTAATGACAGTTGTACTGCTGAAAGAGATAAATCCTCCTTCAGGCCTGCATAGGAGCTGTTACTTCACGCAGATGCTTTTCGAGATAGCAAGAAGAATCCCCAAACCCTATCTTTTCTTGTCCTATTTTTCCCAGCTACAATATGAGCAACCAGTCAATTTCATAACATCTTCTATAATCTATATCAGTTGAGAGCCAGAATCCAGATTCAATCAGTGAACTCTTTGTTTCTTTCCCCAAAGGTTCATTACTTTGGCAAATATTTTCTAAGTATTTGCATTCAAACTGAATTCTGGATTTTTATAAGAGATAAATTGGAAGTATTCAGTGAATGTATTCTGCATGCTATACTATAATGCATGTTATTGATAAATAGTTCTTCCTTTAGTACTGGAACTGTTATTAGTTGTCTTTAAAATTAATGTTTTGGCCGGGCAATGGTGGCACACGCCTTTAATCCCAGCACTCAGGAGGCAGAGACAGGTGGATCTCTGTGAGTTCGAGACCAGCCTGGTCTACAGAGTTAGTTCCATGACAGGCTCAAAATCCACAGAGAAACCTTGTCTTGAAAAAAAAATATTGTTTTAGAGAATCAATTTAAAGAAATCTAAAATATGTTTAGAAAGTGAATTATGCATTTCTAGTCTTCTAGAACCATTATTGCTGCCAGAATATGATAGATACAGAAACTATAGGGTTATATATATGCATATACATACATGTGTATACATATGTTCATGGTATTAAAAATCATACAGGTATATTATTTATTATTTTATTTAGCATGGGACATAAAATAACTTTTTTGTAAAGTATACCATAGTATCTAAGAATCCATGTCATAGTCTCATCAGTCCCTTCATTCCTCGTCTAAAAAACACATTCACTTCACTCTTCTCTGTATCTATAAATTTTAAGCATGCAACGTCAAGAAGAATTTATGTGCATGAATAACCCATTTAAGGACTACAACATTCAGGCGAGACCTTTGTCATTAGCCAGGGAGGATGCAGATGTCATCAGAAGAAGGTCTGTGACATAAGAGCATTGTGACCTTATAGAGAGAGTAGAGATGCAGCCACAATCCAGGGGATGCTGACAACCCCTGGGAAAATGGAAGTACGGAAATATTTTCTAGTTGAAACTCAATATCAGTATAGAACATAAGGGAAATTTAAAAAATAATTAAATGGTCTGTGACAAGTTTGTGATAACTAGTATATAGTAATATAATATTTTCAAAACATTAGTATATAACATGTCTTCCATCCAGAGTTTAAAGATCATATGTCGTTGTATAAATTCAATAAAAATTTAAAGACTTTTATTTTCTCATTTTTCTCTATAATTATTATTTATACTCCAATTTTCCATGCCCTAATATTACTCCTATTGGTAACCTAGCATCCTTTAAGATGTACCTAAAGCAATGTGTTTTCCTATTTACACTTTCCAAGCCACTCTAATTATGTTTCTTATAAAGGTCTTATCATTTTCTGACTTGTGGGTTAGATTTGCTTAAGAATTCATCTTTAATGGTAGAAGATAAGATTCTTGAGACCTAGAACCAAAATACAATCTTGCCTAGAAATTCTCAAATACTATATTCCTTGACACATGTTATCTAAGACTAAGTCCAAATGAGTTGGAAATATTAATATTGCAATGGGTTGAGTGACCTAACATACCTACACATCACTGCATAGCAGCATTGGATATTGTAGAATACTGATTAGTTACCCTCAGGATTCCATGGCGACTGGGAATTGTGACTCACAGTTTATAATTAGAATTACAACAGAGCAATATTTCCTATTATTAGCCTGGGAAAGATAAAAATTTAAAAACAGAATTGTGATTTTTACTATATGTGTATAGCTTTTGCAATATTGGAAAGTCAAAATGTTAGCAAGAATATTGGAATACTCAATAGCAGCTGGGTGATCAAAAACATTAATTCATTCATGTTCTATTTAGTCTACAAACATTGTCTGGCTTTCTGTCTACTAGATACTGGGAATTAAAACGTCTTTTCTGGTTATCACAAAGTTCTTTCCTTTTCTCTGCTGTAGACAGAGATTCGGTACATTTATTGTGCTAACAGCTCCTCTTTGTCCATAAAAGAGAGCAAGATAAACACAGAACAGACATCTCCTAAGGTGATTAAATAGCACTCAAACAGCCCGTGCATCTGAGCTCCGTTTGCTCTCTCAGCTATAGAGATCCACACAGCCTGGATGACCTGTGATGTCAGTTTGCTACTGCCTACAGTCCTGATTTCTGCTTTGTTAAACAGCACGATGAGCCAGCTATTCAATTTCTCCCCTCAACTCCAAAGGTACTACTTAGTGCTTCCAATTGTGTAATAGATTCTAGTGTGTGGCAACTGCTGATACTTCTTTTACTATGTATAGCCTAGCTTCATATCATGCAGTCACGTTAAATAACAATCCAGCAGTTCAGCTCAGCCAAAGACTGGCTAGTAAGCCAGTCCAGATGACGAAGCATTCTACTTCAAGGTAGACTGTAAACTATGGGCTAATTAAGTTTCTGAGAAAGAAAAGATACTCCCTGTAAAGACCAATTTGATTGCATTTAGGTATAGTTATGGACAATGCTATCTCCTGGGATTCCATGATGAAATTTTAGCTTTTAGATAGCTTTGAACTAAACCACTGTGTTCACCAGTCTCATGAAAGTTTGATATCTGGTTCATCTGCTACGGCACTTATTTTTACAGAAATGGTGCTGAGAAATGAAAAGTAGTGTTTCATGTTCTTATGCTATCACAGAAAAACTTCCAAAACGGCCCCTCTATGGGGCTGAGAATGATACTAATTTCTCCATGCAGAGTTTAGAGGAGAAGTAGCTTTATTTTTTTAATACTTTCTCAATTTTGGAAGGATTTTAACTACACCCTTTTGGCAAGTATTGACTTTTATTTCTTTAACTTTCTACCAATGATTCTAATATTATTTTAACAATGGAAAAAAAAAACTACTCATTAGGATAATGGCTTTTCTTAAAGTATGTTTTAAAATAATTAGTTTTTTAACTTTGTTTTTCTTATCAATACAAGTTTACTGAAAAAAAATGATGCGAAAGTAAGACTTTCTGAGAAAGCTCTACAAAACACGTTTAAATATTTGTTATTTGCTTTATTTAGTTAAAAAGACCTCTCCATTTCTGCCTATATTTTTAATTCCTGTTATTTTAGACTTATTCAAAGTAAGTTGCAGTCAAGAATGCATTTTATCTTTGGTTATTTTAGAACACAACATTCAATATTTCTACCTTTTGTTATAAAACTTATACACAAAACACTGACTTTGACTGCATTGTCACAAAGGTGAATATATAGTCATCAGTTGTGAACTCTAAATCTCTGTTAAGAAATATGTTACTGTATCCCCAAGTATAATCCCACATGCCTTCTTAGTCAGTACACTGCAAGCTGTAGTACTTTCCTTGTTTACCCACTCTGAAATATTTTATATTGCATTTAGAAAAGTTTTGTCTTATTAAAAACAAATTTGGATGCCTTGCTCATTATACCAAGATGACCTCAAATTGATTATGTAGCTTAACCCTGGACTCACACTTGTGAAGGTATTACTTTATATAGTAGAGTTCTAGGACTACTAATGTGTACCACCATGTCTGACCTTATGTATTCTTGTGCCAAGAGATTTGATAAACTTTCTTTCAAAAGCTGGAAAAGCATAATGTCTCAGAATGGTGGAATAAAGACCTCTGTAAACCTGAGTCTTTCTAAAATCAATGAAACTCTGATAAAACCTTCACTGTTATCTCTTCTCAAGCCCTGGACATTAATATATGTTGTAAATTATCTGAAATGGGATGATAAGTAAGCCAGCACAATTTCAGCAAGGAGGATGACTGTTGTGTGACTTTAGCATCAATCCCATTCCTGTCTACAACCCTTCAACCGTTTTGAAAATTGATAGTTTTGTAACCAGGATACCCGTAAAAGGACCAGCAACCTAGTGGCTGCAAGAAGAAGAACAAGAAGGAGAAGGAGAAAGAAAAGGAGAAGATATTTAGAGCTCTACAAAGTCTTACCTCCAAATAATTGACAATATTCTACATAACTGGTAGCCTGATAGAAGACTCTAGTTTTAGGATTTGTCTTTATGTGACTTGATATTAGACACCCAGTCTCTGAAATCAGCCCTATATAAGTGATTCTGGCAAAGAATTGCATCCATGTTATTCCTGAGATGGTATAGTAATTGGAATTAACTAGAGTCCTAATGGAGCTTAGGAAGAAAACCAGGAAAACTTGTCATTTTCTTCTATTGTAGTTCCAGAAACTGAAAAGTTGTACAAATAAGGAGGACTGTGTGTCTCCAGGCTACACATCTTTAATCCCAGCATTCCGGAGGTAGAGATAGATGGCTCTTGTATTTGTGGAAATTCTGGTCTACAAAATGATTTCTAGGGCAGCCAGGGCTACACAAGAAACCTTTTCTCAACAAACAAACAAACAAACAAACGAATACCAAACCAACCCAAACCAAAGAAAAGCAACAACAAAAAAGGTCCTTATTGATACTCCTGCAAACTCCCCCACAGCTCTAATTTCTCACTTCTGATTTCTCAGTGGACAGCGAAAAACCAAGAGAGACTAAGGCAGAGTTGTAAAGAAAAATGCAGGAGTGCACATTCCAATACACACCGAGAGCTTCCAAAGAAAGACCAGGAACCATTGTTTCACAGTGTTTATAGAAATCTCTCCAGTTCTGACTTGCAAGTTTAGGTAGCCAAGGGAGGTTTTCAGAAATCATATAAGATAGGGGAACAGTTCACAGCAGGGGCCTAGAAAGGTGACAGAATAAGAATGGAGAAGCAGTGATTAACTTACCCTACAGGGACGTGGTATTTGATTTACAAAACTGCTATTTTATATTACTTCATAAGATAAAAAACAGTAATTTTCTTTCTTCCGAATTTTAAATTAAGATGGTAATTTTTCTCACCATTACAGATATTAAGAGATTATAACTGGAAACTGTAAGTAAAATGATAAAAGGATGAAGCTAGAATATTATAAAATGACTATTTACCAAAAATGAAGTTATAATTAAAAATAGAGAAACAAACATGCTAATGTTTGGCATAATTTTTTTTCTAAGTAATTATATTCAGTACAAGTAGACTTCACATTCCAGTTCAAAGACAGAATTAAGAGAGAGTATATAAAAGGTGATCCACATTTTATTATCACGGATGAGATGATTAAATTTCAAATGAATAAAAGGACTGAAAAATAAAATAACCAATTTAAAAACCATAATTTAAAAAATGACTTTGAAGAGAGATATGCTGGATAGTCAATAACTATCCCAGAAGTCATAGCTTATTAAACAGAAAGCCCATGAAACAGAAATTGCAAGATACACTTTCTTAGGAGTTCTTAGCTAAGAAGTTCCCAGAGGTCTCCAAAATAGTCTACTTTATGGCCATTGTCCTTGATTGGTAAAATCCTACTACTGAGAACACACGTTGATTGCAGAATACAGAGACATCACATTCACCAGAGCGAAAAGATTCCTCCTTGCTGGCTAGCCTTCATCATGCTATGTAGTGGTATTTCAACAGTATTTTAATAAATAAAGACTGCCTGAAGATCTGAGAGTAAAACAGTCCTGTTAGTCAGTCTTGAAGGCCAGGTTATGGTAACACACAACTTTAATCCCAGTAGTTACAATGACACAGATCTTTAATCCCAGTAGCCACACTAGTTGCCACAGAAATCAGACGGTGCATGCCTTTTATCCCAGTGGTGTAGGCTTCTAAATCTAGTCACAACTGCAATTTCTGATCCTGAGCTTTCATTTAATCGTGCTTCATTTGGCCTTCAATATTTTGGGATACAAATTCATGAAAATGCCATTTGTTGAGGCTTTTTAACCAGCCCAGGTCAGAATTGGGATTGGAACTCCAGCTCTAGGAGTCAGAACCCAAATCTGGCTACCTGGGTTTGGGAGAAAAACTAATGTTCCCAGTTCCCATCCACTTAGCTTCCAGGCAAAGATGGAAAATACACAAAGAATCTGGATATTGTATGTTATTCTGCTTCTTTGAATTATTTGACTGCTGAGAAAGTAGCAACAACAGCTAAAAGACATTTGATTACTAATTCAACCTGTGTACTTTGAAAATGCCTTGACTTCAAAATTTAGTCAAAAGATATGTTACTTTGGAAAAGGTTTTGCTTTTGTTTCTGCAGGAAGTGAGAGGCTGAGGATTTATTCTAGAATAGGAAAAATAAGATTAGATCAAGGAAGACCCCCCTAATAAAATCTCCAGTGGGAACAGATGACCTCCATGATCTGACGTTTCAGGGTATATCTATTGCGGTTTCCTGTGGGTTCTACATCCAGAACAGTTTGAAGACTGCTGACTGAAGTGATCCAGCCTTGGAATACTCCAGTAAGGACTTGATCATAATTCTAATTTTTTTTGGGTCCCCATAAGATTATCAGTACCCCCAGTCAGCAGGAAGTAGACTTGAAAAATAATCCCACATCCCCCCCCCCAAAAAATGGATTATGGATTTTTTAATGTGTTGGTTACAAATTGTAATTTGCATATAATTTGTTTTAATAACCTAGGTTCTTTATTTATAACAATGAGTCACATCTGCTCCTGGCAGCATCAATCTGTTTCAGAGAAGATAATGGGTATCAAAGAAACTTCACAAGGAGTTTACCTTTTTTGTGGCAAATGTAAGTCAACTGGGCAAGAAAATGCCCCAGCCTCAACTGCTGACATTATGCTGTCCTAATTAAACAAGCAGGACACAAAATATCCTCCTTCACAGAAAAGTCTGTCCAATACACTAGTCCTGTAGGCTGAAGACAGATGTTCCAACATTGCAAAGGAACCATGGGTGGCTATCCAGAAACGAGCTGTTCTGTCATTACTCATATTTTTTGGAAGTCACTTGCTTGCACTTCCTGCTTACTCTGTTAATATTATTTTCTATGTGGGTCTCTTAGAGAGTTGAAGATTAGATAGCTATAATCATAGTTTATCAGACACAGAAAACAAAATATAATAGAAAATAAATTAAGTATAAGATTTTAGGAACACCAAGATAGGATAGATATGAAATATTTTCTCTGAACTTGTCAAATGGACTAGACATTGTTGATGTATTTATTTTCTGTATATATTATATATAGTCATTGTACTTATTGTACATAGTCTTCTTATATTAATTATAGCATTCTTTTTTGCTTTCGACAAAAAGGGAAATGTAGTGGCATTTCGTTGTATTTTAATAAAGACTTTCTGAAGATCTGTGTGTAAAACAGTCCCACTGGTCAGCCTTATAGAACAGGTTATGGTACCATCTTTAATTCCAGTAGTCACAATGACACACACCTTTCATCTGAGTAGCCATACTAGTTGCCATAGAAATTGGGTAGTACATGCCTTTGAACCCACCCCTAGAGAGGAATATAAAATGGAGCAAGACAGTTCTCAGACACAGTCTCATGCTAAGATTCCTGAAAGGCCCGATTGCCATTTCTGACTGAGGTTAAGGTTAAGAGCCAGTGGGTGGCTGTTTTGCTTTTCAGATCTTCAGGTTGAACCCCACTTTCTGACACTGAGCTTTTATTAATCATGCTTTGGTGCTGGGGGTTGCTATGCACATTTTTGGAGGAGATAAGTCAAAATTGAGTTATCAGCTTTGGGTGGTTTAATCTAGTTGTTTTGTAGGCTAGTTAGGGGGCTATGGACCTAGTTAAGGGCCATGACTGAGGTAGATAGTTATAGATAATAGAAATGGCACTACTGCTTTTGTTTTGCTAAATCAAGATGTTGTCAAATGAACTCCTAATTCTTTATGTGTTTATACTTAAACTAAGTCAGTGTTGTCTTTGCCTTGATCAAATAATCACTTTTACAGGAATCAGTACTTAATACAGAGACTCATGTTTGGTCACAATACTCAGAACAAGTAAGTCATTGTTGAGTGTTCAGCATTAAAACGAAATCACTTTCCAAGTCTCAAGGAACCACTGTCCAGTTTACCTTAACCCCCCCCCCCCCCCCATTCAGAAGAGAGGTAGCCTATGCCCTACATTTCCTGAATGATGTAGGGTATAACCAAATACATCTGGTCAAAAAAATCAATGAAATGATTCCTAATGATATTCTGCTATAATCAAAGATCAGTGTCTTGTCTATTTGTCACCCAAGAGAGGCTTCTAGGGTCAGCAGATAGGAAAAACTGCAGAGATCCACAGACAGACACGCTGAAAGATAGTCTAAATTGGAGTTCTCTATTGGGTCCATTCTCTTGGACATTGGGAACCCTGCAGAAGAGGAAGAGGAAAGACTGTATGACTCAGAGGGGATGGAGAACACCAGGAGAACCTGGGTCACTGAATCAACTAAGCAGGGCTCATATGGACTCACAGAAAATGAAGCTTGGGGTCTGCAAGGGTCTTCATATATGTTATGACTGTTGGCTTGATATTTCTGTGGGACTCTTATCAGTTGAAAAAAGTGTATATGTGACTTTTTTGCCTGCTCTTGGTACTCTTTTCCTCCTATTGGGTTGCCTTGTCCAACCTTGATATGAGGGATTTTCCCTGTTTTGTAGTGTTTGTTGTTGTCCTTTGTTTGAGTGTTCTTTTCTGAAACAAAAGCAATGGAAGTGTATCTGAAGGAGGGAGAGGAGTGGAGTAGCTGGGAGGAGTAGAGGGAGAGAAAACTATGGTTGAAATGTGTTATATGAGGAAAATTGTAAAAAAACAGAATTTTATCCAAATTTTTTGTTGTAATTTTGTTTACTAGCAACAAAGGTTACAAAATTTTGAGAATATAATCTTTAAATAAGATGATCTAAAAGATTCAAATTTAAGAAATATGTTAATGAGCATAATGTAATACATAAATATTGAAAAATGGAAAAAGCATAATTAAAAATCAAGCAATGCCTAGTAGAAGGAAAGGCAATATTTAGAGGTAAATTAATAATGTCACCAGAACTTTAAACACATTAAAAAATAGATAGGCATTTATTTTTGAATTGTAAAATCTTGCTCTTTTTTCCTTATCTTATTGCGATTTTTACCACAATACAAGTATATACATTTATAAGCTTTTATTTTTTAAAATATAATTGGATGCATTGTGGGGGGGTTGTATGTTTGTGTATAGTGTATGTGTGTCATTGTGTTCATGTGGAAGACAGAGGACAGCTTGCAAAAACTGTGTCTTTTCTTGCATCATATTGGTTTCAAACATCTTATTCAGGTTGTTGACTTGGCAGCAATCGTCTTTATCTAATAAGTCATTTTTCGAGCATAATTATGACTTTTTTCTAGACATGTTATATGCTCATACATGTAATATTTAACTTATATTGCAACTAGAAAAGGAACTGTTTAATATTTCTCACTCTCCATGTTCCAAATCAAAATAGCTAAATATAGTCTAAACTTTAATACAAGAATCAGTTCAACAAATAAATGGCATTAAATCGATATAAGCCTCTAAAAGCTTCCATCTGCGTATCTGAAGGCAGCTAATGTCATAATTGTAATCATGTAGGGATTTTGTATTTACAGTCAAGCCTGTGTCAGTCACTATACATATACTTATGAATTCATGATATATTAATATACATAAAGCTGACAGTGGTTTTGTAGACACTATCCTCATTCTTTAAATCAAGAATGAGCTCTGTTGTATAAATAATTATTTGATCTTGACATTCTCAGAAAAACTTGCAAGCACTGCTTTCTATTTTAATAAAGTTCTGTATTTTAATAAAAGCAATAGCAGAACGACTGATGCAGTGATATCGACACTGCATTTCCAAAGCTCTCCCCTCCATTCACTACAGACAGCATTTTAAGCGCAGTGTGCTTAGTCAATACACAGAAAAAATAAATGGTTAGCAGTAAAAAACATAAATGAAGATCGTGATCTTCTTACCTTTCCCCCTTCTTTGTTTTGCTCTGTAAAAGCTTTACATAATTAGATCTTCTCAGTTTTTGACAGTGATTCAAAACTCTAGTCTCAGCTAATGTTCAAAAATATCATATATTATTTTAAAAAGATCCATGTTGAATGCATTCCTGTAGACATCAGCCTCCAGGGAGAACTCTCTGAAAATTTTGCTTTGTGGTTAAGTCTAGACAACATTTGCCTGGATAGCACTAAAATTCCTAATGTGTCTTCCAGATGCAGTTAACAGCCAGGACATGCTTTGTTTTCTAGCACTGTTATCTAATTTGAGAATTCACACTGAATCAAACTTTATATCTTATAATGTTTTAAGCATTTCAATGAAATTACACAAAATGTCTGATAGACTAAGTTGGTGACATTTTTCTTCTCGACAAAATTAATCATTGCCTCCAGGACTAAGTCAGACTTCTCGGAATTCAATTTGACCATGCAGATTTTACAATTCACTTCAACTATTTTGCTATTGGCAAAGAATCTCGGTGTCTGCGACTGCTGTAAACTTGCATTTGGCATCTTTTGAACTATAAATATGGACAAAATAACAAAAGGACCTGCCTAAGAAGCTAATGGCTTTTTCATCAGTGCTTCTATCACCAGTAATAGGCTAACAGATTTTGTGTAATTTTTACCTGGGGATAGCTATGTTAGGAATATGTTTTTTGAAGTTAAAAATGAAAGATCATCATTTTCTCTACAGGAATAGATGAAAGGACAAATTACAAGATACCAGGACTGCTGAGAATAGCATGGAGCCTCCAGGCATTTGTTGAAAGAAAGAAAATATGTGAACAAATATGCTCTAACATTAAAAACATTATATATATATATATATATATATATAACAAATTTGTATATATTTATATATATATCTTCATTATCTGCTTAGGAAAATACCTTTGAGTTGGCAATACTTAAAAATGCCAACTTAAAAAATGTTTACCATTTTTGCAGATTTTATGGGATTGAGCTCACAGTCTTGCAAATTTCCAGGAAAGCATGTTGTTACTGAGCTAACACTTTTTTATTTAGTTCAGTTATATAAAGGGATCACCCTGCCTTGTGAAGGGAGGGTGGGGATATAACAGGAAAGAGTTGAAAATTGATTATCTGACTGTTTGTTATATAAAAGAGTACCACAGTGTTATTCAAGTTGAGCAATGTCAAAATCAGTTTGCAAGTACGAAATCAGCTAGAGAAAGAGAGATGAGATATGAAAGGCTATGTGATTCTGAAGGCTGTAGGAATCCACACCTAAGAAAGGGCAGTGTGCAGCCAACTCAGAAGATCAAGCTCCTAAATTAAGCGATCTGGTCAGATACCCCTCTTAAATTTTATGTTCTGGTTACATTTTTGGAAGATTGAATAAGAACCATATACATTGTTCAATATATCTATTTAAGTGTTTGTTTCATAAAGCTACTTCTACAGATAAACACAAATATTACCTGGTGAACCCTCTGGGTATATCTTTTTTAATGGAAAAACAGGTAAATGGATTTGGAGACTATTTAAAGAACCATAAATTATGCTGCGATTAGCCTTAAAATGAATAGTTCAGACTAACACAAACTATGCACAAACACAGTGCATATGGTTGTGATGTATAGCAATTTCTGACTGCTTTTACATAAAACATACTTCAGTCTTTGGGGACCTAGTCAGAGCTTTCAATGTGGTTAGTATGCACTGGGCAAATTTTGAATAAGCTATTACGTTACAAATATCATTTGCTATTTGTTCTTATTATGCTCTACATTGAGTATTATTTTAAAGTTGTCCAAGCTCTTCTGCATGCTTTATTTAATCTAAACATGATGATTCCAATTTTATAAAAGAAAGATTGAAACTTACATACAGTATTTAAATAGAGTGAGAATTAACAAATAAACAACCTATATAAGCCAGAGTCTTTCCCTCAAGTCTATCTAGTACATAAAATATAAGTCAATTATTGAGAAATAATGAAAAATAAATGATATAAACTCATCCTCTTTTATAGGTTTATAGAGCTATGGATGTTTTTTGGTTTAGAAATTTTCTTTGTTTACAACACAATTAATTTGTTCAACAATTCCAATACATCTGCGGCAATATTCTTCTACTAAAAAGAAAACTGGAGAATTTAGAAGATCTATAACTTTTGTGAGTCTCCATCTAAAGTCTTTTATTTATTTATTTATTTAGTAAGTTAGTTATTAGTTAGTTAGTTAGTTTTTTCGAGACAGGGTTTCACTGTCATTTTTTTTAGAGCCTATCCTGAAACTAGCTCTTGTATACCAGACCAGGCTGGCCTCACACTCTCAGAAATCTGTCTGCCCCTGCCTCTTGAGTGCTGGGATTAAAGGTGTGCACCTCCAATGCCTGGCTTTAATGCCTTTTCAGAGTCAAAATTTTCATCACTGTCCAACAAATCTCCATGGTATCTGCTAATAAGCCCTCTAAAATATAGTCAGTTCTTTGAATCAACCTTTGTAAAGAATATATACAATTCTGTTACTTGGTTAAGCAGAAAGATTAAATACTGATCATGAGTACACAATTAGCAAAACAAATTTTAAAAATCAAATCCAAATTGTATTCAATTTTCCTCACCTTCCATTCACATCAGATGTGCTGAATTTCAGATCCTTTGGAATATAGGGCAGGCAAAGTAATAAGGCATACATGTACTTTAACACATGGAGTACACTACAGAACCAGCTGATTTTACTTTCCTTTATATAAAACTATTTCTAATTTACAATAACCCAAAGCTCTTATATCAGAGAGATGATCAGAGAGATGATAAGCCCAAATATGAAAACATAAGAGATATAAAAGCATTACTTAGCAATATGAATAAACAAATAATGGACAATTGTAGTGCTATACCTCACAGCACTAAAAATGATTTATTTCTGTCTATAATCAAGTTACAGAGATAAAATCAGTTGAAAATCACAGGCACTTTAATGATTGAAAAGCACAACCAATATCTAATCCCGATTAGAAATAATGAAATATAATTATTTCTAATCGGGATTAATATTATTATTATTATTATTATTATTATTATTATTATTATTATTATTATTATTATTATTATCTTGGCTTATGATTCCGTTAAATATTGGGGATGCTCAAATGAACATCTTTTATATCTTTCCTCTGTTCTGTTAAGACATTTCTCAGAATCCATTTTTACTAGCTGAGGAACTGTTATATACAAATTCAACTCCAGGAAATTGGCATGTCATCTGTCTACTCTCCATGTGTGTAGCTGTTCGTGCCCTGTAGGCTAACAGGAATGCTATTATGGAAAACCACTAATTCTCAATGCCAAACAGTGGTTATCATTTTCAACATCTGCACCTACCCTATGTTTCCCTCTCTTTTTCACAAGGTCACAATTTCTTTTTCCTCCCTAAAATTCTGAAGGCTGTGTGAAAGCATCCATGAATTTACCCTGCTATTTTCCAGCTGGCTCCATCTGCATGCCATCTAATTGATTAATATGTATTCCTAGTCAGTATATGTTACTGTTTTATATAATATGCTTCTGATGTACACGTCTCTTTCCAAGATTAGTTTTATAAATTACTGTCTTACCAAAGCTAATTTAGAAAGAGTATTAAGAATATCGACACCTGTAAATATTTGTCTTGCCAACTTTACGTGTTTTTTTTTCTCCTATAAGAGAATAAAAGCTAACATGAATTCTTCTAATGGTCTTTTAGTTTTTGTGTGTTTAAAAATATGTTGAAAGGAAATATACAAAGCTATTATGTCTGAACCTCCTTGTGCTGTCTGTTTAACTATACACTGTGTTGACTGAAACTGCTTTGTTGTTTATATTTGTATTTATCAGAGTTACAAAAGAATGTCCTTCTGTTAGAAATGTATTCTGTAATTTCCAATTGTGAGAAAAGTGCCATACCAAATGCAACATAGTGTCTAACAAATTGCCAGGTGCATTCTTCCCCTGCAGATGATTGCCTAGTGGGAAAGGAAAAGACGGAGGCTTTACTTAAAGACAAATGGTAGAGTGGAAACATAAATCATGTCTAATTATCTGTTTACATCTTTTTCCTTGATGTTTTAGAAACTAAATATACATTTAAGATAAAGAATTTTCAAATGTAGAAATAAAATCTAAACTTCAGGGTAATAAATGATATGGTAAACGTATGGTAAGTATCATAAAATTCCCTGAAGCAAAGATTATATATATATATTCTAGAAAGTCAACCTTCTTAGATTCTTGCCTTTAGAGACCAAAACATTTATCAAAGCTCATCCTTAACTATGATCTAGCTTTCAAGAAAATGAATAAATAAAAGCCACCCTTAATTTATATAATACAGTTGAATATATTTTTACTTTATCTTTCCTAACTTGTGCCTATAAAAAAATAAGTTCTATTTTGAAAAACCAAAAAAAGATAATAATAAACAAATAATTTCTCTATTTGGAAGGATTTTTTTGGTGTGGCTGAACTGGGTGAGGCAAACAGGTAGTACTGTGTATGCCCTACTAATTGGCATTCCAACGTGGTAGAATAAATCCATGTAAAAGCTGAGAAAGCTTAAAAGGGAATTCTAGACACAGAAGAACAGAGATAAGCGTAGTTTGGTAGTGGCATTTTCTTGGTTGGGCTTTGTTTGCTAGAAGCAAGCAGAGGGATATCTCCTTTAAGAGAGGATTTCTTGATTTAGAAATAAAATCTAAGGAATAATAATGATAGGAATAATACTGAAAGGAATAATGAAATAATGAAAAAAGCCAAGCATTTTCAAATGCTAACTCTGCCAACAGAACCTCTGGCTCTTTTGGGAGACTGAATATGTGGACAGGGTTTGTGAGCAGCATACTGCAGCTAGCTTAATGGAAAGTTTAACCAGCTGTGTGCCTGGAAGTGGGGCGGTGTGTGACTCTCAGAGGCAGCGAGTGACTCCACAATGCTTGGGCCGGGAAAAACAAGAAGAAAGTACTGAATATACCCTACTAATGGAGCAGTTTAAGTTTTTAAGAAGTGCTTTGCATTTTAAGAAATTCTCTTGGACAATAAATAATTATAGATACAGAATAGGACAAATTCAGACATAAAAAAACCTCTAAATAAGTTACATTGTTGGATAAATTTACTTGGGAGAGAGAAGAAAAAGAGTATAGACTTGGAAAAGAAGTAAATTTAAAAAAAACAACATCTTTAAAGAGAAAGAGTACAGACCGTCATAGATTAAAAAAATTAAAAAAAAAACCAATAAGCCATCTAAAGGTGGAATATACCCAGAGAATCTGAATTATGTATAATATTGTGTTTTCTATGAGTTTTTTGACTGCAGAGAGACATTTGATTCAGGGGACTGTTAAGCCAAGTATATATATATTGTATATATATATATGTATGTATCTTGATATCAAAATATGAGTCTAAGGATATATGCTTTGGAAAAGAGGTTCTTCTTTTGTTTTCACAGAGAATGAGGAACTGTGATTGCTTCTAGAATAATATAGTTTGATGGACCAAGATCCCCTTAAAGGTTGCCATGAACACCCCTCCAAAAATTACCCAATAAACAGCAGGAGGCAGTTTGGAGAATACTATACCCAAATATTGTTTATAAATGTTTCTTTATATTTAAAAGGAGGCATGCTACAGAGATTTGCATCGGTATGGATATTGGCTTATTGATACAAATTTAAGGTCAATTTTGTTATATGTATATTTTTGCTCTTGATTAAGGCATTGTGTTTGTGCAGCTCATTTAAAAATGTAATGTATAATTATGAAATTTAGGTTAATAGATAGTCATTTATAATAGTAAAGATCATAGTCATCTTAGGTTTTCTAGATATATAGAACTTTAGTTAGATAGATAATCTTCAAACCTTTCAAAGACTTTGGAATATGGTATTTAAAATGTTTTAAGGGCTTAAGACTTTTCATGACAATGAAACACCTCTGCTTTTGGCAGCACAAAAACTTCAATGCTTTCATTTTGCATAAACTACAAGTATTTGTTCAAACACATCATTGCTCTATTAACAATATCTAGGAAGTAAATTAATATGAATATCTTTTAACCGATGAATGGATACTGGAAATAAGGTACATATGGAATAATATTCAGCTGAAAAGAATAATGAAATAATGAAATATTCTTATGAATACATGAAACTAGTAAAGGTCATAATGAGAGAGGTTCCACAGACCTAGAAAGATATGGGTTGCATTTTCTCTTGTCTACAGCTCATAGCTCTAATCTTCAGATGAGTATACAACCTGGAGTAACTTATGAAAATGAGATATACAAAAGAACCATTGGATGGAGGATGAGCAATAGGGAGGAAAATAGTTGGGTACAGGTGACTTGAAAGCAGAATGGGTAAAATGGGGGGGGGGGCTTTAACTAGGGAGGAGCACAGATATGGAAGAAAAGGGAAGGTAGAAGACAAAATAACAATAAGGATGTCAGGAAAATCTCAAAAATAATCACATTACTATTTATTTTAAATTACCAATAATGCACATAAACATGTACACATAAATATATACAGTTTAAATAAAATTTGCCTGCCTGAAAAACTATTGTTTGGGTATAATTTTTATAATTTTCTTGTCATCAAGATGTATAGCACTGTTTTAGTTTTATATCCTCTGATATTACTTGGAGAGTTCTAGCATCTAATTGGAATTTACAAAGATTTTAGAATGTAAAAGATTTGCCAATGTATTCCATTCATAACATTGATTAAGTCTAACTTTAAGTTGGTTCATTAAATTATGTTTTCAGAGTTTAAATGCCTTCTTTGTTTCTTTCAGAGCTAAATAAGACATTGGCTTAATCTAAAATTCTTAACTTAGCCTTAGATCCAGATGATTTTTTTGACAATATTTATTCAGTATTTTCTGGCTTTGATGTAATAGCCAAATTCTTTTAAACAAAAAGCTTAGTTATTGGTTATTGTACACTGTAAACAAGTGAATTTTCCCATAAAGAATTCAAAATTAATATTTTTAAAAAATATACCCATGATAGTTGCCCTGCATTCTTCCTAAATAATAGCTGTTTTGAAAAAAATCTACTTGTGTGGGAAAATGGTCTGTATTCTGTCAATTATATTTTAAATAAACACTGATTGGCCAGTAGCCAGGCAGGAAGTGTAGGCAGGACAACCAGATGGGAAGTAGAGGTAGGTCAATGAGAACAGGAGAATTCTGGGAAGAGGGAAGCTCTTTCTGCCCACAAGACCCAGCCACAGAAAAAGGAATATGTGACTGCCTCACTGAAATATTTACTGAGCCATGTGGCTAACACAGATAAGAATAATGGACTAATATAAGTTGTAAGAATTAACAAGAAGCCTGAGATATTGTGCCAACAGTTTATAACTAATGTAGACCCCTGTGTGATTTCTTTCAGACTTAACAATTGCTGGAACTGAGCAGGACAGAAACCTCCAACAACAAATGGCACCCACATAAAGCCTGAGAGAGCTTGGAAAGTATTTGTAGACAGAAAAGAATAGAGTTAAGCACGGCTTATTGATAGCAGCATTTTCTCAGGTAGGCTCTGCTTGCTTGGGGCAAATGCTCTCATTTAAAAGAGGCTTCCTGACTCAGCTTTAGCTGTAAAACCTTACAGATCTTTTAAGATGTCCTGCTATGAAACACTTAAATAGTGTTGATAAAAAGTTGACTGCATGCTTTTTGGTTTTCAGCCATAGTAGAAAAAAAGTCATGCAGTTTTAAAATGCCAGCTTTCTGGCCCATCCTGCCAGTACAAACTCTGACTCCTTCAGGCTGAAGGTCCAGCTAAAGACCATTTTAGTGTAGTTTCTGACCACACTGCTGCAGCGTGCTTGCTAGCAGGGACCTTGAAATGTCATAGGGTTGTGGCAATAAACATGGCTACAGCTGGTGCCTCTGCCATGAGGCTGGAATCTCAGAAAGCAATAGAAATTAGCGGGATCTAGCCATCAAAGCCACAGCTTTAATCCTACCCATATTGTTTAGCAAATTAAAGACTTACATGGCCAGAAATAGAGAGAGAGATACAGTAAAGATAGAACTTTGGAAGTTATTTACAATGCACTTCCTGTTTATTTAGGTAATATTATACTGGGGTATTTGATGGAGTTGAAGACTAGATACTTATAATTATAATTTTTCTGAGTTATGATTAAAGATAAATTAGATATAAAACTATAGACTCACAAAGATAGGATAGGTGATAGAGTATGTTCCTTAATTTGTCAAATGTAAATGGACTAAATATTGTAACTATAATTCTGCTTGATAACATTTTGTTTATATAATTTTGCTATGTTAAAATTAAAACCTTCTTTTTATTTAGACAGAAAAGGGGAGATAATGTCGGATGTCTTTTTGTATATGTGTTGTTTTTATTATTTGATGAATAAAGCTGTTTTGGTCAATGGCTTAACAGAGTAAAGCCAGGTGAGAAATATGAACAGAGATAGAGAAAGACTTGGTACATTCAAGAAGACACCATGTAGCTGCTGAAGGAGAAAGATGCCAGAACATTACTGGTAAGCCACAGCCTCGTGGCAATACATAGATCAATAGATATGGGATAATTTAAGATGTAAGAGCTAGCTAGGAATATGCCTGAGCCATTGGGCAAATAGTATTGTGGTTAATATAGTTTCTGTGTAATTATTCATGTCTGGCTCGTCTGAAAACAAAAACACAGTTGCTGCCCACAAACTGCTTTTCTAGTTTCAAGTCCCAAAGTCCACATTCTGTCAACAAGCAGCATTATCAGACATGTCAGAGCAACACCCTACTTTTGGTACCAACTTCTGTCTTAGTCATTGTTTTACTGCTGTGAGGAGACACTATGGCCAAGGAAATTCTTATCAAAAAAAGCATTTGACTAAGGCCCTTGCTTATAGATTCAGATGCTTGATTCATTATCATCATGGCAAAGTACATTGCAGCATATAGACATGTATGGTGATGAAGAAGTAGCTGATCCACAAGTTCAGAGAGATACAAGAGAGAGAGAGAGAGAGAGAGAGAGAGAGAGAGAGAGAGAGAGAGACTATACCTTGCTTAGTTTTTTGAAACCTCAGAACTTACCTTTCCAGTGTCACAACTTCCCCAAAAAGTTGGCCTCCTAATCCTCTAAGCCAAACGTGACTGTCACCAGAAGGTATAGTAATGTCACCTTCTGGTGACAGTAATTCAAATACATGAGTCTGTGGGGGCAAATTTTACTCAAGCCAACCCAAGGTCCTACTTTGTAACCTAGACTGACCTCAAAATTGAAGCAGTTCTCCTGTCTCAGTTTCCCTAGTGTTGGGATTGCAAGCCACCATGCTTGACTACTAATTTAAGTTTGAAATATATAATTAATATAGTTATATGTATATAGTTACATATATAGTTAATAATGTGATATATATATATGGTTAATATAGAGGGGTGTATTTATAAATCATTGGTTTTAATTTAAAATATATCTAAAGCAACATTAAGCATAAATAATCCCATTTTCTTATCCTGTTGTGAATATTTATACATATTTGATTACATATGGTTTCCAGTTATACTCTGAGTTTCTTTAATTTTAGGCATGTTTCTGGGGTGAATGTCTAAAATTCTCTTTGATTCAATCAACAAGTTACAGGTACTTACAACCCTATAATGAAAACATACCAACTTCATTGACTTTAGACAAATATCCCTTTAATTTCCATTACTGTGATAATTGGCATATTCATTGCATTTTTGTTAAAATTCCTTATTGCTGTCATTTAGATATCTATTTTCTGATCCTATTTATTTTTATATACAAAGTAGTTCTTTCCAGACTTCTTGAATGTTTATGTGGTGGCTCCCATTCTATTAGTTATTTGTCAATTATGGCTTCAGTTCTCTCATTACATCTAAAGAAAAATCAATATTCAAAAATAGTTTTATTTCTTTGCAGAATGAAAATAAATCAATATAGTCTTTTGAATTCCAATTTTATTTTTATCTTTTTAAAGTTATCTTTAGTTTTCAAAGTCTGAAACTTTGAAAAATCAATCTCAATACTATAATCTTGAATATATAAGCAAACATTGACAGAATACATATGAAAAATGGTAAGTTTAAAGAAAAGGCTTTCTCTGATTTTTATAATGCACAATACATCTAAATATAAACATTCTACAGTGATATAAGAATGGGGAAAACTTTCAATTTTAGATAGATAGATGATAGATAGATGATAGATAGATAGATAGATAGATAGATAGATAGATAGATAGATAGATAGATAGATAGTTAGACAGACAGATAGATACTGAAGTAAGAAAACATGCTGGTTTTGGTTTGGATTTTTTCTTTCTGGTGACCATGAACTTTCAGTAGATAATGGGTAATCTAATCCTTGAAAATTTTGAGATGTACCTTGCTTCCATAGGACAAATACATCTTTAGTGAGTACTTCCAAAAGCTACAGAGTCCAGATCTTTTTTTCTAGCAGGTGTTTAGAATGTACTTATTGTTTAAATATACATTAGTCAAATATTGACTACCTTATGATATCAAGTCAGGTATATCCATGTACCCATTTGAAAAGTTATTCTCCCTTTTATACTTTTAGGCAAATATTTTTAATATTTCACCATGCAAATATAAACCTAAAATTTAATTATGTAAAACATTTATTCTGCCTTTAGATCTGATATTAGATCTACCTCACCACTAACAATTTTATTTTCCTCAGTCAAAGAGCTAGGGATGCTGGAACTTGTGGTTTGAGGAGTAGAAAATATCATTGATTCACATATTAGTGCTTGAACTTAAAAGCTTTGGCTGAAATGAGAAGCAGCCAGAACTCTTTAGGAATCTCTTTTTATGTCTATGTGTTATGGCTTTCCAGCACAGCAGCTTCAAGGTAGTTGGATGCACCACACAGAGATTCAGGCTCCAGTGTTTCAAGGGGAAACCATCAGCCAAATGTGTGGGCTTCCTGTGGATCATCTCTGGAATGCACACACTGCTTTAGCATCACATTATGTAGAGTGGAGCAGTCCTGAGCCTCCTTCCAGGTTCAAAGAAGGAAACAGCTCACTTTTCCATGTATAGTATAGCTTCACTAGAAAGATGGGCCACTTCCTCTGAAGACAGTCTTTCCAGGTACACTTATATTGGTCTCACACTTGCGGACAAAGGCAAATGAAACTGGACTACTGTTCTATAATTATCCATCAAGAAGGAACATTTAGGATAGAGGGCTAATATTCTTCTTTGTCTTTGATTATCAATGTTCTTTTAGTTAATCATAATTATCATTATTTTTCAAGTTTCTACGCACTTGAACCTCTGCCTCTCTTTATTACTCTGTAAGGCCGTTATCCAGTTTTCATGTTTGTAAGCAAAAAAATTGCAAAAGCTTAAGGTGTATCTTTTGTGATGGATTTTTGCACATCTGAAATGTACTTTTGTTATTTCCTGTCCTTTCTGTTACTCATTTTTCTTTCAATCAAAATTTCAGGGTTCTTCCCGAGTTCCACTATCTTTTCCTTTTTAATGTACTTTTTGTTGATATTAGAAATTTAAGAATTGTTTTCCCAGACAGACAAATATTGTAACAATTTATAAAATCATCTACTGACTAACACTTTGATCAGTATTATGGAAATATGTAATGACAGAATTCATCAATTTTACATTTAAATTGTATTTTCAGATTCATTTGTTCATGAAACTTTCACAAAATAGTATAGTATAGGCTACACAGATTAACCCAGATTTTTCTCTTTTATAATTTTTCATTTATCCTCCTCATTTTATTCTTGAGAACACATTGATTGTGTTTGGATCACTGTATTTTATCTTTCATAATGTGCTTTCTGACACTGTTTTTGTAACTTCACTCAAAGTAATTGCAAAATCCAAACTATATATTTAAAGCCCCTTATACTTAATAAAAGCTTGTAATATGTATCTATTAATCTTAGACAATATCAACAAATTATTATTTATTTTTGATTGCTATTGATTTGATTGTATCAGTATATTTTATATGTATTATTTAATGTATGCCTGTATTTTTTAACTTTTGATAACCCCCCCAACCCTGCATATCACTCAAAGAAATATGTTGCAATTTTTTCCTCTGTATATGTATGTGATTACAATATGAAGAATGTACATTTTGTGTTATATATTATTTATCTTGACATTAATAGAAAACACAATGAAAGTAAGGGTTATCTTCTAAAAACAATTATAAAGGCATTGTAAATGTACAGGAGTATTTGACAAGTAGCAGATACCCTGAGACTACTGAATTCACGAATTATTAACACTCTATTAACAAAAACTAGAGAAAATAATTTTCAAGGTCCTTTATCAATTTAAAAATATCTATTGAGCATTTCCCACGTTTTTAGATACTCAATTTCTGCTTTGAGGTTAGAAACTGAGTGTATGCTACACTCTTGCCTCAAAATCCACTCCGTTTCATGTAAATACTTTCATATGTAATGGAATTTTCAGGTGTTTCCATAGTGAGAAGGAAAGTACACTGAAAATTAATAAAAATAGCATTATATTCAAATGAGGGTAGCAGAAGGTCCACTGAGGATGGCTATAGGTTTTGGGAAGTAATTCACTTAACAACTAATAGATGACTAAGTTATAAGGACTGCAGTTCTGGAGGTAATAATATCTTCATAAAAGTCGGGCAAATAGAGTTGCAGAAGGAGTGGACACATTGATATTTTTGCTTTCTGTGGATTTCAGCTTAGTTTATACTTTCCTTTATCAAATAATGTTCTTGATGAAATGTGGAGCCAGATGCATTACCACATACCTGAAAGAACAGACTTGGAAAGAAAGAGGCAGAGAGACGTCAGGTTCTAAGCTTTTCTAAGCTACAGAGTTAAACCTTATCCCTAGAAATCCAGAGCTGGGGTTGCAGAGTCATCAACTAAGAATGTATTGTTTTTGCAGAAGTTCCCAGTAAATTTGGTCTCTGAACAGTGTCATGAAGCTTACAAAGAACTGCCTATAATTTAAGTTCCAGGGTATCCCAATTCCTCTTTCTACCTTCAAAGGCATCTGAAGTCAGCTGTACACACCCCTAAACACACACACACACACACACACACACACACACACACACACACACACCTAAGTCCTAAAACAGTAGCTTTCAGTGTGTTTAAAAATTACAAAACTTTAGGGGTCATAATTCTAAATTTTACATGTTGTAATCTCTAAGCTATGTCACTGTAGAAAAAAAAGAAATTATTACATCTTTTTCTGTCCTTAAAACTCTTGATGGTGTTGGAGGGAGTGTACTGCTTGTTGGTTCCCCACTGCTCAGCCCCAAATTAATCACACAGAAACTGTATTATTTAAATCACAGCTTGGCCCATTAACTCTAGCTTCATAATGGCTAACTTTTACATATTAATTTAATCCATCTCCATTAATCTGTGTATCACCACATGGCAGTGGCTTACTGGCAAAGTTTCAGCATGTCTGATCTGATGGCAGCTCCATGGCATCTCTCTGACTCTGCCCTTCTTTCTCCCAGCATTCAGCCTAGCTTTCCCTGCCTACCTTAGTTCTTCCTTACTGTAGGTCCAACTCAGTTTCTTTATTCATTAATGCTAATCACTGCACACAGAGAGGACTCCCACATCATGATGGAGTTCATGATACAGATTTTTTTCCTCTAAGTACAAATTACAATGCATATTAAATAAGCTAACAAATTACCTCTTTTCTTTTTCTCTAACTTTTTTGCTGCTATGAAATGTTTCTGTGTTAAAATGTTATGAAATTTTCCATTTAATATATATCTAATGATGCAAAAAAATATGTCAATAGCATTCTATTAGATCCTATGAAGTTGAAGGTAGGAGAGAAAGAGATACAAATAAGGAAAAGCACTCCCCACCTGTTCCCTATCCGAAGCAGCAGCAATTTCATTGTTCTGTTCATTAAAATTCAGGTGTTGGTTATTGTAAAGACTGAATCCGGAGTACCTTCTTAGATTTAGTTTCCTTAAGTACTTTACAGAAATATGATGCAACCACTTCTGTTTGCCAGTAAATCAAGCCAGAATCATGAGTCTCTCTGTATTTGCCTCTTCTTTTGCCTAGAAACATTTTTGCTTTCTTTTTCATTATACTCTTATTTGTTCTGGAACATCTTGTGATTGCTTTATCTTATTTTCTAGAAACATAATTAAATCACAATTATTCTTTTCATAGTTTTTGACCAATGATTTCTTGAGAGTTCTGTAGACAGTGAGATAGGTCATGGTTTGGCTAAAAGGTATATCTCCTAACCAGAATTCTACTTTTTTTTTTCAACTTCAGATCTGAAACATATTGCTCAGTCTGTGGAAATGTTTAGCTACATAACAGTTTATTGCCTGAATACAATTTAAAGAGTGGCTTGGAGAGATGGCTCAACAGTTAAAAGCACTACTTGCTCTTGTCTTCTCGGGGACCTGTTGGATTCTTAGCACTCACATGGCAACTGACAAGACTGGAACTTTGTTCCTTACCTCTCTGGCCTCTGCAGATAATATACTGATTTGTCAAACAGGCATGTATGAAGGCAAAGCAGCCATACATATAAACAAAAATAATCAAAGTCTCATTAAAAGGTTGTATGAGGACTCATTAAATTAGTCATAGTTAATTTGGACAAAAAATTTCAGTTTCTCAAAATTATTAAAGTAAAAACCAGAGCTTTCAAAATGTATTCTATGCAATCTAAAGTATCTACTAGTTTGAAATTTATTATACTTTAATACTTTATCGTGTGAAGGTTGATTCAAATCTATGCACATACCACAAGAATTGACTTAAGCATGTTTGTGTTATCCATTTCCCACTGGCAAAAAAATGACCGTCCTGACTGACTAGTAAATCTCAAGCACAGGAGGCGCAGTGCTAGAGAATTCCTATTCTGCTATAAGTACTTCTTTGCTATGTTATTATGCTTTCTTGCTCTCTGGTTCCAGTATACCAGAAGACAGAGGGTGAGAGAAACCAAGCTATTTCCATTTGCTATAATCTGACGGTGAGTGTGCCCTCGAGTTAATATGTTCAAACTGATTCCCTATTCCAGTAGCGTGGCTGGGATCTAGAGGAATGGAGTCTCTTTCATGATTCTTTGCTTTATGCATAAAGAAATCTAAAAACAAAACAGAAAGGGAACTCAGGAGCAGTTTATTGGAGCCAGGGAGAGAATGTAACCTGAAAGGGAAGGCAAGCTTACAATGCTAATACCACTGAGGAGGAAACAATGGAAAATGGAAGGAGCGTCAATAATACCTCGTGAGTTAGAAGTCACAGAATATGCAGACACAGTAGTGAATATGTGGGAATTGTTCTGAGAAAGCAGGTGAATCTGCGGGATCCCTATTGATACCACAGTCCTGTCCTTGTGGAGATATTTGCTGCCCCATTTCCTTATCTTGGTTCATGTGTATCATATTTCCTTTTGCATTTTGGCTTAGGTTGGGCTTCTTTCAATTGTGAAACTGATTTCCTCTTTAATGCAAGAAGAATCTTAACTCAAAGACTATTTCCCAGTCTTACCTGAACAGGAAAAGTACCCACAGTCTATTTCAGAAAGGTGTTAACTGGCCACTAATTGTGACATTTATACCAGAGGATGTGGACATATTGACATTTTGTGTCCCAAATGCTACAGAGGAAGCAGATGGTTGGGGACTATGGTGGCTCTTTTCTTTCTATCCAGCACTTCCTTTAAACAGCATTAGGAAAAAGATCTCTTGGAGAAGCAAACAAACCACAAAGGCAGATCCTCTAGGAATGGGATTAGTGCCCTTGTCAAGGCTGCCAGAAAGAGCAGCTCCACCTCTTCCTGCTTTGTGTGAAAACAGAGCACGAGTGTGGCATGTGGTGTGAAGCAGTGTGAGCCCATATCCCACAGTGAATCTGCTGAAGCTTTCATTTGAACTTCATGCTCTCCAGACTGCGAGTAGTAAATACACTATTTGCACAATTCCCCACCTAAAATATGTCGTCACTCTGAACTGAACAGACTACAATACTTCTTTTCAGGGGTGCCTTCATCTCTTTCCTTACACAGAAGCCCAACAGTTGGGGTTCCTTTACGCTCAGGGCCAGATCCTGGAGGGAGCTTCACAGTAGCTTCAACACACATTGAAAGTGTCTAGAAGGGTTGCTCAACACAAGACTGTCACTGAGTTCTCGATACTGCTCTGGCAAGTAAGCAGGGTGTACTCAGTGTGCCAAGTGAACGAGCCAGAGCCCTGGGTTCTTTCGAGTCAGAATGTGGGAACTGAAGCTTCATGAAACTGGTAATGCCGGCACTGTCTCACCACTCAGTTGGGGTTCTCACCTGGATATCTATCTACTCCCTCAAAATTCAGTCTCACTTGTCTTTTTGTGCAAAGATTCTGCTTTACAGTTTCTAACACACACTTTGCTAGTACTCAGTAAGTTATGCCTGTGATAAAACAAATTTTGATAAATGTCGAAGTCCCTTTGCCTGGCATCCTTTTTGCTGTTTATTGCTGATAGTTGGCCTCAGCCCCTGGCATTTGTTGTCTCCTTAGCTTCAGCTGTGTTTTTCTCTATTCTCACTGGGCTAATAGCTGTCAATTCATTAACATAGCTGCACAAATATTTCCACCGAAGAAAGTGCCACCCCCAAAGGGCAGGTAGTTCTATTTTTGTCTTTCCTTTTCTCGTATAAGTGGCCACAGAACTTATACAAGAATTGGTAATTATATACAAACCGTTGCGGGTTTTCTTTTCTGTTATCTTCTTATACTTTATAAAACATGGGAGAGTAAATGTCTTTACTTAATGGTCATTGTGTTAACTGCTAAGAAACTGACCTGGTATATTTTAATATTTTAACATGAGGAAAAGAAGGCAATTTTTGAAAGTATTTATGGAATGCAATATTTTAAGAATACTGTATGACATGCTAGAAAAGGAATAAATAGCATGTGTGAATTGAATGGTGTGCAAATTACCAAGATACATGCATGTGCTTCTTTTGGCAATACTAAGGACTATTTTAGCATGTTACATTAAAATGAATATAATCTTGTTAGCATTTCTTTAAAATAAATTTTAATGATACCAGATACTCAATACTGGGTATTTCCTAAGTGTGCAAAGTTGTATTTCAAAGTAAAGTGAAGTTCCACCTGACTTCAACCATAGAGGAAAACAATCATTTGTTATTCTTCTGTTTATTTTTAAAACTGCATTTCATTGCTGTTATATTTTCAGTCAGTGACAAGGTCCAGACCAGAGTTGTCTTCTTGCTAAGGTGTAATGCTAACTACAGCTCTATTTATTATTTATGTACTTATTTTAAAGGTTTCATCAGGATTATAGCATGTCTTTTTCTTTTGTAAAGTATTAAATTTTTACTTATTTATTGGTTTGTGTGTGTGTGTGTGTGTGTGTGTGAAGTTTTTGTGTGCAGTTCGGAGAATAAGTGGCTTGGTTTGTCAAACGTGGTGTCAGATGTCCCTCCTATTAAGACATATTGCTGTCCTAAACCTTAATTTAAAATTTTGTTATTCCTATATTGCCATCTTATTAGTTAGCCCTGTCAACAATGATACATTAATCTGATTTTTCTCAGGATGTTATGAAATTTCAAACAGCCACTGATATGAATAGGATTAAATAGCATTTGACTTTTTATGGGCAATTTTGATAATTTACTTTTAAAAGAGAGACTGCATTTTCCATTGCTTCTCTCTTCAGCTGTTTTGCTGTTCACACTGGGATTACACCACGGAAGAAGTAAATCAAAGTTGAAGTGTTCAAGGAACTCTTGCCTTGAGGCCTTGAATCAGTAATGTGCTTTGGGTGACACTTGATAAATCAAAAGAAGAAAGATTAACAAAATGATGAGTAAGCCAACAACAGAGAAACAAATATGGAGAAAAAGGGAGAAGAAGAGGAGGAAGAGGAGGAGGAGGAAGAAAAGGAGCAGAAGGAGGGGAAGAAGAAAAAGAGGAAGATATTATTTCATATCCTGTTTCACATCCACTAAATAAAGGCGCCCCTAGATAGCTATTTGAATGCAATTTTAAAGCATTAGACTCTTGCCTCAACTGTACCAACACTGGAAAACGTGAACTTAAACAGATTTGTGAGAATAATGCTCAGTGAAACTGTTACATACTTTCTTGAAAAATCAGAAAAAAATATCTTCCTTTTCTTCCAGGTAATTCTTTTATTTTTCTTATTGTTGTTTCCCTGAGTTTTTGTTTGTTTCCTTTTATTAGTTAAAATTGTATTATTATGGATATAAGATTACAATGTAAGTAAAGAACTTCACAAAATCCAAGCCCTATTTTGTGACTTCCGGGGACAACATATATAGGTACACACCTCTCCCACTTAGCAGACTTTCCTGAGTGGTTGTATTTCCTAGGCATGAATGGGGTATGTACTCAAGAAAAGGAGATGGTAAGAGGCAAAATCTCCCATGAAGGGGGTAACTTAGAACAGGCCTCTTTATCTGATCAGATTTCCCTTAGAAAACATGAAGTCAGAGGTGAAATTCAAGCCTTCATGATGGCCACTGACAGGCATTAAGACCATGCATGGAGTCTCTCTCCATTAGAGCCTGGAACCCTGTGAATATTCCTGATCACTGACAATGAGATCAACTCAGATGGTACGTACTGAATCATAGGCTCAGTTAATGAATATTTCTACAGTTAAAACTAAACCTTCAGAAGGGCCTACCAGAGCAGCTTTATATTCACAGGTATTTGAAGCTGAAGCCTTAGATAATGAGTTCAAGACTATCCTGGGCAACTTAGTGATACCCTGTCTCAAGGTCATAAACACAAAGAGCCCTCCTGAAGATTTTAACTTAACATTATCTAAAGCTTTTCTAAGCTCAGTCAATCTGCTATCACTTTAATTATCCTTCTTTCCAAATGCCCCTTTATCTAATCCACAGTTTTTTTGAAAGTGTATCACGATGGTATTTTAATCATTCATTAGTAAGAACAGTTCTCCGCAGAATCATAAAAGTTTTAAAACTTGTCACTCTCAAATTCCTGCAATACAGATTAATCCCATGTCTGATGGGTGCTGCTAAGAATATTCTATATAAACAACAGTGGGGAAGGAGACAAAGCATTTGTGTGCTTCTCGCAGTACAAGTTACACAGTCCAGAAGCAATGCACTCGAACAGCTGGATTCATATTCTAACCCTCCAATTCCCACCAAATAGCCTTTTGACCTTTAACTGAAGTTTGCTCTTTTGGAAGATGAAATACTAACTTCAAGAATCCTTTCAAAATTATCTCCTAATGGGAAAATTATATTTCTAATTTGTCGCTTGGAAAGCAGTAGATATTTGAGGGAGTTGGAAATCAGTACCCAGTGCACTGATCAAGATGGCAGCCAGGTAGAGGGAGATAAAAAAAAAAATATTTCCAGAGCTGGGGACTTGATGTTTGATGAAAAACTAAGGAGGAGTCTCAGCCTGGAGTTTCTGATCAGACATGAGTGTGTTTTAATTTCATTTATAGTAATGTTTACTTTCTTTTCCTCTGTTAGTTTAGCAAGGAAACCTACAAATAAGATAGGATCTAAAACAGCTTCTTTCTCTTTCTCTAGAGAAAATAAATAGTCCACGGAACAATTTCTGTGTTACTTAGTGTTTAGGAACTAGACATACCTTGAGAAAAGAGATTAGAAATTTTTTACAACACAAGCTACATAATTGAAAGTTTTAAGCTTTGATGGAGAAGGATACATTTAGAAGCAAACAAACTTTCAGTTCTTTGCTTGCTTAGTACAGCATGAAGTCTTTAGATGACTACATCCTAGTCTTGTGGATACGGGCATGCAGGATCTCTGACATTGTGAGGTCAAATTTCACATAGAAACATGCTGAAATGTATTCCTATTTTTTTTTTTGGCAAAATTATCAAATAAGTACAACTTAGCTTTATATGTTTTCTAATCCTCTTTTTATTTATAAACTTATTAAGACAACATTCATCTCTCAATTTGCAGCTAAAAAGGCATAAATTCTTCACCTAGCCAGTTCATTAGTTATGTTTCATAGGTCTTAGAGTGATTCTTGAATTTCAGCATCATGTCTTCAGCAATGTTTCATAGAGTCCACAGTGCCTGGAGCATTTACTATTGTGTGTCACCTCTGAGTTCCACAATACCTGGTCGTGTCTTTTCATAGAGTTAACAGCAGCTGGAGCACTTACTACTGTGTGCCACCCCTGATTGTCATGGCAATGCTTGGTCTTACCTCTTGCTTTCCTCCATTTCTTTCCTCTTCTTTTCCACTTCTTTGAGCCTGGCTTCAGTGTGCTGCCTGGGCTGTAGTTAATGTCTAGACTCCCCGTTCTCAGTCTTTAAAAGAGGTATGCACCACTCCATAAGACAACAATTGTATTTTTGAAGTCTTTCATCGGTTTGAGATATGGGCCTCAAGTGTGAAGATTTATATGAATACAAATGAAACAATTTGAAATTTTGGTAGTTATGTTCAGGATATGTGTTTTCTGACTTTCAATAATATCTTTAATCTGATTGTTGTGATGAACACTCCTTAGAAGATGACTAAAGTTCATAGTCTATTACCAAATAAAGCCTTATGCACATGATCTATTTAAAAAGTGGACAATGAGGACTACTGAGAACTCAAGAACAATGGCACTGGGTTTTGATCCTACTGCACGTATTGGCTTTGTGGGAGCCTAGGCAGTTTGGATGTTCACCTTCCTAGACCTGGATGGAGGTGGGTGGTCCTTGGACTTCCCACAGGGCAGGGAACCCTGATTGCTCTTTGAGCTGACAAGGGAGGGGGACTTGATCGGGGAAGGGGGAAGGAAATGGGAGGCAGTGGGAGGGAGGAGGCAGAAATCCTTAATAAATAAATTAAAAAAAAATAAAAAAAAGAAATGAATACTTCAACAAAAAATGTAAGCTTAAAAAACAAACAGAAAAATATTAAGTGTGTTTAAGATTATACACAGTGTTTGGAAGATGAGTTTATGTTTTTGTTTTTAGTTTTCTTCAACTTTAAAAATTGTTTAAAATGTACTGTTTTTTAAACTACTGGATTCATCTATTTTTTTACCTCCAACATAATAATAGCAAAAATGTAAAAAATAAGTATTGTTTGGGAGGATAAACTTATTGCATTAGTGAGCTTTGAAGGTCAAAGCATAAAGTATTGTGTTCGGTTTTTTGGTGTAGTTCATGGTGTAGACTAATTTGACCAATAGGAAGTGTTCTTAGGTAATCTTTCGATTAAATAATATGCAGCCTAAAGTAGCATTGAATGGTATTTAAATGCAAGTGTAGAATTGTTTTCCCCTTTAACTTCCTTCAGTTTCCAAAAACTAGGGACATGTAAATATCTAAAACTTTACCAAGCAATATGGTTGAAATACTTTTTAGAATGTAACTATTCCTAGTATGTTTCAGTTTCAAAGCGCATCTTCTTATATACATTAACATTTTCTTTGAATTTGTCATATTGCAAAGCTTCTCATGTACCAAAACCATTATGGAACTAAGACAATGTGAATTGACAAATATTCTTTGTGAACTTTATTGTAAATTACTAGTTTGAAAATTTGAATTCATAATGCTATGAAACTTTAAGAATAAATTTGCCATTATGACAAGTTTATCTAGTTGGGAAACTTAGATATCGTATGCCTTATGTGTGTGGAGCTTACATGGATGGTTATGTTAGGCATCACTAAAAATTACTTTTATAAATACTTCCTTGTAAATTGCCTTATTTTCTTTCAGATATATGGTATATGATCTTTAAGAATGTTTCAAATTTCCATATATTTCATACCTTCTTGTGCTGGAAAAAATATAAATAAGAATAATATGACATGTCATTTAATTAAAATAAACATACAAAATCTTGCCTTGTATTTACAGACAAATTTTAATGGAATATTTCATGGTCCAACACAAATATCAGACCCAATGGCACTAATTCTTGTACAGCCTTTGGCTTACCCTGTATAACAAAATCTGTTATTTAAAGTAGACTACAAAATACCTCATGGTAAGTGAACTTCCAAAGACACAAAGAAAATCTTCCATAAATTTAAAAGCTTATCTCAAATTCTTATTGTTATAAGCTTAGGATGTATATAAGGTTAATTGCATTATCTTAGGTAGTTGAAATATATTGGTTAGAGTGTGGAATTAAAAAGAAATTGTTTTATATATTTTTGTTTCTGTTCCTAGTCAACATTAATAAACACAAATAAGTGGATGTAAAATTACCTTTACAAAATTTTGAATGTTGGCAATCTCAAGCAAAATTCTTTATGTCAGTGACACTTTTTTAACCCTTAGCCAGCATATTACAAGGTTCATACATTTCAAGGAGTAATGATTAAATGCTATATCAGCAAGATAACACTTATTTTTAAGTAGCTCTCATTTTTTTGAAAGAAAGTTCCCTTTAGAAATTTACAAGTTGTATGTCATTGAGGAAACTTAAAAATGAATGGATATGATATGCAATTAATAAAAGTATTCAAAATAATGTATTTAGCATAACAGAGTATGTTCTACATCTCTTGTCACCTTTCACTGGAGAAAAGAGAGTTCATTTTCTCAATGTCTGCTTTCAAGACTAAAATGCACTAAAAGAAGAAACGGTTCAGTAATGTCCAACAGATAACTAAAATTCAAATTTTATTTTTTTCCATATTTATCAGACAACTTTTTCTGCGGAGACGTTACTGAAAGGATGGAGTGTAAATGGGAACCCTGTAGGCATGTTTATAAGAGTTGTACATGACATATTTAAAGTGCCACTCAGTACACATTGAATACTTTGTAAGTATATAGGCATATCAACATGCAAGTGTCATGTACTTAATATTACAATATGCATTTTGTTTTGTGAAAATGTTCATGATTAGAGTAGATTCAATAATTGTGTTTGTTTACTGTGTGATATATTTCATTTTGGTGGATCTTCTTTACAGAGCAGAATATATTTTAATGCTGTCATAAGTATACCCTTCCAAAAGATATGGGTTTCATGTCATATACATAGAAGCTTTGAAGCTACATTTCTGGGAACACCTGCATTTCTGGACACTGTTTTCAGAGATAAGTCTTTAAATTTTTTTAATATGGTAAACTTGTTGCAAAGTTGTTGACACCGAAATATTTATGATAAGAATGGAGCTTTCTTTAAGGAATATTTATGGTAGAATGAAAAGCTAAACAACCAATTCACAGATATTGATAAGAACTCAAAATGAAGAAAAGAGATGTCATTCCAAACACAGAAATCCTTGGGTCACTACTCAATTGCATCATTGAATCTACACCACGTACAGTGAGTACAGAGAAATAAGTTTGTAAAAAGATCAAAATGTTACATATTTATAAGGAGCAATATTACTAGCTTTGAAAAAGTCTAGATTGCTTTCTGTCCTATTTATGAGATTCATTCAACACACCAGAACCACAGAGAAAAGCAAAGAGGAGAAATATAACAGCTCTGTTTACATTTTGTACTTGTCCTTAACCGATTAGTGACTACTGCTTTCAACCATTATATTTATTGCGCATGACTCACTATCAGCAAATATAAAAACGTGTCTACTAGGATCATGTACAAGGGAAAGCATCTAAAGAAAGAAAGCATCTGAGGTTTGACAGTACTGTGTGTTCGTGTAATGCTGCATTTCATGCTGCACTTAAAAGTCCATGTAGGAATCGCTACTGCTTTGACCCTGGATGTGGAAAAAGTGCTTAAGTGCTGAGCCCTGGTAGATTTTTCTTGTGCCCCTGCAATGGTCACTTGTCTTTTAACTTAACATCTTTGAAATATACAGCATATTTCCAAGGGGGTATAGTGTTTTCTTTACATCATTTTCATATTTGGGCCCATTTTCTCCAAAATAATCACACATTTCATATATATATACATATATATGTATATATACATATATATGGAAAAGATGGTAAAGAGTAAACCAAACATTATTCATAACATAACCACATAACATAGAAACATCTTACTTTAACTTCAAGTGAATTTATAGATTCACCATCATAATTTCATAAATTTATGTCATCTATTTTTCCTAAAGGAAGATACGCTCATAAAATGGCATTTTATTTTAACATATTTAAATTACACCATTGAAAAGTTCATGTCATGCCTAGGCAGGAAAAGTGAGTGGGCTTTTGAGGCAATACTTTTAATTATTTGGGGTTATTTGTTCATAAAGAGGCAGTTTTAAAATATTTTTTGTTTATATAGAGAACACTTCTCTGGAAATTAAATCATATACATGATTTATACTTAAAACACAACATTGAATTTTGATAAATTGTTGCACTTTAAAAATAAAATCAAATATCATATTGGATTGCAAATTGTTACCATCAAATCACTTTTAAAAAGTTACAATTACATAACAGCAAAATAGTAGCTAGGCATGGAAAGAACTGTTCTCACCAAGTTTTCATATTTTACTTATATTAACTTAATGATAGAGAAGTTAAACAAACACATATTCATACACCATAGAATACACTACAAGAAGTTGGCTTTTGAGATTTCCCAGGGAGTGGGGAGTGCATTGTTATGAGAGTCCCAAAATGATTCTTCCTGGGATATCTTGTAAATATTTACTTCCTCTATTTATATTGAAGTATCATAGCCCATGTTAAAAGCGAGAGGTAGAAGAATTATTGTTAAGTATGCATGGCAGAGAAATTACCAGCTATATCCAATAACTATTGCATTCAGTAGTAATCTTAATACACAAAAATGCTGATGATTCTAGAACCCATTCTTATAGACTGTCCCCTTTAACTCTCTTTATTATCGTGCTACTTTCAAACCACTGCCTTTGGAAGGGTATAAAGAAGTGCAAAGGGCTTGTTTGGGTTGTGATAAGGAACAAAGGAGAGTATTAAAGAGAGAATTTCCCCATTAAAATATAGTGACTTTAACTTCTAAATATATCCTGTGTTCTTTGAATAAATTTGTACTAATAAACAAAGTACTTCAATCTATTAAAGCACATACATTTCAAAGAAAGCTCAAGAATGTCAAATTCGATTAGAAATGAATTAAAGATTAAAAATCCATGTCATTTCATTCTCTGCATTAATGTCAAACACTAAAGCAAACAAATTTCCTTTGTTAACTCAATAATTATGTAGAAAAAATATAACTTGCTGTTGTTAGTGCTTTAATACTTTAGAGGTGAATTAGAAAACTCTTGGATCTTATTTATAGTCTTTTAAATCCCTTTGCCTTAAGTATCCAGCAATAGAATTACAGATATTGCACTGAGTATATTTCAATATTGCCAATGTGTATTTCAAAACAAATTATATTATCTACACTAAGATTTCCTCTTTCCCAGAATTCAAAATGCATATTATAATTACATGGGTTTCCGACATCCATACACAGCTAGTACAAGATACTTACATGTACATACACTGTAGTTACCTATATTTTGCATAGTTTTTAGTGTGTACTTTGTGCCACTTAACAACAAGCATTACTCATCAAGAATTTTCTTTAGGGTTTTTACTTACTTCCACTGCGATCACTGATTAATCATTTCATTTCTTTTTTGTATTCATTGCAGATTACCATTTGCTAAAGGAAATAAAATTGGGCATTTCCAAAAGGTTTCTGGGACTAAAATACCATGGAAAGGTTGTAGTACAAAACAAAGATCCTTGTTTTTTTGTTTCCACAATTGGAAAACTGTGGGATTTTATATTTTTATTTTTTTTAAATTTAAATTATGTCCAAAAGGAGCAGAAGGAAAAGCATTTTCAATGTGCCCACTGGTAACACTTTGCAATAAGTGGCACTAAATCACACAATAACTGCTATGTTACATGGAAGAGCCATTACTGTCAAACAGCTGCTGTACATGTGCCTATATGGAATCTCAATGCTGCTACAGTCATGAGTACATAATTACAAGTGAACCTGTCTTTTTAATTGAATATTTATATATTTTTTTTTACAAAAAACGAACAACAACAGCAACAAAAAAACAAACAAAATAAATGAGGTGTTAGCTTCTTTGCCAAAAACAGGAAAGTTGCTTTTCTTTCTCTATTTGTTGGTTTAATTGTAGAGTTTCTATGAAAGACTAAACATCTTTAATGAAATCATCCAGTTTCTAGATTAAATCCCAATATCAGGTTTCTTAAATTGCTTCTTGTAATTTCTGGTAAAAGAAAAGAAGTTGGAATCTCTTTCTCTGTGTTTGTTTTAATATCTCTTCTCTTGAATAGACACGCATACATTCACACACACACACACACACACACACACACACACACACACACACATCAATCTTTCAATGGGGTATTTTGTCTTTACTTTTGCAGCCAGAAACTTTTCCTTCCCCCTCCCTCCCCTCACCCCCAGTTTTGGTCACCATTCTTCCCAGGACATTGAAAAAGGAAAAGAAGACAAGAAGAATGTTGGTTCGATATTTCTGATGGAGGAAAATCAATGCACACTGTAAACATTTCTGGCAGAGAGGAACTTCTTTTTTAACGAATGATGCTCTGAGTCTTTGAGGAGCACACAGCTCTTCTACCATGTCCTCTACCTACTGAACTCCCTTAATAGAGACAGAAAGTGGCTCCATGTGCATGCGACTGTGCATATTTCAGGCTTCTCAGCTGACATGAGTCCAATTTAGAAATCCTATCTCAATATTTTATTTGCCGGAATGGGGAATGCCCGAATTCTTGTAACTTATTTCCTTTAGTGAAAAGCAAATAACCTTTCAATATAGAAAAGTATAACTCCATCACTTTTTTTCCAAGAAAGGAAATGATATTGAATCGAAACTAGCTATATTTAATGGAAAACCATTTGATAAGAGCCCAGAAATTTTATCTGCCAGTGGTTTTTCTTTTTACAAATTCTAATGGGTATATTTCTTGGAAGGGTTAAAAAAGTCAAATGTCTTAAAAGGCAAACATTCTAATTTTACAGTGCTATAAATAATGATTGTGTTATTTAGGTAACAATTTTAGCAGTTGGAGCCAAGTAGAATACAGATGAAGAAGGATGTAAATACAGCATCGATGAAGAGTAGCAATTTTGCAAATGTATCCTGAAATTAGGCTTTAAATAGTAATTGATGATGCAGTTATACAACGTACTTAGCAATAAGAACCTTTCCATTTTGTACTAACAGGATGAATTTTGCTGTGTGGAGTCTTTCTAAAGATTATGCATTGAAAGATATGAGCAGTTTATAGACCTATTCTAGTTTCAATGTGTCTAGAGGCACCTACCTGATTCTCTCAAACTACCATACTATATTAACATATTATTGCATTTTTCCACAGATGGTATGGAGTGAACTGTAAAAACAAGCATGCAATCACATCAATGCAGACTTATTTCCTTAAAATGTCATACTGTATATGATTTATTATGTTAACACTCAACCACATCATATTATTTATGTTCTGTATATTTTGAAAAAGTGCTGCTTGACTGACATCGTCCTTTTTCTTTTGTAATAAATCAACAAGATAAATGCTACACAATTAAAATAATCTTGGATTTTCTAACATTTTCCTTGAAAGTTTGATACTTTTCTGATAAATAATCTAACATACAGCACCCTTGTCTTCTATTAGATATTAACACAGGATGTTGTATTCAGTCATTCTTGTTCCCTCCAAATAAATTCCAAGGTATTGTTAAAACTCTAGGTCATCACGCTGTCAGACATCACAAGTACAGCTACCATATTGTAATATTTGTTTTCTTCTTAAAGGTGCAATGTTTGTAAATGGGAAAGTAATTTTTTAATCTAACTGGATTTTATTCTTTAGCTGCTAATAAATATAATGAAAACTATTCTAGCAATATTATATTTCACCCAAAGAAATAAGACTTTATATTGACTCTGTGTCATATTTAAGATTACAGAATTTCATAATAATTCAATACACCAAAATTTCAAAATAATCCAGAGAAAGAGACTTTCACCTTGGAGTTAAGAGCATGGCAGGGATTTTCTATCACTCACTGTTTCATAAGTTTGTACCTCACAGAATGCATAGACAGGAATTTAATATAAAGAATTAGTTCATTTATACAGAAAACATATCCTAAATACTTCTTTTTTGGCAAATCAACATAGTTAAGCAGCCATTAAACTGCCAAATTAAAATGTGTAAGTTTTATTTTTTTTTTTTAACAAACTAAGAGTTTGTTTTTAGGTTATTATTCAACTGTGGTTGTGATTTAAAACCTGAGGCTGTGCACTGGTTGTTAGCTTAAAATTACCTTTCCTTGTAACATTGTGCTTCCATTGTATAACAAATAAAAATTAAGAAGAACTAGAAAAATTTGTTGTTGACAGTGCTAGGACATACAGACAAAAATACTAATATATGTTATCTACTTATAATATCAGTTTAAGTAATATCTAAAGGGATATAATGGACATTAGAAAATGCGTACTTATGACCGAATAACCTACAGCCAAAAAAGTTAAATATGTATCAAATAATGTTTAATTGGATTTATTATATGCACTATATACAGATACTAAAATGTCTCAAAATTGTGCCCTATTTCAGTTTTGTTTAGGCAGGTGAATCCTTATGGAGCAAATAAATTATAAAATAAAATAGAGAAATGAATGAAATCTTTATGATTCCCAAAGCAGTTAAATGTTCGTAATAATTTATTGGTAAATGAAGCTACAATAACCTAATGGTAGGATCTATATAATAATATAAGGTGTCATGTCATGATTATAATCCATACACATGGCGCCTGTATCAAACACTAAATTTTAAAATAGCAACTTGATACAGTATTACCAGTATAATCTCAAACATTCCAGAAACTACACTACACTGTCTTCATTTTATGTTTTCTAGGGCATATGTTTCCACAACATGTTATCTTTGAAGATAGACAAGTAGAAAACATAGTTTGTAAACCTCTAATCTTTGATTAAACGTAAGCACGTTAGGCCATTACCTAATCCTGTGACTTGTGAAAACTGTTCAATAAATTCTATGAAAACAAATGTAGGGGTGGGGCTCTGCATACATTTCTTCAGTGTATAAAAACAACTCAATATCATGATCCAGCGAGATGATTAACATTGTTAAGGCTGTATATTCAAGCACTGTATGTTAAAAGAGCAATGGTGTAAAATTTAGGCAATAAGAAATGTCCTGCATTATGGATGGTACAGTAATTAAAAGATGATGCTTTCAACTGCTGATTGTTGGTTTACACTGGCTACTGAGAGCAGTACAGTATGGGTGTTAATAAAAGTAGGAGAGGGTGCTTGGAATGGTTTCTGAAAGATGGTTTGCCAGTTTTCTCCAGCAGTCAGCCTGGTAGGTAAAACTCAGAGCATGTGGCCCGAATTTTAAATGAAATACTCTTTTTTCTCTTCAGCGTTGACCTGGCTGCCTTCAGCATTGATAATGGCCGTGTCAGCATCTGGTGCATCTTCAGCTCCTTTAGCTTCGTTTGTTAGATATGTTCCTGTGGGAATGGCAAGAAAATGATGTTAGTTCCGGGGGTCTAATAAAATAACCGGCATCGAAGATATATTTACTTACAAGTAAAAAGCCGCACAATTTCAACTTCTAAACCTCTATCCCGTTTCTTTTTCTCATTTCTTAAGAGAAGTGTTTCAAGCAAAACTGCAGTGCAGTTATTTAAAGGCAAGAGGGAGTTTTCAATGATTAGTATTTGATTTTGAATTCTTAATGATTGATAAAACCGTAAAGGAAGCTCATCTAAAACAATCAGTACCACTTACTAAGATGTATGCAGTCAATGGTTATCTTAAATGTTTACATTTATTTTTTGTTTATTCAGAACTGAGCTACCAAAACAGACAAACTGAAAATAAACATAAAAACTCAAAAGCTGAAAAATAACAAAAAGAAACAAACAAAAAAAAGCTCATAAAAATAACAAAAACTGTTTTGAATTGTCCAAATACTCCTGGGCATGAAAAATCATACTGAACTATGTCAATAAACTTCAGATTGGATGATTATAAAAATAAGATGTATAATATTTTAATTAGAATACTTTGTATTCTTTAATTAGAATTTTCTGACTAATAAGGCTACATGTATTCCCATACACTTATAAACAAATATTTTAATCAAATAGTTAGGAGTTAAATTTTATCTCTACAAATTTACTACCTTCCTTCAATTTTGTTCAGTTTTTTTTTTAAAAAAAAAAAAACTCAGAATTAGATTGGTGCAGTGAAATAACATTTAGACAATGACCAGAGTTTCCAGAGTGAGCCACTGGTTCAGGGGGAAGAACATAAAGTGAGTAGTTTTCTCTATCACTAAAATATGACTAAAAATGTCTGATGGTCTTGTTTATGGAAATGTTTAAATTGACTGATCTTCTCCTGTTAAAGGTAGCACAGCATTTACTAGTAATACAATTAATTTTAATAATATTAATTTTAAACTATTTGAAAAATCAATTATCATCACTTTACTAAAATGATGTAGGATTTATGTCTCCAAATCCCTCCTTCTTTCTGTATTCTTGCCTCTACTCATGTCATAAACATATATGGCTATAGATTTCAGAAAAATATTACTTTCCAAGCCTTTTTTAAATCAAAGCTAAGAGAGCCTTCTTTTATTATTACTCACCTTTATGTCTTGCCAGATATCGGCCAAGCAGAAAAATGGAACACAGCGTGACAAACACAACTACAGCCACTATTCCTCCTATGAGAGCATGATCAGGGCCGTTCTGGCCAGCCAGAGAATTAGGATCTAGAAGAGAGCATGGAACACTGTTTAGGCAGTCTGTTGCTTTCTCCTTACACACACATCTAGAACTAGCATGAGTCATTTTGAAATTGAATATTTCTATTAAAATGAAATTGTATTACTGTATATTATTTCAATAATTCCATTAACAAATACTGTTTGTGCAGCTACAGCGTATGAATCACCTGGGGAAATAAGACTGGACAAATTAATAAGTTTACCATTGACCTTATATTTTAAGGAAAAAGACAGTATGAATCAAATATACACTTACAAGCTTGTTCAGTTATATATTTTTTACTTGATAGTCACATTTATTACTATATATGTATATGTCAATTTCTATATAGATGAGGAAAATCCAAATGTACCATTTTAAAATAAGATTAAAATCTGGGGTTTAATAGTTTGATATTTTTCATGATACATGTAATATTTAAAGCTCTGAAAACTGATACTTTCTCTAAAGAAGTCTTAAAAGAAATCCAACAATAATACTTTGGGGAACTCAACTTTCAAAATCCAGACAGTCATAACAAATAATTTCATCAGAGAAAACTGAGGAGGAAGGAAAAGAAAGATCTGGGAGAAGACACTGTGTGCTTGATGAAAGAGAGTGGTAAGCTTTGGTGACAGGGTTACACTCCTGTCACATGCTGACAGATGGTGAAAGGCGAATAAACACCAATGAGGATTAAGTGTTCATTGGATTTGTGGTTTTAGAAAAAGTGACTAGGAAAAAAAATTAACAGGAAACTTTTACATTATGCTCTCATTAGGGGTATGCTGGAAAGAAATCAACCAGTAAAGGATAAAAAGATCAAAAGAAAAAAAAAACAAATCTAGATGTTTGTGCACTCAAATGTTTAAAATTGCCAGTTATGAAATTCATGCAACAAGGAACAAAACTCAATGAAACTCTGAGTAAGAAACTGCTTGAAGGTTCAGCTTTATGGCAAAGATCAAATAAGCATGAGCTTCTCCTTCCACAGCCGGCTTCTTGCCAAGATCCTCTTGTGGTTTTTTGTACTTTAGAGGCAGGATCCAGAGGTAGGAGAAAGACAACAAATAACTTTTGGCTGGCACTAATGCTTTAAAATAAATAAATAAAAACTCTAAGAGTAGGGGAGAAACGTGTGATTTAGACGTGTAATATTTAATGGAACCAGTGTCCTGTCAAAGAATCATATCCAGACAAAAATAACAACCTGTGTTTAAAACTTCAAACAACCTACAGATCCCTAAACACTATGATAGGAAGAAATGGAATGTAAAGCTGTGTACGCCTGATGGAGGTCATATTTCCCAGCACCTACTGCAAGTGCCATCATGGAAGAGAGCCTTACAGGTGGAAAGCAAAGAAGAAACACCACCGTCAAAGCTAAAGTGTATTCTGATACTATTCTGTCATGCTTTGTAAGAACTTTCCATTTTCCTCTTATTTTCAACTGTGAAGAGTGTTAATTAAGAAGGGATACCATGACTCTACATGGAAAAGAGAAGAGTATTTGTGCACTCTTGTGCATGGACCAGAAAGGGTATTCATGCATAGCTTGTCTTAGTCAGGCCACCCCTCTGGATAACACAGCCAGCATGACAACACTGTGCATACTTAAATATCTTAGAGTTTCAGTTGAGAAGACTAGCTTTATGTGATTATAGGTTGTCTATGTGAAGAGATAGCATATTTTTTGTAAGAAAACAAAGATTACAAGTATATTGGTAATCAGAAGGTGACACTAAGGCAGAGATTTCTGACAACACACATTTCCTATTGCTTTTAATGCATAGAAATAATGTTGTCTAGGCTTTCCTAATGTTGGACAGAATCATGAGATACATTTTAAATAAGGAATAAAAGATCAGAAAATATATGGTTCCCTTAATAATCTACCCAGGTGAACTAATAAGTTATATTAAATTCGAGAAGTCTATTGTCATGAGTAATGTCACCTAAAGAATGAAAAGAAAAACAGTAGCCATTTCAACAATGTCATATAAACTATAGCTCTTTCATAAAAACTAATAAAATGAATACACAAAAGGATAAATATCATTAAAAAGACCATCTGCCTTGAAGTGCTTGAAAGGACATATATACAAGCTAAAAATGCTTCTTTTTTTGAGACTAAGTTTGCTTGGGCTCAAAATTCCTAGTCACAGTATATCACAGTGTGGGAGACATAGAGTTAGAAAAAAATCACTTTTTAAAACAAGGAAAACAAAAAGTCAATCTGCTATAACAGCTACCCTTAGCATTTTATATGGATTTGAGTTTCTGTATATTTGTAGCTATGTTTGTGCATCTCAAAAGGAAAAGAAAGACGAGAAAGAGGCACGATGCTTTCTTTGTTGTCTTCCCTTACGTCAAAGTTCACAAAGCTGCATTCTGTATTTCTCTATTAGAAATTTTGAACTTCAAGGTATCTCATTGGATTTTTTTTTTTTAGGATTTCCTTCTTGAAATTTTCCTTCATGAATTGCTCTTCTCACATTATTGTACTTTGTCTTGCATCCTCAAGTTACCTAACAATCATTCTTTGAAATCTTTTCAGGCATGTTACTCATCACCTTAAGATTTTTTTTTAATATTTTGGTCTCTTTCCCTTGGAAGTTTATCTCATCCTTCACTTTGCATGTCACTTTGTAGACATTTACATCACTTATATTAGTGGGTGACTCATTTTATTTTATGAAGTACTTTTTAGTGGGGAATATCTAGGTTTCATTTAAATGAACTATAAGGTGCCATCTGGGTAGTTGCTTGACTTTGATTGTGGTGAGCTCAAAACTGAAGCCTTGAAGACACTACTCTCAGTTGCAGTCAACAACAGCAAGGCCTTTAGCCCTCAGATTTTCTGTTTTAGAAGCTTACTTTATAAACAGTATTATAGTTTTAAAATAATTTTCTTTCAATTGTCTTTCATTTGTGGTCTTCTCAAACACAAGCAAGTTTAAAACTTTTATGCAGTCAAGTCTAATTTTACATCAAGACACAGAGGTTTATGTGTAACAATGTGATATATTATGTCATAACAGAATATATCCATAATGATCTATATTATTATTTATAATTGCATGAATCATATGTATAATATTATTTTTGTGTAATCTGTGTTAATATATTGAAAAATTTTCTAACAGGCCCTTAGTAGACCTAGAGATACTAGTACATCTGATGTAATGTTAGAGGTACCAGTTTTAGAACCAGCATGTAGACCCCAATAGTTCGCAAAATGGGAATAAAGACCTGATCCATCAAAAACTTAGTCCATAATTTCAAGATCTAGAAAAGTTATTAAATGTACTAACCTTTGCCTTTTGGATTTTGTAATTTTGCTTCTCCCTAATGTGTCCTGCTAACTAAAGTGTCTCAACCAGGATGTGTGTTTTGTGCATTTAAATAAAGTATGGCAAGTTGGCACAATTTGGTCAAGTTCCCTGTGTAACTTATCAGTTAACAAATACAGACTTTCTATTGACTTTAAATGTATGTATCTTCTCTGAAGAAGATACCTTTTAACATTTTGTAGGTTCCAGTAAGACTCCAAGAGATACCAAGGACAAGGGTGGCATATCCCCAGGGCCAATAATTTATGGAATTGATAGTTGAATAGGAGTATGTTCTCAGAGATGTTGCAGGGCCTCGGCTGGTCTCCTGCCTTTGCTTCTGTCAATTTGGAGTCTCCCTGAACCCTCCTCTAAAAACAGGAAACTACAGAATATCACCTAGATCTGTACCCTTTAGAGGTGAGTCTTTTATAGTGCCTTCTGCATAAGACACTTAGGAAATGCTGGATACTTGTAGGAGGTCCTTCGGTTTATGTGTTGCTTTTATTAGTTAATCAATAAAGAAACTGCTTGGCCTGATAGGGCAGAACTTAGGTAGGTGAAGAAGATAGAACTGAATTCTAAGAAGAAAGCAAAGTCAGGGAGAGATACCATGGCGCAGCCACAGACAGACGCGCTGATTCTTTCCCGGTAGGCCACTGCCATGTGGGAATACAGATTAATAGAAATGGGTTAAATCAAGATGTGAGAGTGGGCCAATAAGAGGCTAGAGATAATGAGCCAAACAGTAATTTAATGAATACAATTTCTGTGTGATTATTTTGGGTGTAAGCTAGCCAGGTGCTGGGACAAAGGGCCCCCACTCTCCTTGCAACAAGATACAACCCAAAAGCTGGTGTTTTGGGTCCATGTGAATTGTCACTGGACCCCCTAGTTTAAGTCTGTGTCGTGGCCCTTACTGTAATTACTATGTGTCACTCCTGCCTTTCTGTGTTTCCATCAGTTCTTTAGCTCAGAAAAACAGATCTAAAATAGAAGGAACTTTTGCCAGCCACCCTGCACTCTGTAGAGGCCCTTCCAAGGGGGCCCACAAAGGTGGGTATCTAACACACAGATAACACATTATAAGACACTTCCGGAACAGTCCTATATCTGACTCTGTAAAATTTCATGAACTGAGGCAATACTGTGCTGTATTTTAACCCAGTGAAGCCTCTCCACTATAGCCCGGAAGTGACTGATACAGTTCAATCTGTCAAACCTGACTTAATGGATGACCTGTTACAAGACGTTGAAGAGTACTGATAGGATCAATATTTTTCAAGATTGAATCACATATGACAGAGCCACAGTTGTCACCTTAGACAAGACAGTGTGGGTCCAGTCTCTCAGCAAGAGACTTTAGCACAAAGCACTGATCTTCTGGCATCAACTCAGCGTGTTACTTCAGTAAGGGAAAAGCTATCACTGTGTACATGGACTGTCTATATGCATTGTCCCTAGCTCATGTCCATAGAGCTAGGGACTATATAGAGAGGGGATTCCCCACCTCAGCAGGAAAGATAAAAAAAAAAAAACAATTTGACTGCCAAGAAATGTATGAATTATCCACGGCAAAGGACATCAAAAATGAAAATCCAAAGAGGCACAAGAGAACCAGGCAACAGACTTGGTCACCTACAAGGTGGCCCTTAACAAGTGGGGCCTCTCGGGATCTCGGTTATCCTGCCAGAACATGGATTGCTCCAGTGCCCAACCTACACACCGGGAAAAAGTTGAGTAGGTGGCAAAATGAAAGAGGGGACAAATGGGGGGATGGTTATTGCAAGATGAGAGACCTGCACTTTCGGCTGGTATTAGAAGACAGGTGGGCATCAGAGTCCACCAGGCCACCAATCTGGGGGCAAGTAAACCTGCTGGGTTACTCTGGCCCAGATGTTCTATCTGTCAACCAGGCACTCTTGTCAAGTTCCTTGTGCCCAGAGGTGCCATTCTGTACAAATGAACCCCAAATAAGGAAGAAAAGCTGTGAAGGAATCTGTGTCTTGGCAATCACCCCATGTGGACTTTGTAGAGATCAAACTCACAGTTCTTTTGTATAGTATTTGCAAATTTTCATAGAAACCTTAGTTTAAATTTGTAATGTTTATCATTGAATTTATAGTTTTGCTTAGCTTCTTCTCAGTTATGGATACCTTATAACTTTTGGGCAAAGTCTTCCATAGCACTAATAATTATTTTACCTTAATCATCTTTATAATTTATGCAAAACATTAGAGCTTTCACTTCATCAAGAGTATAAATACAGATGTTCTTGGTGCTTTTAATGTTTTAATGATAGTTTAGATGCAGAGCTTCTTTACATCTCTCGTGGTAAAAATAGCTTTGTAAAAATTGACATTCACTATGTATTGTTGGATATGCTTTTGATTTCACTGTCATCTGTTATAGCTAAAAGTCCCTCCTTAATTACTATTCTTAGCAACTAAAATAAGTAATGGAACACCAGTTAAGTACCGTGTGAACAATGCAGTGATGAGGGATGATGCATAATATGATATGCAAGAATATCTTATATATAGCTTTCCATTCATCTCCTACTGTCAGAAAAGTAAAAGATGAAGTGTGGCCTTCTGAAGGTCTTTACAGATAGCTAGATTTGCATTATTATTCAAAGAGATGCACCATCTATCTTAAAAGATCATTATTTATTCTCAAATGTTAGCTCGTGACTTTTGGCCGTTAGTCTGTGGGCATGGGAGAAAGCAAGCTTTGCCAGGTGGTGCTGTCATTCTCTATGACAGGAAAATGAAAGTAATACATTTAAACTCTTATGAGCTTAACGTCTTTCAGCTAAAGTGTTTTTCTTTTTTTATTATTTTTTGGTGCTTGATAAATGTTCTAAAGAGAAACTTACGTCAATATTATTTAGGATTAGTAATTTTTGATATTTAAAATGTCAAAGACAACATCACACTGTAAATTTATTTGAAATTTCAGTGTGAGCAAGTCACAAACTACAAAACCCTATCTACAAAATTATGGCTGGGGCATGATTGCTTGGTTTCACAGGTCTTTAAAACCAATACAAATAATACCATAAACATGTATGAGCCTGTAAATCTACCACATGTATAAAAACATGTAGATTAAAATAAAACGGCAGAACAGTGTGAGGCTCCTCTAAAGCATAAGTTAGAGAGATGTGGGTGACCAGGCTTCATGGTTCTCTACTTCAGAAAGGATTAAGTCCTGTGCAGGATACATTGAATCCTCCCAGATGCAGTGAAGTACTTCCTGTGGCTCACAAGCCAATCTTTAACTAAGGTGAATCTGTTCCCTTGTGAGATCGGCATAGAAGGTCCTCTTCCTCCTTATTACAGCAAGTTTTGAAGCTGCCTTTTTCTCCTGGCCCTTCTGAGATCTAGTCTTTCTAAGTTCTTATAGGAATCAGTCCCGTCACCTAATTACAGGATATTTGATGCCTTACCTATGTCAGTATAAATTCTTGACATACGAGGGACAATACAATTCCTTCCTCCGCTTGTGGTTTTTAAAACCTGTTTGAAATCCCTAAGATCTTGGAACCCCTGTTCAAGTCAGCCATAATTTCCAGGTTGAAATTCTTCTATACAGTTTAAATAATGTCTCTTTGTTTCTAATTAATTTTTTTTGTCTCAGTTTCTCTTAAAGTTTCAGGGAAATATTAGTACTATGTAATTTATCTGTCAATTGTTACCATCACTTTAAAAACAAATTTAATTGCATTTTTATATATTTTCAGTCTGAAAAAAACACTAAAGATTAAAATTTTATGTCCTTATACAAAATAATCGAAAGTTAGGCTACATTATTATTTTTATAACAAAATAAAACATTATTTAAAATAAAAACTAACTTTTTTTTTTTGGTTTTTCAAGACAGGGTTTCTCTATTTTTTTTTTTATTTTTATTTTTCTCTTTTTTTTTTTCTTTTTTCTCTATGGTTTTGGAGCCTGTCCTGGAACTCGCTCTGTAGACCAGGCTGGTCTCGAACTCACAGAGATCCACCTGCCTCTGCCTCCCGAGTGCTGGGATTAAAGGCGTGCGCCACCACCGCCCGGCTAAAAACTAACTTTTAAGAGAAATTTTGATTAGCAAAAGCTTAGTAATTTTTTACATGGATGATAATGTTAACAAAAGGAGAGAGAAACTATTCGTTCTAATTATTAAGCCATTTAATATTCTATGTGTGTCTTTGTACAAGTTTCCAATACTTTTTTGAGAATTCATACAAAAATGTTATATTGATCCTTTGTATCTACTTCTAATCTTCCTAGATCTTTCTCCTCATCTTCCCCAAAATCCATGTCTTCTTTTTAATTTTTAATAGCAAACTGAGTCCAACTTGTGTTGACTTTATATTCTTAGATGTGGGGATAACTACTGAAGTGTGATCAATTTACCAGGGATCATATATCATTAAGAAAACCTATTTCTCCTCATCCTAGAAGTCATCAAATGTCTGAGTTAGGAGAGGAGACTCTGAACATTTTCCCTGTCTATATTAGAATTCTGTATGACTTGATAGTGTGCAGTTCTTAGGTAAGCAACCACAAACTCTATGACCTCATGAGTATAGTGGTCCTATTATGCTGAGATACAGTATTTCATTGATGCCCACCAAGGCTGCTGGCACTTACAATCTTTCTGCTACTTCATCAGTGATGATTCCCAAGCTGTGGGGTCAAGTAATGAGGACGTATTTTGATGTAGCTTTCCAGTGACAATGATTCTCTGTACTTTGATAAATTGTGATTTTCTACTTTTGCCAGATTTTCAATCTCATCCTTAGAATATGAATAATTCTAATCATATAAGATTAACAAGATAAATGCATGACTGCCATGAAACACCATAAAAGTATCTCAAAAATAAACATCAACTAAATGTTAAAACTATGTTACAAAAACGATGAAATAAGATGCCGAGTAAAAGCCGAGCGATGGTGGCGCACGCCTTTAATCCCAGCACTTGGGAGGCAGAGCCAGGCGGATCTCTGTGAGTTCGAGGCCAGCCTGGTCTACAGAGCTAGTTCCAGGACAGGCTCCAAAGCCACAGAGAAACCCTGTCTCGAAAAACCAAAAAAAAAAAAAAAAAAGATGCCGAGTAGAATAATAGCTTTCCTTTTTTTTTTTTTTTTTTTTTTTGTCTCAAAAAAGAAACTCTTAACATCTTTGACTTACAGTGTGTGGATGGCTACTGAGAACCATTGTAAATGTCTAAATAGTAAGATGGGGGAAGTACTAATAATTTTATTATTGTGAGGTTGTTAAAAACAACACACACATGGAACTTTGATGAATTAGGATTAAACAAGATGACATCTTGTTGAGCTCTAAATCTTCCAGGCCTTAGGTTATACAGGTATGTTTTGTTCATTGCACATAAGATTTTGACTCATATACTCATAATAATTCTCGATAAAAAGATGAATAAACTGTGGAATATGTTTATGAAATAGTGTTTGGAAAGTACACAAGTAATGAATAATTTGAGTTTCCCAGACAGCTCAGATTCTGCTCATTTTGAAAACAAGACCTGGAAACAATGAGGTATTGCATCCATCCTCAGTGACCACTGCTTATGTTGCTTTACCCCATATCACATTATCATTCTTGCTCTGTATGCAAATTTCAAAACTCAGTGATTACTTCTGCCATGAAAACTTTAAGAAAATTATTTAGCTCAAGAGCTTATCCCCAGGTTCTAATTCCCACACTTAAGCATGATCATCTTTAAAAGTATACATCTTCATGAGTACAAAGGTTGTATTATGCATTTGTAATGCAAGCGCAACAGTTTTTTTCACCTATAAGAACCAAGCAAATTAAGTGAATGGGAGGGGGGAATAATATTTATTTGTTCCGTTCTAATTGATGTTGTATACACCAGGGTGCACTGAACACTGAAATATTGCCCTTTCCTGATGTTAAGTCATAATAATACCTCTTCTATTTAAACTGATACAGAAATTACTGTTAAGTAAGTATGACTCATCTGACTTTTCACTTAATTACTGTTCATAATAGTTTTGCTCTAATATTAAATTTGCATTTTACTATGAACTTACAATCCTATGTTCCTGTTTCTTAAAATAATAATGCTTCACAAAGAGGCTAATAATGCCAAAAATAAAGAGTCATTACATTTTATTGGATAGAATACATTGTTATTTGGCATTATATGGCATTTGTAAAATCCCTAAAGGGAACTATATAAAACTTTTACAAAGGGCCATCTTCTAGTTTAAGGTACAATTGAGTTTTATGATGAAGACCTTGAGATCAACTTCCAAAGAAGAAAACATAAGAAAACAATTTTTGTGTATGTGGTTTTCACTTGTTTTCAGATATAGCATATTTGAGAGTCAGGTGCCATGCCATATGTTATAATTTTAGAAGCTAGAAACTGGAGCATGAGGTTTAGCTGGGCTACAAAAGCAAGAGCTTATTTCAAAAACAAAACCAGTGAAACAAAACTATATATGACTTTAAACTTATGCGTTCTATATTAAGACTACACCACACAACAGGTTTTCGGTATTCAGCAAAGTAAATCCTGGGAACAGAAACACTAGCCCTCATTTTAAAGGTGTCATTATTACACAGTTGCTTCCCCATCAAGTTACTATGCATCAAACATATAGTGCTATTATCCCATCACTATTAGAAAGTAACTGAGATAATTAGTTTATAAAGAGAAAAGGTTAATTTTAGAGCATGACTTTAAATACCCAGTCCAAGTTGGACCAGAACCATTGCTCAGTGCTGTGGTGCCAGGTGGCAATGGCAGAATGTATGGGTGGAAAAAGAACCCTTCACTTAAGGAGGCTTCACATTGGAAATGGCCCAGCACTTCTGGGTAGTGCCTCCCTGCACACCAAGTTTACATAAAGACAGTCTCATGCACTCGACACACAAACTTTTGCATATGTATGCATTTCTCTGTATTGGACTTCCTATCCATAAGGATTTTATCAGTTATTATAAATTTATTGTTATAATAATGATTACTTTATTGAGTTATAGAGTGCCATACTGATTAACTTATATATAATATAGTTTATATTTTTATGCTAATGAAATGCAGAAATAATGTTATTACCACCTACACTAATTTTAAATACTTAGGTATCCATTTCCACTTCTAAGAATGGCACTTTTTAACATTTTTCCTATGAGTTATTATCTTAATTACATAACTATTGACTTAATTAACTTTCACTTATAAAGATCCAATAATATTCTAGGCATGAATAAAATGTAGACTCTATTTGTCCATAATTTAAATGAGACATGTTTCATCATATACTATTTGTATCTTTAGAAAATCAATGTTCCATCATCATGTCTGTCATTTCTCTGCTCTTTTTCTCTGGTGAACTCTAACAAGTATTTCTTTTCTTTTTTTTTTTTTTTATGTGACTTCTTTAAGGAGGAAATATCTCAACTTTGAAGAACTGTACAACTCCAGCAAGGACTCTCAACCTGTAGAGTAGTGCAGCCATTAGTGCCAAGAGCCCTTCATAGAATGGCTCGCCTCCTTTAGTACCTTCATCCAGAAAGGGAGAAAACCTGCAGAAGATTACCCATGTGATAAGGGCAAGAGAGCAGAAGAAAGGAATGCATTTCAGGTTATCAAGGTGATCAGGGGAAAAGCCTTTGGCTGCTTAGAGAAGGCAGATAAAATACCCTTTAAGCACCTGACCCAAGTCTAATTTTCCTGAATTAAATACTAGTACTCTTAAAAAAAATCAATGAAGATCTCAAAAGATCACTCGGAACTGTAATATAAAAGTTCCAGTTTAAATCTGACATTTCTTTCACTTTCTCTACCTGTGAATGAGGACATATCTGCTATGTCTTTCCCAAAAGAGTTTGGTTAAAAATAGTTTATGTGGAATTTGCTAGAATATGAATGTCTGTCTTTTCTTAAAACTCGTGTTGAAATTTTAAGCAATTCTTATGATGACATCAGAAGGTGGAGAATTTTGTAGGTGGTTATTTCATGAGAGCTATTGCTTTGTTAGTGGAATTAGTGCCCTTATAAAAGCAACTTCACAGATCTCCCTGAGCACTGGAACATGAGAACCCAGTGAGAACATCCCAGCTATGAAACAGAAAGAGCACCATAACCTGGCATGAATTCTTCCAGTGCCTTCTTTCCAGCCTTCCTACCAAGCTCTATAACTCTGGGAATATGTTTGTACTTTGATTAATACAACTAAATATAACATGAGCAGGCTGGCTTGTTGTTGGGGTTTTTGTCCTGCTTGGTACCCCATGACTGTTTAGCCCCAAAGAAAATCACACATAGGTCTCCATAAATTATAAGCTGGTTGGCCCATTAGCTCTAGTCTCTCACTGGCTAACTCTCACATCTTGATTAACCCATTTTTCTGATCTATGTTAGCCATGTGGCTCAGTACCTTTTTTCAGTGGGGCAGATCACATCCTGCTGCTTCGATGGTCTGGGCAGGAGTGGGAGGAATCAACTTCCTCCTTCCCAGAATTCTAACGTTCTCATTACATCATTTTTACTTCCTGTCTGGTTTTCCCGCCCTTATTTCCTGCCTGGCCAATCAGCATTTATTTATAACATGATTGACAGAATACAGACAATTCTCCCACACCAACTAAAGTACTATATTCTGTTATTGGAGTATGAATGGACTTAGACAATATCTATACATGCATTATCTCATAGATACTCAGTGATTAGCATGGATAACAGAACGATCTTTCTTCTACTAGACATTGTTGACATACCTGTATTTAGCAACATTTCTTGCTTTATGAAAAAAGACAATATTCAAATAAATTTTCTACATTAATAATTTCTTTTACTTTAAAGAGTTGTTTGGACATTTAAAAACATATATTTACTGTGTTTCCTCCCTTTTCTTTTTAACTAGAAACTTTTCTGCCTTTGAAGTAAACAGAGCTTATGTGTTGTATATTACTAGGTTCAGCTCCCAACACACAAGAATGAATAAATGCAAATAACCATTGAGAGGGAACACAAATGACAAATAAATGTCATCCTTTTTTCTATTTTTTCCTTACAAGCAGTCACTTTTTCTATCTGAAATTACGCAAGGTTTCAGAAGAGAACAGACTAAGTGAGCTGTCCTCTCTCCTCCAGATGTACGATGAGATGCATGTGACTACTCTGTTTTGTTCGTGTTCTCTCTCAAACACAGATGCACTAAAATAAACCAAGAAATGAATGAATTAATGTGTATTAGTGGCAGAATATTTCATGTTCTTGAAAGAGTATTTCAATTTTAATATTATTAAATCGAATGGATATTATTTTGACTAATTAATTTATTATTTTAAGTAATAGAGTAAAATGCTAAGTGATTCTACTAGGGCAATATTAATAGCCACTAACACAATTTTAATCAGGCAATAACATTCTAAATCATTTCAGAACATATTATTACTTGGCTATTTCTCATTAGTAGAATTATCTTGCATTCATTTTCTTTTTAATTATGTGTGTATCTATGTACACACTTGTGGAGGACTTTTGTCCACAGAGGTCATAATAAGTGATGGAGTTACAGGAGATTGTGACCCTTCCAGAATTGAGGCTAAGATGTGTCCTCTACGAGAGCAGTATATACTCTCAATTACTAAGTCAGCTCTGTACCATAGAATTATTATTAAGCTCAATTAAGATATAGAAACCTGTTATACTTATTTTTCAGTACAATATATTGTAAAATGCTTACTTTCAGATATATATATGTATATATATATATACATATATATATGTATTTCAGTTACATACTGATGTGTGCACACATATGTCTGTATCCCTTTGTTTATTGTTCATATAAAACATCATTAATATGATAGATAAATTTGGTAGATAAACCTTCTGCATCTGCACACATGCATTAAATCTTCCCCTTCTCTATTATCTTTATTAAACATTCATATACATTTATTATAAGCATATCATTTCAATATCTCTAAGTGTACCAATATATTTCAATGTTGCTTACTGATATTTTAGTTTTGCATAAAAATGTGGTTCAGGAGCTGGTATTTAAATATCTAATGTTAAGCAAAACTTTATTGTCTATTATTTTCATAATTAGAAAACTCTGAAGAACAGACTTCACAATCCCGTCCTACTGACGTCACTGACGCAGGGAATTGTTTCCATTAATTTCCACTAATATAAGTAGAGCAGATCAGAAAACCTTGTTGGATGCCAGAAAGTTATGAATATTTTCTTTCACTAGGGCGTTTGTTTTGTCTACATTTAGTTTTTCAGACATTTTGTGCATGCAGTTATGATTTCAATCTCCTAATTTGCTATGCACAGGAGAGGTCACTTCTGGAATAGCATTAACACTCTATTGGGGTCCTTCTCTTCTCATACAAGCTAACTAAGCTTCTTTTTTATTCTCCATCCTGGCGGTACAAGTCATTTGCTGCAGCACTTTGGTCTAGACAGTGATAGATGTAAATTCTACCCAGAGGGTCATAACTACAACAGTCTGCAACTGACGAACTCGTTTTCTGACTTCTCCTGAGACAATAATAAGGCCTTGAATCAAAGGTCCACAGTAATTACCATGTGTATTTCAGATTAAATAAATGTGATAAAAGCTTCCATCTGGCTGTTGATCAAACATGTGGAGAGATGCTGATTTCCAGTGACATATTGCAATATGTCTATTCCAACAGTCCCTGATGCCGTCTTGTAAATTACTTACATTTGGGATTACTTGACTTAGGCAGATGGAAATATCACTCACTTCTTAAGTGCTGCCCAATGGGAATGTGGAAGATGAAGTCTAATCTTATTCGTGCTATGGAAGACATTAAGAAATAATGGAGCCAAGTTTATTTTACTAAATGACAATTGTGCCCAAAGTGTTTGAAGAAGGCAAACTCAATTTCATATCAGTCAGTAAGTTGTTCTTGATGACAGAAAACTGCATCTAAAGAGAATGGGTATTAAGATACCAGATAGATGCTTTATTACATTATACAATAGTCAAACTAGGATAAATGAAGACTGGATATTTACAGAGAATGTCAACAGTGTAAACGGAGCAGTGAAAACTAAGAAACATTTGATTCAACATTTCCCAAGTGTTCCCTCAGTCACTGCCATTAGCATATTTTTAGAATTTAAAGGATGAATAAACTAAATATATCAATTTCTGCTTTTAATGATAATTAGTATGGTTGAGAGGAATGTAGTGGGAAAGTAATAAAGTCAAACAAAACCATTTTGCTCTGCTATCAAGAAAAACAGCACCGCGGTCACCTTCATGCAATGTAATGTCACCTAAGGATACCAAGCAAGGGAATCTTGCTCCCTTGACAGGATTAACACATCTTTAGGTGGGAAATGTTTTGTCCTGAGTGTTGTCCCATGCATGCAGGTGGTTTAATTGCATCTCTGATTCATGACCTGCCAACAGACCAACTCTCTTATAGTGAATCATGAGAAAATACTTTCCAAAAGTGTTATATCCCCCAGAAATTCAATTCTTTGTCTGCTCACTATCATTCATCCAAAAACTTCTGCTTAATGGTAGAGGATTCATTGTAAATAGGAATAAAAAAGCTTGTATAATGTGGCATATGTTAGATATTTTTTTTGACACAAAAGACAAATATTCTACGTTGTATCTCATATGGTGGATTTATATTTATACATGTGCATATATTACAGGAAAGAAGGAAGGAGACTCGGAGAGAAGGAAAAGTCTAAATAGATGGGTAGCAGAGCAAGGAATGGGAATCGAATGTGTGTGAAAAGAAATCGTAAGGAGAGATTACTTGGGGTATAGAAAGGTACCAGTAAGAATGGGGGAGGTTGAAAAGGAAAAGTGAACCGGGAAAATAAAATAATATTGCATGGTACATTTGTTTGAAAATATAATGGTAAAATTCAATAGTGTTTATGCTCACTAAAATTGAATGATTACAGTTGAAAACCTTATTCAAATTTAGAAAAATATACCTACAGAGGTCAGATGCAAACTCCTTTAAGTACATGTGTAGAAGTTTAGAAGACAAAAGAAATAGGCTGTCTTGTTTAACTAGCTTGTAAAACACAAGTTATTATGCAGTGAAACTGGATTCTTCAAAGTTTTTAACATAATGACCTCTAATAAACATTCTTTACAAAACTGTTTTCATTTCAGTTTTGCTCAATTTCTGCTCAGTATTGAGCTGAATTCCATCCTGTGTAACAAATTGGACTTTGAAAAAGAAAATCAATCTGAGGGAACAGTGCTGTTGAGAATATAATATTTGGACTTAGATTTTTATTTGTACTTATTTATTTATTTGCTATTTTGGCAGTGTGATGAGTACCACAGTGTGTATATGGATGTCAGTGGACAGCTTTTAGAAATCATTTCTCTGCTTAGACCATATAGGTTATGGGGATTGAACTCAGCTTGTAAGCAACACCAAGTGCCTTTGCCTGCTGAGCTATTTTGCCAGCCCAGACTTAAAATGCAACTGACAGTAAAGATCTTGCTTCCTTTGAAAAAAAAATGAAAATGAGATTAGTATTTACTCTACTGGTTTGGTGGAAGAGTTTAAAGGGTTTAACACAGGTAAATCACATTATAATGACAATATTTTTTGTTTGTTACTATTGTTATTGGAGGTAAAATACTTGAAATTAAATATTGGTCAAAACTAGAAAAAGCTTGCATAGCAAAGTATTATTCTTAGATATAACAAAAAACAGAAGGCTAAAACATTTATTTTCTAGAGAAAAGGTGTAAGTAAAAACAAGTTTTAATGAATAAAAATGAAACATTTGGTTTATATGTTCATTTTCTAATGTTGTCCAGTTTAACAGCACACACGGAATGGTTCCAGAGGGTTTGGGGGTTGGTTTAATATAATCAGCAAGTGCTGAAGTAGCTTAGTTGTAAGGAAGCTGGCCAATGCCTATATCTATAAAGAGTAAAGAAATGGTATGATCCTAGAGACTCCAGACCAGTCGATATAACTACCTTCAGCTTCCAGGAAGACTGTTGGAACAAGTACAGTAAGCATTTTACACCACCAAGAAAACAGCAAGGCTAACTAGCTAGCCTCCTTGCTTCCTCTGCCTGTAATGAAGCCTCTATGGAACTTAGTACATTTGCAACACTTACATCCTTGTTTGCACTATCTTCATACAATGATAGTTGAAGGCGTAAGCCACGAACAATGCCACACCAGTTTGGAATTATTATTATTAGGGTAGTATTTATTTAAAGAGGAAAAACTTACAGATCACGATCCCAGACAACAGCTCTCTGCACAACCAGAAAGGGAGTCTAGTCGCCAGCGGAGCAGCAGTCAAGAGAGCGAGCGGAGGAAGTAGAAGCTTTTTTGAATGGAGAGAAACCACGCCCCAGTGGGCTGGTATCTCAGCAGCTGTTGGTTGGAGGGGCAGAAAGACCTCCCGCAACAGATAGTCTTCAAAGAGTTTGGAAATGATGGAGACAAAGAAAAGGATAATTCAACCATTCTACCTTCTAGATTCTTAGTCTAAATGTAATTCACAACACTGACACTTAAATATCTGTTACCAGAGTTAGAAAACTACGAAAAAGATCATATAGATGTGAATATTACCTATACAATTTACAAACTCGAAATTTGGAGTTTTAGAGGTTATTTATCCAATTTTAGGAAATGATTTTAACTTCATTATTTAACTTCATTAAAGTTAATTATTTTTAATAGTCATAACTAAATGTGAAATCATAGAAAGAAAAGGGAATGTCATTCTACTAAAGGGATTAAGAAGATGAATAGGAGGCTGGACGGTGGTGGTGCACGTCTTTAATTCCAGCACTTGGGAGGCAGAGGTGGGTGGATCTTCGTGAGTTTGAGGCCAGCCTGGTCTACATGAACTAGTTCCAGGACAGGCTTCAAAGCTACAGAGAAACCTAGTCTCGAAAACCAGAAAAAAAAAAAAAGACGAATAGGAACCTTGTACTCGTGGTGTGGTTTAGAATTCAATTGAATGGCACAAAACAGAAACACTGTCAAAGAATATAAAGGTCTACTGGATGCTGTAGAAAATTGTGGATGGGATGTGGTTTCTAGAGCCTCACTGGCTTCATTTTCCTAGGCAATGGGCTGATCCCAGGTGCTTGCTGGGAAACTGACCCAACCACATATGACTTGGTCTCCCATGCCTTCCCTCGAAATCTCAGAGGAGGTCTCTGCTCCTATGTGCAATATCAAAGTTGGCCATCAATTCAGGCACAGCTCATGTTCCCTTGGCTACAGCAGTGTATGGGAATGAGTGTATGGGTGACTGAAACTATAGTGCATCAGGCAGTGTATATTATACCTAAGCATTTTTGCCCTTTTGGGAAAATACTTCAAACATGGATTCTAAAATGAGTGAGATTTGACAGATTCTATTTATTTATTTATTTTTGCTTTTCAAGTCAGGGTTTCTCTCTGTAGCTTTGATACCTGTCCTAGCTCTTTTAGACCAGGTTGGTCTTGAAATCACTCATAGAAATCCATCTGCCTCTACCTTCTGAGTGCTGGGATTAAAGGTGTGAGTCACCATCCTGGCTAATGATGATTCTTAAAATGCACTCAAGGCATCTTTCCTATTGGTCCTTCTTTTAATTGTTTCATTTTTTATGTCATTGTCTTCTCTTGAATTTTCAACTTGTGGCTTTTGAAGCTAGATACCATGTGTTTTGAACTTCTTCTCAACTATTTCCTTGTAAGTCTCCCTGTGAATCTGTTTAAATACAGCAAACAACAAACAAGCCATGCCTCAAATGCTATGCTCCTTTACAATTTTCTCCACAAAATATGTCTTTCACCTTTTAACTAAATATTATTGAAAATCTCACTCTGTAGAGAAAGTGTACAAATTACTTGCCTGAATGTAACATGTGTTGTATGCAGTACATATCATGAAATTTCTATAACCTAAAACCAGCATGATGATCCAAACAGCAGTCTAGTCTTCCACACACCCTGCAGAATTGTCAACAAGGTCCTTCTTATAGCAGGCTTCTGAAGCCCACACCTGCACACCTTTTCCAAATTCATATTACTCCATTCTTAAAAACCACATCATCATATTTACTTAGTGCAATAATCCTAAACCAAGCATTAAAATTCTACAACAGTCATGCTTTTGTGTCCTTTAGACAATAGCCACAGAAAGCATTTTAAAGGCTAAAATATTTATTTTGGCTTAGATTCGGATGTGTGAGACATTGTGATCAGGGGTACATTTTGGAGAAGATATGTTCAGTTAATAGCATCTGGGAAACATGAAAAGTTAGATAAAATTCAGAGATTGGGGGTTGGGTAATATGTTTTTCTGTAATATAACTCTTCCATCTGGGCTTAACTCCTTACCTTTCAGCACTTGTCAAAATGTTATCATATTCAGACTCTATTAAAATAGTCATTAGCTCCTAGTCCTCAAGATCTGCTCATGACTGAAAATAAAACCACAGATACATTTAGAGTTAAACTGTACAGTCTGTCCAGGCACAATGACAATAGAATTTAACCATTATTTAATATTGATGCTTATCAAGGACAGAGCAAATATAGAATGTGTTAAACACTGAATATGCTAGCTCCACCCCAGGTTTATATGTTGAAATCCTAACCCATGATACCATCATGTTCAATGGCAATGTTTCTAGTAGGAAATCAAGTTTCTGATAGTGAAGGCAGAAGTACAAGACTGAGATTAGAACCCGCATTAGGATCAGAATAGATATCACAGCTTTCTCTTTGAATGTGAGATTACAGGGAGAAGTTTGTCTGCTGCAGGGCAGAAGAGAGTGTTCACCAAAAACTGAACCTGTAAGGACATTCATCTTGAACTTTCCAACCTCGTGGCTACAAGAAATTAGTCCCTGCAGTTTAAGCAACTACTATACAGAATTTAAGTCTAATATTTTGAGTTGATTCACATAGAACATGTTTTGTAGCAGGAGAAATCAGAAGGTAATTTGAGACTTGTTAGTTGTTTACAATTTATCTAAACTTCATGACACCTGGAAGACATAACAATAAAAGGTGTGGTTAATGTGTGTGTGTGTGTGAAAGAGAATTTTCAATGAGATGCTACAAGAAGTTAGGTTTAAAAGTTAGAAAAATATTTGACAAACAATATGAATAATATTCTACATGTTTATAGAATATTTATGTTAATAGCTAGGCTTAGGAAAAGAGAGAGGAGAAGGCTAAGCATTTCTGGGTACCTGTTAGCTGTTTTCACACCAACTCTAACTCCAGCTCAGAAGCATGATGCCCTCTGTGGTCATTTGTGCACCTGCACACATTTAGCATACACTTATACGGACATACATAAAGGCACATTGAATTTTTTTTTTGAAAATAAGAAGGTTTAGTTATATTTATTTCACAGATAAACATTTGAACTCAAGCCTGATAACCATGCAGAGAGAGTGAAGCAACCAAGGAATGGCCGTGAGGTAAAGAAGAGAATAATGAATACTAATGTCATCAAGACAGGGCATTTACATTTGAATTGGAATTTTGAAAGAAAGAAGGAAAAAAATAGATGAAGTATAGAGGGTATTATGACCAGAATCAAAATGGTCATTTAAGAAAAGTGGCAGAAACTGTGCAGCCTAAAATACCTACAGCAGAAAACCCATGGATTTAGTTTCCGAAGAACCGAGCAGAAGGCAGAGTGAAAATGTACTTGTACACCATGCTAAATTATTTGTATTTTATTTCAGGACAGTGAAATGTTAATAATTATAATCTAACCAGTATTTGTTCTAAACTGAAAAAAATAAATTGGCTTTGAAGGAATCACTATTAGAGAAGATAAACTATTCAATACTCATTTAATTGAGAGGTAAACAGTGGCAGGGTTGTGTGTGAGGTCTTTCTGTATATCTTTACACTTGACTGAGAAATCTACATCAGGGAATAGATAGAAGTACAATCAGGAGAGATTCATTCTCACATCAGTCTCTTACCTGTATGGACACTCATACACATGTATACCTGGACACATGTATCCACACGTTTGTAGAGTGTGTTCAGGTATACATGTGTATGGCATATATGACATTTGTGTGACAACACACACACACACACACTGGACAAAGATAAAGATGGTTAAATAAGTGAGAGAAAGAAATTAAGAAAACTGTGCCACTATTTACTGATAGACATGATGCAATGTCTTTAGCAACTTAGAAATAGCTAACGTTTGTTTCTAAGAGCCTGGAGTCCAGAAGCTGAGAAATCAAGGGGAGGCAAGATTCAGTGTCTGGCAAGTACATGTTTCTTCTTTGAAAACGTATACATCTGAACACAGTCATATTGAGTTAAGCTAGACGTAGGCAGACAATTTGTGTATGTTTTTCCTCATTTGTGTTTAAAAACTTTTTCAAGATCTCTAAAATTGGTACAAATAGATATATAGCAGTAAAGCAAAATATACCAGAAATAAAGAGAACTAACAGAAGAGCAAAGGCAAGAAAGGCCAGAGCAGCCATACAGAGAGAATTTTCTCAACATATAATATATACTCAACTGAAAGCATTTTTAAAACACAGATCACCATAAATAGGGAACATGCACAATAGTAATAAAAATATTTATGTTCTTAGAGAAGGTTTAATCTGTATCTGAACTCAACAGAAGTTTGTACATTTTTAGAGAAAGGTAAGTATCATTAGGGTAAAGACCCTAACATTCAGCACCGTGGGTGACTTGGGGAATTTGATTAGTGAAGTGGCTTTCTGGTGTGGCAGGGTTGCCTGTCATCATCTGATTTCCGGAACAAGTGCACAGCAACTGATATGAAGTGAAATTGACTATGAATAAATACATAGGTAGCAGCATAATACCCGACGATGAGTGAACAAGAACCGATAATTGTGGAAGACATGCTCATATTCCAATAAGGCACAAGTCAAATAACTAAAGAGATGCTGATATAGAATGGTTTTTAAAATAGAAAGAAAATTAAATTTAAGATATTTTCAGAAAAATAAAGTAATCCGGAGAGAATCAGAAAGTCAGGGCTAGTTTTAAGGGAAACTGAGGGAAGAAATGTCTGTTGCTTTGAAATTAGGTAGCTCCGCACACATGATTCAACAAAGGTTTAAAGACTTTAGTTCCTCTGTTAGTTTCCTGTCAAATTCTAAGTTGTAACTGTTTCAACCAAGTTGCACCAGGATTTCATTTCAAATTGTAGCTCCAAATAGTAATCACGCCAGAGTTATCTGATAAGAAAAATTTGTCTTTATATATACAGGTACAGAGTTGAGGCATTGCACCTTATCTTTTTATTATAAGTATATATAAATAATTTGCTGACTTTAATTTCTTTAAAGCTATTAATATATGCTGTCACATGAGCAATAGATTTTAATAAAATCTATAAAAACATTTCTTTTTAGCTACTGCTCTTGTATATACTTATTATTGTTATTGTAAGACAAAGAACCTTTTATTTTCTGCGAGTCTATTTTATATTTAACAGTTTGTTTATTAAATGTATAATCTATTCTAGCTCTAACACAAATACCTTTTGAAACAGCAGCTCCTCCTAATCTTCCTGTATCTGTGATAACTGGCAGAAGATTACAAGGAGTTGAGCCGGGCGGTGGTGGCGCATGCCTTTAATCCCAGCCCTCGGGTGACAGAGGCAGGCGGATCTCTGTGAGTTCGAGACCAGCCTGATCTACAAGAGCTAGTTCCAGGACAGGGTCCTAAAAACACAGAGAAACCCTGTCTCGAAAAACAAACAAACAAACAAAAACAAAACAAAACAAAAGATTACAAGGAGTTTTAAACGCCAGCCTGAATGTCATATTTGGGTTAAAGGGTATTTCAGCTTTCGTGATGGAATTCATGAGAACTGTAATGTGGTAGGCCTATATGTTGACTAATTTGTTGGTAGATTCTGTTAGCTTTCATCTAAAAATTATGGCTGCAATCAAAAATAAAAACAACCAGAGTGACTAGTGACCATTTGTATGAAGAGCAGCAATGATTTGACAGAAGACACATTATATTGCTTTTCTGTCAGCTCAGCACTCCTAACTCTATGTATCAATTATTATTTAAATATATCTCCTCCATGCATCTAGGAACAGTCCACGATAGTTTTGTAACTCGCAGTAATTAGTCAAAGCATTTTCCTAGTTCCAATCATGCTTTCTTTGGTTTGTTATTTCCATTCACAATCTCTGCTATTACATTTACACCCATAGTGTGATCCTTTTTTGATAATGTTGACTCCAATATGTATTGATCAAATCACCAATTTATTTTACTATTTAGGAGTTTAAAATTCAACATATTAGGATACTGTATATTTCCCTTTGTCTTAGTACCACACAAAATCACCACCACCACCAAAAAACAACAAACAACACACATAATGAACTTCTTATATTAATACCTGTATTAGGATAAGTAATGCCTAACTCTAAAACACACCACACACACACACACACACACACACACAGAGAGAGAGAGAGAGAGAGAGAGAGAGAGAGAGAGAGAGAGAGAGAGAGAGAGAGACCCTATCAATGTAGCATGAATATTGAAAAATGTTCTCTTATATTGTTCATTCTTAATTTTCAATTAATTGAGCATTAGGTAATGATGTGGTTTGCTTCAGAGCCCTAACATATTTGAACAAGAAACAACTCCATCATTCACTGTTATTCACATAATTTTAACTGGTGTATCTCTTATATAAGAGATCAAGGCGCTTGTATCTCTTTATCATAGGATTCAGGGTGCTAATGTCTTGAATACATGGTATTTATATAATGTAACTGATGATCTTTTTTGTTTGTAAAAATACCAGGCTGGGTACCTCATGTCTTTATTTCTAGCAATGCATTGCATTGCAGAGGAATATTATAATTTCAAGACTAGCCTTTGCAAAATACAATGTTCTCTCTCCAGAAAACAAAATAAATACACAAAAGTGCTAGCTGTGGCTCAGTAGTTACTCATTTCCACAGGCTAATCAAAGAGTGGTTTCATTTTAAATTTCAAATCCCCCAAATGAACAAAGCTATAAACTAAGGAAACACTAAAATAATTTGTAAATTATTAAATCCTTTTAAGAAAATTTAAATCTAACCAGACTTATATTCATCTTTTTTTATACATTTTAACTACACACTTTCAAAATACCAAACCAATGCACTCAAAGTAAAATATTTTTCCAGGTAAGAAATAATAATTACTTTATTAATATAACTTTCCAGATAAAAATAAATTAATTTTGAACTAATAATCACATCTAAATAAGTTATTTTTGTGCGTTGGGCTCTAAGTTAGCATGTAGTCATTCAACTATTTAGTACTTTACTCATGAATCCCCACTAATCCAAACAACTTGTTATGGGTTCAATATCAAAATTATAAATCAACTATATATTGTTTATTATGTATATTTCATTTCATCAGTCACTAAAGATAGAATAAAATTGAGGTTCTGAGCCTAAAAAAAAGAGTTCAGTTTCTGAAATGACTTCTAATGACTTTTTTTTACACTCATAGATCTGTGCCTTGCTCAGCTATCATCAGGAATGCTTCCTCCAGCAGCAGAGGGAAACAAACGTAGAGACCCACACCAGAAAAGATGCAGAGAGTGAGAAACTTTGGAACACTTGGCCCTAAATGGGAGGTCTCCATCAAATCCCTCTCCTTGGTGCTCAGGGAACCCTGCAGAAGAAAAGGCAGAAAGAATATAAGGGAATTCAGTGTCATTTTTGAAGTTTCCTTGTCTCATAATTGAACATCAGGACTTTTTATTTCTTTTCTTTTTAAATTTTATACTTTAAAAAGCCTGGCTTATGCTACACCACTGAGCTGGGAACACAGGAAGCAGGAAAGTTTGGAGGGTTGTGCCTCCTGCAACAGCACCTGAAGTTGGTAGGTCGGGAATGGCTACAGGGTACATGGTTCATGAACCCAAAGAACAACACCAGGGGAGAGAATGCTTAAATTCTCCTAATTTTGCGATTAAAAAGAAATCTGGAAAATGATGATACAAGATTTAAGAAAGGAAAACGGAAGTAATGAAAATGGCGTGGCTCTGTCCACCTACGCTCCCAGCCACCCAAGCCTGTGCTGCAGCTAAGTTTGCAGGCCACTGCTGGCCTCCGATGGAACCTCCCAGGTCCAGGGGCCTCCTAACCCCCATTCCCGGAGGGATGGCAGAGTTATCACCGTTGTGAGGAGCACAGCTCTGGCTCTGCCCATCCAGGAGCCTGTGAAATTTCAAATTATTCCTGACAGCTAGTAAGAGCCTTGTAGCTTGGACTAGAAAGATAGCTGACAGACTCTGAATGATTTTGAGAAATTGTTAAAAGATATTCAGTGCCTGAAACCGTATTTAAAATTCCCTATGCGGGACATTGAACCCTGAGTGAGATTCTTAAGGGAAGTAACAATCCTGGTTCCCCCAGGCAGCTCATGGAAGCAGCTAAGCAAATTGCTGGCTCTAATGAAGCTTGCAATTAACACGCCCATAGAGCTTTGGAAACACAACTTCAAAAAACAAATAAGGGGAGCCGGGCGGTGGTGGCGCACGCCTTTAATCCCAGCACTTGGGAGGCAGAGGCAGGCGGATCTCTGTGAGTTCGAGACCAGCCTGGTCTACAAAGCTAGCTCCAGGACAGGCTCCAAAGCCACAGAGAAACCCTGTCTCGAAAAACCAAAAAAAAAAAACCAAAAAAAAAAAAAAAAAAACCAAATAAGGGGGAGTCGTACATTCAGTCTATTATGGAAAGGACCTGATCCAGTTTTAATATGGGATCTAGGGCATGCTTGTTTTTTTTTTTTTCCCCCCCACGGGAGAAAATTGAAACTTAATGTCTTGTAAAACATCTGGTATGGTGTGCAGAACAGAGGAGTACCAGATCTAATGACATCATAGCGTCAGAGACCCTCCCAGGAAAGCTGGAGTGAGAAATTGCTGAACCTGTGTTCTGGAACCTCTGATGTCATCATGCTGCAATCTGAGAAGGAAAGGAGATTGTGGTGATGGTTGGTGATTCCTGCCTTCCTGATAGACCTGCTGCACAGATTTCCACATGTTATTGAGTCCTGTTTACTCTGAAGCCAGCCTAGGAATGCTGATTGAATATTTGGCAATTCATCCATACTATATTTTGGGACACAGAACTCATTTTTTACCAGTATAATATTTGTCTGCTGTTGAAATGGAAAGTCTGGAAAACAAGGGCCTCAGAGACTTCCCTCTGTGGGAAAAAAGACTCACTGAAACAATTGAACACTATTGTCAAGGCAGTGTGTGGCTAAAGCTCTTCTTCAGTACAATAAACCCCACTGGAGGCCCTGAAGAGACTCCCACAGATTTTGGTGACCAAAATAAGACAAAAGCTTTGCTGATGAGACTGTAATAGCTCAAACTTTTTTTAGAATGTTAGAAGCAAAAATGCACTTGGAATATAGGAGAGGAAAAAGACTCATAGCTCACCCATCACAGAAACTTTTTTTTGTTTTTCTTTTTTTTTATTAGAATGAAGTTAACAGAATTGTAATTTAGGAAATTGTGTGTTTATTGTTAATTTTCATACAAGAATTGTAGTATGGACCTGTTAATGTTTATAACTACTTTGGTTCTCTATGAAGATGTTACTGATTAAAAAATAAACCTATTAAAAATTGGCATGATGCAAATGAATCCTTAGATTTGGTATATTTACTAAGACAAGATAGGCTTCGATGTAGTTAAAAATGCTAAAGACATCCTAGATCAACTTAAAAAGGCTATCCCATCTTGGTCATCCTCTACTCTTTATTAGGAGGTTTTGTGGCTGTGAGGAGCACGTATATCACAAAACATTATCTATTTGTCCATGATTATCTAGTCATTTGTGAACTCTCTCAATGGAAAGTTGGCTCAGATTCGCATGTTGTTTAGGTATGCACCCTCCCTTAATCAGTCATAAACAGAGGCTTGTAGTCAATGATGGGTAAGATTTTTTTTTCCTCCAGGCAATTTTAGATAGGACATGAATGTACCAATGACGGGTAAGTCTGGATGGAGGAAGAGGACAGTCTAAGTCAGTCACAGTTGTCTGTTCTATAGTAGAAGCACAGGCTTTAATAAATAAATTAAAAATGGAGAATATGTCAGAGCACATGGATATGGATCCATTCCACTTTGACCAAAAGTCAGACAATTTAGGCTTCTTGCTTCTCCAAAATTATGGCAGGAGGTTTGACACAGGATGTGGCTGCCTACAGGATGCTTGGCCTAAGGTGTGACTGCTGTATTTCCTACCTAAACAATAGAATATTTAACTCAGGATATAGTTACATGATGTCTCAGGTATTGAAGGGGCAATTGCTGTTTGTTCTTTTATCATGGTGAAAACAGACTCTTGCCTTTTTCTTCCCTTTTTGGATTGTGGTACATAAGCATATGGAAAATAAACACGGGCAAATTCAGTGTTCACTGAGTTTCCCTTCTAACTTTCTTCTATGTCTCTGTCTATTCCTTTTGTATCCCTGCTTTTTCTGCCTAACATTTCTAATACACATGTCTCTACACTGGAACATGCGAACCCACCGAGGTTGGGCCCTGATACTTCTTTCAGGAGAGTCAAACTTTAAATCACTTTTCTCTTAGTCATTACGGTTTCAAGGTTGCTGATTGCACAAGGGTTAACCTCTCTATTGTCCCAATACTATTTTCAAACATAGTAAATTTGGGTATCTTCCAAGATTTTCTCTAAAAATCCAAATATCCAAACAGTGTAACTAATAGAATTGTAATCTAGAAGCCAGAAATTTAAATTTATGTTCCTAGTTGAAATAACATTGGCAATTCACTCATTTTTTAACCTTCATGAATTTAAAATTAAATCAAAAATTAATATGAATAATATTTCCAGTCTTCTTTCCAATGGCCAGTAAATTAGAAGAAAATGTTCAAAAGCATAAATTACTATTGTATTTTTTCCAAAATAAATTTCTGTCTAACACATATTCTCCTGGCTCTCACCTCTTTCTTCAAACATGTTTCCTTACCAAACCTATTTCTTTCCTTTGCACTCTCCAATAGATAGTTTACTGCAGCTTCTGGCATAGTCCCACTTTTCCTTTGCTCTCTCTGGAATTTCTCAGTCTGCATAAAATCTTCATTGTCTTTGACTTGGCTGTCCATCAATTAAATTCAGACACATGCAAGAATGTCTTTACCATTTTTCATCCAAAGACCAACTATACTTTAATATTTTAAAAGGACACTTATTCTCAAGGCACTACTCCACCTAAAATGTACATCAGTTTTTGGCGACTCAAATACATTTTGTCATTTAGGCCTATCTCAGAAATGTACTAAAAGTTGCTTACTGTCTGTGTTTTCCTCAATTATCTCTATTTTTGTCTTATAGTTAAACACTGACATGAAGGCTTTACTATATTCTTTGTTCTTCTGACTGTCACCATAAATATTTGCCACTCATTGTATCTCTAATCATCCATCAGAATCTAGTCCAGATGTACTTGTAAATGTATCATTACTCAATTCTTCATTTCTGCATGTGGAAAGAATGTTATGAGATGGCAAAAGGACATGCTGACATATTGGGACATTTTGTTAGGCTATAACTACTCATTATATAACATGATATACAATAAAGCAAGTATAAATATTTCAGAAAGATTATTTATATGTACAATAACTGAGGAGTAATAGATTTACATAACTGATTCACATAGATAATAAAACTGAAGATCCTAATATATCTAGAAATTCAAAGTTGATATGTGTATTACACTTCACTTTAGAATGGCTGTTTTCAAACTGTTCAAAATATTTGCTATCAAAGTTAGAATGGCTGTTTTCAAACTGTTCAAAATATTTGCTATCAAAGGTGATTTATACCAAATAAAAAGATAGGATGAAAGTAAGTATAAAGGTTATAAATATAATTCCCACAGTTTTAAAGTGAAGCTGTTTTCATGAAGAAAGGGGATATAAAGGAAGATACACTTGAGAAAAACTTTACAAGAGATCTTAAAACTCATACATGGATTGATGACTGATTGATTTGTATGTATTTTTCTTATGACACTTGGAACATTTCTTAGAGCAGTTTCTAGGCATTGTTTATTCATTAGTTGGTAAACTAAAGGAAAACAATTAAAATGGCTTACTAGATTTTATTCTGTTCAGAAAACTGGCAACTCAAATTTTTGTTGGATGAGTTTGCTTCTCTATGTGAGTATATAAAGTCATATGAGGGGTATATGTAAGCCTGAGCATCGTATTCCTTTATTTTCACATGTGGTTCTGTAGTTCATGTCTCAACTTGAATTTACTAATTCCAATCATAAAATAGTATTCTGTTGGTCAAACTGAAGACAAAATAAACCTTATTTTAAAAAGTTAAAGACACAGATATCAACTTTTTAACTACACAAAATCTTCAGGAAAGAAATTCTCTGTACTAAAACATGGCAGTTAAGGAGCTGGGGATATTGCCCAGTGAATAAGCACATCACTGCCAAAGGGTGAGAATCTCAATTAAGGTTCCACTTGAAGTAACTGTTTGTTACTTCAGAGACAGACAGAGCCCAGGGACTTATGGGGCAGTCACTGTAGCTATAAAGGTGAGCGCCAGGTTTAATGAGAAACCTTGTCTCAAGGGCTAAAGGTGAAGCATAATAGATCATGACATCTGACATTTTCCTTCATACAGTGCATGAATTCACACAAACATATGCATACACAGATACACATACATGTCTTCATCCTACATAAATAAATAAATATAAAATTTGGCAGTTGAATGTGAATTTTCCGTAAATGAGTGACCAAGGAATGGTAATGTGCGATTTTCTAAAACAGGATACAGTGGACATCAGCATTCTAGTTCTTTAGAAGATCTGCATAGTTGTCTTTTGTTTCTAAACATGGTAGTATGTTTCTATGCATACATCTACAAATGCCAGCCATAAAATATCATTCTGCTCTGAAACTGAGTTCAATATACATCCACATTAACAAAGACAGAGGCACATACGTCAAGTCTCAGAATCATACTTTTTGAGATGTTCTAGAGAGTGAAGGTACAGTTAAATTTGTTTCTGTAGTCCTAAGGTCTAGACCAATCTTTTACTTAAGTACATCCTCCTTTTAAAAAGTTTGGAATTAAGTACTTCTTTCTCATAAAGAAAAGTGATTTAAAAATTGAAATATAATTGAATTTGTATATTTAAAAACTGGCTTAAAATAACTTGCAAGACACTATGCTTTTATTCTAAATTTGATGTAGCAAAATCATTCAAACATAAATTTTATCTTTATGATGTTTCCATAAGCATGATGATTCATTTCAGGAGGCTATGCCTCATGGAACATTGCAAATCAACTTGAGAATCAATTATGAGGAAATGAATGTTTTGTATCTGGTGGCAACACTCAAAAGGAAAACCAAACTTCCTGTGACTGTACTGATCTAATTAACAGCAGCTATGCATTGAAAAAGTGGGTCCTACAATGATTTAGAGGGAGTTACACAAAAAGGATAGATATTTTTAATGTCATCTTTTTTTTGTCTCTAGTGTGACTAGGATTTCGTTTGTAACTGTTGCTCTACCTTTGTTTGAAAGGATATTATAACACTGCAAATATTATTGTTTTCTGATTTGTGTCAGGTAGTTACACATGGATGCTTGGATTTCAATGGGTAAAGATAATAATGAGTTATCAAAGAAACAATAAGCTAGTAAAACCCTGTAGTGAGGAGTGCAATGTCAAAATGAGCACAAAATGGCAGGGAAATGCTGGAAAATTGAAGGGACATTTTCTTAAATAACACGCTTTAAAAAGAGTGATTAAGGTTTGTAGCTCTTTCTTCTAACAAGTACAATGAGAGATCCCAAGAAGATGATTAAAATCAATTACAGTGGTTTTTCAGATAGCCATACAAAATCTGGTGATGCAAATAATTTAGAAAAACATATTTAAAAACGGAGTATGCAGATAGTATCTGTTTGATCAAATTATAGAAATGTTAGACATTAAAAAAGATTTTCTAGATTGTGTTTCATGTTATTATAAAACTTTTATGTTATAGGATGCCAGCCATCTGTATTTGCCACTCCAAATAGAATACTAGTTTCTATGAAGTTAAAAATTACAAAGTAACTTTCATTGTTTCTTGAGAGCAGTGAAACCCACATTGGCTTCACAGAATAGGGACAGCACAGGGAAATAGTGAGATTCCCAGAGAATTAGATGTTTGATATTAAGAGACTGGATTCACTAGGCAGTGAAAGGTATAAAAGCTTCCCTCTACCTGAACCTTGAGCACTCTGGATGAGAAGGGTGATGGACTGGGCTGTGATTTTGTCTGTGTGTGGGACCCCAGAAAACTTTCTCCCTTTCATGGTAACATGCCCATTAGTTTCACTATTGTTTTGGTTTTGCTTGTGAAGCTATTTCTAGGAGAGATTTCATGTTTCTTGGAAGGAGCAATTGTATGACTTGTCATTGAAGCAAACATTAAATCCTCAACCAAGACAGGACCTTGAATTATTAAGAGCATCTCTCACAAGGATAAGCTTCCCTACTTAGTGTCCAAGAATAGTGGTCAGCCATGAAACCACATTTCCACCACCAATAAAAAGGATTATATATATAATAAATATATAAATAAACATACATATATGTAACATAAACAATCAAAGTAAAAGATGCTATTAGCTTGAGACTGTGATGTGGCATGAGAGGTGTTTGAGATGGTAACTAGATGGAGTTGGAGGGAAGAGAGAGAAGGGAAAACGAAATAGTTCTGTTCAACTTGATATGCCACGCTCTGTTGACTCCCTAGGGGAGGTGTTACCCTTTCTGAGGAGTGGATGGAGGGTAGAAAGGAGGTTGGGGGATGCAAGAAAATGAGGGGAAACTGTTTGGTATGTAAAATAATAAAAATAAATGAGAAAGAATGTTTAATATAAACAAAAGGTAAAGAGAATTAGTTACTGTTGAGTGTTCTCCCTAAATGGGACACTTACATCAATTCTCCCACCAGGCACAGGGAACATCACAAGAATAAAGGAGAGAAGACGGTAAGAGTGGTAGCAGTCCAGTCATCTGGATGCTGCATTCATGAATTTACAGCTGCTATTTACCTACACAAGGTCAAGCCAGCCCACATTCACCATGGAGAAGAGAGATTCAGGATGCTCAACCATTAACATAAGAAATATGGACAAGGGGGCTGGAGAGATGGCTCAGTGGTTAAGAGCACCACCTGCTCTTCCGAAGGTCCTGAGTTCAATTCCCAGCAACCACATGGTGGCTCACAACCATCTGTAATGGCCTGCAGGCAGAGTACTGAGAATACTGTATATATACATAATAAATAAATAAATCTTTTAAAAAAATATGGACAATTGACAGTTCCTGGAGGAGAGAGGGTTGTTTTTACTCAAATATGTGTGGCTGATGGTAGAGTACCCATTGCATAGTTTGAATGATAAATGCTCCTGACAGGCTCAGGTATTTGAATACTTGATCTTCAGTTGGGGATGCTATTTGCGGAGGTTGTGGGATTTTGGGAAATGAGTTGCCTTGTCAGAGAGAGTGTAGCATAGATCTCTGACATTGAGAGTTCATAGCCTTAAATTCCTTCCTGCAACTCCGTCTGCTTCCCATATGTGGTTGAAGATGTGAAGTCTCTGCTACCTTCTCCAAACGACTGCTGCCATGTCTCCCTCACATTTATGTACTCTTCCACTGGAACAATAAATCCAAATAAACTCTTCCTTAAGTCCTTGATTTTCTTATTTCATTGCAGCAACAGGAATGTAACTCATGTAGAAATTGGTACTGGCGTGTAGGATGTTGCTGTAAAGAATTTGATCATGTTTTTCCACAGTCATGTGTTATGTTTTCAAATGGCACTTGATCTGCTCCAATAAAAATAAATTCTATGAAAATGTTAACTGAAAGGTCACTTGTAGACAATTTATAAAAATTTTAAAACAATTATGATATATATATATATATATATATATATGTGTGTGTGTGTGTGTGTGTGTGAGAGAGAGAGAGAGAGAGAGAGAGAGAGAGAGAGAGAGAGAGAGAGAGAGAGAGAGAGAGAGAGAGAGACAGAAAGACAGAAAGACAAACAGAGACAGAGAGACGGGGCATATGTAGAGGCCCACTGACAACTTGCAGGAATGAGTTTTATCTCCCTACTGTATCCCTTGGATTGAATTTAGGTTGTAAATTTGGAGGCAGGCAATTTACCTGCTGAACCACTTTGCCAATGAAGAATGCTAGATGGCTCCCAATGACTCTGATGGTTTTCTCTGGTGAAAACAACATAGAGATCACATATCTGAGAAGGTTGTTCAAGCAGGTAGGCAATTCTTTTCCCAATAACTAGACTTAAATAAAAAAGCTTGTATAATACCTCTGGGGGGACACAAAACAATTGTGGTTGTAATAAGGAAGCATGAATTTAGTACAGCTTTTAAACACATAAATATAGTGAACTAACAAATTCTGGGATGCTAAGTAGATTTCAATGATGGGTAGGTCAAAGAATGAGAAACCTGTATGTTCATTAAGAACCTAACAAGCAGCAACATTGATTCTGTGGCTTCAAGGGTTTGTTCATTTGAAAGACATAAAAATGTGATTAAGTTTTTTATTTGGAAGGCATACACTCTCCAGGTTAACACAGACTTGGTGAGACATACATAACTTACATTTATATATTGCCTTCCTTTATATACAGGGGTTTGTGATTAACAATTATCCCAGGTTCTTTAAGATCATGAAGAAATTGTCTTAGGAGAACTTAGGAAACCAAGGAAGATGGATATTTGTGATTCCTTATCTAAGCTCTTATTGGAGGGTCTTATTATTGTCTACTCATATGTTTCCAACCTATTTGCTATCATGTTTATCAAGTCCTGGTTGGGTCCTTGGAAATGACAATATTTACAGGAGACATCTATAAAGGACATCTATATTCACACACCCATGACATCTAATGTCACATATCTGAGCTTCTGTATCCTAAATTCTATATGGTACACCAAAATGTTATTATTAAACTCTAGACTGACTATCATTTGGTCACTTAAAAATCTTTCCACTTTGACTTGAATCAAATGTGCTGAGGTCCATCCTCTCACTCACCAGAACATCTTCCGACTTAAACCTTTTTGCCCAATTTTCCTTTATTTGACAACAATCTCAGTTGTCTTACATTTCTCTTCTGTCACTCCCTGCTCTTGTAAGCATGGCGTTCTTATGCTTTCTATCACTGTGTATCATTTATCACCATGGCTGTGTCAATAAATTCTGTAAATACTTCTTATGTTTTCCCATTTTTCCTTGCACATTTGCTGTCATGTACCCCAAATGACTAGTCACAAACAGTATTACTCTTAGCTCCATACTTAGCTGCTCTTATAATGAAAGCACTAGTTCTTAAATTATTGAGTTCTGAAGGAGTAAAAACACTAATTCTTTTTACACACTCACACAGTTTTCTTGAAATGGTATTTTAGCCTCAATCTTACTCTTTGAGGGGTTTGAGCTAGCTAATCTTTCTCTTCAGCACCCATGCATTTTGCATTGCTTCTCAGGGGAAGCTCCATTTTCTCCCACTTCACTCCCCTTCTCCAAACAAGCCTTTCACCTTATAATGTACTTTCTGAGAAAAAAGATCATATCCCACTTTTAACTTCTGTCCCCCTGAAGTCATTAACTGCCCCCATGTGTTGCTTATGCATCACATGACATTTACCATAATGGTTCCTGGTGATTATTAATGCAACAAATAAGGTAATCTTTAAGACATGCAAGTTTGTACCCAAGAACATGTTCCTTTTGCATCGCAGTATATAAAAGCTTCATAACCTTATAGAAACACATTTTATTCGATTGTGCCATCCATCCGGGGAAGATATTTCCATTTACTTCACACAAAAATAATGTAATCTGTCTAGTCAAAGCTCAGCTAATTTTCACTTGTTCTCTAATACTGTATTCCTAGTCTCATAGCCTATTTTGTTTTGCAGAATGTAGATTAGTGTCTAATGTTAATACTTGCATAGAACAGGACTGAGAATGTACCTCAGTTGGTAGAGGGATTCCCTACCATGCATGAAGATCCGAGTTCAATAACCCTTATTGCAATAAATTGGAAAGTCGAAAGCAGACTTGGCACTACTAGCAATCAGTATATAGAGGTGGAAGGAGCAGAAGTTCAAGTTCATCCTTGACTGTATAGCACGGTCAAGGCCTGCCTAAACTGTGTGAGAAGCTGTTAAGTCAGATCATGAAATTTAAAGACTATTCTGTAATCCTGTCTTTAGGAAGATTCTGTTCCAATGTTATCTCACTTTCTTAAATGGCAAGTTCAAGTTATCTACTAATGAAAAAAAAATCTCTCAAAAAAGTACACAGAAGACTAAAAATAAAAAACAGTAGATATAAAAATGTAATAGGTATTGAACACATCTCTACTGAACATTATTCAACCCAGTTACACAGATGACCTCTAATATTAATTAGATTCATGCACATTAAAAACTCAAGTGTCTAAATTATAAAATACAGTTTTACATGAATTTATTATTTTCATTTTGATATTTTTATACCTTGGGTGTTTTTCCTTTCAAACGTCAAAAATAATCAGTGATTCCCAGTTCAAGGGAAGTTTTTAAACAAGTCATCAATGAGAGAGAAATTTTTCTAATTATTACATTTTCTCCCCAGTTCTCATATATGCTGTTATCTCTGTGTTTACAGATTAAGAACAAATGATTAAGTGGATGATGTTAAACTTCATGTTTGTTATAACATAACAAAATTCTGTTATACTTGTGCAAACTATATGAGGTGCTTTCACTAAGATATCTTTCTGGAGGCTTAAATTATGTCTATACTCAGATGATAGAATTCATGTTGCTTTGCACATTTGGGTTCATTGCTTTTGAAGTCACACAGATTCTGAGTTTTTGAAGACTTAAGAATCTGGCTGCAACTTAAGCAAATCTGCTTCATTTTATAGTCACACTGCGTGAAAAGATATGAGTGATAACTTTGACCTTGAATGAACTCAGAGAAGCAGTTTATGCAGGGCAAAGCTGTCAGAGCTTCATACTGGCCATGCATCATGCAGCACTCTGGTTACATGATGAGGTTGTAGCACTGGGTATATGAAGGTAAGACAGTTACTAGGCAAGGAAGCATCATCGACACATATAAGAATAGGATTCCAAGGATGTGGAATTAGGGAACCATTGGCCTTACGGTTTGACTAGTGAATTGCTAAAATCAGATATGCAGAAAAAGTCATCAGAAAAGTGAAACACCATAGTTGTCCTTCAGATTTAAAATTATTCCTGGCAGCCTTTAATCCCTTCCAGTACTTGGAAGACTGATTTAATAGGACCACACATTTAAAGTCAGCCTTCCTGCTGCATAAGAAAGCTTTGTTTTCCTCATTATTGTTTCTGAGTCATGTAATTTTAATTAGTACAAAATTAGAAACTACAAGCTGATATTTATTTACAGAGAAAAAGAACACCTGCCACGGATTTTCAGAAGAATGTATGAGAATAGGGTGTTTAGGTCTCTTCTTATTGTACAAGTGTTCATGGTCATATGCACAACAGGTCTTTCCTTTGTAATCCAGTGTTCTCACATGGAACATGGGTCAGAAGTAGGTCACAGTTCTTAAGACTTTTTCTTTCATCATTCTACTCTGCTGTTATTGTAAAATTCTAAAAAGAGTGTAAAACCAAACATATTGCAGTAAATTAAACTGGCATTTGATGGATGTATTAATATACTTTTAAGTGTAATTTGATCAAGAATAGCATTTTAAGAAGAGGAAGATAAAATTCTGGTAGAAAGAAACATGAGTTATGAAAGAGCATATAATGCTATTCTTTTGTTAAGTTTAAAAGTCATTGTAGTTTATTTTTAGTTATTTGTGATGGATAAGTGAATAAAAATGTAATTGACTGTGAAGGTATAAAACTCTTGGTGAAGTACCACGGCATCAGAATGGCAAATCTAGCTGTATCAGTATCCACTGAGGTTATGACTCTGGGCACAGGCAGGCATTTAAGTGGTTTCCTTAAACCAACTGTGGGATGATGTTTTTATTAGTAAGTTCATTAGTATGAAGTGAATCTATTTAAAAACAAATAAAATCAAAAAGATAAAAACTTTAAAATTGTGTAGATCAATTTCACCTTAATTTCTTGTATTTTAATTGCTATTATGCAAACCTACTTAATGTTAACTCAGTGGTGAAATGACTTTAACAAATATAATTATATTTTATCACACTAAAAATTAATCAAATTTGTGTATTTTCTGTGTGAAATTTTGGTTAAATTTACTAAGTATACAACACGCTATCATTATATGCTTTAATTTCTCTTTAAACTTAAACAAATATACATGTTCAAGGCTGAGTCAGGAGGATCACCCTGACTTCCAGGAAGATGTGGGCTATAGTGACTTCCATGCCAGCTTAGGTGACAGAATGCCATGGTGTATAATAAACTACCAACAACAAATTTCTTCTACCATCTGTGTGTTTAAATACACAGTTGGAAACATAAAATAGGTATGTTATACTGTGCCACTATATAAAATAATGAATATGGAAATAGTATTCTCATAAATTTTGGGAAGCCTGTTCATATTTTCAGGAAAATTATTTAAACTCAGGATAAATCTAAAGATGTGCACTTTTAACTATTGTTATAGTGACACACGATAATGGATGTTGATCTTATTTTGAGTGTGTTAAGGGAGTATATCAAATGCTTCACTCAGCTGTTTAATTTACCAGATGATTTTGAAATCTGTTTTAGTCAAATGAATTTTATGATCATTAGGCAGCTTCACAGGTGAGTGTATCAAACACGAACATGGAATTGTACTTAGGAATAACAGCAAATCATTAAATTGGTTTAATATAAAAATGAGGTCAAGTCACTTGTTTAAAAAGCCTAAATTATTGAAGGTGAATGAAGACAGAGCATCAACATACATTTCCAAAAGGAGCTCATAGTTCTATAAAGTCACTCAGATTATTAAAGTGACAGAATTTTTTTCTAATCATTTTAAAATTAGCATACAAAGAGTTAGATGACATTATGGGATTTTTCAAATAATTATGCTTTAGTAAACAGTTCTCTTTCTTATAGTGTTTCTCACTGTGCCTACCCATTCCCAGCTGTAACCATTCTCTCAGCACTTTTCCCTTTCATGCCCCATGGATTCTTTGCCTTTCTCCGGCCATTACTAGGCATTTACATTTATTTTAAATCATATCTTAGCCTACATTTTTTTAACCTTTTAGGTTTTATCCACTTTAATATTATAGAATTATCCAAACAATACAGGATAGGAATGACTCTGTATTTACATTCATTTTCACACACACACACACACACACACACACACACAGAGAGAGAGAGAGAGAGAGAGCGAGAGAGAGAGAGAGAGAGAGAGAGAGAGAGAGAGAGAGAGAGAGAGAGTCTCTACATGCTAAGCAATGCACACGACAGAGATTACATATGGTCATTGTATTTATAAGTTTAGATCATCTTTCTTAATCTAACTTTCCAGACCTGGTCATTTGTATCTCATATTTCTTTTCAGATTAATGAAATGAACAGACTAGGATTGAAAATGTGTAAATATCTCTGAGGTAGAATATGGTTTCTTTGAGATTGTGTTTAGGGTTGTTGTAGCTGGGTCACATAAAGTTTTGGTTATTTACCAAAAGAAGATGGTCAAGCTGCTGCACAGTATGGCTCCTACAAACAGTTGCCAGCTACCTCAAAGGTAGTACAAATGAATCTAGTTTTGCTCTTTTTTTTTTTTTTTTGGTTTTTCTAGACAGGGTTTCTCTGTGGTTTTGGAGCCTGTCCTAGAACTAGCTCTTGTAGACCAGGCTGGTCTCGAACTCACAGAGATCCGCCGGCCTCTGCCTCCCAAGTGCTGGGATTAAAGGCATGCGCCACCACCGCTCGACTGAATCTAGTTATTTTTTATCATGTATCGTTTTAATAATTCTAACAATTTTTCAAAGAAATATAAAAGCTAATATTTTGGGAGTCTGCAATCATTTTAAGTAATTTAAGAGTATTATCACATGTAATTTAGTAATTATAATGTTGGGATTATTACATTTTATTTAGGTGAACCTAACCTTTTGACATTATGACACAACATTGTCATGTACAAATTTTGTGGGAGAATTTACAAAACAGAGTATAGAAAAAAATCTCACAACACTTAAATAATTTTGTGTTAGACCACATTAATAACTATTATTGTACTTTACCTAAGGTTTATTGCTATGAGTGGAAAAATAACTATAATCTCAGATGATGAGTTCAGTAGTCATGCCCCTGAGCATTTTATTTTTCTTGAGGCATTTTTATTCAATCAAAATGATATGTTTCATGAGCTGGAAACTTCTTTCCTGTTGGCTACCTTTCATAGTGCCCGAAGGATCCATGGAGGTCATTGAAGAACAAAAGTCATTAAGAAGCGTACTCAGCAGTTTATACTACATGTCGCATAATTAATTTGCTGGGAAAGACATTCTAAATTGTACAACACTGGCATTACTGTTATGGGGGTAACTGCTTTCTGATTGTATTTGAGGTCTGCTTTACAAAAGGCAATTCATGCTTGGTAATGCAAACCTGGCTGAAATCTCATTATTGAAAAAGAAATAAATAAATATATCCAAAGGGGACTCTAAATCTATTGCTGTTGCTTTCCTAATTGAGTTATCAAATACCTATATTTATTTTCATATCAATAGATTAAAACTACTCTCAACATAGTCAAGGAAGACTGTGTTTGCAGTGATCACTGCTTAATACAGAGACTCATAACTAGTCAAAGTGTTGGAAATAAGTCATTCTGAGTGATCATCCGCAAATGAGATGTCCATTTCACCTCTCTTCCCTGCAACCCCTCTGGAAACTTCTTAGAAGAGAGCAGAATGAATGAGAGAGCTAAACAACGAAAAGGAATGCCGGGAAGTGTTATCTTCTGGACCTACCATGGCTGTTGAACTCATAAATTCACTGATATTTTGGTGAGGAAGACGAAAGAGCTCTACAAGTTCAGGTGAGTCAACATTACAGTATGAGTGGTAGAGACGTTCATGAGGCTCCACCCCATCCTGAGTAGCCATTATCTGATGTCTTCATGAGAAGGGGGTTCCTTAGAATGTGACCACTGGCACCTGCTGCCCATGTGTCAGTGGATGTTCCCCACCCAGCTACATATAGCCAGCATTAATAGGACTCTGAGATAGAGCAAAACTGAAGAAAAGGACCTGAACATTGTAGAAGGAAGTATTAGAGAAGTGGAGGGAAGAGCAAAAGGGTGAATAGAGCTGGAAATAAACAAGATACATTGTACAAGTGCATGGAATCATTAATATATGGTAGAAGAGAAGATCAGTTCTGAATTTCAACAAGGCTGAACGATGATTGTTGCAGATGTAACCTGGATTTGGCTGTGGTGAAAGCACTGCTCATCTAAAGACCAGAACTCAGGAAGACATCTGGGAGTGGCAATATGTGCTTATCATTAGCAGCACAATAGGAGTTCAACATGTATGTTTCCCATGAATGAGGTTTAGCAGAGTGTTTAGGTGCATGTATCTGTGAGAACAAAACGACTGGGAAAATAAGGACACAAATGGTAGCAACTGAAGAAACAATGGATAATGCCTGAAAAATAGGGACATAAAAGAAAAACAGACAAGAATAAACAAAAATAATTGTGCATTGAAGTTAACTTAAAATAATAATACAGGCTTTACTCATTTTAACTTTTCAGACTTTTCCAATTTAAATGGACTGAAAGTATGGAATAGTTTTATAAAAATTCTTCAAATCCTTTCAAGCAGCAGAAAGATTGTATCCCAAATTGCCAATCGAAATGCTCAACTGGAATATTCTGGTTCCTGAAATGGAAGAAAACTCAGATATAATAATGAAAGGCAGATCATATCTAACAGGATTCAAGAATTGACGGCTATCTGGGGAGAGTCAACTGAGTTGTGTAACTCAGGAGGAAAGACAGACCACAAAGTTTCCTGACAGATCACATATTCTGAGGTCCAAGACTAGATTTGATGGAAAAGGGGAACACAAACTGAGTGCAAACATCCAGTCTGCTTCCTGGCTGAGATGCAGTGCAACCCGCTGACTCCGACTTCTGATGTCACACACCGTACCATTCCCACTCCATTGGCATATATTACTCTGCTTACTGGGAGCCCAAAGAATCCCTTTGTTCCTCATTGCATTTGTCAAAGAGTGAAGCGATTACTAAGGAATATAAACAGCTAGAGAGAAGGCTAAGTGGTTAGGAACAAATGCTGCTCTTGCAATGGGCCTGCATTCAGTTTTCAGTACCCATATAAGTGGGGGATAAATATGGCTCCAGGGGAATTTAACACCTCTGGCCTCCGTATTAACCTGTACTCAAGAACATACTCTCAGAAAGAGATACACCTTCGTGAACATAAGCAACAATAAAATAAATACCTAAAAATTAAGAAACATAAATATGAAGTATGAAAATGGAGTATAAGAACATCTATTTTAATTTGAAGTAGAATAAAGCTGAATTTAACCTGGCAAGACTAGGAGGTCAGGCTTTGATGTTAGTTTCTGTCTTAATTAGGGTTCCTCCTGCTGTGATAAACCACCATGATTAAGAGCAACCTGGGAGGAAAGAATTGTTTTTGCTTAGGCTTCCACATCTTTGTTCATCATGGATGAAAGCCAGAAAAGAATTCAGACTGGGCAGGAACCTGGTGGCAAGAGCTGATGCAGAGGTCATGAAGGGGTGCTGCTTATTGGCTTGTTCTTCATGAATTGCATAGCCTTCTTTCTTAGAGAATCCAGGACTACCAGTCCAGTGATGGCATCACCCACATGGCCTGGGCCCTCAACAATCAATCACTCATCAAGAAAGTATCTTATAGTCTTGAATACAGCCTGATTTTATGGAAGCATTTCTCAATTGAAGTTTTCTCTTCTCAGATGATTCTAGCTTGTATCACATTGACATAAAACTAGCCAGCACACTTCCCTTAGGAGTATCTTGAGATATAGTGCTCAGGTCCAGGTAAACTTACATATCAGAACATCAACAACATCAGAGAATTAGATGTCACTCTTGTTCTCTTAAAAATATTCTTAAGCCGGGCGGTGGTGGCGCAGGACTTTAATCCCAGCACTCGGGAGGCAGAGGCAGGCGGATCTCTGTGAATTCGAGGCCAGCCTGGTCTACAAGAGCTAGTTCCATCAGGGTTCCCTGCCCTGTGGGAAGTCCAAGGACCACCCACCTCCATCCAGGTCTCTTGATTGGGGGAGGGGGAGGAAAATGGGAGGCGGCAGTGGGGAACAGACAGACATCTTTAATAAATAAATAAATAAAAACTTTTAAAGAAAAAAAAAAAAGAGCTAGTTCCAGGACAGGAACCAAAAGCTACAGAGAAACCGTGTCTCGAAAAATCCCCCCAAAAAAAAATATTCTTAAAATTCCACTCTGGGTAAAACCATTTGCACTTTTCAAAGGTAAAATATCACAGACACAATTTATAGCAACCAGGTAAACTGCAAAGAAGAAACAAGAACTGTTTTTATTTACATGATTCTTACTGAGTGAGATGAATGCATGGCTAAGATTGCCGAGGCTAAAATCTTTCAAGAAAGTGATTGCATTTTTTGAAAAGTCTTTATTTAAGAACTGAAAATTATTTTTCTATGTGATGTTTAATTTCTCTACATGGAAAGAAAACTGATAAAATACATTTGTATACTTTTGCATTAAGTTACTGATAACTTTTTTCTAAATCCTTTCTCACTATGTAGCCAAGATTTAGCAATCATTTACTCCAAACAAGAACAGCAATAACAGCAAAAATCCTGGAATAAAGCAGAAACAAGAAATTTTCCACTCGTACAGGTAAATTTTGAGATAATTTAATGACAATGCTTGCCTGTAGCAATATTTCATTCATATTTTTATAGCCTTCCATCTTTTATATTAGACAAAATGGGGAAATGTAGTGATATTTCATTTGTATTTTAATAAACAAAGCTTGCCTGAAGTTCAAAAAGTAAAACAGTTATACTGATCAGCCTTACAGACCAGGCAGTAGTAACGCACACCTTTAATCCCAGTAGACTCTAATTTTCATTGAAACCGGGCAGTAGTGGTGCATGCCTTTAAACCTAGTACTAGAGAGAAATATAAGATGGGAGGAGACAGCTCTCACACACAGTCTTATTCTGAGATTCATGGAGGCAGAATCGCCATTTTGAACTAAGGTAGAGGTAAGACCAGTGGCCGGCTGTTTTGTTTTTTTCTTACCTTCAGGTTGAGCATTATTTATTAAAATACAAATGAAATACCACTGCACTCTCTGTTCTCAATGAATGATTTATGCAACAAGAATCATATTCTTTTTCTCTTGGAAAGTGAAGTATTAAGATGACAAAAAACCATGGTTTTATAAACGTCTCTTTGTTTAACAACAAAGCCACTCCCCTCAATTTTTTGTCATTACCTACCACCATCTAGAGTGTTGGAATCTTTACAAATATACAGTGTAAAGGAGAACAATGTATTTAGATGAATTGTGTACACAGTTTTTACTTTATTAGCCAGTTACTAATTTTCTATTACAAAGTGGTATGATTTGGAGTGAAATAAAACAAAGAATAAAGGTTGATATCTTACCACTTGATAAACAGATACATAGTTCTGAACATGACTTTGTTTTTGATAGTTAGTGGAATCTGCAAATCCACACTGCACCATATTTTCCCCATGGAAATTGTTCCACCCAAATTCACAGAGCTCCGTTATGTGTAAAGGCATTAGAAGGCAGGGCAAAATGTCATATTTGAAGCTCACTTCTTTTAAAGTCCCCAACATGTTAAGAACTGAAGCTGCCTCTGCCCTTTGGCAATTACTATTTGTTCAAATTGGAACTCTTCTGGCTCCAGTCCTCTCAGATCAACCAGAGTGAGTTCCTTTGGTCATTTAGACTGAGTTCTCAAAGTATTTCACTCTTGGTATGTTTGTGAACTTGTTCATCCTATACTACTTCTCCAAACTAGGTACATACTTCTGCTAAAACCACATAACTTTGTTACGAGCTGAATATTTGGCACTAGAAAATCAATTGTTGTGTTCTTTCCTGGGAAGACCATCTCTCCTGCTCTCAGCTTTCTTCAGTTGCCTATAGTGCTTTGTACAGGGTTGAACCCTGAAAATACAAATATAAGCAACATTATATGCACTGAGCAGGTTATAAATAAAAGTATATATGTATACACACACATATATATGTATATACATACTTATATGCATGTAAAAACAGAATGGAGGGAATGAATTTGAAGAAAAGTCGAGAGGAGAGGAGTATGCGTGAAAGTTTTGATGTAGAAAAGGGAAGGGAGAAATGTAATTAATTAAGTTATATTCTCACAATTTAAAAAATAATTTATTAAATGTTTATTAAATATTTTAGTTACTTTCTTTGCAGATTCTCTTCTGCTTTCTCCATATATATTTAGTAAAATATTTTAATCATTTTGTAAAGGTTTTTATTTATGTAAGAATCAACATTTTTAGAATTTCTAAATAAATATTGATGAGACTAAATTGCATAAAATTTATTTCCATATGTCAGAAGTCAAGAATCTTTTTTGTCGCCTTGTAATCACCTTGCACACACTTCCCATCAACTAGCTCAAGAAACCTTTACTTTTCTAGCCATGGACTAACTTAAATGAATACTGAAAGCTAATAAGAGATTATTTGAACTAGAGAAATAGAAAAAATACTGTATTATTGAAGTAAAGGAACTTTAAAGTACTACAATTATCTGAGCACTTATTGCAATTCCATAAACTCCCCAAAGTTAATAGATATTATTAGATCCTTTTCAGAAGTCAGGCTTTATAGCATTTGAATTTATTTGTTGTCCTCGCTAAAAGTTCCAGATGAAGTCAAGGTCATCTTCTACCCCAAAGTTGGTGTAATTAGTACCAACCCAGTATTTTACTGGGCTCACATTGAGGTCATTAACTGAGTTTCATGCAGAGTGTCAAAGCAACAAGGGCAATGCTGGCAATCTCTCTAGCTTCAAAGACAGAGCCCCTAAGTTAATTCATCTGTTAGTAAGAAATATGCAGTCAGTATAGTTTATTAATGACTTCAAAAGCAATTTCAGAGATGTTCAAGAAATACTTATTCATATATGAATCATGCATTTAAAATATGAAAGTATTTTTAGCCCCAGTTTTTAAAAAGCAATGTGCTTTCTGAAATAATTGTGGCATAGTTTTAATTTAATATTTGCATGAATAAGCATATACATAAATGGATATAAGAAAATTGATTAAGGCATCTTTTGTTTCTAAAGGGTTGTACTGCAAGAAATACTTGTGCATTACTAGATTGTATTAACTTAAAGAGTTTTACTGTATAATCACTTAGGGTAGTCTTAAATTTACAAAATGAAACAAGAGATAATCCTAGTAAATTAAAATATATTAATAGTGTAACAGAAATTGGTTTAAGTTGATATAAGTCAAATAGAGAAGCAAGATTAAAATAAAATGCCTTAAAGCATTTGCTATCTTACATTTGGGCAGCCCATAAAAAATGCTATGAGAAAATACAATGTAACTTATTGTCTTTGTACCACGGTTTTTATGGAATGTTACTGGGAGAAATTTAAACATTGATTTTTCTGATATATGTGTTTTATATTGTAATAGCCAGTAAATATTTAAAATCTTTCAAACTGTGTCAGAGGACAAGATCGCATGAATCAAAAGTAAATTCATTTCATTTTAGAAACGACTATATAAAACCTATGTTGTGCTTCCCCTTCCAAATGAGATTTGCTTGAGAGCTGTAGCATTTTACGCCAACCTGCCTTGAATTACCTGACTCATTGCACTGATTCCTAAGTTTGGTTACTACCTGATTGTAGCACCTGAACTCTCAGCCAGCACTCCGAGGCATCCAATTAGTAGTTGAGGTGGCACTGTGTCTTGTATTGAGACTAAAAGTACCCCAACCATAGAACATGCCCACTATTTGTTCATTCCAAGAGATAAATATAGCTGGCATTTTGTTTTTAATATGAACCATGTTTCATATAATTAATTATAAAAAAGACATAACTTCACATTATATAGTTTTTTTTTCCAAAGACTGTAAGACAGACATCATCTTTTATATTATGCTCTACATTGAAACCTATCTTTTTGCCAATAAAGAGCTTTCTGTATACAGACTGTCTGGACAAGAAATTATTACTTAATTTTTATCAAGTAAAAAAGTTAAAATGCAACATACTGACACTTAATTTTTCAAAGCCCACAAAACCATGCAAATTATGTTTCATTAGTACTATAAACCAGAAACATTTTAATAACTAAGCACTCATAATAAAAGCTCATAAACAATTTCTTGATTTGCATGCTTTGAGACTTAACTGTGTCGGAATGATATATTCCTGACACAATGCTCTATTTGAATGACTTTATTCTGACATATTCAGAACAGTCACCATTATGCTACAATCATTCTTCGTTATGACTCAGCCTCTTTTCTCTTATTCTGAAAAATCGTTATCTCTTCGTATTCTACTACTTAAAGTAATCTATATAAAAAAAGGAATTGAAGAAATACTTGTAAAAACAAATAAAAACATATTAAAGCTATGCAAGATTTGTAACATATGCACACATATTCTGGACACACATAGCAAAGAGCAATTAAAATCATCGATTTAAGCTTCTTTTAGTTGAATAAATGCTTTTGGTATTAGTTTCAAGTGCACATATCATTTTGTTTTATCATACCTGAACTTTTGTATTTGGAAAAAATTGAAATGAAAGAATGTACAAGCAGATGATACTCTTTTAGGGCATGTATTTTAGACAACCAGTGATTATTAAATCAGTCTATACCAATGATTATCAACTTTTTAATGCTGGTGATTCCCAATCATAAAACTACTTTCATTGATACTTCATAACTGTGGGTTTTGCTACTGTTATGACTTTTAATTCAAATATCTGTGTTTTCTGATGGTCTTATGTAACTCCTTTTAAAGGGTGTTTTGATACTTAAATGGGTCAAGAGACACAGACTGAGAATATTGGTAGAATTAGATAATTCATTTCAAATTTTCTATTCTGGTATAAAGAAAATACTGAAGTAAATTTTATTTTCAAATTACAAAGCTCACGTGTGTTAAAAAGAACATTCATTATGATTGCTTCAGTGTCTTTAGAGAGTAAAAGTAGCCATTTATTAAAATCTTTTAAAAATTCATATTTGGAGAATGTGTTTACATAGTTTTCTATGTTAATCTATATTTAATAAATAAGTTTTTATTTTCTAATTCTCAGGATTGGAAACTACATTGTTTTAGTTTTTGGGTCTAAAATGTCTATATTGATGCTACGTTAATTTTAAATGCAGTCTAAAACTTCTCATTGTATTGAGGTCAGCATATTCTAAGGTCAGCATATTCATATATACATACACACATATACATACACCACACACACATATATTCTATAGCATACACATGTATAAATTTTATCTGAAGATTTTGTCCAATCCATATTCATATGCTGCAAATCTAAGTATTAACATGGTAGGTCTAGAGATAGATGCTTGAGATAAATACATCAGTTGAGTGTGACTCCTTCTTGACTGTAATGTATGCTGTCACCCTTCTACCATGTGGTGACAGAAAAGTCATTAAATAAGAAACCCCTTGTCTTATACCAAATGTATGCCTTTGATGAGGCCTTACCTTGAGAAATATAAGAAATAAACATTGATCATGAAACATCTAATTTATTCTATTGCATTCTGGGATAGCATTACCTCTAACTTCCATATTCTAGCTGTGCTATACTATGCCTGGTTTATGAAGTGCTAGAGATTAACTCAGGGATTTGTGCCTGCGAGGCAAGAGCTTTGGGAGCTAAGCTACAGTCCTGGTTTGTGTCTTTCATTCCTTTCTTATTTGAAAAGTAAAAGTTTCTTTATTTTGTAACAGCATTGTCAACAAAATTTGTATTGAAGCTAGAGTCAGAATTAATAAATTAGATGAGAGTATTACCAAGGAAATAGCTTTCTTATGTTTTAATCTTAATATTTATTCATGTATATGTGTTCATATGTAAGTTTGTACACATTCAAGCAGTAGTTAGCTTCTCCCATGGGAGGTGAACACCAGTCCTCAGGGAAAAAGCAAGTACTTTTAACCACATAGCCATCCTTCTGGTCCTACTCTTTAGTATCCAAAAACTACATATTTGCTACTACAAATTTGATATAAATTAGTTAGAATGAAGCCCATAATTCTGATATTTATATTGAATACATAAACAATTTTGTTATCATTTTGCCTTTAAAATACATGATTATTTGAACAGACTCAATTAAATACACATTTTAATACTGAACAGTCATCTCCATACTGATAGAATATTTTTATAGAAGATATCAATATTTAGGAATATTTTTATCTTAAATATGAAGTATCAATTAGGATTTCATTTAAAGTACCATACTAAACATACATAATTGATAATATGGTACTTTTCTCATATAAAAACTGAATTTTAATTAAGTTTAAGTCATCATCTATAAAATAGTACCATTAATAACTAACTGCCTGACAAGGTTATTATGATGTGAAAACTGTATTTTAAACATGGATAAAATTTTCTTACTTAACAGGTCATGAAAAAGTAATGCTTATATTAATTTCAAAATCACCTTAAACCATTCAGAATCATTTCATAATTATATTTAACTCACTGAAACTTAGTGCAGTAGATTAAAGAAGCATCATTTATAAAGGAAAATATAAATATATGACACACACATGCACACATATGTGAGTATATGTATTGGTTACAAAATACAATTAAAATGTTTTCTTAAAAAAAAGAAACTCCAAACGCAAAATTTAAAATGTGCTATATAAATTTTCTTTTTTAATGGAAATGTTTTATTTATAAAACTTTCAGATTTCAGGTATATACTATCAATCACTATTGCTTTACGTGTAATAAAAAAGAAAAAGACAGATGATGAAGAGCTTGAGAATGTTCATATGCCCTAGAATATTCTTATATACTATTTGTTCAAGGACATAATAAAAGCAGTTCAAAATTAGAAAGTAATTAGTAAATTAACAGAATTTAAAATTATTTCATTTAAATTAAAGAATTCCAGAAGAATTGAAAATGTAATTGTGGGGAGCACAGGGGTGAAGGAGAAGGCAAGGCAGAAGGGAAGAAGAGGCAAGAAAGGGAGGGAGGAGGAGAAGTTGAGGGAATGGGATGGTCCAGATGGGCGAAGGGCAGAGATGAGAGCAAAAACAAAGTATGTTGTAAGGAGGCCGCTAGTTGGTTCCCGGTCACTTAGACCTGAATTAATCACAGAGAAACCGTATTATTTAAATCACTTCTTGGCCTATTAGCCCTAGCTTCTTATTGGCTTACTCTTACATATTAATTTAACCTATCTCCATTAATCAGTGTATTGACATGTGGCAGTGGCTTACTGGCTAAAGTTCTAGTGTCTATCTCTGGCAGGCTACATGGCTTCTCTCTAACTCCTCCTCTTTTCTCCCAGCATTTAGTTTCGTTTTCTCCATTTACTTCTATTCCCTGTGCAGGCCCAAGAAAGTTTCTTTATTAACCAATGCTATTCACAGCATACAGAGGGAATCCCACATCAAAAGAGACACTTTGATTGTGGGAGCCGTTGTGGGGGATAACAGGTAACCTGGCAACAGAGAAATTCCCAGGAATACACAAGGATGAGCCCAGCTAAGACCCTAAGCAATAGTCGAGAGGGTGTCTGAACTGGCCTTGCTCTGTAGTCGAAATGGTGACTGTCTTAAATGTCATTATAGAACCTTCATCCAGCAACTAATGGAAGCAGATTCAGAGATCCACAGCAGAGCACTGGGTTGAGTTTCCAAAGGCCAGTGGAATAGTGGGAGGAGTGTGAATATGAGCAAAGAGGTCAAGACTATGATGGCGATACCCCCTGAAACACCTCAACTGAGCTAATGGTTATCCATCAACTCCGGGCTGACAGAGTCCAGTATAGGTCCAAACTAAGTCCTCTTCATGTGGGTTACAGTTGTAGGAATTGGGAAGACTGCAGGGCCACTGGCAATGAGACCAGGATTTATGCCTACTGCATGCACTGGCTTTTTGCAACCCATTCTCTTTGGGATACTTTGCTTAGCCTAGATAGAGTGGGGAGGGCCTTCATCCTGCCTTAAAGCCATGTGCTAGACTTTGTTGATTCCTCATGAGAAGCCTTACCCTCTCTGAGGACAGGATGGGAGCTGGGATTGGGGGAAGGTAAAGGGAGTGGGAGGAGAAGAGGGAGTGGGAAAGTGGGAACTGGGATTGGTATGCAAAATGAGAAAAGATAATTTTTTTAAAAAAATAATTGAATAACTAAATTTTAAAAAATGTGATTGTGTCTCTGAAAGTAAAATCTCCCATTTCATTAACTGTATAATTATACATAGACCTCTTATTTTTCCAAAATTACTGATTCACTTCTTCAAAACCCTATTCTGATAATTACCTAGTAAATGGATAAATCTGGCCTAAGCCTCTGTATCTTCCCTCAGGTGAGAGAATTTTTAAAATTATTTCTTTGAATTTTGAGACCATAATGAAATGTCATCCCCCATTTTACTTCATTTAAATCATCCCATAAACCTCTCTTGCTCTTTCAAATTCATGGCCTTTCAGGAGTTGTTGCATTTTGCATATCATCATATGTATATAATGTATAATATAAGGTATATAAATATGTATATATGCATTGTGTGTACTCATAAATCTATAATTGCAACCTCTTTGGTCTATGTAATGTTACTTGCATATATGTTTTCATGCCTGACCACTAGTATTTGAGAAATAATCAGTTAATTCTTCTCTGTGTAGCAATACTTGTCTGCCTCTCTGCATTCTTTACTTGCCTTTAAGTTTATGGATTTGAGAACTCTTGGGCAGCCCCCTGTGCATGTTAGCATGTCTATTTTATGTTTAATGCAGTCACACTGGTGAAATTTTTATGGTAGATTCTTATAACAAAGGGAAATTATGCCTAATAGCAGAAACCACACAACTACCCAGAGCTATGAAGTCATGGACCTTAGAAGGTGACAGATTTTTGATAAAAGTTCCTTCCAGAAGTAAGAAGTGCACAACAACATAAGTTATTATTTTGAAAAAAGATGACTTGAATATATTTTACTAACAGACAACAGTATGGGCCTATGCAATAATTACATACACTCAATTCAAGTGAGGCTGCCTACTGGAGAATAGAATCCAAATGTGTACTCACATCACACCCATATAATGTATGTGATGTTTTGCCAATATGCTTGTTTCTGTATGTTTCCTCCTTTGCTTTGGTTATGAATATAACTATGAGATATGGCAGAGTGGGATATTACCAATATCTGAGTACAGGCAACTACTAACATTTAAAAAAGTGTTACATTAATTCATCAGAAATATTTTCTTTAACCTATTGAGATAAGTGTTTTGTGTTTGTTTGTTTTGATGAAAATGCTAAAATTTGGTTTTGTTTTCCATTCAAAACCAAATCCTCATCAGAGAAAGACCCACCACTAAGCCGCCAAGATAACTAGAATATTTATTTCCTGTCTTTCCCACAAGTTCTCATTTCTCTGTATGTTAATGCCTTTGCTATTACATGTACTAGCAAAAGAAGGGTATTTATTTATTTATTTTTTGAGACAGGGTTTTTCCGCACCTTTTTTTGGTTCCTGTCCTGGAACTAGCTCTTGTAGACCAGACTGGCCTAGAACTCACAGAGATCTGCCTGCCTCTGCCTCCAGAGTGCTGGGATTAAAGGTGTGTGCCACTACCGCCAGATTAAAAAAGGGTTTTTATGTAACAAAATTCATTTAACAAAAATTTTGTGGCTAAAATAAAAAACACCAATGATAGCCTTTGCTGGAGAGGTTGTGGAGAAAGGGATACACTCATCCATTGCTGGTGGGAATGCAAACTTGTGCAACCACTTTGGAAAGCAGTGTGTAGGTTTCTCAGGAAATTCAGGATCAACCTACCCCTGGACCCAGCAATACCACTCTTGGGAATATACCCAAGAGATGCCTTATCACACAACAAAAGTATATGCTCTACTATATTCATAGCAGCATTGTTTGTAATAGCCAAAACCTGGAAACAACCTAGATGCCCTTCAATGGAAGAATGGATGAAGAAAGTATGGAATATATACATATTAGAGTACTACTCAGCAGTAAAAAACAGTGACTTCTAAGAATTTGGTATACAAATGGACAGAAATAGAAAACACTATTCTGAGTGAGGTAAGCCAGACCCAAAAAGAGGAACATGGGATGTACTCACTCATATTTGGTTTCTAGCCATAAATAAAGGACATTGAGCCTATAATTCATGATCCCAGAGAGGCTAAATAAGAAGGTGAACCCAAAGAAAAACATATAGGCATCCTCCTGAATATTAACCTTCATCAGGCGATGAAAGGAGACAGAGACAGAGACCCACATTGGAGCACCAGACTGAAATCTCAAGGTCCAAGTCAGGAGCAGAAGGAGAGAGAGCATGAGCAGGGAGCTCAGGACAGCGAGGGGTGCACCCTCACACTGAGACAATGGGGATATTCTATCGGGAACTCACCAAGGCCAGCTGGCCTGGGTCTAAAAAAGCATAGGATAAAACCGGACTAGCTGAACATAGCAGACAGTAATGGGTTTTTGATCCTACTGCACGTACTGGCTTTGTGGGAGCCTAGGCAGTTTGGATGCTCACCTTACTAGACCTGGATGGAGGTGGGTGGTCCTTGGACTTCCCACAGGGCAGGTAACCCTGATTGCTCTTTGGGCTGACCAGGGAGGGCGACTTGATCGGGGGAGCGGCAGGGAAATGGGAGGCAGTGGCAGGGAGGAGGCAGAAATCTTAAATAAATAAATAAATAAATAAATGAAAAAAATGCTTAGTGTAATTAAAATGGCTGCCAACCTTCTTACAAGGAATCCCAGTGCCACAAATGGAGATAAACAAAATCTCAAAGTCATGGCTTGGATGACCTGGACAGTTTATTTTGCACATTTCATATTAGCTTCTAATCAAGATATAGCCATGGTTCATTTCATACTAGATATATGTTGTTTATGGATAGAACAGTAGATAATAAGAATTATGATATTGTATGTAAAGATCCTAGCTGTTGTTCACTTGCTATAGCTTCTTATACTTGTAAAGATAAATGTTACGGTTTATGAAATTTCAAGAAATCATTTTTAATCCTAATAAAACCTTATGTATTCAGTTTATTTTAAATTATAGTTAGAGAAAAGAATGTAATGATAAACAAGAAAGATTATAATACAATCTTTCCCTTTGGTTCTCATCTTTTCACAGACAATATATTTTTATTGTCAATCCTTTTAATCACATAAAGACATTAATAACAAATTATCGTCAAATGTACATATCAAAAAACTCAAATTTGATTGGCAGTGTGCAAGAACTGCATTTCACAAAACTTACTAAGTAAAACACTCCCAGCCTTGCTTACATACTGCAGGAATTATCTGAACGTTTCTCCCCCAAGTCTGGACTAGAATATCAATGATGTAGGTGACCTTGGTTACTTCTCTGATCTCCAGATGTTAGTTCGAGAGAAAAGGGGGAAAACTGCAGATTAGGCTAACATTTTGTGTCTCCTACTATTTTTACCACATGCATAAAAATATGACATTCTCAGTTAGGCAAATATTCTATTTCTTTGCATCTTACTAGATTCTAAATGTTTATTTCTATCTTTAAATAAGAAAACGAAGGGTGCTATTTTATGTTTGTGTGGATGCGTGCCGCTTTAAATTTTCCCTTTTGACTTTTTTTTACTGTTTTAATTATAACATTTCACCACTTCTCTTTTTTTCTTCCAAATTCTCTCATATGCCCCCACCCCATTCTCTTTCAGATTTGTGGCCTCCTTTTGTATCAACTGCCACTGCATGTATAAAAAAAAATGTATTTACATAGAATCTATTTAGTCCATATAATGTTACTTGTATGTATGTTTTCAGGGCTGATTGTTTGGTACTGAATTGATGTGATCCTTCCTGCGAAATGAGGGGGGCACCTACCCCATTTTTAGTTTCTTCAGTTACCTGTAAATCTTTGTGAAGGTTTGAAGTCTTTGAGAAGGATTTTTTTCACATATATAGTTTGGCATGTGTATTGCTATTACCCTTGCTCACATATGAGTAGTCATGTTGCTAAAACCCTAAAGTCTCACAAACATGAACACATATGCATGTCTTCTAATGTTTATTGGAACATTTGTGCCAGAAAAGAATTCATTCTCTCACTTTTAGTACCATAAAATTTAGAAAACATCATAGGGTAATACAAATACATAAAGTACAATCTGTAATGATATCAGAAGGGTATTTGATACAAAGAAAAGGAGAAATTTAGATGCTTGTTATTCTTATGCTTTAAGTACGTTTTACTTTGCCTCTTAGTTTTCTATATTTTCTTTTACCTTACTAAAATATATGTAAGAAATATCTTAAATCTTGCTAACATAAATTCACATGCCACTGAAAATATGTTCATTCAGTGAGACAAAAATAACCAAGATATTTTTAAGAAACTCTATGGCTGCTGATATCAAATTATTTTGTTACCCGTCATTGATATGTTATAATACAGTTGGCTATGATTACTAATAATTAACAGTTACCAGACACAAATTTTCTGCAATAAAAGGAATTCAGGTTTTTAAAACTGTTGTGAAAGGCTATAACTTAATTTCTTATCAATACTGAGTAAAATTCAAGAAGAAACATATACTGTAGTAGAAAAATCATATAAGGTAAGATATAGGAAAGGTAAAAGTAAACTATTCTTGTTATTATTCAGTTACATGTAGGAAGATTGAGTCTTCATTAGCATCCAGTTAACTTGCTACACACTTATTATTATTAACTTATTATGTTAGTTTAGCTTTAAGACACAAAGTGTATGTAAGTAAGGAAGGGGAAGGATTAAATTAGAAATCCCTTCTGTATATTGTTGTGAATATATTAAGTTTAAAGCATTTTTCTATAATTATTGTAATTGCTGATTTTTGAATTTGGGGATTTCTCATTTTCTATATATAAGGCTGGGGTCTTTGGTTTAAAATAAAAATACTTACTCAAATACTAATTACAGCGTATTTATAGAGCCAAGTATAAATTCACAGTAGGAAAGGAAACTTTAGAATATTCCAGTGTAGAATATTCTATTAATGGAATTACTTTATGATGACATATATTTTGAGCATTTACCTGAACGTTACATGTGGTGAAATAACACATGGCTATTCATTTTAGAACAAATTTAACACCATGAAAACTTCAATTTGTAGAGGAATATCAAGTCAGCAACATTAACGTAGGATATTTACGGCCAAATGCTATCTCCAAATCACTGAGCATGTTATTTCTTTACACTTCAAAGCAAATCAAAATCTGTGTCCTGTCTTCACATATCAAGTTTGCTTAGTGTAGTGAAGATATTTTTTAAATGGCATCCCCTAATATTTTGATACCAATCACAAGTGACACTAAAAATAAAATATACCATTTGACTTATAATCTACTTTGGTAATCCTACTTTATACTCATCTTGTTGAGCCAATTACATTTTATAATTAAGATAATTTAAATATGTAATTTGGATCTCAGTTATTCTATTTTGAATAAGATCCACTTGCACAGCTCCATTGACTGGGCTTCTGGGGCTATAACAAAGAAGCATACTGTACCTCTTCTGCTGCTGCTTGATGCAGATGTACTTGGGCTGGTTGTTATGGCTACAGTGGTTGTTACTGGTGCAGTGGTAAGGGAGGGGATGATAGTAGTGGGAAGCAAAGTGGTAGGAACATCTGGTGAGTGGAAAGAAACAAAATATAAAATAAAATCATATCATGCAAACAAAAGAGAAACACAAATGATTCAAATTATAAATACACACATCTTATTTAGGCTTAATTGTATAAGTTGAAACAGAATAACAGGTACAAAACAACTATAGCACACAGGTCCTGTCATTTTTCTTTCACTTCCCTTTTATGCTCCACAAAAAGAAAAAATCTGGGAGCTATGATTGAGAATAGGTAAATTATTTGCAATATTTAAAGTGAAATTTAAAATGACAAGAATTCACTTGTTGTTTGAGTCATTTGAAAATCTCACATGCAGTAGCAAAATACACATATGTAAAATAAAAATGACATGCTTTGTCAAGGAAGTAAACAAAGAAACAACACATATGGAAATAAACACAAATACCACCATATAAGATTAAAGAAGTGTTAACGATGAGTGTGTATATGCATGTTAAATAATGCCTTTGGCTTTCCTTATAGGAAAATGGGAGGAAATAGAATGAGAGCAATCTTTAGAAACAAACAAACAAGCAAAACAAGCCAATTGTTATTATAATTGTTATTTTGCTCCTCCTGTTTTCACAAACGATGTTAATGTATAGTTTAAAGTCTTGCAATTCTTACCCCAGTTAGCTGGTAACGCCTTCTAACAAATTTGCAGTACCTAGGAGTCTTTAACAAGTATTGAGTCAACTAGCATGGAACACGATGTGATGTTCTGACAAATTTATGACTTATTGGAATACAGGACACAAAAGAAGTTACTGAATAAGGGCTTGAACTATACCAGGCAGTCTCCAATCCATAATTAGTCAAGGTGTCATAAGTTAAAATTTGATTGAAATCCAGGGATAATAATGAATAAAAAGAACGGCTTAGTGTGCAAGGCCCAAATATTCCTTTACTTCATAAAACCCAGTCTCAAGAATCTAGAGAGGAGAGAGAGACCTTAAGCAAGGCTGTCAGTGTCAAGCTATGAAAAACCTCAGGAAAATCCTGGGAAACAAATTTGTTTCCCAGCAGATAGGGATATAATTTACACAGCAAGGAAATTAGAAACACTTCTCCAATTACTGTAATTACTGTACTGGGGTTTGATTTCATGTGTTCGTCATGAAGTCCCAATGTAGTCACAATGATTCACAGATTATTTTGCTGGTGAAAGTTTTATTGTCAATCTTTCAGGAAAAGTTTTTGAGTACCCCAAACATTTTTCTATTTCTCTACTCTGATAAATAGCTCTACTCAATTCGCCTGACTCTACCTGCTGAATCCTTCTCACTGGAGACACCCGAACCAGCATGAGATCACTCTCTTATCTTGAGTATTGATGTTTACACCTGTTTTTCAACAGGGGAAATGCTTCCTGGCCAGTCAAATTAAGAAAACAACCTCTGAAAACTCCATGGTATTACATTAATCACTAGGGAAAATGGGCATTGCCCGGAGAGCAATTTATCATGATCATAAGGAGGCACCAGCTTTAGAGCGAACATCGTGAATGGATGAAAATCCAGCATTTCTGCCCATGGTCTTCTGATTTGTTACTTACAATGTGTTCTTATTGATTAGTAAGCTTTTAAATAGAATAGAAGTAAATGGAAACATAATCAATGCAAAAATTAGTATTTTTTAAGTCTAAAATAGAAAATAGTACATTTTTATCAGAAAATACTATTGGCTCATTTGGGGTCTCAATTATTTATGTGAAAACTGCAAAACAACATCTAGTATTAGAATTTTTAAAAACAAAGAATATACGTGAAAGTCCATATATGGAATCTGATATTACAAATATTATCACAGATTATGATTATTTTTATTATCAAATATTGACCTAGAATAATAGTCTCCTAACCCTTATGCTGAAAACAAAACAGCCTTTCAAAATTAGCTTTATTATTTCATTACAAAACCTGGTTCAAAATAACAAGCTTATATATATATATATTCATTTGTTTCATCTGGTTTATTCAAAATACAGTATTAATTGAATTTTATTTTCACTTTTTTCAACCTCCACAATAATAGAAATTCTGGATTATTTGAGAACCCTATGTATGTTCATTTTTTTCTAAGCATTCTTGAATGAACCAATCTAATCTCCATAATTGCCCAATACAATAAATATAGAATCTTCTATCACTGTCTAGTATTTAATGAATTAGCAACCAGTACTTACTAATATTTTTTTAAATTATGAAATATTGGTGAAATATGCAACTAGATGAGAAAGTATGCCATTCTTTAGACCTTAAGTTGGCTCCCAAGTTTCCTTCAAGAATCATGCATTGCTGATAAGAAATTAATGACAATTGTGTAAAAAACAGCATGCTAAGAAGAACTAGTTCTTAATCACCATTACATGTTTTCATCTCTTACTAGCCAGGAACACTATGTAGTTTTTAAATTACGTTTATTTACATGCGTTTTCATCCTGGTGTTTTATTCATCATTCTTGTCTGTTTGAAATTATTTCAACTCGGTTGTGAAATAGTAAAGTTGCAAAAACGTAAAATGTTCACTTCTAGAAGATCATTATAAATAGGTAAAATTAAACAACATAAAATTAGATAGAATTAGTTAGTAATGTCAGAAAGATGACAAAATTGTGTGCAACTTCTGCCTCATACTTAACTTTCTATTTGATCTGAATTTATTCTGGTCTTTCCCCACTTGATAATTATTAACCTTGGAAGGAAGATTTTCAAGTAGTGCTCAGGTTCTGTTCTGTATAATTATGTGGTTATGTATGCCTATAGAAAAGGGTTCTATATTACAGGAAGAGCTGAGTATAATAAAATTGAAAGAGTGAACTACTTTTCTCAAAGGCACACTATATATCTTCAATCAGGAAAAACAAATGTTATTTTTTTGAAGAGTACTTTTTAGCACCTCAGTGTACTTTATCATAATTTCTATCAGAAGGATATTAATAAAACAATATCAGAAACACATATTTACTAACTAAATTATGAGTGACTTATTATATATTATACGTATATGAATTTTGTGACTTTAAGGTAACTTATTAATGGGACATGCACTGATTTGAGAGGTTGTTCTACTGACAGCTTAAAATCTTTGAACTTGGATGGCTTTAATAGGACCTGAAAAATCAGACATTATCAAATGGCTCCGAGATCTCTTCCTAAGTCCAAATATTTATTCTCCCTTTTTATCAAATTCAAGTTTGCTTTTGAAAATTCTTTCTCTTATAAATGAGTAGCAGTATTTGGTAAAATTTATAAATATCTCAGTGATGATTGTTTGAAGTATTAATTTTAGCCTTTTAAGGAATGTTTTAACAAGTGTGAGTTTACATTTTCTTATGGAAATGTGAGATATAAAGCTCCTATTCATCTGCCTTATATTATTAAACAAGTTCCTACTATGTAGCCATGGATAGCCTGAAAATCCCTCTCAAGACCAGTCTGTCTCTGTCTCCCAAATGCCACATGCCTGTACCTCATATTTTTGATGTATCTAGAATCAGATAGAATTTTAAAACCATTAAACCAATAACACAAGAAATAATCAGATCAACCAACATGATATAAAGCTAAATCATATTTCTCTTTTAGCATTTCAATTTTTCAAAATTTTTCAAAAAATAAAGCATTATTACTTATAGAGAAGATATTCATATACACATCTGATAAAATGCTCAATGTGGGTTCAATTTTAATTAATGTGCTATACAAGAACTTAACATATTTGTGTGAAACAAAAATCATGGAGATATATGGCTCAACAAGTAAAGGTAACTCATGTCAACACTAAGGATCTGAGTTCAATTTCCAGGACACACATGGTGGAAGGTCAGAAACAACTCTGATAAATTGTTTCCTCTGACCTCTGCCTATGTGTGATGATATAGGTACACACACAACTTACAAATAAATTACAATACTAATTTCATCATAATTATGTTTTATATTGACCTGATCATAAAATTTAGCAAATTTAAAGAAATTATTGAAACCCTTTTAGTACAAACAAGAGACCCCTAACTTATTGTCTTAATATCAAGACATTAAGACAAGCTTATTGGTGAATTTATTTGAATGCCTCATTAGTTGATAAAAATTTTTAAAATTGTTGGTTTTGATGATTTACCATAAAACTACTGAAATCACTGTTAAGTCACAAATAAATGCACACCACAGCATCACCTCTTTCATGTCTATCTTTCAAGTCTATTGTTATGATCTCATTTCTAAAGCCTCCTCTCATTTGGAACTAGTCCATGTTTTCCTTCTCTGTGCTGGCAAATACTTTGCTGGAACTCTATATATGTATACCACACATTTTTATTCATTTAGTATTTTATTTCACACAACAGACCACAGGATAACCTTAAACAAAAGCATGTCTTCCTTATTTACAAATACTATTTTTCTTAGGACAAGTACACTTGACCTATTGTTTGGTTAGCCTGGCTCCTGAAAAGAGCCCTCATTTAAGGGCATATCTAGGAAATACTACTTTCAAGCCTAGAAAGTATATACTACTCATCTGGCATTTACCATTCAACATATGTAAATATATTTATGTAAATATGTATTTTTATATATATTTATGTATACTAAATTGTATATACATATAACAAAAATTTAAGAAAAAAGATAATCTTAATGCTGCACTTTTGGAGTATTTTCCATTGTTATATATGTTTTAGGTACTTTGAAAATGTTCCCATGGATGATAATAAAATGTCATTAAATAAGCAACATATCTCTTAAAAGAACTTAAATATGTAATAAATATTTAAATAAGATTAATATGTACAAAAGTTGTAGTTTTGCACAAAATATTATAAAATTCCTGCTAAAAGTCTATGACTCTGAGAGAATAGTCTCAAATAATAAAGTGCAACAGCTGAAGAAGTTTCATCTCTGAATGAGTGTGTCAGCATTTGTTAGACTAATAAATCATAAACACCAATCAAAATAGTAGGGAAGGGTCCTTTCCTTCACATGTTAATGAAGAAATTAGAAAACGTGCAACCTGACCTTCTTGCAGGGGAGGAGGCGCTTATTAGAGCCCACCAGATCCTCTGGAGCCGTCAGAATGAAATCCCTCCTAACAGGAGCAGCATACAATAAACTGCGGAGCACTACAACATTTTTTTTTCTAATAATGAGTTTTCCAGGTTAAAGGTATGTTGTGTTTTCTGTAAATGTGGTGTATAATTTCTAACTTGTCAACTTGTTTTGTTTTGTGGCAGTTTCTCTTTTTAAAAATGGCATTCAGAATGGATTTTCGAAAACAAAATTAAGTCTAAAGAGCCCCAGAAGCCCAAAGTGCTTGTTTCTCTCCAAAGACTATTGCCCAAATCAGGAGAAAAAAAAATGCTACTATTTAGTCTTGAATCCATACATCTGCATCCTTCCTGCTTGATGATACTAAACTCCCCATTCTAGAGGAGAAAGAATAATCATTTCACTTCAAGAGCAATTATGAATATGCACACAAAGGGTCAGGATTCTGAAGGTAATAGAATTAAGGCAAGAATTAGTATTATGCTAGAAAGAATTCAAATTTCTCTGATTTAAAAATAATGGATCCTTAATATTTTATTGCACATTCTGCTGCCATTGGGAGCAATGGCAAGGGGCATGTTTACTGGTTTTGTTTTTGTAAAGATGGGCATTTATTTATCTGTCCCCATTGTATTCAGCACCTGTAGCAGCCTATTTAAATCATAGCATGAAGAGGAGACAACCCCAGAACCTTCAATGAGTTGACAGACATGAGGCTGACAGGACTTCAACACACCCCTGTTACTTACTCTCTAATTTGGGAGAACTGTTGTAACCCCTTCTGTTTCATAAAACGGATCCTTCTCAAAATTTGATTGGAACAAATTTCTTAACGTTTCTGGTAGCTTCTACTGCTAAGTGATATCCTTATACAAAAATGATAACAAAAAGCTGCTCTGGAAAATTGGAACAAATTGCAGTTTTGAACTCTAGGTGGTAGGCAACAGTCCTCGGTAATTACAGGGAACATTTATGAATAAAATGGATGTCTTATTTGAAGAGAAAAAGAACTATTTGAAGAGAAAAATAACTATGTATTTTCTCTTTAAAACCCATTTGTCAGATTCTAAATGGACACAAGTAGAGTCTGTCCTGGAAACTAGCTCTTGTAGACCAGGCTGGCCTTGAACTCACAGAGATCTGCCTGCCTCTGCCTCCCGAGTGCTGGGATTAAAGGCGTGCGCCACCACCACCTCGCTGTAAAGTGAAGATTAAAAAGGGATCAACAATGCCTTCAGCTTGGATGATCCTGTACTATTAAGCTCCACAGACTTCAATGTATGAGTTCTTCCCTAGGAGGACCTTAACCTGAGTATGTAACGTGATTGCATAAGAGAATATCACAGCCATGTACATGAAGTAAGAGATACAAGGAAGAATTCAGAAAACTATTGAGAAATCGGTATTTGTTTTTCCATGTGAGTTCAGTCCTGAAAGGAGGCAAGAGGCGTTTTGCATACTATTTAACTTAACCACATGTAATCACTTTAATAAAATTTGTTTGCTATGGTAATTTATATAATTCTTTTCACCAAAAATGTTTTGGGAATTTGAAAAAAATAATCTGATGAAAATGTTATTACCAATTGATACCTTTAGGGTAGAAAAGTCACTCTCTTACTAGGACTCCCATGTTTCCATATAACAAGACTGAGGTCGAAACCTCTTTTTTTTTTTTTTTTGGTTTTTCGAGACAGGGTTTCTCTGCGGCTTTGGAGCCTATCCTGGAACTAGCTCTTGTAGACCAGGCTGGTCTCGAACTCACAGAGATCCGCCTGCCTCTGCCTCCCGAGTGCTGGGATTAAAGGCGTGCGCCACCAACGCCCGGCTCATGGTGTAATGGTCAGCACTCTCTAAATTTCTTAAACGAGTGGTGTTTTCCACTCTTTTGTCATTTCCCAACATGGTTGTTCAGCTCCTGTTAAGTGGTATATTTATGTCACTTACTAAGTTACAAAAAGGTTCCTTAATTTGGAATCTAAGGTATAGGGTTAAGAAGATTAGTATGGGCTAGTGATGTGCTGCCCCTCCGTCCTGGGCACTTGGACCACAGGAACATATCACACTAATTTTCATATTAATTAATTAATTCATCAATCTACCTATTTGTTTGTTTGCTTATTTATTTATTTAATATTTTAAGCATTAACCCAGGGTTTTGCCAGGTCCACATTCAACTTAATTTTTTTCTTTATTCTGTTTTAATATTTTCTTTTGCTTTTGCTTTGTTAGTTGCAGTACTGGGGATTAAGTTCAGAGTCTTGTACATGCTTGATAAGCTCCCTGTTACTGAATCATATAGGAAGTTCCTTTTTAAAAATATTCATTTTTAAAATTTTTGAGGAGATTATTATTGTTTCATTCCCTCATTTTTCTCCATTCACACACTCCCATTTAATTCCCACTTTGCTCTTCTGCAAATTAAAGGCTTCTTTTTCTTTAATTTTTGCTGTACATACATTTGTGTGTACATGTCTATGTATTTCTAAATATATTAGTATTCACTACTCAGTCTAATGCTACTGGCATGTACATTTTTAATTTTGATTATTTTTGTTAGATAACCAGTGGAATGCCCTGTGAACATAACTTACAATTGAGGCCCCCAATCTGTTCTTATCTTTTTCCACTGGCCCCTCTGGACTCACTACGCAGTGAGGCATTTTCCAAGAAGAGGAGAAAAACGTGAGGATTATTTTTATGTTTTAAATAGTATGTGATATATTAAATACCATATTTGTGGAAACTATAAAGTGAGAAGCTGCAAAACATATTTTATGTAAAGTCCATAGTTTCTGAAGACCAGAACCCCAATTATCCACATAAGGTCATAACGTATGGCTTGAATTCTTTGACAAATGAGCCAACTAAACTCCATGTGTTTGGGTAACAGAACTCTGTAAATATTTGGAAAATTATAGTCTAAGTAGATTTATACCTAACAAAATAAGAATACTTGAGTGCAAATGAATCCATCCTTGTGTTTACCTTTTTATATACTACAAATAGAAGAAAGGTTATATAGACACAGGATATGATATTAATGTTGAAAATTTTGAATGATAAATTCTTAATAAAATTTTTCTTTCGACATTTGGTAGACATCCATCTGGATCTAGAAGAACAATTATGTTAGTGAGGTATATATGCATGGATTTTTTACTGTGACAACTGAAAACTCAGTTTATCCACTGCATTTTCATCTTAAAGAGAGGGATTTGGTTCAACTTTGTTTAGTGATCTATTCAACACACACACATGCACACACGCACCACATACACTTTTAAATGAGTTATAAAACAAACGCAGGGCTCTCATCTACACTTGTGTCTGCAGAGTTTGGCAGCTTATTAAAACAGTCAGAGGCATGGCTTTCCTACAGGCATCAGAGCTCTGTCTACTTTTTCATGTCTAGAGTGATGTGTTATATCAAAGATTAAAGAGATGTTTTTAAAGAATCATGCAAGCAGTGGCTGTGTAGGAAAATCTCAGCCAGCATTGTTGAGATCAACAGCCAAGGGACTCCCCATTATTGGAACAAAGTTCGTTGTTGCGTAGGGGTGTCTTTCCTATAGTTTTCATTCTATACCATGTATTTTCCATTTCTGTTTCTAAAGAAAGCTTCTGCAGGAAGCATGCTCATTATTAGTGCACACAATTAATTTACCAGCTGGTCAGGTCTGTGTTTATATGAGGGAACAGATTTTAGTTGAATCCCTCTTTAATGTTTGCTAGGCTGTGCATCTGTTCACAATCTAGTCTTCTCTTTCCTATTCTACACACAATTTACTCTCTCAGTGCCATCATGATCTATTAGAATCCACATATCTAGGAGTACAACTGCGTACATAAATAATAAGCACATAATCTTCTAAATTCTCTAAATTATTGTGATTATGTGTCAAAAGAGACTACTAACATTCGGTCTAGCTACTATGTTAACCAGAAGTAACTTTTTTATTTTTTCTGTACTAAGTGTACTCACTCACCTGCAAAACACTGCTGTTCTTGATATGTAATGTAAACTTTGTACTTCCATAATAGGATATCCATATGATAGTATAGAATTTCATAGAAAACTTAAGGTATAAAATTATGAGATGATCATTGTGTTTGAAAACCAATCACATCATTCAAGTATAAATGTATTACATGTATTATTTTGTTAAATTTATCAAACTTGTATCTATTTTCTGGACAATAGGTAAATATTTGAAAGCAATGATATGCTGTCAGTGGTTACCCGCCCACTGGGGCGTGGCCTCTTATACTACATAAGCCAATGTAGAACATGTGTCCTCTCTCTTTCCAGTTGCTGGATTCTGATTTGTAAGTTTACCCCTAAATAAATAACCATCCATTTCTCAATTCTGAGCTAGTGTGGAATTTCTTTTAAGCGTCCTCCCACAGTGATACCCTAGAAACTTTTCTTACAGCCAGTGAAGAAAGCTTATTTCCCTGCCTCAGTTGTTTGTCTACCCTAGTGAGAAGTCATCTGTTTTCAGTACTCTGCATCCCTGTGAAAAATAGCTGCTCCCCTACACTCTGAAGAAGTACAGTGCACTACACACCTCAGAAGTTTGGCTTTGATGTTATGTTCTATAATATATTTATACAGCATTTGTCTTTGGGCATTATTGACATTTATTATTAATACAACATATAAGGAAAGTAGCAATTGTAGCTGACTCTTAAAATTGGAAAGGCATATTTAGTGACGTGATACATTTCTTTCTAAAACACATAGACATTTCTAGAAGAAATACTCTCTTACTACTAATTTCTTTTAAATATTAAACTACTTTTATAATGGCTCTTACCAACTAACAATAAAATATGATGGATCACAAAGTATATGTATTTGTGTTATGTGTTATTACCAACGTAATTACCTTGCCAATAAAGAATGGCAGTGCCATTTTTATCTGGGTTTATTTCAATAAACACCTGAAGAAACAAATAAACTAAAAATATCTTAGAGCTATTAAATCAATGGCTGAGAGACTTGATTGGGTAAATAAAAATAGAAGCAAACTACAATTATATTTTAATCCATGATATCAAAATAATAGTTGTAGAGAATTTTGCATGTTTTATATGGCTATAAAGTTTAAATATCATATAAATGTATATATGTAAATATATATATATATATATATATATATATATAAAGTTAAAACATGGAAAAGTTTATAGCCTGTGATTTAATTCAAAGAAGCACAGTACAAGATAGTGAAGTGCTTAAAATATTTAGATTTAGTTTATAGAAGAAAATAAGGACAGTGTATAACAAGCCAGATAATGGTAAAATAATTTTAACTCACATGTAAGTGTTAAATTTGGATAAGCAAGAGGAAGAACATGGGAACTTTCTGTAATATGTGTGTTCATTACCATATGGCCTGCTTTCTCCACTGAAATTTTCGTACCAATGTGTGCAATGTTGGCTTACAATGTGTACCTCCCCAATTGTGCATCTATTGGTAGTAGAGACAGCTGGTCTTTTTCTCTGCCTACCTAGCCAGGTCTCCTCAAAAATCTCAGAAAGCGTGATGCTCGAATTTTCTTGCTCTCTTGGAATGTCTGCTGAATTAATGTTTTGTATACCATGTTTTAAAAGGAGTTAGAAGAAAATATTCCCTTTTTATTGTTTAATAAGTTTACTTTTTCTGCTCTTTCTCTTTCTCTCAGACCTTCACACACACACACCTCTATGTATGTGTGTATTGTGTGGACTTTGTGTACTTTACAGCATCATATGTGTGTGTTTATATATTTGATGCAGAACTTATAACTCTCACGTGAGTTGACTAAAATACACTGATAAATGTAAGAGTAAACTATGTTAAGCTCTGGGAACATATGAACTCATCACTGTTCATATATATTACATATCAAGCCTTCATATTTCATACAGTTGTAATATTTTCAAGAATAAAGACTCCAAATTTTCTGTTGTTTTATTTATTTTTTGAAAAACAGATGTGATAGGCCCAGGGGTAGAGATAAAAGAGAAACTATTCGGAGTAGGTCTTCTTCTTCTGCCACCTGATTCCCAATAACAAACTTAACCATTCAGGCTTGGCAACAAGTTCTCTTATTCTGTGAGCCGTCTCACTCTCTGTTTTCACCCCAAGAGGATAATTTTAATCAGATGATGAGAAAAATATGAAACGTTTTAATTCTTTCCACTACAAAATGACTAAGGTAGCCAGTAATTCCTTATAGCCATAGCTGTCTGCTTTGATGCCTTCAGTAGTTGGATGTTGTTCCGGATACTCGCTGATTGGGAAGAATAATTTATGAAGTTTCTTAAAAATGAATGTTTTCTTAGAGAAACAAGGCTGTTTATTGAAGTTATCCTGACAAATATATCAGTAGCTTTTATGCTGTTGGATATTGCAAAATTTTCCTATGACCTTTTTCACAAGAATTTTGAATTTTCTTATATCTAAGAAGGTGTACTATATTAATATTCTGTATACTGCATTTTAGAAGGATTTGGAGGGGAAAACAACATTACTATGCGACTGTTGACTGGTGTTAAATATGTCATCATCCATTTAGGCTCACAGTGATATACTATTCCAATTCAGGGCACATCTGTGTAACTGATAGCATACTAAATAATTTTGCTTTTGATGAATGCCATTATTTAAGACTAATATGGAACTTAGTGTTGCATTTATTTTTTTACAATATTGGTACTTGCTCTGCACCGCCACAGATTATGCTTATCTATATGGCCATCTTTCCTTAATTCTTCACTTTTTTACTGCTTATTTGATGTTATTTCTTCTTGCCCTGTTAAGCTACCATTGTGTTGAATGCAAATCATTTTAATTTCATATTATCTTTATAATTAGAGGATATATATCAAATTATTGATGAGCAAACAAATTGCTATTTTGTCAGATTTATCAAAATACAAAAAGACAAATGGAACAAAATGCTATAATATGTCAATTTTACAAATATTGATTTCCTTAAAAAGGATGATAAAATAACAGACAATTATTAAGATTTTATAAATAAATATAACAAGCTATGATATTTATATAAATTGAATAGAATAACTAATTCTTGCTATTAACAGACTCATTTTTCTACTGCTGAGCTTATTAATGAGAAGTGCTATCTCCTTTACTGTACTTTTAAAAGGCACAGGCTTCTTTTATGTATAATGAATTCCTTGTTATACTTCCTTGTTTACTGACTTTCAGTGATCCTTTCATTGAAGTCAAGTGTTAAACCAGTAGCTTAAGTCACCATCTGTCGTTCTAAAGCTGAAAAATTTAAAGATATAATGGGAGAGAGGAGTTGAAGAAAACCTGTAGTGTATATAACCCAAAACATCAAAGGTCATTACAATTAAATGCCATAAAACATCACCATGTACTACCGTTGTACCCAGAGGATAATATCTAACCAGAACCTGACATCTGTGTGGTTGGTGATTTTACAAGCAAGTATCCCAACCTCCATCATGATGGGAATCAATAAATGCAGGCAACTTTGATAGATTCAGATGTGAGTCCCAGGTCATAAAACCCTTTCTGAACTTGAGTTATGTTAAATCATCAAAGCTGATGTAAAAAATCAACCTTGGAGTAAAATGTAAAAGGGTAAAGTTATCACACATAGCATTTATTGTAGATCAAAATGTCACTCAGATTTTATCATTTAGTGGGGTTTCAAAACAGCCAAACCATTAACAGAAGAGTGTAGCTTTTATATTCATACAACCAGTGACTAGTGAAACATTATACCTAGTGTGCAAAGGGAAAAAAGTACCCTTTATTTTGTAACGGACCCAATTGGAGCCCCCTGTAAACACAGTGCAATATGGTTTTACTGTTTCACAGAGCCTCTCATTACTTCTCGCAGTAATACTAGGTAAACTACTGTTGAACTTCACAGCATCTGTCTAGCAGCATGAAAAGCATTAATCTATGGGGTGCTTTTGATGAATTGGAGTTCAAAAGCAAAGCCAAAAATGATTCTTAAAATGTGCTTAGAAAAATATTTATTAGAAATATGTCAACTGCCAAGAACCTAAAGGCAGCTTGCTTATTGGAAAAAATCATTGCCAGCTTGTAAACACTGAGATAGCATGAATTTTCTCCTACTAGAATTCTTTAAAAGAAAAAATGTCACGTATCCGGGTATATTACTTCTCAGTCACTTCTCTTTGAATTCACCACAGTCTTAAGGTGCATTGCTGTCAGCACAATGAGTCATGCTACACAACATGCAGGCAGGATTCTCACTTACTTAGACAATTTAAGATGGATCATATATGTCAGACTTAAGGTGAGAGTGCATGTTGAACACACATAAGACTTGCATCCTGCTCATAAGTTCTGAAGAAGTTTTGTGATTAAGAGGTAGTTTTTATACTCTATCTGGTAATGAAAGTGGCATGTTCATCTACATGAGTTTACCACCTTTAACCCAGTCTGATTAACCCAATTATATGACTGATGTTTCCCAAAATTGATTTTTTTAATTTTTCACAACATATTAGAAATGGAACAAAAATTCTACAATTCCTGGTGTGTTATTTGTGAAAAAAATTTATACATTATATGTCTTCACTGTTTCCGATAGCAAGGTATGTTAAGAAGAGTGGCTTTATATTACAATTTTGAAAACAGAATTATATGTTATTATATTATTTTCTTCATTCTTATTGTATTATAACAAATAAAATACCTGAAAATATGACAAAACAAGGCTATTATTTTTTCTAGAAAATTAAATCTCTCTCAAAGAATTATAATTAATCCCTCCAATATTTTTCCTTTTTTATTGAAAGGTATTTGACTCAACCAAATTTCTAGCAGTATTTTATACTTGGATTCAGATAAAAGACACAAAACACATTCTTTCCATGATTCTTGAAGTCCACCAAATTTATATTGTTTTTTTGTTTTATACAATGATGAGTCATTATTTTGTTATATTACAAAAGATAAAATAGTAAGCTCAGTAAAATATTTTCCTGGTGGAACATATGAGGGAAGCATTATTGCTGTTGGTAAATCTTTCTTTTGGAGATTCAGAATGCATTCTGGCATACATGAGAAACTGCCAGAAGCAGGTATATAAAGAACATTACCTGTATTTATTACGGTATTTATGAGGCATTCCCTTCTAGTCATACACTGAAGCCTCCTTATGCAGAAGCTATGGTGCTTTGAAAGTAAAACACTCATTCCCTTTACTCATACCCATTTCTACCCTTTTTGCATTCAAACCAATTTTTAGTTAAGGGTAATCAAGAGAAAAAAATTTCAAATTACTACTCATAAGAAATTAAACATTTTAATTGTGAACTTTTGCCTTTACTATACTCCAATGGCATATTATTATCTCTTGTGTGATGCAATTCAGTGTTTAGGAAGCACATTTTAATGATAATACAATGAAGTTAGCTTAAGAAAAATGTTTTCTAGTACTGTAGAAAATGACTCAAAATCATATCTTGTAAATTTAAAGATAATCACTAATAAAATTTTCAAATTACTACTAAATAGCAGATTAAATTACTTGTAATAAGGGTTTTTACAAAATAATTTTATTTTTCATATATTCTTTAATTTCCTCTTATTAGTCAAACCTGAAACACATTAAATGTCTATCTTGAAGACATTCACACTCATGATAAGTCCTTCTGAAAGAAAAAGAAGACCTATTACCTGACTTTTCTAATAATGTTGGCAGATTTTAGCATTTCTCCGTGGTTTTCCTCCTATCCCATGTAATGTTTACCTAAGAACTCACCATGTACAATGAGGACATACTCTGCGCTGCTTTGGCCAATGGTATTCGTGGCTTCACATCGATATGTGCCATTGTCCGTCTTGTTCAGGAAAAGAATGTTTAGTTCTCGGCCACTCACGACCATTCGATCAGGATCTGGTAACTCTGCACCATCCTTTGTCCACAGAACAGGCTCTGGCCTATTGGATACAGCACGCATGTAGAGAGAAAAAATAATGTTGAGTGTTCTATGAACAAAAGCCAACAATATATATAAAGACCTCTTTACTTCCATGTGGTTGTTTTTTAAAAGGAACCAAGAACCAGCTTGTGCTAACTTAGAAGAGTTAGAGGCAAGATAAATACAATTTAATTTTGTTCCACTTATTCTGATATGTGTTAGGAACAAATTTATTGAGTTACTGTAGCTTCCACTTCTGGTGTCCTCCTTAGGTAGGTCCCGAGTCCGGATGCTTTTGTCAATGACCAACATTTCATAATGAACGACTTTCTTTGGACGTTCGTAGACAATTGTTCCTTAAATTTATCTAGCATTTTATAACATGGGCCCACCGCTATGGCATGGCGTTTCTTAGAAGCACCCTTCACTCCCTTATTTCTACCACTTTTCCTGCTCTCCTAAAGAATTTGCTTAAAAGCATTTCTTTAGTAAAACGGATTAAGAGGACCAGGGAGACAGGAGAGCACCTGCCATATAATGCTGACAATCCCAATTCCGTGACTGAAAAGTATGGTAGAGAGAGAACAAGTCCTGAAAGTTGTCTCTCGACACACTGTTGTGGGAAACACACACACACACACACACACACACACACACACACACACACACACACACACACCTCATTTGGATACTATAAAGGTATCAGTCTGGAACTACCCAGAAGTTTACTACCTGACCCTGTGCCTGCAGAACCTCAAAAGGAGTTATGGAGGCTGCAGGGAGAGAAGAGTCATCTGCAGGCCTACTCAACTGTGAATCCCCTAAATGATGACACAAATCTGTTAAGTAAGATGAGCCCATGTGTGGAGTTGTGGCACAACTGTTATTAGAGTAAAAATTGCTCTTTGATAGTTTTTAAGGCCTAATATAGAGGAAGGAATCAATGTCTTATAGTATAAATATGGTCATAACCACATTGGGCAGCTTGGTATCATAGGCTTTAGAACAGGGTTCTCTACCTTCCCAATGGTAGGGCTTTTTAGTACAGTTCTTCATGTTGTGATGACCCATACATACAATACAATAATTTTGTTGCTACTTCATAACTGTAATTTTGCTATTGTTACAAATCACAATGCAAATATTTGATATGCAGGATATCCGATATACAACCCCCAAGGGGATAATGAGCAAAAGGCTGAGAACCCATGCTCTGGAATATAACTAAATACTGTTACTGAGCAAAATTCACCTGTCATAACTTTGCTTTTGAAATATTTATATTTATATGCACAGAGAAATATTACTCTCAGCCTTAATCAGAAAAGATTCTTTCCCGTGAATGATAATGGATGCAGAAACTTCACAAGATGTCCAGAATAAGTGATGGATGAAGGCTCAATCCAAAATAAAACTAAGATAACATTACAAAAGATCGGGCAGAATGAATGGAAGAGACAGAAAATGGAAGAAGGGCTACAAAATGGTGTCTTCTGAACAAAACACAGTCATTGTAATCTCAGAAACAAAGCAGCATAGTAGACACCAACATGGGGTCCACACAGGAATGACCCACTGACAGGGAACATGAACGAGATGATCTGGAGTTTCCCAGACCTTGCTGCTGAACTGTTTGCTACTGTTAGGTTCATGGAGAGACTAGTCATTACATTTAAATGTGTTCCAGATGATGACAGTATGAGGATGCATTGGATAGTTGTAGTCTGCATAACCCTGATCAAGTTAAATGTGCCTCAAAACAGAAATGAAAATTATGAATCTGAAATAAGAATGGGCAGATATGAAGGAGAGTTAGCAGAGAAGGAAGCAAGGTAAGACACATAAAAGAAAGATCACAGTAGACAGTAGCAATATAGAATAAGCTATATACATGTAAGAAATTGTAGAAGGACTAAGAATTAATAAATAATAAATATAAACATAAATAAATAAGAACACAGATTTTTTTCCCCAAGATTGAGGTTCCCCAGTTTGTCCTTTTTTCTTCTTCTTCCCCTGGGTATCTCCTCTTTAGTTGTCCATCTGTGCCCTTTGCAGTAACCTTTGCAATGAAGAGAGAAGTGCTTCTTGGAGACATTCTAGCAAATTAATTGAACCCATGGAGGGAGTCATGGCGATTCTGCTTCATAGCCTGTAGGTCAGAAGGACGTTTTACAGTCTGCTCTGTGTACTTGGCCTAAGACATAGTAGCCGTTTCCTGGGATTGAGCCTCCCTACTGTGGGATTTGACACTATCTCCAGCTACAGGGAGTCAGAATTGAAGTGAATAACAGGTTTCACTGTTGATGTCCCTGGAAGGACATAAGGCTGGTAAAGAGAACCCAATTGCCACATATATTTTGGTGACCAGGGTGAATTATTGTAGTGTGTTAAAAGAGAATAGCAAACACTTTGCTTTTTTCCTATCTCTTCGGAAAGAGAAAGCAAAGAAATGGAGGCAATTTTATCAGAGTTATACTCATGAGATTTCTGAGAGAACATCTTTACATGAAAATATTGAAGAAACTAAGTATATAAAATTATTGGAGACTATTATTTTTCTCATCCAACGAATTAGAAAATTTTATTAATATCTCTACGAAAATAAGAACAAATACTAATATTTATCTACTTGCTGCATATATACTACTTATGCTACCTGCCATTAGAATTTAATAAACTGAATTTTGGAACTCTCTATATGACCTTATATGTGCATATTATTAGTATCCTTGGAAATGGTAAAATGGGTCATATAAAACAAATACTTTTGTCAGAACTAAAGGAGAATTTTTCATTTTTCACAAAGCCTTATAAAATGTTTTTATTCTTATAAATAAATTCAATAATAAAAATAACATGGATAATTTTTATTTGAAGACACCAGTCTTTTCAATTGTTCTCAAAGGATACATTTATAATAGGAAGACAATGTTTTCTTGATGTATAAATTGATATTGGTAAACACAGAGATACAATTGTGCATACACCCAAAACTAACACCCCAAATATAAATGGTGATAATGTTCTTCTAATAGGCTAACATGTTTTCAATTTCCTCTTAAGCACATGGTTCTATAAATGCACAATTAAATTTAGATATGAATTTTAAAATTATATAGAAACATAAAAATCTAAATAATTATTTAAATTTAAGTGCTCAGTCTATGTTTAACATTTTTTAAAATAAATTTATTTTTGCTAAACAAAACACGTCTCTTCTAGAAAATGGATGAATAATAAAACAGCAAAAGAAGAACAAAGAAAAGAATAACAAAATAAAGCAGCTTCTGCATATTTGGTGACAGGATGAGTCTGTGACTGAAGTCAGTATTCCATTAAACTAAATGCTTTAGACATTCATGTTCCTTCTCTGGGAGATAAGTCTTCAGAGTGGTAAAGATGTTCATATAATTGGTTACCATTTTAATGAAATGGAGCTCAGAGTTTGTATACAGATTACAAATAACTTACACTTGCTCCTAAGTAATTTTGAATCGTTCAACTTAATATTGAGTGGTTTAGTATGACTTGGATACAGTTTGTGTTTCATCTTAAAACAGAGAATCCCTAGCCTTTTCTAGTTGGAACCTTCATATGATGGAGTTTTTTTGTTACAGATCAATAACAATATTCCCTCTGTTTGGACATCCAAAGAAGATCATTTTAAAAGAAGTTCCAATTTAAAGTTTTTATGCAATGAGGATAGAAAAGAGGAGGAGGTAGACATTAGAAGTAACAGGAGAGAGGAGAGCAGCAGGACTGAGATATGGATCAACCAGCTCTACAGTGAGAACGTTAACATAGTCACTACAGAATATCAAGCTTTTTATTACAAGATTATTAGAAGTTTGACACTACCAGTATTAGCTAAAATTTAATTTTAATTTGTCTATCAAATCTATAAACTTATACATAAGAATTTAAAAGGGTATACCTAAGGCTTTTTCTAACAGGTTCTTCTAAGAGATTAGGTTATATAAATAAGAATAGAAACCAAAGATCTTCATGGAATTTTTTTTATATTTTAAGGATTTAGTGCAAGAGATTATAATCTGCCAGAAATTTTTTAAAAGTTAGTACACAGTTTTCTTTAGGAAAGCATTTCTTTTGAGATTATAATTTAACTACGCTTCTTCTTCCAACCCCTTCTATACATCCTTCTCTATTCTCTTTCAAATTTATGACCTTTTTTTCTGAGTAACATTGAGTGTATATGTGTATGTATCTATGTATCTATCTATCATCTATCTATCTATCTATCTATCTATCTATCTATCTATCTATCTATCTATCTATCTATCTATCTATCTATCTATCTATCTATCTATCTATCTATCATCTATCTACCTACCTACCTAGATAGATATTCCTCTATAAGCTGTTCAGTCTGTATAATGTTTCAGGTAAATATATTTTCAGGGATCATGGTTGACATTGAACAACTGTTATGTCCTTCCCTAGGGGAAGACAGTCTCTGCCACTCCCAGCTTTTCTTCCTTGCTTGTAATTATTTGTTGCAATGAGACCTTGGGGGATTTTCCCTGTGCTCTGTGTAGGTTGGCATGTCCACTGACCTCATCATCCTTGATCAAGTCACATTTTGGCAATTATCATGGTGAGGCTTTATGAATGTAGTGTGTCAACTGGAGACATATCTGAATAGATTTCCAGTGCCATTCCCACATTGTCATTTATAAAGTAATGTTGTTATAACTAACTTTGACTGCCAATTTATTTGGTATGTTGATATTGATTAGAACTCCTATTGGATTTCTAACTTCTCAGTTCAGTCTCCTTTTGGGTTACTGTTCCAGGAAGTTTGAGTACTAGCAATTCTTCTAATCCTTTCAATTCTATGTGAAGTTATTCCTGGTCTACTCTGCATGGACTGTGGCCAGGAACCTTCTCTCAGACTTCACGATGATTTGTCTCTGTTTTAGACAAAGGTTTTGCAAGAAGAGTAAAGAATCAATAAGCAATTTAGTTACACAATAGTGAGTTCCATGATTTACACTGTAAAACAAAAGCTTTCTCCTGCTGTTTATATAATTGGACAGGAATAAAAGAACATCGAAAAGTTGGAACACTACCCAGATTGAGCATCTCCACAAATAATTACATCCTTCACTATGTTCTATAATTTTTCCATCACAGTAGTATCTAAGTCGCAATGTAACCCTAAAATAGTTATGAAATTTTGTAAATGTATTCAGTGTAATAACATTCAAGTAGGTATCATGTTCTGACTCAAAAGAAAGAAGGAAGGCATTTGTGATTATTTATGTTCAGTGTCTCCTGGAAGACAAAGCAGAACTTCAATATTGTTCTTCTCAGTGTATCTTGTAATCATGTGAAATGCCCAATGGCTTCATTTCAGTTGAAAAATCCCATACTTAGTCACCAGATTTCATTGAACTTTTAATTATCAAAGAGATTTTTTAAAACAGAATTCATCTATATTATCTGTAATATTTCCACAGGATATTGAAAGAGCTAGTATGATTTTCATAAACATTTGTTTTCATTTTATGAATTAAGCAAAGCCTTTTAGATTATGAAATTATCTTGTATAGTTGTGGGAAAATCTCTTCACTTATGCTGTCAAGTTTTAGGAAAACTAATGACTATGAAAAGCAAATAAATTGTAAATCAGTTTAAAATTTGTAAGTGTAGAAAAATGTAATTTTATTGTGTTCAAAAGAGAAGGATCCTTAGTAGACTATTACCTATACATTTTCCCACTTCCACAGACTGAGATTGCTTCTTAATCTAAAGCTCAACTTTGAATTGCTATTGAGAGGGGAGAAAGCGGCAAGAGGGAAAGGGGGGAGGGACAGGACACAGAAAGAAGATAAATAATAAAAGAAGAAGTTGCCTTGTATTTAATAACTTTTAAAGCAAATGGGTAAAAAGATGAATTTTTAAAAAGAACAAAAATGCTCTTTTTATCCTAAAACTGATTCAAAGAACTATCTTGTTATTTTTCTTTATTGGGAGTTAAAAATGTTGTGAAGTAGAAAAAAATCAAAAAATGATTTCGCCAAGACTATTTCTCATACCAATCATCTTAATGAAAAACATAGACAGTTGTTTGTTACAAATATTCAAAGGATATGTTCCTCATACAATTTGTAGTAATATTCTACATATATTCAAATTATTGTGAAAATATTGTTCGGTACATTTGGAGTACAAAAAGATCAAGCTTCATTATTTTCAGATGCAATCGCTGTGCTATTTAATGGTAAAAGAATGTTTTCCATGGGTCATTTTTAAAAATTTCTTTTGTATATATATTTAAGTTTGTAGGTGTATATGTTTACAGGTTTGTATGCACACATGTGCAAACATCTTCAGATGTCTTCTCTCTGGAGCTGGATAATTTTTAAAAGGTTAAATGATTATTGTTACTGATGTTATTGCTGATGCTGTAGTTTATGATGATGGTATGGTACAATTGCTGTTACATATTCATGCTTAAACTAATCTCTCGGAAACTTCTAATGAAGGAAAAACAATTACCAATGCCTTATTTAAATGTAATATTTCTTTTCTTTGATAAGCATACTATTAATATCTAATTTAAAAAGTTCAACAAATTTTGAGTATTCCTCCTTTTTACAACAATGTAACTAACTATCTATGTGTTTATATTAAGCATAAAATATCTATGACATGTTCAACAATGATCATTCTTAAATAAGAAGTTTTTCTTGCTTATAAAAATCATAAACTCCTGAAGTTTTCCTCTGGAATATTTCCAAATTTTATTTTATGAATCAGAATTTGTAAATTTCAATTTCTCAGACTATGCCAGCTTCTCAAACTGTAGAGAATGTGAGGAAAACTTGATACCAGAGATGATGCTTCAAGCATTGGAATCGACCCTGAGTTCAAAAACCATTCAGTTAACAGTTAGGTTGAAATGATAGGGTTATTTCCCTAAAAGTTAGGTCCATTGTTTCTACTACTATAAAAAAGAAATAATTAAATTTGTCTATCTTCCTTTATGTTAATCATTGCCCATTATAAAACTTATTTTCCTCCATGACTTACTTCTGGTCTAAAATTAAAACAGATGGTCTTGAAGTAACAATTAGGTATAACTCAGTTGTATTGTAGCTGGGTTAAATGCTTTATGTATACTGAAGATAACTGATTCTGGAACTTAAACTTTGAAAGCGTATTTTAATAATTTCAATGAAATTTTTCTTAAAGGATTATACTTTTTCTGCATTATTAAATAGAATATTCTTATTGGCACACTTTTTTCCTTAGAGCTAAAATGTTGGAATATTTTTATAAAGCATAATGAAAAGAGACAAAGACAGAGACCCACATTGGAGCACCGGACTGAAATCTCAAGGTCCAAATCAGGAGGAGAGAGAGAACGAGCAAGGAACTCAGGACCGCGAGGGGTGCACCAACACACTGAGACAATGGGGATGCTCTATCGGGAACTCACCAAGGCCAGCTGGCCTGGGTCTGAAAAAGCCTGGGATAAAACCGGTCTCGCTGAACATAGCAGACAATGAGGACTACTAAGAACTCGAGAACAATGGCAATGGGTTATTTATCCTACTGCACGTATTGGCTTTGTGGGAGCCTAGGCAGTTTGGATGCTCACCTTACTAGACCTGGATGGGGGTGGGTGGTCCTTGGACTTCCCACAGGGCAGGGAACCCTGATTACTCTTTGGCCTGACGAGGGAGGGGGACTTGATTGGGGAAGGGAGAGGGAAATGGGAGGCTGCGGTGGGGAAGAGACAGAAATCTTTAATAAATAAATAAATAAATCATAAAAAATAAATAAAAAGACTAAAATTTAACATGTTCATTCCCAGGGTGGCCTAACAGTATGATTGATTGTAGATATCATGTTTAATACATCGATCTTCAAATTATTTAAGTTATCTTTTACATTAAAAAGCACTGTATAACGCATGTCCCCAGGAAAACTAGCTTTACCTCTGCCTTTACATTTTCACTACATATTCTCCCCAACACCTCCCATATTTACAATGTCTTCCTTTTCTATTGCTTTCTGATTTTGGTTTTATAAAGAAGGATCAAATAAATTGGTTTGATGATGTAATAATGAGTCTAAAAAGACAAATTGAAATGCATTTCTAACTTACAGCAGTGTCTTTCTATCATCAAGCACCTCTGTTCCTTCTCAGAAAACCAGCTCATATTCTTTCCCTCTACCTTCTTTGAGATCATGCTGTTTTTCCGCCTTCGGTTTCACTTTGCCGTGGTGATATATTCTGCTGACCATAAACAAGGTCATTGCTATTCTACTCCCCTACCTTTAAAAAAATTCTATCCCCCTCTTTTTTATTTCTCTTGTCCCACAGGCATCTCAGATATCTCTACCACTCTGAATTCTGAAGAGTTGGATGTCTAGGCACTCCTCAATCACTTCCTTTTATATTAGAAATGTTTGTAAACGTTCATATATCTGAGACTTGGAAGATTATTGTTATTTGTTTTCTAAACTTTAAATATTCAAATGCCCACCTTTTAGAATTGAAGTTCTGTGTGGTATATAAAAGGAAAAAAATGTAGATGCATGCCAGAAATTTTGTTGCATATGTTTTCATTAAGTATAGTCTTTTCTAGAATATAAAACTTGAGTTTTATTTAGAATAAAAAGTTTGCTTTACATCATTTACTACAATGCCTAATCTCTATAGAATTAATTATGTTTTCATATTTTGTTCCCTCCATATATTTATGGGAATTTGATAATCAAAATATTGAACCAGTAGTGAATAACAAACTCCTTTGTAAATTATACTGGTGAACACTAAACTATTACAGAAAAAAAAGTTGAGAGAAAAAAAATACTATTGCCTAGAACTTTTTAAAGAACAAATGAGTGCATTCTTTAAGGAGCAGTTGTAATGACCTCTGTTTTCTTTAATGTTCCAGTAATCGTAAGAATAAAAGTAATTTTGTTCCTGATATCTTCCTAAAATTATCATATTAATGATTTTGTTACTACATAGGCACACATAAAATTTCTATAATAATGTTAACATAAAGATTAAAAATTGTGCTTTCTACAGTTACTATATTCATACATGACAGATATTTTAAATACCATGAACTGACAGGTATACTTCCTGAAAGTCTTACTCATGAATATGATGGTACCTTTGTAGTGTCTTAAATATTGAGACACTCTGAGTTGGATTTTCACCTAAGCATTTACATAATCTCTCAAAATAATAGGCTTTTCTGCAAGAAACCTGGCTTTCTGGAAAATGTTCAAGAAGTGCATATTCTCTGTGGGTCTATAACCATGGTTCTGCAGACTCTGAAGGGACTTTCACAAGACACTGGAACATTTAATTGAAAATGATTGAGTGCCCAGCACACCACAGATGCTCAGCCTAAATAACAGCCGTGGAGATTACCCAGAGTCAGCTCCGTGTTTTACAAACAAAACCAAAATATTCAGTCTCGTTTCCAAGATAACCACTTGTGTGCTTCCAGAGAGTGAATGTGTGATTAAATTTTAAAACCATGAGATGGGAGCAAAGGACCATATGAGTTTTAGCAAAGGGACGACAGAATGTGGCTATATCTTTATTATGGAAATTTGGGACTAATTTCCTAGTATTATACCTTTGAAAGTAGCTTATGAATAAAGTGACTGTATTGGATTTTTAATTTTGGTAAATTTTGATAATTTAATAATATTCTAGATTTTAAATCAAAGGAATATATAAAAAATCACATGACATTTCTTATTCAAAAATTTTCCTACAATACTTTCTAAATGATAGATCCATTCTTTTTTATCTTCCATTACTTGAGAGATATATTATATGTAATATTTAATAAGAAATATAGTCTCATGATTAATGTATTCTTTAAAATTCCAGCTTATTTTCTCTAGGCTCTTTGACATCCCATTTTTATATTGTATTGGCAATAGCAGTTATTTCTATGTACAAACTCATATATATATATATACACATATATATATATATAATTATCTCTATATCTCTATGTCTATGTAGCTATACATAACCATGTCTATTTTTTACCTATATTTACATATTCAGATATCAGATATATTTACCACATATCTGATATCTAAATATAATATCAGATATCTGAGAAAACTGAGTTTATATTACTGGTTTATGTCTACTTGAATACTTGGGCTGATAGTTTATGAATGTTCTCTAGCTCTTCCCAAGCTCATTAAAATCTTGGAAAAATGTTCCGCCAGAGATCTGAGAACATGAAGTGAACAATACAAGACATCCCTCCCTGTTGTTACTGTAGATGGCAATCTCTATTCTACTACTAACGAGAGTTGGTCATATTACCTCTAGGAGACAAATGCTTTTGATCTGTTTCCACAAGGTATTGTTTGATTTGCCCGTGACAACTAAGAATAAGCAAGTTTCTGGATAGGTGTCTTAGCTGTTGAGAGCATGTACTGCTGCTGCTGCTGAGGACAGAAGTTTAACTCCTAGCACCTACATCCAGCAGCTCACAGTTACCTGCAACTCCAGATCCAGGGAGATCCAAAACCTCTGGACTCCATTGTACCAGCATTCAAGTTCACATACACACACGATACATACCATAGAAATATTTTTAAATTAATTACTTCAAAAACAAATGAGAAAATTTAGAAATTACCAACAAAGCAACCTTGTACATTTCAAAGACATTGGATTTTCAACAGCCTGTTGGAGCTGCCATTATGTCAGTTTGGGATGTCTAAAAATATAGGAAGTGGTTTTTGTTTGTTTGTTTTGATTTTAAGCATTTGCTTTCTGTTCAAGATTTATTGTTAACTGACCATCCTAGTAATAGTTACTAGGTCAAGCTACTCCACATTTGTAGAACCAGGATTAATTTTTTTCCTCTTTACAGTTCTTTCAAGCTGACTAAAATATTTTCAACATAATGGGTCAGTTATTTGTGAAGGAGCCATTTCAATTTGCCAGTCATCAATTTCTCATTATTTTGCATTTTTCTTTAAAAGAGCCTCTTGCCTCTGCATTCTCTTATATGAATATTATTTAATATTTGTCATCATTATTATTATAACCTGAATAATATGTGCCCCTTAACAGTTTATTCTGTGACTTTAGTTTCTATTTGGCTTTATTTGTCTTCTAGATGCTTTTCAAAATTCATGAATTAGTGTCCTAGAATGTGTTTATTCTGATCAAAATCTTGTATTTCAGACACTTGGAAGAATCTATGATCATAATTCATTGTCTGGACTTACAAAGCATCCTATTAATAATTCAGACTTCTGAGTAAAACTCTTGAGGTACTTTGGATTTAATTTCTTTACCAAATGACATATAATAGTCCTTATGGTTATTATTTATTAAGACATTACTTGTTGGGAGACCTTACTGATATATTGCTTTCAATCATTGCATAATTGGTCTATTAGATAGCCATTACCTAATTTTAGAGATTAAAAAATACTGAAGAATAAGAGAGAAACTTTTACAGGATGACAGACTGTATTGCCCCGTTGTTTGGCAAATGTGACTCAATCAAATACTATTGAGAGCAATGGATAATGCTCACCCTGTGGAAGGGCAGTGGCATATAGGAACTTTCTGTAGTTTTTGCTCAATTTATCTGTGAATCTAAACTTGTTCTAAAATCAAAGTTTATGAACTTAGAAAAGCAAACTAATCCAAGTGACTAAGAATCTAATTCGTGACAACTAATGCTGTGAATATTCATAGATAATATAATTTGGGTGAAAGCCTTAGCTTCTATTTCTACACCACCATGGTGACTGTACCCCAGAGTACTTTACCACAGACATCCGACTTGAACATTAATACTGACATGGTGGTTAACTAGAGGCATTTCTGATTAGCAGGAGAAATACAAATATTGTTTAATAACATCTCACGCATTAAACAGGGTGATTTGAAATTGTTGGGATAATAGACTCATACTGTTGCATCAATATCAGATCTTCCCTATTTTGGTGAACAATATTTCACTCTGGATGATAACTTGCCTTCATTAACTCCCGGTTTATTTTGCAATTTAGTTTCACTAATTGGATTGCATACAATTGGCAAATGACTTGTGATTTGTGTTTTGTAAGAGAAGCCAACATTTTAGTCAGAAAAAACTGACTGGTATAAAACTCTTTTGCCTTAATTTTGTGCCTTTTGAAGAAATCATTCTATTCTGTCCATGAGGTAATGCATTTGTATGTACATATCAGATTTCTTCCTTAATTTTTGATCATATCCACAATGTATATATAATTATTCCTTTTCAGTACCTCACTAGGTGCTCGGTGGTATAAGATCTATCTTTCTAAAGATTAAAGTCTTTCTTCTTACACAGAATAGGATGTTCATCTCTGTGCAATTATGCATGCTAGATTTCTGCCAAGAACAAAAGAAAAATTATAATTACTAGATGGTAAAATAGTAACTACAATACAAACATTGTGTTGTGTATACAGGAAAATTCATCACCTCCTGTAATTATTTTCTTCTTACAGAATAAATGCCAAATGCACACTTATTCCACTGGAAAATGTACCACTGCTTTCTCTTTCCTTAAAGTAAATTCACAATGTGGTAAGCTTTGGTTAAAATGAATGCTGATTCACTTGTCACAGCATGTAGGGGCCACCCCGCATCTTCTAAGGTCACGACTTTAATGTAATATAAAGGCTATGTTCTTCTTCCACTTTCATAAATGGAGAATGTGTTGCCTAAAAGCTGTCTGGGAATTCAGCCAAAGACAGAAGAGGGTTGCAGAAACTCTGGGGACTAGAAAGAAAAGTGGCTGGCATTAGCTTGCTCCTCACTTTAGACAAAAATTAAAACAATAGACATGTACAGTAATCTCTCTTTTAAGGAAAGAATAGAATGCCTCTATAGTAATGTCAAGTGGAACAATTTGGTACTGGCCCAAGTTATGCAGCTGTTCTACAAGAAAATGGCAAAAGGCTCATGTCCAAAGCAGGCAAATAAGGCATGATTGTTCATAAACAGTCACTGGGGCCCTCACATTTAGAAGAAGGAAAACAACATTAGCATTCTGGAGGGCAGGTTACAAACATGAATCTCACTGCAACTTGAGCCGTGCTCTAGTTTCATGATTTATAACACAGATAGTAGTGTGATTTAAACAGAAACAGTGCACCTAATAATGATGAATTGCTCATTCTTTAAGACATCATATGTTGCTCAAATATGTGTTTTAAAGGAACAATAAAGATTTGGACATGATTAAAGGGTGCTGTTCAGGTCACCTATAAGATGAAAATGTATTTATTATCTGTTTTATGTTTTTGATTCCCACTTGATCACTAGAAGCGAATCAGGTAAAAAGGAAAGATAATAGAAATTTACTGTACTGGGTAAGAATTGAATGCTATGCCAATAGTGTTGCCTCTCAATGATGCCAAAATAACAAAGTGGGGAATCAGGTGCAATAGTTGCAAAGTAATGGAGTGGAACTTTGGTGGTGATTACCAGAATAAATGACACAATTTCAGCCTGCCCAGTGGGTCCATGTGATACCACACTCCTTATTTAGGCTTCCACATTTTAAAATCTGTCTTAAAATGTAGGCACTATCCTTATTATTATGCTTTAATTTATTCCTTATTTTGCAATTGTTTAAAATGTTTTTATCGTCTCTTTTCTAATTTGTATGTGTCGTCTTCTGAAGTGATTGATCGTTCCACTAGTGATTCTCTTCTTTGTCCAGTGATGAACTTCTTGATTAATCCTCCTTAATTTGCTATCCTTCTATGTGCTTTAGTAAGACCATTTTCTTTATGAATTTGAAGATTTCCTTCTGGGAAAAATCAAGTGGTTTGTTTTCAGTCTTCCCTGGTTTTGTGCTGTCTGCCTCAAGTAACACTCTTGGGGACATAGTATGAGCTAAAGAGATCTACTTTAGTTCAGTTCACTTAAAAAAGTTAACACTTTCATTTATTGGAGATGATACTCTGAAAATGGGGAGGAGTGGGTAGATTTTGAACTGATTTAGAAAGAAGAAAGAAACAAGCATTCTAAACCAAAGACCAAATCAAGAAAGTTGACTCTAATTGTACTACTAATGTCCTGGAAGCTTATAGAACAAAACAAATAAGAAACACTGGTGATAGGGCTATAATACAGGACAATAAATCAAAACACGTTATTAAGAAAATGATAACATTATATTCATTATAACATTGAGACCCATAAGGATAAATGCAAAATATGACTGTTTTAGACCATTATTAATCTATAAATTAATATTCAAAGATATTACATTATTTGGAATATTTAAAAAAATACATGGGCATAAATTCTTGCTGCAAATGTTGTTTAAATAGGATATTAGCAAGTATTAGAAAATTTTAAATAGAGAAGCAAATCTGAGTAGGATGAGTACTGTCACACTATCCAGAGCCTGGGTCATTCCTCTGTTATAAAAACTAGGGTTTCAGTTCCAGTTATGAAATAATCATAAACCTCATTCTTGAATTTACACAGAAGTGGAAATTTAGATTCAGCAGCTGAACTAACAGATAGTAGGTGAAAGACTCTAAGCTTTGGACAGAACCAAAGGGTGAGTAGGGCCTGCCTCACCATCTTAATCCTATGCAAATAAGACAAAAATTGGTTCTCATTTCTGAGATTAAATTTTCTTTCCTGCATCAAAAATAAATGTTCTAATTTTATTTTTCTGTTTGCAAGGTGCCATTCATGACATCCTCAGGGAACAATTGTGAAAATCTTCTGAGAAAGATCGAATATTGCATTTGTTAAACTTCCCAAGATTTTGTGTTATTCTGTAAAATAAGAGATGACTGTATTTTGGAGTCGTCTTTAGTGCAAGCGTGGATATTACATATTCAAGTTTATTTCTACATTACTGAATCCCAGACTTCTACTGAGTTTTTCTTGCTGAATTATACCTAAATGAAATGATGTATATTCCTTACAATAACAATATCATAGCTTTCCAGATTCATTATTCCTCTTAGAAAAGTATCTCTACCAGTAGAAGGGAGTGATGGTATGGTTCAGGAAATCCAATGGACTATTGTATTCCATTTGAGCAAATTACCTTTATCGCTAAGATTTCAGACATTATTTTGCCTGTCATCTGGTCATTTGATTGTGTACTCTGTATTTGTATTCTATATTTACATGCATATATTTTAGAGAAATCTGAGGGAGAAAGGAGTAAATACCAAAAAGCCTGTTCTATTGTTTGACAAGAACAGGTTAGAAGGAAGATGTCTACAGTTACACCCTTTCATCAAATACTGATTGAAGAAAGAGAGAAAAGTTTACCAGTCACTAAATCACTTACAGTGGTTTTCCTTTAGATTCGCAAGTCAAAGTTAATGCTTGTCCTTCCTGTGGAAAAGGAGTGGATGGTATGATCTTAACTGATGGTGTATCTAGAACAAAGAGAAGAGGAAAATCATTAATGACATATAAGGATACACTTTATAATTGTATTACGCATGCTCAGCATCTCTTATGCTTCTTATAAATATATAAAAATCTAAATATTATGTACATTTACACACACACACATATAAAGACTTAAACTAAAAATATTTGAATGTCTTAGGAGACTCTCTGAAATCTGAATTTAAATGTGACATTGCAAAAAGTGATTCAGATGAATATCAAGTATTTCACGCAATTGTTTCTTCAACTATTTATAGATTGCTATGAATACTATTTTTGTGGACTGAATGCATTTATGTGCATTTGAATAACAACACTTTTATTGTCACAGGGCTACCAGGAACTCACAATAAGGAACCCCCAATGAACTCAAGATAAACTGCAGTCTCAGAAGCATTATGCAGGATCCTTTTGAAGAGACAGCCCTGCAGCTCTGAGCACACGCTGCTTTCTTTAAAGCAGAGTGGACAAAGCACATCAAATAGCTATTTATAATAGTCCGGAAAGGTAGCATTTTGCTTCATATGGCAATGATATAATTGTTAAAATATAGTAATTGTTTCTATTTAATAAAATCAAACCCTTATGAAAATAAATTCAAGAGAACTCTAGGACACTTAGGTATATAAATCACATGACACATGTAATCCTTCAAATAACAGGAAAGTATATATTTCTTAGTGGAAAAGGAAAATATTATTTAAAGAATAGAGGGACCGTGTAAGCACAATGATTTCTTTAGAGTCTGTATAGAACTAAGTGGCCTAGTTCTTTCCCTCTTATCTCTATATACTGTGTAATGAACACAATAGCTTTGACCTCTCAGACTGTCATTTTCCCCTTTCCCTTAGACTTAATGGAAAAAATGGAACCCATCTGACATCAAAGTAGTATGCTGCTTTGGAGCATTAATCAATTCTGAAATATTTAAGTTAGTTATCTTCCTTAGAGATATAGTATTGAAATTTCGCTAATATAAATCAACAAACTATAATTATGTAGATGATCTTACATGTTAAAATTGTTTATGTTTCAAATGCAATCTTTCTCAAGCCTGTAAACAAGACAAAACATGTGAAATAACCAAATATATAAGACAGAATTAGGAAAAGATAGATACTAATAATCTCAGTATATGAGAGACAAGGACAAGAGTCTTTTGGATCAAGTCCAACCTGAGATAAGGAGTGATTTCAGGACTGGGGATGTGCATCAGTATTAGAACAATTGCTTGGTCCATTCAAGTCCCTGAATTCAATTCCTGCCATCACACAAAAAATATTTGCAGTAAAAATAATATTCTAGTTACAAATTACTTTCTTTGTGTATCATGGCAAATTATAATTCTATAAAATGACTCTGGAAGGACCATTGATTTGAAAAATATAAAAATTCTTATATCTATTAAATCATGTAAATATAATTTGTTGATATGTTTTTACAAAGAAGACATTTATCAAATGAGTGGTTGACAAAGGTTATGATGAAATTTAGTCAACAAACACGGAAACATTGAAACTTATGTGGGAAGATAAGTGTGACCCAGGATCATTACTGTCAAATTGAAGTGTATTATCTTTTGACCTTCAGTCTATACATAAGTATAATCTTATTATAAAAGACAGATATATTTCTAGTGAAAAGAATGGAGGGCAATCTACAGAAAATACGAATCTGGGAAATAGATTGTATTTGTCTGTCTGTGACAATAATTTTGTGTTTCTGTTTGTGTGTACCCTTTGGTCTACTAGTATTCTAGACATTTCTTTGTCACTGATTTAGTATTACATTAACATTGCCATTGGAAGACTGATTGAACACATTGATCTCAAAATGTGGCTAGGCCTCACTCAGTTTGATTAAGAGATAAAAGAATCGTAAGCATCGGAAGATTCTCTGATTTTACTTCTTCCTTTGAACTTCCTCAATTTGAATCTAGGTTGCCCTCCAACGGTCAGCAATTCAAAACTTGGTCAAAAACCTGTGGTCATTTTGGGAAGCGACAGAAACTTTAAAAGACACAGACATTGGAAAGATGTTATGTTATTGGGGAGCACTGTAGTATGCCTGAACATAGTCCCCGGCCCTCTCTGTTTGCTTAATGGTTACAGTGAAGTGGAAAAATATTTTAGATATTTGTCTACAGTTTGCTACAACTATCTCAGAACTACAATGGAAACAGGTGTTCCTAAACCTGTTTTGAAGCTAGGTCTTGAAGTAGTGGAAAGAGAAGCATGGATTCTCAGACCATGGCATCCCGGCTGTGGACTAACAAGTCAATGTCTCTGGTCTGTACATTGCTGGCTCACTGTGTATTCTTGGACTTAAAAAGTTCACCAATTTAAGGAACAACTCTCTGAAATGGATCTCTCTTTTTGCATTTATATATAACTAATTCTGATTTCCAGGTGGCACAGATTCCTACACTGAACTGCGAACTCCTTCTGATTGCCTCAACTTTCCAAGCCGGTTTTTCTGGATGTTTGTAAGATCCAGGTTTGCTTGCTTTGCTTTTTTTCTTTGGACTCTCAATCTCGCTACTCCAGTAGTCTCTCCTGGATGTTGTCACCTCTTTAACGAATGGTACTTCTCTTTCTGCTGCTTTTTTTCTGTCTGCTATGTGTTACTTACACACTCATTCAAGTTAAAAGATTGCTAAATAAATAAATAAGTTTGATAAAAGTTTTGATAATCTAAAAGAGAATTCTTGGAGCCATGCAAAAACAATGGGTAAAACACAACATAATTGTAGGATATCTGACAATTCATTTAAAAGTTTGGTTGATTATTTTTTCTGGGACCAAGTGGAAAGATAGGGTTACCATATTCCTAAGATTTCTGTTATATTCAGAATGCAATACATTTTTTAAAGCCACATATTCTTTTGGACATAAATTAAATTGTGTCAGTATGTGAAAAAACTTTTACCATTATATATTATATTTTTTATTTGAAAAATTCTGGGGCTCATTCATGAAGAATATAATTGCAGTGTTAAAACACGATAATAAAAAGGTCATTCATTTAAAAAATTTGGAGCTGTATTAACTTGTGAATTCAGGACACTTTCCGTTATATTTGATCTAAGAATAAAAATCAAAGTGAAACATTGATCTAGCTTGGAATGGATTTTCTGTATTTGTAACAAAGATTTTACAGAATAGCTGTTAGGAAACCTCATATTGGGCAACCTCAGAGCACAAGCCTTGATGCATTTACTGATAGTAATTCAGCAACATCTGTCCATTACTGATAGTTTTGCAGGTTAACAAGTTGACCCTTTGAATAAAATGTTTTACCTATGAAATCCTACTTTATTCCTTTTGTATTTACAAAAAATAACTTGGCTTTATATACCAATAATCTTTTTCTGTTAGGGATATTGACCAAACCACCAAATCCATATAATATATTGAGTGAAAAAGATAATCTGTAATTTAGAACTGGAATAAATGGTTCAAGGTTGTCCATAGCCTTTAGGTCATTGCTTAAAATAACACTTTTGCTTATGTTATTTGTTGACAAAAGTATTTCCTCTGACTATTAACAAATTATTTATTTGTATAATAAAATTTTGCATAGTTACTAAAACATACAGGACACAGCATTATAAAATTTTTATCGGTTACTTTAAGAGAATTGCAACAATGTAACTTGATATCATCAGGCATGTTTGTATTCTGTTTTCAATTTCAGCCCCAGTTTTCAGAAATGATGCTATAGGATGCTTTCAGAAACCATGATAATGATATAACAGAAATCATTTCTTTCTTATGCATATGTGTATATTATCAGGTGAATGTAACTCATGGTCCTCAATGATCCAGTCTCATAGAATATTCCAGTCAGGATTTGACCATAATCCTAAATTTTCTATGGGTCCTGTAAGATTATCATTGTCCCAGATCACCAGGGAGTATCTTAGAAAATTATGCCCCCAAAATGGGTTATGTATGTTTGTCTTTGTTTAGCCTGTTGGCTACAAGTTGTTATGTTAACAGCCAGGAAAAAAGCTAAACAAAGGAGATTAGATTCAGGGTTTTTGACTTGAAAAAAAAAAATGGGGAAATTTGGTGGGATAATGCTCTTATATACTGTAAAGGCTTGTCACCTGAATAGATTAATAAAATGCTGATTAGCTAGTAGGCCAGCAGAAAGGAGAGCCAAGGTGACTGGACTAAGAGAATTCTGGGAAGAGGAAAATAGAGTCACCAGCAAGATACAGAGGAAGCAAGATGAGAAGTCTTTCCTGAGAAAAAAATATCAAGACGTGGCTAAACATAGACAAGAATTATGGGTTAATTTAAGTTGTAAGAGCTAGTTAATAATAAGCTTGAGCTAACAGGCTAAACAGTTTATATAATATAAAATTCTGTGTGTTTCTTTGGGACTAAACGGCTGCATGACTGGGTGGGACAGAACTTCTGTCTACACACAAATGTTCTGTCTCTCACCTTTTTATTTTCTCCTTGATTACTTTCAGGTTATTAATTTTTTGACAGATGAAAATAGCCTGTTAAACTATTCTCCCTTTTTCATTTATTACAAGAGGTCTTCCCTGAGACTTTTCTTAAAAGCTTTATTTACTTTTTTCAAGGTTTTTGGCATCCGAATTTTTATTTAAATAACATTTTTATTTATTTTACATAGCAATCAGTTTCCCCTCCCTCCTCTCTTCCTACCCCCTTCCCATCTACACCCCTCTTCAACTTGATGTGTCATGCTTTGAGCAAACACATGGGAGGCATGTCCTTTTCTGAATAGAGATGGAAAGTGGTTTATTTATTTGTTTTATGTATGGTTCACCTGTATGCATGTGTTCATGGTACACGTGTGTGACAGATGAGTCTTTGTGCCAGACACTGGCATTGGAAACTCTGGAACTGGTAAAGACTGTTATGAGTCACTGAATGAAAAGAAAAGGTAGATTTGATAAAAGGATTGAGGTAACTATAAATCATTGTCTGAACATTTTTTGAAAAAAGGAATGCTACACAATATCATTCTTATATGATATGAATCTGAAGAATATGTCAAGATTCTCTGTATTGTGTGGGTGCTCACAGAGGCAAAAGAGAGCATTGGAGATACAAGGAGCTTGAGCTGACCACTAAGGGTGCTTGGAACTAAACTCAGGTCCTTTGTAAGTGCATCAAGTACTCCTAACCACAGAGACATCACTACAGCCTACAGATCTGTCAAAAAGAAGAATCAATGGAGAAATACATCAAATGAAAAAAAAATCTCCATTTTCACTTAGAAATATCTTTGTTCTGTATACCAAATACCCACAAGAAAAAAAGCACATAAACCACCAAGTCAGTAATCCCCAAGCACAAAAGGAATGAATCTCTTCTGCAATAATCAGAATTGTATTTGTATTCAATTCATAAGAATAAAAACTGAAATATATTACATGGTTGATAAATGTAGCAAAAATATACAACAGTAAGTTTTGTTTCTCTAGCTCAAGGTAATTCTCTAAATGAGATTTAACAATAACAAAATCACCATAGAAGCACTATGGGTATGTTTTACAATGTAAGATTTTTAAAGGGAAATTAAACACCTATATTACCCATTGTCATGCTTACTAGATTGGAAACACAATTATTAAAATATATAGGTCAAACTAAAATTGGCTATTAATTCCTTATAGAGATACTATTTTATTTAATAGTGATAGCATGCTTTGTGTTATTTTAAATGTATTAATGCATATATTTTCATTTATCACTAGCCTAACTGGTCTAACTTATAAACAATGCTATTCCTAAGCCTGAAGCTCCCTCTACCTCTCTTTTTTCCCAAACTCCCTCCCTTTCCTTCCAAGTTCTCATCTTTGCTTCCCTCCTCTTCTCTTCCCTGGCTTTTTACCTACCACCTTCTATTGTTACTCAGATAAAATGTTTGGGTTCAAATGGAGGGCCCAACTCATGAGCTATTTTCATTGTTTTATTTATGGCTTAAATAAAAATGATCTACATTTTTAAACAACTATTCATTTTTATAGGTGAAACATCACATTCAAATACAATTATGAAACAAATGTTAATAATTAATAATAAGCTCAATGTTTTGATGGGGAGGTGTATAAAGTATTTTACAGCACATACATAAACATTTTAGAAATTTAGGCTAAAATACTCATCTCATTCTAGAGTGTTACAGCGCTTTCTCATACAAATAACATTACTCTGACATTTCGGTATTTTTTCCTTGAGATTTTCATTTTCAATAAGAGTTCTGCTTTAGTCTCGTTACGTCAATGAAATGTCATGAAACAGCAGGAAATAGCTGTTTTGTTTCTTCTGTGCTGTGTACAGTGTGGAGTCTTCTGCTGGTGCACATAGATTTCTTCTACTGAGCACTGAATTAAATCTGACTCATATGATCTGTTTCCTAAAAATTTAAATCAGACCAATAAAAAGGTATTTTTTAAAAAAAAACAGATATGGGTAAAGATAAATAAGAGATTTCATAATAAAAAAGTGTGTCGCTTTTCATGCTGTTCGGTTTAGAAATGTTCTCTTACCTAATATGTAAAATTTGAAAGCATTTGTGTGGTTGACAGGAAACGAAAATATCTATTCTTCTTTCTCTTAAATTTCAGTTTAAAAGGAGTCCCTTCATTGTGTGGAAGTATTTTAATAAATGATTAATACTTTCTAAGTAGGAAAAGTTGATCTGATAAATTTCATAGGATAACTCTTTTAAAAATTCTGCATAACAAGGAAACAGAGCTGAAACAACTTTATATAAACTTACCTTGCCATGTATTTTTTATTATGTTCCTTGCTGCTCTTTGTTTCTCCTACTTCCAATGTCCTACAATCTGGCAGCAGAATTTCTGTGTCTTGGGCAGTTACTATTGTGCACATTATTAAAGAATGCATATGTTTTCTTTCTTTCTTTTTTTAATTTTCGAGACAGGATTCCTCTGTAGCCTTTTGGTTCCTGTCCTGGAACTAGCTCTTCTAGATCAGGCTGGCCTCGAACACACAGAGATCCGCCTGCCTCTGCCTCCCGGGTGCTGTGATTAAAAGCTTGCGCCACCACCGCCCAGGCTATGTTCTCTTTTCATGCAACAGAGAAAACATTAACATTTCTTCTAAGTGTTTCTTTATTTGGGACCATTTCTGATGTATTCCATAGTGAGAATATTATCATACCAAGGAAAAATCCTGAATTTGTGAATCATTACATTTTATCCCCCTGTCCAAAACAACATTCTTTCTTCCTTTTATCCATAGCAAATTATTCATCAAATGTATTACACTATGTGGTGTGATTATCTCCTACTTTGGGGTGGAAAATACATACATTTATTGCATTGCCCTTAGGTTTTTATGAAGACTGAATCATTTCATGTATTTGCTCTCCTTTTAATACAAACTGTATCTCTCTCAGATTGCTGGTACTTATTTCATCTATAGGCAATATTCTGCATCCTTAAAGGAACATTTAGCATTACCATCACACTTGACTTTAATTAGTTTCATATACTTGAATGATATTATGCTAGATTTTAAGAAAAATAATTTAAATTGTCTAGTTTCTGCCCTCTGGCCACTTGCATATTAATTTATGATATAAAAATATGGCAGGTTTAATTTATTACTCTGTATGAATGTGAAATATTTCAAATACAACTTTACAAAAGTTAAAGAATTCAGTTACTGAATTCAGTTATTGAAAATGAAAATCTCCATGATTTATTTGAAAATAATACATATTAAATATGTCAAACATTAAAAAAGAATAGGTGACTAGGAATTTTATAGACCCAATTTTAATTTCCAAAGAAGTAAAAGTGAGCTTGGCAGTAGATGTTAGGAACTGACAGCTGTCCTTAAATCCTTACAATGATCAAAATCATTCTTTATAGCATGGGCAGTAAAGTTATTCTGTGATTATGAGATGGAGGAGCATAGACTAAGGTCAGTGAAAAACTGAGGTGTCATAAGAGAGGCCAGAATACTCAGGTTTCAGAAGTTTAGGCGGGTTAGTGTGTCTTATATTAATAAATTTAGTTGTGTTTTAAATTTTCTGTTTTCCAAATCAAGTTTTGAAATTTCTTTCAGTGATAGCAGTGACTCTGTTCTTGATAGCATCAAATTCTGACCCTTTATTTTATTTTATTTTTTTTATTGAAGTAATGTGTTTCTCTGAGACTCATTGCTTGCATGTGTGTGTGTATCTCTCTGTGTAAAGGAATTCTCAGCTGTGCATGCTTAGGGATAGGTTAGAATAGAAGTAGACTTCTGCATTTTGTACTCTATTCCTTTTCTTGTATTTTGAGACTCAGTCTCTACCTAAAAGCTCCATTATTGCTCTTTCTTAGTGAGACAGGGAGCATGCAAAATCTCCCGGCCTTGGTCTTCTCAGGAGCGGTGGTGCTTGTTCCTGTGCTTGCCTTTACGTGACTGTGGATATCCAAACTCACAATTTCATGCTTATGCAGAAAACAACCTCGGAGGCAAATACTCATATCCACAAGCCTCCACGAGCCTAATTTTATTCAAAACAGTTTGGTTAATAGTAAAACTCTACAGTTCACCTGCTGTGTCTCCATCAACACCGAGAAAAGTAAACAAATTGTCAACTGCTTCACTATCTGAAGGATCTAGCCATGGTGGGGTTTGTCAACAAGTAATTAATATGATTTGATTTCTATGATTTTGTACATAATATGTTTTAATTACAGTTATATAAATGAAAGATATTTTTCAAAATATTATTACCTCTCACAGTAAAAGTGTATTTAAAAATTCAAACTATTATGATGACAATATGGATCTTCTAAAACTATCAGCTTCTTCTATTCCTTGTACCTTAACGATTCATTGATCAAATAAGCAATAAGGGGATGGTCATTGACATTCATTTGAAATCTTTTAAATGTCTCAAACTTGACTTAAATTGTCTCGAGCTTATAGGAATTAATTATCTACTTTATAATCAAATCAACACAGGAATTGATTCTCTAGTTTATAATGAGTCTAAGCACTTTCAGCGACCTTCACAAAGTCATTTTATAAAAATGTTGGAACTAGAAGTACTATTCATGTGGCCTCTATGTGTGCTTGTGTTGAAATCTGTTTCAAGGACAGCAGGAGAAAATCTAGTAAAACTTATCTAATGCAATGCAAATTGCTTTTAAATTGCAATAGTTTCAGACACGTCTCTGGTATTTTCTCCTAATGCTGTTTATTCTGCCCTAGTGGGTTCTACTATGGTCTTTCTGATTGCATTGATGTCTAGAAATAAATCCAACAGGTGTGCTCCTAATTGGGGGCTTTGTTTCATATCATTCATTCCTTAGCGTTACATGTGGGTAAGCTCATCAATGCAATGGTTTTACCCCTGTTTTCATCTTCCTACCATCTCTTTTGTCTTATTTTTCTTGCATCATAATTGTCACTGGGTACTTTGTTGCATGCAGAGATTATTTACATTTCCTTTGCTTCATTGCATGTAGTTTGCAAAAGAAAAGTTTTTATTGCTGTAGTGGTGATGACAGTTGGAAACAACTGGATTAGTTTTGGTTTGTTTTTGTTGTTGTTGTTGGGTTGTTGAATTTTTTTTTTTTTTTTAATTTGGTAAGTGCTGAGTCCTAAACCATGGCTGCTTTTTTTTTTTATTCCAGGAAAATCAACCAGAAAAAAATCACTTTATTATCTCAAAGAATTGAATCAAGCAGCTCATAAATAGGATATTTTATCTTCTCCTTTTTACTTCGGTTTGTATGTTTCAGTCCACTCAGCTTCATTTTAGTAAATATGTGTTCCCATGCCTCCTTGAAGTAATAGATTATAAGTCTATCATTTACTAGCAATTGAATTGTCCCCCCAGCCTTAGCAGTCACCTGTGCACGTTGTAATTCATAACACTAACTGCACATCCTGCTGTATGAGACAATGCCCCAAAGCCTCATCACTGTCCTCATATGTGAACATCACCCAGTTAACATTTTTACTGCAATTGTAAACGATAATATGGATGTAGTGAAGGTGGCCCTGTATTCAGAGAGACTGAAATACAGCATGTAGGTTAAAAATATGGGGAAACGATTTGCAAGTAATTAAGATAGTTTGATTAAACCCCAGTGTTCTCTCATTACCCTCTTCCACACATGTACACACCAAACCATAACTTCAATCACAACTCAAAACTTTAAACTCTGAGATGCTCTTTACTCTCCTTCCTTGTTAAGACACACTCTCAGATAAAGGATTCTTACCTTGGAACGTGGTTGAGATTCTTGAGGACAGGAAAGTTTCTGTGCCATTTGTTACAACTTAATGCAATTTAAAAACTGATTTTTAAATACAAATAAAGAAAAATGCATTGTGGACATAAAGGGAGGGGTGTGTGTATACTTACAGTGTATTTCTAGCACCTGCATGGCTACCTGAGGGGTGGCATTGAGGGACTCATGATCTACTCTGCAAATGACGGCCACTCCATCATCACTACGGTCCACTCGGAAGTCCAGCGTGCTGCTGACGGTGAAGGTCTTTCGGTTAGCGTCCTCCTCTTTCAAATACTTCACATCTGAAAATGTAAGTTGTAGAGAATTTCTGAGACATCACTCACAACCCATCACACTTCTCTCACAAGTAACTAAGAAAAAAATCATCCATTGTTGCCAGTTTTTAAGGGCAAATCTGTACAATATATAGGTATAACACTAGAAGAACATGATATATTTTGTTCTTGGAAATATAGGTTGATGAATGTGTTCACAATTTGAAATATGCATACATATAAATTTAGGGAAGATAACAAAAGATACAGATCCAAAAGTAGATTTTAAGAGTTAAGTATCGAAGTAAAAATGAAAGGGTGTGTGGGATAAAACATTTTTATCTCTGCTTTCAAACTGACCTAGATTATAATCAGGTCCACGTTTTTCTGTTCTGCCCCTGCACAGCACCATTCTACAAGAGCATTTTCTCCTCCAGCTTATGTTTCTGTTTCTCTAACACTTTATGTAACGTCTCTTTATATAAGCACCTTTGAAAAGAGTATGTTCATCACTATCTGCTTATGATTTAGAGTATGTAATATGTGCATCCTTTTAATTTTACTTGAACAACAAATTGGAAATTTAAAAAGTGCAAAAAGATATAAAACAGAGAAAAGTGACGATGTTTGTATAAAGATGAAACATTTGAATACTGAAAAAAAAATTAATATATTTCCTTTGTAATTTATGAAGAGAAAATGTTCATTCCTTGGTTGAGGAATTCATTTCAACATAAATGCAAGTATTTCTCTCGATATGTGAATTCATTCTTGGTGTTTAAGCCTACCTATAAAGACTTAAGGACTCTAAGCACCAGTACCACGGCTTCCTGCTTGTTGCCATACTCCCTGTCTTGATGATAATAAACTGAACCTCAGAAATTGTAAGCAAGACACCTCAATTAATCTTTGTTTTTGTTTATTTTTTATTTTATAAGAATTGTCATGGTCATGGCATCTCTTCACAGCAATGCAAGCCTTAAGACAATGGTCATTTTGGGATTATTTGCTCTATTTTTTTTATTGGAAAAAAAAGAAATTTCTGCCTCCTTCCCGCCTCCCATTTCCCTCCCACTCCTCCCTCTCCTCCTCCCCTCACCCCACTCCACCCCCTCCCTCTCCAGCCTGAAGAGCAGTCAGGGAGTGTGGAATATATACACATTAGAATACTACTCAACGGTAAAAAACAATGACTTCGTGAATTTTGCATGCAAATGGATGGAAATAGAAAACACTATCCTGAGTGAGGTAACCCAGACCCAAAAGGATGAACATGGGATGTACTCACTCATAATTGGTTTCTAGAGATAAATAAAGGTCAATGAGTCTATAATTTGATATCCTAAAGAAACTAAATAAGAAGGTGAACCCAAAGAAAAACATATTTGCTCTATTTTAAAGCTGAGCCTATTGATGTATTCTTTAATTTGTAAGTTCTTAAGTTTGAAGGTGTTCATAAGAACACACCAATTTTAACATATTAGAATGCTATGAGATAATGCTCTTGAACACTGTACTGATTTATCATTCATAATGGTTTTCTGAAACGCTGATTGGCCAGTAGCCAGGCAAGAAATAGAGGCGGGGCAATTAAACTAAATGAATTCTAGGAAAAGGAAAGGCAGAAAGCCAATCACCAGCCACATACAGATAAAGCAAGATGAGAATGGTTCCAAGCCACATGGCTAATCATAGACAAGAATTTTAGGTGAATTTAAGTCACAAGAGCTAGTTAGAAATAAGCCTGAGCAATAGGCCAGTTTTCAATTAACATAAGCCTTTGTGTATCTCTTTGAGACTGAGGGATGTGGGACTGGGCTGGACAGAAACTTTTGTTAACAGAAATCATACAATGTGCTAAAGTTAATATGCTATTAGAGAAAGATCTTATATGTAGTTGAGAGGATAATTTTCTTAGCATTCTCACATATTCTCCATTTTCCTATTTCTCAGTATCCAATTAACAATGATATTTTCTGGAAACAGGTTTGTCACTAAATATGTGAAAGTTACAGCATCATAAAAAGCTTGTTAAGGGAGAGCTATTGCCTCCTAGCCAAAAGGATGACTTTATATCTACTGGAAAAACACCTTTGCCTTCTCCACATGGCAAGTGCTACCTTTTCTACCTTTTGGAGATCTTAGGTAGGGATTATGTACAATAAGAGACATACTCTTGTGTTTGAGCTTTACATTCTTTAGTCCTAAAAAGATCATTCAAGTCTCAGTGTGAACTTTAGGTTCATTTAATAGATACATTTTATTAAATTAGCTATAGGCTTTGTAAATATACTTTTCATGGATCAGTAAATATACTTATCATGGATACTAATCTCAGTAGAAAAATAATCAAAGGATGTAGTCTGAATTTTCTTGTGGTACAAATATTGCTCATTAATCTGTAAGCAAATTGGGTACATTCTTTTTTACTGTGTAAAAGGAGAAGGTACAAATTGTTAGAGATATGACTTTTGTGTCAGAACCTAGAAGACAACATTCTGAAGAGATTACTAGATAGGACTAATGCTCAACATAAATTCCATAGATTACAATTTCTAAAATTGAATGCTCGACTTACAGTGTAACCAACTTTCATTTTTGAAATTAAAAGTTCATACTCACACATAATAAATATTATTCTCTTTCACCCCAATTCCTCTCTCTCATTGTCCTCCCTCTCTTCTGAAAACCGTTTTACTTTCCAATAATTTCCTCTTTTATTTTTATGCTTTCTTTGTAACCTCCTAGTTTAACTAGACTTTCTTGCCCGTCCATGGGTGTGAGGTTATTTATAGTAGCGTGGGCAACTTACCAGAGGATACACAACTGAAATAAAAACGATAACTTTTCTTCCTGCTGTCATTAATTGCTAACAGATCTTAGAGAAAAAAATAACTGACTTTAATGAGTCACTTAAAAATGAAGTTTAAATTCTGAAATGAGGAATAGAGAAAACTTGCTTACTTCTAACATTAAAATTGAGTAATCATAAAGGCTATAAGGTTCAAGAGAAACTTTTCATTTTTAATTTGCTTCAAACCTTCTCCAACCAAAACAAAATGAGAGCAAGATTCACATAGCATAATTTCAAAATTAAAGCTTTCTCTACTACACTTAAAATACTTTGAAAAAGAATTATCCAGAAAAAGCACACTAGCAATATTTCATTTACCCCATTCTAAAAGTGGTAACAGTTTAAAGCCCTTACCATATTCAATTTTTACAAAGGGTCAATAATAATCTTCATTTTTGACAGTCATATATGGTTGATAATAGCAATAGTTAGCACATGAGAGAAAGTATTCCCTTGAACAAGATATACCTGAGAAACTCAAATCTTAATAAAATATCTGAAAATATTTGGTTAGAAAAATAAGTTTCATAGATGGTTGATAAAGAAGTGATATTTTTTCTATTTATTTTGAATTTCCACTTTCATTTTATCTTGACCAGCAGAAGGTTAATATTTCTCATTGTTGCAATAGAAGGTTACTGCCAAGACTTTCACCTTGATGCTCAATATAAATGATTCCATGAAAGACCCAGGGAACCTTGCAGAAGATAGTACAAAATTTTGCAAGAAACAGAAGGCAAGGAGGAGGATTGAAAATACTGTCTTCTAAGCATAGTATCTCCATGGGAATTATGAGCTCAAAAAAATTGTCCCTGTTGGCACTAAGCTCCAGTTGCACTTCCAAATAGTCAGCTAAAGAGAGAGAAGACACTCATGTGATTTTTCCACTAGCAGCTGCTCTATTGGCAATTAATCGTTTCCTAGTGAGATGGAAGCATCAGATCTATTTGTACAGCCATTGGTGGGTCCACCAAGCTCTGACGGTTATTCCAAAGTCTGGATCACACAGATGGTCTGTTAAACTCTGTTAAACGTGAAACAAAACAAAAACTAACAAATGCAATAAAGAGAATTATAAGGAAAAAAGATGTATTTGCATGGGTAGGAGAAAAATAAGAAAAAGTATAGCTAGGGTGATAACAGAATACATAATTTTGTATGAAATTGTTATAGAACAAAATGCATGAATAGTAGAAGTACTGCGAACACCAGCTACTTGAATTTAGATTTGGAAACTAGGGATGACTGCATTCAATATAATTACAATGTTTAAAAGTGAGGACTTGGAAACCCTTTTGCCTCTGGACCAGAAAACATTAAAAAAAATGGTTTATACACACATTAATTAACTGATAATAGCTACTTTGATGTAGTTGATGGTACCTACAACAATGGTTGGTGGTGATTTGCCATTGGTAAATGTGAAAATATTTATATAATAATCTATTAATAATCTCACTTTAGATTTCATCTTGATGTTCTACCCTAATTTGGTTAGTGTATATTTTCAAAGCCATTACATTTTGTGTTAGTGTTTCTAATATTTTAGAACTTGCACAAATCCTTTGAGAAAAAATAAGCTGTAAGTAAAGTCAGTCTCCCTCAAAAATATCACACTTAGCTTGATTTCTGGCTAGTGAGCAAGGAGTGACAATGAAATAACTGTTGAGATTTATGGCTCTAGGGGACCACTAAGAACTGTGTGGTTCGGTTTAGAAGACACTGTAAGAATTAAAGTCATTTTTGAAATCTACCAGTTCAACTCTAGGTCACTTTCTGTATCATTTAAAATGATAAATACAGGTGATATAGTTGCCTAGATAATTTAGGGACAGAAACACCAAAAACATCAGTTTTAAAATGTTCTTGTTTTAAGTTCAGGAAAGTTAGAAGGGAGCTTTGGCTTTTTAATCATTTCCTAAATGGGCAGCATTGCTTGGAGACTGAATTTGAAGATATGACTTAAATGCCAGTGTAGAGACTAATATTTTCTAGTAAAATAATTATGAATCTCTGTATTTTCATGGTAGAAATTAGATGTTTATTCATTAGTTTTATCCTGTCTTCCAAGATGTAATAGCTATATATTTGGTGGTTGGGTATTTACAAAGTCTTAGAGGGTGCCTGGGTTTTGTTGAGATCCTATAAAGGAAAGTTATTTCCTCCTGGTCAAAAAAAAAATAGAATATATATTCTGTATCTGGCCTGGGTTGAGACTTAACACTCCATGTTACTCAAACAGAAGACTTAATGCAGCTAAAACTATCAGCAATTAGGGGATTGATTCTCAGGAAAGTTCATTGAGCTAAAGCCATGACAAATACATAGAGGAGTAATTGTCCCTTCATTGATAAACGTTTATTTCCTCCTTAAAAATCCAACTTTTCTTTACTTAGAAAAAAATAACTTTCATTCTTATTAATTTTTTTCTTGCTTCCAGATGCTTGCTAAAACATGAAAATGTTTTTCCCTGACACTTGGGATGTTCTACCATTTTTATCTGCTGCCTCTGTCCCATTTCTGCCATGTGACTAGACAAATCACATGCTATTATCTTCCCTCCTCCATCTTTTCCCACCAGGTGTCTGCCAACATCTATAGCTTGCCTGCCCTGGGTTCTTTGTTTTAAACTCTAATACAATGGTTGTAGAACTTCTTTTTGAGTACATTCTTTATTAAATTTTATTTAGTTATCTATTTATTTATTTTGATGATTTTATTGAGACAGAGTTGCACTGTGTAGCCCTGGCTGTCCTTGAACTTGCTATGCCAACAAGGCTGACTTAGAAATCAGAGATCCTTCTGCTGCTGCCTCCCAAGTGGTGGTATTAATGTTATATACCACTATGCCCAGCTCTAAATCCGTTCTTAAACTGTTTTGTTAATGAAATTAAGAAAGAAGATAAGGGACCACAATTTCTTCCATAACCTTATGTCATATTTCAATTTGGTTAACTAGTATTGACTTTTCAGTTCCTCAGAAGATTCCAACCTGATGGACAAGTCTGTAAGAGAATTCTGTAAGCAGTTAATTGCTATGGGACTATGGTCTTTTATCCTGTAACTTGTATTATTTTTCATAAAATGCTGATTGGCCAGTAGTCAGGCAGGAAGTATTGGTGGGGCAATGGCAACCAGGCAAGACATAGAGGTGTGGCAACAAGAATTATGGGAACAGGGAAGTTTCAGTTCTTACAGAAGAAGCAAGATATGACTGCCTCGCCAAAAATGGTAACAAGCCACATGGGTAACTCAGACAAAAATTATATGTTAATATAAGTTATACGAGTTAATAAAAAGCCTGAGCTAATGGAGCAATCCTTTTATAACTAATGTAAGTTTCTGTGTGATTCTGTGAAACTTAATGACTTCGGGAACCAGGCAGGACAGGGATAAGGCATGACAGAAAACCCCTGTCAACAGTTAATGTTTTTTTTTTTAAAAAAATCTCTGAAAGTAAAGCCTCAGACTGATTTTTCTAAGCACATCATTAAATACATGTAAAAAATCTTTCAAGGGATTATAAAATATAATGTGAGGGAAAATGCTAATTTAAAAATTCTTTAATAATTAGGATTATCGAAAAGACAGATTACCAGTTCTTCAAGATAACCTATTTTAAATATATCCCTTTCAAAATAAACAAATATAAAAACTTACAATATCTACAATTATATTTATATTGTATAATAAGACTTAAAATGCCACTTGCCACTTTCATCTCATTCTCCATTTTGATTTAAATGGATATTCACAATCTATGAAGGTGTATTCTTCTCAGTTTATTCTTTACCAATAATTTGTAAATACAAATGCACAAAAATGGGGATAAAACTGGAAACGGATATTAAGAACAGAGTATTTTGTTTAGGACTACTTAATCTTTTATATCCAAATGAATGATAGTGATAGTCATAAATACTTAAAGTTGTTCTCAATAGTAAAGCTTTTATCGCACTATTATGTATATACTCAGTGAACTTAAATTCATAATGTTTGATGTACATACTAAGGATCCTTTTTAATAGTTTATAATCTAGGTATTTTTGCCAATAGCTTGTCAGGTTCCAGTGAGTTTCATTTTAAGTAGTTAGGATTTCTCCTGTAGAGACATCTGAGGAAGAAAATACAGTCTTGCCAGCAAGTATAAACAATGTTAACTAATTAGATTGTATCCAATTCTCTATCACAGTACACCTTAATGCTCATTGAAGAACTTGACCAATTCAAAGAAACTAAAATTTAAATCATGCTAGAATACACATGAAAATCCATTATCCCAGAATGGGTTCCATAAAAACCACTTTTGGGCAGTGTAAAGAAAAGGCAGCATTCAGCCAGTAAAGAACCAATGATTAAAATAGAAGTCACTAGCTAATTGTGGCGGGCATTAAAGGGAGTTAAATGACAATGAGGTTTCTTAGTATATGAATTACTTATAATTAAGGGATGACCTTTATGGTTGTAATTAGGTTCCCTTTGCTCCATTCACTCTGAATGACTAGTTGAACTTCACAGTAACTTCTAACCATTAACCAAAAGCACAGCAGGAAGCACTAGCTGTCACTTGCCACCTCTTCCAAGAAAAGTCTAGAATTTCTTGCTGCCGGTTATTCCGGATTTTCTGTACTATCATTTATTTTTAACATGTATTGATGCCTTAGGGCAGACAACACTTGTCTGTATTAGGATATTATGATGTTTCAACTATATTATATTAAAATAACATACAATAATTATGTATTATATAAATGTATGTTATATATAAATTATACATATCAAGTTCCCAAATGATAATATATCACAAAAAGTACAGTAGATAATTCATGAGAATACATTTGCAAAGAAATAAAAAGGTTTATGCATTTTAGCAAATGTATGTGTAACAGATATGTGAAACTTATAAGTCTATGATAATAATATCCCCCAGTAAAAACAAACTTTTTAATACGATGTATTGCTAAGCATATACAAAAGAAGTCAATCTACATGATATCCACTTAATTCAAAAATGAGATATTTGAATCAATAAGATATCTGAAGAGACAATTCAGCTCTCTGAATATGTACAATGTATTACTAGAACAGTTTTTAAATATTTGGTTTCATTTAGTTTGATCATTTTCCAAAACGTTATAATATTTTTGAATTATGTTTTATTTTAATGTTAAAATTAACTCCAGGACTATTGAAATTTTAAAGGTAATTCCAAATCTGAGATTCACAAATTGTTTTTAATGAAATTTGAATTTTGCTTCCCTCCTCATCTTTTACTTTTCCCCTATTCTTTTGATATTTCTTCTCTTTTCTGGTCTCTCTTTGTTTTGTAGCTTCAGTAGTTTCCAGGCTTCAGTGTAATTTGCATACTGAGAATTAAGAACATTGTCCAGAATAGCACAGATGCTTAATAAGTATTTTCACATTAATTATAATAATGAGAATATGCAGCCAGGTAAATCATCTCCTTCCATGTGGTAAGTGACTCACCCTAAATCTGAGAGTGATTTGGAAGCTTTTTCTGTCATTTTCTCTTTATAGTATATCTCTATTAAATCTAATTATCATTCACCTGAGATCTGAAGATGTCCTTAGTTTAAACTCTGGATATCCGATCTTATATTATTTTAGCAGTGTACAAAACATGGAGATGATTAAAGGTTGGGGTATCTGTAGATCAAATGTGCATAGTTAAATTTTATGTAATACAGCTATTTCATTATATTTTTATTCTCTTGATTTTATTTACTTCTGATTATTTTCCTTTTATATTGGGTAACATTTGGCCCATCTTTTATTTTAGTTTTCCTCAATTTTTACCCTATAATTATTGTCAGGTTTGCTTCTTTGACTAAGAGACTTGTGAGTAGTTTGAGGATTACGTTTTGTTTTCCATGTGGATACACACATATGGAGTGTGAGTGCGTCACTACAGAGATCAGGAGAGTCAAAGATAATGCTTGGATGGTGGTCCCACCTACCACCTAACTAATCTTTGTGCAGGCCTAACTTAAGAGCCTGTTGCCTGAATGCAAGGCTAGTGGTCTGGTAAGTGAGCTCCCGGGAGATTTTCCTAACTTCGCTTCCCATTTTACCCAGGATACTGAGATCCCCCTGTGACACTTGGCAGCACTCTCTCTTTTCACTGAGTCATTCCTAGCTTCTACATTCTTCTTCCTATTGTCCTTTGATTTCATCAAACAAATACTCCATACCCTCAATGAAACTGTAAACTATCTTTTAGTTAATCCCTTAAATATTCATCAATATTCTGTGTGTGGTGTACATTTTAAAAAATGATTTATTTGTATTCTATGTTAAGAGTATTTTATGTTAAGTGTATTTTAACATAAAATGTTAGCACTTTGCCTGCATTTTACGTCTATACACCACATATATGCCTGGTGCAAAGAAAGCCAGAAACCACGAACTTGAGATAGTAATGGTTGTGACTTGATGTGTGGAAACTGAACCCAGGTTCCCTTTAAGAGCTAACAGTATGCTTAATTGCCAAACAATCTCTAAAACCCTGAAGCGTTTTATTACTTTAAAAAGTCATTTAAACAAGAAACAAAAGATGAGAAGTCTAATATGTTTAACTGTAGCTTAAAAAAAGAGGGAAAAACAAAATTGAAAATATAATTAAGGAGAAATAAGAATAAAAAAGTAAACAATAGATAAGAACTTCTAACAGCACTAAAATTTGTTACTAACAGAATGTTTAATTTTCAAAATTATTCAATTTTAATAAAAAATAGTAATATTATCAAAGTAGAAATAGTCAATCAAAGTGGACTCAGATTTATTTCATTCTCATTCATTTTCCTCCTCTTTATTATAAATCTTGGAAGAAAACAGACAAAATTGAAAGACAGTGTTTTACGAAAAGTACTTTTAGTCTGCATTTCTCCAAAAAAGATGAGAACATCTGCTTCTATCCTAGTTGAGGTAAAAGATCTGGACTTTCCTCTCCCCTAGAAACAGTATTTAACACATTGGATATCTATAAGATAAGAACAGCCGAGCAGAGTACTGTCATGTTTGTGAGGTGAATGCTTGGTAGACTATCTTGCATGGAAGGGGTCTATATTTGAGCTAGCTGGGCTCCACTTAAACATTTGAAGCTTCTGGGAGTGTCAACTCATTTTTGCAGGTCCAGGATCAAAGAAAAGAGCTGTGCAGAGAGCACCACATCTCTTTAAGACCTCCCATTAACAACAAAGTAGGTACTAATCATTGCATCTGAAGAAGAGTCTGAGGCCAAGCAAAGGCTATCTATAAGATGAGAGGAATAGCACCTGTGCTTAGTCAAGGGCTGCTAGTGAGCTGTTCCACCAATCAGAATGCAAAACTCACATTTTACTACTTGGTCCTCGGCAAAAGTGTTTATCAGTAATGAGGGAAAAAAAAGTAAAGCCTAGAAAAATAGTTTACCTGACTAACTTAGGAAATTTGAATGGCCACAATGAAGTACTTTTTCTAAGCTAATAGCTAGAAGAAAGCTTAGGATATCTTTCTTCGAATAGTAAAATGTATTTTAAATAGCAAATTTAGAGTATTTATAATACTCACTAGTAAAAAAGGAACCCAGGTAAAACAAAAACTAACAGTATCAAAATACAGTAAAAAAAAAAAATGAGTCACAAAATGTGATTTATTCCAGGGAAGAAGCATATGCAACTTTAAGGAAAAGAAAATCAAACAGTTGGAGCTGAACCTGAATATTACAGTCCACAGGAATGATAAAGGCATTAAACACACACAACTACTGGGTCACCTTGCCCGGACTTAATACGGGCAGGGGTGCTTAGTCTTAATGCAGCTTGCTATGGTATGTTTTATTGATACTCATGGGAGACCTGTACTTTGCTGGATGGAGACAGGAGGGTATTGAAGGGTAGCAGCAGTGGGGAGATGAGGGAAGGAAATTGGAGCAGAGGATCTGTGAAGGCTGTGGCTAGGATGTAAAACAAATAGACAAACAGCAAAACTACAACAAAACCACACACAACTAATTCAGTATTGAAAGAAAATTTAAATTTAAGTTATATAATTTATTGAAATCATTTTATTAAATTATACAAATGTTGTGATAACTTCCAAACTCAGGAAAATAAGAAAGAAGAAGAATAATAAAATTTGGACACTAGAAATTAGAACAACCACTTTTGAAAATAACTGATTATCTTCCAAAAAATTATGAATGTATACACGTCAAAAAACATAAATTTACTAAATTATGATGTAGTGTGAAAGATGAAATGATAATACTTTAAATTATTCTTTATACAGTTTATAATGCAAGTAACACAGATAAGTTTTTATTATTTTCTTCTGTTTTTCATATAAAGTCATAATCTCTGGCTAACAACTAAAATCTTTTATTCAAATGAAGGCATTTAGGTTAAATGAATCATTATAAGAAAACCAGTTTGTGAAATCAAAATGAGACTATGAATACATAATCCATCATTTCTCAAAGTTGATCCTCTGTATAAGTTTGATTGAAAAATGAAGAAATAAAGAGAAAAGTAATTATATGACCAAAGAATATTGCTAAGATGTAGGTTAAAGCAAAGTTCCCAGAAACATTAAAATATTGAGTGCACTTAGATTTAATTTTAGATAATAGTTATTTAAGAACCGACTTAAAAGATTCATAGAAGAGCAGGGTCATCTTCTTAACTGCAGAATTTACGGACATGTCCTTCACGTTGTTAAACACCTGTTAAGGCATTTTGTTTATTTAGTATAAGCTTAAGGATTTGTTAAATGTACTTTAAACTAATAACAAAAACATTAGTGATGGTAGAATAATAGCAAGAATTTGGTTAACTTTTCTGAGTCAAGTAATCTTTGGGAGTTTTCGAAAAAAACTAACACCTGGCTTTATGTTAATCAAAATGGCCTAACACCTTTAGGGAAACAGAAATGGGGGTCACTGCTACTTTTCTAACTAATGACAAGGAATATATGAAGGCATGTAAAGTAAAATTAGGCTGTCCTTAGACAATTAAAAATTGACTGCAGCACTATCTTTGATGTACATTAAAATATACCCAAAAATTTTTTATGGAAAAACTGTAGTTGAAAATCACCTCAAGCTTCTTGGGAGAAAAACTGAAATGGATGTAGGGAAATGGAGCACGACACTTGTACTGTCATGGGTGTGATTAGGTCTGACAGAGTTGAAGAATATGGCACAAAGTCAAGCTTTGGTGGATGTGCAATCCAACTAATTCAACTTCAGATTTAAAATAAAATTTGACTAATCACTAAATTTTATAATTCTGTTCTGGTTTTAAGGGGAAAAGTTTATTGTCCCAGACATTTAGGAACCTGAAGTTTATAGCATTTGATGATCAAATATCCCACTTAAGATCCTTTGAAATATGTCTTATCTTTGGAAAGTAACCTTACGAAAAATTACTCCATTCTTATCTAATTAGAACATTGTTAGTTTATGCTTGTAATACGTCTGACTTTCTGAGCACTTATATTCCTCTCAAAAACCCCAAACTCTAGTTCTAAATCTCAGAACACCTCCCTTTCAGATGAGTAAACAGGCAAACTTATCCCTCCCTTGTAGCTGTTTCTTCTATTGCAGCACAGTAAATTACACATGTTTAATGAATAAAAGCTAAGCACCTTTGCTCTCCTGGGAATTTTAAAGCTCTCTTGGGTCTTCCCTTCACTAAATTGAGGTCTTCATTGAAGCCTATGCAAAGCTTGTTGACTTCGTCAAGTTCACTGGTGGTCAGCAGTTCATTTTGCCTCTTCTGTGTGTCTGAGGTTTCAGTTTTTTTACTGCTGAAAGGACAGGTCTATGCTGCTAAATTTACTAATATTTCTCTAGAACATGACTCCAACAATGTGTTTAAACACCTATTGCTTTTCTCCAAGACTGACAGAGGAATATCTTCCCTACTCTTTTCCTCTTAAAAACCTTAACTTCATATGTCAGATTCATTTTGATAATTTGCCTTCCACGAGTGCAGCAGGAATCTATGATGCAAGACTCCTTTTACCATGTAAGGTAAAATAATCAAAGCAGCCAGCTCCCTTCATACTCAGGATTTCCTCCTACACTTAAGGAAATGGGGTTATATGAGGACATGGTGTCCTTGAGGGTGATCACAAATTTTGCTTAATACATTAAAGTAAAAGCTTGTTATCCAGAAAAGGAAATCTCAAGATTTGGTAATAAGAAATGCTCAAGCTGCGGATTACCAAGCATATAAATAGAATGAAAACTTTAATGCAGCCGCCAGCTCTCTGGGCGCTGAACAATTTAGGAAGGCAATGCACACTTTTCTCACAGTAAATGGCAGAGACCCAGACTTCCGTACTTCCCAGAAGATTAAAGGCTGCAGTGAAACTCCTGTGGTTTGGATGCAGAGCTGCCCAGAGGCACCAAAGTGATGTCTGAGTCAATGCACCCAGGAACAGGGAACCCAGAGTTAGATAGAATTGTGATGGTTTCATTCTATCCTTGAAAGCTTTTTAGCAAAAGTAAGTCCCACTCCTGCTCAGATAATGTATACCTAGCCTCTTAATCAGGAGTAGAAGGGTTTGCACAGCTTATCTGAACTCCAAATCCTTGCTTGTCTCCTAACCACACCATAGAGAAAACTATTCATATATTCCAACCACTTGCCTTAATTAAAGAGATAAATGTAATTTATTTCTATAGAAGGTCCTGTAACTTACTCCTAGCACCAGCCCAAATGATAGATTTATAAAGATCTCTTTATTCAATAAGTATTATTTACAAAATGTTTGCTTGTGAATGAACACTTGAGGGGTTTGACTTTTACAAAGAGTAGGTTTGGTCTTTCCTTCTTTGGCACTGACTTCAGTCAGTTCATGAATTTGTGCCTGAGAGACCCCCCTTTTTATACAAGCCTTACTCATTTTGTGAATGTATTCATAGACCGTTGTTATTCATAATTTTAATTTAAAGATACACTTCAACAATTGTTTTCAAATATAGAAATAATAACAAAAATGATAAAATATCTAAAATGTACTTTGTACATGGCAACAGTTTCTATGCATTCACTCGTGTATGTTACTTGCTCCGCCAGTGTCAGGTAGACATTATTACACTAGTTTAAAGGACGAGAAGATAAAAGTCATAAAAATGAAGGGTTTTCACATAGATGATTTATATTGATTCTGTTCTCTGTCTGAATGTGGTCTCCAAAGAGGAGAATAAGAGTCTTTCAAACAGGAGGCATAGTATAGAAATACACATTCTCAGGTTCTATCCACTATTTAACCAGAATATCTGGATCTAGAGTACTGTAATCTAAGATACAACATGCTATGCATGCAATTCTAAAATTTACTAAAATTTAAGAAGATGAAACCCCTGTTCCTTACATATATAGATGTGTTTAAGTAGTACCTTCTGGGAAATTTTACCCATGAACACGGAAATAAAATTCATAGGTTAGGTTATCCTAAAAAAAGATACATATGTTTACAGACATTGCTCTTCATAGAAAGTTATTCTAATAGTAATTATTTTAGTAACTGTAGTCACATTAAGTATCTCCAGGTCAGGTGTCTTGGATTATTCATGTGCAGCTTCTCTTATGTGCCCTGATACATCAGAAAATTTACTGAACTGAGTTGAGCTGTTCTCTAGTAGCCTCACTTTCCCCTATGTGTGCTCCAAGATGCAAGGGATACTGTGCTAAATTCAGCCAGGAAGTAATGGAAGTCATAAGTACATAATATATACATATACACATATATATGTTCATATATATACATACATACATAAAAGTGGTAGTCAAGATGATGATATACAACTCTTTTTTGTATGGAGGGTTAGCTAAAATACCCATTCTGTAAAAAAGCACTTAACAAATTCAGAAGACAGCAAGCAAAATGAATGTTCTCTCCGTGCAGTCTACTGTACTTATGTTATTGGCATGTTTACCTATCAGGGTGAAGTTCACACCACTCAGAAAGTTCACCATCTTGTTGGGAAGACAAACAACCTAAACACCCAGAAGAGTTATAAACAGCCATGATACGTAGCTGAGTTAAAATATGGAGTTGATAACAGCTCTATAAACTGTTATTGCATTGGAGAACATTAGGGATGCAGTTGTCATAACTTCAGAATTCAGAAAAGTATCATAGGCTGATTCTGTATATGTTTTTGTCACAGTGTCTGTTCAGATCTTGATTTTGGTGTCATTAATATTTAGTTTTTTATATCATCAATTTTTCTCAATTTTAGAGATAAACATGGCAACACCACCTCCCTCCTTAAATCTTCAGGTTGTTTGATATTCAAAAAAGAGGGAAGCTTTGTTAAAAATTAATTTCATGCATAAAATATTGTATACTACTGGTTTTCCAGGAGGTTACAATGTTACGTAGAGTCAATCAACATTAATGTACTATCTCATGTGTTACCCTCTTTAACTACCCTGGGGAGACAGGAAAGAATAGCCCTTAGAAAATCAAGAAAATGCTCAGAACATGTATTCAATAAACTAGTTAAGTTTGTCAGAATTAAGGAAGGCATGTGGGCTATAACACAATTCACCGGACTAGAGAGATAACTCATCTTTTAAGAGCACTTTCTTCTCTATCAGAGGATATAACTTCAATTTCTGTTGATGTGGGATGTCCCTCTGTATGCTGTGAATAGGTTTTATTATCATTGGTTAATAAATAAGCTAGTGTGACCTATGGTAGGACAGAATATAGCCTTGTGTGAAATCCAGAGTTGCAGGAAAAAGAAGGTGGAGTTGGAGAGACACCAACAGCTGCCAGAGGAGTATAATGCCAGAGCGTTACCGGTGAGCCACAGGGCACATGGCAATTTTAGGTTATTAAAACTGGCTTAATTTATATGTAGGGCTAGCCAGTAAGAACCCTGAGACATCAGCTAAATAATTACAGTTAATATTAAGCCTCAGAGTGGTTATTCAGAAAACACTGGGCAGGAGAGAAACCTCCAGTTACATCCCATCATACACACTGGGCATTCACAATTATCCAAAACTCTGACTTGCTCTTCTGATCTCATCAGTCATCCTAATATGTGCGTCCTACACTTACCACAAACACATATATGCATATAAATGCACATACACAACATGCACTTGCCATGGACATTGACAAGGACATGAATATGCACATACATAGAGATAAAAGATAAAGTCTTTTAAAAAATCATTGACAGTGCTTTTAAGAAGTTCTTGCAAACCTAAACCGAGTCTTTCAAAGGAAAAGATACGTGATGCTTAAGAATTTTTGCCCAGAATATTCCTATAAACTGCAGAAGGAATTTTATACATATCCTAGAGTATTGGATGTTTTATTAGTAATACTTAACAAAGAACTGACTAACAGTCAGTCAGGTAAATAGGAAGGCAGAATGAGGGGTTAGCTTAGTAAATATCTGAGGAGACTCGGAAAACTCTAGCAAGTGTATCCTAGAGTTAATATTAGGATGGATGATATTGAACCTCTTGAAAAACAAGATTCAGGATACATAGCAATATGCTTTATTAGAAAGGTAAAATGTCCAATTTCAGTTTTGTGTCTCACATTTCTCTTAAAACATTGAAAAAGATATATCTAGTCTTAGACAAAGGTGGTGATTAAGGTTAAAATTATTGATAAGATACTATTATGAGGGCACGTATATAAGAAGTAAGGTAGAAAACATGACAATAATTTTATAGTTGCAATCTTGGTATGATAAGCAAACTCACTTGCTGGGATTTTATTTTCACTACTAAGAATCAACTAATTGGATATAAGAATTGAATGTAACAATAACTAGAATACTTGGCATAGCATGTCTTATAGAAGATTAGACCAAGGATTATAATATTACCATGTCATAGGCAACTTGTTTGCACAATCACAATAACTAACTCTTATAGTATCTTTATTAATGTATATGTGTTATCATGCCTAACACCTTCATGTGGTTGGTGTTGGAGGTCCTTCAGTCTTTGTGTTGCTTTTATTGGTTAATGAATAAAGAACTGCTTTGAGCCTCTGGCAAGGGCAGACAGAATTAGGCGGGAAAAGTTGGCTGTATGCTAGGAGACAGAGTCAGAGTGAAGCCATGAAGCTGCCTGAGATAGATGCTGAGAACTTTAGCCTGTAAGCCACAGCCACATGGCAATACACAGGTTAACAGCCAATAATAAGCTAGAGCTAATGGGCCCAGCAGTGATTTAATTAATATGGTTTCTGTGTGATTATTTCAGGGCTAAGTGGCCTGGAACCAATAAGTGGCTCCCACTCCTTCCAACATGTGGTATTAGAGACACAGTGGTCTTACTAGAATGAACTACTTAATTCTATCATATATTAGCAATTTTCTATTTAATCTTCTTTGAAAACCTCAGATGATATATTTTTGTTTGTGTCAAAGCCTAAAATCTGTACAAAACTTCTACATTATTATGAACTTTTTACTGAGACAAACCAATTCTTTTACATTTATGAGAATAGCTAGAAATCAAATTTATTGACGTTTAGTTTTGACCTTCAAAACTTTATAGTTCCAGAAGTCTAAAAGATGAAGAAATAACTCATGCCATCTCCCTGACTAATACATATTATGTCTACGGACCTGAAATAATGGTATGCTTTCTGCTCTCTGTTTTAAAATATAAATCTACACATTTTTCCCTTACATTAACTTAACTTCTAGCCTTGTCTTCTATGAAGCATATAGTAGTTCTAGGCTTGTGATTTTTATAAGCAGAAAACAAAGTACCCTATGATCATATTAAAGATTATTATTTCTTTACTTTGTGTGCTTTTCGGGGGGGGGGCATCACGTGTGCATATGTAGTTCAGAGGACCAGCCTGCAGACTTGTTCTCATCCCATCATATGGCTCCCTGGGACAGAACTCCAGTCTGCAGACTTGGTATCAGACCTTCATACTCTCTGAGCCATCTTGATGCCCCATAGTCATGATATTCATACACTTTATGAAATTATCTAACAAGAATTTGGTAAAACTCATTTGAATTATATTTAATTGGTAGGAAATTGTGTGGTCTGAAAAATATAGAGAATTCTGTTTTAACACAGCCTTCTAACACCCGTATATTGTTGTTGACTTGAGGACTTTCCCCATGATTTACCTTTGATTTCCTTGTCATTTTTGAACCATCTTATATCAGCTGCAGGTTTACTGCCGGATGTCTTACAGGTTAGCTGCATCAGGTCTCCCTCCATGACTGGTGATGAAAATCCACTAATCTGTGGCTTCTCCGGAACACCTAAAATTTAATCGAATAAGGAAAGTGAGTGTCAATCTCTAGGAATCACCTAAACTCCTGGATGATAAAATAAACTTCTTTCAATATAGTGCATATGCAAACACAATATCCATAAAGAACTTTAAAATGTGTATATGTCAAAGTAGAATTTAAACACAGATTGTAAAATTTCACAACCAAAATAGTTTTTGTAAGCTTTAAGATACAGCCATTCAAATACCTTGTGATTTGCCATTACAGAAGTCGGTAGAGTGTCTTGGGTGATTTGAAAAAAAGAATGAATGCCATATATTTAAAATAAATTTTGTGTTTATGTGTTTGGGAATGAATATGTGCACGTGGGAGGCCGCACATACCATGCTGGCATATGGAAGTCATAGGAAAACCCATGTGCTTGTATGAGGCAGGGTCTTTCCTGCTGTTAAACACTGTGATGGCTGCTCCATGCTAGTTGTTCCAAATACTTCCTAAGAATTTTCCATCTTTAATTCCTATTTAGTTGCAGGAATGCTGGGTATTCAGGCCCATGCTATGTTTACTGCCTTTACAAGGGTCTATTATCCAAAGTCATGTGACCAGGCTTCTGCAAGAAGTGTTCTTACCTGCCAAACCATTTCTCCAATCTGAGTATCATACATTTTCTATGCTATATTATTCAGTTATTTACTTTGAGGTCTATTAAAATATCATGCAACAGTATTCTATAATAAAAGCTCAGTGAAGTTGTTCTCATTGTAGCACTTTAATTTAATCTTGAGAAGATTAAAATGTAAGAATATTAGAAAATCCCGCTATGAGAAATACAGTTAAACAACAAAGGAAAAAGAAAAATAAGCCTACTTCTCTTAACTAGCTAGGTGGCCTGTGTATACTCACCTTTATACCCTTTAAAAAAATCAATGTCATACCGCCTTTTAATAAACTGTGCTCTACAGTCAATTATTCTTTGAGTCTTGAGTTGGCTCTACAGAACAATGCATTAACCTTAGGCAATTGTTATCTGGGAACACTCCACTTTAGTGGATGTATCTTGTCCTTAACGGCAAACTTGTGAAGATTTTTATGAAATAGTTCCAGTGGGACTTGCAATGAAACATATTTCACATCCCAAGCACAGAACCAATTTGCTAGCTGGATTAACTTTAATATTCCTCTCCAAAAGGATGTTATGCATTGGCTATTTTAAATGCAACACTGTGTCTTTATCTAAAAAGGAAGGCAAGCTAGGGGCAAAAGGGAAAAAAAATCAATCTTTAAATTTCTCAAACTTGTTCAGTACACAGGTGCGTTTCAATGAGCTGCAGCAATTTCAGCTGACTGGGGCACGTGGAGTCCATGAGCTCTACGCTGCAGCCTTATTTCCTCCGAATCTCTATGAATGCATTGCTTTTTCCTGTCACTTTAACCTTTGCGAAAATGCCTGATACTTAGAGAATAAAAGCCCAAGGAAGCTACAAGCTGCATGCACAAGTGACATTACGTACTTCATTTACGAATCTGGAAAATACACATTTTTTTTCTTTTTTCAAATAGAGACACATGAAAATGTCAGGGCCATTTAAATGTACTACGGTACAAAAAGAGGTCGTTTTTTGAAAGCCCCGGGGTTATTAGGGGAGGTCTCCATCAGGTAACTCAGACAATAAGAGGAAGAATGCACAAGTTAGAGTCATTGTGCTCAGGAGCTCCAAATCACACAGCATATGCACAATTTTGTTATAAAATTAACTGGAAGAAAATCAGAAGAAAAAAAAAACAAATGAAAGAAACAATCGAATAAAAAACAACAAAAAAATAGTTACTTCCTAAGGAACAAAATGGCTTTATGCTTTCTGGCATCCACAATAACCTTTGGCTCTCCCTTTGTCCACGTCTAAAATTAAAGCAACTGAGTGATTCTTCATTGTCTTTTTTTTTTCTGTGAGGTGGCAATATATTAAATTACGCCTATTGATTTGATGTTCAATAAATATTTTCTGGTTGAACTGTGTTGTATCAGTGCCCCTCTTTCTGGGAGTGTGATTACGCAACGTTAGACTCTAGAACTTACCCGCCCATCTTTCTGGGAGTGTGATTACACAGCGTTAGACTCTAGAACTTACCCGCCCATCTTTCTGGGAGTGTGATTACGCAGCGTTAGACTCTAGAACTTACCCGCCCATCTTTCTGGGAGTGTGATTACGCAGCGTTAGACTCTAGAACTTACCCAGGACAGTGAGATAGGCCTTGGAAGTTTTGACAGGCATTGTAAATAAGGAGCAGGTGTACTGCCCTTCATCAGACAGAGACACGTCACTGACACTGATGCTCAATTCATGCCAGGAAGCGCGAACCAGCTCGATCCTATTGTCCCTTAAAGCTGAAAAAAAATATTGAAAACATCAATAACATATAAGTAAGCATATTTATAGATATATTATATTTTGACCACAATATAATGATTATTTTATTTAACCATTCATTGAACTTTTACATCTTGAAACACATTAAAGGATATTTTAAGTATATGTATACCTATATGTTATATTATATTATTGTATATACTATGAAATTATATATAGTTTAAAAGACAACAATTAAGAGCCCTTTAATCATCAAATTATTTAATAAAATCCCAAGTGCGAAAGAGGTTGATGGTGATAAAAATGATTTCTTTCACATTATTTTTAAAAGAATGAATGCTAAAAAAAAAAAAAGAAAGAAAATAAATGACAGAAACATTTGGGGAACTGGAATTGTTAATATTATTCCAAAATACTAACAAACAATGTTCGTGTATTAGAAAATAGTCCCTGTCATAGATACACTAACTGATCAATATTTACACCAGAACTGACAATTACCTGAAAATTGCCAGTGGCTTACTTACCTGTTGCACACATTTGCACTGATTGGGTTGTGTACTATGATAGTATATTTTTAAGTTAAAATCACTTTTCTATTACAACTATTTCTAGAGTATCTGTCAGAATCTTACAGAGTTTTTGTACCTTTTCACTCAGCTGGCTGGGGAAAATGAAAGTTTATTGTGTACATTATTAAGAATAGCAATGCAGTCTCGAAGCAGGTGAGAGACAGTTAAGAGTTTTCTCACTGACAACCAGCTTCAGAAAGCATCTCCATCTTCCCTGTGCCTTGTACCTTGTCCCCATTAGAGACAACGGAACATCGTCAGTCCAATGCTGGGATCCTTTGCATCACCTCCACTACCAGGAAGTCTCTCCTGGGGAATATCTGTTTTCTAAAGTGACAGGTCTAAGGGGGAAATTAGCGTTGACTTGTGTGTACCCAACACAAGTCAATTGGGCCAGACAGCACAACAAAGTCTCACAGAACTCTTCCGAGAAGCACACATACATGATAGATAGCTGCAAAGCAGAACTTGCTTGCTATTCTAGATCCATGCTGAATGCACCTAAAAATAATCCTCTGCGCCAATAGCACCCAGCTTTAGCTTTTAGCAGACAAAGATTCCAGGGCAAAGTGCATGAGGTAGTTACTTTTGGCTATGGTTATCTATAGGATTTATACTCTTCACAGGATTTAGAATCCCCTAGGAGATATATCTCAGCATATTACTGTGAGGGATTATTTTAGGTTAATTGAGGTAGAATGACCCAGGTTTACCGTGTGTGGCACTGCCCCTTAGGCTGATGGCCTCTACTGAATAAAAGGGGAAAAGTCAGCGAGCATGTCTATGATTTCTGACTATGAGGCAATGTGTCAGCTGCCTTTTTGTCATAATGTCATTCTTTACTCTTCTTTCCCTGATTTCTATATCCCCGGAGTTGTTAGTCAAAATAAATACATTATTCTTGAAGTTTCTTTTGTCACGTATTTTTATGACAACAGCGAGGCAAGGAAGAAGACACTGACTACAACAAATAACGAGAAAGTAATACATTTTTTGAGGAGTGTAATCAAGGAAGCAACATTGAGAAGAATCAGATATTGGGGTTTCTGACAAAGATTTTGAAACAGCCACCATGTGAAGTATTAAACCCAGGTCAAAAATCATTAAAATTAAACTCCATTTTTAAAATAAAGCTTGCCTGAATCAGAGATTAAAAGAGTTGCACTGATCAGTCTTATAAACCATACAGTGGTGGCACACACCTTTAATCCCCGTAGCCACACTAGTATATTATAGAAACTGGGCAATAGTGGTGCACACCTTTAATCCCAGCACTAGAGAAGAATATAAGATGGGAGAAGACAGGTTTCAGCTCAGTCTCATCCTGAGGATTCCTGGAGGCAAAATAGCCATTTTTGAATTGAGGTAGAGGTAAGAGCCAGTGGCTGGCTGCTTTGCATTTCTGGCCTTCAGAATGAATAAACACTCTCTGATCTCCTTTAACATAAGAGCTGATATTTGTGGTTGTTAATATCATCAATGATGTGAGAAAAGCCATGACTTTTTAATACTAACCTACACAATAAATTACAATTTTAAAACAGAATTTGAAATAAATCAAAACAAAATAATGCAAAATTCAAATAACACAAATTAACCCTTAATAGATATAGTCAGAATTCAGTTTTTTAAAATGGTGGTAGACTTAAAGTTAGAGCATCGGGTTTCTCCCAATTAGAACATCCAAGAAAACATAGATAGAAAGTTAAAAGAAAGAAAACATTATCGTCTTAGTGACCTTGAGAAATCCAACACTGTTGATGTGGGAGTGTCCTATATCAATCTGTTGATTTCATTGGTTAAAATAAAGAAACTGCCTGAGCTCATTGATAGGCCAACCCTTACGTGGGTGGAGTAAACAGAATAGGATTCTGGGAGAAGGAAGCTGAGTTGAGAGGAGTCACCATGATGCCCGCATTCCAGACAGACAGACACAGGCTAGAATCTCCCCGGTAAGCACACCTTGGGGTGCTACACAGATTATCAGAAATGGGTTAGGTCGATATGTAAGAGCTAGCCAATAATGGGCCAGGCAGTGATTTAAAGGTATACAGTTTCCGTGTAATTATTTCGGGGCTTAAGCTGGGCCATGCGGGCGGCCGGGTACAGGGGCACAGCCACGCCGCTCCCTATTACAACACACTGTGTCACTATGCTCTCTGTAGATAATAAAGGAAAAGAAGTTTGAAAAAATACAGTATAAAGCATAACAATCAACCCCTTTTCAAATAGGTAAACAAACAAACAAACAAAACATATATGTACAGAAATCAAGACACTGAGAATCTGAAGTAGGAAAAATCGAAAATCCAGGTCAATATATATTAAAATTAAACTAAATTTTAAAAATATTTAGAAGAGGCCGGGCGGTGGTGGCGCACGCCTTTAATCCCAGCACTCGGGAGGCAGAGGCAGGCGGATCTCTGTGAGTTCGAGACCAGCCTGGTCTACAAGAGCTAGTTCCAGGACAGGCTCCAAAACCACAGAGAAACCCTGTCTTGAAAAACCAAAAAAAAAAAAAAAAAAAAAAAAATTAAAAAAAATATTTAGAAGAAAATGGTAACACTAAACTATTCCATGCATAAACATATAAACTTCCATAATTAAATACTGTGCTTGAACCAAAACCTGAACTGCTAGGCTATGCGTAGCTGAACACACACCTACATGCCTGCATGGAAACAGGACTCTGGAGAAGAGGCTTGCCACCTCCCCAGTGTGCAATATTTTCATGCAGTGCCTAGGACTGTGGTGACCACAACCATAAAATCATGTTGTTACTGCTTCTTAACTGTAATTTGCCACTGTGGATGGTGAAGCAAATATCAGATAGATGATCCCAATGGGGCAATGATCCTCATATTGAGAACCCTGTTCAAGAGGATGTTGGTTGGTTTTCTCTCATCTTGTATAGTCATGGGAAATCAATGGGAACAGGCAATATTTAAACTGCTTTAAAATAAGTTTACAGTGACAATTTGAAAATATTTTGAGTTTGGAATCTTGGTCATAAACTGGATATCTTAATTCCTACAATGCTTTAGTCAGTTCATTTACTGAATATGTTTAGCTTTGATTGCATTTGCTATACAAAATTTTACTACTTTTAACATCTAAGCTCTAAAACAAAAAGCAATGGAAACTTAATGTCAGTTTTGTTATTTACCAATGGACTTGAAAAATTAATTCTCTACAGCATTATTTGCCTATCTGCTTTGTATTTCAGCTAAAACTAATAATGGCAGTGAGAGATGGGAAAAAATAAAGCTAGTATCGTACTTCAGAACTGACACACATGAATGTATGTCCACTGGTAAATGTACAATTGCTCAAAACTAAACAATGCTATGATCTGCACCACCATCCCACCACCACCCCTCTTTTGAAGGGTCACTCTGTAGACAAGGCTGGCCCTAAACAAGCACCGATCCTCCAGGCTCTCTGTTTGGAAATGTTGATTTGCCATCAGCCTCCTCCTTCTTATCCTGTAAATTTCTCTATGAGTTCATTTGCTAGACAATAAAGCTGACTAATGTGATTTCCATTTTAATGAATGTTTTTAGCAAACCCAATCTGCACAGTGTTGATTTTTTTCACGTCCACACATTCTATGATGTCATCTACAGCTTACTTTCAAAGGGCATTTCAAGTGTGCAAGAATAAAGAGAAGCCCACAGTAGTCCAAAGAGGGAGGTGCCGCAAGTGAATGGGTTTCCTGTGTGCAAGCAGCCTGTCTCACTGTCTCAGCACCCCGAGTCAGAGCTATCTGCACAGTAGGCATTCAGTGAGTGGCTATTGAATTGATACTGAGAACTAAACTCTGCCTATAGATGATAAGAACAGAATGAAAAAAGAACTCAACTATGAAGTCCTTTTCAGTATCTCTCCACAGGATCCCCAAGGGAAAGAAGCTAAAATAAAATTTCCATTTTCCCTGTCGACACTGATGAACATAAAGAGCTAGAAGCACCATGCTAAGTAAATTTTTAACAAGGTTACAGTTTTCTGGGAAGTGCTGGCAATGTAAAATAAGTGATTTTTAAAAATATTGCCATTTTTACCAGTTTCTGAATGAAAACAAACTGTGGTAACTAATCAGATACTATATAAATTTTGTAGATAGTAAGTTTCAAATACATAATGATAGAGTAATTGTGATATTGACTGATATAAATTCAGTTTTTTAAAAAAACATCCTTTAAATACATAATCTTAATCATTACCTGATATATTTTGTTTGTTTGTTTTTTATTTGTTTGTTTGGATGATTGGTTCTTTTTTAACTCAATATATTTTGCTCAAAAATATATAATATTCCCTGGAAAAAATAAGTGAGAAGTAGAAATGAATGTTTGTAATAAAATAACTCTTCACCGAGATTAAAAAGAGAGCTAATAGGTTAAGTAAGGCTTTCTCAGGTCACACCTCATCAACCTTTAGGTGTCTGCACCACTAGGAATGTGATTAAATGGTTCAAAGCTTCAGGTTCTGGAGAATTTAATCTTAGCTGCAAATAAGCACTGACCAATGAGTAAGAATCTATTAAATAGTACTTGACTGTGGATAAAATTATTTCCCCAATACCCCATTAGTCTAAATGGTTCATCAATTTTACAAATGCGTATTTAGGTTCATACTTAATAAAGTAAAATTCTTAGGACTTTAGAGTTAGAAATTTTAGTGTTTTTCTTTTCATTTTTTTTCCCGCTTTGGTAAGAAAGTTACTGGCATATTTAGCAATTTATATATCAATTCATTCTAAACCTAATTGATTTAACAGTGATACTATTTAATTTATCTACCATCTTCAACCAAGAACTTAGTAGTGGGATCTCAGTAGTGAAGAATCTGCCTAGTAACCATGAGACCCTAGATTGAATCCCCAGCACTTCCATTTGAATATAAAAACCAGCAAAGAATAAACAGCTAATGCTTTGCATATACTTTATACTTTTCCCTCACTTAATGTTGTGTTTATTTTTATATTTATTTATTTATTTATTTTTCGAGACAGGGTTTCTCTGTGGTTTTGGAGCCTGTCCTGGAACTAGCTCTTGTAGACCAGGCTGGTCTCGAACTCACAGAGATCCGCCTGCCTCTGCCTCCCGAGTGCTGGGATTAAAGGCGTGCGCCACCAACGCCCGGCTTAATGTTGTGTTTATTATAAGAGATCACATACCTTTTAAAAAATTATTTTATTTTTTGAGATCATAATATAATTATATAACTTCCCTTCTCTTCCTTTTCTTCCAAATTCCCTTCCTTAAAGTCTTTTAACTTCTTGGACTCCTCTTTTATTAATTGCTGATATATACATATAATGCATAAATATATATTTATATTTTATATAAATATATAAGATTAATATTATATAATATAAATATATTATATATAAACATATATGAACAGAGAACGTCTTCTCAGGCTGTATGATGTCACTTGTATGTACATTTTTAGGGCTGACCGCTTGATTTTGGATAACCGAAAGGTGTTCTTTTCCCCAGATAAGACTATTTATCCCATTCTCAACATTCCTTAGTTGCATGTAGTTCTTTGTATAGAATTGAGGCCTCATTATCTTTTATATCATCAAATTGAACAAGTCTATTATTGTTGTTTTTGTCAAAACACAGAGTACTGTGTCCCATTCCCATAGAATACAAAATAACTCTTGCACCTAGGGCTCATGGATTATTGTGGAATACAGAGCTGGATAAAGTTTATTAACGCCAGAAACCAAGGGATTTTGCTGTGGGGTTGCATCTCCTAGTATGTATATATAATTATATATATATATATAATTAGCCATAAAGTCTCACCAACATGACTGTCTAAATATGAGCTGAACAAAGACAAATGGTCATCATGCTACAAGGGAGCTGGGAGTATGAGGGTGGGGAGTTGGCTGCTAGAGGTTACGATTAAGAGAAGGCCTCCATCTTTTACCAAAAACTGCAGAAAATTAAGAGATACTGAGAGTTGGAGAAATAGTCTTTTGGGAAGAGTACACCAACTGATTATACCAAAGTGTCATTCCTAAATACATAAATACAATTAACATTATGTAGCTTGAGCAAGTTTGTTAGAACTATATAGGCATACATATATGCATGTAACAGGAATTACTGAAACAGCAGCTGCAATGAATTTGAAAGAGAGCGAGGAGGAGTATTTGGGGGGATTTGAAGAGAAGGATGGGAAGAGTTGAATTATGTTTCATATTATAATCTAAGGAAGGGTTAATGGAAGGATTTAGAGAGAGGAAACAAGTTTTATAATAAATAAAACAAGATTATAATAAATAAAACAATATTATATTATATCTTAAAATACATGAAGCAAAAATAATTATGTAAAGGAAAGAAAAAAATCTACTCACTGATAGTATCAACAGTGTTTTCATTTGTTTATATGTCAAAAATCTTGTTTGATTTATTAGAATGTTTCTGTCCTTTTTAGTAGGACCATAGAGTTTCGTCTAAAGCACACAGATGAAAGACCATGCTAGTGAGTCCTTTCTTGTTTTGTTTTCCCGCAGTCAGAGAACATAAAGCAATCTAAATCAATCTTCTGGAAAATTGATTAAAAAAAGCAACCATTGCTTTAGAACTACTATTTGGTATATGATATTTTATTCTGTGCTGAATCCTTACTGAAACCAGGGTAAGTGAAGTTATAATCTCTTATTGCAAAACATTTAAAAAAATGTTGGCAAACACAGAATGTACTAGAGACAAATAAATCTGTGTTGTAAAAGGTAGTATGTTTGAAGAGGGACTATATGCTTGTTTAGGCCTTTTTAAAAATTGATTTTATTGAGCCCTACATTTTTCTCTGCTCTCCTCCCTGCTTCTCCTCTCCCCTTCAACACTCTCCCAACGTCCCCATGCTCTCAATTTACTCAGGAGTTCTTGTCTTTTTCTACTTCTCATGTCGATTAGATCTACATATGTCTCTCTTAGGATCCTCTTTGTTGTCTAGGTTCTCTGCAATTGTGATTTGTGGACTGGTTTTCTTTGCTTTAAGTTTACAAGACACTTATGATTGGCTATATGGGATAATTGTCATCTGGGTCTTGGTTACCGCACTCATAATGATGTTTTCTAGCTCCATCCATCTGCCTGCAAAATTCAAGACGTCGTTATTTTTTTCTGCTGTGTAGTACTCCATTGTGTAAATGTACAACATTTCCCTTATCCTTTCCTCAGTCGAGGGGCATTTAGGTTGTTTCCAGGTTCTGCTATGACAAACAATACTGCTATAAAAACTGTTCCTCTGACCCATCTTCAGGACTGGTCCTAAGAAAACTCCTCTACTCCCACACTCGAGTTCATAACACTATAAACACAAACAGCTGCTATATCACACCCATATTCTTGTGATCTCAGTCTGCAAGATCACCTTCCTTCTTTGTCATATAACATGCAGCCCTAGATCTGTGAATAATGTCCACTTTCCTTGTTTTGCTTTTCCATTCATCTTTAAAGCAATGTAGAAAGAGCACTGCATCTATTCCATTATGGTGAAGGGCTTCTTAGAAAAGACATACATTATATTTGCTGACCTCCACTCATACATATCTTTCAACTTAATTAATGTTGTCCTTTTCTAATGACTCCTTCATTCCTGTCTACTTCAAGGCATATTTGGATTTTTGTTATGTCCCTACAGTCAGGACAGTGAGAGGCTCAAGGTCAGCCTTCTCTGGCCCGTTATTAGCATGCTTACCTGCATCGTTTAAAGCTTTATGGCATGATAAACTCTGAATATATTAGCTGTGTAGGAGAAACTTCTAACTGCCCAGAACAATTAACATTGTGCACTAAACATAATTCCCATTCTCTCTACTTAATAAGCGGATGCATAACTAAGTGACAGTACAGATGAGTAAATGAGATAGCAGCTTCAGCCACTAAATTACCGCAGAGTGTAAGAGAACAACAAAACCTACTCAGGATCGAATGATGTATTTGCAACTGCGAGTGACTTGGAAATTTTGTTGTAATAGAACCTACTTAATGTATTTTAATTTTGTGAATTTGAGCTGAAAGGAAGTTTGATGTTTTCTGGTTTCAAATCTTTAACTATTTTTACGCACACAATACCAAATATAATTATTAGAGGTGCAATTAAAGATAAGATATATTTTGAGAATGTAACTTCTTATAACCTGATTTTATTAGACTATATTTTAAATGTCTTTAAATATATAAACATAGTTTTAAATATTTAACTGAACAGAGAAGAGAATATTAAGTGCCCTGATATTTTATAGTGACTTATGTTTAGAAATCTTCAAGTATATGGATTCAAACATGGCAAACTTACTCTTCCAAAAAGAAATAAGTAGGGCTGTCTTTTAACCTATTTTTTTTTATATGGGAGAAGAACTTCACATAGGAAATTTCAATCTTCATTGTTCTCTTGACTTAACCATCTAGATCAAAGATACTAAAAGGTATCATAGTATCCTTTTTTATTGTTAGTGTTTTCCTTGAAAATAGATTCTTCTCTTATACAATAAACTCTGTGAACAGTTGTGTCTTCCCTTCTTTTCTCAGAGCCTTTGTGCTACTCTCCCCAAATCCACCCGCCCCCCGTTTCTTCCTCAGAAAAGAGTAGGACTCGAAGAGATGTTACAATTAAACAGGGAAAAATACGTTTTGATAAGACAAGGCAGAAGCCCTTATATCAAGGCTTGACAAGACGTCAGAGACACAACTGCTCCCACTTTAAGGAGTCTCTCAAAAATACAAAGCTAACATACAAGCATGTATGCAGAGGATGTGGCAGACCCATGAAGGCCCTCTGCTAGCCACTTCAGTATTTGTGAACCCATATGAGCTCTGTTTAGTTGATTTTGTGAGTCATGTTCTCCTAATGTCCTCTCATTGGTACAAGGACGTACATTTCACACTATGAAAAGAGAAATTTAGACACTAACCCAGCCACAAAACCCTCCACCTACAATCCATTCTGCCGGCAAAATTCGTTGGGGCAATAATGGCATAATCCTTGTGGGAATGACGGATGTTTGGTTTAATTTGAGGCCCAAGCCACAAGAGGGAGTCCATGTTATCTGATACTGCCAAGATGAAAAAATATAAATGAAATTATTTATAGTGATATTCTGTTTATTCATCGATTGGTGTGTTGTGTAATCATCATCAGAGTGGCTTCCTCCAACAGCTGATGGGAACAAATGCAGATACCTACCATTAGATATTATGAGGCTGTATTGGAGATATCCATCTGGTCTCTTCCCTGAGAGATCAATAAACCCAGCAGAAGAGGCAGAGAAAAGATTGTAGGAGGCAAAGGGTTTATGCTTCTCTTTCGTTCAATAAATTTTGATGTAAGTCTAAGTATATAGGACTTTATAATAGGTATGCAAGTCAGATATTCACCAATAATAATTCATAAAGATATATTTTAAAACAACATCTTATATATAATATCACTACTTAGAAAAGATGATAGCACACTCCTAATTTCACAGTATGAATTTAATATTTTCAGAATATTTCACATGGTATGACATAGAGAATCCTCAAAACTTGTCAAACCTGATCTATACTTTAATTTTATAATTGTGAAAAGAATATTGTTGCAAATAAATACAAAGTACAGTAATGGGTACATATGTTTAAGACCATTTTATAATTTTTTAAAAAAAGTACTATTCTAATTCTAGTTCAAAATGCATTTAATGAAGCCGGGCGGTGGTGGCGCACACCTTTAATCCCAGCACTCGGGAGGCAGAGGCAGGTGGATCTCTGTGAGTTCGAGGCCAGCCTGGTCTAGAAGAGCTAGTTCCAGGACAGGAACTAAAAGCTACGGAGAAACCCTGTCTCGAAAAAAAAAAATGCATTTAAATGTTTTTTTAAATGAAACTCTGACTAGCCTCAAACATTAATTTCTAAAATATCAAACATTTGAAAAACACAATCCATTTAATGTTTAGATGCCTAGATAGGATCATAGGACATTACTGAAAATATTTGCTTTCCATAATGAAATCATCATATTTCTGTATGAGCAGAAAGCCTTCCATGTATAGTAAAGTACAAAATCCTAACAATGTCAAATCAGAGCTCAGATAGTTCATAGAGAATCCAGCAGTGTCGCATAGTCTGAGAACACGGACACTTTAAAGAGTGTGTGTGGGTTCAAATCAAGGTGGCAGTGAAGTCATGCAAGGCAGCCAGGGAAAGAGCCAGAAACACCTGCTTCATTACACATTTGATTTCAAATTAATTTTGTGAGATGAAGAATGATGCAGAATGTTGGATGATGAAATCAATTTTGAACAAGTTGGAAAAATGGTCATACATTTCTTAATATTTAGATTTATCAGGCATAGCAAGAGACATGCATATCTGCACATACAGCTTCAAAGTGAAAATATTTTTTACACCAGATGACTCCTTTCTTCAATATTACTTTCATTTCTTTTAATTGTGTAGTTTTGTTGGATAAACATCTTTTGTCAAGAAGAAAAAACAATACCATTTGACAGGAGATGTGACGTTATCAGAGAAAACTAAGAAATTCTGACCTGAATGAGAAATGTTCAACTATCTGCTAATTTCAAACACTGCGTATTTGAAATAAGAAAGAAGGAGTTTATATGAAAGGTGGTAAATATCAATAAAAATGAGTACCACAGACAAGTAGAGAACTATGGTTTTGTCATCCTTAGACTTCAGAATATTTTTAAGCTTTGAAGGTAAAATAACTTATGAGCATAAAAATGTCAATTATGATTTATTACATATACCAAATGCCCCAAAACTATGATATGTACACCCAGTCAGTCTTGCTGAATAAAGGCAATGTTTACCTGAGGCTTTTCCTTTAGATGAATGATTTACAATTGAATTCAACATTTATCTGTTCTATGCTTAGTATGAGTAACTTCATTAGGAAAGACTAGTGATAGAAAAGTCAACAAAGATAAGTGCAAAATTTTATACATTTTTCATACTGAATACTAACGTGACATTTTCTTCTATTCTTCACATTCTACATATTTTGTTTGATATCTCAAGACAGATTTTCCTATGATTTGTCATAGTCTTATTTTCTTGGATAAAGCATTTTTTGTACATGTGATACACTTTGAATTTGATAAATTTCTCACTGGGTCTCAATACATAGAATAGAAAAAAAATGATGTGACATTTGAAGTGAACAGCTTGTAAGTTCTTATTCTTTCCAAAACCTTGCAATATAATGGTGTTCACCTAGACATAAAAATTGATATGTTACATCTACCTACATAACTACAATATGCAACCATGAAGTATATCTTTCATAAAGCATGTGTATCAAAAAGACAAGAAGATTATATAGATTATATGCCTTGCTAAAGTAGAAATGCATATAAAATGGTGTTTGGGGAAGAAATCCTTCTGCTTTCATTGAACAAGAAAATCAACTAGTAGAATCTGTTATCCTGAAACTCTGTGGCAGCCACATTCCCTAACAGCCTGCAGCTGGTGTTTGCCACCTCAAAAAAAAAATTGACTTTGGATGTATGTCCTGTCCAATCCTAAGAATTGCCAACTAGTATTCAGTTTTGCTGTAAATGTTTTAGTTCTGACTCATTAACGAGAAAGAATTATGAGCTCACTATGAAGTAATGAATTTTTTCAGTTCAAATATATTTATATGAGCATTGTAAAATCTAGGAACAAATTATAGCATTAAGAAAATAGTTTTTCTCGTTTTTACTTTTTCTAAATTTAAGACAACTATTAAAAAATACAGATTTTCCCAATAGTTCATAGCTTTCTAACATGGATAATAGTTTTTATTTCCTATACAAGATTGTCACTAAGGGTTAAAATAATTATTGTGCCTGCTTTCTTCTTTTAACTTTTCTGTTACTATTTGTTCTTTCTATTATGAGAAGGGGAAGGGACACATTTCACAAAGAAAATACTTTCTGAGAAAAATAGACAGATACCTATTATTAGTATTGCTCCTAAACTTTAATTAAATTCAAAGAGAAAGTGATAAATGCCAGAATAAACCGTTTGAAATCCACAGTTTCCTAGAAAGATTTTAAAGAGTTGCACCTGTGCTTTCTATGAGTCATTTGAAACATTTCCTAAACATGCTGGAATTTTCTTTTTATAATAGTAAATAATATGATTTTTACTTTGCTTCACTAAACATAATTGTTTTCCAAAAATTCTAATATACTAAATAACTTGCCAGCTTTTGGAATTTCTTACTGAATAAAAGGTCTATAGCCTTCTGTCTGTGGGTTTGGTGAAGATCTTTTCCCATTCTGAAGGCTGCTGTATTGTCCTATTGTCTGTGTCCTTTGCCTTGCATAAACTTTTCAATTTCAGAAGTTCCTATTTATTAATTATTGTTCTCAGTGTCTGCGCTAAGTGTGCTATTGGCATAAAAACAGAGAAGTCGACCAATGGAATCGAATAGAAGACCCTGACTTTAACCCACAAACCTATGAACACCTGATTTTCGATAAAGGAACTAAAAGTATACAATGGAAAAAAGAGAGCATCTTCAACAAATTGTGCTGGCAAAACTGGATGTCAATCTGTAGAAGAATGAAAACAGACCCATATCTATCACCATGCACAAAACTCAGGTCCAAGTGGATTGAAGACCTCAATATCAGTCTGAACACACTGAACCTGATAGAATAGAAAGTGGGAAGTACTCTAAAACACGTGGGCACAGGAGACCACTTCCTATGTATAACTCCAGCAGACAGTAAGGGCCTCATTGAATAAATGGGACCTACTGAGACTGAGAAGCTTCTGTAAAGCAAAGGACACTGTTGCTAAGACAGAAAGGCAACCCACTGACTGGGAGAAGATCTTCACCAACCCCGCAACTGACAAAGGTCTGATCTCCAAAATATATAAAGAACTCAAGAAACTAGACCGTAAAAGGCTAATCAACCCAATTATAAAATGGGGCACTGAGCTGAACAGAGATCTCTCAACAGAAGAAGTTCAAATGGCCAAAAGACACTTAAGGTCATGCTCAACATCCTTAGCGATCAGGGAAATGCAAATTAAGACAACTTTAAGATACCATCTTACACCTGTCAGAATGGCGAAAATAAAAAAACACCAATGATAGCCTTTGCTGGAGAGGTTGTGGAGAAAGGGGTACACTCATCCATTGCTGGTGGGAATGCAAACTTGTGCAACCACTTTGGAAAGCAGTGTGGAGGTTTCTCAGGAAATTCGGGATCAACCTACCCCTGGATCCAGCAAAGGGATATTTAAAAGAGGGCAAAGCTTAGGTTTGTTCCGAGTTAATAGAAGTGAGTGAAGAACATATGTAGAACTTAGGAAAGTTAATTTTATAAAAGTCCTTTGAGTGTAAGTATAGTGCAGATTCATTATTAGATTTCCTTTAAGTTTTAAGATAGATGACTTTATATTCTACCTTAGTTTCTATTCTTTAGAAGTTCACAAAGAACTCCTATGTCTTGATCATTCATCTTTCAGCAGCAGATGGGAGTGGGTGCTGAGACCTACAGCAGCACATTATGAAGAGAGAGAGTCTAAATTGGAGGTTTTCGTTGTGTCCCTCCCTTTGGATCTCGAGAAATCACATGGAAGAGAGAAAAAAGATCAAAGTATTCAGAGGAGTCCAGGACACCAGGATGACATGACCTGCAGATTCTACTAAGCAGGGCTCATATGAGCTCTCAGACACCGAAGTGACAAGCACCGGACCTGCATGGGTCCATACCAGGTCACCTGTGTGTGTTCTGACTGCTAGTCTGGGTTTTTGAAGGACTGCTAAGAGTGGGAGTGGACTAATCTTTGACTTTGCCTGTTCTCAGACCTGTTTTCCTCCTGCTGGGTTGCCTTATCTAGTCTTGATATGAGTACTTGTGCCTCGTTCTGTTGTATCTTGTTTCATCCTGTTTGACTCTCTTGGAGGGAACAGCTCTTTTCTGAAGAAGAAATGTAGGGGGAGTGGATATGGGGTAAAAGAGAGGGAAGCAGAATGGAATGAGGAAAAACTGTGGTCAGAATACATTGTATGAGAGAAGAATCTTCTCAATAAAAAGAAAAAAGAAAAGATGAAAACTATACATCAAATTTGATATATGACAAGGACTATAAAATAGAAGGGTACATTACATTTTAGTGCATTAAGGCTAACATTTCAGTGGCTACCTTGAAGTTCTACTTTGTATTTAGGTTGAAGCAAGACATCCTGAGGAGAGTACTTCTGAAACCCAGAGGGAGAGCTCTGACGCACACCTTACTTACTAATTCTCAAGAGGAAAATCCATACTGTGGTTTGTGCACTGCCTCAAAGGCTCTTGTACATGTTGACTCCATAGCTTTCACGTGGCCCTTTGAGATTGGCCTTTTGGCTTTTAGCCTGGCTTGCCTTTAGATATATAGACAGCGGAACAGTGCGTAATACATCCCAACTCTCCCTTTGAGTGTTTTCACTAAGATAATACAGGACATATGAAAGGGAAGAATGTAAGATATCTTTCCAATTCAGAGAATAGTAAGACAGATGATGTCTTAAAATACATTTCTTTCTGCATTCCAAAGCGTGTTAAGGTCATCATGCAAACACTTTCTGGTGTCTCTTAACCATACAAAGAATAAAACAATCTTTACATCAAGTTAGTGCAATCTAATTAAGAGCTTTCTAGAGAGTCAGGTAAACTATCAACTGCACCTTCCATGGAGAAACAGTAAACATGTTTTATAAAAGGTATTTATACTAATGATCTCTCAGATAATAAAATTATATGACAATGAAGATGAAGATGATGATGATGATGATAGGGTATTGTTTGTTGTATCAGAAAGTATATGCTATCCACTATGTGAAAAAACAGTTCACTGTTTACAAAGCTACTGTACTTAGTATGACAGTAACTTTTTCAAACATATATTAACTATGAGTTCTTTTTTTTCCTTTTGATTTTTCTATGTTGACTGAGGTGGCCCCAATCTCTTGTCTTAGTTGCTTGGACTACATATACATTATAATATACTAGTTAATAGATGATAATATTATTTCATTTCCAATGATAAAAATCCTAAACAGACCAATTAGGTAACATTCCAAAAGGCACATCATGTCTACTACATATCAGGGCACAGATAGGTATTCAGGTAGGCTGACTATAGAAAGTATAGCTTCTTAAACATCCATATTTGAGTTATTTTCTAGTTAATAATTACTAATTATCAGAATTAATTTCTGTTGTAAATATTTGAATGTTTCTCATTACTGTAAGAATAATGATGCAATTAGTGTTATAAATCAAGCAGGCTATCTAAAAGCAAGCTGATACTTCTTTATTCATGGATCTCATTAATATTTACAGAGCAATTGATCAGCCAGAGAATTCCAAGTTAGAGCTGCTTGGAAAAGCAACTGGAATACTATATCCCAGCCAGCCTCATCACGCATATGTTGTGGTATGAAAGATAAAGTACAAAGGCAACTCAAGCGTCTGGATTGGATCTGAGACCAACACGGTACTCTGTATACAAGGGAGTTCAGTATTTTCAGCCATCAGTTAGGCACATGTGGGAAATTATTTGAACACAATATACCAAGATCCAGAACATAAGTGATACAGAACTCCAAGTTCCAAGAACTGTCAGGAGAGTTGAGATTGTACTAGAAATGTCCAGGGAACCCTGCTATTATGTTGGGTGTTGCATGGGAAACTAACATGCATATGCTATTGAATTGTACAATAAAACTAAAGTTAATAGGTTTGTATTATTTCCCATTGGTTGTTGGAACAATTTTTCCAATAAAGTTACAGTATAGCTACAAAAGAATCATTACAGGAGAATATGGACATTCAGCATTTTTTTTCATGAATATCCTTGGTTCTCAGCTAGGAATGAATAAAGCAACTCTGCTTGCTTATCTCCTTGTAAATGAACTTTTCTGCATAGAAGCTACCTGATAGTGGATCTGAACTCTAGTCCAGATACTAATCACCTCTAGGGAACATTTTAAGACTGAGACTAACCTTCTTTTGGTGGAAATGGGTTGTATCTATTTCTCCTATCTCTCACTTTTAGCCTGCCTCTTAAATGACTCTGGGGTTACATCATAAAAGAGAGAAATGTGACAGCAGTTTTCACCAGGGATATGTTGAAGAATTTTAGGGGAAAATTATTTCTGCCTGATCAAGAGCATGAAATTTGCCTTTTGTCTGGGTGATAATCTATCACCCCAAGCTATTCAAAACATAAAAAAGACTAACTCTAATAGGGTCAGCCAGGAACGAGGCAAAGAGCACATTTCAGGAAGACAGATTCACCTAACCAACGTTCTAAAGGGATAGAAAGGTATAATTATCCTTTAATGAGATAATCTATATGAAAAATATATAGAGAGAAACATTTATATTTGTGTTTATAAATATAGACACATGTACAGAGAGTGAACATACACACACACAGGGAGGGAGGGGGAAAGAGAGAGAGAGGGAGGAAGGGAGAGAGAGAGAGAGAGAGAGAGAGAGAGAGAGAGAGAGAGAGAGAAGAGAGAGAGAGAGAGAGAGAGAGAGAGAGAAACAGAGAGAGAGAGAAACAGAGAGAGAGAGAGACAGAGAGAGAGAGAAACAGAGAGAGAGAGAAACAGAGACACAGAAAGTATTTCACATCTCAATTCAGCAGGAGATTCCTGTGGGGTTGCCAGGTGAACAATAGAAGGGATATTTAATTTAATTCGGCGTAGTGCTGAGTTTTAAAGGACACTTGTTGCAGGGGAGAGCTGCTTGTTCTTTCTCGGCAGCCCGGCTAGCAGCTAGTTTTCACCCAAAATAACCATACAGAAACTGTATTATTTAAATCTTTGTTTGGCCCATTAGCTCTAGCTTCTTATTGGCTAACTCTTACATATTAATTTAATGTATCTCCATTAATCTGTGCATCACCACAAGGTTGTGCCCTACCAGCGAAGACTCAGCTTGTCTATCTCCGGTGGTATATCCATGGCATCTCTGACCCCACCCTCCTTCTCCCAGCATTCAGTCCAGTTTTTCCTAAGCTCTGCCCTATCAACAGGTCAAGGCAGTTTTTTTATTCATTAATAGTAACCACAGCTCACAGAGGGGACTCCCATATCAGACGCTAGTGTTTCTAATTTCCCCTCCTTCTGCTGGAAGCAGAGCTTACTACAGGTCTGTATGATATAAAATACCATTTACCAAAAGGTCATCATATTGTAGTAGACAAACACTGCTTCCAAGAAAATTAACAACCTATTTCCTAAACTTCAAAGTTTAGGAATTTAGTGACAAAGTTAGTGTCAAAAAAATAAGTAGATAATAAAATAGATCCTTTGAAAAAATATTTTTTCAAAAAACATTATTCTAATGAATTAAAGGAAATGCTATAGGAGCAAAAGGAACATCTCAAAAGTTTAAAATTCAGTATATAGTTTAGTAAGTATAAAATTGGTTCTTTGAAAAATACCATTTTTCAAATTAAAGGCATAATGTTAAAAATTATAGTGAATGCTATAGGAACTAGAAGAACATATTTAAAATTCGGTATAGTGCAAAAAGATATAACTTTACTTTATACTAATAGCATAGAAACAAAGAAAACACAACATTGATATAAAAATAACAAACAATAAATGTGATGATGAAAAAATTAAAATACAAAAGAACTGAACTCCAAACTAAAAGAATACGAAGTCATAAGAATGCAGCATTGAAAGAAAGTAATGATACAGTTGACTAGACTGAAACATCTATAAAAAAACAGAATAAAGGGCAGTAGGAGCAAGAGAAACAAATGATTACATACCCACAAAGAGAAATTAACTAAGAAAAATAGTACAATGATAACTGCAATTGAAGGCAGAAAAGTAGCATAATTTGAACAGCTATAATTAACCTCTATTTCTATCCTAAAAGTTATTAAACCCCCAAATGAAGGAGAATTTTAGTAGCAAGTTTGGTAAAGAAAAGGTTATAAGGGGGGAAAGTAACAACCAATATCTTTCCATCATGATATTGCCAGAGAAAGAAATTGTGCCATGTCTGTGGCCTCAGGGGGCAAACGAGGTACATGTACCTTTCTTGAGAAAATCACTGAAAAGTACTACAGCAGGAGAAAATAAAAAATAATTAGACTTCCAATTGCACAGTTGTTCTGTTCTAATGGAAGACATTTAAAGTTTTACCAAGAATTTCAGGCAAAAATAATCATCCATTATTACTTACTTATAAGAAAAACTGCAAATAATTCAATAATGGTCTAAGAATCTATCTCTGATGCCATAGTAGAAAAAAAAACAAAGCATGTAATTATTTGCTAAATGAAGAAGATATGATCTAATCTAGAAATAGAGGAATATAATATAGTAACATTACTTTATATATATATATATATAGTAACCTTAACTTTATATAAAACAATCTTATAGTTTTTGGAATTAAGAATTTTACACTCATGTCTTTGAACTTCTCCAAGTTTTCTATATCTTTGAATTAAATTACATTCTATCCACTTTCAAATGTAAAACTTTAGAATACAAAGACTAAATATAAATTGTTAACCTGTTGTTGTTTGATACAAATATCAGTGCTGACTGCTTACTGATTACAGAACTATTTCACTTTTTTAGTATAAAGTTTGTCAAATAAATATATCACCACTCACAAATAACATTGTAAAATCAGGTATTTAAACAATAGGGAAAGAGATGAAATTCTAAGAAATATAGTTAGGAACGTAGCCAGATAAGGAATTTTAATTAAAATACTCTCCATGTTAAAGTAGTCTTATGTTTGCTACCTCATTTTCTATCAAAATTAGAGCCAAGAATTCAGTTTTCTGTATTAATTTGCCACATCACTGGAGAATTATCACCTATAGAATAAACATAATTACATTTTAGAAGTATCTCTTTATAGCACTAAAACTGCAAGTATCTAAGTGAAAAATGCTGTTACTGAAAACTAAATATACCTTTTGATTATATGCTACCTACATGTTTATATTCTTTCTAGTTTTAAAAAAGAATTGAGATATTTATAGTTCATCTTAAGGAGCCCCTCTATGAAATAATGACACTCAGTATTCTGTAGGATTTGATGATAGTATAAATGACCTTACATAACATTTATGATATGATAGAATGGAAATAAATATTCCTGTTAAAATAATACATAATCAATATATAGTTATTTATGGGGATTGAAAGTAAAAGTAACTTTGAGACACGTAGGCACATACAACAAATGTGACAGCCTTGAGTGATGACATAATACTCTCTGGTCTCTGATGGTGACACAGAATGGCAAAGGACACAAAACTGTCAGTCTTCTTGTTTATTTTCTACCTGAGACTAATAAAAGAAGGAATGTGATTGACAGCACACTGACTCTGACACTGTCTTAGACATACAGTTGCTACCTTCTACACATATATAAATGGATTGTAGTGATGGCCTGAATGATGTCTTCTTGGAACTGTTAAAATGCTGTCAGTACTCAGAAGAAGAAATAAGAATTTTATGGATTGTTTATTGAATAATATATATTATCTATCTTGAAAAACTAATTTTAATGGGATATTTTATGGAATTAATGTGTTTTTGTATATTAAATCTGGATTTTTACATGTATAATTGTGTATTTACAGAGAGAATAAGAGATTTTTAGTAAAAGTGAGCATAGGAAAGTAAGGAAAAGATGAGAAAAAAATGAAGAAAACAACAAAACCTGAACTAAGAATTATTTTTCTTAGAATATATTTCTTTCAGGCACATAATTAATTAATAATCTTTCAAAACACTATGTATAGAGATATCTCAATAGGTAATTTTCTGTATTGATTCCTCCAACCTTGAAATTTACCTGAAGGAAATTATATGTAGAGATATAAAATATGTAGATGACACCTGCAAAGCCACAGGAAAATAAGTTGCTGATAATTGTGTATATTAATGAAATTCTTTAACTGAGTTCTAAATCAGTAGTGAAGATAAAAAGCAATTAAATAATCATCTAATGGTTTGACAGACTTGCTTTCAAAACCTGTAGTAGAGTTAGGCCATTGATTGACTGAGAAAATTGGACAGGCACTATAAGTCAAATAATTACCTCCAGCAAAAAAAGCAGACTTAGAAACAGTGAGGAGACCAGAAGGAGATAGACACTCCCAGGTGCACATATCTTGATCTTTCCTGACCTTTACTGATTTTACCTTTTACACAGCAAAATACTATTATTTTTGCAAAACCTGTCCACCTATGAGCTTCTGTGATGTTCTGTTTAGAAATTCACTATTTCCTAAACCAATTCATTTCCCAAAAACCATCTTCCTCATTGTCATTTTTACAGAAACGATACCTCATCAAAAGGTTCTATTTTTATGAATTTGCTATAGTTTTCAATTGCAATTCATCAGTATCTATAATTTATATTTATTTTTCACATGATTACTATGATTTACATTTTATATTTCATAATAGTTACAATACATATATATTTATGCACATCTCAAAGATTAAATAAAATAATGGAAAAATAACCATTTCAAGTAATTATTTAGCAATAATTATTTCATACTCTAAACTCCAAACATAATACATACATGCATATGTACACACATACCGAATGACTGAGAAGGTAAAACTTTATTGCATTTTACATTATTTAAAAAAATACCCCATCAACAAAAATACCTTCAGTGTGTTTATGATTACATAGAAAAGCAACCCATATATTTTGTAATCAAAGATAAAAATTCTGTAATTCTTTAAAAACGGCACATGAGTAGTTTTTAATTACTAGCCAAATGATAAACACTTTAGCAAGCTTGCATGAGAACACTAGGGACTTTCTCCAGCGATGCTCTTGGCTTTCTTTCCTAAGAGTTCACTTTCCATTCTCTGCTGTGGGACAATGGTCTTTTATCCTGTCACTTGTATTATTTTTAACAAAATAATGATTGGCCAGTAGTCAGGCAGGAAGTATAGGCAGGGCAATGGCAACCAGGCAGGAAGTAGAGGCATGACAATGAGAATTATGGGAAGAGGAATATTTCAGTCTACAGTCATCACCAGCCACAGAGAAAACCAGACACAGAGCAAGAAAGATGTGATTGCCCCTCTGAAAAAGGTACCAAGCCATGTAGCTAACACAGACAAGAATTATGGGCTAATATAAATTATGAGAATAAATTAGAAGCCTTAGCTACTAGGCCAGCCAGTTTATAATTAATGTAGACCTCTGTGTGTTCCTGTTCCTTTGAAGCGGAAAGGCTATAGAACCCAGCCAGACAGAAAACTCTGTCAACAGAATGGTGCCCAAAATGTGTACAACTGCATCCAAATAAAGCCTGAGAGAGCTTAGGGAAATAATTCTAGACAGAAAAAATAGAGTTAAGCATGGCTTTTTTTTTTTTTTTTTTTTTTTTTTTTTTTGAGACAGGGTTTCTCTGTGGCTTTGGAGCCTGTCCTGGAACTAGCTCTTGTAGACCAGGCTGGTCTCGAACTCACAGAGATCCGCCTGTCTCTGCCTCCCGAGTGCTGGGATTAAAGGCGTGTGCCACCATCGCCCGGCTAAGCATGGTTTATTGATAGCAGCATTTTCTCAGGTGGGCTCTGTTTGATAGAGGCAAATATGTCTCATTGAAGAGAGGCTTCCTGACTCAGCTTTAGCTGCAAAAACTTTGCAGCCCTTTTAAGAGGCTCTGCCACAAAATACTTAAATGTTGTTCATGAATAGCCTACAGCATGCTTCTTGGTGATGGCATGGACCTCGAAACTCTACAGAGTTGTGGCAATAAACATGGCTCTGGCTAGTACCTCTGCCATGAGGCTGGAATCACAGAAAGCTAAGGAATGGGCTGGATCCATCTGTCAAAGCCAGAAACTGCTCTTGCCTGGACTGCTTCACTGGACTTGCAGTACCCACGGAGAGATGACTGCTAAATTTTGCCTAAAGGTGAGAGGATCCTTTGGGGTTCCTGCTTCATGAAAGAGTCTGCGAGACATTCTGCAGAACACAGAGGAAAGTAACTAAAATCTGCCAATATAGGCAGAAATGTCTTTACAATTTCCTGCTTTGTGGGAAAGTCTGCTGGATACTATGAGCCTGTAGGCTGAAGATGGATGCCCCAATGGGCAATGGAGTGAGATGTTGCCCAACTACACAACCTTTGACTACAGTTTCTCCTGCCTATGGGATGTGCTAGGGTAAGGGTGGCAGAGTTTGGGGGAGTGGCCAACCAATGGCTGGTCCAGACTGAGAACCATGTTACTACAGTAAACCTTACCTCTAAGACTGCCTGGATTGGCAGGATCCAGAGTCTCTATGACCCAGAGACCTAGGGTAGAGTTAAACATGATTGGAGGAGGAGAAAAATCAACATATTGATTCCTAGCGATATTCTGCAATACACATAGATTGGTGGCCATCCCAATTGTCATCAAAGAGCCTTCTTTCCAGTAACTGATGAAAACAGATGCAGACAGCCACAGCTAAACATTAGGCCATGCTCAGGGAATCCTGCTGGAGAAAGGGAGGAAGGATCGTATGATCAAGAAAGGTTAAGGACCTCGCAAGAGAACCTACAGAAACAACTAACATGAGTTCAGAGGTGCTCACAGAGACTGGACTAGTAACCAGGAAGTCTGCATGGAACTGATTTAGGCCCTCTACTTATATGTGACAGTTATTTAGCCTGATCTACTTGCGGGACTTTTAAACAGAGAAAGCAGGGCCTGTCCCTTAAGCTTTGGCTATGTTCTGAGACCCTATTCCTCATACTGGGTTGCTTTGCCCAGTTTTAATACAAGGGAATGTGCTTAGGCTTACTGAACTTGATATACCATGCTTTGACACCTATAGGAAGTCTGCCTTTATCTAAATAGATACAGAGGAGGAGTTTATGGTGCGAGAAAGAAAGAAACTAGGGGATGAAATGGGAGAAGAGGAAAGGGGAACTGTAGTCTGGATGTAAAATAAATAAATAACTTTTAAAAAAGGAAACATAGCAGCTCTATTTTAATAAATTTGTAAGTTTAATGTAATTCCAGCCGAAGTACAGTTGATTCAGTTCTAAGATTAATGTAAATAAGACCAGCTGCAGTATGCACACACAATTTATAAACTCTGTAAAGTAAACGCCTGAGGTGCTATGAGGACATTTAATCAAAGGAACTTCCCCAGCAAGGAAAGTCAGGAAGCACTCTCCTGAGACTGTGATATTGCAATTGGAGGAAGGAAGATTACGAGCCAAAAGGGTGAAACTCTTTGGGAGTTGGATTAATTACTTCTCCATTGCTGTGATAAAATATCATGACCAAAGCAACTTCCTGAAAAGTTTATTTTGGGATTATGTTTCCAGAGGGATGAGAGACTATGATCATTAGGATGGGAAAGCGTGGAGGTAGGCAGACATCAGGGCAGAAATAGCTGAGAGCTTACATCTCTAACCAAAAACTGCAAACAGAGAGTGCAAACTGGAGATGGAGTATGGCATTGGAAACCTCAAACCTACCTCCAGTGACAAACTTTGGGGGGCAAGGCCATATTTCCTAAGCCTCCCCAACTTTGCCAGCTGAGAAACCAGTATTCAAAAGCCCATAAATTAAAATTTATGAGGATGTCTGATTTAAGCCACTAGGGCAGTGAAGGATGGATATCGAGTAAGAAGAATTTGCAGAAATCAAATAACATAGGGATAATTTTGGGGCAATTTGGGAAAATACAGCACAACTCTATGTCTCAATTATAGCCACAAGTGGAAAAACACTGTACTGTAAAACAAGGTTATGTGTGTATTGTTATGATGATTTTACTTACTCCCTTCTCTTTTATTTCAATGTTTCTAAAACATGTAGCACAAATAGCTAGTTCTTTATTTCTGTATTAACATATTTTAATTTTAGAAATAGAAAGTTTTTTTTTCATGTGTCCTCCAAATACATCCTTATTTGTTTCTCAACATTCACAGTTTTGTTTAACTGAAAAAAAAATGTGTCTAACATCTAGACAAGTCTACACATTTGTTATAAAAAACTCTTCCCTTTATTTATTAAACTATCAAGTTGCCAGTATAAATATATATATATAATTTCTCACAGCTACTCTGCATTAGGTTTGGCAAACAATATGTCACGATGAGGAGGCTTCAGTGGCCTCTGGCGTTCTATTGCAAAATGTGAACTCGCAGAGTTCATGAGATGCATTTACTAATGCTGAAATTCACAATATAAACTGTGAACTTACCAGTGCATTTAGCTATGGGTGAATTCAACTCACATACCATAGGTAATAACAGAACAGTTTATTATCATTGCAGGTGCAGAAACCTGCCAACATTTCAGCCACCTGGGCTTCCTCAGGGCAGTATACAGGCAAAATATGTGAATGAAATATGTGAGTTGATTCAGTTTTGTGCCCTAGTTTTCTATTAGGGGCTAGGTCACAATTATTTTACATGTTTATAAAAAGCAATTCTGCAGTGTTAGTTGAACTGAGAAAGAGCCTTCAATTTTTCCTAGCTCACATCCTTTTGTAATCTTATTCAAATGGATATTCAGGTGTCATCTGATAATAAGAAATTTTAAAATGTGTAGTATCATAAATTTCTTAAAAGTTATAATATTTTAAGTGAAAAGGGACAATCTATGTTTTAACATGTGTAGCTCATGTGACTTCCAGGAACACTAGGGTCTATTTAGCTCTCAAAACTTAGGATAATTCCACCGTTAGCCTGGGATGGTGAGGGACAGATGTGTTGTTATAGGAGACTCCTCTACACTGCAAAAATATTGAATAATGTTTATTTACAGTAATAACTTTTGTGATGTTTTCTAAGGCTAATACCAAGTTGTATTATAGTACAATATAGTACCAAGTTGTACATAAAGAAGGTTAATGACCTAGCTTATATTCTTCACATTTTGTAACACATTACTTAAAAATGCCAAAAAAAATTTATCTTTAAATAGAAAATGTTGATGTCTGTTAATTTGATTATGCCTCTAGATATATAACATACTATATAAAATATGTTATATATTATAATATTTTGTATAAAAACTGTGCGTAGCATTGGTTTGAATAAATCTGAATTGGGGAAAGTATTAAATAATGTAGTTAATTAAATACTTCATACTATTAGTGGGTTTGAAATTAATGACATAAATCCAAATCTTTCTTATAAAATAGAAGAGAGTATTTTGCTTAATATATGTCATAGTAATAGTACTTTAAATAACTCTAAAATTTATGGATTAGCAAATGACTATTTGAGGTATAAATGATTCATATATCTCCACACTGAATAAACCTGAAACATTAATTAGATAGTAGTCCCTTATGTTATATTGAATGAAAGAGATATTATTTGCCATATTTATTCAACTGAAACTAATCAATACTTCTGTTCAAATGTCTGATAAGTTAGTGCAAGAAAATTTTCCTCACTATATGCAATGTACCCATTATAGATGTACCCATGCTATGAATTTTAAAACAGTAATAATTTAAAGTGAGACTTCATTGCTGTCTCTTAAGCAACTTTTAAGTAGTGTGTTATTGACTAAAGTTAAACTTTTTCCCATAGATAGAAAGAAATGATGTAAAGTAAAAATTTGAGCATGCATAGAAATAAAAGTATGTTTTTACAAATCTCTCATTCATCAAAAATGGAAGGTTAGAAAATCTCTCTCTCTCTCTCTCTCTCTCTCTCTCTCTCTCTCTCTTTCACACACACACACACACACACACACACACATACACACACACACACACACACACACACACACACACACATAGGAGGGCCTGTTGCCCGGCTAGCTTAGCCCCAAATAACCACACGGAAACTGTATGAATTAAATCACTGCTTGGCTCAATAGCTCTAGTTTCTTATTGGTTAATTCTTACATCTTAATTTAACCTATTTCTATTAATCTGTGTATCATCACAAGACTGTGACCTAACAACAAAGTTCTGGCCCATCTGACTCTGGTGGCAGCTCCATAGTGTCTCCATGACTCTGCCTACTTTCTCCCAGCATTCAGTTTCCTCTCCCTGACTACCTACATTTTGCCCTATCAACAGGCCAAGGCAGTTTTTTTTATCCATTAACCAATAAAAGCAACACACAGACCTCCGACATCACACACACACACACACACACACACACACACACACACAGAAAACCCAAAAACCCTCTCTCAAGGACAGTTTGGGTAGCAGTTTGATATGAGAATAAGAACCCAAGGACTAACTTACAAGCAATAAATGACAATTTTGCTGTTTTCTAATGGGGATGTTCTTTGCCCACTATACTCCTTTTTACTGGGCAACATGTTACCTTGAGTGAGAAAACAGTCGATGGAACAAACTTACAAATCTTTGTAATGAATGATAGGTTATATGCTATGAGGGTTGGATAAACTGGAGAACAGTAAAGAATCCGTCAAGGTTTGATAGTCAGCAAAAGACTTTTAATGGCATCTGATAAAAGTTTTGCTATGAAATAAGACACATACTTTTCCTTCTGCTAAAAAATAATCAGCATACTCCAAACCTTTCTTCAAAGGAAAAGTGTTCTTAAGACAATGGCGTGAGTTAGCAAATTTTCATTAATGTTGGTTACAGATAAGAATAAACATAAGTGAAAAAACCTCCAAGGAGCTCAGGCAAAAATTTGTTAGCGTTATCATTATGTATGTAATTTTTTTCATCATCATGTTTAGAGGGCTAATGTAATATGGTGATTTTGAAGGACATTTAGCTTATTGGAGAGCTAAAATAAATAAAATAAATGTTTTTACAAGGATAGTACATATCCACATCATAGCATCATGTCCCTACTTACATTAGAAGCTATATATTTCTTTTTTTTTTTGGTTTTTCGAGACAGGGTTTCTCAGTGGTTTTGGAGCCTGTCCTGGAACTAGCTCTGTAGACCAGGCTGGTCTCGAACTCACAGAGATCAGCCTGCCTCTGCCTCCCGAGTGCTGGGATTAAAGGCGTGTGCCACCACCGCCAGGCGAAGCTATATATTTCTGTGCCAGATCACTTCACTATGTATGCACTGATATCTCTCGCCCTTCTCTCTCTCTCTCTCTCTCTCTCTCTCTCTCTCTCTCTCTCTCCTTCTCTTTATTTCTCTCCCATAATCATTAATAAACATTGACTCATTATTCTGTTGGAGGTTAGGATTACTTTTTTTTATATTCATGCAAGTGAACATCTACCAACCAAAAAGAAAGACAATGGCTCAATGAAAATCTACCCAAGGGCAGTGTCCCAAGAAAAGTTTGTTCTCTTTGTTCCTAAAGTGGAATTTCATGGGCTATGCTATTCCTCAGTAAAAACAGCACCATGCAGTGTTTTACTGCCACTTTCACTTCTAACGTTCTATTAAAAAGTTGGATAAATGGCTATGCATCTTCTCAATGTATATAATTGTAAGTATACATTAATATATAATTTCTTTGAATGAAGGTATATCCAAACTTGGTTTCACTGGAAGGTATTATATCTTTCAAATGACTTACTCTTTCTTGTTTTCTCTACTTGGGCATATGACATATTTATGAGTGGGATGCAAGGAAGTACGCATGCTAGCCAATATTATTTTTATCAAGACTGCCTGGCTATTAGTGAACCATGAGTGTAGACATAACAAGTCTAGCTATAGAATAAAACAATTATGTTTGTATTTATTATAAGAGGAAAAACTCACAAAACAGGAAACAAGAATTCCAAGTTCCTCCATGTCCCTGGAGGAATCACTCAGAGAGAAAGCACCTGGGGAGTGCACATGCTTTTCCCTCAGTCTTGGAAGCCACGCCTTAACTTAAACCCACCTCTTAAAGATAATTGGCTGACAACGTTCTCCATCACATGAGGATAAGAGATTTTTCTGTCTTATATTTTATGACGTTACATTATTAAGTCTTTACTATATTTGCTAAATTACTTATATCCTATTTATAAAAAATGTAAAAGTAGAAATATTTAAAATATTTGTTCTGTTAATCATTATTTTTTTCTGTCTCTTTTGGTATTTATTTTTTATGCTTATGCTACTGTTCCTCATGGTCTCCAATGCTCCTTTTAATACCTACACAATTGGTTATGTAGAAAATGTAAATTCCTTCCTGCCCTGCATGCTTAATTGCTCTTTTTCAGCTGTTCAGTCATCTAGAACTTCCACTTATGGTTTTAATTGCCACTAATGTGTTAATGACAATGCTGGCAAAGATAAGCCATTTTTAAGAAAGACATATTTTAATTAAAATTATTCTCCCCAGGTGGGGTTTTCCAAAAATTGCTACTTTTATCTAGGCTTTTAAACTATATATTTGAAATTTTTATGATTTTTTTAAATCAAAGAATTTTTTTAAAATTGGATTTATATAAATTTTGGTTTTCTAAATCAAAAATAATAACTATAGATAGTAAATAGTCATAAATTTATTCAGCCAAAAGGCACACACACACACACAAAAAATAAATAAACAAAAAATAAAGGGGCTTAATAAGTACTGACTGGATTCTGGGTGTGAGGTTCACTACCAGGAGAGAATACTTCAACAGGAATGAATTATAGATACATGCAAGTATAACACATAGTTTTTAATTCCATCTGAATTTTGTACAAACTGCAATGATAATTAAGCTCTTTTAACTGTATCAAATGTCACAAACCACAGTTTTATACAGAAAACTTGCCTCAAGCCTGCTCCTGTTGTTATGTCTTAACATCGTCAGTTTCAGCATTTGCATTACCTTCATTATTCTATTTTCTTGTCCCTACTTAGTATATTGATACAGTTTTTGACACTTCCGAAAGAAATTTAGCTTATAAAATCATTTTCTTTTGTTTTTACAGATGAATTCTGTAAATCAAAGCAGTATGTCTTTTTTTAATATCTGTGAATCAATTAATATTTATTTAATTTCCATTAGACTGTCATACATTGTAAAATGAATGGAGATACTGTTAAAATGAGATCCTTGTCTAAAATCTATTATCAATCTTTTGAAGAAAGGAAAGATAATATAGAGGACTCACTGAAGTCTGCAATCCATTTATTCATTCATTCATTCATGCATGTAAATAATACTTACTCAGTTCCTCTTATGTATTTAGAACTGCTAGGGGAACCATATTTTAAATCAGTGTGGAGGTCAAACCAGACAACATAGGAATAGTATATTTAAAAGAATAAACCAATATAGCAAACAACTGGCGTTCTGTGGATACAAAAAATAACAATCCAACTTATTATGCGAGATCAGAAAAATTACAAAAGGAAAGAAAGAATTGCCATTTTCAAGGTTACTGTAGCTGTGCATATAAGCATCAGATTCATGTAGCTACATGAAATTCCCAGAAATCTTAAATTTAGACACCTGAGTAAATGATTTATTCACCCAGAGTTGTCTACACACAGTCCCTTTCTCTGCACACATCTGTTTTCTTCCATTTTTCATTATCTCACCAAGTTGCAACTTCTATGTTTCTATTTGGCTCTAAATAGAAATTCTTTATATCTTTTTTATCTCTTGTCAATATAAATTTTATGGAATCTATCTCCAAAATCTCTTTCAATTCTGTCTAATTCAGTTTATTACCTAGCCTGCCACTGCTATGCTTTGAGTTTAGCTATTATGTGACTCTCTTTCTGGTCTCAGTTAAATTTCCTTTTGCAGATATACAACCCCACCCTAAGGACTGCATCCAGTCTGATGAAAACTTTGATAGTACTATATTGATTTTCAATAATTCATGTTATGTTGTGCTTACTGTAGAAGTTAAATTTATAAAAAAATGCAAAGTATCTGTGATAGACTAGAAATAAATGTATTTCATCCATCTAATGTGAAATACAATTTAGTAGTAAAACTTTCTAGTTTCTAAGAGGATATAAATTATATTACAATCTGCGAACATAGGAAGTGGCTGAACTTCCACCCTATTTATTAAAGATATTAAAGGAAAAGAGAGGACAAAAACAATTTTGAGGGTTGTAAGCAATATCATTCTGGCTAAGAAGGCGAAGGTGGGAAGAATCCCCACCTTCCTATGTCTATTCCACTTAACCAAGAGAAATAACTTTCAAAAGTCACAGCTGTCCTCCAGTCTCCAACTAGAACAAAGAATAGTGAACTCGCTCTATTTATTTTCCTTGCATAAATTAATCTTAACATAACTTTGTTTTATTCAGACCTGACCAAAATGTGCTTGCTTATTCTGTAAAATACTGATTAAAAAACAGAAAAATCTACAGGAAGAGGATGGCTTTGATGTTTATGCTGGAAGTGCATCATGCATGATTTCTATGCAGTAGAGGAGTACAGTCATTCCTCTTTTAACTATAAATGATATGTTTTATGTTAACCTTGTCTTCATTAGACATTCTGGTTTTATATTTACCAAGACTGAGAGGTGCTTCTGAAGCTTAGTGAATGTCCAATGAAATACACTACCTTATCAATCAATTTATGGCTTAAGTAATATTTAGTATTTCTTGATAGTATCTTATTTGAAATTGTTCCTATTAAACTGATATCAATTACTGAATCCTATACCTAAATATTCATCAATTAAACCATCTAGAGACTACAGAGCCGAGAGAGAGAGAGAGAGAGAGAGAGAGAGAGAGAGAGAGAGAGAGAGAGAGAGAGAGAGGAGTGATGAAATGGTTCAGTATTTATGGAGAAAGGAAGCAAGCAGGCTGAGATGGTGAAGGAGTTGAAATCTCGATCAGCAGCAACCAAGGGAAAAGTTTGCCCTGCAGTTCAGGCAGCACAGCACAGATCATGAGGTGGAAGAGCACAGCTACTTAAGTCCACACACACAGATATGATTTGGCCTGCCCCATCATCCACCCCATCCAGGATCTGGTGGAGTATGTGAAGGGTGTAACATTCAGACACAAAGTTCCAGAATCTCCACAACACAAGGGAACAGGACATCCAGGAGAGCAAGGGAGTGCCCAGCATGGATAAGGTAGAAAAAAACCATACCTCTTACCAGACCTTTGCAATGAACACTTGCAAGTAAAGATATATGAACAAAGGGGTACAAGGCATGACTCATAATGTTACATTGCAACTTCCATGATGATATTTTTTAAGTTTTCCCTTTCTATTTTTTATTTTTCTATTAAAGTTTCTTTTATTTGGGGGGGGCGTGTATAGGGGCAGAGAGCAGCGGATGGAGAAATGAATGGGATCAAGATGAATGATATAAAAGATACATAGAGTAAATAAATTTTTAAAAAAAAAATATGAAAGTCAAAATGATTCAAAATTAATAGTTACCAAGACAAAACAAACATAAGATAACATCTTTGATGCAACAGAGAACAAGGGTGCACTAATGACAGAATAGTGACATTCAAATGGGCCAAGAGAGAACAGTGAAGTAACTAGTGCTTGGCTTCATCTGGATACCTTTGCGTTTACAGCATGCTTCTTTGAAACTGACAGGAACAAGGAAGTGATCCACTGAGCCCTTTGAAGGCAGACAGAGCCTCAAGACTTGCGCTTCTCAGTCTTGCCATTTCTTCCTAATTAACCTTGTCTTCATTAGACATTCTAGTTTTATATTTACCAAGACTGAGAGGTGCTTCTGAAGCTTAGTGAATGTGCAATACAATACACTACCTTATCAATCAATTTATGGATTAAGTAATATTTAGTATTTCTTGATGTTATCTTGATTTGAAATTGTTTCTATTAAACTGACATCAATTACTGAATCCTATACCTAAATATTCATCAATAGAATGAAGTACTAAACAGTAGTGAAGAATAATAAAAAGAGAAACAACAGTTTTCTTCCAGGTACTCCATTTTTCCATCTTTTAAAAGATTATGTTTGAAGGAAAATAATCATGAATTAAAAAAAATATTATTGACAATATTTTTTATGATTATTGTAAAGTTTAAGAACTCAAGATCAAGCAAAGACACACACATATATTTTTGTCATTCAAAATGATTGACAGAGACTAAAATATTTTTAATGAAATTGGTATTCATTAACATTAAGTTTAGATTATAAACAATATATGAGAAAAATTATATAGAGTTTAAAACAAGAAGAAGCAAAGGAAATGCATATATATAAGAGAAGACATGATTTTTAAAAAATATTAAATGGAAATATGCACAATCTGTAGGAAGAAATGCATAATAGCAGTCCTGTGTTAGATATTTACTAATACAGCAAATAATCATAAGATTTTGACAGATTAATTATGGCATAAATTGTAAAATGAATATTCTTTTAACAAAAGTATTATATGACCTAAATAGTTGTGGTAATTTGATTAATAAGGGACCCCTATAGGCTCATATATTTTAATGCTTAACTGCCAGGTAGTAGAACTGTTTGAAAGATTAGCAGGAATAGGAGGTGTGACCTTGTTGGAGGAAGTGTGCTATTAAGAGCAGGCTTTGAGATTTCAAAAGCCCATCCCAGACATGGGATTTCTCTCTTTCTTCTGTTCTGCCTATGGACCAGGATGTAATAGCTCTCAGCTTCCTCTCTAGCACCATGAATGCCTGCATGCTGCCAAGTTTCCCACCATAATGACAATGGACTGAACCTCTGAAACTGCAAACATGGACCCAAATAAGTTTTTCCTTTATAGGAGTTGCCTTAGTTATGGTGGCTCTCCACAGCAATAGAACAGAGACAAAGACAATATTGCCTTGTTTATTCCTTTTTATTATTTTCATTGGACATGTTAGATAGGTTATTACTGTAGGGACCTGCCAATATGTAATGAGAAAAATGTTGCAGAAGAGAAACAACCACAATTTCAACAAATTCTTTTTCATGGGTGTATATAAAAAAGGAAATTGACTAATAAAAGCACAGAAACTGTTTTGATTCTGTAAAGAAAATTAAGCAAGGTGGCAATTGAGTGTTTACCCTGATTTAACAGTTGCTAACTCAATAACATAGGACATTCTAAAATGAAAATGCTTTAATTAGTAGGAAAGTAAGAACTCAGCAGGTATTGGCACTTGTTCCAAAATTGATGACTTGAGTTCCAGCCCTCGAAACTATATTGTAGAATAAGAGACATGGCATCTGCAAGTTGTTTGCAGAACTTCATGTGGGTGCCATAGTGCACATTGGCATACATAGGTATGCATGCAGCAGCATGCACACCACACATATACATGCACACATGCACACGCATGCACATACACACACACACTATACGTAATAAAAAGAAGAATAAAAATTAGTGGAACAAGTCTAATATTGAGTCAAAGTAGGGAAGGAAACATATTTTAAAGAATTAATCAATAATCTAAATTTTGACTTCTCTAAGGTTATGGTTCCAGATGAATTTAAAGCTTGGCAGATACTGTAGTCATGCATGAGCTTCTTTGTGGGCTCTGACTTTCTTTAACCTCAATAGTGTAATAACATATTCCTGTACTTTGCTCAGCTAACCTTCCTGTTGAAATTGGGGTGCCGGGGTTGTGTCCCCAACACCCCAGCCGTCTGGCTAGCTTATGCCCGAAATAACAACACACAAACTGTATTCATTTAATCACTGCCTGGCCCATTATTTCTAGTCTCTTCTTGGCTAACTCTCACACCTGGACCAACCCATTTCTAATATTCTGTGTTAGCACCCCAAGGTGCGCTTACCGGGGAGATTCTAGCCTACATCCATCTTGAGTCGGAGCTTCATCGCGTGTGTGCCTCAGAGAGCTGGGCCATCCTGTCTGCCCGCTAGACAGGAGGCTGCTGTCTCTGAGCGGAGCTGCATGCTTCTCTCACTTCCTCTTCCTGTCCGTATACTATTCTGTTTCCTCCACCCACCTATGTTCTAACCTATTAGGGCCGGCCAAGCAGTTTCTTTATTTTAACCAATGAAATCAACAGATTCATATATGACACTCCCACATCACCTTCCCACTATTGTCTACTCTCTACAGCTCTCTACAGGAAAACCAAAACTCATCAAAATAAAGATGAGACATTTTACTGTTGAAACAATTTTTGTCCTACAGATTTTTGAGGTTTCAGTAATATGATGTATTATTTTTCAAAGGGACATTTTCCTAAAGAAATACTTCAGAACTTTAACACTTTAACTCCCATGCACTCTGCTTTATGGAAGTCTCCGGAACTGCACTGTATAAACAGGTTTCTGTGTTATCCCATAAGCTCCCCCAGACCATTTCAAAGAAAACATCACATTGTCAGAGATCCATAAAGACACCAAATTACCAGATTAATGGAACACATGGCTTTGAACATTTTGTTGTTATTGCCATTACTTAAAAGGTTTAATATGCCTCTGAATGAATTTCCTGCTTTTTTGGTGAAAGTGTGAAAGTCTGATCATGGGGAGGTTAGCATGCCAGAGTTGCAGTTCTTCACAGGTTGGTGCAGTGCCACTATTAGTATCACTGCCCCCCCTTTTTTTAATGTGATATAAGTAGTGTTTTGAATATTGCTACATTTGAAAGAATTATGATGAGGACATATAAATATTCTTTCTAAAGCTGTGGTAACAGAATTGAGAAGTCCTATCAACTTTGAGGTTCTTATCATAATCATGAACTCACCAGGATGGAACTGTGCTCTGTACTGACACCTTCATTTAAGGAGACAATGGTAACAGTGAAAATATGCATGCCATCTTCATTTTTACCTTAATTTTTGCTTCATTAAAACTATTGATGTACAAGTGTGACCATAGTAACTTAGTATTCCCTTCATAGATCACTTCCAAAATTGCTAGAGCCATTTACTTTTGATATGATCAGATCAGACATTCTGTACCAACATGCAAAATACTGACAGATGTTCATGTTCTTACAGTATAGTCTATGCTTGTTTAATTTTCAGTGATTCAATATGTGATTGGATGCTCACTTTTCTAAACTTAGAAGCATAAAGTTAAAGTAAAAGAAAATCAAATTTTCAAAAAATCTTGGTTTGAACCAATGAGGAACTAAGATCTTTACTAGGAAAACTTTTTATTTTTATGTTATATGTGCTAGAACTTCACATCTAATTTATAATGACATAAGGATGGTGGCCACATTACATAATTTGTTTGATCTGTCTCCAAGAATTATCTCCTATTATTTTTTCTTTTTACTTGGAATTCTCTGTCCAGCAAACTAGAAGAAATTTATGTTGTCTAGTTAGATAAAATCCCACTACCAGTAGGATTCGGGCTATATAGCCAACAAGTTTGGCATGAGTTTAGGGCACAAGTGAAGACTGATTTCTGTATCCCATGAAAATTTAATAGTAATTTTGTTCTTTAATATTTTTATAAACTATTTCTCATTATACATAGTTTGTTATACACTCTCAGAGATAGATTATGAATGGCTATAAGACTAATGACAGCTGTTGGTCTGCTCAAACATCTCCTAGGGATTACACTAAATGTCACAGTATTATGGCGTTAGCTTGGCTTTAGAAATTCTAATGAAGCTTTTGGAATTACCTGGTCACGATGATAATAAGAGCCACTGCGACATAAACATACTTTTCTTAAACTTGAAAATACAACAGATTCTTACATAAGTAGCTCAAATCCCTTTGTGGGAGAACCATCTGGCAGTTGACCTACAGTGCACATAGTAGAAGAAAGAAGAGTAGAATCCCAACATGAAGATCAGTGTACAAATTGAGATCAGGATGTCATTTGATCATTGATGAACTATTTCATCCCACTTCCCTGATACCATTCTCCACATTGCTGAAGAGCTTACAGAATAAAGTACAGAGCATCCAGTGGTGTCTGACTCATCTTTGATATAAATCAATCCAAAAGGAAAAGAAAACCAATACTATCCCAAACTTCCAACATGTTGAGTAATATACACACCACACACACACACACATACACACACACACATTCAGGTATTACACTTATACATGGTACACGTGTTTCTATGTTATTAGTATGCTAATATCACCAAAATTAAACTGTTTAAAGTTAGTGCATATAATTGTCATTTGTTCATAACATACTATTATTTTACTAGTATATGAAAATGTAATCCTACCCTTAGCCAATACCAATTGGAATTCATAATTAAGAAAGTTAATTAGTTATCTGTGTCAGGTATGACTGATCAGAAAAATTTACCTGTTCTCATTGCAATGCTTCCATATTTTTTCTATTTACTTTTTTTCATGGATTTGTGTTGTGTATCAATACCCTTTAAACTGGGTCATCAAGATGTCATTTATATCTTCTGTAGCGTCCAGTATTTTTTAAACAATAAATTCTGTTTATCTTTATTTCCAAATGATAAAAACAAAGTAGAATAGAACTAAAGCACATCAAAGTACGCAAAACTCTAAATTCTTCCAATCAGGCAACAAACTCTTCTTCACGATGCTAAATTCAATTAGTGTTGTAGGAAGCTGCTCAGCCCCAAAATAACGACCCAGAAGCTATATTAATTAAATCATTGTTTGTCCTATTAGCTCTGTCTTCTTACTGGCTAGTTCTTGCATCTTAATTTAACCCATTTCTATCAATCTGCGTATTGCTGTGGCTTACTGGCAAGATTTCATCCACTGTCTGTCTCTGGCAGGGCTACATGGCTTCTCTTTGATTCCACCTTCTTTCTCTCAGCATTCACTTCAGTCTTCCATGCCTAGCTCTATTCTGCCCTATTACAGACCCTAAACAGCTTCTTTATTAACCAATAATATTAACAGCATACAGAGGGGAATCCCACATCAAATGAGTATTTCTAACTATGGTGCAGGAGAATTGTCTGTATTCTGTCAATCATGTATTTTAATAAAACACTGATTGGCCAGGCAGGAAGTATAGGTGGGTTAATCAGACAGGAAGTATAGGCGGGGAAATGAAAACAGTAGAATGCTGAAAAGGAGAAAGCCCATTCCTCCCACTCCTGCCCAGACCACCAAGAAGCAAGATGTAACCTGCCAGCTAAGAAAGGTACTGAGCCATGTGGCTAACATAGATAAGAATAATGGGTTAATATAAGCGATAAGAGCTAATAGGTAGCCTGAGCTAATGCACCAATCAGTTTATAAGTAATGCAGACTCTCTGTGCAATTTTCTTTGAGGCCTGCTGGCTGTGGGGTACCAGGCGGGACAGAAACCCCAAGGAGCAGGCTGCTCTTGCTATGTAACTACCTCTCATTTTGTGAATTGGAAAAGCTTTCTCTGAAAGAAACTTCTAAAACTGAATTCTCCCAAATATTCCTTTCAAAACTTCATTTAATTATTTATTTAACATTTTTTCCATTTATTTTTCATAGGAGCACAGTTCCCTTCCCTACTTTCATCCCTTGCTCCCCTGACCTCCCTGCTCCCCATCCACTGCTAGCCTCCATTCAGAAAGGGGCAGGCCTCCTACGGCCTTGAGAAAAACATGGATCATAAAGTTGAGCGAAGGAACTAGCTCCTCCCCTGGCATTAAGACTGGGCAGGGTAGTCAGCATAAGGAACTGGTTCCACAAAGCCAGCTAAGAGCCAGGTCCTGATTTCACTGCTAGGAGCCTTATAAACAGATAAAATTATACAACTGTCACATACATGCAGAGGGTTTAGGTCAGTCCCATGTGGGCTCCCTATGATGTTATTTTGTAAATAATGCCTATGGTTGGAGAGACAAGGGAGGTAGAATTTCAAAAGCTTCAGAACTTGCTCCATGATTTGCAGCTATGATAGAATCTGAAGCAGGTAATTGGGAATCAATGCAGAATCTAAATTATTAAGAACTCTTCTATTCCTAAATGTATACCTTATTCTCTCTCTCTCTCTCTCTGTCTCTCTCTCTCTCTCTCTCTCTCTCTCTCTCTCTCTCTCTCTCTCTCTCACACACACACACACACACACACAAACATCAACCATGCACACATGCAGCTACATTAAAAAAAAAAAAGATTTATAGTAACAGCCCTTCCCTGGGTGCACATTTGGGAGGGGAGGGAGTACAAGATTCACTCTCCTGGTGCTTGGCTTCTGTTATTTGCCAGAAACATGGAGTTGCACTGCTGGGCTTGGAGGAGAGTTAATGTAAACATCCATTTATGATAATCTTATGAACATTTCCACTTCCTCTTCTTTAAAAGCAATTAGTATATCCACACTTGATTTATATGGTGGGAGAAAGTAAAAATCTATATGCATTACCCTGGAAAAATCTAGGTAATGGAATGGTTAGGAAATCAAAGCTCAATTATTATTTAGTATATTTTTTATTACATTTCATTTTTAATATGACAACTTATTACTAATTTAAAATGGATAAATATCATTTTATTTTGTGATTAAAGAGACATTGTTGATTGATTTTGGAATGAAAATCAGTGATTTAATTAATGAGATCATGTACATAAACCTGTTAGAGAAATACAAAAAGGTCTGAACCAGGAGGATTTTAAGAAATTTGAGATCAACAAAGGGGATATAGAAAGATGACCTCAAACGAACAATAGCTTTATTTATACAAAACAAAATGTTTCTCAGTATCAACACTATGATTTAAATATGATCCCAGATTTGGACCTTGGGAGCTCAGTCTGGTGCTCCAATGTGGGTCTCTGTCTCTATATCCATCCATCGCCAGATGAAGATTCTATGGTGATATGCAAAATATTCATCAGTATGGCTATAGGATTGGGCCATTTCAGGCTCCCTCTCCTCAGCTGCCCAAGGAACACCTGGGAACCCCTCTAGAGTCAAGTCTCTTGCCAACCCTAAAATGGCTCCCTTAATTAAAATATATACTTCCCTGTTTCCATATCCACCCTTCCTCCATCCCAACCATCCCATTCCCCCAAGCTCTCCCCATCCTCCCCTTCTCACTTTTCTCTCCCCATCTCCCCTTACCCCCATCCCACCCCCCCCCCCAAGTTCCCAACTTTTGTCCGGCAATCTTGTCTGTTTCCAGTATCCAGGGGGATAACTATGTGTTTTTCTTTGGGTTCAACTTCTTATTTAGCTTCTCTAGGATCACAAATTATAGGCTCAATGTTCTTTATTTATGGCTAGAAACCAATTATGAGTAAGTACATCCCATGTTCATTTTTTTGGGTCTGGGTTACCTCACTCAGCATAGTGTTTTCTATTTCTATCCGTTTGCATGCAAAATGGGAGAACATGAGCAAGGAGGTCAGGACCGCGAGGGGTGCACCAACCCGCTGGGGGGGGGGGGGGCTGATCTAATGGGAGTGCACCAAGGCCAGCTGGACTGGGACTGAAAAAAGCATGAGATCAAACTGGACTCTCTGAATGTGGCGGACAATGAGGGCTGACTGAGTAGTCAAAGACAATGACACTGGGTTTTGATCCTACTGCATGTACTGGCTTTGTTGGAGCCTAGTTTGTTTGGATGCTCACCTTCCTAGACCTGGATGGAGGGGTGAGGACCTTGGACTTCCCACAGGGCAGGGAACCCTGACTGCTCTTTGGACTGGAGAGGGAGGGGGAAGGGAGTAGGAGGAGGGAATAGGAGGCGGGGAGGAGGCAGAAATTTTTAATAAAATAAATAAATAAATAAATAAATAAATAAATAAGATCCCAGAATGTTTTATCTCACCTATTTTGTCCTGCTTTTGCAAATTCTTTTTTTCAGAAAGATAATCCTAGTGTGGTTTAAACTCCAAACAATGTTAAATTTCTAATCATAGTTTCATAAATTACTTTCACTATTCCATTACAAATATACAAAGATACTAATTAGAACTATCCACTTATGGTTACTGTTACAGTTAGTACCGATAAAGGGGTTATCACATGAGCACTCATAATTGGCTTCTATTCTCTCATTTTAACCGTTTTTTTTTAATACAGAGGTCAATGCTAAATCACTTATATGCAGTCTACAATCTTATAAATCTTATTAACCTATAATGTATTAAACAATCTATAATCATTTGTGCACCACAGAGCAAACTTTACAAGAAGTAAACAGTAATGGCCAAAGCACGTAATCAGAAACAAAGCAGTCCAAATCCAGTAACCTGAGGAGATGTCAAATGAAAACACATACACGATGCAGCCTCTCACTTTCAGCTGCTCTTTAGTAAGCTTTGCAGAGAAGGAAGAGGATGAGAGGTTATGGCCAGAAGACAGACACGTTGCCCTATCTCTAGGACTGTGTTCTGAAAAAAAATTTAGATTTCAGAGGAATTTAAGAGCGTAGGAAGAAATTAGTTGACCTAAGAAAATAGAGCTCATTGATTCGAGTCTAGTTTCCCACAAAGCCCTGACAAAAAAATAACAGGTGTCCTAGTAGGAAATGGCAGCATTTTTTTTTTAAAAGAAGGTTGAGGAAAGCAGGCAAATATAACTTGCACTCAAGCAGAACATTTTATTTTCTCTATTGCTCTGGCTGTGGTTCCTCATCCCCAGAGGCTCCCAGGCACAGCCATTTGGGAAGCCGCAATGGATCTATTCTATTCAATCCTCTTGTGGGGCCAGGTCATTACACTAGCAGTGAGGGACTTCCCAGAACAGATTTCCCTTCTTCCACTAATTTGTTTTTCTCTGGAGCAATACGCAGAGGAACTAATCACAAGGGTGCATCATGAATGTTTTCTTGGTAGAGTTTTTAACCTCTGCTGCAGCTGCAGGTTTGCAAAATATATGCATTAACGCAATTAAATGTGAAAAATATCGTAGAGGCATAACATACTATCAATGTGTGCTTGATAGGGTTTATTACAGAAAATAAACATACATTAAAATTAGCCACAAGGCAGAAACTGTGATTTCACAAACTGGAAGTCCTGACATTTTCCTGACAACAGTATGTGGGCTTCCTAATGTGACTAAGAGGTTGTAGGCATTTGAAAAATGACGGCATAATTAATATTATAATTCCCTGTCCTTATATAAAACAAGGTAAGTTTTTAGATGCAAACATCCCTGTGACTATATAATAACTTTATGGCCATATAGCAACAAATAAAGATGTTAATCTATACAAATGCATGTTATTTAAGCCTCCCTTAAGAATTTGAACATCATTAGTTATGCCTCACCCCCCCTTATAAACCAGAGTCATCATTGAATATGCCCAGAACATGAAGATGAAGTTGTCATGTTGATGGACTTCAGCTTCAAAGCTGCGTTTCAGGACCAACTAGAGATATATACCCTGTCTTTCCGCACAGAAAGTGTTGATAACCCCAAATAAAAAATTACAGATGAACATTTGTAAAAACATCAAAATTATGAAGGAAAATCGGGAATGAATATGTTTCGATGAACTTCAGCTCCTTTAGATGCCAATGCAGGTTTTTTTTTAGCAAGGAAAACTAAATCCACATAGCTTTGAGATGTGTCCCCCTTTTCTCTCTATAGCCATTTTATAGCTTCCTAGTTCTCTCCTCCATATCACCCCGTGTATTTTAGAGGGGAACAGGAAATTGCTTTCAAGCCTGAGTCATTAAATGTAAAACTCAATTCTCGGTTTTGTAATTGTCAATATTATTTCTGAAGCATTTTGTGTTATCAAGTGAGAATAATAATATTGAATTTAATCCACTATGTAATTAAGCATTTACTTTTCTTTAGCTGAAGGCCAATCATTCTGACATATTGGGTTTTCTGTTATCGTGTTACAATGTGAATTGTAACACTGGCTATTATAAATGCAATTAGAATCACTGATATCTAAATGGTATCTATCACTAGTGTATAAACTGTGTGCATAGTTGTTTAAAGTTATTTATTTATTTTTCTGATGCTAAGAAATTGACAGTCTTAAATCTTTATATGTATATCAGCTCACATAAATACATATCAGAGTTAACTTTTATCATATAAATGATATATTGGTTAGTAGTTGATAGAATGTATTGAATTATGTCTGGCATACTATTTTATATAATATAGTGATCACAATCATCACAACTGATATATCAATATGACAATAGCTATACACAATGTATGTCTAATAATTGTGGTTATTTAATTTATGATGTAAAAAGTAGTTTAGGTAACCTTTCATCTTAAGGGATATTGTGAATCACCGTTAGGTTACAATCTGTACACAGGTATCTGAATATAAGGACAAATAGTGTCACATAATTGGTAGTACCGAGTTCAAAGTGGTCTCTAAAGTTGGATTGATTGACCAGTTAGAATCCTCACTGTTTATGGAAGTCATTTGGCCTCTCTGAAAATAAAACCTAATTATATCATATGTCTTAAATAATCAGAATGAAATATAATTACTTGAGAACATGACCACGTTCCCTTGCAAATGAGCAGGGCTAACACTAGAGTTCTGAGGAGAGGGGCTTGGCTAACAGGAAGTTGTAAGTACTGTTTATTATTACAGAAACAAAATAAAAGGGTGTTGACATTTTCCCCTAAAAATGGAAAGCAAAAGAGAAACAAGCTTCAAAAACTAATTAAACTTGCTACTACAGAAATGAAAGCATTTTCGGTGCAACTTATTAAAGGGAAAATGCTGTGAAATTAACAGTGATCAAAAGCTAATTAAGGTTGATGCAATAGGAACAGTCAAAGAATACTTGATAACATTTATTGAACTGAAAAGACATGGCTGTCAGAGAAGGACACGCGTGGAATAAGATTCACATAATTAAAGGGAAAAGGCTGAGAGAGGCTTTGGTTGCATATTACATATGAATTAGAAAGGGAAACCCCTGGATGTCATCTGTGCCTCCAAAGGCTGAGGGATTAGAATTGCAGTGATGGGGAAGGGATGGGATAGTGCGGGTTCAGAGCCACATGACTGTGACTATGCTAGTTTTATCCACCGCCCCAACAGTCATCCTTCTTCACCTACACGGTGATACAAATTTTCCATGATCATTAGATAAAAACCTGGCATTTATTAACTTAGCAGAGCACCAGCTTCCACCAACCCACAGCCAACACTGCCCTAAGGTAGCCCCGAGGCCTCTAAGAGAGACTTTCCCACCTGGTATCACTGCCTCTCTGATGCTTCCACCACTGCATTTGAAAGCTACCCCATATTGATGACTTTCTTTGTTCAGTTACTATAAAACTCCACTAAACTGATTCCTTGGGGATATTAGATTTCAGGAACCTAAATATATGTCCCTGGTCTCTGTTTACTCCTATATGTGCCAAATTAAACCGTATTATTCCTTTGAGGTCATAGCTGTTTGAAATGCATAATTCCTAATGCCACCTAGCTTCTAGTTAATGACAAACAAAAGATTACAAAGAGGGTTGCCCCTCACTACTCCTCCACCATTACCCGCAATTATGTGCAGCTCTCAAGTGGCAATGGTACAATAATTATGTGTTAATTAAATGAACTATTTTATAAAACCTGTAATGACATATAGTTGTTTACTTAATTTAGCCTACAGAAGAGAAAGGTTAGTGTTTTTTTCTGAGTGAGTGATGTGAGGACACAAGATGCTAAAGTTTTCCTGATGGCTAAAGCTAGTGACCCTACTGTCCACATTTGACATTATGGGATGTGTTGTCCTGATGGCTAAAGCTAGTGACCCTACTGTCCACATTTGACATTATGGGATGTGTTGTCCTGATGGCTAAAGCTAGTGACCCTGCTGTCCACGTTTGACATTATGGGATGTGTTGTCCTGTTTCTCTTTTGCTTTCAGCTCCCTTCATCTTCATAGTCTATAAGACAGGAAAATTAAATGATGTTCTTCAGGCCTATGTGCATCATGCACTCACTGGGTTCTGGCACAGATGGTAGAATTAATGGATAGCACAATGTAATATCTCAGGATTAATACAGAGAAAAAAGTAGGGTGGGTATAAATCACAACATGTTTTTATGGCTTATCATTACATATTGTTAGTTTATTTTTCATGTTATCTAGGTGCAGCAGAGAGATAATAATACACGATGAGAGTAATTATAAATAATACAAAGGGTCAGGAGGCAAAGTGACATAGAAATAACAATTCACGCACACTGAAGGAATGATTACCTTTAACTCAACAGGAAATGTGATCAACAATTTCAGAAATGAAGAAGGGTGGAAGCTGCTAGTACAACTAAGTGGAAAAAAGAAAATAAATCAAACAGAAAAGGGGGAGAGGGAAAGAAAGAGAGAGAGAGAGAGAGAGAGAGAGAGAGATGGAGGGAGGGAGGGGGAAAAGGGAGAGAAAGAGGGAGAGAGACAGGGAGCAAAACAGAGAGGCAGAAGAGAAGTCTTTGATGCTTCTCATACAAGCTCTGCACGTGAGCCACAAAGTCCTCAGTTATGTTAATTAGGGTTCTCAGTCTTTGCTGTGACATTAGCTTCTGGAAAGAATATCTGTGTGTGTGGGGGGGAGGACTGGGGTACTAGACCATGGTTCCTGAATGTCCAAAGAGGAGACTGGTCAAATGCATGCTTGCAACCTGACCCCAGTGGTTCTGACCTTGTAAATCAGGGTGCATTCAGAGCATATGAAATTTTCACAAACACTGCAAATGAATTCCCAGTGAGGACCTTTCAATTGCAATGTGATCTGCGTGCTGTCATGATCCTGATAGGCAAGTATGGTTTATTCACCTTAGGATCAATTATGACACCAGCTGCAGCGAGAATCTGAATCTTCTATTACTACGAACAAGCAAACATATTAAATGATCAAGCCCACAGTTAGGATTCTACGTAGTGTAAATCCATAACCATATTCATCAGAGCTGGTAAGAAACAACTTAGTAAAATGATCAATGATTTAGATTTTTGTCTAAAAATCAAACTCACCATGGGCTTTTCCAAATACTACTGCAGAAGCCAGAATGTGAAAACTATTAATTTAATCTCATTTGGATGAACTTTGCAGAGAGGTAGGTTGTGTGTGCGTGCATGTGTGTGTGTGTGTATGTATATGTGTGTTTGTGTGTGTGCATGCACATACAGTACACATATATGTGTGCGAATATTTACGTGGAGTTAGAAGGTCAATCTCAATCTCCGACATCATTTCCTAGGTGACATTTGCCTTTCTGTATGGAGACAAGGATTAACACTGGACCTGGGACTCAGCAACTGGGCTGACTAGACCATCTGGACAGCAGCAGCCCCTGAGATAAGTATATCCTCTGCTCCTTGTCTCTGAAATTTCAAGCATGATCCACTGCACTTGGCTTTAACTTTTAAGGTGGGGTCTGGGCATTCTACTCAAGTCCTCATGTGTGCAAGACAAGCACTATTCTGAAAGCTTCCTCTCCAGTCTGTCTCTAATATTTCACCCAGAGTCAGGTGATACTAGGCACTACACAGGCTGATCTACAGTACAATAGTTAGAACAATTCATCACTGATTTTAATCATCTAATGAGAAATTTTGAGATCTTGAATACATTTAATTACCGAAGGATATAATTTCTCTACTACACTTTCTCTTGAATAAGCCATGATGATAGGTTTCAATGAAGTTTTGGTCTACGTTGGGTACAACTGCTATTTAAGTTTTTAAAAAGTTCATTTTACTTCTGAGAACTTTGTTGCCTCTTTCGGTTCATGTAAATTTATTTTAACTGATACGAAATGAATAAAATCCCACAAATTTAAGGGGTTCCATGTGGTTTGGAGAGTGCACATTATGTAATTCTTACACAGGGTAAGACTTTATCATTGTGCTAAATCCATTGTGTTAAATTTTTGATATGAGTTAGTTTTTTCTAGATGTTTGAAATACGTAGTGCACACTATTGGGAAATAGAGCACTGCAGTCTCTGGCTCCTACTGAATTACAAGTTAGCATCTAGTGAAAAAAACTTTTCTCCTATGTCTTCCTTGCTCAAAAAAGTGTTACTTAATAGTTTACATGGTGCCAGTTTTTGCCGAGAAAAATGTTGGATCTTCAGTACTGAGCAGAGAGATCTGCAGAACTCAGTTCCATCACTACTGGGTGATACCTCTGCTGTTTCCTTGGAGCCTTTCAGTCTGAATAATCTGAATTTTGCTGAAACTTCGCTAAATATTTCTTACTAGCTCTCCTCTCTCTCTCTCCCTCTCTCTTTGTCTAGCTCTATAAATATTGCCTTCCCATATCTGGGTGCTAGATATCAGATGCCTCTATATTTAAATGTATTATTTTACTCTCACTTCATTACTGTGTCATGACCTTCTTGTCACTTTTTTCTGCTTTAAATCAAAGATCATTTTAACTGACTGAATATAGTTGTTTTCACTTTTTTTGGGGGGGAGGGGGGTTCATCTTGGGTATCGTATTTTAGTCCTTCAAATTTGTATATTACATTATCAGAGGCAAAGCTATAGTTTTACTAACAACATCAAGGAATTTTCAATTTAACTCATCTACATTCAAAGTAATCACTAAGAGGGAAGTTATTAAGCAGATCCTTTGCATCTTTATAGTCCTATTGGACATTTGACTCACTGACGCTCTATTTTTGTGCTTAAGTAATTTATTTCAGTTGTGTTTTGCTTCTTTGTTATGAATCTTTATTTATAGTACATTGTTGTTTTGTGGCTATTTTGAGATAAAAAAACATCAGATTATAACAATCTGTTTTAAAATTGTAGCAATAATATATGATTGCAAAATTAAAATAAAAAACCTTAAGCAAATTGAGAAAGCTTGCTGACGAGAGAAACTATATTTGTACTCAGTTAAGGACACAGTTTGAAAATTTGAAGTATCATTTTATTTTTCTACATTCTTACCTTTACTCCCATTAATGCTACCACTGTTTTAATTATTCTGACTCATACTTTTCATTCTGAAGTTAAGGGGTTTAGACACCAATTTTCTACTAGAAGAGCATTCTGAATTTTACTAAGTAGGTTTTTACCCTCATATCTTTTCTTCTTACTCATTAGTGCCTTTTCTTCAGTTTGAGGAATGTCTTTGGCATTTTCTGTAGGAGATCTGATAGTGGTTCATTCTCTAATTTTGGCTTGTAATGTCTTTATCTCTCCTTTCCCTTTTACAAGCAGCTTTGCTGGTCACAGTGTTCAGGGTTGGCAGTTCCTGAGGCTCATTACAGAGAAAACAGTATCCCACTTTCTCCTGGATATAAAGACTATGTTGAATAGTCTACTGTCAGGCTAATTGGTCCCAATTATGTATTATTCTTCTATTTTCTTGCTACCTTGAGAAACAAACTCCTCTTTCTCCTTCATCATTGTGAGCTGGATTATCATATGCGCTATGGTAGCCTTGGTTAGGTCTGAGAGCTGTTGGTCACAATTTGTTGAATTAAAATTTCTGAAAACATCTATGAGAAATACTGTGTATAAAATAAATCCAATGGATGACCACAGAACAGAACAGGGATCACTGAGATCTGTCAAAGTCATGTGCTTACTGGCAGCTTCGAGAATCATACTGCCGATGCTAATTTTGCCAAAATTGGGGGTTGTGCTGGAGAAGGGATTTTTATTCTCTATGCCGAAAGAGCTGTTTCCTAATAATCCTTGAAATAAATTGGCTTTTACCTTTCTGTCTCCAGTGTACCTTTTCTTAACACAAAAGGAAGAACAGACACTGATCTTTCACCTGGATTCCTTAAGTTATCAGAAGGAAGTTAGGTATGTGACTAACTCTTCCAGCAGGTAAGTCTCTTAGGCGACTTGACCTGGAATTTTACTCTACTCTCCTAGAGGTGCTTATATTAGCATTTATTTATGAATCAAGAATGTACTTCAATTTCCATATTTAATCCCCTTATTTTTTTGATTTTACAGGTTCTGTGCAGATTCCCCAAATTCAGCTACATATACATGTGCATCTTAACTTGCCATATAAAGGAGTAAGATTCTTCATTATATCTCAGAACATGAAATGTTCATTATAGTATAGTCCAGTGAGTACTGAATTATTAAAATTTCATAATTTATTGAACTACATGGACAATAAGAAATGGAAGAAGTTGACAGTTAATTCTGTGGTGGACATACACATTAATTCTTACTCACGGCTTTAAGTCACCTGAAAGATTTTGCCTATTTTCCAGACTCTATTTTTCTCATATATTTAGCTAGCTACTGACATGAAAATATTCATGATGCTTTGTGTGTAGCTAAAACTTCAAATATATAAACCTTGGAATAATGTCTTAGTGCTAAGTTTCATGTCAAAGCAGACAGCTTTTGCGTGCTTATTCATTTTGAATCATGCAGAAGAAATGTTCTTTGACCATCTTCTTCAGTGCACAACATAAATGACTTCAATTCAGTTTCCATTGCCCTCTATTCCAGGCCCATTAAATCTTTCCAAATAGATATCGTTTATGTCACACACATGCTGTGTAATTCAAGGCCCCTTTTATCATATAGCTAAGTGGTGCCACATACTGTTCTCCGACGTAGAGAGTAATTTCAACATTTTACAGCAACAAAATTAATCCTGACCTCTACTATTGACTCTTGATAAAGGTACGTGACCTGTTAGGCCTTGATTAGTTTGTCTCTATAAATCTCTAATTATTGTTAGCAGTCAACTGAAGGCAGAAAAATCAGAACCTGAAGCTGTGTGTGACCTCATGTGATTTCTTTCACAAGAATAAAGAACTGTTTTTATTAGTAGCAAATGGCCATTTTTTTACAGACATTTCGATTGGAATTTTCTAATTGATGGTGCTCATTTTGCTGTGGTGGGAAAAAAAAAAAAAACAGAACAAACCACCACCACACCAAAAAAGGTTTGAAATCTCTTTAAACATGTGGTAATACTACACCAGGTGTTGTCAGTGTGCTTTAGGCCCTTCACTGCAAGACGACACCAGCTGACAAATTGCCTCCACTCATGCCATTTGGAATATAAGTATGGATAAGACTAATATGATTACGTGTTTATCATTGGTTTTTAAACGCACACAGTGCTTAATAGCCAGGAATTAAATAGAAATACAGTGACTTGTAGAAGAAATAAGGGAACAACATAAAAAGACTTATTCATGTGGGAATTCATGATTTAAGGTACTTTGACATGAGAGAAAATGTGATCCCAGCAACAAATCTCTGTTTTATCTTTGGTAATAATGTTAGGTTTTTCTTACCAACAGGCTTTTCTGCAGACACAAATAATTCCAATCAGACTAAATCAAACCAAATTAAAAGATATCCAGGTTTAATGGGACATTGGCACTATTGAGCGAACTCGGGAAAACACGAGGGGTGGCAGAAGGGAAAGCCTACAGGATCACCAGAAAGGAAAATGGGAGATCATGTGTTCATTCTTGGGGGGAGCACCTTAAGTAGCCTGTGGGAGTGGTCTTGACCCTCCCTGGGGAGTTGGAGTTTGGACTGAGGCAACTCTCAACAGAGGGGGCTTGAAATGGAGTTTTCTGCCCAATATTCCAAAGATGGATGCCAGGGGGTTGGAACGAGGCCCTCAATCAAATAATAAGTTATTTTTATGTGTAATTTTTATTATGAACAAAGCAAGATCTGTATTTTCACTTTGGGAATGGAATTGCATATTACCCCCCCCCCAGGAAAAGCAATAGAAGGCAAAGCATGTAGGATACATTAGGAGAAATATCAATAATGAAGCAAAAGGGGAAAAAAGTTTTATGATTTTTTTTTCTAATACACTTGAGTAACAAGGGAAGCAGATTTTGCTGAGAGTTCAAACTATGACATTTTGTAATTCTGATTACCCTACAGGTTCACAGAACCAGGCACACCACCTCAAAGATTCCTAAATGAAAAACGCCCTTGTGAGCTCTGCTTCCAGGCAGTCTTGAGTATTTCCTTTGAACTTTGAATAAACAGTGATCAACACAAGATCAACACGTTTACAAAACAAATAAAATTGAACCTGTTCTTATATTAGTGATTTCTTACACATTTCAGAATGTATAAAGAGCAGGTTTTTAAATCTATCAAAATACATCTACCGGAACATTTATCACATATTCTGAGAAAAAGAAAAGGTACCTTTGCCAGCCGATTTATACAGGCAGAGTGAGGTGTTTTTTAATGCACTTCCATTTGTTACCGGTTCGCTAAAGGTTTGACAAGCTTTAAGAAGCTAAGCATTTCTTTAATGTAATTCCTATTACCACAGGGCTATTTAAGAGACTATCATGCAAAGTTTCACACTTGCACTCTTCTCAGGTTCTTAGGTACCGAATACCTAAGTGAGTAATTTTAATTTCTTAGTTAATTTAATTCGATTTGGACTAATTAATTAATTCCAGTTAACATCATTTATGAGCTTGTAACTGATAAGAATTTCACTTCTCTTGGGCCATATTTATAGCAATCAATCATATTTAGATACATTTCAAATCTCTACCAGCAGGACCCATTTTCTGTAGAAGACAACTGAACCAACACACAAAGTATCGGGCAAGAGGCACACAGCCAGTGATTGGATAGGGAATCACAGACTATGTGCCAGGGTCTCTGTCTAAAGTGCGTCTGTTGCGATCCTCACAACAGAGCCACAGTGGACAAAAGAGTGACTAGCTTAGGGTATAGCATGGAAAGTAAGCATGCCTTGTGAGAGGCTTGGGACTCAAAGCTCATGAACTGCTTTGAAATTTTCCATTTACATAGTTTTGAATGACAATCAATGAAGCTGTCAATCACGCGGTGAATACGCATCCCATTACCATATATACAGACCAAAATGTTTGTTTTTCCCTAAGAGATAGGAAAGAAACAAAAAATATCAAAGTCTGCTGAGACACAACTGGATATTTTCTTACTATTTGCTTCAGCTTGCCATATTTCTTTAGGAGGCATAACTAAAGTCATACCTGAAACTTGTGTCTATAGGACCAAACAATGCTTATATATTAATATTATTATATCTAGAAAAATAGGCATGCAACACAAGATCAGAAGATCACTTACATACCATAATATAATCTAAATCTATAATTGAAATTGCATTGAAATATAGAAAGATTTCCTTCTTTTATACTCCCAAATATATATTATTACTTTATCATTGAAATATATATATATACAATATATGAACACATACATAAACATTCATAACACTCATATGCATAAATACAAATTAAATTTAAATTTTACTAGTCTTTATTGTTTGTTACTCTTTTAGAAACAACATGGAAATGTTTGGTTTCTTTTATAATAAATGTTTTCATTAATTTACCTATCTTATATTTATAGTTATTAAGGAGCCATATAATAGATTATGTAAAAATTTAAGGATTTATCATAGGTATATGATGTACATCTCTGTCATTAAAAATCAAGTCAAATGGATAAAAATAAATCCTAGGTAAATGAAATATTTTGTTTCAATTAATCAAGCATTTGGTAATCTGAAGAATTCTAATTTTAAGCATTAATTTTCTTAATTTGAAATTTTGTATATGGTTAGTTTTTAATTAAAATAAACATTTCCAATTTAAATTTAATAACAAATAATAATGAAAAGATACCCCATGTCCATAGATAAATATAATTGCTATTAAGTTTAAGCCGCCATGTCCAGGGTAATAACATAATTTTAAAATTTTCATATTGAACATATACCATTTCATAGCATACATGTGCATAAATACAAGGCAGAATAACTACATCAAAGTAGTGCAAAATAATCACAATTAGATATCTCATTTATGTATTTTAAATGCTATTTAAATGTTTGACTGGTTTTCATAGTACACTCAGAATAATAAACAACTTTTTTTCAGCAAATCATATGCAAACAGGATATCTTAGACATATACCATATACCATAATTAAGGGAATAACTTGCTACATAGTAGGCTTACATGTAATGTCTCTGCTTATAAAAATCTGTAGGAGAAAATACATTGGTATTGGAGATAGCATAAAAGATCCAAACAAAGAAGCCAAAATAAGCAAATAAAAATGTATCAAACTGTTGTTTCTTCACCAAAAAAAAAAAGGGGGGGGGATTAACAAAACACAGGCTGTAAATGGGAAAGAGGAAATGGTCACAAGTCATATAAAGTGCTAGTACCTAAATATAAAAAAATGTACAAACTAAATGTGAGAGAGGGAGGGAAAGAGAAAAGGGGAGAGAGGAGAAAAGAAAGAAAAAAGAAATGAAGGAATAAAGAAAGGAAGGGAGAAAGAAAGTGAAAAAGATAGCATGTTCTTAGAAATAGTTAAAAAAAATTGAGTAGAATTTTTCTTGAATGTTGGTTAAGGAACTTTGGGAAACTTGTTAAATGTCACTTACAAGGAGAAAGTAGAAATTAAATCCACAATCAGTTTACTTCACAAACACTAATAGTTATCACAAAGAATAGAGGTAAGAATTTTTCACGGGGTGGAATATTGGTAAGACTATCAGTGAAATCAGCAGGTGGTGACAGCCATTAATGAAACTGGTACAGACCAGATGTGCTTAGTAAAATCACCAATTGTCCCAATGTATGGGATGTATGATGTATTGCTTTTATGGGTTAAAGGACAAAGAACTGCTTTGAGCCTATGGCAGGGAATAACAGAACTAGGCAGGGAAAGCTAGGCTGTATGCTGGGAGAAAGAAGGGCGGAGTCAGAAGGATGCTGTAGAGCTTCCAGAGACAGATGCTGGGAACTTTACCCGGTAATCCACAGTCATGTGGCAATACACAGATTAATAGAAATGGGTTGAATTAATGTAAGAGTTAGCCAATAAGAAGCTAGAGCTATTAGGTCAAGCAGTGATTAAATTAATACAGTTTTTATGTGATTATTTCTGGTCTAAACTAGCCAAGCGGCCAAGAACCAACAACTGACCTCCCTCCAATATCCCAACAATCACATAAGAAGCTATATACCATCAAAGGGGTGATTAGTAGGTAGGAGAGATTCTTGCATACCATGCTTCCTCATAGCATTATTTACAAAAGACAAGTTAGGCCAAAAACCTAAGTGGGGATGGATAGATGAATAAGAGAAAATATGACATATAAACAAAGGTAAATACAGTTTACATTAATAAAAAATGAATTCTCCCATTTGTCTCAAATTTAATTTACATTGAGGACATTATACTAAATGAAAAAAGAAAGATATTGATACTGAGCTAGAAAGAGAGCACAGTTGGTAAAATGTTTTCTGGGCAAACATGAGAATTTGAGTTTCAAGTGATATAGAGATAATTTGCCTATAACCTTGAGCTCCAGAGTTAAGCACAGAGCCTTGTGAAGATAAGAAACAAACAAATAATAAAGTGGGAAACAATCAAAAGTACCTGACATTTCCTCTGGCTTCCAAACCACAAACATATGTGTGTTAGGACATGGGCACATATATCCTCATATAAGCACAAATTTAAAAAAAAAAAAAGAAAGAGAAATGCTCCATGATCTCAGTTATGTGTGACATTATATTTTATTCAACTTATCCATGATCTCAGTTATATGTGACATTATATTTTATTCAACTTATAAAAGCACAAAATGACTACTTCTTTATTCAGACATGTTTGGTTTTATTCTAGGTCTATGGGTCCTGGGGTAAGGGTGTTACAGACAGTATTAGAGTTGGTATCCTGAAGTACTTACATTAAAATAAACAAGAAGAAAACTGTATTTGGGATTCTTTGTGTTAATATTTCTTAGCAATTATTCCTTTAGAAGTTTCCTCTCAATAAAACCAATAAAAATAAGTAGATAATAACAAGTATGTCTATGAATAGAATAATTTTCCATTGCTAAATTTACTGAGACTCACTTGTAGCTCCATAGTTTACTTCCTTATAAAATTATGTGACATTAAACAAAGCATATAAATAGTAGAGATTATGGTCCACTATTATTACAGTACATATATCTATTACTGTACATACCAAAAATGTAATGAAGTAATAAAAAAGCATATTTTACAAAATGTACTAGAATTTACACAGACTGAATAATTTTCTATCAACTTATCACACACTTTAAAATCTGAAAGGGATTGTACTTTCTACACGAAATGCTGGAGGGTTATCTACTTTCCATGGTCACTCATTTTCATATTATTTTTTTTCCAAAATGATTATTCATTTACTTAATTGAGCAACTTTATTCAATATTAAACAGGCTCAATGAATCCTATTGAGAATTCCTTAAGACTCTCACTGTGAGGTCATTGAAAAAGGAGGGAAGCAGAGAAAAATGTAAAGCTTAATAAAAGTTATTTAAAAAAATAAAATGGAAGTACTGACACCTCCTTCCCCTTTTAAATATCCTTGATCAGGTTTCTAGCTTTCATTTATGACCTCCAATTTTAAGGTCAATTTGGGTAACTTCGTTCAATTAGAATTTCTCTTTAATCTCTGGACAATGAAGACTTCAATGAATCCTAACTACATTCATCATATAATCAACATATAACATTGGGTCAATTCTATCTTCCTCTTGATTGGTAATTATAGTCGCATCTTTTCAAAAGTGCTTGCAAATTTCAAGCATTGATTCCCAGTTTTCTAAATGGGTTGAACAGAGTTCTCTGTTAAAAAAAAATAAAAAGTAAAAAAAAAAAAAAACTTTTAATATTCCTTTTGAGGTAGGTTAGTCATCTTTTTCATTAGGAGTAAGGAGCACACACTGAGAATGTATTTCTACCATCTGAGTGATCAATGAGCCAACGTGGCTGTAAATCTACCACAAACTCCCCATGGTTTAATTCAAAGAAAAATATTTATTCTCTGCTTCCCCTCTTTCCTTCTATTCCCCACTATTATTTTCTAACTGTGGGGGGATCATTTATTGCGCTATTCAAGAAACAGAAAGTATTTCACATCTTAACAATTCTGCCTTTTAAAACAATTCTTATAATTTGCATTTTTGCTAACCATGAAGGAATAAATGATATAAAAATGTTTGGAACAAAAAGAATCATAAAATCCTACAGTCAGAAAAACGATTCATTTCATTACTGTTGTCTTAATGATTGAAATGTGAACATGTGATTTGTGGTTATTTTAGCAGAAGCGGAATGCAAAGTAATGATTAAGTCTAAAAGCATTTGTTCATTAAATAGTACAGTGGCGGCACTTTGCACAATGTAGAGTCAAGCTTGCCAATATTACACATATCCAATAATTAACTCATTGTCACTATGCAATGCTCCAAGTAAAGTGATTGATAATGCACTTGAAAAGTATATAACAAGTGAGTCACTCAGAATCAGAAAGGTTTGATAATTATTCTGGATTTCTGTAAGTACGTGATAATAAAGAGGTCAGTAATTATGCTGTCATGATACAATTACAAAACTAATCTCAGCTATACTATTTTACTTGCAAAATAAATTACTGAAATTGTGAAGCACAAAAATTTTTAATTAGAATAGCTCTCAATGGAAATTGATTTTAATACTATACACATTTATAAAAAGTAATACATGTAAATATATATGTGTGTGTGCAAGCTTTAATATATGATATAATAATTTGTATCTATATGCAGTAACTTAAGAAACTTACTTTCAGAATGTGAAGTAGAATGACTGCTATAGGTCTGATAGATGATTCTTTAAGATGATTCTGTAAACAAGGTTTTTCCTTATCCAGGTTACTTTATATATTCACCATTTTCACTCCATGTACTCCTGACAAGCTGAGTATGCAGAGAATTATTCCTAATAGCTCTTTACTTCGTGTCATTCAGTCATATTCAGACAGACATACAATGAATGTCAGGACATGGAGAAAAATGGAAAGAGTGAAACCAGGTGTTCCTTTTGGGTATAATAGTGGGTACTTGCTTTGACTTTGGCTTAAGCCATGTATGATAACCTGCCCCATTGATGTGAAAAAAATTGTGCCAACATGAGGCAACTATATCTACATAAAACCTGAGAGAGCTTAGGAAGGAATTATAGACACAAAAGAACAGAGTTAAGCACAGATTCTTGGTAGCCACAATTTTTCAGATAGGTTCTGTTAGCTAGAGGCAAACAGAGATTCCTTTAAGAGAAGGTTTCCAATTCACCATTATCACCAAAACTATGGCTCATTTAAGAGCCAGCTACTTGTTTTATGCTGGTGCTGTTATGGAGCACTTACATGAGGTCTGTAAGCAGCATGTTATAAATTGTTTAATGGAAACATAGACCCGCTACCTTCCTAGAGCAGGGGCAGTGAGCATGGCTCACAGAGGTGGTGATATTGCCTCTGCTATTTTGGACAGGGCAGAGTCAACAGGTAGGATTGTGGAATTGGTCCTAGTCATGCCCACTTAGCATTTAAAAATGAAAAAAAGATGTTCCTGGTCAAAAAAAAAATGATTACAGATCCATAATAAACAGATTCATATGAAAAAGACCTCTAAATGGGCCACAGTGTTGAATAAATATACACGGATTTATGAGAGAGAAGAAAGAGTACAGATAGTCATAGATTAAAGGAGTAAACATATTTAAATTTTAAAATGTAATACATTAAAAAGGAATAAGCCATGTAAAGATGGAAACTACACAGAGAGTCTACATTTTGTTTATTATTGTGTTTTCTTTAAATTTTTTGACCGTGAATGAGCGAAGTACAGAGAGACATTTAATTTTTTGGCCTGCTAAGCTGAACCAACATATATATTTTAAAGATATCTTGACTTCAAAATCTGAATCTAATTATATATTACTTTGGAAAACAGGTTCTGTTTTTGTTTCCACAGATGATGAAAATTCTTTCCAGGCTAATGTGGTTTGATGGAACAAGATTCTCTGAAAGGTCTCCATGGACCTGAAAAATACTTCACCCAACAAACAGAAAAAAGTTTGAAGAAAACTAAGCCCAAATTTCCAAAATTATTGGTTATAAATGTTTGTTTTTATTTAAAGGGGAATATGCTACAAATATGGATACTTTGCAATGGTATGGACCTTGGTCTATTGATACAAATTTAAGGTGAATTTTGTTAAACTGTGTATATGTATCTCTGCTCATTTAAGGTAATGTGTTTGTGCAGCTCATTTAAAATGTAATCTATAGCTAAGAAATACAAATTAATAGGTAGTCATTTATAATAGTCAAACTTGTAGTCATTTTGGTTAGGTTTTCTAAATATGTAGAAATATATTTCAGTTAAATAAAAAAATCTTCAACACTTCAAAGACCTACAGAACATGACATTTAAAAGGTTTTAAGAACTTAGACTTTTCTTGACAGTGAGACTCATCTGCTTTTGGCAGCACCAATTTCCTCAGAAGGGGTGATGGGCAATAAAGAATCTCATTATGGCATTTTTCCTCAGTGTGCTAGACACTTGAGCAAGAAACTGTTATTCCCTAGACTGCTTCATGGTAAGCTGTATGAATTGGAAATGCAAGACCCATGGAAAAGTGACTGCTGAACTTTACAAAAGATGGGATGGTTCTTCAGGTTTCTGCTTCACAGAAGAAACTGCCATTCATTTTATAGGAAACAGAAGAAAGCATCTACTGAACTTTGCCATCACAAGGCAGAACAAACAGATCATAAAATTTCCTGCTTCATGGAAAAGTTTGCTGGATGCTATGTGCTTATAAGCTGATGATGGATGCCCCAATATTAAAAAAGAACTTTGGGTGACTGTTGGGAAGGAGATGTCTCTGTCAATTCTATAGTTTTGGAAGTTGCTTAAAATTCACTTCTTGTTTACTTAGGTAATGTTATATCCTTCTGGAGTCTTTGAGGAGTTTAAGACAGTTATATTTATTGTTTTCTTTGGTTATGAAAATTAGATATAAAACTTTAGATATAAAAATTAGATATAAAACTTTAGACTCGTCTATTTCCAATATCCAGGAGGATAAATATATGTTTTTCAAGATCGCTGGGCAAAAGTTGGGAGCACAAGGGTGGGGGTGGGGTGGGGTGGGGGGAAGGGGAGATGGGGAGAGAGAAGGGAGAAGGAGAGGATTGGGGAGATCTTGCAGGAATGGGATGGTTGAGATGGAGGAAAGTGGATATGGGAGCAGGGAAGAAGATATCTTAATTAAGGGAGTCATTTTAGGGTTGGCAAGAGACTTGGCTCTAGAGGGGTTCCCAGGTATCCAAGGGGATGTCCCCAGCTAGGTCCTTGGACAGCAGAGGAGAGGGTGACTGAACTGGCCTTCTCCCATAGCCACATTGATGAATATCTTGTATGTCACCATAGAACCTTCATCTGGTGATGAATGGAGATAGAGACAGAGACCCACACTGGGCCACTGGACTGAGCTCCCAAGGTCCAGATGAAGAGCAAAAGGAGGGAGAACATTAGCAAGGATGTCAGGACTGTGACACATAGATGGTGAGACTGATCTAACAGGAGCTCACCAAGGCCAGCTGGACTGGGACTTAATGAGCATGTGATCAAACCGGACTCTCTGAATGTGTCTGGTGATGAGGGTGGACAGAGAAGCCAATGATAATGACACTGGGTTTTGATTCTACTGCATGTACTGGCTTTTTGGGAGCCAAGTCTGTTTGGATGCACACTTTCCTTGAGCTGAATAAAGGGGGAAGGGCCTTGGACTTCCCACAGGACAGGGCATCCTGACTTCTCTTAGGACTAGAGAGCGAGGGGGAGGGGAGGAGAAAGAAAATGGGAGGATGGGAGGAGGGGTAATTTTTAATAAATAAATAAATTATAAAATCTTTAGACTCATAAAGAAAGAATAGATGATACTTTCCTTAATTTTCCAATTGTAAATAAACTTATTATTGTTAACTATAATTCTTGCTTAATAATTGTTTTGCATATGTAATTGTATTGTGTAAAAATTAAAACCTTTCTTTTTAATTAGACAGAAAAGGGAAGATGACGTGGGATGTCCTTCTTTATATGTGCTGCTTTTATTGGTTAATGAATAAAGCAGCTTTGGCCTATGGCAGGAGTGAATATAGCCAGGCTAGAAGAGATATATAGAGAGAGTAGGTGGAGTCAAGGAGATGCTATGTAGCTGACAAAGAAGGAAGATGCCTGGAACCCTTCCAATAAGTCACAGCTATTGTTGGAAGCTGCTTGTTTATTTCCTGGCTCCTAGACTTCCAAAATAATCACAATACTGTCTAGCCAATAGATTAAGAATATTTCTAGTTTGCTCTTATATCCTATACTAAACCACCTCCATTGATCTATGCATTGTCATGTAGCTGTGGCTTACCAGATAAATTTCTGTCTGGCATCTGTCTCTGCCAGGGCTACATGACATCTCCTGACTCCACTTTCTTTCTCTCAGCATTCATAGTTTTCCCCACCTACCTCTAATCTGCCCTGTGCAGATCTAAGACATTTTATTATTATTATTATTATTAACCATTGGTATTCACAGAATACAGTTGGGAATCCCATATCACACATCCTAATAGCAACACACAGATTAATAGAATAGGTTAATTTAAGATTAAACAGCTATCTAGAAATACACTTGAGTCATTGGCCAAACAGTCTTGTAATCAATATAGTTCCTGTGTGATTATTCGGGTCTGGGTGGCTGGGAAATGAATGAGCAGTCTCTGCTTCAGTCTTTGAATATCTTTGTAACATAATCCATCCCTTCATATAAGCTAAATAGCAAACCTATTAACTTGAAACTAAATAGAAAAACTTACTAACATTAAACTTCCTTAAAGCTTCTTAACCTGGAGGTCTCAAGGTTTCCTGTGGGAGAGCTTGGGCACCTACAGCTGGGGCTCCAGGATCTCCTGTGGTCTACTGGACCCCTCGCTCCCTCCCACCCCCTACCTCTTGTCCCCGGATCCTTGAGCTACCAGACGGCCCCGGTTAGGAGCTGAGGAATTCCATCTGGACGGGTGAGTGTCTACTAGCCAGGGGCGGTGTGTCCCAGAAGCTAGCACAAACCCCCCTCCCCCAGCTCCTTCTGCAGGGCTGCCTTTCTTAGGCAAGACCCAATCCCCCCGGCAACCCACCCCACCCCCAACCCTGCCCTGCTGCTTGCTTGGACCAGTGCTCAAGACCGGTTTTAAGTTCCTTCACTAAGGCTATCCACCCAGAGCGGGGAGTCCCTGCCTTCTGGGCAGGTCTCAAGGTTCCCTGTGGGGAGCTTGGGCACCTACAGCTCGTGCTCCAGGGTTGCCATCTGAGTTGTTGTGCTGAGGAGTTCCATCTGGACGGGTTGGTTCCTGTTTCTACACTGAAGAGATACACCCAGAGAGTCAGTCACAGCAAAGTCTGGACCAAGACACCAGGCCTCTCTGGGCTACATTTGAAGCAAGAGATGGGAAGGCGCCAATACAAGAATTCCTCCAACAACCTGAAAGACAACATGACATCACCAGAACCCAGGGATCCCGAAACAAGAAGAATTCTACACCCTACTCCAGAAGAATTAGAAGAATTTGACTCAAAAGTGAATTATATGAAAATAATAGAGGACTTGAAACAGGAGGTGAAAAACTGCCATAAACAATTAGAGATGACAAACAAAAAAGTAGAGGAAATGAATAAGTCGCTCAAAGATACCCAAGAAAACCAAGAGAAGCAAGAAAAAGCAATCAAACAGATAAGGGAAGCGGTTCAAGACTTGAAGAATGAAATGGAAGTAATGAAGAAAAAACAAACCGAAGGAAGGATGGAGTTGGAAAACCTGGGTAAACGATCAGGAACCACAGAGACAAGTACTACCAACAGATTACAAGAGATAGAAGAAAGAATGTCAGACACTGAAGATACCATAGAGAAAATAAACACACTGATCAAAGAAAATAGCAAAACCAACAAATTCTCATCACAAAACATTCAGGAAATATGGGACACAATAAAAAGACCAAACATAAGAATAATTGGGATAGAAGAAGGAGAAGAAGTACAGCTCAATGGTCCAGAAAATATATTTAATAAAATTATAGAAGAAAACTTTCCCAACCTAAAGAAAGATATTCCTTTGAAGGTTCAAGAAGCATACAGAACACCAAATAGACTGGACCAAAAAAAAAAAACATCTCCTCGCCATATAATAATCAAAACACAAAACATACAGAATAAAGAAAGAATATTAAGAGCTGCAAAGGAAAAAGGTCAAGTTACTTATAAAGGTAAACCTATCAGACTTACACCTGACTACTCTATGGAAACCATGAAAGCCAGAAGGTCCTGGATAGATGTACTGCAGAAGCTAAGAGAACATGGATGCAAACCCAGACTACTATACCCAGCCAAGCTTTCGTTCACTATAAATGGAGAAAACAAAATTTTCCAGGATAAAAACAAATTTAAACAATACGTAGCCACAAATCCAGCCTTACAGAAAGTAATAGAAGGAAAATCACAAACCAAGGAGTCCAACAATGACCACAATATCTCAAACATCTAGAGACCCATCACCAGCACAACGCAAAGAAGGCAAACACACAAACTCTATGACTAAAAATCTGACCGGAATTAACAACCACTGGTCATTAATATCCCTTAATGTCAATGGACTCAACTCACCTATAAAAAGGCACAGGCTAAGAGATTGGATACGCAAACAGGATCCAACATTCTGCTGTTTACAAGAAACACACCTCAACCACAAAGACAGGCACCTACTTAGAGTAAAGGGATGGGAAAAGGTTTATCAAGCAAATGGACCTAAGAAACAAGCAGGTGTGGCCATACTAACTTCTAACAAAGTGGACTTCAAACTTAAATCAATCAGAAGAGATGGAGAGGGACATTTTATACTCATAACAGGAACAATTCATCAGGATGAAGTCTCAATCCTGAATATCTATGCCCCTAACATAAAAGCACCCACGTACGTAAAAGAAACATTACTAAAACTCAAGGCTGCCATCAAACCGCACACACTAATAGTAGGAGATTTCAACACTCCTCTTTCACCAATGGACAGGTCAATCAGACAGAAGCCTAACAGAGAAATAAGAGAATTAATGGAGGTAATGAATCAAATGGACTTAACAGACATCTATAGAACATTCCACCCAAATAGGAAAGAATATACCTTCTTCTCTGCTGCTCATGGAACCTTCTCGAAAATTGACCACATCCTCGGCAACAAAGCAAACTTCCACTGTTACAAAAAAATATCCATAACCACCTGTGTCTTATCAGATCACCATGGTCTAAAGTTAGAATTCAACAACAAAGCTACCCCCAGAAAGCCTACAAACTCATGGAAACTAAACAGTCAACTATTGACCCACACCTGGATCAAAGAAGAAATAAAGAAAGAAATTAAAGTCTTCCTTGAATTCAATGAAAATAAAGAAACAACATACTCAAACTTATGGGACACTTTGAAAGCAGTCCTAAGGGGAAAGTTCATAGCCCTTAGTGCCCACTTAAAGAAAACAGAGAAAGCATACATTGGAGACTTAACAGCCCACCTGAAAGCTCTAGAAAAAAAAGAAGCAGACTCACCTAGGAGGAGTAGAAGACTGGAAATTGTCAAACTGAGAGCGGAAATCAACAAAATAGAAACACAGAAAACAATCCAAAGAATCAATGAAACAAAAAGCTGGTTCCTGGAAAAAATCAACAAAATTGATAAACCCCTATCCAAACTAATCAAACGGCAGAGAGAGAATTTGCAAATTAATAAGATCAGAAATGAAAAGGGGGACATAACCACAGACATAGAGGAAATTCAGAGAATCATTAGATCTTACTTACAAAAGCCTGTATGCCACAAGACTGGAAAATGTAAAAGAAATGGACACTTTTTTAGATAAATTCCATATACCAAAATTAAATCAGGACCAGGTGAACAATCTAAATAGACCTGTCAGTCGTGAAGAATTAGAAGCTGTTATCAAAAACCTCCATACCAAAAAATGCCCAGGACCAGACGGTTTCAATGCGGAATTCTACCAGAATTTCCAAGAAGACCTAATACCTATACTCCTTAAGGTATTTCACAATATAGAAACAGAAGAGTCATTGCCAAATTCCTTTTATGAAGCTACAGTCACTCTGATACCAAAACCACACAAAGACTCAACCAAGAAAGAGAATTACAGACCAATCTCACTCATGAACATCGACGCAAAAATCCTCAACAAAATACTGGCAAACCGTATCCAAGAATACATTAGAAAAATTATCCATTATGATCAAGTAGGCTTCATCCCAGAAATGCAGGGCTGGTTCAACATACGAAAATCTATCAATGTAATCCATCATATAAATAAACTGAAAGAAAAAAACCATATGATCATTTCTTTAGATGCTGAAAAAGCTTTTGACAAAATTCAACATCCCTTTATGATAAAAGTCTTGGAGAGATTAGGGATACAAGGGTCATACCTAAATATAATAAAAGCTATTTACAGCAAACCGACAGCTAACATCAAACTAAACGGAGAGAAACTCAAAGCCATCCCACTTAAATCAGGAACACGACAAGGCTGTCCACTCTCTCCATAACTCTTCAATATAGTGCTTGAAGTTTTAGCAATAGCAATAAGACAACATAAGGGGATCAAGGGGATTCGAATTGGAAAGGAAGAAGTTAAACTTTCGTTATTTGCAGATGATATGATAGTGTACATAAGTGACCCCCAAAACTCCACCAAAGAACTTTTACAGCTGATAAACACCTTTAGTAATGTGGCCGGATACAAGATCAACTCCAAAAAATCAGTCGCCCTCCTATACACAAAGGATATGGAAGCAGAGAGGGAAATCAGAGAAGCATCACCTTTCACAATAGCCACAAACAGCATAAAATATCTCGGGTAACTCTAACCAAAGAAGTGAAGGATCTATTTGACAAGAACTTTAAAGCATTGAAGAAAGAAATTGAAGAGGATACCAGAAAATGGAAGGATCTCCCTTGCTCGTGGATTGGGAGGATCAACATAGTAAAAATGGCAATCCTACCAAAGGCAATTTATAGATTCAATGCAATCCCCATCAAGATCCCATCAAAATTCTTCACTGATCTTGAAAGGACAATAATCAACTTTATTTGGAATAACAAAAAACCCAGGATAGCCAAAACAATCTTATACAATAAAGGAACTTCTGGAGGCATTACCATCCCTGACTTTAAACTCTATTACAGAGCTACAGTAATGAAAACCGGGTGGTATTGGCATAAAAATAGAGAAGTCGACCAATGGAATCGTATAGAAGACCCGGATTTGAACCCACAAACCTATGAATACCTCATTTTCGATAAAGGTGCTAAAAGTATACAATGGAAGAAAGAAAGCATCTTCAACAAATGGTGCTGGCACAACTGGATGTCAACCTGTAGAAGAATGAAAATAGACCCATATCTATCACCATGCACAAAACTCAAGTCCAAATGGATCAAAGACCTCAATATCAATCTGAACACACTGAACCTGATAGAAGAGAAAGTGGGAAGTACCCTACAACAGATGGGCACAGGCGATCGCTTCCTAGGTATAACCGCAGCAGCACAGTCATTAAGGGCAACATTGAATAAATGGGACCTACTGAAACTGAGAAGCTTCTGTAAAGCAAAAGACACTGTCACTAAAACAAAAAGGGAACCCACTGACTGGGAGAAGATCTTCACCAACCCCGCAACAGACAAAGGTCTGATCTCCAAAATATATAAAGAACTCAAGAAACAAGACTTTAAAATGCTAATTAACCCAATTAAAAAATGGGGCACTGATCTGAAGAGAGAATTCTCAACAGAAGAAGTCCAAATGGCCAAAAGGCACTTAAGGTCATGCTCAGCCTCCTTAGCGATCAGGGAAATGCAAATCAAAACAACATTGAGATATCACCTTACACCTGTCAGAATGGCTAAAATCAAAAACACCAATGATAGCCTTTGCTGGAGAGGATGTGGAGAAAGGGGCACCCTCATCCATTGCTGGTGGGAATGCAAACTTGTGCAACCACTTTGGAAAGCAGTGTGGCGGTTTCTCAGGAAAGTTGGGATCAACATACCCATGGACCCAGCAATGCCACTCTTGGGAATATACCCACGAGATGCCCGACCATATGACAAGGACATTTGTTCAACTATGTTCATTGCAGCATTATTTGTAATAGCCAGAACCTGGAAACAACCCAGATGCCCTTCAATGGAAGAATGGATGAAGAAAGTATGGAATATATATTCATTAGAATACTACTCAGCGGTAAAAAACAATGACTTCGCGAATTTTGCATGCAAATGGATGGAAATAGAAAACACTATCCTGAGTGAGGTAACCCAGACCCAAAAGGATGAGCATGGGATGTACTCACTTATAATTGGTTTCTAGAGATAAATAAAGGTCAGTGAGTCTTTAATTTGATACACTAAAGAAACTAATTAAGAAGGTGAACCCAAAGAAAAACATACAGCTATCCTCTGGGTTATGAGAATTAGACCAGATTGACGGGCAAAAATTTGGGATCTTGGGGGAGTGGTGGGAGGGGGAATAAGGGGAGAAGGGGAGAGAAATGTGAGAAGGGGAGGGTGGGGGGAACTTGGGGAAACGGGATGATTGGGATAAAGGAAGGTTGGTTAGGGGAGCAGAGAAGCACACATCTTAATTAAGGGAGCCATCTTAGGGTTGGCAAGAGACTTGGATCTAGAGGGGCCCCCAGGTGCCCAGGGCGATGTCCCCAGTTAGTTCCTGGGGCAGCTGTGGATAGGGAACCTGAAATGACTCTATCCTATAGCCATACTGATGAATATATTGCATATCACCATAGAAACTTCATCTGGCGATGGATGGAGATAGAGACAGAGACCCACACTGGAGCACTGGACTGAGCTCCCAAAGTCCCAATGAGGAGCAGAAGGAGGGAGAATATGAGCAAAGAAGTCAGGACCACAAGGGGTGCGCCCACCCGTGGAGACAGTGGGGCTGAGTCTTTGGGAGCTCACCAAGGCCAGCTGGACTCTGACTGAAAAAGCATGGGATAAAACCGGACTCTCTGAATTTGGCGGACAATGAGGGCTGCTGAGAAGCCAAGGACCATGGCACCGGGTTTTGATCCTACTTCATGTTCTGGCTTTGTGGGAGCCTATCCAGTTTGGACGTTCACCTTCCTAGACCAGGATCGAGGGGGGAGGACTTTGGACTTTCCACAGGGAACCCTGACTGCTCTTCAGGCTGGAGAGGGAGGGGGAGGAGTGGGGGGAGGGGAGGAGGGGAGGGAGGAGTGGGAGGGAAATGGGAGGCGGGGAGGAGGCAGAAATTTTTTTTTCCAATAAAAAAATAAATAAATAAATAAATAAATAAAAAAAGCTTCTTAACCTGAACATGTTAAACTTTAAAAAAATCAAAGATCATAATATAATTACAAAATATCTCTTTTCACCTCTTCACTTTAAATCATTCAATATATTTCTTCTTGATCTCCTTCAAATTTATGGCTTATTCTTGTATTCTTATTGATGTATATATGTATAGATATAAATGTAGGTGTAGGTATAGGTAAATACATATATATTTGTAAATACAATCTGCTCAGTCTGTTAACTGAGATGTGCGATTTAGTGTTGGATAACCAATTGCTGTGATCTTTCCTGGAGAAGACTATTTCGACTTTTTGCATTCCTTGGTTGTATGGTAATTCTTTGTTTATGGTTGAGGCCTCATGAGCTCATCACTTCCCAGTTAACATTATCATGTTATTTAATTCATCCTTATTTAGCATTTATAGAGGCAGTAATGTTGATGAGGCTTAACGTTTTGTGATGCTCTTTGTTTGCCGCTATGAGCTCATCACATACTACTCGGTTGATATTATAAATGCCTCATTTTATTGTATTTCAAGCATTCAATCAATTAGTAGCTCATATACATGATACTTTTATTCATATGAAAGTGTAAGAGGATTGTAAAATTTCAGTTTGAATTATTCCTTTTGAAATTAAAAGCATTCATAATTACTTTATCCAAAATATAAACATCTCACATTTTCTTTTTGTTTTCTCTGAGAGTTTCTACTTTCTTTTAGGACATCATATTTTCATTACTTTAGGTTTGAGACATTGTTAACTTTACTGACCCAGACTCATGTGCTCCCCAGTTACACATCCAGTAAATATATCACCAATATAATTTGCAAATTTCTAATTTTCGTATAATTGCTTTTCCCTTTCTTTTCCCACATCCTAATATGAGTCCCAACTACTTCTCAGTTAAACTAACTGGCCTTTATTGAAATGAGTAGATCTGCTATGCTACTTAGCCAGCATACTGCTAATAGTTGAAGTGACATACAAGAAATGTGTACCTTTTCCTGCCTCAGTTTCCTTGTCATAGTTGGTAATCATTTTAGAAGCTTTCAGTCAGTTCAACTGTGTATGTGATATTCTCCTAATTTCATACATGATTCTAAATTTTGCTTTCAATATTGGTTCTCCACCATTCTTAGGCTTCAAACTGTTAGTACAAAATGATATCTATTGGATTGTCAATTTACTGGAAAGCCAGGTTTACTTTTTTCACTCACCTTGATATCAATCATCTTGACAATCCATTTATGCCCCGTGGAATCACATGGAGTTTTGCTCGAATTGTGCCCTGTCCTTTGTCTTTTCTCTATTGGGTAACTCCCATTGTCCTATTCTTAGCTTCCATTTCTTCCTAATGATATACTATACTACACCAATAAAATGATTAGTAAAGTCTTTGAGGTCAACCTCACAATGTTTAGTCACACCTCCTAGTTTCAAATCCTGGCAACATCTCAGACATTGTAGACCCAAGTTACTAGGTTCCTTTGCTTTCAGCATCCATGTATAAAAATGCATGTAACAATTCCACCATCATGAATACTCCGAGTTAAATCTTCTTGAGCCCTCTTAGTTAAAATATACTAGTTGCTATTTTCCCAGTACTTTATTTTGGATAAAAAAAAAGTCAGATGGTAGCTTAAGAACAAAATGCACAGAACACTTTCATCTCTGCCTGAAACTGCAGCAAATTGTTCTGCCATCTCTTTAAACCCAATCTCAAAATCCTTTTTTTATTCTGAGTTGATGGTTCCAATTTGCTGGAAGTTTTTGGCATAATGACTTATCACTGTCCAGCAGTTTGTTAGTCTTTCTGACAGGATAGGTTATAATTGCATATCTGTGTATTTACGTAAGTGCAAAACAATAGAAATATAAAAAAATTTCATACAAAGGTTTCTAGTTTTTCAATTCAAGCGCTTTATTTCCTTTACTACAAAGTTGGCTTAAAACAAAGTATAATTGCATATTAATTTTCAAGCTGACTTAATCAAATGCTTACTAGCCAATTTCTATTTGTAAATATGAAAACTTGCAGCCTTCTTATTTTCTGATATATATGTGCATCATCAAAAATCTTAAAAGTTTTTATAATGGAATGCAGTACATTTTGCAATGCTAGAATCAAAAGGCAAAACAAAACAAAAATCTAGGAATAATGGAATTTTTGTAAGTATTTATCATAGACTATCTATAAGGTAAGTGTATTTATCAATGAAGTTGGTGATTAACTTACCCATTTGCAAAATATTATTTTGGATTATCTAACCATACTGATAGGATATGTCGAATTTTACATCTTCTTATAAAAGAAATGAGTGAGAAAATCTATGAATCTTGAATGGGGTCCTTTCAGCTGAAACTGCGTTTCCTCACAGGTTTATAGGATAAATACTAGAATGGCTACTAACTCTGGATTGAAGATGAATTTTGAAATTGTAGCAAAATTTGCCTCATTTTGTATTAAACTTTAAAATAAGAAACTTAAGCTTGCTGAAATTGCTTCAAAATCTTATCTTCCATTTCTGTGGATTCACTTGTTTGAGACTCATTTTTCTACTAACACTGCTATTAATGTAAGACATAGAAATAGTTCAGCTCAAACCTTATTTCCTGCCACAAAACTAGTGTCAATCCAGAAAGTTTAGATCAACTAATAGGCAAGAAATACACACTTAAGTCACCTTAAAATTAAACCATTGAATTATGAATAATTTCAATCTTATAAACTCATTGTTATTTGTAATTACAAAATAACGAAAGACTATTTTTTCCTGTATTAACTTAGTTTAGCATGTTTTTATTTGTCTATCTAGTAATTCATCTAAGTTACAGTTTTGGGTGTACATTATGTTTCATTGAACAATGGCACACAGAGTTTTGTAAAATCTTCATGAATGAGATTACTGTGTCTTAGTCATTATCACAGATGTATAGCTTAGCCTCTACTCAGATAAGGGCAAAAAAGTAAAAACAGTCCATTACACAATATCTGGAGTATAAACCATACACATCATTCCATGTGAATGGAGAATAAATGGCTTCCCTCTTTTCTGTTTCCTGCTCAGATGTTGTATTGAGCTAAGGAGAACTAGATTTAGGGCTGCTTGGCCTTGTCTATGATAGTTCTTGTTTTTCTCAATGATAAGAAGACACTTGAATTAACCTATTAGCAAAAAATGTATGGCTCACACCCACAATAGCTTAGAGATGTGATGAAGGACTCATATCCACCACTGTGGGAAGAAGGCTGACCTTCTTCCTCCTTCCTACTCTGATGAACTGTAAAAAGATGCCACTTTCCTTACGGCATCCCCCGTGTCTAAGCCTCTAATCTCAGCCTATGTTACTTCTTTTCTTGTTAAAGAATTTGAAGGCTTCCTATCTGGTTAGAAAGAATTTAGCAGTGGTAGATGGGTGGGAAACATGCCAATAAATGTTAAGAAAAACTTATTCTATGAACATATGAGGAAGCATGATATATGTAGAAAGCTACAGCTGTATTGATTTATTATTGTTATTATGTGCTTGCTAAAATGTGTAAAAAAGTAAAATAAGAATGGCAAACATTTTGGGGACTTGTTATTGCAAGAACAGTGTTTTCTCTCATCCTGCCTTTCACTCCTTCTCATAAATACTCTTCAATCCAAATATGACCAAATACAGGGAGTTGTTCAGAAGATCAAGAAAAAAGAAATTAAAATGTTAATAAATTTATTATTCCAATGCTTTTTTTCTGCTACTTCCTTAATCTGTTGTCTTCGGGGTCATAAAGTAAACTGCTTCTCTTAAGGTTCCTTGTTGTTTTACCTATTTTCTCTTTCTTTTGGTTATTTTGATTAAGAAGATGACCAAAGGCAATTCAGGGAGGAATGTTTATTTTATCTTACTCTTCCAGATCACAACTATTGAGAGAAGTTAGGGCAGGAACTCAAGACAGGGACCCTGGAGCAGTAGTACAGCAAGCGGCCCCCTCCTTGCAATGGAGAAATAACTACAGAAGAGTATGGCTGACTGGCTCCCTCTTTCTGACTCATTCTCAGCCAACTGTCCTACACATCCCAGGTACACCATCCCAGGAAAGGCACCACATGTAGTGGGCTGGGCCTTCCCACATCAGTCAACAGTCAAAGCAAATCTACACATACATGACCCCAGCCAATCTGATTTGAGGAACATTTCAAGTAAAAGTTCCACTTTTTCTCCAGTGATTCTTGATAGTGTCAAGTTGACAATTAACTACCTTGAACATTTGCCAATGCTGTTGATCCAGATCATACTTGTTTATGCTTAAGGTCTTTAATTACATCACTCTCTAGATTCTTATCATCGTGTCTTATTATACAATTCTCTTTGTATGTTTAATACATTCAGATGTACAGCAGTCACAACTGCCTTCTTTTCTTAGGCCCACATCTTTCCTGGATCTATCTTTTCAGGCATTTAAGCAAAGGCCCTTAAAAACTCATGTTCCTTCCTCTATTCTTTAACTCATCGTTTTTTTGAAAATCAGATAATAAAATCTGCACAGATTTGAAATAGATTCAATCTACTTTCACAAAAACAGGAATTTCGATCAGTTCTCATCAACTTCCTCATTGTGTCTGAAACAACTTTGTTTCCAACATTTGTGTGTGTTTATGTGAATATATATGTGCATCTGTGTGCATGTGAGTCAGCTTGTGTGTGTGTGAGTGTGCACGTGACTGTGTGTGTGTGTGTGTGTGTGTGTGAGAGAGAGAGAGAGAGAGAGAGAGAGAGAGACTTTCCTTGCTTCTCATCTTTATTTCTCCAATGCTCACACTCTGTGGAAATCAGAACGGTACTATGACAATATTTAAAAGATTGTCTCACTTCTTGTTTTACAACCTCCAACAACTCTGTGTCTTAATTTAAAAATGCAGAATTCTTCAAAGGTATCAAAGCCCCATCTGTAGTCAATTCTGAAGCATTCCCAGCCTTTGCTCCTTCTTGTGCACTTAGATACAGACAGAGTGGCTGAACTCTTCTGCCAACATGATTAGACAGTGTCCATTTCAGAAAGCTTGCCTTTTTGGCTCACAAACAGTCACAGCAATAGTCCATGTAGCAAGTGTGGTGCTTCAGACCTAAAATCCCCATATTTGTGATATGGAGGTGGACAGAACAAGAATTCAAGGCATTTTTAGTTATTCAACAATCTTGAGTCTATTCTAGACTATGTGTGACCTCATCTCAAAACATAATCAAAAATAACAAAATACAAAACTAAAATAAAAATAAAAGCCCAAGAATGAATCAAAAAAAAAAAAAAAAAAAAAACCCAGAAATAATGTCAAACAGAAAGCCGAGGGAAAAAATGTTCATTGAATCTCACTGTGTGTCCTTTCTTGAATAAAGGAAAGAGCCTATTGCAGAAGCCACAGAAGTTCAAGTTCAATGCATTATGTCTAGCTAACTGTCTTCCTAAACCTACATCAAGCATTCTGATACTCAGAAATAAGGAAGAAGGAGACTCAAAGAAATCATCACCCCTGCTAATGGCCCAGTTCCACGTCAGTTCACACAGTACTCAACAACAAAAGGACGTATAACATCAGGAGATTTAGTTCTTACAGACACAAATGCTTTGAGATTAACATAGTATTTTTTCCTACGATTTACTCTAAAACTTCTAGAAATATTTTATTATTACATCCAAGGATCATGTTATAGCACTTTCTGGGAATACAGAAATAAATTAATAAAAGCAGAGTACATATACTATTCTATAATCCTCATGTTAAAAATTAAAACACATTAAAATATTTACTCAGAGATATTATAAATTGTTATATTGTATAAATATTGAAAAATATTTTGTAAAGGCAACAGGAGAGAAAGCACTTGGAATTTATGAATTTAATTTTTTTTTAAATAAAAACGAGGTGAATAAATTGGAAAGCAATAACCACATTCACAAATATGTAACCATAACAAAGTTACAGCTTCATATATTTATAAATACATTTAAAATAACCAGTAACTGCATGGATCCTGTATCTCTCTTATTTCCATTTATTTTGTGTTCTTAAGCCAACATTTCTCAGTACATACATGAGAAACTCATTGAGTTTCACAAGAGTTGTAGTCATTTAAAGGGATATTTAAGAAATAATATTTAAATACATACATTTTGTGTACTTAGTGTTATTTTCATAAAGAATCTACCTTATCAATAAAAGGTTATCCTACATACTTTTTACAAATATAACTATCCAATGGGACATCCATTGAATAACAGAGAAGATAAATTGTTTTTATTGCCTGGGACAATAACCACATACTTCTGCTTAATGCATAAAATCAACCAGGTAAATACAAATCTATTCTTGGAATTTTGGAAATAATAATAAAAGTTTCAGAAAATTGCCTTTATTGGCATTATAAAATCTATAAAATTTCAATCTACATAATTTTTTAAAATTAGAGTCATTTCTATAATATAAATGAATCATAGCTAGACAAATCTCCAAAATATGCCTTATATTAATTCTCATTTACCTATTATAAAATTCTCCTTAAGTTTTGGTCATTAAGAAAATCAGAGTGAACCAAAGCACTAGAAACTAACAGCTAAAACCTTAGTATGTTTTATCTAAAAAAAACTACATAAGTATAAATCTTGCAGTTTTAAACAATAGAATTTATCCATAATTCTTTAGTGTTTCTAGTAATGTTAAAGTTCCATTTCTATACAGAGAATTACATTAACAATGTTATTGTGAAACCTTTCTCAAAGCATTAGATTTTCTTACTTCCTACTCTGTAATGAATCTGAACAAAGGGCTTCTCTATACAAATAAAATGCTATTAAACCACTATGCAAACTGATTACTCTGTAGTCATTCTTACTCTTTATACTGAAAGTGCTGTATATGATTAGCTTACAGATCAAATGGCAAATAATTCTTTCCCATCAAAAATCAATGTTAAACTACGTATATTTCAAGACTATTTTCCTATAATCAGGAAGAACATTTTCATTAGGAACTTGATGAACATACATCTCCTATAAAAAGTTTACTATACAATCAATAAAATTATAGTTATATACCTAAATATTACATGGCCTTAATAATTTTTATAGCTGCTATCCACTTCACTATTTTTCAAAGATGAATATGACAACTTAACACTAAAGGACAAACACACACACACACACATACACACACACACACGGCACTTTGGACTACACAACCTCCAACAAGATGACAGCTACAAAAAATGTCCCAGTAATGAGGTATCAAGCATCCAAATGAACTAATGAGGCCATTCTCATTGAAACCATCTCATGGCTCTAATATTTGGTTTATTTACAGAGAATATTAATTTTCAAATAAAACATTTTGAACGACATTACAGAATTTTTCAATATAAAAATAGCAGTTATAAAATGTTAAGTATATAAAAGTCTGAGGAATTCTGAAATGTCCCAATTTGAAATATCAAATTTCCAGTGTTGATGTTCTTATAGCTTAGCAGTCACAAGAATGTTCATGTTTTCTGTGAATGTTTCATTCAAGCCACATAATCTAAAAGAAGTAGAGGTAATAATTACATACTGTACAACTGAACAATTTCCATGTATTTAATGTAAATGGTGTCACCACAAACAAAAATAGAAGCTAAACATCTACATCACAATTCTGGAGAACAGCATTTTATCAAATTAATTTTTTAGAATGTAATTTTGTTACGGCAACTGGTTGCTCCCTCTAAAGAAGCAGTGTAGTTGAAGGCAGTTGTGAGCAAAGGGCAATCCAATGTTATATTGGATTTATTTGCATTATGTATTAGGCATCTTACTTTCTGTAAATCCTCCTTCCTGTCCTTTGCTTTGGGGAATTCAGTATTTAGGAAGCCTTGACATACAGATTACATTTGTGTGCATCCAGGAAAGACACTGATAGATCAGAGTCAGAAGAGCAGGAGATACAACTTGCAACTTTCCACTCTGCTGCCTAAAGTAGGTCCTTTTTCTTCTGTTTTAGGCCACAGGGAGAAACATTTCCGACTGTAGCTAAACTCTGGTGTTTCTTCCTCTTTGACAATGGCCTTGAGCAGTTTGTCTATATATATATAATTTGTGCATTCTATTTAACACAAAATTAATACTATTTTCCAAATGTAATCCCGATTCCTTTTGATTAATATCTATGTTTTTGCTACAAGATTTTTTAATTAGTGCAAAGTTATTGTGGTATGGTAGGGTTGAGGAGGGGGGTGTACTGAAGAGATCAACTACAAAGAAGATGTCTTTGCAATAGTGTCCTACAATAAATTACTGTTTCTGCCCCCCCCAAAAGATCAAGACTAAATGAAGGCAACAAAAGGAAGCCTTTTTGACAACCTTATATCATGCATACTAGACAAGAGAAATTAAAGACTTGTCATTTCACAAAGTAACCTACATAAGGTTACTATTTACAGTCTTCAAATACTCAAGGGCCTTTTTATGCAAAACATGGAAAGGCCTTCTGAACTTATGGTTGAAGACTGTGATTGAGGTGAGAAATGCTAACTATATTGAAGCCTATTTAATAGTTACACAAGAATTAGGTAAATACAAGAGAACAAAAGTAACTGTGTATTACTGTGAACAAAGAAAATACCTGGTATTTCTGAAGAAAGCAAGAGGAAATTTAATACTCTCCACCTCAATACCTGCTTTGCTTTCCGCTCATCTTTAATATTTTAAAGCTTGTCACATTGATTGATACCAGGTGCATAGATAGACACTGTGAAGTGTCATTGACTGGTATGGAGTCATGAGAAGCTTACCTTTATTTAAAATTCACCTCATTTTTCTTCTTCTTATCATTTTTGTTTTAGGGAACTTAATTCATGTTCTTCCTTTTGCATTGTTCTCAATATGAACGTAAAATCATCAACAGAATTATTGGTAAATTAACACAGTGACTTGGTGCTTTTTGAGGGGGTGGATTTTTATTTTCACTCCTTTAGGATATTTGTAAAAAATTTTTGACCATATTCTTACATGTCTATATGTATAATGTGTGCATGCCCCAGTGTAAGCATGTTTATGCACATATAGGGAATACTTTCTATGCATGACTATTAAAGAAGGACACTGTGTTTAGTGTCTTCCCACATCATTGCACTTTATTTACTGAGACACAGTCTCTTCTTGAGTCCTGAGCTTGTAATTTGGTTGCTTTGTGCAGAGATCCCCTTTGTCTGTCTCCCAAATCCTGGGAATAAGGGAATCCACCACACCTGCCTGGCATTTAGCAAGAATGATAAAGTAAATATGATAAAGTAAAATATCAGAGTAATATAGTTTGCATTTTTATATGAAGACAAATCTAAGCACACAGAGTTGTAGCTGTGGGATGTGCACACTATATACTCCTAGAGATGTTTGCTAAATATTTGTCAATAGGAATAAATTGAAGTGTTCTTTTCTGAGAATTAAGTGATCAGCTTTTGCTACTTCAATTGTTTTGTACATTGCCTGCTGAGGAACAGACACTATGATCTAATTGATTTTTTAAAATTTCTATTACTAAATACCAAAGAACATTTCAGTGGAATAAAAATGACCTCTGTCTCGGTCTTTATGTACCTGACAATTCTGGCTGCTTACCAACCATTCAGAGCAGTTTAGATGAGCTCTGTTATAATTGAAAGAAGAGAGTCCTAACAAGTGAACACTCTCTGAGCCACATGTGCCAATGTTTTCTCTCTACCTTGTGGACCCGGGCATGGTCTTCCTGATTTGATTTTTCATTTTTATCTTCAGTGTTCTTAAGTATGAAAGAAAATGATTTCTCCATAAGCTCTTCAGAAAGGAGTTGGATTGTAATTGAATTTCTCCCTCAAAGTTTAATGACTTATCTTTGGGTATGTTCCAAGCAGTTAGGAACCTGTTAAAACTACACTTCCAATCTGACATCAGATCACTTTGGAGAGGTGTCCATCACCAGCTCCTATTAGTCTAAAGCAGTGTCAAAAGTCATATCTGACTCAAAGCTTATTTCAACCACAATTTTTTTACTTGTTTAAATTTGGAAATTTGTGTTGTGATAGCCATACGATTCTTCCTTGCCAGCTTCTTATTCTACTACCTGTGTCTATAATTCAGCAAGGTGGTTATGCAAGGTAAAGAACAAATATACTTCCAGGAAAATGTTTCCAAAGAATAACTGTCAGCTGTGTAGCAGCATTTCATATGTGACTAGTATTCTTAAACAGGAGAATTATAAGTATCTATTTATTTTAAAAGTCTCAGTACTGATATTGTCATGTAGCTTCTGAATTGTCCAGCTTAGGTGTAAGATATATTTCTTATTGTGTAATTGCTCATTTTAGTATTGTTGCAAAACCTCTCTCTGTGTGCATTTTAATGGTGTTAAAGGAATATCTTCTCTTCAAGGAAGAACTAGGTGGCAAAAAAAAAAAAATCAGTGACAGAATGTGGGACCCAATGATGTCTATTTGCAATCCTAGCACCAGGAGGAGGTGCTAGGAGTCTAAGGTCATGCTCGGCCCTTATGGGCACTGCAGATCCAACTAGGGTGTATAAGGCTTTGTCTGCAACAGTCATAGAGAAACAGATGGGTTACAAGACCTGAAGATTTTATTTCCAGATCCTCGAGTCTAGGAAGTTCCTGTTAGAACCTAGATAAAGTGTCAAGATTCAAATCCCTTCACACTTCTCCTTAGCTGTAGGTTTGGGAACAACTCTCCTTGGCTTTTGGATATCTCATTTCCCTTAGTATCTGTGGAAATTACTTACCACAATCAACATGCCAAAATGTAGGAAAAGATGATACTTTTTATTTAACTTTGATGAAAAGTGTGGCCAAGTAAGTTTCATGTTAACCAATACCCTCAATTTCCACAGGTGCCTTCATAAAGATGTTTCTGGACCCACACATTTGACAGATTCCTGATTAACACTTTTAGCTGGTTAAAACATGCCAAGTATCAGACATGCTTTCCTATAACTCATAATTCTAAGCAAGCAAGGCTTCTCCAATAATGAGGAGAATTGACCACTACCCTGAGTTCTTCATTCAGCCCAATCAAGGACATAAAAATTTCCCTTTCTAAGTAGCTTAACTGAGTACTCAGAATGCCTCTCAGAGGTCATATTAGCAGTACTCTTGATCTATTCTCTTGAATAATTAACCCCTCTTCCCTCCAACAGACCCTCTATCTTTGTTTCTTCCCTTCCCCACTCTTCCATTTCCTCCCACCTCTTCCCCTTCCCTTCCGTTCCCCTCTTTTTCCTGTTGTAACCTTCCCTTTCTTCCTCTTTCTTTTTAATGTTTTCTGTAACATATAAGAGCACAGAAAGCCCAGTTTATGGATGCAGAACTCTTGGGAATACAGACCTGTTTAGCCCAAAGGATCCCACCTTCAGCTGTTTCTCACCATCATTTTAACATTAAAGATTTTAGAAATTGTTAAATTTGAACAATTGAACTTGAAATATATCCTAGATGGTTTTTGTTGTGAATGCACCACTGGCAATTCAATATGCTACAGAAAAAGGAGTAGTGTTAATATAGAACCTTTAAAACAGGAATATGCTTAAGCTTTTAACAGTAGCAATCAACTTGCAAGAGCTGGATAATAAAGGGCACTGAAGAGAAGCATCTACGGTATCTGACACAAGGTTGGCTTCTGCATTGAGCTCAGTCACAACTTTGCATATTTGTTGGTTCAAAGTAAGTCTCAGGAATCAGAAGAATAGATAGACAAATGTAAAACAAAGAAGGTGGGAAACCTGTAATTTGAAACCTTCAAAAATACCATCATTTTCAAATTCTTTTAGTTGAGAAACATTATGCTGGATATTCGCTCAGTTAAGATATCATAATTGCTAAAGAACCTAATCTGATAGCGGAACTGCCTTAAATTCCAGCTATCCAGGGAACTAGGTGTGGCAACTCCTGACTTCTTGGCCTACCTGACCGGATGTAGGTTACGTGACTGGGACCACGCGGCCAGATTCCATGCTCCTGTGCCCTATTCCCCAAGCCCTCATTCAGGGGGTATATAAGTCGTTACCCTGTCCCTAATAAACGGAGGCTTTGACAAAAAAAAAAAAAAAAAAAAAGAAAAAAAAAAGGTTAACAACTGAACTATCACTTATACCAGTTAGGGGAGAGACAATCAGTTTTCTACGATGAGTGACACTGAGCATGTCAACTAATTCTGGGTAAGCCTCATGTTCAGGAGTAATTGACCAACAACATATAGTTGGACTCCACAGGATTTTGTCTGTGCTTTATTTGGTTACAAGTTGGGCTTTTTGTTTGTTTTCAATCTTTTTTCTTTCTTTTCTTGGTATGACTTTCTTGTTTCTAAGTTTTGGAAGTTTTTATTGTTGTACAGGATTTTTGCTTCTTGTTAAAGAAAGAACTTAAAGTTGGGTGGGTAGGGATGGGGAAAAGATCTGAAGGGACTTGAGGGAGAGGAAGAATATGATCAAAGTGTATTTGAATTTGAAAATTGTTTTAAATAATGGAAAACATAATAAATTAATTTAAAAAAAAAGATATCATACAAGAACTGAATCACTGAGAGGTGAGGATAATAACCATGTTAGACTGGTACTCAGAAAAGAGATTCTCTGCAAACTTCTTTCCACCATAGTATCACCTTTAGACAATGAGAGAGATGTGATGGAGGCCGCGGGGAGTGGAGGACTGGGGTTTTGCAATGTTACTGTAAATTCTGATTGGGAAAAGGAACAGTTAAACAAGTGCATACTTCAGGAATTAACAGGAGTAGATGCATTAGGTCTTTTGCAAAAAGTCCAAAGATGCAGGAATATATTGGTAGACAATGCAAATATACTCTGAGCTTTCCTGACTGCATAATTAACACCCAGAGTAAGAGTTGCCCTCTTGGCAAATATTGTATTACAAGCTGCTCTGTTTATGACAGGAAATATGCATTAGCTTGAAATACTCAGAATCAATTCCAGCTTTAGATGTTCTATAAAAGATAACTTATAGAACCACAGAATGGGAGGGAAGGGCAGTTAATATTGATTTTGTCATTGTGCCTTAGGAAGTGACCTCTTAATTCTAGATGTCAACCATAAACACACTTTCAAAGATCTCCTGAAAAAGTATAGGATTCATTTAAACGTGGAGCTTGTTAGCATACAACATGATGAATGCACAACAATAGGGTGATCTAATGTTATTTTATCCACAGTTGTCGATTCTGACAAATTTCTCTTTGATAGTATTTTATATATTCAAAAATTACTATCTGAGAAATGGTTAAGTTGATAAAGTAGCTTCCCTTGCTAGCTTAATGACTTGAGTTTGATCCCTAGAAACCATCAAAAAAAAAAAAAAAAACCGTTGTGGTGGTGCTCTTTTTCTAATCCCAGTACTGGAGAAGAAACAAGTATATGTCACCAGCTTACTCGTCTGCCTATCTATTCAGTGAGTTCTAAGTCACTGAGAAGTCCTGTCTCAAAATAAGATGACAGTGCTCCTTAGTAAGGCACTTGAAGTTTTCCTGTGGATTTTAAACATGCTTGAAGATGCATACACACACACAAACACACACACACACACACACACACACAGGTAAGAGTAAACATACAACACATAATACATCCATAGAAAATGTACTTCTAGGTAATATTGTTTAATATAAGAAATGAACAAAGAAATAATGCTACATTAATATATTTTACTTTTGTCCAAAAATGTACACAACTATGAAATACAAAGTATGATTGTATAACAACTGGAGAAAGGCATACTATGCAAGTAAAGAATTCCTATAACTGAAATCTCAGAAAGCAAAACTGTTATTGTCAAGGGACTAGTTCATGCAGCATTCGTCACTATTCACAGCTAGGTCCATTCGGTGGTTGTCCTGCAATGCATACCTCACAGAAAGAGGAAATTATTGTTCTCCAATGATTGGTAAAACACTAGTTTCTGTGTTGCTGTAAAGCTAATCTCTAAAGCCAGTATTGCAATATTTAAATGTTTTATTAATATAGAATACAGTGGGCTCATTCATTATTTTGGAGGCCTTGGGAGAAATTCTGAGGACCCCTGTTGGGCAGGCAGTTCTACTTTGAGGGAGAGGCTGTGAGGGGAACAATCCCTTGTGTATCTAGCTACCTAGCCAGTACATAAATATTTTAGCCTGACTTCCTCCACAACCACATGAGCTAGTTTCTCAAAACAAAATTCAAAATATCCATTCATCTACCTTATCATTTCTCTTTCTCTGGAGATGCTCAGATTGGGATTTTTTTTGAAGAGCAATATACACTGAGTCATTTTTTCAGCCTGTGCATGAGAGTAGAGACTCTCATTTGTCTGTTCTCTAATCAATGTTATGCAGAGACCCTCATTGTGTTTAAACTTAATTAATTATATATATATAACTAGTGTTTCATTATATATTTAAAAACCCGTGGAATTCATTTTTCAATTGATAACATTAAGGAGGGAAAAAGGCCACCGATATATAAATTCATGGTCAAAATGTTAATATTTAAAAATTAAGGTGATTTTAGATTGCCTATTTTTGTCTAAAAAAATTAAGTATATAAGATGTAAAAATATTTTATATGTAATACCTAAATAATATTTTCTGTTTTATAATGCAAATTTACTTGTAAATGTTTCCATATTATATTACATTTCCACATTATTACATTTCATGAAATCATTATTCATCTATTGTTATAATAGTGAATTAAGCATTAACAATTTGACATATATTATTAGATGTTTGCTTGAGTGGTAGTATGTAGACTATTTCACCACTAAACATTTAAACCATAATCTATGTTTTATCTAATTAGACACCTTAATTAATTAAGGAGTCCAAATATACCTTATTCTTAGGCACACATAAATACAGGTTCTTAATGAACCTGTTTTTAATCAGTTTGTTAAACACACATATTGGTGCTCAATACATAAGTCGTTTTCACAGTTTTTCCTTGCTATTTCAATTGATGAAAAGAAATCTATAAAATAAAACTTCACCAAATAAAAGCATCCTTTCACCACATAAAATTAGGATCATAAAAATAGCAGTATATTACTCAGTAGGTAATAGGAATTCCCTCTGAAGACAAGAAAGCTCCCAAAGTGAAGGGTATAATGCGAAGATGGCTATAAGGATCGAGCAGGAAAAGCACTTTCCAATAGAATTGAAGCTGTTTATTTTATTAGAAAGTTGACACAGGTTATCTTCGGTGTTTATGACTTGCAAACTAAAGTATTTAATATTTATCATGTTTAAGTACAAGCAGCAGCAGTTTAGTAATCAAAAGGAATAATTTGAATCATCTTAGGAAAATAAATTCATTATAATTAGGGTATTTCAGAACATGTTTAAAACATTTCTGAGAAAATGTATTCACCTTTCTTGTCATCGAAGTACAGAGTCTGTTGAGCTGGATTTGACCACTGGAGGGAGGTGTTATCATTTTGATCAACTCTGCAGGTCAAAATTGCAGTTCCGCCTTCAACAACCGTTACATTTTGAGTTAGTGGAAACTGCCCTTGGCTGCCTAAAAGGAGATTAAAAAGAATGTTGATTAAATGAAAGTTATAAAATGATAAACTTCCCAAGATCTACACTGAACATCAGGCTTTACTCAAAATAAGATTTAAACCAATAAAATTACACATTAAAAAGATGGAAAAGACATTTAAAATACTTAAGACCACCCTAGTGGTGTACCATTAAGACCACCCTAGTGGTGTACCATTAAGACCACCCTAGTGGTGTACCATTAAGGTTCCTTTGTATTTCCTTTTATTTCTCAGAATATGTTCCCCTCTTAGCACACATGAAGACATATTCCAATAGTAACACAATAACCTTTATTTTCTTTTGGCCTAAAATTGAGTATGTGGTGTTAGATGAAGCCATCACTGAAGGTAAGTCAGGCAATGATGTTGCATAAATTAAAGTCTTAGCAGAAGTATAGGAAACACACAAAACACTTCCATGGTAGCTTTTTATAATATGAAAAAAACACATAATATATAAAAACTAGAACATTAGAGTGAATTTATGATAAAGTAAATGAAAAATGAATCCCACTTCACTGGGAATCCTTATAGAACTGTTTTATGTTTTCTGAAATGCAAAATGTTGGCAAAACTATGTAACTATTCTATAAAGAATGACCATCCTATAGATTATTCATTGAAATAAATTTCAAAAGCCTAGTCTGGTGGCATGCACCTGGAGTCTAAATGATTCAGGAAGCTGAAGATGCCCCTGCATTCCAGAAGTTTGAGGTTAGCCTGAAGAGCAGCAGCAAGAACAACAACTCTACACACCTCACATATGTGTATGTGTGTATTTGGTGGTTATTCAGCAAATATTTATAACTGTATTGCTCATGTTTCCATAATTGTCTATATAATCATAGGAATACATCTTCATAAATTCTTAAATGAATCATCAATTTGGATAGTGTCAGATATAACCACGTTTTTTATTTTTATATGCATCATTTTCATTATTAATGTAATCTATGTGATATTACTTAAAAATACACTTCTAATAATTTAAACAAGGTTACTGCATGCACACACATAATATATACATTTTATGTGTACATGCACAAACATAATAAATACATTTTATCTTTGTGTGATGATCTGAAGATAAACTCTGTCAAGCCTGATAACAAACATTCAGAGAGGTGGAAATGATTTACTAGAGCCAGGTTAAAATACTATTATGTGAGCAGGTTAGGTTATTAAGTCAAAAATAATTTGCATATTCAAGGGCATTAGGATGGTTTAATCATACCCATGAAATATATTCCCTTTACTTCTTTAGTTTCTAATGATTCTGTCATTACTCCAAGCACCACTTGAAGTTGCATGGGAGCCATCGGCATAAAGAAGTTTATTACCAAGAAGCCTGTTGATTGGCACCAGAAGACACAGAAGACCCTAAAGGGAATCATTTCTTTCCAGCCTTAAATGACACAAGAACAGAGGTTCATGACCACATTACATAATTAAGACTTTTGAGTATTAAAATCTTTTATCAGGAGCTTTCCCTTCTTAATGCCAGCCCCTTCAAGTCACCATGACGACTCCCCAGGACACCTCACTTTAATCTTTAAGATGGATTTTAAAATTGACATCTGAGTTTTATATAATATATTCTTTGATGGTTTACTTGAAAGTCAACAGGAACCCTAATGTGGTGTGCCTTGCCTTCATGTCAGAGATGACCATTAACAAGGAGTTCAGAGAACTATCAATCGTGTAAAATGAGGTGGGACATAAACCAAAACACACACAGACAAACGTGAAACCATATGCAGAGTGGGACTACTTGCCTGAAATTATCAGTTCCTAAACATGGAGCTCAGTAAGGTTTTATGTTTTTTTTTTTTCCCGTAGGTTCCCCACTGTTAATGTCATGCATAAATTGGGCAATCCAGGGAGAGGTGTTTCTTCAATATCATAAAGCTTACAACTGCTGATAAATATACATGGCTCACCCAGATGATACTCTGACTATCAACACATGCATAAATAACACTGTCGGCCTCTTCAAAGAATTCAGGAGAAAAGGCAGTGATGCTTGCTATAATTTTATCTACTACATTTGCAAAATAATTTTCAGAACATCCCCACAAGAAAATATTAGCCTTCTCATTTCACAGATGGGTAAACTGACACTGGGAGGTTAAGTGATTTTTTTTTTCCCGTGGTGAAACAAAATCAATGAACCATTTGAAGTTGATTCTGAAAGTTCAACATTTTTTCTTCTCTTTCCCAGAGGCTGCTGGGTCAGAAGAGATGTGTGACTGTTTGAGGAAATGTGAATTTACCACCAAAGGAGAAAAATCAATAATCATTTTTATAATGAAATATAAGTTGTAAAATTGGATAAAAGAAATGCCAGCATTTACTGTACTTAATACTTCTGTGCTATATAAGAAACTAATTTTAATTACTATTTTAATATTCACTTATTGGCCCACAAAAAAAAAGAAAAAAGGAGAAAATTTTAGGATTATTTACCTCTAGATATTGATATATGTCAGTATGTATGTCAGACATGTGGACAATGTCCCTCCAACATCTCCCTTTAAGGTTTCTGGCTTTGAGGTAGTAAGATTTCAGTTCCCTAACTCTTGCAGCATAAAAGTCTTTGAAGTCAAAGAATTTAGTTTTCCCAATAGAGAGAAAACCCATGTGGAGATCAACTAATCCTAAATACCCTTAGGATATGTGGTTTCCAAAATCAATTTAATAACCTATGTAGCAAGCAGTCAGAATTCTTCTCAGAGGCCTGCATTGCCATTTACTGCTGTTTCTGAGCATGAGAGAAGACTGCGTGGCTGGGACCTTCCTCGTCAACTCCTCATGGCTCAGCTTTGTCTTTCAGTCTCAGGATGTCTTTCTGAAGGAGTTTTCTCAATCCAAAAATTAGAGATGTCTTTTCAGTTCATTTATTATGTCTTTCAGGAATCCACATTTGAAATATGAATAAGAAAGAGAAGTTTGTTAATGAATCAGCAAGGTAACTTCAACCCTGACAAAAACTAATGGGAAGGAAGAAGAAATCTGGTTCAGTGTGCTGGTTTGGATTTGCTCAGCAAGCTTAGAAGCAAATTTTTCCAGGAAACTTTTGTTTGCAATTTACTAACTCCTCTCTCTGACCAAATTCATACTATTATTTGTAAAAGTATCTTTTCCCTTCCTCAATTCTAAATCAATTAAAAGTTTGGTAGCCACAGGCTATGCCCGCCTGCCTTAAAAACACATAGGTTGCTTACCGACATTCTTCTCTTCTCTATTCCCACAAATGTAATCCCCCAGTATCATACCTTGTACTCAACAGAACTCAGCTGCAACTGTCTGTCTCTCCTGCCCTCGTATGTGGATCCAACAGACCATCCCCTTCTAACTTTCCTTCCCCAACTCTTGGCTTTATTCCATCCTCCAACCCCAAAAGGCATTGCCGCTAAGCCAAGGGTTGCACCTCCCATAGCAATAATTAGGGAGTAGGTAGACCCACACTTCTCCTCCTGAGATCGGATTACTTCAATCTCAACCTAAATTCTGTTACAGGAAAATTGCTGTGGCTGCCCTTTCCTGGCTGAAGCTATTTCCGGAATCACAAAAACCTCCTATAACCTTGCATCCCCTAACATATCCCATTACCTTAGCATGCAGCATCATCAGGCATTGTTTGGTTTGGGAAGGCACTCTGCAGGTTACTGATAGAGAAACATGGACACCAACCCATCTACAAAACCTTTGATTTACAATCTGTCCTGCTTGAATAATTTGCTAGGGCAGTTGTGGAAGTAGCCAATGAAGGTCTGATTCGATTAGTTCAAATTTAATTATGTCCACCCCATGAGCAAGAACCTGTACCTAACACGGCTTGAGTAACCAAGAAATAAAGAGAAGATAGCACAGAGACCTAGGATAAAAACAAACAAGAAGCCAGGCGGTCGTGGCGCACGCTTTTAATCCCAGCACTCGGGAGGCAGAGGCAGGCAGATCTCTGTGAGTTTAAGGCCAGCTTGGTCTACAAGAGCTAGTTCCGGGACAGTCATCAAAGCTACAGAGAAACCTTGTCTCGAAAAACCAAAAAAACAAAAACAAAAACAAAAAAAAACCAAAAAAAAAAAAACAAGAAAATAAAGATTAATAAAATGATTCCTAATGATAGTCTGGCATAGTCATAGATCAGTGCCTTATACATTCATCATCAGAGAGGCTTCCTTAAGCAGCTAGGAAAATAGATACAGAGACCTAGAGACAATTAAATTCCTCCTCTCAGGGCTCAGGGAATTCCATGGATGGGGAAGCAGAAAGAATGTAAGAGCCATATGGGATGGAGGACACCAGAGGAACATGGTTCTCTGAATCAACTAAGCAAGGTACATATCAGCTCAGAGAGACTGACACAACAAGCAAGGGCATATATGAGTCTATACCAGGTCCTATGCATTTGTATTACAGTTATTTGCTTAGTATTTTTATGGGACTCCTGACTGTGAAAATAAGTAGGTCTCTGACTCTTGTGCCTGAGCTTCATACTCTTCCTCAAGTTGGGTTGCTGTGTCCAACTTTGGTATGATAGTTTTTCTACTTATTATTATATATTTTGTCATGTTTGGAAGATGTATCTTAGAAGCCTGTTTTTTTTCTAATGAGAGACAGAAAGAAAGAAGATCCAAAGGGGAGGAAAGGTGGGGAAGAAAAGGGAGGAGTAGAGGAGGGAAAACTATAATCAGAATATACTGTATGAGTAGGAATCTATTTTCAATGAAGAAAAATACTGTAAAAAAAAAGACTTTGATAAAAGGGTATCTTACCGGGGACACAGTTATCCTACTTAGCACACTTTATTTCAAAGGGAATCTCCCAAGGAGATGCCCATATTCAAAGTATATTCAAAATATATTTCCTTAAAACACTGGACTGCATTTTAATTATAGTTTGTGAGAGCAGAATGACCCAAATGCAACTCAGGTGTGCTAAATTTTGTAGTAATTGGAGCGGCAGGGCTGCGTCCCTGGCACCTGGCAGCCCACATGGCTAGCTTATGCCCCGAAATAATTACACAGACACTGTATTCTTTTAAACACCGCCTGGCCCATTAGTTTTAGTTTCTTATTGGCTAGCTCTTACATATATTGACCTAACTCATTTCTAATATTCTGTGTAGCCCACAAGCTGGCTTACCAGGAATGATCTTAACCTGCGTCTGCCTGGAGTGGGAGAATCATGGCGACTCACTCAGCTTCTTTCTCCCAGCATCCTGTTCTGTTTACTCCGCCTACCTAAGAATTGGCCTATCAATGGGCCTAGGCAGTTTCTTTATTGATAAGAAATCACTCCCACATCAAAATTTGTTCAGGCTCATATAAAGGTATAAAAGTATAGGCTTCTATTTCACTAAAATAAGTGGAAATATATAACAAATCATACATTAGCAAAATACAACAAAACTCTTTAGTTCTTTTTGAAACAGTATTAGTATGTGAAGAATATAAAAGTAGTGTTTGAGAACAGATACACCTAACACTATTCGAGACCCCAAATGGGCAGGAACTGGTAGAAATATATTATACAAAATGCACACATTAGAAAATGATAAAAGAGTTTATCATTACTTAGCTATTAAGTGAAAAGGGTCATATTTCAGCTTTGTTGGATGGATTGCTTTGATTATGTAATAAATTCTTTTCCTTTTCTCTTGTATCAACACCCTTTTGAATTCCTTTTCTTTGTTATCTCGCCTGACCTATCAAACACGGCCAAAAGCTATAGAACATGCAGGGAATTTAAGGCGTTATGCTCATTGTGCTATAAATGCAGACACAATACTAGGTGCATTTGATGTATTAATGATTTAATCTGCAGAGTTCATACCTTCATCACCTCCATCTTGAAAATCATGGCACTTGGTGATGTGGGAGTGTCATATATCAATCTGTTGATTTCATTGGTTCAATAAAGAAACTGCCTGGGCCCTGATAGGACAGAAAATTAGGTAGGCAGAGTAGACAGAAGAGGATTCTGGGAGAGAGAAGCTGAGTTAGGAGTCGCCATGATGTTCCCACTGTAGAGAGACGCAGGCTAGAATCTCCCCAGTAAGCACACCATGGGGTGCTACACAGATTATCAGAAATGGGCTTGTCTAGGTGCAAGAGCTAGCCAATAAGAGGCTGGAACTGATGGGCCGGGCAGTGTTTAGATGAATACGGTTTGTGTGTTGTTATTTCGGGGCTTAAGCTGAGCCATGCGGGCGGCCGGGTGCGGGGGAACACAGCCGGCCGCTCCTCATACTACAAGTTGGCACAGAAACCTTTAGACATGTGCCCTCTCCAACAACCGGAAATGAGAGAAACAAGTGTTTCACAGCTTGCCTTCTCTTTTCATCACTATTTGCTTAATCATAGACTGTTATGAAAGAATATGAATATAACTGTGATTCTGTAACAGTGATATTAAGGAGTGTCATTTGCAGCCAAGCATTGTGAAGGCACATGCTGACCCTGGCGCCTCTTTTCAATAAGAGAAAGTGCATTTGAAATTCAGTTTAAGCGTAATGTGTACAACTTCTGAGATTCCATGGGATGAAACTCTAGCCTTTTTACACTCAGTGACATAACTGGTAGCTCGAAATTGATCACAGAGGGAGTATTTTCCTCATGGAAATTGTCAAACACTATAGGCCAATGATTTTCCCTACAGAGAAAGTTGTTAAATAATTACAGTGAACCACTGAAAGTTATCATTTATTACTAGGGTTACAACAGCTGCACAGGTTTTTAAACTTATTTTTTTTTCTTCTTCTGACCCATCATCAGTCTAATAAAACATTTTGAAACAAGCAGGAATATCCCCTCTACTCGTTGTCTACTGAGGTTGAGGTGCTCGATTTCCAGTTTACGTCAATCTAACATCTGTGGTTATAAACTTTCACCTTTATACAGACATAAATTGATAATATATCACTAAGAGAGAAACATAAAGGAAATAACGTACATATTGGAGTGCTAAAAAATCTTTAGATAGCAGAACAAGTAGTGCCTCTAGGTTTTGATTTCTCCAGTGATTCCATCTGTATAATTAGGGAACCTCAAACTAAAAAAGAAGCAAACTGAACCTTTCCTCCCATTGACTTAAGTTCTTTAACAACCATCCTTTACCCACAAATTATGCCCGTGCCTTTACTGTTAAATCACAAAATTATATAGGACAGTATCACACAAAGTAGCCTTTTCTTAAGTAAAGAATATCGAGAGAGATTAAGTAAAGAATTCATGAGAGACTGGATTGGAATGAGAACAAAGAAACTATAAGCAAAAGCAGGAGTAGCACTGAAAGGAGATAAAGATGCGTGACTGGTTGTCCACCAACAACAATTTTCAAACTTTGCTATCTCTTCAATGCATGAGTGTTAACGATGGTTTTCTCCATCTCTTTCTGAGCTAACAATGAAGCATAAACCACAGCAGTGCCTAGTGTAACTGTGCATGACTGCTTCCTCTCTGAGAGCGATGGTCACCTGGTATAGTCCTAGCCAGACAGACTGAAGCTGAGGCTCCGCTCCGCTGAGAGGGAATAAGTTACAGTCAGTAATCTTTAAAGGACAAGTGGAGAAATTTTGTGGACTAATTAACAGCAGCTTAGGGTCTCTCAATATTAATTCTGTACCTGAAAATAAGAAAGACTCTTTGAAAGAATTGTTCAGAATTAAAAAAAAAAAAAGAAATGGAAAACAAACGAGACAGGAGACTATCAGGACACCCACTTTTCTGACAAAAATGTGTCAAAGACTCCTGAGTTAAACCGTAGCATGGAATTTTACTCTCTATTTTCGGGTGTGGTTCCATGTTGTTAAAGCTGCTAAGTTTAGCTGCACACTTATCTAATTCTCAAAATGTATTTCAGCCTGAGTCAAATAGCACACATAATGTTTCAGAGAATTTAAAAATATTTTTGTTTTCACTCAAGAACAGTATTTATATGCAAAATACATGTTTGTGTTGAAGTTCTTTTTTATTAAATGCAAAATGAACATATGTAACATATCTAAGTATTGTGAAATATGAAGGCCAACAGTAATTGAAAGAAATAGGCTGCACATTTTAAAATGATGTGCAATGCTGATTGATTATTACTTAGTGTGTTTTTGTGTCTGAGAATAGACTCTGTCTGTTAACCCCCCCCCCCCCTTATTCCTTCAACCTTTTCTTTCCTCCCTCATTGTCTATTATCTCTTCTATTAACTACTTTGGGAGTACTTAAGTAAAGAACATGCATCTTACAAAGTTCAAGATCATTCATGTTGCCTAAATTAGAGTCTAAAAATACAGCATGTTATTACTTCCACTAAATTACCAAAGGCATTCCAAACAAATAACCTTCTAACGTGAAAGTTGTGGCTCAGTAGTTGTGTGAACTGAAACATGTATTGCATACTAAAGCCTATTAGATTGCAAAGCACAAATGTCATTAACTCATGCTTAAAATTCTCAAGAGAATCACGATGAACGCAGCATCATGTGAGAAGGGAAATTGGAAAAAAAATTGAGACTGATAACTATGAGCAAATTAGTTCTACTTTTGGAATAGCTCTGTTCTTTCACATACTTACTTAGAAATTACTAGTCATCTTTTCTATCTTATTTTCTACATTCTAAATTTTAAGAATTTCCTAAAAAAAATTGACTATACCAAAGAATTTCCTTTTCTTTGAATCTACTTCCTTTTTTTTTTTTTTGGACTCAACTTTCCTTTTAGTGTATAACACCTGGTCTCTACCTTCTGTGCCATCCCTCAGCCCAGCCACTGTGGAGCATGGCCATCAGACTGATACAGCCTGCCAGTTTCCATAGAGACAGGATGCACATTGGAGACCTGTGTTCCATTACAACTGCCAGACCAAAGCTGAGAAGAGACAAAGCTGGCGGGCACTGGGTCTTGCAAGGCCAGGAAAGGTTGGAAGGACTTTCTCTTCCTGATATTGAAGCAAAGCAGTGCCAACCTGGCAGCTTCGGGAGTTACGATCCTGTAGACCAGATCCTGGTGTCCACGGTTTCTATTGTGAGCATCGCACTCTGATACCAACCCAGGCAGCAGAAGCTCTTGCATACCCCAAACTTGGCCCTCAGCCTTTGCTGGCTTCTGATCCGTGACAAAAGGCTCTTTCAGATTTACAGCGGCACCCGCAGCTCCGGACCCACAAAAATCATATTTTTTTCCCTAAAAACTCCTTGTCTTTCTCTTTTCCAGAACGTAAAGCAAGTTTCTATGTTATTCATAACAAATCACAGGACTTATGGAGAAACACGTCTACAATTTATCCATACAATGATGCTTACCAGGTGATCCAGTAAACTACATATTATATACTGTAACCTTCTTTAATAGAATAGTCCCAGCAAAAGTGTTCTTTCTACATTAAATTATTTTTTAACTTTTGTCATTACTTTTATAATAGTCAGTTTTATCACTAAATTCATATATTCTTAATTTAGAAATGCTTAATTTTTAGAGAGTGTTTATCCATTCCAAATGAATGTTTTATGTGAATGGGTTATCTTCTGGCATATAATCTATAGTTCATTAACCTGTATTTCAATATACTTGACTATTTAAAATTTTAGTATGTTTATAGTTATATCTATATAAGGAAATTTTCCTTAATTTTAGTTTATATTTTAAAATTATTACCATTGATGTGGGAGTGACTTCTTATCAATAAAGAAACTGCCTAGGCCCATTGATAGCCCAACCCTTAGGTGGGTGGAGTAAACAGAACAGGATTCTGGGAAAGAGAAGGAAGCTGAGTCAGTAGGAGCCGCCATGATGCCCGCACTCCAGACAGAGGCAGGCTAGAATCTCCCCGGTAAGCACACCTTGGGGTGCTACACAGATTATCAGAAATGGGTTAGGTCGATATGTAAGAGCTAGCCAATAATGGGCCAGGCAGTGATTAAAGGTATACAGTTTCCGTGTAATTATTTCGGGGCTTAAGCTGGGCCATGCGGGTGGCCGGGTGAGGGGGAACACAGCCCGGCCGCCCCTATTACAACAGATTGGCGCCCAGATTGGCGCGCCAATGTGCTAATGAACTCCACGTAAAACCTGAGAGGGCTTAAAAAGGACAAAAAGAGAATTTAAGACAGCTTTTTGCTGTTTCTGGGTTGCGTACCGCAAAGAAATTGTCCTGACTCAGGAACAGAAAAAACTGGCTGTTTTAAAATGCCGGCTTTCTGGGCTATGCCGCCATTGTGATCTCTGTCTGGCTCCTGCGGGAGACAAAGCTTTTGAATGGAGCATTTGGAGTAAAGTGCTACGACTTGCTTGATGATAATGTGGACTGCTGTGTGCCTGGAACTGTGCGCAGCTCAGGCGCACCAAATGGCTCTGAGGCAGGAGCAGCTCAGCTCCGCCATGCTGAACTGAGCTGGTCTCAAGCAGGAACTACCGTAATTACTGTGATAACAGCGCACTTAAGGTTTAGACTTGGCAGGAAACAGGCAGTGCCGTATTACTTGTACATGATGCAACTTAAGTTTTTAAGAAATGCTTAACATTTTAAGAAATGCTCCTGGACAGTAAAAAATTACAGATTCACAATAAAACAGATTCAGACAGACCACTAAATGAGTCACAATGTTGGATAAATGTACGTGGGCTTGAGAGAGAAAAAAATATAGAGAGAGAGCGAATAAAATTAATGCCTTTAAAATTAAAAAGGTAAAGTCTTTAAAGAGACAGAGTACAGATAGTTAAGAGAGTAAAAGAAATAAAGAAAAATAAGCCACGTAAAAATGGAAAATTCACAGAGAGTCTGGATTATGTACATTGTGTTTTCTTTAAAATTTTTGACTGTGAAGGAGCTAAGTACAGAAAGACATTTCATTATATGGGCTGCCAAGCTGAACCAGAATGGATATAAGGGTATTACGATTTCAAAATTTGGGTCTAAGGATATGATGCTTCGGAGAGGCTCTTCTTTTGTTTTCACAGAGGATGAGACCCTGTGGATTTCTTCTATTCCGATTTGGTATGATAGACCACGCCCTCCTGAAAAGTTGCTGTGAACACCCTCAAAAAATTACTTCACTCAACTGCCAACTGAGATGACCCTGGCAACACAGGTTATACCATGAAAGACCTAATTAACGACGCCCCCATTCAGCAGGAAGCAGTTTTGGAGAGAAAAACTGCGCCCATGTTCCCAAAATATTGTTTATAAATTTTCTTTTACATTTAAAGGGGGATATGATATAGATATAAATAATTTGCATTGGTATGGATTTTAATGTCAATTTTGTTACATGTATATGTATTTCTGATCTTGATTAAGGTATTGTGATTATATAGTTCATTTTTAAAATGTAATGTATAATTAGGAAATATAGGTTATTGTTAAATAATCGTAAATAATAGTCAAGCTTGTAGTCATGTTAGATTTTCTAGATATATGGAGATATATTTCAATTAGATAGGCATTCTTCATATCTTTCAAGGACTGCAGAATATGGCATTTAATGTTTTAATAATTTAGGGCTTTTCATGACAATGAGACACGTCTGCTCCTGGCAGCACCAATCTACTTCAAGAGAAAGATGGGCATAGAAGAGGATCCTTATGGAGTTTGATAGCCATTTGGGCAAGAAACTGCTCTTGCCTGGACTGATGCATAAACTGGACACAAAGAACCCGCAGAGAGAGGACTGCTGAACTTGCCTAAAGGTGAGATGATCTGTCAGGGTTCCTGATTCATAAAAAAGTCTACGAGACATTCTGCAGGACGCAGGACACAGCAGAAAATGAATGAACTGTCTTTGGAATTTCCTGCTTCATGGAAATGTCTGCTGGATACTATGGGCCTGGAGGCCGAAGATGGATGCCCCAACGGTACAGAGGAACTTTGGGTGACTGTCCAGGCAGCGAGATGTCTCTGTCATTTCTAGAGTTTGGATTTCTTGTTTGTTTAAATAATTTTATATCCTTCTGGAGTCTTTGATGGAGTTGAAGAATGGATGGATAGTTATAGTTTTCCTTAGTTATGATAAAAGATAAAGTAGATATAAATATTGTAACTGTAATTCTTACTTGATAACTATTTTGCTATATGTAATTTTACTATGTTAAAATGAAAGCCTTCTTTTTTGTTTAAACAGAAAAAGGGGAAATGATGTGGGAGTGACTTCTTATCAATAAAGAAACTGCCTAGGCCCATTGATAGCCCAACCCTTAGGTGGGTGGAGTAAACAGAACAGGATTCTGGGAAAGAGAAGGAAGCTGAGTCAGTAGGAGCCGCCATGATGCCCGCACTCCAGACAGAGGCAGGCTAGAATCTCCCCGGTAAGCACACCTTGGGGTGCTACACAGATTATCAGAAATGGGTTAGGTCGATATGTAAGAGCTAGCCAATAATGGGCCAGGCAGTGATTAAAGGTATACAGTTTCCGTGTAATTATTTCGGGGCTTAAGCTGGGCCATGCGGGTGGCCGGGTGAGGGGGAACACAGCCCGGCCGCCCCTATTACAACATACCATGTCCAAGAGCAAAACAAATACAAGCTTGATTACATACAAACATATTTAAGGATTTGGAGCATGCACAGATGTATTTAACCTCAAAATAAACAGAAATTTGATATAATAACCTTACACAGAATTTTAATTTTATTAATTTGTAGATATTTAAACCATTCTTTCAAATGTTTTTGAACTATCTCTCTTACACAAAGTATAATTAATTAAAGGGGTGCATTTGATTTTTCAAGCAAAATCTAGGCTGATAATTCCCCACATTGACTTTTAAGAATACTGTTTCATGCTGAAGGAACAGGACTTACAACTCAGTAACTTCACATGCTAACTGCTACACATTTGAAAATACTGTTTCATGCTGAAGGAACAGGACTTACAACTTAGTAACTTCACATGCTAACTGATACACATTTGATAGGCAGCCTTCTAAAGATAGGAAATGTATGACCACAATCATCGGCCAGTTCACATTGGAGCTCAACCATGAAACTAGTCAAAACTGTCATGTCATCCTGAACGAAACACTCTGGAAGGGTGGGCCTCTTCTCAAATCAGGGTCAGTGATGGAGTGGAGGACAAAAATAATTTTCTGGAGAAAAGAAACGGGTGTAATATAATAATTTAAAATTGTACATCTTATAAGAGAAACTCAATCAGAGTATAAAAGGATAGTAAGGTTGGATATATCTATATACCTATATCTATCTATCTATCTATCTATCTATCTATCTATCTATCTATCTATCTATCTATCTATCTATGTCTGTTAATAACATATGTCTGAGAAGGTTCATATAGTAAGAAATTATAAATAATACTAAATTTAATAAATTTTAAATATCAAATACAATATAAATTTTCATTGCTAGTTATACATCTAGGAGGAAAATTTAAAAGTACAACTAAATAACTCAAAAATTATTAAAATATTAATTAATAATATACAACTAATATATGCATTGCAAAATAAGATATAAGTACAAATATATTAGGCTTTCAACCTGACTTTGTTACTGTTTTTCTTTATTTTAAATGGAAAACAAAGTTTATCAGATTTAATTAATTTATAGCCTGATTTTAAACACTAGTTATTGATTTACATTAATTAGCATCTATATTTAAGAATTATTATTTTATTGAATTGGCATATATTACATTTCTGAAAAAAGATGTAATATTGACATTACCTCTATATTAATATAGTCTTTATTATTCTCTGTAGAAAATAAAAGCAACTGCATTTACACATTCTGTATAGCTATTTATGTGTTAAATATTCCTTATATTTGCATTTGAATTATATTTTCATAAATTATGAATTGTGAAAAGTTTAGAAATAATAATAAAGTGCTTAGAAAATATATCAAACTTGTTATAATGAATAAATTCAATTCATACCAGCCATCTAAACTCTAAATATACACATTTCATATTTTAATGGACTTTTTTCCTATAAAATGTACTTTAATGTTATGAATTTGTTTAACAAATCTGTGATTGATGCTGACAATGTGCCTTCATGGCTGTGTCTTAAATAAATCAACTGGAAATGATCCTCTGCGTTTAGAGCTTAAGAAGAGAGACAGGAAATTCAAGAGGCCAAATGCAAAAGAAACACTTAGTTGAGTGATCATAACATTTCAACTGTTGGCTTCTTTCAAGAAAAAGTCAGCAATTTCAAAATTGTTCTAGGCCAAGAATGGTGTAAAGTTGCAGTGTTCCACCAGAAGCTCTAAGTAAAGGTCTCTAAATCAGAGACAAATCTGGCCTATGTTTGAAGGAACTAAACAGAAACCAAACATACACACTCACAACAGAAGAAACCTAAATAGAATGAGATTCATGAATAAGAGGCAACTGGAGGTGGTGCAAGGTGAGACAGGCCAAAGAGCTTCACAGTCCCTTTCATGTTACAATGAGCTCACGCTTACTGAGGAAACTCCTCTTATGTAACAGGAAACTATCAAAAAGAGTCAAATGACTCAGTTACATTCTCAGAAAATAGAATTGATTTCTACCTAATTATTAACTCTGAATAAAAGATTTCAATCTTACACTTGAATCATTGTGAGAGTTGAGCATACAATCAAGAATTTTGTTGAAAATTTTCAAAGAATTCATTAAAGTTTTTATAAAGGTGACAATTCTCTTTTTTTTTCTGCCCTGTAAATGTAGAAATGCCTAGTCATCTTTTGTTGATTTGCACTTTTACTAAACATTATTCTCTCTCATATGCCCATATTCTTTTCTCTGGCAGAGAAGCACTTATTTCTACTATAAATGTTATGGCCCTTTTATATTTTTCTACTAAAAATGATGAATTTTTATTTTATTGCTTATACTTATTCATTTGCAATACATTCGGTTGAGGGGGGGCATGTACCACACTGCAAGTTTGAAGACAGAGGTCACCTTGCTAGATTCAGTCTTTTCCTTCCACCCTGTGGGTGTCTGGGATTGGTTTAGATCCTAAAGTTTTATTTTTTATTTTTTAAAAAAGCTTTTAAAACAAAAACAACAGCAGATAACGCTAGCAACTGTATGGACTGAGACGTTTCACCATTTAATTTTAAGGCTGTATTAGTTATTAAGGAGAAAGGAAAGTAATTATTTAATTTTGCATTAAAATATGCTTTTTTGATTTACTTTGTGGCTAAAGATATTAACTACTCAGATGAATAATGTGTTTCCTTAAAAAAAAGAAAAGAAAGAAAAAAGATTATTGATATTTTTCTCTGTATCATATAAGCTCTATGAATATGATTTATTCTTTGAATAACATAAAATGGATATTTTCTAGACATAGGGTTTTAGTCCTCAAGATAACACTGATATGTAAGTCTGAGGTCTGCATAAAATTATTGATTATAAAATTATACATATGCTTTATTTTTCATTCCCTGCCATGTATACAACTGCAGCTTAGAAATCGTAGGCAAATGATTCCAAACACATGAATATTGTGTTCAGATGATGTCTCTTCAATTATTTAAAGTGGAAATCAATATGTAGTAACATATGAATCAAGTTAGAATATTCCCCAAGGAACAATCTCCCATTTGAAAACAAAACAAAACAAAACTGTGTAGTAACACAGTGGTTAATAGGATGTGTTTTTTGCTGTTTGATCATTTCTGAATGCACAAAGAGTTCATTAATGTTGATTCCACCCATCTTGTCCGTGGTTACATGCTTTGATGTACAAGCCCTTTGTAGTGCCATGGTAGATCCAGGGAAACATTACCCCGCTACAGCAAGTGCAAACTGCTGTGGGAAAATATTAACATGGAAGCTGATACTTTGCGTAGATTTTTGCAGATGAAGCAGTTGAAGAATGATACTTTTGATGAGGAGAAAAGAGAAAGAAAACCAACATCTGCATTCTTGCTAATTACTTTTTCTTTGGTGAGATGATTATAACGTAGTAAAATGTTTATAAGGTAACTGATGAAACAAGTCTCACTGAAAAATTAAGTTATTTTGCCATCTTCTGATCTGTATTCAAAAATTAATTTATAGAGAAGAATCATAAAATGGGAACCAGGCATAACGCATTTCTTTAAGACCTCCTGCTGTCAATCAAGACACCTTTTTCCTTGCTCTCCCTCTCCTTCCTTCTCTCATCTCAGCCTTCGTGTTCCCTCATGTTCTCCTCTGCGTTCCCTTCTCCCCTCCAGCTCCCCTTCTGCCCTCCCTTATCTAGCCCCCAATGCCTCCCAATTTTCTCAGAAGTTCTTGTATATTTCCCCTTCCCAACGGGATCCATCTATGCTTCTCCTAGGGTTCTCCTTGTAACCTACCTTCTCTGAGGTTATAGGTTATAGCTGATTATAATTTGCTTTACATCTCAGATCCACTTAAGAGTAACTACACACTGTCTTTGTCTTTCTGCTTTTTTTTTTTACCTCACTGCAGATATTTTTTTTTTTCTAGTTCCATCCATTTGTCTGCAAATTTCAAGGCATAATTGTTTTTTACTGCTGAGTAGTACTCCATTGTGTACACGTACCACGTTTTCTTTATCCATTCTTTGGTTGAGGGTCATCTAGGTTGTTTCCAGTTTCTGGCTATTACGAATAATGCTCCTATGAACATAGTTGAGCAAATGTCCTTGTATCATTTGGCTATATGCCCAAGAGTGATATTGCTGGGTCTTGAGGTAGATTGACTCCTAATTTTACCCACAGATACAGCTGACCTGAGCTAGTGGGAGCTCACTGACTCTGAACTGACAGCAGGGGAACCTGCATGGGGCTGAACTAGGCCCTCTGAATGGCAGTTGTCTGATCTGACTAGGGCCCTTTGTGGCATCACTGACAATGGGACCAGGATTTATTCCTAAAGCTAAACTATCTTTTTTGAGCCCATTCTATTTAGAGGGATACCTTGCTCGGCCTAAATATAGGAAGCAGGGCTGTAGTCCTGACTCAAAGTGCCAGATTTGTTGACTCACCATGGGAAACCTCACCCTCTCTGAGGAGTAGATTAAGGGTGGGGTGGTTGGAATGTGGGTGGAGTGGGAGGAGGGGAGCAAGAGGAAACTGGGATTGGTATGTAGAAAGATAAAAGATTGTTTCAAAAGAAATAAAATTGCTGGCAAACTGAAAGCCTGGAAGGAAGGGAGGCACAGTTGAAGCTTGCACTTACTCCGATCTTAGAAAATACTAAAAATATTAGTGCATCAAAGAATTCATAGCTTTTTACCAGATCAAAATATGTACAAATCAGGGTGGTTTTTAGGTACTTTATTAAGTTCCCAAATGTTGTTGTTGACATTATTTATTTAAAAGTATAATTATCGGTAGTTGTATCAAACAATGAATTGCTAAACCAGGCCCCGTGATGTGTGATGTGATAAGTGAAATCAAAGCTATGGGGGGTAGGAGGCTTCCTGGAGCTGTTGACCAGCTAATGTAGAGTGGCTGAAATAATCCACCACTTCTGAAAGTTGAACCAGTCTAGCTTTGGGTGATGAGAAACTGCACACATTTAAAAACATTTCACAGAATCACAACACATGTGATAGCTTATTGAAATCCATGCTGTATTAATATTAAGTTCCTTAGGATTTGTGGTAAGTCTAGTATTAGATAAGCTTGTTGTATTCCTTGGGCATTGCTGTAAGTATGAAGCTGAGAAATGGACTAGTGTTTTAGCAGGATGCGTACTGCAGTTGATATCATAGGGAAAAAAAGACCAAAAAACCAAAATAACAAGAAAACAAAAAACAAACAACAATAACAACAAATACTGCACTAGTCTGTGTAGTTTACCAGAGGAGGTATTGTTTCTTTTTGTCTCAACAAACAAGTTACATTATTCACACTCAACATTGTTCTGATTTGTCTCGTTTTTCCTTATACATGAGAGAAGATACAAATGAGTTTTGAGAAAGTTCATAAATTTCACATTTAATTTTTAGAAAAACAAAGAACTTTCCTTTTAAAAGTTATATTCCTGTTTATCTATGAATACATATATTTCTGCTAGGGTGATAGGAAGATTATGACAGACAGATCTATTGATTCATAGCTACCAGATTTTCTTCTCTCTCTCTGAATTACACTGTCATATTAACAATAAGTTGCTGTGGTTTGAATGAGAATGTCCCCATAGGTTCATATTTTGAGTGTTTAGTGGCCAGTGGGTGACACTGTTTGGAATTATTAGGAACTGTAGTCTTGTTGGAGTTGGTGTGGTCTTGGTGGAGGAGGTGTGTACTGGAAATGATCTTTGAGCTTCTCTAAAAGCCCGATCTCTCTCTCTCTCTCTCTCTCTCTCTCTCTCTCTCTCTCTCTCTCTCTCTCTCTCCTTCCTCCTCCTCCTCCTCCTCTTCTTCCTTCCCTTTCTCCCTACAGATCAGTATGGAAAACTCTCAACTATTGCTTCAGCACTCTCCATGCCTGTCACTGTGTCTATGGCGGTTGTCTTAATCATGGAATAAACCTCTAAAACTCTAAACAAGCCTCCAATTAAATGCTTGCTTTTATAAGTTGCCTTGGCCCTGATATCTCCTCACAGCAATAGCTCAGTAACCAACACAACAGCTAATATATATTGCTCAAATTAAAATATGTAATTAATATAAGGTTTTTCAAAACGTCATTAGAAATCTTCTCTCGAAGAAATTCTACTGATATACACACATAATAGAGTTAAAGAGCAGTCACCCATAACCAGATGATATCCCTACTTGATACCATACGATAACAAATAAAAATCCCAATGCCAGAAATTGGTTATTTCCTTTATAGATGTTAGGTAGCCAAGTACATTACCTACTTCTCCAAGACATGCTATAAACTCTTACCAGTGCTTTCAGTTAAACTTCAGATACAGTTTCATATTTCTGTGATTTCTAGGTAAGCCTGGTCTTCATAACAGTTTTCAAGATAGCAAGAGATTCAAAAGGAGAACCTGTCTCAAACCAATCAATTAATCAATCCAAAAATCAGACCCAATTCCTGATGAAATCACCTAGTTAAGTCACATAGCATGGAAAATTTCAAATAGTACTACCTGGAAACTGCAATACTACTGAGAAAGTTCTAAGGAGGTTATGCAAGTGACCAGATTTGAAAAACAATCATCAGTCATATCCTGTCAAGAACCCTATGATCTATAATGGCAATGCATGTCTACTTGCACAATTAAGACACAAACATCAAAAGAGTCAACTACTTTCTGACTGAATTTAAGGACTGCTCAACAAGATGAAACCAATTCTCAACACCATTATTGTGTCAGAAACCTATGGTTAGACACATCATAGTTCCTAGAAGAAAACATACTATTAGTAGTCTGCTAACAGGACAGAGTAGTAAATGTACTCTTAATGACATGTTCTTCTTTTCATAGATAATACCTATCTCAACTTTTACCAGAAATACTTTCATTTGTAATAGAAAGTGATTAACACAGATATCTACAGCTGATCAAGGTATAGAGAATTGGAGATTGCTAAATGTTCAGCCCTAAATGGAACATAAATACTACATGCCCCTGCAAGGGTCAGACATCATTGCAGAAGAGGGGCAGAAAATGTCTAAGAGACAGAAATAATGGATAGCTGCTAAGAAACAATGTCTTCCTGCCTCTGCACATATGAGTTAATAGTGCTTGCAACAACATGCCGAAGAACTGAACAAGATTAAGCCAGGCTGAATCCCATGACAGACTGGAGAGCTCTGAATCAGCACTCAGGACTAGGAGAGGAGCTATTGGCAACTGATAGCAGCTGAGAGGGAAAGAGTTGGTTTTCTGGAAGAGTAGAGGCCTGGCAAGTGAACCACACTCCAGTAGAAGAACAGAAATCAAAGAATATCTAGGCAGCACACATTGGAATTGCATTAAAATGAAATTCACATAGTTGGGTGGATAGGGAAGTAAGGATCAACATAGAAGGATTTGGGTAGGTGACACTGATCAAAATGTGAAATTCTCAAAAAACTAATATAAAAATAAGTTCTAGCAGAAAATACATCTTATTGTTTCTAATTTTATCTTGTTTATACCTTTTAAAATGTGAATCCTATTGTTTTTACAAATTCCTTTTGGTTATTTCTAAATATTTGAATAAATTATTAAAAAGAGTGAAACTTCCAATTTCAGTCACTGAATGGAATACTTAGAAAGATCTGAAAGAGTTCCTACCATCCAGACACTTCTGGAAGAAACCTGATATTCAAGAGACATTCACAGGCAATGTCAAGACTCTGTATGTTAAAACTCAGTAATTGCCTGGAGAGATGACCCAGTGAAAAAATGTTTGCTATGCATGCCTAAGTTCTTGAGTTCAGATCTCCAGCATGACATGAAGCTGTGCTGAGTGTTGCAGCCCAGTAAGACAAGCACAGTGGGGGACAGTATCTCACAGTACAGCCAGTCTAGCCAAACAAGCAAGATCTAGGTTCCCAGGAGAGAATTCTGTCTTAGAAATTAATATGGAATAGGATAGTAGACACATAACATTAACCTCTTGCCTTGCATGTGTAAGCGTGAGTAAGCAAAAGTGAGTATACCTGCGTACTTCACACACAGACACTTACAGACATACATACAATACATAAATAAAATTAAGTAATTAAAGCTCAGCAATGGTAAAAATTTGTTAATCTCATTGTTGTTGCTATGATAAAAGACTTAACTATTGAAATCATCTGCCAGCTAATATAAATAAGTCTAACAAAATTACCTTACTGAAAAAATGGTACATATATTTCTGACAAAGTAAACAGTGTCCTACTATTGAATTTAAGAGTAATCTCCATAAGTATATTTACAAATTCACAGGATCACAGGATAATATAATTGAACAATAAACTATCATTCATTAGGATTGGAATTTTGGAGTTATTATAATCACAACATAGGCTGGCCAGGTGATGTTGGTGTATGGCTATAATCCCAGAACTTGAAATTCAGAGGCAGGTGGATCTCTGTGAGTTCAAGACCAGCTTGAGCTACAATAGCTATTTACAGAACAAGCTCCAAAGTTACAGAGAAACCCTGTCTAAAAAAAAAAAAAAATCAAAATACATAATGCCATTGCAGTTCTTTTAAATACAGAATACTTATTTAATGAACGAATATTCAATATGGGATATACAGTTTTTCTCTTTTAAAATAGGATTGTATAGCTCAGAGCACAGGAAATATTGACTCATATGGCAGAGTTGATAAGCATCAAATGTCCCTGCAGACTTGAACTAGCAAGCTGCCTGTGAATTCAGCAGATGTTTCTACTGTCTGGGCCAATGGGAAACTTATGAACCCTTTTTCCTTCATCTCTTCCCAGGAGCAAATGTTGACGCAGTAGAAATATGGATACATGCCAAATGAGAAACAGAAGGGTCCATGAGAAACTAGGGTATGCTCTTTTCCATAAATAGTGGTCATCAGTGGTTTGAATCTTTAATGGTTTATATTTGTGCATTTACTACTTCATTTAACAAATTGCTATAATCTCTGTTCTTTTTAATAGTAATTATCCTAACTATATAAAGTCAATCCTTGGATATACTAGTAGTTTCAAGCTATATACAAATGAACAAAAAACTCTGAGTATATAAACTAAGAAAATTGTTTACTCTTGATTCTTCTTTTTCTCATAAAAATATGCATAACTATTAATTTGTAACTTATCATATTTGATATACATTTTATTAATCTAACATACTTAGACACAGATTTTTTTATATCAAGGAAATGTCTTATAGTTAAATCTAGTCATTTCTTTTTATTAAATAGTATATATATTCAGCTGAATTTTAAAAATATTTTTTTAAAATTAAACTTGACTTATAGAATGTGGATTTCCTCATATCTTCCTCCATTATCTTGTCCTCCACTCTACCGGTACAAAAAAAGTTCATGGATTTTACAAAATTTGTGTTAATTATTTATATCTAACTTATGTATGGTAAATTTCCGTGTTACATGAAATCAAAATTTCTTCTCTGACCCACAACTGACTTATAAGGAGGAAAAAATATTTGAGCAAGATAGAGTTCCTCTGACTCTCAAATGTGTTATGGAACCATGGAATACAGTTCCTGCTAACAAGCAACAAAGTGGTGAGGAAGAAAATAAAACCAACTTCAGCCGCTAAATTTTCATTTATTCTAACATTAGGTGTTGCACAACTAATATAAGTCGTATTCGGTTCAAAATCAATGAAATAACAATATGTGTAAACTTGCATATGCAGCATGGCCATTGTTATGGGTTGTTTTAATAAGGTTAATTAATGTTAACAGTGTTCTATGACAGCATCAACAGTGCTCAATCAACTCCAAAGTCTTCAGCAAGTGGCTGCCGGGCAGAGCCTGGCTTTCATTTGTTTCCATGATTACTTTGGAAAGGGCATGTCATTTGAGCAGAGGAGCAGAGCATAAGCGACAAAAAAATGCTGGCAGTCCTGGCGATGTGCTCTGCGCAGAACATTTGTGAAAGGTGTGGAGAAAAGACACTCGCTCGTATGAATTTTCAGTGCCAAAAGTTTTATAGTTTTGCTTCCATGAATTCTAATTGCCAGAAAGTTAATTGTAAACCTTCCGAGATCACATGGACATGGCTGGCTTTTTGAGTAGAAATAGAAATTCTTGTTCAGAAAGCCAGCAAGCATGACTGTGACACAGACTCACAGCAAAGATTTAATTTCCACAAGAATACTCTTAGCAAGCCTCAGTCTTTGGTAAAATAAGGAACAATGTTGACAGTGACTTTACTTTTCAGCAAAACAGCTATAGACATTATTCTTGAATGTAAAATAATGAGAAAAAGTCCTTTACAAATAGAAGATCTTGATTTTTGTGTTATCCTTCATAAAGGAGACTATGAGGAACTTTCAGAAGAACTATATTTTGTTAGACAATAAATAAAATAAAATTATTAGCAGATCCTCAACTAGTTCATGGCCTCATGCAAAGATAATAATAAAAATATTACACAAGATAAAATAAGAGTACATTATAGAGTGTGAATAAATAATTCATTTTATTTATAATTATTAGTGTAATAAATATAATTCATATATAGTAAAGAAAAGTTACTTCATAATCAAGACAGAGTTGAAAAACAGAAAATTTATATAGATTTAATGAAGGACACATTATGTAGGAAACTTTCAAGAACAATCCTGGTATTACAGATAGATGATGGAACTCATACTGATATCACTAATTAGAATATGGATAAAACAGGGGTATTAGTTTGTTACATTCTGCTGTTTAGCAAATGGTCCAAAATATAATGGCATATACCATCCACATTTTTATGTTTCTTAATTCCCTAGCATTCACTTATGACTACAGTAAGTTCTGATCTTTCCTATTCTCCCTAGCAACGCGTCAGCCGTCAGCTGTTAACATTCGGTTAGTTGATCTGGAGTGTTTTGGGGAACCAGGTGGTTATTGGACTTAATGCTCAATGCTTGATCCAAAGATTAAACAGTTTCAATAGTGGATCTGAACTCGTGAATTTGCTAGTGAATCTGTCCTCACAGTATATTTCTGATTGTCTTACCAGCCAAAGCAAGTCACATCCAGAAGATGGAAGTCTATAGGGAAGGGTGTTAGTCAAGGGAAGTAATGTAACAAAAACCAAAACAGGACATATTGAATAGTATTCTTATTTAACTATTGGAGAAAGATTAATCAATATACCTATAAGCAAGGAAATACAAAAAGGTTTTTCATATTTTATATGTTGCAGAAACATTAAGTTTACAAAAGTTACAAACTATCTCCTAGTAAACTAACCTAACTGTGGCCCAGGGATTGTGCTGCGGGCAGATTAGTAGAGCAGAGAGTGGGAGAAAACGCAATGCAGTACTTTAGGAAGTAAATGAGAAATCATCAGGTAACTACTTTAAATGTAAGCAAAACTTCAAAAAGTTTGTTAAAAGAGGATTGTCTAACTAAAAGATGTGGAGATTTTATTTTATTTTATTTTTATTGTCTTGTTTTTACAGTAGATATCCTAACTGGTAATGCTACCGCATTTCCATGACTTCTGTCTAGTCTAGGGATAATTCGAAAAATGATTTTTTTTTTTTTGCTCTCTTGACAGGATGAAGAAGAAGAGAGAGAATATAACCTACAGTATGTCACACTTCAGAAAGTATTTTACACAAGGTAATCTATCTCGGTATCAGCCTCCCATAGCACAGAACTCTCCAGGGGAGAGTATTGAACTCAATGCCATATCCTTATGTTCTGTTGACATCATTAACGAAAGCAAATTAAAAAAAAAAGATATTGTGAAAGTAAAAGAGTATTCTTCAGTTCAAGCTGAAGATTTATATTAAATAATCTTCATTACTTGGTTTTAGAGAATGCATTCACTCAAAGAGCTATGCTTTTCCATCTTAAAATATATGGAAAGTGAAGACACACTCTCTATATGGAATTTTGATAAAATGTTACTGGACTATAATATTACTCACCTAATACCAGTCTAAACATTTGTAGATTGCACTTACTATTTTCATCTGTATATGAATCAACTAAAAAAATTAAGTAAATCTAACAAAAAATAAAGAATTTCAGTTTCCCAGTAATGAATGATCCTATTAGTGTGCAACTCATGTTGATTTGTGTTAAGATGCCATAGAGTCCTTGTCTATAAGGCATGGAGCCAAAAAAATAATGGAACAGTAGTAAGCTAAGCACTGCAGAGAAAAATGCAAAGCATGGTTATTTCTGAGGAAATATTTATCAATTAAAAGTCAAATAATAACCACATGGTTGTATGGAATTGTGGTCTGCGATAGTTCTTGTACTGACTGTATAATATCATTAATTAGATCAGAAAAATGTTAGTTTGTCTGTGAACAAAAGGATGGCCAAGCATCTTGATTTTTAATTTTTTTAAATGTAAGGTAATTTAATTTAAAATATTTTTTACATCTAAATCATGGGTGAAAATAAAAAGAATTATACTCAGATTGAATAGTGATAAAATGTAAACATTTGCCAAGTATTATTTAGAAATAGTTTTTTATGACACCGATATACTTGATATAAGTCTCTTGAGGAAGGATAAATTTATTCTGCAACACAGAGTCACGGCTTTTAGTCCATGGCAACTGGCAGGGTCTGACGGAAGAGAGAAGGCAGATTCATAAGTGGAATGAATGAGTGGAGGGAAGTAGCTCCCACTCTTTCTCTCTGCACTACTCTTTTCTCTAGGACCCAGTCTGTAGAATGCTGCTGCACTAGCTTAGTGTCGGTCTTCCCTTCCAGAGTTAACCCTCTCTGCAGACGTCCTCAAACACACCCCTAGAGGTACCTTTACAGATCTCAGTTCTTCTCAAAGGTGATTAAGCTGGACATCAAGGTTATCTATCTTAGCCCTCCTGTGCTAGAAGAAAGAAAACCTCATGACATACGTTTGACAAAGTCGTTTTCTTTGTTCATTGTTCATATTCAAAAGCTCCTTGTGAGTTATGCATGAATAAGTCATGTGAAAAATGCATTGTAAGAATGTATGTGAAAGCTTCAATTCAGGAAAAGCACAATTAAATAAAATTCTTAGAGGGAACCTAAGTAGCCTAAGAGGAAGAAGACCAAGAAGTGGTGACTGGTGATTTAGTACACCAACAAGAGGAACTGGCTATAACCAGTTAAAGCATCCCTAAAACAGTAACTATTCATATTCTGAATGGTGTACATATATGTGTACCAACATGCCAACATTTCTATCAGCAAGAAAAGATAAAAATATTAAAATGCTAGAATAATGTTAATGTACTTTTATTCTTTCTTGAACTAACCATTTCAAAAATATCTCTCATATTATAATTATTTAATACAAAAAAGAAATCAGACACAGTCTATATGGGAATATGAGATCATTTGTCTTTGCTCTCATACAGGTATCAATACAGAACTTCCTAGTCAGGTGGCAAACAGAAGAATAATAGCTCCTATTTACATATACTTCTCACAGATATGTGTATTAAAACGAGGCAGTGTTTTCATCTTTTCCCACTTTTATGTTGCTTCAGGAAAATTGTTTATCTTCACTGGTGGTCCACAGTGCTTTCCATATTTGCAATAACCTGACACACTTAAATCGCTTTTCTTTAACTTCTCTCAATTTGAGAGAATAACTTACTGAAAATTGAGATTATGCACTTCTACTAAATGATTTACAAGTGGGAAAATCCCTTACAAATGGAATTATCTTGAGTTTAGGCATATTGGGAAAAATAACAAAATAGAGTCACAAAGGGTAGTGGAGAAATTTGCAAGCAGATTCAAATAAACATTAGCTATGATGTTCAAATACATTCTGGATAGGTATATTAGAATGTGATAAAGAAAATTTCCACACATGATGTATTTATGAATACTATAATTCTTAAATATAAAATGATAAATTTGTATGAATAGAAGAAAGAAAGGAAGCATACATGTTCACATTTATTTTAAAAATATAACAGTGAATTTGAGATAATTTAAAGAAAATTTAAGTAAATAATGTATAATTTTACTAATATAGATAAAAATCGGAATGGATTAAATTGTGGCTACAAATTATATTCAATCAACTCATATTATTCAGAAGAACTTTCTGAGATGTCACAGACATACTCTATTTTTCCAATCACATAAAGCTGAACTTACACAAAAGCCTATTTCCGCTTTGGGAATTGTTAGTTATGTACTGATAATCATCCCAATTGCGAATAAAAATAATTAGCATTAAACTCTCGCTTTATTACAAGAAACCAAAAGGTTCTTCAGAGATGTGATACCATCATATCAAGACATAAGATTTCTCTGTTGTATAAAAATATAAGTAAAGAACAATAGTAACCTTATGATATTTATTTTATTTATCAGTAATATAAATACTGAATAGCAAATATCTAGTGAATGACAAGATTTTTACTTACATTAATTTTATGCTGTTTAATATTGAAATATTTTTTCAGTGTATATGATCTGTGTTCTCTATGACAAATCACATAACAGGCCTAGAGATCAAAAATTATATTAAAAATACAATGTTTTGACTTCAATAATATACATTTGAATTATAACTGAATCTTTCTTCTCCCTCTTCTCTCGGCATTTCATGTTCTCCTTAAGAATTGAATATAAAAAAAATTTCACTTTGAAGTTATTTGTCTGCTAAGACTCTCATGTCTTTAAAGGCTAGGGACAGATTTATCATTCTATTTTCTTCTCAATACAGAAAGGCTAGGTCAAGCATCAAATATGATTTATTATCCCTATTTTCACATTTCTGCTATCTATAATTTTATTTTGCTGTTTAACAACAATGAAGAAATAAGTATGATTTTACTCTGAAAAAAATCTTGTATATTTTTATTATACACATAAGAAGGGGATTTAGAGACTTTTTAATTGCCGAAATAGAAGCATCTGGCATGGATATTGATGTGTGCATTAAAGTAATTTTCTAGATCAGTGAATTCATGTTAGAAATGGTTTCTTGTACTAAGTGTATATTTCTTCTTTTGCTCTAAAATTCTTTTAATAAAAGTCATCTACTTTTTTATTACTGAATTACTTTAAAGGTAATTTAGTACCTAATAACATGTAGCCACGGGTGGATTTATCTGAATGGCAACTGTGTGTTGGAGCATGGTTTTCTCATAAAGGAGAGCATAATTTGCTTTGCATGTCAGTGAATACACTTATTTTATCAGATTGCATGCAACTGAAATAATAGAAGATCAATCTCTCATGCTCTTGTAAAACACAAATGCAATGAGTGTAGTACCAATTCTATTTGATAGGCCAGAATATGAAAGATACAAAAATATGTAAGTATTAACATATATCACTATCAGCAATATAAAAGGCAAATTACATGATTCTGATTGAGAATAATGAAGTCATTTTAGAGACAATGCATTTCTTGACTATATATCTATACTTGGATACAAAAACATTTTCACAGTTAATGCAAATCCTTGAATCATCTATCTTTAGTATCTAAAATATATATCTATACACTATTAATTATTATATTGGTAAGAGCATTAATTATTCAGTGGCAAAAGCTTGTAACACTATGATAATTAAAATTGCTTCAATGGAATGTAAATAGTTTTAAGATTTGAAACAATTATAAACTTTATAAAACCAGTCAACTGAATGTACTTATAAAGATTAGGTTTTATCTTGTATTTGATATAATGATTCTTACTGTTCAATTCAGTTAGTCAGTATGGCCAGCCAGGTAATTAAACATTATACTTCCAGTTTCATTTTTGTCCATATCACATTTTTATATGGCTTTTTAAAAAATCATTTTAAAATGCTAAAGGATTGATCTACGTTTAATGGGTAGGTATGTATATATACAAAAGCTGTAACCTGACTAAGGTAGCAATATACAATTCTGCAAATATCTATATGGTAACGGTGTGTAATAGTTTTCTCAAAGATGAAAACTCTTCGTCCTGCAGAAAGCTCTTTAAACAGGAAGGCAAACAGCTCAAAATAGCTTCAGGAAGTCCCTGAAACTGATCAGTTTCACTAGGCCCCCTCCCTGCCAGAGTAGCAGTAAAAGCTCAGTGTTCTAATCTTGGATTAGAAAGGAGCTGAGCTAGAAAGAAGACCTTCTGGTGATAAAAGCTGCAAAGTAGACTCAGACTGAAACAGCTAGAGCAAGAGAGACACCTGGAAAGGACATTCCCCAAGCTGTTGAGCTGCCTATAGGCTGTGTAATATACTCTAGTTTTCCAGCTTAGTTAGCTGTCTGTCACCCATGAAGGAGTGGACTTTGGGGATGTTATTGTCTTTCAGAAATTTCTGCTCTTTCAAGTAATACCGATAAAACTCATGGATTCAACAAATTAGAATATGGTAGTATCAATACTTTGGTATGTTGCAGGTTTCATTTATGGGGTGACTAGACATGTCTGTTGCATCTCCCCAAGGAAAGTTTGGCCACACAACTGGAAAGGAGGGTTTCAAACACTAGTATGTTAGCCATGTAATGTAAATGATTAAAGACGTAAGTGATCCTTTATCTCATTAAATACATAGACTTTGAGAAATAGATATTTTGGGCAGTGTTTAAATACACTACTAAATGATTAGTAGTGTCTAGATCCCTTCAGAGAAAAATGTTGCTTTCCACAAAAGTAGAGTGTTGCACTTTTCTGTTCTCATACCTAGATTGCATTGTTCATTTGAGTTTTTACTGAATTATAGCCAAAAGACAAAGGAACAGATACAAAGAGATTATTTACTTTGAAGCCCTGACCCACAAGAAAGTTGCATACAACTGTATGCCTTCATCTTTATCAGAATATTATTCTCTCAAGATACTTTTCAAAAAGGATAACAAATTTTTGTTTGAAATTTTTTGAGGAGGAATACAACTAACTATAAGATCAATATGTTACCAAAGGGGAAAATACAAGCCAACCATTTTGAGCCAGAATGAAATTTATGTTCAGTCTGTTAAAGCAGCAACCTTTTCTTATGTTAATTACCAGGAATGAGATACAAAAAAGTAAAAGGAAGGGGGGCAGGAAGAATCCATACTGAAAAAATTATAATTATAAATGACAACAAAGGACAAGATGATCTGAATTACTCAATAATAAAGGCTGCACTCAGTAAATTTTAGGAAAAACTATATTTGTGTCAAGACTAGACAAACATATGCAGGCAATATGGACGACATTTTTGATAACCACTAGGGCTGGGCCTTTCTTTCTTATCACCAGGACCAGCTCTTTTGTCCAATCAAGGTGTAGGACCTCTTTCCAGATTGCTTTAGGGAACATACATGGGAGGGGTTAATTCTTCTGCTCCCACTCTCTCAGGGCTGTATCAACTGCTATCCTGACAATAGGGTCAATCTCTCTCTCTCTCTCTCTCTCTCTCTCTCTCTCTCTCTCTCTCTCTCCAGGAAGCAAGGTGCAGAGGGGAAGGAGGGGGAAGGAGGGCATCTTTCCCTCACCTATGCCACTGCATGGTGTGGGGGATCAGATATATGAACTTTTGGGATCATATGAAGGGGACAAAATTACAGATCTGAAAGAGATCTCAATGACACAGGACAACAAGATATCAAAAAGGAGCTCCATTGAAAGCCCATTTGGTGTAGGAAGCCTTCTGTCTTTGTGTTGTTTTCATTAGTTAATAAAGAAACTGCTTTGGGCCTGTTGATAGGGCAGAATTTAGGTAGGCTGGGAAGACAGAACTAAATTCTGGGAGAAAGAAAAGCATAGTCAGCGATACACATGGGAATTTTACCTGGTAAGCTACTGCCACATGGTGATATACAGATTAATAGAAATGGGTTAAATTTAAGATGTAAGAATTAGCCAATAAGAAACTAGAGCTAATGGGCCAATTAGTGATTAAATTAATACAGTTTCTGTGTGATTATTTTGGGGGAAAACTAGCTGGGCAGTCAGGACAAACAAGTGGGCCCTCCCTACAACACCCATTAGTATTTTTCTCCACTATAAGAGTTTATTAAGAGAAAGAGAGAAGAGAAGAGAAGAGAAGAGAAGAGAAGAGAAGAGAAGAGAAGAGAAGAGGAGAAGAGATGGGGGGGGGGGGCAGGAGTTACATGATGTAGCAGAGACTAGAGGCCTCAAACCAGATCAATGACTCCTGGCAATGAATATTTCAAGTAAAGATGAATGGACTAAAGGGTAAACTGTGTCTCAACTGTCCATAACACACCTTCCATAATAAGATTCTTTCAATATTGTGTTCGTTTTGCTTGGGAAGGTTTGCTTTTGGTTTTTCTTTTCCATTTGGTTTTGCTTGTGGATGGATTACAAGGGCAAAGGTAGGGCAGGAGGGGACAGGAAGACAAGCAGGATCAAAATGCATTATGTGAAATTCACAAAGAATCAATAAAAGTAAACAACAACAACAAAACAATAATTGTAATTATAACTTCATTGTCCTTATTAGGTTTCCTTCCACTTCCAATAGTGTTCAAGGTACACAACTATTTTATTAATACTTTTTATATCCACACTACAAAATCCAGTATTATACCAGCTTGTAAAGGTCCCGTGCATTTACTATTTCTTTTGATAAGACAAAAAACATATTGTGTCTTAATTTGTGATATTTCCGGTTCATTATGGAAAGAAACGAAAAATTCTTTCTGATCTCTGAGAAAATATGTGTAGGAAAGCTAAAAATTCTTATCTTAGTTCACTGCAGATTGGTCCATCAAGGAAAAGTCACATGTCAATGCTTGAAAAGAGGTGTTTTTAGTAAAATTTCTGCCAATATGCAACAATAATCTATCCTGTTCTACATCATTCTTTTAAAATACTTTCAAATAAAATGCTTTCTCTGTTCATTTTCATTTGTCTTCAGCAATTTTCCAAAATATTTCTACTAAATGTATTATTTATTAAATTTCATGCATGAAGGCAAAAGATTTAAGAAAAGGAAGAATTTTAAATGTTAACATGTGACTCACTTCATGTATGTGCATTTTGACTAAACAGTTTATGGTGTTTAGTAGTTGAGTTAGGTTTATTTCCTCCAAATAGTACAAAAGTACTTAATTCTTGAATATTTTGAAAACCTTTTCTGTTCCTTTCAACATTTTTGGTAAATGTATTTCCTGTTATTATTTATAGAAACACAAATTTCTGCTTCACATCTACGAAGAAAGCCATGATTCCATTTTGGATTGGCCAGTGCATTTCAGAAATTCAGGAAGTGCTTTGATTCTAAATGATAATTATTTAATGTTATGGAACCAATGAACTGTAGCCTATGCTTCACTGAAGCAAAGGATTTAAGTCTAAGTTAGATTGATATAGTGCTCACTTCCAGGGCTGACAAGGCTTTACTAAAAGAATTATTGTTTTCTTATTCATAAAAAATAAGAGGGTTGTCATAATCCATATGAGAAAAAGGTTAACAAAGTCAAAGTGGGACACCTTGTAAATTGTATCTGTTAAGGGGCACATCAGAAATGACACCTATTACAGAGCATGAAGTCCAAATAAAACATCATTATTGCTCAGTATGAAGTGAGGAATATTCTATGCCTGCCCTTGAAGTATAGCCAATTATTTAAATATATGGAAGGATGTGCTGAATTTAAATGATTGGAAAAGCATGCTCTATTCTTATATAATCTATGACATGAGCCTGATTAGTTAAAAATAATTTAATTAAAACTTATACAACATGTAATATGAAATCCAAACTTCATATTTCCCATTATTTGCCTTTATTTCTATTAAACTTGCAAGTGCCTTCATACATTTCTAAAATCACAAGTCTATCTTCATGTTTTACCTTGCAGTCACTTCAAATCCTCATGTCTTAATATGTTAATTGTGCTTCCTGATGAATGAATTTTATATCATTAAGGAAACACTTGAAGATATTAAGATATGTTCCCTGTTAATGTACATAGGAAGCCACAGAGAGACTTGAAAAGATATGATAATACGACAGTCAATGTTGAACAGCTATATATAAGTCTCTTATTGACAACATTTGCATGCCTGGTGTTTTTTGAGTTCAGAAGAAGGTGTCAGAGCCTCTAAAAGTGGAGTTAAGGATGGTTGAAAGGCACCATGTTGGTGGCTATTTCTCTGAAATAGCGACTAGTGTTCTTATCCACTAAGCAATGTCTCCAGCCCTAAAGTCATATTTCTAACTAGAACATAATTCAAATTTCACAGGACTATTAATTTTCTAACATAATGTCATCTAATCACAAGGAAAATTGGGTATAAGCTGTTTTCAATTTCCATTAAAATCATGTAGGTACCTAGAAATATTCTTTAGTATAGAAATAAAAAATAATATAAACTTGGATATAATAATGATTATAATGTTTGTTAATTAGTTAATACATAAGGTTTTCTTTAATAGAGACTGATCCCAGTTAGTAGTGGGAAAGATTTTTATGTTGTCAAATGTAATCAGAGTTAGTTTGTTCTGGGACAGACTCCAAAGCAGAAAAACCCTGTCTTGAAAACCTATAAAAATAACCCTAAAAATATCTTATTAATGACCTCCTAGAGAAATATTGAAAGAGGACTGTATCTGAGTAGTTTCTATGGAAGTTTATCCATATAAGACAAAGGATAAAATACAAAATTCTCTTCCAGTCTACCATAAAATGCATCATAAGCATTAATAAAAATACAATGATTGCTACCTCATTTGTAGCTGTGTAATGACAAAGACACACAAATGATCTAACATTATTTTATATTTAGGATTCCAAATTATAAGCTGCTATAGAATATTTCAGCTACCCATGAGTACAAGGACAGGAGAAAGTTTCATGAGTTAAATATGTACTGGTCACTGTCTGATTTGTTTCTAACGATCAACAAAAATAAGCAAGTCTCTGCAATTGTATAAAAACATATTATTTAATAGTAAATCACTACTGTGAAGGTATAGTCATACATCTTAAAATCTCTGTTTGCTTCACAGGATTTACATATCTGTAAATGTAAATGCTGCCGAGGTAGCCATTCAGATTTATAGATATATAAAAAGTAGTTTCGTATTGTCTGGTAGTGATATTCATCCATCAGGAAGTTAGAAGTAGTAAGTCTCTTGCATTAGATAATATCTTCAATAGGAGAGTGCATTTTATTGCTTACTTGCAGAAGCAAGCATGATAATCAGAACTGCTTTACTTTAAAGTCTAGATTTCTTCTAGAGGGAAGTATCTAATCAATACTCTGTTGGGTGATGTTGAAAACATTCCAAACAAGTTAAGAAATTAAAGTCCATTAGTAAATATTCACTATAAATATGTATTGAATCAATTTGTTATTCAAACCTTGTAGGAGTTGCTAATCTATGTCAAAGAGTGATGGACAACATTCAATACATTATGTATTAAATACAATCCATAAAAATTGAATGTGTAGTAGATTTCAACACATGATTAACGATGCATATTATTAGATAGAGTGGACTAGAAATGAAAATTTAAATAATATTTGGCTGTAGTGGTCAGACTCACTTTCTCCTAGTATTCAAAAAAATTACTTTGAAGACACAGATAAGAGTGCACATACTTCCCAGCAGGCTTGGAATAATCTTAATTTGCACCTATTTTTTTTTTAACAGTCTCAAATTTTCTTTTTCAAGTATTGTCTAGCATGTCTATTCTACCTGGAATTTATACACTCTGGATATTCTATACATGGCAGTTTATAGAAAAGGAGCAGTGGGTTACAGATCCAAAAATGAAATGACATAATTTTAATGTCAAATATGGACAATTAATTCACACAATATCCTGCTGAATATTAGATATTATTCTTCTTTTTAACCTAAATTCATTCACAATAGTATGGCAAAGGAAGCAAATTATAAAAAAAAATTGTGTCTTATTGACCATGCCCTTTAACAGAAGGTTTTCAGTTTCAGGAGGTCCCATTTATTAATTGTTTCTCTCAGTATCTGTGCTACTATGGTTATATTTTGGAAGTGGTCTCCTGTGCCAATGCATTCAAGTGTACCTCCCACTTTCTCTGCTATGACGTTCAGTGTGGCTGGCTTTATTGCTGTAAGAAGTCTTACAACTTGTGGTTACCTACCTACTAGGGCATGGCCTCTTATACTATATATGCTGATGCAGAACATGCATTCTGCCTTTTTTTTTTTCTGGTCTCTCTCTCTCTGCTCTGGTTGCGAATTTCAGATTCTAATTTCCGTTCCAGCAGAGTATTCTGATTTGTGAGTTTACCCCTAAATAAATAACCATCTATTTCTCAGTTCTGAGCTAGTGTGGGATTTCTTTTATGTGACTGTCTTCATTTGGTGTCAACATGATGGACTAAATCCACTTAAAAACCTGAGAGAGCCTAATTTTAAACACAAAGATACAGAGTTTAACATAGCCTGTTGCTGTTTGCTGGTGGCCTGCCACAGCTTCTTTGAGAGAGATTTTCCTGATTCAGCTGCAGCAGAAAAAAAGCAACAGTTTTGAAATGCCTGCTTTCTGGGCTGTGCTGCCAGCATGACCTGTGGTTCTGGAGACAGCATTTGGATGGGGTTTGTGAACAGATTGCTACAGCTTGCTTAATGGTGGCATGGACTGGCTGTGTGCCTAGAAGGGGGATGGTGCGCATGTCTCAGAGGCTCTAGCGGCTCTGCCATGCTGGACTGGACTGGGCAAGCAGGCACTGATCTATTACCTGAGCAATGAAGCATCTTAAGTTTTTAAGAAGAACTTAGCATTTTAAGAAGCGTTCCTGGACAATAAAGAATTACAAATACACCATAGGACAGATTCAGACATATTAAACCACTAAATGAGTCACAGTGTTGGATAAATATATGTAGGCTTGGGAGAGAGAAGAAAAAGAGTATAGAGAGTTGTAAAAGAAGTAAATGGTTAAAAAAGGTAGTCTTTAAAGAGACAGAGTACAGACAGTCATAGATTAAAGAAGTAAAAATAATAAAATAAATACTAAAATGTAATAGAATAGAAATAAGTCAACTAAAGATAGAAAATTCACAGAGTGTCTGGATTATGTATATTATTCTGTTTTCTTTAATTTTTTTTTTTTTTACTGTGAGGGAGCTAAGGACAGAGAGACATTTCATTATATGAATTGCTAAGCCAAACCAAAATTATATTATAAAGGTATCTTGACTTCAGAATTTGAGTCTAAGGATATGGCACCTTGGAAAAGAGGTTCTTCTTTTGTTGTCACAGAAGATGAGAACCTGTGGATTGCTTCTAGACAAATATGGTTTGATAGGCCATGCCCTCCTAAAAGGTCACCGTGAACACCCTCAAAAAATTATTTCACTCAACTGCTGACTGGGCTGAACCTAGCACACAGGATATACCATGAAAGACCTGATTAACAGTGCCCCTATACATACAGCAGGAAGCAGTTTGGAGAGAGAAAATATGCCCATATTCCCAACTAGTTTATAAATGGAAGAGGGTGTGTGTGTGAAAGAGAGAGAGGGGGGTGGGGAGTGAGACCAAGGGACCATAAAAATACAATTGAAAATATAAAAAAAAAATAGATAGGCTGCTGCCTAAGCCCAGTGTTAGATAGACTTTGTGGTTAGCATGCTTGAGACCCTGGGTTCAACACACACATATGACCATACATTTTACTTAGAATCATTTGTGTTGGAGCTAGAATCAAAAGAGGAAAAATTTGAAAAATCATTGAGGACTAAGGACACAAATGGGTTAACATAAAATGGGTCACATGCCTCTAATATCATCATTACGAAGTAGAGGCCAGAATATTACGAATTATAGATCAGTCTGGGTTACAAATGATCTTATCTATCTATCATCTATCTATCTATCTATCTATCTATCTATCTATCTATCTATCATCTTTTTCTCTCGCTGTTTCTCCGTCTCTCTCTCTCTCTCTCTAACATACATACAAACCCTAAAAATAAAATAATGAGGAAGATATTGTCTGAAGTACAGTAGTTAATGCTGAACATTTGAATGTTGAGAAAAACTTCAACATAATTGAGCCTCTGCCGATTCAATATACAAATTGAAAATAAATGTATTTCACATGAGAACTGAAAACTATTAACACCTCATAGACAAAATCATGAGCCCTCAGTTAGGCTATGGCTTGAGAAGCTCTAGATTTTAAGAATATATTTTAAAATCTTAATAACATCCAAGTAGGTCATACATAAATGATGCAAAAGTTTAGGATTCCTTTTCAATCAGAATTGTTTCAGGGCAGAAAAGTAAATAGCTATGAACTGAAGAGACATTTAGTATTCATGGCCATTATTTCTTTGTGAAGGCTTAGAAAGAGTATTTTCTACATTCATTGCAAGAACAATATCCAACATCTAAAGTGTAATAAATGTTAAGAATTGAGCTCTCTGCCTACTTTGTCAGCTTTGCTAAAGATTAATTTTCTAACACCATTTAAGAAAAAACAAAACACAAGGAATCAGCGAAAGCCCAATGACCCGAGTTTGATCCCAGAACACAGTGTAAAAGGAGAGAATTGATTAACATTATTCTCATTTCCACACTTACCTTGTACCAATGATATACCATACTGTCTGCGTGCCTCACTAACACACATTATTGTACATTCACACAAGTACACACAACTCCAAACACAGAAAAATGCAAACATTCACATAATAATAGTAACATTTATAGGAAGGAAACAATCAAATGAACAATAAACCCGGGTTTTACTCTCTGCGAACATTACCATTGTAGTGGCCCTCTTAACTTCGCTGGCAATAGTTCATCCAATTGTAAATAGTGTGATTATATTAGGAACATCACACCATTGTTGTGAACATGAGAGGAGATAATTAAATTGCAAGTGATCTTATAATGCTTTTGTTACACAAATGTGTAGTGATTATTAATCATTTAGGGGTCTTGTCATAATTTCATTGGAAGAACAAGTGTACTTCCTACATTCTTTTGGAAATGACCCTGCTCCTGATATTGTGGTATCTGTTAATGAATAAAGAATTAAAGACCTGGGCATTTCATATAGAAAACATTTCCATGTAGATTCTCACAAATACTAATTTAAAATTTGATCGTATAACAACAAATACATCTTTATATACACAACACACCAATGACTTTTAAAAGTTTATTTTTCAGTCATGTTACCTTTTCTTTTAATTATTTTTTCTTTCTCTTTGTACAAACAAATGAATACACACATGTGTTGTACATGCATGTATGTGTATACATTCAAATGTAATGGAATGAATACCAGAGGCTGAAGCCTGGTATCTTCACTGATCACAACTTTATTTGTGAGTCAGCTCTCGCTGAACCTAACTCTCATCCACTGACTAATCTATCTTTGGAACACATTTTGCCCAATTCCCTGTTTACCTTCCATTTTACTGGTATTGCAGGCAAAGCACTGTGCCTGCCATGCAGCTTTTATTAGGTGGGAGGTGGGATTCAAACTCTCATCCTGACACTTAGGCAGCAAACTCTTTATCCACTGAGCCTCCTCCCCAGGGTTTATATTTTCCAGGAGCATATACCATAAAATGTTGTTTTCTCCCTGGAGGAAAACTGTTGATTTTAAGACATTTAGTATTTGTACATTTCTGATCATATAATTTTTATAATTTTTAAGGAAAATAATATAAACTACATATAAAGTTGATTGAAATCTTTAATGTTTCCTCTATGTAAAAAAAATCTACAGTAGATCTCAATTTAAGGTGGCATTCTCTTCTTATTTTATTCTAGCATTCTATTTCTCCAATAAAATATATAATTATATAACATTTCCATTACGATATAACAAAAACAAAGAATATATCTTGAAATGAAAAACCAGGTAAAGGGAGTTAATTTTCAGGGGCATATTGGGAGTGTCAGGCACAGGTGATATTTATAAGAAGACTATGCGTAAGGATGGAAAGAACTAATCGAGTGCACTTGTACAGAAAGATTAGGACAGGTATTGCCATTCTGATGTCTAGATTATGAATCCATGGGAAGATATAAATGAGAAAAGAATTACAATCAAGTCAATGAGAGTCAAGAATCATTGTGACAGCTGCAGATTATAGGAGGGCAGCCTTACAGCAGGAAGATCAAGGAAGAGTTGTGTAATGGTCAAAATGAGAGATGGCCACATCACAGACTTGCTAAGTATTGTGAAATGGGAGACACAGTTGAATGAAAAGATACTCCCCACACTCTCAATCAACAGGCAAGATGGCAATAAATCATTAACTTCTACAAAACAGTTCCTGGAAGTGAGATTAGTATGAAGCTACTCTTGTAAAGGTAAAGAAAAAGTGACATCCAAGCAATTATAGCATAGTGAATATGCCAGGAAAACTGCATACATCGGTTAAATAAAATGACATGGAAAAAGTCATACACAAATAAAGAGTGTGCCATGACCCTCCTTCGTATAAGTTGTTAAGAATAATTTGTATAGTGTTGAAAATAACCATAGCTGGGATCACTTTCTGCACATGAGTTTCTTACTACAAACAAGACAGAGGCTTTCACTTCCAGATCAGGTGGAAGTGATAACCTCGTTTATCAGGCTTTCTATAACCCTGCCAATATGCTTGATGCAGTGGCAATTTCATACTACAGTTTAACATGATCTTGTTCAGCTTCCTGTCACTTGCATTTCAGTTCTTTGACTATGTAAAGGACCCCCATTATGTTTAAATCATGTCTTAGTTATTTGCATAATCAGCCAAATCAACAACAAGGTAAACCACTTCTTTCATCTATTGCTTCCACAAAACCCTCTGTATGTGCACATAACGTGTCAGCTTTCAGGAAAAAAGGGCGGGCACATGTGTTTCAGTTGCAGGGCCAAGTACTTATTAGCCCAAGTCTGTAGTAATAAGGAGTGCCGGGGCTGTGCAGCTGGGCTGCGTCCTGGCACCCGGCCGCCCACATGGTTAGCTTATGCCCCAAAATAATTACACGGAAACTGTATTCTTTTAAACACTGCCTGGCCCATTAGTTCCAGCCTCTTATTGGCTAGCTCTTGCACCTGAACTAGCCCATTTTTGATAATCTGTGTAGCACCCCAAGGTGTGCTTACCGGGGAGATTCTAGCCTGCATCTGCCTGGAGTGGGAACATCATGGCGACTCACTGACTCAGCTTCCTTCTCCCAGAATCCTGTTCTGTTTGCTCCACCCACGTAAGGGTTGGCCTATCAATGAGCTCAGGCAGTTTCTTTATTAATAAGAAATCACTCCCACATCACAAGTCCACATTTTAGCTGAGTTCCCTGTATTCTTCGGAGAAACCCACCTTGCCAATGCTACAGTCCTTTCCTTACAGTAGCTCTCTGGTACCCAAAGAGAGGACCTCCTTTCAAGGGCATCATAATTCCAACACTCCTGGAAAGGTCAGGTAATAAATACATCCCCAAACCCAATTCCTTTTCCTTTCATATATCTGTCTTATTGTCTTTTCCCTTAGAATCTTACCTAAGTCTTGGCAGTTTAATTGATTAAACTTTTGACTTGCGATGTAGACAGTCCTGGCATGCTACTCACAGAAAGTCACTTGCCTTTGCCTCCTAGTGTGGTATTTAAGACCTATTCTACAATGCCTAGAAAATTTTCTGTGCGAATGTTTTCTTACTTTCCCTTTTTTCTTTTTATTTATTTTTCTTTCTTACAAGATACCCGACTGCAGTCTCCCCTCCCTCCATTCCTCCATATTATTATGCTTACTTCATTAAAAAGAACACACACTAGATTATTTTCTCAGCCATACAAACTAAGGCTAAGGTTATATACTTGTCCATCTTTGTATCTAGTTTTTCCAGCACAGAACTACTGATGTTGACAAAATACTTGAGGACAGATTTCACAGCACTTTCTCATCTGTGTGGAAGGTAGCAGAAAATTTTAACCAATAAAGAGAAGCAAAAACATATTTTTAAGCAGTATTTTAATTAATTTTGTGTGGTTAATATAATTTTCTTCTATATACAAAGTTTTATTGTATAGCAACAGATTTTATTAGTATGATTAAATGTTTTTACTTAAAATATTTTCAAACTAATTTTATTACTTACCATGTACTATCTAATATTTTATGGACCAATTTATTATGCATTTTATCATCTATCTAGTCTATTTTTTTATTTTATTTTCTATCTAATATATCTCTCTATTTCTCTATCTCCATATCTATTTTATTAAATGTTAATAATTATATAATATATAATATATCTCCCTATCAATCTTATTCTATTATATAGGGCCTAGGTTGGTCCCATGTGGGCTTCTTTGCACATTATCCATTGTCTGCAAGCTCCTACAAACCTAGATTTATTGTCTCTGCATTCCTCTGTTGATAACCTTGACCACTTTTTACGTAATTTTTATAATGTTTGCAGTTTTGTTGAAAGTTAATGAATTGAATTTTTAGAGCATTTTCATTCATTTCTGTTTTAGTAAGTTGGTTATAACTATTATTAATTCCTTTTGAGGTAAGCACATACAAAATGAAAATAATATGATAAGGTAAGAAAATCTATTTTTTTGTATCAATGTATAACTTTAAAATATTTTTACATAGTTATAAATGAATCAAAACAACTTTATTGTGATTCAGAAGCATTTCTGATGATCCATGTAAATTATGGAGGAATGCCATATTTCTTTGAGCTGCCCACACTGCAGAATATCTGTGAACAGAAAGTGGCTTATGCAAGCTTCATATTCTTTATGATGAATTATGCAGAAGTTCCGTTCCAGAACCATGCTAAGGTGCTAAAAGTTCATGTCTGTGAGTTGTTTGGGAGTCATATAAATGCAGTGGACATAGTCTTACTTTTTCCATTACATGAAATCCAAATTTTTATGTAGAATAAATGTCACTGAGTACACAACTAGATGGACTACAAATTCAGATAAAATGATTTTTAGAAGCAAAATAAGTAGTCTTCTTTCTAAGATACAGATGGGAAAAATTCAAAGTAACTCGCTTTACAGGATATACCTCAAACCTCATTAACAGTACTGAAAATTCAACAGAACAGCTAGCATATTTGATTTAAGCATTGCCCATCGTGAGTGGTTCAATTTTAGAAAACAAACATTTCTTCCATAAAGGTGAGAGTTAAGTGGAGTTTGTATTTATATCTGGGGTAAGTTATAGTAGAGAAATACTTGATAAAATTGAAGTTATAGAGATACTCAGACACTAAAGACCTTTTGAATATTTTCTAAACTATGAAGCAGTAAGAAAATAGCGTTGTGTCCACTTCATAAATGTGCATATTATTCTTTAAGACTATATGTGTGCTGTGTGCATTTATTTATCATAAAAATAAAAAATACTTCTATCTCAGAGAGGATTTTTTTATAAAGACCTTCTTGTATCTGAAGCATTGGTGATTTTGAATTCTATTGATTAAACAGTAGGTAATAACTATCAAAATATGGAAAAGACAACTTTTGTTATACCCAGTGTAACAGATACCAGAGAGAATGCTAATTTTCTGATGTGTGAAATATTAGAACATTAAAACTTGTAATTACTATTTGCCTTTTCATATGTCTTTGATAGTTAATCTTACAAGTCAATTTGGTATTCTTGGGAGGTCAGAATCTCAGAACAGAATTTACTTCCACCAGATTGGCTTGCAATTTTATCAATGAAGAAATTTAAAAACATAATTATTGTTAGTGTTAAAAGATGGAGGAGGCCTACTTCACTGTGGGTAGGTGGGTCTGGTTATGAGGAATCAATTGCGCATAAGCGGAAATTAACCAATCAAAAGCTTTCTTTCCGTGGTCGTCCCTGGCATCAAGGTTTATTTGTCTTGGCTTCGCTCAGTGATGGACTCTACCCCATAAACCAACTGCCCCTTCCTTTCTGAAACCAAAGTTATTTTTGGTCCTGGTGTTTATTACAGCAATAAAAACCATTCTGGAACAATGTATCAGAGTTTTAAATCTCTTAAAGAAACACGTTCCAGAAAGATTGGGACACTGTGTAAAACAGCCGCCTAAGAATGACTGACTACCATTAAGAATAGAAGCCAGTGCCCCTTATTATCAGAGGACAAACTTATACAACAACAACAAAAAAGAATAGCAGAACATCAAACATACATAATTGTCATAATTTCAAAAAAAGAAAAACAATGAACTATACCTATGCTTGGGTACTAATGCAAAGTCTGGCAGAAACTTAGACTTCATCCTAAATCAGAACCTGTGATACAAGACAAAAATGATACCTATTCCTGTTAAAGTGATTAAAAGAGTAAGTAGGAAAGCAAGAAGGTGTTTAATATAAGTAAGCGATTTGTCTTGTTGTCCCATTTTCCTCTCATCAAGTTATAACTGTGCCTAAAGTTATATTTGTGTTCGTTTCTCTCTTCTTAGAAAAATGAACATGTATTCACTGTTAATCAGACTCTTAGGGTCAGTATTAGGATGCAGTCATGAAATATACACAAGTTTAACCAAGACTGAAAATGTAATAGGTAGTGAGATTTATCGATCATATTACTTCTGCCTGGGGAACCTCAGTCATATTAGCAATATTTGTTTATAAATTTAGTGAATTCTTAAGTCTTTGTTTCTAATAAAACTAAGCTAAATATGGAACCATCAATAATTGTTATACATGAGTCATTGCACTAGAAATAGTACACATTTGTAAGTAAACTTCTCTCTGTTTTAGAAATAAACATAATAATTATAATTACAAGTATTTGAATGGCCAGATCATGGTCAAAATAGTCCTTAGATGAGTCTTTTGCTGAGAATTTGAACATTTCAGTATTTTCTGAAAGAAAGGCCTACAAGGAGAAAAACAATGCTAGAAATGTCCTTTATTGAGTTCATAATTGCCGTTAGCAAATAGTTTTTGTGTCTCCTGTGTGTGGTGGTGTAGTGATGATGATCAGCATCACTGACTGCCATCTAGATGTCCAACGCTAAATTAAGTTGCTCTGATTTATATTCATGGCTTCATGTGAGTCCAGGCTCATCTGTTCTTACAAGCTGCTCTGTTGTGCTCCTACCAGCAAATTATGTGACAGTACCAACCTGGTGCTAATTTACTGAACTCTGGACTCTGTGCTACCCACAGAACAGTTCCCAGTTTATATAGATATCCCCGCTCATTATTGTTTTCCTGCTTCCCTTGTCTCTAAGTGAGCACTGCCAAGCCAATGATATATCCACAGTAATTAAAAGCCCATGAAGCAAATCAACAGTACACTTTTCCATCTGTGGAACTGCAGTACTCTACATTATTTGTATACCCTGGTGAAAGATATAAAGCTTCTATTCAATGAGTTAAGTCATTCTAGGTGAAATAAACACCATTATTCAGAACAGTCTTTTAAGCCATAATTCTGAAGTCATAATTTTGAATTAAGTCCTAATTTTTAGAAGTTCATTGAGGAATTTCCGACAAAGTCAAAAGACTAAATTTTGAATTGTCCATCAGTGTCTAATTCATCTTTCACTCTCTTGCTTCTTCTCCCAAATACTCTCTTCTGTATACAATAAGCTTAAAGATTATAACTGCAAGTTTCTAAGACTTAGAGAACTCTTTCTTATCAACTCATTCTTGTTAATTCAACTTCCCCATAAAGTCTGATTCAACTTCTATTAATTTTTAACAATAGACAGAGCTACTTCTCCTCTTTTTCAGTTCATAAAACACCACCTCAATGGATGTTCTATTGTGACTCAGAAAACAATGCCACAAAGGGTAGACCACAACTATGATTCACCTTGCTGGGAATACAAGGGGAGAAACAAGACAGATGTGTAAACATGAGACAGGCTTTTGAGCATGAGTTGTGGTTTCCAAGTCTTCATCAAAATGTGAGAAATGCATGGTATCCTTCCTATTGCCAGAGAAATGCGAATTGTGTCTTTATGGATATATAAGCCTTGTGGTAGTGAGATGAATTTTGGAACAGAGATGATAGATTTTAGAAGAACAAAGAAACTGGTGCTAAAAAAAAAGAAGAAAAATAACTTTATTCTTTCTCCCATGTTTTTCCAGACAGGAGGTGGTCTCATAAAACTCTTAATAATTTTGCTACAGGTGTTAAAAAACTTGAGCTTAAAATGGCCATCGTAAAACTTTTTTTTCAGATAACCATGATCAAATATTCTCTATGCTTTCTTCTTGATAACTCATCTTTTGTCAACTACAATCCATAATGAAAAATATAAAAAGTGATAATTATATTTTTGCTATATATATATATATATATATATATATATATATATATATATAGTTTTGTAGTATGGGTGGCATATAGCTTTCATTCAAAAGGAGCATTCCTGAATTAAATGTCACATAATATATGGAATTTAAAAAAATGTTTTTAAATATGTTGATTTAACATATAAAGTCTTCCAATATTTTATATCATATATTGTAACAAGGCCAACTTTATGAAATAGCTAGAACTTCTTATAGGCAAATTATATTGAATATAATATTGTAGCTTTCCTTCTGTTTATTAAACAAATTTCATTGATAACAAATCTTAAAGAAAAAGAAACACCTAATATTAAGTATATGTAATTCCAAAGTAAGAAACTACAGGTCACATGAAAAGCTTCATTTTATACCACTAGAGATTTATCACGTTTTATCAAGTATATCACCTGTGTCAAAACTCTTTACGATAAATCAAAAAGAAACTAAGACGACAGAGCTGATGGTATCTAACTTTCATTTCTTAAAAGTGTTTTAATAATATAATAACTTATATTAAAATAAGCAAAATTTTTAAAAATCATACTCTCAAAAAATTGACTTAGGAAGTGAATATTTACTATTATGATTATTGTTGCAGAGATATTTAAAAAATTGTGATCATTTAGAAATTAGAAACTCTAGACATTATGCGTTTTTAATTCAAAAGCCAAGAGAAACAGTTGGAAATTTGCTATGTATAATGTGAGAGCCAGAAATAGAGGAAAATGTATTTGCCGTACATGACAAATTGCACATGTGGATTCACAGTAGCTGCAACTACATGTAAAAGATGAGATCAACCCAGTGAAGTTCTACCATGCATGAGAGAAGAGGTCATGAAGTCCCACCCTCTAGCTTAGAAGCTATTATCAACTAATGACTGCTAGAGTAAGGATGATCAGTTCTGTTCAGAGATGCAGTCCCAGAGAGGTGACCCATGTTCCAGTAGATGTCCTTACAGCATGTAATACAGACTGTGGTCAGTGAATCAATGGGTTTAAAAACAGAACACATGAACGTGGACCAGAAAATTGTGGTGAAGCATATAGGAGACATTGTAAATGAAGGAATGGAGTAACGAATTTGCTAAAAATCAAAATATTCATGTATGGCACTCTCAGGCAATAAAAAAAAAGAAAATTTGAAGATAAGAAAAAAATAAAATAAACATTGAAAAAATGTACAGACTTGCTGAAATATTTAATCTCAGTAATATTTAATGACTAATATAAACACTTCAGGCTTTACTTTTGTTTCCTTAGTGCTCAAGTCCTATATTGTTCAATATCTTTTTATGTTCTCTTCTTTATGAAGAAATGATATTAGAAAGAAATAGCACCAAAAGATTGGGAATAGACATCTACTCTGCTCATTGCCAGTCGTGGAAAATTTACTACCACCAGATATTGGTATGTGGAACTAATAATTTGTTCTGATTCTTTCTTTGTAAAGGTGAATGAACATAAGATTCAGACTCACTACACAATCTAGGCAATTCATTTGAAATGGAGATTACCCTAAAATCGTAATATAATCCATACAATCAAATCTGGCTTTCAAAGACAGCTGTAAACACAAACACTTGTACATGTCCACTTGCCTACCCCACATAAAACGCGATGGGAAGAGAGGGGAGTAAATGTGAACAGGAGCTTTCCGGCATCCCTCCCCTGTTCTGACAATGGGATAACTAGTAGGTATACATATGCAGATGATAGTCTGGAGGAACCAGAATACACAATTAGAGCTCATTATTTCCTGAGGATCTAAGATTAGAGATAAAATCTTTTCTTATCACACGGTTTAAGCAGAAAGAAAGAAGGAGAGAAAAAGAGAGAGAATAAATTTCATGAAAGGAAATCCTGTGTTATTACAAATGACAACCTTTACATTATGCAAGGTGCCTTGCCAAAGAAGTATAACTTAGTGGTTATTTTTTATATAGATATGCTCAATATAATTATATCATTTCCCTTTTTTTCCCATTCCTTCAAACACTCCCATATATCTTCCCTTTTCTTGCTCTCTTTCAGATTCATAGCTTCTGTTTGCTTTATTTGTATAATAAAAATAGTGAATAGTTTTGGTCATGAGTCACACAGTTATATAAAAACATCAGTTTGGGGACAAAGTGGTATGTCTAGAAAAAAACAATTTCTGTGCCAAACTTTCACAGGAGCTTTTAATATTAAACTACCTGATCTGGCAGCTTCTGTGTCATATCCAAAATAAAACTATAATCATTGATTTTTAATGAATCAGGAAAGTAACTGCAGATTGTGTTACCAGAAATAATTTTATAGAATGCTTTGGATACTTAGCTTAAAAAACATGCAGTTGTCAGATACACATCATGGCATCTGAAATAGAGGCAGTGCCTTTCACTAGAATCCTAATGTGTGTTTGTGGCCACCTTCAGTTAAGACCTAAAATCATTTCAATAATTGGGTACTAAGTTGATATCAGAGAATTAGTATTAATAACACCCTGTTTGACTAAGCTGTAGAGCTGAGCATCTCATGTACTATGAAAATTACCTGCTTTTCAGTCAATCAAAATTTACTGTTCATTTTCATTAACAACTTTTGCCTACCATGAGATTTCCACTGTACAAGATGAGTTGAAATTGTATACCGATTAAATTATCAATACTCTATTAGAGCATTTGTTAAATATTAATCACTTTAAAACACATTTAGAAAGCAGAAAGATGTGGTAACAGCAGTACGTTTGTTGGACTAAGAGAAATTCCAAATATATGGACTGGAGACTTTGTAGTCATTCCGTGTCTGCCGCACATGAATGAATGCCTGAGTTTGTCTCTGAGCACTCAGGTAAAGGGCCAGGCTTGACTGCATGACCCTAGTGCTAAAAATCAGAGACAGATCAATCCTGGGGATAGTGGTCGGTCAGTCTAGGAAAAATGATGAATTCCATGTTTAGCTAGCTTTCCTGTTACACAACAGAAGAAGAGATGGAGAATTATTAATAGCCTGAAAGATCAACTCTCAAAGCTGCTACCAGGATTTGAAGAAACAATCCACAATATAGTGAAACTGAATTAAGGTTATTTTGTCTGACAGGTATGGAATAAATTCACACACATGCTGTTCTGATCATACTTTTAATTTATCTATTTTTCTGTCCCCTAATTTTCTTCTAAGTTCTAATTATTTCTACTTTTTCCCTGTTCTCTCTTCCAATTCTGTTCCAGTTCTCTCTTGCTTCTCTTTTTCATCTAGCTTAAAAATAATTTTTATAGGAGTCTTGAGGCAATAAATAAAAACATTAAAAGAGTTCCATCTTATTGGTGGTAGTACATTTCTTGGGGAAGCAAGGAGTCAGGTTGTTTACCCTGACTACTTAAGGTTTCAAGGTTTCTGATGTAAGACTGTGATCAGAAGCTGGAGGCACAGTGCCTGGCGAGACAAGCTGCGAGGCATAGGTTTTCATCAGTCGTATTTGACAAGTGAAGAATAGGCATGTCTTTTAGATTGTTTGTGTTAATAACTTTGGCTAGACATCCACAACTCTGACCTTGTGCATATTTGTGAAGTTTTTAACTTATGATCTATTTACAGAAATATTCAGTCTACTTTGGACTTTCTCTGAGGTAAAAATGAAATAATTGTGTAGTTTGGGTAAAAGAAACATAGCAGACTTTTCAGTGTCTTACGGTCCTCACGGTACAATAGATCCAGTTATGAAGGATATCCTAGTATATTTTTTATATGTCAAAATTATACAGCTTAATCAGAAGTCATCTTCCTGAGCATCCATGGATACATGCACCCATAAGATTGAGATGCAATCACGAGATTAAATCTGCATACCATATGAAACCATACACAACAGTGCAGGTATTGGGGAGACACCTCATCTGCTTTAGCAAATGTGAAGTTACAAACAGGAGCAGCAGTGTCCAGAGTCGGTGGTTCATAGGCCTTGCCTGGATGAGATTCTCCACCATCAGAGAACCATTCCTCTGGTGGCTTGACATCTGAACACTAGTTTTCATCTGTTGCAACTTCCACAGCCTCCAAAAGAGAATCACAGAGGAAAACAACTATATTGATCCCCAAATTCAACATAAATGCTTAGACCAGACACATGTGCACATATACACCCCCCCAATTCAATGCAACCTCACAAAATAGCGTGAGAAACTTCCTTTTATACTTTTTTGTTATTAAAGAGAAAAAAACTGGCACATTTTGAAAACTGTACATGTAAAGTTATTAGGATTTTGTAGATATTAGTATACATGAAAAACAGGAAAATGTAGAATGATACTCAGGGCAAACTATGCTTCACAGGGTGAGATTCCCATGAGAGATAATTATAAAACCATGGGATGAAGGTGTGGTGTATCCCCGAGAATACATGCTGCTTTGCATTTTTCCAAAGCCTCATTCCTCTAATTAAATTGTCCCTAGCTAGCTTCAGACTAGCTCTAGATCACTCTGAAAGAGACTGGCTTTTTATACCTTCTCAATAACCAAATGGGCTTTTTCTACATGATGAGCATGTGTGTATCAACATTGGACGTTACAGAAAGAGAAATGTAAGTACTTCTTACTAGGATTATGGATATACGGCACTGTACCAAGTTTCTTGATAGTTGCTTTTTCTCTTGCAAATCATTCTTTCTTTTCCCATTCTAACTCTGTCTGAAAATCTCCTTTGCACAGCAAGTAATCACACATTCCCCCTTCCTCTTGCAGTTTTTTGTCTCCACCAGTGTCACTTTATAATGATCTCTTTCTTGTGTTTTCAAATACAGGGCTGTCTTGATTCTTTCGTAATAACTACAGCACTCAATATTTTTTTTAACCACATTGGACTATGGTATAAACACTATGCATCTGTTATATGTAGGACAGCTTCCAATATATCTGCAAGCACTGTGGTTTTATATTGCTTTTGTTTCTCTTTAAACAAATTCTGTCATGTTAAAAAGGAAAACAATATCATCAATCATGAGAACCAGATCTGCCTACCTTTGCAGCTGCATTACAAAAACAACTCAGTAAACATGTTTTATTTGTATATACCAAGTGAGGCCCTCACTCACCATGGTTCCTGGAGATTGTAGGCTGTATTATTTCAATATGCTTTGTTTGCAAGCCTCTGTTTTAGATAATGATTTTCTTTGTAGTCCTTAATTCTCCAATGTCCTCCAAGTTGTTGTTTGTATTCAGTGAATGAAGGCCTAAAATCTTTATACAATTATTCTATAATTTTAATTATACACTGACATAACATTTTCATTTTATGATTAAAAATATATAAGGCTATTGTTTTTCGCAAAGATGGGGCAACTTTATGCTAATGTGGAAAGTTTGGTTAGATGGTATAGGTGTCTCTGTAGATAGATGACACTGGTGAATGTTATTCTCTACAACCTTCACTTACCTTCATTCCTCTTGTGTAACAAGGAAACCTTTCAATTATAATCCAAATATAAGTCCTAAAATGTGTGTGTGACCATGCGTGCAAGCTCACACACATGTGCAATCACACATGTGTAAAAAAGAGACAAATAAAAGCCTTTCCTGAGTTTATTATCTTCTAGTTTTCTATGAAGATATACATCGTATCATAAATCCTTCCATTGTTTTAGCCCTGAGAGTCTGACTTACTTAATGTCATTCTCTTGACTTTAAATTTTCCAAACCTGGAGATGAGAACTATCACACTGAAGTTGTCAAATTTCACGTTTGTAGAATGCTGTTTGTCTATCTGTCTTTCTTTTTCCTTCCTTCCCTCCTCTGTCTGTTACACAGACACACAGACACACACAGACACGCACATAACATCTCATCTATCTATTATCTATCTATCTATCTATCTATCTATCTATCTATCTATCTATCATCTATCTATCTATCTATCTATCTATCTATCTATCTATCTATCTATCTATCATCTATCTATCTATCTATCTATCTATCTATCTATCTATCATCTATCTATCTATCTATATCTATCATCTATCTATCATCATCTGTCTGTCTGTCTATCTATCACTCTATCTATTCATCCATTTATTTATTTATTTATCACCCATTAAGCATTCATCTGTCTTTCTATGTATCTCACTGTATATCCTCTTTTATCTTCATGTTGAAAATTAGAGTCTCCTTTTTAGTAACATTGAGAAACTGCTCTGGCACCATGACCTTTCTATACTCTACATATTTACATTGCTGTGCATTTCTTTATTCTTTACTTATTATCTTATTTTTGCTGAAGTTCTGATAGACTCATTCCACCTAAATGATTAATTTTTAAACTTATCTATCAATTTATTTTATATTCCAACTACATTTTCTTCTCCCTATATTTCTCTCATTCCCTCCCTCAACCCCAACTCAATCCACTCCTTTCTCCTTCTATTCAGAAAGGGTCAGGCCCCACGTGAGTCTCAACAAAGCATGGCATATCAAGTTGCTGTAAGACTAAACACCTTTTCTTATATTAAAACTGGGCAAGGAAATCCTTTATAAAGAATAGGTTGCCAAGAGCCAGCCAAAGGGTTTGGACAGCTCTTACTCCCATTATTCAGAGCCCCACAAGTACAAAAATCTACACAACTGTCACATATATGTAGAGGAACCAGATTGGTCACATAAAGTTTTCCTGGTTGTTTGTTTAGACTCTCTTCAGTTTCTTTGAGCCATGTTAGTTGTTTCTGTAATCATGTGTGTGTGTGTGTGTGTGTGTGTGTGTGTGTGTGTGTGATGCCCTTGACCCCTTTGACTCCTCCCTCCCTTTCTTCAGCAGCTGTGGGTTCTGTTTTTATCAATTACTGGACGAGGGCTCTCTGATGACACTGGCGTAGTCATAAAAATTGCTATTGATACTAGCCTTTATGATGGATTTACCACAATTATTGCAAAAGGAAACACTTATCAAGTTACTTCCTTAATGATATGTAGACAAGACCCTATCAAAAGTTGAAAAGTAAAGTCAGACCATATTTATAATGGGTTTTGTTTGAAGCAGAGGCTTTGATGTTTGCAAGTCTTGGCTGCCAAGTGTTCCAATGATTCTTGAAGAAATATATTAAGGAAGCTAAAGAAATGGCTTTGAGGTTAATAGCAGTTGCCTTGCAGAGGGCCTAGGTTCAGTTTTCAGCAACAGAAGATAGCTAGGAACCATCTATAAGTCCAATTCCAAAATCTGATGTTGTCTTTTGATTTCCATCATCATGAAGCACACACGATACATATACAGACATAAAAGCAGGCAAAATATTCATAAATATTTATAAAATAAAAAATACTTTAAAATATGTATCATATAGCTATTTTATAGATTATGGGTAACAAATATATACTATAGACTTACAATGAAATTTCATTTGTAGTTTGGCATACAAATCAATTTTATATTATTTCAGGTAATTTAAATTGGATATTCTCTGAAAATGTGCCAAGTGTTTAATTATTGGGTTTTATGAGAGCAAGACTCCACTGTCAAAAATATGTATTTTGAATAAAACTTTCATAAACTATGAAACTAGAAATGAGATACCGTTTACCAACTGATATGTTTCATGAGGTATAATCATTTAAATTTGTTTCTTAAAAAGTTAAACAACAGGAAATTATATTTCCTTATGTCAAAAAATTCCTTGAAGGACATATTGCAAAACATTGAAAACATCAGAAAAATAGATCCCATTGGGAAGATGAAGCACAATTTGCATCGGTCTCACTTTAATTTTATCCATAAGGTCTTTGTTTCTTTTCCCTACATGCTTTTTGAGGACTTTTCATGCACTGTACTTTTATGTTAGATATCAGTCCACTAACATTATGAGCAAAGCCACAGCAACTGCCCTATCTCTGCCAGTTTCCCATGGCTTCTTCCCAACACATGAGTCCATTTCCTGTGTCCTCTAGTTCAACCCACATTCTTTCTTCCCTAGTCTCAAGGCTCCTGGCTAATTACTTCTGAAAAATGATCTTTCATGCTTATTTTAGTTAATATTGAACTATTCTTTTATTTAAGTCTTAAATCCAATGTTTAATCTTCTGAGAAGGGAAGTTATGAATGTTTACTTTTCATAAATCAAGTTTTACTAAATCGCTTGAAGTCTAAGATGAGCTAAATGATATTTCATGTGAAGTTATATTTTCACTCTTTTAGTTTGCTCATGGTTAGCATGAAGGATCAAAGAATGATAAGTTAATAGAAATATAATATTGATTAAAATGCTGTAACGTTTTTTTGTTTGTTATAACACCAGACATTAAATGCTAATGATACTATACCATGATGGTTGATAATTTTAGTTTATGCTAGTAAAAATTTTCTACTGAAAATTCTATTTCTTTTTCTTATTTTTCAAATATAAGAATAAAATAATAATGTAAGAATTAATAATAACAGGATCACCGTAAAACTCATATTCTTACTGAGTTCTTCAGTCAATTACTTGTGTTTCAAATATGACAAAATGTGGAAATAAAGGATGATTGTGTTTCTTATCATCTATAGAATCCTAGCTTTATAGAATCTCAAATTTCAAGTTCAGATTAAAGTGAGATTGACTAAACAAACTTGCAGAAGTTAGAGAATCTCAACAAATCAAATATAAGAGGGTGAGTTATTTGCATTTTTGCAAATACTGACTGAATTCAAAATAAACTCATTGAAAAGGAAAAATACATAAAGACATATGGAGTTTTTCAAATATGACATTTTATGCAGAGTGTAAATAAAGTCGTGTGTCAGTTTTGTGTGGTGTCACATACCTATGATGTCAAGAGACAAAATAAGGAGGATCGTTATTTTCAAGACCACTCTTGACTACACAACAAGTTGAAGCCTCTTAAACTCTGCACAATGAGATCCCATTTTTAGAAGAATTGTCTTACATTATATACTTTTGCTTTAATAATGTTAGTAATTAATATTTATTACAAAATAATATTATGAATCAGAGAAAATTCTTAGCAATTGAATAGTACAATCTCGTGCTTTCTCTCCTTCTGATCATCAGAAGATAAGCATTTCTAAGCATTTAAACAGCAATACACAAAGGTTACACACAGTAGCAACAACCATATAAAGCTAATATAAAGTATATCTCCACCTGAACCAAAATATTTACAAAATAGATGAGAGTATTTGCACTTGAACATGAAAAGTAATAACAATCATGAGATATTTGGTTTGTAGAAAAATCTAATTAAATTTTATGTACTCTTTATGAACCATTGAAAGAAGGCACAGGGATAGTTGGTACCACTGCAGTGTGCATTCTACATTTAGCCACATAACTTATAGACAAAATATCTCTATTTTTCACTACACAATTTCCCTAATAGTTGTTATTCAAATACAATATTTTACAAAATGTTTTAAGATACATCTGCATCCTAAATTGTGTTTATTGCAGAGCATACCGCGGTCATTTTGAAATTGACATTTTATAAAATGCTAATCTACAATTCACTAAAGAGTTTAATAATCTAAAGATGAAAATAATGGGAAAGTGAACTATAAGAAAAAACAAGCCATGTAAAATATTTCTGTAAAAATGAAATGTGTAACAACTGTATTTTCCTTTTTAAATAGGTGCATCCATATTGGAAGAGGACACCAGATCTCATTATAGATTAGTGACACCATGTGGGTGCTAGGAATTGAACTCAGGACCTCTGAAAGAGCAGCCAATGCTTTTAATCACTGAGTATTCTCTCTTACCCCAATAACTGTATTTTCTTTTGAACTAATAAATGAGAAATGAGACAAGAATCAAACATGCTTTGAACATTACCTTTACTTATCAAATGCTTAATTAGAAATTCATTTGTGTATTTATTATTGTTATTAACTTAATCTTATTGCATTTCTCGGGTTGCCTTTACTTGTGTACACTGCATGATCTCTTTGAAAATTTTTGCCTTTATTCCAGAGACACATGAAATACCTACAGAGGGCTAGATGTATGTTTAGTAACTAGTAAAGTTCTCAGCAGCTTGAGAAAATAAAGGACATCAAATCAAGAATAATCACATCTTGTGAAAGTTAAGAAATTAGATGGCTTTCTTCACTTATAGATGGAACAAAGGAAAGCCACCCCAGTGTACCTTAGGATAAAAATGTTTCTTGGAAAGGATGAGTAAAATGTGTAAGGAAAGTCTGTCCTTACACAAAACTCAGCAGCCATGGGTACTGTGTCGGGTACAATTGCGCTCTTCTCATCTCCACTTCCCCCCTTAGCATCCAGGACTCTGATTTTGTTAGACTCTGAGAAGTGAGCATTCAGCAAAAGTGGCATTCCTCCACAAATACAAATCGCCATCAGAAACCTAGGTAGAGAAGCCAATTGACTGGAAAGGAGATACAAGTCAACTTAGGCTACATTGCCTGCTTGGGTATCTATTTGGCAAAGTTGCTCTTTTCCCCCCAGTGCCTGTCAAGACACAAATAAGATAAAATTGATTATAAGAATATAAATGAATTATGCAGTGCTTTCTCTTGAAAATCTACCAATATTGAGACCTATTTACAACAGTATAGCAGGCGAATACTTTTATATATTGAAGAGAATTTTCTTAAATGTTTGGTAGAGAAAATACACCTATTCTCCACAGATATTCTGTAGTAGTTGAGAGAGTCAGAGGCAGTTCTCATTTAATTCATAAAGAGTTTTGTGAAATACACTTTTCAAGTAAAGAAAAGCTGTTGTATATTATACCAATTTTTTTAAAAAAATAGATTCCTTTGATTCAAATAACAATTTAATCATATTGTATAGAAAACTACTTTGTATAAAATATTTTCAATATATTCACTATTTGGCCCTCTGATATGCGGTTCAATTTCTGCTATCCACCAACACACAATTTATTACCAATTTCTTTTAAGATAGACTTTTACTATAAGTCCTGGATAGCCTAGAATTCACTATGTAGATCATAATGGTCTCAAACTCATATGAACCTATTTTCTTCTGCCTCTAAACAGCAAGGATAAAAGTTTCACAGCCCTGCCTGCCTACCTGTAATAATTTTTAAAGTAATTAAAATAAGAAAGAAAACAACGATGACAAAACTGTAGCATCAACTTTATTATGGCAGCAACTGATAATCTAATTCAGTGATGAAGGATGAGTAGGTTATAATTATCTATAAACTTACATTAAATGTTGGATGCTGAAAGTTAGTATTGTACATTCGACAGCATTGATTTTAGTCTTTATTTTATTGTTGTTGGGATTCTTGGCCATTGCTCTGCTCTTGTTCATCAATGCCGGTGTTATTTTCTCAGTCACCCTGATTATCTCAAATCACTTTACTAAAAATATCATTTCCATCTAAGTAGAAAACAAGAACTTATTTATACTGGAAAAACATTTATGATGGTGTAAGGTATTTTTTAATGCAGTATGAGTATCTGTATGAATAATGATTTACTGTTTCCAAATTGTCTGAACACACATGATTTAATGTCCTATCATTTAGAAAGTTATTCTGTCACAATTTGTATAAATTAAAATTGTGTAATACAATTTTTTGTGATACCTATTTTATGGTAAATGCCTTAAATTTTGATTGCTGCGCAAAAAAATTCATGGTTAAAGCATTATTAAAAGAATTTGTTTAAATTTGTTTATGGTTTTTGAGGTTTAGTGTCGATGTTGATAGATCAAAAGAGAGAGGGAGAGAGAGAGAGAGAGAGAGAGAGAGAGAGAGAGAGAGAGAGAGAGGAGTACACTGGGAACCACAGTTTTTCTTTTCTTTCTTTTCTTTTTTTTTTTTTAAATCAAAGCCTGCCATTGGTGACTCACTTCCTCCAACAATGTCACAGCTAGTAATTCTTCTTCAACCGTTCCACCAATTGGGAACCAAACATTCAAATATATGTTTCTTTAAGGACCATTTTTTAGTGGGTTATTTGTAGAGTTTCATGAATATAAGATGGGGAGAATAATGGTATCCTAATTGTATTAATGAAATTAATTAAATTATGTTTAATTTCAATGTATGCATAGACACACATACACATATATATGTATACACACATCACACACAAATATGTGTGTGTGTGTGTGTGTGTGTGCGTGTGTGTTTGTATTGCTTAGAAGTAGGGCCTGCTAGATAAATGGATATAGCTTGGGTTTGCTTTGACAGTTTAAAGACTCTGGCCATTTAAAGTTCATGTTATATGTTTCCTTCTTGCAGTTTGAGATATGAACTATCAGGAGTTTCTCATAGCATGCCTGTTGTTTGCTGCAATGCCTGTCTTCAGTGATGGTGATGAACTCATATTTTTCTAGAACCATAAGCTCAAAACAAATCCCTTCTACTACAAGTTGCCTTGGACATAGTGTTTTTTCACAGCAATAATAAAACAGCTAATATATGTTCCAAATTTCAAACATTATTATTGCATGTGTATGCAATTTGTGTATGTGTAGGTATGGGCATGTATATATAGAGGAGGACATCTGGTTTTTCTGCTCAATCATTTGTTGCAGGATCCTTCCGCTCCTCCAGCCAATAGCCACTGAGATACCAGCCCATTGGGGCGTGGTCTCTCTCTCCCTTTAAAAAAGCAGCCACTTCCCTTCTTGCTCTCTTTGCTTCCTGCTCCGGTTCTGGTGACTAGCAACTAGACTTATTCCTGACTGCACAGAGGGCTGTTGTCTGGGACGGTGATCTGTAAGTTTTTTCCCTTTTAATAATAAATAAATACCACCTTATTAATCATAATTCCAAACTGGTGTGGCATTGTTTGTGACTTACGCCTTCAATCATTCTCTACCTTATTTTCTGGTGAAAGGGTCTGTCACTGTATTTCTAGCTAGGGTGTCAGTTAGCAAGCTCTCCTCCCAATGACGTGAGATTTCCCTGTATGCTTTGAATATGCTTTATTGCCATTGATTAATAAAGAAGCTACTTCAGCCTATGGCAGGACAGAATATAGCCAGACTAGAGGCGATATATAGAGAGAATAGGTAGCGTCAAGGAGAGGGCATGTAGCTGCTGAAGGAGACAAATGCTGGAAATTTAATGGTAGGCTCCAGCCTCATGGTGATACACAAATTAATAGGAATAGGTTAATTTAAGATTTATGAAGTAGATAGGGATATGTCTGAGACACTGGCCAAATAACATTGTAATTAATATAATTTCAGTGTAATTATTTAGGTCTGAGCAGCTAGGAAATGCAAGAACAATCACTGTTTACACAATGATGTCAAAGGTGGGGCCCAGCAGCAATGAAAACTGTGGATCATTACCCTTACTGTGAGTTTATTCCTAAATAAATAAACCTCCATTCCAGGCTATTGTAAAACTCTGGTATGACAACACCCCTTGTCTTCCTTCACAATCTTTTCTTTCTAACACTCCAGGTTAGAGGAGAATGTGACAGTACCTTGCTTTGTTACAGTGTGATTTTCGAGGAGGCTTAGCTCAGTGTCTCATATTTCACTGTAAGCACTCTTATTCACTGATCCATATTCATGGTTCTCCAACATTTATTATTAAAGATAATCTTATATTAATACCAGTAGTAGGAATTGGTAATGAATTTGTAGTTAAGCAGAATCTATAATATTAAAATTTGAGAATGAAAGAAACAGATATTAGTTTTGAATATATTTAATTTAAATCAAATGTTATTTAAATACCTGTTAAATTCTTAGATGATATAAAAGATATTTTATGTTATTGTTATTAATTAATTTTTCCCAGCCTGATCACAGTTTGCTTCCCTCCTCTCCTCCAGTTTCCCCCCATATTCACTACTTCTCCCTTCCTTTCAGAAAAGTGTAGGCCTCCCATGTATATCAGTCAGCCATGGCATATCAACTTACAGCAAGACGAGTGATTTCCTCTCATATTAAGGCTGGACAAGGCAACCCACTAGAAGCAAAACGTCTGGAAAACAGGTAACAGAGCCAGAAACAGTCTCTGCTCCCTCTGTTAGGAGTGTCGCAAGAAAAACAAGCATTACAACTATAACATGTGTGCATTTCTAGTAAGGTGAGCATCCGAACTGCCTAGGCTCCCACAAAGCCAGTACGAGCAGTAGGATCAAAAACCCATTGCCATTGTTCTTGAGTTCTCAGTAGTCCTCCTTGTCCGCTATGTTCAGCGAGACCGGTTTTATCCCGGGCTTTTTCAGACCCAGGCCAGCTGGCCTTGGTGAGTTCCCGATAGAACATCCCCATTGTCTCAGTGTGTTGGTGCACCCCTCGAGGTCCTGAGTTCCTTGCTTGTGCTCTCTCTCCTTCTGCTCCTGATTTGGACCTTGAGATTTCTAGACCTGGATGGAGGTGGGTGGTCCTTGGACTTCCCACAGGGCAGGGAACCCTGATTGCTCTTTGGGCTGACAAGGGAGGGGGACTTGATCGGGGGAGGGGGAGGGAAATGGGAGGCAGCGGTGGGGAAGAGACGGAAATCTTTAATAAATACATAAATAAATTTAAAAAAAAACAAAACATGTGTGCATTTTTAAATATATTGTGGAGGAGAACATATTAATCATTCATTGATATGAGAGTGACAATTCAAAATTCTTGAATTTCTCTTAACCATTTACAACCAGTAATCGAAAACTCTGTAGAAACCAGAATGCTATTGTATGAAGCCATCAAATCGATGCGACCTTTCGGTGACTTTTGTTGACTAGGACTTGGGGAAGTAATGAGATTTCAATTTTTGAATATTAATATATTTTCATCAAAACAGTTATCTTTCAATAATTTTATTGTCAAGTTAGCTTGAATATATTAAAGGTGCATTTTATTGATCTTTATCATTTTATTCTTCATTTTAAATTCATAATAATTTTCTTGAATGACATGTGATTATATCATAATATATTTAAAATTAAGGTGTGTTGTATGTTTAAAAAATAAAATTAAATAGCCCTTTTTTGAGTTGAAAAATTTTTTGTTTAATCAGCCTATGAAATATCCAGTTGTATGCTAATACTACTATTATATATATATATATATATCACATTATAATTATACATTTTTAAATCATGTCTATTGAATATATTATGCAATGTTTTACTATATAGCATTTTAACCTGGCTGTATAAATTAAATATGAAGAATGTGTTGTCTCATGTATTTGTACATTATAACTTCTGTGGGTAGAGGCATTCTGAGAATTTGTGAAGACCTTGTTATACTCTACCATCCAGGTATACTTAGCCCCAGTACTTTTATTGCTTATAGTCATCTCTACTTTAGTTAATGGAAAATGGCAAGCCTTTGGGGGATCTATCATTTTATATTGGCCAAAATACCAGGGAAGTAGTTGACCTTTTCCCTTCTCTGCATTCAGTTACTATTCTGCAATAAATTCTAATTGGCAATCCAGTCACACCAAATGGAGCTTCTTCTCACCAAATCCACAGTAGCATGTGATTTAAAGTCATCAATAAACTATCCCTACCCCACCCTCTCTCTTTCTTTTTCTCTCTCCCTCTCACCCCCTCTGTGTGTGCATATTTGTGAGTGTGTGCATGCATGGGAGTATGTATATAAGCAAATGAAATCTTTTCCAGCTCCAAACAACACAGCAACACAGCACCTCAAACTTCTCTCTCAATTCATAAGCAGATCATGGCTCTTCTTTGCTGCTGTGCTGCACCAGAGCAAAGACAGGGCCCATATGATAACTGAGACACTGGTCTTGCAGTTTCTATTATTTCATCTACTCCCATCATGCTTGACTTTCTTTTATTTTCCCCTTTTAGCTTCATGCTGCCAGACTTCCTGCATCCTAGTAACGCCAAGTCTGCTCTTGCCTCCAGATCTTCCATTGCCTTGATTTTTTTGCCCATATCTCTTGTAGTAGGAGCTGCAGGGCTGCGTCCCCAGCACCCCGGCCTCTTGGCTAGCTTATGCCCTGAAATAATTACACAGACACTGTATTCTTTTAAATACTGCTTGGCACATTATATCTAGCCTATTCTCGGCTAACTCTCACACCTGGACTAGCCCATTTCTAATAATGTGTGTTAGCACCCCAAGGTGCTCTTACTGGGAAGATTCTAGCCTACGTCCATCCTGGGTCGGAGCTTCATCGCTGTCTGGCTCTGAGAGGAGCTGCATGATTTCTGACCTCACTTCCTCTTCCTCCCAGCATTTTGTTCTGTTTACTCCACCCACCTATGTTCTTACCTATCAGGGCCAAGGCAGTTTATTGAAACAATGACTTTTCTCCATCACATATCACTCATCTTCTTTATCATGAATATGGCTACAGTGTTACCTTCATTTTGTCACCTTCTTAGTAATGTCTTGTCCCATTAATACTACTTAAAATAGTAATCCAGTAACTTCCAGACAAGTCCTAATTCACTTCCCAAAGTTTGCTTTTTCTATGATGTCAAACATTGTTAACAGATATATCATCTGTAGAACATGCTCAATAAATATTGCATATATTTTAATTTCTTTAGTTACTTGGGCACACAAGTGAACTAGAAACAATTGAAGTAGAACTTGGAAGACAATAGATAACTATTAATTATTTTCAAGGTAATGAGTCAGCATGGAACTTCAGATATTTTAGCATTTTTACTATCCTTTTAAAATCATGTATTATGCCTCAAATCATCTTATATTTTCAACCCTATGCAGAAATGTTCTTGTAAACTCTTTCAAATCTCTTTTTAGGAGATTTAAATCTATCTTTTTAAAGTTCTTCTAGTCTTAACCTAACATTTGCTATTCAGTGTGTGAATACTTGTGTCTGAGTTTGTTAGGATAAGGTTTCTAGAATATTCTAGCAAGTACAGAGGGAGGTTGTGAATTCTTTTTATACTAAGATCAATAAACGTCTGAATTGCACAGATTAAATTACCCATAGGCCATTTTGGAAGCCGGAGTATAGAGACAAATTCTATGGGTCTCTTGTAGCTCTGTAAAAACTGTTAAAATTTCAATGAGGAAAAAAAGAGCTCTCAATGAAAAGGTAAACATTCTACTTTCAAATGATAGAGACAAACGCCCTTATACAGTGCAAGCATTTTCAGAGATAGTAGAGATCGTCTGCATTATGCTCCTGTGTTGCGCATAAAAAGGTTGTGGGGAAAGCATACTGCTTGAAATTCAACTGCACTACTGAGTTAGCTGCAAAGCCCCACTTCTTAGTAAATGCAAGTAAATACACTGACATTTTCAAAGTGTATCTGATACATTTCAATAATTAATTCTTAAGTCAAGGAAGAGTCAGGAAATCAGATGAAGAGCACAGTAGGCTGAAAATTGCCAGTAGGAAGGGAAAAACAAGTCAGCAATAGATAGAAACTTTTTAAGCTGAATAAAAGGTTAGTGGGATACCACTGGGAGCAAAGATGAAGCTTCCAGGTTTTTAATTATTGTTATTTACATAAACCACCAGAGGACTGAAAAATAATCAGTCCATAGCTTTGCAGAAATAGGTATATGTAGAAAAAGGGAAATTCATTTGCATTATAGAAAGAACTGGATTAATGAAATACTTATATAATAGGCAGTCTGATGGAAATAATCTAAGAAAAAACATCATCTTTTAACTAAAACAACTTGTAAAATATAGGTAGTATGTAGGGGCTGAAGAAATGTTCTAGCCAGGCATGGTGGCCCAAACAGGTATACACTGCAAGAACAGCTGCAGAAAATATGCTGTAATAAGCTCCACTGGGAAGGTTTATATGTGTACTACAGATATTCATTTATTTTCATAAGGAGGACTATTGCAAGACTGCTAACTGAGTCAATAAAATTCTAATTGTGACTAGTGTTTTAGTATGGAAAAGATACAATTTTGTATAGAATATCTAAGACATACATAAGAGTAATTATAATAAATTAATACCATTGAATGGATCTGTCTGCAAAAACATGTTTCATAAGGTTTCTGGTTATGCTTTAGATTTGTTTATGCATTATTACTCTTAGTAATACCATAATTAAAAATAATATGATGAAGTTTAAAATTGAAGCAGTGAAAGGTTAGTGAAAACATTCAATTTGATTCATCACTTACCTTATATTTGATTTTAATGTGCTTTCAGATGATCATGGCTGAGGAGGTGACAACATCCTGATCACTGTCATTACTGACCTATGTAGACTATTTTTTGTCATAGCTTTTGATATCAGGTCTAGAGAAAGGTTAATGTATGCAGAAAGAGATGGCTGAATAAAATCTATAGCATGCTTTATGAGCTGAAATCTACTCTCTGAATGTAAAAGATGATTGTTGCAGGCAAATGCCTGTAACTTGGCATAAGAACCACGTTCCCAGCTCTAATCCTAGTAAATGTTCACAGCCTCCAAGAAGGCAAATACAATGATACAATAAACCAAGAAACTGATTTTAAACCATACATATGATAATGGATATTTGTCTATTATGCAATACAGAAACATGAAGTGTAAATGCTAGATACTGCTAAGAGAATCAAATGCAGTAGCTTGATTTCTGCTTACTGAAGATATTTGCTATAGATGGAACTTATGACCTTCAAATGCTTCAAGGACAATAATTTAAAAAAATATTTGCTTAGATTAAAAAATCCCTAAATGTTTTCTATGTTTAGTATATGTTACACATACTAAAATAAGTTGTATGTCCTTTGATCTCAATTTTTTCTTCAGAGAATGAAAGAGTAGCATAGATATTTGATTTTTAATCTGAAATTATATAACATAGTAGTAGTTCAGGTAGGGGATTTTCTATATGTAACATAACTTCTTATTTAGTAATGAAAGATGAGACTCATTCTATTTTCGTTTTTCTCTTGGGGAGAAATAAATCACCTAAGACAAGAACAAGTGACATGCCCCAATACACGTTGCAATTACACAGAGGTTTCAGAAACAAACACAGCCACTGTTGGTTATAGATAAATCATGCTATGGTGAGATATAAGATGACATCAAAACTATTGTAGATGTGCAAGTCAAATGAGTATAAAATTGTCAAGGACAGTGAACATCCCTATAACTGTGCTCCATTAAAGTTCATAGAATAATTCTCTCCAAAGACATGAGAAAAACCAGGATCTCAGGAAATGAACTCTTGAGAAGTCCTTGGGAACAGAAATGTCTGCCCATTAAGATAAAGAACAAAGATAATGCTGTCTGGAAAAGAATGCCCAATGCTTGTTGGGACTGATGAGGATAAAGATACTATATAAAATGGGTATAGAGTTGAGTTCTGAACAAAGAAACTGCTTTAAATGGGAACTTATTTATTGGCACTGATGCGTGGAATCAATTTGAGAGAAAGAAGTCAGGGACGGGAGCAGAGAAAAATGTAGAGCTCAAGAAAATTCAATAAGAAAAGAAATTAGGTTTAAGTTTCTTGATGGAAGTGTTGCAATGGGGTTCTTTGGGCAAACAAAAGGGCAGTGGTGGATAATATAGGGACATGAAACTCTGACTTTAGTACGAGAACTCATCCAGTAATTTGAAAACCTGAGTGATCTGGTGGCAAACAGCAGACTTCCAAGAAGAGGATGATTAGTCTCTAAGGTTCTTCACAGCCAAAAGAAATACAGGAGGATAAGAAACAGGAAGAGAAGAAAGCCAATACGTGCAGTAGGATCAAAAACCCATTGCCATTGTTCTTGAGTTCTCAGCAGTCCTCATTGTTCACTATGTTCAGCGAGTCTGGTTTTATCCCGGGCTTTTTCAGACCCAGGCCAGCTGGCCTTGGTGAGTTCCTGATATAACATCCCCATTGTCTCAGTGTGTGGGTACACCCCTCGAGGTCCTGAGTTTTTTGCTTGTGCTCTCTCTCCTTCTGCTCCTGATTTGGACCTTGAGTTTTCAGTCCGGTGCTCCCATGTGGGTCTCTGTCTCTGTCTCCTTTCATCGCCTGATGAAGGTTAATATTCAGGAGGATGCCTATATGTTTTTCTTTGGGTTATCCTTCTTATTTAGCATCTCTAAGATCACGAATTATAGGCTCAAAGCCCTTTATTTATGGCTAGAAACCAAATATGAAAGAGTACATCCCATGTTCCTCTTTTTGGGTCTGGCTTACCTCACTCAGGATAGTGTTTTCAATTTCCATCCACTTGCCTGCAAACTTCAAGAAGTCCTTGTTTTTTACTACTGAGTAGTAATCTAATATGTATATATTCCATACTTTCTTCATCCATTCTTCAATTGAAGGGCATCTAGGTTGTTTCCAGGTTCTGGCTATTACAAACAATGCTGCTATGAACATAGTAGAGCATATACTTTTGTTGTATGATAAGGCATCTCTTGGGTATATTCCCAAGAGTGGTATTGCTGGGTCCAGGGGTAGGTTGATCCCGAATTTCCTGAGAAACCTCCACACTGCTTTCCAAAGTGGTTGCACAAGTTTGCATTCCCACCAGCAATGGATGAGTGCACCCATTTCTCCACAACCTCTCCAGCAAAGGCTATCATTGGTGTTTTTTATTTTCGCCATTCTGACAGGTGTAAGATGGTATCTTAAAGTTGTCTTAATTTGCATTTCCCTGATCGCTAAGGAAGTTGAGCATGACCTTAGGTGTCTTTTGGCCATTTGAACTTCTGTTGAGAGATCTCTGTTCAGCTCAGTGCCCCGAAGCTATAGTGACCATGATACCAAAACCACACAAAGACCCAACCAAGAAAGAGAATATCGACACAAAAATTCTCAATAAAATACTGGCAAACCGAATTCAAGAACACATCAGAAAAATTATCCATTATGATCAAGTAGGCTTCATCCCAGAGAAGCAGGGCTGGTTTAACATACGCAAATATATCAATGTAATCCACCATATAAATAGACTGAAAGAAAAAACCATATGATCATTTCATTAGATGCTGAAAAAATCATTCGACAAAATTCAACACCCCTTTGTGATAATGCATTTGTTTCTAGGTAAAACTAGCTGAAGATACTAAATCATTTTCCCACAAAATAGTTCAATATTGCTCCTCATATCTGTCCTTTGCATATAAATTTCAGCAACTCAAGGAAAAACAGTGATTGTAATAAGTACTGACTGGAGTATGATATGTCACATTACTGGATCAAAAAATCCATATCATATTCTTGTTACATGAATTTTCTTTGTTCTTTGTAAAATTACAATGGAAGATTATGTCTCACACTCTATTTGATAGTTTTATAATATTTAAGCAATTGTTAATTTGCTTTCAAGTGTTTTCTTACCGGTTAATGCTTTGGCATTACAATTATAAGGTGTATTATTTTCCAAAATGAAAGTTCTGTCTAATAATGCATTCATTGCAATGAATTTAACTTGGATTTTATGCAAATTTTCAATAGCTGCATTATTTTACTCATTTGCAGGTAATTTATTTTCATTTTAAAATTCTTTTATTTTTTATTGAAATATATCCTGATTGCAATATATTTATTAAAATATATATACTATATATTTGCACAGCATATTTATGAGGCTCATACAGTAGGACAACTTTAAAAGAAAAGAAATCATAGTAAATTTATCTAAACGTTATCAATTCAGATGTATTTTAGTGTTTATCTCCTTGCCACTTTAAAAATTGTTAATTACTTTGATGGTATTTAATTTTCTTACTCAAATCTATCATAAAAGACAATTAGTAGAGAAGAAGTATTTCAACAACCAACCAAATCACCATTATTCTGATTGTTCAATATTTACTGCAATATGTAAATGAGAACAGGTCAAAATTTAATAGTACAATATAAAACTAATAATGCAATATTCACTTGGTTATGCTTTAAAACCTCCCTGATAGAAGACTCAATGGACAGCAACACTTATTCTTATTACCCTGAGGTGATTTTATACAAAAGATTAATACATATTGCTTTGGTAGATTATAAAGATATATTCATGTTAGAAGTCACATCCACTTTTTTTTTTCTAAATGACTGATACGGATATGTCCCTTAAGTTTTTAATTTAATTACAAAATACATTATATAGTCTTTACTTTTGACTAAGGCCTAAATTCAAAAATTACTTGGTAAGCTAAAAGATAATAATTATATGTGAGTCAAATGTCATGTCACAAATGTATTTCCTGTATTTGTAAAATAGAATGACTATGGCTTTCAAATAATGTCCTTTTGGTATAAATTAGGCTTCAAATTATATAGTTCTTTCTGTTTTATTTTGAGGATTGTCTTAAAAATAACAAAATTTTATTTTATTAACTTGAATTTTCCAATCTTTCTGCAGTATTAATAAGACAGTATAAAAATAGTGAAAGTATGGGGAAGAAAAGTATGCTGATTGAATTAAACATGAAAACCACTCATTAAGTACATTCCATTGATAAAGAATAACTATTTTTATTTGCTAAGAAGGTAATTTTGATTCTTTAAAGAACCTAAAATAAGGTTGCACAGAAACATTATATGTCTCAAGGGGAAGTTATACATATATTGTCATGTGTAGACTGTCCCTGCTTTTGAGTTTCCTTTAAATATACTCTGGTACTCTTATGTAATGATTATTATAATTGTGAATCTATATCACTAATAGTCTATAACTTTAATTGTACAACCTGAAGACATGACATACTTTCCCAAGATGATTTTGAATCTGATGGAAGATAATTTCACAAAATACTTATTGGTTATTAAACCCATACCTTACACTAGTCTTATATCTGGTTAGCACACTTATACAAAGTAAACTCAATACTTGACAAGGATGGGCAATAAACTTACAAATTAGTCATTTTTAATGATACATATATTTTTGTCATCAAAATAATCTCATTCGGAATAGGTGTCAGATTAAGAGTATACAGAACTCTTTTTATCCTTCTCAATATAGAACTTAATTACAACGATAATTAAATATGCAGGTTTTTGAGAAATATCACTTAGCAGCTATTCTTACCTGCATGAACTAATGTGTGCCATGGTTCCTTACACCCTGAATATAGTATCGAAATACTATGAGACTTCTTTATTATTTCATAGATGAAGATCAGTAGTATAAAGAAGTATTTTAGGAATATTTCTTGCTTTTTTAGCTAATAACAAATGTGGAATTATTTTTTAAAAGATGTTACTTATATTATTTTCCAAAATGGAATTTATACTTATTTTTTCTTCTATAGTATAACTATATATTTTTAAATTTTCCATTACTCTAAAAATACCAAAAACAAAAATCAACAAATAATATACTTCTAGTTTGACCTTATAGTCATTCAACAGCAAGCCTTTTCTTGGGTTAGTACTGACTTGTTGATTCCTGCTTAGGCACCATAGGGTCTTTCATTGAGTGAATCTGGGGTTTGGAGTGAAAGGATCAGGAGAGCTCAACCCTTCACAAAGAACTCCACTCAACTAAAGAACACCAAGATTGGAAGAAATGATGCAATCATACTTTTAAAAAAAATATATTTTAGCTCACATTGTTGAAAGTGTCCCAATTTGTCAAGTTTTCTCTGTGACTTTGAGTCTATATGACAGAATATCATGTTTGTGATGGTCATGGGTGACCACATAATGGTAACTGAGAAAAACAAATACAAAGAAGAGAGAAGCAATGACCAACCTCATCTTTCAGGGTTTCCTTCCTTCCTTCTACTCTTTTCCTTGGTCTCACATTCTAAAGGTGCATGACATATCTGTGATTCCATAGACTTGTGACTAATACTCTGTACAATGGCTCTGGAGAATCATTTGATACCTAGCCATAATATCTCCTGAGTAACCCTTCCTCCAATATTCTTTGACAGGTTTCAGTTACTAGTCCTCGTCACTAAATCTCGTTGTATCTTTGTGACATTGTTTCAGTGCTATTAAATTATATTTTAATGGATAATCTATAATTATCTAGGCTTCCCTCAAAATTATCCCCATTAAATCTATTGGTGAATTCTTCATTTTTCATTTATTGCACACCAATGAGAGCACTTTCCTTAACGGAGGATCCTTTGCCCTTTTAGGAAATGCTTTCTTTGTTTGCTTTACAGTTCTTTTCTGTCTCTTTGCTAGCATTTTCTCATCTGCTAACTTCATTGGTATACCTAAGAACTTAATCATGAGCTCTTTTGTCTTTTCCTCAAGCTCTCCCTATTCATTTGTAGACCTTTTTATTCTTGTTGTTGTGGGATATAAATTGCTATCATGTAGAATTTGTAGAATTTCCATATTTTATCATAAATTGACAAAAATTTATAGGTCAATAGTTAAATATAAAGTCACCAATTAAAAAATACATTAGTCACCCTAATAATACTAAGGGTATTTAATAAGAAAAAACATAAAAGTATTTCATTATTATAAAGTCCACCATATGGAGTCCTTGACAGGGACACAGTTCAGGGGTCACATTTTGTTCATCACCGAGCCCCAGGCTCTTGTCTCAGTAATTATGAACCATTTATTTCTGCCTGGATATCCATTAAATGGTTAAGGGTATTTTCATGCATTCTTTTCCACCAATATAAATCTGTAAAACAAACAGCATTGATAATATTATCTCTATTTTACAGATGACTGAAGAGGAGTAAATAAAAGAACAAATACTAGAAGCCAGGCAGAATAATGTTCTCCATAGCTTATAACAAGGTACTTCGCTAGTGAGAATTATATTATGATGCCTTGGAAAATTGTTGCCCCTAAAATATTTTACCATTGCCATGCCAAATTTAAGGTATAAAGTAGCACTTATTTTTAGTGTATTTCAAATTTTGAGCATATAATATTTGTTTTCAATTTCTTGCTAAAATCTCCAAGTAACTTCTGCAGACAGATCACTGTGTCCTCCTCATCATAGACTATTCCTGTTTAGAAACCGAAAAACCAAACAAAGCATGGGTTTTTAATGATAATCTTTCTGAACCCTCATGCAATAGCTGCAGCTTAAGGGCTGTAAGTTTTATTACATAAACAGAATATTCTTTTATTAGCATAATAGAATTACACCAACTAGCTGAAATTGAATAGAAGCAGATGATGTCTTTCAAGTTGAGACCTGTTTAGACTACATCAAAAGGTTTCATAATTATTTGTTTATGGTTCACAGGAGACTATAAAGTACAAATGCTTAAACTAACTTATAATTGCCATACAAAGTTGTGCCCTAGTTTGTGTCAAAATCAGTTTCTTCATCCACCTTTCAAGGAAGCTCACGCCTGATTTTATATTCAAGAAGACAGAAAAGATGATGAATTACAGCTCCATTAACTTCTGTAAAATATAATATTGTTTTAGACTTGCAAATGGAATGACTACCTGGAGGGCTCTATCTTTCAGGAGCCAGACTAATTTGTCTTGAGCAACACGAACAGTACAGTTACACAACAGAAACAAATGAGAAACACCAGAAAAAAAGTACATGTCAACATCTCCACACAGCAAGAAATCAAAACAAACTAAACTAAATCAAGCTGCACTTTAAAATCAACTAGATTTGTCTATTTTTTTGCCCATTTAGTCACCTAAGATTAATTTTTCATGTGTATATACTATTGATGCTCTGAGCTTGGCACTTCATATTATCTATGCTTGAAGTGTATCTAGAAAATTCATCATCTAATTGTAAAATTAACTTATTAATTTTCCAATATAATTATCATAAAGTAAATGAATGAGACGTATAGTAAACAGAACAAAGCCAGAATTATAAATCAGAAATACAGGGGATACTTAGAGAGATTGCTAAGTAGTTAAGAGGACTTATTATTTTATCAGATGACCCCGATTTGATTTTGAGCAGTCACAGAGTAACTCAAAAATACATATAATTCCAGTTTAAGGGGCTCTGAAATCATCTTCTCTTTTTCTGGGCATCAGGTATCATGTGTTGTACAGAAATTCATGTAGGCAAAGCACCATGCACACAGAAGCAAACTCTCAAATTAACGACAACAACAAATGTACATTGAAAGTAATAAGAAGGTGAACGAAAAGAAAAACATATAGGCAATCTCCTTAATATTAACCTTCATAAGGCGATGAAAGGAGACAGAGACAGAGACCCACATTGGAGCACCGGACTGAAATCTCAAGGTCCAAATCAGGAGCAGAAGGAGAGAGAACACGAGCAAGGAACTCAGGACCAAGAGGGGTGCATCCACACACTGAGACAATGGGGATGTTCTATCAGGAACTCACCAAGGTCAGTTGGCCCGGGTCTGAGAAAACCTGGGATAAAACCGGACTCGTTGAACATAGTGGACAATGAGGACTGCTGAGAACTCAAGAACAATGGCAATGGGTTTTTGATCCTACTGCACGTACTGGCTTTGTGGGAGCCTAGGCAGTTTGGATGCTCACCTTACTAGACCTGGATGGAGGTGGGTGGTCCTTGGACTTCCCACAGGGCAGGGAACCATGATTGCTCTTTGGGCTAAGGAGGGAGGGGGACTTGATCAGGGAGGGGGAGGGAAATGGGAGGCGGTGGCGGGAGGAGGCAGAAATCTTTAATAAAAAAATAAATAAGAAAATACATTCTCTGCAACTGTTCCATTTAAGCAGTTGTGCTAATCAGTTCATCCTCATTTTGAGCTCTACTCCTACCTGGGTAAATCTAGACCTACATTCATACTAAATAATGTTTAGGAAAACTGAAGTGAGAATTAACATTGTCTCATTAGAATTTTTAGCAGAATAGAACTTGATGTCTATAGTTAGCTTGTCTTTTTGACATCTTTGTTCTGTCTCAATCTTTTGCAACCTTAAGCAATTATTTAAAGTCTTTGTTCTTACTTTTAACAGTTTAAAAGAAGAAGAATCCACCTATCTCAGAATGCTTTTGTGAGGTTTGACTGAGAAAACAAAGAACATGTTTAGTGCAAGATCCACACTATGATCCAAGGATTGGTTTTCTCAAATTATTATTCTCAGATTTTTAATTGATAGCATATTATTTAGTATCAAATTATATCCTCATAAAATTCATTTCCCCATTGTGTATGGTACTTTCTTTAAGAAATATCTTAGGGCAGTAGGATTACCTGGGATGTACATAAGGAAAATTGTTTTGTAGAAATACACACTTCAATATCTTCACCTGGAGTCCTTGGTGGTAGTAAATCACAGTAAGATAAGATGTTTTACCATTCTATTAGATGTGTTTACTTACTTCATTTGCTTCCCTAGCTCAGCCTTTTAGAGGGTAAATAAACACAAGCTTCAAAAGTTGTTTATTGTTTAGTTACCTTGGTGAAGGTTTTGAAACTGTATAAGAGTTCTTTTAAGTTAAAATTAAGCATGGATTTATAGAAGTATTTAAATTTTGTTCTGCCTTATATTTTTCAATTGTCCTTTCACTGATAATTAAAAGCAAGTTAATTTTATATTTTAAGTGTAATATCAATTATTTAATAATAACTTTCTTAATACTCATTTTTTTCTTTGATTTGAGTTAAAATTAATTTGACCTGTGATATTTCTACAATTTAGCTTTAGGAATAAAAATAAGAAAGATAGGCTGTTTACTTAGTGAATTATTGACATCATATGTTCCGGAGTCATCTCAGTTTATAATGATTATAACATTATGAGTGTCATTGTGACAATGAAATTCAGCTGATACTCAAAAATATTTTTAAGCATGTCTTCTACTGTTTCATATTTGTGTGTTCCCATCAGAGATGCTGTTTGAAGAGGGATAGTAATATAACTGAAATAAATAAAATTTATTGAGAGGTTGTATAGTTTTCCATTTTAATCTCCTGTAGTAGATTGACCAATCTAATTTTGAAACTGACTATAGTGAAAAGTTTGAAATATTGCCAGGTCATCACATGTTGCTAAAACAGGGTTCATCTTATGTCTGTCTTGAAAATAAAAGTTATAACCTGCACAATCTTCTTATAACACAAAATAAATATTTGTGCTCCACCTAAAGCAAACCATGGGAGCATCAAAACAATGTTTCAACCTTAAAGTTTTATGTCCTCTTATGTTTAACTTAAATATTATATACTGATTGCATATCTTCTTGAATTTTGCTTATCATATTCAAACACACATTCAGAGACTAAGATTATCAAATTATCTTAAGTATGAGTATTCCAAAATTAAGCAAATTTAAATATAGTTGCTACTTTCCGTTTCAAACAATATATACATTTTAATTTAAGTAGTTGAGAACTCTTCTGTATCTCTTAACACTTTTGGAAAGTCAGAATAATTATGCTAATTTTCCTCTGAGCATTTTATAATGACAATATGATTCTAAGAGTTGTGGCATCTTCTTTGAAAACAATACCTAAATACTGTTGTGCTAGAAATGGCATAAAATCTTTTCTATTTTTGCCAAAGTTTGAATAGAAAAAAAGAAATAAAAATTAGAGAGTAAAATACTTTTGCTAGATTCAGATTATTAAAATTATAAAATTATGAAACAATATTAATTTAAGACAAATTTGCTCTAATTTGTATAACTCAATAATAAGATGAAAATTATTTTACACAAATTCATTTTGAGAATTCTTCAGAATGCTCATTCTCTATCTTCCTGAATGGCAAAGCATTGATGACACTATTTAAAATTCAGTATGATATACATATGCAGAATAGACTCTACTGGGTTGAGAATTAAGCAGGAAACTAGTTAAAAACAACTCCAGGCAAGCTCAGAGGAATGAATGTTTTGAAGACGAGAGATTCACATAAAAGCTACTGTGGGGACAGAATCAGGACAATTTGATAACTAAGTGCCTATAAGTGCCATGAGGGCTGTAGGGGAGGGGAAGTGAAAGGCGTTTTAAGATGCTGTTGCTATTAGAAGCTGTGGTGAATTCAATTTTGCAAGATAAAATAAAAAAATAGTTTTTAATATTATAATGGAAATACTCTACAAGGAGATAGTGATAACTATTGGACCAGAGACTATTAATGTAAGAAACTTTAAAGGCAGTGATTATATTAATTAACACCCATGAATATAAACAAGAGAAACCTTTCTAGAAAACTTAAATAGATAAGTCATGTCACCATCTGTAAAAGAGGAAGAAAATACAGCTTCAGAAATGCATTAGTAGGCTCCAGCTTGTAATGTCGTTAATGTTTTCTCAGCCTCAGACACCGAAACTTCCTGCTTCAATAGTTGGTGTTTTCTTAGACTTTTCTTATTTAATGAGCACAAAAACATTATGATCACGAATAGCAAAGAGAACTGAGCACTGAGGCTCAAAGTTTCATATTGTCTGCTGTGTGTAGCTTTGCTTCTGTTCAGTTTTTCTTTTCTCACTCTCTCTCTGTGTCTCTCGGTCTCTCTCTTTCTGCATGTGCGTTTTCTAGCTTGAATATGTATGTGTGAGTGTGCTAGCTTACACACATAGTCATATGTGTTCAGGGGTGTGTTTGTGTGCACATAGGACAGAGAATAGCTTTGTGCGGTTTTTCACAGGCATGTCTATCTTTTTGGAGCAATTCTGTCAGATACCTTCATTTAATGTTTTTCTTTCTTTTTTATTTCTTATAGTTTAATGATTATAATAGTAAACTTCAGCAACAGCACAGAACACGGACAAAATTAAAAAGCATGTTCTTGCAAGTAGTAGATCTATGCTTCCTGAGGGCAGCTATCGGTGCTTTGCAGACAGAAGGCCAGGGAGGCCTATCTAGTTGGCATTTTTGAAGATACCATCTTGTATGCTGTCTTTGCAAAATGTGTGACACTGGCATGCCACATACACCACAGAGTGCTTAAGAGTTCACTGTTTTGAGGGAAAACATTTAATTCTCAAATGTTTTTCTTCTTCTTCCTGTCATCAGTAGTTCTCAATGTTAGATATTTTCCCGCGTGGTAAAAACATATCTAAGTATATGATTGTGAGTGGAAAAATAAGGGACGGAAGTCAGGTATTGACAGATAGTCAATTACATTTGTGTGTGAATGCACGTAAAACATTAATGTCAGCAAAATGTGTATCTTTCTTAAATATATGGGAAATAAATCACTGTGATTCTGAGATATAATTGATTCTAAACGTGCAATTTTGCCATTTCTAACATCTTGTTCATGCATAGAATGGGCATAGGACAAACTGCAGCAAAGGTCCATATGGACTTGTACAGAAGGAGAGAGGGGAGATAAAGAAGGAGGGGGAAGAATCAATGAACTGAGCACAAAAGCTTGCCTGAATTATAGAACTCAGCTACTGTGGAGTATGACCTACAGCTGTGTTTCTCAGTCGTGTGTTTACTCTCTTATATTTAAGTTCTCTATCTTCTGTCCTATAGCTTTAGTTATTTTTGTGAATTATTAAGTCAGTAAATACTTGATTAGTACAACAGGATTTTTTAAATTTATTTTTGTGAATTCCCAGACAAACATGCAGTGTGTAGTTAAAAATGACCTCTTTCTTGATTATAATACACTGTTCTCATGCCTGATTCCACAACTTTAGTTACCCTGAACTTCAGGTTATGTGCACTTCCTTTCCATCCTCAGGAACCATTTCATGTTCTACACCATTTACGAACACCTCCAATCATAACTAAACCTCTTTATACGTACATGCTACTCTCCACAATTAATAGTTACTATAAATTGTTCTAATTGCTCGTTGTTAAAACCACACTTTGTTACCTTTTATTATAAAATGCATTATGTTTAAAAGTTTATGAGCATAAACTCATTATCAAGCATTATTTTTATTGGACTGTGAATATGTTTGTTGTTAATATTCACCAACCACTCTGAAAATCATGTGACTATGCTAGAAACCACATCCAATGGGACAGGAAGCAGGCTAAGGGTTTAGGAGACAGGCTGCAATGGATTGTCTCTCATCTCTATATCCATAGGGCTGTGTCAACAACTGTGTCTTTAGAACAATTGTAAAGATTTCTTGACCTTAGAGATAGGAAGCAGCAATTATGGTGGTAACCCTGATAATTAAACTACAGCACTAGAACCCCAAGCCCAAAGTTTAAACAAGCTAGCTTTAGTATTTAAGAAAATCAAGGGTTTCCGTTAATTTGTTTTGTTTGTTGTTGTGTGTGTGTGTACTTGAAGTTGAATGAAACGCCTGTGCTTCTAGGAAATCATCCTGGCACTGAGCTATATGCCAGCCCATACAGCATTTTAGATATCATTAATAACTCTGGGAAATATTGACGTGAAAAGTATAAATATTATATTTATCACACACTATCCTACATATATTTGGATTCTTTTAAACTCATTAATGATTGAAAACATTAGGGCATTTTTTTGTTCTTTCAAGGAGACATCTTTGGCATTGACAAAATGCGTGCAACCCATGATATCATACTTAATATATCTTTTAGAGACAAACTAAATTTACACATAAAATGAAAGAACATCAATAAATAGAATCTCAGAGTGAAAACTACTTAATTTTTAGAACATTTGATTTTAAGTAATTCTACGAAGGCTCACACTATTTTCTATTAATGTTTTTATATGGTATATTTCATCTAGTTCTCAATATTATGAAGAAAGCAAAAATCCATCTAATCAAAGCACATTAATTCATTAAATAATGTGCAAAAAAGATACACTACAACAACCATGGAAATATGGACATGCATCACAAACTAAATCCTTAAATAATGTATTCATGTTTGTAGAAATTTATAAAAAGACAGAGAGCAAAGAGTACTGTTACAAATAGAGGTGATTTCATCGTTAAAGAGACAATAGAAGACTGAGCAGAAATAGAAGCATCACACATCATGCAGAAAGGAATAAAGCTCACCTTTGACTTTACTTTTTGAAGCAGCCGCTGATACCAAGGAAAGGATGCACAAGAAGAAGAAAGAGACACATTAGATGTGAGACAGAACTCAGGTAGAAAAGCAGAGATTATCTTATTGTTAGTCAAAGTTGTGAAAGATCAAACCATATAACAAGAAACAGAAATTTGATTGTTATATTTTGTTAGTATAAGATTAAAATTCTTGAACAATTTTAAGGAAGAAGTAGACAGGAAATCCCAAGCACGTCATTGAACTCTTTTTAAGGAATAATCATCTTTCTTTCTCTATCTTTCTTAATTCATACTTAATTAATAATCATTAAAAGAATATTTATAAATGTATTAAGTGTATTTAATATTATTTTAAAAATATACACATAACCTATAAAGGGAAATTAATAAGAATGTGTAATTTGAGTACCTTTTTTTCACCAATCATATACTCAACACATTCTGGAAAAATTTTTGGTATTCATCCATGCATTGTAGGTTCAAAAACTTGAAATTACCTAGCTTTAATTACCAAATTAAGTACCCATGCTGCAAGAACACCTATTATTATTTTATCCTCAATATATATGGCTTCAAGAACTTAAATTTTCAATAGACAGAGACCACTACATCAAACTACAACTAGTCAAAATTTTGAGGAAAACCAATTAGAGTGTGTTCAACCCGAGTTGTTAATTCTACAAAACAATCACATTAGTTCAGGGAACATTTCAGAACAGAAAGATTTTAAGAGTCAGAATATGAGGAAATCTTCATAAATGCACAGATAGTTCAGCAATATTGTTTCATAAACACAACCTGAGCAATTATAACAAAAATATAGACATGCTGAATTGGAAGGGGAAAACCTCATGGTGTTTGTCTTAGTTTAGGGTTTATTGCTATGAAGACACCATGATCATGGCAACTCTTCGAAAGGAAAACATTTGATTGGGCCTGGCTTATAGTTCAAAAATTTAACCCATTATTGTAATATTAGGATGCTTAGATATGGTGCTGGAGAGGTAGCTGAAATTTCTACATCCAAATTCCCCAGCGATAGCAAGAGACAGTGAGTAACTAGTCTGGCTTGTGCTTCTGGAACCTCAAAGCCCAGTGACACTTCCTTCAAAAAGACAACAAGTCTAACATTGATACTCCCTATGAATCTATGGGGGACATTTTCATTCAGACTACCACAGGGATTCAAGATAGTCTGGCATATAAAGTTGAGTCAGTATCAATCCCTTCTCCTATATAAAGACAGCAAGGTATCCCAATATAGGGTATGGACTCCAAAACATCAGCTCATCAACTGGGGATAAATCCTGGTCCCACTGCCAGTGTCCCCACAGGCTGCTCAAGCCACGGAACTGTCACCCACATTCAGAGGGCCTAGTTAAATCCTTTCCAAGAGGTATGTTCTAAATGAAGTAAGTGTGGCCTAATTGGGGGAAGTATCTCACAGTTGGTGTGCCTTGAGTTTTCAAATGCTCAATCCAGACCCAGTGTCACAGTGCTCTTCCTGAAGCCTACTGATGTAGATGTAGAATATCCTACTGTCTCCAGCAGCATGTCTGATGCCTGAATTGCCATGGTCATGGTGTCTCTTCACAGCAATAAAACCCAAACTAAAGCAAACTCATCTGGGCAGTCGGTTGTCTTCATAACTGAGCAACCTAGAAATTCCATTAGTTTAGTTGATAAGTTGCAAATCAGAAATGAGTGCTTAAAAATGAGGTATGCAGTTTTGCTGCCTATTAGTGTTGAAGGACGTACCCCATACTCTAACTGGAAATACAAGTCTTCAGTTCAATTCATAGACCTTCACTGAGTATTAAGTTTTACATCTACTACAATGGAGAGGCTATGGCAAATTATGATTTATACTTCGGATATCATGGCATTCAGACCCAAAGAATAATCTGAAGGAAGTTTAGCTAAGTATAAGTTCATAATTCATAGTACTTTTATGTTAAACACAATCATGCAATGTGAAGCTTTATGAATGGATCCTTAAGTAACACAGGGACATTTTGCTTTCTTAGGATATTATCTAGGGTTGTTTTCATGTTTACCTACAGAAAAGAAATAGCAAAGACACAATCTTAAATTCATAGGATAGAAACTTAGGGAATTTTAAGCATTTCTTATATTTAGTTTCAAAAACAAACTGGGTTTCAACTCACTGATGGAATTTTAGTGTATTTTAGAATTATGGTAACTTAAGATATTTTTATCTTCTTACAGATTCTTTTATATTGCATTTAAGAATAAACTCTTGCTATTTTATATCATGTAAAGTTTTGCCCAAATTTCAAATGATACATTCCAGTATATCAATATGTTGATTTGTTTATGAGAAGATAATTTTTACTTAAAACTCAAATCATCATTTGGGCATGAATTCAAATAAAAAAGATGCTCCAAAATTATTGAGAAAATAATTAGTATCTACCATGTAACAGCAACAGTCAGTTTTTCATAAGAAATAATTGCACTCAAATTAAGCAACTAAACTTTATAATAAACAAACATTCATAATTATTGGTAGAATTAAATGAGCTACATTTCCCATTACATAAAGGCAGAGAGGATTTAATTCTTAGGTTCTTGAGAAACTACAAAAATAAAATAGAAAGGAAAACAAATGCCGGTTTCTATGGGTGTTCAGGCAGCTAATACTAGACCAGCCTGGTTAGTATAATTGGAAAGAGGCCAGGCTACCAGGCTTGTTAGCCCAATTATAATTCTCCACATTTTCAATAAAAGAGGCCAAGATGACAGCAATACTGTCATAAATGTCATGTTCAATACTCGTAAGATTTTCCACTGTCAGCACAGTCCAATTATAAGTCAATTGTAAAGTGCACACTGTACACCACCCAAAAGAGACAGAAAATTACCTTAAAATGTAATTTTAGTTGTGCATAGTTAAAATGAAAAGAGAGAATTAAAGGTGTTTTGACGAGGGAAAAGTTTTAGATATGCCACAAAAGTCCTTCACTTTTATAACAAAGTACTAAGTTATAACTGTACCATTGCTATTGTTCATAGTGGTTTTCTTATTAGTAGTTATAGTATATTTGTAAACTAAAGTTATGAGAATGCATATAATTTTAAAAGCAATATAAAAAATTGTTTTCTACACAAATCCAGAAAAATAATTAAGAGTGGTAATAATAATTACTGAAGCTATGACCTCTAACATATAATATAATAATCAAAAGAAAGTTATAAACTCACTTTGTTATTAGTGTGGTTTATTATTCCTATTGAAAAAGACACTTGGCTAGTTTTTTATCTAGTAATTGTTTAACGAATGATGTTTCTTATACATCACTGAAATGATATTATAGGAACTATTAATATGCTTGGAAGGAAAGAGTAGAGAGGTTAGCAAGCTTAGTGCTTTTATATTTGTAATCCATAACTGTAATGTATTTTTTCAATTATTGTATTTTCATTCACTGACAAGTTTTACTAGCAATATATGGATAATACTAATTATTTTATTGATGCATTGAGAGAACCTGTTCAAGTTATCAAGATACCATTTAATACACTGAAATAGTATGACTCGTGTTCATCTAGAGCTGTTGCTAAGAAATATTGATCCTTCTACTCATAGCTAATGAGAATGCTATTGAAATATTTTGATAGATTTTTATCTTGCATTTTAAATTCTTCCTTCCATTTTTAAATTAATATATATTGAGCACCGTTTCTTTAAAAATACAAACATCAAAGTTAGAGTTTACTCTATGTAAGGAACTGTATTCCCTGAATCTATTAATATTCCATTATGTAGGATGTTCCTCTTTCCCCAATAAAACCACTTTGGCAGAAAATAAAACAAAGCCACTGGTATTGGTAGTTCTTCTATAATATGATGTTTAGAAATACTACGTTAAAATATACATTACAGATTATAGAAATAATAAATAATGATAAAAGTGGCATTCATTCTCAGAGAAACAGAATAAAAAATATCTAAAGCATTACAAAACCGAGAAGCAAAGGAGAAATGCTTTTGGTGCCCCCATAAAGATTCCAATTGAAAATTTACAACCAAAACTACAAGGACATTGTAAACTCACTAAGTCAGAATATTTTTATAATGTAATACAGTAATTTAAATCTATAACCAGTGACTTTTATTTTATTTAATGAAGAAAAAGCTATAGCAAAACATAGTGGTATACGCCTATAATCCCTGTTCTCAGGGTTCTTAGTCTTGCCTGAGTTCAAGTCTATCCTTCCATTACACATTGAGGCACAGTCTCAAAGATGAAAAGTTCAAGAAAGAAGAGAAGCACAAATTTACAAATGATGAGTACTACAACTAATTTATCAAAAAGCAAATATCACACCCCAGGCTCTCATTACATTAGAATTCAAATTGTATTAGACACCTTTCTTTTTCCATGTTGCTATTACTCTACCCTCTTAGCTAACATAAAATAAAACATTTTTCTATTGCAGTTACCTTTAATATAGTGCTTTATATAAAATGACTTTTTCTTTAAATATAATAATTATCTGAACTCTTATATTGTCTTTCTAATGCTTATTAGAATCTTAAGACTTTAAAAAGCAGTACTTTAAATAATTTCACTAAATTTTCTTTCTTTTTTGAATGCAATCATTTTTTATTCAAGTAAACACAGATTAAAGATAACACATACATATTTAGAAGGAGATAGGTCAGGGGTGTGAAGTATGTATTTTTAACCACCTCTTAATACATGGTAGTAAAAAAATCAGTATAATTCCTTTATTATTTTTTCTTTCTTAATGACAATATTCTTACAAGAAAAATATATTAAAATGATGTTGAAATTGTTTGGTAAAGAAATACATACAGTACACATTATTACTTTGAGTACTTAAATATTTAATGAGGATTTAAAAAACACTTCAACAAAAAACACAGAAAATAATAGTATTAAGAGACCAGTGTTATTTAATACCATCTAGTTGATAAATTAGACAGGACAATTTCTCTTGTACTAGTTCATACAAGAGAGAATAACATATGATATTTGTCTTTCTGTTTCTGGGTTACCTCACTCAATATTATGTTTTCTAGATCCATCTATTTGCTTGCAAATTTCAAGATGTCATTTTTTTCTGCTGTGTATTACTCCATTGTGTAAATATACAACATTTTCTTTAGCCATTCTTTGGTCAAGGGACATTTAGGTTGCTTCAAGGTTCTGGCTATGGCAAACAATGCTGCTATGAACAGAATTGAACATATGTTCTGGTGGTATGATTGAGCATCCTTTGGGTATATACCCAAAAGTGATATCCTAATTTTCTAAGAAATCGCCACACTGACATCCAAAGGCGCTGTACCAATTTTCATTCCCACCAGCAATGCAGGCGTGTTCCCTTTACCCACATCCTCTCCAGCATGAATTGTCATCAGTGTTTTTGGTTTTGGCCATTCTTGTTCATAAGCGGCTTTTAGACATAAAGCAAAGAAAACCAGCTTACTAATTACAATCCCAGAGAACCTAGACAACAATGAGGACCCTAAGAGAGACATACATGGATGTAATCTACATGGGTAGTAGAAAAAGATAAGATCTCCTGAGTAAATTGGGAGCATGGGGATCTTGAAGGGGAGAAGAGAGGAAAGGAAAGTAATGGGGAGAGGAGAGGAAGGAAAGGGAGCAGACAAAAACATATAGCTCAATAAAAACAATAAAAAAAGAGTGAGAATAGCAGACACACTATGCCCTCTCACAGGACAGTAGAATTAATTTTTATTTGATTATGTGTCAAAATAATCAAACCTGGTATTAGGGCTTGGTGAGAAATAGCCAGGGCAGACTCATGTATTTCAACACTCTCCCCCCTCTTCTGTTTGGGAAGCTGTAGCACATTCAAGAGCTTAGGTGTGTTCTAGAGAAATGGCTTTCTGGGAATGAGATCTGTTTCTGGTTCTGCCTTTGCTCTGTTGCCTGGTTATAGCAGTGATGTGGTCAGCATTATCTACTTCCTGCACAGGCCAGACTGAAAGTAGCATGCTCTGTTAGACTCTGCCCTCTAAAGCATAAGTCAGAAGTATGCTCATCCGTTATGCTGTGTCTCTCATGCTACAGTGGCTAGTAGACTTGAATGCATTGACGCTTCTAGATTCAACTCCTGATATTTAATAAAACAAAAGGCAGAAAACATGCCAAATCAATAAAAACACTGAAAAATTGAACACTTTCTTTGGCAATTGATCTGCTTGTTCAATGCATTCATAGGACAATGTCAATGGGAGTGTTGCTCAGAGGGAGAATTTAAGTATCTCTGGATGATTTAAAGAGCCCCTTATTTAATGTCTAGTGCTATACACAAACACACATATACACACATATGCACACAGATATGATTTCCTTGAGCTCTTATTGAACACTGTATATTTTATTATGATAATATTTAAGTGGAATAAAAGTATTGTTAGTATTTTAAAAAGTTATTTTGTAAAATTTTTTATTAATAATTATCTCCCATTTGTGTTTGATTTAAAAACAATCTTTAGGTGTTAGATGATGATTATATTTCCATTATTTTGGAGTATTTCTGATAATAGAAATATGAAAATATTTAAATATACCAATAAGTATCAGATTTTGAGAAAATATAACTAGATTGAGTGAGATATGGAACTTAGGATCATGTACTGACTGGGCCAGTTCTGTTTAGGTAAATAATCATGCAAGAAACATAAAGTCAATGTTCCCTGACTCCTAATTACTAGATAATGAGTTAATTCTAGAGAAATTGGGCAAATGAGGTACATGGTTAGGAGTAAGTTAAAGGACTCTGTTTAATCTGCCTCTCTCTGTTTCAGGTCACCCATTTAAACTCCAGAACATCAAAAGGGAATCATTTTAGCAAGCAAGGTTAAATTCTTCCATGCATAAGCACATATTCAACTGTTTCCCTTGCCCTCTGGCAGTTCTCCCCAAGGAAGAGTCTGAGCAAGATGAAAGGTGACTTCCAGACTATTGTACAGCAACTAGAGCTACTCGGTCGAGTTCTCCACTGTCATGTCTCTCATCTCTTTGCCATTTACACTTCACTTAGGGTCGTGATCCTGTGAAACTGAGTCATCCAAACTAAAACAGCCCAAGAACAGGGGACACATGTAGTTATATATTCACTAAGATGTGCACACCCATGGCGAACTTACACACCTATTTATTATCATCCCCCTCCAGACTGCAAATGAAATGCTCCCTTAGACTATCAAATCAAGATGTCCAATTGTTTCTGTTGTAAACAAAAAAATAACAAAGGTTTCCTAAGCCAAAGGTATGGTATTATTTCACAGTAGCAGATGAAAGGCAAAGAAATCACATCACCTAACTCAGTGATGTAAATATGATCTATAGATATTTTCGTTCTAGTGGATCATTGTCTCATAGAGTAACTCAGTGTTATCTTCCCTAAGTCCCTCTGCCTTCTGTTTACACCCTTAATTTATATTGATGGAGTTGGTAATGATAGATAATGTTTTAATCATCAGTTACTTCATAGCTCAGTGTGTTACATGTTACTATGTAAGTAAGAATTATTGTTCCTTGATTAATTTGACATAGTACTGTTTATAGTGTTATCTTTAGGGTATGTATTATGATGTAATAGGTATGAATATTTCATTAGATGTATAGTATGTTAGATAGCAAGGATTCCCTTTATCTTTATCCTCCCTATGAAACATGATGTGATATAGGGATGCAATGAGGGTAGAATTATTGGGTTTCAAAACAAAAAAATTATGGTTAAGTATTAGAGTTTGGCCTTTTACATGAGACAAATTTTAAATTGATATCAAGGTCATATTTAAATACAAATAAGTAAATAAATAACCAAAATTATATAGATTTCCATGTCTAATATTGTGTTGGTCAACATAAATATTTGGAAGGGTCTGGAACACAGAGGATTTTATGAGTCTTATCTCTCTATAGAATACTATAACATTAGTATAATTATCTGTCATGAGGATGTTTCTAAACATCTATCTCTGATTGATACAATGCCAACAAGGGACATTAATAAAGAAATAAAATGGAGCACAGTCTTCAGAACAACCTTTCAGGAAATCTAAGACCAAATCTTCCAAAAAACAATTTTTTGTAATTTATTTATTTATTAAAGATTTCTGTCTCTTGCCCTCCACCGCCTCCCATTTCCCTCTCCCTCCCCCAAACAACTCCCCCTCCCTCGTTAGCCCAAAGAGCAATCTGGTTTCCCTGCCCTGTGGGAAGTCCAAGGACCACCCACCTCCATCCAGGTCTAGTAAGGTGAGCATCCAAACTGCCTAGGCTCCCACCAAGCCAGTACGTGCAGTGGGATCAAAAACCCATTGCCATTGTTCTTGAGTTCTCAGTAGTCCTCATTGTCCGCTATGTTCAGCAAGTCCGGTTTTATTCCAGGCTTTTTCAGATCCAGGCTAGCTGGCCTTGGTGAGTTCCTGATAGAACATCCCCATTGTCTCAGTGTGTGGGTGCACCCCTCGTGGTCCTGAGTTCCTTGCTCGTGCTCTCTCTCCTTCTGCTCCTGGATTTGGAAGCTAAATAAGGAGAACCCAAAGAAGAACATATAGGCATCCTCCTGAATATTAACCTTCAGCAGGCGATGAAAGGAGACAGAGACCCACATTGGAGCAAAAAACAATTTTGTAGCACATTTCTTTGTATCTTTATCACTAACTCAGGTTGAATATCTACTTGAGAAAGGTTATTTCAAATAGCGTCCATTAATTTAACTACATTACAGAACTACACAAGAGGATGCAGAAACAGTTAAAAGCTCTTATAATTGCAAGTAGCCTGGTTATAATCTAATTAACAGAGCCCTAACATTTACATATGAAAGCAAATTAGGTTACAAATAACTTGACTAAGTTTGAAATAGGAGAATTTTCAACTCTAGAACTGTACAAATCATTTGTAATAAAAGCAATACAAAAACAATTATGAACACAAAGCAATCATCATTTCCTCATGAGAACAAATATCTCAAATTGTATGTTTATATTTTATTCAGATAATTTGAAATTCAAGTTAAAATGATATTTGGAAATAACTTTTTCATTAAAAAGGGGACTCGGCATTATTTGATCAATACAAATAAATTATACAAAGGCAAATTGTGTATTCTCACAATCTCAGGATCACTTACTGCAATACGCATGGGAGAAATTCATATCTTGCTGCTATGTGAGTAACACAGGTGCTTGTTTAAGCTAATAAAACCATTATATCCATCTTATATACTACATACTACATGCAGAACTTAAGTTTATTATTTAGATGATTGCCTAAATAAGTCTGATAAACAAATATTTTTTAAAGATCTCTTTAATTATTTACCTATTTTGTGGGCATTGGTCTTTGCCTGCATCTGATGGTCTCAGGTCTTGGAGTTACAGACAGTTGTGAGCTGCCATGTGGGTGCTGGGAATTGAACCCTGTTCCTTGGGAAAAGCAGTCAATGCAGTGCTCTTAACCACTGAGTCATCTCTACAGCCCCAATAATTCATAAAATACATAAAAATAAAGACTATAATTCATTATTAAGCTTTTATTACTTTTTAGTGTTGTTGCTACTATTAAGCTGTTCCATCCTATTCTGAGGTTGAGACTGTGAATAGAATATTAATAATATGTTTTGTTCCACTCTCTCAGGCTGTTACATAATAATCACTTTGCATAATCTAGAACCTGCATTCAAATGATAACAGGGTCAGAATAACTAATGACTTCACCAGTCAAAGAGAAAGCAAATTCTTAAACGAGTTTTCTTCTAGATAATTTTCATATCCTATAGTGTATAAGGTTAATGCTAACAAATTTCACAGGTAAATAAATAATTTATTGATTCTGTTTAGGTTTCCATGATGCCTATAATTATATTGGGATTCATATGACTTCTGAGTTCAGAAACTATCGATTCCAAACTACGTATGTAGAAATTGAGACAGGAAAGCTACTAAGAAAATCTATCAAAATGGCTCTGAGTAGACATCCACAGCACTCGTAAAACTCAAGAACATTTAAGAAAGGAAATTCCTCCTGAACAAACCTCCTACTTTTGATTAACCATTTCTAGTAATAGTCTGTTTCTTTAGACTCGTGAGTTAACAATGTATCTAATGAGAGAGAAATTTGGGCCCCAGACTAGTCTTCATAACTGTATAAAGCACTATATGTGTATATCATAACTACATGTGAAGTCTCAGTTCCAAGAATATACATAATTTTAGGAGGAATAGAAGATATCATCCATTTTCAGAATTTTTAAATAGTCAAATTGGGACTGAACTTATTAAAGTTGTTTGCATTTGACTTTTATATTAAGCCTAAAATTCCAATTGGGATGATTTCAGAGAATTAGAGAAACCCAGAACTACAAGATATCACTAAAGATTATTTTGTTTAGCTTTTTTTCCAGCATTGATTAGCTAATATCACACAGTTAAAACTAGAGGGCAGAGATAGTAATTCATCAGCATAATCTGCAACTGTTCATTAATTTTCAAGTTTAGAATATTGCTTAGAGTTTCAAGTGAACAAAATATAATTGAATATCCCCACCCACTTTTTGAAGGCAAGGTCTGAGCCAGAATCATCCACACAACCATCCAAAAAACAATGCAAAACTTGTACGCAAGAAATATTTTCTTTGAAATCTAGCAGCAGACTTTCCACAGTGGATCAAGTGAGGAACTACAGAAATGATTCTGAAATGCCCATTGGAAATCTCAGGGAGAAGAAATCTTTCTGGATTTAAGGTCTAGTTCAAAGGCACCAAGGAATGGAGAGGCCTGAGGTTGGGCATGTGCTTGGCTTGTTCTGCTATGAAGTTGAATTAGCAACTGTTTAGTCTATAGATGTAATCTACCTGTTTTTATAGATCCTCTGTGAACACTACCACATATTATGCTATTCTGAAAGAAGAAATAAGAAGTAGATGAGAAATCTTTCAAGTTCCTTGGAGCTGCAGGATAAACTTGCTGGCACAGGAATGTGACACCCTTCTCAGGCTGGGAAGACTTAACATTTAAAGCAAGTGTTTCTGTGCAGGCTGCACTTACAGCAGACACTGAAGTTGGCAACACGACTATGGTTTCTGCTTCTTCAAACCTCATAAGACCTCCTCTTCAAAGAGATTTATGAATAATGTGAACTAAATAATTCATGGGCTTGCAGATGCCTGTCCAAATAGCCTCCCCTTTTTCAAGGTTTCAGTTTGTAGAACTGTGATCAAAAGCCTTCATCAGTCATGATAGTTGCATTTGTCCTCACTCCAAACAAACCGTATTTGCATGTGAATGTTTTTCATTGAAATGAGATATATAATATGCCAGCCAAGGCCCAACTAAAAGGCATTTTATGCCATTTAAATTCAGTCAAATTAAAGGCTGAATGCAACCTAAAAGGTCTACTCTCAGAACAGTAATTTGACACATCATAAATAAGAACCATTTTTTGTTCACATAGGTTCAGCACTTGTCAGAAAATTGTACACAGCCGTATTAACAAAGTGCTACCTCTTAGTCAGAAATAAACAAAAAGGAAAACCACGTGTGTAAAGCAACACAACACACAAACAAACATTGTGCTGTGGTTCAAAGTTGACATTTTTCACTGACATTTACAGAAGAGCACAGAAAACATTTTAACCTGTTTCATTGCTCAGAGAAATGATTCAACATGACTTTTCTCCTTTTTAATTTAAACTACAAATCATGTTTAGGAACAGGGTTGTTAATGCTTGGTTAAGAGCGCATGCCTGCTAACTCATTAACTTAATTCGTGCTTCTGCACAGCCTCCAGCACAGGGACAGCATTGGAGGCATCAAAAATGTTGTGTCCCAATCGAAAAACTCAAACACTTGGAAACATGACACACACCCTGAAGAACCTTCTGATTTAAAAATCATGTTTAATGTTGAAAATAATGAACAGATTTTTAACAATAAATTTTCAGTTCTTATCGGCTGAAATGAAATTACTGAATGTAATTAATAATTACATTCAATAAAGGGCAAGAATTCTGAGGATGTGAGAAGCTGTATCAAACATCAATGACAAAAACATAAAACAGGATTGGTATTGTTTAATTTCACCACACATTTACTGTTTTTCAAAAATATTGCCTTCTATATTCAGAATCTTGATTTACATTTAGGCAACTTTAAGTAGTCTTCTGGTAATAGTGGCTTTTCTTTTGTCATGTTTGCATTTTGAATAAAATGGAAACAAATACTATAGTTTGCATATATAGCAAGAAATGTTTTCATGATGGCTATAAAAACTAAGTTTATTTTTGCATACTAAAGAGTTCAGATGCTTGTAGCATGAGACATGCTTTAGCACTCCAGGGCGCTATATTAAAACATCTAGATATCAAATGCCAACACACAAGTTCTTTCCACAAACTCACATCTTGGGCTGCTTGAAATTGCAAAGGCAGATATACTTTTCTGGCTACCATAACCTTCTCCTAGTTGATGAAAGGAGACCTTAAATTTTAAGAAATTATTTTGTGTTCTTTAGATATTGTGAAATATTGAGAATGTGAGATCAACCAAGATGCTTCTGATATACTTCATATGGGTAGGAAAAACTGGGAAGTGAAAGAAAAAATCTTAATTTACTGAGAATCTAATTCTACATAATGTATGCTACCAGAAAGTTGTAAGAACAAACAAAAATCTTATACTTTTGAATATCAGGTCACCAAGAGTAACATATTTATAGCTGTTGTGTTAAAGGACACAAGTTTGCATGTTGAAGATTGTGGGGAAATATAGTGATTAGGCTGGCTCCAAGAGAAAACGCTGACAGTTTGTACATCACTGTAGGATGAACTTTATATAAAAATTTCTAAATGTGCATTTTCCCCATAGTAATAAGAATTTTTCTTTATAGTTGTTACATCTTGGTTGAAAGGGGAAATTAAACAAACAGAAGTTCAAAACAAACATGAAAATATAGTAAATTACATTTTGTAGAAGGTATCTGCCTGTAACAACTGTTTTTCCAAGCTTATCCCATAATAAATCATAAATAAAATTCAATATTTCAATGATAATGGCTTATATTACAAAATATCAACTATTTAATAATTTATAACATATAAGGTAAGGTACTTTCCAAGTGAATCAGTTCTACTTAAGAGACAAACCCTAGAATTTTCACAGAGTTTTCAGAAATTTTGCTCTCTGGTACTGTTCAGAGGCAGGCATCTGGTAAGGAATCATATAGTGTGCGACTTTTAATACAAATTATAAGGAACATAAATAATAAATGATAGAATTTGTAGTGTATTCCTCTAAGAATACATTCAGATACATTCTTATAATCATAGGTAGGCATTAGAATCAAAAATAACTCTCCATCAACTTATGCTGTATAGAGTAAATAACCTAAAGATTTCTTCCATGTTTTATTAAAAATAATGCACAATTTATTATAGGTCTCAAGTTTTTTTATGAAAATAAAACAGAAATAAATAAACACAGACTGTGTGATGACCTAGATTTTCTTGTCTTTCTACAACAACTTGTAAATTGCTGTGTTAGGTGTTTGGAAATATATCTGTTTTTTATATTTCAGTTATAGATGTCATCAGTTTTGAAGCAGATGCATTCATATGTAAATAATCATCATAAACAAGTCAGAATATGGAAAATATCTAATATGCTAGGCAGATCAGGACAATTTTCATGCAAAGGTACCGACTTTATAGGACAAAAACAAGGAACGGCTTGTGGCAGAAACATAATACGTCAGTAGGAAAGGGAATGCTAATGAGAAGAAGCCGAAGGGTAAGGATATAGGGATGTATATTGCAAGAATACACGATGAGGGCAGATGTAGAGAAATGATTATCATCTTTAGACCCCTGGAGCAACATGAATGAAATCACATCCTTGTGTTCAGGGAAATAAAACAGACAACTTGGATAGAAATAAAGAGAGGTTTTAATTATCTAAAAGTAAATTGGGAGCAGCCCGTGGTAATACTGAAGTAGGGTTATTATAGAACACAATGTAGAGTTAATTCAGAAATCAGTTTGTTCAAAAACATCAACAGCTGGGTTTAATAATAGGCACAATGAATCAGAAAGACATAAAACCTTGAGATGGAAGATTGTCTGAGATACTCTAATCATATTATTAGATTTACTGCAGAAAATAACATGACAGAAACTTATTTGTATAGGATATAGGGACTAACATTTTGGAGGAATAAAGATAAGATTAATATAACAGGTTATGCACATATTTTTGGAAACTCTCAGGGTTTGTGGCACAATGAACAAATTTTATGAATAAGAACATAGTTATTAGAATTAATAAAGATAATTGTGAGGGGAAACCTGTAGGAAACCAGAGACTAAGCTTCTCTGTATTTAAATTATAGTCTAGTGAGCTCATTTCTTGTTAGGACTTTTGAATGGTGAGATTTATCGTTCAGATACTAGACTTTTCAAAGTGCTAGTTAATATTGAATAAACTATGCACACAAATCGCAGGAGAGTCATTAAAACAAGGTCTAGTTAAATGCCTTAACATGCAAAGTTCAAAAACACATATATAAAGAAGGTACTACATATTTGTAATTAAGAATGGACTTTGTATGCATTTTATATAATCAAAAGCACACATAGAAACTAGAAACCTAGGAAGAATTTTAAGTACTCTTTTTATTTCATTAACATTGTTTAAGTACTATTCTTTGTAATTTTCATATAATATAAATATCCATTTCAATATTCTATTTCAGTTTTCTACTCCATTTCCATCATAAAGTGTTGTAAAATAGTTATACCATCTATCTCTTTTCAATTCTTCATTTCTAATATGGAATGATGTTTGTTCCTAAATTATAAATTATAGTGAAGTTATGAATAAGGTTATAAAGTACACAGAAACAGGGCATGGGTTAAGATATTCTGCGTTGAATATTTATGATCTCTATAAGCCCTCACTCATCCTAAGATAGAGTCCAGGTCGTAGGCTTTGACTAGTACTGAGCCTGTGTAGACCACAAAGGAAATTCAAATACAACCTATGCAACTTTGAGAGATTATGTATCAATATAAAATGTAAAAATAGAAAGAGAGAAGAAAGAAACAGAAAACAAGTAACAAGAGAACCCTAACTAATTGGATAGAAAAAGACTATCACTGAGGGTGGAGTTCAGTGGTAACACACTTGCCTAGAATGTGCAAGTGCCTAGAATTAATCACTAGGGGCTGTAAACAAAAATTAGGGACACAGAAAATTTTGTTTGTTTTGATGTCTAATGAATGATATCTAATAAATACTTTTTCAGAATCAGGTATATTTCTAAGTCTAAAATACCATAGTTGAAACTATAAGATCTCTATTATTGTTTCTTTGCTATAATAAATATTGTTATCATTATATGTGTGTGTGTACATACATATGTGTCTGTGTGTCACTTGGTATCTCGATTTAATGATGGAATGCAAAGTAACATAGCACAACAAATTTATCTAACCCAGATAATGGAATATACTTTATGATATCTATCCTATATTGTTATTTTACTTTACAAGATAAATATAATCTAAGGTTTATATAAAACACCTAAAAAACTTGATTTTTAAAATAGAAATGAAAAAACTATTCAACTAAACTCCATAATTGCTATGTAAACAAATTTTGCATTATAGATTTTTATGGTGATTTGATCATCTGCCTCTTTAAGACACCGATCTGGAGTAGAGGGTAACCATCTTCCTTCGCCAGTGAGATCAATGTTGAGTGGTACTATTAGTGCTTATCATAACACCATTTTCTTCAATCTTCTGTGCCATCGCCACATGGAAGTGTAATGCCAGTGTTACATTTTTAAAAGATTGGCACAGATTCTGTCCATTTTGTAAATTTTTATGAGAAATGGCAATAAGTTATGAGAGATTTGATGGAGAAGAATATTATATGGTTCTCAGCTAAATTCAGACTAGACAAACAATGAAAACTAATTTTGTAGAACAAAGTAAAGATGCAACAGTTCCTCAGGTGCTCTGACTCTCTCCTTCCAGAGGAACAGTTCCTTAGGCTTTCATTCAGTAAGCCTATTCTGAGGAACAACATGGGTTGCTTTCTCTTTTTTTCTGACAAGAAGTGTTCTATAAGGATAAGACATACTGCGAAGTGGAAAGATACGAGGTGGAAAGATACATGAATTCTACATCCATACTAGATACTATTCAAATGCTGAAAACACAAAGTAGTAAAACAGTCATGACTTGCTAATTGATTCCAGGGCTGAAAAGAATCATTCAGAAAGGTTTCTAGTCACTTAATATTTTTTACTATAACAAAGAGTTGTGTGTAAAGATGGCAGGAAAAGAAGAAAAGCTGAAGTACAGAATGGCTGTGTGGCTAGAGAAGAATTTCAGGAAAAAGAGAAGGCCGACTAGACAGAGCATTGCACAGGTAATCAATACAAATTGTCTTTCAATCTACAATAAATAAAAAAACCTGCCCCCTTTTCCTAAATGAAGGGAGCTTGAATAGTGCATTACACATAAAGGAAATGAATATAAAAAGTAGAAGATGAATGTATCCCATGTCTCTTTATGACTCCCAGTAGAGTTTATTAAGTCAGGAACAGAAGTACAGAGCCTTCAAGGGAAAATGTTATAAATGCATGTGGCATGTATAATTTGTATAGTATAATATAAATTGAAACACTACATGTAGTTGTCGAGTGTACTGGTTCTAGAATATAGCTGCAAATTCTGTGCACTATTAGTATTGTTAAATGGGTCCATAGTCCTTTCAGCAAATCTGAACTCTTGGCTTCTTCAGTCAATAGACACAAGAAAGAAAATGTCATACAAAGTCCAAGGAGATAAATATCATGCACTTTCAGCCATGAAGACAAGGATGCTTTCCTCCAGAACTTGCATTTCACATTCTAATTCTAACTACCTAGCAGATTTGTGACAGTGAGAACCCAAAGCAACAGGCCTGTCTTTTGTGAATGAAACTTTCTTGAACTATATACACAGTCTTTGTACCAGTTGGATAACTGTTTAACTTCCATTAATTCCAAATCAATCAGAATTATTCAACCACGGTCTGAATGAAGTTTCAAAACTCATAGTCTTGGCATCCAATAAAATAGTTGTTTCAAGCTTCTTCACTTTATAATACATAGCTACTGAAGGTAACACTACATATTTGAGGACTGAAACAATGTCTCAGTGGGTAAGAGTATTTGATGCTTTTGCAGAGGAACCAGATTTGGTTTATAGCACACAGATGGCTATTCATAATAATTTTTAACACCCGATCCAGGATATCTGATACCATCACTCTATTCTGACACCGGTGGGAACAAAGCACACACATGGTTTTTATGCTTCCATGCAGGCAAAACACTCACATAAAAAATGAAAATATACACCAAAGCTACAGAAAAACACTGTCTCGAAAAAACAAAAAAAAAATAAAATATATAACAATTTTTAATTATAGGTATTGATCAATGAGATTAATGAATCTAATCCACTTGAAATGATTTTGTTTTCATTGTATGTATGCATAACTAAGAAAATGATAAAAATTATGAGATAAATGGGAATTCCCCAATAGCCTGCAAATTCCTCAGCAATACACATATTCTAAGTTTAGTGATTGTGGCAGGGTAACATTAGTTACAAATATAACACAATAATTAAGAGAGATTTATACTTGTACTATGTCTTGTCTAATATTTGTCCACAGACCATTTGCTTAGCTGTTACTAAGAACCTCAGAACACCTATGATTAAAATGAAGGAGAGAACTGTGATTGAATTGTTTCAATGTTATTAGACATATACCACAATAAAATTAACTGGTACCAACACTTTGAGGCCACCTAACTTTATAGAATTTTATAACTCTGTATATGTATATGTATATGTATATGTATATGATTTGGGTCTCTGCATAGATTCACTTACTCTCTGACAATTATTATTGTATGAACAAATGAACGAATGAATGAATGAATGGCTTAATAAACTTCTAGGAGAAAAAAACATTAGTCTAATCTACAAAAGAAATCATCTAGATGCACTATCATTCACACTATGTTCATTAGGAGCATAATGTGGCCACTCTGTATTTGCAGTCAGAAACCTAAATCATAATACAGAATGGTGACAATAAGACACCTATGAAGGCAAGTTAATTTTTACAATATCTTAATTGAAATGTGATCACAAAGAATCATACAAAGAGTTTTTTTATTATCCTATTTCAAGGAAATCGACACAAAATATTTCAGAAGTTTCTAAAATAAAATGCAGTATTTGGAAATTATCATCTACAGTTTACTGGACCCTCTGGCTGTTATTCTCCTATGAATTACACAGGACATCCCAATATAAACAGGTTGGAATTTTCATGGACTGGTAACAATTTGGTAGATGATAAGCTTATAAATAATCAAAAAAGTGAGTACTAAAAGACATGATGGATAGATCATATGAAAGGGTAATATTTTTATATTGGAAGATACTGCTAAAATGGTATTAATAACTGTATATTTGCACTGTACATGGAGTCTTAATTAGTAGGAACAATATAGGAGTTCATTTTAAGAGTCAGATGAATACATTTTTTGAACTTCAAATCTGATACATTTCCACTTTGAGTGTTCCCTAAGTTACAAATGGGTGTAGAAAAAGAGGTCAGATATAAACAACAAATGGGAAATATTGCCCCAACTAATTAAACTGTCTGAAACAATAGACCATCTCTCCTTTCTTCCTATTTAGTGAGGCACACCACTGAGGGCACTGTGACTTATAAGACAGTATCAATCATACTTGAAGAAGATTGAACCAATTAAGAAGTCCTTATTAGTATGCCAAACAAGATATGATAGAGTCCTGCAATTATGTCAGGGATATTGTAAATAAGAAAGCAAATGTCTTTACAATAATGGACAAAAAATATGCTGTTTGATTTAAATTTTAGATTTTTGATAAAAATATATAACATGTTTCTAAACAAAGAAAGCACAACGTAGCAGAGTAAAAATAAATAGTTTTGCAGTTTCCATAGTTAATCAATATTGAATATTTTTTAAATTAGGCACAATGACAGTCAGTCATGTTAGCATATCACAGACTGAGAAGCTTAAACAACACTCATTTATATTATGACTGAGCTGCAGATGAGTTGGCAAAGATGTAGGTAAGAATCACATTGATTTCTCCTGGTCCTTGCCTCTGGCTATCAGATATGCATCTGATGTGGGAGTGTCATATACCAATCTGTTTATCAATCTGTTGATTTCATTGGTTAAAATAAAGACACTGCTTGGCCGGCCCTAATTGGTTAGAACATAGGTGGGAGGAGTAAACAGAATAGTATGCTGACAGGAAGAGGAAGTGAGCTCAGAGAAGCACGCAGCTCTGCTCAGAGAAGCCAGACGCTCCTGTCTTGCGGGCGGACAGGATGGCCCAGCTCTCTGAGGCACGCACGCGATGAAGCTCTGACTCAAGATGGATGTAGGCTAGAATCTCCCCGGTAAGCACATCATGGGGTGCTACACAGATTATCAGAAATGGGCTAGTCCAGGTGCAAGAGTTAGCCAAGAAGAGACTAGAAATAATGGGCCAAGCAGTGTTTAAATGAATACAGTTTGTGTGTGGTTATTTCGGGGCATAAGCTAGCCAGGCAACCGGGGTGTTGGGGAAACAACCCCGGCGCCCCAATTTCAACATGCATCATCTGCCCATGTCTTCTTTGTGCCCTGGAGTTTCTTCCACTCATAAAGTCATTGATCCTACTTTTTAGTTCCTGTCATGTTTTTTATGACCCCAGTTAAACTTAATTTATTCTTTAACAATTTGTCTCCAAATAGAGTCAACCTGAGCAAGAGGACTTCAACATTAGAAGGTCAGAAGATGAATTGTAAGTGGGTTCAAGTAAAATGGGATTACTGGGGTCTAAAATATTAAAATTTATTTTAACATCCAGGTGGTGGTGGCACATGTTTTTAGTCCCAACACTTGGGAAGCAGAGGCAGGCAGATCTCTGAGGTTAAGGACAGCCTGGTCTACACAAACTATTTCCAGGACAGGCTCCAAAGCTATAGAGAAGCCCTGTCTCAAATAAATAAATTAATTAATTAATTAAAAAACTTATTTTAATAATTGTAGCACTATACCTTTTAGTTTTTACTTTATCTTGCAAGTGACTTCAGCAATCATCTTCATTTCATTAGTGGATAAATATTTCCTTTTTAGTATAATATATTCAAGAATTCATGTAACCAGTTCATGAAATAAAATCAGTTGGTACACTTTTAAAGACTTGCAAAATGTGTCTTCCATGCTGGATTGAAAGACAATTTGCACATAATCTGAAGAAGAGGGTCTTGAACCTGGGCTATGCAAAACCTGGAAAAGACTGCGTTTTCTCTCCCAAAGGCAAAATTTATCATTCAAGCCCTATCCCTAACAACCTTGGGCAGTGCAGCAAATGAGTGTCAGCTTGTAATAGCAATTACTATACTGAAAAAAAAAAAAAACCCTCAGATTTTGTGGAAATTGGTAAACAGGATTTTGACCCAAAGACTGAGGAAAATCTGTCTCTCTGACAATCAGCTATATAATCTACTCATAAGCAAAAGAAATTAAGTAGGGTATGCTTTCTGTTTTTACCTGATATCTAGAAAGCCTTGATCTTCCTCAGCTAAGATGCTGTAATATTGATTTCCATTTTGTCACTCTCTGTTCTCTCTGTATCTATTTTCACTGTTTGCTTCCGATTCTCTTTTTAATTTTCTCATTTTGAGTCTTCAGCAACTGTTCACGGGGGTTACCGAGCCTTATAACCTCCTTTGATGGTAGCAACTCCATTTATTATAATTCTGAGGACTTGGTAAATATTACATCTTTTTTACTTTTTTTTTTGAAATACTCTTTATTTTTCACTATCCACAAAAATGCTTCGCTTACAGTTGTGGTAAAAGCTACCACATTCAATCTGCATTTTCCAGGCCAGCAAGTCACCAAGGTTCACTGGCAAGCCACAAGCTTTCTAATTCTATACATCACTTATTTATCAACCTGAAACACAATAAAGTTCTGCTTTCACCTTTCCCGTGGAACACAGCCATGAAAAACATTGAAGCCTTATCAATAACCTATTCTCTTTCTCCTGTATCGTTTTTGCAATGACTTTCAGCATAAGGATTCAAAAGACCTTGCTAAAAAAAAAAAAAAAAAAAAAAAAACTAGATAGAATCTGAAACCTGAAACCTAATTTGATATTTTCCAATTATTTTTAGACTTGGTATGATTTTATTTGCATATTTCTGTTGCAGTACACTATGAAAATTCTACTGCTTCAGTACTGACATATTTCATGTGTGCTTTTTGAGAAGAAAAATAGATACCTTTTTCATATTGCTACCTTTAAACCCCACTTGATTTTATTAGGCTTTTCTGTACATTAATAATTTCCTCATGAATCATTTTCTCATTTCTTTTAAAATCAAATCTTTTAAAATCAAATCTCTACAAGATATCTTAGAAATTCCGAAAGAACAGCTGTAAACATGTCACAGCCTAGCAATTGCTTTTTATTTTAAATATAAAAATCCATATTGTTTTCCAATTTATGCTCAGTCTTCTACACATACTTATTCAATTCATCTATCAACATACCTTGATAATGCCTGCATCAATAAAAAATTCTAACCATTTTTATTTGTACTATATATATATATATATGCATGTGTGTGTTTGTTGCATGATTCTATTGTCAGTGAGGCAGTCACTGAACCTAAATTCTAGATGCATAGATTGTTTTTTCACTTTTACTTTGAGAAAGGTTTTCTTTAGCTTACATAGACTGGTATTTAGCAAGATTTGTAGCTCAGGCTGGCCTTGACCCTTTGATCCTCTTTCATTAGGTTACCATGATTATAGAATTACAAGTTTGCCTCAGATACCTGACTAATAATTGCAAAATTATTGAGGTAAAATTGTATAAGAACTGAGGTAGAAAATGTAGCTTTTCATCTCATTATACACATGTTTTACACTTTCAGAATGTAAAGAGTTACTTACATAAAAATGCTAGGATAAAGCATTATCTTTTCACTATTAGAAATACAGTCAATTGATAACAGACGAAATTGTGCCTGTATTTACACAGCTAACTCTTGGATTATAGTCAACAGCTGCCTGTATAACTCATATATCTAAAAATGTTTATTTACATGAATAGAATTAAAATAGCTGATGCCTTTAAGCATAAACAAACATAAGCAAATTTATATTAAAATTTCCATAATCAAATAAAATCATATGATTATTTAAACTGGGACTCCAATTGTATTCATTCTTTATATGTAAGAGATAGGATGTGCTAGTAGCACAGTTGCTTAAATTATCTTATTAGAATTTTCCTTTTAGTAAAGCTTGCTTTGTGGAGTTTTTGATTCACAGAATATCTAAATAGAAAAGAGACTTCCAGGAACACTACTGCCCCAGATAAGTATACAATCATCCATTACCAACCCCTACCACTTGAACATATCTGTAGACTACATTCTCATTACAAAACAGTTGTAGTGGGTATAATACAAAATAAGAAGATGATTCTTGCAATATTTTCTGCCTAGATATATAGCATCATAGAGATAGAATTCTGATAATCCAATGATGTGTACCAATTTAGTGTGAGTAGTACCCATACTTCTGGTGTGGGAGTGTCATCTATCTGTTGCTTTCATTGGAAGTTTCTTATTTTGTTTTCGGTAATTCTTTCATTGGTTAATTAATAAAGAAACTGCTTGGCCTTTGATAGGCCAGCCCTTAGGTGGGTGGAGTAGACAGAACAGAATTCTGGGAGAAAGAAAGCCAAGTCAGGCAGTCGCCATGATTCTCCCACCCAACACAGAAGCAGGTTAAGATCTTTCCTGATAAGCCACACCTCGTGGTGTTACACAGATTATTAAATACGGGTTAAAGCAAGATGTGAGAATTAGACAATAAGAGGCTGGAACTAATGGGTCAGGCAGTGTTTAAAAGAATACAGTTTCTGTGTAATTATTTCAGGTAAAGTTAGCCGTGTGGGAGCCAGGTGGCGGGACGCAGCGGCCTGCAGCTCCTACAACATACTTCCATGTTCTATGCCTCTGAGTTTCAAATATTGACACCAATGAATAAAGTTTATCAGGTTTCAGAACTCTGTTCAAATGTCTGTAAAGCATTTAATTGCCTACCTCAATCTCATTTCTTAAGAACTGGATTTCTGCCACAGTTAAAGAAAAAGACTAATTATCTTTAGGGAAACAGAGGCAGCTTGTATATAGGATCTGGGGTGCTCACATTTGCAAACACATATTTTTACAACATCAAATTTAGTCTGGGATGGAATTAGCAACAAACAGAAAGTTGTTTTAAAATTAGGAGAATAGGAGAAGTCCAAAACTTACAATTTTAAACCAATTTTCTCTGGCATAATAAGATGTATTTATCATGTGAAGGGCTTGAACATATTTTACTTTCCTTTACTCTCTCTTCATAAATAACATATGGATGTTTTATAGTTTAAACATTATTAGTTAACATTTGTGAGATTATATTGCTTTTTTTTTTCTATAGCTTTCACATGAATGTCCTGATCTACAAACTGGAATGAACTTATACCATTTAGTTCTGGCAGTCTTTGGAAAAAGCGACTGATAATGGGGAGGAGAGCTACCTGCTACTCTTCCACAGACACACAAAGTACAGAGGTAAGCAGATCTTAGACCACCTAGGGGTTTCACGATTTTAATGGTCAACCTTATCACTTATTTAAAAGATTTACCTGATGAAAGTTGTTTGCTGATTGGGTGGGACGGAAGAAGATCTTAAACCAGAATGTGTGATTTGTATTCACTCTTCTGATATTTACTTTGCACCACCATTTACAAGAAGATACTTGGAAGTGCATACAGCAGGCTTCTTTTGGGTACCAGAGAGATGTATTATCCTTAGTTCACTTGAGTTTATTGTCGTAGTATGCTACTACAATTATTTAACTAAAAGTATTTGACCCCAACATTACGAAAAATAGATTGGTGATATTTGAAGCACAATGTTATATCTTCTATACACTAATTTGTTTTCCATGTAATTATGAATATGTAAGATGCTATAATATTAAAAGCATCAATGATAATAAGCAAGGTAGGATCAACATTTTAAGTTTGAAGTTATTAGATTTTCACCAGGAGCTCTATAAATCAAAAAAGACTTGTATAACTGTTGGGGGCTGTCGACCCTGAGACCCTGAATTTCTTCTGAGCAACTTGTTATGCTTGCAGCTGCTCTGAGCAAAACAATTTGTTTTTTTCTGAGCCTTGCAGCTGCTCTGAGCACAAGACCCTGATGGCATGCTGGTGGATTTGCAGCTGAAAGATCCCCAGAGCTGGGGCATGGCCAGAGTCTTTATATAAGCTGCCCCTGAGCACAATAAAGTTGGCTTCCCTGAACAGGGATGCCCCATGTCCTCCTGTTTCTGTCTCTGTGTGTATAATTTTAAATCTCCAGGCCCCTTTCCCTGCTCACAAACTGTAGAGTAGCGCACAGAGCACTCAGAATTGTTATAGTTTTACACATAACCCTATTACTTTCATTCTTCTTTTACATATTATGATAGAGACAGCATTATATAAACAAACCAGACAGCTATAAAGAACAATGTCATGTTGGGGTACTCTAAGTAAACACACTAGGGAACATTGTAATATTTGGATAAAGTAATAACCTCTGAATTCATCATTTCTCCTCTATTTTCTTTGGAAGAAACAAAAAACTAGAGAAATTAAATGTTTAGAATGTAAGTCTTCATGAAGTCTGCTTCTGTGATCTTCTATACATATTATTTATGGTGTTTTCACAGTAAAATTATTTTTATTGTATTCATAATATTTCACTGCATTGCATAAGTCTATTGAATTTATAAGCTAGAAGCCCTTTGGTAATAACAGCTTTTCTTAAAAATAAATATGAGAAATATTAACACATATTAAATAACACATAAGATGGGTTTTACCTTTAAACTCGTTATTCATGCCCACTAAAGTTTTCTGGTCTCTGAAGATATTTTTATATCCCTATTACTCTGCTCTGATTGTGAAAAAGAAAAAAGACAAAAGTTGTCATTATATAATGTTCTTGAGACAATAAGACATTCAAAACTGCCTTTCAAAAAAGAAGAATCAAGAACCCTGTTTGCATTTTATAGCATATACCAATTTGGCTCTTCTTTTTATTTTTATTGAATGTTTGGAGTTAATCCTATTTCATAAATTTCTATGATATCAAGTATGTGTTTTAAAATTTCAAAATCATATTTTCTTTGCTGCAAGAATTTTACTTACACTCTTCTTTAAAATTCATCTTTATGGAGAACACCTGATCATTCATGGATCCAGAATTCTTCATGTCTCAAAATTTAACTTATTGAATACCTTCAAATATTCTTCTGTGGAAACTAAATAACGATCTAAGGAAATATGAATAAGTTCCAATAAAGCACTTTATTATATTAGAAAAACAAAGATAAAGTAATGATTATGGAAAAGGACCAGAGTTTTATGTTTAGAAAGACAAATATGTTATGGATGTTTTTAATATATTTCACTGTGCTTTTCATTAAAACTGAACAGATTAGCGAATTCTCAGACTCTTTGCTCACATATATTTCGCCACTTTAATATTCTGGTGCTTTAGTGCTCACTTGCTCCTGCCTTGACAAGCAGCTGTTAAGGCTGGGTATGGCATTTTGCTGTTTCATTTAATTTTTCAACACAGCTTTATGTAATAAATCTGTTGTCAGCCTGTCTATTCATGTCACTCTGAGACACATGAGGAATGAAGCTCTGAGAACAGCAAAACTAAGTGCATTTATTCCTTCATGGCTAAAAGCAATGGATCAACAGCTAAATAAAAGTGTCTGCCTCTTTGACATTACAAAATGCATGCTGTGTCTTTCAGCATGTTTTTTAAAATCACATTCTCAAACTACCACCTGCATTAAAGAGATCAGAAGTTTTGCATCAACCAGTTAGTTCTGTAGTTATTTTTAAGCAAAATTAATCAATTTATTTTCATCTAAAAATTACTCACTAGGTAACTGGTCCAAAGTCATGAACTCAGTTGCCAACTGTAGAAGTAAGCATAGTATCTTTTTTTCTCTGACAATAAATTGCTAAGCAGATTTGTAGTTAAGGTAAAACAGTAGTTACTCCTTTCAAGTACATATCATGAAAATTTAGAGAAATCAGTTGATTCTACCAGTCTCATTTCCACCCACTGCAAAATGAAGCTGACATTCTTTGGTGATGTCGATGGTAACTTTCAGATCCAATGAGGTGTGCTACTCTAAGCTCCTAAACCACACACCATTATTAACTCACACGTGTAAGACCTAAAACGGAAGCTGAGCATTTAAAGCAAGCTGCTGCCTCTGCAATCCAGTTCAGCATGTTCACTGCATTTTGTTATAAAGAAAGAGAAGTTGAGTCTTATTCAGAGCATGCAGTATAGAGATTAAACAGAAAGTGTTTTTACAATATACTTGGGAAGTGGTACCCGTCCTCTTGTCTCTTTGTATGAATTCAAGCCGCAATGCAATCAGCATGCCTAATGATCTGTAAACCTCACACCTGCCTCTGCATACTACATGCTAACCTCATCTCATGATGCATCTCCCCTTGTGTGCTTTTACTATTGATGTAAATTCTTTAATACTAGTGATCAGTTAGGGAAAGCACTGTCTGAATTTCAACCCCAAAATGACAAAGTCTATTCTTGTATGCAGTGTGGAGATTTTCTCTGACAGACTGAGCATTTATTTACAGGAGCTGTCTAGCATCGAAAAGGGCTCTGTTAACACAAACAAGACTTCGGGTTCTTCTCATTTACTGTCTGATGAAAATCGAAGAACAGTATGCATGTCAATGAAGGCCATGAATTTTTCATATATTTTGTCCTTTTTCGGTCTTCTAAGCACTGATATTCTCTGAAGTGATTACACAGTCTTCTGTCAGGAACTTTATTCCCTTGGTGGCAAGGGGCCAAAGGAATATGATCATGACCTGACCTTTTGAAAAGTTTGATTATGCCATTTTACAGCCTTAGAGGAAGAAGAGCAAGCCAGTTCCAGTAATTTGTGAATCAAGGGAACAAAGAAAGAGCAAAGTGCTAATTAGAAAAGTATTTTTAAATTCTTCTTAATTTAAACATTGCCTAAGGCAAATCTCAATTGCAATAGTTTGAAAAAGCTCTGTGTGTATGCATATATATATATATATACACATATAATCTTTATTTATAGACTTCATTTGTTATATTATTTGCAAGTAATATCATACAATTAGTCTTCTAAAATTTATTTATTCTTCCTGCCATTCACTGTCACTCAATCAGTATTTTCGGAACATAGAGAGTACCAATTATAATCTAAGCACAGCAAAAAAAGTTAATGAACTTATATAGGAACATATTAACTTCAGTATATTTAATAGGAATCCAACTGTATATAGGTTAAATAACTATTCATATGGATATTTTTTGATGTAATAGTAAAATATGTAGAATTTAAACATTTGTATTTTGGGGGAAAAATAATCATATCAACCAGTTTAAAGAGAAACTATTCTCTTTATTTAAATTATTACAAATTATTGAATAACCAAATCTTATGGCTACGTAAAGACAAAATATTACTTATCTAATAGAGCATATTTAATTTATAAAATGTAATACAAATTTGAGAATGCATATTCAGGCACTAATAAAAATTAAAATGTTTTCTAGAGAAAAATACTAGTTTGCAATGATTTTTATTGATTATAGGTTTTAATGCTTTATTAATATTTACATCACATTATACTTGTTATTAAATAGATTATTAACTCAGGGTATAAAACAATAAGAATTCTTTATAGAGACACATGTCTGTTTGACCTATGACTTAAGCAATTTACAGATAGTCAATAGAGAGGGAAATATAGCTGGTCAACTGGAATTTTTTAGTTAGAATAACAACATTTATAAATTTTATCCAAATTCCAGAACTGACAAGTGGTTTACTAGGAGGGGTTACAAAGAGAGGGCAGTGCAGCCCTGGCCGATTGCAGATGCAGCCACAATAAGACAAATGGCAGCACCTAGGTAAGTCTGAGATTAGAAGCAATTGCTGAATTAATCAGAAACATTTTCAAGCCTTCGACCATTTCCCAAATCTGATATCAGGCATAGTACAATCTTGAAGTTGAATTTCTTAAAAAATAAATTAAGTCAAGTTAGCAAGACGTTATTGTGTACTTATTATGTCTTAATATTGCTCAAGCCTTCCATGAGGAAAAACTACTGTTTCTCAAGTTCTTGTCATGGGAGTCTACAATCCTATTAGACAGGCTGATAGCTTCCCCTTTCACTGCACACACCTCACTTCACTGGGCTCTTTCCCACTAGCCTTTCTTCTGTTCTCGGAATGCACAATGATCAGACCCAATTAACACACTTCATCTTGAGAACTCCTATTATTCTATTGGATCTCATTTTAAATGCTGTTTACTGAAGAAATTTTCTAGTTACTTCCGTTTAACAGTAGCTACAATAATCCTTCCAATTATTCTCCTTCCTAGAATAAAGTGCTTTCTCTTGATTTTGTCACATTAAATGCCTATGTTTTGATGTTATTTGTTTCATATCTGCCTTGTAAATTAATGATAAGAATATTAGAGGACAGAGGTTGTCTGGTTTGTTAGAAATTATGTCCCTTTAACTTAACGCTATCATTTCTCACCCTTATTCCTATTGACTACACAATACTTTACTGACTTACATGTAGCAACTATAAACGTTTCCACAAACTACTAAATGTTTTTAGAAGGCAATTTTTTCTTTTATCAAGGTCAATAATCCTATACTGATATCATACCATATGTATTATGTGAATAATTGATAAACTGATAATATCTATCATTGTGACCATTTTAGACCTATTGTATTATTCATAGATTTCCAATTTCATAATTTATCTATGCATTAAATGAAAACATATGTAGGCACAGTCAACTCAGTTTGATCATATGTTTTTTGTTGGTTTTTTTTTTGGTTTTTGTTTGCTTGTTTTTTGAGACAGGGTTTTTCTGTGTAGCTTTGGTGCCTGTCCTGGAACTAGGTCTTGTAGACCTGGCTGGCCTCAAACTCATAGGGATCTGCTTACTTGTGCCTCCCCAGTGCTGGGATTAAAGAAAGCGCATCACCACTGGCTTCAGGATAATGTTTTGCAATTCTGGATAAATATTACTGTCAGGCTATATCTAATAGATATAGACTGCTGGCCCTTGTAAAAATTATTCAGCAGATATATTTATCAGGCAAGCAGGACATTTTGTTATATATTGGATGTTTGAATCAGGGTCTCACTGTGTATTTCAGGCTTGCATGGAACTCTTTGTATATGTGGGGAATGTCTAGAACACACGTCTCTACTGTGTCAACACAGATGCAGAAATCGTGTGAGGTTTCTGGGATGCTCACCTTTGAGATTAGTACTTTGAGAAGGTAAAACTAACTTTCTGTAACCAATGACTGAAACTAAGAGTTCGAAAGATTATATTCAAAAAGAGAGACCAAATATATTAGATCAATTATCAGACAGAATAAAACTGGCTCTGTGATTACATTCAAGTTCAGTGCCATGATAATGACTTAAGAATCTGTCATTTCCTAGGAATTAGGTAAGTATCTCCTGCAGAATGGATAAGATGGTACCAGTTAAGATAAAATACCAAAGAAGACAGCTTTTGATAACTTCATCAAAACAAATGATTCAAGGACCACCCTTCCCAAACCTGCTGACTTCACACATGGACATGCTTGCTACTGACAGACATGAGATCTGTGTGCATCCCAAACAAATTGAGAACTTCAACTACTTCAATGATTTCATTTCAATATTTCACATCTTAGCATAGTAAGGAAGATAAATTAAATGTAAAATCATTAAGCTCTCTGGGACATAACTATTTATGTAGCAATTTTTCCTCTCGACTTGTTTATACTTCTGTTGACTACTTGCAAAACACATTAGAGATTTTAAGCCTAATAGTTCATTCATTAGAAAAGAAGACTATCTGATAAATAGGGCAGCATCTACAAGTTTATGAAAAGTCAAAGTCCATATTTAGTTTCAGAATACAGAATGAAAACATTTTCCTACATTTTATAGCTGAGACCTCCATGCCTCCACGACTTAGAATACAGGCCAGAATGATACATACTCTTTCTGCCTTACCTCTGCACAATCTGCTTTCCCTGCCTCCCTTTGCTCATTCCTTCTACCCATTGTGTTTTCTCCTTTGATTAATAGCATCTAAGTCTTTCCCTGAGTATTAAATGAAATATGTTTATTTGTGAAGTTTTCCTCTCATTCTAATTACAAGTGCATTTTAGGAACAGATTGACTTGCCTATTGTTTTCTATTTTTATTTATTTTGTGGATTTGTGTGAGTGTATGAGAGAGAGAAAGACAAAGAGAGGAAAGAATGAGGGTGGGCGAGAGAGAGAGAGAGAGAGAGAGAGAGAGAGAGAGAGAGAAAGAGAGAGAGGCAGACAGAGACACAGAGAGACACACAGAGAGATATGTTTTATTAATTTTAACGATCCAACTAAAGATCCTACTGAAGCGTAATCTTCACAAAGCAAAAGCACCTTTCCATTATGGTGAGCTCCTGCTTTCCAAGTCTGACAATTCCTCCTTCCACTAGGATGACTATGAGAATCACAAGGGTGAACTAAGCTTTTATATGAACTGATGCTCTTTTTTTGTTTGTTTGTTTTTTTGTTTTTTCGAGACAGGGTTTCTCTGTGGCTTTGGAGCCTGTCCTGGAACTAGCTCTGTAGACCAGGCTGGTCTCGAACTCACAGAGATCCGCCTGCCTCTGCCTCCAAAGTGCTGGGATTAAAGGCGTGCGCCACCTCCGCCCGGCCTACTGATGCTCTTTTTAATGGGATATAATACCTGGTCTTTTTTGTGTGTGTATGTTTTCTTTATAAAGACTTTTGATTACAGTCCTTCACTAAAATATAACTTAGTTTCATTATCACAAAAATCTGCACTAACTAAACCTATAAGCATATAGCATGCCTTGTGGATGTGAATGAGCCAGAAACCTAGCAACCTTGCTACAGAAACTTTTTCAATTGTACTTCCTCCCTCCTTCCTTCTCTCCCTCCCTTTCTCCTTCCCTCACTACCTCCTTCTCTCCCTTCCTGCCTTCCTGCCTTCCTCCATCTGTCCTTCCCTCTCTTCCTCCTTCCCTCCCTCCCTCTCTTCTTCCCTTTCTTTCTCTTTCTCTATGTCTGTCTCTCTCTGTGTCTCTGTCTCCATGTGTCTCTCTCCTCTCTAGCTCTCTGTTTCTTTCCATCTCCCTCTCAGTCCCTCTCCCAGACTTTCTTTTTTTTAATCTTTCCTTCTCCTTCGATTCCATCTTTCCTCACCACCTCAGAATATGCCTGAATATTAACAGTAGTACAGTCTTCCTCATTCAGTGGTTCTGTTGAAACTGCTGTTTCTTTCATTATTCTCTTTTCATATCTAATGGTAAGGATTATCGTAGCTTTGGGGGAAGTATTTTTTCTTCAGATTTTTTTTTTTTTTGTAAGACCTCTGTTCTCTGTAATCTAGATAAATTGCCAGGCGAGCACATTGTAACCTTGGTGAATTTATCTATAGGAACACTCACATAAGCTTGGAATTAGTATGCCCCTGGAGACTACCCTATTTTTCCTTCTTATTCAGACTTTTTGGTGAATAGTCAGTGTGTTAGAGTGGAGCAGACAGAATTTGCAAGCAGAATGACATTGGCTGGCCAATCGTATTATTTTACACTTGAAAGTGAAACTGTGACAGTGTGCTTATTCCTCCTTGAGTGCTACTTTAACTTTCTGTCCCTATACAGAGGCAAAGGGATTTTTGGTAAGGGCCTGGGTTTCTGGAACTTTAGTCCTTCACTGTTATTTCTCAGCTATTTGGAGACAGGTAATTTATATCCATTTGCCTGGTATTTTATGTAGTCATAGGCTACCAGTTTCCCCCAGAAAGCTTGATCCTATAATGTTTTGATAAACATGAAGTCTCAAATTATTTAGCAGTTCTTTTACAGAGTCAAGGAAAAATTACAGCAGCATAAAATATCATAGCATTTTCCAATCAATATGCTTTGTTAGACTTTCAGACTGCCACTAGTGTTTATTTGTGAAATCTTAGTGAATGCAGAGGATTAAATAAGGAACAAGATTCTATATTCTGTAAATACAGCTCCATAATATTGATTTACTGTTTCTTTATGTGGACAGAAAATTTTTGCTACTACTTCTAAAGGGGTTTTACTTAATAACTTTCTGTGCTTATTACATACCTTCAATTGATTTAAAACAAGCCAGCAGGAGATAAATAGTTTTCAAAAGTAATCTTTACTTTTATTTTTTTGAGTCCAGGTCTTCATCCATGCTAGCCACGTGTTCTACCACTGAATTATACATCAAGAGTATATCATTATATTTTAGATTTGTAAAATTATGAGAAATTCAAATACGTAGTTATCAATTTCTCTTAATGGTTACTGATCTGAATGTGATACTACTTTAAGAAACGTAAGAATTATGGATAATAAATGGGCTACTGAGAGAGGGTAATTTGGTCATCTACAGGTTCTAGCTCACCTAATAGGTATTTCAATCCCAGTGATCAGCACTAAACACATATTAAACACATACACGTGTGAACTTCATAAAATGAACTTAGAGATTTTATATATATATATATATATATATATATATATATATATATATATATATACACAGTTATGTATATATAACTATTAAAGGAGTGATCAAGAATTTGAGAGAGAGAGAGAGAGAGAGAGTCGTAAAGGAATTTGCATGTAGCAGGGAGGGGAAAAGAAGTGAGTAAATCCAGTACATGAGTGGAATTTTCAAAAAAGAATAAATTAAAATAAGAACAGAAGAAACAATGTTTAAGTAAATGGACTAGAGTCTTATTTTGGGTAAAATACTAGGTAATAATATTAATCCATATTTTCCTTTAGCTCAATTTACTAAGATTTACTAAGATAATCTAGTAATAATAATAATCCACTCAGATAATCTTTTTTTTTTTGACTTTTCAGAACAGGGTTTTGATATGTAACTCCATTTATCTTCGGCTGTCCAGGAACTCACACTAGGCCATGCTGTCCTCAAACTCAGAGATTCACCTATTTCTTCCTCTCAAGTGCAAAATTTAATGTATATGCCACCATGGTACAGTTTAGAAACAATTTGCTATCAATATCATCTTCTCTAGACTATGCATAATGAAGTCATGATACTTCAGAAATATTTTCAAATATTACTGTCTTTTTTTTTTATTTCTTCAGTAAGTGCTTATTCAACATCTAACCTGAAAAGCAAGTAGTACTTCTCTGGAAGTTATTATGCAGAAGCAATATTTTTTGTGTAATATTGAAGCTTTCTTTTAAGAAAGAACATTTTGAAAATATCAAATAATACAATAATCATATAAGGATGGTTAAATACCCTGAAGAACTAAAAAACAAAAGACAATATTAAGAGATAGAGAGTACAGTAAACTAAACAAAGGGTGCCACACTTAAGAGTCAGACTTTAATGAGAAGCATAAATAAATTGAGAGTTAATAATATAGATATGAGGGAAGTTTTTTCTAAGCATACAACACAGGAAGAGGGAAGCCTCTTGGGCTAAATGATATTTTGATATTTTCAAGATATAAAGGTAAGACAGGTGTGTTTAGGTGGGAAGGGATATCAAGAAGAAAAAAAAACAATTTCATTTCATAGTTTCAAGAATAGTACCATCAAGGCTGGGAAAAGCAACCATCATTGGGAATTGGTTTCAAAAAGCCAGTTTTTTTTGTGCCAGGTACAGGTCCTGATGCCACTGCTAGGAGCTCCATAAACAGACTGAGTTACACAACTGTCACAAACATGCATAGGGCCCAGGTGGTCCCTTACAGGATCCCTAGCTGTTGTTCTAGAGACCATGAGCTTGGTAATAACTCATTTTGATGTGTCATCCTTTGTTGATGCCTATGGGAAGCCTGTCCATTTCTTCAATCATACTGAGGAGGAGTGGGTGGGAATGATGGTGTATGGAAGGCTAGGGGAGGGAACTGGCAAGGAGGAGGGAGGGAAAACTGTGGTTGGTATGCAAAATAAGTGAAAATAATTAATTAAAAAAGAAGAACAGTAGTGCCAAGTGGGAGGGAAGAGGGTGAGGAGTTATTTCTTCAATGATTTTTTTTTCTAACTTCCAACATTGTCTTCCTTTTGTCACATTTATGATTGAAATAGAAGAAACACTTACGAAAATAGAATGTAGACCTCCATCAAATGACAGTCAGTTTGCTATTAGAAATCAGGGTCACTTCACTTCTATAAGTGCTACATATGCTCAAATAATGAGAATTATCTAGGAAGGAATTATCTATGTCATACCTCCGCCACCCTCCATCCTAGAAAACACAACCTGTGAAATCAAGCATCAACTATTCATCCTTTGCATCTGTCTGTGTGGATACAGGCTATAGAGTTTATCTGTATTGCTCTGAGTAATGAGAGTTTTATTGTATGTGTAGAGAAAGAAAAATATGATTTAATTTAATATAAAAAGCAAAGGTTCTTCCTTCTATGGGAGAAGCATTATTCAGCTCCAGGAACTGATATCCTTTGCTCAACAAAACACTTCAGTGCTTACGTTAGCTGTGAAAGGCCAAATCTTCCAGCCACTTAACATAAGTGCTGCTACTTCAAAAGGATTGCTCAGTGTCGTGATAATTCACATTTCACTGTCTTTCAGTTATATGTGAGACAGCTTGCAAGAGACGATCAGTCTTTGGGCAAAGATGGTCCAAAGAACTGAGTCTGGAAAGGTCATGGACAGAGGATAGAAAGCAAAAGAGCAGGACCTACACTAGAGTCTCCACTGTAGCCACTCCCATGTCCGAGACAAAGCACAGCTCCCATGCCTGAGCAATGTGATAACCAGCTCTCTTTAAAAATAACATTTTAACTAATTATTTGAGACTTAGTGTTTAAGTCATATTCATCTTTACCCACTCCTTCCCCAAATTCTTCATGATCTACTTCCAGTCTCCCCACCTACTCCAAATTTTCTGTTTTTGTTTAATATCCCACTGAGTCCAATTTGTATTGCAAATAAACTCATGAATATGAAGCCATCCACTAGAGTATGGTCAGTTTACCAGAGACCTTACCCTTAAAAGATAACTATGTCTTCTAGAAGTCTTCAACTGTCAGTAGTGGGAAATCCTGAGACCTTCCTCCCTTATGCTGACATATTGACTGGCTTGACCTTATTCAATTTTCACCACTGGATAAGTAAGCAAAGCTGCTGTTCATTCAGAGTTCAGTGGTCTGGTAATGGCAGCTGTCTTTTTAGATCCTATATTGGAGCCTCAGAACGCACACAGAATACACCCTCAGAGGATGCACCAGCATCACATTTCGTTCTGCTTATACAAACAGCTCAAATTTACCTTTCGTTTGGCATTAATTTATGTCATGAGTGCTTTGTTGTGCAAATTAGTGAGCTATTGCATTTGATTTGCTTGGATTTGCAGAAAAGATGGATCACAGAAAAATAGACACCAGTGACGGAGAGGATGGGGTGCTGAAACAGGTCCTCAAGCAGAAAAAGCAGGAATTTTCAAATCATGGTTAATGAATCCTGAGTTACATTGTTTCAGAATAAATGTCTGGGATACTTGAGATTGTGACAAGCAAGAGCACTTAAGGCACATCTTCTAGTTGTTAATAGAATGAAAGGATTATAGTAGTTAGGGTATGATTCATTTCCATTTGGTTATGCTCTGATGCACAACAAAACAATATAGCTTCATGTTTAATTAGAAAAATGGTTCATGAGAACAGGAATAGAGAAAGCACGTGGACAGCAGTGCACATTTTTTGGCCTCTGCTCACAAAGTGTTGATTTTTAACTTGTAAGTCTCCACTGAGACCACAAGCAAGTACAGAGCACAAAATAGAACTGGGTGAAGCTTGAGCTGGCAGAGGCCTTATCGAGCACACAATCTAATTCTTTCAATTTATAGATGAGGAGACTGAAACCCAAGGAGAGAAATTGAGTGGACTGAGATCACACTCCAGCTGCCTAGCACAGAGGAGGATCTATGATTACTTCATTCCACTGTGCTTTTATTCTGCACAGTTAATTCATCAAAGAGAAACATAGGGTCAGAAAATGTAAGAATTAAGCAATGTATTAAATAATAAAAACAATGATGATTTTTGCCCACTTTTAAATTGTTGTGTAAACTTGCTCCTACATTTTTGTAACATTTAATAATTCATGTATCCATGTTATTTTTCTGCTCAGATTTTAAAATCTAGGTAAAATTGTGTTCTCCCTTTCAAAAGGGTATCCTACACATTATAGGTGGCTGTTCTTTATGCTTATTACCACTTACAAATGACCTTTAACCTTTCTCTGCTCTTTCATTGCATGAAGTATATCAAGCACTTTTTACGTGTGCTGGCTGAAATTCTTTATGATGTCAGAGATAATTGTTTTGCCCTCAGGGAAAGAATGTTCTCTCGCCTAAAAATGATGGCGGCAGAATCATCTCAGTAAAAAATGAATGAGACATGAGGCTTTAGATTCTTTTATCTTATCAATTATTGAAGAAAAAAACTTTCCGCGGTGCAAGGAGAATACTAAAACTACCAAGAAAAACAATCACAAGACATGAATTTGTGGGTACAGCAAATAACTCAGAAGGCATCAAGCTCTTAATAAATGAGACAGGCAAAGTTTTACCTACATTTACTGTTTATCAGCTGAAATTGTTTCTGGTTTTAAAATATAAATGTAAAATTGAATTTTATTACCAGAGGGTAAAGCTGAATTGGTCTATGACTTATAAATTCCACATTAATTTCTTTCTAGAGAAAAATAAATGTTTGGCTGTTATAGCAATGAGAAATACCAAAAGTAACAGATAGAATAAAAAGATATAAGTCATATGTTGAGCACATTCATATACAAAGATAAATCATAAACCACTATGTTCATTTTTAAAAGCACTACTTTCAATAATCCATTTCTAAACATTGGTTTGCTTATTATTTGTTTTCTGAGTGAGCACCAAAAAAGTGATCATTTTCCCCACTGTCACGACAGAAAACAGTAAAATTGGCTCCCTGATATTTTTTTGACATTTTCTTATTTTTTCATATCGGAAATTAAACAGAAAGAAGGAAAACAACTACCCTGGCACTGCTCACACCATCACCATTTACATGATGATTTCCTAAGTTTTTAAAGGCTTATAAATACCAAACTTACATTAAAAATAGTTGGTATTTAAGCCATAAATTGTGACGCAAACCTGCAACTATCATCATGCAGCCACAAGTTAAAGTCAAACTGAGACGCATAACGAGTTACAAACCAGCTCTGTCCTACATAAGAAGACTTTGTCTCAAAAAGTTAAAAACAAGACAAAACATACTTGATATTTACAGCATACATGCTATGAAAAAACACTGTTTGTTTCAGGTGTGTAATAAGCCAACCTTGTTACTATATATGTATTTAAACAGCCTGGAAATATACAAAATACCTAACATCTACCAATCAATAATTCTATATGAAGATACAGTGATACTCTCTTCTTTACATGATGTTTACTTTCTATAAGAATACTCCCCAATATAAATTAAGAATCTCAGCTATATGAGGAAACAGTTTTAAGAGAATCAATCTTTAGGTTACCTGACTTCACAAATTCTTTCTAATTCACCAATCTCTCAAATCTTAGCAGGTTCTCAGATTTTTGAGGCAAGGAGATTGGCAAAATTGGCATGTAAAAGCAACATTCTATCAATGACCACATTGTTAAATTGAGAAGAAAAATCTCAAAAAGAAGAATTGGATTTGGCTAGAGTTTTCTTGTGGTTTTCCTGGTTTGTTTTTGGGTTCTTAGTAACAACTTTGCAATAAGTGAGAAGAAGGGATTGCTCTCTTCTCTCTCTGACACTAAATGCTAGGAAAATAGGTCAGTGAATAGATAATTAGGAAAAGGGGATAGAGATAGAGAAAATAAAAAAATAAATGCATACATAAATAAATGATAGATAGATAGATAGATAGATAGATATAAATGAATAATGAATACAGAGATGATAGATAGATTGTATTTGGTCAGAATATAGAGGAGTCCCTAACGTTGTGCAGAACAAAGATACAAAGCAAGCTTCTCAGATATGATGTGATCATTCTAGAAAGTAAAAACAGATGAAATAACAATTACTCAACATCTTGACCTTAAATATTAAAGATAAGATACTTATTAAAATTTTTTACCTCTAAAAAATTTGATTTATATATAAAGGAATATCTTTAGTATCATTACTGAGAAAAGTCATGATCCCATAAGTAGAAATAAAGTGGAAGAATATGAAGTATCAGTTTGTATTGTGCTCTTCATAAATGAGAATTATAGTACTGCTTCAGAAGGTTGAGATGAGAAGTACAATATAAATTAAAGTTTAAAGTGAAATTTATATTTCTGCTCTTTAAATAATATGAAATGGTCAACTACAATTTTTTTTATTTTATTTATTTATTTTTTTTTAGGATGCAAAGGACCTCAGCAAAGGAATAAACTCCCTTGACAACAGGATCCTTCTGTTTTCATTAACAACTATTGGAAGCAAGGCAGTGCAATAGTTGAGCTCAGAATTGGAGGTTAGCTTTTGTATTATTCTTTCTTTGGAACAAAGAAATTAAAGTCACAAATTAATCATTAGAAATTCATCTTATAAGATATAATGATAATAAAATTAAGAGAAAATATCTATTTTTGCAGAATATTGTTTCCAAGACATCACAACATTCAAAATTCTTTCAGTCTTATCAAGAATTATATTTTACAGAGATATGAAAAGAAATTTATCTTATGGTTTCAGAAATTGCCCTTTCATGTATGTTATACTAATGATTTTTGTTACTACTGAGCATGTAGAATGTGAAAATAATAAGCCTTTGTGTACTTGATTTTAAGTTAAACAATCAATTTTATGTTATGTGTATGTATGCTTAACCTCCCTGCATATCTGTGTACCGCACATATGATTTGTGTCCATGGAAGCCAGAAGAGTGTACCAGTTTATCTGGAACTGGAGTTTCAGGTGATTGTGACCACCAACTGGCTAACGGAAATCAACCTGTGTCCTCTGGAGAAGAAGTCTGTGCTCTGAACTTCTGGGCCTTCTACACATCCCATCGTGCTTGTTCATTTAAATAGTCACAAGTGTTCAATGAGTCCCTGCAACATTCTAGATACTTTTTGATCCGAGAATTTACTGTACCAAAACAAGAAAAACTTCATTATTCTTAATAAATAATGAGCTTTATAAATAATGAATAAAGGAGTTTATTCTTTTCATACCAAAAGAAAAGTAAAAATTAGATGAGCATATTAAAGATAAATCATTTCCAATATTTGATAAGAAATAAAAATTTCATTGGGGTGGGGGTTCCTGATGAACGAAAAGGCAAGCAGCTTAGAGACGCAGTCTGATTTCTATAAACCATCAGCCCTAATGGTTTTAACCTCAGTGTAGGAAACAGGATTCCCATGAATTTTTATTCTTGTTTTGCTTCATGGGATAAAGCACTCTACACAGCAGCCCATGTATGAAGTAAATATTAATGCTATTGACATCCATATTATAGATCCAAAAATTGCATGCAAAATGAAGCCCAAATAAATTACTTTGTATGATTAATACCAGTTAATTTTTTATTCAAACCTATACATAGCTCCTATCACCACATTTACTGTTTCCAAAAATTGTATATTCTAAGAAAAACTTAATAACTGGTTAGGAAAATTGAATAACCTTAGCAACATTTTCCACTGTGTAAACTTCAGAAATAAGAGGGTTCCTAAACAGTACCAGGAGAACAAGGCAATTACTGTAACTTTTTTGAGCTCGTGGCGTGAGATGAGATGTGTGATTTTCCAGAAATAAAACGTTGCTCTAAATTCCACAGTATTCATATTTCAGCAGAGAAAGATTATAGCACAACAATCTCAGTATGCCAGGACAAGTCACATAACTGATGAAAAGGGAATAAGAGACGAGGTGGTGTTAAAGATTCTTGGGGAAGGTGGTACTAAATGGTGTCCACAAACATCCCCAGATGGTAATAGAGTCAGACAGATTCTTAAAGAAAGAAAACAAAGTCCTTAGGCTAAGAACAGCTTGTACAAATGGATGAAAAAAATATATTTGAAAGGGTGTAAATATGTTCCATCTGGGGACAAGGCTGGAAGCATAGAGTAATTACATAGGAAAGGTAGGGTGGGAACAGCTGGAGAGTTATTTAAAAGTCAGAGGAAGGGGAGGGGCAAGAACTGATTTACACTTGTGAAGCAACCACTGCATCAATTTGAGGGATGTGATGGAACAGGAGGGGGAGGTAATGCTTAAATCCAAGTGACTGCTTTAGTGATTATTAGTGCTTTGGATTTAAAAGCAACCGTGAAAACATGGAAGAAACAAAATTTGAACTAGCAAGAGTATCCTGAATTTCTATTTAAAATTTTAGCACAGCATTTTATTCCTGGTATGCCTTGTGCTCAAAAAGATCACTTAAATTATCAAAATTTTGTCAACTAAAAACAAAAATGATTTTACCAAAAATCAACAAATATCAAATACTCCTACCAAATTAATATATGGAAGAGAGTCGAATATTTCAATTTGAAGAGTTCACATGTAAAAATTTTGTTCGTATTTATTTTGGGAATCAATCATTTTAAATATACTTAAATAGTCCAAATGCATCAACCCAAATGCTTCAAATTATTTATGAATAAAGGTAGTTATAGCTATATAACCAAATAAAAGATAAGTAAGCACTTACTGTGTGTTTTAACCACAAGGTATAAAAAACATATCCCCTTATTTTGATGCAAATACCAAAAATAATAATGTATGAAATTATTATAATTGTTACTTGTTTTCCCTTTCCTATTTGGGGGGTCACCACCCAGGTCCTATGTAAATACACACGGATAATTATTCTTACTTAAGAAAGCCTGGCTTAGCTTGGCTTCTTTCTAGATATCTTTTCATAAATTATCTAGTCAATTTTTTGCCTCTGGAATTTTATCGCTTTCTAGTTAATTTACCTTTCTTTATTTCTTACTCCATGGCTTGCAGTGTAGCTGATCCCCGGAATCCTCCTCTCCTTATTTTGCTCCCTGATTTCTCCCCAGATTTTCTCTCCTACTTACTCTCTCTGCCTGCCAGCCTTGCCTATTCTTTATCCTGCCTAGCAATTGGCCATTTAACTCCTTATTAGACCAAGCATGTGTTTTAGACAGGCAAAGAAATATAACTTCACAGTTAAACAAATGCAAGATAAAATGTTGCCACACATCTTTGTATCATTAAATAAGTGTTACACAGTATTAGCCAATGTAACGCGTGTTCAACTAATATTCCACAATAATTTATACTTACTATTTCTGATAAAACTCTTGTTTCGGAGTGCAGAGATTACATAGTGTTTAAAGCACTTTTCATACCTCTATGAGGAGCACGATTTGTATCTCGTGATGTGGAATTCCCCCTCTGAATGGTGTGAATATCATTGGTTAATAAAGGAGCTGCATTGAGCCTATAGCAGAGCTATGGGGGAACAGTGCTAAGCAGGAAAAACTAAACTGAATGATGGAAGAAAAAAGGGCAGAATCAGAGAGAAGCCATGTAACCCCTCCGGAGACAGATGCTGGAACTTTAGCCAGTAAGCCACAGCCATGTGGTGATACACAGATTAATAGAAAGGGTTAAATTAATAAGTAAGAGTTAGCCCAGTAAAAAGTTACAGCTAAGGGGCCAAGCAGTGATTTAAATAATATAGTTTCTGTGTGATTATTTTGGGGCTAAACAGCTGGGCACTAACTAGCAGCCTCCCAACAACAATCCCCAGAATACATGAAAATACCAGATGGGTAAAGCATTTATCCTAATTCTAGAGCTCAAAGAACAGAGGCAGAGGGCCCCCAAACAAATCTGGCTTGTCTGAATATGTGTATCAATAAGGTCTGAGCTCAACTGGAAGATCATGATTCAGTGAATAAGGTGAAGTAAGTGAGAAATATTCCCATATCAATCTCAGGCCACTATAATCAAAGACACACACACACAAAAAAAATATACACACACAGTGTGTTTGTGCAAGTAGACAGATGTGTAAGTACATAGACGTTTACCCACATACTTACCAATACCAACATACACATCCATGTATATATATATATATATATATATATATGCACATTATACAAACATATATACAAAAAAGAAAAATAAATACTATTGACTGCTTTAATAAACTATAAATTTGGCCTTTGGAATGAATATAAGTGCAAAAAAATTCCCTGAGAGTCTTAAGGATTTTAGTAATGATCACTGTTAGTTTGACCAGGTTTAGAAATACCTAAAACTGCAAGCTTCTTTGGGCATCTATGAAGATGTTTCCAGAGAGGTATATGAGACCCATCCTTAAATGAGGGTTGGTACATCACTTGGGCTACAGGATCACACAGATCCAAAAGAAAAATGAAAAGAATTTGAGACCAGCATTCACATCCTGAGGAAAGTGACACACACACACACACACACACACACACACACACACACACACACATATATATATATACATAATCTGAGCCTTTTGGCTTCTCAAGTGCTGAAAATAAGTGACATCTGAATGCTAAGCTTTAAACATGGCAAGTATTTGACCTACTCTATGTGTCAGGAATATTATGGAAGAGGGACATAAAGACATAAAGTGTTGACAATAGAGAGGAAGTCTATGTAACATTCTATTATAGCATGGCACAACCTTCTATACCAATTTCAGAGGAATGAAGTTTCCTGCGCTGTATCTGAACAAGGCTAGGCATATCATTAGGTAAGCATACACAAGGAGGACCTTAAGAGAACATACTCCCGATTCATGGACTATGGGCTCCTGGTATATCCTGATGAGAGACAGTCACTGTCTTCAACTGTGTATCCATAGATCAGACCATCTTCTCAAATGAGAAGTTTAAAATTCATAGTCACACATAAACCCCTGGTTAAAAGCAATCAGTCCCAAGACAAAATATCACAACATTGATGAAGGGAAAAGAGATGTAAAGAGGAGAGAAAGCTGAGGGGGTGAGGCTGAGATGAAGAAGGTTGGAGTAAGAATAATCCAAACAGCCGGGCAATGGTGACACAGGCCTTTAATCCCAGAGTTCAGGAGGCAGAGGCAGGCAGATCTCTGTGAGTTTGAGAACAACCTGGTCTACAAGAGCTAGTTCTAGGACAGTCTCTAATATAGAGAAACCCTGTCTTGAAAAACAAAAAACAAAATCAAACAAATATTAATTATATATATATATATATGTGAATATATATATATATATATGAATGTCAATACAATTGACAAATTTCTCCTCTTTGAGAATAAAAAGCATTAAAGCTTTCAGAAGCAAATTAGGGTGCGTGAGGATAGTGTAGATATTTGATAAGTAGAGTAACTAAAAAAGAAAGTTCAGAATCAAAACTGAAGGAGCACAGATTTTCCTAAACCTGGACTGAGTTTGACTCCCTGGCTTCTTTGTCTTTTTCTCCTCTATACCTACAATTTGTCATGATGAAGACCAGTAAACATATTAAATTGAAATGACTCACATCATCTAATTTACCCCAAAATATAAGGCAGCCATACCCAGAAAGAATTCCCCAGTGGTAAAAATGGAAACTGGCCCTAACAAGGATATTGTCAGTTACTATAAAATGCAGCAAACTGACAACCTGCAGAGCTTTGCCAATCAGGACTCCTTGAATCCCAGTAAAATTAAAGGTGGTCCATATGTCCATGGACATGTCATTATATCAGAAGCAATAGTAGTTTTCCTGTTAGGCTGTGGGATTAGACTTTGGAGCTGCAAATTGGCTGTCCCCAAGGGAAGGATGAACAACTCAGTTCATGGCAATAGTTAAAATTGCTGCATGCAACATAGCCCAATACATTCCCCCAAAGAGCTGAATTCTTAAAATCTCATTTAACAACCTTAACCTTGCTTCTGAAGGTTCTGTTTGCCCAGTAAATGAAAGCTGAAACTGTGTGGCTTTACCTCATGCTTCCGTTTTATTTTCCCTCTTTTAAAAAGTAGTCTGATTATAGTTTATAATAACCCAAGGACTGGAAAGAGGAAGGCTGACACACACCAGACATGCTGGTCAGTTTCCCCTTTGGAAATTCTGATCTTATTCTGTGTCAAACTCCGCCTGTCCATGATGCTATTTTTAAACCTTGAAGAAGGAGGAAACTGATTGATCTTAAACGATTTCTAAAAAACCTATTTCTCCCCCATACTTTGCCCATTATAAGCCATAGGGATCAACCTACCACCTGCTGATAAACTCTATAGTTTGAAAACACTAATCAAACCAGATAGGGAAATGATCAAAGTGCTGTAGTCTGATTCCTCCATTCAGTGCAGGATATGTCTGTGAACTGAAGGAGAGTAGGAGATTTCAAATACAAACCAAAAGAACTCTTTTAAAGCATTTCTTTTATACTTGGAAATTTGTTCATTTTGAGCTCTAAAAAAAAAAAAAACAGGAGAACTAAAACCCTAATAAATTCCTTTCATCTGGACACGGGAAATTCTTAAAGAGAAAGTCTAAAAGGTTGCAGACTGTCTGCTGTTCTCTGAAAATTAGAATCAAAAAAAGCCATCACTTCCCTTTTCCCCGTCTCCTACCCACTACCCTAGCATGCCAGATGCTTTATCTAGGTTGGGAAAAATAGAAACTAGCAGCAATGATTAGAGGAAGAGCTAAAGCTAATCACATATTTCTGAGTAAACACAGGACTTCTCTATTCTTTGCTTTTCCAAGAGAGGTGGATCTCCATGACGAGACTCTACTGGAAGTCTTCATGGCAGAAACTGATGTCACTTCACACGAATCTATGGACACATATCTCAGTGTTACACAGTAGGGTCATTATGTAGCTCAGTGGCAAGGCACTTGTATAGACTCTTTCAGGGCATGGATTGTCTTCCAAAAATAAACATCAGGCACACACATGCACACACACACACACACACACACACACACACACAGGCACCAACACACCCCCCACATACACACACCAATTTCAAACATGCACTGAAAGCCAGTTGATCATTAAATTTCAGGTAAGCCAAAATGAGGGAATGAATAACTAGAAACTGTGGCCTATACTTTTTTACACAGAGCATATCAGCCAGTGAGGAGAAGCCCAATGCCAAGTTCTGCACGCTAGTTGTACTGCCCAAGAGTAAGTGAACTATCAAGACTCTTCAGGGACAATTTTGCTACACTTCTTTACATACATATGTGTGTAAATATGCACCTCTGAGCTCATAAATGAAAGTCTCATACAGAGTGGAACAATCATCTAATTCCAGCGTTCTGGAGGTAGAAAAAGACTATGACAAGTTTGATGCTTCCCTGAGCTATATAACTGAAACTTTCTCAAAACAAAACACCAAACCACAATGTAGCCAATCCCAGAATACAAAGGAAAGAGAAACATATCTAATAAAATAACTTGTTCACTTGGGTTCAGATCTTTCTAAAAACAAAATATTCCTACAAGTTACTGGAATGTTACTTACTTTTATTCAAGGTGGCTTTAGTGACCTTTCTATAGGATGAAATTTGACAATTTATGTTAATTACCAGAACTGAGTATGGTGTAGTCTGTTAAATACATTACTAAATTTAATCCGTACTATATACCTGCAACATAAATACCAATTTTCATACTATTTAAAAATTCAAAATAGAAAAGATTATATAAGTAAAAATCATTATTGAAATACAAGTTTAATTTCCATTTCTGTTTGTGTTGTCTCTAGCCCTGTCATCTTGAGAATTCAATGAGTAAAAACCAGCATTTCTGAATACAGTCAGGACTGAGAAACCCAGCCATACCCAGGTACAGCAATACTTTCACAAAAGATGTTTCTTAACAATACCAAAGGAAATAAAAGAATTTCAAAAGAGTCAGGACATCCGGATAAATAACATTGTTATATGTGGCAGTTTAATGCCACTAACGTATGGACACATTTAGAAACTTGTTTCAAGACAGAAATTATTGTTATATTTCTTCTATCATGGTATTTAGTTTTAACTTGTTTATTAAGGAAGAGGAGAATCATTGAAAAATCATAAGTGAATCCATAATTTGATAGAAGTTTCAATTTAGTGCCATTAATTGTAAGACAAATAGATGTGTAGATATGGCTAGAAACAGATACAACTCAAAATGCTTGCATAGAAATCAATGTGATCATTTAAGGAGGTTTTCTTAAATATATGAAGTTCTATAGGTGTACTTTCTTAAATATTCTAAAGCTTTAAATATACTTTTATCATGAAAGATACTGAGAAAGATCTAATACCTTTATTTATTTTAGGTTTACATTTATTGCACTTAAAGACCAAGGAAATGTTCATACTACAAAAAGAAAGAAACTAAAATACACATATATAAAACTATCAAGGTTAAACTTGATTTATGACTGGCTAGCACCACTTGTATTTATTAATACATAAACCATAATGCAGGTTCAGCGAGGCATTTCAGTATACCAGTGACTCCAACTGTATCAGAAACATTAGAGACCAAACTTTAAACTGTGGTAGTCATGAGGATAGGATGAGCTTCTCCTCAAACTACATGCCGAAGCTATATGAAGAAAGATTAGTATGGGACTTGTTTTCTTTAACTCCTTGCTCTCTTTGGGGGCCTGCCGCCCAGTTCCCAAATAAATACAAGGAGTCTTATTCTTACTTTGGAATGTCTGAATTTAGTGAGGCTTATTTCTAGACTTTTTTTTTTAACTTATATCATTCTTTCTACCTTTTACCTCTGTGCTTTATCTTTCTCCATTTCTGTATATCTTTCTTTATTTCTTATTCCACGGCTTGTTATGTTACAGGGTAACTGTCCCCTGGAGTCCTCCTTTTTTCTTTTTTCTTTTTTTTTTTTTTGTTCTGGACCTTTCTTCCCAGATTTCCCCTCTTATTTATTCTTCTGCCTTTCAGACCACCCATTTTTCTCCTGCCTAGCTACTGGCTGTTTAGCTCTTTACTAGACAAATCAGATATTTTAGACAAATAAAGGAAAACAGCTTCATAGATTTAAACAAATGCAACATAAAATAATGCAATACATCTTTGCATCATTAAACAAAAGTTTCACAGTATAAACCAATGTAACATGTTCAACTAATCTTCCACAACAATTTATATTTGCTATTTTTAATAAAACTATTGATCTGGAGCATGTGTCTTCTTTGGTAGATACATGGCATCACTCTGATTAGGCTTTCTTTTCTCCTCTGTCTCTGCTTGGAATTCTCGCCTTGCTCTATTCTTCCTTGACATAGGACCAAGGAGCTTCTTTAGTCATTAACCAATAAAAGCAACACATATACAGAAGGACTTCCCACACCAAGGGTGTTCGAAAACGTCTCAAGAACACTTACGTTCTTTGCTACTAAGCTCGTCTTTATCTCTGTCTATTGCCTCTGCTAAGGGCAGATTGGAGGTGTGAGCCAATTGCTTCAGAAATCAAATTAAATTCCTCTGTAAGACCAGCAAATGTCCTTAACAATTGAGCCATGTCTTCAAAACCATAGCTATAGAATTAAGAGCTACATAAAATTACAAAGAAATGTGAGGAGAAATAAGAAGTCCTCAGCAAATGCATGACTCTCCTAATACACAGCAAGGCCTTGGTGTGCAGATTATATAATGCATAGTAATTCTTTCCTTGCTGTCCTTATTTAACTCACTTCACTTAAAAAAAAAAAACTCTCCCTATACTATTCTACACACTCACTTGTCTCAGTCTGTAATGTGCAATAGTCTTCTTTGGCCATAGAGCTCCAGTGACCTTACAAAATGAAAGCAATTTCTAATTGAAGAGAACTAACTGGAACTGACAAAGGATGATTTTGCTTGAGTTACAGCCAAACTTTCACCTCTGAAATAGAGAATATGAGTTCAGACCTTAGATAGACCACTGGGTGGACTTTGGAGAGCAAAAGGCTAACACACAACACATGACCTACTCTATGTAGAGATCACTAACAACACTTTCCTTATTTGTATGTCATGCATATTCTTAATAGCTTCTTTTTAATATGTATATTGAAATTTCTACAAAACAGGGATATTTTGTACTGTATCAATTTGAGAACATAAGGCAAAATTCTTTCTTAATTCTAAAGACTATTTTGTCATGAATCTCAAGCCATAGATGATAGTTATTCTACAGAAACAGATTAAAATTCAGATGCAATGACGACTCAAACATTATGTGGCTATTTGTATTAGCTTTTTTTATCTTTACAAAATAATTAGAGTAGTCATTGAAGTACTCCATAAAAATTCTATTAAATGATGAATACATGAAATTATTTATTATTAAAGTATGAAAAATAAAATTATGTGGTTGTATGTGAAAATTGATTTATTACTGAATTAGCCATTGTATTTACTTTTAAATGGAGTGAGTCTCTTCACTTAGAAGTTGTTGAAATATTCTAAATTGAATTAATAGTGGAGCTGGTGAAGTGTCTAAATTGAAAGAACACATTTTGTGCTGTACTAATCATCTAACTTGTTTTTGTTATTGCTTCAAACACTAAAGTTTTAAAAATGATCTCTAGAAGAATGAAAATAGACCCATATCTATCACCTTGCACAAAACTCAAGTCAAAATGGATCAAAGACCTCAATATCAGTCCGAACACACTGAACCTGATAGAAGAGAAAGTGGGAAGTACCCTACAACAGATGGGCACAGGAGATCGCTTCCTATGTATAACCCCAGCAGCACAGATGTTAAGGGCAACATTGAATAAATGGGACCTACTAAAAATGAGTAGCTTCTGTAAAGCAAAGGACACTGTCACTAAGACAAAAAGGCAACCTACTGACTGGAAGAAGATCTTCACCAACCCCGCAACAGACAAAGGTCTGATCTCCAAAATATATAAAGAACTCAAGAAACTAGACTTTAAAATGCTAATCAACCCAATTAAAAAATGGGGCACTGAACTGAACAGAGAATTCTCAACAGAAGAAGTTAAAATGGCCAAAAGACACTTAAGGTCATGCTCAACCTCCTTAGCGATCAGGGAAATGCAAATCAAAACAACTTTGAGACATCATCTTGCACCTGTCAGAATGGCTAAAATCAATAACACCAATGATAGCCTTTGCTGGAGAGGCTGTGGAGAAAGGGGTACCCTCATCCATTGCTGGTAGGAATGCTCTCTTGTGCAACCACTTTGGAAATCAGTATTTCGGTTTCTCACGAAATTCGGGATCAACCTACCCCTGGACCCAGCAATACCACTCTTGGGAATATACCCAAGAGATTCCCTACCATATGACAAAAGCATTTGTTCAACTATGTTCATAGCAGTATTATTTGTAATAGCCAGAACCTGGAAACAACCTAGATGCCCTTCAATGGAAGAATGGATGAAGAAAGTATGGAATATATACACATTAGAGTACTACGCTGCGGTAAAAAACAATGACTTCTCGAATTTTGCATGCAAATGGATGGAAATAGAAAACACTATCCTGAGTGAGGTAACCCAGACCCAAAAAGATGAACATGGGATGTACTCACTCATAATTGGTTTCTAGCCTTAAATAATGGTCACAGAGTCTATAACTGGTGAACCCAAAGAAGCTAAATAAGAAGGTGAACCCAAGGAAAAACAGATAACTATCCTCTTGGCTATGGGAAGTAGACAAAATTGCCGGGGAGAAAATTGGAATCTTCTGGGTGGGGTGGGATGGGGATAAGGGGGGATGGGGAGAGAAAAATGAGAAGGGGAGGACTGGGGGATCTTGGGGAAATAGGATGACTGGGGTGAAGGAAGGTTGGATAGGGGAGCACGGAAGCACAATTCTTAGTTAAGGGAGCCACCTAAGGGTTGGCAAGAGACTTGAAACTAGAGTGGCTCCCAGGAGCCCAAGGCGATGTCCCCAGATAGTTCCTTGGGCAGCTGAGGATAGGGAACCTGAAATGACCCTTTCCTATAGCAATACTGACGAATATCTTGCATATCACCATAGGTCCTTCATATGGTGATGGATGGAGATAGAGACAGAGACCCACACTGGAGCACCGGACTGAGCTCCCAAGGTCCCAATGAGGAGCGGAAGGAGGGAGAACATGAGCAAAGAAGTCGGGACCATGAGGGGTGCACCCACCCACAGAGACAGTGGGGCTGATCTATTAGGAGCTCACCAAGGCCAGAAGGACTGTAACTGAAAAAGCATGGGATAAAATCGGACTCTCTGAACATGGCGAACAATGAGGGCTGATGAGAAGCCAAGGACAATGGCACGGGTTTTGATCCTACTTCATGTTCTGGCTTTGTGGGAGCCTAGCCAGATTGGATGTTCACCTTCCTAGACATGGACGGAGGGGGGAGGACCTTGGACTTTCCATAGGGCAGGGAACCCTGATTGCTCTTTGGATGGGAGAGTGAAGGGGAGAGGAATGGGGGGGAGGGGGAGAAGGGTGAGAGGAGGGGGAGGGAAATGGGAGGCTGGGAGGAGGTGGGAATTTTTTTTTCCCTTTTCTCATTAAAAAAAAAGAGAAAAAAATGATCTCTACATTTATGGAGAAAGATGTACTATAAAATAATTTGTTGGCCTACTATGTTTACTGTTACTTTTTGACTACAGGTCAGTGAAATATGCATAAATATAAGTCAGGCAAGTAACACCTGCCTCAACTTTTTGTGACATCAAATACAACTCTGGAGAGACAGAGGAAGCTTTGATGGATTTGAATTTATGAGTAAAAAAATCCTGAAATTTATTTTTAACACATGATTTTAATGAATGTTACATGGCTTTCTAAAAATAAAAATTCAAAAATATGCATCAAAGAAAAATATAATATCACTTTTACAGTTTTCATATATGTTTTTCTCTGCTTGTATTTATGTAAAACTAAGTTTTCTATCTGAAATTACCATATGATTTCTTTATATGACTTGCTACCAAAGTTCTTAAGACTTAAATTGAATTCAACACCATATCATTTAATAAATTTGAGAATGATATGGGATTCCCCTCTCTTTGTTGTGACTGTGTTGGTTAATAAAGAAACTGTTTTGAGCCTATAGCAGAGAATAGACAGGTGGGGAAAACTAAACTGATTGCTGGGAGAAAGAAGTGCAGAGTCAGAGAGCAGCCATGGAGCCACCACCGGAGACAGGAGACAGATGCTCTTAAACTTTGCTGGTAGGGCATGACATCATGTTGATGCAAAGATAAATAGAGATCGGTTAAATTGAGATGTAAGAGTTAGTCAATAAGTTAGAGCTAATGGGCTAAACAGTGATTTAATTAATATAGTTTCTGTGTGATTATTTCGATTCTGAGCAGCTGGAAACAAGCTAGTGGACTTCTCACAACATTAGAAAATGACTGCTTTTGAGATTATAATTACATCATTTATCCCTTCATTTTTTTTCCTTGCAGACCCTGCCATATATTCATCCATGCTCTTTTTCAAATACATGGCATCCTTCTTCACTTGTTATTTCACACACACACATACACACATACGCCTAAATTCATAATTACAACTTGTTCAGTCCATAAAATGTTACTTGTTCAGAAATGCTAAAATGGATGGGAAAATCCCAAAATACCTACCCAGCAAACTCTAAATAACCAAGGAAGGTTGAGAGTAGAAAAAAGAAAAAATTCTCCCTGATGGAATAGCACACCAATTGGTTAACCAATACCAAAATGGCTAGCTGAAAATACACATAAAGCGTATTTTAAACACAAGATGGTGTGTAGGATTAGGGCTAACTTAAGGAGTCTGAGGTTTTATGCACTTATCTCCACTGATACTCTATATTATCACAGTGAGCCATCACCCTCTCATTTGCTTGGCATTAAAGTCTATCCAATTCTAAGAAAGGAAAATTAAAAGATGACTTCAAGAATAGATAAATGGCTGCAAAATTGAAGTAAACACTAATTACAATACAACTGTTCATAGACAAGAGGACAATTAGAACATCAAAGTAGTGTCTACCTAAAGACTATTTTGATAATCACTACATATTTGACAAACTAGCATAACCTGTGCACTACCTTTTGATAATGTTAAAACATTAAACAGGGAAAAAGCATATTGTATCAATGAAACTAATTGAAAGTGAAGTGATGGGAAATTTTAATTAACTTCGTGAACTGTCTTTGTCTCTGTCAATTACCTCAATTACACCACAGAAACACGGGCAAAAATCTGTATTCAAGTTCAGACCAGACTAATGTGCAACAATTCCTTGGTGGGTAAGAGGTGAATCATTACAATCGTATCAAAAAGAATGATAAAGAGTAAATTGACAATGACTGAAATGGAGAAAAATGTACAGTTACTAGTGAAATCATAGAGACATACTAAAGTTAAGAACAGGAGCATCTGTTGTTACAAGAACATTAATCAGTTGGTTGGATAACTACTCCATTATATTGTTCACTTAAAATATAGGTATAATACACAATATAATAATTAAATTCATAATTTTTGTCACTCAATTTTCCAATCTCTCAAATAAGTGATCATCACATAAATGTTTGACTATAATAAAAACCAAGATATTTATAAAACACAATACAATTTAATCCTTTTTGCATTTTTTATGGTTAGTGGTAAAACATAGACTACATTTAAAAGCAACTTTGTACAATCAACTGAAATACATGTATGTGTTGTATATGTATGTGTGTGAATACTTAAATATTCAAAATAGCTAAAATGCCAATTTTAAAAATAGCATTTGAATTGTTCAAATAGTATTTGTTATTCTGAGTAAAGCTATGATATTAACTAAATATTAATTTATTTTAGTAATTCAATAGCTTCTAGAATTGTGGTTTGAATGTAATTGGCCTCCATTATCTCATAGGGAGTGGCACTATTAAAAGATGTGGATTCGTTGGAATAGGGCCAGACTTTTTGGAGGAACTATGTTATTGTGGGGGCAGGTTTTAAGATCTCATATATGCTCAAAGTACCACCTCACATGGAAGACTTCTTCTTGTTGCCTGCATATGTAAGACTTTCAGCTACAGCTACAGAACCATGTCTGACTACACTCTGCCATGCCCCACCATGATGATAATGGACTGAATTTCTGGGCTGTAAGTAAACTACCTCAATCAAATGTTTTCCTTTATAATAGTTGCCATAGTCATGGTGTCTCTTCACAACAATAGAACTCTAACTAAGGCAACAATATACCCTGTACATGTATTACAGACATCCAGTATGAATGGGGCACTATTCTAGGAATAATATATGTTGCAAGGAAAAGGAACAAGCTCAAGGAAAATTTGTGATTATATATCACTTTAAAATGACAGAAAGATCTTACTCTCTGGGCCACAAACAACATATATCTTATGTGCTTATGTAGAGATGCTCATGTTTTGAGCAAGAAAGGTTAAATGAAATCTAATATCTATGTCATCTTGGCTGTTTGCTGAGAGGGTATTTTGAGGATTTTCTTCCTTATATTTGCCAACTGTGATCTCATCCAATAACCTCATAATTAAGAAAATGATACCAGAACTTGAATCCTAAGATTAACATCTGATTTGGTTTAGGAAATACTTTTGATAGAGGATTGATTACTATTGAAAAAATTTGAAATACAATGAGACATAGATAGAAGACCAACAAAATATGTGATTAAACTTTGGCAAAGAACACAACAACAATCAAAAGAAATGGTAACCTATTTTTATGCTTATTTTTTAAAGTCTTAGGTCAAAAGAGACCTGATGAAAGTTAATATGAAATATTTTATAATAGTAGTTTAACCATGTCGCCTTCTAAATCTCCTCATGTCTTCTAGTAACAGGATTCATCTGTGGTACTTTGGAGTGTGCCTGGAACTACAACTCTCCAAATATTTTCTTCATATGAAATACTTTATTCCTTCTTTTGCCACTTCAATCTTTTTATAATTAATGTTCACCATGAATTATTAAATATAACTAAGCTTATGTGTGTAAACATGCTTTATTAACAATTAGTTAATAGTATATTGAGCATTATATATAAATGTATTGAAGAGGGGGTAAAAGTCATTTCTTCTGCTGTTAGTAAATAGATATGAACTATAGGTGAAATATCAGTTCTACGACTGTCACAATTGTAAAATAAACAAACAAAGATTTATTTTCACACATTTATTTTAGTGTTCCCATAGTTTACTAGGTTTTTTCCAGTTACCTACTTAGGGTTTAAGGACTTTCTGATAAAATCTATAAAATACCAATCTTGAATGATACCAAATATTTGTTTGAGGTGGCATCTCAAAAAAACAATTATGAATATAAGCATGTATTCAGTCTCTTTTTAGCAAGTAAAATGTAAAGTCAGCAACTGTCAAGATTAAAGAATTATTATATCACCTAGGACAAAGCAATGAAAGCCTGAGATATCTAAGTGTTATACTAAATGTAGTGGTTTGAATGAGAAGGGCCTGCCTTGGTGCATATATTTGAATGTTTGGTTTCCAGTAAATGGAACTGTTTGGGAAAAAAATAAGAAGCATGACCTTATTGGAGTAGGTGAGTCACATTTGGGGTAGGTTTCTTTTTTTTTTTTTTTTTGGAATTAAAGAAAAAATTTATTTACTGTTATGCATGAAAAGAAAAATTTATGTACATGAATGTAGAACCCAAGAATACAAATATTAATAAGTCATTTTCTTTTTTTTTTTGGAATTAAAGAAAAAATTTATTTACTGTTATGCATGAAAAGAAAAATTTATGTACATGAATGTAGAACCCAAGAATACAAATATTAATAAGTCATTTTCTTTTTTTTTTTTTTTTTGTCAAAGCCTCCGTTTATTAGGGACAGGGTAACAACTTATATACCCCCTGAATGAGGGCTTGGGGAGCAGGGCACAGGAGCATGGAATCTGGCCGCGTGGTCCCAGTCACGTAACCTACATCCGGTCAGGTAGGCCAAGAAGTCAGGAGTTGCCACACCTAGTTCCCTGGATAGCTGGAATTTAAGGCAGTTGCGCTATCAGATTAGGTTCGTTAGCAATTAGCGAATAGCTAATTGGGTGTGGGGCAGGTTTTGCCAATAGGACTATTCTTAACATAATTATGGGTTTGGGGTTCCCTGCAGGCTCCCCAAGGTGTTGGTTTCTGTAACAATCTTTAGGGGGGGAAACGGCTCCCAACATATTCCTCCTTTCTTATATAAAGGCAAGTAGTTATAGGTGGAGGGCACCAAGACAGAGTCAACCATGGTGTCAGATCTAAAGGAGAAGGGACTGGGACAAGGAGAGACCCTCCTCTCGACTGGTGAAGCAATTTACCTCTCCTGGGAACAGAGGGGTGCCTTATGAGTAGCATTAGTTTCTTGGAGCTTCTCAAATAAAAGGTATCTAGTAGGATTAAAGTAAGCAGATCACAGGGCACCCTGTCTTAGGCTATGTGGAGAGCGCCCTCGTACCTAAAAACCATGCCATGTTGAGCCGGCCTGTACGGCCTCTGTATGGTTTGAAATTTAGGTGAGGATCCACACTAACTCCCGTCATTGGGCCCCTGTATCTATCATTAATGAAAAAATCTGTGAGGTGCTCCTTAAACAAAAGATATGATATAATTTTGGCACCAATAACTCCATCTCCAGACAAGAAGAAAGGGGCACCTTCCAAACCCAGTATTCACCTTTTAGTCTGGCCCATGGTATGTCCTCCTTCCTAAATGCCTACTCCACAAAAAGTTACGTGTGCTTGCCTGTCATCAATTAGGGAGGTGAAAAAGGGATCAAAATCTAAAATTCTTAACATATGTTGGGGTAGGTTTCTACAGTTTCAGTATAGATCTCTCTCTCTCTCTCTGTCTCTCTCACACTCCATTATGCCTGCTTCCTCTCACTGTGTGTGTGTGTGAGAGAGAGAGAGAGAGACAGAGAGAGAGAGAGAGAGAGAGATTTGGCATTTTTCTCTATATGGTATGAATATGTTTTATTATCATTGGTTAAAAAAGAAGCCGCTTTGGCCTATAGCAGGGCAGAATAGAGCCAGGCTGGAAGAGATCAATAGAGAGCAGGAAGAGTCAGAGAATAACCATGTAGCTGCTAAAGGAGAAGGACATGCCAGAACCCTTACCAGTTAGCCACAACCTCGTGCCAATATACAGATGAATAGAAATGGATAATTAAAGATGTAAGATTTAATTAAAAAGAAGCCCGAGCTAATAGGCCAAGCAGTGTTGTAATTAATATAGTTTATATTTGATTACTTATGTATGCACAGCCAAGAAACGAAAGAGAAATATCTGCCTACAAATGGTGCACCAACGTGGGACATCTACATGCACATAAAACCTGAGAGAGCTTGGGAAGGGAATCTAGACATAAAAGAACTAAGTTAAGCACAACTTCTTTGTAGCTGCATTTTTTTCCAGATAGACTCTTTTTGCTGGCTGCAAGTAGAGGTACAGTTCCTTTAAGAGAAGTCTTCCTACGTGAATCTGTCTCTGGCAGTAATAATGGTTGTCGGTAATCATAACTATTACACCTGCTTGGGGTTTTCATTTCTAGTTTTTCTTTTCTTCCTCCAGATTCACAGTCACTTACATACAAAGTCTTGCCCAAGTCTTCCCACCCTTTATTCTCCAGCTTGATGTTATTCTTAGATGACCGCTACTCAATATTTTTTATAATAAAGTTCAAATTTGATGCAAACATAAAAGAGAGTAGTCTTCTTAACTCGGCATTAGCAGCAAAGAATTGCAAGGGTTCTTGAAGAAAAAACTGTCTGGTTTGTGCTGGCAGAAGGATCTCTGGTTCTCTGACTCAGGAGATCCCACAATTAAATGGGGTCTGTGAGCAGCGTTTTACAGATTGCTTAATGGTGACATAGACCACCTGCGTCTATGGAGCTGGGGCAGTGTGCATGGCACACAGAGGCTGTGAACATGCTTCGCTATTCTGGACTAGGCAGAACAGTCAGGGCTGTGGAGCTGGTCCTAGCTACACCCACTCCAGATCAGAAAATGATACAGATAAGTAATAAAGACAGGTTCATATAAAAAAGACCTCTTTATGTGTCACAGTGTTAGATAAATGTATGTAGGCTTGGGAGAGAGAGGAAAAAGAATAAGCAGCTATACAAAGAAATGGGCTTAAAAATAAAACAAAGTCTTTAAAAGACAGTAAAAGTAATATAAAGAAGTACAGACAGAAACAGATTAAAGGAGTAAAGAAAAATAAGCCACATGAATATGGAATATAGACAGAGAGCCTGGATTATGTATATTACTGTGTTTTCTTTGAATTTTTGACTGCAGAGAGACATTTGATTCTATGCTCTGATAAGTTAACCCAATGTAAAGGTATCTTGACTTGAAAATTTGAGTGTAAGAATATTTTAATTTGGAAAAGTCATTCTGCTTTTGTTTCCACAAATGATGAGAATTTGCAGATTCCTTCCAGGCTAATGTGGTTTGATAGAACAAGACCACATGAAAGTTTTCTGTAAACCCTAAAACTACTTTACCCAACAAAAAGCAAGAAGCAGTTTGGAGAAAACAATGCTCAAGTTCGCGAAATGATTGCTTATAAATGTTTGTTTTCATTTAAAGGGGGATTTGATATAGAAATGAATACTTTGCATTAGTATGGATCTTGGTTTATTGATACAAATTTAAGGCTGATTTTGTTACACTTTGTATATGTATTTTTACTCTTGTTTAAGGTGTTATTTTGTACATCTCATTTAAAAATGTAATGTGTAATTAAAATTACAGACTAATGGTCATTTTTAATAGTCATGTTTGTTAAGTTTTCTAGATAATCAAAGATATATTTCAGTTAGTTAATCTTCAACACTTCAAAGACTGTGGAATATGCCATTTAAAATGTTTTAAGAAATTGTCCTGACTATGAAACACATCTGACAGCACCAATCTACTTCAAGAAGATGGTGGGCATTGAAGAGGCTCCTTATGGAGTCTGTTAGCTATTTGGGCAAGAAACTGCTCTTGCCTGCACTGCTTTATGGTATTCGGTATGAACTGGACAAGCAGGACCCACAGAAAAGTGACTGCTAAAATTTGCAAAAGATGGGATGGTCCTTCAGGGTTCTTGCTTCACAGGGAGAATGGCCAGACATTCTTCAGGACAAAGATGGAAGCAACTTATAAACTTTGTCATTACAAGACAGAGCAAACCTTCAAATTTCCTGCTTCATGGAAAAAGTCTGCTGGATACTATGGAACTGTAGGCTGAAGATGGATGTCCCAATGTAACAGAGGAACTTTGGGTTCAGGTAGTGAAATGTCTCTTACTGGAAATGAAAGTTGCTTTCAATGCACTTCTTCATTTATTAGGTAATATTATATCCTTCTGGGATCTTTGAAGAGTTGAAGAAAGATAGAGTTTTCCTTACTTATGATAAAAGATAAATTCGATATGAAACTTTAGACTCACAAAGATAAAACAAAGGATGGTATATTTTCTTTGATTTTGACAGATACAAATAGACAAAATATTGTAACTATACTTTTTGCTTGAACTTGTTTTTCATATATAATTTTACTATGTTAAAATGAAACTTTCCTGTTTATTCAGACTAAAAAGGGTAGATAATATGGAATTTCCCTCTGTATGTTATGAATAAGTTTTATTACTATTTATTAATAAAGAAGCTGCTTCAGCCTAGAGCAGAGTAAAATATAGCCAGGTTAGAATAGAGAAAGAGAGAGAGAGAGAGAGAGAGAGAGAGAGAGAGAGAGAGAGAGAGCAGAGTCAGAGAGATGTCATGTGTCTATCAAAGGAGAAGGACACACCAGAGCCCTTACCAGTAAGCCACAGCCTCGTGCCAATACACAGACTAGTAGACATGTGTTAATTTAAGATGTAAGAGTTAGATTATTTGGGTCTGGGCAACTGGGAAATAAAAAAGCAGTCTCCACCTCTCTCTCTCTCTCTCTCTCTCTATCTATCTATCTATCTATCTATCTATCTATCTATCTATCTATCTCTGTGTGTGTGTGTGTGTGTGTGTGTGTGTGTGTGTGTATGTATGTGTATGTGTCTGCCTGCTCCCTGTATATCAGGATGTGAAGTTCTCAGTTACTACTCCAGTGCCATTCCTGACCACTTCCAGCCATGCTGACCATGAACAAAACAACTGAAACTTTAAGCAAGCTTCCAATTAAATGCTTTCATTAAAAATATTTGCCTTGGTTATAGTGTTTTTTTTTCACAGAAAAAGAACAGTAATAATGAAGACATTGAATTAAGTATTCAGTTTGATGACAGAAAAATATCTGTGTCTGTAAGTAAGTAAACCCTATGACAGAGTCCTACAACCAATTAGGAAGATGTATAAAAGGACATAGCACTGAACTTGATAATTCACATTTATAACACATGAGAGTAGACAGTTCCAACACAATGTAGAAGACACTTCAGATGTAGTGAAATAAAGGACAAGAACACTTTTCTACCTTGATAATTACTTTCCAACATATTTTCTGGAACCTCTTACAAAAGTCAACTATTCATAATTATCTTTTTGTTGCATTCTATGATATTTAATGCTTTTATTTAAAGGGCAGTGTTTAAAGTTTTATACATAAAATAAAAAAAAACTATTGCTATGTTTTGATGACATTTATTAAATTTTATGAATCTTAGTCATACTGCTTTCTTTTAACTTTTAATTTGCAGTATAGAAGTAGTGAGATATATATATTCAAGGGAGATAGAGGCAAGAACCTCAAGAGTTAATACTAACTAGAAAATGTTAATTCCATGCCAGTCATTTGTTAATGGAGAGAGGGTCCCTTTTTTCCCAGCTGCCTGGCTAGCTTACATCTGAAATATTCACAAGAAATTGTATTAACTAAATCACTGCCTGGCCCATTATCTCTAGCCTCTTATTGTCTAGTTCTCTCATTTTGATTTAATCCATTTCTATTAATCTATATGTCACCATGAGGCCGTGGCTTACCGGGAAAGATACAGCATGTCTAACCTGCTGGCTCCATGGCAGCTATCTCTCTCTCTGCTTTCTTTCTCCCAGAATTCAGTTCTGTCTTCTTTGTCTACCTAAGTTCTGCCCTATCAAAAGGCCAAGGCAGTTTCTTTACTCAACCAATAAAAGCAACACATAGGACAGAAGAACCTTCTACACCAGTCATTGAATCAAAGATTTCAAAAATATTTATTATAATTTTTAAAATATTTAATATTTGCTTCAAAATATATTATGTAAAAAGTAATATTTTTGAAAACTTTATTTGCTACTTAGGGTTTTCCATAATTCTATTACTTTACCACAAATAAAGATAGATATTTAAATTGTTTCTATTGCTTCAACAGTTTCATCATTTTCAAAGCTGATTGGTATTTTAAGTGCTTTGAGATAATCTAAAATGTGCATGAACTGTAGATTTCTTGAACATCAATGAAGAATCACTAAAATTTTAATTATTTACAAACTGGAATTTGAATATATTGAAAATTTTTATGTTTGACTATATCTTATGAAGTTCTTTCTAGCAGAAAGATTGAGAACATTGTGTTTGTTATGACTGTTTTCAAAATGTAAAGTCTCACATGCATATTCAACTCTAAGTGTTTTCATGTGTAAAGATTTAATATCAGTAAATAAAATATCCATCCCATAAGAGAAGGGTCATTATAGCTCTCTCAGAGTTGCTAGGCATACATTAGGTTCTGTTTATTTTTTAATTGTTTTTATTGAACTATATGCTTTTCTCCTTTCCCCTTTTCTTTCTCCTCCCTCTAATCTCCATGGGAAGTAGAATAAGACAAGGTCTTCTGAGTAAACTGGGGATGTGGAGATCATGAGCGAGAGAAGAAGAAGGGGAGATTCTGTTTCTTATTCCTAGGCTGCACACTATGCAGAAGCTGTTGTACAGTGAAGGTTGGTAGACAACAAAATTTCACTTCTTCTATAGCTGTTCATAGTTCTGCTATATTCAATTTGCATAGAATCGCATTGGTTGTGGTAGATTGAATTCCCATGAGTATACTGAGCTTGTCTTCAACATCTGATTTCTGTGCATTTTAATATATAAGAACTTAACTCTTAGACCACGATACCTTGAAAGCCATGTGTAGGTAGGCACTGGAAAATTTCCTGGATACCACTGATACGAAGGACTTAATCTTGACATTGATATATTAGAAACAGTTCTTCTAAAGATACATTGAAGAGATGAGGAGATTGCTCGGTTTGTAAAGCAATTGCTACACAAACATGAGGTCTTGAGTTAGGATCCCTAGCACCCATATAAATACCAGGAAATTTGGCTAAAGTAAAATTGGGAAACTGTTCTTTGATGTTTGCTGACAGGCCATCCTAGTAAATTGAATGAAGCTCCCAGATTCAGTGAGATACTCTTAAAAAAAAAAAAATAAGGTGAAGTGTGTGTAATGGGGAACAAATCTGATATTGAATTACCTGCTTTTACACACATGAGTAAACTGAGACAAATAAAACTGTTTGTACAAGTGTGCACTCATGTAAAAATACACATACATAATGACAATAAATTTACCTGTTAGATAATGGTATAGATTGTCTCTTGGTGAAGAACAATAAAATGATATTGTTTAACAAAGAACTACTTGTTAAAAAGCGATAAAACTGTATTGTCAGTTTTAAAAAACTTTCAGGAATGTGCTTCCCTCCTTCCCCAATGCTGTATCTGGAGTACAGTCAATTCCCCTCCCCCATTATTTAAACTGCATAAACTATAATTTTAGTAAATCAAGCAAAGAGCTAATCAAGTTTTGATTTGCTAATTACTTCTCAATTTGATTAGAGCTGGCAGCTAATCATCTGTGGAAGTTTAAAGTCAATCTTTCACTCACATTTGCAAATCGGGACTTCAATGTAGAACAAACTTGGAAATATAACATAAAAGTTCTCTGTGTGATAACAAATACTTAATTTCTACTTGTTGCTACAATTAACAATAAAGAAAACTTTTTCTGGGATGCTCAACAAGCTGAATAATGCATGTGGAACTAACATCTTATCCTGGAGGACAAGCAGCAAGCCAAATTTATAGTTTAGTGAAAGAGACCACATTAAGCCAAGAAAGAGTGCACGCTACATTAAACACGCACAATATAATTCAGGATCACAATTCCATTTTTATGGCCAATAGTAGCTTGCAGTGGAAATATCTGCCAAGAAATAGAACCATGAATGATCAATGCAATTATTTTTACAATTAAAGCCAAATTTTACAGCATATTTAAGTATTGCTAATGTACTTAAGACAAAATCTCCTTGACAACTCTACTAAGGTAAAGAAAAGTAATGCTGCAGCTATTGAAATTCAGAGAGAAAGAACTTTAGGAAGAAGCATTAGGAGATGAAATTGAGTCTGAGGAATTGGCACTAATTTCAGAAAAAAGATCTTTCAAAGTCACTTCCAAATGCTATATTTAAATGATACCCTACAGAAAGTCCCATCTATCTTTGTCGTTTTCTGTTCCTTTCAAAATAATACAACTTGAACATTACTAAAATACCCTGAATCAAGTAATGAATAATTTTTCTTTGAGATATTTCTTTGTTATGACTGTCTCATTAATACAATTTCTAAGCAGTGTCTTCACGGGTAATGTCATTTGAAAGTTTGGATGATTCTCATATAAAGTCATGCTGTCTGAGCGAACAACAGAAATTTTTCCTAAAATTGTTACAAACATAAGTATTTTTATTTATTTTCGTTTTTCATGTAATTGTAAAGAAAATCATACACAAGTTTATTTTCCAAAAACTAAAAATTTTCATCTTCTTCTTTTCTGTACGCTTACCATTTTTGGCTTAATTTCATTTAATTTTTTTTCCTATTGTCATATTTATACTATGCAATTCACATGCTATATCAGCTTCTAACTTTAGTATTATACCAGATAAAAATTATAGTCTATTTTTGCAAATTCCAGGAATTTTCTTTAACATTTCTCAAAGTAACTTTATGATAATCCTCATTGTATATAAATTTTCAACTAATATGAGAAAATAAAATTGTAATAGAATTTTTTTACTTTTTTTACATTTACTTATTTTGTGGGCGTTAACGGATGCTAAGTAGCACAGTGGAGGTCAGAAAACTTTCAGAAGTCATTTTGTTCATTTTTGTCCTGTGCAGTCATGTGTCAAACCGAGTTGCCAAGCTTGGTTGCAATCTCCTTTACCAGCTGAGCCCTCTCCTAAATCTTTATAACACATGGCATTAAAAACAGTGATAATCTTGTTTCTGTTACAGTTACATATGTAAAAAGAAAATCTTAAAATTTTTTATTACATAGTTTTGGTCAATAAATCTACTTTTGTCATCTTCAAAAGTGAGAATCTTTAAAGATACATATATAGGTTTATATTATAGATGATTGGTTTTATATACAATGAAGAGATTATGTATGATACACATGTGTGACATGCATATGCCCAAGAAGATAATTACAATTGCAGTGATGAAAATCTACTTTGAGTTGATGTATCCATTTATGGGATGCAATGGGTTGAGAAACTGGTCAAAGAATGTGAACATGAAATATAACTACTACTTTTTTTTACAATCACTTTTATGCACAGAATGTCAGAGAAAATTCTTCTTAGAAATATAACTTATAAACAGAACTTTGTGCTTCCATACCTGCGGTTATATCAAAGATAGAGAAAAGAAAAAAAAAAAAAAAACTTTTAAGAAGCCAAGAGGTGCTCAGTCTGTAAAACGCTTGCCTCCCCTTTGCCTAAATGTATTCAAGCTGGGATCCTCACATATGTAAACAGCAAAGCTCAATGGCATGCTTATAAACACAGATTGTTGAGGCAAAAACAAAAGGACTCCAGGGGCCCGCAAATCCTGCAGTCAATACTATCAGTAAGGTCCAGCTTCAGTGTGAAACTAAATTTCAAGGAGAAAAAAAAAGAAGGGAGCAATAGAGTAAATGTAGATTTCAGAAATCAACAAGGCTCGATTTTAAAAAACAAAATATTGGGGGCTGGCAGATCCAAAAAGCAAGATCAGGGACAGCCAGGCTGTTATATAGAAAAACCCTGTCTCAAAAAAAAAAAAAAATACACCTCAACATACTGTCATTTTACTATATTCAGCAGTCTTTCTGAGACAGGAATATGGTAACCACAAGGAAAAATGTTAACGTAATGTGTAACTTAAAAGTTAAGTGAAGTTTTAAAACTCTGTTTTTTTTCATTCCCAAATTTATACCTAAGAAACAAGTAAATAATATTGAACAACTATAAATATTTTTCAACAAAAACCATGATGTTTAATCAGAATTTTTTAAGCCAAAGAAAAGAGAATCTCAATTATGTATGTTGTTCCTGCCTTCGAATATTATATAGGTGTTGTCAACAGATCTGATGGAAAGCATACATACTTGACAATATTTACTACATCGAGTTCCTAAGGTTCCAGACTAAGTGTCTACACATTTCAGTGGGATTAAAATTGTCTTCAAATAAAAGCAAACCAAAATGAATTCTATTTTCTGTTATGTTTTTATCCAAAATGGTATGATAGCACACATTAAATTTCCATATAAACAGTACATTATATTTTCAAGACTTGTAATTTTGAGCCAGCCTTCTTTGAAGATAAAGTCTTATTCCTACTGTGATTCTAAACAAATTGACTGTGAACTTGGGGGCTTATTATAAACACTGGAAATTTTCCAAATTACTCACAAAAGCATACCATAATGAGAAAAATGAAATCAAGACATTTACCTCATGGGAATCTCTGAATAGGTTACTGTCATGATGGCAGCCTAAATTTAGCTCTTCATAATTTATGCACTAAGCCTGAAGTTACCTACCATATGGTGATAAAACGGTTTGCCATACATTTAGGAACTGGCAAAATGACTGTGTGTTTCAGTCACTACCAACCTCTTCCCATAAAGTGACTGTGTTCAAAACACTGCATCCATGATGCATTATTCTGACTTTGGCACTCCTGCTCATGTACATATTCATATCTGAAGTCACCTAAGAGATTTAGAGAGAAAAAGTAAAAGCAATCCCTAACCAAGGTTATAACACAAATTTTCTAAAGCCTACAAAATAATTTAAGTACTTACCACTTTGTGGGTTTATGGAAAATAGTAATAAATAAAAACATGGATTCTAGAAGGTTGAAATATAATCCTTACCTGCTATGAATATTTAAATAGACAAGTCAGAAATGTTATTAACACTTATCTGTATTAGTTGTTTGAAAATCATTTATTTTTTACTTTACAAAATATTGTATGTATTGATAGTTCATATATATGTATATGCATATGTATGTTTATTTACATCACATTTGAATGACTTGGAATTTTATTGTTTTAAAACATTTAAGTTACTTATATTAAAGAGATACCTTGTTCTTTTTCAAAGCTTGTGAAATATTTTTAATACCCAAATGAAAATATTTTATCTTCTGCTTTTACCACTGGAATTATGTCAGTAGTGCTTCCATCACATGAAATTCATTTATTTTTTAAAGCGCTTTTTAGGAGCATCTCTTTGCTGGCTGCTTTCCCAGGTGCAGCTTCCCCAGATGATATAGATGCCCTTGTATAGGCTAGGAAGAACGAGAGGGGGGTTGGGGTACTTCAGAGGAGGATGAAGACAGCCTTTCAGTCTGAGGGCTGAAGGAAAGAGACTAGGCAATTGTTTGAGAAGAATAATGTTGGCTATTCAGAGACAGAAGGGATGAAAGTGGTCACAGCGATTTGGAGTTTGGTGCTTTGAATAATGAAGAAAAGAGATCAAGTTGACAAGGATTTTCTATTTTAAACCACAAGCAAGTAGGAAAAATGTAGTCAGTAAGATAGTGTGCCCACTCATGCCTCAAAGGTGTCGGAAGGGAGTTGGGATTTCTTTCAAGCTGTGGTAGAGAGCTATCAGAGGTTTTAAGCAGTAGATCTGCCTAAGATATTAAAGATGTCTCTGAGTGCTCTATGCGGGGGTGGGTGTTATATGAAAGAATTGTGATTAAAGATAAAAACTAACAAATTTAGAAATTTCCAAGAGGGAAGGATTTACTTTATTTCTTAGAAAATCTGTTTAATTTTACACATATTGTATCAACTGAGTAATTCTCAAGTCTACTTATTTTTCTCTTATGGTGCTGGGCATGAAGTCCAGGACCTTGTACTTAACCACCTAGATATTAAGGAACCCTTAAAGTAATGCTTGAAGAAAATTAGAGCTCTCTACTTGTAGTAGCACTTTGAGAACTCTTTGCTGGGACTCTGCAGAATTAATTTGCATGCTCAGTTATGTGCATTTTTTACGAAGGTTATTGCATATTATCTCAGACCTTAATTGCTGTCCTCAGCCACAATTTCAGGGTATACAATTTAAAATGAGACAGCAAGGTGCTTTTTACGCATATGAACTTTGGGGGACCATTGTTCCAGGAAGTCATGTGCACATAATCAGAATGTTAGTGATCTAAATGACATCTTTGCACAGATATGTGAATGTAATGGAACCTACAGGGAGAAGTCAGTATGTGCCATTAGAAAGCAACTAGGGAAATCCATTGCCATGCAACAAGAATCGTGATTGAAGACAGTAAAGCAAGAGGTGGATAGAAATTAACCATAGGTGCTCCTAGAGCTGTAGAGAATACGAGGGTTAGGTGAAAGAGATTAACCTAGAATTGAGTGCCCTAAAGGGAATGAATTTGTAGAGATTGTAAGAGTGAGTTCCCGGATTCCAACACAATCAACACTCCCATAAGTAATACAAGATAAACTATCACAGGAAAAAGTGTGTCATAAAGAGTTGGAATATACCCAGATCATTTCAACTGTTTTACTCTCATTTGTCAGGATAGTACAGGTAATCAACCAAGTCCTACAGAGACTAGGCAGTAGGGATTGGCAAGCATGAATGGGGAACACTTGACATAAATAACTCATTTAAATGTCATAGCTGTTCTGGGAAGTAGGTTATTTCCTTATTCCAATATTATGTGTGAAAAAAGGAAAAGCTTAATGAAACAGTTGTATAAACAATCTACTCACTTCTAATTTGGGGTTATAATTACTAGCTCTGCTGCAACCCAGTAAACAATGTGGCTTATATATTAGCTAGTCTTTGAATAACTTACCTGTGTCCCATGTATTTGGAAGTGTGCATAGACACAATTGTTTATGCACTCTGTGTCTTCTTGAAACTACTCTAAAATGTCTAATTCATTATTTTTTGTTTGGTTGGTTTTGGTAATAATTTAATATTAAAATATTTGCAAGCTACCAAATATACCTAATATTTTAAGGCTATTAGTAATAATACTAGTTTCAATTAGATATTTATTATTAACTGGTAATAATTCATATCAACCTAGGTGCAAAATTTGGTTAATTTCTTTCTCTCTCTCTCTTTTCTTCTCTCTCTCTCTCTCCTTCTCTCTCTCTCTCCTTCTCTCTCTCTCCTTATCTCTCTCTCTCTCCTTCTCTCTCTCTCCTTCTCTCTCTCTCCTTCTCTCTCTCTCTCTCTCCTTCTCTCTCTCTCCTTCTCTCTCTCTCTCCTTCTCTCTCTCTCCTTCTCTCTCTCTCTCCTTCTTCTTCTTCTCTCTCTCTCTGTCTCCTTCTCTCTCTGTGTCTCCTTCTCTCTGTGTGTCTCCTTCTCTCTCTGTGTCTCCTCTCTCTGTGTCTCCTTCTCTCTCTGTGTCTCCTTCTCTCTCTGTGTCTCCTTCTCTCTCTGTGTCTCCTTCTCTCTCTGTGTCTCCTTCTCTCTCTGTGTCTCCTTCTCTCTCTCTCCTTCTCTCTCTCTCTCTCTCTCTCTCTCTCTCTCTCTCTCTTTGTCTTTTGCTTTCATCAGTTTTCCTCCCCCTTGTATCAGTCTACTTTTTGGTTATTTTTTGACACTCTACTCATTATGTTGGTTAAGAAATAGTGCTGTGCTTCCGGAGCAGAAATGTTTTCCTGTTACTTATTGAATAGTAATTCCACTACAACATCGTTTGGGCAATCAAATAATTGCAATCCTCAAAGTATTCCCAATGGAAATATTACCAAAAAATGTTGTATGATTTTATATCAGACTGTGTATCTAAAACACAATCTGTTATTCAGTGTTTACCAGTACTTAGAGGAAGGTTTGTTATTATATGTGTCTGGATTTGCTTTTGTCAAAATAAAATGAATTTTTTATTTAAAGATTTTATGCTTTCAAGTCGAAGATAGAATATTCAATAATTTCAAATAAACTCTTTCACTACGTTGCAATAATAACTAATATTTGATTACAGTGTTTTCTTTTTTAATTTTTCCTGACAGGGTTTCTCTGTGTAACAGCTTTTGCTATACTGGAACTTGATTTGTAAACCAGGATGGCCTCAAACTCAAAGGGAGTTCTGCCTTTGCCTCCTGAATATTGGGATTTAAAGTTGTAATTAATTAAAAATAATTAATGGATATTTTATATTTATTAATACTTATATTTAATAAACAATCAACTTGCAATTACAGTATTTAAGACATTAAAACAAAAATGTAATTATATCATCTCAGAAAATAAAATAATAATAAAAATAATTATCTTGTGCTTAATACATACAAAATATCAATATAGTGCATAAGTTAAAGAATGTTAGAAAAAAAAAGACCAAAATTAATTTGGACCTATCTTTAAAAGAGCTATGTGGATTCAGTAGTGGTAATTTTCCTTGTCATCTTTATGTGAGAAGAAAACCTCAACTGAGTAGATTAGATTGGCCTGTGGAAAATTGCCTTAACTATCCACAGGCTTGGAAGGGTCCAACCATTTGTGGGTCTGTTCATTCCTAATCCAGGACCTTGAAATAGAACTAAGCATGGGTCTGTGGATGAACCACCAACCAGAACAGTTTTTGCTACAAGTTCCTGCTTGAGCTCCTTCCCTCCCCTAAGAATCTTTTAACATGGGCACTAAATGAAACTAGGATAATTCTCCTATAGAGTCATGCTTTCAGTTTTTACTATTTCATGTTCCAGGATTTGCCTGGATGGTATATCTACATATACACTGATGCATTTAACTCATAATAAACAAATACGTAAGGAAAATGTTGGGGGAAGGAAAGGAGACTATGAAAATGCTCCAATAATAATAGAGTTCTGTGATCTGTAAACATAAGTTTCAATGGGCTGTTGAAAGTTAAGGTGTAGAAATCCTAGATAGGTTTCAGGAGTGAAACTGATATATTTCACTCTGTATTTTTGGCTTAGCAGTAAACCAGAAATAAAAAGAACATAAAAGCTTTGGATTTGATTGATGTACCAACATGATGACTAAACAGACTTGCGAGTAACAGCTGTAAATAGCATCAGGTACCGCTGAAGCAGAGGCACCTTCCGCAAAGGCAGAATTATTGTGTAATTATATCCACTTTTCCAAGTTACAAACTATTCCCTGGCAGGGATCCACTTCTTCATTCATTACAATTCAATATAATTTGAGCTGCTAAGGTAAAGTGTCTCCCGGCAGGAGGCTGAAAATGAATCCTGCTGATGCTTTTATTACTACCGATTCATACTGTTCGGCCCCACACTCAAACAACTCCAGGGCTTGGGGAAGTGTTTGCAAGTGGTTATTTTGAAATAGAGCAGGGAACCTTGTCAGGATGAGAAATCAGAATATAGCATGAGTCCTACCAACGTGCTCTGGCTTTGCTATGCTGTTACCAGATTTGATTGCTCACAATTGTCCCATTTTGTAACGAGCTCACACTGTCAATGAAAAATTTAAAATTCACTTCAAACTAAAATGAGAAATAAACTGTTGCTATGCAAACATTTTCTTTGCTGGGTATTGCTCTTTTGATATGTTATAATTTTGTTTTTTTTTTCACTAACCATTGAATTTGTACTTCATATTCTATTCTATATATCAGATAAAAACCATAGCAGAATGCGTGACTTTAAATCTATAAAAAAGCAATAGCAATTTTTATTTCAGAGTGTCTGCAGAAATTACAGCTAATACAGTGTGTAGTATGTCGTTGGTTATTTCCTGGCCACTGTACCTTTAGTGGTACAAAATACACTAGTAGCTAAATCATTGAAATTTATATAGCATTGTTCTTTTTTAAGGATTAGTTAATTTTGCATTTTACCTAGCAAAAAATTATTTCACTATATTTATAAATGGATATTATTCTGTATGTGAACATATATATCTACACACACACATACTGACACATATACTTTGTGGATGTTTGATTGTATATATATATATATATGTATTATATATATGTATAACTACATAGCTGCAAATACAAACCTATATATAAAGTCAAACATATCTTATTTTTACATGTACACACAAACAACAATATTAGAATCATAAAAAAAGAATCTTCACTGACTAATCTCAGAATACTGCACATTACTGTGTATCGTTTTTGGGAACATGAGATGATTTTTGGAAGGTGAAATGCTCTTTGAAAGATAGAAAGAATGACAAAGCCAGAGTGTGAAGCAAGTGCCAATATTTTCGAATTGAACTATAGTCAATAGGAACACCCCATTAGTGACTTTCTGAATATAACACTCTAAACACAAAATAATGAAGGAATATTTGCTAAAGTGGAACTTGAGGATGATTTATTTTATTGCTATTGTTTCAAAAGCTAAAAATAGATACCAAAGCTTTTACTAATGCTAATGAAACAATTTAATAAAACCTCTACATGCAGTTGAAAGAAAAGCTCGAGTTTGACTCCAGGGTCTCTGCAAACCTTTTCATTGACCACGGCCTTTCACTATGGCGGTTACATATGAGTCTACCATAATGGGTTTCCTTGCTGCCCTGTGTGATTGAAGCCAAGCTGCACAGTGACATACTCTGCCAGCAGGCACTTCAACTTCCCCTTTATGTACACCAGGCTGCTTTTAAGAAAAGAAAGGTTGAAAAATGTGGTATCATTAACAATAGAATTCAAAATGCTAAAGGTTAGGAAAAAAGTATTCATTGTAATAATTACAACCCCTGCAGTTTACACATTTCAAGGTAATAATTGATATTTTTCAATTATATACTAAATCACCTGCTGTCAATAGTAACTGACAGACTAATTACTATTTTATTGACAATATTTTAAGTCAGGTAAGACATTGGAAAGTATAACTAGAAATAGCTTCCATTACTTTTGAATAATGACAAGACACAAGTCAGTCATGGATGTCTTCATTTTTTTTTTTTTGAGAAAAAGAAAGATAATTACCCTTCATGGGTGAGACGTTTGATTTATTCTACTGAGATTCATTCCATTTCATTGTAAATTAAACAGTTTAATTTAATATTTCCAGCACTACCTGCAGCTGAACAGACGTCAGTGATGACTAATAGTAAGTTGATGGATCAGCTGTATTTATATTAAATGGAATGTTTGTAATTATTGTCATGAGGTGAGCTATCACATTGATATTATTTTAATCATTTTTCTTCCTTATGACCTTTCAGCTTAACTACAAAGCACAGTATAAATCGAAACCTCAAATGTCTTACACTGTGCAAACAATAATCCACTCTTCAGCCTTTGTTGTAAGTCAGTTAGCAATAAGTGATTAATTTCTATGTCTTAAAATATACAAAGGTAACATTCATGCTAATAGACAATATTTATACTCATAATTTTTCTATCTGATTTCATAGAATATAATTTAAAGGCCAAATACTTATACATATTTTAAGAAGAATAACAGTTATAGTTCATAAATATAAGAGATGTTCAGATATCTTAGAATTTATATTTTAAATAATAATTAAAGGAAAAAACTAGAAGGCTATAAATACCATTACATTTAACTGCTGTAGACTTGTAAAATACCCCAGCTAAAATTCTAGCAGGGATTTCATAGGTCTGTAGGAGACTCCATTCTTGTTATGAAGCCTTGACTAGTTGTTATTTGCTACCGGAGACATAAGTTATCTATGCCCCAGAGCCTTTCTTTGTGTATACATAGTAGCACTAACTGTATTAATTATAAAGCTATATTCAAGCAAGTGAATTTCTGATAAAGAATAGGAACATACCACTGTTCCTATAAGACATAACTCAAATGAAAATATTAATCACCTAGCCATAAGAGGCTGTTTGTTCCACATACATTAGAAACAGCTTTAAAAGGGTCAATAGGTATAATGATGTCTACAGCTAGTATCCCCATACAAATCATGAAATTATCTGTTCTGTAATGGTCCCTTTGTCCACAGTCATTCTTTGAGACTCTTAACTCTCTTATACAGTGAGCCTCTCTTAAACTCAATACACTATTTGTCATGTCTGTATTTGAAGGCTAAAATGAGATCCCAGTATCAAGTAAAGTTAAAACACACATAGTACTATAAATTTTAATATATACATATGGTTTGCCTTTGTCTTTTCTACTTCCTTCTTTCACCAAGAGCTGAGCTTTGTTCTATTTATTCCCTCATTTCAGATTGCACAAAAATATAAAAGACATTTGAGAAATATACTCAAAGTCAACGACAAATGAGTATCTTGAATAAGTCAGCAGGAATTATAGGAAACCCGCACACTCATGAATGGGAACAAATGACCTGTATGGGGCAAAATAAATATAAGAATAACTTAATTCCATTCACGATAGTTAGCTATTAAGCTATCACTTTTAACTGGTAGATATGAGCTAATAAATAAACAAAAACAGTATAGCATTGTTGCAGGAGGTCTTTCCGCCTCTTCAACCAATAGCTGCTGAGATACCAGCCCATTGGGGCGTGGTTTCTCTCCATTCATAAAGCCTATATTTCCTTCCGCTAGCTCTCTCTTGACTTCCTGCTGGTCTGGCGACTAGACTCCCTTTCTAGTTGTGCAGAGAGCTGTTGTCTGGGATCGTGATCTGTAAGTTTTTCCTCTTTAAATAAATACTACCCTAGTAATAGTAATTCCAAACTGGTGTGGCATTGTTCGTGGTTTATGCCTTTAGCTGGCGCCCAACGAACGTTTGGCTTTTAGGACGCCCCCCCCCTCGGCTGCCAGCCGCGAGCCCTCCCTTCCTCTGCCGGGGCTTGCGCCTTGTGGGCCATGTGGCTTGTGCCTTGCGGCAGCCTTGTAGTTTGTGCCTTGTGCGTGGAGCCAGCAGTTTAACTTGAATCATCATGCACTAGCTTTAGTTCGTGACTTAGGCCCCAGTGCCGAGTCCGAGATACACTTGGCCTTAAGGCCCATAATATCCAGAGAGGCAGGACGATCTCTGAGGCCAGACAGGTGGTGGTGGCATACGCCTTTAATCCCAGCCCTCGGGAAGCAGAGACAGGCGGATTTCGGTGAGTTCGAGGCCAGCTGGATAATAGGTAATATGGCAGTTTTTGTTTCCAACATTACTTTCACTGTTTGGGCTACCAATACAATGGGTCTAATCATGCAAAATTTATATGACTATGAGGATAACTTAATTTACTGGTTACTGGGTTTTAGTATTCTTTTGAATATTCTATCATTTAGGAAGATTATGGTACTCTCAAGAACTCATGCAGGTCAAGAGATTCAGAAGATTCAGGAGATTCAGGATTCAAAAGAGGCAATAATAAACACAATAATAAAAAGACTTGAAATGCTTGAAAAAATGATTGGAACTGGTGAACAGAGTAATAAGGCACAAGGTCAGGATACAAAGCCAACACCAGCTATTAGAACTGGCTTGCCCAGGGTTTTAGCGGCATACCCTATACTTAATTCTGACAAAGCATCAACTTCTAAAGGCTCAAAGGGAGTCAGAGAAGCTAGATGGATGCCAATAGCAATGAATGATCTGAAAGAAATTAAACAGGCTATTGTTAATTTTGGCTTGCAAAATGCATATGTAAAGGAAATGATAAGGACTTGGGCTTCTAATGCTAGAGCTACCCCCTATGATTTCCATCAGTTAGTGTCTGCAGTTTTAGATAAGGGACCTTCCTTGATGTTTGGAATTTATTTCAGAGAAGAATCCAAACATATGGAATAGCAAGGAAGAGCAAAAGGTGTCGAGGTTTCCCAAGATCAAATTCTTGGTGCAGGAGAATATGCTGATCCACAGGTCCAAGCTCTTTATGACGATGAAGTACTGCATCTATGTCACCAAGCAGCTTTAAATGCTTGGAATAGGATACAAGATCCAGCAAAAAGGGTTGAATCATATACCAGAATTAGGCAGGGACAGAGAGAACCCTTTATTGACTTTTTGCAAAGATTAATTAAGGCTCTGGACGTAGGGGTAACAGACCCGGAATCTAGACGAATACTTCTTGAATCTGTAGCATTTGAGAATGCAAACATAGAATGCAAAAAGATAATTGGGCCTTTAAAGTCTAGATCAGCACCTATGGATGAATGGATTCAGCATACGATGAATGTTGAGACATTTAGCTATAATGATGAATCTTGGGTAGGAGAAGCGATTTCCACAGCAATGAGGAGACATCAAACTGCCAGGTGTTTTAATTGTGGTAAATTAGGACATCTGAAAAGGGATTGCAGGCACAGAATTTCTAGGAATAATATCTCCTCTGGGAATGACAAAAATAGGGGACCTAGGCCTTCAGGTATATGTAGGAGATGTGGTAAAGGCCGTCATTGGTCCAACGAATGCAGGTCAACAACAGACAAACAAGGCAACCCGATCCCGTGGGGAAACTCCTTGAGGGGCCTCTCGCAGGCCCCCAAGCCAACAGTGGCCCAGTCATTCCCAGTCACAGTGGAGAACGTGCCTCACCAAGAAATCTAAAAGCTCCAATTTCTGCTGTAAAAAGTAATACTGGTCTAAATGATGAATTACTGTTTAAGTTTTTTACAATAAACAATGAGTCTTTTCTGAAGTGACATTTGAAGTTTCCAGGAAGAAGATGGGGCCCCACAACAACAACTCTACCTGGTTGATATGACGTCATGATACTGATAGCGCTACTACAAGACCTGTTTTGGGTACCAGCTGCACAAGAAGATCCCAACTTGGTTAGCTGAAATGGTGCACATCTTGTACAACATTCTGGCCAGACCTCCACAAAATACTCAGAGACTATTTGCAATTTTAAAAGACATTGATCTTGAAATTTAACCATCATTTTACTTTCACAGGATCCCCCAGAAAGAACGTCGCCCCCATGACAGCTGGAAGTAATTCTAGAGGACGACGTCCCCTCTCCCAGTAAAGTTTGTCCCCGGCTTTATGGACATCATTTAGGGGTTGGGAGGTTGGGGGAGGAATTTTATAAGCTCAGGGATCATTTTGGCCAAGTTATTTATTATACAAGTCCTAAGCTAGTTAGAATAGGATATTTGTACTTATTTTCATAGTAGGTTTAGAACTCTCTTACTTAAACAAAAGGGGGAGGTGTTGCAGGAGGTCTTTCCGTCTCTCCAACCAATAGCTGCTGAGATACCAGCCCATTGGGGCGTGGTTTCTCTCCATTCATAAAGCCTCTATTTCCTTCCGCTTGCTCTCTCTTGACTTCCTGCTCTTCTGGCGACTAGACTCCCTTTCTAGTTGTGCAGAGAGCTGTTGTCTGGGATCGTGATCTGTAAGTTTTTCCTCTTTAAATAAATACTACCCTATTAATAGTAATTCCAAACTGGTGTGGCATTGTTTGTGGTTTATGCCTTTATAGCATGAACCTTTAGGACTATTTTCCCCATTTCCATTGGATTAATTAGTTTATGAACAATCATTATTACATTTAATTTCACAAACAACTCAGAATTTGAAAGCTACCTCAATACATAGAATTGCATATGACAACTCTGAATTATGGCTCTTGGGGATTATTCTATTTAAAATGTATAGTTATAATCCATAGTATTTTTGTATATATATAATATATATATATCACCCGACAGATATTAGTGTTTGATGCTTTTAAAATGTGCTCTCTCTCACTGGAAGAATGGATAATTAGCAATAAATAAAGATTTAAGGGCTGTGCTAGATGCTCTGTGGTGGACTGCTTGTTCCTTGTGCATGAAACTTCTGGTTTGAAACTCAGTAAAAAAACATAAACTTACTGAAAAATGATAAAGATTCACTCTTTGTAATTTTATCAGTGAAACTGAAGGTATTGCTTAAGGAAATTTTCAAGAATTTCATATTTTCTTTAAAGTCACCCTTATATTATCTTTCTCATCTCTTGATATAGTTTATCCTGAATTTATATTTGTGGTTTGATTTATTGATTACATTATAGATTTCATATTAACATTATTTTATTTTATGTCAAATTTTATAATGCACATTTCTATAGTGAAATTAAAACAAGATAATAAGCTCTTTTTTTAACCAAAGTAACCTATTTTTATTCTTTTTAAAATCAGTATATGATATAAGCATTTTTAGTTCTTCATTTACAAACTTCATCTAATACCTTTTATTATTCCAGTCCATGTGAATCTGTAACTCCACTATCCATCAGCTTACTGAAGAAAAAGATTTTGGGCTACTGGACAGAAATCAAGGCTACTTGCCAACAGCTTGAAGCATTGGCATCCTTCTCACAGTATCTGCTCACGCGCTTGAGCATAACTGCCTCTTTCATGAAAAGATATTTAATCACACTTTGTGTTTGAATAATAGTTTGTAAATTTTGTCGATTCATGAGCTACTTGTCATTTGACCCTTTACAATTCTGACTGGGATTTGAAAATTCACATATAAATTCACGTTGATTCTTGTATGAGAGTTTTGTGCCTCAATATCATGCCATGTGAAAAAGGGAGGTAATTGTGGAATAATTTTTCTTTGAAGATAAGGTAAACAGACTCACTCTCCAAACCTGTCTTTCATGGGATGAAAAGGATTCTAACAACCTCCTCTCAAGAATAAAGAGCACAACTATGAAAAAGGCAGGAGAAGGAATCATAGGCATCTTCAGGCCATGCTCATTTGCAGAAGTCCTTGGGTACCAACTCTGGAAGTAACACCGTGGGTTAGATCCAGATCAGTTAGGTTCTTGCTCGGAGAGCAGAGAGTCAAAAGACACAAGGGGAATACAACATTTGACCTCAGACAGCAGGTGATATGTACACTGATTGTCTGTGACTCAATAGTCAGAAACATTTCATGAGTCAACCAGAAAAAATAGGTTTACAACTACGATAAAATCATAGTTGGTTTAAAAATTCTCCTTCCTTCTTTCCTTACCACATTCCATCTCCCCTCACGTCTTGATTTCTTTCCTGCTTGACAATTTGCAATTCAATATTAGTTTACATGAGATACCACTGAGAAACTGTCTATTTTGAACGGCCATGGGAACACTCATGGGTGTATGTTCCACCCCCTAAGTTAAATAGACCTGCTGCCTCAGAGTATACTTATATCTTCATCAGCTGACCATGAACTCTCTGTGACTTAAGTAACTCTACACATTGGTCACACAGAAACCTTTACTTGTCTTTTTAATCTTAAGAGGAATGTGTGTGTCTCTACTGGATCAATATACTTCAATTTATGTTTTGTATTATTTTACATTTCAACTGAGCATGGTATCTGCCATGTTTAGAGATTGGTGTTTGCTTTCCTTTCAGTCATTTAATATTTGTGTAATAAGGTACAGACACATGCTTGGGAAAGCAATCATGGCTAACTGTATGGAGCACTTACAATGTATCAGGCACATGTATAATACCATCCCTATCATCAATTTACCAAGCAGGTTGCTAAAACAGAAAGAGGTTAAATAAATTACTGAAATTGAACAACTTATAAATGGATCAGAACTCAGCCATAATTACTGGACTGCATGCTTCTAACAATTGTGTTAAGCACCGAAAGCTGTAATTTAATGAGGGGCTAGGATTCACATCACGTTGAACAAAAACGGTATGTGGTGGTTTTATTGCATATTACAGAAGGAAATATGAATATCAGGGAGAACTGACTTTGTCAAGGGATGCCCATAGTTTCTCGTTGCATAGGATTTGCATGGTACTGCCTTCTTTTATGAAGCAGAAAAAGTTATGCAAAAGTGTGCACAAGATCCGTATACAAACTTAGTGACAAGTTGCTGTTACAACAAAAATGCCTACTTAAAAAAAGTTGAAAGAAAGAGATTAATTGATTCAAACACTGCTTTTTACATGTAAAATTAATGTGCCATTTTCTTTTGGATACCACTGGGGGGTGGGTGTTTGACCAGCACCTACAAAAAGGTTAGTTGGATTCTTACTCATCAAAAAGAGCAAGATTCTGTATCCAATGAGAAATGAGAACAAGAGTAGTGTCACTAGATGTTTTGTATGCATTAAATGTTATTAAAAGTGTTCTTTCTACTGATGTTCAGCACGACTGGTAATTTCAGAAATACAAGGATATATCTTTGATGTCAATAGTCAAATGTTGCAGAATTTTGAAACTTCTAAATTCAAAAATAGAGTCTTTAAATTTTACTGATACTAGGTGTTTTTAAATTCTAATATATAAAACACGTAAGTAATGAATAAATACTGTGCTAACATTAATAGAATATTTGAATATTTTAGTTTTTGTAAATGCTGTATCTATTCTACATTCAATGAGCCTTCATAAAAATGACTAGAAATTTTTTTTTAATATTTATAGGGCACAATTGTCATTTTGTAGGCCTATATATAAAGTCATAATTATTTCCCTGAAGCTTTTTCTATATTATCATATGTTTTAAGAACTTATAAGGCATAGATTTCCCTCATGACCTGGAAAGAAAATCACAAATAATATGCAAATTTGTAATATATGTAAAAATTGTATTCTAGTTTGTATGTATATGTTTGGGTACGAATATTGTCACTTGGGCATTGTGAAGAACAGTGTAGGTCACTGAACGCTGTAACCACACAAGGATGAAAGAAATGGAGAAGATTCACAGGACTCTCCTTGGTAAGAGCCTTCGAAACTCTAATGTCATTAAAATGATGTAAGTTTTAAATGGTCACCACACATGCCTATGCATTGAAATACACACACCATTCAAAAGTTTCAGGTGCTAGCAAGTGTTTTGAGAATTTTCTTATTTATAGAAAAGGGGAAGTCTTAGAATTAAGAATATACTTTATCAAGTAAAATGAAAATTTTAAGCTCCCAGATTCCTGTCCCCTGATAACTGACAATATGGAAGTTTCACTCTATCAAAATAAATAAGAAATGGGCATTATTATTTCATATATCACTGAATAGAAGTAAAACTGAAAATAAAATAATTATTGAATATAAATTGTTTAAATAACATTGTGAAGGTCATTATTAACACACACACACACACATATATATATAAAACATTCAAGTATCTGCTTACACAAAAACACACACATATGGTGTGGGAAGACCTTCTGTATATGTGTTGCTTTCATTGGTTAATGAAGCTGTTTCTGCCAGTGGCTTAGCAGACTAGAGTTGGGTGGAAAAACTAAACTGAATGTTGGGTGAAAGAAGGCAGAGTCAAGAAGAAGCCATGTATCTGCCACCAGAGACAGACGCCTCTGCTCGAACCCGCTTTGCCTGTAGTCCACAGCCTCATGGTGATTCTCAGATTAATGAAGATGGGTTAGTTTAGGATAGTAATACCATTAGGAGTTCCAAATAATATAATTTCTATTGGTATTAAAAGAAAGAACCACAAAATATACAGTTATAGCTAAACCTTCTTTATACGAAATTTGAAGAACATACCTGCCGTTATACTAAAACACTTTTTAGTTTTGTGCAGTATATTGCTTATATATTTTGCTTTGTTGATTTTGATAATTGAATATTATAATAAATTTACAATAAAAATCATTGTGTTTATGTCCCTTTTGAATAGGTATATATATTTTACTAAGAATAAAATTAATTTTCTGAACTTTTATATATTGTGGCTCCTGATAACCTTCAAAAGTTATTGCTGTACAATTTCATAAAAATAAGCACTAAATACTTTAGCAATAAATTTTTGTAGTTTGTGTTATGGTAACACTTAAATTAAGTACTAGATTCTATATTACTTTTTCTGTGAAATTAGAAGCTATTTTATTAACTTAAAATTATTCATAATTTTATAGTCCCTGAAAGTATTATTGATTTCTTAAAATTTTATTATTAACTCTAAAAATTCAAAAATGCAGGTACAAAAATAACTAACCCTATACTGAGTCTTACTATGACTTGTCACTAAGACCCTAAAAAAAAAAAGGGAATCAAAATTTGCCTCTTAAAAAGTAACATTTGATAACTTCATCAAAATATCTTATTATCTTGCCAAGACAAATTTCTACTTTAATGTTTATGTACTTATTATGGTTCTATAAAGGTATCATTATGAATTTTGCCAAGTACTGCAACAGCACAATGAGTTTCTCTTTTTATAATCAAAGTCAAAATGATAGAAAGCACAAGTATAAATATGTATACATATCTGTAAATTCTGTACTATAAGTTTAATGTCAATTCCAGTGTTTATTTAACCAAATTTGTAAATGAACTTGTAAGCAATTTTTTATTAAGTTATCATACTTAATTGGTAACCTTAAATCATACCCGGACATGTACGCACACACACACACAAACACACACAGACATCTTTATACAAAAAGTTTGGATAGATACTGCAATTGATAAACTCTTTGACTTTCTCTATACTTAATATTCCTTATGTGTTTTCACATTCGATTTATCAATTCATCTGTATGCATTAGAAAAGAACTTTCGCATCATGAATCCATGTAACTACCATATTCCTGTGTGTGTTTATATCCTCTTTCTATTCACACTGTGAAATCAATCATTAGGCCACAACCAACCTGTGAAATCTATCATTCCCTCTGTGTAATTTATAGCAAAAGATGCCACGACAATTAGGACTGCCCTTAAACATATAATCAAGAGGATCACTGGTCACAGTGCAAATTAAGAATCATAAAAAACAACTTGATTTCACTATAATGAGCCAATTAGTTTTTATGGTAAGCATACATCAATATGTGATTAATATATTGCCTCAGATTTAAGAGTTAAACATATAAAATTTTGTTGTTGACATATCTACTTTTAACTTTAAAAATTTCATAGCATTTATGTTTCTGTAAACATTCTTTATGGTAAATTCATTGTCCTACCAAGTTCTATCAGGCTTTGTTAAATGTTTTTCTTATTACCATCTATGTCATTTTGATCACCAAACGCAAAGGAAAGAAATAGATTTTGTTTGTTGTTTGTTTTGTTTTTGTGAGACAGGGTTTTTCTGTATCTTTGGAGCCTGTCCTGGAACTAGCTCTTATACACCAGGCTGGTCTTGAACTCACAGAAATTTGCTTGCTTCTGATCCTGAGGGCTGGGATGAAAGGCTTGAGCCACCACTGCCTGGCAGAAATAGATATTTTAAATTTAAATATGTTTTATTTTGAAACATGTTTAGCCTATTTATCAAATACTTAGAAGAGCTATGCAGATGAATGCCATGGTCTTAATTATCAGCTTACAATAAAATAAAAGGGGTTTTATGTTATAAAACAAATGTTTGAGAATCCTACTTCACAATGAAAGGAACTTGAAGCCAGGTACTTGTCACATAAGCTGGAAGACAGAATTTCAGTTGCTCATAACCCATATAAGTCCCAAATGCCAGCCGTGTAGGGGAAAAAGACTCACCTGTCATTCTACTTTCAGAAAAGGGTGGCAAGGAATCTCTGATAAGGTGAATGGTGAATAGCAATCATGGGTAAGCTCTGGTTTGATTGTGATCCCTAATATTACTGAGCTAGATGCCATATCAATTGAGGAAGACTCTGTTTTATGCCTGAGGCCAAAGAATCACACACACACACACACACACACTCACACACATACATGCATACAGTTCCATACATACATAAGTTTACATGCATCCATAGCATAGACACACACACACATAAAGAAAATGAAAGGATCAATTGTGAAATTCAGATGAAAATGGCAACTAGAATGCTAGTGTAAAAATTGCATTGGACAAAAAGATAAACACACTTTATATTAATGTAAAAGATTGTCTGGAAAATATTGTTGTTTTATTAAAATCTAACTCAGGCATGGTTAGAAAAATTTAACTCATCTAAGAAAATGTTTCAAGCCGAGCGGTGGTGGCGCATGCCTTTAATCACAGCACTCTGGAGGCAGAGGCAGGAGGATCTCTGTGAGTTTGAGGCCAGCATGTACTACAAGAGCTAGTTCTAGGACAGGAACCAAAAGCTACGGAGAAACCTTGTCTCGAAAAGTAAAAAAGAAAAAAAGAAAATGTTTCAAAGCATTTCTCTATGATTTTCTCTTTTTTCACCCCTCATTTTGACTTTTTTAATTTATGAAATTATACATTGCTCTAAAATAATTTCTAATTAGATTCAACGACTATCAAAACAGCAGGGCAAGAGAAAAATGATAAGATGGTGCTTCAGTTATCCTAGAGAGTGTGCTATAATATGTAACTAATTTGCTTAGGATACAAAAATCCTTGAAGTCTCTTAAATACTAATGTACAATTGAATTACCTTGACATTCTCAACTAAATAGGTTCTGTGATTTGATTCTGTATTGTGTGTCACTTTTTTTGTTCTTAAGGGCAATCATGTGTGTATCTTGAATAGACATAGATCTGCAATTACAGTTGACTTACTCATCTATAATAGAGTTTTAAGAAACAGGAAGTACTATGCTTCATGAGTTTAAAGAGATAAGATAGTAATGGGATTTAACATTTCACACATTATCATTCAACTTAACATCATTCAAGTCAAATTCTGAAGTGATCCCATCTTGAAGCTTCAGTTCATCTCTGAAGGGTTGACTTAATGGTGTCTGCAATTTCCTTATTGAAACAAGTTCCCATCCAAGCTATTAATATAAAAATATGATGCTTTATTGTCCGCGGACAATGAGGACTACTGAGACCTCAAGAACAATGGCAATGGGTTTTTGATCCTACTGCACCTATTGGCTTTGTGGGAGCCTAGGCAGTTTGGATGCTCACCTTACTAGACCTGGATAGAGGTGGGTGGTCCTTGGACTTCCCACAGGGCAGGGAACCATGATTGCTCTTTTGGTGGACGAGGAAGGGGGATTTGACTGGGGGGACGGGGAGGGAAGGGGAGGCGGCAGTAGGGAAGAGACAGAAATCTTTAATAAATAAATAAATAAAAATATGATGCTTTGCAAACTCTGAACAAACATATTCAAATTATTTTTTTTCATTTTTAAAATGACAATATTTAGAAGGGATTTGTTCCTGCACACACTATTTGAAAATGGACTGAACCTTGAAAATGTCCATATGTTTGTCTTCTGGGGATTATCTGGAAAATAATTCTACTATGGAATAGCTTAAATTATTGACTTAGTAGTTTAAGAATAGAAAATGTTTTAAAATAATTAGGAGTTCCTCATCAGTTTTCTAAAACTGTTGTGGAGTTTCTATTTTTTTCTTTTTTTTAAATCTTTTATTCTTTTTTGACTTTCTTCATCTTGCTTGTTAATCTAGATCTCTGTTCGCCACCCCCACGATCAAAGCATCTATTCCCTTAGTGTCTTTGTGATTCTTCAAGCATCCTTAATTTATTGTCCAATTCAGACAACATATATATAGTTTAATCTTGCACTTAAGAAACTCATGTTTCTGAAGTGTCCTACCTGAACAGAGTGTAGCGGTGTGGGAAGAGTGTGTCCTGAGGAAATGTGCGTAGAGAATGGAGAATATTGGAAAATATAAAAAGACACATCAGCACGCCTCACAGCGTCAGTTCTACTGGCTGATCTGGGGTGAGAGCAAGGCCCTGGGGCTGGGGTTTGATCTTACCAATTAGGCTGAGTGAAGGGTTTCTGTTTGGCCCTTTTACAAAGGAAGTAGAGGAATTTGTGCTCTAACCTTCACTCAGCAGCTTCACTGTCTGAATAATTTAACTATGTTTATACTCCTCATCTATCAAAAGATGCAATCGGATAATAAGTGCTCTAAAACTACTTTCAGCATTAAAACTTGTTCATTTTATGATTGCACTGTCTTCAGTAGTGACAGAAGTTCTCAATGGTACTTATACTCCATTTAAAACCCCTTCTCATTTAATCCTTATGAATATTTGTTCCGTGGATTAATTTTTGAGAATATAAACATGAAAATGTGCTATTGAAAAGACCAAAGGAATTTGCTTCTCGGCATTTTATGAAGTCCTTCAGTTGTACTTTGGTCATGCTTTTTATAATTTCTTCTTCTTCTTCTCTGTGCTGGGGGCTCTTTAATTTCATCCCTGGGTTGTATACACATATTACTGGTATTTTTAGAAGTACTTTATGAGTTCAAAATCTATTCCCTGTGCCCTCATCAATTTGAAATTACCATTTTAAGGCTGATTAAATAAGGATTAGTGCCAATGTTCTACTTATTAGGCTGTGTCCTCAACTGGAACTGATGATGTAGTATTTGTCAATAACTAGTTCACAGCCTTAAATTCCACAAAATGAAACCTTTGCATCAGAGTCCATCTGGCTGAAAATTTTAAGTCAAGCTCCCATGAAGAAGAAAACCATCTATTATATGATGATATAAGCATAAAGTGGCATGTATCACAGCTGTTTGATTACTGCTGGGAAGACGACTTGTAGTCCCCCTAAGCCCTCTATGAGCATCCAGAAGTGATGGATTGTATTCCCCATGCTTTAGAATGAGGGTGATGGATTACATTAGGAGGATATACAAGAATTAAAGAAACTCAAATTAATTAATATCACAGCAAAAATGATGCTAACATTGATCTTTGCCATAGTACAAGATTGATCCAAGGAGATGGAAAAATAGACAGTAAACATTCTGAAAGTATAAATGATCAGCCATTCATCTGAGGATTTTGTCCAATGATGGTAAGATTTTTGTACAAAAAGAAGTGTTCAGATTAAAATTTGTATTACAGCCCAGGGTCAGAAACATACACATCCCCAAAGATTTTATAGAATCCTAACTTATTATAGCACAAGTAAATTTCACAATCTTCATGGTCTATTACTATTCTCAGAAATGAAGCTAATAAGGAGAAAGAAATCAAAAGATTTTGTGATGAATATATTTCAACATTTTAATGTAGGAGCACACATGGTTTGATATGAGCTCTGGTAAGGTTAAGGCTCAGTATTTCATGCGCACCATCTAGGCAACCTTTAACACTGACCTCCACCTTTGCCATTGTCACTGGCTCAGCCTATTTAACTGAATAATCATGAGTCTTGAATGAAATAATGTCTTAAGAATATAATATATGCAAGCACTATGTAAATTTAGCTTGTGCATATTATGCAATGTTTATCATTTCTTCTCTATGTATATTGATTGAAAAGGTGGCACAAAATAACTTAGGACAGCACAAGGAAATTTTATTAAATTTAAATACAAACTTTGTTTGGAGATATATTTTTAAATTTCAATCTATTCAAAATTAAAATTTCAAAGAGAAACAAGAATAAATTATAAAATTATTTTAACACCGTATTTTTAAAGTCGATTAATATGTTAAATAAATGTATATAAATTATTTTTCTTATAAGAATCCTTGTTTATTTTTGGTTGTCTATTTTGGAGACATTGTAAAATAGGTAGGAATATTTTCAAGCAACTATTTTAGGTATATTGTTGGAAATCCAGTTGCTGGGGATTGAGAAAACAAAAACAGAATTTAAAAATACCACCACAATAACAAGATATAGTCAAACTAAATTAGGGGAAAACCCAGCAAGTAGCAATTAAGCAATAATTGATCTGCCGGGGAACAGGTGCTGAGCCAGTGCAAACAGGTCACTGGCTAACAACCCACAACTCTTTGCCCCCAAAACAAAAAATGCTTAGCTCAATAGCAGCAAGAAAGTTCCTAAGGGAATCATCCACGAAGGATTATAGACTCCTATGAGCAGACACACGAGTTTGTTCTTAGAACGGATGCAACACACAGTTTATATCTGAGAACATAAGAAGAATAAAATTTTAAACAAAGTCTTTCAAAATGTTTTGTTTGCAAAGCAAGGTTGTGAGACAGATACTGAACTGATATGGCAATATTCACCATATCTCCTATAATTCTTCAGCCAAGCAATTGTGCATTTTACAAACTTTGCACTAACATTCACTGGGCATTGAGTTTCGGCATAGTGGTATAAAGCTAAGAGGCTCTTCAACTCTCTCATGTATTCAGGGTTTTGAAATATATCTGAGGGTTTTTTTAAGAACTAGGCATTGCAATAGGTGCTAAGGATGTACATATAAATAAGTCATTGGCTTTTCAGGCTAACCCATTTATCATGTAGTAGGGAAAAGGACAAGAACCAAACATTTAAATAACATGACTACTGCTGTGCCAGACACTATAACCTGGAGCACGAAGAGAACTTCTTTAACTCTGCATGTGTAAAGCAGTTCAAAGGAATAACAACACTACAAGTAAACAAATACTCTAAAGTTGAAAGCATTAATCAAGAAGGATGAGAAGAAAACAGTTTATTGGAAACAGTGAAATAGAAATGTAAGAAAAGAGTAGTTTCAAAGGTCAAATGTAAATTGTAGTGAAGAGATAATGTAACTGAACACCTCTGCTAGAATTAATTACACAATGTCACCTCTAAAAGCGTCTTTGCTGATCTTGATGCTGGTGCTAATGCCACTTCCACTACCACACTTTTCAAATTCTGCTATTGGAACCAGTTGAATTTGGTTCGTGAGTTTTAAATATGAATATTATATTACAAGTATCCTTTTTAAAATTCGGTGTATTCAGGCACCAAGCTGAAAAACTTGGTTATTATTGAATTTCAAATATGAAATAATGGAAAATTCTAGAGAAAATTGAAAATCTAGAAAAACAATCAGATGGGATTATTTATTAAATATGGGAGGTGGACTCTCGTCACTTAGTATTAAAAAATGACTAATGATTTTTATAATCTTTTCTATTTCTCTCTCAATCAAAATTCTGTTTCAAAATAAAGGTTATGTAGCATAACTCCATTGAGCACAGGCTAGCCAATTTAAATTCTTTTTGTCCTAAATTATATTCTTTTATTTGGCCACAGAATTTTATAGTAGTCATGCAGATGATTAAGTTCTAAATCAGATTCTATTAGCAGAGATTGTAAGAACACAAATTAAAGCGTTTTAAATAACTGTATTTTGTTTGAATCCCCAATTGAACACCCTTAAACAAATTTACTTTTTTCGCTTTAACACATATGCAGTATGCAGTGATTCATTTCAATAAGTAAAGAGAGAGAAAGAGAGAGAGAGAGAGAGAGAGAGAGAGAGAGAGAGAGGAGGTTCAATGTGAAAGCCTTTTTCACAAGTGCTATTAATTCCAATAAAAGTTTGAATTACAATAGTAGGCACTGAATAGAACATGTTTGAATTTGTTTTCTGCTGGCAGCTTTAATTAGAGTGGCTTTGAATTTCTTATGGGCACCCTCAAATTTCAGCTGACAAAGCATCAACTTTAAGTCACAACTCTGCTTAAACAATTTAAAAACATAAATAGATGTGAGGATAACAAAGAAGGAAAACAGAAATGGAAAACTTGAAACACGTAAAGAGAAAACAAGAAATAGCAAACAAAAGACTCAGGAAAAATCACTGTGTCAAATCATAGTGAATGAACGAACAAGGAAATTCTAAGGCAGAAGTAGTGAAAAAGAAAGAACCTTAGTTTTAAAACAAACAAAATAAGAGCTATAACAATATAAGAGTTATAACAAAAATAAGAGTTATAAGAACTTGTAGTAAGAGAAAAATATGAACAGGTATTGCATTGTCTAAATGTGTATTTAAAGTGAGACACAATTTGTAAGTGAAATTATCAGGTTGTCCTTGAGAGAGGGTGTCATGTAGCTCAGCGCAGACTCAAAATACTTGTAGATTGACATTGAACTTATTATCCTCCTGCCTCTGCCTCCCAGGTACTAAGATTGCATGTCCTACCATGCCTCACTATGAAGTGGATTTGTTCAAATTATGAAAAGTATATAATTTTATGAATGGTGAATTCACATACTGTTAAATTCATATTCTGGACAAGGGTAGTTTGAATAAAATGTGTTACAATTCCAATAGAATGTGTTGTTTTGTAAAATGAAATGATGACTCAAAACCTAAGAGGATAGATTGCCGGGACAGAGGATCGGAGTTCGGTTCCTATCACCAGCCTTTAATAGCTCACAATATCTTGTTATACCAGTTCCTGGAGGTAAGATACCTCTTTTCTCTGAGGTACCTGACTCACATTTATGTGCATACGCTCACACAGACATACACACTTGCATATAATTTTAACAGGAGTGTGTGAGTGGTTTGGAAAAGAAGGTTTGGGGAGATGACTCGTTGGTTAAGAGTTATTTGCTGATTTGTGGGGAAATCTGGGAATCCTTAAGTGAATGGGTATGAAGTGGATAAAGTTCTGGGTTGATGTGTTTTAATGACAAGAAACCTGAAACCTCAATCCAAAGGGAACTGGCAATGTGTTCCCAAGGCCCTGTGTGGAAATGTTGGGAGAGTGTACAGAAAATGGTTTCTAGAGATAAATAAAGGTCAGTGAGTCTATAATTTGATACCCTAAAGAAACTAATTAAGAAGGTGAACCCAAAGAAAAGCATATAGCTATCCTCTGGGTTATGGGAAGTAGACCAGATTGCCGGGCAAAAATTTGGGATCTTGGGGGTATGGTGGGAGGGGGGGTAAGGGGAGAAGGAGAGAGAAATGTGAGAAGGGGAGGGTGGGGGGAACTTGGGGAAAGGGGCCACAGGGAACCCTGACTGCTCTTCAGGCTGGAGAGGGAGGGGGGAGGAGTGGGGGGAGGGGAGAAGGAGAGGGAGGAGTTGGAGGGAAATGGGAGGCGGGGAGGAGGCAGAAATTTCTTTTTTTTTTTTTTCTCCAATAAAAAAAAAAGGAAAAAAAAACTATCAATGGAAAAAAAAAGAAAAAAGAAAATGTAAACCACAGTTTCCTCTTCTGATATTTGACTTCTGAGGTTGTTTTCTTCCACATACTTCTTGATGCCACTAGCTAACTCCTTCTCCTTGTGCTATTTGTAATAAACCTGCTAATGATATGGTTTGCTGGAAGTTGTTGCATAGTAGTGCATGCCTCCAGCACAGACCACTCAACTTCATCTTTACTACTGTGTGTCTCTATGTTAGTCTTTTTTTTTCATTCCCTTGCCTACCCATTCAGGTTTCCTGGACCAAGCCAAGCTGAAATTAGCACTACTATTAAAGGACTCAAGTTCAATCTACTTTCTAGTACTCACATCTGGTTGTTTACAACTGCATTTAACTCTAGCTCCAGAGGATCCAATATTATCTTTTGGCTTCTGTGAGCACACACAGAGCCACAAACATAGTAACACGCACACACACACACACACACACACACACACACACACACACACACACACACACCCAAACAAAAATCTTTTAAAATAAAAAGTAAAAAGGATGAGTTTTTTTCTGTTCAAATACCCGTCAGTGAAGACTGAGAAGAAGTTAAAGATAAGAAGCTAAATAAGAAGGTGAACCCAAAGAAAAACATAGCTATCCTCCTGGTTATGGGAAGTAGACACGATTGCCGGGCAAAAAGTTGGGGTCTTGGGAGTGTGGTGGGAATGGGGTAAGGGGAGATGGGGAGAGAAAAGTGAGAAGGGGAGGTTGGGGGGAAATTGGGGAAATGGGATGATTGGGATAAAGGAAGGTTGGTTAGGGGAGCAGGGAAGCACATATCTTAATTAAGGGAGCCATCTTAGGGTTGGCAAGAGACTTGGACCTAGAGGGGCTCCCAGGTGCCCAAGGCGATGTCCCCAGTTAGTTCCTGGGGCAGCTAAGGATAGGGAACATGAAATGACCCTATCCAATAGCCATACTGATGAATATGTTGCATATCACCATAGAACCTTCATCTGGCGATGGATGGAGATAGAGACAGAGACCCACACTGGAGCACCAGACTGAGCTCCCAAGGTCCCAATGAGAAGCAGAAGGAGGGAGAACATGAGCAAGGAAGTCAGATCCACAAGGGGTGCACCCACCCACGGAGACAGTGGGGGCTGATCTAGTGGGAGCTCACCAAGGCCAGCTGGACTGTGACTGAAAAGCATGGCATAAAACCGGACTCTCTGAATTTGGCGGACAATGAGGACTGCTGAGGAGCCAAGGACAATGGCACTGGGTTTTGATCCTACTTCATGTTCTGGCTTTGTGGGAGCCTAGCCAATTTGGATGTTCACCTTCCTAGACCAGGATTGAAGGGGGAGGACTTTGGACTTTCCACAGGGCAGGGAACCCTGACTGCTCTTCAGATTGGAGAGGGAGGGAGAGGAGTGGGGGGAGGGGGGGAGGAGTGGGAGGAGAGGGAGGGAAATGTGAGGCGGGGAGGAGGCAGAAATTTTTTTTATCAATAAAAAAAATTTTAAAAAAAGAAAAACTGTTTTCAAATATTCAGCATAGAAAGACTGTCTTACACAATTCAGAACCTCAGATAAACACACATGCACACACATATATGTGTGCCTGCGCAATGCATGCACACATACACACATGCACATACACACAGCATATAACCAAGAGCAGGAGGTGAAAAGAAACTGTGTTAGTGCCTATAAGAGTGTTTCTGACAATGGAAATAATGCAAGGAGATTTGGACTGTTTACAAGATTTCACTTTAGTTTCCAAGAATCTCAGACTTTATGATAGGTGATTGAACACTCAGCAAAATGATAGGCTAGGGTTTGATAATCCTTAAGATCCAGTGCAGGTTAGAAGACTGTAATTCTAACTGAAATATAAATATATTCTGCCCTTAAAATATAGCCAATTCCTAAAAGTTTCCTCTCTTCTATAATTACTAACATTTGCTCTGAAACAACAAACTTTTTACCACATAATTCTAACAAGAAGCATAAAAACTCCAAGGAGATGAAATGAGTCAGTTACACCAAATAGACTGGAACAAAAAAATCCATTCTGCATATAATAAACCAAAATGTTAAACATACAGAAGAAATTATGTTAAGAACTACACACAAAAAAAGCGAGGTAACATATAATGGCAAACCTATCAGACTTCTCAAAGTAACATATAATGACAAACCTATCGACTTCTCAAAGGAAACTCCAAAAGCCAAAAAGTGCTGGATAGATGTGTTATAGACATTAAGAGACCATGGATGCAGGCCCAGACTACTATACCCAGCAAAACTTTCAATTACCATAAATGGAGAAAACAAGATATCCTTTAGTGCCTTTTAAATTGTATTTATGAATTATAAATGTATTAATAAATAAATTGTAGTACAAATAAAGCTTTCCTGGGGATCAGAGAAAAAAGCAGCCCCAATTGTGAGCCTTACAGACCACACAGTGGTAATGCACACCTTTAATCTCGGTAGTCACACGAGTTGCCATAGAAGTTGTGCATACCTTTAATCTCAGTGGTGAAAACTTTTAATCTTAGCCCTAGTGAAGATTATACAACAGGAGGAGACAATTCTCAGACTCAGTATCCCTCTGAGATTCCTGAAGGCAGGGTCACCATTTTGGACTACGGTTAAGGTAAGAGTAGGAGGCTGACTGCTTTGCCCTTTGAATCTTCAAGATGAACATCAATTTCTCTTTCTGAGTTGTGATTAATTATGCAACATTATTCTATGATAAAACAAGATTTAAACAATACCTATCCATTAATCCTGCCTTACAGAAAGCACTAGAAGAAAAACTCCAACCCAAGAAAGTTAGTTGCACCCTTAAAAACACATTCAACAGATTATAACCTCACACCAGCAATCCCCAAAGAATGAAAACACAGAAGCAACCTACCCCTGGACCCAGCAATACCACTCTTGGGAATATACCCAAGAGATGCCCTATCATATGACAAAAGCATTTGTTCAACTATGTTCATAGCAGTATTATTTGTAATAGCCAGAACCTGGAAACAACCTAGATGTCCTTCAATGGAAGAATGGATGAAGAAAGTGTGGAATATATACACATTAGAGTACGACGCTGTGATAAAAAACAATGACTTCTCAAATTTTGCATGCAAATGGATGGAAATAGAAAACACTATCCTAAGTGAGGTAACCCAGACCCAAAAAGATGAACATGGGATGTATTCACTCATAATTGGTTTCTAGCCATAAATAAAGGTCACAGAGTCAATAATTGGTGATCCTAAAAAAGCTAAATATGAAGGTGAACCCAAAGAAAAACATATAGTTATCCTCCTGGCTATGGGAAATAGACAAAATTGCCGGGGAAAAAATTGGGATCTTGGGGGTGGGGTGGGATGGGGGTAAAGGGAGATGGGGAGAGAAAAGTAAGAAGGGGAGGATAGGAGGAACTTGGGGGAATGGGATGGTTGGGATAAAGGAAGGTTGGATATGGGATCAGGGAAATACATATCTTAATTAAGGGAGCCACCTTAGGGTTGGCAAGAGACTTGAACCTAGATGGCCTCCCAGGTGCCCAGGGCGATGTCCCCATTTAGTTCCTTGGGCAGCTGAGGAGAGGGAACGTGAATAGCCCTATGCTATAGCCATACTAATATAGCCATACTAATGAATATCTGGCATATCACCATAGAACCTTCATTTGGCGATGGATGGAGATAGAGACAGAGACCCACACTGGAGCACCAGACTGAGCTCCCAAGGTCCCAATGAGAAGCAGAAGGAGGGAGAACATGAGCAAGGAAGTCAGGACCACGAGGGGTGCACCCACCCACTGAGACAGTGGGGCTGATCTATTGGGAGCTCACCAAGGCCAGCTGGACTGTGACTGAAAAAGCATGGCATAAAACCGGACTCTCTGAACATTGCGAACAATGAGGGTTGATAAGAAGCCAAGGACAATGGCATGGGGTTTTGATCCTACTTCATGTTCTGGCTTTGTGGGAGCCTAGCCAGTTTGGATGTTCACCTTCCTTGACATGGACGGAGAGGGGAGGGCCTTGGACTTTCCACAGGGCAGGGAACTCTGACTACTCTTTGGACTGGAGAGGGAGGGGGAGAGGAGTGGGGGGAGGGGGGAGATTAGTGGGAGAGGGGAGGGATGGGAGGCTGGGAGAAGGCAAAAACTTTTTTTTCTTTTTCTCAATAAAAAATTAAAAAAGAAATAACTATCACTGGTCATTAATGTCTCTAATAGTCTCTAATATCAGTGAACTAAATTCACCTATAAAATACACAGGTTAATAGAATGTATACAAAAACAGGATCCATCCTCTGCTGCATATGAGAAACATACCTCAGTCTTAGAGACAGACATTATTACCCCACAATAAAGGGTTGGGAAAAGATTTAAAAAACAAATCACTCCTGAGTAAAGGAAGGAATAAAGGAAGAAATTAAGACCTTGTAGAATTCAATGAAAATGAATGCACAACATACTCAAACCTATGGGGTACTATGAAAGCAGTGCTAAGAGGAAAGTTCATAGCACTAAATGCCTACATAAAGAAAGTGGAGAAATCTCACACTAGTGACTTAACAGCACACCTGAAGCTCTAGAACAAAAAGAAATAGACTCACCCAAGAGGAGCAGATGGTAGAAAATAATAAAATGTGGGGCTGAAATCAATAAAATAAAAACAAAGAAAATAATACAATGAATCAATGAAATGAAGAGTTGGTTCTTTGAGAAAATCAACAAGATAGTCAAATCCTTATCAAAACTAATAAAAAGACAGAGAGAGAACATCCAAGTTAACAAAATCAGAAATGGAAAGGGGGAAATAACAGTAGTACTGAGGAAATCCAGAGAATCATTAGGTCATGCTTCAAAAACCTGTACTCCACAAAATTGAAAAATTTAAAAGAAATGGACAGTTTTCTGGATAGGCATCATATAACAAAATTAAGTCAATACCAAATGAACAATTTAACTGGATCTATAATGGCTAAAAAAGAAAGAAAAAAGAAACAGTCTTCAAAAGTTTTTCAACCCCCAAAGAGCCCAGGGTTCAATGGTTTTGGCACAGAAATCTACCAGAACTTCCAAGAAGAACTAATTGTTCCACACAATAGAAACAGAAGGAACACTGCCAAGCTCTTTTCATAAGCCTACAGTTACTCTGATACCCAAAGCACACAAAGACTCAACTAAGAAAAAGAATTACAGACCAATCTCCTTCAAGAACATTGGTGCAAAAATACTCAACAAATACTCGCAAACTGAATTTAAGAACACATCAACATCATCTACCATTATCAAGTTGGCTTCATGCCAGATATGCTGGTATGGCTCAATATAGGAATATCTATCAACGTAATCTACATTGTAAGTAAACTGAAAGAAAAAACTATGATCATATAAAGGATGCTTGAAAAGCATTAGACAAAATGAAATAATTCATCATGACAAAGGTCTTGGGGAGATCAGGAATACAAGAATTGTATCTAAACATGTCAAAAGCAATATAGAGCAAGTTTACAGTCAACAACGAATTAAATAAAAAAAAGTTCAAAGTGATTCCACTAAAACAAGGAACAAGAAAAGGATGTCTATTCTCTCCTTACCTATTAACATAGTTCTTGAAGTTCTAGCTAGAGCAATAAGACAACAATAACAGATCAAGGTGATATAAATTGGAACAGAAGAAGTCAAACTTTTGTTATTTTAAGATGACATGATAGTATATATAAGGATAGCCAAAAATTCTGTAGAAAACTCCTATGCTGATAAATACCTTCAGTTATATGGCATGATGCAAGATCACCTCAAAAAGGAAAATCAGTAGCCCTCCTATAAACAAATGTTGAAGAGGCTGAGAAAAAAAAATCTCAGAAAAATAACCATTAACAATAGCCACAAAAAACATAAAGTATCTTGGAATAATACTAACTAAGAAGTGAAAGACTTATAAGACAAGAAATTCAAGTGTTTGATAAAATAAACTGAACAAGATATCAGAAAATCGGAAGCTCTCCCATGCTCTTGGATACATGCGATCAAAATAATAAAAATCCCAATCCTATGAAAAGCAATCTAAAGATTCAATGCATTTCCCCAAAAACGCCAAAACAATTCTTCACAGACATTTAGAGAATAATACTCAACTTCATATGGAAAAACAAAAAGCCCATGATAGCCAAAACAATCCTGTACAATAAAGGAACATTTGGAGGCATCACCAGCTCTGACATCAAGCTCTACTACAGAGCTACAGTAATGAAAACAGTTTGGTATTGGCATAAAAACAGAAAAGTGAACCAATGGAATCGATTTGAAGACCCTGATATTAATCCTCACATCTATGAACAGTTGATATTTGACAACTAAGCTAAAGTCACACAATTGAAAAAAGAAAGCATCTCCAACAAGTGGTGTTAGGATAACTGAATGTTAAGAATGTAGAAGAATGCAAATAGATTCACGTCTATCCCATGTACAAAACTCAAGCCCAAATGGATCAAAAACCTCATTGTAAATCCAGCCACACTGGACCTCATAGAAGAGAAAGTGGGAAGTAGGCTTGAATGTATGGACACAGGATACCACTTTCAAAATATAACACCAAAAGTAACACAGACTCTGACAGCAACAATAAATAAATGGGACCTTCTGAAACTGAGAAGTTTCTATAAGACAAAGGACACAATCAATATGACAAAAAGGCAGCCTGCTTAGTGGGAAAAGATCCTCACCAACCCCATGTAGGACAGAGGACTGATATCCAAAACATATAAAGAACTCTAAAAAACTAGAAATCAAAACAATCTGATTTAAAAGTGGGTACAGATATAGATAATTTAAAACAGAAGATTTTTCAAATGGCTGAAAGACACTTAAGGAACTGCTAAACATCCTTAGCCATCCGGGAAATGCAAGTCAAAATGACTCTGACATATCATTTTACACCAAACAGAATAGCTAAGATCAAAAACTCCAATGATAGCTTATGCTGGATAGAATACAGTGTAAGAGGAACATTCTACCATTGCTACTGTGAGTACAAATTTGTTCAGCCACTTTGGAACTCAGTATGGTAATTTCTCAGAAAATTGGAAATCAATATACCTCAAGACCCAGCAATACCACTGTTGGGCATATACCCAATAGATGCTCAATCATACTACAAGGAAATCTGTTCAATTATGCTGCTATTGTTCATAGCAGCATTATTTGTAAAAGTCGAAACCTAGGAAACAACCGAGATGCCCCTTGGCCAAAGAATGGATAAACAAAATGTTGTATATTTACACAATGAATACTATTCAGCAGTAAAAATCAATAACATATTGAAATTTGTATGCAAATGGGTAAAACTAAAAAGAAACCATCCTGTGTGAAGTAACCAAGACTCAGGAAGATGAACACACTATTTGCTCACTCATAAGTAGATATTAGATGTAAAGCAAATGATAACTATATTATAGTCCATGACTCTGGGAAGCTAGGTAACAAGAAGAACTCCAAGAGAAACATTCGTGGATTCCCGTGGGAAGGGGAAATAGACAAGATCTACTGAGACTATTGGGAGTGTGTGAGTAGGGGACAGAAGGGGAGAAGGGGAGGAGGAAGAAGAACATAGGAGAACTGGATAGTTGAGATGGAGGAGGAACAGAGATGGAGAACAAGGACAGAGATGACTTGATTGAGGAAGCCATTATGGGACTAGCAAGAAACCTGGAAATTCTGTGGAAATCACAAGGATGACCCTAGGTAAGATCCTATGCAATAGTACAGAAGGTGCCTGAACTGGCCTTCCCCTTGCAATCAGCTTGTTGGTTACTGTTGAAACAGGGGCGTCGGGGTTGTGTCCCCAACACCCCGGCCGCCTGGCTAGCTTATGCCCGAAAAAACAACACACAAACTGTATTCATTTAAACATTGCTTGACCCACTAGCTCTAGCCTCTTACGGGCTAACTCTCGCACCTGGTCTAACCCATTTCTAATAAGGTGTGTTAGCACCCCAAGGTGTGCTTACCAGGAAGATTATAGCCTACGTCCATCTTGGGTCGGAGCTTCATCGCTAGTGTGCCTCAGAGAACAGAGCTATCCTGTCTGCCCGCGAGACAGGAGCCTGGCGTCTCTGAGCGGAGCTGCATGATTTCTGAGCTCACTTCCTCTTTCTGTCAGCATTTTATTCTGTTTACTCCACCCACCTATGTTCTAACCAATCGGGCCAAGCCGTTTATTTATTGCTTATTCAATGAAATCAACAGATTGATATGACACTCCCACATCAGGTTACCTTATTTGTCATTATAGAACCTTCATCCAGCAACTGATGGAAGCAGAAGCAGAGATATACACTGGGTTGAGCTGCCAAATTCCAGTCGAAGAAAGGGAGCAGCAATAATATGAGCAAAGGGGTCAAGACCATGACGGGGATACCCACAGAAACATCTTATCTGAGCTAATTGAGCTCACTGACTCCCAACTGACAGTGGAAGAATTAGCATAAGACCAAATTAGGCCCTCTGAATGTGGGTGACATTGTATGATTGGGGCAGTCTCTGGGACCCATGGATTGGGGCCAGGATTTTTCCCCATTGCTTAAACTGACGTTTTGGAGCTCATTCTCTTTGGAGTGATACCATGTTCAGTTTAGACATAGAAGGGAGGGTCTTGTCCCTGCCTTGGAAGCCTTACAGTCTCTGAAGAGTGGATGGTGGGTGGGGGGGAGATGGATGGAGTGGGAGAAGAAATAGGATTGGGAACTTAGTATGTAAATGAGAAAGGATTTTTAAAAAAAATTAGTTAATTAAAAAAAGATATCCATCGCATCTAAGATTTTATGGTAAATGTTTACATATATCTTTTTCAAAAGCATATAAACCACAGATAGATGATTATAAGAAATATAAACTTATTCAAAGACATATTTGAGGTTTCAGCCAATAGTGATTATGTGTGTATCGTATTATCAAAGAGATGAAAAAAGTGTCTAATCACTCTTGCTGCTTTTATGTTTTTAATTGAAGTCCAATAAATCTTTCTGATAGCTTCACATATTAAGACACACTTATGACAAAAAGGTCTTTCATTGTGATTTAAAATAGCACATTCTAACAGCTTGATTGAGTACCTGGAGCTGTGTCTTCATTTCAAGAGTTGAAACTAATAATTAATTTTAAAAGCACAGATTTCTAGCTCTTGTAGGTATGAAAACATTTTAATTGCTTTGATAATTTGTTTCCCACTATCTTGCAATCTCTGGAGAGTGGGAAACTAAAATACCAGCATTACATAGATAATGCATACAGAAAAGATGCAGGGTAAAATTGACTAGCAAAGAGATAAATGTATGCATTATATACAGATTTGTATTAGTAAATAATTGTTGTTGAGATAGGTACCAATCCTAGGCAGGTACATCAATGTTCAGTCGTATTAAACTGTATAGCATGACTGCAGTGCTGAGCAGACTTAGAATTTGTGAGTGTACCTAACTTTCAAGTTCCATATGGATTTGAGAGCTTTACAAATTTTCTGTATTGAATTACTTCTATACAGTATTTAAGCATATCAGAAATGTTGTGCTCATTTATAAAACTGCCATTTAAATTATTTTTCTTCTCTATTATCTCAAAAAATCATATCACTATCTGATATCATGAAAATATTGGGCAATAGAAGGCCAAATTTAATACACAACCGAAAAATTTCATTATCTACTATAACATATGTTAAGAATACAATAGATAAGTAAAAGTAGACATTTAAGTTAACATGCAAAAGATATATGATTCCTATTTAATGATAATTATCATTATTATTACTTGTGTGTATGAAAGAGAGAGGGAGATACACACAAAGAGAGAAGCAAATAGAAACAGAAAGTCCTGCTATAATTCCCAGGATAGTCTGGATCTTACTGTGGAACACCACCTATCCACAAGCTCATGACTCTTTGAATGGCTTTGAACCTACATGATAGTGGTACCAACATCCCTGACTAGTGTATATCTTGTAAAAGGGATAAGTTTTAGCTGAATCGGTAGTCGAACCCGATACTGCCTGGCTGTTTAAGAAAAGCATCGAGTTAAACATGCTGGCAAGGACATATATTGGATACATTCTTTGGTGTAGGAAGCAGAGTGGAGGATATTGCATGCAGCAGGACTCACCAAGGTGAGTCTATGCTTTTAATACATTTTACATTGTTCTGTGAAAAAAAAAAAAGAATAAGTTTTGTTCAATGGCTAAAATATTTCACTTGTACTTGTAGATGGAGTTCGAGAGATCTGCTGTACAGCATAGAGAATTTGGTTGTGGTTAGTCTCCCAAATATTTCTATGCTGGGAAGGAGATACTCAAAGCAAGACAGATGGTGGAAATGTTTACAAGAATGAATTCTTTGCCTGTGTGCTATGGCTTTCATGGCCCTACGTCAGTGACTATGTTGATGGTTTGTTACAAAAGGAGTTTAGTTTCATCTGTTTGCTCTCTTGCTTCCTTGGCTTCAGTGTAATCCCTGCTCCATGAAATAAAATTTTCACACTTGAACTCTATGATAATATGATAACTTGGGTCAAATTGTGATTTAGCATGAGCTTCTCACCAGGGACAACTACCCAGATTTGATTCTTTGGCCCTCACAATCATGAGCCCCCAAAAATTATATTTTCCTTCTAAAACGCTTTGTATGTACAACAACACGATGATTTAAACCAAGAGTGATATACATAGTGAGTTCACACAACTAAGAAAATGATCCAAGAAGGAAATACTATTTAAGGCAAATGTGATGATTTCCCCTTGGGATTCACCATTGTACTCATTCTGTGTCTGAGGCAGAAGCACTGCCATATGTTGAAGGGTAACCTGCACTATGCAGTGTGAAAAATTAATCTCAGACAGTAGTATTACTACTAAAATAATGACAATAATAATATAATTTTAAACCTATTTTAAGGTGTTTCCATATTTTACCAATCTAACCATTACCTTCAACTGAAAAAAGAATGACTTTTCACAATAAAGATCAAGTAGGGCCGTGAAGATAAATTTAAACACTAGAAAGATTTCTAGTGGTGAATCCTGGGACATTTCACACCTAGCTGAAACTTCTTCTCACGCAGTTCAAATCCTATGATTTCCGCTGTAACTACTGCTGCTAAATTTAGGTCCCAAACAGTTTTGATAGGCATTTGAACAGTAGTCCCTACTGGTGTTTACATTATAGCTAGCAGAATTAACGCATAGAGAAAGGGCATGGAGATCCTTGGGAGACATACTTGTTAAATGTAACCTGAAAGCAGACTTGAGAATGTTCCCCTTTCAAATTTATTTTCCCAGGGTCCTAATAAATGAGAGCTGGGCTGCCATCCAGGTTTCTAAGCCACTAGAGCCTGATTGTTTTCTATTTGTTTCAGTGTTTAAAGCCAACAAAAGCTGCATTAAAACCAACGGTGCCAAATAGTAACAAGCATACTTTAAGCACAGCTAATGTGCAAGCCCACAGCCCCAGGTTATATTTCAAGCAGAACACAGTTCAGCAGCTAGCTTCTTTGTCACAACGTTTAAAGAACAAAATATTTTAAAATTTCATGTTCATAAAATCCATTATATATACATATACATGATATATATATGTATATATATATCACTAATCACAGAGAGATAGCTATATCATTTACACTCATTTTATTCTAGTTATAGATTATCTTCTTAGAATTCTATAATCTTTAATAGAGTATATAGAGACTATGCAAATGTGTTCTTTTTCATATTGTTCATTTCAATAAAATAAGCATACTCCAAAAAATTAATTTGGTTCTAATTTTCAAAAGCATTTCCAATTGTAGTCATTCCCATCAACTCTGCTACATAGGGGGCAATGAAACACAGCATCTCTCTAAAACATGAAATATGTAATTAAGTATTTAAAGTATCAAGCAAGATCACTAAGATAGCCTAAGAATTGATTAAATAAATTTAGGTAATAAATCTTAGACCCGTCTATGTTGTCTAATTTTTGTGTTTGAGACAAATTGAGTCCTAACATATTATACTCCATTTCTTTTTTTTTTTTCTTTTTTACTTTTTGAGCTGGATCTCTCTATGTCATCCTGGTTTCCCTGAATCTCAAAGAGATCCATCTGCTTCTGTCTCCCCTTTGGGATTAAAGGCATGCACTGCCATCCTTGGCACAAAATTCCTTTTTTTTTTTTAACGGTAAAGAAAAGGTCTGTAAAACACCCACACAGAATTTGTCCATATATAACATTGTTTGTTTGGGGTTACATTTGCACTATTCTCATATTAATAAAGAAACTGGTCTAAAGAGTGTGTATTTTAAAGTAAAAAGCTCAAACTTCTGACATAATTATTATTTTATAATTTACATAAGTAAATATGTAGGGAATAGGAACAGAGATATAAACTACATTCTTGGGATATTTAACATTAATCTGCTTTACATTTCTTCTCTGCACTGTATTGAGCTGATACAACTCCAGTGTTAATCAGCAATTAACCTATATTAATCTGTCTAATGATTAACAGAAATAATCCCCATTGTGTTTCTGCAGTTTTGCCTCCCTGAGTTCATGGAAGGAAAAAGGCGACAATGAGAAATGTTTCAAGTATATGGGAAGAGTCCTTGACCCAGTTAACAGATAATATAAATTCTCTCATTTTATTCTATCCCGTTTAGCGCACTACAATGCAGAAGTCAAAGTATTATATACTAGAAATCTCTATTTAAATATAAAACATTTGACAAATCTCAGATATTTTAGGGAATACTAAAATATCCTATTATCATAGCAACACCAGCGGCAATGTCTGTCTTATATGAGCAGTTGTTTTGTTTATAAATGAAATGCCTTTTTCATATTTGTATTTGCAGATCCCTTACAATTCTTTGATGCCCTTATCTGCAGAATGGATCTGGATTATTGACTTTACTTGGAAGTTGTCTCTACACCAGACAACTTATTTATCTTTAGCTTTACCCTTGGTACAGATTACTGCTAGAGGACTTGTGCTAGAATGTTTATATGGGATCCTACTGTCACATATGATAGGAATGTCATTTAATGAAAATCAGGGTTTGTCCCCAGGCTCCCCAAGCTTACATATACTTATACACTAGAATAAAGTTGATCTGATTAATTGAAGTCTGTCTCCTGATAGGCTGCCTCTATAAAGTTCACGCGACTTACAAGGATCTGCCTTTGCTTCTGTCCCTTTGTCCTCATGGACTGATGGCCAACTGGCCACAAAGACAAAGGGGAATTCTCATCCCTCATGTATGCCAAAATACTAGCTTTAAAAGGTGGTAAAGATGTAATAGTTACTGCACTTACTCTGTTCATTCTATAGATGCAAAAACCAGGTCCCTCCAATTTTAATTGACAGTGTTAGTGCTCAAAAGCTTTCCTGTTTGGACTTTCTCTATATATTGACTTTATTTCTACACAGAAAAAAAACATGTTATTTTCAAAGATACATATTGATGCAGAGAGAGAAGAATGAACAATGCAAGGGCCTGCTCAGAAAGTGGGAAAGTAAGGTATGCAACTAAGAAGCCAAAGATTACTAGCCTTCAATTACTAGTAAGGGAATTAAAGGTTAACAGGAGATGGTAACGATGAAGCTCCTTTGAAAACTATGACTCATGAAATTTGTATGAAAATTCTTAATAAGACAATTTCTATAACTATTGTCTTACCTAAATCCATGCTTATGAGACAATCACTTTCAGTGTATATATGTATATATTCTCTCTCACACATACATATATATAAGTGTGTGTGTTTGTAATATATATATATATATATATATATATATATATATATATATATATATATATAAATAACAGTTTTACTGGCCCCAAACAATGAAAAGATTTTCAAAATTTTCCCATAGTCTTTGATGACTACAGGTCATTTTCCATTCAGTGTTTAATTCTGAGCTTACATTCTACCTTATAATCTTAAAATTGCTGGCTTAAAAGCATGTTCTGTGGAATTTTATGTTCTGCATATGGACTAATATGATCATTAAACTCTTGGTTGAGTTTACATTTTCCCCTTAAGATTGGGTTCTAGCCTGTTCTAAGAATTATTAGTGGTTGGTGATCAATATGGAAAATTGATTGCACTATAAATCAACCACAACAAAATCTGTAGTCCTTAGAACTACATACCAGTACTTAGTACCCTATCTCTGAAACTTTTCTTTCACATATTAGCAGCTATTAATACTATATTTTACTAATCGTTTATCTTATAAGATTATATGAAATATACCATGATTCACATAATGAATTTTTCTCTTTAAAATGTTAATGCATAACCATTAGGTGAATATTATAAGACATTTAAATAACATGGCAGGTGGATCTCTGTGAGTTCGAGACCAGCCTGGTCTACAAAGCTAGTTCCAGGACAGGCTCCAAAGCCACAGAGAAACGCTGTCTCGAAAAACCAAAAAAAAAAAAAAAATAATAATAAAATAAAATAACATTCATTTTACTTTTTTATAATTTTATTTATTTGGAAGAATATCGTGGGTTATGAGAAGATAAGTGCTGAAGGTTGATTTTCTCCTCTTAACATGTGGGATCCAAGGAGAGAACTTAAGTCCTTAAGGTTAACAACAAACACCTCTCCATATTGAGCTATCTTTCCATCCCCACTAAAAACAAAAAGAAAACATGCTTTCCATGGTCTGTGGGAGCATCTGCATTTAATCCCAGTACTTCTGAGTCAGAGATAAGACTAAATTTCTATGAACTCAAGGCCACCTTGGTCTGCATAGAGAGATCAAGACCAGGCAGAATCAAATACTAAAACTTTGTCTCAATCAAAAGGTTGCGCTACACAAACTTACAGAAAGTTCATATTGTTGAAGACAACTCCACATTACTTCTTGAACATGGATAAATTAAGCTACTGCTGGCCTGAAATATTTGCTCCAATGTTCTAGTGATTTTGATGTAGGAAGCTACTCTGAAGACTATCAAAATAGAAAAGTAAACTCCAACTAAACCACAAAACCTTTGATCTACAATCTGTCCTGCTTGCAAAATAAACTAGGGCAGTGGTGGCATAAATCTTGTGGAAGTAACCAACCAATGTCTGATTTGACACTGGGCCTACTCCATGATGTGGAACCCATATCTAACACTGTTTGGGTGACCAAGAACCAAAAAATAAATAACACAGAGACCTAGGGTAAAAGCCAAATTCTAGTGAATGTTAAAAGAAAACAATAACATGACTATGACTGTGAATGATATTCTTCTTTTCCTATAAATAGTGCCTTATTTATCAATCCTCGGGCATTCTCCTGAAGTGGAGAGAAACAAGTAAAGAGACCCTCAGCCAAAAATTATGCAAGGAGAAAGAAACATTGCAGCCAACATCTCTAAATGAAATGTCTCCATCAAATTTCTACCCTCAGAGCCAAGGGCACTCCAAGAAAGAGCAGGCAGAAAGAATATGAGACACAGGAGATGTGAGGAACAAGGAGAACTCAGCCCTGGGGGAACTAAAACTGATCTTGGTTTCCCAGTACCCAGATCCAAATAATCACACAGAAACTATATTAATTACAACAGTTTCTAACAGCTAAAGCATATTCCTAGCTAGCTCTTATATCTCAAATTAACCCACTTCTATTCATCTGTGTATCGCGATGAGGTTGTGGCTTATTGGTAAGGTTTTGTCCTTCTCCTTTGGCAGCTACATGGCTTCTCCTTGACTCTACCTACTCTCTCTATACATCACTGTTTGGATTTCCCACCTAGCTATATTCTGCCTTGCCATAGGCCAAAGCAGCTTCTATATTAACAAATAGTAATAAAACATATTCATAGCACACATAGGGAAATCCCACACCAGCCCTGTAAAACAACTGAGAAAAGCTTCCATGAACTTACAGAGACTTACTGAAACAGAAATCACAGGGTTTGCATGGGACTGTACCAGGTTCTCTGCACATATACTCTAGTATTCAGTTTAGTACTTTTATGAGTCCTGTGAAAGTATAAATTGGTAGGTCTCTGGTTCTTTTTCTTCTCTTGAAGTTCTTTTATTTTTCTTTTGTCTTGTCCAACTTTAATATGATGATTTCCATTTTATCTTTTCATTTCACTTTGTTATTTTGGTATTATCTGCTAGAAGCCTGTTCTTTTCTAATGAGAGACAGAAAAGGAATGGATCCAGATTGGAGGGATGGTGGAGAGGAATTGAGAGAACTAGAGAATGGAAGCTCTATTCAGATTACATTTTATAAGAAATGAATATGTTTAATAAAATAAATCAAAACAAAACTTTGTCACAAAACCACACAAAAATGTTTTTAATATAATTCTTTCATATTAATTCTTTTTATATGCAATCACTGTGTTTAGGTTAGGGTTTCTATTACTGGGATGAAACACCGTGAACAAAACAAGTTGAAAGTAAAGGCTTTATTAGGATGACACCTCTGCATCATGGTCCATCACCCAATGAAGTCAATACAGAAACACAAACTAGGCAGGAACCTGAAGGTGGATGCCGATGCAGATTCCTTAGAGAGGGGCTGTTTAGCAGTTTGCTTCTCTAGGCTTGCTCAGACTGCTTTCTTACAGAAGCCAGAACCATCAATTACAGTTCGGCCGCACCCACAATGAGATGAGTGCTCCCATATCAATCACTAATGAAGAAAGTAGTTCTCAACTTTTGATAACCCTCTGTCTCCAAAAACACTTGGATTACGATTCATAACAGTATCAAAATCACAGTTACGAAATAGTAGTAATGAAAATAATTTTATGACTGGGGATACCATACAATGAGGAACTGTATTAAAGGGGTTACAGCATTAGGAAGGCTGAGAAGCACTGTTCTACAGAGTATTCTACAGCCCAATATTGCATTTTCTCAGTTAGGGTTTCTTCTCAAATGTCTCTGTTGTCCTATGTAAGTAGATATAAATTGGTCAGTGCAATGGGTCCAAAACTGTATTGATTTTTTGATTCTGGTTTCATGATTTATTCACTGTCTGTGTCTCTTTTCGGTTTTATGGAAATTTTTCCACCAGTCCGGTACTTATTGTCTGCTCTCCGTCTATCATGGATATTATTTCCGCTCCACGTGTAAAATTCCTTGGAAACTAAGTGTGTTTTCTGGGTATTATTCGATATTTTGCTGTGTCTTATCCCAATGCAGATGGCACGCTTCTGAAGGAGTGCCATTCTAGCTTAAGAGATCCCATGATGCCCTGCACAAAGATCCTCTCCTGGTGAAAAGCTAGCTTGCCATTTCCTTCCCTGCTGCATTATTAAACACGAAGGAGCGATTCTCTTAGTCCCAACCATCTGCTCTTCCCCTACTAAAAACTGAAAACATCCCCTTGTGTTTACAAATGTTGCTGCAGAAGCTCCGCAAATTATAAAGATGGTTGTGAAATTTTCTTATATACTACAAGATCAAAACAAAACCCTAGTCTCATAAATCTGCAAAAGATAAACCAAGCTTTTATTACACGATCAACCCAACTGCTCCTTAATGGAAGGCAATTCTATTTAAACTAAAGTCCAAATGTAAATTACTTCAGCATCTCAAGTATAATATTTGCATTTAAATATATCTTACTTGTTCAGCTCTTTTTAATTTTCACAGATATGTAACATACACAAATGTTAGCATCAGAAAAAGTTCAGTCTCATTGGCATTAAAGGCAAGAAAAACAGGTTGGACTTCTCACAGGAGGAACAGCAGACTCAAAACCTCTAAAATCAGAAAATCTAGCCAAATATCTCATATTATACTGTGGTTTTCAATAAAAAGAATCACATTAAAGGAGTACTGAGCAGAAGTATGATATAATCTCACACAGAATTATTATGTTAACCCTATAAATAACTCTGTTTTAAAGTCCCCAAATAGCAATCAACACAATCAACCATTACCTGGACTCAAACAAAGGAAGTTTGAGTTTTCAAGTATTTTATTTTGATCTTTATTTTATAAAATGCCATCTATAGTATAACATGTCTGCCTAGGTCTCTCTACACTGTGAGGATGCTCCAAATTTTCAATTTAATTACTGTTGAAGATAATTATTTTAGCTTTCCAGGAGGACACTGTGTTTGCTAGCAGACAATTTTTTATTTCATATGGTACAGTTCCTTTGTGTTTCACAAATACATTCTTATCACCTGAGTTCCAGACCCTTGTCACCTGTTAGTTCTCAATGCCCTTTTATTAAATTCTTGTCCGCATAAGTTTTTGTTCATTCTATAACAGTTATAAAAGCTTACATAGAAATCGACTTGTATAATTAACTCTTCTGTTGTCAGATTCTTCAGTAATGAAAGTGTGTTTTCTTTATAAGAGATTTTCTTTACTATTTTCATCCAACTTATTCTTATATTCCATGTGTTTATTTTTCTAGTCCATTTACCTGTCTGTGTGATTTTCTTGCTTTCAATCTAAAGTTCTGAATTATTCAGGGAGTGGATCTTTGTGGTCAACACTGGAAAGAATTCACACATCCCCAATATCTCCACCCCCATTGTCTTAGGACTTCCTTCAATGTGTTTAACAACTGATTTTCTTGACCTAACATGGTCATTGTGTATACGCCACAGAGTAGTTCTATCTAATGTAACTAACAAAGTCAATTCTCCTGGAGGTGATTCCCGCCATCTATTAAACTTGCTTTTAATGTTGTCCTTAAACATGATTCGTCAATTGCCAGAAATCTAATGGTTTCTTATTGTATTTATTCTCAATTAAAAAATATGCAGTCTGTGAGTTATTTTCAAGTGTATTCTTCCTGAAACTCTCTGAAGGTAGACTTTAAGTCACGCTTCTTTTTCTTACTCTTAGCTTTGGATATTACTCGTAAGTCCCAGTTCTCTCTCTTGGTCCAACTTAATCACTACTGTGGTTTTCCCCTTAATCTCTATAAATTTGGAAAACAAAAACAAAACACAGTTGGCAACGTTAATGAGAATAACTGCCTACCGTCACTGTCATTCCACTGCTACATTTTAGTCATTTCTTCGGTAAATATGTTTTTGATAAATTTGTTTTCATTTTATTTGTGTTCACTGTCATTTATGTCATTTGCTGGTCTCAGCCTCCAGTGTGATTTGACCTTGTCCCCATATACCTCACATGACAATTGTTTCTCTTTAAAATACTAGCATTTTGAAATCATTTATGGTTTTATAATAAAATGTGTTTGTATATAAATTAGCTAATCATTTCTTTGTGCCTTTTCTAGGTGTTAAGTGTGTGTAGGCAGTTGTTAGTGTATTTATACCCTGCATTAGGTCAGTAGACTAACATGTAAGGTATCCGTGGCACTTGTAACCTTAGTACATGTGGCCAAACAAGTGTGACTTTTGGAAGTTCCCTACCGCCAGCTCAATTTTTTTTTAAATATTGGTGCCTGTAAATCGGTAAATCTGGTCAACACAGAGATAATATTTTTTTTTGTTGTTGTTGTTGTTTTGAGACAGGGTTTCTCTGGTTTTGGAGCCTGTCCCGGAACTAGCTCTTGTAGACCAGGCTGGTCTCGAACTCACAGAGATCCGCCTGCCTCTGCCTCCCGAGTGCTGGGATTAAAGGTGTGCGCCACCACCACCTGGCCAGAGATAATATTGTTGACACGTTCTATCGTATTGCCTTTGCTTTCCAGGAGAAAACTTGGTGCATAGTTTAGATTTAGTTAACTCACAAATTAGGCTGCCACACTCCCTTCTGTAAAGTTAGTCAAACAGGGAGGTCGCAAATTTGAATGTTCATTACATAGTGCCATCTCTTCTTGGCAGATAGACTCCTCTCTTCAGCCCTTCTTCAAAATCTCCATGGGCTGGAATAGCATTTTAGAAACTTAAGACCAAAGTGAATACTTTTATATTTTAATTCTCCCTGTAAAGTTTTCAGGGCATCAGGCAACAGTGAATATACTGTAGAGAGTTTCCTAGACTCTGGGAATCCTACTGTGTAGGCCAGGTCCCCCTTCAAAGCAGAGTTGAATCTGATTGGTTCTCTGTACAGGCAATATATTCAAACAGATTCTAGTACCCTAGTGGCTGCAAATATACCTAAAAACAATTTTTTTTATCTCTTAGAAATATAAGTTTACATTCTCCAACTTGCTGAGTATGGCTGCCATGAAAAGAATGGTAGGCCTTGCAGCTAAGGATGACGCAGAATTACTTAGATGAGGACAGACAATTCTGTAGCAGATTGCCTAACATATTGGCAGTTCTCAAATCACATCTCACATCAAATGAAATAAGTTTCAGAAAGTTATTTAGCATGAAGAATACATTATTAAATTCAGCATATGAAATGTTAATGCATATCTACCAGCTCTTACTGATGCTGGTCTGCATCCCTCCCTTCTGCAATATTGGAATCATAAACTTAACTGTCAGTGTGGGATGAGCATTCCTTCTCCAATCAACTAGAAGGCATGCTTTTTAGACATCATTTCCGCATCCTTAACCCTATGCCAGTCACCTTCCAGCTCCACTAAATAAATACTGGAGTTTTAAAATGATTTTTTTTCTGTGAAGCATCAAGAGTGATCAAATTTTTAACCAGCTCTTTTCTTTTTGTTGCTTAGATTTGCATTTTCTTCCCAAATAATTTTGTGAGAATTATTTTGGTGATGGATCCATCATCACTTGTGACTATTTTTTTTTTTTTAACCAAAGTCATTGCACAGTTTTCAAATCAAAACTTAGGTTTGACCTGTGGTCCACTCATACACGTGTACTACAACATTATTTATTCTTGCCATTGTCAATATTTCACAGCAGAAGCTCTTGGTGGATGTAAAATAATCACATAGAAAGGTGACAGTCATTTGGTACTAGATTGGCATAAAGGATGAGGAAAGCTCTACACACTTGAGAACAAGGACATGACAATTCAGTGTGCCCACCAAGAATCCTAATGCACACAGAAACGCACAGAGAGAGAGAGAGAGAGAGAGAGAGAGAGAGAGAGAGAGAGAGAGAAATAGACACAGACACACAGACATGCACACACACACACACACACACATACACACACAGCGATCTACTAAACAAATTAACATTTCAATTCTATCCCTAAATCACACCATTTAGGATAAGAATGAGATTCGACCTATCTGGATGAGTATATAATTCTTGTATTTACACTAATTTTTCTGTACCATGTAAGTTTCCCTGTGTAAATATTCAACATTTTACAATGCAATAATACCAGCTTTGATATTGAAATTATGACTTCCGAAAATTTACTCCTTCATTCATTCATTGTGTATATGCAGTGTGAGTACATGTGGCTATACATATTCTCACATGTGTACTTGTGTGTGGGTGTGAGTGTAAGTGCATCTGCATCTACATGCACATGCAAAGGAACCCAGCATTGACATCAAATGCCTTCTTTGATCCATCTCCACCTATGTATGAACTCAAAGTTCACTGACTTGGCTAGTCTACATCTTTTTACTATACACAGGTTTTAATTAATCTTCTGTGTAGGTTCTTTTATAGCAATGGCACTTCCAAATATGATTATGTGTACTGTCACAAAGTAAATATTGTATGTGTCCATGTGTATGTATCCAGTTATTCTTTGAATCATTTTTTTCATACAAACTCATGAAATTAAATGGGTACCATATAAAGAAAGCACCCTTGTAATTATCCATTTTTTACCTGTACATATTTACTCTTACATCAGAGAAATTGAGGCAAAGAAACATTATTTCCACAGAAAATTTGTATGCTGTCTGCTATGTGGTTGCTTTTATTTGTTTTCTGCTTTCCACTTTTGAAGCTAGGCTTTTGCAATGAATTGCTTAAAATTTGGTTTACCCAGGATAAATGGAGAGTAATTCACCCCAAGACGACTGTGAAACTGTTTTGTCTCAGCAGGCTCCATTGTGAGAGCCCAGCGTGAGTCAGGAAGATGTGAGACAGGCCACACTGCAGCAGAATGCTGCTGCACATTTTAAATGTTCATGAATTGCTATGGGGAGCTGATAGGTGAAAAAGCTGGACAAATGTGAACAGCATGAACATCAACCAATTTTAATTAGCACTGGCTTCCCAATTAAAAAAAAATCATATATCGGACTTCAGAATGAGCTACATAAAGGATGTGTAGCTGGTTTTAACAACATTTTAGATATGATTCATTAAGCAGTATCATATCGACCAAAGAAGTGATAACATTTATGTTTCCATGGATAAAGTTTTACTGAGCTCTCACACATGCATTATCTCATTTGATCTTAACAACGGAACTGCGGGATAAATGAGGCATTTATTTCCCCCCATATTATAAGATCATAAGGCTCAGCTGGGTTAAACGACTTATCCAACATGGTAATTAAGAGTGGGGAACCAAACTCATGCTTGAAACTCCAAATCTTTCAAAATTTTGCTGCTATTATCATTTTAGAAATAATTTTGATTCCAAGTCAAGATATTCTACACCCCGGATTTTGATAACTATATAAAAACAACTATGTTTGATTTGCTAAACCTTTTCTCAAGTTCATTCTCTAATAAAAATAAAATGAAATTGATTAAAAGATTTAGAGTTCCCACAAGGACATAGCTGAAAAGCAGCTCAAACTTTGAATGTCAGGCATAATAACATAAAATTACAGACTCTTGCTGTAATTTGAGGGACTTCCAAGCTGATGCTTTCAGAGAGTAAGACACTCAATGTATTTCAGATTCTTAAAACATTTAAAATAGGGGTTGAGAATGACAGAGTGTGTAAATGCTTGCCTGTCAGGCAGGGGGTTCTGAGTCCAAGCTCCCAACCCCATGTGAGCCAGGTAGGGTGGCAGATGAGTCTGTAGTCACAGAGCACCAATGACGACATAGAACATGAAATCAGGAGACTTTCTGGGCTCTATGACAAGAAAGCTTATGATGCACACAGCTACATATAACAGGGAGGCCTGTGTCTCAAAGTGGAATCAATAACTGGTGTTCTCTTATCCCCAAATGGGTGCCAAGGGACACCATTAAACACATACCCACATTCATTAACCCACACTATGCCTATAAGCATAAAACAAAATTAAAAATAATGCTTTTCCCTCAGAAGAATGATGCATATTAGAACAATTATTTTTTTTTGCTTGATGTCTGTTTCTCTTTCTTTTTGTTTTATTTCTTTCTTCAAATTTCACCCATGTGAACATGTCATATAAAAGGAAATATTGCCAATTTCGTACAGATGTTATCAAGGGCTGTCAGGTTATAAAGACTTCAGTATCATGTCTTAAGAAGACATGGAAAATCTTCTTCTGATAACATGTACCATAAAACATATAGTGTGGATGAAGTGGTTGAATTCTAAAACTACTTCATATAATAGTAGATGAATGTTTAGCAAAATAATTTACTATGTACTGTTGTATTTCACTTTAAAAATGTAGTATTAAAAGGACCTTGAGTAGTTACAGTAAGATATAGGGATTAATTACAAAGACTGAAGTATAGAAAAAAATGAGTTCAGAGTCATATTACCAGTGTGATATAGACTGTCCTTCTGACACTATAATTTGTTTTAAACTTAAAGTTATTGCCACTCCGTGAGATAAAACCCACCTGTGACCCTTTCAATGGCAAGAATCTGAGACTAGATAGACCATGGACCTCAGGGAAAGCCAAAAACTACTCTTCTGTAGAAGGAAAATAGCAACAAAATGACTCCTAATGACATTCTGATATGCTCTTTCTTCATTGTCCTACTCAGTCATCATTATAAATACTTCTGCCTGCAGTAGATTAGAAATAATGCAGAGACCAATAACTGGACAATGTACATAGACTGAGAGACCTTAAAATACTAAGCCATAAATAGGATTTATTTATTACATCTGACTACTGATTATTCGGGGAACTATTCAGAAGAGGCAGAAGAAAGGTTATAAGAGGCAAGGAAATTGAGAACACCAGGGAAACCGTGTCTTCCAGACACAGAACTGAATTACATATTATTTTACAGAGACTGTGGAGGCATGAACGGTACCTGAATAAGTTCGATCCTGTTAGGGTCTCAGAACTAAGAGGAGAAAGTAGACATGATTCCCCATCACTAACCAAAGAACTATCCCTAGTTGGCAACTGCTTTGGGAGGTTTTTTGTTGTTTTTTTTTGTTTGTTTGTTTTTGTTTTTGTTTTTTGGTTTTTGTCTCATATCACTGTTTGAACATTTTTATTTTACTTTACCTTAGTGGTCCTTTGTATGTATATTGTGACTTTGTGTTTTTATGGAGTGTGTGTGTGTGTGTGTGTGTGTGTGTCTGTATATATGACTCAAGACTTTCTTTAAAATCTGATTTGTTTGCTTTTATTTGCCTGATAGCTTTCTAAAAAGAGAGAAATAGGGGAGAATAATATGGAAGGAGACAAGGGATCAGATATACTGTATGAAAGAAATTATTTTAAATTTAAAAAAAATAGACATGAAACCATTAAGACTAATGCATCAAGCAACGTGTGCTGGTGTATGCCTTTAATCCAAGCACTCTGAAGGCAGATGCTGGTGGGTATCTGTGCATTCAAGGTCAGTCTGCCTGTTTCTACATAGCAAGCTCCAAGTCAGCTAAAGCTACATAATGAAAACCTGTATCAAAAGAGAGAAAATGAGGCAAGCCAAAACGAGTAATTCACTAAATGTTATGACTGAACACTTGTAAGTTTATGTGGTGCTATGTGCATGTGGAATCCAGATGAACATTTGGCTGAATTTAGCCTAAATATAAGGAGCTCACAATTCATACAATTAAAACAATTTTCTGTGTAATTTCAAATATATGCTGGAAAAATTGCAAATAAAAAACAGAAAATACATGTTAGATGTTTACTATATCCAGAATAACAGACTAAGTTATATAAATGAATGCATTCTTTCAAAAATTTGGATTGCAAATACATTGGAAAAATATGGGACACCTTCAAATTTCATTTTGTTATCATTATAATTGTTTAAAAATTCTTTAGGGATTTCATACTTGTACGTATGTATTGTGATTATATACACTCATCTCTACCTCATTAGTAGGACTCTCAACAACTCTCTTTGAAAAAGAAATGCTTCCTCCTAATATTCATTTAAGCACAAATTTCAGGTAGTCTTTTATTTTTTAATTCTTTTTGTTTTAATTCTTCTCTCGCCCATTACATCCTGACCACATTTCCTCCCTTTTCACATCTCCCAATCTCCCACAACCTCCCCTCTTCCCAAATCCACTCTTCCTCGGGTTCCCTTCAAAGAAGGAGCATATTTCCCAAGGATAGCAAGTTAACATGGCAAAAAAAAAAAAAAATCACAATAATACTAGGCACAAACCCTCATAACAAGGCTGGACAATACAGCCCAGTAGGAGAAAAGGGTTCAAGCATGGAAGAAGAGTCAGAGGTATTCCCCATCCCCTACTATCAGGAGTCCTACAAAAGCATCAAGCTACAAAACCAAAACGTATATGCAGAGGGTTGAGCTCAGACCCATGCAAGCTGCGTGATCATCTCTGTCTGGTCCTATGAGCTTGGCTTAGTTGATTCTGTGGACTATGTTCTTGTGATATCCTCTACCCTTCTGGCTCCCTCAATCCTTGTGTGACCTCTTCTTATTGGTTACCCTTACTCTGGCTAGTATTTGGCTGTGGATCTCTGTATCTACTCTCAACAGCTGCTGGAGGAACTCTCTCTAAGGACAATTAGGCTGCTCAACTGTCTATGAGTATAGCAGAATATCATTAGGAATCATTTCATTGACTTTCCTCTTGCAAATTTATTTAGTCTCTGGACGGTCCAGCCTCTGTTTCCTGGCCATCCTAGCAATGCCAAGCATGGTCGCCCTCTCATGTAGTATGTCTGATGTGGATTAGTCATTGGTTTGTCACTTCCGCCTGTTCTATGTCACTTTTACCCCTGCAGAACTTGACAGCAGGAAAGATTGTAAACTGAAGGTTTTGTGACTGGATTAATATCCCAGTCCCACTGCTGGGAGCCTTCCCTGGTTATAGCACATGACCAGGTGGGGCTCCTTACCCTCATTACTACGGACCTTCACAAGGGTCACTCTAGTAGATGCCAAGGAGTTTCCGCTGCACTAGGTTTCTACATAGACCCCCAAGTTATCCCAAATAGCAGCTGTCTCTCCCACACAATGAAGTTTTATTTAGTTATTTAAGAAATGGCTTAATGAAATTTGCAGGCAAATAGATAGAACAAGATAAAACACAATCCTGAGTGAGGCAACCCTGTCCCCAGAAAGACTAATATGGAATATACTCACTTATATAGCCATTATCAGTTAAGTAAGGAATAATCATGCGACAATCTACAGACCCAGAGAAGCTAAGTAACAAGGAGGTCTCAGGGGAGATACATGGATATCTGAGGAAAGGAGGAAGAGAATAGATTTTGTTGATGGAATGGGGAGCTGGTGAGGATGAGAACAGGAGGGATCATGCAGGGGAGAGGTGGGGTAGGGAGAGAGTATCAAGCAAATCCTAAATAATGGACATGATTAGAAATTCTGTTACTCATTGATAGATGACCCTTCACAAGATTTGGTTTTTCCTCCATGTGTTATTGAAAAGTTTATTTTCACATCTAATAATTATCCTCAAAAATAAACACCTTTCTCTATAATCCAAAGATTATAAGACTTAAAAGGTTTAAGGCTTGAGACTTTAATTTTAATCAATTAAATGGTTCTGAAATATGGACCATTGCATTACTTCCTCTAAGGTTTTAATCTTTATTGTTTGTTTAATGATAAACCTTTAAAATATGCAAAAGCATTTTAATATTCTCTCATTTTTGGTCACTAGTGAACCCTTTAGTGAAACTGTCATTGCATGCTAAAGTCCTTAATTTAGGAAAGTTCAATTCTGCACAATAGTGCCTGTTTAACATTTGAAAGCAGTCATATTATCAGTACTTTTTAAAAATTCATTCATGATCTAACAAAGGATCCAACTTGGGGTCTCCAAGACCACTTATACCAATTGACTAAATGAGTAACCTTTGACTTCTTTAAAACAGTAGAGTTCCAGGTCTGCTAAAACACATGCAGCGCTGACAAGGTCATGTATTAGTTACATCTGCTGTGCTGGAGACACATGATAGTAAGAAACTACCAGGTCACCTACATCCAATAATCCACTCACACCATCCCACTGTTTTGTCAAGTCATCACAGTTATAATTAGAATCCACAGGTTTTTATTCAAAATTTCATTGACTCACTCCTAAACATATTTTAAGTTAGCATTATTGTGACTTTACCAGGGAAGAAACTTGTGCTTGAGGTAGATGGAAAATTGACCTAGCAATAGACTAGAGAAAGAATGTCGAGAAAAAATTCTACCAAACCATATACTTTGCTACTAACTTCCCAAACTTTGTCCAAATAATTTTCATGAAAGACAGTTGATGACTCTACTTTAAATAAGTTTTAATGATATGAATCGTGGCTTCCCAACATGTAGGGAACATCAAGAGGGTCTTGAACAAGATGAACTTGAAATGTAAATTTAGATAAATCAGCATGTCTTTATGTTGTTTCAGTGCCTTTAAAAAGAACAGAACCTGGGCTTTTATTAACTCATCAGTTCCTATGATACAACAGATATATTCGAACCAGAATGAGAGCCCCATCAAAACCATTCTCCTCACACCAGAACCTGGAGAAAATCTACTGTGAGAAACTGAATTTCTCATATTTTAGCATCGTTATGAGCTGAGACAGTATGTCTGAGACAATGCACATTTATTTCTATAGCAATGAATCACTGTAAATACACTGTTAACAAAGGAGACTAATTAATCAATTATTGTTTGCTTGAACAACTTTTTAAAAGTGAAGTTTATTCATTTAATTATAATTTCATTCCTATTGTGACTTTTCATGCTTTGTTTTAACTTACTAGTTTTGTTTTGTTTTTCTCCCAGAATACTGAGTGCTTGCATAGGAATAGCACAGAATTAAATAACATGATTTAAATTTATTATGCAATACTACATAGTTCAAGCTTTTAGTTTAGAAACTGTGTCTGAATCTTCAATACTTTGTTTCCCGTAGCATCTTTTCATCTTGTAGAAATTTCTTGAGTAATTGTAAACACACCAGATTGTCCAGGCATGCTAGCCTAGGTTTCCTTGGGTAAAAAAAGTTTATTCTTATCCATGCTAGCTCTCAAGAGTTGCAGTTTTAATTTTATACCTTGCTAAGTTAAAGACAATTTAACATAGGGTTGTTTTGGTAGTGTTTGATATGAAAAGAAAGAGAGAAGAAAAAAATATACTTAACAATTTGTTAACCAAGACGATCCTCCCTAAAGAGTCTTTTATTCTTTTTTTTTTTAATTAATCTTTCTGTTTTATTTCTAAGAGTTACATGTGTTCACCAGCCTGGTCTATAGAGTGAGTTCTAGAACAGGCAGGGCTACACAGACCCCCCCCTGCAATATATGCTGATTATATATTAAAATACTGAGTAAAATAAATATTATTGTACTACTGAGTCTTGATCAATATCAAATTTCAATGAATTTGATATCAGAAGTCAACTGTTTACTTCATTTACACATAAAGAAGCTGTATTTTATTCTTATACTTGATAAATGTGTACACATCCAGTAACAGCTGTTCTTTGAAAACCTGGACTTCCTCAAAATGTTTTATTCTAATACTTACTTGTCTATCTTTCACCCCTATCAGAAGAGAATAACTCATTTTATTTTTCTGCATTGCATTTTCATTATCAGTATTTTGTCTGAAACAATGTATTTTTTTTTAATAAGCCAAGGACAATGGCACTGAGTTTTGATTCTAATGTATGGGCTGGCCTTGTGGGACACTAATCTGTTTGGATGCTCACCTTCCTAGACCTGGATGGAAGTGGGGGGGGGGGGGGGGACCTTGGACTTTCCACAGGGCAGGAAACCCTGACTGCTCTTAGGACTGGAGAGGGAGGGGGAGAGGGAGTGGGGGGAGTGGGAGGGAAATAGGAGGAGGTGGAAAGTTTTAATAAATAAATTAATTAATTAAAAATAAGATCTTGGCTATTCACTAGCTGTTCTAAGGGATAGAACAATATTTTGAAGTTATAAAGAACATTCAAATAAAAATGTTATTTATCTCTAAAATGGTCATATGTAATATAAATTCACATGATTGGAATTGTTTCATAAAAAATAGATATTTCTTTAAAATGCAAAGGAAATTATTTTCAAAATATCTAAGAGACTTTAATTAATGGTTATTTATGTTCAATAACATTAGCAATAAATTAAAAATAAGCAAAATAAACAAGAACAAATAAGAGCCAATTGGACTTCTAATAAATGTCTACTCTTAATTTGTTTGTATATAGAAAGTTGTATCTTAGGACACTGAAATGAATAGAGATATGAAAATAACAAGAAATGTATTCTGATTATTTAGGATTTGACATACCTTGTTCTGAGATATTTCTTACAAGCTAACTTCATTCTTATGTTCTAGATGTTATATATACAAAAGTCAGTAATAAAACAGTACTTTGCAAAATGCTGTTACTGGATTCATTCTGCATTATAGTGTGAAAAAAAAATGAATTCATTAATGAAATAAACTAGAAATGTCTCTTGACAAATTCCATTTATCAAATGTCTTTTATTTGATACCAAGATAGATAGCAAAAATAGGTCAATATTTAGGTCAGTTACATCAAGACCCTCCCTGGAATAAATCATACCTATATTTGAAAAAGGAAATTCGATTAGTAATTTATGCAATGCTAATTAGTTTCTAGCCACAAGCCACCTTTTACCACCCGCATCAACCTTCCATTCCAACACCTTTGGGTTAGTTTCAATCATATTTTGAAAGTTGTTTAACCTACACTTTTCTTAAGGGATAATTTTCACACAACCCTACCACCCACAGTTTCCCACAAACCAAGATGGACTAAAATGATTGTTTCTTCTGCCTTTCTTTGATGGAGCAAAGGAAGTGCTCAGGATGAGTGACATCAAACAATCGTATGCATTCCCTTAAGCACATTGTTTTCATATATAAAAGTGGGACAAATTTCAACTTTAATTGTAACTTGATTTTTTCGACCATGACTTTAAAAATTTACTCCTGCCAATAAGAGAGATCAGAGAGATTCTAAAGGCTTACAGTTAGAAATAATATGAAAAATTTTAATTTTATACAAGTGACATAAATAAAAATATTTTGGAACAGATTTCCTGGCTCCTTCAAGACATTAGTGTATAGAGACTCATGATTATTTAGCTGGGTGAAAACATTAGCCTATCAAGTCATTTATCTTAATTAATCTATAACATGAATTGTTCCCTTACATGGTGAAAATAGATAAATATACTACAAGACTTAAATACTTTTATTAGCATGTGTACACTCATATAATTTTTTGTGTATATGTGTTAATAAAATTACTGAGTCTATATTATGATTTTAAGTTTTATTTATTTATTTTATACTCTGACCATATCTCACTCCCTCCTTTCCTCCCAATGCCTTCCCTTCTTCAACTCCCACATCAATGCACTTCACCTCTCATTCTGTTTGGAAAGAGACAGGACTCCCATGGATACCAACAAAGCATGGCATATAAAGTTGCAGTGAGATTAAGCACCCACCCTTGTATTAAGTCTGGACAGGGAAACCCATAGGAGGAATAGATTCCCAACCAAAGTTTGAGGGACATCCCCTGTTCCTCTTGTTAGGAGTTCCACAAGCAGACCAAGCCACACAACTGTCACACGTATGTAGAGGGTCTATCCACTAGTTTGAAGATCTTTGTCAAGAAGCAGTTTAAATTATACTATCAGTTTCACTGCATAAATTTTAGGAACTTGATTTTGCCATTACACTAAGAAAATCAAAAGTTTAATTATCCAGAATAAATCAATAGCTATTCTAATAATTTTGACACTAACCATTAAGCAACAAAAAAACATGGAATGAATTGACTAAATTCACACTTTAGACACAGTAGTTTAACATTAGTGTAAAAGATGAGATTTCTGGGAACAAGGGCTACCTAGAAAATAATTTTAGGACACAATAAGGTAAAATAGAAGTCTATACTAAAGTAGTATCTTGAGACACAATAGAATCAGGGGAAGACTGGAAAAGACGTGAGAAAAGAGTCCTGGTGTCAGTGGAGAAATGGAGTTTGAAAAACTAAAAGAAAAGGTGACAAAAAGAACAAATGAAGAGAAATTAAGTTTCAGGGATGTTGATTTTTTTTAAAAAGAATTTCAATAGTAATGATGTAATTACATCATTCATATCTAGTTGTTTTAATCTTCTTAAAAACCTTATTTACTGTGAATGGATTCCTTTTTATACTGCCCATTTTATGCAAACTTATATAGAGAAATTTTAATGTATTTATTTATTTTTCTTTGTATGTAGTTCTTTGTGGTGTGTGTCTTTTTGCATGTCTGTGAACACACATGTGAGTGCACATGAATCTCTGTGTCTGAGTGTCTGTGTATTATATACCTGAAGCTGACTTAGGTCTTCATTCAATCTCCACCACATTCATTGATTGAAAGTCACTTATTTTAATTCCATTAGTCTAGAAAGTCATTTTACTTGTCTAACCCTATGCTTTCTTTTTCAGCCTCTATTCCAGTTCTGGAATTATAGACTGGTTGCTATGACCAACTAATAGCTCGATGGAGGCTAAGATAAGAAATCCAGTCTTTGATCTGATGTGGAATGCCCTTCTGTATATGTGTTGCTTTTGTTGGTTAATTAATAAAGCTGTTTTGACCAATGGCTTAGCAGAGTAAAGTCAGGTGGGAAAACCAAATAGAGAGAGTAGGTGGAGTCAAGGAGATGCCATGTAAATGCCAGAGAAGGACAAGCCACTGGAACTTAGGACCCTTACTAGGCCACAGCCTCGTAGAAAAACACAGATGGTTAGAAATGAGTTAATTTAAGAAGTTAATGTTAGTTAATAAGAAGCCTAAGCTAATGGCCAAGCAACGTTGTAATTGGTATAGCTTCTGTGTGATTATTCAGGTCTGGCAGCTGGGTAAAAATGATCAGTCTCCAGTTACAAAAAGGCAAACCAATATGGGGTAACTAAATCAACATGAAACTAGAGAGTTTGGGAAGGAATTATAGACACAAAAGAATAGAATTAAACATGGATTCTTGGTAGCAGCATTTTCTTGGGTGGGCTCTGCTTATTAGAGGAAAGCAAGGACAAGATTCCTTTCAGAGAATGCTTCCTGACTTAGCATTAGCAGCAAAAACTGATGAGACCTATAAGAGCTGGCTTCTTAGTCCATGCTGGTGTAGTTACAGAGTACTTAAATAGGCTCTGTGAGCACCATGTTATAAATTGATTAATGGTGACATAGACCTTTTGTGTCCCTAGAGCAAGGTGCACATGGCTCACAGAGATGGTGAACATACATTTGCCATAATGGACTGGGTGAAAGAAATAGGCAGGGCCACAGGAGAGTTGATCCTAGCCATGCCCCACTTAGCATTGAAAAAGAAAAGGTGTTCCTGGTCAGAAAATGATGATAGACACACAATAGAGACAGATTTAGATTAAAATGAACTCTGAATTGGTCACAGTGTCAGACAAATGATGTAGGCTTGAGAGAGTGGAAATTGAGTAGAGACAGTTATAAAAAGAGTTAAATTTAAAAAATAAATCAAAGTCTTTAAAGAAACAATAAAAACAATATAAAAAAGTACAAGCAGTCATATATTAAATGATTAAAAAATTAGCCACTTAAAGATATAAAATACGCAGAGATTCTGAATTACATATTAGATATTATATTATTGTGTTTGTATTGAGTTTTTTACTGGAGAACGAGGTACTGCTTTTGTTTCCAAAAAGATGAGAACCTGTGGATTATTTCTAGGCTATTGTGGTTTGATAAAACAAGACCCCCCAAATGTCTCTGTGAACCCTAAAAATATTTTGCACAACAAATAGCAGGAATTAGTTTGGAGAAAACTATGACCAAATTCCCAAAATAAGTGTTTATAAATTTTTGTTTTCATTTAAAGGGGAATATTGAGATGAATAGTTTGCATTGGTATGGATCTTAGTCTATTGATACAAATTAAGATCTATTCGCTACTCTGTGTATATGTTTTTCTGCTCTTCTTTAAAGTATTATGGTTATACAGCTCATTTAAAAATGTAATGCACATTAAAAATTACAAATTACTAGTCATTTATAATAGTCATACTAGTAGTCATGTTGGTTAGATTTTCTAAATATGTAGAGATATTTCAGTTAGATAAATAATCTTCAACACTTCAAAGACAATGGAATATGGCACTTTAAATGTTTTAAGAACTTAAACTTTTCTTGACAGTGAGACATGTCTGCTTCTGGCAACACCGATTACTTCAGAGAGGATGATGGACATTGAATAAACTTGTCATGGAATTTACCTTCAATTCAAGGGTAGCCATTTAGGCAAAATCTGCTCTTGCCTAACTGCTTGATGGTATGCTATATGAACTGGACATTATTGATGCACAGAAAAGTGACTATTGAACTTTTAAAAGATGGAATGACCATTTGGGATTCCTGCTTCATGAAAGACTCTGCCAAACATTCTATAGCACATAGAAGTAAGTGACAGATAACCTGCCAATACAGGTGAAATAGTCTTTCAAATTTTCTACTTCACAGAAAAGTCTGTCAGATACTATGGGCTTATAAACTGAAAATAGATGTCCCAACATCACAGAAGAACTTTGGTGACTATCCAGGCAGCAATATGTCTCTGTTAATTCTAAAACTTTGGAAGTTGCTTACAATGTACTCCCTGTTTACTTAGGCAAAATATCCTTCTGAGGTCTTTGAAAAGTTACAGACAGTTAGCTACTGTTTTATTTAGTTATGATAAAAGATATATTAGATATGAAACTTGGGACTCATACAAATAGGATAGATAGAATATTTTCCTTAATTTGCCATATGTAAATGGACTTAATATTGTAACTGTAATTCTTCCTTGAAACCTGTTTAGCTTTATATGATGTTGCTGTATTAAAGTTAAAACCTTACTTTTTATTTAGACAGAAAGGAACAGATTGTGTGGGATGCCCTTCTGTATATGTGTTGCTTTTATTGGTTGATGAATAATGCTGTTTTACCCAATGGCTTATTAGAGTAAAGTCAGGTGGGAAAAATTAACAGAAATATAAAGAGAGTTGATGGACTCAGGGAGACACCATGTAGCTACAGAAGAAGGATGTACAGGAACCTTAGGAACCTTAACATTAGGTCACATCCTCTTGGTGATACACAAATTGATAGAAATGGGTTAATTTAATGTATAAGAGTTAGTTAATAAGAAGCCTAGCCATTGGACAAGCAATGTTGTAATTAATACAGCTTCCATGTGATTATTCAGGTCTGGGCACTTGAGAAATGAAAGAGCAGTCTCCATTTACATTGATCTTCTGTTTCAAGTACTTGAAAGGTAGATCCATCTCTCTTCTCATTTATTTGTAAGGAGAAAATAAAACACAGCTAAGATTTTCTTCGCACTTTTGTCAGCCGTATATTTCAGTAAACCAGATTGTACTTTAATACTTATAAAACTGTGGTTCTTAATCTGAAATGCTTTGCACTTAGTTAATTTTTAAGAGTTTCAAAACTCTGTTAAAATTCAAAATACAAATAAATAAAATGGAAATGTGTGAATGTCTCCACTGTGCAATCACAGATGGGGAGGTTTAAAGCTGTTATCAATAGCAGCAGAAATTAGAAACTAATCAGAAATAATGTCAAATAAAGATGGCATATAACTGAATATTTAATCTGATGTAATTGAAATTTAAATTCCTATTATGCAATAGAATAAGAATACAATCATTACTTCCTTCTTTATCAGTGCAGCTGAGTAATATCAGTTTGCACAATCAAATTCCACTGCAGAGTATCACGATGATATTTTATGAAGAAAGGCTTGAGAAAGTGATGCTGATGAATAAATTATCCATTCAAATACTTGAGCTGCATATAAATTTACCTTCTGGAAGTGCTATTCAAAAGGAAACTCCAGAGTCTTTAGAGTATTTAAAGAAAGAAAGAAATGCATTACCTTTGCCCTGTTTTTAACCTCATTTCATTCCCATTACAATACATTTCCACCATACTAGTATGAAAATCTATTTTAAACTGAAATCAAATACCTAAACTATATATGAAATTAAAGTTATGAGCCAATGATTATTACAGAGGCAGAGGACAGAAGGTGACTATGGCACCACCTGACTTATCATATAGAACACACATTCGTATTTTTATTGATGTTTTTAAGCTTTGATGTCATCAAAATTTTCAGTGTCATTTTGGTACTTTTCCAAACATGGAATCCACAATGAGTGGAAAATGGGAAGGGATGAACAGAGAAGTTTGATCTAATCTTTTCATGTCTGAGGGATGAACAGAGAAGTTTGATCTAATCTTTTCATGTCTGAAAATGAGATTTCAATGAAACAGAAGACTTGAATGAGAACAATTAAGCAGAATATGTGATTTTTATACTGAATATAGATAGATTCTATAAAATTGTTTCCTAGTGAGTAAATCCTACACAGGAGTCTATGAAGGAATGGGTACAGAATATATGTTGTAGTCCTAATGCGAAGCATTACCTGCAGGCTCATCTAGTAATGCAGTTTGGGAAGGTTCTGATTCATCTACTGGGAAAAGTAGGTTACTATGAGCAGATCTTGAGGCTGTTGATCATATGCTTCCTGATTGTTAGGCAGTGTAAGCCGCTGCTGACCTCTTAACCCAGCCACTGTATTTTCACCTCTCATGATAGAATGTATCCCTTCAAACTGTAAGCCCTAGTAGACTGCTTTTTTTTCTTCACGAAATTTCTTCTGTCAATCATTTTGTTATTGCAGTGCCAAAAATAACTAAAATGATATGCAATTATTAAAATAAATTATAATTTCTTTTAAAAATAGATTTTACAGATTATCGTGCTAATTTTAAGGTATTTATATGTTTTAATGATATAGTAAAAACTCACCTTTTATCAGTAGCTCCACATTATGAGGAAATTAGGAAGAATTAATCTACACTGGATATTACATAACTCACTACAAGTTTAAAAATAGAGTCACACTTGATTAAATACTCAGATTAGGTATACTAGTTTTTACTAACAGCCATATCAGCCATAAAGAGAAACATCTTCCCTAGTTACTTTATCCAGAAGAATTGTGTCTTTGTGAACAATTTCATTAATTAAAATATTTCCTAACACTTTCTTTTCACTGGTGTCTACTCTTGGTTTCTCTTGGCAAATACTTATCGTCCATTTTAAAATTCAATGAAGGTTGTTTTTTATATGAAGAGAGAATAGAAAAAGAGTGGGAAACCTACTTCAATAGTTGTGTCTCAGTTGAAATTACTGGCTTTCTGAAAGTTGAATGATTTGAGAGTTGAATCAGATCCTATCAAAATGTTAGTATATACAGAAAAAATATAACTGTAAGAAAGTATGGGAAAAATAGGACTGGCAACTTATCAATGTGAAAATTTAGGAGAGTAAATTTAAATGCAAAATTGACACTCAATTTATTTAAAAATTGTATTTCATACAAGAAAGTTAGTTCTTGGTTATGACATACATACCTTGGTGTTTACTGCGTGTGTGTGTGTGGGGGTGTATTTCACATGATACCATTATATTGTGAGTTTGGAGAAAAGGTACTATAAACCCATTTTTGAATACAAGTCATATTCGGGAGGAGAACAGGACATTAAAGAGATATTCACATTTGATATGGCCCAGTAATTGCCAGATATTTTTGGTCCTCAAATCTGTTCTGTCTACAGGATCTGCATTTTTTTTCTCAGGTTTGAGGACTGTATGTCTGCAGTTTTGAGGTTCAGACACTAGATGACAGCCTTGCCTGCCTCCTGAGGCAAATAATTATAAAACAAGTTAGGATATTTCCTTTAAGGAAGTAACTGCTGAAAAGAATAGTTCGTGCAAGCTTAAGAGGTCTCTGTAACATCTAACTTTGAGCTTTACAAGTTGACAAAGTGAGAAGTTTTATTAGTTTGTTTCATATTTCATTATAAAAACAATCAGACAAAGCCCTATTAGTAAATGTCAATTTTATGTAGATCCCGCCCATGGATTATATTAAAATCCCAAAAGCTCTAAAAGAACTTGATACGAACACTAGAAATTAGAGAACTGGAGTTTGAAATGTTCAAAACTCATATTTTGAGCTCTGGCAATGTTTGGGTGTGCCTTAAAACCCGAAAGTAATGGTATGCAGAGTAATTGGCAGTACCCAGCTAGAGCCATGGATTTCCGCTGAAAGAGTAAGTTTTGAGATTATCTGGTTAGGCGCCAGATAGCAATTCATTTGAACAGAAAGTATGAAAGATGGACACTTTCACAGGATCCATCCAGAAGAAAAGAGGAGAAATTTTGCATTTGTAAATGTGGTTTCTGAAAACGTTGGATTTTTGATTTGTTTAAACTGGGTACAGATGAATATTTGTACGCTTTCAAAGGAGATGCGTAGGTCCTTAAAGACTAGGAATGCCACAAAAATAAACCAGGTTGTTGATCTGTGCTTGGCTCATTCAGGGAACACATTTTGTTGATCATCTCTAAGGACACAAGAGGAAGACCTCCTGGTGCTTAAGCATCACTTCTCAGAACTGGAAACTGTAATGTACTGAAGGCAAGTGGACTGAAAATACAGAAAATACAGTTTGGTTTTGGCAAGGTATCCTTCCGTATTAAAGTCCTCATTAGAAACTAAATTTCCCCCTCTTTATTTAGCTGCCTTAGCAGTTCGGCCAAGGGTACAATAATTAGAAACAGGGATGACCTGGGTTGCTAAAGCAAACTTCCTTTGTTTATGATTAGCAATTGAGTGATAGTAGGTATCATCAAGATCCTACTTCCCATCTCTAGCGGTAAAGTATAAGGGCTGTCCAGACCTAACACCCTTGCCCAGACTTAGGACAAAATGTGTGGTTGACTTCAAAGATTAGGTTTCAAAATGAAATCATTCATGGTTTAGGGTATTAGGAAGAAGGATGAGCAGAGGGATGAGAAGAAAAATGCACTGGAATCTTTGATGGATATGTATAATGGGTATAATCTGAAATAATCCATCGTTATTCTGGATATCTGAGAATACAAGAAAATGCATTTAAACAGATAATTATTGTCCATTCATGCATTACAATAGACTTAATGAGTACCTGTGATATGGTGGGACTATTGTAACCTTGTTTCTTTTGGTAGACACAGTATCAGGACAACCAATCTAAAGTTATTAACTATGAATAAGAACAGACATTCTAAATAAGGTGAGTCAAAATTCAATGTAAGATGGGCATAGAGAAGGTTTTCAAGCTACTGAAAATGTAGTTTATCTTAAGTATCTTATCTCTTTGCATTAATCTGGAAACTAAAAGCCTAGACTAATAGTCGGCATATTTCTAATCTGTTGGCTTTTGTGATATTATACTGGTCACAAATAATATAACATAGCCATTAAAATAATAAATTTTAGCTGAGCATCTTTGCAAATATCCGCAAGCCCAGCCTCCAAGAGGCTGAGGAAGGAAGGTTCCAAATTTGAAAGCTGCATTGGCCATAAAGGAAGAGGCTTGCTCAAAAATATTTTTTTTAAAAGATCTCAAAAAGCATACAGTTATAGGTTACACTGCTGTGGACAGTTAGATGATGAAATAAGTTGTTGTTGCTTAAAAAACTTTCCCATTTAAGCAATGTGATATATCCAGTTAATATTTTACTGAGACTGGGGATTTAGCTCAGTGGACAACTACTTGACAAAGCCCTGAGTTCAGTCATAAACATCAAAATAAATAAATAAATAGATAAATAAATAAATAGTGAAATAGAATATATCTTTAACAGAAATGTTCTAATATATATTGAGATATACACTCATTAAATAGAGCTATATTTAAATGTCTGTATGCCTGTTTGCATAAACTTAAAAGCTTTTTATATTCTTCTTTTATTTGAAACCTCAAACAATGAAAATTCATATAAAAATTTAATTAATGTCTCATAAACTGGGCTTGATCTTAGTTGTATAACTAACACATGGTGTGAAACTTGTCAGATCTCCATTGCACAGCAGAACTTACCTATGGCTTACAAATGTCTGAATTCAAGGGACAATAAATTCAGTAAAAAAGATAACTATGAAGTGATCTCACCACCGCAAGTTCATAACATAGTATGAAAAAACATAAACACTGTTATAAGAGTCATATGTGCAATGTCTTTGTATCCCAATATTTAAAACATTAATATATGAACAAAGTATCATTACTAATTAAAAACAAAAGATTAAATGCCTTTAAGATAATTACCTTCTAATTTTAAGATTCATCTTGCATTCGTCTCTAATGAATGGTAGACACACACACACACACACACACACGTAAGAGTTCCACAGACAAGGGATCTACAAACTTTCTGCTTACAAGAAAACAGCTTGAAGAAATATAAATCAAAATTTTATAAATGTCAGACTCAAAGACCACTGTACTATTTTTCTAAATTTTGTAAGTCAACTACAAAAAGAATTTTGAGGAAAGTTTTTCATATATATTTTTTAAAATACCTTGAAAATACATTCAGAAAAGTAATGATGAGTTTAATCTTACTGTGCATAGTGAATCTAAAAGGAGAGTTTGTGTCAAGTGAAGAATTTGTTCTCAATTATTTTGCAAAATGATACAAACAGAGCAAGACAGGAACACTCAAGATAGTAGATGATTAGCATAGTAGATGGAAAAACAGAAACATGGAAAGTATCAGCAATATCTCCATCAATAATCATACTATTCCCTAGTTTCCATAGTAAACTATAAAAATAAAACTATAAACAATTGTGCTGTTATTTTTATTATTTGCTTAGATGATAATAAAATAGTCCTCACATACACTTAAAATCTTGAATTAATTCTCCCTTCTCCAGCAGCAATCTTACTAGTCCATAACACACATGGATGGACCTATACATATGTCTGAGTGCTCTCACTGTAAGATGATATGAATGATAAATTATTGAGGAGTTCTTCTTTACTCCCAAGAAATTTAATTGACTTTCAGGTTTTTGGCACTAGAAACTATCTGCCAGGAATATCCTAGAGTTCTATATTATTCTCATGAATGTAAAGCAAATATTTTAGTGCACAAGTTATAGCCAATTACTATATGAGGTTATGCATTTTCAATACACTTTCAGTCTCCAAATCATTTTGAAAAGATTATTTTCGTGGCTTCAAAAATTATTAAATTCTTGAAAAATTTACATGAGAATCTAAGAGAACTTTAATGCTACAATATTGTAGTGATACAGAAACCGAACAAAGTTCTCCCAGACTGCTGAGGGAAATTTAATCACTCATTGTTTTGAAAAGATGATTTTATTTCTTCAGATACCTTTAGCTGATTTATATGTATCACATTTCCTAGACTTAACACTCAAATTCATAAATTACAAGCATTTCTCAATATCTAAAAGGTATCATCAGAATTCTCTTTGAATTCTAAAATCTTCAAGTGATATTGGCACACATAAAAAAATACACATTTGATTCTAACATATACAATCTTCTCACGTCATTAAATCATCTCAGCATCTCACATTAAGTTTACTTTATAAATATCATGTAAATAATTATTATACAATATTGAGATACATTTATGTGTAGTAAGTACACATGCATTAGAATTCTCTGTAAAGACACTCAGCATAGAAACTTTAGACATTTTATACCCTGTCTCTGTTTCCTCTCCTTTATTTTTTTCTTCTGTCCTCTGCCCATGTGGTATAAGTTTAAACTGTAGGCAGATCCCTTCCTGCATATCTCCTAGACTGCTCAACAAATGAAAGTGATTACTGGCAACACAATTTTCTCATTAGAAGTGAACCCTGTGGACGTATTTTTTCTGCATGCCTTTTCCTTTTCAAAAACATAAAAGTATTACATATTATTGTATATTGGACAATATTATATATAATATATAATATATATTATATACAAGAAGGGGTGAGTAGTGCCTTAAATATGAAATAATTATGAAGTTTTAATGCAAACATTTAGTTTTCTATAACAGTTTCCTGAACACATCCAGTACCCATTCTTTTTAGATTTTCAAAAGAAACATTTTAAAAAACAAAAAAAAAAAAGAAAAAAAGAAACATTTTACCATCACTATCTAAAATCGTAGGATAAGTTTTTAGAGCAGATGAATTTACATGTTTGACTAACTGGTGATGATTGTACTATTTTTTTAATCTCTTTATGGAACATAAGGTCTGATTTACAAAGACTGATGAAAATTTGTGAAAGCTGAGAATTATTTTTAGAAATAAAATTTGACATCCATCAAATTTAATATATTTTCTTAAATTAAAAGTTTTTCTACTCTATAAGGGTATCATTTATATCATTAATAATTGACATAATTTATGTGATAGATTTACTCTGCAGAATCTGCATTCCTTTGACAGACACTATTACCAAATGTCACATTGTAGTTTTACTCCTATATAAATAGAAGCCTCAAGAGACAAACATAAAACTTTCTTACATGAAGGATGGCAGAATAAATGTCAATGTCTTTCAATAATCTAAAGACTTCTTTAGACAGTTAAGGAAAATACACTAAAATGGGCTTTACATTTTATTTCACCTTATTTTTCCCTCTTCGAACAAGTTGGAGATTAAGGAACAATCTGTGAAGGTAAACATCTATGAAGTTTCACTGACTGAATTTCTAGTGGCTAGTCAATCTGATTGTCAGTCAATAGTTAGTCAAAGAGACATGCGAATCCTGTCTTCATCTCCTCATAGACTGGTTATACAAATACTCCAAATGCTCAGTTTTTTATACAAGTTCTGGGAATAAAATTCAGGTCCCTGTGATTATGCAGCAAACATGTTTTCCTACTGAAACACCTCAAGCACCAAGTGAGTTACATTTTAGTACCCTAAGGTCATTTTCAGTTTATATTTGTGAACTTATACTGAATACAGCTCATATTTTTATCTTTTACTATGATTTATAATAAATCAGTACTTTATTATGTACTTATAAAGGATTCATCAATATTTCTCCCTAGTTTAAAATGGTATAAATAAGAACAAATAGATATTAAAATTTCTAATGATCAATTATATTAGAAATAGACATATAAATATAATTTCATGAAAATAACCAAATTGTACAGTTAAAGTGTAGGAAAAGATAGTAAGTTTTCAAAATCTAGCAATATATGCTGAGAGCATGATAACATATGTAGAGCACTGAGGAGTTAGTAATGACAGCTGATGGAATTATCTCCACTCTTCATTTGATGGACCATGACCAAATCTTTGTGACACTCTTGTAGAACTTCTGTTTGCATACTTCACCCCAATATTGCTGGTTTCTATTATAATTATAATTAAGCTGTTTAAAATTCATAAAAATCTTTTTTTACTATGTATACTTGGCAAAATTTTTAAATGTAATAAGGGGATGAAAAGTTACTAGTACTATATAATTACTCAAATGAATGCTCAACTAATATTTTAAGGCAGTTTAAGGGGTCTAAACACTGTAAATATTAAGAAAAGATAACAACAGTCAAAATATTATGGTCTTTTATTTGAAAGATACAGCAATTAAAGCTCAAAATTTGCTCAAAGAATTGATAGCCAGGACATTTGGTACTAGCTGTATCTTTTAGCCATGACCAAGAAGATGTTCTTATAGTCTCAACATGTGGTAGCCTACAGAAGACCTGCATGGATGACTAGAAATTTACCTATCGTATGGATGGGTAAGTTTCCCAAGGTCCCACCACTAGATGGAGAGTATAGCTAATGGTTGCTGAGAGATAGAGACACATTTTCTCTAGAAAAGAACTTTCTGCCAGTCTATATAATCACAAGAGGTTAGCCCTAAAATATGTACATTGGAGTATCACTTGGTAGACTCAATTGATTGATAGATGGTAGATCATAGATAGTTAGAAATATAGATGGCAGATAGGCAATACATAGATAATTATGTATATGAAACAATAATAAATGAAGAAGAGATCATGAATTGGAAAATTTTTTGATGGACCACAGGAAGAGTTGGAGAATGGACAGCCTTATTGAAATAAAACAATAATGAATGAAATTTAGAAATATAAAATCATAATCAATTTAAAATGAATTAAGAGAACATTCTTAATATTCCTGAAAATATTTGATATTTGAATATAAACAAAGAGTCTGTGATTCACATACTTTCTTCTGGCACAGAAAACACGGTCTGAGGAACTGGAAAGATTCCTCTTGTTGCAGACTCCTGGTTCATTATTTAGGGTTCTGTCAATCACCATGCATGACTGTCCTTTGGGCTAGATTAATCACTGATGCATAATCCTTCAGATTCCTTGCTTCACTTCCTGTCACTAGCTGCCAACTGTGTAAATAAGGAATGCCCTGTTCTTTTTCATTTTTAGTACTGGATCTTAATGAGTGTTTCTGTCTTCGGTAGCTCCATAGTAAGCAAAGAAGCTGACTCAGAGTTTTAAAATAATAGTAATATTAAATTCACAGAAAAGTGAGAAATATCATTAGTGTTTCTGGAGATCATTACCTCTGGCCTTTTCTTTAAGAAGTCATGTGAACCCAAATATTATGTAAAGAAAATTAAAAATAGTGCTGGAATTACTGGATATCAACATCTAGAAGAATGAAAATGGACCCATATCTATCACCATGAACAAAACTCAAGTCCAAATGGATCAAAGACCTTAACATAAAGTCAGCCACACTGAACCTTATAGAAGAGAAAGTGGGAAGGACACTTGAACGCATTGACACCAGAGAACACTTTCAAAATATTACCCCTTGTTCGAGATCCAGGAGTACAGTTGAAGAGAGAGGGGAGGAATTTTATGAGCAAGAAGGCTCAAACTCATGATGGGGATATGGTGACAGCTGACCCAAGATCATGAGTGATCACAGATTCTAGACAGACAGCTATGGAGCCTGCAAGGTACCATCCTAGGCCCTCTCCATATGGGTGGCATTTGTGTACCTTGGTCTGTCCCTGTTAGTGGGACCAGAATCTGTCCCTGATGCTTGAATAGGGTTTTTGGATTCTGTTTCCTATGGTGAAATGCCTTGATGCAGAGAGAAAAGTTGGGTCCTACCTCAACATTATATGTCAGGCTTTGTTGACTCCCATGGGAGGCCTCACCCTTTCTGGGGAGTGGGGGAAGGTATAAGGAAGGTAGCGGGGGAAGGAATGGGAGAAGAGCAGACAGGGGAAAGAATCTGTGGTTTTTATGTAAAAGAAATAAAAGTTATTCAATAAGAATTGTATTTATTTATGATATACTCATGAATTTACAACACATAATAAATAGAATATCATAATAAATAGAAAGTTCCAAATGATCATCGAACAGGCTGAAGTCATATGAAAAGTATTCAAATGTCTAAAAACCAAATACATCAGCAAAAATATATTGCCCCAAAAAGATAATTCACTCAATCTTATTAATTAAATGCATACTTATTATTCTTTTTTTGGTCCTTATGTGTGCTTGGCTTCCTGTTTGTTGAAGAAATTCTGTAGCTGGCAAAGGTTTTTGCACAAGAAATCTGGTTTATTCTGTAATATTAAAATTTAAAGACCACTTCACTCCATGATAGTTTTGGTGCCTGAAAAACTTACAAATGAAGGAGATGTTTTAAACATATGGATGGGGTTAAGATGCCATCTGTACCCTGCATGGGACCTCATACATACTAAATATTGGGATCACTCCTCAGTCAACACGTCTTCAGACTGGAGTAGAAATAGATTCTAAAACTGGGTAATGAAAGCTCAGTTATTTTTGTCATGCAGCTTCTAGAATATAATATACAACTGCTCATACATTAGCATAGAAAATAACTCTAAAACATTACTTTAAAAAACTCTGACATGATTTAACCTATGAAATCAATATTGTAGTATTCTCAATTAACTCATTGTGTACAATATAAATAGTGTATGGATACAAAATTAGATACCATTATATTAAAAACACACTGTGTTAGTATTTTGAAAATCACCGTGAAAAGAGTTCAATTTACATTTTATATAACATAGTTTATATAGTTATTAATTTTTCTTTTGCTTTTCTCAAAGTCAAATATTTACCCTAGCCAATGTTTGATAGACATCATTAATTTGACCCATCATTCATTTAATGTACAAAATATACATAGTAAACCTATAAAGTCATTCTTCTTCCTTAAGATGTTTTTATGTTTATGGATATAATTCATATCTAGCAACTGTGAATCAATTTAGTACTTAGAGGCATAACTTGCTGTGATGTAGAGAATACAGTATAATGACTTGCTTCTTTGCTCTGCCTCCCACTCACACACCATCAGAAATATCCACCCCTACACACACACACACACACAGATCAGATGGCTTGTGTTCTGTACACACAAGGTAAGTAAGGAAAAAAAGGAGTGCATGCAGATTAATATCTCATCCTGTCTCTGATGTCTGGATGCTTTATCTCTAGATAGTTACTGTGACTATGAATGTAGATTTATGTCTATAGAATAAACATGAATTTGAAATTGAATTACAGCTTTTACTTCTATCACCATCACAACAGTGTAGTATATTCTTAAGCAGAGTCTTAACCAGAGCCATGTCACATGAGACATAAGGGGAAACACAAGAGCAAAATGCCTGAAAGTGTCAGAGTGGGATTCAGTTAGTGATTTCATTTAAAAACAATGTGATATACTTTTATCTTACAACCACATCAAAAACTTTGGGTGTCAATATCTTCATCAGAAATGTAACAAACCATGTTACAGCAGAATGCTTTATTTCACGTGATGTTACTTTATGAAATGTGTAGCCTCCTTACTTCACAATAGAGACCTCAAGTTTGAAAATAATGGAAACTTCTGTTTGCCTTCTTATTTCACTTTAAAATGAATTTCAAAATTCATTATCTATCCTACTCTTGGGAATCAAAACATTTTGTTTAATAAAACTAAATATTTATTTTTCTTTGCTTTTATTAGCAATTTTTGTTCTGAACAAGAAACAAAGATTTAAAAGAATAAACTTAACAGGATAAACAACTATTCAGTTTTTCTATATTTCAATGAATGTTGCTTTATTCTATTGCTGCTCTTTTCTTCTCAGGCTTTTCCTCTCCGTTATTGCTGTCTTATTTTCACCAGCATCTCCCAGAGCTTTCATTTGGGCCAGAATGAATTGGAGGCATCTTTCAGGCTTCACACACTTTGGATTTAAGGCTTCCCTCTACACCTGGATATCAGGATGTGTAACGTTTACGCAACTTATATAAAATGTTACATAAACTATGTGAAAATTCTCCCATATACTTAAATCATCTCAAAAATTTATAACACTAAATACTACATAAATTCTATGCAAATAGCTTCAGGAATAAAGAAGAGAAAAACAGTCTGGACTTGTTTAGTGTAGACCATTTTCTCCCGGAATATTTTGGATACTTATTGGCTGTATCTGTGGATGAAACCCTGAATATACAAAATATGGCAATTGTCTATCTCTATACAATAGGCATTTTATTTTTTCCATATATTATGTTAGCATACATATATGTCTTATATTTATGGGCTGAAACATCAGATTGTAATGTGAATGTCCATGACATTTGTATTTTTAAAGACAGGGACTCACTTTGTAGATTATACTACTCAGAATCTCATTAAAGGCATTTGCCACCAATGAAGAAGAAATACATTTGTTGATTTGTACTACTCACCCTACCCTTTGCTAGTCACTTTCTTCTTGTTTTGTTATGCCATCACAAGGTTACTACAAAGTGACATGAAAATGGCATTAAGATAATAAGGCAAATAATTCTGAATAAATGGTTTTGGAGTCCTGCTTGAATACCTTTCAAATTTGCTCATGAATAAAGGACCTTATTTTATTTGACTAAATATATTGTCAAAAATCTAAAACATTTATTTGCATTGACACTGTGAATTGGTTTCTATGTTCAGTAATTTCGATGCCTGTCTTGATTTGTAAATCGCTATACAGCTGCCTAAGCAGTCCCAGGATGTTGTAGTCTTTGTAAAATGATCAGTAAATGACTCTCTGTACTGTTGCACTTAATGAGAGACTATAAAGCTATACAGAAGGCTGTAATAAATCATTTCTTTTCTGACCTAGAGCAAAATGTGTTCTCTATCTAGCAAGCTGATGAAATATACAATGCTCTTTGGAAATCAGTTTTGGCTCCATTTGATTATAAAACTAATTTTCAATGATCTCACTCTAAGATACAAATAAGTTCATAATTTATTGATATTTTATACCTCCTTTAATTTATTTATATTAAGACAATCTGGACAGCAATCTGCTCTCAGGTAAATTAAAAAATTCTAGGAATATTTAAAATTTACATATTATTTCTTACTTATATTAAATTACTTAAAATGAAATCATAACATGTGATTATACCTAAAATGCATACAGGATATCATATTTAGGTTATATTTTATAATACACTTATGATTATTGGCTCTATATACTTAAATTTTTCTTCCAGTTTCTGAAATGAAAGGTACAATATGGTCTATAAGCAATTATGTGATTTTGTGAGTGCATTTGTGTGTATACTATTGAGGCAGCATCTCTGAAGTGTATATACAGTTTAATTCTTTTTACAAAAGAGCTACAATTGTATTGTTGTGTGCCTGTGTTTATGTCAGTGTGTGTATGTATGTGTTCTTCTGAGAGTGATGGTACATGTACGTATGCAGAAGTTATAGAACAGCCTGGAGTCTAAGTTCCTCCTTTCCAATTTGTTTCTTGGTCATTGTTGTGAATGACAGGATAGGTAACGTTCAGGTCATCAAGGGTCATGGGAGCACCAGAATAAAGATGCTTGCCACCAAGCCCTCATTCAGGGGGTATATAAGTTGTTACCCTGTCCCTAATAAACGGAGGCTTTGACAAAAAATAAATAAATAAATAAATAAATAAATAAATAAAATAAATAAAAACAAAAAAAAAATTAAAATGGCCTGGGTATGAAAAAAAGCCCGGGATAAAACCGGTCTCGCTGAACATAGCGGACAAGGAGGACTACCGAGAACTCAAGAACAATGGCAATGGGTTTTTGATCCTACTGCACGTATTGGCTTTGTGGGAGCCTAGGCAGTTTGGATGCTCACCTTACTAGACCTGGATGGAGGTGGGTGGTCCTTGGACTTCCCACAGGGCAGGGAACCCTGATTGCTCTTTGGGCTGACGAGGGAGGGGGACTTGATTGGGGGGAGGGGGAGGGAAATGGGAGGCGACGGTGGGGAAGAGACAGAAATCTTTAATAAATAAATAAATTAATAAAAAAATTTTAAAAAAAAAGATGCTTGCCACCATACCCTGCCTTACATGACTTCTAGGATCTGAACTCAGCTCTTTATGCTTATACTGCAGGTGCATTAACCACTGAACTCTCTCCAGCCAAATGAATTAAACTTTGATGTCATTGCTTTAAGTTGTCTAAAATGTAACTTTAAGAAATAATTTGAAAGATCTCTCAAATCAATAGGAACCCAAGGGCATATTTAAAAGGAAATTATAAATTATTTTATGCTTCATATAATGTATTTTTCCTAGAAAATATATTGAACAATTTAAAAAGTAGTGTACAAGCCAATTCCATATTTCAAAGAGGGATTCTTTTCTCTCTTGCTTTTATCCACATCATTATTACTTTAGATTTTTGCTTATGTTTTTGCTAAGCCAGTTGATTCACACCACTGAAAGACAAGAACTACTGATACCTTGGTTCATATTCTTTGGCTACTAATTCTGTTTGTATATATCCTAAGGTAGCTAATTCAACTCACAATCAAAAGTATCTCGTATCATATACAAAATTCTCTACTTTGATTTGTAAATGCTAAGATGCAGGAGTGTGGAAATATATATATGGCATTTTAAATTGTTGGAAAGTGTCAAGTACACTGACAGTTATATAAGACAGCTGACAAATACTTAGTTAGCATAATGCACTTATAATTCCTTTCTAAGTACTTGTTACACTGTCTTGAATTTCCACAACTCTAAATTTTAATGTATGTGTAAAACAGAGAAAACAGTTACACACTTAGAACTTGAAAACAGAACTCCCGATTCCAAGATGAATAACAGCACCAGAGATAATATTTTCGAAGACACAGCAAGAATAAAAGTTTCTACATATTAAAACCAACTAGCTATAAAAGTCCTCATTCGCCCTTTTATTGGATGCATATTTTAGCAAAAATATGACAGTTCTCATCCTGTACTTCCATATGTAATGCTAATTTATTAAAATATAAATAAAGCATTGCCAAAGTGTGTTAAGCTTCTTTCATTCATTTTTCGTATCTTTGATTTTCTCAGATGTTAAGTACTACTAAGATGTTTCAAATGGCATACTGGGTCACAGATATAATAATAAAAGTATTCAGTGAGCCACTATACTATATGTCCACCATATCAGATGCACTAAGATACACCAGGGCCTTTTTTTTTTACTCAAAAACTTCTTTGCTAAACATCACCATGAATATTTTTTATTTCTATCAGTAGCTGTGCCTGGAGGTAGAATATGGAAGTTAAAATAATATTTTGGCATTACCTAATGATGAGCACACAGATCTACCTAGATGTGTTTATGGAAATACTTGGAGCTGAGTCTCCAGACCACTTCCTTGAATGGAATTTTTTTTAAATACTTATTTATTATGTATACAATCTTCTGTCTGTGTGTATGATTGCAAGCCAGAAGAGAGCACCAGACCTCGTTACAGATGGTTGTGAGCCACCATGTGGTTGCTGGGAATTGAACTCAGGACCTTTGGAAGAGCAGGTGATGCTCTTTACCACTGAGCCATCTCTCCAGCCACTTGAATGGAATTTTTAACAGCTTCTAACACTCAATGGTAGGTAAAGAAAATGATTTTCTTTGTTTGTTTGCTTATTTTTGCTTTCACCAAAACTTGAAGGCTGTTGCTGGAGAGGTAAATGTTGTAGAAGTTAGACATTGTTGTAGTTTTCCTCGTCTTATGTTTTGCTAAGCTTACCTCCATTGCATGATTTAGACTCCTTGAAACAGAATGGTTATTAAAACATTTATCATCTGTTCCCTGCTTAATATTGCTTATGATGTTTGTAATATTATACTTTATATCAGTTCCTATTGTTTATAGTTTTGTATTGGGTTTGGATTGCTTTAGTTTAGACAAAAGGGGAAGATGGTAGGGAAACTTGTTAGCCAATCATCTTTAAGAGGTGGGTCTTAATTAAGCCCTGGCTTTGCTGGGACCCAGGGTCAAATGTGTGCACCTCTGTGATCACGCACTCTACACATTTCCTGTGCTATATTGCTGTGCTTGGATTTCTCCTTTCCTGTTTCGTGAGCTTTTTTCCCGTTATAATAAATAAAATATAATTGTTTCATCCTTAGCTAGTCTGGTTATTTCAACAATTTAGCTCAGTACATTTTTCTCTGCTAACATTTAAAGTGTGGTCAAACGTAATCTATATGTCTTGTCTTTGCTTTTGCTTTTGTTTGAACTTTAATGAGACAATGTAGGTTCAGTTCTGTCAACCTCAAGCAAGACGTTCATAACCGTTGTTTTCAAGCCCGTGATTTTCTAAAGTTGCAGAAGTACAGAGTGACATTCACTAATTACACCCATATTCACTATTGTGTAAAAGTGAGAAAAATGAAGCTGTGCTATGATATAAACAATGATGGTATTGTTTCTCTAGCAGAATTTGTGGAGACGACAGTTGTGAATCTTTTAATGTGTTTCTTAAAAAGTATGTGTTAACTAGAAATCATTTTATTGCGTTAACTTACCATTTTTATCAATTGAAAAAAATAAGCTAAATATAATTCAGAATAGGGTAGAATAAATATTTTACCTACAGTTCCAGACATTTTGTGTGTGTGTGTGTGTGTGTGTGTGTGTGTGTGGTGTTTGGTGGATGCCTATAGACAGGGTCTAGTATTGAGTGGGAAGCTTACTATTAAGGCTATGCTGGTTAACAAGCAGCCTCCTGGGGTCAGCACAACTTTGTCCTTCAATGCTAGGGTATTAAACACCTGCAGGAATTTGATGTGGATGCTGAGTATTCTAACTCACCTCACCAAGTTTACAAAGCTAGTGCTCTTACACATTATGCCATTTCCCCAGCCCTTTAAATAATGATTTTGAATCATAATTTACATTAGAACTTCAATAAGGCATTGTAAAAGTGATGGTATTGATGCTAGGAAACAAGAATAGCACTGTGAATAATATTTTTTTTTAAATTTTGGACCTACATTATAGATAATAAATTTTTCAATTACTACATGAATATATGGATATAGTTATAATTATAAAGAGTAACAATTATGAAGAAATGAAATGGATAATAGATACATATATTCATTTATCAAACTACCATGTGATCATAAGACACGATGGTTTCCTGAGATGGAACATACAATTCATAAGGAATGGAGATTTTAATTTCATCAATTATACATGTAAAACCAGAAAACAGTCTTCAAATTAGAAATCCTTCAAGCTTTAGGGTTTTTAAAGAAATGGTTATTAACTTCATATGTTCAGGTTGGGTGGAGGTTTAGTAGAGAATGTCTAATTTGAACCTTGGAAAGTTGGATACAAAGTCCACAGAGTAAACTGTATGGACAGAAGAGTTTTAACAGTTTATGGCTGGAATACACAATTCATGGAAAAGTTTAACTCCATGGTGGATCCCGAGAGAAAATTATGGATATGAAGAAATGAAATATTTTAGATCAAGTCAAAAGTCTTTTTTCTTTTGTTGATAATAAAGCCAATATCTCAGTGTGGAATGAAGTCTATAAAATCATTAACCCAGTTAGTTACTTGTAAATCCTGTATACAACCTTAGGGTAAATAGCCTTTACTTTGCAGCCCCTAATTTATCACTTGTCTATAATAGTGATTCCCAGACTTGATACCATATCCTCATCACACGGAGGAACTTTAGGAATGGAATGTGGGACCCCACACTCAAATTTCTAGGCAGCAGGTCTGAGTTGGGGAGTGATACATATTTTACCTCAAGCTGCTCTTGCTTCTCTGCTAGAGTTTTCCAGAAATCTTTGGATTGCAAATAATAGAAATTTGTCATCCGTATCTATTTGGGATATTTACTCACTACCTCTTACTATATCAGTAAACAGCTATGATTTAATTTTTCCTTATTTAACAAACTTATTCATATGTGCTATGAAATGAGCTAATGTATCATTTTTTAACACAATACTTAGCATTATGCATGTCTTTGATATTGTTGACTATTCCTTTTGATCTCTTATTGTTCAATAAAAGACCTTCAAGGTTCTTCAATAACCACAGTGTATAAAAATACTAATGATATTAGCTATTGTGTTTTTTCTCTCACCGAGTATCTAGCTATTTGAGATGCTGTTTCTGATTTGTTAATGTGCATCCTGAATCTGCTTATTTATGGCAAATTATACTGCAAAATACTGGTAGGCAATTATATGCACATACCTATTGTTCTTTTACCTGTTTGCATGTAACTGCTTTTAAATAGATGAACAGATGAGAAACATAAATGCAACACATATGTGCACTACGAATTCGTTTCTATGTTAGTAAGACTTGCTTTTATGATTGCATTCGTCTTCTGTGTGTTCTATAACATGATATTAGTTGGTATCTATCACCACTTTCATACAACTTCTGTTAACTGCCTTTTTTGTGCCTCTCCCTCTGAAATTGTATTCTGATATCATAAAATGCATTACCCATATGTGGACATGTCATTAACAAAATATTTTACACTTGCAAGTACTGACCCCTGGGGCACTTTCACTTAGGGGTTGCATACTTATTGATTATGGTTACTCGATTTACATGACCAGATTTTTATTTCCCAGGTATTTTATCCAATTAATTTATAGGCATCTGTTCTGTAGAACTGCAAGAAATTCCTTTCTCAGACCTAAGTGTGCAGAATGCTTTCATTACTTTTATCTCGCACACTAAGAGATAGGCTAGGGAAGGTTATTATAATGTATGACGTGACCTACTTTTAATAAATTTACATTTGCCACTTACTTTATTAGACACCTTTCTCCTCGGTGCTCACACTTGGACTCTCTTAATTATATGCTCAGCCAAAGACTTCTAATACATGAAGGCAATTTAGGAACCAAGGAAGCAAAGTCCCATCGACATTTCAAGATACAAAAATAAAGACAAAGGAGCAAAAAATAGGACTGCAGTTCCACAAAAATGTGTCTTCCTGTAACCTGCAGCCTTGAAATTGTCTGTAAGACCCTAGGTTATTTCTAACGTGGGCCCCCAAATTACATCCTACATATTCCAGACATCCAGAACAGTCACTGTCTGCTTTTCTCTTATTATTCCGATTGTTAAATGTATTACAAATGGGAACTCTGGGACTCCACTTCCTTTTCCCCTCAAAACCTCTAAATAATGAATTAGACTGTCAAACTCTCACTGCTGCAAATTCCCCCTTCATGTTGGCCAGGGTGGTTCCCGCTTATCCTTAGGCAGAGCCAGAGGCTACAAGTTTCCTCTTAACTAAGCATCATAGACAATGGCATCTTATCTCTGAGGTCATAACATGAAATCGCTCAAACCCAATGAAAGCTGATGGAATCTTCAGCCTTTCAGGATAACTGTGAAGAGTAAAAGGGCCTTCTAAGCAAGCTGTCAGCAAGCTGAAATCTAAATCTTGTGATTTTACAAGGTGGGACTTGCTGATTTTAACCGTGACACAGAGGTCTGAGGCCTGCCTGCTCACACAAAGCATTGCCTACAGTGTACCAATAAAACAAGGGTGAATATCACCCTCTTTTAAAATGTCATCTTTCAAATCCTAAAAAATGTCCATTATGGACATTTTTAAATCATAAAAATAAAATAAAATCCAACAGAAGGTAATTGAAATGAACCTCCATCTTTTACATCCTATTGGCTATAGGTAAATATTTGGAGGATTGTACTGGGTGGCTTTTCCCACAAGAGAGCATATCACTGCAGTAGGACTGGCCCCCTTCCTGCTCAGTAGTAGAGCATTATCAGTCATGCTGCAGTGCTGCTTTAGAGACGAGACCAGAACAGCATTTGATGGTGAGTGGCGGTGCCCTTTGGGCAGGCCACAGAGCGATAGCAGAGACAGCAAGGAGGGGATTTTTGAGCATTGTGTTTACTCTGGTCTGTGGTTAGACAAAGGGTTCATTTTTCAACAGTGTCTTAATCTTCCCAAGCAGCACTGGAGGCTTTCTCTGTACTACTCTGCACTCTCTGTACTGTGTGCTATTCTGTGAAACAAAGATAAGCTGTTTGGTCTCACTTAAAAAGAATGCATGAAGCTTGAGCAAGCACATACCTACCAGACTCTAAGAGTTTACTCTTGAATATTTGTAAAAGTACAAAAGGCAAACAAATGGAATTATGCCAATTCCCTGTGGGAAACAAACAAATAAAACCACGAGAAACTCCTGGGATTTAGTCTCCTCAGCTAAGCAATCATTTAGAGGATATGCAGAGAGCACTTTTGGATTAATTTATCCACGTCATGCACCCCTTATCTCTTAGCATATTTAAGCCTCATAAGCAGCACATTCATCAAAATAATAATGAATTCTAATATTTGCTGTGCCTGGCAAGCTCGGTGTTAAGTACACTAAGAAGAGCAGATTTTCTTTATTTATTCTGGAAAGCTCTACCCATTTTCTTGGGTAGAGAAACTAAATTTATAATAGTAAGGTAGACATTTCCATCCAGCATAGTAAGCATTAGTGGCTAGTCTCCAACTCAGGTCTGACAACACACATCTGGTTCAGAAACAGCAGGCAAGTACCATTTTAATTTCCACATTATGTGATGATCATTGACCTAAGATTCAATCATCCCAATTTTTCCTACTGAAAGGTGTTGAGTATCTGTTGCTATTTGCTTTGGTTAATATGTATTCTTTTTTCATTTTACATCCTCCCTTTCTCCCGTTCTCGTATACCCCTCATCCCCACCTCATACCACCACTCCTCAAAGGTTGTAAGGTCTCCCTTGGGGAGCCAATAAGTTTGGCATACTGAGTTGAGAAAGAACTAAGCCACTCCCCAATGCATCAAGGCTGATCAAGGCATCCCAGTGTTAATATTCTTTAAGAACCAGCACAATGAATGGAGGCAACATCATCTCCACCTTAATAATTTTGCTGGGGATTTTAAAATGAATCAAAATGACCTTTCCGAATCTTATTGAGTATCAACAATTACACACATTTCACGAGACAATGGTTAAAGTGTCATTGAACTTTCCTTGATTCCTTTTTAGTAATTTATCCTATTCAATTTGCATTAGTTGTCTGAGAATTTCACACAGTGCATTCAGTAATATTCACAAACTGCGCCCTGCCCCCTGCCCCGACTCAACTTTTCCCAGTTCTGCATCCCTTTTCCTCCTGTACAACTTAGTGTTCTCTTTTACTTTTTCAAACTTCACGTCAGCTTCATGTTGCCCGTATATGTCCAGGGATGTGTGAATTTCCACTGCAGTATGGTCATACTACCAGAGGGAAGACTTTTTCAGAAAAATGAGTCTACCTGTCCCAGAAGCTGCAACCACTGTTCTAAACATTCCTGGGATTATTGTGAGCAGGCAAGAAACAAGCACTCACAAATTTCCTTCATACTTAAAGTAAAAAACACTTATATTAAAATCTGACACAGAGTGGGTTAGCTCCGAAGGGACAGAAGAGCCTGCCATTTCTGAGTCAGCTTTCTTTCCATAATGGCAAAGTGCTTCTGATGATAAAAATAAAGGAAGACTTGCAGAATTATTAAATGTTGCAAGAGGATTTCCACTATGTAATTACAGCTTAGCTTCTGATTTGATTATTTGGATAATTCACTTCATATTTTCTCCGTTAATTGCTGCTATCCATTGCACTGTATAATTCAAACAATTCTAAATTGCAGCTTGAATTTTATGACATGACCATGCCAAAATTTCTAAGTGCTCAGCACTATACAAATATTTGCAAAGAACTACCCATTTGTCAAATATTGCTTTACAGATCTGCCATCACTAGCTTGAAGAAGGGGAATTTTTCAGATAGAGTCCTGCCCTGATATAGCAAAACATAGTTCCAAGGAGCTGAGTAATTCTGATCCACATATGTGCATCCAAATAATATATATCCAACACAATGTATGTTTCACAATCATTGGACTGTCTACTTCTAAATTTAAAAATGAAAAAAACATTAATTTTATATTTTACATTTCAATCATCAAAAGTTTACAAAATATAATGAATAAACACTATATATAAACAATGTCAATTATTTTTTTAAAAGTACAAGAGATGCTCACCAACAGATTTATTCTGCTAAATAGGAAATGTTTTGACTGGTCTTGAGATATATTTCTATTTAAAAATCCTTGAATTATATAAGAATCCTGAAACCTTTGTTGGCTTCATTTGACTTGTTCTTTTTACTCTACACGGATGTGACTAACACTTAGAGAGGACAGTCATTCTGCATAGATAATGTCACTCAGACAGGTATCATTATAGTATTCTGATATCTCTGGAGCTTAAGGTATTATGTGCAATTCTCTATCCTTTTGGTACCTATAGTATTCAGTTATGGTCATCTTTGTGTATAATCATCTTTGAGTTCCTGCTCATGAATATCATTGAATTTAAAAGTGTCCGTAGTGTAGTGGCATTTCAATTGTATTTTAATAAAGAATTCTTGAAGATCTGAAAGTAAAACAGTTCCACCAGTCAGCCTTACAGACCAAGTTATGGTAACATACACCTTTAATAATGATGGGGAGAGTCTTCTCTTTTGTGTTAATTTCATTGGTTAAATAAAGAGACTACTTGGGCCCTTTGATAAGACAGAAAATTAGGTAAGCAGAGAAGACTGAACAGAATGCTGGGAGAAAGAAGCCGAGTCAGGCAGTCGCCATGATTCTCCCACTCCAGACAGACACAGGTTAAGATCTTTCCTGGTAAGCCAGCTCGTGGTGCTACAAAGAATATTAGAAATGGGTTAGATCAATATGTAATAGCTAGCCAATAAGAGGTTAAAACTAATGGGACAAGCAGTGTTTAAAAGAATACAGTTTCCTTGTAATTATTTAGGGGCATAAGCTAGATGGCTGCCAGGTACTGGGGTGGCAGGAACACAGCCCGCCGCTCCTCACTACAGAGTGGCGCCCAACGTGCTAAACTGGATCCATGTAAAACCTGAGAGAGCTTAATTTTAAACAATTATTTCGGGTAGACACACTAGTTGCCATAGAAACTGAGCAGTGCATGCCTTTAATCCCAGACCTAGAGAGAATTATAAAATGGGAGGAAACAGCTCGGAATACACAGTCTCATTCTGAGATTCTGGACACCAGATCATCATTTTCAGACTGAGGTCGAGATAAGAGTCAGTGGCTGGCTGTTTAGCTTTTCAGATCTGCAGTTGAACCCCAATTCCTGACCCTGAGTTTGTATCCATCATGCTACACCTTAGGGTGTATTATTATCTGGCTACCACTGTGCATTAAGAAACGAAAGACTGAGAGTGGCAGTAGGGGAAAATAACTCTCCATGTATTATTTAAACCTTTAATCTTAAGTGTGAGTGTGTGTGTGTGTGTGTGTGTGTGTGTGTGTGTGTGTGTATTTGTGCACTAGTGTGTGAGGATCCAAGATTGCCAGAAGTAGACATCAGATACCTTGGAACTGGAATTAGAGGTAGTTGTGTTTTACCCCAAATGGTTGTTAGACCCTGAATTCATTACAGCGAATGATGTTAACTGCTGAATCATTCTCTACTACACCTATCTTTCATTAGGGGAAATAAAATGAGGTATCATGACTAAATGTTTTAATTGTTTATTTGAAATTCTATTTAAATAAAATCAATGAAGCTACTCAAAATGTAAACGTTGTGGCCAAACCTCAATATCTGCAGGTGATTAATTGCCTTAAACGAATGAAAGAATTGAAAAGATTGAAAAACAATGAGCTTACCCTAGCTTTTCTCAGCAGGACGCTAGAATTTTGAAGACCATCACTATCAGATCACCTGCTTAGGTATGGGAAAATCTGTATCTTTGGGACTTGACCATAAAGGCAGAGTAGCAGTAACATTTAGTACATCCGTAAGAGCCTTTGCTGCAGGTAGATGGTTCACTTAATCATGTTAGAAAAATATATAGTATAATTCGTTTTTCATTTAAAGGAAACAAATACTTCTCTTAGAAAGTTTGAGTTCTCCTAAAATTGGAAGCTGAATGAAAATTAGCTTTCAGTCTAAGATTATGGGTTTAAATTGGATAAAATAGAGGTCCTATTGCTTGCTTGTCCAAAATAATGGCCAGAAAGTAGTAAAGTTTTAGGTGTTACTTAAATGTTTATCTTTGCTATTTTTAAAATTACTATATATTTATTTAAAAATAAATAAATAGCAATTAAAAGCTAAATATGTCATTACTGTTAAATTGAACATTTATCTGGGAGATGGTACTGGTTCTTGATGAAAGAACTGATGATTCTTTCAGGAAAAGATGTTTTGTCCCCATATGATGCATTCAGGGGTCCAGAGATTCTTGTTTTTCCTGGGCTCCAGTGTAGGAGGTTAACTTCCTGTAGCTCAGTAGGTGACAGACAGTTCTCCAACCTGGAACATGCCACAGGGATTTCTCAGTTTCTTTTAAAGCAGCAAAATTTATGAGCTGCTCTCAAGCAATCAAATCAGGATAGGTAGACAGCAATCAACCATTCCAGGAAATGTTAGATTGTGTCTCAGTTAAGGCAACTAAGTGAGGATCACACCACACTGATGGAACCTTCAGAGAGGTTGGCATTTTAAAAAATTATTGTGTATTATTAAAAATACACATTTTAAGTGTTATATTTTCTGTTTTTATTTCTAGTTACTTCAAATAAATGAAATAATAAGGAATACTTAGGCCTTTTTTGTCACATTCCAACCTTGGAAATAACAATTTACATATACCTTTAATATATTACCACATGTATCAACAGTTCAAGAAATGAGATATCGTTCTTTGTTTTGTTTTTGTCTCTCAATGTTAATTGGGTTTCATTAACAATTCTTTGACTTATGTTGACTTATATAACTTTAGAGCTTGGCACCTACCATCATGCATTACTCTGCCTGTTTATGATATAACATATAGTCTACTTAGTTTTCCCCTTTAAACTTCATATATAAACTCTAAATTCCATATATAAACATGTATATGGAATACATATGCTTAGGCTCAACCTGAAACATCCATCAAAGGCTAGGTCCTCTGGTTACATGGGAAACTAATGAATAAAAAGTCATAATATTTCATCTTCTTTCATTCTTAGAACTATATAGTCTGTATAAATGTGTATTAAGGTATATGTGCATGTTTTTTGTATTTATACAAATATATCATATTTTTCTGTATAATAGTACACTATATTATACGTTTAAGTTAATCAACCAATACTTTTATATTTGAACAAAAATAATTGAAAATTGTTAGAAATTTTCGATTATATATTTATCTTCCTATTTTATTAAGCTGGCGTGTTAGAGTATATCACCCTGACACAGCAAATATACACATAGAAAAAGATACTTGTTGCCAAGCTTGATGACCTGATTTTGATTTCTGAAACTCACATGATGGCCAGAGAGGACTGACTCCTGCAAGTTGTCTTCTTATAACCACATTACACTGTAACACAGGTATTCTGACATGCATACACCACACACCCATGCACACACACACACACACACACACACACACATAAACACACTACAAATTGTCTTCTTGTTACCACATGAACTCTGTATCACAGGCATGTTGACATGAACACACAAACACACACACACACATACATGCATACACACACACTTAAAGTAAAACAGAAACGTAAATTTAAAATATTAACAATGCAAGTCTAATAATTTTCACTTCTATTGTTGTAGTTATGCAAGCAACTCCTTAAATGTCAGCTACATCAAAGAAGTTGCGTTTATAAACCCCTCAAGGGACTTTTAGATTCAGACTCTTCTGTAAGGCAGAATTCTCTGAAGTAGGCATAGGACCTCAAAATTTACTGTTGTATTAGGAAGGTTTTCCACTTCACAAATACTTCCAGTCTTAAAAAGCATATATTTTAAATGCTAATATCTCTTCTGCACCATGTTATATATAGTTCTACAATATAATGTATTCAACTCACGACACTACAGTCCTTAAAGGTCAGTGTAGCTGATTAAGCACTTGTTCCTGCATCCCAGCCGTCACCTCCCTCGCTTCCCACATCAGACTCAAATGACAGAAGCCTGAGAACATCCAATGGTCTGAAATCTACCACAGGATCAGTGAGCACGGAGTCATTTCCACACCGCAGCCTTATTATGACCAGATTGGACACTACATCAACAATTGTACTGGCCACAGCATTCTTGATAAAACATTCCTAAAACCCACTGTCTGTATCCGACCCTGACCTCTAACTATGCTATTCATCTCAATATTTACCTGCACCTCTAGAATTCTGTATTTTCCCCATGAAAAAAACAAACATGAACAAAGAAGGCTTTTTCTCATTCAGTGCGGGAAACAGGTCAGTCAAACAGAAAGGGCAGGGCTAAAGCTGTCACTCAGCACAAGGTGCCCTGCACAGGAACCTGAGCATCTCAACCTGTATTATGGCTCTAACAATGCTATCATTTTATAGTTTTCATCAAGTTATGGGATTAAAACAGAACATGGTCATGAAAATCATGTATTCACTATAACTAAAACAGGTCACTCTTTCATTAGAAAAGTCTCAATGTGTCCTGAGTTCTCACTAGAATTGTGCCTCATGACTTTTATTTTTATTCATTTAGTTTTTTGCCTCATGACTTTTAGAGGAGTCACTTCTTACATTTCCTCTTAATGCTAAGTACCTGATATCGGCATAGTATATGAGAAAATACTTAAGTATCAATAATAAAATAATATTAAATATCCAGATTTCATTCCTAATATAACTTCAATAAAACTACCACTGTATGTATGTATGTATATATATATATATATATATACATATATATATATTTTTTCATAGTTTGATACCATTACTAGTAGGCTAAAATCACTGTATTACTAGTCAATTCCATTAACACACGTGTTTCCTCAGGTTTAGAACATAAACTGAACTTTTCAGTAATAATTAGATCCTGCTTCATGTTAAGTAGTAATACTTCACATTGAATTAGAAAGAAAATCATTAAAACTATTTTGTAGTCCAGTTTACCTAAATTTATTCTATTTAAATTCCTTATATTCCTGATATAGTAAAATGTGAATGTCAACAGAATGTGATCTTACTTGTGAAGAAAAATTGTCTTGTAATCTGAACACATAGACCCTCACACAGGCCAACACAAGTAGGTGATACCTAATCCAGGCTCTCCTACAAGACTCTAACATATAGGTACTCATTCAGAAGTCCTACATTTCACAGGTAATTATACACTGACACTTAGACGCAGATAGTTACACACAGGTGCTGTTCGCACACACATGCACACATACACACTAAGACATATGCCCTTATTAATATGACCTCAACCACAGGCACTCACATACAGGCCTTCACTCCCAGCTATTCACACATAAGCAGCATCTCACACATGCAATCCCACACAGATATTCACTGGAAGGCATTCATGCATAAGCACTGCGTCATATAGGCCACCATACACACAGACACTGTGTCTCACGGCACCCACATAGGCACTCACAGTTAGTCACATGGGGGCATTCATACACAAGCACCCACACAGAGATACACATTTGTAATTTCCTCACATCCATTGTAATTGTGCAACAGTCTGTGCATCTCACTTTTTAAACGGAATCAGTTTTCCGCTTGTTACTGAAATAACAAGTCAAATCTACTAATAGGATTTTTCTACGTGTGGCAAATACTGTGAAACTTAAAATATTTGTATGACCATGGCATTAGTGATTTCAGCATGCCACTATGCTAAAATGATACCACTCTGTTTAATTTAAAGCACATAGTACCATTTGAGAAATTAATACTGATTCAGAGACTTCATCATAAATTTGGACTTATCACACAAATTTTTTATTAAATAAACATACCAGAAACAATACACAGAAATGTAAACATTATTTATATAATACTTTATATAACAAATTCCTTGTGAGAAATGGTAATATTAAAATTTCAAAACTTCCCTCACAGCAAGTGGTCGGTGAGGCGTGAAGATAAATCAAAGCCTAGTTTTTGCCATGCTGAGAAAAGACTGCTGGCTTTTAATCATCCTGATGTGCCATATGTAAATTCCATCAAAAAAGAAGTTTGGTAAATGTTATATTACAAAACCGCAGGGAGCGAGGCTATTTATAAACATCAATTAAAGATATACTGTAGTCAAAGCTCATTAACAATCTTTGACTAATCTGGTTATAATTCTCTCTCATATTTACTAAATAACTTACTTTGTTGTCTATGAAGACAGAAAGTATCCCAATAGCCAGATGTTTGCTGCTGTCGTGAAGTTTATTCAAGGTCACTGGACAGCTTCTCAGTGATGGTACAACCAAGGCCCCACATTAAGCAGTGAAGTCAGAAAGACATGGCAGTTAGAGCTACCCCTGAGTAAACTGCAAAATGACAAGAGACAAACACACACACACAAAAATCCCTACTCCTATATTCAAAATGAACCAGTTTTAACTACCCACAAACCTGATGGTTAACATGACTGTCAGTTAAGATTAAAAGAATATTTTATGGCTAAAGAATTATCAAAGCAATTACAATTTATATAAATGGTTTTACTAGTTATTTTTACTGTTATTCTTCAATGTCCCTTTCCTCGTGAATTTCAGGTATGGGTAATCAATTTCCTCATATCAGTCTTTTTGTACTAATCTTTTCAACTTTCATGAGCTTTTATCATTTGTCTTCTAAAGAGTACGTCATTGCTAACAGTTAATCTCTTAAATGTAAGTCATAATTTCTTTCTTTCTTTGTGTTTCTTTTTCCTCTAAATACGCTTGCTCTTCCTACAGGCTGAAGTTTTTCTTCCCATGATTATCTTTCTCATATGTCCCTATTTCTCAAGGTCTTGCTGGGACATATAAAATCCCCAAGAATTACTGTCTGTAATACAGGAACCTGTTGTGGCTATCAGAGAACAGGAGGACACAATCGACAACAGCCGTATAACCAGTATTAGTGTATGACAGGTACCTGGTCTATGGGAGCTTTCTTTTTCAGGGTTGATTTTTTTTTTCAACTTACCATGCTAATTTCCCTTCTGTGCCTTCAAGAATAAATTCTCGCTTTCAGTTTCATGCTGTACATTTCCCTTCCCCTAAAGCTCAGAGTCAGTGGACAGAAGGGATGGAAGCTGCTTTGAAAAGAGGAAATATGGCATCCTACCAGGGAGACAGATAAGAGCAAATATCACAGGGGTAGACAGCATAATTATTCTTATCGTTCCCCATGACCAGAGGCAAAGACAAGAGGAAACAAACTCCTTCAAAGGGGATGGTATCCTGTTAGATACAAGGAATCACAACAAAAGATACTTGTGAGGCAATGATTTATTTATGGTGGCCCTCAGCATTTCAAAAAGAAATTGCCTAATTCACAAAAACTATTGCAAAGCACCCAGAAAGTGGAACAGGCATTCCCAGGTGTTTAATTTTAAGAGAAATTTTATTGTAAAGACTTCATTATTTAAAGCTCATGAAGGGACTGGTGGCAGAGAGTTACCTCTACATCTCTGAATGTTCAGTATTCATATGTGCGTAAAATGAGGCCTGTCATATCTGTCATCTTATTAGGAGAAATTTAATGATTCAGGTCTTTCTGATGTTTGTTGTTTGGTTATAACTGGTATGTAGATTGAGTGGCAGGTGACATTTCAGGAGATTAAATTAAGATAAGAAACTAATCATAAAGTATAATGTTCATTTGCATATAAAGTACAATCAAGTCTATAAATACAAAATGAACTATAGTGAGGAACACAATAAGCAGCATCAACTATATAATATTACAAACAGGCAAAAAGACAAGATTGCCAATATTCTCAACTCCAGGTTGATTTATGATAAACTTTTGGTTGGAATTTCAGCTTCAGAGAATATAATATTCAGCATCTTACAGGGAGAATGTATGACTTCAATTTGACCTAGAAAACAAAGGTAACCACCCATGACAAAAGTTTCCCTACCTAGATCTGAAATGGGCACTTAAATAGGCTATTACACTGTAAGGAAGCCCAAAGTAAAAGGCAGGGATATTGACACAAAGTTACTCCAAGCATATTATATTTGAAAAATAAAAGAATGAGAGTGAACAGTCAAAAAGAATTCATTGTAATAACTCCAAATTGTTTTATAGAGAATAGCTTAGATTTGGAGATTAAGAGATTTTGTTTGTCTATCTATCTATTATCTATCTATCATCTATCTATCTATCTATCTATCTATCTATCTATCTATCTATCTATCTAATCTCTATCTATCTACCCATCATCTGTCATTATCTATATACCATTTTATATCATCTATCTCATTTATTATCTACCTCTAATCTATCTATCTATAATCTATCTATATTCCAATTATTTTTATTTCTTAGGAAGATACTGTTATCTCTTAGTGAAGTACTGAAATTTGCCTTTATAGAGTGAAATAGTCACAGAAAATACTTCACAACAAGAGTCTGACTGTTTTCCAATAAATAATTATTCTCAATAGTAGTCAGTAGGAGATATTTGAATCAAAAGATATACTTTCTCAGAATTTTCCAACAGAAGTGTTGTCCATTAATGTCTTTGATAACAAAAATACTCTTCCATGTATTTTGTGGCCGCTATGGATTTAAATAGGGAAAGTTTGTTGTGAAAATGTGAGTGAAATATATTTTATTGAACCTAGTTAAATTTAAGTTTGTCAACTCATGGACAACAGTCACACTATTGGACAGAAAAGATGGTTCTATATGACAGCAAGTAGCCAATGACAAGAGTTATGGAAAAGCATTGATATCCCAGAAAACAGATTGCATTGAAGTAATCAGTCATCACAGATTTCAACAAACACAGCTAAGCAGAATAAATTCAGCATATTCCTAAGTGGATAGTGAACTTCTTCGCTCAGAAGACAAAAAGGGAAATATCAACATATGGTGCACATCTGAGTAAATATGGAGATTTCAGATTTGCTGGGCTTGAATAGCAATATGTCATTCTGTATCTTAGCTCCTTTAACAATGGCATTCTGAAATGATAGGCTTAGAATATTTTATAATAGTAACAAGATATTTGAAGAGATATTCCCAGCCTTCCTGTAGAAAGATTTCTTCCTGAATTTGAGTTTAAGGACTTAGTCTAAATTAAATAAAAATCATTGACCAGGATTTAGGCTGACTTCAAGCATCCAGATGGCCTCTGCAGTACGTGGCTCTTCATCTGGCTGAAGATCAAACTTTCCTTCTGCTTCCTGTACTGTCACTAAGCTGGCCCTCGGTTACAGCTAACGACCCTCCACTGTAAAGATTCCCCACTGAGCTACTCTTCATCTCTCTGTTGCCTTGACTCACAGGGCTTTGCATGAAGAAACACACTTACAAGAATGTCATAAAAATATTCTTGTTTATTTTTTCCCTTAGGGAAGAGTTACAATATTTTTCCTAATGCCTTTGTTCTTCTGAATAAAGTTTGTACAGAATCTTAGGAAATGTATGTTCTGCTGGAGTCAGACTTTATAAAATATTTTAAGGGTTAGTTTTCACTAAGGTGTCAAAGGTAAACTTTATAACTGTGGTATAATCTATATAATCTATTTATCAGGCTTATCTACTGATCTCGAGTGTCTTCACCAGAAAAATCTACCTCCAGTTTCTGTCTGATATTATAGAGTAAGAAGTTTTTTTCAGGTCACTGTTTTGACAGAAATTACATAGAACAAGCTGCATGGGTGAGTCGTTCAGATTGACCGTCAGGGATAAGGTTAGACTGTAAAACTGCAAACAATCAAATCCAGTCTCTCCTGTTATTGATCACAAAATCATGAGGTATTGCTTGTTTGTTTTGGTATCTTTGTTCTAATTTTTGCTTTGTTCTAACTAACTGTTATCTTCTCATATATAAAGATTCCCGGATGTAAGAAGCTAGAGTGGAGAGGGGATAACCAGCAACTGTTCAAAACCAGTGATTTGCTCTACCAGGGTGCTCGTGTTATTTTACCATCAATAATCTGTGAAATTCACTTAATTTTTTTTTCCCTGTCCCTTGGGGACTGGAGTGGTCTCCACGTGCGTCTGAAGATCCTGCTCTTTTCCGTCTCACACACTTCAATCCAACACTTAGCAAGTAAATCTGAAGAAGTAAAAGAATTCCTTCAGTTTTGTCAGTTGCGCACCAATACACTCCCTGCACCCCTGCTTGCACCCTTCCTATTTTGTACTCTTGTCATCTATAAAATACAAAAGCATAATCATGCACTGTTTAAAAGCCGATGAAACATTGAAGTTGAAGCAATAGATGACTGATTTATGTGAAGACTTCTTGCATTGTTTCATTCATGTATGTTTTTCTGATATGTACTACATCGTATTTTTTTCTGTAAATCCTGTATACACTTTTAAATTGTATAGGGTCATGGTATGAGAGGAAGAGTAGATATTATCAAAGAGATATCGTGATACTTGAATATAACTTGAATAAACATATGAGTGGAGAAGGCCATTTAAACAGGCTGGGAAATCCAATTATAATAACAAACACAAACAAAACAAACAAACAACAACAAAAGAAAGGATCAAAACAGGCAAAAATAAAACCAATAAAATTGATATGTCAAAAAGTACTAAAAAAGAGAGAGGAAAAACAGCACACCCCACAAAAATTTTAGAGTCCTTATTGTGTTGTCCAGAGGTTGGGCCCTGCCATGTACTGTAGTTGATAAAATCGCTAACACTCCCTAGGAAAAATCTGATACTCTTTCCCAGAAACCGTCCATTGCACATAGATTCTTGGGTAAGGGTAGTTTCCCATGTTCACTTCTACTTCTACATGCTGGGTTTAAGTCTGTATTTAACCTGTTCTGGTATTGCACATGCTGTCACATTCTCTGTGAAAGGGATGGAAAGAATATAATCATAATATAGTGTAAGAATAAAAAATTTAAATAAGTTTAAGTGCATGATAGGCAAAATCTCAGAACTGTTAAAAGAGTCACTTAAAATAATAGAATCCTCCAGAGTAAAATTGAAGAGCTAATATGCACTAATTTACAACCTCTTAATCCCTTTGTTTTATGCCTATAAAGCTGCTGTTCTTCCAGTGGTAAATCTTCCTGAGACATCAACAAAGCTAGTCTCTCCAAATAATTCCTCAAGTTCAGACTGCCCAAAAGTAAACTGCTTTAAACAGAAACAACCACCAGAACCCCAAGAAGCCTAATTATTCCTTCCTGGGGCATCATCAGAGCTGAGGGACAACATTTATAATCATTCCATAATTTACCAGAATGAGGAAATTAGCAACGTATCTAGTCACAAGCTTGCAGGGAATTGAGGGCAAGAGAAAAGAATCAAAACGATTAATCATAGGAAACCTGAAGTTCTGCTCTAGAGGACTATTATGGTCTGGGCAGAAGGATATCCAGAAGTAGATTTCTCCTGTGAAAAATTGGCACCAAGGTGTGAATGGAACGGAATAATGAAGGAATATCTTGTTTTGGTTTGTGTAGAATGGCCCAACAGATTCCTAAGTTGAAGACTTCATCTTTAACTACTGGCACTACTGTAATGAACTGATTGGATTATGAGGCTGCCACAATCACAGATGTATTAGTCCATTAACAAATTCAGGCTTGAAAAGAGATGAGAGAGCCTAGAGAGGAGGAAGGGACCATTTTTAATTCACTACAATGCATAGTTTGAAGAGCCTGAAAGACTTGAGAAAGTGGGTCTCTGGCAGTGCATCTCTGAAGGATGTATCTTACTTCTGGTCTTTTTCATTTTTCCGTTTCTCTATAGAGTTAAGTTTTCTCCTATCTCAAGAACCATGTCATGCTATTTTAACTCACATCAGTCTCAGAAGCAAGGATGCCTGGTGACCATGGTCTAAAACTTACACAATTGTAAATGGAAAAAAAATTTCCCTATTTTAGCTTATATCAAGGATTTTGGACATGCACACACATACAAATCTGCTGGAAAATAAGTGTTGTGCACTGGATCTTTAACTAGGATACCAGATAGATCATGAGAGGAAAGCAAGAGCTGTTGCAGGATCCGTGGTTAACGAGGTCACGGGGGGGGGGGGGCATGACAGTAGAAAAGAGGTGACACCGGAAAGTCCTGGAGGACAGAAGGAATGGAGTGCTAAAGCAGAGAAAGGAGCCAGAGAACAAAGGGCCACTGTGAAATCTCATTCTTTGTCTGTGAAAACAGGTCCTTTTAACATAAAAATAAAGAACAAATAAAAGAGAAATGAGGCAGAGGGCTAGTGAATGAGACTTTATTTTGATGAAGAGGTTTTTTTATAAATATATTATTAATAAAAAAAACTATGATTCAAGCATAAGGATGAATCCTCTGAGGTCACATAGTATTGAGGTGTTTTAATTTGTTTTTTTTTAACAAACAGAGATTTATTTAAACCTCCATGTATTACTTTCTAGAATGGTATCGTCATTTCCTTTATGCATCCACTTCTTCAGAGCCACACATTTATTGCCTGGTATATACCATACTTTGCCAGATATCAATATGTGATAATACATAAGAAATACATTCTCCCTGACAGGTGAGATACAAACAAATCAATATACATGAAAATCCAATCAGATGTGCAGCTACATATTTGAATAAATGAGGAAAAGTCAAAGCAGAATAATAAAACATAGAATTAATTTGAAGGATATTTAAAATCTAAGGATGTCTCTGAGAATGAACATCTGTGTAGGATTCTGAAGAAGAATCAACCAAAATAGTGGGTCATAAAATGAAGGAACACACCTACACATAAGAAACTGAAATAGATATGTCTTCCACGTAGTTTGGAAGGTCAGGTAATGAATTCCTGATGGGACAGCAATGCCAGCAGCAGCAGCTCAGGGAGCAAGAAGGGACCGATTTCTTCACTGCGGTGCAAGGCCAAAAGTCCAGGGGTAAAATACAGTTCTAACAAGTCTCACATTTGTGAGTGTGAATACCAAGGTGAAAGAAACTATTTCTTATACAAGGCAAAAAAATTGCAACAATATTTACTGAGTACATTTGCAGCTAGCTGTAAAAACCCAGACCAACTTCTGTATTTACAATGGCTCAGTAAGTTTGCATCATATTATATAGAGACCTTTCCGAAGCACATCTACAATTATATATTTTATTGGTAAAAAGATTGAAACACAGAGATTAATGAGTTTATCAAATCCATGCTAGTATTTACTAAAGTAGTGACCATCTTAATATAAAATATTAATTCCAAATTACAGGTTCGTAATTACTAAGCAAGTTATAAAGGGAAAGAAATAAAATGGTATATGCATGCATATAATGAGGGACATTATAGTTTCACCGAACCAAATTGGGATAAGTAAAAGTTTTATTTAGCTAACAGTTTGATGTCACAGTCCATCATCTAGTGAAGTCAGGGCAGAAACTCAAGGAAGAAACCTGGAGGCAGAAACTGAGGCAAAGGCCATGGAGGAACACTCCTTACCAGCATGCTCTTAATTACTTCCACAATAGCTTTTCTTACAGAATGTGGGCCCACTTGCCTAGGGTGGCCCTGCCCACAATAGTTTGAGGTCTCTTGCAACAAGTATCAGTTATTAAGCCTCCAAGATTTGCTCAAAGGGCCATCCATGTTGGTAATTCCTTGATGTGGGAGTCTTCTCTGTATGCTTTCATTGGTTAATAAAGAAGCTGTTTTAGACAATGGCTTAGCAGAATAAAGCCAGGCAGGAAATCAGAACAGAGAGGGGGGTGGGTGTGTACTCGAAGAGACACCATGTAGCTGCCAAAGGAGACAGACTCTGAACCCTTACCAGTAAGCCTCATGCTAATACACAGATGAAAAGAAATGGGTTAATTCAAGAAGTCAGAGCTAGCTAGAAACATGCCTGAGTCATTGGCTGAACAGTGTTGTAATTAACACAATTTTTGTGTGATTTTTCGGGTCTGGGATGCCTGGAAACGAGCAATCTCTGCCTACAATTCCTCAACTGAGGTCTTCTCTTTCCAGGTGACTATAGTTATGCTAAAGTTGCATATAATTAACCAGTATCTCGGGTGCACTAACATTTCCTCCTGTTAATCTAGAACTGTGCTCTTTCAGGCCTTTTTCTCAGAAAACCACACAGGAAAACTATTTTATATCACTCAGGGTAACTGTGATGATCGCCAGAGCACAGCTGGAGTCATTTCTTGGGAGAGAAACAAGAAGAAATAAGGCGGAGCCCTGAGAGCCTAGCAGGAGGAACGTATGTAAGCCGTCAAGATAACACACAGGGATTTCTGTGCTTAAGATGTTGGCAAATGCCCTGTGCCTGACTGAGGGAAAAAAAAAAAAGACCAAGACTGAAAAATCCAGCCTTAAAGATCATGAGGAATGGATTGTTTAAAACATTTTAGAGAAGAGTATTTGACAGAAAGGGAGATCAACCCAAAATAGACTAAAAAGAAAAGGTCACATTGAAAGAGCAGAGAATGATACCATTTGGGAAGGGAAAAGTATAACCCTTGCCACCATGATTAAAGTGCTGCTAATGTAAAACATTGTAGAATACTTCCACCAGATGATACCACACGACTTTCAGAATGGTGGCCGTATTTGCCAGGCCTTTGCAATACTGCTTTCACTTCACAACAAGAAGAAGGTTTGACTAGAATTCGTGTTTTATTATAAAGAGCAACCGGAATAATGATAGCTGTTTTCCATAGAGAACCATATTTTGACATTTTTTTTCTGCAATATGAAGTCTCTTTGTGAGTTCAATAGTCTGAAATGACATCTTAAAGGAAAACCGTGTTATACACTTTCTATGTAAAATTAGTTCATATTGCTCGGAATGCAATTTATATCTTTATGCTGTGCCATAGGGTACAGAGATAGCAATGTCCAGTTAAATATTGCAGAGGTTTAGAAATCTTGCTGTATGCAAAAATGCAGGGTATCTGAAGGGCCTGTTTCTAGATATATCTTCCTAAGCCTAAAATAATCTCAGTAATTGCTTTCTAAAGGGGGAACTTAGACTGTATAAAAACAGAAAAAATGTGTACATGAAAACCCAAATAGACTGAGATCCTGTAGCTACTGTATGTTCATTTTCTTAACTTGACCAGCGTTGTTATATATCAACACAGGTTTGGGTCTTTAACAATTAAGGAATCTTACAGTGAAAGCTAATAGTTTTAACAGGTCTATTTACAGTAGAGCTTGAATCTTTAGATGTTAGGAATTTTGTTCTGTTAACAGCGAAACCTGAGGAAAGTTATATTAATAAAAGATAGAGCAACTGAAAGGATTTAGTGTGAGGAAACAGTGGGTTTTACTATGTGATCTTCCATGTAGAGAGAAATGGCAGAATAATTCCTGAGCATATGACATGAAAACATGCTCACATAATTATTTTCATTCACTGTCCCAGTTATGAGTCTGTATTTTGATTCAGCTCATTAAATTCTATATTTGGTGTCTTCTCATTCTATCTCATTGTTACACAGCAGGTTATCTTTTGTTTTTAAAGCCATTTCCATTATTTCTAATTATTTCTAACATAAGGATGGTTGGGATTTGAAGAACTAGAACCTGACTCTGTGTGCATACACAGACACACAGTCTCTCTCTCTCTCTCCTTCTTCCCTCTCCCTACTCAGACATCTTCCTATGACATTCCAAAGTCCTGTTAGAAGTATGAAAAGAACACATATTTACAGGAAAACTGTTCTATCCTAAGTTTGTCTTAGAAGACCAAACAGTAACAAAAGCGACAAGATTTACCTTTCCATGGAAACATAAAACACAAGCAGTACCAGCTTGCAGAACCTTGTTTACTATATAATAGAGGACACTGAGCATGAAAAGTAAAACACGAATGAACTTAGCCTGAAATACTGCCATTTCATCTGCACAGCTGTGGGATGAAGGGGAAGCCTAACTTGGACCTAATGCAATTATAGATCTCTGGAAAGAATTCCTGGGAAAGAGATAAATGAATATCTGAATGTGAATAACACAGTAAAGGCTAATAAATATTAAAAGGAAAAATGTTTGGCAATACTAGTTCAAATGATGAACAGAAAGAAATGAGGATAATGCAGCTGTAAGACTCTTTTTCCCACATCAGAACAAGTGGTGCAGGGGAGGGCTATGGAGACCCTGCAGTGTCCTCTGGACCGGGGCTTCCCTGGCACAGAAGACAAAGAATACGGAACTCATATGAGTATTACTCTTAGCCTATGCTAGTTCTCTGACTCAACAAAGTTGTAACTGAATTAATGAAAAACATCATATTTGCATGTCATATATATATACTGTATATGTATATATATATATATATATATATATATATATATATATATATATCAGCATAGGAAAACTGCTCTCTCTTTCCCTCTCTTCCTCTCTGTGGTGTCTAAACAGCTACAACTTTTTTTCTTGATTGCATAATGAATAATCATTTTTATAAAATTATATTTTCAAGTTCAAATTTCTCTCAATTACAATTGCCTATAAGCTCTGTTTCTAGATAAGATAAAATATATATCTTATATATAATCTGCCCTAGCTTAGGTGACAATGATGAATCTTATCATTACATCCAAGTATCCTTAGATCAAAATTCCCTCACAGTATTACTACATTTTTCCCTTTCATTATTAAAACCAAAATGAAAATATGTCTTGTTATTTATTTTATGACGTGACATATGTGCTCAGTTTAGAGTTGTTCTGCTCTTAGTTTGAGAGAGAAGTCAGAATGTGAATGACTGTCCCAACCTCCATAGGACGTCATCCCTGGAATAGTCAGAAGCTTGACAGGAGATGGAATGAACACTTACTAGTGAAGATGTGGTGGTCTATCTGGAATAGATGCATATGTGTGGTGGTTTCCCCACTTTTCCCTCTCTTCCTAGGATAGTTTGCAATCATAGAGTCTCATTTAATACTTGTGATTTCAGTTACAGTATTAATGTTAATTTAATTTGGCATACAATAATCTAAGGGTGTCACATGAATCTCTTTCTGACCCTTAACTTTCCCAAGCACTACTTCCAGACTACACACATATTGTTGCTATCACTCAATCAACATGGAATCCTGCTCTTTCGATATCTTCACACTAGCTTTCTTCCTACTTTATATTTCAAGACATCAAAAAAAATTCTATTGCTACTACATCATACTTCAAAATTACAAGCTTTTTTATTTCTTGATGAACAACAGAGAAGCCCAAAAGGTTCAACACTTAAAGTGCATATCCTGTAAAGTTCATCCTTTACAACATTGTTCAGGATTATTCAAAATCATCATAATAATAATCAATTTACTGATGTTTCACTATCTGTTACATCACATTTAGGCTTCAGTATTAACTTCTTGAAGATTATTTTATAGGACCCCCTCTATTCTATGAAAGTTACTATAAATGTTAAATTATTTTTGCATCTTTATTGCATGGACTGAATAATATATATATATATATATATATATATATATATATATATGCTATTTAAACAATTGACTTCAAGAATAACTATAATATAGACTGATAAAAATGTCTAAAGAGTAATTTAGAAATATTTTCATATATACTAATAGATAGTGAGCTAAGTAAAAGAGGGAAGAAAAGTAGGAAAATTAAGCCAAAGAAGATACTGCTGGTACTGCTTTTTGTGAAACACAAAGTAAAACCAGAATGAATGTCATGAATGTTGAGAATAGTGGAACTAAAAAGTGATGAATGAAGTTTAAAAAAAAAAAAGAAAAGAAAAGAAATATACCAGAGTTCAAAGGGGACAGAGAGAAATGAGGTCTCTGACAAGGAAGAGATATTTTCAGAACCCAAATCACCCACTCAGCTCTGTGAAGGTCATGTGGTGGCAGGAAGAACTGCTTCCTCCATGTCTGTCTCCCAGCTCTGAGGGAGGCCTCCGACTCCCCTCAGTAAGAATGGTTCAAGATGATTCGCATTTTCAGATCCGCATGAAAGCATAAGAAAAAACGCTCTCAGTCACTGCCGAGTCGTTTTGATTTTCCATGGACCTTCCATAAATCTCTTGATCTCTGTCGCAGTTTCTCACCTGTCGAATACGAATGATTTCAACAAACTCACTGAATATGTAGGCTAGCTACTGGGTTTTAAATTTCCTGTGGATGATTATTTTTCTTAAACATCCATTGTGCTTTAAGTAACAATTAGGGACGTAAAATTGCATTTTCCTTACTTTGCTGAATCTTTAATTGTATTTCATTTTCAAAATACTCATTTACAAAAAGAAATGGCTCACAGAGAGTAATTTCCTTCCAAATGTTAAATAGATCCTAAACTATTTTGTGTCAATAAAAAAAGCTGTAACCAGCAAAGACTGACCTAAGTCATTGGAAGGTAAATGTAAGCATACACCAATAAATGGTTGGTTTAGAGTACCAAAATTAACATACTTGATAACTTGAAAGATGTGTACATATGGTGTACTTTTGGACGAAATGTCTAATTCTTCAAAATAAGGACTTTTTTTGTAGTTGTCTTACTTGTGGTGGTTTTAAAAAGAATGGTCCCCAAAGGGAATGGTGTTAAGGGAGTGTGGCCTTGTAAGAGTATGTGTGGTCTTGTTGACAGAAGTGTGCCACTGTGGATGGGGGCTTTGAGGTCTAAACATATTCAAACCACACCCAGTGAGACAGAATAATTTCTGTTGCCTGCAAGACGTACAACTCTCAGAACCATGTCTGCCTGCATGTCGCATGTTCCACTATGATGAAAATGCACTGAACTCTGAGCTGCAAGTAAGCCACCCCAGTTATACTTTTTTCTCTTCTTTTTTTTTTATTTTATTTATTTATTTATTTATTTATTTATTTTTTTATTGGAAAAAAAAATTTCTGCCTCCTCCCCGCCTCCCATTTCCCTCCCACTCCTCCCTCCCCTCCTCCCCTCCCCCCACTCCTCCCACTCCCTCTCCAGCCTGAAGAGCAGTCAGGGTTCCCTGTGGAAAGTCCAAAGTCCTCCCCCCTCGATCCTGGTCTAGGAAGGTGAACGTCCAAACTGGATAGGCTCCCACAAAGCCAGAACATGAAGTAGGATCAAAACCCGGTGCCATGGTCCTTGGCTTCTCAGCAGCCCTCATTGTCCGCCAAATTCAGAGAGTCCGGTTTTATCCCATGCTTTTTCAGTCAGAGTCCAGCTGGCCTTGGTGAGCTCCCAAAGACTCAGCCCCACTGTCTCCACGGGTGGGCGCACCCCTTGTGGTCCTGACTTCTTTGCTCATATTCTCCCTCCTTCTGCTCCTCATTGGGACTTTGGGAGCTCAGTCCAGTGCTCCAGTGTGGGTCTCTGTCTCTATCTCCATCCATCGCCAGATGAAGTTTCTTTATTTATCTCTAGAAACCAATTATAAGTGAGTACATCCCATGCTCATCCTTTTGGGTCTGGGTTACCTCACTCAGGATAGTGTTTTCTATTTCCATCCATTTGCATGCAAAATTCGCGAAGTCATTGTTTTTTACCGCTGAGTAGTATTCTAATGAATATATATTCCATACTTTCTTCATCCATTCTTCCATTGAAGGGCATCTGGGTTGTTTCCAGGTTCTGGCTATTACAAATAATGCTGCAATGAACATAGTTGAACAAATGTCCTTGTCATATGATCGGGCATCTCGTGGGTATATTCCCAAGAGTGGCATTGCTGGGTCCATGGGTATGTTGATCCCAACTTTCCTGAGAAACCGCCACACTGCTTTCCAAAGTGGTTGCACAAGTTTGCATTCCCACCAGCAATGGATGAGGGTGCCCCTTTCTCCACAGCCTCTCCAGCAAAGGCTATCATTGGTGTTTTTGATTTTAGCCATTCTGACAGGTGTAAGGTGATATCTCAATGTTGTTTTGATTTGCATTTCCCTGATCGCTAAGGAGGCTGAGCATGACCTTAAGTGCCTTTTGGCCATTTGGACTTCTTCTGTTGAGAATTCTCTCTTCAGATCAGTGCCCCATTTTTTAATTGGGTTAATTAGCATTTTAAAGTCTTGTTTCTTGAGTTCTTTATATATTTTGGAGATCAGACCTTTGTCTGTTGCGGGGTTGGTGAAGATCTTCTCCCCAGTCAGTGGGTTCCCTTTTTGTCTTAGTGACAGTGTCTTTTGCTTTACAGAAGCTTCTCAGTTTCAGTAGGTCCCATTTATTCAATGTTGCCCTTAATGACTGTGCTGCTGGGGTTATACCTAGGAAGCGATCGCCTGTGCCCATCTGTTGTAGGGTACTTCCCACTTTCTCTTCTATCAGGTTCAGTGTGTTCAGATTGATATTGAGGTCTTTGATCCATTTGGACTTGAGTTTTGTGCATGGTGATAGATATGGGTCTATTTTCATTCTTCTACAGGTTGACATCCAGTTGTGCCAGCACCATTTGTTGAAGATGCTTTCTTTCTTCCATTGTATACTTTTAGCACCTTTATCGAAAATGAGGTATTCATAGGTTTGTGGGTTCAAATCCGGGTCTTCTATACGATTCCATTGGTCGACTTCTCTATTTTTATGCCAATACCACCCCGTTTTCATTACTGTAGCTCTGTAATAGAGTTTAAAGTCAGGGATGGTAATGCCTCCAGAAGTTCCTTTATTGTATAAGATTGTTTTGGCTATCCTGGGTTTTTTGTTATTCCAAATAAAGTTGATTATTGTCCTTTCAAGATCAGTGAAGAATTTTGATGGGATCTTGATGGGGATTGCATTGAATCTATAAATTGCCTTTGGTAGGATTGCCATTTTTACTATGTTGATCCTCCCAATCCACGAGCAAGGGAGATCCTTCCATTTTCTGGTATCCTCTTCAATTTCTTTCTTCAATGCTTTAAAGTTCTTGTCAAATAGATCCTTCACTTCTTTGGTTAGAGTTACCCCGAGATATTTTATGCTGTTTGTGGCTATTGTGAAAGGTGATGCTTCTCTGATTTCCCTCTCTGCTTCCATATCCTTTGTGTATAGGAGGGCGACTGATTTTTTGGAGTTGATCAAGGAGTCCAACAATGACCACAATATCTCAAACATCTAGAGACCCTTCACCAGCACAACTCAAAGAAGGCAAACACACAAACTCTATGACTAAAAATCTGACCGGAGTTAACAACCACTGGTCATTAATATCCCTTAATGTCAATGGACTCAACTCACCTATAAAAAGGCACAGGCTAAGAGATTGGATACGCAAACAGGATCCAACATTCTGCTGTTTACAAGAAACACACCTCAACCACAAAGACAGGCACCTACTTAGAGTAAAGGGATGGGAAAAGGTTTATCAAGCAAATGGACCTAAGAAACAAGCAGGTGTGGCCATACTAACTTCTAACAAAGTGGACTTCAAACTTAAATCAATCAGAAGAGATGGAGAGGGACATTTTATACTCATAACAGGAACAATTCATCAGGATGAAGTCTCAATCCTGAATATCTATGCCCCTAACATAAAAGCACCCACGTACGTAAAAGAAACATTACTAAAACTCAAGGCTGCCATCACACCGCACACACTAATAGTAGGAGATTTCAACACTCCTCTTTCACCAATGGACAGGTCAATCAGACAGAAGCCTAACAGAGAAATAAGAGAATTAATGGAGGTAATGAATCAAATGGAGTTAACAGACATCTATAGAACATTCCACCCAAATAGGAAAGAATATACCTTCTTCTCTGCAGCTCATGGAACCTTCTCGAAAATTGACCACATCCTCGGCAACAAAGCAAACTTCCACTGTTACAAAAAAATATCCATAACCACCTGTGTCTTATCAGATCACCATGGTCTAAAGTTAGAATTCAACAACAAAGCTACCCCCAGAAAGCCTACAAACTCATGGAAACTGAACAGTCAACTATTGACCCACACCTGGATCAAAGAAGAAATAAAGAAAGAAATTAAAGTCTTCCTTGAATTCAATGAAAATAAAGAAACAACATACTCAAACTTATGGGACACTTTGAAAGCAGTCCTAAGGGGAAAGTTCATAGCCCTTAGTGCCCACTTAAAGAAAACAGAGAAAGTATACATTGGAGACTTAACAGCCCACCTGAAAGCTCTAGAAAAAAAAGAAGCAGACTCACCTAGGAGGAGTAGAAGACTGGAAATTGTCAAACTGAGAGCGGATATCAACAAAATAGAAACACAGAAAACAGTCCAAAGAATCAATGAAACAAAAAGCTGGTTCCTGGAAAAAATCAACAAAATTGATAAACCCCTATCCAAACTAATCAAACGGCAGAGAGAGAATTTGCAAATTAATAAGATCAGAAATGAAAAGGGGGACATAACCACAGACATAGAGGAAATTCAGAGAATCATTAGATCTTACTACAAAAGCATGTATGACACAAGACTGGAAAATGTAAAAGAAATGGACACTTTCTTAGATAAATTCCATATACCAAAATTAAATCAGGACCAGGTGAACAATCTAAATAGACCTGTCAGTCGCGAAGAATTAGAAGCTGTTATCAAAAACCTCCCTACCAAAAAAAGCCCAGGACCAGACGGTTTCAATGCGGAATTCTACCAAAATTTCCAAGAAGACCTAATACCTATACTCCTTAAGGTATTTCACAATATAGAAACAGAAGAGTCATTGCCAAATTCCTTTTATGAAGCTACAGTCACTCTGATAGCAAAACCACACAAAGACTCAACCAAGAAAGAGAATTACAGACCAATCTCACTCATGAACATCGACGCAAAAATCCTCAACAAAATACTGGCAAACCGTATCCAAGAATACATTAGAAAAATTATCCATTATGATCAAGTAGGCTTCATCCCAGAAATGCAGGGCTGGTTCAACATACGAAAATCTATCAATGTAATCCATCATATAAATAAACTGAAAGAAAAAAAAAACCATATGATCATTTCTTTAGATGCTGAAAAAGCTTTTGACAAAATTCAACATCCCTTTATGATAAAAGTCTTGGAGAGATTAGGGATACAAGGGTCATACCTAAATATAATAAAAGCTATTTACAGCAAACCGACAGCTAACATCAAACTAAACGGAGAGAAACTCAAAGCCATCCCACTTAAATCAGGAACACGACAAGGCTGTCCACTCTCTCCATACCTCTTCAATATAGTGCTTGAAGTTTTAGCAATAGCAATAAGACAACATAAGGGGATCAAGGGGATTCGAATTGGAAAGGAAGAAGTTAAACTTTCGTTATTTGCAGATGATATGATAGTGTACATAAGTGACCCCCAAAACTCCACCAAAGAACTTTTACAGCTGATAAACACCTTTAGTAATGTGGCCGGATACAAGATCAACTTTTTTCTCTTCTTAAGTGTTACTGTGGTCATAGTGTCTCTTCATAGCAATAGAAATTATAATACACTTGTGAGATAAATTTACCTGAAAGAATACAATATTATCGAAAAATACTACTGCAATAGTACGTTATATCTAAAACTAATGAGAAAAACGACAGAATAATGGGCAGAAACCTGTCCTAAAACTAACCATTTCATTCAGTTTCCCAAATATTTGAGGAACAGTGAATTTATACTGGCTTTTTGTAGAATATAATTTTATTTTAATTTTTCAAAATGAGAATTGATTAACTTAGAAAAGTAGGTCACTAACATATTTAATGAGTTTAATTGAGTGATTAGAAAGTGACACACCGTAGTGGTAGTATATGTTCATTTTGATAGGTAAGTATGTTTAAAAATGTTGATTTATAAAGAATAAGCATATACATAGTAGAAAATAGAAGTTCCCAAGTAAACTTAAGTATAATTCCAAAATATTCTTTCATATTTTTAAATAGTGGCAAAAATTTGTCCATGAAGTTTAATATTTCCCTCTAATCCAAAGCAAAGGTTATGACTGAATCCTAGATTTGACTCAGTGTTAGTTCCATATTAAAGCTGCACTTTAGTTTCCAACTTTCCAAATTGTGTTGAAATTTGAGGTCATACTTTTAATATAGAATGGGACAGTTGAAAGCACGGCATAAAATATGTAATCTTTCTAATAAAATATGCTACACAATATTGTGGTTTTACAATACCTAAAGAGTTATTTAGTATGCTTTTATAAAAAAAGGACACTATAATTCAATTAATAGATCCAGATTATGTAATAATGAAGATGATTCAAGAATGTAAGGAAACAATATTGAATAAATATTACCTGATAATGTATTCTAACATAAACTTTAGAGTGTGAGTTGTTAGAGAAGCAAATGGTTGTTCAGTATCATTCATTTTTTAAATAATTATAAAGTACTTTTCATTTTACCCTTGATTTATAAAAGGTAAATATAAGGTGAGCAGCCTTTAATCTTCAAAATTATAGTTTAATTAATCTTGGATATGGATTTGGAATGTCTCTTTCAGAGAATTACTATAATCTAGCACTGGCTAAAATAAGAAGTATTTTTATTGATACTCCAGGTTATTGCATAGTGCTATAATTTTAATATATTCTAATTATACTTAGTGATTATAAAAACTAATAAAGAGAATGTGGGAAAGCATAAAGTATTTCTAGATCTAGGTTACAGCTGCATGGTGTATAGGTATATGTGGGTGATTTACAAAATAAAATAGCAATATAATAATAATAATGTACTAGTGTGAAGCATGTCTCAAGAGGGTAGTCAGGACTAACTTTCTTGAACCTGTACGTGAGGGTAACTCAAAAGCTCGTGCTTGAAGAGAGCAAACTGAGCATTTGGAGCCGAGAGATTATCTGGATTATAAGAGCAGGTCTCGAATGCCATTCTTCTTTTTCAAATGAGGGGAAATAGAGAGCAGAGAAGGAGGCAGTTTGAGCTTGAAAGGGTGCATGAAGAGGTCACTACAAGAAGAAAACTCCAGCAGCCACAGCAATGGAAGAAGTAGCACAGAGTCCTCTGTAAAGCATCCAGAGACAAGAGGTCCTTTGATTTGTTCCAAGAGACACCAATTATGAACTTCAGGTATAGAAATACAGAAAATGATGCATTTGCTCTTTTACATCAAGTTTGTGGAATTTTTCTCCCCAGGGCTATAGATGCCTAACATATACAGGTACTTGGAAGTGAGGTGTGCCTGTTATAAGAAGAATGGGGTGGTGACATGGGCTTTCGTGATTAGAAGCAGCTTAGAGAGCTTTGTGACAGTGAATAGGCAAAGAAAATGGTTTACATTTAAATAGAATGTTGACAAGACTGTGGAGTGATAATTTAATTTTAGGAGGCTATTAAGAAATGGAGAACATAAGCTCTTTTTCTTTGATTATTTTTGTTACATATATGTGTATGCGTGTCCACAAATATATAAATTAAATATGCTGAGTTTACTTTTATTTGTAATCATATGGTCTCCAAAATATTAGGAGGGTTGGGAGACCTGGGAGATTCTGGAGGAAAGGCAGGAATGGGGAAATGTATTATAATTCTTCTATTGAAAACACATTTAAAAAATAAACAAATATATTTTCAAATGTTGAAAAGATACATCTTACCTTAACTATAACATTTTTTCAAAAAATACAGAATCTATTAACATTATTGCATATTATACTCTGTGGGAATTGTTCAAGTAAATGTGACTTCCAACCAAGTCAGAATAAGGGTAGAGAAAAGAAATGGAGAACATGTGAACAGAAAAAAAAGAAAAGAAATTTGATTCTCAGTAGCCAACATCCAGCTATAAATAGTGGGATTAAAAATATAATTAAGGAATTTCTGTTTTTGAGATAGATTTTTCTCATTCAAATATATGTTTATCGTTGACTTATATTACTTTAGCTCTTATAAATAAAGCTTCTAAATTCCACTGTGTTTATTCAGAGGAAAGTTTTCATATTATCTTTTTTATATCTATAAATTATTCACAGATTCTGGAAGAGAAAATATGCTCTTTTCAGTGATGGTTAATATAGGATAGTAATGGTCATACTTTTAAATCTCTAAGTGACCCTTCAATGCCATAATCTACAATGGATCTGGGACTGGTTATTCACATAATGTCCATGTTAGGAAAATGCTCATGAGTCCTTCCTAAAATTTGTTCTGAATGAACACCCATTATCTTTTATGAGCTTAACACATTTAATCTTCTGTTATGACAATTACATTTGATTTCCTCTCTATAATGAGGATGACGAATGACAAGTTCATGTTGCCTAAACATTAAAACTACAACCATTCCTAATTACAAGAACACAAAGGCAGAAGAAGTCTCATTATATTATTTTAGAGGAAGAAAATGGACATTTTCATTGACTCATAGCTCAGAGATGGTATGAGTTTGTCATGGAACAAAATATTTAATTCTAAAGAATGCATGGTGTATTCATGTTGGCCCATTGAAATAGTTTGACAGAGAAAGAAAGTCCAAAGTCAGTGTATGTATTTTTAACTGATCTAGCTCTTTCCGTACCCTGTACCTTGTCACTTGTATTTTCAATAAACACTGATTGGCCAGTAGTCAGGCAGGACGTATAAGGCATGAGACCATGCAGGAAGTGAAGGCATGGCAAGGAGAACAGGAGAATTTTGGAAAGAGAAAAAAAGCTAAATCTGCAGTCATAATTCACACGCAGAAGAAGCAAGATGTGACTGCCTCATTGATAAAAGGTATCAAGCCATATGGCTAACACAGAGTAAAATTATGGGTTAAAATGTAAAATGTAAGAGTTAATAAAAATCCTGAGCTAATAGGTGAACCAGTTTATAATTAATGTAGACTTCTGTGTGTTTCTTTGGCACTGAATGACAGAGGTACTGGGCAGGACAGAAACCTCTGTCAACATATAACCACCTAAATTTGGTTGGTTACATATATTGTTTGCTATGTACACTAAAGTTACAGCATTGATATCTAGATCAAAGCTTTTATAGATGACTATGAACTGATCACAAAAGAACTAGGTCATTATCAAACTAGGAGCAATGATACAGGTAAGGCTCCTTACCAAGTATGTCTAAAGAGTGTATGTTTTACCATTCCAATAATATTAGTTTTGCTTCAATATGCAAAGAACAGCCTGCTTTTGGATGATTGCTGCAGCAAATGAAGATGATTCTCTTTCAGTGATAGAGATAAATGGTCTAATATAATAAAGATGTACTTTATCATATTGATTAGTCATGTATATGCTTCATGAAACCCCCCAGAATTTTGGTGACATAAAAACATCATTGCTGACCAAAATAAAGGGCTAAAATTGAGAAGAAAAAAAAGTTAATTTCAAGCTTCAAAGATGATATTATAGGTAATGGAGGTTAAAATAAAATTGAAACTATAAAAGCAATTAAGGTTGCCCCTTTAAGGAACAGTGCATGAAAGATTGTGATAACCTCAAGTTCTTCATATTTGCATAGAAAAGGTCACTAGACATCACTGGAATGTTAACACAGAATAAGAGATTCACTTGAAGAAGCATATGCCATTACTGGACGTCCTGGTCTTCTTAGAATTACAATATAGTGAACTTGTCGGAAATTATACAATTTTATAACCTTTTAAAGACAAACCTATGTTTCATTATCATTCATTAATTATTTCTAAAAACATCTTTGTTCAGAATACTCTAATGCTGATGAGTTTGCTTTCTCAAATTTAACCTAAATCACAGTGTCCCCCAATAAATCATGCAATTCAGTTATCAATTACAATCATATTAAATTTTTATATGTGTTGTGTTTTTTGTGTTTATTTTAGCAAATTATCAAATGTGAATAGAGACTAAGATAAACCTCAGTGTGTGTCTCTGTATTTTCCCATTACGATTCTTTGTATAATGTGACAGGTTTGCAATACAGTGACAGGCTCAGGAAAGAACTTCCTAGAAATGTATACTGTTGTGTTTTCATCAGTTCTCCAAAAGCATTAAAAGAATGAACTGCTAATTGAAAAATCTGACTCTAGATGGCCTGAAAAATGAAAGAACTTGATGTCAGTTTACAGAGCAACGATTTAAAGAGTTCACTCATTGTCATCCATATAAAAGTTAATGATGGTTGACCCCGTCTACATACATTTGTTTGAACAAAGGCGTATACAACTGTTAATTCTAATTCCTCTACCTAAAGAGCAATAGTAGTCATCTGCTAAGGTTACAATTCAGGAGAGTAAATCAAATTGCATGTTGAATTTCAAGAATGAACATCTGCTTGGAATACATCAAACAACAGATGCTACTAAGTCAAATAGCTATCAATCTTAGACTCATAATATCATTGTTGGTGTTCCCTTTCAAAGTTGGGCTTCAAATGGACAAACACATACATTCCTCCTCTTGGATACTTTCGTCAAGTAAAAATTCAGTGAACAAGAATCCAAATAACATTTAAAGCCAAATTGTACCTTTCAGGAGAAAATGTCTTATAGTCAATATAGAAGCTAATGCATAAGGAAGTAACAAATACTTTGTTGTTATTGGAATTTTATTTATTTACTTTTCCTTTGCTTCATTTTATTATTTTTGTTGGAGTGGGATATCTCTAAAACTTTTTCACTTTCAAGATATTTTAAAACATCATTTAATGTTATAAAACATGATAAACACTACGTCTTATAATTTTTAAAGGATTATCAAGTTAAATTTCTAGCTCCTCAGTTAAATATAAAAATGGAAATAATATTTTATACATCAAAATATTGAATGCTTGCCAAAGAAGTATAAAATCAAAACTTTGTTTCAAATTCTTCAGTGATTTCTTTTGAATTTTTAAATGTATATAATAAGTTAGAAATGTTTTAGTTTATTTTTATGATTACTTCTTAAAATTTGTCTTAGGTTTTATGAACTAGAAGCAGAGTAAAAATATAAAAAATACTTAAGAGACATAATCCAATATGACACAAATATTAGTAGAATCATCTTAATATATATTCAACAAATACATCTTAATTGACCCAGATTGTCATCAGTCATGGATTTCATACCAAGTTTACAGTACAGTAAGGATTTCCTCCCATAAAGCAAGATCAAAATCTAATCATGTAGTGATTGGTTAACCCCATAAAGTAGTACAGGAATTATACCTATGTGGCCTAGCGCTTTGGTGTTTATGATTTCAAATCTGGTTAAGAACATGTATGTTTTTACTCCAGAACAACTTGTGTAGACACCATGATTCTCCATGAGTGCTAGCAAACAGTGAAAAGCTTCTAACTCATTTATGGGGTGGTTACTCTACATCTTCTTCTAAACTTACATATTTTGTGAGTCTCTGGGGTTTCCCAGAATAAGAATTTGTATGTAAGTATCATACACACAACACTGAATATCTTGTTTAATGGTTCATTGCTTCTAGAACCTGTAAGATAAGTTTATGCATGGTTTTGCCTTCAAACTCTTTCTTTTTAATAGGGTTTCCAAATAGTAGTCTACTGAGGTTTTTCTCACACAGCCTTTGCTTTCTTGGACCCTCTTCCAAATACCTCCTTCTCCTCTTCCAACCTTTTTCCTATCCCAACATTTACAACTCCAACATAGGCCATTTCCACCTTCATTTAATTTTTAAACTATTGTATAAAGCAATCCCTACCTCTCCATGCATTATCCCCTTTCAAGTTTTTTTTTGTTCCAAATACTTCAACATAGATATATAAAACTAAATCTCTACAGAAATATACACATATTAAATAAGCATGAAGAATTCATCTATGTAGGGCTGAATCATCTAACTCAATATAATTTTGTTTTTTGGTTTCATTCACTTTAGTAGAGATAGTTGCTTACCTAAAATGGCATTATATGTACTAAATCTATGTATTTATACCAACATATAAAAGCTAGTATGAGCCTTAAATGAAGAAGCATCTTTTTTTTCTGTAAATGGAGGCAAATGTAAATACCCATGGCTCCATAAATGTTGAGAATGAAAGAGAATTGAAGGCTTGGCACGAGACAAAAGATCTTTACCATCCTTGTTTCCCCTGTATTATTTTATTTTCCAGTAAGTGGAAAATTTGATAGATGGTGATAATCTAATATAAACGTTTTTCTGCTTCTTTTAAAAAATATTTTGTAGAGTGTATAGATGGAATACACTTTTAGTCCCTGTACTTGGGAGGCAGGTACAGGCAGTTCTCAGAGTCTGAAACTGGCCTAGTTTCCTGAGTGAGTTAAAGGAAAACAAGAGCTACACAGAGAAACCATGATTTGATAAATGACCACCCACCCACGCCTCCTTTTAAGATTTCATGAACATCACAGAAAATGGATGGGAAGAAGGTAAGAGCTAACAGATAAGGGGAGGGACTGCAACCTATCTTTTTATTAAGCATGACATAGCCTGGCAGTCATGAACACCAACAGCTGTCTGTCCTAGCATTTGGTCCCCAGATGACTATCGGAGATACTACCTGACAGAGATATTGGGGAAAGGAATCACAGGGTCACATCCAGATGATTCGGTAACTGATAGATTATAGGAAAGTGGGGGGGAGGCATGGAACCCATAGGTGAGCTCACCAGGTTCTGATAGTTATTTTTAAATCATACAAACACTCTCTATGAAGTTTCTTGGACACTTAGCAGCACCAAAACTACTAAAAAGGGAAAGATACATACAAGGAAGAGAAGCTTTGGTTCACAAATAAGAGAATCCATCTGGCACTTGTATTTCTTAATCAACCCAAATAGATGTTGTTAACTCTTTTCAGGCGGATGACTTAAAATATTAAGGCCTTTGATCATCCTTGCTTAAATATAGACACTATTTATGCTCACAGAAGTAGACTTTTTAGTATATTGAATATTCATTTTAAATTTAAAACAAAATAATAGCAAAAGAAACACTTGTTTTAACAGACTCCCAATGTCTTTGAGTGAAGAAAAAACAAACATGCACAGAGCAAGTACCATAGCAGCAAGGTGAACACTCCTCTCCCATCTTGCTGGCAAGCTATAAATACTTAGACATACCATATACACTCAGAATTTTAAATCTAAAATTGTTATCAAATTATAAGAAAAGTATGTCGCCCTTTTAGCACAATTTAATTACTCTGCGCATTAATGACCAGGCTCAGCTGCTGGGAGGATAACGAACGCTTTCCCCACATCAGTTAGAACATTATTTACCTTCAAAGCATTATAAATGATGATGAAGGCTCTTCTTCTAATTAAAGGTGATTTGTACTTCTTTTGAGATAATGAGTTTCCACCTCCCCTGCCGCAAAGGCAAGAACTCAAGTGTACTAATCTCTAAACCTGTATAGGGTCTTTAACCATTACCTTGTTGCCTTTGCTACAAGTTGATCTAATTTTGTTTATTAAAACTTTGCCTATATTGCATAAAATGTGAGCAATTAGGCTCCTTGTAAACTTGAGCATTCTTCTAATATCCGATTCCACAGGAAACAATTAATATAAATGTAAAGAAACACCTCCTTTGTTTGGAATCCAAAAATTCCTTAGAATACCTTAAGTATTACACATACCTTTTAAAAAGTTTAGAATGTGTGTTCTATCAGTCATATGATTACACTTTCCTTTTCTCTTGGTGGTGGACACACCAATAACATATTTAACTGTGAATTTGATTTATTATAGGGAATGCAATATTAGAAAGTTTAAAGGCCTGTCACACTTCTCCTAAGAATATGATAAATTATTTTTCTGAGAGGCTTATTTTATATATGTTGATAAGGAATCTTTAAAATGATAAATAATTCCAATTAATATTATTCAAATGTGTTATTCATGCCCTTTGTGTGCACTTTAAGAACTCAATCCTTTATATATAATGTATGCATTAAGTATGTTTAAATTTGCAAATTATCTTTTTTAATTATACCTTGATTATATTTCATTTTATTTCCAAAATGTGCTTAAAAATTCTAATTTGCATATTAAAATTATAGTTCAAACATACACTGTTAGGATAGAGCTTAGAATGTGAACTGCCCTAACAAAGTATTCAGTTCTAAATATTTGTAAGGCCATATGTGATAAAAGATTTTCAAGTATCATGAATTTTGAATCTCATCAGCACCATCTGACAACAAAAGACCTGAATAAGTTGGGTGGTGGTGGCGCACGCCTTTAATCCCAGCACTTGGGGAGGCAGAGGCAAGCGGATCTCTGAGAGTTCAAGGTCAGCCTGATTAACAAGAGCTAGTTCCAGGACAGGAACCAAAAAGCTACGGAGAAACCCTTTCTCGAAAATCCCCCCCCCAAAAAAAAAGAAAAAAATAAGGCCTGAATGATTACTTTTCTATCAGTATATTTAGTCCTCATTTTTACAAAAAACTGTTCTGATTTTTTAAACAAGTTTTCTATACTTTATGAGTATTTACATATTAAAGTTATTGCATATAATACTTATGATATGCACACATACATATATCACTTTTTCTTGTTTTACCTTGGTGCAGGCTGATTACACAGGAATAACTAGTGTGCTTACCTAAAAAAGAAACAAGACAAAGAAAACAATATGTTAATTTCAAGGAGATACTATTTCAAAACTCACACTGGGAAAAATAAGACAGGGTAGGCACTAACCACAGCTGTACTTCAAAGTTGTATCTTCCTAGGCTTCCCAGAGGTCTTTATAGATGTGACCAAATCAGATAGGGGAAGCTGTATCTGAAACTGTTCAGCCCAAACAGTCTTTCCATGTATATTTTTATGCAATTGAAGATGGTTATTGTAATCCATTCTCTCCTACCACTAGCATACAATCAATCAAATATAAACTATCAGCAAAATGTTTTGAGCAATTGTGTTATTTCTCCAAAGATCCAAGTATTACACTAGAAATGCATCATTCTCCTTTCTACTCCAGAATCAATGAAGCCTTGTAAATACATGAGCCTGGAGACTTAGCATTGTAGGTCTATTTAGAACTAGGATAAGTATTGATGGATATGTCTAAAGAACTATGCTATAAATCATCTGGACATCCATAGATGTAGAGTGGGTCTTGAAATCTTACTATTTCTACTTCATATCAAAACAATAAAAAGTGCAGTTGAGTAATAAAACTATTGGTAGCTTATTAGAGAACATTCATTGTACTTAAAACTGAAAATTTTCTTTTTTCCTTTACAACTCCAAATTGAAGAAAGCAGCTGAAAGTACCCCTGAGTTACCATAAGACCAAGGTGTATATGGATGCATACACCACATGTTATCTGAAGGATGAAATTAGACATTTCAAATCTAAAAAGAACTTTCAGTATAATGCCTTACAAGTGTTGTAATTGGGAATAATACAGATAAAGTTTGTTATAATTTGATGAAAACCTTCAATATATATTATTACACATTCTTTAGCAGTATGTGTTTATGCTAAAAAAAAACTTCAAAATATAGATTACGAGAAAGCATCTCTTAGAGTCTAAGTAGTGTGTGCTATCTTTTGAGTGCATTGAGACAATAAAAATACCTACATCTATTTCCCAACAGAACTCCTTAGAGAGCCCTCAATTTTCCTTTCCACCAAAATCCATACCCTTTGTCCTTTCTCTTTGTAAAACCCCAACAAAATATACCACCACAACAACAAAAAACAAAAACAAGAAACTTACAACTCTCTCTCTCTCTCTCTCTCTCTCTCTCTCTCTCTCTCTCTCTCTCTCTCTCCTCACACACACACACACACACACACACACACACACACACAGAGAGAGAGAGAGAGAGAGAGAGAGAGAGAGAGAGAGTAGAAATCAAAACACAAGTAAAAGACTAGTAAGGCAAAAATGTGCTAAACAAAGCTAAAGGGTCAACAAACCTACAAAAAGCACTACTGAGTTCCTTTTGTATTGGCTAACTGCTCTTGATCATGGGATTTACACAGTTTAGTTAATATGTTCAGTAAGATTTCATTGCAAAAGATAAGTTTTCCCTTAGTAACAGGTCACAATTGCAGATAGCTTTTTAGTTAGCAGTGTCCATTTCTCCTTCTCTCACTGTAATCCCATTTGGCTTGAATATTTGCAGACCTTGTGAGTGGTGTCATATTCTGAGTTCATATGTGTATCACTCCTATAGTGTCTGGAGAAAAGTGTGTGTATGTCTTAGAAATACAATAGGTAATAAAGAATAAATAAATATTCACATAGGTAAATAAATAATTGAGATAACCACATAGAAGAATGAAAAGCTGTTAGAGAATCTGATTGATGTCCAATAAAATCCAGAGGAGCTGTGTGTACAGGGCAGATTGTTTTGTTTAAATAATTGGTTGCTATGCTTTCGCTTGGCAAAGCTCAAAAAAATTCACTCAAGTTTTTAAAATTAAAACTGGAAGAAAGCACCAGTGTTCTGTAGTTCAATAAACTGGAACAGTACATCAATAGGACATTAAGGAGCAATTTTTGGCAATTTTGGGCATGTAACACAACAATTCTGCACTGCTATTTACCAATAAAACTGTAATTCATTTTACATAATGTCTCTTTTGAGAGGTAGGATTTCTAATTGGAATATGCTGATTTTCTAATTAACATGGTTAAGGCAGATCAGCACAATTTAGGTAAATTTCAGTTTCCTTCAGTTGTATGTCTCCTACATGCACACAAATCGAAAAACAGATTATTTTCCTTTGTAACCATGTAAGAGTCTTCAGGAGGGGAGGGCATCTCAGATATACCCTGCTTATATAAAGGGGATTTATGGGAAGTCTATTGTTACTTGCTACATTGATTTTGACCCATAACTATCTCACCACCCTCCGTGGACTCAAATGTGCTTATAAGTATTTATTCTCATTGTGCCATTATATATATTTGAGATAATCTGGGCAGTGAGCCCAGACTGCTTCATTTTTGTTGTTGTTTATTTGTAGACTGTCCTAGATTCTCATGAGAGGGCACATAGTAAATTATTATCATAATTATAGGGATATTGGCACTCTGTGACTTTAATGTAAAAATATTCTGACATTATTTTATAATAAGCTGACTGTCATATATTGAGAGTACTTCATTATAAGGATAAAGTATTTTAATTTCAGCGCTGCCTGAATTTCTAGACTGTGTTCAGAGCATGGTATCATATTAAATTCTTTCAGTCTTTGCTTAAAATCAGAAGTCTTTTTAAAGACAGGCATTATTTCATTTTCAAATTGTTCATTAATTTCACGCAATCCATGGTGTGATCATATATAATAAGATGCTGCTAAAAGCCATTAGTTTTAATGCAGGATACACTTTTAGAATCCTGGTTGAAAAAAAAATCACAATAAAATCCAGATTATAGACATGAGCTCCGATATTTAATGGCAATTGCAACTTGAATCTGTTAGTTAAGTCATCTATTGAGGGTTTACCTAAGATCAGAAATGTATTCTTCAGCACAATAGAATATCAGATTTCTCCTCAGACCACCTGAGCCTTTCAGAACACAAACTTCAGTGCTATTTGGACTATGGTAGTGAGATCATGAGAGATTATGTTTGCAGCATGTTGTGTGTCCTGACTCTTACAGAAAGTTTAGGTCAGACCTGAGTGGTGATTTCTAGCCTAGTGTTTGTCTGAATAAATCCATCATCCGTATACATTAATTCTTCAATGCTTACATGCATAAAATTAAGATGTGTGGGGAGGTAATGGATTGGGAAAATGTTTTGGTATCTTCAGCGCACATTTGAATTTCAATAGGTAAAGGTTAGAATAATTTAGTTAGGATCAACTCGTTCTTGCATTCTATTTAATGTTCTTTTACTTTTTTGATAATCAGTCTTCCTTATTTGCTTTCAAGAGAAACATATATTTTATGATAACATCAACTAAACTGAGATTCAATACATTCACAACATCCTGACGATATATGCAAATCTCATGTTAAAATTTAACTCACAATGGCTTGGCTTGATTTTAGATATTTATTTGAGACTGCTTTTATTGTTATACCTGTAGGTGTTCACACACACACACACACACACACACACACACACATACACACACACACACACGATGCTAGGGTCAAAGGATTTATTTCCCTTGAGAATTAGTCTACTCACCTATGGAACTCCTTTCCTACTTTGCACTTATGTGTTAGAATTTCTAACATCTAGCCTATTAAATTGAAGTCACTTTTTAACTTCTTAATAAGCCCAGTGGCTTTTATACAATGACTCTTTCTATGGGAGTTACAGTCTCAAATAAGGATATACCAGCAGTATCCCAGCCTCAATCAAATCCTATTGTTTTATTTTCTCTTTTGAATTATTCTGTCCCTGAAATCTTTTAGCTCTAATTAAAGCTTGTAAGGTCACTCTCATGCCTCTCAGGTCCAATTACAGCGGGTTCTTAGAAAGTGATTTTGTAGAAAAGCACTGACCCTTCACTTTCGCCCACAAGGTAATGTAAAGAAGAAAGAAACCTGGAACTGAAATGTTGCCTTATTTTGTAACTGAAATGTTGCCTTATTTTGTATCTGTTTCCTACACTTTGTGTCAGATTCTTGCTTTACTCCCCAAGTAGGCATGATAATTATGCAAATAGCACCTACTTAAAATGCCTAATACTTAGCCTACATTACACCAGACCTGAAAGCACTAACATTAGAGAAACAGTGGTTTACTACTGTTAGAATTTCCTACCAATGTCCTGTTCCAAATACCCCAAAGACACCTGAAAGTCTCCAGCAATCACCTTGATTCCAGTAATAACAAAGCCTCAAGCATAGATCCCTGTATGATAGGATGTCCCCCCAGTAGAAGCCATCAGATCATAGGAATTATGATGTACCTAAAGCTTTGACCTGTGCTACTGTTTATGTGCAAGAAAAAAAAATGTTCTAATATGCCATTTCATAATCATGATATTGTATCTTATGTATCTCAAAACTGCAAAATCGGGAAATAATACATGCTGACGGAAACCCATTTGAAATGGCCTTGAGAATAGCTCTGAGATTTCGTTTATTGTACCATATCTCTTTTTTGTTATGTATTGAACATAATGTAATTAATCATAATTAGATTTTGTAATGAGACGTATTATGCAATGTGAGAATCATGTCTAAGCCAAATTTCAGCTAATGTCTGCAACTCTTAAAAACTCTGGCAAGCAGTAACTCCACTTAAAAATATACACTATAGAATTTTGTTATTAATTGATATGTTTGGAATCTTATGGTTAAAATTACTAGTTCTTCCTGACATTATAGTATCTGTCTTCCTTAGTTGGTAGTGTTTAACTTCCTTACTATGTTGAGATTATGTGAAGATTGGCATATGCACTCTCTACATGGGATATTGCTGAAGAATAAAAATAACTAAATTCTCTGTCACTCATCCAGTCATCGTGGGAGGAGCAAGAAATATAAAACTCAACGTGTTGATCAAAATTTTAGGTTGAAGCTTCTTGAATAATGGAAAGGCTAGACTTAAAAATTGACACATCAGAGCGGTTTTTAGTAGTGTTTGGATATAAAAATTTCTTCAAAACAAATGCATCATTAATATTTCTGTGCTTAAAAAGTAGATGCAGATTTTCTAAAAAGAAATAATACACTGGGCAGTACAGAGCATACGTGTAATCTTAGTACTTGGGAGGCAGAGGCAAAGCTCTCTGTGAGTTCAAGACCAGCCTGGTCTACAGAGTGAGCTCCACGAATTCCAGAGCTGTTACATAGAGAAACCTTGTCTCAAAGAAAAAAAGAAAAGAAAGAAAGAAAACCAAAATAACAAATAAGTTACCTCTATACTTATACTATCTAAGGTAAATAAAAGCTTAGAAATATATATTCTTTGCTTATCTTTATGATTTTCTCTTCCTACTATAATTAGTATATTTAAAACAGTTTGTTGATAAATTTCTGTGTGGTAAAGTACTTTAGTCCAAATATTTTATGTAAAACCTATGATTATATCTGTTGTATTATAAAATTATATTTTGTTACTTAATTATATATTGGTAATTCTATGTTCAATGACATATATATTTCAGTGTACTAATTATTGAAACATATGTGAATAGTTCATCCTTTATGAATCATATGTCAATCAATCTATAATGAACACTGATTAAAAAATATCAAGCCACAAGAGCTAGTTTCAGGATAGTTTCTAATGCTACAGAGAAACCCTTTCTCAAAAAACAAAACAAACAAACAAGCAAACAAAAATACCAAGCCAAAGAATGCTTTAGATTAAATACTAGAAGATTTATTTTTACAAATTAAAAAACAAACTTTGAGATCATATCCTTGAAGGTCTCTTCTATGTTATTTTATACTTCAAGATGTGCTGTGTTGACCTTCTAATGTACCAAGCACTGGAATGATGAATGAGAAGTTAGGGCTGCGCATCCTGCTCCAACCTACATTCTAAACAGTTGTCAAGCTTACTCACATCATCAATTCTGGTCAACACTTTATTTCATTTAGATCTTCTCTAAATTTGACTTTTCACTGACTTTGAAAGTTACACACTGAAGAGCGGCTAAACTAAGCAGAAAATACAAGTAATGCCAAGAAATGAAGCCCAGAGTGTTCATTTGTTAGATTTTGCTCTTCTCTGACTACATTAGATACCAGATGCCCCAAATAATTGGTACCAGATAACACCGGTCGTGATAAATGGAAGAGTTGTTACTTCACTTCACACTTCTGCAATGATGCTTTAAGTTCCATTATTATTGCAATAAATAAGTCACTCATAATAGATGAAAAAAGATAAAGAAAGTATAACCAGAAAAAGAAGGGCTGAAAAGAGCTATGTGCAAAAAGAGAAAAATGTGAATTATAGAGGTGAGATTACAAATTTAAGATTAATATATATGTATACACCTATAAATATTCATATATACTTATTTATTTATGTACATATAATTATGGTAAATCCTGTAATCCTAATACTCTGAAGATGAAAAAAAATCCTCAAATTCAAGGGTTTTTTTCACAGAGAAATCCTATATCAAAGTAAAAGAACAGAGCTAGTTCCAGGACAGGCTCCAAAGCCACAGAGAAACCCTGTCTCGAAAAACAAAAAAACAAAAAAAAAAAAACAATAAATAAAACAAATAACAATACCTATTTAAATAGATTTAAGAGATAACTTTATAAGGGAGCAACTTTGCATACAACCCACAAATGAGGAAGACTGTATAAAAAAAATTGTCATAACTGTTCACCTGTATCCCAATTATTCTCTACAATATTATACTCTAGAAAATTAGTAAAATTCATAGATATTTATAACCTTTCATTTTATAGCATATGTACACAATATTTCAATTAAACTTGAATGAGAAAGCATGATGACTAGCTTGTTGTGACAATATCATAGATAACTCTATGCCTTATACATTTGAAGATATCACACATTTTGGGAGGACTAGTGGCAACACATTTGAGAAAAATCTGAATAATTTGGCTATACAAGTAAGTATATTAAGAATAATACACAGTTATTGGAAAAACACAAATTATAATATATCACCTAATGATGAAGTAGAAATAAATGACTGAGATTAGAATATCTCCATAGGAAAATATGTGATGCCATAATTATTTTGATAATTATATTCACGTTAAAGAAATAAAAGTATACCTCATGATGGTTAAGTGATAATGACCCAAAATTGTAGCACTCAAGGTGCATGATTTAAAAGTCTGAAACACAAAAAGCATGTATGTAACCTGCCCTAAACAGTGACATTAAATTAACGCAATAATTTTGGCAGTTTCTTTGACTTCTAAGTATGCTTTTCATTTTTCTTTTTTTAAGATTTATTTATTTATTGTGTATGCAACATTCTGCCTCCATTTATGCCTGCACACCAGAAGAAGGCATCAGATCTCATTATAAATTGCTTTGAGACATCATGTGGTTGCTGGGAATTGAACTCAGGACCTCTGGTGGAGAGGCCAGTGCTCATAACTGCTAAACCAACTCTCCAACACTTTTAAGTATGTTTTTTCAACAGAAGCAATATTACACATGTGAAGAAATATATAATATAAAACCCTGATCTCGAAAAAAATTACTTTTTTAAATAAGCTTAAGGATTTATTATTTTGCGGCTTAAGGATATTTGTAATCTTCTAAATTGTCTTAATTACAATATCTTCCAATGTCCATTTTATATAAATATATGTAAAGAATGAAAACTATATATACTAGGGATATTGTTATATATGTGCAGCCACTACATTATGGGAAAGTTGTTGATACTGTATCTGAGAATCTTTTGTGAGATACATAATGGGTGAAACTTAAAAATAAGTTAAAGTATCTTTTGTTTGATCTATATTCCATTCCTTCAGAAAGTCACTGAACTAAATCTTCAGAAAAGACTAAGACTTCAGAAAAGGTTATATATTGAAAATAGGCAAAGTATTTTCTGTTGGCATATACAGTAATTGATAAGGTTCTTTTGAATACTTTTAAACAAATGCTGGTGTATAGCACCTAGAATAGCTAGGTAGTTTTCATTCCCCTTCAACTTTTGCCTCTGGATATGCTCAACTATTCCCGGGAAGAAAGACTGATCAAGTGCATTTGTCAAGCGAGCCACGATAATAAGGTGATTCATCATAGTCTGTCAGAGTCCTACTCTGGGAAGAATGCTAGTTTTCCTTGGACTCACTTACAATCTCTGCTGTCACTCCGGCTGAAAATTTGGTAGACATTTTGGACATGTTTAAAGCCCTTTGAACCTGATAGTAGCAGATAATTAAATTATCAGCTACTGAGGCTTTTGATTTTTCTTTCTTTCTTTTATTTATTTGCCTATGATATATATGACATCCTGAACTTATCTAAACAGTGTACAGCGACTTCCTCACAGAACATAATCCCTTGTTCCATTCTCCATTCCCGCCATGTAGCTAGTGTCCGAAGTAAGTCACAATGACAAATTCCACCTTTATCAAATGTGCGCATCTTTTTCTTCTGAAGCTCAAAACTCCACAACCTTCTGAACTCTATTCACCAGTATGAATGTTGCGATGAAACAGCCTGGAGAAAGGGTTTCTGAAAAACAATCGTCTAAGCTCTGTGTGCACAGCACTTCCATTTCAGAGATGCGTCTTGTCATTCCGTTTGTGCACTCAGTCAGTCACTCCTTGTGTATCGTTTGCTCGAAACCACTTGCAACGTCTACTATTGACTACACTTTACTATATTCTAACGCCTAAATGCCATCATTTTTTTTTTCATACTATTTTCTGTTTATTACAAACTTCAAATTATGCCTTTTGCTTAATTTTCTGTTATTCGGTCTCACTCTATATTCCAGGAAGCCCAAGTATTTTCTATATATCCTTAGTCTTCAATTTTCAAGATGCTTGTGGGGTCTTACTTTTCCATGTGCTGTGAATCACAAAGATACCCACAACCCCTACACGTAATTTGATAACTTTATGAAAATGTGCTCTGTATATACAATGAGATATTGTTCAGGTGTAAATAAAGATGAAATAATTAAATTTGAATGTATTCAAATGGACATAAAAAAGATTATACTGAATAAAGTCATTTCTCTTTCTTTCTTATATTTATTTACCTATGATATATATGACATTCTGAAGCTATCTGAACAGTGTAGAGCATTAATCAGACCTGGAAAAATTAAGTCTTGTGTTCTTTCACACCTGAAATTCCCGGTTCCAAACCTTAAGACACAACAAAAATTACTTTAAAATATGGAGAATATAGGACCATAGCCGTGCATGAAAGAAGCGGGGGGCATGGGAGGAACTTGAGAAGGAATTAAGAGGATCAGGGTGATATGAAGTGGGAAATAGACTAACGTGGAGGAGACTCACTGAGGTGAGGGAGGATAGGCAATACAGAGGGAGAAGGGTGGGCAAGGGACAAAGAACTTCAAGGTTACTTGATAAAGACTCCAGATATCAAAGCTGTTTAATATGAACTCTACTATAATTTCTTTCTATAAGTATGTCCTATTATGGAAATGGGAACCCAGAACTGACGCTCAGTATGAATGTGTGTGTCAATACGGCCCCAGTATCTCTCACTGTGGAAACATTTCTAAATCAATGGGAATCGACTTTTAGGAACATGGAAAACCTCTTCTAGCTGTACTACATGAAAAAAAAAAACTTTTAAGTATTTAATATACTGAACCTTAATATGAATATCAATTATTGCTATTACTTCCTTTTGAACAGAATATTAAAATTTTAGAAAATTTAATAAAACTATATTGGTTGGTGGAAAGTATAAAAAATCAAGTTATAGTCACTGTAATTATGTAAGTCACCATGAACATGGAATTAAAGGTTACTGAGTCATTGGTCCTTGACAAAATACAAAGTAAGATTTCCTTGATGCTTTAGTCACAAAATAGTTTTGTCAGTCTAGAAGTGTACAGCCTTCTTTTATGTGTTTCTGCTCAAATCCATCTTATATAACACCTGCCTTTAAAATATTTATATTCAGTATTTATTTATAATAAATCTCTAGCTGTGGGAGAAATAACGTTTTCCTGATCCCTTTCTGTGGTTTTCAACCTCACATTCAGGCCAATTGCTAGACTTTCTAAAGTCCTCATAATCTCATTAATTCAGAAATATGGCCTTCTTTGGTCCTTGCCCCCTATTGCCCATGTTGCATGGCTCCACAGGATGTTCCACTGACCACATCACTGTCTAATTATGGTAGAACTCAAAGCTAATGTCAATTAAGTTATATCTGAAAGAATTTCTCTGACATGCTTTTCTGCCATAAGAGAAGTTTGAATTTGTTAAAGGTTGAAGTGCTAGATATCTTTTTAACATAGTGCTTATAGATATTTTCAACAAATAAGTTAACAACAATAAAATCTCACAGACACAGATTGTTCTTCACTGAATTGATTATTTTAAAAGGTATATTTTACATAACTGACCATATATATAAACAAGTGAAATGACTTTGTAGGTTGTATTATATTTTTGTGCATATACACACAATAATAATAACAATAACAATAATAATCAAAGAAAAGGGGGCTATCTCCCCATCTCCCCTTACCCCCATCTCACCCCACCCCCAAGATCTCAATTTTTTGCCAGCAATCTTGCCTACTTCCAATATCCAGGATGATAACTATATGTTTTTCTTTGAGTTCATCTTTTTATTTAGCTTCTTTAGGATCACAAATTAAGGGGAGGATAGGAGGAACTTGGGGGAATGGGATGGTTAGGATAAAGGAAGGGTGGATATGGGATCAGGGAAGTATATATCTTAATTAAGGGAGCCACCTTAGGGTTGGCAAGAGACTTGAACCTAGATGGCCTCTAAGGTGCCCAGGGCGATGTCCCCAGTTAGTTCCTTGGGCAGCTGAGGAGAGGGAACGTGAATGACCCTATCCTATAGCAATACTGACGATTATCTTGCATATCACCATAGAACCTTCATTTGGCGATGGATGGAGATAGAGACAGAGACCCACACTGGAGCACCGGACTGAGCTCCCAAGGTCCCAATGAGGAGCAGAAGGAGGGAGAATATGAGCAAAGAAGTCAGGACCTCGAGGGGTGCACCCACCCGTGGAGACAGTGGGGCTGATCTATTGGGAGCTCACCAAGGCCAGCTGGACTGTGACTGAAAAAGCATGGGATAAAACCGGACTCTCTAAACATGGCGGACAATGAGGGCTGATGAGAAGCCAAGGACAATGGCACTGGGTTTTGATCCTACTATATGTACTGGCTTTGTGGGAGCCTAGCCAGTTTGGATGCTCACCTTCCTAGACCTGGATGGAGTGGGGAGGACCTTTGACTTTCCACAGGGCAGGGAACCCTGGCTGCTCTTTGGACTGGAGAGGGAGGGGGAGAGGAGTGGGAGGAGGAGGAGGGAAATGGGAGGCTGGGAGGAGGCGGAAATTTTTTTTTCAATAAAAAAAAGTTACATAAAAAAAGAAGTGCTATCAATTTGATAATGCAGATAGGTGACAATTGGAAGAAGAGACCTGGAAAAGGTTGGAGGGTAGAAAAAGAAAGGTGAAGATAGTTTTATTTTAAATAAAATGCTTATTTTTTTGCGGTAGTTCTTTTTTTTTGTATTTATTTATTTATTAAAGATTTCTGTCTGTTCCCCACCGCCGCCTCCCATTTCCCTCCCCTCCCCCAATCAAGTCCCCCTCCCTTTTCAGCCCAAAGAGCCATCAGGGTTCCCTGCCCTGTGGGAAGTCAAAGGACCACCCACCTCCATCCAGGTCTAGTAAGGTGAGCATCCAAACTGCCTAGGCTCCCACAAAGCCAATACGTGCAGTAGGATCAAAGACCCATTGCCATTGTTCTTGAGATCTCAGTAGTCCTCATTGTCTCTATGTTTTTTCTCAAGACCGGTTTTATCCCAGGCTTTTTCAGACCCAGGTTAGGGGGCCTTGGTGAGTTCCCAATATAACATCCCCATTGTCTCCGTGTGTGGGTGCACCCCTCGCGGTCCTGAGTTCCTTGCTCGTGCTCTCTCTCCTTCTTTTCCTGATTTGGACCTTGAGATTTCAGTCCGGTGCTTGACTTTGTCCATGTGGGTTTTTATCTGTTTGTTTCAATTATTTTCTTTTGTATGTGTAAGTGTATAATATGCATGAATATGGGCAAGAGATCTTCCTCAATGTTCTCTACTTTATTTAATGAGGTTGAAACCCACTGAACCTGGCACTCACTAACTTGTGTCCTCTAGCTAACCGTGTTTCCTAGCTTTTCTTTTCTCTCTGCCTTCCCAGCTCTGGGATAACAGGGGTCACCATACCTATCTGGCTTTTATGTCAGTTAGTACCAGGAATCAGAATTCTGGTTTCTGTTTGTACAGAAGAGACCTTCCCAACTGATTCATTATCCTTATTCAATGATTTTTTAAGGGACTACAAAATACCTCTAAATTTTTGTGTGACAAATTTTACATAATAGGTTACTTAACAAACATGCAATCAGCAGATAACAAGAATAAATTGTATCTAAAATGTTGCATTCCTAAAAATAATGGTAGGTAGATAATTGGTGAGAAATATAGAATATTACAGAAAGATCAATAGAAAATAGTTGACTTTTTAAGTAGCTAAATAAAATCCTAATATAATAATACTTAGCTGGGATGTAAGACAGTTGTAGGACTTGCTCTAACATGTACGAAAGGTTTTGATTCAGCTCTCTCTATATATATACTCTCTCTCTCTCTCTCTCTCTCTATATATATATATATATATATATATATACTATAAATATATTTATACATGAGAAATAATATGTAAAACCAATTTTGTTTTAGCTTTATGTTATTATTTTTATTTTTTTAATTTTAATTTATTTTTTAATTTAATTTTACAGTCCATCCACAGTTCTTCCCCCCACCTCCTCCTGCCACCTGCCTGTCCCCCACTCCTTCCAACGGATAAGGGCTCTCATGGAAAGTCAACAAAGTCTGACACATTAATTTGAGGCAGGACCAAGTCCCTAATCCAAACTCAGAAAGACAAACACAGTATGGACTGACTCATAAGTGGATATTATATGCAAAGCAAAAATAATCAGATTACAGTGCAGAGCACCAGAGAAGCTAGATAACATGTCCTGAAGAGGAACACATAGATCACACAAGGAAGAGAAAACAGCTTTAATTTATTTATCTGTGTGCTGTGTATTTTTTCTATATATGTTCACATGTGTGCCTGTGTGTGTGTGTGTGTTTTGCATGTCCCTACACAAAACTGTGTATGGGTGCCACCAGTGAACCAGAGAGAAGCATATCAACGTGGTTAGACCACCTAGCCAGAGAGCTACAAGGGATCGACTTGTATCTCCTCATCCTCCCTCCTTTCTGACTTTACAGATGTGCATTAATATGATCAAATGTGTGTAGTTCCTAGGGATGCAAACTCAGGTCCTAGTGTGCGCACAGCAAGCAGTGCGTGCTGAGCCATTTCCTTTCTTCCCATCTTTTAGTTTTCTTTTCTGCTCTAATAAGATTTATTTATTCTTCATTTTTCTGACATTTTATCTGTCTTTTCTCTAAGACAAATTATGCATTTATATAAAAAAGCAAAATTTTAGTAAATCCTCCTGCTCTTCATCAAATGCATCAGCATTTTTTTAAAAACAATATTCTTATTCAATAAGTAAAAATGAACAATTATTTTGGAGGCATTTAAAGGTAACAACTCTTTTAAAAGCTGCTGCTTTTGCATCCTTAATATCTTCTACAATTAAATAAATATTTCAAAATATATTATCTGCATTCATATTTTCCATTTAATAAAATTTTATGTTTTTAATACACAGTTTTAAAAAATATAATACTGGATTGCCTACTATACCTTCCATGTGACAGATGAAATTAGAAAAAAAATATAATTTAGTTTCCTATTAGTTGATCTTCAAAATTAGCTCAAAAGCAGGATACTTTGAATTCTACAACATATGTATGTGTAATTCACACTCATGTATCTGTGAATAATTGATGCTCTGATGAGGTGAATTATATCCATATCTCCCCACAAAACTTATAAATGATTAGTTACGTGGTAATACTGTTTCACACATTAGCCAAAACTAGAGATATGTATACACACTCTATTTTGACTGAAATAATAAAAGTTTTACATAGACTCACGTTTACTTAGTCACAAGAAGAAAGAAATTGCAAAAAAGTTAAAAATTAATGAATGCAAATAATACAAAAGTCTCTAAAAATAATTCTTAATACAACTTGTCCTTTCCGTGATATAAAAAAGTTAAACTCACTAACACATAATTTCCCAAGAAAATACACAAGGGTAAATGCATTTGGCAAGCACCCTTAATATTTATTCTTGAATACTTTGAACACAAAATAAGTGAATACAAAATGAATGTTATAAAAACACATTGTGTGAAACTCTTAAAGAACTAACAAATGTGAGAAAAAAATCAAAAAAAGAATTGGAAAGAGGCTCAGTAGGCAGCTTGTGCATGGCAGGAACTCATCCTGAACCATTGGGCTGTTTAATTCATCTCCTGTTTACATGTTGATAAGGCACTTGCTATTCTGCAAACTGTTCGTCCCTGTGTAGGGTAATTCTGAACATAGACATGAGCCTTAAAACTGAAGACAACATTTTTGGTAGCTTCCTGTGATATCTTCTGGCTGTACATTCTAATAATGAAATGACACTTCAAGATATATATGGCTATTTTTATTGTGAAATAAATGTCATTTTATTATGACTCAGTACTTTGGACTGCAAATTACCTTTATAAGTAAATTGCATTATAATCCATGTTTTCATAATGATAACATCTTACTTTACTAATTACATTAATAATAATGAAATAATTTGTGGTGACTGGACAACTACAAACAATTATTATAGTATATTCTGCATTGTTTTCCTAAATTGAGAGTTTAAAGGAAATATGTCTAAACTCATTTTCTATCTTAGAAAAAGTGACTAGAAAAATTTAACTTTTTTCTTTGCTTTTTCTCTTTAAAGGAAGTCAGAACAGGAATGTAAGCTGCTGAAATGGCCATGGAGGGAGTGTAGGAGGAGGGCCTGCTTGTTCGTCCCAGATGCCCAGAGCCAAAATAACCACACAGAAACTGTATTAATTAAATCACTGCTTGACCCACTAGCTCTAGCTTCTTATTGGCTAACTCTTATGTCTTAATTTAACCCATTTCTATTAATCTGTGTATTGCCACATGACAGTGGCCTACCAGCAAAGTTTCAGGGCACCTATCTCCTGCGGTGGCTCCATTGTGTCTCCCAGACTCCGTCTCCTTTCTCCTAGGCAGCCTAGCTTTCTCTGCCCTACATAAGTTCTGCCTTGCTATAGGTCCAAAGCAGAATTTAGGTAGGGTCATTTATGGTAATCCCAGCACACAGAGGGGAATCCCACATCAGAGGGGGTGCTGCTGCTTACTGGCTTGCTTCTGATGATTGGCTCAACAGGCTTTATTTATAGAACCCTGGACTACCAGCCCAAGTGCTGAGCACTCCCACACTGATCACTAATTGAGAAAATGCCTTACAATTGGATCTCAAGGAGACATTTACTCAACTGAGGCTCCTTTCTTTCTGATGACTCCAGTTTGTGTCAATTGACATAAAAAACCAGCCAGTACACAGCCCTGTTCCTAAATGATATTTTATAATAGCATATAAGGTGTTGTTTCAAATTTTTCCAGCTCTATTGACAAATTGAAGACAAATACGATGGCCATGGTTTTATAGACACACAACAAGAAAAAAATCGTTTTCTAATTTTAAGGAAATTATGTTTTTTTATGATATATTGCATATAAAATTTATCAACAATTTGATTATTGATGATCCTTGAGTTCTTGACCTACAACATGAACTCACAATAAACATGAAAATAATAATAGAGACCAAACATGCATTAATGTTTTTCAGGTAGAGAAATAAACAGAATGGCACAACTCTGTAGTTCTAGCACGTTCCTTTCTCCTTGGATTCCTATGCAGTATGTCATACTGCACTTTCAACCAAATTAATCAAATATGCATCTTTTTTCATCAAAACTCATAAGTCTAAAAATGGTGAATATATTAATTACATGATGTCTATTAGTTTAAGTTATTTGTTTCATGGATTTTGAACAACTATCTTGATCATCAAGCAAGGAACGAATGAGGATGGTCTACGGGGTGGAAACTATTAGGAAACTGAGGAGAAATTGTACGTAAAGGCTCTGTATTCAAACCACACTCACTATCACTTACTCATCACCATTAGATTTACTAATTAGAGACATGCCATGACATACCATACAGAAAGAAAGGGTCATTTACAAACGCATGTGAAAAATGAACCACCATTCAATCATTTACACCCACGACCCCAAGCAAGAAAATACAGTATTTCGAAAAGCATACAGTATGCCTAATATTTTCTTTCTCCTTGTTCATCTTCTAATTGATTGGCATACTAATAAGGAACGTGACATCAGCTGACCTACAAGGGAATTATGGCAATGCATATTCCCTAGGGCTACCATTTACACTATAAATTATGAACATATTATTATGCTGCCACTTTGGTTTTTGAAATGCTTATGTTAATTAAGGGCTAAGAAATCACACACACAGCACAATCATTTTTAATTAAGATTAAAATAATTCAGTATGTCAATACAGTACTCAATGGGACTGATGACTTAATGTGTCGTCTCATTTTTATGTCTCAGTAATACAGCCATGTCTTCTGCTTGTTTTTCGTTTCTTACCTCCCCTGTGTATAAAGTACAAGGTCACCTTGAGATTGATTTTATGCACAAGACATTGGTGTACATAAGCAATTATATTGTAAGCAGTGTAATTGTATTTCTAACATAAATGTAAAATGTGTTCATGTTGGAGGCAACCATTATTTTGCTAATAAAATTAAGAATCATCTTCTATAAATTAATATAATAGAAAATGAAGCAAATTATTTCCAAGATTATAATAAATATATGTGAACAATATCATTCAAAATGATGCTATGTTTCTTTCCTTTAATTTAAAATTAAGATGAAAAACGATAACTCAAATTTTCCTTTTCTGTCTTACTGCGTCACCCTGGCTAGCATGGTCAGCAAGCTGAGCTCAAATTTATGGAAATTTGCCAGCTTCTGGGACTCAGGTACTGGGACTAAAGGAATGGACTATCTTTGAACTTCTTATGAAAGCGATTTTACCTAGTTGAGTCAACATTTTATATTATAATAAATTATTTTTAATAAAGGAACTTGGTTTTAACTGTATTTCACAAGTACTTTAAAAGTATCCAACCTAAAACTCCTGGCATTTCTAAGCTGTAAACCTTTCATCTTGCAAATTATTTCCTATTACATAAAAGATATACTTCTCCATGAGATAAAATTTGTCTTAACTATTTAAATATCACTTTCTATTGCCACGAAAGATCAACAATTTTTGTTAGTTTGGAGAAACCACATCTCACCCAGAAACATGCTCAGGTGATAATTTCTTTCATGCTTGCCAGAAATACAAACCTTGTGATGACAAGCCATCTAAATGTTTAATTTTGTCTCACCAGCCAAGCAATAAACCTGCATGCAGTGACCACATTCTTGGGGACAGGAAAGTAACTCAGTCTCCTTAGGGAACTCTCAAGCTGAATCTTTCAGAAAAGCTAGCCTAAATTGATGTTGTTGGAATGCCGTAGAATAAAAAGACACAAAGTCAGAAGTGAATGCACAATTAAAATGTTTTGTCTGTCAGTTTGCTCCACTTTGATTGGCAGCTTCACACCTGTGCTTGGTTCAGTGGGAAAAAAAAAAAGAATACCTTCTGTTTTCAACATGAGACAATGCTCTTCCAGAAATAACACCAAGGAAATTGCAGGGGAGTGAGCAGCTCCCGAAATGTATACGTGTTTCAGTAAGTACTGCAAGCATCTTTCCGTTATTCATATTATGTCAATAGTCACTTTCTAGAGGATTATACTCAATAAAAGAGGGCACTGGAATACACAATGAAATTGTATATACAATGGAAGCATGCTACAAGTAACAACGATTGTATTAGAAAAACCAAAAAATTCAAAAAACCTTTGTTTGAGTACTCTGCTCTACCTCCTCTGCATGCAGATAAATCTTAAATGATAAAAAAATAACTTATATTTGTGAATGTGGTAAAAATGCAAAAATTCATATTCCCATATCCAAGACCAATCAGAAAATAAAAAAAAATATGGAATCTAATATTTTAACAGCTAGAGTTGCTTTGACTGGTGCACGTAGGGCCATTTCATGTTCTATAATTAATGTGGTTACAAATATAGAAAACCTTTACCCAAATACCTAAAGCCTAGTGTTACTATTCTGAGGTTTTCTTCCTATTCACTCGTTTTTCATCCTGATCTGCCCTATCTTATCCAGTTGACTATTGCATTGTTAAGGATATTTAAGCAATTTAAGCATTTCTTTTTGGTTTGCTATCTCAAAGTTCTCCTTATAGCTTTACACCATCTAGTAACATAGGGCAATTTTTGCTGAGAGGTATTATCCTAATATATTTTAATGCTTATAAAATAATATTCTAACTTTTTTGGTTTTGATGGAATTGACATTTACATGCAAATATTCAACTTAAAGGACAGAAAGAAGCCTTTGTGAATAAATACAAAGTTTCAATAGAACTGTTGAAATTAAACAAAGTCAGTATTTAATAAATTGCATTCTCTTGGATTATATTTTTTTCAGTTGTGTGAAACATGTTTGTATAACATGGGCGTCATTGTTTTGAAAGTGTAAGAAAGTACGTTTTGTTTGTTTGTTTGCTTCCTATTGCTTTTCGTTTAAAACCATTTCCTTAAAAATCAAAGTGCAAGGCTTAAGGATTAAGCACTGAACTCTTGACTGAACCGCTTCCCCTTTCCCTGCCCTTGGGTGCGAAGCCTGGTGCCTTTGGAGATGAGTTCAGTGGAGTTTTGCATAAGCATCCTACAAGTTAGGGAGACAAGATCAGCAACCACAGTTGGGATAGTGCCAACAACAGCTGAAGCAAAGGAGGATACATAATTAAGATTTTCACACAGTTTAAATAAACTTCCTAAAATGTTTTCCAGGGTAACTTCACAAGTTATTTATGCTGTGTACCCTCTCATGATGTGATCCTGCATTTCTTGCTGATTTTATATTTTATTTTTATGGAAAAATTCTATGAAGCATATTAATTTCTCATAAGTCAGGATTTGTAATTTGTGAAAACAAATTTAAATTAAAGAATTAAGTGCATCACTTGGCATTTTTATTAAATTAAATATATATATATATATATATATTTAATCTTAAATGCCAAACCCAATTCCTCCTCCCTCCTCTTCTGCATCCCACACCTGACTCCATCCCACCTCCGATCCACTCCTTAGAGTGAGTAAGGCCTCCTTTAGGGAGTCAACAAATTCTGCCACATCAAGTGAGGTAGGACCAAGCCTCTTTCTCCTGTATCAAGGCTGAGTAAGGAATTCCACCATAGGGAATGAGCTCCAAAAAGCCGGTTCATGCATTCCGGTTAAGTCCTGAAACCATTGCCAGTCACCTCCTCAACAGATCAAGTCACATAATGTCACCCACATTCAGAGGTCCTATTCAGTCCCATGCAGGTTCCCCAGCTGCCAGTCCAGCATCTGTGAACTCCCACTAGCTCAGGTCAGCTGTCATTGTGGGTTTCCCCATCGTGTTCTTGACCCCTTTGCTCATAGATTCCTTCTTCCCTCTGTTTAGCTGAGCTCCAGGAGCTCAACACAGTGCTTGTTTGTGGATCACTGCATCTGCGTTCATCACGGAATGTAGGTTCTATGATGACAATTAGGGTAGTTCTACCTGCTTATAGGAGAAGGTCAGTTCAGGCACCCTTTCCACTATTGCTAAGAGTCTTAGGTGGGGTCATCCTTGTGGTTTCCAGGGAATTTCCCTAGTACTAGGTTTCTCCCTAACCCCATTATGGTTCCCTCTCTATAAGATATCTCTTTATTTGTCCTCCCTTTCTGGCCCTTACCCAACTTATCCATCTTGTTCAAGAAATCAAAATACCACATGATTCAATTAAAAAATGGGGTACAGATCTAAACAGAGAATTGTCAACAGAAGAATCTCAAATGGCTAAAAGACATTCAAGGAACCACTCAACATTCTTAGTCATTAAGGAAAAGCAAAGCAAAATAACTCTGAGATACCATCTTTCACTGGTCAGAATAGCTAAGATAAAAACCGCCAATGATAGCTTATGCTGGAGAGTATGTGGTGTAAGGTGCACACTCCTCTCTTGATGGTAGGAGTGCAAACTTGTACAGTGACTTTGGAAATCAATACTGCAATTTCTCAGAAACCTGAGCATCAATTTACCTCAAGACTAAACATTACCACTCTTGGGTATACACCCAAAGGATGCAGAGTCATACCAAAAGACACATGTTCAACTATGTTCATAGGAGTATTATTCATAATAGCCAGAACCTTAAAACAACCAAGATGGCCTTCAGCCGAAGAATGGAAAAAAAAAAAAAAAAAAACCAACCACACATCTTGAAATTGCAGACCAATGTAACCAATGTATGGAGCTAGAGAAAATCATTCTGAATGAGGTAACCAAGACCGAGAAAGACAAGCACAGTATGTACTTACTCAGAAGTGCACATTAGACATAAAGAAAAGAAAAACCAGGCCACAGTCTGCAATCCCAGAGAAGCGAGGTGAAAATCCCTAAGAGCGGCAAGATTGAAGGTACTCAAGAAGGGGAAATGGTAAAAATCTCCTAGGTAAAAAGGTAATGGGGGGTAGAAGGGAGGGCATGGGAACATGAGGAATGAAGATAAACTATTTTTTAAAACTTTATTCAAAATAAGTTTTGTTTTTAATAAATTCAAACAGCATCCAAGTACCCATTCCATTCAGAATGACTTAGCCTTACACTTTGCCTGTCCCATTCTGTAAGAATGTTCTAATCCTACACTTTCCTTTGTTTTCCATAGCAAAGGCCTTCCATAATCATTTTAAACAGAGCAAAATACTAAATCCAAAGTCCCCTGGTCCCAAGGCACTTGGCAAGCTTTAGATTCCCAGGTGAAGTGCTTTACTTCCAGAATTTTACCGTTTAAAGAATAAAAGTCTTTTGGCTTGAAACACTTACTAAACAATGTGCATTTGGAGGTAATTCCAGTGAATGAAGAAATGACATTTCAATTTCCATATCCCAAATCGTGTATTCAGTGACGATGCTGATAAAAACCCGCCTGTGAAATACGGGGCCTGAAACTGTACCCAAATTAGGTTTTGTGTGTAGATATTTAAATTTTGACTGATGATTATTTTGTTTTCCTCCTCAAAACTTAACAATTGTCTTGTTTTGGTTTTTCTCTCCCTAGAATAGGTAAACGTCATACGCATGCTGTAAATGTCGGAAAGACAATTGTCCTTAGAAACTATTCATTTGGTTGCCCAGTGACACACTGCTCAGAAGCTGCAATGTGTCATTCAAATATAGCTGACTTTTTGTTACGCAGATTCTTGAGTTAAAGAAGTATTTTATTGAGCTTTAAAAAATAAAATAAATAAAAATAAAAAGTACTTTATTTGCTAATTTCTTAAGTTCATTTTGAGTGGAACCCATTTTTATCTTGTTTTTTTTTTTATAAACATGAAAACATATTCCCAAGAGAAAAATAACTTCTGTTTTTGAACCCAAATGATTTGAATTTCAGCCAATAGTTCAGAGATGACACTGGTGTTATACCTCTAAACAACAAACAGAATAGACTACATCAGTTCAGTTTTGTCTTCTGTAAGAGGAATAATGACACATATGCTTGTATAAATTAAATAAGGAAATGGGAAATGATATTAAAAGAAAATCATACATAGAATGTAAGCCATGAAAATGCAGATGGTTTGTTTGCATGGTTTCAGGTGTGCCATCTCCTTTGCAATGAGCAGAGAGAGCAGTGGTTCATACTATGTATGTCACTGTTAATATGAACTATGCAGATTTTAAAGCTATGTCCTCACTCAAAGCATTGACATAAATCTTTTAAATAAAATTCCCAAATTAGGTTGGATTTGTGATTTATTTTCTTCATATTTTTACTATATCTTAACTTGGAAAAACAAGTTTTTAGAGAGTTCTTATTCAACATCTTTGATTTTCTTCTAAGTTAGTAATGAGCTATATTAACTGATGTTTGAAATTCACAAGGTAATATTTAAACAGTCTACATTAAAACAAACTTCATTAATTTTTATGACTTTACTAAAATAACATTTAATACCCTACCAGAACCTATAAGTTAATGAATAGTGTTGCTGTACTCAAATTGAACTTGGCCCTTCATATGTTACAGATTCCTGAGAGCTTGTCTACATGGCTTAACATAATCTTGACCTTTCCAGGTAAAAGAGACTGGTCTAAATTTGTTAGACCTCATGTTTCCATGGGGGATAATGGTGAAGAATTCTGGGTTTACAGAATTGTCTCCTCATATATGCCTTTCTTAAAATGAATTTACAGGATAAAACTACTATATTATCATAATACTAGTCAAAAGACATACACCAGCCACACACATACACACACCACACACACACAGAGGCACACACACATACAAATGAATCCTCTCGCTTTAAGAATCTCTTCCTTCCTTTGTTCTGACTGCCCAAGCCACAAAAGTGTTACCTATATTCAGAGGGCCTAGTTAAGTCCTATGCTTGTTTCCCAACTGTTAGTCCAGAGTCAGTGAGCTCCCACTAGTTCAAGTCAGCTATCTATACCTAGGAACTCCTACAGTTGAGAAATACCTTCAGTAATATGGCAAGATACAAGATCAACTCAAAAAATAAAAAAGTAGCTCTCCTGTATACAAATGATAAAGAAGCTGAGAAAGAAATCAGAGACACATTTTACAATTCACAATAGCCACGAATAATGTAGTGAAAAACCTGTTTAATAAGAACTTTAAGTCTTTGAAGAAAGATATTGAAGAAGATATCAGAAAATGAAAGTATCTCCCATGCTCTTGGATAGGTAAAATTCTACAATGGAGAAAAAAAGCATCTTCAACAAATGGTGCTGTCATAACTGGATGCCAGTATATTGAAGACTGCAAAAAGATTCACATCTAACCCCATGTACAAAACTCAAGTCCAAATGGATTAAAGAACTTAATATAAATCCAACCACTCTGAACCTGATAGCAGAGAAAGTGGGAAGCAGTTGTCAATGTGTAGGCACAGGAGACCACTTCCTAATTATAAGAAGAGTGACACAGAAACTGAGAGCAAAGATAAATAAATGCAACCTCCTGAAGCTGAGAAGCTTCTGTAAAGCAAAGGGCACAGTAAATAAGACAAAAAGGCAGCCTCTGAATGGAAAAAGATCTTCACCAACCCCACATCAGGTAGAGGACTGGTCTACAAAATTCATAAAGAACTCAAGAAATTAGACAGCAAAATATCAAATGATCCAATTTGAAAAAGGGGGTACAGATCAAAAAAGAGACTGTCAACAGAAGAATCTCAAACAGCAGAAAGACATTTAAGGAAATGTTCAACATTCTTAGTCATTAGGTAAAAGCAAATAAAAATGACTCTGAGATACCATCTTACACCAGTCAGAATGGCTAAGATCACAAACACCAATGATAGCTCATGTTGGAGAGGATATGGAAGAAGGGGAACACTCTTCCATTGCTGGTGGGAGTGGAAACTTGCATAATGAGTTTGGAAATCAATATTGTGGTTACTAAGTCAATTGATGAATGTGGCATGTTCTCACTCGTAAGTGGATACTAGCTCTAAAGTAAAGAATGATGAGCCTATAGTTCACGACCACAGAGGAGCTAAGTAACAAGGAGAACCCTAAGAGAAGCATAAATAGACACCCCTGGGAAGAGGAAATAAACAATATCTCCTGAAAAAATTGGGAGAGTCAGGTTGGCGGGAAAAGGGAAGGCAGAACAAGAGGAGGGCAGAAAGGGAAGGGTGAAGAGAACTTGAAGAAACAGGATAGTCAAGAGGGGAAAGAACAGAGACAGTGAGCAAGGTAAGAGATATCTTGATTGAGGGAATCATTACGGAGCTAGCATGAAACCTGGCACTAGAGAAAGTCCCAGGAATCTGCAAGGATAACTTCAGCTAAAACCCTAATCAACAGAGGAGATGGTGACTGAACTGGCCTTTCCCTGTATTCAGATTTATGAATATCTTAAATGTCATTATAAAACATTCATCCAGCAGTTTATGGAAGCAGATGAAGAGTTCCACAGCAGAACACTGGGCTGAGTTTCCGAAGTCCAGTTGAAGGAGTGGGAAGAGTGAGAATATGAGCAAAGAAATCAAGACCATGATGGGTTCACCTACTGAAACAGCTTACCTGAGCTAATGGAAGACCACCAACTCTGTCCTGACAGCAAGGGAACCAGTATAGACCAAACTAGCCCCTCAGAATGTGGGTGACAGCTGTATGGTGGGGCACACTGTGGGGCCACTAGCAGTGAGTCCAGGATTTATCCCTTCTGCTTATACTGACTTTTTTGGAACTCATTCTCTTTGAAGGGATACCTTGTTCAGTATAGACATAGTGGGAAGAGCATAGGGCCTTCCTCAAAGCAATATGCTGGACATTGTTGACTCCCCATAAGAAGCTTTACCCTATCTGAGAAGCTGATGGAAGGGAAAGTGGAGGAAGCAGAAGGAGGGGAGAGAGTGGGAACAGGGATTGGTATGTAAATCTAAAAAGAAAGTTTTAAAAATAAATTAATTAAAAATTATGCTTTAACTTATAACAGTTACAATTTTCTATTTAGAGTAACAATGAAAAAAGTTAAATTGCATACACTTAGATATTTATATGCATTTGCCTCCATTCTGACAGCACATTTACAACATAATAGTTAAAATAATTACTTATAAAAGAAGATATTATATGCTAATAGCTTGATTTTTCATGATATCTCTTCTAATAGTCTTAAAATGTTTACCACCTCCTCATTGTTTCCTAAATTGCATACTTATGAAATTTAAATTATGATTCATTTTTAATAGTTTTAGAGATAAAAATGTTTTCAAAACTTATTTTGTAGAGATTGTTCTTAAATGTTTAGATCATTTAAATGCATTAACATACAGAATTATAAATGTTACATTTAACTAAATATCAAGAGAGGATAACTTCAGAATGTTACAAGTTACTTTTTGTGACCCCAATGTCATCATTTTCTACTGTTCTTAACTCAGCAGCAATAACTAAAAGCAAGTTTTGAAGGTCATTATGAATTTTAGGCATGAAATGAAATGAACAATAAATGTTTTTCTTGACTGTAGCTAAGCCATTGAGCTCTAAAACAGTGCATTATGGGGTTTCATACTGGCACATTCTCACCATCTTTTTTCCACACACCTCACAGAATTCCTGCTGAGTTGCCAATAGAGACAGAGTTAAACGTTTCTCTTGAGGTGAAACTTTATATTCCTTTCTCTTATAATTACTCTTACGAAAGGGAAAAATAATTTGTAAAGAATGATACTGTAGAAGTTTTTATTGACTGCAATAAATAGTTAAATCTCATGTTAGAGAAGCATAGTTATGGTGACAGATTGTATATGCTGAATTAATTATGCTTGTGTCAGTTTTACCTAAGAGACCCCAATGAAAAAGTATACACTATAAGGCAATGAAATGAGAAGTCACTCAAATATCTGTAGCCATTTGTAGATGCAACATCCTGAAGGTTTCTGTTTGTTCCTACAAATAGGATTTTTAAAGCAGTTATCAATCATTTGTTGCTGCTCTATAAGGCAAAATCTGAAACTTATGTCTGGATATGTATGTTGAACCATGAAGGGATAGAACTTAACAATGTTTTGGGCTGATTTTCAGAGATGAATTAATATAAAGAGGCAAATCCCAAAGCTTATAAAGTCAGACTGTCTTTCATGGTCCAGAGTAATTTATTTTCAAAATAAAAGGACAACAATTATGAATTTTATACCTGGCATTTAGGGATGTATAAAATTGAATATAAGGTAGTAGGTAATTGGAGACTCCATTCATGATTGTGTTGATGAGTGTGTGAAAAATACTAATGCTCTCTAAATATGTACTTCATAGTGACATACATATTAAATAAATCTATTTATTTATTTATATCATATCTCAGTCTCCCTTCCCTCCTCCCAGTCCATTTCCCACCTCACCTCTCTTCTCACCCCCTGCAATCCATTCTCCCATGAGTCTCACTAGAACATGACATGTTCAGTTGCAGTATGGTTAAGCATCTACCCATATTTTAAGGCAGGTCAAGGTGACCAAGAATGAGGAGAAGGGTCCCAAAGCCAGTAAAAGATTCAAGACAGTTGCTCTTACAGTTGTGTAGATTTGTCCTCTTTTGGAAGTAATAACTTTGGGAACAGTGGTTGTCTCTGGCACATATATTTATTGTTAATTAAGAGACTTTAAATAGAAACATTTAACAATAATGTTACTTTGATTTTTTTTGTAATATGTTACAACCTTTTAAGTATTTTGATGGAGCATTATATTGGTGCAAAATTTCTATAATTGTATGTGTTTACTTTTAAAAATATTGTATTTAAACAAAGATTCTGGGCATTCATATATATATTATATATGTAATATACATATATGAAAAACATATAGATTTAAATATTTGTTTTATTTTATTAATGTGTGTATAGATATATTTGCACATGTATATGCAAGAGTGTGGAAGCCATTGAACAATCTTGGGTGTCATTCTCAAAAATACTGTCTACCACCTTTGAAACAGGGTCCCTCATTTGCCTGGAGTTTACAAGTTAAACTGGCTGGCTGGCCAGAGAGCCCCAAGGAACAACCTGCTTCTATCTCTTCTCAACCAGGGGGTTTGCTATGACATTTTCACAGAGTTCAAGAGATCGACCTCTTGTCCCCTAGCTTTCAAAGCAAATATTTTCCTGACTGTTCTCTGTCACAAAAAAAAAAAAAAAAAACCTGTGTAAGGTTTTTAATGCAATAGTTTAAAACAATCCTTGAGACTAATAAAAGCAATGAAATAAGGTAAGTGAGAATAATCGTGGAATTGCTGAAATGCAAATAGCTGATAAAATAATTTTCATCATTTTGGTACATTTCATGACTATATGGAGAATGAGATATAGTTTACATGGAGTTTGTGTGTGATAATGAACTTTTTAAAATGTAATACTAAAGGTAGAATTTAAAAGTAAACAGTACTTATTATACTTTAACTTAAGCCTTTAACTGAGTTTTTGGCTACAAAAATTGCTTGCATGCCTGTTGCTGGCAGTTGTTTACAAGATAAACCTTAGCATAGAAATATAAAGTTGAATAGATTTACCTGCAAGAGGGAAATTTCTAGGCACCAAATGTTGACAACTTTTTTCAATAACTTTACATGCAAATCCTCATGTCATTCAAAAGTCATATGTAAGTCAATAAAATCCATTGCTATTAGATTATTATCATGTAAAATGACTTCGACTGAATTTTCCTTCTTAAGTTAATTTTGCACTTGAGCTTCAGATACAGTCTCAGGGCTGAGATTCCTGTCATTTGAGGTCCAGTAGGTGTTCCAACATCTGGTACAAAAACCCATTTACAGGCTCTGCCTTAACATCTCCAGGAGAATGGAAGATTTTTGCCTGATACTCCCCTTAAAATGAACGTTTTTGTGCATTGGGGATTCTGTACACCGTATCATCATATATGGATTGAATGATATCTAAGCTATTCTTTAACACTGTGAAGAAAATATTTTAAATAGGTGTTTTAGTGAATGGAGCGGGAAATAATCCCAAAATTTTGAATAGTTAAAACACAAAATGAATAGAACTTGACAATAACTTGTAGATAAACTTAGTAATTAAATTTCTTAGGAAATTATATGCCAGAAAAATTAAAAAAAAAGATGATGCTAACTTCTTTTTTCTTAAGATTTATTTATTTATTGTATATACAGTGTTCAACCTGCCTGTGTGCCTGCATAACATAAAAGGGCACCAGATCTCATTACAGATGGTTGTAAGCCACCATATAGTTGCTGGGAATTGAACTTAGGAACTGTGGAAGAAAACCAGGTCTCATGACTTCTGAACCATCTTTCAAGCCCCTGCTAACTTCTATTAATGATTTAGAAAATAGTAATGCTGGAAGTCATTTGATAAAAAAAATGCTATTTATGTAATAATAAGAACATTCTTAGTTTCCAATATGATATATTATTGCCTTTTGTATTACATAGCATCAATATATATATATATAATAAAAATGAGTTACATAAGAAATATATTTCAAAACTAAGTATATTACATTTTAAATAACCATGGTTATTGAAGTTTTTAATAACCATTGTAATTTTATTGATATATTTTTCTATATCATAGAATTTTATTATATATTTCTATATAATAAAATATAGAGTGTATGCTACCCTATGTAAGGGTAGTAAATTTATTCTACTTTCTGTAGTGTTCACTATGCAAGCATAAGGACCTGGGTTCGGATACCCTGAAGCAACTTAAAACACCCTAGTCACTAACATAGAATCTGTTCACTAAGGAAGTGGAGGCATGGAGATTCTGAGAGCTCATTGGCCATCTTGTGTAGGCAAATCAGTGAGACCTCCTTGCCTCTCTATTTTGAAAGTTAGTGGAATACCATATTCATTTTTTTGGGGTCTGGGTTATTGCACTCAGGATAGTGTTTTCTAATTCCATCCATTTGCATGCAAAATTCAAGATGTCATTTTTTTTTTTTTTCTGCTGAGTAGTACTTTAATGTGTGAGTGTGCCACATTTTCTTTACCTATTCTTTGGTTGAGGATCATCTAATTTGTTTCCAGATTCTGGCTATTACAAATAATTCTGCTATGTACATAGCTGAACAAATGCCTTTGTCATATGATTGAGCATCTTTTGGGTACTCATTCGTAAGTGAATACTAACTATAAACAAAGAAGCTAAGTAATAAGATGAACCCAAAGAAAAGCATTTTTAGATACACCTGGAAATTGGACACAGACAAGATTGCCTGACAAAATTGGGAGCATGGGAGTGGGGGAAGAAGAGAGGGAGGAAGAGGAAGGAAGAAGGGGAGGGTTGAGAACTTGAGGGAATGGGGTAGTTGAGATGGAGGAAAGACAGATGAGAGCAAGGAAAGAGATATCTTGACTGAGGGAGCCATTATAGGGTTAGTAGAAACCTCACTCTCGAGAAATTCCCAAGAATCCACAAGGATGACCCCAGCAAAGACCCTAAGTAGTACAGGAGAGGGGGCCTGATCTTGGCCTTAGTCAGACTGATGAATATCTTAAATATCACCATAAACCCTTCATCCAGCAACTGATGGAAAGAGAGGCAGAGACCCGCATCGGAGCACTGAACTGAGCTCCGGAGGTTCAGTTGAAGAGTGGGAGGAATGAGAAAATGAGCAAAGAAGTCAAGCCCATGATGGGTATACCCACTGAAACAGTCTACCTGAGCTAGCAGGAGCTAAAAAAGTCCAGCCTCACTGGGAAAGTACAAGCATAGGACAAACTAGTCCCTCTGAATGTGGTTGACAGTTACCTGGCTGGGGCAGACTGAAGAGCCAATGGCAATGACACCAGGATTTATTCCTACTACATGTACTAGCTTTTGGGGGAAAATATTCTCTTTGGATGGATATTTTGCTCAGTCTAGATATAGCTGGGATGGCCTTGGACCCTCCCCAAAGCAATGTGCCTTACCATCTCTGAGGATTAGATGGGGGAGGGGTGGGAGGGTGTGTTCAGGGAATGGGAGGAGGGAAAGGAGTGGCAACTTACGTATTTTTTTTTAATCTAATAAAAAAGAAAAAAGAAAGATAGTTGGAGAAACCATAGCTTCTACAAATCTACATATATAAAAAACACATAACATACACAAAACCTCAACAATGAAAAGAAGCATTCTTTATGCCTTCTAATGTTTATACATTTATAATCATAAATATTAGCTTTCACAAGAGTCTATTATCACAAAGCATCAACATATTTCTAAAATTTCTGTTAGAAAATACCAGTCTAAACATGGCACCCAGAAAATTTAAACAGGTATTCACATAAAACATTTCTATAGCTGTTTTCTTACTTAATCCTAGACTCAGTTCAGTGACATGCTAACTGCGAATACAATCACTTCTCCCAAAGAGTTGGAAGTCTAGAAGTTAGTCTTATAGATCATAGTCTTTAAACTCAATTTAGAATAGAATAAAAATAATCTTTATTATTCCACTGTTTCTTATAAGCCCAAACAAATTCTACTAAATTTTAGTAGAACACCCAGAGCCTAGATCTAGATTACAACATAAGTCCAAGGTGTTTAATTAAATATTAACTTGGAACTTCAAAGTACCTGATTTTCATCAGTCAGTCCAGAAGGGAGTTTGTGATATGAGATTTCATGGTTAGAGGTCTGTAAAAAAAATTCCCCTTATGCACTGAGAAACTACAAGTTCAGGAATTGGTGAAGAATAAATAGACAGTACAAAAAATGAAATTAATTGAATTTCTGTAAACATGCTTAAAACTAAATTTTGCTCTCCCCTTATAATGTGGCAAATCCTAGAGTAATTATAGTGGGCTGGAAGTCAGGAAAACAGAACCATACTCACTGGGGACTGTTGTTAGTTCGTTGTTTTCAGTTCCTTCTGGCTTCTTTGTAGAAGCCTTTTCTCCCCAATTCACAAAACTCTGCTAATGCCAGAGTACAGAAAATAGGGGAGAGGAAAGGGACTTGGAGAAGCTGAAAAAGGAAGCTTTAATTGGCTGCTATCTTATGCTTACAGGAATTCTAATATAATTTAAATATGATTGAAAGAACTCGAGATTTTTCAGGGAGTCGTTGAACATTTATCCCTGAATCCTCAGTCAATTTTGGTGATATTATAGTGATATGTCTCTTAACCCTCACACCCATGCCCTTTTTCATGAGTGAAAAGCACAAAAGATTTACTTAGTTGCAAACAAATTAAAATATCCTTTCAGGGTTATTAATACGATAATTCTGGTCTTTTATGTTCCTCCCTTTTTAGGTATGCTGTTGGTAGATTGCAGCAAACTATGGAAGTTATTCATTTAAATGAGAATCTATTCATCCTGGTGACATTCACATAACAGGCTTAACCAATATGAAACAAAGAACAACTTTGTAGCTAATAGAGGAGCATATTCCAGGAAGCTTGATGAATTATATGGGAGTTGGGCTAATTTATATTAGATCATTTATGGATGAAAGTTTGGGTTGGTTTCGTGTCACAAAACACACAGATATATCTGTTATATATAAAATAAAATGGGCATAAGCCTTATATATACTAATGCATATAACATATCTAAAGTCCACAAAAATGAATACTAAGCTGATAATTGAACATAAAATCGTATTTCTGCTCTGGTAGCTCTTCTCCTATGTAATTACAGATCTTGGGATTAAGGTGAAAGGTGATCCACATTCTGAAAGTAAAGGTGCTGAGAGAAAACACTTTTGTTTTAAGAAAAGAAAAAAAAATATTCTTACAAAATATAAAGATGAGCTTTGTTGGATATGCATATTTATACATATATATATGCTTCTACAAATAAATTTACATATGTAAATACATAGCTAAAAATAAAAGCAACTTAAGATGATATAAGGCCTCATAAGTGATTTATAGCTCTTATGTTTTGTTTTCATCATTCTTACACCATTTTTAATAAACAATTGCTGTGCTAGGTCTGCTCATCATGCATTTTATGTGTTCAGGAAATAATCTAGGATATCACTCTTTTCGGCAAAGCAAAATCGCATTGGTTCAGGAGATATGCAGAAGAATTAATGCACATTAAAGAACACAGATATGGCTTCACAGATCAATCTCTAGGATATCTTAATGTCCAAGATTTAACATACACGTCATGTGGGGAAGGTATACTTGTACACTTTCCAGAGCACTTTGCATCTTTAATGTCTGGTCACTTCATCTAGTTAGCACTATTCTTCTATTTTGCTGCAAAATAAACAGAGGCATGTAAATATGAGGGGAAACCGAATGGTATACTAACAATGCAAAAGTTGCAAATAATGGATATGACCACTACTAGACTGACCGTTTATTGTTTGTTTGTTTGTTTTTTGTTTGTTTGTATACTGACCATTTATTATATTATTTTCTGAAGAATTTAATTATAGCAATTTATTTGTAATAAATTATTGGTAAGAAAATGCCTACACTGTGGCTAAAAATATTACTTATGTGGTATAGAGAAAAATTTACAAAGGAGTAAGAAAATTGTATCTGATAAAAGTTTCTTTGTAAATAGCTGATACATAATAGGTCTTCAGAGAATGACCTAATATCTCATTACATGGAAAAATAAATTTAAATAAAATTGTATTATAATTTTTAGAGGAACATTTAAGTGTAAAATATTTTATCTATCATAAAAATACAAGTTTTCTCTAAGATTATACCACCCATTCAGAAATATTTATATGGTGAACTAATATGCAAATACTCCAGACCAAAAAAATAAAATGGCAGCTTAATTTTATTTGCTTTTATTTTCATCTGAATTTAGTCTAAAATTTTGGACTTGACGTAAAATAAAATATATCTTCTTAATGCTTAGAAGCTAAGATTCTGAGAATAATTGACATTAGCTATAGGCAAATATAACCCATTGATATGAGCAATTAGTAAAATTTTATGGAGAGAGCACTAACAAGTCTTTGCTTCCAGGTGAATTCCAGGCTAGAAATTTGACATTTCAGATATGTGGTGTCAGAGAGTCAATTCAAGAAAGAGGCCTGATTGAAACACATTTGGCTGTCGTAAAACTGCATCTCTATTTATAAGAGAAAAATCTGGGTTTGAATTCTTGCACAACAGCGTCTTGGTATATGGTTTCATAAAAATCATTTAAGTTCCTTAAATCTATTACTTCTATATTCTTTTACTAGAAAGACCAAGGCCCTGGTCATAGCTCAGTGGCAAAGAGCTTGCTTAGCATATGAGACCTTGGGTTCAATATTCAGTGTTGAAAAAAATATATCAGAAAGAGAAATACTGCCTTTGAAAGGTTGGACGGGCCTGGTGACCTGTAATATCAATTACTCAGAAGACTGAAGCAGGGAGAGAGTAACTCTTGTCTGCCTGGGCTACAGAATCAGTCTGACCAATTTAGAAAGATCTTGTCTCAAATAAAAATAAAAGAATAAAATTAAAAACAAAAGAATGAAACAAAAAATGCTGGCCTATACCTTGGTGGAACAGAATTTACTCCTGTAATGTTTCACTGTATGCCCAATTGCACAAAAATGAGCAGTTATCATGATTTTATGTTAAGGTATATAGTGACTGCATAGATTAACCTCTACAGAATTCAGATGGTGTACTCTTTTTATACCTACACCTTATGTGAACATTTTCCTGATGCTTATCTTCGTGCTAGGCTTTTTTAAAAAATAGTTACCTTTTCCTTTGTGCAGTGGGGATATAAAGAATTAATAAGGAAGTAGCCTGGGGAATGGAAAATGGCTGAAAACCACAGCCTGGGGCATGACTCATCGTATGTATTAAATAACTTGAACCATAACTATCTCCTTATTTCTACAATATCCTCTTAGCAATGTCCAAATTTTCTTCCTATTCCTTTCCTGATGTTTTAGCAATCTGTCTCGCCAGCTTATAATGTATCCTAGTCCATTATAAGTTTCAAGCAGTTGGGAAGTTTTCAATAGAACATTATAGGGCTCATCCTTTATTAAAGCTGTTTCGGCAACAAATACATTTCTAGTTTGCTCTGTAGCCTAGGAAATGCATAAGTTCCTATCAATGAAGAAGTTCATTTCACATCTGATTGATCGAATTGAACAACTGTGACTTACTCTAACATAACTTCATTTTCACTAAAAGAGTGTGAGTTTTTAGCGATGAAAATAGCATGTTCATGTTTTCAGAGACAAGTTGGAGACAACTCAGAGTTCTAAAAAAGTTACAAGTGGCAACGATCCATCCGCTCCAAGCACGGCAAGAGGAAGTGCTGTTCATGGTGCTATGCTATTAGGATTGTTGCTTTTTCTTTTGGGTGAAATTTTGACATTTTCAACATTTTTTTAGTCTTCTGCATTTCTGCATTTGTCAATATATATCAAAATAAAGAACCTTCGATCGTAGAAATCTTTTGTCTTTTGAATAAAATGACAGTTAAAAATGACGAGCCATAGTTTTGAATGTTAGTGTCCAATTTAACAGACTCTAGAATCATTTGGAAGATGGACGTCTGGGATTTTCTTTCTAAGGGATTATCCTGATTACATTAACTGAGCTGTGAAGGCGTACCCTCTGATTGTGCTACCAACTTTTAGGAAGAGGATCGTGTTTGACTGTGGGTCTCTGAATCTGTTTCCACCAGTTGCTGGATGAAGCATCTCTGAGAGCACACTATTATTAGGCATCACTTCATTGACTTAAAAAAAAATCTCTTGTTATGCTTTGTTCTATCCTAGGTCTCTGGGTCATCCAGTCTCTGGGTCCCAGTCTCCAGGCAGTATCAGGGGTGGACTCACTCTTCTGGCATAGGTCTCAGTCTGGATCAGTCATTGATTGACAACTTCTACAATCTCTGTGTTCCCCTTACCCCAACACCTCCCATAAACAGGACAGATGAGAGGTCAAAGGTTAAGTGGTGTGGGAGAATTGTCTGTAATCTGTCAATCATGTTTTAAATGAACGCTGATTGGACAGGCAGGAAATATAAGTGGGAAAACCAGACAGGAAGTAGAAATGATGTAATGAGAACAGGAGAATTCTGGGAAAGAGAAAGTTGATTCCTCCCACTCCTGCCCAGATCACCGAAGCAGCAGGATGTGATCTTCCCCACTAAAAATAAGGTACTGAGCCACATGGCTAACATAGATCAGAAAAATGGGTTAATCAAGATGTGAGAGTTAGCCAGTGAGAGGCTAGAGCTAATGGACCAATCAGCTTATAATTTATGGAGACCTATATGTGATTTTCTTTGGGGCTAAACAGTTGTGAGGTACCGGGCAGGACAAAAACCCCAACAACAAGCAGGCCATGCCCCTGGTCATGATACAGTTATGTGGCTGGTTGGTATCCCAGTCCCTCCACTTGAAGTCTTAATAACCATAAATTGGTGACTAAGGCGATTGTCATCAGAGAACCTTCACCCAACAATGGATGGAATCAGATACAGAGACCCACAGCCAAACATTAGGCTGAGTTCAGTTAATCCCACAGAAGACGGGGAGAAAATATTGTACCAGTCAGGGCGAAATTACAAGAAAATCAACAGAATCAACTAACCTAAGCTCATATGAGCTCAGAGACTGAACTGACAAGGAGGGCACTTGGATGGGACTGAGCTAGGTCTTCTGCATATGTTACAGCTTGGTTCTCTTGTGGGACTCTTAACAGTGGGAACTGGTGCTCTTTCCGACTCCATTACTGGCTTTTGGAACTCTATCCCTCATACTTGGTTGCCTTGCCCAGCCTTAATAAAAGGCAAGGTTCTTAGTCTTACTACACCTTGATATGCCATGCTTTGTCAGTATCCATGGGAGGTGGAAGGCCTGCCCTCTTATGAATTGAAAAGTAGAGTGGATGAAAGAGTGGCAGAGAAGAGAACGTGGTGGGGGAACTGGGAGGAGAGAAGGAAGGGGGAAACTGTGGTGGCTATGTAAAAGACTCAAACAAACAAACAATAAATAATAGGAGCAGGGACCATTTAAGAATGGAGAAAGCAAGCTGAGCATTAGCATCACACACCCACTGCTCTTTTCTGACTATGGACCTTATTTGATTAGCTGTTGAAAAGTCTTGCTCCTTTTACTTTCATTACGATGGAGTATACCTTGAACTGTGAAATAGAATAGAAATGTTCTCTCTTCAATGTTTCTGTCAGTGCATAGTATCTCATCAGCAGGGTAATACTGTGAGATAACAGTTACATATGCAACTCATCTATCTGATTCACATGGCCATGGAATGATTTCCACGGGCTTTCTTTTGATATATATATCAAGTAGAGAAAACTTGACAACTGGAATTTGCTTTCAATTTGTTAGAGTCATAAAATCTTCTCTCTACTGCATACACAGTCCAGCTTTCTTATCAGCTCCATCAAGGACTTGATGTCAACAACGTACAATACCTAGTAATCACAGGTATAAGGCCAGCTGGACTGGGACTAAATAAGCATGGGATGAAACCGGACTCTCTGAACATGGCGGACAACGAAGACTGATGAGAAGCCAAGGACAATGGAACTAGGTTTTGATCCTACTGCATGAACTGGCTTTGTGGGAGCCTAGCCTGTTTGGATGCTCACCTTCCTGGACCTGGATGGAGGGGGAGGACCTTGGACTTCCCACAGGGCAGGGAATCCAGACTGCTCTTCAGACTCGAGAGGGAGGGGGAATGGAGTGGGGGGAGGGGGAGAGGAGTGGGGGGAGGGGGAGAAGTTTGGGAGGAGGGGGAGGGAAATGGGAGGCGGGGAGGAGGCAGCAATTTTTTTCCAACAAAAATAAGTAAATAAATAAATAATAAAAAAAGAAGTTAAAGTTAACAATACTTAGTTAAGATAGTTAAGAAGTTCTTAAAAGAACTGCTAAAAGTCATTACAGAAAAATATGTTCCCCAGAAAGTTCCACTGGATTAAATCTTTCTGGCTACTTATAATACACTTAACAATGAACAATAGAATTCTGCTTTATCGTTTACTTGAATGTAAACTTCATCAGAACAGGTAAAGAGTAGTGAAAAATACATATGTATTTAGTTCTACTTTTTATAATTAACAAATTCTGATATCATCTTTTTATGAAATTTTCATTGTCCTGTATAGAATTATGCTGACTGACCAGACATTGAAATGGAGGACTGTTAATACTGAATTTTCTATAAATAACTAATACTGGAATACAAAGGACAAAGATGAAAATGAAGAGACCAGTTAAACATTGATGGGAACATTTTTAAAGTTTTGTACTTCTTAAGAGAAAATAAACAGATGTTTTTATTGTTGTTTGACCGAAGTGTAATCTTTAAGTTTGAGACTTTAGGAACACACACTAGTGGATAAACTTAAGGACAAAAGTCTTAAGTAATTGGATTACTACTCTGTGCATTGTGCGTCCTAACACAGCAGCCAAAAACAGCTGAATCAAAGGATTTTCTATATGGTCATTTTTAATATGGCAAAAGGGAGAAAATGATTATCAGAAGGGATTTTCTTCTCAGAAAAAGATGTGTGGGTATTTACAAATCTCAACTATTACAGCATATATATCCAAAATCCTAAGATATTTTTGCTATATTTAAATATAGATAATAAGTAAGCACAGAGATAACTTTGTGAATCAAACTAGCATAGCATGTATTTCCAGGTGCAGGAATTAAAGTGCATTCTGCTTCTATAGATCTGAATTATTTTATAAGACATGCTGTATATTGAAATTGATTATTACAAATGAAAGGATAGATTTCAGCAGACTGAGTGGCTTGTAGAATTAGCTTCACTCTCCTATCTTTATAGAACACTGACAAAGACCAGACCTTGGGCTGAGATAGGCAGTGTGCGCATGCACGAAAAACTCATAAAAGGACACAAATAACAAATAGAGGCACCGTTCATTCATCTGCTCTCTTCAATATGTTTCTATTTTTCCCTGTTGCTCTTCTGTTTACCTTGCTATAAAATATCATTTTAAGTGTAAAATGTTTACTTCGATGTGTGTATTGTGGAAAAAAATAGATTCTTTAGAGGGATTAAACTCTAGTATATAGAGATTAATCCTGGGAAAATATTTATCTGTTTCTGTATGGCTAGAAAAATATCAGTGGTCCAAATAGTATTAAAGTATGTCTCTCATAGTTTATCAAGATGTACAAAGAAGCTTTTTTCTTACAACAGTCCTCAAAATTTGGATGTCAGCATTCTTGTACAGACCTGATAGATGCAAATTACGTATGTTTGTCAGGTCTGGAAAGGCAAATCGCTTTTGGAAAAAGAACAGACATCGCAATAGAGTGGTGAATCGTTTGAAGTGGTGTGCGATTAGACTGAAATATAGAAAACTCTCAGACAATGTTCTTTAATGACTTATTCTTTTGTCTTTTTTAGACAATAGGCAGGAACTATGTGTTTTGCCACTTCTTATTTCATTTTTAAAAACTTGAATGCAATTAGTACAGTACATTATAATTTGAATATTTTTAGTGCTTTCAGTTATCAAGGCAAATAAACTCTTGCAGTTGGTTTTAATTAAAATAATGAAGTAATAGTAATTTATTAGAAACATTACACACCTAGAAATAGTGTCTGGCTATTAAAATTTCCTTGATAGTCATACATTTCCATTCATTTTAAGGGATTAGATAAATGTATCACATTGCTCCTGAAATATTGATAAATGGCTTGTAGGACTATCCTTATAGAGTTTCTTTTCCTTCAGTATCTATTGAACTACAATGCAAAACAAATGGCAGCTTAACACAATCTTAAATTTCTTCTGAATGCATGATAAGTAACGACTACTTTTCAAGGATGCATCCAAAGCCTGTACAAAATTCAGCTATTTATGAGCACTCAATGATGCTGAGGGAATAGTGGACATTGATATTTACATTTCCTCACTTTAAGTTTTTGTAGCTGAAGATATTCTAGGGAGAATGAATTATTACAAATAAGAGTTACAGCAGGGATAGATATGGGTTTTTTTCTTTCTTATATAAATGTAGTATCACAAAATGAAATAAATTTCAGGCCATATTTTGGGTCAGTTTCACACTTTACAGAAGAGGGTAGCACATATTTACTTTTCCTAAAGAGTTGAATTGATTCAGCTAGATGCCTGGATATCCTACCTTGAAATTCATAAATATTCAAACCCAAAATTAAAAAAAAACTTTATCAATAGCTTGAACATTTACTTATGCCAAATAAATCCACACATCAGCAGAGATTTTTGAAAAACCCCCAAGATTCCATGTCACAGGTGTATTCCCCTGTCCGTTGCTTGCCTTCATTCACCACACAGTTAAAGTTATCTTTTCAATTTTAAGGTTGATTCATTTCTTTTATGTTTTTTTCCAGCTATGTGTTATTGAAACACAGTCTTATTTTAGGATTTGTATCGCAGTGATTGATCACATGTACGTATTCCACAACTCATAGAGCCCTATGATATTAGGTAAACAATGTTTCTAAGAGACATAGATTTTCAGTCAGGGGGAGAGTACAGAAGAGAGAAGGAGAGATGTGTATAATTTGGGAAGCAAAATGTTTCTAAAGCTTTATCACAGGAGGAATTGTCATCTTGACAAATAGTGTGACAGGGTCATGTTATCTATTCAGAATATACATATACTGCCTTCTTCTGTAATATCAAAAATAAAATCAATCACCACCACTACAACCACAACCACATCATGACATCACCATCACCACCACCACTACTGCATCATCACCTGATTAACATCACCACTATCACCACCACTACCATATCCATAAACACACACACACACACACATACACACACACACACATTGCAAAACAAAACAAAAGAGTACAAAAACAAGTAATACCAAAACAAGTACCTAAAGGTTAATTTCCCAGAGGAGTTGAAGCAGACAGTCTGACAAAGTTGTGAAATGGCATTGAGGGGAGCTGCTGGTGTGCACACATTATCAAGGCTCAAATTTGGAGGTAAAAGATACAGCTGATCATCCAACATGACTTTATTTTCTTTTACATGGTTTGTATATGTTGTTGGGTAATGACTATGTTGAAAAAAATTAGAAAAGGATATGTAAGCAGCCCATTAGTTAGTTCTTTGTGTTTAGAAACAATAATGAGGGTCACTACCAATAGCATGAACTGTTCCAAGAAATTAGTCTATATTAACCCATCTTGTCTTCGCTTGTGCAGGAAGCATGAACTACTATTTAAGCTTCCATTAAAAATTACAGGCCAGAGAGAAAATATAGTTTCCCCAAATAGGAGTGGTCTTTTTTTTTAACCAGGATAATTAGATGCTTTTATGCTATGAACTTATCTGTATGTTCTGTCACAAAATATGTATCATAGGATCATATCAAACATAAAACTTGACAAAAAAGACAAAGAATGAGCTGACTTCATTTTATGACTAAAAGTACTTTTGAAAGTAGAAACTGAAAAATGATTTAAGACACAATTCCATTCATCAATAAATTATTACTTATTAAGTTATTAGTAGAGAAAAACTCTGGTAAGTGCTTGGTGTGGTATATGCATGTGTCTTAATTTTTAGTTTAACATCAAACTTGTCTGTTTGGAAGATACTGAAAACAAATCAAAATAAAGCTGCAATTAAATTGTAACAATTCCCTCTATGTTAATGTAGTTATAGTTATTTGTACTTTTTCTGTATAAAGTTTGTAATATAGTATTATAATTAACACATATATGTTTATATTGTATAAATTGTACACACATATACATTATGACTTCACATACTTGTATTTTCCATGTATTAATATCAATAAAATGATCTCCTTAATGTGAAAAGATCACATTTATATCTTACTACCATATAAAATCATTTTCAACAACTATAGAAATTTCATTTGAAATATAGAAAATGAACTTTGAAAAAAAGCCATCTCTAATACTAACTCAGACAAAAGGAATGATGAAAAATATCAAAGATATTAATTAATGTGCCATGGTATCTTTATTTTTTGTGCCAATATTATTAATGTTTAATGTCTTGAACATGTTTTTCATGAAATCAATATTTATTATATTTAAACTTTTATAGAAGTAATAACTTTGAATGTTATACTTCTTGTATTAATAAAAATAGTTTCTCTATAGTTACAAAATTATCTGTGAATGTGACCTGTGTCTTGAGTTCTCAAATCCTCAAGGCATTATCAAATTATATTTACCCTGGTATTATTATAATTTTCATTCTGAAAGCATAGATAACATGCTCCTCAAAATACTACATAAATGCTCATAATAAGATAATTACAAAATGGACCAATTTATCATTTTCTGAATCGTACTTTCAATGTGTTACGTTATAATAGTAACAAAGTATTTACTTCAATGTACTTGGAATTCTAACATCATTTGAAACTCTTAACAAAAGAAATTTCCCCCTCTTTTCTTACAGACTAAATAATGAAGTAGCCGTATTTGCCTGCCAGTGCTAAAGACTTTGTAGTTTCAGCCAGTGTTTCACAAAAGTTTCAAGATTAGTAAAGCTGACAGACACAAGGTCAGTTGTCACTTGCTTTTGAAATCCAAATATGCTTCCTTGATATAGTACATGGAGAACTTTCCAGACCTGTGAGCCATTTTGTGTAGCTTCCAGAGACAATCTCCTTGTAGCACCTTCTTAACTGTGACTTCCTAATCACTATGCAGAAGATTGCCCTGCCTAATTAAAGCACTGGGGCAGTGATGAAGATAAAGAATACAGAGCAGGGCTGCGAGCTAATCTACAACCAAAACACAGGAGCAACTTGTCAGCGGGGAGGGCATACTTTATCGACAGCTGTGTCCAATGAGGGTGAGTTATGCAGTGAACATTTAATATTAATGCATTCCTGCCAAGATTGTTACCTCCTCCATTATCTCTCAGTGTGCCTAGTAAAATAATAAATATAGTCACTCATCAGACTTCCATCTTAAACAGAAGACACTTTAAAGAAAAAATATTCATTTTCAGAAAGAAAGTAACACTCAATGTAGTAACTGAGAATTTAGAAATCCGATGAAATAAATGTATAGTTAATCAAGATAACTGTTCTATTTATTGGTCTGATTTTATTATGAATATATAAAATATACACAGTATTAATTACATATATATGAGCAAGAGACAGAATTGATATAATAATTATCATTTTATGTAAGAAATTGATGGTTCAACATGCAAAAGGAAATTTAGCATCACTGTACAAATGGCTTCCACACACTATGATAGAAGGCTTTGATCTTCCAATTCACTTATTCTGCCCTTGATAACACAATAATATTGTCAAGATGCTTGATCTCCTTTAAGATTGATTTTTCTCATATATTAGAGAGAGGAAAAGAAAAGGCGAGTGATGCAAAGAAGAGAGACAAGAAAGACTGAGAGAAAAGCAACAGTATCGTTTAGTGAGCATAAAGAATGATTATCAAAGTAAACGAAGCACAGTAAATACCAATAAATGTAGGTTGTGTATCTCAGAATATATAACATGCTATCAATTCCATTTATACAAAAAAGGAAATAATTAGCATTTTAAATATGTCTTGGACTTTACTTACAATCTTTTTAACTTAGATTGACATAATGTAATTTAGACACAATCAAATACTATAACATTTAAAGGGCCTATATAAGTGAGTGGTGATGATATAATAAAGTATGATAACAAGTTGGAGATTTTTATATTTTCTGCATCTATGTTAATGAACATATATGACATATATCTATTTGCATGTATAATATTTAAATTTTATGCATTTCCCTTAAACAAGAAAAATAGTTAAAAGAAAATACACACAAGATACTATTTTTAAAAAATAATTACCTATTTGTAAACAAAAGACTGTGATGTCGTTTTGAAGATTAGTTTTTTTAGTTTGAAGATGACACCAAAGAAAACAACATATGTCTAGAATGTCCCAGCTCTGCTACACACTTCCTTCATTGTGTCTTTTCAATAACTAAGACTCTGTCTTTTTCCCAAGATTTATCTGCATTTACTAGAGATCAGAAATACATCCCTTAACCTTAGATTTACTTAGATCACTAGATAAGTTATATTAGTATTGTGAATTTAAAAAGGGTCGATGGAAAAGTGCATTCACAACTAAATAATGACATTTACAATCCTGAAAGCACAATGAATTTTATCAAAAACATTGTATTGTATGACTCCATTTCCAGTTACCTATATTTTTCTGTCATCCACCTAACCAACTTTTCCTAGGATGGCATATAGAACACTGAAAGTGTAATAACCAACTGAAAAGGGGGATAGAGATAGATTTACCTTAAATTATCTGTGGAGTTTTTCAAGATTCTTTGTTTTCCATAGGAAGGCAAACATTCCATATAAATGTGTCATTAAAAACACAACGACCCCAGTAATTTGAACCCTTTAAAATCTTGCTTTTTCAATTATTAAGATTTTTTTAGTGCCAGTTGCTTGTCTTTCATTTAAATATTATCTCTCTCATTTCAGTAAGTCATGGCAGCAATGAAAGCTTCAGTTTCTGTTAAAGTTGGTGCATCATTAAATCTGTGTTAATAGAATGGAGTAAACATACATCACTTCTTAGCTGTAATTTGGTACCTAAGTGTTTTGTCTTTATAATAGGTTTTCACATTCTAAGATGGAATAATTGATGAAGCAAAATAAGAAGATGCAGAACAAGGGTTTGCCCTGGAATGTATTGTTGGGGCAAGATAGATGAACTTGTATCCTGTAGTGCACCAGAAATTTGAGCCAGTAATAATATAGCCTATGATGCCGTCTCACTTATGTGCATTGTATGAGACAAAAGTAGTTTGTTACTAAAGCTGTTATATTTTAAGATGGTCTTTTCTAAGTAGCTTTGTGTCTTAAATTGTGTGTTTTATCCAATAAAATAAATAAATAAATAATACTCTGAATAAACCTATAGTACAGTGTTACTTCAAACTTTTTAATCCAATGACCTTTCAATACAAACTCTCATGCTGTGGTGATCACCAACCAAAAATTATTCTTATTGCTACTTCATAACTGTAATTTTGCATTTGTTATGAAACATAATGTAAACATCTGTGTTTCCCAATTACTTAGGCAATCCCTGTGAAAGGGTATTCGATTCCCCAATCTAGAGGGGCCCGTGGGTTGAAAAATACTACTACACTATGTAGCTGTGAAATTCTCATGTGTCTTTTCGCTTGATTTTTAATTCATCAGAAAATAAACAACCATTTGAAGGACAGTTAGAAAACTATCCAGATGGGATCAGTAGCTATGTGGAAGAACAAAACGTGGATGACTTAGATAAAATGTATTGCAGCTCATATTTATTTAAGTATCATAATAAAACATATCAATCATAAGTTAATTTTAAAAGCTAATGAAGATGGGAAACCATTTTGGTTTCCCCTGGAGAAAGTTTAACTTTGAACAAGCAATATGTAATGGTATAAAGAAACATGTCTTCAGTTCTCCCTTTATAAACTATTCTTCGTTATTAATTTCCACAATATTATCTTATTTGTAATTAATCGCATATCTACTTTGAATACTTCTATAATGTGAAGATTACCACATATCCATATTGTTTAACTTTTTGGACTACGAAGCTTTTCAAGTCTTACACAGAACTGATAAGTAATATCGACCCTCAGAACACTTTGCATTAACGCTCTTGCTTTCCTTCACTACTGATTAAGCTTACTTATATCCAGATAAACAGGCATAAGTTTATTGTTTAGGAATTTTATGTATTTACCATATCCCCATTTAAACACTTCTTACATTATTTGAGTGACATAATACTTATTTTGTAGCATTGCAAGTTTGAGGTTCATTTTAAGACACTGTTAATGAGATACATTTTTCTGAGGTGTGGAAATTCAAAACCATTAAGAGATTTTATTAGATCTCTGACAATAAAGCACATAAGCAGTTTAAGTATAAGTAGAAGTTGTTACTGTTCTGGTGATGTTCTGGTGCAAGTTTTACCCCAGCCTTTGTTATTCATATACCCAAAGAGTCTGAAATATTCTGGTGGAAATTGCACCCCATTTTTTCCCTAGCAACTGACCTTTTCTGCTTCTTCAATAAAGAAATGCCTGAGGTCTCCAGGAAGGCAGTTAACTGGATACCACACGCAGAGTGTGAGTCTACCAACTCATGCCCACAGGAAGCAGCCAGACATGAACTGGCATTCATATATCCAAGGAGTCTGGAATTTCTGGTGAGAGCTTCAACCTAGGTCCTGGCATTCATACATGCAAAGATTCTGGGATGTTCTGGTGGAAGTTCCACCCCAAGCCCTCTCTCCCATCTCTCCAAACCTTGCCACATCTCAGAAAATTTGACAAATGATGACCCCCTCCCCCAGAGATGCTCAAGACCACACCCACAGGGTATTTATACTGAACCCTGCCCACAAAACAGAAAAAAAGTTTTCCAGTCTTTTTCCCACCTACTCTCTGTGGGGCTGGAAAAATCACCCAAGAGTATTTTACCCATTAAATTGGGCTTTCTCTAGTTCGATTTCATTTGGTCTGATTTGGGTTGCTGCGTCAGTGGCTTATCGAGGTTCAGAAACTCAGTTACTTCTGTCCTTTACTTCAATGAAGTTTTTTTTTTTTTTTTTTCAGTGTAAGGAATATTGGGAGGATGGGTTTGGGGAAGAAGGGAGGGTGGAAGGGGAAGAGGAGAGGAAAATGGAGAGAGAGGAGAACTTGAGGGAACATGATAGTCGAGATGGAGGAAGGGCAGAGATGAGAGCACGGAAAGAGATATTTTGATAGATGGAGCCATTGTGGAGCTAGCAAAAACCTGGCACTAGATAAATTCCCAGGAATTCCAGCTAAGAACCTAAGCAGTAGAGGAGATGGTGGGCAAATTGACCCTGACCTGGAGTAAGATTGATGAGAACCTTCATCCAGCAACTGATGAAAACAGAGGCAGAGACCCACAGTAGAATACTGGGCTGAGCTCCCAAAGTACAGTTGAAGAGTGGGAGGAGTGAGAATATGAGAAACTAGGTCAAGACTGTGATGGGAACATCCACTGAGACAGTTTACCTGAGCTAGTGGGAGCTCACAAACTCCAGTCAGATAGGGAAGGTACCAGCATGTTGGGGACTAGGGGCCACCAGACCCTGAATTTCTTGTAAACAACTTGTTTTCCTCTGCTCTGAGCAGCCTGCAGCTTCTCTGAGCATGAGACCCTGATGGCAGGGCAGTGGGTTCTGATGAGTCTGCCACTGAAAGATCCCGAGAGCTGGGCGTGGCCAGAGCCCTATATAAACTGCCCCTGAGCACAATAAAGTGGGCATTCTTGGCACTCTTGTATCAAGGATGACTGGTGTCCGTGTCTCTCTCTGTATGTGCGCATGCGTTTTTTAAGTCTCCACCCCAGTTCCCGACTCGTTTACATACCTGCAGTGGCATGGGCACGACTGGTGTAGCCTCTACGAGGCACAGACGGTATGTTTTACAAGTGGAGGCCCTCAGCGAGATCAGGAACTATGGTTCCCTGAGATATCGCCCATAATTATAGAGAAAAGGGGTATTATTCGCATTCTTGTCTCAAGGATATCCCCGTGACCACGTTTGTCTGTCCGTCCGTCTGTCTGTCTCTGTCTGTGTTTGTGTGTTTTTAAATTTTCAGCTTAGTTCCTGTAGCGCATAGTGAGTGGAGCAGAACTGAACCGGTGTAGTTTTACACTAGCATAGGTCCAAACTATCCCTCTGAATGTGGGTGACAGTTATATGGCTGGGGCAGACTGCAGGGCAGATGGGAAAAATGGGAGGATGGGAGGGATGAGAACTGGGATTGGTATGTAAAATGAAAAAAAAAATGATAGTTTGTTTTCTTAAAAAAGAAATCATAAAATTATTTTTAAAAAGACTGGTACAGTTGAATTTCTAATGTTTTCCCCAAATATTGCCTGACATTAGAAAATTGTTCTTTGCCTGACTTATCACATGCTGCAAAGCAGAGAATTCACCTACAACACAAAGACGTACATTGTAGAACCTCTATTAGGTCTATCTTCATAATACTTGATAAACAACATTTTACATGCAAGATACAGGTCTTAAGTTACGTGAGTGATGCAAGACCACATCAGCTTTTGCACTTGTAATAATATATAGTAAACTCTATATTATGTTCCTGTATTACACAGTGTGTGCCTGTGTGAGACTTAGTAATTTTTACTCAGCTTTTAGTTCTCTGAGAATTTTGCATTTTATAAAACATGTTTTGATCATTTCCAACTTCCCACTCTGTTTTCCCCTGTCCACACCCACCCACCCACCCCTGTTCATCTAAAGTTGTTCCTTTATATTTTAAAACTTCAAGAAAAAAATGTTCTGTCCAAATATTCTTGAATGTGTGACCATCTGTTGGAGTATGCCCAAACTCTCCGGGCCTACACTCTTAGTGAAAGTTGTCTCTCCCATTCCCAGAAGATGATCGTTGTCATTAAACCCACAGGTTGTAGTAGTATTGAGTTCAATTCTCCTCTCCTTCCTGGAATTCATTCTAGATAGGGTTTACATAGCTTTTACGCTTTTGCAATTCCTGTAAATTTGTATGTGCATCTTCTCTCGTAGTCCAGATGTTTCTCTTTAATTTCCAATGTTGATATTTTAAAACATGATTTCTGACTCATTGAGAACTTTAGCTTTTTTCTGAATCAGAGCTCATCTGAGAGATTTTGGGTTATTATTTTACTAGTGTTGTATTCTTTCCCCTTGCTCATCATTATAAAATCCCTAGACTGATGTATAATCCAAGTGATTACCCATGCAGTAAATTCAGTAATGCTTAAATAAATCTAACTGTATTTACCTTTATTATTTGACATTAAATTGTAGGTATGCTTAGAAGTTGTTTCTGCATGACAGACTGACATACTGGTATATATGTACAAATACTAACAAGAGCTTCTTCACCCATGAGTGGAATTCATCCGAGGTAGGCTCTTAGCAGACCTTGGCAACAGGTCTGTGTAAGAATTCCAGCTATATCTATGGCAACAGTATGCCCATGTTCAAACTTTGTGTCAACTTTACATGGTTTACATTTTACTCTGTGACTACCACTTCCTTATTTAAACATTGCCACGTATTTATCTATCAGGGTTGGATCTCATAAAATCCAAAATACATTAATGTTAAAAATAAAAATACATGTAGGTGAAAGCATTTGAGCAATCCCTTTATTTTTTTCAATATGATTCCTATTTGAAATAAATATTCTTTTACTAATAACCATGATTTTCCTAAAACAGTGAATATTTCTTAAAGTGTTTCATACACTGTTCTAAAAATGCAGCCCTATTTCTCATGTTGTGTTATATAATTACCTGTGTCTGGCTTTCCTAATGTATTTATCACTTTTCTCTGATGTAGGTCATATTTTTATGCATATGAAATCAAACTAATATACAAATAAAAATTAACTTTTTCTTAAGTAATCAATTATCAGATTAAATTTTCCATATGAGGAATCCTTTATTATGACATAATTATTTCCCATAGTCAATCAGCAACATTTCTTAACTAGTTGATGATTTGATGTAAAAGTTTTAATGAATACAAACTACTAGAGCTGTAAACTCTGAGATTGTTGTGGTAATGATTTTATAGACATGTCATACTACATGATAAATTACATCTCTAACTGATCTGTTATAAATATTCAAATGTTCCCTCATTTGTTATAGAGTTCAGGAATTTTGAATTTCACTAATTTTAGGTTGCTACAATGCTCCATACAAATGAGACTCCCTATCTTATTGTCAACAGAGGGTGTTAGTGAGAATTTCTGTGGTTCACCAATTTGGGAGAAACTTTCACCTCGACATATGTACTGTGACATTGTTTTCCACATAGTGTTTAGTAGATTCTAGAAAAGCACCGAAACTGACAGTTGTTCACAGTGCTGGCTATGGGAGGCCAATTCTCTGCTGGATCAAAGATAAGTTAGTTCCAAGATAGGAAGTGAGAGGAAAGTAAAAGCAATTTCTCTCAGTTTCCCCCTGAGCTCCCAAAATTCTCATTGTCTACGAGGGGCTGAAAACATTCTCTATCAAAGGTTATAATCCAACAAAGAAAGTTACAAAAGTTCTGTTTAATGATGATGTTGAAAGACAGATTCTTCACATTTAATGAGAAAGTATGTTTTTTCTCATACACCTCATCAGCTAAATATCTGGCTTCTCACATTTGTCTGTGTGAGTGGAGACGAAGGGCTATCAAGAGAGCCGCGATTAGTCTGGAATCAAGGTCCGTGGCTGACAAGCCACAGTTGATTGCTGGAAATGGATTGTCGACTAAAATGAGAAATATGCCATACATCTACTAACAACCCCTCCAAAGTATCTAGTAAAACCTGGGATAGCTTTCCCCCAGTGCTAAAAATAGTTTCACATGGTATATGGTCCACCCCCAAATCATGTTCTACTTATTTAATATTGGAATAATCTGGAAAAACTCCTTCTGAAATTAACCTTTGGTGAAATTATAACACTCAAATGACAAAAACATATAAAATCGAGCAAGATAAATTTAGTCTGAAATTACGGAAAGCCTTCATTAAGCCTTAATATATGCTGTCAGCTTTGAACTAAATAATAGATGAGATTTTAACATAATCAGAAGAAAACTGCTGCTACCTGCCTCTGCTGCTGTCACAATGAAATTGACAAGATAATTCTGAAAATAAGGCCTTCTCCAAGTCACTTCATGGATCTGACAAGCACACGGTATTTAGAATTACATCTATTCGTACAGAAAAGGGTTTATAGAGAAGGAAGTAAGAGTTGAGGGACAATCAAAAGCGCTCTGCTTTGGGGAATACGGCATCGCTTGATTTCCAAAATGAACAGAGCCACATCATCTCAGAGCAATTCCTTTCTTATAGCAATATTCCCACTGTTACCTCACGTATCATGACTTCCAAATACGTGTTATGTGTTTAGACAACCTTCAAGTAACCAGCAAAAACAAGACCTATGTATATGTATTTCATGCCCTTGGTATGCCCATCTGATTCAAAAATCTCATTCTTCTTTGCTAATTTATGTCACTCTCATTATAACTAGTAACAATAAATATTTTTCTTGTTCTTAAATAATTAACAAAGTTTAAAAAAATAAAACTATTATACTTATATCCTTTATACCTATGTATTAGTGCAAAGCTTAAGTTTGTGCAAAGGTATTCTAATATTACAGTGCTTAATATTATGTATCCGAACACTGGTTTCCTTTCGAGGTGAATATTAGACATATAAAAGAGAGAAATTACTAGAGATTTTAAATTCTGTTGTGAGAAAAGTGTTACAAAATGAATGATATTTTAGTTATATATATATATTATTCAACTGTTCAATTACTTGCTATTTCAGTCATTTTTTTTCAAATTCAGACTTAAGTGAAAATGCATTTCATCTCTTATGTGAAAAGGGATTATTTCCATGTTAAATATCAGCCCATAAGCACACAAAGAGCCAGAAAGTCTTATAGGCAGTTGGTTATTTATAAGAAATACAGACTAGTGAAGGAAACAAAAAAAAAATTCTGTGTAACAACTTATCATCAATCTACAGTAATTAACTTAGAATGCAAATATAATTTTTCTTGTTAAAACTTCTCATTACATTTTATATACACTTTTAATTTGGAATAACAAGCACTAGGAGTTAATAGCATGCTTGTATAAACTGTGCTGCTTAAATACGGGAGTGATCATACCATTTCTATTATTCTTCCAACCTTCTAAAATGGGACAGGAAGAGACACAGCAGGGAGACGCTCATGAACTCACCGGAAAGCTAAGTACAATAGACAGGTCACATTTTTGAATGGCCGACTTTGAAGTGTCTTTACTTCTGTATTACAAATCATGTCATATTCAGAAAGTTTAAACGCTGAGGATCTATTGAGCACTGTCCCTGATCTTCAAGAAGCCTGAATTTCCAAAGAGACACATAGCTTTTTTTTTTTTTTTTGCCCTTTTCATTATATGTTTCCAAGCAAAAGTTCAAGATGGATAGAAATAACAAAAAAAAAAAGCAAGAAAGAAAGCTTAGGAGCTTAATCTGAAGGGATCTGTTTTGGATCTTAATAGCAAAGGAAATAACAGTAATTGGAAATAAAAATACAATACTTCTAAAATGCTCCATGCATAAATAAAAGAAAAAGATAGTTAGCTTAGCATCATGACTTATTTATAAATATATAAAAATTTAAGCATCTAGGTCTCATTTCTCACCAAACTTCTCAGAGCTTTGTATCCTGAACAAGCCTTTTATTAGGGGAAAGTATAATTGTCCACATAGGATTTCATATTGCATCTTGGAAAAATGTATATTGTTGAAGAAAGGAAGAAAATATAATTCCACAAATTTCATAGAACAATTTAAACTTGTGTTAGATATTGAGTCCCCAATAAGACTTTGAGTTACCAAGATGTTATGTTTAAAATTTTGAAAATAGGACAAACACATAATTTATTATATTTTATGTTTTCTACACCATTTAGTAAAATTACAAGTAAATAGTTTAGTAGCCTATTAGCTATTTTATAAAAATTTTAGAAGCTCACCAACTCCAACCAGACAGGGAAGGAACCAGCACAGGACCAAGCTAGACCTTCTGAATGTGGATGACATTTTTATAACTGGGGCAGACTGTGGGGCCCCTGGCAGAGACCAGGATATATCCCTACTGCTTGTACTGGGTTTTTGGAAATGATTCTCTCTGGATGGATACATTGCTAGGCCTGGATATAGTGGAGAAAGCCTTGATCCCTCCCCAAAGCAATGTGCCTTGCCCTCCTTGTTGAGTAAATGGGGTTGGGGTTCAGAAAAAGGTAGGGAAAGAGGAGGAGGGGAGGGAGTGGGAACCGGAATTAGTATGTAAAATGAAAAAGGATGTTTGTTTTCTTTTTAAAAAAGAAAAGAAGATGCAGTAAATAAGATGTATGGAATAAATTGAATTGTAGTATCTTAAATCAAATAGCTGGCCTAGTACAAATGCATCTCATATAATTTTTAAAAACCACTTTTTTCTATTTAGTTTATACACACACAAGCACACACACACACACAACCATGATAGGATAATTTTATATCGTTTACTACTGTGTATTTATTTATATGTATTTGTACCTATTGCAAGCAAATAGAAGTCCTTTACAATAAATGAAATCAAGTTACTAAAATATATGAATCCACTGGTTCTACTAACAATGATTCTCAGTTTATTATGGATAACTCTTTCTCAATAGACTGTAACTAAGCAGAGAATTCTTGACAAATTAAATAAGAACATTGGCAATATATCCCACAAGAGAGGTAGTTTTCTGTACCAACCAATGCAGTGATAGAAAAAAATCATAATGGCTTACACTGTACAGTTAGAGCATTTTCAAAGGGTCAGTGCAAGAAAAGATACGATGAAATTCTGTGAAGGAGCACTGGGTAAATACTTTAGCTATACAACATAAAGAGCTTGTTTCACCCTAACAAGGTACATGGGATAAAAAGGACTAACTCAGTACTTTTCTAGAATATAAAGATATGGAAGAAAATGTCACATGTTTCTATTGATGAGAACCATCATATGGAAAAAACTATTTCTCATAAATTGATTATGGTGCATGCCCAAAATGTCAAGACTAATGTTGCAGAAGCAAGAGTATCAGTTGTTCAGTGTGGTGAGGCCAATTTGGAATACTGAGATACTGTCTCACAATAAATTAGCAAATAACAGTAACCTAGGAAAAAGCATCACCTTAGAATTGAAATGTGGTACATTGAATATTCTAAGAGTGTGTGATAAAAACTAAAAAGGAGGCCAAAAAACATCTAAGCATATCTTCATAAATTGTGTCTGTGTGCTATGTCCTTTTAGAGAGAAAACGGGACAGAAAGGCCAACTTTGCCCCAATCAGAAATGAGTACTCCCCCAAAACTCACAAATGAACATAGTTATTAGAGTTTTCAGTTAATGAGTTGTTCTCTCTCTCTCTCTCTCTCTCTCTCTCTCTCTCTCTCTCTCTCTCTCTCTCTGCCTCTCTCTGTCTCTCTCTCTCCCTCTCTGTCTCTCTCTCCCATCCATTTTTAGTATTAACGTAATGAACAAGCTAGGAAAAAGAAAGTTAAAAATAATTTTTGAAGTTAGCATGTCCCAAGTTCCTACAAAATTTCAACTAAGAACCATCATGGAAAATTAAGTGACTATTTTACCGATGCCGGTAAAATCACATTTTCGATAAATTCGGTTGGGTCATTAACTTATTAGGACATGTCTCAAGAAAGATTTTTAATGGAATAGTCATGGTATTGGTGTAGAGTTAGAAATGTGATATTGTCAGATTCCTGGAGTGTCTCAGTCCTGGGGGAGAAAGTCATTACAGTTAAATTCACATGAGGTTAGTTCATAAACAGGTTTGCCAATATTTCAAATTATATCATAGGGATAGTCTAGGGCTTGACAACTGGGACAATAGCTTGGCAAGGGCATACCCTACTGGGTAGATAGTTTCTCTAAGGAGACAAAATTATAGATTAGATGTTTCTCCTGAGATCACAGAATTAGAACAAAGGGAGTAAACGGTCTTAAGGGATCATTTTATCAGACAGTGGTAACCTGATTAGTCGCCCCTTCCTTACTGCTCTGTTGATGTTTCTATCTAAATAACTGGGCCAAGGTACTAAGAAGTCATAGCAGTTCTCTCTAGCTAAGTTCCTCCAGTCTCCATGACCTCATGTCCTCACTACAGATATTCAGTTAAGTGTAATGTTTTAGAAAATAGAACGTAGCATTGATTGGAGCAACAAAAAAGGAAACTCAAGATTTTGTGAATTAGTTGCAGTATAAATGCTGTATTTTACACACACACACACATATGTATATATATACATATACATATATATATATATATATATATATATATCTTAAGATGAATTAGTGTATGTCAGAAATGGAGAGCATAATAGTCCTATAAATCTTAGACAAAAGAAACCAAGAATTTGTATTTATGCTATTATGGCAATTAGAGATGGGAACTAAAACAGAGTAAAGAACATTTTGATGCCTAGAAAAATTAAATTCTTCCTTCCAAGGATCCCATGATGACTATTCCAATAGATTTTCATAAAACCTAAAATTTCTAGTTAACAATATGAAAAATTGATTCAAATTTTCAACAAAAGTGGATAATATGTAGTCATAGGGAAGAAAGGTGTGAAGAAAAAGAAGCAGATGGTTTTCAGGGGCTTCTCTTTCTATTTTGTTTTAATATGATCCCCTCTGTCTTTAGCTGGACTTCCTGACTTGCGTCTGAAATCTCATAAAGATTACCCAGCAAAGTGTAATATAACAGTTTCTGGGCTGACAGTGAAAGGCGGAAAACCTTTTTTATCTGTTAAACTGTTGTACTCATCTCTCCCTAGACACATGGGTGTGGGTCCTGCTGAAACAGGGGAAATGCTCCTTTGATCTAAATTGAAAGTCAGTGGGGGGCTGATGAGCCTTTTATGCCTCCTGCTCAATGTTGCCGTGAACTTAACACTGCTCCCCAAAAGTTTGTTAATTTCAAAAGTCAAATACAAACTGAAAGCAAATACAAAGGATAAAGAGAGAGCAGCGCTTTGCTCTCAGACCCAGACTTGCGTTTCTTTCTTTTTTCTGTAAAGGAGGACAGAGCTCTAATTCCCCTCCAAAAGGAGTCTTTGTCCTATGCTTTCTTAATTTTTTTTCTTTAGAGAAGAACATTTGAACTTTTGCTGTTTGTTTGTAACATAAATATAGAAAATACAAATGAAGCATAGGGAAGAAAATCACGATCTTAAAAAAGGCCTCCCATTCACTTGAGGAGATTGTGAATGATTTTGAGGGAGGGATTGAGAAAGGCACCCAAGCACACACCCGCAGTGGAGAGCAAGGTAAACGCAGAAGTTATAATTTATATCTTATCAGACTCAATTTCCTCTGACCTGCTGCTAAGATTTTATTATTTTCAAAATGTAAATTTAAATTCATTTGCATAAAATCTTAAAAAAAAGAACAAAAACAAAAGGAATGCCCATATCCTTTAAATTGCTTTTTTTCCCCGTTATAAAACCTTAGCTACATTCTGAAATGCAGGGCAGCATGAAAAAAAATAGCTTTTGGAGGTCTTTTAATTATAGATCAATAACTATGTCTGAGTGCAAAATCAATTATTAATTTATGTAAGCTGAAAAATTGGTATACTTTATAAAGTTGGTTTCTGCTTTCTGACTGATCCATGATTTTGGATAACATATTAAGAGGATAATTCATTTTTTAACTACTTCCAATGTTTTACTATGTTGAGAAATGATCACCATGAAAAGAATATCACAATTAGTTGAGGAAGCTAGACTCAGATGTGATAAGTAAATGTTAAAAAGAAAAAAAAGTATAATAGCTTATCAGGTAGAAATTCTACAAGCTGGTTTTCTAGAGCTTAACAAACAGTTGAGGCAAAACAGATGAAAACATTTTTTTTTTTTTACTGTAGCTAAGATGTTCTCATATAAAATCTAAAAATGATTTATCTTTGGTTGAGTAAACTAGGTTTTTTTTTCTTGCACATATACGATAGAAATAAAGTCATGAAACCGTGCAGTAATAAAGGGCATGTTTGGTGGTCTAAAAACAAGCATCAAAGATGAGAACGGCCCAGACACATCTTAATTCGCACTATGTGTAAGTGGCATCAACACTCAGAACTACATGCAGAGTTCAAACAGACTCTCTTTTTAATCTCTCTTCAAAAGGCAAAGTGCTGAATGACAATCAAATATAAATAAACTGAAAATGAATCTGCAATAAAACAATTAACCATTTGCTGTTTTACATAACAAAAGTAACATGTAAACTGAAAGCAATGCCCTTCCATTTAAGCTCACTGCCTTAAGTCGAACTTCTTTTCAGCATCTGGTTGTATTCGCCCTAATTTAATATTTCTGAGAACTTAGATTTGTAAAAACCAGCTTCTCTAGACATCTTTCCTGAGTCACTTTGACATAAATCAGTCATTTTTCTCCCCACTCCCCTGCAAACAGAGCATAGAGACTGAAAATTTCTTACAGTTCAGCTGTTCATGGTGGAAACAACAGCAAACACCAATAGCTGAACAATGTAACAAAGTAGGGAATTTTTCAAGAGGAAGAAAGGAAATATTTACCATTTTGTTTCAGGGCAATATCACAGGAGGTAGGATGCTTGGAACTTATATAGCTAGTTTGTTCTAAAATGATAAAAATTCGATCTGTCTGTTGGTTCACATTTCTGTTTAGTTCAGTAGATTCTAAAACTCCCAGTAAAATTCAGGTCCCTACTTTCTAGCTCAAACACTAAACAGAGAACCACAGAGTATCAATCCATTTCTTTGTGAGAAAAGAAAAAAACTTTACATTACTGTTGTAGTTTGAGTGCCCTTACTATTTGTTTTTCACCAATATTTTCTTTTATGTAAAAATCTCTACCCATAGGCAGAGAAGTGATGCAATCTATAGAAACAAAAGCATATTCTTAGTGACTCTCTATGCTTCACAGGCCAAGGAGACAGTCATTTCCAGTGATCAGCAAACATCTTAGATCTGTTCTCTGGCACGAATGAAAGCTGTTCAGTAGAAGAGACGGAATTTTTTTATGACCATGAGAAAGCAGAAAAATCTATGTCAAAAGAGAGATAGGACATATTTTGAATGTACAAAAATATTCAAGCTCAAACCCAAAATAAAACGTGTGTCTGAATATGTAAGAAGAACCAGAGGCAGCAGATATAGGCATGGAAGGAGTGAATCTCAAAAGTGATTGTTGAGTAAAAGGAACTGATTTTGAGCAATTAGAAGTAGTTATATTTTCCTTAATTGTTGAAATATAAAGGAATTTGGGAAATGAGTGGAAACATATGTTGAAAATCTTTGAATTGAAAAAAATGCATAGGCTTTTTATCCATTTAGGTACCTACACAAAGTGTTCCCAAAGTCAGTCATATACTCCATGTATTTAAAGATTTGAGAAATTCAAGTACATATTTAGCTTATTTTAGTTGTTTATCTCTTATTGTATCTCATAGTATTCCAACATCTATCATGGGTATTATTAGAAATATAGTTTATTTTGCATTAGGCATTAGCCTTCTTTCAGGCATCTGCTGCCATACTTGAATGCCATGTTAATTTGAGCATGTTATTGTCATATCTATAATAAAAACTTGTTTGGTTTATTTGAATTATATATTACTGAATCCACAACTATATTACTGAGAAGCAATATGTTTTCTATGATTAAAATATTTAAATGACTAAAGACCATGATCATCTTGTGAGTATAATTTCATAGGCCGCTTTTTATAGAGATATCAAAGTTCATCATGTAAGAAATCCTAAAAGATATTGTGACTTTGTTATTCCTATTCAGATTTAAATATTAGAATTGAAGAGATTTTTTTTGTTTAACTTTAAACATGGTCTGATAAAATGTCTAGAGATAATTAAAAATAATATTCAAAGCATGCCTGACAATCAGCAGTGGGTCACAGCAGTGTTTACCAAAGAATAATTACAAGATTTAACAAAAGTGGAATTGTTTTGATTTGTTTCTTCTCTATGAGCTGTCTGTAATGTGAATGCGTTTGCTTTTCAATGATGGGCTAACTTCAGCAGTTGATCTTTTGTTTCTTAAATTTTATGGAGTTTGCTCTTCTGCAATCTCATACATATATGATGTGCACTCTGAGATATTTTCCCCCCATCTACCTCTCCTTTATTCACCTCCTCCAGCTTTGCCCTGCACCTACGCAAAATTGGGCTTTAGAGTAAATGATTTTTAAAGTTCACAAAATCTATTATGAAAGAGTTAGTATCATAAATTAAAGTGAATTCATATTTGAGAAATAACAAATAAGCAAATAAAATCTTAGTAATTTAAATATTTAAAAGATGATTACTTGAAAACATCTTCAAATTAAAATTTTAGAAACAATTAAATATAAGTTTTGAAACCATTGGTGTTAGCTTTTATTAGAGGCTTAATATTATTAATGCTGTTAATAGTAAGTAGTTATAGGGATATGTTTAAATATCCTATCTATTCCTGTGACATGTATAACCTAGCAATTTTTAAACGGGTTTTAGCTCCTCCAGATAGAACAATGATAATTAAAATGTATTAGAAACAAATGAAAAAGAAATGAAACCCAAGCAAAATAGTTAATATAACACACAGTTAATATAACACACAGTTAATATAACACACAGTTAATATAACACACAGTTAATATAACACACAGTTAATATAACACACAGTTAATATAACACACAGTTAATATAACACACAGTTAATATAACACACAGTTAATATAACACACAGTTAATATAACACACAGTTAATATAACACACAGTTAATATAACACACAGTTAATATAACACACAGTTAATATAACACACAGTTAATATAACACACAGTTAATATAACACACAGTTAATATAACACACAGTTAATATAACACACAGTTAATATAACACACAGTTAATATAACACACAGTTAATATAACACACAGTTAATATAACACACAGTTAATATAACACACAGTTAATATAACACACAGTTAATATAACACACAGTTAATATAACACACAGTTAATATAACACACAGTTAATATAACACACAGTTAATATAACACACAGTTAATATAACACACAGTTAATATAACACACAGTTAATATAACACACAGTTAATATAACACACAGTTAATATAACACACAGTTAATATAACACACAGTTAATATAACACACAGTTAATACAACACACAGTTAATACAACACACAGTTAATACAACACACAGTTAATACAACACACAGTTAATACAACACACAGTTAATACAACACACAGTTAATACAACACACAGTTAATATAACACACAGTTAATATAACACACAGTTAATATAACACACAGTTAATATAACACACAGTTAATATAACACACAGTTAATATAACACACAGTTAATATAACACACAGTTAATATAACACACAGTTAATATAACACACAGTTAATATAACACACAGTTAATATAACACACAGTTAATATAACACACAGTTAATATAACACACAGTTAATATAACACACAGTTAATATAACACACAGTTAATATAACACACAGTTATTCCTACGTAAATTGAAAACAAAGGAGAAATAAAAGCATAATAGAAAAAGCATAAAGTTTAGCCTAGCTGTCATTCACCTGGACACACTTCTGTTTTCTGGAATTTCCAGGAACATGGGTGAGTTATTCCCAATGCCCTAATTAGGCTTACAAAAGATTTATGATTATCTTTCATGTTAGTCTTTCAAGTGAATATTCTTTACATACCCATTTTTACTCACATGAAACTTTTAATAGCTAATTGTTGCATGATATAATACTGTGTGGTCTGGAAATCTAGCTTTCTATTTAGTTAAGTAGGTATATGGGTTAGAGCTCAGACATTGTCTAGGAATGGCTGCCAAATAGACTATCAATCTCATATATCAATTGTCTCAATGAAGCTGTCGAGATAATGGAGGTTCAAAATGGTGTCTGCCGATAGCAGACAATACTGGCTTTTTGTTATAAGACATTTAAAACTGCAGCCAGACAATATCAGCAGAGGCATGCTCAGACGCTGTCAGGGAAATCCAAAATCACTCTTTTAAAAGCAGCGTCTCATCTTCCTAAGGAGGGAAAATTAAAGACGCAGAATTCTACACCATTGAACACGAAAACAAGGTCATTGATATTACTTTCTGATTAGTTTGTGTGCGATCATTATATTTTGTTCTACACACTTTAATGATATTTACCAGGAAATGGATGGTAGTTTAGTCACCTGAAACTATTGTGAAGTATGTCATCATTAGAGACTGGCTAGCACATTTTAAATGCACAGACACGCACATACTTCCACCTCCTCTTTCACACACACAGCAGTACGTGTGCGCACTCACACACACACGTACGCGCACACACACACACACTCATTTGGGCCATGTCAATGGCCATCACGAATTTGTTTGAGGCTTATGGGCTTTGTGTGTCTGCTGGCTTTTGTCCAGCACTTAAAAGAGAAGTCAGTCATTAATAGAATCCCCTTCTGCTGAGAGGAGTCTTTGTGAAGCTTCCAGTTGCAACTACAGGATCCTGTGATATTAAGCAAAAGGTACAATGGACAGACTATAAAAGAGCATCCATATGCCACAGACACTATGAATTGTGTTAAATTAGTTTCTGTTGGAAGTCTTTCTTTGCATATCTTTACCCATGCTATCAAGTCCATCCAGGCCTAAGGCTTATGTACTTTAAACTGAGACATTTTTTTTCTACTTATCAACTTACAAATTCTTTAGTGGGAAAATTGTGACAGCACATTCTTTGAAGACATCAGTAGAGTGGTTGTAACAGAATATTGTTTGATCGCAATATAAACCTGTTTTTGTCACTTAATTACTCTTGCTATGAAAGATGAAGGTAATAAATGTGACAAAATAATAATTAGTGCAATTAGCAACATGTACTGAGAGACTTAGCAGTGTTTCCCTAAATACACTTTACTCTTAAATTCAAAGGGAATTTTAAAGCTTTTGCATTTGTGATTTATTGTGTTTTTAATTTTTAAGTTTTTTTTTCTTTTTCCTTTCCCAATCTAATTTAACACAAGAGATTATCCGCATGTTTAAAAATATGCTTTTTGGGAGGGATAGTTAGCAATTCTGTGGAGTCATTATCAGTATCATCAAGATTATAGGTATTTGGAAGATATAATTTCTAGCAAAGCAAGTTTATATGCAGATTAAAATTGTTTTGATTAGGAACCTGTATCATGTAATAGGAAAGAAACTAATACTAGCCCTGCAACCATCATTGACAATTATCGAATCATGAGTTAGCTCATGAGTACAACCACACTGAAGTGATTTCTAACTTATGATTCTGTAGTTATGCGGGTTTGCAAGTATTTATATATATTTACATATATTTGTAATGTTATCTTGATAAGTATGTAATTACACCAGTAACTCTAAAGGGCATGCACAATCGCTACTCTATAAAATGCATTAATACCCCAACTAGGTCCACAGTGCATGATACATGTTTACCTTTGACTTTATTGTCATGTTTCATATAAAGCACTTTTCATATCTCAATTGAAATTACACATACTCTTTGTAGGTGCAGTATTTTGACTACATGATGTGAATACAATGTTTAATTTCTGTCTAAATGCTTACAAGATTGGACATTTTAATTCCAGTTCTGGCTCTTATGATAAAGCATTCAGTTCATTTAAGAATGTTATTATAGCCCTCCAGAGCTCAGACTGATGATAGCTGTAGCTGCTTGAGGCTTTCTAAAGAGCTCCTTCAACTCCTCAGTCACACTTTTCATGGTATTATATGTTTGCTTTTTAGGACTCTGACTGCTGGAAAGAGTAATTATCTTTTATCTTTCAAATAAAATCATCAGGTTTTGTGTTATGTTTTATAGTTCTTTCTATTAACATTTTTTTTTGGTTTTTCGAGACAGGGTTTCTCTGTGGCTTTGGAGCCTGTCCTGGAACTAGCTCTGTAGACCAGGCTGGTCTCGAACTCACAGAGATCCGCCTGCCTCTGCCTCCCGAGTGCTGGGATTAAAGGCGTGCGCCACCACCGCCCGGCTCTATTAACATTTTAGCTCTTTTTCTTTAAAATGTTAAATGATAGATACTTTGTGACAACTTTCAAGCTGCTAAATATTAGTAATTTTCAAGTTTCATTTGTATAACTGTTTCTGACTAATATTATAGTGAAATGAGAAAGATAACAATAACAAGAATTAGCAGAATATACATTCTATGCAAAAAATAATGTGACAATTACATATCTTGTATTCCTGATTGACACTCTCATTTGAGGTCAAACTGCTAACCCTCAATTGAGTTTTTTTAATACAGTTTTAACAATATTTAAAGTTACACAATGAAGCTTTCTAAGCGTACACTTGTAGAAAAGTTCAGTTAAAGCATTTCACATTACACATTATTTTCAGCTACATATTGTGACTTTGCATGTTTTTATTATCCTTTGAACTAAGATTAGCCACCAAATATTGTGTTTGGAAGGCAGGACACAGCATTAGCTGGTGTTAGAGCATTTGCCAATGATCCCTGGGCACAAGGATTCAATAAGCTGAACTGAAAATACTGAATTAAACTCTTCTGGTATTATTTAAAAATATTGTCATTTAAATATAAAATAAAATGTCAAAACCTTGCCTATAACTGTTATTTCTTGATGAAAAACTAAAAAATCTGAAGCTAGAGATGCATAGGATGTAATGATAAAAAGTATTAAGATTAAAATCAAGAAAAATGCATGTTTGTAAAATGTGTATATAAGATATGAAACATTTTATGTGTGTATATATAATACAACAAATATTATGCTAAGTTCAAAAGAAATTGAGTACTATGAACAAATACAAAAGTCAATATTATCATGTAAAAAGTATGTCTACATGAGTCGAAGAGATAACATTCCCTTTAGAAGAAACAGAAATCCTTATTGCTTTTCCTGTTAGTCAATGTTTTTTTGAGCACCATTTTGAGAATCCTCTATTACAGAAACAGGGAGCCAGAACTACCAAACTACCAAGAATAAGAATATTAGGAGTATTCATCACTAAGGGATCATGTACACTTCATTGTCCCTCTTAAAAACTCAGGGGTCATTGGAGAAGGGTCCAAAGAGCAAAGAGCTAGATGTGGTATATAAGTACAAAGAGATATCTTCTGGAAGCATCCAGGAATCTGCACATGTAAACTCAATCTTGTTGAGACAGCATGCAGGAAAGCTGTGCAAGACCATACCAGAAAAAAATCCAAGTGTTAACTCTTGAGAAAGGGAAGAGCATTTCTTCTATGAGGTATCGCCTGTTAAGTTGAACCTGTTTCAGTGGAAGATCACATAAGCAAACATGTTTGGGTTTCCCAAATTGTTCTTGAAGGGTAAAAAAAAAGACACAAAGTTGTGTAGGTAGGCAAGAGTGGAAATACCTTGGAAAAATTGGAGTGTGAATATAATAAGGTCACACTGTAAAATTCAAGATTCACATACAAGTATTCTTGATACATAATTACATCTATTTTAATATCTATTTTAATGTACCTACTTACTAATATACTGAATATTCTACAATATGAAGCTTAAAGTTAACCATGTGGTTTTTGAAAATAGTATCATTGTTAAATTCTCAGAAACCCTAGGTAACTATAAGTATTAAGAATTATTTAGACTTAGTTTTAATTCTAAATTACTAATTTCAAATAAATCTATGCATCTTTATTGCATGTTTATAAGCTGGCATGTTTTCAAAAGTGCCCACAAGACCATAAGACTTCATTTTCAAAAAGTAAATACAAGCTTTCAATGTCATTGTTCTCAGATAATTTTTCATAAATACTTTATTAATTTGCTAAATGGCTACTTTTTAAAAAATAAAATCATAGAAAATCACATCTACTGTAAAAGAAAGAAAGAAAGAAAAGAAGAGGAAAGGAGAGAGAAAAATACCAAAATTGAAATAAACTTTCTTCATTTTGAGTCATCTCTTAGATAAATCTCGAAGAAAATTTCTATGCCACCATAAAGAACCAGTATTTTATAATATCTCTTTCAAACGCCAAAACCTGATGGTTTGGAACAACAATTACTATGTTTTTAAAGCTGCCCTGAACAGAAACAGTGAACTAAAGACAGTAATACATGTCGGGCAAATCAATGCATTAAAACAAATAGATAAAAATAAACCAAGAACATCAAGAGCACCGATGTGATTTTGTAGCCCTTGGAGGACTTCACAGAATTTCCCCCATCAATACAAGCTGCTCCTTATCTGCTATATTTAAACGTCCATTTGTTGCTACTGCTCTTATAATGGATGTTGTTATGAGACCGTCTCAGGGGAATAAGATGAAAAGTCAAACACTTGATTTGTTATTGGAAGTTTTAAGTAGCTATCAACATCCTGCCACTCACTTGGCATGTGAAAACCTTAAACGCTCTAAGTCTTGGAATATCTTTTTAGTGGACATTAAAATTTTACCAACAATCTATTTGTGCTCTAAGAGTTACAAAAATTAGTCCTTGGGGTAAACTTTGAAACTGCCACATGTTAAGATAATGCTTTCTTTTCTTTTCATTTTTTTCTTTTGTTAGTAAGTAATGGAATCTTGTGTGAAAGAGTGCAGAATGTAAATGATATTTCAAATTGGAAAGGAAGGACACATAGTTCTCTATTTAAAGCTGAAGTCATGTAGACTTGCCTGAAACTGAACTAGTGAAGCATTTCACTCGGAAATTGAGTGCTTTGGACTGCATATAAGTCCTTTAAAATGCTTCTGAATAAATGCTTTCCTATCGTCCAGTTCATGGGACGGAATTCTATGAAATGACACTTCACACTAATAGCTAAATTTTTGACCTCTGTTAATGTGTTCCTAAATACAAAATGGATTTAAAGATTTTTAGAATAACATTGTTAGGTAATAATGTAAATAAAATGCCACTTTAAAGACATCAGCTCTGTGCACAGAATAGAAGTATAACAAATTCTATTCATTGATTCACTGAGTAAAATTTAATTCATCCACACTGTAAAGTATGAACTAAGATCTCTGAATATATCTGCCACATTATAGGAAACAAATGAGGTATTCCAAGGAAGATATGCAGCAAGATATCTCTGAGGACTGAAAAATAAGAACTATGATTTCTGTGGCAAAACAACAGGGAATAATCTCTAAAACATGCATGCAAATGCACACAAAATTGATTTACATATCACCGTTTTTGAAAGTCTTTATTAGCCTAATTAATAACTTGAGCATTGTTTAAGTTTGTTATTGTGTTTGAGCAACCCTAATTCTAGAAATTAAGGAAAGAAAGAAAATCTGTTAATGATTTGCTGGCTAGAGACATGGATCAGTACTTCTAACATATACAGTTAATCATGGTTTTCGTCTTGGGACTTAGGGTTGATATTAGATCAACCTCTGGTAAATGCATTGAATGAGTTTCTAGTGACATAGTTGAGGTGGGTGGGAAGAATCACCATATTTACATATTACTCCTTTCTATTAACTAAGAACCAAGACCAGTACAAGTTTAAAAGTAAGCCAAGAGTAAGCTTTCGTTTTTCTCTGCTTCCTTATAGTGGATACAATTTGACGGATTGCCACATGCTCCTGCTAACATGACTTCCAAGCGATGGTAGACTTTATCTCTCAAATTGTGAGCCCAAATCAACTCTTTCTTCCTTAAGTTGTTTATCTTGAGTATTTTGTCAGAGCAACAGGCATGTAACAATGCAATCTGTAAGTGTGATAAGTTTGGTCTCCAGAACCCATTTGAAAAGCTGGCCCTGTTTCACCCACTAGCAATTCCATCACTGGGTAGTACACTTGGTAGTAAACCTGGGCAATGTGTGAGGCCAGTGAGAAAACCTGTCTTTAAAGCCAAAATGGATAGTGCTCCTGAGGAAGGGCGCCACAGGGTTGACCTCTGGTCTCCATCTATGCCCACACATGTACATTCACAGACATGTATAGGTATACTCATGAATATACAATACATGCATAGATATATATACACACATATATACATGAATTTTAAAAAATGGAGATTCTTTGAAATTCACATTCTATTATAAAGGGAATGCATGACATCTCCTGGATCATCTTCTAAGGTATGAGGTATTAGCCCCATGGCCTCCGGTAGAGCAACCAACACTCTATTTTGAGTTATAATTGAATTTCTCTTGATACTATTTATTTTGCCATGTTTTTTAAGTTGTTCAAACTACTCTTGAACTTGAAATCTTTCTGCCTCAATAGTAGTTGGAATAAAATGTATGTGCCGACAGACCAAAAAAATAACCGTTTTAAAAGAATCATTTTCTCTGAACTGCATTATACTAAGGGTATAATGTGCAAAAACCAAGTAAATTAATAAATCTCAGTGTATATGTGTAGCAAGGTTTCACTGTGTAGCTTTGTCTAATCTATACATTTTTATGTAGACTAGTCTAGCCTTGAATTCTTAGAATTCCACTTGCCTTTGCTTCCAGAATGTTAGGATTAGAGAAATTTACCAACCTACATGTCTATTTTTAAACATATGTACAGAAAAAAATTGTAAAAAAAAAATCTATCTATGGAACTAGAATCCTAAAATTTGATTTGATCATAGATTATGCCAAGGTTTTGTAAATGAGACTTGCAGCCAGAAAAAGATATTTTGAAAATATTGAAAACTAAAAAATAAGTTGTGAGTCTACCACCTTATATTATTACACTTAATATGTAAAAACTTACAATTACTAGATCATTTAACTAAAAAATAAGAAAATTAAGTATATTTTCATGTAGTATTATTTAAATCCATACTTTCTTAACTCCAAAGGTCTTAATATTTTTACTCTAAGTTTCTCTAAAAGCAAAGATTAATTAATTTGTGACTACAAAATTTTATGATAAAAGTTTCTTCAAATTTAATTTACTCAAGTAACAAAATTTTATTTAATAAATGTATAGTGGATGTTGCAGGATTTTTGACACATTCATGGACTCACAATAATTCAGAGAATATAAATAATACTAGTTATAATCATAATATTATTTTAATATATAACAATTTAATGGAAATATGCTAAAATAATTATCTATTCTAGAATTTATTGCCTATATTTATGTATAAATTTACTGTATTTTCATTTTATGTATTTTTTTAAGTTTATTTTTAATTGTCTTTTTTGTCCACTTAGAATCAAAATCCAAAATTAATTACTAGCATCCATGGGAAAACTAAGTCTATTACCAAATACCATACTTTTGCAAATTGAGATTGAAATTAATCAGTGTACATTTGTTTTGTGTACATATATGCACCTTGCTTTTCAGTGTTTTGATACACAGGATAAATTAAATTAATATTCTCCTGTGTTCCACAAAGTAGATTCTTATCATTTCTTTGATATGTGCAAGTCAAATTATGCTATGTGTTTGTAAATCTTACTCCAGATTTTCACCATGCCCCTGATATACTGGAATCCACATTTGCGGAGCTGTAGCGTGTGCTTGATAAGCTTTCCTGCACTCATTAAGTGTTCCAGTTTCACTGAACAGAAAGACTAATCCACCATCTTGTTCTGAGGAACCAGGGTAACAGCTCATTTATTTTGATGGGAACAACATTGCAGTCTTGTTCTGTTTACCATTTCTTAACCCTGCTCTGAATTCCTGGCCCTTTTCCTGACATCCACAAGACAAGTATTCATTTGGAAATTAATCCACTGGAACCAATTTGTATCAGATGTGAGGCTCTTGGAGGTACTAGTCAAATCATTGGACTGGGGCAAAAATATCTGCTATCAATGCTTTTGCCAGGCAAACGAAATAATGTAGGTATCTCTTTGTATAATTTTTTTCTTTTCTTCCTTTTTTTGTGAAATGAGATATCTAAAACACTTGATGGGGACAGTTTCTTGAATTCTATAATAGGCTTTGGAAATAGGATGATTTTAAGCCTCGAGACTTTGTTTCCCATATTCCCTTTAATATAAGTGTAATATTTGATCAACAAAGAAGAGTGATACAGTACTCTACTACTTGCTAAGTAAGGATTTAAACAAAGTGAGAATGAAATTATGTCAGATACTTTTAGAAACACATGTGTTAAAAAGATTTTGCAATCATATTGGCAAACCAGTGCTTTTCCCGGCACTGATAATTCATGCATAAATACTTAACCTAATAAAAGGAAGGCTTTTCATCCATCCGAGGAGTATTGCCCAGGAAAGAACTACCCTTTCTATTTTCTCATAATCCAGACCCTGCGGCAGAAATTAATTATCATAAATGCTTGTAGTGCTTTAGGTGAACTGCTTTTTTCTTAACAGCACTGGATAGCATTGATGACAATTTTTAAATAATGATCAAGAATGACTTGTATTTTTCTGTAAAAAGCTCATAATGATAATTTGTAGATGAAAAGGCTATTGCAGAATTTGTTTCTATCAATGAATTTATAAATAAAATTACTAGCATACATAATACATGCTAATCAATGCCTTTCATTATATCATTCTGATATTTTAATATATCTTGCTTTAATCACATCTTCATTCTCTTTTATTTTACTTACCCTCCCTCCCCCAGAACTCAGTATACACTTTTTTTCTTTACAAATGAAACAAAAGATGCCTATGCAGAGTGAGTGAATGACGCTCTGCGAAACCACAAAGCCAATTAAACTAGGGAGTAAATAGGCAGTACTGTATGTGAAAATACACACATAGACCTCAGACAAACATTGAACTACTTCAAAGGGACAGTCAGATTCGTATTATACATTATATCATACTTATTATTAAAATGACTTTTTTCCAATTATTTATTTAAAAATCACAAAGATATGCCTTTGTATTGTTGTGCTTTCATATTGGGCATGAACATTCCCATCCTGAAACAGCAGCTGAGATGACTAGATACGCTTCTCATAAAACTAAGAAGGTTGATATTCAATCATAGAACTTATGGGGGCTCCTAGAACTGAGGAAATCTACATGGAACTCTTGGTAGATATTCACAAGCTCTACTCTTTTATACAAATTATAACCAATCAACTTGGATGGGATTTCTGAGTGCTTTGACTGTCTAAATTAGGTTAAGCTACTTGAGAGTCTCTGGCAATCTGGTAAGCAACAATTTGGAATAATAATAACAACCCAAAACTTCATTGATTCACCCATACACATTGAGAGGAATAGAATCTTTCCTTGCTCTGCCTTTGTCTTCCCTACTGAAAACAAACAGGAGTTTTTACATATATATATATATATATATATATATATATAGAAAGAACCAGGCTGCACATCAACAAATTAAATATCTATGTAGTGATCTATAATAATGCCAATTATGCGATGAAACAGAGAGATATGTTTGTTAGGAAACTGTACAATTCAATTGCATTCCATATTTTATTATATTTTATTTTGTTGTGTTCTATCTTAAATGAGGGATGAAACAGAAAGGCTCAGGAATTTTTGTCTTAAAAATAACAAATATGAATCAATACATTGTGACACGTATTGTTATAATTCATTACTGCATTTAGCCTTGATCATAATTTCACCAAGATCCTGGACAGATTTATTCTGTCTCTTTAAACAAAATGTTTAAACTCGTTAAAATCTAGAAACAGAAAAGACTTCAGTTTAGCAGAACAGCCTATGATGAACTGCTGAATGTCATTTGCTTAGTCAGAGCACAGAGACATGTAGGCAATAAAAAAAAAAATCTGTGAGCATGTTTGTAAAACATAAATGCTTAAGCAATTTTTCGTGGTCTCAGCTTGTGGAGTAGATGGAATTCAATCTTGAATAACAAGATGAATGAAGTGAAAAGTAGCCATCGCTTTATCATTCCTCAAGTAGGCTACAAAAACCATTGCTTATATATGCATAAGGGCCGAAGTTTTATTATTCTGCATGACACAATCATATTTTAAAACTCTATTAGGAGGCAATTAAATACAAAGCTTGGTAAATGGAAATATTGAAAGGAAACTAAAATCAAGTACTGTGTGTGGAATTAACATTACAGTCAAGCAACTTTGACCTACAATATATAAAATGTAAATTGAAAGACTAACTTTAAACTCTTCTCTCTCAAGTGTCTCAACTGTTCCATTTGCTGACATTTCAATTGTTTTTAGATAATGCACACTTTTGATTTAAACACCCATGTTCACGTGTTTTGCTTGAATTATAAAACTACTCATTTAGGATCAATATGACGCTTTGAAAAACCAATTCAACTGAAGACACAATTTCATATTTATAACTGTATTGTTACTGTGAAACTGACAGAACATATATGAATGTTACATTACTTAAAAAGTTAGCTATGAGAAGCAATTTATAAACATATTACTGAAAAGGCTCCACAAATATTTTCTAAACTATACAAATCTTTATTTTAAAAAGGCAGAGCCAATGTGTAACTTCTGCCAGGTCAGTGTTGATGGTAATATAGGAGAGATACCTTCAGAAACGTCTTCCTGTCAAAAATCTTGCTGTGACAGAAGTGGAAATGTAAAAGTGTAGCCATGAGGCACCAATGTCTCTGTACAGACTTTGTTAAATAAATGACTCTGACATGAATTTTTATGAATAAATTCCAAGAAAACAATTTGATAACTAAATGTCCTGGTCTCTGGTTAAGCCCTTATTTTGGATTTCTCAAATTAATAGTCCATTCATTTACTTATAATCAAGAATTTTCAAAAAGCATAGTGAAAGCACACACACACAAGAAAACAGGAAGAGTAAGTGAATTAATTACCGTCGAGCACACTAGATAATAAGGTTAAATATAAAAGATACTTTCAAGAAGTAAAGGTTATATATAATTACTATCTAGAGTGAGTAATCCTCACATTTAATTATTAAGGTGAACGAATTGTGAAATGTTCATAGAAGTTTAACATCTGTATAAGATTCATTTATTGCTATTAAATTTCATATAGTTGCAATTATTGCAATATATTAAATGTAACCAAGTAGCTTTTAATCATTCCAAGCAATGATTTACACTTTTTATACAACTGATTGTTTTCCCACTTATTTTGTCACATTTTAAGCATTTTATCTAACTATTAAAACTGAATGTTAATAAAGAGAAAATGAATACCAGTTTTACATTTATCTTTGAAAAGAATAAGAGTCAAAATAATGATGAAAATGCAATATAGCAGAAAATGTTTCAAACATGAGTTATCTAAGTAAGACCATTAAAATCCAAAATATTTAATGGGTACTAATATTCTTAAATAACAACACAAATCTATAAGTAAATTAAATGATTATATTTATGTGTATTTTTATTCAGAATACACATATGATTTAGATAAAAGTCTTAATTATAACTAATTGCATAACTTTGACTGCACATTGAAAGCCACATTGATCCATGAGTCTCTAGGAGCATGTAAATGGTTTTATGACTTAGATTCTTCTGTACAGTTTTAAATTTACAGTGATATGATTTTGGAAAATGAGAATATTTAATTCTTACAAGATAATGGTAACTATTTAAAAGTGGCAATATTCAAGTTGAAGGAAAAAAAGAACATTGGAGACATACAAAACTTGAAGGATGTGTCAGATTTGAGAACTGCAGTAATATATCAGAACCAAGAGAATGGGTTTATATTTAAAGTAGTGACAGGTTGTCAAGGTAGCAAATTAATTTAAAAGTGACAGAATAATGGCTTGTAGTGTAAATGAATAGGCGTCAAATCAACTGTTTTGTTTCCTAAGAGGACCAAATGGTGGCACTATTTTCCCAGTTCAAGAATAAGTCCAAATATCTGTGAGACCATAAAAGTTCATGTCTCAGTTCTCTGTCAGAGTTATAAATCTTGGACTCTAATGAGATCATGATATTTTAATCTTTTTTACTTTTCCATCTCTATGATTTTTTGAATATGAGTGTTCGGTAAAAATTATATTGATTAATAAACATTCCTGAGAGAAACAGAGTTCATCATAATAGTATTATGAACAGAGGCTTGATCTTGGGTGTGCTAATGACATCTTGCTCTGAAATGGAAGAGAGACTTAAAATCAAGTGACCAAGTCCTCACAGGACTCTTAGAATCATCTTAGGAGACCAGATCCCCAAATATGACTACAATGAACATCATCAAGGAAGAGATTAATTGACTTAATATAACTTTTTTGACTCAAACCCAAGATGATAGTCATCTGACATTGTTTCTAGTATTTTTGTCATTTATGTATCTGATGAAGGGCATTTGAGAAATCGAAAGAAAATGAATTAATACTATGACATCTTCCTCTTAAATATAAAATAGCAACTTTGGCCTTTAATCTTAAAATATATTACACATAAGCAATTCCCCTAATGGAATTTCATTACTTAGAAATTCTCAAAATGTAATGTATTAAAAAGAAATAGTTATTTTGATTCAGAACAATGTTTTACACTAAGAAATTCTTGCTTTTGCAGTTTATAAGTAGGAAGATGTCTGAGTCTTAACTTTAAGAATTATAACTAGCACTCTACTTTATTTAACCTATAACTGGATGTTCTGATTAGAATATAAATTTTTCCCTAAAAAAACTGAAGCAAGAATTTTAGACTCCAGCCTTAGCTTATTAGCAAGCCACCAAATCTGAATAAACATGATAGAGATATAGGAGGAAAAATAGAAAGACTTTCAAATTCAAAATGCAATTAGTACTTTAGCAGTACGTATTTTATTTGAATAATTATTCATTAAGATTTTAGAAGCAATCAAGTGGCTCACAGTTAATGACATAGTGGCCAATGGATTTTTCAGATAAATATATTACCTTCAATGTTTAGACCTTAATAAGTTTAAATAATTACGAAAAATTCACTTTTTGGGAGATAATTTCATACATTTTGTATCTTATAGATAAGTTACACAGTACCAAAGAGTAGGAAATGACTGTAAAACAAAAGGATGATCAATAAAGTTACTTTCAAACTAAGATAAACTCATTCATAAAATACATGTGAATAAACTTGAATTGCAGAATGCATGGTTTCCAAACTATAATCTTTGTACTACTAAACTGATATGTGTATGCATTTCATTTATATATAATTACAATTCAAACATAAAAGAATTGAAGAAACTATACAGAAAGAAAAAGAGAAAAAAGAGTAGGAAAGGGAATAGATTTAAGGAAAAAAAGATGGATCCACATCTTTTAGAAATTCTCATTCAGAAAACAAGCAACAAACATGCCAAGGAATCTCAGATTCTCTAGTGTAAAATAACTCCAATCACCAGATTAAATCAGTGAAATAATACACATAGATGGACAGTTTATTACATTTACATAATTTCAGTCTTGTCTGCAGACATCATTTTTAGATTTAATCTCTAGTCTTTCTTTGCCCCAACCCATCAAACTTAAATACATATTCAATTAGAAAATCAAACAAGAGCTAGTTCCAGGACAGGCACCAAAGCAACAGAAAAACCTTGTCTCAAAAAAACAAAAATAAATAAATGCAAAGTATATCATTCATTCACTCATAGTTTAATCCAGTATAATCTGGAATCTACCAAGATATAAGATTGTATCTCTTTTTGAGTCTATTGAATTCTATATTGCCATTTGGTTACTTTATATCGAAGTGCAGTTCAGCATCCATCTTTAATCACACGGTTTGAATGAAGGATCCCATTTCTCACACAACATTATTTACGTGATTTAATATAAGATTCCCATCAATAATTCCTCCACCAAAGAATATAATTCGTGTGTATATCGATGTACACACCACCTTTCAGGATCCCTTAAGGGCAAGATGCAGATAGAGCCTATACAGATGAAGACACCAAGTTGCAAACCAAGATTACCACTGCGAGGTATTCATGAAATGTGGTTTTATTCTTAATTACAAAAGAAGCAGTTTAGAAAGCTTTAAAAACAACAGGCAAAAATGACTTATACTACGTAGAACTAAGACAAAAAATAACTGCTGAGCTGCTAATGCTTTCTTTATATATGAGTTAAAACAAGAACTCAAAAGCAAATTTTAAAATTATAGATATGTAAATGATTTCCAAATTGAATTTTTTTCTAGATATCAACAGCCCTATAGCTGACTGAATCTTGTATCCACTATACATCATCTCCAGCACTCAGTGGGGAGAAAATGCCACCAGACAGGATACAGACTCAGCAAAACAGTCAGACCCTGTTTAGCTATTAAATGGGTCACGTTAACGTGAACAAGTACTTTTAGCACTCAGGGACCCTGGCTCAGCAGTTTCATTTTTGTTTTTAGATAATGCTAAATTAAGTAAGATATCTAGCATCTCAGAGGAAAATACAGAAATTATACTTCAAAGTCACTTTTAACTTTAAATACTATCCTAAATAGAAAGAGCAAATTTTCACTTAATACAGGAAGATGAAACAACAGACACGGAACCAAGCAAAGGAGAGTGTGGTCATATACAATCAGGGCACTTAAGAATCTCCAAAACAATGCAGCGTTTCAAGCTCAGGCAATGTTACAAAAAAAAAAAAAAGCAAATTTATTTTAGAGCTGTACTCCTGCTGAGAATAGCATAGCAAGAATTAAAATTAATAGGTTTTGATGAATTTTATTGCTTCAAAATGGTGAGTATGTAGATGAATATGCTATCATATTACATTTTTGAAAATGATCTTTGCTGGGACACAATTTTTTTGAGCAAATTTAATTGAAGACTTACAAGTTATTAAGAAATTTACCTGTGGGTTAAAATTAACTTACTTATTCACCGATTATTTTTCTGCCAAAACAACAGCAGAATTATCAATATTTTTTGTGGGAAATGAGTAGAAAAACAAATAAATCTATGGTTGGCTTTAGAGACATAAAGGATGGCTTCAGGTTCCAGGAACAGCTTTGATACCCGCAAGAAAATAAGTTTGATTCTCTTCAGGTTTTAATCCCTAAGTGCTGTGCTGTCTGTGTGCTGCTGTGATTCAAGTCTTCATTTCCTGGTGAAATTCTCTTCTGCTTCACCAAAACAATGAAATTCAGAGAGAAGTAGTTAAACTCGTAACTCTAAAGCACTGCTCGGGGAGAAACTGATTGGTAGTCTAGCCCTACTTTTATGTAACCTATAATTGGAGAAAACAATTCCATTTTCAGGGTCTCGGGGGCAATATGCAAATCAGAATTCATCTTCACAATGGAGTTTTTGATTTCTTTCTTTGTAACCTATCTATTTGTGAGCTCCTTACTTGACAGAGGGTTCAATAACCCCACTTCTCCAGTGCTCTTACAAAGACCAAGAGAAAAGATTTCTTTCCAGGCTGGTAGTCACAAGTAAGCAGTTTCAGAGGTCTGCTAATGAGGCAATCCATAATAGTTTTCCCAACTGAGTTCCTTCTCCAGCCATAGGGAGCAAAAGTAATCTCATAGCCTGTCTTAAGGAGAAACGTCCTGCATACACATGCACACACACACATACATACACACACATGCACACACACATGCACACACACACATGCACACACGTACATGCACACACAAACACACATGCACAATCCATGCCCTAAAAGACAGTCAATAAGTACCTATATGATATGATCAATCCATAAAACCATCTTGAATAAAAATCTCACATTCATTGATGTGCTATCTAGAATTCTGTTCAATATGGACCTCAAAGAATTACAGCTTTTTAATGTTTTATAAATATATGTGAATATATTATAATTAGGTTAAAATCCTTTTGTAAAGGAAGATTATGTTCAGATAATTATGGTCTCAATTTATTTGTGATATGCATATATATGTATATTATACCTTTACAAATATCATTTCCATATGCTAAATATTACAATGAAAATAGTGATTTCCTTCACATTTGGTAGAAAAAAATAAATCACCTTGATTATTTCCTGTATATGTCTATAATGTTTTCTGATATTTTTTCCTCCACGTGAATAGCAAGCGTTATGACTAAAACTCAATGATTATTCTTTCATCTCATGTGAGATGATGCTGAATAATAGAAGGTGACATGTGACTGGTGTGAACAAAATGAAAAAAAGCTACATTAGCAAATTTGGGACTCAATTTGTTTTTAATAAATATTAACTGTGTACTAATTAACTGCTATGAAAAATTATTTCGAAAGACACATGTTATGGTCCTTTCAAGGCCCTGACACCAGGATCACAAGACTGGGTTCTGTTATTTGTATTTCAGTACATAAGCTAGATATTGCTTTACACATGCAAAAAGTCAGGCAGTTCTACTCAACCCCTACACAAGGTATACCACCTACCTAGTGCTCCTCCCAATTAGCAAAACAACCCTAATTGTAAACATAGTATAACAAGGCCTTAAGAACAGGAAATGACTTTTGAATTCAACAACTTACAGCTATCCTATAACTTGTGGGTAAAAGAATATGCTTCAAGTGTCAATTTATGTAAATTAAGTAAGCCATATTTTTGCGAAAATCTTTGACTATATTCCAAAATGAAGTCCTTCAGTCAGATATATCCAAGCCCTCAGCAGTTCTCTGCCACAGTCCTGCTACCTTTTAGCCCTGTGCTCTTTTAGCCTGGCTCCCTGAATGGTACCTTCACTGGCTGTACCATAGAAGTGCAGTACTGGCTAGTGTATGAAGATGCATTTAAAATTTTCTTTTGAAATATTTAAAAGGAATTATTGTACGACCCAGAGTAATTCACTTATTGAGAACATGGCCAAAGTCAATGAAACAGTGTGTTAAAAGAGAGTTGCTTGCTCACAATCTTTGTGGAGAGGAAATAGAAAGACCTAAGTGTCTATCAATTGATGAATGGATAAAGGAAATATTATGGATACGCACAACAAAGCATTGATCACCATACAAGAATAAAATCCTATCATGTGTGACAACATGAACGAAAACTGGAGGTGATTGTATAAAGTCTGCCAGCCACAGAACGACAAGTAGCAGCATGTGATTCAATTTATTTGTGAAGAAAAGATGTTAACAACTGGGAAGGTCAGGGCAGGGAGCGACAAAAAAAAAAAAAAAAAGCTGATGAATGGGCACGAGGTTAATTAGATAGGAACAAGAAACCCAGGTTTGCATTGAACAGCCTATGACTATCGATGGCAATGACTATACATTCTAAATAAATGAACGACAGGACTTTCAGTTTTACCACGAGTTACAGAATTAAATGAATGAGAAGTTAAAAGATTACCCTATTTATATATTATAGAATGTACACATGTATCAAAACATCACAGTTCTTCATAAATATGTACAATTTATGTGGTTTTGTGTAAATTAAAATAAATGCAAGTTTAAAAAACTGTCAAAAGGCAGAATAAATCTGAAATTTCTATTGTCTTCAGTGTCAGTTACTAGACCTTGTATCTATTTGTCAACAATCAAGTTTTCAAGCTCACAAAGATTGAGTCTTTCAGTTGTCTATTTTCTCGCAATGTAAATTTATATGTTTTTTTCAGGTCATATAATGTACATATATTTTTTTTAGGGACGGCCATTTTGAGAAGAATATTTCTTCTCATTTTTTAATTGCTTATAGTTCTTTTTGTTTGTTTGCTTGTTTGTTTTTTGTCTAGCATGGAGGCCTGAGTGTGTTTTACCCTTCCATGTTAACATGTTAACAGGAGTATTTGAATCATTCTTGCTCAGCCTCTTTGGTAAGTCAAGTTGAGCCTTTATGAGTGTAGCTACTGACTTTCCTAATAGAAACAATCTTACAGCAAACTACCTATCTAGCTCTTCCGTATTTAGTAAACCTTATCTTCCCTATGATCCCTGAACCTTAGGTATACTGTGTTGTTGGTTTATTGGTTGGAACGGGACTCAGTCTCTCTGAATTTTATAATTGTGTCTCTTTGTTGCAAAGACAAGCTTCCCTGATGAGGGGTGAGAACTACTTTTGTCTGCAGTTATAAGTACAAATATTTAGAACAAGGAAAAAAAATATTCTGGTTCAGTGAAATGGTTGTATGTTCTTCTCCAGTATCGATGGCTTCACTAGCTCTTGGTAGTTGGTAAAATTTCCAGTACAATAGTAATATTTTTTTGAGGCAAGGCTTGTCGCTATAACAGCCTTGGCTCTTCTGGAACTCACTTTGTAGACAAGGATAGCCTTTTCATTGTCACAAAAGTACAAAACAAAATCAAACTTTCGTGCATCCCAATGTATTATTTCTGTCATATGTTTATCTCTTTAAATACCCTCCCCAGTTTACAACTTTCACAGTTTAAAACACATTGTATGTTCATTTTTTTTGTTTTTTGTTTTTGTTTTTTTGTTTTTTGTTTTTTGAGACAGGGTTTCTCTGTGGCTTTGGAGCCTGTCCTGGAACTAGCTCTGTAGACCAGGCTGGTCTCGAACTCACAGAGATCCTCCTGCCTCTGCCTCCCGAGTGCTGGGATTAAAGGCGTGCGCCACCATCGCCCGGCTTGTATGTTCATTTTAAATCCTTTCATCTTTGCTTCTTCAAAAAGCATCTAGCAAGAACTTCAGAATTTTTTTTTTGCCAAAATAGTTAATAGTGATTTGTTTTTACATGAAATCTGGGAAAATACCTTAATTTTAACAATAGAAAAACAACAGAAGATTAATTTGAGACATGAAAGATAATATGGTGTTTATATAGATTGTACTTATTATATTACTTATCCTGGTCTCCTATTTTAATATGTGATTATACACATTAGATCATCTTTCTAGTTTTGTGATAATTCCATTGTTTGGCACACAATAGCCATTTACCAGCTGTGAATGAATACAAAGAAAAATGAATGATATCCAATTCTGAATCTAAACAATCAACATAACCAACATTTTAGGTTATAATTGGAGAATGTGCATTAAGAGATAAAGAAGTTTACCAAAGTTTATACTGAGTATGAATACAATTTCATGTTTAATTAGATAAGAATAAAAACATTATTTTTGTTAATTGTGTATATGTATTTCTAAATAGGCACATATTATGTTCATGTCTCTGTCGAAAACCACAGCCTTGCAAAAATAACATGTAAACATCCTTATTGCTTTCAACAGAATAGGAGTTTTATGTTTCTTTGCAAGTTTTATATCCTCGCATTTTAATATTTTATAGTTTATTTCATTATATAGCTAGGTAATAATAAAGCTAATGCTATTATTATGAGTGATAAACTGAGCTTTAAAAGATCATGTGACTTCTCTCATCTGATAGCAAAGCTAGAACATGACATTCAGGACATAGTCCCTATCTTATGATCACAAATACCGGATTTCACTATAAATCAGCTTCCTCCATATCAAAAGCAGACATCTATTGAGTTCTCAAATAAAGTTCTTTCAAAATTTAAATTGCGATGGTGGCACATGCCTTTAAACCCAGCACTTGGGAGGCAGAGACAGGCGGATCTCTGTGAGTTCGAGACCAGCCTGGTCTACAGAGAACTAGTTCCAGGACAGGCTCCAAAGACACAGAGAAACCCTGTCTCAAAAAAAAAAAATAAATAAATAGCATTTTACTGCTAAAATGAAAAGCAATTAAGCTAGGACTTTAACCTTCCCCATGGAATACTTTCTACCAGCCGTATTTTGAAGTATTCATCTGAGTACCCAACTACTGTCAATGACTCTAAACTTTCTTTACAGCTCAGCAAGTAGCAAAACTCCCTGGATTAAGCTTTATGTTCATTTATAGTATTATCAATAAATTAAATAATCTGAAGAAGCAAAACAATGTTAGAGTCGGCCTAGTGAAAACAGAAGTCAGTGGAGGAAAGAGATGGTGAAGTAGATGTCCCTTAGTAGTTTTCTGTAATACCTGTTCCTTTAGCAAGAAAGACGTTGTATAACATTTCATTTTTGTATACTACCATTTTTTCAGCAATAATGGGAGGAAAATATATGGAAACATAGTTTTCAGTTTTTGTTTTTACCATGTTCTTTCTATTGTTTTTAATTTCATATTAGGTATGAATGAACTATATATCTATGACTAATATGAATTTCATAAAACATTGGAGGAAAGTCCTTGGTATCTTAAGACTGAATAATTATGATAAATTAATAATGATACTTTTTCACAAGATAACCTAGGAATTACTCAATAAGCACAGTATAATTGGATATATATATAGAGAGAGAGAGAAAGGTTACTTCTAAACCTATCCTGGATTCAACTAAAACTGGGCACAAATTCACTTCCATTTTGAAAGCTTATCACAAATCTTCCAATTCCATTGAAGCCATAGAAAAACAGAGTATAAAACAAATTTGAACATTGCATCTCTAAGAACTGAAAACTGATGTGTTCCTCGAATTTAGAATTCATCAGAGAAAAGTGTTCACAACTTCTAGAAGAACATTGCTTTAAATAGCTTTCCCAGGGAGGTTTAAACTGATTGAAAATGAAGACAGATATTTTTGCATGAAATTGATTGTTTGTTGGAGATAATGGTGGGCTATTATGACTTCCACAAAATGCTGAAAGCTAGAAGCTTTTCCCAAGGATGATTTGACAGTACAGCTGCTGAATCCCAAACGAAGGATTTTAGACAGACAATACCTGCTCCATCGTTACTTAATACTGTATTGTGAGCTCAGAAGTTAAACATTCTTAAGCTGAACATCTTTATCAAAGGACTTATTATGTACAATGTTGACATTTGAAGTGTTTAAAGTATTTTTAGTCAGATACTGTCTATTATACTCTATAAATTTTCTATATTGGAGAGTTTTGACGATCAACATCTCAACTCCAGTAAACAAAACAAGAAGACAGACAAAAGACATAATTCATCTGTTAATTTCTCCCAACTCATTCAGCCAGCACATACCACCCGGAAGTTAAAGTTTTGGAATATTCCTTAGACAATACATTAAGTTACTTGAGTCTCATTTTTGATATATTAATGATCATATATGTAGATACACCCCCATGCACCACTTCCACTTTAAAAGTAATTTACACGGTTTGGTGGGGTGTTATAATTCTCAATGACATGGCCCATTAAAATTTTTAAAAAAATGTTGTGGATAAAGTTATGAAGTTGATCACAACTAAAAACATGATCCCAGGCTCTTCTTCATAAAACTCAACTTATAATAAACATCTCTCTGGGAGCTGTATTTATGTCGCCATTTATTTGGTAGTTCTGGATCTTTTCCCAGCCTTCCCTGCTCTGTAGTAGCTTATTGGAAAACGCTACTTCACTGAACTCATAAAGGATAATCTGATACCAAGATCTCATTGCTGCATTGTGCCTGTGCTTAGTAATTTTTGCAAGCTAAAATTTGAGCATGGGAACAAGATAAAAATGTTTTATTGCTTTCGCTTTGCACACTAGGCATGGCTTTCCCCAAAAAAGAATCATTAAGTCTAGTAATTTATAGCTGGGCTTTCTTTTTTGAACTCTGTATCACTTTTGTCCACTTAGAATTAATTTGTTTAAACATGCATGATAGACAAGGTGGGGCAAAGAGCTGAGTATCAGACCAGAAATGTACCAATTACTACTTGGAGTAAGTAAATGTATTTGTAACCTTTTGCCTTCATTTATTAATTATATATGTATTACCCCTTATCTGGAGACATTTAAGTTGAAATAATTCTCACTAATGGAATTATAAGTGGTTTATGCATCAAATTTCTGGATATGTGCTATAAGCACTACCATAAATAAACAACAATATGTTAATAAATATATACAATTTGAAAGTAATCTTTTATCCAAATTTTATTATTTATTAAATTATAAAGATGGCATATAACATTTAAATGGCAAAAATAAAACATTTCAAATAGTATAGAAAATATCCAAGCTCCATTAGTAGGTGTGGAAAAATATGTTCATTCCCAATTTAAAAGAGAGGTTATACATTTGAATATATTTAACAATTTAACATTTCTATTGTGTTTAGCAATTTTATCACGATTGAGTTTTATAAGATACATAACCATTCTTTTTAGACTAGGTATTAAAATGCATTCAAGTAGCCATGTAAGCCAAACAAAGGACACTGTGTTAGGATCTTATAGTAAGAATGTTAAAGTCTTTCTCAGCAATGCCCTTACACGTGCTGGTTCAGAATCTTAGCTACTAGCCGGGCAGTGGTGGCGCATGCCTTTAATCCCAGCACTCGGGAGGCAGAGGCAGGTGGATCTCTGTGAGTTCGAGACCAGCCTGGTCTACAGAGCTAGTTCCAGGACAGGCTCCAAAGCCACAGAGAAACCCTGTCTCGACAAAAAAAAAAAAAAAAAAAAAAAAAAACAACAACAAAAAGAATCTTAGCTACTGATGTACTGAACTCTCCCTGTGATGATGAAGCAGTATGAGATGTCCCACTATATTTGCACATATATTTTATCTTTTTTTTATAAGATGAGAAACCTGCAGTTCTTATAGCCTTTACCTTAAATTAGAAGAAACTTCAGAATAAGAGCACTAAGGAGAAAAACTATTTTTTTTTAACTTTCTTTTTTAAAGACTAAGAAAATGACCAATGTTAGAATGAAGTGGACTTAATAATTTATGTAGTTAAGACTTAAACCAGACCTGGATTTCTTTTACCTGAAAAATTAATACAAATATTCAAAAGAACTATATTAGTTCACTATTCAAATCTCATTACATTTATATCCATTTATATATGATTAGGCTTTTTTATGTTCTGAAAAATAATTTTACTGGGCTTCATGTATATTAAATCCTATACTCTATAAATTATTACTTAACATGGTTCTTCATTAATACTTTGCTTTTACTTAAGACAATGGTGTTCAGTTTTGCCAATCATGCCACACTGACCTCCCATCCCTTTAGACACACGTATACCTCCTTCCTAGGCACACACCCTTTCTATCTATTTTGAAGAAGAGGAGGAGGAGGAGGAGGAAGTCAGATCATTAACCAGAGCCTGCACTTAGCAAATGAAACCAATGCTGAAATAATGACACTCAAATATTTCTGAACTATCAAAAGGACTGTGTCAAAAAAAAAAAAAAAGAATTGTCAATAGGGCTTAAATTACAGGCAGACACAGGGACAATGTCTGATATAAGGATGAGGGGTAGATGAGACCCTCCAGAGAATCTCTAGTAAACTTAGCTTATTCTAAACAAGTCTATCCAAGTTTAGCTTAAGTGTCCCACATCCAAAAGACTTGGGATTAGAGGAGTTTAGGAATTTAAAATCATGACCAGATTTTGGAACATTTGAAAACAAATAATGCAATGATTACTTGGAGGCGGGATACAAGTCTAGACATTGTTTTCATTTACATTTTGCATAAAACTTACAAGCAATCTCAGAAATGCATACACTATTTTCAGTGTACATATGTGTGGAGAGATAATCATCGCAGAAGATCCTGTGAGGAATTTTACACTTTTGGTGCTGGGTTAGTTTACAAAATTCACAGATTATAAAACATTTTATATTTTACATATTTGTTCCTGTGGGAGTTTTTGTTGTTGTTTGTTTGATTGATTGTTTAGATATTGATTCTCACTATGAAGCTCTGTCTATCATGAAACTTAACTATGTAACTCAGGATAGTCCAAAACTCACAGAGATCCACCAGCCTCTCCCTCCCAAGTGTTGAGATTAAAGGTGTTCCCCACCTATCCCGTTTGCCTCACACCAATTTACAAAGGAGCATGAATCAAAGTTAATAAGTTATCCATACATTTTTACAATTTTTTTTGTGAAAAGATTGGTGTCACATTTAAAAGGTGAATGATCAAGGTGCTTTTGGTATTAAAAAGAAGGATTTTATTGTTCTTAAATATTTTAACAAAATATAAAACAAAATAATTTGTACAAATAATATGACTCACATGTATTTATTTATAAATGAATCTATAATTTAAATGATTTTAAATACGCTTGTCTATATTTCATAAATAACCAAACAAACTTCTTAGTTTAAATGCAGAAATATCATACAACATGCAATATGTGTGTGTGTGTGTGTGTGTGTGTGTGTGTGTGTGTGTGTGATTTGCACCCCAAGTCTCAGTCTTTTAGGTAAAAAATATGAGATAAAATGTTTTCTGTCACAAGTGATAGCAAAACTTACTAGGCTTTTGGTTTGTTTTTGTTTCTGCTCTCTCTTTTCTGTAAAATGATACCAACAGAAAAGTCAGAAAATAGATTAAACAAGTCTGTGTTTCAATACTTAAGGCCCCCATACTGGTTAAAAAGAAAGGAAATCACTTGCTGTGCTTATTCATTTGATTGTCGGGCTTTTCTTTTATTGCATTGTAAGATATTCAGCTCAACTTAACCTATACAAAATTCTACAAGAAGCAATTATTCAATTGTAAGCAATACCCGAGTAAGTACAGTAAATGAAGCAAAACACCATAATATTAACAATGTTCAATGCCCCGAATTTCAATTTTACTGAATGACACATAAAAAAGAAAAGCTGCAAAGCCATCAGTAGTAGGTAATTAGTTTGCATGTACATTTCTAGGACATATGGCAAACCTAGTACAAATGAATAACTTTTAGTAATCAATATTCAACCTGAGACAGAATGCGAGAGAATAAATGATTCGCATCCTGCTCTAGCTTTGAAAACATGATTATTCTGCATGAATTAATTTCTACATGTTAAATAATTAATATGAAGAGATGACAACCATAATTGAAATTAGCTCCTAAATATTGCCTACACTCTTAAAAATAGAAACGCTTGTGTAAAGAATTATACCAAGGCAGCAAGCAATAACTGGGAAGCATTTTTAACAGCAAATGCTCCATTTGTTTTTCATGTGCATTTCTTTATTTCTGACCAAACCGTGTTACAGGACAGAAATTGTTGTTCTAAAGCAAACTCAGAAAAGGATGGAATCATACCTGTAAATTCCAGAAAGCCAGTAGTAAGTTTTCCACTGAGCCTGGTGGTCATCAAGGCTGCGTGATTTTCAGAAGAGACTGTGATCCTTACCTATGATTACTAAACCCTTCAAGGGCCCAGAGATGTGGCTTAGCAAGATCAATGATGAACACAAGATCTTTAGTTTCCCTATCGTGGAGGCCAATGAACTCTTAGGATGTTTAAACAACAAGAGAGTATTATTTGATTCCCAAGAGGGAAGCAAAAACAAAAGAAGAACAAAAACCAAAATCATGACTTTAACTGAAAAGAGCAAGCTGAAGGCAAATTATTCTGCTAAAAGTTAACCCACCAGCTTTGCCTGTATTAATAACTTTAAATCCTTTTATATGCATATTTCTCAGTCTTTTTTAAAACATGCAATGTCCACCAATTCTGAAATGCCTTTAGGTAGAAAGTCTATCATATTGAAAGGTATCCATGTTATTCTATAAGAAGGCTTGGCTATTAATTTTGAATTTTCTGTTCCTCGAATAATCATAAAAGGTTAATATCTATATACATCATATACAGATGATAACCAAAGTATGCGCATCCATATACCAAAGCAATTCCAACTAAGTAGAATGACAGCACAGCAGGCTGAATTATGAAACATATTTCTTTTCTATGCTGATTTTCTCTATGCAGATCCCAAGAAGAAGGCTGACCCAAATTGTAACTTTGACCTTATTGCCATTCTTCCTACTGTAAAAGCATTTTCTCTATTGCGACTTTGACAAAATTTGATATCAATTATTTGTCTTAGTATTGAGTTTAGTAACCTGTAGTATTGTGGTGAAACACACAGGCACATCCACTATAGATTTATCTGAAATGCAGCTTCACGACCATCAACTTTATAACCTATGGAATCAGAATGTCGAATATCAGTATTTGAATGAACAACCTAGGTAACTGGAAAACATCAAAGTTAGAGAGTCATTGGTTAAGCAATACTGATTGTGAAGCTTGAAAGAATACAGAATAAAAATATTATGACTAATATACTGCTAATAGTTTTAAAAATAAACACCATGATTATCCAAGTACTAAGATATTTGAAAGTACATATTGAAGGCCTACAAATTTAAAAACACTTTTCAAGGCAGGAAAAACATAGTGCATATTTTATGAATTGATGAAGTCAGCTAATCTGAATGACATGATTAGAATCTTCAGCACTTTATGCCATACTACCATGCCTAGATATGGCTCTGTTTTATCAATTTACTGGTGGGATTTCATATCATCCTTTTAAAACAGATTAAAAGTACAAAAAAGACTCAAATGCCTGCATTTTACACCTACCTTATTTATTAAGTACGTTTGTTTGTGCTAATTTGTTTTCAGATCATGTTTCAAGAGCTAGAAAAAAAAGTAGCTTAGAAAATATACTGAAAAAGGAATGTAACCAAGAATGTAATAAAAGGGCATGAACCCCAAACAGGAGCTTGATAAGTAAATCCCATGCTGATTTTGTGTAAATGTTCTATGCTCTAAGCTATTGAAGAATGTAGACCTACAGAATGTAGCCATTTCTGTACAATCTTGACACGAAAACTCTAGATATAATATTTTCTAAGAATATGTGAAAATTTATCTTAGAAATCTGATATAAAAATATCAATCATATAAAATAAAAGACATTGTAGTATGTTTTTTCAGGTAAGGCCATTTTAAAGCAAAATAATAGCAAAGGTTAAATTTTTAGCACAAGCGTCTTGTGTTAGATAACATGAGTGTGATGGCTGTCCTCTAGGAAGACTTACTTTTTTCATTATGAATGGCATTACTATGATGTTGCTTAATCTAGCATGAAATGCCACAATAAATAATATATTATACACTACTCCCCACAAATTTGCAATAATTAAATATCCTTGTTGCTTAATCCCTAAGAGAAAATGTTTGATGTTGACAACACAAATTGTCCGACATAAGTTTTGATCTTATTTTAAATCAGTCTTTAATCTATGCTTATAAAACCTAACTTTAAAATCAATGCACTTAACCAAAATTTTATTTGAAGTGGATAGTTTGTAGTTAGAGAAGCATTAAAAAGGCTCTTTGAACTAGTGTTAATAATACACAATGTTAATAAATATAGTTGAATTTATTAAAAGATCTTATAGTCTATCCTACTACTAATAGGTGACTTAAAATAAAAGTATTTGAGTATTTACAAAGGTTTATTATAAAGACTACTTTGTCTTTTCAATTATTTATATGGAAATAGCATATTTGGTGGACATTTATATTTAATAATTTTACTATTTCCAAAACTGTAGTTTTGAATCACTTACAGTACAGATTAAAAGTGAAAAGGTAATTTAAGAAGACTCCTTAGGCTTCAATCAAAATTTCTAAATAAAAGTTTCTGACAATACATTCAAGCAAAACCCTTTTACATCCTCACATGCGATAATTCAAAGACTAATGCTCTAAGTATGCATTTTTAAATCCTGGATATGAGAAAACCTGTTTTTATAAGCCTGTGAATAAAGCATCTGAAAATACAGTTAAAATGAGATATATGCACATTGTATATATAATTACAAAACTAACAATAATTTAAACTGATTCTTATTCAAATTAAGTTTTATATCAAAATTGTATGGCCACACTGTTCGAGAATTTTAGATATAATGAGTTTATTTCAGACATGCAAGGATCATTATTTTTAAAAATTTTTATGAATGACTGGTTGTAATTCTTTAGGTACTAAAAACTTCAATTGAAAAAAGCCAGAACAATTAGATAGCTTCTCAAAAAAGGAGTAACGCTATAGCATCTACAACTGATAATTTATGTTTTAAGGGACACAGCATTTCGACTGCTTTTCCCTTAATACCCCACAGATAGGAAGAATAAAATTTCAGAAATTTATGAGAAATGGAAAGCAATGTGAACTTAAGTTTGAATAAAAATGTAAAATACTGGAGGTGGCTGCAAAAATCCTTAGGAAGAGCTAGTGAAGTGCTTATTAGAATTATCAGGTTAAAAAAATTACATGATAAGAATGTAAATCAAAGTTGCCTCTGAATTGCTTAGCCAGCAGAAGAGCTGAAATTGGGACATTTGAACAGTATTCCTCTATCAGAAAATGTGTATGTATGTGTGTGGGGGGGGGGCGGGAGTATGCAGTATGTGATATACTCTGTGTGTGTGCGTGTGTGGTTTGTGTGATATGTTGTGTGATGTGTGTGCGTGTGTGTGTGGAGTTGTGCTATTTGTATGTGTCTCTGTGTATATTTAACTTACTCGGAATTTAAAGAGAGAGAATGAGAGACGAAATGAGACAGGAAATTCAGCAGCAAAACTTTTTAGTGAGAAGCCGTAAGCTTTCTATTTTGATGTGGGAGTGATTTCTTATTAATAAAGAAACTGCCTGAGCTCATTGATAGGCCAACCCTTACGTGGGTGGAGTAAACAGAACAGGATTCTGGGAGAAGGAAGCTGAGTCAGGAGTCCCCATGATGTTCCCACGCCAGACAGATGCAGGCTAGAATCTCCCAGGTAAGCACACCTTGGGGTGCTACACACCTTATAAGAAATGGGCTAGTCCAGGTGCGAGAGTTAGCCGAGAAGAGCTAGCCAATAATGGGCCAGGCAGTGTTTAAAAGAATACAGTTTCCGTGTAATTATTTCGGGGTGTAAGCTAACCATGTGGGCTGCCGGGTGCGGGGACACAGCCGCGCCGTACCCTATTACTACACTATTGCAGTGACAAATACTTTATTCTAACAACTTAGGATCAGGGACTGGTTTTGGCTCAGTTTCACACAGTGCCTACCCGTTTATGACAGGCTATGGTGAACTGTTTGATGAGACTACATGGACCTAGAAGCATTTTACAAAGGCTAAAAAGCCAATTAAAAGAAAAATAGTTGCCAAGGTTTACATGTTGAATAGAGACCATTGTCCTTTGTGGGACAGTTCAGATCCAAATCTTAATATCACCTGTGTCTTCCTGCCATATTAGATATTTATATTCATTTATCAGGCTCAATTTCACTCATTTATTGATTTCTAGGAGGGAAAATTTGTATTTACGATTACGTTGTCCTTGCGCTAACTAACTGGGAAATTCTTATGAAGGAGATGTCTTAAAACAAGGAAATGGTCAGCTGGGAAGTCAATTTATCTATAGATCAGTGTCTTTGCCAGCACCTTAGCCTTGGATGAGGGTTGCATTTCTATACTTACAAATATTCAGAAAACGGATCATTCTTTCAGAAAATGGAACATTCTATCAGTATTTGCACCACCTTTATTTATTTTTGTTTTTCTACAAGCTTATCTTAGATCTAAACAAGCTAAGGCAATCATCTTTGCTTCTAAGTCTTTCTATTGAAAAGACCAATGTACTCAAAAAACAAATTGCTACTGCCACTAAGCAAGAGATACTAATTTTGTGCTCAGAAACCCTCTTTTTAAAATGATGTTTTAAATAAATATTTTTTTTGAATCACTCAGAATTCATCAAAGGAATGCACAGTTTTCCAGAAACCTGCTGCTACCTTCCCTGAAATTATACACAAATATAGATTAGTGTACATTGAGCTTGTTGCTTGAAAGATTTTATGACTTTCTATTAAGTCTAGTCTCTTAATTGTTTTTTTTTTCCCCTTTATTTTCCAGAGCCCGCAGATTTTTCAGCAGGGAACTTCTTACCTCTATTAAATCTGTCTTTGTCTTCAATGGAGATTGTACTTGCTACTATATGACAATTTGATACAAGCTGGAGTCACTTGACAAGAGGGAACCTCAAAGGAGAAACTGCACCTCCAGATTAAATTGTACACAAGTCTATGGGACACTTTTTTTAAAATTCATGATTGCTATGTTAGGGCCCAGTCCATCCTAAATGTTAGCACCACTGGTCTGGTGGTTTAGGTGTTTGAAGAAAGTTAGATTAGTAAACCTTGAGGAATAAACCAGTAAGCATTGTTCCCTCATGGCTTCTGCTCCAGTCCCTGGCTTCCAGTTGCTGACCTGAGTTCTTTTCTTGCTTCCCTTAGAGATGAACTTATAAATTGTAAGGTAAAATAATCCCTTTCCTCTCCAAGTTGCTTTTAGGTACAGTTCTTTACCACAATAGAAATTCTAACTAAGACGTAGACTACTGTAAGTGGAGGATACTTATTCATTTCCCAGCCTCCCAGACCTGAAATAATCATGCAGAATCTGTATTAATTAAAACATTGCTTAGCCTATTAGCTCAGGCTTTTTATTAACTAACTCTTACATCTTAAATTAACCTATTTGTATTATTTTTTTTTTATTTTAACATGAGATTCTTATTTACCGGTAAGGTTTGGGGGTATCTGTCTCCTTCATCAGCTACATGGCATCTCTTTGACCCTGCCTTCTTCTTTCCTCTATCTGCTTGGAATTCCCACCTTACTCTATTCTGCCCCGTCATAGGCCAAAGCAGCTTTATTTACTAACCAATAAAAGCAACACAAATACAAAAGGACTTCCCACACCATACTATAAGTAGATTTATCTGTCATTTTCTGTTAAATGTTTAATACAAGATTGGATTAAAATGGCATATTTAAAGTGAGGAACCTCACTTTGACATCATACCAAATCACTCGTGTGTCATTGAGAAAATTCTCCTTTAAACTACATTGTACTTGTTATGCCATTTAGCAGGGAAATCTAGGGCACTTTGTTTTCTTACATTTTTAAACCTATGCACTTTCTCTGTAAAGAATAATCTTCCTTATTTAATTTGGCATAATAATTGAACATATCAATTAACATGCTAAAGTTCACTAAACTTGTATGCATCATAACAACATTCATAAATACTGTAACAATAACTGAAGTTTCTATGAATGTTCAGCCCAGGAGGTTAAGTGTATGAAGTTTTCTGGGATTTTTTTCAGGTGAGTTCATGAATTCTACTACAACTGAGTACAAACTCATCTTTTCCTAGTCTTAAATTAGCATCCCTATGCTTTATAAAAAGTAGGATCCCTACAGTAACCTCTTTTCTAAATCATATTCCTTTTCTTCTTTGTCAACCACCATTAATACAACAGTTTACAACATGTCTTCCTCATACCAAGTTAAAATTTCTTTAACTGCCAATAAAACAGTTATAGAATGAAAGGAAGAATGAATTATTATGCTTCAGGGTACCATTATTAAAAGGACTGTTTGAACACCTGTTTTATTTGAAAATAACACTTTTGCATCCTGTCAATGAGACTTTTTTATTCAATCCTTTGGCCTATCTAAACTTTCCTATCATTTGAATAAAGTCAATTTATGTTTGAGAAGTGTTGTTTGAGAACACCTTCTAAGAAATCATTCCAATTTTCCTCATAAGATTTTTCTGAAGCAGAGTGGGCATGCTTCCATCTTAGGCTTAAAAGACACCTTATAAGTAAAGATAAACTAGGCCCATTCCTGTTTATGATTAAACTTCTGATTCACAAATATTGGGTTATGTCCCAACTGTAACCTTAACTACAAATGGTACTGTACTGCCTGTTTTAAGAAAGGTAATAATGCCTTTGTTCCAAAAGTTGCTTATAATCATCTTGCAACCCTGCTTTTGTTTCAAAGGTTTTAAGACTACATGTGACTACATTACTAGGATTACCTGTTGTTATGACACCATTATTTAGCCCACCTTGTGACCATTTCTTTGTTTCAGGAGCCTGTATAGGACTTATTTGTTATGTTCTACTCCTGTAATCCTGGCTACATCTGTCAAAACCCACAGTTGGAAAACCTCTATCCCTTTGCCTTCCTCCTTGAACTCCTCCTGAGTGGGGAGACAGAAATGTACATAAATTAAAAAAAAAACTAGCTTTAATCAATTGTGTTCTTTAATTAATTTGGTCGTGAGGATTTGTGTCAAGGATCTTTCTCTTCTCTTTGGGATTAACACATGGTGCTTCAATTTCTTTGGTGTAGTTCTTTACTAATATCATTTACAGAGTTTGAATTATATATTATATTTCAGAATTTTTAAGAGTGTTTCTGCTTCTCCGTTCAGAATAACAATTTTTCAGTTCTAGATTGCTTTCTGTTTCTGTGTATTTGGGGAGGAACAGGATTGTTATTGTTAGCCCAAATCCTCTCAGCTCAGGCTAAATTCTGAAGGATGGGTAGGCTGGGTTGAAATTACCTGGCATGAGTATAAGCAGGAAACACGCAACAAACCAGAATAGGAGTTTATTAGAGGAGATGTGTACAGGCCTGTGAAGTCAGTGTGCAGAGAGAGAGAGGACTGAAGATGGTGCATCCGGCTTTTAAAGGCTGCCTAGTGCATGCACTCAGGGGATTTACCTGGCTACGTCATACATGAATGATGGAGCTCACGCATGTGCCCAGGGATTAACGTAGTTGAGGCATACAAATGTGATGCAACCATGCCAAACGTGGGTCATACAGAGCCTTTTAAGTTCCCAGGACAGCTAGGTGCCTGAGGGCTTGTCCACACATGAGTGGCCCTGGAACCCGGAAGTGCCAGCCATGCTTGTTTGGCTAAAATCATAACATGGGTGCTATGTAAATACCTATAGTCAGCATTCCTCAGGAACCTGTGAAACAGGTTTCTGCTGGACATATAAAGTCACTAATATCATTTTCCCTTACCTATTGCAAAAGGACACAGGACTTTCTAATGACACTTTCCTGTGAAGTAAGTATATCAGCATATTAAATCATATGGCCCTCCCATGGCCTCTCTTCTCTGCTAGCCCCTGGATTCCTTCCCTGCCCCACACAGAAACTATCCACTCTTTGTGAGTGTTTTCCTCACTTCGCTCCTATTTCTGCCTCTGAAACACAGCCCTAGCAATGGCCCGTTTATTCCCCTCTCTGCCTTGCCCTTTCCATAGTAGCCATGTTTTCTCTGGATTATTCCACAGGTTTCTGGCTACTCTCCCACATAGCTACAGAAAAAAAAAAAAAAAAAAAAAAAAGCTTCTTCTACCTAAAGATCAGTCACTCTGGTGTTTCAGTTTAAACTGCTTACAGTTTATACCTTACAGGTTAGAATCCATCATCCAGGACAGTCAGAAAGGAGCTTAAGGCTGAAACTGAGCCTAACACCATGGGGAAACAATGCTTGGGTGTTTGCTTCCTCTGCCTTTCTCAGTTGTCAGCCTTACTTAACACAGAAAGAACAATCTGCTCACAGGGCGGTATCACTAATAGTGACTAATAGTGAGTCGGGCCTCCTCACATCAATCACAAGTTATTAATCAAGAAAAAGCCTTACAAATACTCCCATAGGCAATTCTCAACTGAAGATTCCTCTTTACTGATATTTGCATTCCATTGCCAAAAGCTAGCTACTAAACTTGACTATTGTGTTTTCTTTGCAAGTGATTTTAACCATTTTTAACTGCTTTGAAAACTCAAACTTCAAACAATTTCATCTTTTTTTAATTCACTTTTTTTTTCCTATTTCAAGGCTAAGTTAGTTAAGGTAGAAAATGTGAATTTTTGAAGGGTGTCTAACATTACATACAAATTTCCTAAAAATAGCAAATTTGAAATGAACTGAGTAAAGTAAAATGTCGGCAGGCATACAATGTTTTGTCAGAATAAACAGAAGAGATAGGTGTAAAATGAAAATGAGTTGAATCACAACGAATAATGCACCACAGTACTCTTACTTGAACGTTTCTCCAGTGCTAATAATAGCCGGATTAGAGTAGCACGACCCTGGCAAAAGCATAATAAACATTCCTTAAAAATCATGTAGTGGTAATTTAAATGCACGGATTGTGGAAAATGATGGGCTTCAAGGGTGGATGTGTATGAGTGCACACGTTTATGTACTTAATCATTTTAACAGGGGTCTGGAAGCAGAAAATTTATTGCAAAGGCTCTGCTGTTTCTTTCATCTCTTGGATCAAACTTGGTACCATGTGTTCATTCTTGTCTTTCCCCTTTCACACATCAAGCAGTGATGAATGAACCAGGGAAGATGCAAAGAGAAGAAATCAGTCAACTGGAAAGAGAAAGGAGCTGCTGCAGAGAACACTCCTGGGCAATGACAGGAATTTGTATGTAAATCTAGTAAGAAGGGAAACAGGCCCCTGATATTCACAAGCTCTTTACTCTTTAATCTCCCATCCATTCATGTTCTGCTCCCCTCTCCCCCCCCTCCAGATGTAGTTGTCTTAGGAAGTAAATATGACACCATCTGTTTCTTAATATTTCCACGTTTTTTCACATCTATTGACAGGATTCACTCAGTACAATTTCATAAGAAAGTTCTCATTTAATTTTAACATTGTCATTATGTATTTTATCATTTATAAACTTACAGGTTAAAACAGCATTTACCTAACTGGCCACCTTGTCCTTATTTTTTCCCCACCAATAGTCTCTCCCTCATTGTCTTCCATTCTAAATTCACTGATAATAATACTATTCTCCCATTTAACTCTCCACTTGCGATTTAAAGTCTGAATTGCATGGGATAGCACAGACACGTCTTTTATTTTTGAGTACTGAAACTCTGTGCTTGTGCTATATCTCTGAAGAAACATTTCTACCCTTAACTCCAAGAAAAATTCAACCTTGAAACCCTGTTAAATTCAAACTCATTTTGAATTCACCTTGGATTTAGTGTGTCACAGACTACAACTTTTAAGAATATCCCTATTTTATTGTTTCCATTTCTCTGTCTGTAATCTTACAACCTCATATGTATTCTACTGGAATACAGTAAGTAGTGTTTGGAAATGTTTATCAAGAGTACTGAGGCATATTTGTAACTATCCTAGTCAAAGGGCTTCTTTAGAATGTGTAAATATAAAATCTGGAATTTTCTGTTTTGAGACATAAGTTTTGTGATACATCATGTTAAGTCACAAATCATTTGTTAGAGACAATGACAAGTTGGCTATAATCAATCATTATATATTTATTTTTATTAGTTTTTAGAAGTGTATTTGCCTGGCTCTATGTGCAGCACAGGAGTGATTGTGAGAATTCATTTGGATGCTGAGAAGTATAGCCCTTTGCAAGAGCAGTAAGTAGTCTTAATTGCTATGGCATGTCTATAGTTTTTTGTGTTCTTTTAAAAGTCCTCAACAGACTACTCTAATTGTTATCCGAGAACTGATGGAAGGAAACACAGAGATCCACAGATAAGCACTGGGTTGAACTCTGGTAGTCCTGTGGAACATAGGAAAGAGAGATTGCACAAGTCAGGATGGTCAGGGTCATGACCTTGAAACCCACAGATACAGTTGCCCTGGATCCTGGGAACAGCTAGGGCTGCACAGGACTGACTAAGGCCTTCTGCATGTAGGTGACAGTTGTGAACCTTGTTCTGTTTGTAAGGCTTATGGCAGTGGGATAGAATCTGTCCCTGGCACTTTATCTGGCTTTTGTGAACCTATTCCTCATGCCTTGCCTTTGCCTTGAAGCATGAAGAGGAGCTTGGTAGCTTGATGTGCCATGCTTTGTTGACGCCCATGGGAGGTCTTACCCTTTCTGATTAGAGGAAGAGGACAGATGTGGAGTGAGTGGCAGGGGCAGGAAAGGAAAAAGGAAGGTGGTGGAGGGGGAAAAGGCGGAAAGCAGGAGTGGACAGGTAAGAAGAGGAAGGAGGGAAAACAGCAATCAGGTTGTAAAAAAGGTGGAAAAATTAGTTAATGAAAAAGGGGAAACGAAATTGTCATATATTGACAACTACAAAAAGAAATAAACAAAAAAGTAAAAAATCATACATAAGTATAAAAACTCTGAGCAGAAATACATTGTCTGTAATCTTTGTTTGTTGAAAAAGAAGGTTGCAACAACTAATTAGACAGTCTCTTTTTCAAGTATTTTTCAACTCTTTTCTGCTGTGAGTAAAGAGTGAAAAGTAATATAGTTCAGAGAAAACACAACAAAATGGTAACAAAAAAATTAAAAGAGACAGAGAGAAGGCAAACGAAGAGATAAACAGTTCGAATGTTCTGTTTACAGATCTCCTGGTACTTCAGTACACTGCTCAGTCAAGGAAGATGACAACTCTATTAACTAGACACATGCTTGGTGTGGGAAGTCCTTCTGTGTGTGTTGCTTTTATTGCTTAATGAATAAAGGAACTGACTTTGCCTGTGGTAGGGTAAAGTAGAGCTAGGCAGGAAAAACTAAACTGAATGCTTGGAGAAAGGAGGTGGAGTCAGGAGACTCCATGTAGCCAACGGCCAGGAATAGATGTGCCTTGCATGTAATAGATGCTACCTTGCATGTAAGCCACAACCACATAGTGATATACAGACTAATTGAAGTGAGTTAAAGTAAGATGTAAGAGTGAGCCAATAAGAAGCTAGAGCTAATGGGCCAAGCAGTAATTTAATTTAATACAGTTTCTGTGTGGTTATTTCAGGTCTGAGCTGCCAGGCTGTCAGGAAATGAATGAGCAGCCTCCCAGAACACAGGCTCAATGTGTACATGTTGGAAACTAGGAACTGGAATCAATCGACTTCTGACTTGGTTGAAGAAAGTCAAGTTTATGTGGTAGAACATACTCTTCTTGAGGTTTTATTGCCATGTAAATTCCATATAAAAACATAAATACTAAGGTTTTTGAATCATTGGTCTCTGTGAAAGTACTCTGTATTTTATAATAAATAATTTGTTTTTAATTCTTTACCCTATATCTTTACTATCTCCTGCTTGGCTTTGGTATCATTGTTTCTATATATTTTATCAATCTGAATGTTAAAGTTTAACTCTCTTACTTTGTTAGACAGGCATGCAATTACATTTATAGCCTTGGATTATTCAAGTACAATTTATATCAATTATTAAACTATGCTGTTACAGCCTTCTGGAGAAAAGTGTCCTCCTAGAGCACATTACTACCTTGTATTTTCCCTAAAAATTTTCCAGTATTACATTTTTTATGCCAAATTAGTTTCTATATTTCTGTTTTACAATTCAATCAAAATCACAGAATAAGGGAGAAGATAGAGACTGCGCATGGGCTTCATTTAAATATTTAATGTAGTATTGAAGCTTGATCAATATGACAGAATAGGAAACTATGGCTGAGGACCAAGTACTTTACAGAATTTTGGTGGAAGTGTTTATACTGAGATAATTATGGAATTATTTGTGCATGTAAAATATGTCTTCTTTCTATATAGAAAATCTTTATAATATAGTTTTCCATATATTTGCATATATGTAGATAATGATATATATAGAGGGAATGATATATATGAGGATTAGAGATGATAAATAGAGGATAAGTAGACAGAGAAGTTGATATAGAACTTTAGAGATTATCCATTCTACATAAATGGCACAACAAAATTTAAATATCTCTAAAAAATGTTCATTTCATTATTTCTTTTAAGATATTGGGTAATAAGATTTATTCATAAATTTTCAAAATAATTTAAGTCAATGAATTCTCATCTTATAAAATATAACCAAATTTAAGTGTGAGCCATTGGAAGGCAAGTTATCTTTGCACCACTAGGGGGCACTAAGGATGGTTAGATATCAGATGCAGTGTAGGGATAAAAATGAACATGTAGTAAAATGAGATAATCATACAAGCCTCTTAGCCCATTTAAGGAAGAGGAAAATAAAATGATTAAATTTGTATTTGTATTACAAATAAATAATACTAGGTTTATCCATCAAGTGTGTTCTGGGACAACAGATAAAACTTTGAGTAAATAACAGTTCAGAATTTGGAGTGGGCCATGAATTCTGATTGAACTTACTGTGGGAGCATTGCAATGATTACAGCAAACAGTAGCTAGTGTCTCAAACTCCCAAGTATTATGTTATCAGCTATGGGGAATGTTTTCATCAGTACTAACAATTTTCCTCAATAGTTGCAACACGGTTGCCTTCTGTTGCTGTGTCATTGCCTAAAGAAGAAATTGAAGCAGACACCCAACACATGTCATACGTCCTTCACATGTATAATACTACAGTAAGCAGGCATATCTGGACAAGTAATCCAATTTCCTCATTTGAAACTTTTCAAGACTGTGTCACCCAATTCACTATATTAAATATTTGAACAACTAGGTATTTTCCTAATAACAAATACTAGAAAACCAGCCCACAAATCACAATCCCAGAGAACCCAGACAACAATGAGGACCCTAAGAGAGGCATACATAGATCTAATCTACATGGGAAGTAGAAAACGACAAGATCTCCTGAGTAAATTGGTAGCATAGGGACCTTGGGAGAGGGTTGAAGGGGAGGGGAGAAGTAAAGAGGGGAGCAGAGAAAAAATGTAGAGCTCAATAATTATAAAAATAAAAATATTAGAAAACATTCACACCACAATTCAATAACAGAAATTATGCTAAGGAGATATATTAGCTTTTATCTTATTTGTGTATGGTGTGAGTGTGTGTTAGTGTATACGTATGTGTGAAAGGGCAACTTTTGTGTGCTGGTGGGTGTAATTGTATACCCATGCATGTGGATGTCAGAGGGAAGCTTCTGGTAGTGACATGTATCTTTTTTGAGTCAGGGTTTCTAAATGGCTTACAAATTGCTAAATAGACAAGGTTGCCTACCAGAAAACTGTAGGTGTCTGCTTGTCACCATCTTCTTAACTCTGGGATCACAAGGACATACCTAAAGCTAGCTATATTTTTAATAACATTTCCCCTTCATTCTATACACTGTACAGGTTCCCCTTCTTCCTTTCCCTCCTCCCATTTAGCACTCACCCTCTTCCCCTCCATTCTTCTTCCATTCAGAAAGGGGCAGGCCTCCCAGGGGCTTGCACAAAGCATGGCTTATCAAGATATGGCTGGGTCAAGTTCCTCTCCTCCTTGTGTAAGGACTGGATAAGGTAATTCAGTATATGGAACGGGTTCCCAAAAGCCAGCTAAGTGCCAGGGACAGGTTCTGAACTCACTGCTCAGAGCCTTACAAAGAGACCAAGCTGTCACACATATGCACCCTTTTTGGATTTATCACTCTTCAGCCCCAAATTATTTTAAAGAGAGAAAAACAAGTTATGTTGTCTTCCTTGGATTATATCTGCTCTGGACAGTTATGGTAAAGTTGGTTCAATTCTGCCTGATCCTAAAATTCCTGTGCCTTCTCTGATTCACTCTCCTGTGTGAGGATGAGGTCACCAGTCAGAGAGATCTCATGCTCCTGACATTTTTTCTCTCTTCATTTTGTTCAAAGTTCATGGGCCAAAGATTTACCCAAAGTTCCCAGTTAAGATCCCGAATCTCTAAGGCAAGATTTTAGGAGCTATTGGAAATGACAAATTATTAAAATCTGATGAATCTTCTCCATATGGAGTGCAAACCTCTGTGCTTCTCCTATATGTTGCATGGTTTATAACATGGACTTTATCCATCTGAAATGAATTGCAGACTGTTGGATCTTGATAAAACATTTGAAATTTGACAAGCAAGTTTAAGACTTGCCTTCAATCACTGAATTATTATATTTGCAGTAAAGGGTATAAACATCATATTGATTTCTTATAATCTTTTGGAAATGTTATCATCAGTGAAATTTCTCTATCCAGTATATGAACTCATGGTAAAATTACCAATTGTTATTCAGGAGTTTATATATGGCCTTGTTTCTTTATTTTTTGGAAAAAAAAACTCACAAACTTATAAAACTGATATGTAATTTTAATTGTTAAATTTTCGTTTACTGTTCCTGTATGTGTGTGTTGTGTGTGTGTGTGGACATGTGTTTTATAATTGTCGACAAATAGCTAAATGTGCCCATGATGCAGAAGTGGAGGCTCAGAAGACATCTTTTGTGTGCTGCTGGTATTGTTTCACCATGGGCTCCGGGACTTGAACTTAGATTGTCAGGGCTATGGTCAGGTACTCCAAACCACTGAGCTATCTCATCAACCCTTGATAAACCGATTGCAAGATATTTCATTGTGACAAAGTAGAATATTATAAGGTGTAAAGGATCTTCATGTATACGTATGAGATGGAAGGAAAAAAACTTATCAATATTGAATTTTTGTATGCTTTTTAAATTTTCTATTTAAATATGCATTAAAACCAATCTCTTTAAAATAGTCATTTTATATTAGTGCTGATTATTTTTCAATGCAAAAAAGTAATCAACTTTTTATGGCTTACTAAATCTATACATGCATTTCTCATTATATATTCATTTTACTTTGGTATTTCAGTTTCAGCAACAAATTACATTGGAAAAAATAATCATATACAATTGTCTTTTCCCTGAATTGTCAAAGTAGCATGTCACATACTGAATGCTAGAGTCCTTTAGGGAACACGTTCAGGAAAGAAGAATTAGGATACAAAATTGGTATCTATACAATGTTTTCTTGTCTTAGCACAAAATTCATATTTTTGTAATCATATATTTTTTGTATAATCAACTGCAAATCCTGAAGATGGATTAAAAAAATTAAACAGTAACGATATCCTATCTTGCAAAATCTTTTTCTTTTTAACTCTGTTTGCAAGGGTTGTACTGAGTACTTAGCCAAGGCTGCCACACCTGCTAGGCAAGCATTCTAAAGCTCACCTGTGTCCTGCATCTTACATGACTTCCTGACAGTTCTTTCCTCAGATACAGAAAATAGCTTATAGAGATAGGAAATATTACAAGGGATGAAGTCATAGAAAAGAATATGAAAATACTGACTAATCCAGGATATGACCACAATTAATTTAGCTGCCTAATGCTGGATTGCTTAAATCGAGTCAGGACTTAAAGTCTAAAAAAGTAAAAAAAAAAAAAAATCAAAATAAAATAAAATATGCAGTGTTCAAAATACAAGTTCTAAACTATTGTTTTAATTTAAGTATAGAAGACATCACAATACTACACATCTTTTTAAAAATTATTTGTTTATTTATATTTTATGTGCGCTACCATGTAGTAATAGATAACTGGGCTCTTTGGCAGAATGTGGAGACTGAGAAATGCAGGCCCATTTCCACCTTGTCTGACAGTCAGAGAGTTTGGAGATTTGACAGCACAGCTGTCTGTCCTACCTCAGAAGTTGATTGCTTGGTTCTTTTGAAATTGAAATTGAGATAGCTCAATGCCATCCTGACAGGTGGTCAGGATATGCAAATGTACTTCTACTCCTCCCTTCTTAACTGTGAGGTCACCAAGGGAAGTGCTCTCTTCAGCACAAGTTACCTAGAGCACCTTTACTACTTAGACCACAGAATGCTAATGAGTTGATGTCTCAGAGTTGACTGTGTGAGTTACCCTTTGTATCATGTTAATAAACTCTTTTGTTTCCTTCTTCCCTGTTTATGTTGGGCATAAAAGCTCCGAAAAAAATAAAAGTTGATGAATTTGAGAATTTCAGCCCCTGGAATGCCCTCCTGATACTTTCTATGTTTTCAGAAGAACAGCAAGTGCTCTTAACTGTAAGCCTTCACTCCAGCCCCACAGCACTTCAAATCTCAAGCATAACCCTTTAAGTTAAAAGAATATAATTAGAAATAATATATTCTTCTAAGGATAAAGTTTTTAAAATATAAAAATCTTCTGGTAAAAGGTTAATAAAACTAGGTCATTCCTCCAAATGCTAGCAATGTTAGTAGTAATATTATTTATAGATTTGTGAATTTTATTTTATTTTTTACAAATGACTAAACATTTTATTTCTCTTTGCACAGTGATGTGATGCTGGAGCCTAAATATATCACTCAATTGTAGAAAACTAGAAATTGTCATTTCATTGGGAATGAAGAAATAAAACTCTTGTGTAATTTAAACGGTGGAATAAACTTACAGATATAAATGCAAATGTTCCGAACTCAATACAAATAACAACCCAATTTGGTCAAGAGGAAAAACAGCAGGACAGAAACTGAGTCCTAAGACTTGGTCTTTTCCACCCTGTTAGATGTAAAGATGAAAGTGCAAATTGGGACTTGATCCCCTGCATGCCTGGAGAAATCAGGGAACACTCAACTGTTAGTTAACAGACTGAACATATCACATTATCATGCTCTCATGCTGATCAAGCAGGCTGAGGATTTCTTTTCTACAACATATTATAAGCCACAGTGACCATAGTACATGGTTACATGCACAGAGAATTAAACATACACCAACTGAACAGTTAACTTGAGTACAAAGTCAAAAATCCGCAACAAACTGTATAACCCAGTGCTGATATCTGACCCAACCCTTAAAAGATATTTATTTTAAAATATTTCTTTCAGAAAGTGGCATTCTTTAGACTCAGGAGGTTAGTCTGAAGTATGTCTACCAGGGAAAATTAGTACTTCATAATGAAATCATGAAGCTGATGCCTGGCACCAGCTCAGTCCATCTAGAAGCATCTGAAGTAGACTATGGAGGGGCTGGGCTTATCAGAATCCTGCTTGCTGATCTACATCTTCTAGTTGGTGGAGTCTAGGGAAGAGTCGCCAATCCATATGAAGTATTTGAGTTCTGGGGTAGCAATGATCTTGATCTTCATCCTACTGGGAGCTATGGCTGACGTCACCTTCTGTATCTGGTCACCAATGCCTGGATACATAGTGATGCTACCAGACAGCACCATGGTGGCACACGGGTCCTTCTCGATGTCCACATCACACTTCATTATGAAGTTGAATGTGATCTCCTGGATGCCACAGGACTTCAAGGCAAGGAAGGAGGGCTGGTAGAGCGCCTCTGGACACTGGAATCTTCCACTGCCAATGATGATCACCGGCCCATTGAGCAGATTATAGCTTCTAGCCAAGGAGGAGGTGTTGCAGCATTGGCCATTCATTTTAGAAAGTGTGGTGCCTGATCTTCCTCTAAGTCTTTCCAGTTGGTTAAATATTTTCTTCCATGGGACACTTAGAATACTTCTCTTGCTCTTGATCTCATGAACCAAGAAGGAGTCCTATGGTTTCATATCCACCATGGCACTCTGAAGTGGGAGGTTCTAAACAGTGGAGGAATATGGCCCTGAGACAGTGTCACCAACAAATCCAGCCATTCAAATGCTGGAGTCATTGTCAATGATGAACAGGGCCACTTCCTCTCCCAATCAGCAGAGCACAAGGAAACTGAACGGGAAATATATATATACTGTGTATTGGAAGACTACATTAACAGGAACACTGGAAATAGGAGGTCTATATTTCCTTGCCTTAACCAATTTTTTCGCTTATTAATGTAGAGTTTCTTTTGAGTGGTCTCTGTAGGCTGATATCCAACATCTACTATCCATGTACTGATAATTTATGCCTCTTAGAACATTTTGTTCATTTGTTAAGCCTGCTTCAATGATTGTTTTTCCATGAATCAGTCATATAAATAGTCACACAAATAGATCGTCATCAGATAACTACTTCTAACATTTACCTGTGCTTGATGAAAACTATAGTCTTCTCCCATTGCACAAATATATACTTGGAAATTCACAATTGTTTCTGCTATTATAGTTTCAAAACTCATAATGTCACCATGCTTCTCCCAATCAGCTTTGCCTTAGGACCTCATTATACTTGTAAAATTTAATATCAAGTTGTAAACATCCAAATTCAAGTAATCACATATGACTAATTTCTTTTTTGTTAGCCACAGATCTAACTATATTTAAAATAATTCATTGTAGTGTTACTGTACTGTTATGATTTTACCTACCAATACCAACTCCAACTCAACAGATTGAGTTATCCTAACTTACTATTATTTCTAGATTTTTTTCTACTTCAATTTATTTTGTCCTCAATATGCCTTGAATTGTACAGGAAATTGAATTTTGCGAGGAACTACAAGGATGATACTTAATCTAATATTCTTATAGCTGATAAGGATTAATATGGAGGTCTCCAGCCAGTTGACAAAAATTTCACCTCTAAGAATCCAGGTAAATGGGTCCTGGATGAAAAGTCACCCACAATTTTGCCCTATTTACATTCTAAAGCACCATACGATAGAGATTGATTCTTAAATTCTTTATGCAGACCTACAAAGGAAGCTGGAACACAGAGAAGTTAATATGTTATTATATTGATGACCATAACTTTGCTTTAGCCTATGTTTATCAGAATATATCCGTATGATTATCTTAATTTTGGAGGGTATATTTTAAACATCTAATTGCAATGGATAATCATCAGTACATGTGGCATTAAAATCTGGATGATGTAAGTTTTGCCTCAAGACATACCTAGAGGACTCATAGGGACAGCTGAAATATTAAAAGGCTATCTGAAGAAGAAAATTGCATTTAGATGATAGAATTGAGAGAACATACTATTATATTGGCAATATTTTTGTGACAATATGAGATAAATTTTGTTAGCAATTTTAAGTGTTTCTGTAGCCTTTGTCATACAATTATATAGCTATGTTGATAGAAAAGTTTCCAGCAAACGTCTATTGGGGACAGTAATTCAATTATAGCCGATGGGAGGACATGCATCGGCATGAGGGAACAGGATTGCTGCAATCACTTTCCTCAGTCTGCAGCTAATGAGATTTATCCTTTATACAATATCATTTCCTCTTAGGTTAGGATAGAATTTTTCAAGGAACAGCTAACTAGTTCACTCCTTAAACCCATATCAGTTTTTAAAACTTTCAAAATGCTGATGTCTTTATTTTATCTTTTTTTTTAACTCTTTAAGAAAAGAAATCCCACTATGTTCTAACTAACGTGTTTCTCTTTTCTGTAAAGCTCTTCCCGTATCCCCCAATTTGTAACCTGCACTGTAAACACTGACAATGTAGTGGGAAGCTGCCAAAAGTGTCTTTGTCATTTGCAGGCCACATACAGAGAGGGCTCTTGTTTTCAAAATCATTGCAGAGGGAATTCTGTACAGAGAGGTCCATTTGACATCAGCTCTTCAGCGTTTTGATTATCATTATTGAATCAGCTATTCTAACTTCAAAAAGAGATTACAATCTCCCTCTTCCTGGATGTGTGGATTCTGAAATGTCTGATCTAGATAATTCACATCCTCAGACAAAGAATAAAATGAATGGGAAACTGACACCAAGAGAATTTAAATGTCCTCATCAAAATAAAGATTAAATTATGGACTTTAGTGTAATTCTTATGGGTATCTTTTGACTTGCTATGTCTGGCCTACTTATTTCCCATGACATTTGCAAATGAGGCAGTATTTTCTTGTTTAACTTGAAAAGTCTTCTGCATTCTTTATCACTTATCTTATTCTGTAAAATTGGAATGAAAATTCTGTTTCCACATGAAATCTTTTCTAATAAAGTCCAAGCTTACATAACTCTTTCAGGTCATCCAGTACCAAATATTCAGCCCTAAAAAAATCAATACAAGTAACATTATACATAAGGGAATGGTTATAGTTAGGATTATATGCAAATATATATACAGATATGCATATAATAATAATTAAAAAGAACGCATAAATACAAAAGTGAGAAAACTGGTTTATGGAAAGTTTCAGAGGGAGGAAAAGAAGCGATAAACGTACTTACAATCTCAAAATTCAAGGAAAGAATTTCCTTGTCTTTATTGCATCTCCATAGAAACAATTATAATTAACCACTTAGAATATTTTTTTGCACTTTTCATAGAAACAAACTTACTACTAACCCCCTTCATATCTTAAAAAAGAAATGAAAAACTTTTTCATGTCACTTCATTTTACCTTTTATCTTTCAGTTGACATTAATTGAGCTCTTTATGACTGACTGTATCTAAAATTACATAAACATAAGAAAGAAATGTTTTCTAGGGACTTTTAATCTTTGGAGAAGGAGAAGCAAAATGATTAGCAAACTTAGGTGGAGCCTATGGACATCAGGGAAGGCAGTTCAACCATGTGCAGAATGTATTTTAATACACATTTAGACAGGGCCAAAGTGTTCAGAAGCAGATATTTGAACAGCTTTCTGAATGGCAGCTCTTCCCGTTTTTTCTTACATCACATGAACATCAAGCAAGTTCCCTGCCATATTAAAATACATGATATTTATTATGAACATGCAACTGTCATGTGATGTTTACCACTTAGCCGTAGGGAGAGTCCTCTGTTGTATAAAGGGATTCATAGTAGAAGAAGATTCTTAAAAGTGTTTTCCATTTGGTTGATAGTTAAGGATATTTTCATGCTTAATATTGTGCATAGTTTATATTTTAGAATGAGTGTCTGTTGCCCAAGGCTCCTTTTCAGGAATGATAAATAGGTTGGTTAAGAAAAGATATTAATTCCAGGAAAGATTTATTGAATCACTACCTCTTAAGTGGGGAAGGGAACAAATTGCAAAGCTAAGAAAAATTCAAATGAGAAACAAGACAAACAAGGCTTAGGAAGTACACAAAACTGAGGAGACCCAGGAATCTCCTGAAAATTCACAAGGCATTTTCTCCCTAGGGGTATATCAGCATTAATCATTAATGGGGAGAAGAATCATTAGAGCTGAAACCACTGGAATGCTATACAGGTAACTCCAGAGATGAAGCTTTGTATGCTATCACCCAGCTAACATAGGGTTATGGTTGAGTCCCTTCTGCCCCTCTCCTCTACTATACTTAGAGATTTAACTACAACACAATCATTAGTTTGCCTTGTAATATAGGCTGGAGTGGGGTCATTTCTTTGTCTTATCACCAGTGTCCTCTCTGAGATGAATATATGCTTGCTGCTCTCTCGCCAGGTAAAATTATACAACAAGGGAAAGCAAGAATAGGCAGCCAAAGTCTTTTCAATTGCACATAGTTTGACATCCGAGATCTGGGATATAGGAGAAGAGTCAGATAGAAGAGAAATAATTTCAGAATGTGGCACACTTCTAGGACACCAAAATGAGGGATCGATAGTGTTATGAAAACACACAAAATGTTTTGATTTCCTCACAATAGCTTGAACAGAAAAATCTCACAGAGAGAATGTAACCTCACTGATGTTCAATTGGTTAGCTGAGTTAATAACATTGAAAAACTAGTGAGATGGCTCAGTGGTAAAGAGTGTGCCATGTAAGTGTTATGGCCTGAGTTCAGTTTCCCAGAGACCCTGTAAAGCCAGGCACAGTAGCAGGTGTCTAGAATCCTCGTGTTCCTGTGGCCAGATGGGCATTGGAAACTGGAGAAATCCCAGAAATTCTTTGGCCAGATAGCTTGGCACATGTAGCACAAAGAACAACAAACAGACCCTGTCAAGGTAAAAGCAAGGGCAACACCCGAAGTTGTTTTCCAATATCCACATGTATACCATTATAGGCGTGGGCCTGCTTTCACGAAAATGTACCCCATTTGCATGTTCACAAACATCAACTCTCACACACATGAGAGGGGAGTGAGGGAGTGAGGAAGGGGGAGAAATAGAGACAGAGAGAAAGAGAAAAGAAGTATTATAAGAGGCTTTAAAAGAAGATACTGACAAAGCCATGCTTTTAAATGCCGTATTCTTTGTTTTTATACTGGAAAGGAATGCTAAATTTATAGACTTATATGTTTGCTTCTACATTTTCAGATTCTACCAAGATGTTATCTTATATATTTGTCACAGGAAAGAATCTGAATGAATGGATGCATAAAGTCAACACTATAATTCATTTTTGAGGTAATATATTACCTAGCATCTTTTTGTCACTTTATATAGCCCTAGTTATATATCTGACTCATTGTTTCAAACGTGATTTCTTGGTAGGCTGCTGACTCATTCTTTTGCTCTCTTTTGCAAGAATTTGTAAAGCATGCATATGTTTTTAACATTTACTTGCCCTTTTATCCACTACTCTCTCCAGAAAAAGTCATTAAATAGGAAGAGCCGAAATAACATGAATTGCAGTTATTGTCAAAGCACTTTGCAAATATCAAATGAATAGTCAGTGCTGCATGCCTGGCCTTGAAATTCTGAAGGCAACCTTTTGTTTTTCCATTTGATTGCACATATATTACAAAAGATCTAGCATTTAATACAGCATAAATCACGAAGGAAAGGTTTTGCTGGAAATCGTTGCTAAGGATGCCCAGAAAATACTTTAAATTCTGTAAAACTTTTGTAAACAGGACATCAAGGTCACAAATTCAGGGATTGGGATTTAGATAAAGTATAAAATACAGAATATATATATAATACCAACCATGAATACTGAGTCATTGTGATATACAGTGAATACTTTAAAGTATAGAAACCAATGGTTATCTCTCTGACAGTTTATATGCATTGTCTCTTAAATACTTTGTACTGCAATGCTTTTAGATTTCAGTAATAATTTCTTCAGATAGCAGCTTCATTCATATGTGAATACCATTGTTTATTGTCCAAACCTACAAGACACTGCACATTCTATGATATATGTATGCTATTAATGACTTCACTTATTGAACCAATGATATTTACTCTTATCCCTACTCACCTATGATTGAATAGTACTTCACCAAGCAAAATTTTGGACACAAAAGGCAATATCTAGGATTATTTCAAAATGACCAATACGTGTGTTTACTGCCCAGCACCATGCAGATATGCACATAGGTGGCATGTTGTACTTTGAATAAGGAATTAACAGATTAGCTTTTAGCCTAAATGTCAATGTGTGGATATTCTTTTCACTACTACCCAGTGGGTAAGGGATAAAGGGGTGTCAAGATAGTTTTGCAGTTACAGATACTTCCCTCACAAGCCTACTCACTTGAGTTTGATTCTCCAAACCTCTTTAAAATTAGAAAATGAAGCCGGGCAGTGGTACACGCCTTTAATCCCAGCACTCGAGAGGCAGAGGCAGGCAAATCGCTGTGAGAGAGCTAGTTCCAGGACAGGAACCAAAAACAATGGAGAAACCCTGTCTCAAAAAATCCAAATATATATATATATAATATATATATATAATGAAATCTAACTCCATAGAATGAGAATCATATCTTTAAAAGATGCTATGACAGACATAGACACATTGACATACACAGAGAACACATATATATCACATACATACATAAATAAATAGATAAATAAACAGATAACAAATAAACAAGTAAATAAATAATGCTACATGAGAACATTCAGCAATGTCCTGGGAAATGTGTCATCTCTCCAAGGTGAAAAGTTTCACTTACCTAGTGCTATCTGTATGCCATACTTAAGTGCTTTTCTTAAATATACATCTTGCTCACATAGAAGGCAACTTACTACAAAATCTTTTCTAATTCTCACTGGATGGACTCCATAGGAAACCCACAACATAACATTTGCTGCCTTAAAAGTAAGACCAGATAAACATAAATGATTTTTTCTGCTTTTAATGATGGAAGCTGGGTGGCTGCTAATTTAACCTGATTGGTAGTTCTCCATTTTTCTCCTTAATTGACAAGAAATTCCTGGTTATTGTAATGATGACTAACTAAAATGTCAGTCACTCAGGCGATTGTTATTTCCTATTCAATCAGTGATTACCCGATAGATTATACAGCTTCCCTTAACTTTCTAAAAAAGTTCAAAAATGAAAAGCACTCCTATTTCAAAATGTCGCCCAGCCATGTAGCACTGCTATTCATGTTTAAGGATGTAACAACACTGATTACATAAGAAGCTTATAATGCAAAGTCAAAAAGCTTTTGGACAGAATTCAGCAGCTTTCATACTATATGTAACTATATACTATATTTAAATATATTTCATACTATATTTAAATCTTTCCTAAATAGTTTATAGTATAATGTAAAAAGTAGTACCAAACATTTTGACAGGCATGATTATAAAATTGAGAAATGACTCAAGTTGTTTTTTATATGTGAATGTGATCTTAGAATTTTCAGATTTATGTATTTAATTTGGATGACTTTACAGATCAAGAAACTAGAAAAGGCCCACAGTAGAGAAAAAAGAAAGACCTTAGGGTAGAGTAATCATAATAATATACATATTATAGAAAAGTAGGAGGGAAGACACTGGAACCTATAGCTTAAATCAAGGTTGGAAGTTGCTGTGGAATAATCCTCTGTACAGTGTGAATATGTATTACTCTCATTGGTTAATAAAAGCTGATAAGCCAGTAGCCAGGCAGGAAGTATAGGCGGGACCGCCAGAGACAGAGGATTCTGTGAAAAGGAAGGGTGGAGTTAGAGGAGTTGCCAGCCAGCTGCCTAGGAAGCAGGATGTGTAGAAAATGAGGTTATAAGCCATAAGTCAAGTGGGAAGGCATAGATAGGAAATATGGGTTAATTTAAATGTATGAGTTAGTTAGTAACAAGCCTGAGGCAGCAATTTAATTTATATTAAGTCTCTAAATCAGTTGTTTGAGAAGCTGCTGTCAGTTATTTGGGAACATGCAGATGGAACAGGAAAGCGTTCCTTAGGGAAAGCAATAGGAGAAAAAGAATGGAAGAATGTGTTAATGTACAAGTAATGATGTATGAAAACATTTTATTGAAACCAATTATGTTGTAATCTCATTAAATAATATATAATTATAAAAAAGAGATTGAATTGAGGTACCCTGAATGAGTGGACAATATTTCCCTTGGATGGCATAGGCTATTAAATAGAATCTCAATGACATATGTGGAATACAACCCTATGAGCTTTTTATCAGTTTGGCCCTAGAACATCCATACAAAAAATACACCACAGTTTATTCCCATTGTTTTTAGTTATCAACCATTGTTAGATGGTAAGGCGTGCTGCTGAAAACACTGATTCCAGCACATAGATGAATGAAGCCGGATTGACCTAGAATCTTTCTCCTACTGGCCACAGTTACTGTTTATAAAGCCAGAATTTATGAGCCACCAATAGATAAAAGCTATTATTTTACTCATCCAATAATAGATTTTGCTTGCTTTTGTACCAACCTGTCATGAAAGATGTGTCTGTGTGTTTGATAGTTTCTTGACTATTATTTGGATAATCAATTGTCTTCTGATGGGACTTGAAGTCAACTTTAGAGAGGGAATTCATGCCTGAAATTCTAAACCTGGTCAAAACCTGTTGGATGAGGAGATTGTAGGCCCTGGGCTCAAACCTATCAGTTTTGTTTTCTTAAACAGGTGAGTTCACAAAATGTCTTCTAAATACATAGAATTGTGTGCTTGTATGTAGATCAATGCTTTTCTGGACTTTAATCAGAGAAACTTCTTTAGTAGTAAGCAATAAGCAATGTAGAGACTCATAATTTCTAGGAGCTTCCCATCTAGAGGTGAAGCATCATGATTTCCTCACATACTGACATTGGGAATACTGAGAGGCTTGATCTTGTGTACATCTTGTATGTGTAATGTGTGCAATGGCCATGGCATGTCCAGAAGACAGCACTTCATATGACTCTTCCCCATTCTTTGACTTTTATTACCTTCAGTTGTCACCAGCCTGGGAAGTCATAACTTAGTTGCTGGTTAAGAAAATGAATACACTGAACAATTAAAGCATGCTGTCCACAAACGCATTATAAGTGAAAAACAATAGGACCATATTTTGTAAACATGTAGTTTAATCTAACTGAAGGGAGGATTTTACACAGAATGTGAAAGTGACTTCTCAGGCATCAGGGAACGGCTAAAATCAGAGGCCTCACCTTGTTCTCACAGTCTGTTGTTGTACAGTTGAGTTATTCATTGTGTCTCACACATTCCATCCCACAACCCCAGAATTGATGGATATTTTTCCCTAAGGGCTTTGAGCATGTTTTATTTTCATTGATAGGAAGGAAAGATGCAGAGGATGATCTTTACCTGCATATTCTTTCATGCAAATGCCTTCTAAAATGATTTATAAATTCATTAAATATTTTTGGGATAGATCTCTAATTAAGAAGTCATTCTAGAGATGACTATGGATACTGCTTATTGCCAACTGATAAGTACAAAATTGGAAATGTATTTTATTGACATTCAGCTTTCTTTCAAAAGAAAAAATGGAATGAAAGTACTGTTAACAAAAAAACAACCAACTTCATACTCTATTCTTTCCCATGCTAATCTTTATCATATTGTTCTAATGGAAACATTACTATAAAAGTTAATTTTATTTTTTCATAAAATATGAGTATAAATGTGGCAAAAATTTATTTATTGCACCTAATAGAAAAAATTGGAACACCATATACAATTTTAGCTCAGAATTGGAAAGTTTTAATTTATGCAACCATAGATCATCTAGCTATCAAAGCTTTTCTCTGACCAAATATAACCTATATTTGAAAGACATTTTCAGTTATAGAAAATGTCAATATTTTGTGTAATTAGGAAAAAAAAATTTGGGCTGGGTGGTGGTGGTGGTGGAGCATGCTTTAATCCTAGAACTCAGGAAGTCAGATACAGGGACATCTCTGAGTTTGAGGCCAACCTGATCTTCAGAGGAAGTACCAGGACAGCCAGAGATACACAGATAAACCCTGTCTAGAAACTTATCCCCCAAAAAAATAATTTAAAAAAATTCTCCACTAGTTTTAAAAAAAAATGGACCACTCAAATAAATAGCTCGTAACAATGTGAACTTGCCCCAAATCAGTTCTTTCCTGTGCTATTATTCATTTGAAAGATTTTACTACATTATAGCCAAGTCTTATAAAACATGAATGAACAAGATGTTTGCAAAGACATATCTATGATTAAGATAGATTTATTTCCAGAGTCATAGCATACTTACTTTGAACAACAACAAATGGGCCACACCTGTGATTCTGTGTATAATATATATAAACAATTACATATTAAATGAAAATGTACATATAGCACAATTTTAAGTATGAAATGGCAGAAACGAAACATTGATAAGGAGAAGAATGAAGCACATGTCGTTGTAAGTGGAGTGGAGATATTAAGGTGGATTCCTACACTGAAGGTGTGGTTTGGGGATATACAGGATCAGGATGAGGCAAAGGCAGAAATCAATTAACATTTAGTGTTCATGAAAACATCATAAATAAGCCTGCTACTTTTTATAATAATTTGAAAGTAAAATATTAATAAATATTTAGAGAAGAAAAACTTTATGTTTTTGTGAAGTGAAGGATAAACTCTAAATCAATTAAAATACTAGCTAAGGTTATTCTAATTCCTGTGGTAGGTACTCTAAATCAAAGTTACATAGATGGTATTAATTCAGTTCATCGAATATTTGTAAGAAATTAGGAAATTTTTATAAGTTGTAGTGTGTATAAAACAAAATAGACATGCATATGAAATAATATGTATGAAAAGAAATGATTAGCTTTCGCATTAAAATAATGTCAAGCAAATATATTTTTCTTTCTAAATTTTTACTACTGAATTAAATTCATATTTCCGCCTTTTTCACGTATTAAGCCTTTATTCCTTTTAAACTTAAACACTTCTGATAGTTATAATCAATATTTAGTATATAATAGTTTGCTTGTAACCACAGACATTTTATGTAAAATAGGGAGTTTAACTCTATCGCTGAGAAAGCGATTGAACACCTTGTTTGTCATTGAACGTATTTTCTAGAAGCATTCATTCAGCCGTTGCTGACTCCTGCAAACAGATTGAAAAATAGAAATGTTTGCCAAAGCCTTCTTGCATAGAATGTGCATTTTTCAAAAGATGTCAGAGAAGAGGATGGGTGGAAGTAAAGGATAAAAGCTGAAAGCTGAAAATGGCCTCAACTCCAGCTACAGAATAGAAGCCAATGTTTTTGTCTCTAGAGTGTAACTGTTGCCAGTAGAACACAAAATGAATTTAATGGAGCCCCCAAAACATAACAACTTGAATAAAATGCATTTTTGTTGATGAAAAAAGAAAACAATCTTGTGGGTCACAATGTTTTGATCCCGTGAATTCAGTTCCCTTTGAAGGTTATTATATTGATTTATGGAGTGTCTTGTTATTATAAAAGGCTATTGCCTTCATTCTAAGGCTTTTCTTTTGCAAAAAGAAATGTGATTATCCAGCTGATATCATTAAAGTAAGAGTAAAATTACATTAAAATGCAATATTTGAGAGTTGAACATGAAAGTCAAAGATTTTGCTTCCCTCATCTAAATTTTCCAAGCCTACAAACCATTTTCGGTGAACTCAGATCAATTTTCAAGAGGAAATGAAACACCTGACTTCTACTATCAAAGACTTTTTCTTTAGTAATTTAGGAAAGTTTAAAACATTCATTTTTCCTTTAATCTAAAATCAACAGCACAGAACAAATAGCATCCCATTTAAGGAGAATGAATTACTTCACAAATATGTTTTATATGGATGCAGCACTACCCAGAGTAACTAATTTTACCATAGATTTACCATAGCTAAAAAAATATTTGTCAGAAACACAAACAATTTTTAAAGACTGTTACACATACATGAATCTACAATGTCATTTTGATTTTACACCTTAGATACTCAAACCAACTGTTTACATTATGACTGTTTTAAGTAGCATACTGCTTAGTACCATATACTTATACTTAAATCTCTTGTTGTGTTTCATCGTCTTCAGTAATAATAGCTTTAAATTACCTAACTGTTGAGTCATCAAATAAAATAACCTAAACAGAAAAGCAGATAGGCTCACTGCTGATTCCAATAAAATCTTTCAAGAAAAAAACACTGATTATTATTAAGTTATATAAAAATATTCTGAAGGAGTAATTTATTATAAACTTATCCAAAGGGGAAAGAATTACCCTGATGTTGAAATAAATAAAGGAGACAGCATAAGAGAAAGCTACAGGTCAATATCATTGATAAACATAATTGTAAATATACTCAGCCAAATATGAGAAAATTGAATAATTTAAAAAATGATTTGCATTGACTACCTAGGGTCCATATCAAGATGATACAATTTACAACATATTCAGATTGGTAAGTATGATAAATCTGCACACATAAACCAACTGAATATAATGTATAGTCCAGAGTTTTACATATGTACCTTCATCTGATTGTCTATAATGTTTTAATAAATTGTTCTAGGACAATTAATATGAAGAAATCAAGACATTTTATAAACACGTGAATACAAAACATGAAACTTTGAAAGTACTAGAAGAAAACATTGATGAAACACATATTAAAACCTCTATAAAAATTTTAGGAAATAGAGTTCAAAAAATCTTTTTCATTGTAAAGTGAATGACAGAGTAAAGAGAAACTACAGTGCGAAAAAAACATGCCAACTCTACTTCCAACATCTAGCATATACGTACAAACCACCAGCAAGCAAGAAAACCAGAAGCTAATAACTTGGTTAAAAATTAGTACTGACAGAAGGAGACATCGCTGAAAAAAATCACAAACATCAAAATGTATGTGGAGAAAAGCGCATTCCTCAGTTAAAATCAGTAGACTGTTGACCAAAACTGTAGTGTGATACCTTCTCCAAAAAAATGACATTGTCTTAAAAAATAGCTAAAGGAAGCAAGTATTGATGAAGATATAGAAAAAAAAGGAAACCTTTGCCTCCTATGTGTGTGGTACAGAAATATCTAAAAAGATTAAACGTGAACATGCCTATTAATATGTACGTAAATTAGCCAGGTGCTGGTGGCAAATGGCTTTAATCCTAGCACTCGAGAGGCAGAAGAAGGTGGATCTCTGTGAGTTCAAGGCCAGCCTGGTCTACAGGAGCTAGTTCCAGGACAGACTCCAAAGCTACAGAGAAATCCTGTCTCTAAAAATAAAATATAATAAAATGAATATATACCTAAATAAAGTAGATAAACACATCCATTAACAAATCAATTTGTTTCCCTACTGCATGGGGGGGGGGAGGTATTTTACTTACAGTTGCATGTCACAGGCCATCACAAATTTAAGCAAATTCAGGAACTCAGGGTTTGAGCATGGAGACTGGAAATAGGTACAGATCATGGAAGAACTAATCTTATTGCCTAATTCTAAGGCTTAAATTCAATTGTCTTTTTTTTTTTTGGCTTATCTTTGCTTTTTAATTTTTTATTTAAAAGGTTTTTAAAAATCATTTTGTGATGTGGTATGTTATTCTGTATATGTGTTGCTTTTATTGGTTAATAAATAAAGCTTTTCTGGGCAATGTCTTAGCAGAGTATGACCGGGCAGGAAATCCAATCAGAAACAGAGAGAGCTAGTAGGTGCAGTCAAGAAGACACAGTGTAGCCACTGAAGAAGAAAGATGCCCACGGGAGCAGGCTGGGACCTTGTCAGTAGGCCATGATCTCATGGTGATGCACAAATTAATAGAGATGGGCTAAGGGTCAATTTAAGATATCATAGCAAACTAGCAATATGCCTAAGTGATTGGCCAAGCAGTGTTTTAATTAATACAGTTTCAGTGTGATTATTTCAGGTCTTGGAGGCTGGGTATGAACAAGCAGCCTCTGCCTAGAGAATGGCGCCAACATGGCTGACTATACCCACATCCAACCAGAGAGATCTTGGAAAGAAAGGAATTCTCGACAGAAAAGAACAGAGTTTAGTGCAGCTTCCTGTTAACCACATTTTTTTTTTTTTTTCCCGGATGGGCTCTGCTTGCTGGTGGCAAACAGGGGTGCCACGGCTCCTGTAAGAGCGGTCTTCCTGATTTAGCCAACATTGGCAGCAAAGGCTAAATGGCTTTTTTAGGGGAGGGTTTCCTGGTTCATGCTAGTTGCATCAACAGCTCTGGCTCATTCTAGGAGACCAACCGTTTCAATGGGGTTTGTGAGCAGAGTGCTACATGAACATAGACCTGCTGTGTGCCTGGAAATGGGGCTGTAAGCATGGCTTGCAGAGTTGGCATTGAACAGACATCTGCCATGTTGGACTGGGCACAGCCAAAAGACAAAGCAGGCTTAGTCCTAGCCACGCTGCTTAGAATTTTAAGCAGCATCCTGGACACAAAAGGATTACAGATACACAATAGGACAGATTCAAACTTAAAAGACACCTAAACAAGACACAGTGTGTTCAAAAAAATGTATGTAGGCTTGGGAGAGAGACAGTAAAAGAATATATGTGGAGATTATATATATATATATAAACAAAGTCATTAAAGAAACAGCAATGAAAAATAAGCCACATAAAAATGGAATATATACAGAGAGTCTAGATTATGCATTTTATTGTGTTTTCTTAGACACAATAGTGAGTTAGCAATATGGTTAAGTGATTGGCCAAGCAGTATTGTAATTAATATAGTTTCTATATGATTATTTCAGTCTGGGTGGCCGGGAACAAATAAGCTGCCTCCATCTACAATTTTACATACAAATCACAGTTCATCCTCCCTCCTCTCCTCCCACTCCAGTCCACCTACACACATCGAACCCCCCTTTCCTACTCAGAAAGGGTAGGGCCTTCCAATAGAAGTACACAAAGTCTGGCATATTAGATTGTGGCAGAACCAAACTTCTTTCCCCTGTATCGAGGCTGAGCAATGTATCCCTCCACAGGGAATGGGCTCCAAAAAGCCAGTGTATGCACCAGTGACAAAACCTGGTCCCACTGCCAGTGGCCTTACAGATTGCCCAGGTAACAGAACTGCCACCCATATTCAGAGGGCCTAGTTTGGTCCTTTGCAGGTTCTCCTATCAGTCCTTAGTCAGAGAGCTCCCACTACCTTGGGTCTGCTGCCTGGTAGGTTTCCCAGCCATGATCTTGACCCCACCCCCCTTGCTCATATAATCCCTCCTCCAACTCTTAGACTGGCCTTCCCAGTGCTTAGCTGTGGCTCTCTGCATCTGTTTCCATCAGTGAATGGATGACGGTTCTGTGATGACAATTAGGGTAGTCATCAATCTGATTGCATGGGAAAGGCAGTTCAGGTACCCTCTCCATCTTTGCTAGGAGTCTTAGCTGAGTCATCCTTGTGGATTCCTGGGAATTTCAATTGCTATTTTTATATAGTCTGAGGACTCCTATCCACATTAGACTGGGGCCTCTATATCAGTTTGTAATCAGAAAAGTGTCCCAGAGACAGCTTTCTATCAGATTTGATAAAGCCAATTTCTCAACTTCCTCTGTGTGTCAAGCTGACAACCAAGATCAACCATCATAATCCCTATGCTACAGATATCAGCATTGCTTGCAGTCAGGAAATGAGAGAGAATTAAGTGGTCCATCATGATGAATGAATAAAGAATATTTTCAATCATTTAACCGAACACATCCCTGCTCTTCACAACAATCTGGAGAGAACTGCATATAACTGAGATAAATGAATAAAATTGAAAAAAATGATCATCACATGGTTCCATTAATTGTGGAGTATGAAAATGACTAAATAGAAGTTAAGAGGAAATAATGGTAGTTATCAGATTCAAGAGGAATGCATGTAATAGCACAATAGAATATTATATTATATATATTATAACCAAATTATAGTTAGAAGCAAGAAGCTAAAATGGGGACTTTGCATTCAAATAGTCAGTCATCTTCTGGACTGCTAAAATCTAACTTATCATTCAAGTGTTAGAGTCCCATAGAAATATATAATGTGCTACATATTTTAAATAGCTAAACACAGAGGTTTTAACAGTAAAGCAACTAAACATTTGAAGACAGGTATGCATGTGCTGTATTTACTTATTAGTTAGCACTGAGTAACATTCTGGAGTTAGTAGATTCAGTGGTGAAGGAAATGTATCCTAATTGTCCTTAGCACATCTTTCTGTCTTACACACACTAAATACACTAAATTATTTATGGAGTACAAAGCATTACACATGAACCCAAGGCAGGTTTTAAGACCGGTCTTAGACGGTAGTCAGACACCACAGGGGAGTTTCATTGAGCAGGAAAAGGAAGCAGTGAAGTTGAAGAAGGACCTGCCACACACACCCTTTAGGAGGTAAAGACTGAAAAGAGCTGAAGAGACAACTTGCATATGGAGGGAAGATGAGGGGAAACAAGCAAGGCAAATCCACAGCAAACAGCATTTCAAATCTTACAGGAAGGAGGACAGATTCCATTTTTAGAGAAATAAGAAACACCCAAATACTTGGAGGACTGTTTAGAATGGCTTTTACTCTTATTTTTAACTCACAAATAATGTAATGGTAGCCCAAATAGTAGGAATATAACCATAGGATTATTTTATAAAATGGAGGCAGAATGATTTCTGAAGGACAAAATATCTCCTTATTCTTTTTACCCTTTTTATTAAAAATTTATTTTATTTTTCTCACATAATATATCCCGAGTATGTTTTCCCTCTGTGTTCTGCTCCAATTGTCTCCATCTCTCCCCTTCCCTTTCACATCCTTCCCTTTCTGCCTCTCATTAGAAAATAAGGATGTAGTATAATAAAAAATGTAATAAGATGAGTATTGGAACTTGGTTCCCAGTTCCACCTCCTTCACGACACACCCACTTTGTTGTGGAACATTAGCTAAAAATGTGTTATATTCATTGATGCAATGAAATACTTGTTTAATGATGCAAAAAAAAGAAAAAGAAAATATATTTTTAAGGGAAAATAGCAAAACAAAATAAAATACACAAAAGTAACATTAAAAACAACAAAAATCAAAGAAGGAAAAGACCCTGAGAGAAAGCACAAGAATCAGACTTACACGTTAGCTCATTAAGTACTCCCATAAAACACTAAAATAGAAGTCATAATGCATATACAAAAGACCTGATACAGATTTGTGCAGGCCCTGTGCTTGCTGCCACAGTCTCTTTCAGTTGTTCATCTGAGCGTTGCTCATGTTGATTTAGAGAGTCTTGTCTTCTCGTCTTCTCCAGCATCTCTGCCTCTAATAATTTTTCCACCTCTTCTTTTACAGGGTTCGCTGAGCCAGTAAGGGAGGAATTTGATGGAGAAACCGTGTTTTAGGAGTGTGTATTCTAAGGTCTCTCTCTTTGTCTATCTAGAGATCTTTGTTTTTGTACCCATCTGCTGCAGGAGGAAGTTTCTGTGCCCATGGCTGGGTTAGCTGTATTATGCTATGTTAGGAGGCCCTGATGGTGTCAGGTTGTAGTCTAAGTAAGAGCTGTAAGGTTGTAAGGCCTGCCTAACAACATTCTTTTTTTTTTTTTTTGATTGTTTTTTTATTGGAAAAAAAAGAAATTTCTGCCTCCTCCCCGCCTCCCATTTCCCTCCCCCTCCTCCCCCCCCCCCCCACTCCTCCCCCTCCCTCTCCAGCCTGAAGAGCAGTCAGGGTTCCCTGCCCTGTGGAAACTGAAAAGCATGGGATAAAACCGGACTGTCTGAATTTGGCGGACAATGAGGGCTGCTGAGAAGCCAAGGACAATGGCACTGGGTTTTGATCCTACTTCATGTTCTGGCTTTGTGGGAGCCTACCCAGTTTGGATGTTCACCTTCCTAACAACATTCTTAAAGTTTAGCAATGTGTAGGACTTTCTCCCCAGCAAGGCTTCCTGTTCTTTATGTGCCCTTATTTGGAGGATGTCTCTAGGTCTGATTGCCTGAGTTATCTCAAGGATAACCCTTCCCTGCAAATGTTAATGCTCTAGTCATTTTAATATGACTGGGCTTCTGTTAAACCAACTATTACATAGGAGAAAGCCACTTAATGCAAATTAGAGTTTGCCCCCAGGCTTCCCACTCCTATGTATTTCCTATATTCTGGAATGAAGTTGAGTTGCCTCACTGAAGTCATCTTCCAGAGGTTAAAAACCTGTTCCCCTCTTCTGTGCCCTCCACCTTCATAAACTCATGACCAATGATCCCCGAGGAAGAAGACCCATAATATTACATTAATTATTCTTTTTAACAATTTAAATAACAGAACATCCTCCAATACCAAAGGTAGCTTGCATTTGAAATCAATACCCAATTAAATCTGAGCTCAAATTTGGTATTTCCTGAATATATTTGGCACCATCCCCTTGATTCTCACTTTCCAAAATAAATATGTTCTCAGAAGTGATTAATTCACTTCATCTGTAAGCCATCAATGGAATTGTCTTATTTAAAACTTCCAGTAACTTACAAAATTTGAAATTAAATATTCATAGGTAGGTGTCATACATTCATTATTTGGTATGAGCCTTAGATGAATTGCACCATAATGCAGTAAGGATTTTCTAATGCAAGAATGGGATAAGCTGTATTTTAATTCATGCTTTCACTGGGCACTTTGAAATTAAATATAAAGCAATGGTTTTCCCAAGGAGGTCCAGGATGAGAATATTAGGGTATTTTTAATTAGTCTCCATCAGCAGGGTGGGTTTACCTATGTGATTGTCCATGTGAAATGCATATAAATCCTGGAGCATCACTCATGAATTTAAATCAGAATGCTCATCAGCTAAATGTTGGCAAGGTGAAAGATAAAAGCCAGTGAAGGTCCTTCCCAGCCTGTGTCACTAATGATAAACAGTATTAACTGCTTCTGTAGGCACTAATGCTGCTATCTTGGGAACGCAGGCAGCTACCATGAGAACGGTACAGCTTCGAGAATCATACTTTTGTTTGTCACAAAATACCAAACAAAATCTCAACAAGGAACAGTAAACAATAGAAGTTTGGAACAAAATAAGGTCACATAAATATGTGGATCTCTAAATATCTTGTGCATTCCTCATTAAAAATCATGCTCATTATTGAAGCATTTTATTATAGGCAAAGACAAACAGAATAATAGAAAATTTAGTGAGACATGAGTGGATTTATTAGAGAGCATCTCTTGTCTAAAGAGATCATGAATTCAGTCTGTGTTTTAATACTACAAAATATTTATGTGAACAAAGGATGCTGTTTACAGAAATTAGCATTTCAAAATTGGATATTAGCAATGATTTATTTCTTCCAGTTCATTTAAAATCTTCCTTTGTGGTATTATATCTCATATGAAAATACTTTCAGGAAATTCTATTGCTCATAATTTGGAATGCAAAACATTCATTATTGAGTAAATTTTAAGGTGTGTTCCACAAATTAAGAAAAGTCAAGACATTTCTATATCTAATATAGTAACAAATTTTCATTCCCTTCAAAACATGACAAAAATTCATTATCTATTGTCCTAAGAATACACACAGAAATTCAAAATATTGTACACTTTAAAAAATCCTAAAATTTGTCTTGAGCACTACATAATATTTAGTTACTTCTCAGCACTGTAAGAACTATTAAGAACTATTACATGCCCAAATCATTCACAGTTTCGATTATGTTCAATGGCCTAATTTCTTGTTAGAGTTTTCCTTCTTAGATAACATTCCTAACATGTTTTACTCCAATTTTCTACTACCACTACATTTCCAATGAGATTAATAAAATGATGTTTCAAGAAGTTCGAATTAATCAACCAATTAGTTAACTCTGCCACTAATTATACAAAGCCTTGTCTTGTGGTCCCTGCTGTGTGACTGTTTTCAAATGTTACATGGTGACTTCAGGTTACTAAATTTCAATGAGGGAATTGTTAGTAGTGCTGTGTTAAATCTCAAGGGCAGCTAAATAACATGCACACAACTTAAAAGACATGTATCATGACCAGCCAGATCATGCCCTTTAAGTCTGCAAAACTCACTGATGAGAATTATCCTGATAAAAAAATCTTATGTTTGCTTTCACTGATGTCAGTTTTGGTTTCTATAAAGCAATGTGACAATAGGACCTATTTTCTAAAGTTGATTTGCAGAGTAAATTACATAAAATATATGAGCTTGTTAGAGTAAAAGCTGAGTCCATTATGCACGCAGTGATTGGCTTATTATATTTAAATGGGTCACTTTAAGAATGGTTATTGGGGTATATAAAATAGCAAGGGAATATACTGCCTACATTTATTTAACTATTGTGAAAATAGCACATAAATAACATATAATTAATTGCCTAGGAAATAGGATACTAAATACTTTATAGAATATTATATGGACAAAAATTTGAGGACAAAATAATGTTTTGTAATTTTATTTAAGTGAAATCAGAGAGAAAAAATTTGCACATTCAATTTTAGTAGGCCAAAAATTAGTTCAATGGGTATCTGATTCTAAATGTGTTTTACCATTATTATCCCCTTTTATATTTAAGTTATAATGTATATTGTATTTATTATAAACTTTGGTTAGAACAACATAGACTGGGTTATAAAACTCAATTCTATCACAAAGAGTGGTATGGATTTGGCATAGAATTTTGCTCATCTGACCTTGAATTTCCCACCATACAAAGTGTGGAATCTATATAAGGAAAAGACTACGGGGTGAGGATGCATTCTGTGTTGCACAGATACTACCCCACACTCTTCAAAAGACTGCTATTTTGCTGCTTCACAGATGGGGGGGGGGAGTTCAAAGATTGATTAATTTTCATCAAAATAGCTACTGTGTGTCACACAGACTGTACCAACACACACACACAAACATACACAACCACACTTTTAAGAAGAATTAGACAAGCACTGGGGTCTAATTTTGAGTTCTTTCTCTTTAAAAATAATAACACTTTTTTTGTTTGTTTTCAGGGCTCTATTTGATTGAGTTGCCTTTTATGCAGAATCAAGATATTTTAAAATTCTGCTTTACAATTTCAATTTTTTTATTTTTATTTATTTATTAAAGATTACTGTCTCTTCCCCAGTCACTACCACTGACTGAGAAGGGAAACAAGAATATATGAGGAGAGGAATAAATGAAATTATTTTAGAATGTTGTTTCTCTTTGGTTATATTATTATTAAAAATTAAGCATAAAAGTCACTTGATATTGACTATTTCAGAGCAATGCATCGAAACTTCTAGAATGCAAGGGTATACATCTGTAAAATATGTGAGGAGGCACTATAAACGTAGGTTTATCAATGTTAGCTGCCCTTTTCCCAATTTGTTCCTATTATCATTCTTGATATATCAATTACTTATCCTATTACCACAGGGAAAGTTAAAACTGCACTTAAGAAAATATCTGAAAATAGTACTAATTCACATAGTGCTAACCCACGCTTCTGTAATCATTGTGTCGAGAATCTGAAGTGCCACTTCCAACACTGTACTTTTTGCTCTTCCCTGTAACTATTGTTAAAGATAAAATTAGATCATCAGAAGCCAGTGGTCTGTGAAGGACACAAAGTCTCTCTATCACAACTGAACAATTGTTAGTCATGTACAACTCTCAAGCTTAGCACTGAAAAGTTATGAGCATTCAGAAGTTCTAGTCGCACACAAAATTCACTTGATAATAGCTTTATTAATTGCAATAAAAGTATTGAAGAGGTGTTTTTGCTATGAAGATAGGAAAAGATGCATAAATTATTTTTGTGGAAAATACGTGTTTTTATTTCAATTATTTCTTCATCTTGCTTCCTATATATCCCACAGGATATGAATTTATTAATCCCATACTAACTTCTAGGCAATTGCCTGGGTACAAATGATATAATTGTAAATATGTTTGGTCACTTTTGTGGGACCACATAGAACATTAGAGAATAGATGTCTACAAGATGACAATGTTGTATGATCATTACGGGTCACGTAGAAAGACTGGGATCACTAGTTATCATATCATTCATATTAATATGCAAGATTCTGGAGTCTTGAAAATTAATTTTATTTATTTTGAAGCTCTTCTGTGTGGTACGTTAATATGACATGGATGTAAATAAGTAATTGTAGAGATGAAATAAGGTATATTTCTTATTTATTGGTTATTAGAAAAAAATGTTGACTTCAAGTATTGGAAGATTTTTAGATTTAGAAAATTGACTCTAACACATTTTAAAGTTTATTTCATGTAGGTACAAAGATATTAAAAATATTCTTTGACTTTATATATTTTGACTTTATATCAATTAATCCAATTGAGAACATAACATTATGATATATTTATTACCTCTGACATGCAATATTTGCTTCCAGAAATACATTGAAAAATGCATGTTTGAGTATGTTTGAAGGCAAGTCAGTAACAAAGCTATCTCTAATAATTTTTAAATTCTTTTAACTATTCACTTTTATTTATACATCTGAGAGAATTGCTTGTAAGTACACATGTGAAGCATGTTCATGCTTAGTGCTCACCGAGGCCATAGCAGGGTGTGTTCACCTGGACCTCAGGTTACAGAAGGTCGTAAGCCACTCTTGTAGATTCTGGAACCTAACACAGATGCTCTGCAAGAGCTGTAAGTTTTCCTAACTGATGAGTTATCCCTCAGCCCTAGCCTGTAACAATTTTAGATACTTATTCAAAATTCATTTTCAATAAAAGCACTAGTATAAAAGTAAAACTTTTATATTCTGTATTGCAATTGTTACACATATTTTTAATAAAAGTATCGAAATTCAATTAGAATAAAATTATTTAAAATTCACCATTGATAAAAATATAAAATAAGAATGCTAATTTAGTGTATACATAAAGTAGCATAAAAAGAAATATTGATATTGAAATTAGTTTTAACATACCTCATTTTAAGGGACATTGAAAGTAAATTCTACTATTAAATTAAATTTGTTAATTTTGGCTGACTTAATTTTTACATAAATACTTAGAGTCTTATTTAATCAATATGGTATTTTCTCCCCCATGGTTAATATTTTTTTTTCTGACAAAAGCCTTAGATTAGTTTCCTTTCAAAGATTGTAAATGAAAAATCACGACAAATAACAAACCTAACAAAACAACATTCTGACTGCGTTGTCATATTTATTATAAAACGCTCGGTTCGCTGCATTTTGGCATTTTATACAACTGGTTCTGACAGTGATTAACAGAGTTTGGGCTTCTGCAGTTTCACCCAGGAGAAATAAAACAGCAAAATCTCCGCAGGTGTGTAATGGGCCAGAGACTTACAATCTGTTCTGCAAAGTCAGACTTCAAAGACTTGAAAAAGCCCAAAAGTTGGCATTGCCTCTATCAACACAATTACTTAGGGTATTTTTTTGAAGATTGCAAAGGGAGCTGAGTGGCTAATTGAGAAGATTTCATCTCCAATTTGACTTCTGCGCAGGCCATTCAGAAGCCACTTTGCACCGTGTATCTCCGTACCTCAGGTATACCGACGGCAGCTACATAAGCAGCAAAGTAGTTACGATTTACTTGTACTGCCAAGGAGACTTCACTTGTGGTTGCTGCACTGCTTATCTGAAGCTGGGGAGTTGTTGGAAGTGCCAAGATAATTACCAAATGACAATCAGGTGTCAGCTAGTGGCTACGGCAGCCCCAGGACAAGTGACCATAATTGCTTCCATGATTGCTTGATGTGAACCTAATATAAAACTTACCCAAGAAGGGTCAGAAAACACATGATCATTTCAATTATAAGAATGTTCATTTTCCCGAGAGCTATTCACAGCCAAAGTTCAATAGTTCTATTTCAGTTTTTAAGCGTTCAGTTTTTAAGTTCTATTTCAGTTTTGACCATTTTTGTGGTTACTCAGGTCTCCATGCATGCTTGGCGTATTGTGCGAATTCTCTCTCTCTCTCTCTCTCTCTCTCTCTCTCTCTCTCTCTCTCTCTCTCTCTCTCTCTCTGTCACCTACTTAAACTAAATGGTATTCTACTTCTAAATGTTATTCACTATTCCACAAATAAACATTTAAACAAGCAAACCACCACCAAGAGTTATCATCTAAATAGTATGTTCTGCATGGTCATTGGTGGGTGGGTTTCATTAATCTCAAATTCTGCTCATAATCTTTAATCACAGAATCTAATAATCTGTCAAATATTGTCAATACTCACAGAAATGAAATAAATTGAGTGGTGGACCAATATTTTTAGTGAATTTAAAAGTCAAAAGCATTTATTGCTATGGTATTTTTGTCTGGCATATAGTTTTCCGTATTTCAAGTATATTGGGTGAAATTGCTAGGGTCACACACGCAGACATTAACTGTAATAGTCAGGATGGCAAGAGAAAAACCCTCTTCTACTGCAACATATTGCAGCCTTAATTCCGGTATTCCTCTTCATTTCCGTACCCTTGTGAAAAGAGGGGAGGCTATTTTAACAGGTAAAAAATTAAAAAGGACAAACCTTTTCACCAATTTTACCAACACATAATATATAGTTACGATAAACTGTGTGTTTCATAATGTGACTAAGTAGAATATTTATTTATGAAGTATTTTTAAGGTGTAAGCAAAAGCAAAACTGCACATGCGCTACCAGCATTTGAACTAGAACTGTGCAATGCTATGCTGATGTTTGCAAATGCCAGCACATACAAACTCATATCACTAATTTCTTGAAGCTTTTTGTTAAGGGAATGAGTATAGAATCCTCACACAGCAGAAGAAACACAGGGTATTGCTCAGCAGCTTAGTTTCCTGACCAAAGTAACTGCATCTCTCTGCCAGAATGCTTTAGCAAGTTTCAATCAATAATGTTAACTTGAAGTGAGTGTTGACCTCCTTGAACTTGAACCTACTGTAACATTTTATTACAAAGATTGGAGGGTATAATAACTCACTGTTTTAATGAAAGAAATAGACTGTGTTAAGTCTTACAAAAGCCATCATTTCTATAGTGATGTTAATTCTGAGGGTTGATGTGCTTTAATCTCCCATTTCTCTTGCCATTCTGTGACAGAAATGCTGAAGCCATACGAAGGTTACAAACAGTGTTCACTAATCATGAGGCTCTCGTGTCCTTGCAGGTTTCACTTTGATGGATATCCATAGTGTTTTCCCATGGCATAATTCTACCGAGGAAAATCACATCTTGAAAACATAGCTAGTCCTTTCACCTTCAAATGGAGTTGGTACAGTTTATAAGAGAAAAATCAACTAAAGATAAATAAGTGCATATTTCATCTTACTGCTTTGATCTTTTTGTGCTTCCAGATTTAATTGATGAAAAATAAAAATACAGAACAAAAAGAACTTCATACAGTATAATTTTATATAGGGTATGTAGTCTTACAAGCAGTTCCCGTGTGTTCTCTTGTGGAATGTTATTTCAACTGGGCAAAGATGTGTTGCATGTCCCTTGCTGCCTTTGCTAATGATGTAAAGATATGTTGAATTTGGTTTACCATACTTGCCTAAAGGCACCTGATTGGACTAGTAAAAATCTGAATGGCCAATAGCTAAGCAGGAGAGAGATATGAGGGACTGGCAGTCAGAGAATAAGTAGGAAAAGAAATCTAGGTGAAAAGAGAACGAGGCAGAACGAGAGAGACAAGCCTGGGCCAGAAGTCAGGTAGCCACCCGTCAGCTAGCCTTCCAACTAGCCATGGAAACAGCAGGAAAGTAAGATATACAGAAAGAAAGAATGGCAAATAGTCCTGAGACAAAACATAAAGAGAAACAGATTTAAAAAAATAAAAAGAGCCAAGGTAAGGGAGATCAATCATCACGAATAAGTAGCCTCTGTGTCATGATTTGGGAGCTGGTTGGTGACCCTAAAGAAAGCATGTTAGCATTCTCTAAAATGCCATTTTTTTTTTTTAAATAAAGCTTTGGCATAGGAGGTTGGCAGAACGGAAGTGAACGAAGAGTCCTGAGATGCGGGCATAGGATTAATGAAGCCACTGAGAGAAGATGAGGAAATCTGACTGGAGTGGGGACTGAAGCAATAGCAGAGACCTTGATGGAGAACAACAAAGCTCATCGAGTTCTCTGTCCAGGCATCTGATGAAGATAGCCACCTACCAGTGACTGACAGCCAGTACTGGAGTACAGTCAAAGTAGTCCTTGAAGTCAGTGCTTCAAATGAAATTCAATTCTATTGAAGATACGTTCCCTTCAGAGACTGGGATGTGGGGCCCAGGAATGTCAAATTTCAGTGTGTGATTAGCATTTTTACTTTTGAGGTCCCTGTAGTCAATGCAGAACTGGGAGTCTATGCTACTGTGACCCAAATTTTACTTTGAATGCTGTTCCAACTACAACCTTGACTTACAAAGCCCCAAACCTGTTCCTATTAGTATGTAGACAAAAGGGGATCTCATGAGCAGATCCATTTTATAAACATTTTAAAACCCCATGATTTACTGTGACTGCTCATTGCTTTACCTCTTGCAGAACCACTTCAGGAACAGTCACTGAAAACAAAACATTCCTATATACTCAAAGAAGATGAATTAAAAATAAAGATGAAGCAACAGATTCATATATATTACAAAAATATGACATATCTTCCACTCATGTCCATCCCCAACTGAATCAAGTCACTTAAAATGGGATCCAAACTTAAAGAGGTAGCTGAAGTGTCTGAAAAATAGCTTACGACTTTATTTTTAAAAGAATTAATGAAAACAGAGTCAAACAGATATAATCATTAAATATTTCCAAGACCTTGAGAAGGCTATCTCCAAGTTAAATGCAACAGTAAATGTCACTCTGTCTTGGAAGAGAAATTTCAAAATACTGAGGACAATTTGAAAATGGAAATTGAAATATTGAAAAGGAACTGGACAGAAATACCCCAAATTTCTTCAACATAAACAAATCTCTATATGTTAACATTCATTTTGCTAAAAAGGTTACAATTCATCAATTCATCACAATAATCTTTTTAATATTTCCATCATTATTTATTATTTCAAATATAAACATAAGAAAATACAGAATGCATACATCAAGGATTGTGCTGTTCACCAGCTGTATAGACTAGACTACAGATGTCACCTATTTTCCCTACTGTTAGTAGAAACTATTGTATTAGATGTTCACACTTGATGCAAGGATTAAGCTGTCCCTTTTAAACGCCATTATAAAATTGTTGATATTCCTATGCAAAACAACTTTTTGGAATGTTTGAGACCTTTCAATAGGAAATATTACAAAATGAATCACTGGGTGTTTTAATGAGGTGCTAGCCTGTTCATACTGCATTTTGTTTCTGTGAACTTGTCCGCAGATTTCTATATAGAATATCTTAAAGATACTACTCACAGATGTCTGTTTCAGAAAATTGAGTAAACTCATTATCATTCTCAATATACACACATTACAGAGCCACCTCACATGAAATCGTAAGCAAGCAGATTTTACTTGGGCTGCTGGAAACTGATCACAAGAATACAATGTTTTCATAAGAATCTTTTGTTCCCACCTTTTGTTCATAGTCTAAGAACTTCGTGTATACAGGACTGAAGAAAAAGGACTCTACTAGAAGTTTAAGTAGTGAGGCAGAAATCTGTAGCTGTCAGTCCCTATCTAAATATAAATTTACCCAGAACAACATGTCAGCATAAGTGACGCACTGAAAGAATGCAGCAAGCTCAAAAGTGCATCACAAAGTCTCATCCCATGGAAAAGGTACAATCATAGATACACATATTAATTGTGACAAGCCTGTGTGTTTTTTATTCAACACCATGATATCCTCTCAGACACAGTGCTGCTACGATATTGAATAATTCTTACAGAAGGCATTCAAAATGTGAGGAAAAGAGACTGAAACACACGCAGCAACAGCAAAACCACAAGGGTTGTAAGCAACAGAGAGGAAGCTTCATTTGTCATTTATTTAAAATAAATGAGAATGCAAACTTCTTCTCCCCTCCCAACAACCTGAAGCTCATTATGTAAAGGGATTTCACGCTGATTCACAGGTGAACATATAGAAACCTTATCAAGGACAGTCTTTCCCTAGGCTTCCAAAAGTACATTCTAAATATATGTGTGCCACTTTAATGAGAAGAGTGATGAGAGCCATTTCTAAATGACCTACAGATGTGTTAATTTAGCACCTGCCTATCTCTATTGAGCACATTTTTCTTTCCATTTAATTCCATGTACTTCAAAGGGGGAAGAGTGGGCAATTGCAGCCACAAGTATTTATTATTCATGTGACGTAATCTAGTCATTTCATCAAAGGGAAGATGTGTTTGATAAGCAAAACTTGAGGAATACCCTGAAAAGTAGGAATGTGACTTCTTTTCTTGTAGATAGAGAAATAGAATTATTTGGCTACACTCCACCTGCCTCAGCAGACATACGGCTCTCCCCGTACTGGGAACATATGGTCGTAAAAGGTGAGATGTAATTACTGCAGGGAGAACTAAGATTTTCCATATGCCTAATCTCATTGGGAGAGTCTTGCAATTTGCTAGAGGTTCAAACCAAAGTTGCCTGGTCTTAATTGTATCTGAAAAGCCTTCCCATGACTGACACCACCACGTATCATATCCAGAGCTCCTCAGTTTATCAAGACCTAAGGAACAGCAAGGAGAAGTTGTGGAAAGATGTGGAAGATCAGAGGAGTGCTAGTAGATGCTTGATTCACATGTGACCTGGATAATTCAATCATTATCACACAATAGTTATATCTACCTATTCATGATCTAAACGACAAAACATGTGGAAGTAAGGGAGGGGCTAGTTAGGTAGAAGAAGAATATGAGTCAGAGGGAACAAGTTAAAATTAAATAAAAAATAAATAAAAAATGTTATCTAAAGGCCTTGCCCAGATAATTGAAGTTAAGAAGATTTCGCCTATCTTACACTTGTAGTGTGTGCTGCTGTGGTGTTTTACTTCATGTTGTAGAGGTAGGGACTAGCCATGGAACATTCACAGCAAGTGTCTGGGTGGGAGTAGCTCTTAGAAAATCACAGAAGTCCTTCGCTCCCCTAAATTCCAAATATTTCTTTGAAAATTAGCTCTGCCCATTATGGACTTTGTGTCTTAAAAATGAAAGAAGATAAGAACTAGTTCTCAACAACTCCATTTCCCTTCTATGTATCTTTGGACCTGTTTTCATAACCAGACATGCCTGTTTCAGTCCAAGGCAGCAAAAAGAAAAAAAAAAGGAAGGGAGGAAGGAAGGAGGGAGGGAACAGAAAAATATTAAGTGTAGTCTGGCTTACCATTCTCTCTCTCTCTCTCTCTCTCTCTCTCTCTCTCTCTCTCTCTCTCTCTTTCTCTCTCTCTCTTTATATGCATTTATCCTTACCTCTGTACTAATATTTAACTCTGTATTAAAATCTTTTATAAGTATTACACTACTTTGTTTAATAAAAAGACACATAAATTATGAAAGAACATTTAAACCTACTTTGTAATTTTAACTTGACTTTTTAAATTTTTTTGTAGTATATAAGTACATAAAGCTTATCATAATTAAAAACATGAAGTAAAATGCAAAGTTCATTAGTTATAATTTGGGTGGTCTAACTCTATAGAAGTTCACTGAGATGTGTAGATTTTTAGGTCTCGTTAATCTTGCTGTTTTTTTTTTAAATTTTCATGTCTTGTATAATAAAGTTTAATAAAGTTTTAATTAAAGAATTATTCTCTTCTCTACTTTTTCCTCTTTTATTTGGTCACCTCGAGACTATTTATAAAGTTTAGAGCTACATTTTGTAGCTGTTTTCTGACCAAACAACTACTCTATACAAAGATAAGCAATAGAGGGTTAATATTACTTTACATTTCATGTTTAATTGGATAAAAGCAGTATACAATTCATCGTGTGTTAATTCCACTTAAGACAAACAAGGGTCATCAGAGATGGGGAATCTCCAATTAAGAAAATGCCTCCAAGCCTGGCGATGGTGGCGCATGCCTTTAATCCCAGCACTCGGGAGGCAGAGGCAGGCGGATCTCTGTGAGTTCGAGACCAGCCTGGTCTACAGAACTAGTTCCAGGACAGGCTCCAAAGTCACAGAGAAACCCTGTCTCGAAAAACCAAAAAACCGAAAAAAAAAAAATTAAGAAAATGCCTCCAAAAGATTGGGCTGTAGGCAAGCCTGTAGTGAATTAGTAATTGATGGTGGAGATCCCACTCAAATAAAAATAAAAATAAAAAAAAAACCCACTCAAGTGTGGGTAGTGCCACACCTGCAGTGGTTTTCTATAAGAAAGTAAGCTGAGCAAGTCATGGAGAGAGCGACTCAGTAAGCCGCACTTCTCCATGGCCTCTGCACCAGCTCCTGCCTCTAGATTCTTGCCTTGCTTGAGTTCCCGTCTTGACTTCCTTTGAAGACGAACAGCGAAATGGTATCTTAAATAAAATAAACCTTTTCCTTTTCCAGTTGCTTTGTTTATGGTGTATCTTAAAGTAATAACAACCCTGACTAAGACAGTGTGTTTCCTAAGCTTTTTTTCAGAAAATGCATCTAAGTGGTGCTGAATTTTGTGTCTTAAGTCTTATTTTGTCCCAACTTAAAAAAAAACAAAGCAAAACAAGTTTCACAGATTCATAACTTATGTAAAAATTGTCCTCTTTAAACACATCAGGGCATAGTTTTAACATCCAAAAAATGGATTCCTTAATTGATATAATGGTACATGGACAGGGTCTCCTCCTCTTCTGTCCTCCCCCCACCTACATCTGAGTATATCTTGATAGCCTCTAAAATCATTCTTTCCACCATTAAAGGTGCATTGTAATGCTTCTCTGAGAATGTTTTCCAGTGGGCTCAAATTATTTTGAAATGCTCAACCGAAGGATAATAAGAATAGACAGAGATTAATCAGTTTCTTTTAGAAAGGCTGCCTTCTTGTCCCAGGGAAATATGCTCATTTGCATGGTTGAAGTATAGCATACTGAGTTCTTCGCCCCTGCTACCCTTCTCAGTCAAGCCTAACACCCATGAATCACTGGCAAGTGTAATGAGGCTGTAAAAGATGTCCTGGTGGGAAGACTCTGCAAAGTCCCTTAGGATTCATGAGAAGACAATTTATATTTGTGTTTACACAAAACTTTTGTCACATTATAAAGTGTTTCAGAAAAGACCAATTGCCACTAAGTTGTTGATTTTGCACAATTTTATATTAAGTATAGAATAATGCATACAAGCTTCTTTCTTATTTAAAGCTCCAGTGGTTTCCACTGAAATCAATGTTTGGTTAACCAGGCACTAAAAAAGCCTTATTGTTATTATTTGTTTCTGGACCACATGAACATTATATTGTTAATTTAAAACTAACTTCACAGTGTGCAGTGAATATGTCATCATAATGAATATTTCTTGCAGATGCTACAAATAAACAGCTTGTCAAGATTTGTTTCTCTGTATCTCCCAAATTTGTTATCAATTTCATTGGCTTTGCAATTTATTTCCTTAGGTCAATCACTCTTTAAATTGACTAGTCTAATGCATCATAGCAAATGATTTTCAGAAATCAGTAGGCATAAGAAAATGCATATTCAGCTCACAGACTTTTAATTGACCCTACTCACACCTACTGATGGCACTCCTAGACAATCTATTTTGTTTGTTGTTGCTCATTTCACTAAACTCTAAATTCACAAACTGTTTATAAAACCTGTCTCCATAGTTCTGAGTTATATTAGCTAATTTGGAATGATTTATCTAGCAGCCTACTGTCAGTAAATTTAGGCTTAGTTTGACCATTTTTTTTTTTTTTAGAATTGAACTTGAAGAAAGCCCTTTTAGAACAGTATATAGCAATGGCTTTTATTGAATTGGCCATTATCTTCAAATATTTTTGATTCTCACTAAGTGGGAGTGAGTTTGTATTGTCATCTAGTGGGTTAAGAGTGAGAATTTTCTGTGGTGTCTAATGAATATTTCAGTCTCCTATGACAAAGAATGATCCTGTTGAAATATCATTGTGTAAAAATTGAAATAACTTGGTATATTGTGTCTCAAAGAGGTTAATTTGAAAGGCATATAAGATGACCATAGAATTTTTTTGTGACACCTTTGAAGTCTGAGTCTGTAATAATCCCACGTTCTCATGTTTGTTTATTTATTTGCTTCTACATATTGAAACCTCTATCTAGAGATCCTATATATAATTTTTCTCTATCTGATGTGACCCATTCCCTTAGAATCACCTATAAAATTCTCTGTAGTTAACAGCTTTAAATAATGCAAGCTACATTCACTTTTCACTGATAATTTACTTAGTTTCTCTCAGGAAAAAAAAGACAGGGCAATTCCTCTACTGTCCCACTTTCTGTGTTCAGATATTTCAATATACATTAATGGAATTAATGGTAAGAAAATATAATACAGTTAAATCATAAGATGAACTTGAATAAAGGGTCATATTTGATAAATATCAGATTTATAATAAACAATGCAACATTTCACTGTAATATGTAGAAATTGACTATTCATTAATCAGATGGATACAATAATTAAATAGAATATATTTAAATTTATAATACTAGTTTATGACATAGTTCTTATAAGGCAGGTGAACTAGTCACCTTTAAGAGATGCTCTGAGTGAGAGAAAAGAAATTCTAATAAGAAAAATTCAGAAAACTTTAGGTAGAAAAACAGAAATATATATCCTCGTATCTTGTTTTGTTGTATTTGGGTATTGGGTATTTTTGTATCTTGTTTTGTTGTACATGGGTATTGTCTCTTGGAGGCATGATCTTTTCTGAAATGAAAAGGAGAGAGAGAGAGAGAGAGTGGTTTTGGAGGAAAGAAGAAAGGATTGGATGGAGTAGAAACTGTGGTCAGGAGGATGAATTGTAAGGGAGAAGAATCCATTTCCAAATAAAAAGATAAAATTAGCAACTTTGACTGAAAAAATCCAAAATAACAAAAACAAACAAAAGTCCACAAATGATACATGTCATTGTTATGAAGTGATTCACTGGAGTAAAATGAAAAACTATTCTTATGCTGCTATTGAAATGTCAGAGAAGATGGTGTCCATGTCAGAAATAAAAAGAAAATTGAAAGGAATAAAGCTTGTACTCGTGAAAAAATAAATAAAGAAAGAATTCTCTAAATGCCTATTTATGCGCTGCCAGCCCTACTAGCAAAAATGCTGATAATGTATAGGACACATATAAGAACAACAAAACTTAAGCATTATTTATCTACAATCACTAGTGTCAAGAATAAATAAATAAATGGATAAATCTTAGTGTTGGCCTCACTTATTCAAATACTTTAGACATTTTTGCTCTCTTATCAATAATATAAATCTTACTTATTATTGTATCTTGCTATTCGGCAAAATATTCTTTCCTCAGAATTAATTTGGGTGTTCCTAAACTTCACTCTACGTGGCATTATATTCCTAAATCTTCCCTTAGTTATTTTCTTATCAACACTCTTCAGTATCAAATATTTTAGGATTCCCTGTTTTGAGAGCAGAGCTTAACATATAAATCAATAAACTCACATTGAAAAAAGAAATACTTGTTTGAGGGAAAATGAGTTTTTCAAAGAATATATTGCATATATTTATGCATGGAGTAAAATTTAACCCAAAGTTTTTATAATTCTTTCTGAGTTTTATAAAAACAATTCCTTCCCATTTTCTGTTAGGTATCTCTTGCACATTGGCTTATTTCTCTAAAACACTCATATATATATATGAGTATTATATATATATTATAACTTATTACTATATATATATATAATTTATTAATATATTTCTTCTCAAGCGGTACTTTGGGTTCAGTCTATAATATTTTGAATGATGTATATAATTATTTTAATTTTACATATGAGCCATTCTCACAATAAACTTTGAAGCAGATGTTGTGACATCATTCTATAACTCATTTTGTCATCCATAATAAAGAAAAAAATAATTTTTCTTTCTTCATGTGATTTAATATAAAATTTGTATATATAAATCACATCATACCAGACACTAGTAGTCTTTCAAAAGTCTTTATTTTATAATTTCCCCTAAAATTATGTTGTTATTTAATGGATAATAGTCATAATTAAAATTGATTAACAAAAATATACATGGGTATATATTAATGTGTGTATGTATATGTGTGTGCAGACCTCAATGCTGATAATCCAATATATAAAAATTAAAAAAACATATTCTAATTTTGTTTTTAGGAAGATAATATTGTAAATAATTCAAATGCTCAAACTTTCATTATAAAGCAAGGGCAAATAATTACACAATTCTTCAGGAATTTCAAGGGCATTGATTTTGAAAATAGGGACTTAAACCTATTGAGTGGAATGGAAAAGAAAACAAGATATCTAATGAATATGCGTTTGCTATTGAGTGAGAAATCAATTTTTGTAGCAATCCTATATAACCAAGTATAAATGAGTGGCACTTAGGACAGGAAGATGTAAGATAAAACTAACAAGAAGCCCTTAATAAGATGTTTTTATAGTAAAAAGCATCTCACTGAAAACACCAGCAGAAAAGCAAAGCTTTAACACAGGAAAACTGTAGGGAATTCATTGCCCTGGTAAATCAAACATAGCAGGAGTCTTTGAATCGTAAGCTGGGAGTGTTGACATGTGGATAAAGAAGTGAGCGGAAAGCTAGAAAGGTAAAACACAAAGGAAATAACCAAAATAAGATCACCAATTGCAATCCTCACAAAATTTCCTTCATTGTAATTATGACATTGTAACTAGAACTATTTAGTGAACTCTTCTAATATAATGGGATACTGCTGGGGTTTTATCTGTTATAAACGTCACTGTCTTCAATTTCCCTAAGGGAAGTTTGAGCTTTGCCATTTTCCTCAACGTAAGGCTCTTGTTCACTTCAATTCTAAGTCTTAAAACATAAGCAAGGAAAGGAACCTCACACTATTATACAAAAACAATACAAACGCATTGCACCATTATATTAGAAGAGCCCAAGGAAGAGATTATTTTACAGTCTTTTGAAAATCAAGCAAATACGTGTACAGCCTATAGATTTAAATAAAAACCAGGGATGGATACAAGTAAAACAATTCATTTTAGACAGACGTGAGAATCTTCTACTTAAGGATTTTCTAGCATTAAATTTAAATCTCTATAAAGCTTATCATTATTCCATAAACAGCAGTATATCGTTGTGTCTGACTATATGAGGAAGGAAAGTTCCAGTCCATTAATAACTCAAACCACATGTATTCTGTACATACTAAGAATGAAACTTATTCAAGTAGCTTTATTCAGGTGAATAGACATGCCACTCAATTACCTAAGAAAGCGACTTTCCTAACATAAAATTAGGAACATCAAAGTATTGTTCTCTATATTGTGGGAGCACACTTTGATATTTCCTCTATATTCCTTCACTGTATAAATAGATTATGTTTTGAGAAAAGAGAAGAACTCTACAATCAAAACAACTAAGAGCTAAACAACAACAACAAAAAAAATGAACCTTCTAGTCCCTAGCCCCTCAAACATAGGAAGATATAAAAGTATTTCTTAAGCATAAATTTGAAAATGACTTTGCAATGTGATCACCATGCTAGAAATTTATTGGCTGTTCACTACCACAAGATTAACCTGTCAATTTGGATAGCCAGCTATATTCCTCTGTTTTCAGCTGGCAAGAGAGATCACAAATAACTTGAGAGTAAAGTGCTTGTTTTATAAATCTGTTTTTTTTTAATCTGGGGTTAATTTATAATATGTACATTTTTCATGTTATATTTTAGATATAAAAATAATATACATTTATAAGGTTAATTGTAGTTTTCTAATAATTTACGTCCTTTAAACATTCAAACTTTTCCAATTTGTGTGTTATATGCACATTTGTATTGATCTATAAAATACTACAAATATATATACTTTATATGTAAAGTGTCTTAGGAATAATCAAAGACAACTTCAAATTATGGTTAATCAGTAAATCTAATGACTCTATATGTTTCAGGATTTTTGCCCATCTCTGTTTGCACATACAACAAATTGTGTGTGTTAATGTATGTGTATGTGCCTGTGTGTCTGTTTATGTGTTTGTTTCTCAAAAAGGAAACATGTAGCAGTGAGTATATATCCATGTGTGTATGTGTCTGTGTTTGTGAGTGTGCATGTGTTTCATAAATAGGAAGTCCATTCTTCATGATTAATTCAGGTAGCAAACATAAAGAAGTCACCTCCAGGCTGTTCAGAACTCTCTGTCTCTCTCAAAGTCTTGCAGCTTTCTTTGAAGAAAGAATTCCAGCATGGGGACTATATTCTAAATCTCACTTTAAAATGGTACTACCCAAAGAGAGCCAAGCAGAGGCCATAAAACCTTCAGCTAATTTGGAAGTGTTTTTCCACATTTCAGGACTCTGTGTCCTTGCAAGCAGCTGAGCAATTCCCTCATTCCCTGAGCCTGAGCTGTAAACTTTACATATGTGAGCAGCACAACCTCTCCAGGTCTTATGCTGCCAGCGTTTTGGAGCCTCTGTGTTCCCCTATCAAATGGAGCAGGTGGTTAAATATTCAAGGTCACTTGAGGGACAAGGTTTATTGTAGTTCATGGAGCAGTGGATTAAGAATAAAAACCAAGTGACAAGTCTGTATTCAGTTACCCCACTGAACCATTTAAAGGGACACCAGCAATTTCCTTTCATTATATATTGTTGCTAATTTTGATGTAATACTTTGATATTCCCATTTTAATGAACAAAATAAGCTTTTACTTTCAAATTGAAAATGAATCCTTCCTTTTAAACTAATTGGATTTATTTAATTATTTTACATCCTGACCACTGTTTTCCCTCCCTACTCTCCTCCCATTACCTTCTCCCACCTCCCCAACCATACTTGGAATTTTTTTACTAGAGAATTCCACCTTAAAATGTAGATAGTACACGCTAAATCATCAAAGATGACTCCTTTCTCATTTCAATGATATTCATTTTAGAAATATTTTATGTGAGTAAGCCTATGTAATACGATTCAACAAAAAAAAAATCCACAGATTTAAAACATGTATTTAGCAAATGGTCATATACCTTTTCCAGATAATGAACTAAATGATAAACTAAAAGAGTTAAAATAAGTCTTCTAAATAAAATACTTACACAACATAGCTAAATCTTGCCTTTTTAATAATTTGGAGAATATTCAATCCTTTTGTTAAAAATATTTTGTTTGATTTCATATATGTACAAAATAGTTTCAATAGTCTTTTAATGCTAAACCATACTCCAATTAATGCCTTTCTTTTTCAACTTTTTCCTTGTATCATCAGAGAACATTAATATATCTTTTATCAGACAGGTCACTTTCTTTTCTCAGCAGTCAGCTTAGTTTTCCCCAACTACCTCTATTCCCTGAGCAGGCCCAAGACAGTTTCTTTATTAACCAATGATGTTTACAGCATACAGAGGGGAATCCCACATCAAAGGTGCATCAATGACAGTAAATAACAGTATAATTGATCTCCAAAGGAAGTGATGGTTACTCACTATGGACTGTAGAGTCAATATTCTCAGAATATTATTCAGTGGGCTTTCAAATGAAAATGAGCATATGCATAGGTATTTCTGAAGACTACTAGAAGATTCAAATAAATAAAATCTAAATACTGTTCTATTCGTTTTTATTTGTCTTAAATGTCATCAGAAAAATTCTGTTATTCGGAAAAGAATAATAATAGTAATAATTAGTAGTAGTATTAGCAATAGGAGCAGTATTTATTTATTTATTTGTTTATTTATTTATTTAACTGAAACCAAGGGCTGATAATGGGTGCCAACTGTATAGTGTTTTTGATTGTGGGGTCTAATCCTCATCAGTATGCACACTGAGTGAAGTGGCACACACCAGTAATCCTAGCACTTTGGAGATGGAAATAAAAATTAGCAGTTCTTTGCATATACTCATGAAAAGGAAATCAATTTCTTTTGAATTAGTCTCCATCTAGAAGCAACCACAAGAAAAATGATGCTCTTCAAATTCTCTAAAATATCTTCCTGGGGAAGTTACACAGAGCATTATGTGGGAATGGAATTTCCTGATAAATATCTCACAGCAAAGACTTTAAATTTTAGTGGTCTTATTTCTTTATGAAAAAATGTTGACAAATGAATTGAAAATAAGAAAGTCAATATCTTCTCAGTGATATTCGGTTACATGAAAATCTTTGTAAAAGTCATAAAACATTAAGACACAGTTTTCAGATAATTTAAATATATTTTCTGAATATTTAGGTGAAAATTAGCCAATTCTCATGCATTTGTTACTTTCATTTTCCATAGGAATACTGAAATGCATATTAGAATGTCTTGCTATTAAGCTCTAAATAATTTCTTTTTACTTTATTGTGAGATGTTATAGATATGTTATTGCTTTGCACTGTAAGGTTTTAAATGATCAATAGAGGTAAAGCTGACAAGATGGCAGGATATTTTATCATTTGGGCAAATATTTATTGCCAATTTCTGGCTCCTTCCTTATACACCTCTCTGCATCTTTGAGAACTTATGGAGCAATATGTTTCTCTGTATCGTTTTCCAGAACAATTGCTTTACTAAAGCAATAATGCACAAAATTCCTTTTCTATTAATTAATGTCATAAGACTTCTGTAAAGCTGATGCCTAGTTAGTACCCTAGATGCTACTATAGGCACTATAAAAAGTCATTGCTTTGAAATTAACTTTGCTTCTTGGGATAAAGTCAATTAGTGAATGACTGTACCTAAAGAAAAGATAAGAATCCAGAATAAAAACAAAATAAAACAAAAACAGTAAAAGGAAGTAACACAGAAATCAAAGAAACAGAAGGAAACGACATACAGAAAGTCCATGAGAGGACTAAGCGAAACATGTCAAGAATCACCCCTCTAGCACAGATGAAAGTAAACAAAGATATGCTTTATCAGTTTGTGTTAGAAGCAATGCACTTGCTATATAGAGTCACATTGTTCTTTCAATACTTAAAGAAATGGTCCACAGAATAGTCTCCATTTTTAGGCTTATCTATTGATACATTCATTATTAAAATAACCTAGCTTACTTAATTTTTAGGTTTTTATATATCATTTATAATGCATGATCTTCCATGGATACATACAATGCATTAGGAAGACTATATAGCCCTTTGAACATATTTTAAAATGGTGTTGCTTAGGCCACTGTGCAAATCCAAGAATTAAGAATCACAGAGTTGACTAATACACATTGTTTTGCCTCATATCATGACATCTATCTACTCAAATTATACTTTTGAGAATTAGTACAAAGCTATTTAACTTGACTTTTATTCTGAAAGAAAAAAAATGTAGTCTTCTTTTCCTACTTTACAATTGCCTACTCTTATGGTTCTGGTGACTTAGAGTTGAAGAGTATTATCTGTGATCTTAAAGCCAGTTGATCTCTTACTCTACTTAACAAGCTCAGTTTCATGTGGACTGTTTACATGTGTCTATACACATGTGTGCAGATGACCTAGCTTGTGTTGAAGTCAGAGTTCAGAGTTCGTGTGTGTGTGTATGTGCATGTGTGTGTTTGTGTTAATGTAGCATGAATCACCAGAAGCTTCTAGGTCAGGCCTTCTGCTATAGGCAATGGTGAATAGAGAAAGAGAGCCGCTGATTACAAACTAAGAGGAATGAAATTGACAATGAGTTTTTCTCTTATTACCTTAGAAAATCCTGTATAATATGTGAAACTGTACTGACAAATTATGCATACATACACATATAGCTATATAATACATACATCTTTCACCCACAGAATAAAGACAGAGAAAACTCACAGAAAGATATAAAAAGTTAACATTTTTTTAAATTAATAGATTAAAAAAAAAACATGCCAATCCAAATTCCCACTCCCTTCCCTCCTCCCATTTCCTCCACACACCCTCCCACCCCACCACCCTCTAATCCGAAGAAAGGATAAGGCACTTTGCTTTGTGGAAAGTCCAAACCCCTCTCTACTACATTTAGGCTGAGCAAGGTGTACATCCAAAGAGAATACAATCCCAAAACCCAGTACATGCAGTAGATAGAGATAAATCCCAGGGCCATTGCCAGTAGCGCCTCATTCTGCCCCAGCCATACACCTGTCAACCACATTCAGAGGGATTAGTTAGGTCCTATGCTTGTTCCTTCCCAGTCCAGCTGAAGTTGGTGAGCTCCCGTTAGCTCAGGTAAACTGTTTCAGTGGATGAACCCTTCATGTTCTTGACCTCTTTGCTCATACTGTCCACTCTTCAAGTGGACCTTGGGAGCCCAGTCCAGTGCTCTGATGTGGGTCTCTGCCTCTGTCTCCATCTGTTTTTTAAACGATTATTTTATAGGAAGTTTTGTCACCCCACCATGTTTTACTGAACTAATGTAATATTGCACTACTACAAGATGTTATAGTGATTGCTGTTTTCACTGTGTCATCAGTCTGTATTGCCTCTAAATACTTTTCTTCATGTGAAAATTGTGACTCTCTAATATTATGCATAACTAAATTAAACATATACTCTGAATTTACTGGTTATAAAGGTTGCTTGGATTAATCAGCTACTCAAAGTGTTTGTACTGAACTTGATTTTTTAACACCTATCTAATAAATAGATTGTGTGTGTAAAGACTGCTAGAGAATGCTAGGACATGGAACACACAGATCTAATGCAAATATTTGATATGTAATGAGCAAATAAAGCTTCCTGTTCCTGCAGTCAGCTTGCATTTTTTTATGGTAGTCACTCTGCTACTATATTCCATCAATTAATTCAGTCTGCCAAGGAATGCTAATATCACTGTATAATAAACAGGCATTTGCTAATAGATATTTCCAGGATTAGGCATATGCAGAGGCTCTGATGGAGACAGTGGTGTTTAAGGCCGTAGTCTGAATGACTACTAAAAAATTCAATATATTTCAGGTAAATGTGTCCCTATGGTATAATCTAGATAATAATGTGAAAATGGCTTTTCGAGTTTAAAATATATGGGGTTCACTATGAATGTCACAACATTGCCTAGAAATACTATCTGAAGGACAAAGAAATCAACAAAGAAGAAAAATATTGAACATGAAAATTTCTTTTTAAACAAATAATCCATTAAGACATAGCACTCTGAAAAAGGAGGTAGATTCTCACTTAGCATGTCTATAAATTCCCCATTAAAAACTCAAAAATACTTATACCTTGATTCATTTACTTACTCTAAGATTGAATTGACAAAATGGCAAACTGTACTTAAACAGAACAAGCAGGATTTAATCACTTGCTAAACAACAGTTCCAGGATGTAGCAGGTTCATCTGAAGGCAGAAATTCTCTGATAAATATTTATGTAGAAGTCAAATAATGTCACTCTTTTTCATTCCCTGGCTTTAAGACTTACCTTTTAGTTCCAATTAAATACAATATAGATAAATATTTATCTTTACATTCTATATACCTCCTCATGTAGATATCCACCTAAGCATAAGCCGACACACATGTAAACATACATACCACACATAATCATATGTGCAGAAATGAAATAAAAAAGGAGTAAAATGGAGTCAGTTTAGATGGCTCAGAGGGTAAATAGGCTCGGGTGATTGGTGCCAAACCTATCAGCCACAGGTGGACCTTGTAACTCAATATAGAATAGGAAAGAGCTATTCTGGAAGATTGTCCTCTGATCTCCCACCCTTCTCTGACATGTGTTCAAACCCCATGCAAAAGAAATATTTAGATTTTAATGAAATTGAGATTTAGTAATAAAATAAACATTACCAAGAACTATATCATTCCAAAATGAAAAGAAATTAATTAGAACTTAGAAATCAAGTTAGTCGTTCATCTCACTGTGACTTAAAATTCAGACGTTTCATTATGTATTCTACCTGAATGAGAATATAAGTAATGTTAATTACTGGATGGGATAAATTTTAGGTCAAATTTAAGATTTAAGCTAATTCAAGTTTAGAGTTTTAAAGCAAATATGCTACTTTCACAATACAAATAATTTTCTTCAGTTCTGTTTAATAAAATCCAATGATTTATTTAACATTGAAGTCATGAAGAATTAGCGGTTTGCAAATTTTTAAATCAATTTGTTTACTACAATCTAATGTATACTAAACATATCTTTTAGTTTTTTTTCCATTTTACAATTACTAAGCATAGCAATAAATAAATGACAATGTAATAACAAAGTGCAAAGAAATTGCATGTATTTCAGACAATTTGGGAGAAATGTCAAAGCAAGACGGGAACGGTGTTCTTAAGCAGTCTGCTACAGAATATGAGGTTTTACACTGCAAACCAAGATCTTGCTCTCTCTTCTGAGGTTAGAGCTGTATTTTTGTCCTGATGGAATATTAAATAGGAGGTCAATGGCTTTAGCAGACAGGAGATCATTACAAAGCTTGGAGAGTTTATTATCTTTTCCTTTCAGCTAAGGAACAGAAGGCCAGTTGAAATGCATTCAGTTGTCAGTCACAGTGAATTTACCATAACAGGTGATATTGTAAAATCGATTGTGGATTTGGAGAAAACCTTATTTACACAGAATATCAGATATTTTTTTGGATAAATTTATTTATTGATTGATTTCATTTGTTTGAATTTTTGATTGACATTTTTGTTAATTCAGATGCAATTATTACTAAATGTTTTTCTTTTTTCAGACTTTATTTTCAGCTAAGTCACTTTCCACTTTTAGTTAATTCCTTAGTTCAATTTTCACTAAATTTTGAAAACATGAGTCACATAAATACAATGGAAAGTTAGCTTTAGGATCACCACAAGTATTGCTGATTGGCTGAATACCATAACCTAACAGTTTATTGATACTTTGTTTCTACTCAATTGACATATTAGAGGGAACTATGTTAGTTACACCTCAAGTATATTAAAATTATTTGTTTAAACATACATTGTAAAGCAATTGAAGGCTTTAAACAGACAATTAATATTAATGCATTGAAGTTGATCCTTAGAATGTCACAACTTTTGGTAAGTTTTAGAATTATTTTGCCAAGGATTCTCAATACAGTGCGTGCTTATGGTGAGTCTCCAAGTTGTTTTGTGCTGTCATTGTAGGTCAAAAGTTATGAGTCATCATCGTAAAAGTCAACTGGTTAATAAAACCTGTCTTCTACATGGGATAAAAGCACTTTTCATAGTTCTTTCTGAGGTGTCCCATGAGCATGCCCCTGCTGAGTCTTAAAGTAACAAGAATCAAAAGCTTCCCCTTGCAACCAACCTAAATTCTTCTGAAGTTTTTATGTGGGTGTTTAGATGTGGTTGAGAAACATCATTAGCACTAATGATGCCCTAATGCTTTCGTTGATATCTCTTGCTCTTTAATGACCCTACTACCTGAGGCAGTTTTGGTAATTTGAAAATCTGGTAGAAGGTAGAATGGCAATTGGTCTGTTAGGGATGTGATATCAAATTGTTGACTGAGCAAGTCTTTCTAAAGGAGCATTTTGCAACCCTTAACAAATATACTGAGAGAGCTAGGCCTGTAAATTCCGTAGGTGAGTTTCAAAAGCAACTATTTGGCATTACTACTGATAATAGAAAATTTCTAAATTTTATCTTAAAGTGGGTGACGTTCATAGAGTATTATTTAAGTATTTTTTTTATATTTTGTGTTACAAACATGAGTATGCCCTTTGATGATATTCATACTTACAGAGATGAGTTTAGGTGGCAAGATTTTCAGGCTAAGAATCAAATGTCTGTCCCTACTAGGTTTCTTATATACTGCCCACATTTGTTCCACTCCATGAGCTCTAACTTACATTGACATAAGATAGCATTTTACATATTAATGATGAGCCTTTAAGCAATGATTTCCTTAATGAGTGCTATTGACCCAATCAACTGTTTGAATTTATCTTTCAATCCTGGGCTTCAACGTTGGAAGACCAAGGGGAGATGATTTTTAATGCAATCGAAAAACTGCAGAGAGAGCAGGAAAACAATTTTCTTCAATAACAAAAAAAAAATTTAAAATCATTAACCTAATTAACATTTTCACCTGGTCTTCATTTAATGTGCAAACAGGCTAGTTGATGACAATAATTACTCAACTACAAACTAAATGGGCAATTAGATACACAATTACCCAATTTGCATGCATGGAATGGAATTTTATCACTAAAAAGTTGTTCCTTAGCATCTTATATATGATAAAGATATGAAAGTGGGTTTGTAACCAAGCTACATAACACACGCTCATCTACTAATTTTTCCCAGAATGACTTCTTAGAAATACTCCCCATTTACAAAGTTCATATATTTTTCTACCATTAGGAATAACAATGCACATATTAGGGGATGTTAAAAATAGTTATAATATCTACCACAAGCATAGTATGCCCATAGTTTTCTCATGCATACATACCTCTTTCATTTCATTAAAAATAATTCATTAAATATTGAGTTCTGTGAGTAGCGAAGCATTCATCTGTGTGTAATGCAAAGATTAAATTTACAGGAATATCAGGTTATGAACAAAGGGAAATACATGAAATATGCATGGATCATGTATATATGTGACTTATATTATTTTAGGAAGCATAAAAAAGAAAATTAAAGTATGAATAGCCTTTTCTTTATAAAATCTCAAGTATTTGAAAGATATGTGATGATACCATGGGAGTAACTCCTTAACTCCATCAGAGATTCATACATATTTATCAATTCATTTTTGTGTAGCACACATTTTAGGAAACAATGAGAATTAAAAATGCCTTAATTACAGAGTTTATAGTCAAATCCTCTTCAAGATTAGGTTTGAAATCTAGCCATGATTCTTTTATCCACCTTTAATTATTTTTCTAGGAAGTCTGAATTTTACATTTTTACAAGGGAAAAACCCTGAATGTTGTATCTGAGATTGTAAGACTTCAGGGTGAATATTTTATATTTGATTTTAATTACCTGAAAAGTGTGGTTTTTCACTTTAATATGTTATGTATGCCTCACCCTTACTTTTAGGAAATAGAAAGATTAAATGATATGTTTAAATATGATAAAATATCATCTTTGGAAATGTGGGGACTCACTAACTGAGTTACAGCAGTTCTCTATGCCCAATATGTGTGATTCCATTACTGAAATAGGTCATGCCATCACAGTTTTCTGAGATTCCCATCACTGATGCTGGATTTTAGTTAATCATCTCTGATTAATTAACCAGGTCTACAACATCACATTTAACTTTGAGTGCTTCAATTTCCCTGTATTCCAGACAAAAGTTTGACAATTTAAAAACTTAGCTACTATCTCATCTAAATTTAAGTTTTATTTTTGTAATTTTCATTGTGAATATAGGTGTGCATCTGTGTGTTGATCCATGCATTTGTGATTGTAAGTGTGTGTTGAGTTCCAAAGTAGACATGAGATACCATGGAGTTGCAATTGCAGGTGGTTGGTGTGAGTTACCTATTTACGTGCTTGGATCTGAAGAGTGGCTGTCTTCAAAAGCTCTATTTCCAAAACATAAACATCTTTTATAGTCAAAGAATAATAACATGAAGATACTTATGTTCAATTTCATATGAAATCTATCTTCCTTCAAGTTTTTGTTTGTTCATTTGTTATTTTGTTTTGTTTTCATAGGGAAGAGCCAGTCGTGAGCACTATAAGGCAAAGCAATAAAGATTCTTTTTTAACTGTTCAGAAGGTGAGTTTAAGTCTTTCTCTTTTAAAAGGCAAAAAATTCTCAAGACTGTTTATTGTTGGGAAAATAAAATTTTGCCTCTGAGTTTGTCATTACTACTTATTTTAATGAACTGTTTCAATATCATTTTTATTGTGGTATATTCTTTATCCTTGAGATGTGATATCTGGTAAACAGAAAAACTTGAGCTAGGATCAACACTCATTGAGTTTATTCTAACAACTTCCAAATGATTTACAAGTTAAAAGATAAAATTCAGTGAGAAACAAACACATTCAGATATTTAAAAATAATTTGAAGGCTTTAAATATTTATTTAAGAATATGTTAAAAAAGACAGCTGCAATACAATTATGAATTGTACAATTATTACATGAGGGTCTGAGGAAAAATCTCAGCATTTACAAGTTCTTGTGGTCCTTCCAGAGCACTAAGTTCCATTCTCTGCCGCCATGTCCTATGGCTCAAAATAACCTATAACCCTATCACCAAGGATATGACACTTTAAGAGTCCAGGGATATCTGCATTCCTATACACACATATACATAATTAAAATCAATAAATATTTTGAAATAATGATTCTGAAATGATGTTCAGTATAATAACTATGTTTGTTGCTTTATGATCCTAATTTTGTTGGCCTTGTTAAGTGATTTTCATCAAAGCAAAGGTAAATAAAATTAGTGTCCCCTGTTTTTATTTTAATGTTTTTAGTGCGACATTGAAAGAATCTTGCTTGTTTTTAGTACAGCAACATCTAAAATGAGCCATTTTTGGAGGAGACTTAGTTGAATTGCCATTGGTTCATTGTCTAAAAAATCAATTGACCATAAACCTGGATGCCTGTGCCTGGATTCTGTTCTCTTCATTGATTTACTTATGTTCCTTCAAGAAATACCACACTGCTTTTGTTACAGCAGAGGTTTATTAGTTTTATAAACCAAGAAGTGTTAGCCTTTTATACTTTTCCTCAAAATGAATTTGTTTCACTTCCTTCTGTGTTTGATATTATTTTTTAGAATATGCTGTGAGTCCATATTTAAGGGAAGGAAAAAATAGCTGCTGGAATTCTCACTGTGATTAAATCTGGTGTTTAAAGAGTCTGGAGAAAATTCACATCTCAGGTTTGCGCCATTTCCTCCTCAAGGTAATTTGTTCAATTATATTTTTTTCAGCTAAACTTTATAATGTTTTGTGCATAGGTCTCAAATGTTTTGAAGTCATACATAACATTATTTGAAAAATTCATTGCTTTTGTGATCAATGTTTATTTTTATTTCTTATATTAATAAATAGATGTACCAGAATGGGGAGAATCCAATGTATTAGAAAAGTCACAAAAACACACCACTAACCAGTAACTCATAAAACAAAAATAGGTACACACGAATGTGAAAGTTTGAACCCAGCAAACAACTTTCTTTCTTTCTAAGGGAATTATCTTTCTAGGATAGTTTTTCAGCATCTCCTCTTTGTCTTCTTTCTTATCTAAAACTCTGATCCTGTGTTCAAATCAGCTTCTTTCAGTTATTTGGATTAGAAATCCATTTAATGATTTCAACTTAACTGTCTTTATTTTTCTTTATTTGGAGGTAAATATTATACATCCAAAATATTCATGTTCCTAATCAATGAACATGATTTTTTTTCTGTGCGTACGTGTGTGTGTGTACGTGTGTCTGTGTGTGTGTGTGTGTATGAGAGAGATAGAGAAAGAGAGAGAGAGAGAAAATGAGGTTTTATTTATGTAAAGCTCATACTGAAATACTTTTGTACCAGCACAGTTCTGTTAGTCAATCAACAAATGTTAATACAAGTGACAGTGCAGAAGATCTCCTTCTCTTAATGTTTTCAAGGTTCAGTTCCGTCTAGTTATTAATCAATCACTTGTTCTTAAGTTTTTAACCAAATTCTAGAATCCATTTTGAAATTATGATGTCTCAAATTTAAACCTTTTTCATTTTAGAATTTGTGACACTTGAGGAAAACACTGTGGTAAAAATTGCTTTATTTGGAAGCACAAAAGCTCTCCCAGTGTGATCTTTCTGCTCCGTCTATGCATTCAGAAATGTATCAGGGATCCATTCTTGCAGCCCTGCTGGCATCTGGGAACATTCCAACTTCCACTCTTTAAGCATGAGGCAGGTGAGTAGATCCATGTAAAATTTAATTTTAATTTCAGATTATAAATGAAAAAAAATAATTAAATTAAAATTAAGGTGGTCTTTTCTTCTCAACTGTTTCTTGTGAAATATAATACGCATTGTCATTGTAAGCATACACAGGCAGCCTCTTAATTTTTGAAACCCTTTATAAAATTCTTTGAAATTGTTTTGCTTGCACTTTAACACCCACGATAATTTTGACTTGTAAGATGCGTGCAATCTCTGAAAGTTGTGTTCAGGTTAAACATTAAGATGTCAGAAATTATAATATAGAATATAGAAGGTGAGTATGTTATTATTGTTATTATTATCCACCCATTGGATATCAGGAAGGCCTTTTCCTTACTTTGAAAAATTGGCAGACATGACAACATCCTGCAGTAGAGTGTGAATGACGAAGCTGTCTGTCTGAACACACTAACCACACGGATGATTGTAGCTGGCCTCAAAGATATTTGTGTAACTTGTTTTTTTGTCCAAGTTTGATTGAACTAAAAGAGATCGGAAGATAAAAAAAACCTAGAAGATGACATAATTGATATTGTCTTTGGTAAAGAATGTTAATAACTAGATGAATTTCCTGATCATCTGGAGTGATTTTAAATTGAATGTGATTTATACACATAAGTACTATATAAATTTTAATCATGTATTTGTCTATTAAAAATTCATATTATCTATCTATCTATCTATCTATCTATCTATCTATCTATCTATCTATCATCTATCCATGCATGTTGGGAAGTACTTGGGATAAAAAGGGTTGTATCTTCTTTTAATTGTACGAATTAGTATATCTTAAAATTATAAAAGTATAGAATATTTAGCCATGATAGAACCAGTCTTTATAACAAAAACCTTGTTCAATTGTAAGTGAGAAGACATTTTTAGTGATATAAGTCACACTCAATATTATAAAATTGTATACTTTTACATATCAACCACAATGCATTGTTTCTAAAGGAATCAGTCTCTGTATTCAGCAAAAGCTGAATCATATTTTTATTGATTTCCACTGAATTTCAAAGGTAATTGTGTTTTTATCACTAAATGTACACAGTAACTAAACCAGAACTACCACCAACTGAACATACAATGGTGAGAGTAGAGTTTGAATATTAAAATCTGTGTCCATTGCTTCACACTCTTTTAGCCACATTTTAAAAATCATGTGGGGGTTCTACATATGAGTGGATAGGCACTAATGTTTTTTTCTTTAGAGATTTATAAGTGAGTGATAATAATGTTTATACATATATTTGAATTTAGTCAAATTAAATTCAATATGATGGAAATTCAATGTCAATTAAACTAATTATATTTTGGTATATTGATGACTTTGGTTCTTATTTTGCAAAACTAAAATTTTAGATATCTCTGTGACTTTCCTGGAAACAAACTCAATTTACCTGAAAAGGGACTTTGTGATAGTTTCATTTAAAAATTATTTATTTATTGTATTTATCTGCAACACATTTATTTCAGAAGAGGGAATCATATCTCACCATAGATGGCTATGGGCCAACATGCACTTGCTGGGAATCGAACTCAGGATCTTTGAAGAGCAGCCAATGATCTTAACCACTGAGCCATGTCTCCAGCCTGTGATACTTTCTAATACAAGACAAATATTCTAAGATGCCATTATCTTTGCATGTCTTCTTCTCCATCATTTATGTGAATATTCTGTGTTCTTCCAGTATAACCATTCTAAAGAGGATTTCCATTTTCTTTTTAATTCTTAAAATTATTATTTTCTTTACAGCTATAGTAAAGTCTGCACAATCACCTTAAACAAATAAAATTGAAACCGAGGATTATTTATTTAACGTTCAAAGTATATTCCCTCTTGAAATCTTTTTGTTACATTATTTTTTCCTTGAAACAGGTTGTTTAAAATGAAAGACATCAAGATAGGCAGGGAGGTCAAGAGGAACTTTATCAATTCTTTGTAAACATTGGTCAGAATAATCATAATAAATATTCACTGTCCTTCAATATGTAATCCATATTTTCATAAATTGCTTTTCTTATGTCTAACAATAGATACAGACGTGATAATTTGCTTTTGAGAGCTAGATGTAAGGGCATCTGAAAAGGAATTTCGTCATCTTTTCAGTTGCTATATCTCTGAATCAATGTCTGAAACAAGGAGTGACTATGCAAATATTAAAATAAATGTGAAAGAAAATTAATAAATAAAAATGTATTGATTAAATAGCAAGAGTCAACAGGCTAGGAAGTAACTAAAGTACTGTATATAGCTCCAACAGATTTATTTATAAAAAAAATAATTTTTGTTATGACACTAAGTCAAGCCTATCCAAGGGAAGACTCATTATAATGTTGTGGTTGAGAAAAGGAATTTTTTTTTCTATTTGAAAGCTACAAGTGCAAGAGTGAGGGAGAAGAGGGAAATTCTGAGTGCAATTAAGAAAGACCTTCTTGAATATCTATCCTCTTGAATATAATTCACTCGGAGTTACATTGAACAAAGTCAGTCTCTTTATTTGTAAATTCTGAAAGAATTCCAAACAATGCTATTCCTTCTCAATGAACTGGAACTCGAAGGATGTGAGTTTATCAGACTTTCTTAACATAAGGCTAATATATTATAAATATTCAAAACTGCATTGAAAAGCTTTACAGTTTACACCATTCTATTATTTAACATAGGAAACAAAGCAGCTGGTGTGTAAGAGTATTTTCAAAGTAACAAAAATTAAGCAATATAACATTTCCTTGACTCTTTGGTTTAATTGGATGCAGATGCAGAATTTATCCTGATCTGGAGAAAGTTAGCAAGACAACCTCCATGATTCCAAATAAGCCCACAGTTAATCCTCATGAAAACAGAAGCTGTGTCACTTTATAATAGTGATCTCTCTCTCTCTCTCTCTCTCTCTCTCTCTCTCTCTCTCTCTCTCTCTCTCTCTCTCTCTCTCTCTCTCTCTCTCTCGTTATCTATGTATTGGCCACACACTTGAAATACAATAAGTCCTTGGTTTCCTGGCACAGGATAATAGTAGGGTATAGAGAGAAAGAGGTGTATAAATTCTTTAGTTTAAAAAGTATAGTTGTGGCGCGGCCCAGAAGCTAAATAAGAAGGAGAACCCAAAGAAAAACATATAGGCATCCTCCTGAATATCAACCTTCATCAGGTGATGAAAGGAGACAGAGACAGAGACCCACATTGGAGCACCGGACTGAAAGCTCAAGGTCCAAGTCAGGAGCGGAAGGAGAGAGAGCACGAGCAGGGAGCTCAGGACCGCGAGGGGTGCACCCACACACTGAGACAGTGGGGATGTTCTGTCGAGAACTCACCAAGGCCAGCTGGCCTGGGTCTGAAAAAGCCTGGGTTAAAACCGTCTTGGGGAAAAACATAGAGACAATGAGGACTACTGAGATGTCTAGAACAATGGCAATGGGTTTTTGATCCTACTGCACGTATTGGCTTTGTGGGAGCCTAGGTAGTTTGGATGCTCACCTTACTAGACCTGGATGGAGGTGGGTGGTCCTTGGACTTCCCACAGGGCAGGGAACCCTGATGGCTCTTTGGGCTGAAGAGGGAGGGGGACTTGACTGGGGGAGGGGGAGGGAAATGGGAGGCTGCGGTGGGGAAAAGACAGAAATCTTAAATAAATAAATAAAATGTGAAAAAAAAAGTATAGTTGTAGGATCGATCATCGTATTTATGCTAACTACTGTGTTCATAACGTTACTTAATCCAGGTGACCTTATTATCTAACTATTATAATTTTTCTATTGCCATACATGCATGGTCATCAAAAAACCTGAAACTGCCCTTATTAGACATGTATTTCCTGAAAAATCGCATTTCTAGAAATATCAAATTGGTAGAATAAGATAGCAGAATTATGAAAATAGTGTTGAAGTTATATTAGATAGGTGGCAATGGATGTTCCTCCACAGTAAACAACAAGAATAATGACCTAAATATTCAAGGAGAAGAATTTATAAAATCTTATGAAAAGTTTGGAAATTCTCACAAACCCCAGTTAAGGCTACATAATAATGGCATGTAGGTGAAAGAGAATGTCTTATTGGAAATGTATCTCTAAGGTCCTCATGTTGTGTATAGGTAGGACTATCAAGTAGGCTTGGAGAAACAAGACCATGCATGATTGACATGTTAAGTAATTGTTAATGACAGCTATGGCACAATCCCAGAGAACACTAATAAAGCAAAGGAAATAATGCGTAGCCCCTATCTGTGGACTTAGAGAAGTCATTCAGAAATGATGCAAGGCATCACAGCTACTTGAAATGATAGCAGCGGCCCTGCTAACTTTGAGTGTTCCTAGGTCTCTAAGCACTAGGTCATGTAAGCAAGTGGTCCTGTCCTTTCTTTTTGTCCAAGTTAGTCATATTGAACATTTTTAATTTCCCATAATGTCCTGGAGTATTTCACTTGATTTGGGCTTAACCTGGCTTTCTATAACACTGAAAGAATTCAAATATTCATCAATGAGAGGACATTTCTATATTCCCTGAAGACAGAAAACCCTCCATAAAGGAAATGATTTTTTAAAAAAAATATCCTTTTAACATTGAGTATATCATATGCAGGTCAGAAACCAACACGATATCTTTTCCTATTGGCTTTGCATAGTTGCCTATTTACACGTTCAGGATGGACATTTCTACTAACAATTTTCTGAGCCCAGTGACAATTCGCAGGCAGGGAATTGTGGTATTATGAGCAAATACTTTGTGTCATCAGGCTGCCAACAGGTAAAAATGAAACACTTTTCACCAAAGGTGTAGACTCCTCGTGAGAAGCATTACAGCCTGTGAATTAAATAGCATTCCTCTGCATAAACATGTGTTCAACTCAAGAACTTCAGATCCAGGCCTTGAGTTTCCTATAGAAAGAGGCAGCTATGATTAAAGACGACAACAGCATCAACCACAGCTTGACACAAAAAGAACAAGACATGCTACTTTTGACAGATAGCTCTGGGGGGGCAGGCAACTCTGAGTAAATTAGAGAGTAGTTTATCTTATAACATGTGGGATATACTATGTATTGTTTGCTAGACTGTCTAAAATCAAGCTTCTATTACACTTTAACTGTTAGGAACATTGAAATGTGACTTTGATCCTTACATAATTTGATTTAATATATCTTCAATGTCATTTGATAGAAGAGATGATGTGTTATAAAATTCTCTACAGTAAGCAATACAGTAGGGGAACAGTGCTCTCATACATAGGCAAAAGTGACCTCACTATATTTAGGTTTTTTATTAAATAGTAAGCTTATAAAAAAGGAAATATTGGAAAGAGAGTATAGGGAATTTGAGATGGGCTGGAGTCATGAGAAGGAGGGGAGAAATTATTTCATTATATTTTAATTAAATAAAAAAATCAAACTGAGAGCTAGATAGCATTTATAGAAGCTCAAACCCTGAGAGTTCAGACTTATTTAGTACTTACTATCATATAATGTACATCCTTAGGCTTCTTTTCCTCTTAATTCTGAAAGCAACATTACTTATTTATATAAGAACTGATCAAAGCCTCTCATGTAGCACAGCGCATATTAGAAAAAAAGAGATCTTCAGAGACCTAAGACCAAACATAAAATGTTAATAGGGCCAATTCATATTGTTTCCAATATGAATATGTTTCTTTGACCAAACATAAAAAAAAATGAAATTTGGGACGTTGCTTTGAAAGTTATCTAAATTTTTTCTCTCTATGATACTGGTTAAAGATAAATCATGAAGGCACTCTAAACAATATGGTTTTAACTTGCTTGACCTAGTTAAGTAATCTTTCATTTAAATGGAATGTGTTATCATTTCACAACTTAAACAGGGAGGTCCAAAGTCAAATTGATAACATAGCAAATGATGATTGACTTGGAAGGCAAAGGAACAGAAATTAATGTCAGTATAGGAAACATTACTTTATTTCCTTTTTACTTCATTTTAGAAATATAGACCAGGTCTCCTGGCTTTTATATCAATGTGATAAAATCTTGGCGAGTAGGAATTAAAAATAAATGAGCTAGAACCCAAAAGGAACTTACAGAAAACACAACAAATGCTTTATCAGCACTCAAGCAAGCTATGTTACTGAGGTATTGCTGAATATGGAAAGAACAGGCATTACTACTTCATGGGAAACATGTCAATATATTTTATATTTTTTTGTCTCTATATAAATGCAGGTGGAACACTGAGACTGCAGAAGGCAACATAAAATTTGCTGGCCTGTTGTACATCTGCTACCTTGTCAAGGCTGTCTCCTTGAACGAAACTCATGTCAGGGGACAACTGCCAGCAGCTACAGAAATACTTCTATGGAGATTGCCTGCAGAGAATACTCCATCCTCAGCTTCCTTTCCTACGGTTGCCCAGTATAGAGGAGATGCAAGTAATTTTCAAAACCCAGAAAACAGGATAGAAAAAGGAAGGTTATACTTTCAGTTCATTTATTGATTAAAAAATATATATTGCTGTGATTGATGTAATAAAAAGCTGAATAGTCTATAGCTAATCAGGAGGTATAGAGGAGAATTTCAGAGAGAAGAAGAGGCAAAATATACTAACAAGACACACACAGGAAAGAAAAAGGATGGGCAATACAGACACAAGATCAAAAGCCATGAAACAAAATGTAGTTCACAAAAAAATGGTTAATTTAAGTAATAAGTGCTGGTGGTTCAAGTCTAAGGTCAAGATTTCATAATTAATAATAAGACAGCAATACCTTCAATATAATCACTGCAATATATCTCACAACAATGTAAGGTTTTTGCTTTTTTTAAAAAAAAATAATTTGTTTCTTTCGTGTTGTGTGAGATTTTTGCATGCCTGCATGCATGTGTGTACACCACAAGATGCAATACTCAGGGAGGCCAGAAGATTTTGCAGATCCCTTACAACTGGAGTTGCAGATGTATGTGAGTCACCATGTGGGTTCTTGAGCACTGAACTCAGTTTGTGTGCAAAAGCAGTGTTTTTAATGACTGAGACATCTCTCCAGCCTTGTCTTTTACTACTAACAGAAAAAAAAAGTCTGCAGTTTAGAAATTATTTCTTTCTGGTTGATCTACTCTATATCTATCCATATATATAATTTATTTTTGATTGTTTTCATTTTTTCCTTTGAGTAGGAGACTATGAGGTGGGTACTAGTAGTAAAAGAGGTAGGAGACACAGGAGGGAGTACAAACTTTCTTGCATATTTTAATTTTTCAGATATAGCTTTCTTGCCTTCTTTCTGTCTTTCATCCTTCATAATATTTTATAAGCTGAATCTTAAGTACCTTCACAGTATTTTGATATCAAATGCTTATGTTCTAAGGTTATTTCTCATGCTTGGCTGGCTACAACTCATGCATGAATTTACTCTTCTGAATTTGTGTATTAGGAGCTTAATTTACAAAATGTGTGGCTCATAATTGCCCTGCCTCTTGATCATTACTCTATTGTAGAAAGGGTATTTTAAGTTTCCTACCCTGTTTGTCATTAAAAAGTGAAAAGAGTTTCTTTTCTTTGGTTGATGTTACTCTGGTCCTTGACAACTTCCAGACCTATCAAGTGTGAGAGCAAACTTATATTCTTCTTGAAATATTTATTAATTTTGATCTTATATGTATGATTGTTTTAACTGATCTTATCCATGTGAACCATGTGCATTGCTTGGTGCCCAAAAAGGCCAATTGAGGTGAGCCAGACCTGGGTTTGGAGAAATAAACACCAAGTGCTCCAAATGGTAGACTATCTTACTAGCCCCTAAATTTCTACTCTTTAGAAATTATCAAATAACTGATATTTTCTTACAGAAGAACAAAACATATTAGGCATTTACTTTGCTTCATATATTCATATAGTTTACATAGTTTGTTCTTTTCTCCTGTGTTTTATTTATTTATTCATTCATTCATTTATTTTGGGTCAGGCTTTGAACCTTAGCTCTAGCTCAAAACAGCCAAGAATTATCTAAACTGAGATATAATCCAAGCTAATTTTATGCTTTTAATTTTAAATCTGTGTATAAGTTTTCTACATATGTGTTTAAAGGTCTTTGTTTATAATAAAGATCTTCCAGGTCTTTAGTGAGTTTCTTAGTTCTAAGCTCAACAACACATTTTTGTATTAGCTTTCAATTGTTATCCTTAGTAGTTTCTAGAAGTCTAGAAACCATACAAATACTTGATGAAGATTTGACTATTGATTGTCCAAGAATGTTTGTTTTGTTTTTTGTTTGTGTATTTTGCTTTTCTAAATAAAAAAGACAGAATTAAATAAGAAACAACAGAGGTAACCACAATGAAACTAGAGGTAGAGGGAAGTTGACGTGCTAGCTCATGACATCAGTGCATCCCCTCTTCACTTGTGACAGACCTATGGATTCTCACAGGGTGCCTGGTTTGAATAATAAATATCAGGTTTTTCTATGCATTTCATGATGCTTCAAAATGCTCCCACAGTATCAAATTACCAGCCATAGTCTCTAGATGGAGTATATTAGTTGAGTATACAGCCATACTCTTAAGGGGACAGAAGATGCTCGCAGCACCCAGGCGCTTTTTATCTTGCTCTATTTTATCCCACGTAAATATTTTTACTCTTCTTTGATAGTGATTGTATTAACCTGATTTTGTTATAATTCCATCTTTTTGTTTTTTCTTTATGAAACATATTCTTTTATCATAAAGTACTTTTATCATAAAGTGTAGTAAACAGCATAAAATAAGAGACAAGCCAAGACAAAAGCATTAATATTGAGGGTGGACAAGGCAACCATAGAGAAGGAATGAAGTTGTAAGAGCAGGCAAAAGAGTCAGAGATACCCTTACTCCCAATGTTAGTAGTTCCACAAAAACACCTCTGTTTTTTTTTTTGTGAGAATTTGGATTTTGAGCTTGTATGTGGTAAAAGTTACCTATGTTACTCTAATATCTCTCCCCACACTGTTCATATACATGAATCTAAACCAGTATATTTTGGTGTACATAAAACATTAAATGAGTCAGAAAATAAGGACATGTATTTTATTATACATAAAGATACTTTACAAACCACAGTAATTATCTATGGATTCATTTGTCCACTGAAGGTTAGAAGTGACTTAAGAAATATTTTACCAAAAACACCTGTAATGTAGAATCTAGTGTGTTCTCTAAAACTGAAGAAAATTATACTGAACATAATACATTGGGGTCTTTGTTAACAAAAGACAAGCTCAGAGAAGTCATAATCTCAACCACATATTAGCACTGACTACATCACCTCTCCTTACCTAAGATTGGTGAAGTTTTTAATTCAATCACAACAAAGCATATACTTCCAGGAATAACATATTCTGAGAAAATTGATGCCAAGTTAAAATATTTTTAAAGTTCATAGACATTTAGGTTAGCAATAAAAAGACTTTATGATTTTTGAATGCACAGACAGGGACTATATAAAGAAGACTTACAAATGAAGAACATTAAGTTGTGAAAGGTCAGAATGGGAAAGGAGAGAAAAAGAGTGCAATGCTGATCCTGGCAGGGTGTGGTGAAAAGGTTAATAATCATAGCATATTTGAAAATAGCTCCATTGATTTAAGATTTTTAAAAATGTAAAAAGGAATAGTCTGTTTTGTTCTCTTTTTTGTTTATTATTGCTATTGTCTCTGATTACAATGGATAGGTATGTATCTTCCCCATGCCCTAAGGACACCTCTTCCATTCTTGCCATTTCCTCCATTCGGCAATGGGTTAATGTGGCTTATATGTTGAGACTTGGTAAGCTAAGTATATCCTTATTTACATATATATTTTGCATTGCAGTTTTCAAGATTGAAAAGAATATAGCTTTCTTCAGGAAAGATAAAAAGGAATAGGTAACATTCTAAAATAATAAGTAATAGGGATATTGCATAACAATTTAAGCAATAAGTCAGAATTCATTCCATCTAGTATTTTGTAAATTGTGTACATTAGCAATATTTATAATGAAGAAATATATTCAACTTTCATATTATAATAGCAAACATTATCTGTTCTGGGTAGTGGATCTCTTGACAAACATCCTATAATGCTGACCTCGAATGCAGTCAAGTGCTAGACCCTTAGTCATCCTTCTACTGCATCTTTTAAGCTTGATGGTTTTTACTTCCATTTGTTGCTCTTTCAATACTATTAAGAATAATATTAATAATTATTACTATTTTGCTTATAATACAACTCTGGTTTCCCATGGCCAGAGATTTTAACTGATTGACATAGTATATGAACTTATTTGTAAATAGTGTCAGGACAGGCAAGGTACAAAGAGTTGAGGTCGCACTAGAGTATGGTAAGCATGAAATATCTTTCGACTGGTATCTTACCTTAAAATAGAGGAATCTATCGAAACAGAGAAATTCAGGAAAACGATAGTAACGGAATGTGTGAGGCAGAGAATAGAAGAAAAGCTGAATCATGTGCAAACCAAGAAACACTTGTAGGCACCAGGAGACAGAATAGGCAGGGGTTAACACATGAGAACTTAAGAGACCTTGAACTTGACAGTACTTGATTTTAGAGTTATAAGCCATAACATTGCTTGAAAATTCATATTTGTGCTCTTTGCTCCTTTGTTACATCCTTCCCTAGAGTAGCCCTGTTGCATAGTGTTATGAGAAAGAGCATTTGTTTGTGGCTTTGGAGCCTGTCCTGGAACTAGCTCTGTAGACCAGGCTGGTCTCGAACTCACAGAGATCCGCCTGCCTCTGCCTCCCGAGTGCTGGGATTAAAGGCGTGCGCCACCATCGCCCGGCAAAGGAAGAGACTTTTAAAAATACACATAATTAGTACTAATTTTAGGGTTATAGATGGTTGTGAGAACCAAACATCCACCCTCTGCAAGAGCCAAAACTGCTCTTAACTGCCGAGCCATCTCTCCAGCAATAAGAATGGCTGTATCTTTTAATGTAGCTATAAAATAACAATTTGGACTAGCAAAAGTCATCACTTGTTAATAATCGAGAATCAGGAATAATTATGTTTTATAGAAATGAATAGCAAATTAAAGTGACCTAAAGCTTTCTGCTAGTTACAAGAAAATTACAGCTAATATCGTCTATAGTCTTAAAATAAAGTGAGAGTGAAACTATTCGGTACCAAGGAAATCCATCAATGCCTATAATTCATGAAGAATCAGTTCCATCAGATTTTGCTACTGTTGTTTGCTTGTGATACACTGTCTCACAATGTTCTCCTTGCTGATCTAGAACCCACTATGTAAATCATGTTTGTCTTAAACTTTGAGGGAGCTGACTGCTTCTGCTCTCAATGCTGGCCTTAAAGGCTTTTGGCCCCATGCCCAACAGGTACAATGTATTTGAATGTGAGACCATATTTTTAAATTGAACCATGGAGACATAAATTTCGGTTGTGAGGTGAGCACTATTTTACTTGTAGCATACTGCTGCCTGTGCATACCATGTTGGAAACACCAACTCTTTCACTACAGATAACATAAAACTGAGGTCTATCTTCATCAAAGAAATACATTTGGCAAAAAGAAGTGAACTAGAGACTTGGTATCCACAGAAAACATGTCTTATTTCTCTTCTGAGAGCAGAAAACAGCTGGTGTGAGTGCGTATTCAATCCCAGCACAAGGCCAGGACTACATAGTGAGTTTCAGGAGAGCCAGAACAATGTAGAGAGACCTTATCTCATAAAAAAAAAAAGCAAAGAAACAAAAAGGCAAAACAGAGAAAACCATAACAGGGAAATCATAATTTAGGGTCAGCAAGTTACCTTACCTGTTGAAAAGCTTTATAGCCTCATTCCACCACCTGAGCCAGTGAATAGAAGGAGAGAATCCATGTCCTTACAAGGTGTCCTCTGACCTCCACTCATGCAGATGTGCCATACGCACTGGCACCCCCCCCCCAAACACACACATAACTAATGGCAACTATTGAACAAATTGAAAATTATCTGAGATTGAGGAAAATAATAACTACAATAATATTTATGGCAGTTACTCAGAGTATTTCAAAATTTGCAGTACTTACAAAGGTCTTTTAAAAATTGTTTTAAATGAGTAACATAAACGAAACACAATCAACACAACAATGATATTTCTCATAAGTTTTATGCACATCATCACCGTGATTGGCAGTTGCCATCGCCTTCCCTTCTTGCATTTTTATCAGATTTTAGAAACCTTAGAAGCTTCCTGGAGAGCTGCTTGCCTAGAGAGAAAGCAAGGCTTTCCTCATTAGCACACGGTTGTGTCTCACAGGGTCGCCAGCATTTGATTATTAATGTGAGCTGTTTAGGCCATTAGCTGTCACCTGTTTCAAAAACTTGCGTGATGCTGTTTAGCTTTGGACTCTCTTTCCTGCTGTCAAATTTAGTTAAAATGTGCCTCCGGGATCAAATATCATAAGGGGGAAAACACAGTCAGAACAATTTCATAAATCTTCCTCCTGTAGGATTCCTGGTTGAAAACAAAATTAATTCTTAATACGTACTATTTAACACTAGCTTCATAGCTCTGGATACCTTAGGATAGAGACAATATTTATTAATAATGTCCTGAGGTTTTAGAGCCAGTGTGTACTCTTATAATTCATTTTTATCTCTTCTAAAATAGCTCTTGCTATAAATTGATTTCTTTCTCATGATGTTTGAAGTTTCTGTCAAGGTTCTGCTTTTATTTAAATATTTGATAATTATGTTAATGCAAGCCTGCTCTTAGATTTTCATAGTATTAATACAATTTAAACTTTGGAAAACTTTCAAATGTTCTGTGTTAACCTGAACATCACCATAAATCTAGCAAGTAGAGAATGAAGTCTTCAGAAATGCATTCCTTTGGTTAATTTAACAGAAAGAGAATGTAGAAAACAGTCATTTTTAATTATGTTCACATTTAGTCCCCTTTTTCAGAAAGTTAAAATAAAAATCTAAGAGTAGACTCTTTAGAGTCTAGCTTAATGATGACCATGAACTGGAAAGTCATGTAGTTTTAAGCTTCAATGCTACCACAGAGTTCAATGAATACCCGTTAGATGACTTTAATTACATAATGATAATTGTACTCAATCAACTAAGATGTCTTAATTTGACTTTTACAGAAACTACTGTTATTGTTATGTTATAATCTACAAAGATTTGGGAAAAACTTTATCAGCTAGTTCAAAAAACTATTGGCATTTTAACAACAACAACAATAACATAAACAGGAAGACAATGACAACAGAATGACCAGGCAAGACCATCACTCTGACAGCTGAAGGCAAGATTCTCGCTCATGAAGCGTGAATGATGGAAATAAATATATGAATGTTGATTAGACCAAGACGTTGTTCCACATCCAGTTTCAAACAACGGAACTCCAGAATTCTGCTGCGCTTTAGTGACAAATACATCACAATAACCACCCTTGAAGTAGACTATTATTTCAAGCCCTAAGCCATTAACATGGATAGCTTCTCACTGTGGGGAGATTTATGACGGCAACACAGAAATTCATTTAAACTTTAAAATACTTCCTGGGAACCACAACCACATGCTATCATGCATTTTTGGTTGCTATTTTAGCAGGAGATTCATAATTATTTGTAATTTTTTAGAGGTAGAGGCCAAATCTGATACTAAATTTTAACTTTGAAAGAGGACCATTTATCAGTAATATACATTTTGGTTATTTCAAGGTTAAGTGAATGATTTTAAAAAGTAAAGTGGCATGTTTAAAATCAAGTTATAGCTAACTTTTAGAATAATGTTTTTAGATTTACTGGACACTGTGTCCATGAATATTCATGTTATTTGGTTCTATGTATCTATTTGTAATATGATTTTTAAATTTATTTTTTAGAAAACAGTATTTCGTCATTTACATACCAATCCCAGTTCCCACTCACTTCCCAACATTAGATGCTGGAATTCTTGCATCTAGCTAAATGTAAGACCTATCTGTCACAGTGTTGTCTAAAAAATTTTGTAGCCCAGAAAACTGTCAAAGGTCTGCTACTTCCCTGCCTTTGATTTACAAGTGTGAGCTAACAAATTATAGAATCTGCTGGCTTCCCAAAAAGTCCTTTTTCAGAAATTTTGTTAGCAATAAAACTATCCCCACCCCAGCTATCTTTTAAAATACAATGATTAAAAGAAAAAAAAATAACAAATCAAACAAACAAATAAAAAAAAATCCAGGACTCATTTTTAGTTTGAAAGATAAAAGGCAGGATGAATTCATCAGTCTTGTTCTTTAAGTGGTAGAGACTGAAAAACAGCTAAGAACTTCCTAGAACTATAGAAGTTGAAGGGGACCTTTTATTTATTATTATAACCCTTTCTGTTTGACTAAAAGATGAGTCCCTTTATAAAAAGAGAACAGATGTAGTTAAAAACTCCAAAACTAACGCTAAGGAGAATTTATGGCAAGTATTGGTCTACGGGACATTAAACACTACAATGGAACACTACACTTGAATGGAACCTTAAAAGAGAAAGAGAGAGAAAAGACTTCATTCTTTGAACATTTTCTTCCACTGACCTTTATCATCATTTTGTAAAGGTATTTGAAGGGCTCTGTCTCACAAGGGACCATTCTGACCACCTGACTTGACCTAGGGACAAAGACTAGAAAGTCTAGAGAAAAATATAGTTCTTGTAGAGATTGTCAATTTTCATTGATTTTTGACAGACTCATTTATCAGGTGTATATAAAGTAAGATTTCTGCTCAGTATTAAAATGCTTTTCTATGTTGTCCACTGAAGAAAAAACTCATAAGAAGTAGTAACAACACAAAGAACATAAGGGGTTAAAACAAAAAAAAAATATTCCCTATTTTGGCTTCTGTACTAATGATGTTTTAGATTTATTGAAGTGTTTCTGCAATTGTATGATAAGGATATTTTTTCTTTCATGCCATTTTACATAAGAAATATTGGGAACTTACAGAGGTTCACTAAGTTCCATGTGCTTACAGGCATTAACTAGGATTTAGAAAGTAAAGAACTCTTGCCTCCACTTCCATACCATCTGATGCTATAAGATAAGTGTCATAAGTCAAGGTGAAAATGTTAACTTTCTTAATAAATAAAATAACTAACCTTTTATTAAACACATAAAGATTCATTTCATATCATCATGCAAATACATTTATAGAGAGTATATATAGATAAAGAATCCTTGCAATACTTGTTTATAAATTATGGTAGATATAACTTTGGCCTAGAAGATTTTGAAAAAATAATCATTACAACCAGCTTTATGCAACAAAATGATAAATTAATTTTACTTCATGATATTGATTCATTCTTTGAACACAGGTACTTTCTATCAGACATGTTGTGATTTGCCACTCTTGCTGCAGATTGATTGCAAACAGTGCTCTGCCTTCTCTTGGTTTTTGAGAATACCCTTATTCTAAATTGGTATGGTAAATGTTTTGGAAATAATTTTATTAAAATTAGTTCAGTAGAAAAGTATGAGTAAAAATAATCTATGAATTAAAGCTGCTCAATTAGGCAACATAGTATAAAGCGTAACAGTTGTTCAGTAGATCCCATGAATGAATAATGATCACATTGAAATGCATTGGGTAGGCAACTTCAGGAGTAAAACCCATTGTCTCTTGTCCCATTCAAAATACTCTCAGAATTTATAATAGTCATTAATTCATCAGTCATGGATGAGAAGTTAACCTCCTTAAGTTGTAAAATTAAGACATGAGTCTGGGCTGGAGAGATGGCCCAGTGGTTAAAGAACTGCTAGCTCTTCCAAAGGTCCTGAGTTCAATTCTCAGCTACTATATGATGGCTCACCATGATCTGTAATAAAATCTGGTGCCCTCTTCTTTCCTGTAGGCATGCAGACAGACAGAAAACTGTCTATAATTACTATCTAAATAATTAAATAAATCTTAAAACAAATTATTAAATAAAAAAAGAGGCAGTGGTGGCACATGCCTTTAATACCAGCACTCAGGAGGCATATGCAGGTAGATCTCTGTAAATTTAAGGCCACCCTGGTCTACAGAGTGAGTTCCAGGACAGACTCCAAAGCTACACAGAGAAACCCTGCCTCAGGAAATAAAATTAAAAATTTAAAAAAAAGAAAGAAAAATAGAAAAAAAAAGACATGAGTATATAACATTAATTTTTTCATATAAATGCTTATGCATGTATATTTTAATTTTAAATATTTTAATGCCACTATTTTAGTTAATACAGTGATAAGATTAAATTTTGATGATAAAAGAAAATTTAATATATTTTTAGAAAAAAAGTTCTAAAATTAATGTTTTTCTCAAAGTGTTTTATTTTCATATTACAAAAATGCATGTAAAATTCATGATAGTAAATAGCTATCATTTCTTATATGACAACAGAATAAACTAACCACATGACCTTGCAAACTGATGGGTTTGCTATTAGATTACAAAGCACTCTCTCAACAAGAATCAAGCATTGATTTTTCCCACATTTTTGATGACAATTTTTTTTTTTTTTTGTAGATTAGGATAGGACAAGTAGAGATGAATTTGAAGATGTCTGTTCTAGTGCAATGAAACCAGAAACAGGAATTTTCATGGTGTTTGTTTGGTTAAATCATTCTCTTCCTTAGTCAGTATAAATCCACTTTGATATTCACTCAGCAGTTTCTAAATGTCTACATTTTCTGAAATTATTTAAGTTTTAAAGTTTGAGAACACAAAGCTCACAAATGTTTTCCATACACAACTACATCAGTCTCTGTCAGAATCTCCAAATCCTTCATGTCACATACTTAAAATTCCCATATGATCTGTGATTGAATATCACCAGTAAAAGTGGGATGACTTAAAAAGTCATTATTGTTATCTGAAATTCAAAAAACAGCCCAATGTGTCTACAGGGATAAAAGATTAATTACTTAGATCTTTGAGAGGAGATACAATGCATGAAGGCATAAGTTGTTGATGCTCAACATGGACTTCACATCTATGCAGCTATCAGCATTTGTGAGTAAATTAAACTATGTGTTTAGAATGTGAAATTATATGGTATATAAAATGAAAGTGTAAGGATTTGGTTTATAACATATACATAGCCAAACAGTATTCTTTTGGGTTCTGCAATATATTTTGATTTCAACAGAGATACTTTTGAACAGTTGCAGATTCTAAGGCCCATATTTAACATCACAGTTTCAATGCTATTTATTTGAACAGCCTACTTCAGAACAGTTTACCTGCAGTGTGAAGCAGAAATTGGTATCACTGATGGAGAAATAATTTTACTCTCAATGATCCTAATTATATATCAAAACTTAATGAAAACTATTCTACAGCACAATGTTTTCAAATTATTTAGGGGAAACAGTTATACTTATCTATGGCAATAAAATTTGAAATGCTAATTTTGACCTATGCAATTTACAGTTATTCAATATTTGATCAAAATGAGACCTGTGCAGAATGCACTTTCTTTCTTAGACATACATGAAAATAACTTGTTTCTGACCAGTGATTATAGGGAAATATTCCTGTGATTACCACTCATGAACTCATGTGTGACAATAGGTTTGTGGCTTTAACATGTCTATATGTAATTAATCTATGTCCTTTTATATAGCATATTTTATCATGTTTTCTCCATTTCTCAATTTCTCTGATATCCAACCTACCTTTATTCCTACACAACTTTATGTTTTCTCTGTCTCTCTCTCTCTTTCCTGTCTCTGTCTCTCTCTGTGTGTTCCCCATAAAAAACTATAAAAACACACAAAAATCAAAACTAACAAAAATATTCAATAGGTCAAAAAAGACAAAACAAAATAAAATAAAATGAAATACACCATGGAGTAGGTTTTGTGTTAGTCAACTACCCCTGTTCATAGGTCTGCCCTATAGTGTGGTAGCTAGAACCAGTGACTTAACCAGTTTCAAATCATTGGGGATGACAGAATTTCACTTTGCCAGATGACATCAATTACAAGTAGCTTTTGTTTAGGACTGGACCAATGTTCACGTCCATTTTTCAGTGTTGGGATACTTTGGGCTTGAACCTATGATGGATTTGTGCAAGCTGCAAGAGACATGTGCTCATCTATGTTCATTGATGTTCAATTCATAATGGCCATAAACTAGTAGCAACATAGCCATCCATAAGATTGTGATTAGACAATGAAAATATGGTACATTTAAATAAGAAAATAGTATTCAGCTGTTAAAAACTAAATTTTTCAAGTAAAATAGTTATTTTAAATAGATTCTCCTTTCATAAATTACATTTCAATCAGTTTCTCCTCTTTCCATAGACCCCTTCTTCTTCTCTCCCCAGATCAACCCCCTCCATTTTCACTTCAAAAATAAACAGGTTGCAAATCATGATAGCCAGACAAGACAACATAAGATTAAAATAAATGCAACCATATATTAAGGGAATACATTTTTATTAAAATCCAGACTTCTGGTTAAATATGAAGTGAATAGATATGAAAACCTATAATTTGAGCATCTGCAATATAATTAGCCATCAGAGGAAAAATATTGAGTCGCCTGTGAATAATTCAACACTGTTTTTTTTTTATTATTAAGACATAACATACTCTGAGCTATCCATTTCAAAATCAGTGTGTGATATATGGTCACAGCATGGATATCGTGCAGCTGAAGATTCTTGTAACGTGCTAGTTCTGATCAGCAAGAGGCTTCCATAGTATTATTAATAGTTACTCTAGATCCTAATAGCTTATTCCGAAAATATACTTACAGGTCAAAAAGAAAAGACGAGAGTTATTATAGGCATTTTGGGTTTGCAAGCTTGGCTTACTTGTGCTGTAGTAGCCTTTAAGTTACCCACCCACTTGGGCATATCCTCTTACAGGCCTCCAAGCCAAAAGTGGTCTAGTCATTCCCAGACATTGTGGAAGACATGTCCCACTAGGAAAATTAAAAAAAATCCAGAGCTTTCTGTAAAAGACCATACTGTTCTGGATGATGGCATAAACATAGAGAATAAATAAAATATTCCAGTAGGAAATTAAGAAATTATCATCTGGCAAAATTCTATAAATGATCAAAACCAAAGGTAAGGGTGCATATAAATGGCATTGTAATTGTAGGCTTGATAGACATGGGTGTGGACGTATCATTACTTCAGAATCTTGGCATCTAAATTGGCCACTAACAGGTATAGACCTAGAAGAGTTTATAAAGAACAAATTTTCTATTGCATGGCAACAAGCTAAGGAGATTATAAAGAGTTGTTCTATTTACTCTTTCTATAATCAAACAGCACTACCTACAGGGACTAACCCTGAGGGTACTCTAAGGAATAAAATCTGGCAGATGAATGTGTTCTATGTTGAAGAAATTGGAAAATTAAAATATGTACATGGCACCACTGACACTTATTTGGGTTTCAATGGCAACTGCTTTAAGCTCAGAAAAGGCTGATTCAGTAATCATACACTTATGTATGAAGTTATGGCCATCATGGGTATACCTGCACAAATAAATATAAATAATATAAATAAAGATAGATAATATTCCAGCATATATCTCCAAGAAAAACAAATAGTTTTTTTGTGTATTATAATATAAAGCATATTACAGGTATGCCACATACTCTTATAGTCAGGAAGTTATAGAAAGATCAAATCGAACTATAAAGGATATGATAAACTAACAGAAAGGGATGGAAAATACCCTCAGAAATAGATTACATAATGCCTTATTGATCTTGAATTTTCTTAACTCTAATGAGAAAGGAATAACAGCAGTATAGAGATATTGGATAATAGAAAAGTCTTCTGAATTAAATTAGCTGGTGTATTTCAAGGGTGATTTGACTACACTATGGGAGCCAGAAGATATGCTACATTGGGGAAGGTGTTTTGCTCTTGTTTCAACAGGAAAAGAAAAGTTATGGATACCATCAAAATTAACAACATTAGGTTTGAAAATGAGAAATCTCTTGAAAAAGAGAAATGGCAGCTCATCCTCAGAGGTGACAACCAATCAGGTGGAAAGGAAACCTCATTAGGGTTGTGGCAGGGTTCTGTTTTTGTCTTCGCAGAAAAGTACTCATCTTCAAAAAGTCAAGAAACCCTGAATATTTAGATGCCTAAAGAGAAAAAGATAATTATCCAGATATGATCACCAAGCAAAGAGAATTATAACTTGTGCGGACAAGTCATCTGAGGGTAAGAATTTCTGAATACTAAAAATATTCATGACTCTTTTAAAAATCAATGCTGGTTTTGGAGTTGCACAATGACTCTGTCCTTCTCTAAATCCAAGCATGTTGTTAAAATAAAAACTCAGACTTTTTGTCTCTTGTCAGGAGCCGTGGTATGGGCAGAAAGAAAAAAGAATTAAAAAATATTACTTTTCTTTATACCTATTTTTTTCTCTATTGTACCTTTCAATGAATATATATGTCTATATAAATAATTTTTAAGGTTTCCACAATGAACAATGAATTTTCATGCAGTAATCTTTAACGTTTTCAGGAGTAAGATGAGTCCCCATAACAACAATTCCACCTGGTTGATATGATGTAGTGATGCTAATAGCACTACTATAAGACCTATTTTGGGCACTAGGTGCTCAAGATGGTTCCAACTTGGTTAGCTGTAAAGGTGCATTTTTCTTTTTCAACCTTCTGGACAGAACTGCAAATAGGAACCTCAGAAAATCCATACAGAATACTCAGAGACTATTTGCAATTATACCAAACAGTAAGTAATCTTGGAACTTAACCATCATTTTACTCTCTCAGGATACCATAAAAACAATATCACCCCCATGACAGCTGGAAGTAATTCTAGAAGACAACATCCCCTCTCCCAACAAAGTTTGTCCTCAGGGTTAGGGACATCATTTAGGTTTATTTTTTTGTAGGGTTGGGGTAAAATTATGTAAGCTCAGTGATTTCACTGAAAATAAAAAGGGAAAAATTGAATGGGATAATAGATTAGGGTCACCTTACTCATACTAATAATAATAGTGAGTAATGGAGTGAATACTTGTGAGCTATATTTTAATTGTTACAGATTTTTGTATATTGATACATTCCTATTTTCATTTACAATATTTGTAATCCTAGACAAAGTTTTTTGTCACATTGTATGCATGCATGGTTCTACCTCTGCTTAAGACATTTTGTATATTGATACAATTTTAGGATATATTAGAATTATCATATTGCAATATACATTTCTTCTTCTGATCAAGATATTTATATATTGCTTACATTTTGAGATCAATGTCCTCATTTGTTTCACAGTTGTTTAAAGATTTTTTAATATTCTAATATGAAGTCTTTGTCTTTAAGTTATACAGGTATTAAGAATTATAGGTCAATGAATAGTCATCCATGTTTGTCATTCTTATAGTTAGACTAATCAGGTACTTTAGATAAATAGAGAGCGTATTCTGCATAGGTAGGTAATCTTCAGCCACTTCAAAGAGCTGCGGAATATGGCATTTAAATAACTTAGGGTTCTGTTCATCTGAGACACGATTGATTCTGGCAGCACCAATCTATTTCTGAAAGAATGTTGAGCACTGAAGACACTCCACTTGGAGGTTGTTTTTTCTTGGCAAAACTAGCCTTTGGACAATGAGTTGCCCACACATTGACCACTGATAAAATGCACGATGTCCAGACAGGACAAGCAGGGAAAAAAAAAAAAAAACTCTGAAAATGGTCTGTCAGTTATTCTACTCCTTAGCCAAAATTGGTTGCTCCAAAGTTGCAAATGAGATGTTGGGTGATTACACAGGTAGCCAGTTGTCTCTGTCATTTGTTTCACATTTGGGAAGTTTCTTGATTTACTTTCTGCTTACACAAAAAATATTATTTTCCTTCTCAGGCTTGTTGGGGTTGAAGACTACATAGTTTAGTTACTTTCCTCTCATGACTTGGCCAAGTTATTTATTATACAAGACTTAAACTCATTACGGTAGGATAGTTATTGAAACATTTATCATGTTTCTTGCTTGATATTGTTTATGCTAGTTGTAATTCTAATTTTTATACCTTATATTTGTTCTTATTGTATATGTTTTGTATTAGGCTTAGAACTTTCTTATTAATCACAAGGGGGGGGTGCTATAGGAAATTCTTCAGCCAGTAGCCTTTAAGTTACCTGCCCAGCTGGACATGCCTTCTTATCCTATATATGCCATATAAAGCATGCGTCCATCAGCCTGCCTTCTGGCTGAGGGATTTGGTTGCTGTTCCCTGTTTGAGCAGTGGAATATAATCTGTGACTCTACCTTTTAATAAATAACCATCTATTATACTCAGTTCTGAGCTATTGTGGGTTTTTTTAAGCATCCTTCTTCATATTTGTAATGTATTCAAGATTAATAGGTTTAAGTTAAGTAAATCTCCTTCATACAAACAAATTATTTTCAGAGGTTGAAAAGTAGCTCATTTAGGGTAGTGCCTGCTTTGAAACCATGGTTGCCTTATTGTGATTTCCATACCCACACTTATAATGTCTGGTGTGGCAAAACATTACTACTGGAACCAGAAGAGAAATACAGATTGGTGACTTGGGCTCATTGGAGATCTGGACTAATTTAACCAAAAAACTGCAGACCAGTGAGAGACCCTGTGTTTAAGGAAAAAGAATGGTGCCAATGAAAAGGACACTAGAATTCTATACTTGCATTGTTCTTATTTGGAAAGGATAAAATATTTAATATCATTATATTTTGCAATTGGCTTTAATGAGCGTGATTGTTGATAGCTGTGGGTTAATCACTGAATTGATGGCCAGAGTACAACTTATTTTATAGTTTAGATACTCAATCCTTCAGTATTAGATCTTTCTCAAAATCTATTTATTTACTTAATCCTTCAGTATTAGATATTTCTCAAGATCTATTTGTTAAATCTGAAATTTGAGATTTAAAAATTGTTTCTATTATTGTTCTACTCATGGTTATTAAGATTTTATATAAACAAAGTGGAAGAGTATGTGAAAATCTTTGCTTTCAATTAAAATATCAGAAATGTTGATTTCCAAGTTCAGTTTGAGGGAGGCTAAGAAAGTGTGACAGGGTTAGAAAATCACATAGAAGTTCCCTTAAAAAAATATTGCTCTAAGAATTGGTTAGGTGGGTGTAGTAGGAAGGCTACTTGTTTGTTTCCTGACTGCTCAGCTCCAAAATAATCATACAGAAACTATAATATTTAAATCATTGCTTGGCCCATTAGCTTTAGCTTCTTATTGGCTAACTCTTTCATATTCATTTAACCTATTTTTAGTAATTTGTATATCACCATGAGGCTGTGGCTTACTGGGTAAAGTTCCCAGTGTCTGTCTCCATTGGGGCTACATGGCTTCTCTCTACTCTGCCTTTCTTCTCCCAGAATTAGTTTCCCTGCCTACCTCTGTTCTACTCTAACAGGCCAACCCAGTTTCTCTCTTAACCAATGGTATGAACAGCATGCAGAGGGCAAGCCCACATCGGGTGGGTGCTATTTTCTAACAGAAATTTTGTCTTGGCATATTTATATACTTTTATTGATGTGTTTGTGTGTGAGTTTGTACATATTAGAGCATCTGCCAATAGAGGCCAGAGATGTTGATGTCTAAAACCGGAAGAGGCACATGATTTTGAGCTAGCCAATTTGGGTGCCAGTAAACCACACTCAGGTCGTCTGCAAGAGTCGTGTGTTCTCCTAACTTCTATGCTATCTTTCTAGTCCTGGAAATGTCATTTTACAATGCAGCTTATACAGTTAATACATGTCTACCACAAACATGTGAGAGTACTTTAAAAATCTAATATAGAAATTAGAGGATGTACCTATTTAGAATTAAAAAAAAATAACACATTTGAAATGCCTTGTTTAACTTTTAAACCACTATTCCTTTTATTTTAATTAATCATTTGTCACCTGTCTTGGACAAGGTACTATGTTTAAATAGCCATGAAGTGTCATGAATAAAGTATCCTGTGTTTCAAGGACTTGAAGTATAATATGAAAGACAGAGTATGTAAAATAAAGCCTCATAATAAGAGTTATATTTGTGAACTGCGAAAGAAATGAAAAGGTAATACACTCCATAGAAAATAAGGGTTTTGGTTATGACAAATTTGAAGTTTCCCAGGGTCATTAACTTAAAATTATTATACTGTAATAAAAATAAAACAGTGGTCCATCAAAAATGCCATTTATTAGAATCCTGCACCCTGTCGTCCTATACCCAAGACCTCTGGTGGACAGGATTATTTTAAGAATTTCCAACAAGGTGCTTTATGTCTGGTAATGTCAGCAAGCAAATGCTATAAGTAGTACCCCTAGCAGTTGTGTCAGATAATTTTTTACATTTTAAAAGTTATCAAGTTAAAATTTTAAATGGCTTATGTTTTACACAGTTGGTGTAGTTAGAAGCTTAGCTTCTGGAACTCTCTAAGGAACTAAAATGATGTTCTCTGAAATTTACAATTGGTGTCTGAAATTTCATGAACAAATGTAAGACTATCTAAATCTCTCCATGCAGGAAAGGCATGAAGTTAGAAGAGTAAGCCACTGATGCCACTTCCTTCATTTTACCGCTTCAACATAAAGATCTGTATTTTGGGCATATATTTTATTAAAAACTAAGAAACAAACTTAAATATCCATCTTCACTTTCCAAAATTTCAAAGAACTTTTAACTTGGAGCTTCCAGTAAAATATTTATTAAAATTTTGTCCTGAAAAATGACATTTGATGATCCTAGGAATATCGTAAAAATAAACTGTTAAGATTTGTCAGTGGCAATTATTATGATATATCCCTTAGCTACTGTTGTCTGGGTGAGCTGAAGTGGTCTACTGTGTTGCTTTAGGAGGTGTTGGCTGTAAGAGCCATCTTTAGTCTCTTATTCTATGTGTTAAGTGATAATATCTAAGTTATTGAAATCTGTATAGCATTCTGCATGTCAGTGACATTACCAAGACCCCCAAATTTAAAGATTATAAAAAAAGAAAACAAAACAAAAACAAAGTAGGATAGAAAAGGAGAGCAAGGAAAAGAGATACTTTGAGAGAGGAAGCCACTATGGGGTAAGCGAGAGTTCTGATACTAAGGGAATTCCTGGGAACCTACAAGGATGACTCCAGCTAAGAAACTAAGCAGTAGTGAAAAGGGTACCTAAAATGCCCTTCCCCTGTATTCAGGTTGATGACTACCTAAATAGTCATCAGAGAACCTTTATCCAGTATATGACGGAAGCAGATGCAGAGATCCACATCAAAGGACTCGGCCGAACTCCTTAAGTCCAGCCATAGAGAGGGGAGAGTGATATTATGAGCAACGGGGACAAGACCATGATGGGGGTACCCACAGAAACAGTTGACCCCGAACTAGTGGGACAGACATCTGGGAAACCTACACAAGACTGAACTAGGTCCTCCGAATGTCCTTGACAGTGGAACAGGTTGGGCATCTTGTGGGGCCACTAGCAGTGGAACCAGTATTTATCACTAGTTCATGAACTGCCTTTTTGGAGCGCATTCCCTACGGAGAGATACTTGGCTCAGTCTAGATACAGGGGGTGGTCTTTAACAGACTTTGTTGACTCCTAATATGAAGTCTCAACCTCTTTGAGGAGTGGGTAGGGGCAAGGAGTGGGGAGAAGATGGGGCATCAGGAGGACAAGGGAAGAGGGAACTGCAATTGGTATGTAAAATAAGATTTAGAAAAAAAAAACAAAGCAAAGAATAGAAATTATACATCAAGCTCTACTGTCCTATGCATTTATGTATAAAATAAAATGCATTCATTGGAGATGATATTCTGTTGTTCATTTAATACCAAGAGCAAGTCAAATGTTCTCTCCTCTTAAAGAATATTTTTGATAATACATATCATATGACCTGAAGTTTACAGCCAGAAAACATTTTACATTGGTTTCTTATTCAAATGTTGTAGATTTTTCACAAGCAATTTATGTAGGTACAAGCTTCTTAAAATGTCCTTTGGGTACATCTGTCTTTGCAATTTCATCAGTTCAGCTGAATATAATACCCGTGTCCCCAGGTAAAAGTCATGATTCAATTCTATCAGACAGTTGGTGTACTTTGCGCAGTGTGGGTGTGAGAGCTAATTTTGTCCTTAGATTCTGAAGCTTCATTAACAGTCTTAACACATTCGCTGAAGCTTTCGAAACCTCTCAGGCTTTAACACTTACACTACTGCAGAGCAAGGGAGAGAGAAAAATAAAACGTACCGTTGTGTAGAAATAACATTTCCCTAATTGGCAGTGTATGGAGCTCCACTGTACACTTCCAAATCTGAGTTCTAAAATGTCATGCAACGGAAGCCTCTGGGCAATGCAAAGTTGCTGCCTGGAGAAACGTTCTTTAAACACACACATACACACACACAGAGAGAAGGTCTTTCCAGAAATCAATGAATAAGAGACACGAGTAGGCTTGATTATTGAATTGCCCACAGCTACTAAGGAGGTAGGTGACCCTTTCCTTTTTTACTTCAATTTATAAACCTCCAAGTTCCACCTGACTCATTATTCAAGTTAACTTGACAGATTTCAGTGATTAATTCTAACATAAAGCTGTATAGTTTTGAATGAAAACAGTTATCATAGACAGGTTTTGGTAGCACATATGTATTCTATCAGCTTCATAAGAGTTCAGGGCCTTAAGATGAGTTTAAGGCTAACTTGGACTACACGGGAAAATCTTTTCTTTTCTTTTCTTTTCTTTTCTTTCTTTCTTTCTTTCTTTCTTTCTTTCTTTCTTTCTTTCTTTCTTTCTTTTTAGATTACAAAGGTTTTACAAACAAAATTCTATGGAAGAACACTCTCCCAAGAAACAAAAGACCCTGAGATCGATTGCGGGTGCCTGTGTGGTGATGGAATGGGAAGGAACCACAATCTCAATATAATCTTAAATCCAATATCTATACAGAATTGTTATTATTTATATATTAAAAGATAATGCCAATTATCATCTTAGAAATTAACACATGCTTTCCCAGATAGGCACTTAAAACTGTAGTAAATGGTATTGAGGAAAGCATTGGAGGACATGCCTTCCTCTCTACACATATCTTACACTATATCATGGCCATAGTGCAAACAAAGTTGGACTATCCATTTTAAGCTTAGGAAGGCAGGTCTGTAACTCATTTTAGATGGTTAATGAGCAAGTAGATACATGAAAATTTGAAAATAAACTATTTAAATAATAAAATTATCCAACATGGACATTAGTATTTAAAATAAACAAGAACATGTAATACACATTTTGAATAATTTTATTGTTTTTTAAAGCACATTAAAATCTGATGACTGTTAAGTCTTTTGTAAATTATACCTTCTAGTTTTTTAAGACATTATATAATTTCATCAATTCTTTGTTCATTTTGTCCCTCCAAACCAATCCATATGTCCTTCTTTGCTCTCTTTCAAAGGCATGACCTTCATTTTAATTAATTGCTGATACATATATAGAGAGAATAAATTTATGAGCAAGTTTGCAAAAGTAGGAAAATGTTGGGCGTTTCTGAGACTATTTTAAAATCTGGAAAATAGAACAGTCTCAAATTTAGGAAAAGTGAGTTAAGTAATTTCTGATATAGCTGTAATCTAAATAATGCGAATAGAGAAAACATAATATTCAACTAAAACAGAATGTAATGACACCTGAATGTCCAGGATAAAGACTGATCAGAATATAGAGCAAATGGTTCCATTCATTTTGTACTATACAGTTTCTAGCTGAGTAACTCAGCTGTGTGCACAGCAACACATAATAAAATGCACTGTTCGCTCAGAAGATAGCATCACACATGACTTCATAGAGAAACATTTAAGTAATCACTTAAATGGAAAGGACGGACGATATTTTAAAACCCTCATTTCAAGATAGACATGCTTGTAAAATGTAGATATTAAAGGACTGTATATAACCTTCATTTTCCCCCTTGAAGTTTAAGCAGAAATGTTATTCAAATTGCATTATTTGTGAGGTCATTTTCAATAAAGTACCAGCATACTGGAAATGTTCCTTAATAGGTCAGTACTCCAGGCTATTTTGCAGTATACCTGCGACGTGTAATTTTTCCACAGTATTTTGAAGGCACCATGTTTGATACAGACTGTATTAAATGCACACAACAGAAAATAGTTAAATAAAAGCAGACTCAGTTCTAATAGTCATGTGGTAGGAAGTAGCTAGACACAAACTCAAAATGATACAGTCATGAACTTCTATCATTTTATTTGAAAATGCATTTAATTCACTGTCCATATTTTTCAAGATAGTACTAAAATACCAGTACAATATTCCTGTAAGAATATGAAACACTGGCTCTTTACTAAGACACTTGTTCTTCCAGGAAATCCTGGTTTTCTTTGCAGCACCTCAATGATAGATATCAACTGTGCCTAAGTCTAGAGCCAGCAAATACAAAACTCATTTCTGGCTTCCACAGGCACTTTCATGTACATGGTATACAAAAAACATGCTGGCAAAATACATTTTAAAAATACCAATAAGTAAATCATAAAAGAAAATTTAAAATAAACCATTATCAATATCAATGTTAGCTATTTATGAAGATACTATTCATATTTGGAAAGTATCTTTTTTGTAGCTTTTTTTCTGATTTGCTAGAGAATTCAGAAAACTTTTTTACTTTGGCTTCTCTCTTAATCATAGAAATGGTCAATAGGAAAGGGAGCAATGCAATATACTAAGCCACAAACTACAGGTCTTGTTGATCAGTAGCATAGAACAGACAGAAAACAGTGAGGTGACTGCTCTAGGACTGTAGTCCTGCACCTCTTACATACCATCCCCCATACGTAAAGTAAATAAATTATAAGTAGAGCTATAGCACTGTCCTAAAATAGAGTAAGCCCCAGAAGAAGCACACAGACTCTTGTTGAGCCAGTATTGAGGTACTTTGATCTGTATCACATTATGTAAATTTCCCTCATATCTTCACATAATTGAGCATCTCAGTATACAAAAGGTTAACAATTGCATACATTCCTCACAAAACAAAAAACAGCAGAAGAATTCCACTTTCCTTTAAAACCAGAATTATGCACGCAATTGACATATTGATGTGATGTCATCTGATTAATGCAAAGGCAATAATTCCTGGAAATTATAAATAGATAATACGTGCTTCTGCCCTATTCATATTCATTTTCCTTAACTTATACACATTTTAGTTCATGTCTAAATAATGGAGTTTATAAATGGCTATTGTATATACCACATAGTATTTAGTTTTCATGTAAAGTAATATCAAATTTCATTGCTCTCTGTCTTTTTTAAAGTGAGTTTTCTTTGTTCCTATAGATACAGAAAAGCGATGTAGATGGGAATAGATAAAAAATGAGTAAATGATGCATGAAAATTATAATAGAGCACCAAGGAACTATTACAATAATACACGAGGATTTCTGGTGGATAGAATTGAAACAATCTTCTCAACTTTCATAAATGTAGGAATTTTTACTCTGGGCTAATTTGAAAAAAATCAAAACACTATTGGTACACTCTTAGCTACATATAGTTCTGATGTTGATTTTAAAATAGCTAGCCTAAAATTTCTTTTTATTTATACATATTTCAACAAAGACTGTATATTATTACCTGGCTTTTTTTAAACAAAATCCAATCAAAGTTTTATTTGTATTTGAACATAGCCCATTCAACAAGTCTCAAAAATTATTTCTGCATGTGCATACCTCCTTGGTTGAGGTGAGGTCTGTGTAGGGAAGCTTATAGTCTAGAATGCTTTGAAAGTGACCCAAATATCTGACAAAAATAACATGTTGTTGTCCAAGTACAGAAACTTATATATGTACTCTGGAGAATTCTATAATAAACACAACTTGAATGTTTGCTGTATCCATTTTATTATAATTATGTGTTTGATATAGGGAGGCTGTTTCTTTGTGCTTTATACTTACTAAGTTTGTTACGCCCATTATGCTTTACAAGTGATTTATAATATATCCAAATTCAAATTTGCATGTTCTTTATGATATTATTCCTGAGGTTTTAGCTGTGCCTAAATTATCATGAGTTCATACTGTCATCTCTGAATTTTTTTCCAGGACAATATTTTATTTGAAACTGTTTATGGTGATTGACTAATTTCATTCCACCTTCCAGGAAATTCATGATTTAAAAATGTTTAAATGTATTTGATCTGCTTTGGGTATTATTTATAGTACTTACAAACAGTGACAGTCTATATGACATTTCATGCTGAGCTTTAGCTAGTCACTTCACAATGGTTTGTAAAAGTCTCTCCTGGGATTACCACTTTCTAGTTATATATTGTGGTCAATTTACCTCCTTCTCAAATTCCATCATCTTAAGAGGGATATGATTTTATTGCCTCGGTGTTAGGATTTAATGGGTTAACCTAAGCAAATTAGTTTAAATGGCATTAGCACAATGGGGCTATTTACAAGTTGAAGTATTTGGGTGTGAAGGTGGGAGTGAGAAATCGTTTGTAAGAAACTGTTTTTATGTTCTAGGTGCCTTTGCCTCTCATAGGCCAATTTTATTTTGTGTATAATTCTTTAAACCTCAGACAACAATTTGAGAAAGAAAGAAAACAAGCTGTGTATTGTAGTGAAATTATAGCTTCTTTGTGAGTGGGTTGTAAAGGAACAAGGGGTGTGGAAGTTGGCAGTCAACAAATCAATTTACACTATGTCCAGAGTTAACTGAGATCATACAGAATAAGGGAGGTTCATGTTGGGGCTTGACTGGCTGTCTACATTAGCAAATTAAAGAGATAATTGGCATTTCTTATCTTAACAGTTTATTGTTAACATAGCATCCAGTTTTAGACTAAAGTGCCACACGGTATTTAAAACCTAAAGTAAATTTGAAGCAAAATGTATAGTAGCTTTCCCTTTCATTAACCCATTGACGTTCCTGTCACTAACCTCATTTAAAAAAGAAATTCCATAGAGATTCGGTGTAATTAAAACGAAATGAACTCTATGTGCTTTCCCCTCCACACTTAGAAACATAGAGACAGCATGCTGTATTGTGAATGAAAGAGAGATACACCTCTGGATGTAACACTCTTAAGTAATGGCTATATATAAGTATATACTTTTAGGGCAATTTTGGTTTTGTTGGTAAAAGTGAAAAGTGGTTTCAGTGTGGAGCAAGTGCTCAAAAGTGTAAAAAGGAAGCCATGCACACGATGTCAGTATTAGCAGAGGCTCACCAAATGGAGAATGGGACGTGACCACTGCTTACACAATCAAATGTGCCGCTTTCATCCATGAAAACGAACTGTCCACACACAAACAGCAATCTCTGAAAGTAGCATATTCTATAATATATGGACTCAACAGTTAATATTTGGGGACATATACAAAAGCATATCTGCCTGCAATAGCAATTGATTAAACAAAAAAGAGGCCTTGAATCAGAGGGAGAAAAGGAGAGAGAAATGTCTTAATTAAATGAAATTTAAAACACACACAAACAAAAATTTGATCTATCCTTAACACCTGATGTGCTGGCATATTAAGAGGATTGTTTAAATACTGAATGTAAGTTCTAGAATGAAACCAGAAAATGGTAAACAGTAATGGTCAAGGTTGTCAATTTAATCCATCTCTGAGTACTTAGCTGTAAAAGAAAAGAACAAAATGTAAAGCAGAATAGCAGAGGAAAGAAGACTGACTCTAATTATGGTATCTTCAAAGAAATATACACCTAAACTGCGACAGTCACATTTGCATTAGAATCTTATCTTTGAATTTTGCATGTGTGCATACAGATCAGGGACAGCTGGCTCTCTTCCCATTCTCACCATGCAATTACTTGAAATATGCATGTAATTGAATATATTACAAATTCTGCAGATGCAACTTATATGCCAAGCATGAAAAATGCACTTCCCTAATTCGAAAATATTAATCAATTTATCCAAAATAATTATGATTTTTACCAAGTTTAATAGCGCTTCTGCTCTTTTCACACAGTTTCTTTGCGAAACGCTTAGTACAACACTACCATGAAACAAAACAAACTAATGCAAGCCAGCCATGAAAAACACGGGAATAAAATTATATTGTATAAGCTGGAAAAAGCAGTGGTTACCAACTGTCTTGTGCAAATGACATTTATGCTGCTACTTTTATCCCTGCCTATGCTTCCCAATAAGCTTCCCATTCTTACAGTGTCTCATTCTCACAAGGCCTTTTCCAAGGTAAAAAGTAAAACCATTTCAGAGAAAATAAAACAGAACTTTTGGTTTGTGTGGTTGGTCAAGGACCCACGACTTCTAAGTAAGTGGCCTGGGATTTAAATGCTAATACTTATTAACGATGTAATTTTTGTATTGTATAAATCTAACTTAGTTGGAAGTCTAAAGAAATCATTTAAATCCTTCTTTCAGCCATGATATAGATTTATTAATAGTGAAATGTTTAGTTCTGAAGTTCCCTGTAGTAGCATTTCATTTCTATTTAATAAATAAAGCTTGGTTGAAGATCAGAGAGTAAAACAGCCTCACTGGTCAGCATTACAGACCAGGCAATTGTAACACGCATCTTTAATCCCAGTAGCAACATTAGTTTCCATAGAAACCGGGCGGGACATACCTTTAATCCTAGTGGTGCAAACCTTTAATCCCAGCCCTAGAGATGATTATAAAATGGGAGGAGACATCTCACATACTCTCATTCTGAGATTCCTGGAGGCAGGATTGGCCGTTTTTGGACTGAGGTAGAGATCACAGTCAGTGGTTGGCTGTTTTACTTTTCAGATGTTGAGGTTGATCCCCAATTTCTCTCTCTGAGTTTATATTAATAGTGCTTCAGTTCCCAATGATGGTAAATAACGAAAAGAATGAGGCTCTTGCATATTTTAATAGTCAATTTGTATTATGGTTCTGTTATTGATTATTTTTTGAATATTTTATGAAACAGTCATGAATGCTGGATTACAGGCAAGCCATCATCCTGACTGGTTTATGGAGCTTTGGAAATGAAATACGCGATTCTGGGTGAACAAATCAGAGTCTCAGATTTGCTAGGTAAGCAATTTACCAACTGAGCTGTATTCTTTTCTATAACTAAGGGCTTTGAGGAATTTGTCTATGGTTTAGGACAGTATCACTGAGAAGGAAATGAAAAAAAAATTGCATGGGAATTTGAAATATTATTAATATTGTTAACAAAGTGAAAAATCCACTTCTAGATGAAGATAAAACCTGAGCAATGTAGAATATATAATGCAGCCATCTGAAACAGTGAAAAAAATAAATGTAACTATTTGATCATGATTCAGATCTAGTTTGCATTTTCTATTCAGGTAAAAAATGGTATTGTTTTGTGAAATTATCATTATCCAATGTTTTGTAAAGGACAGAGTAGAAAAAACCATATTGTATAAGTAATTTGCAATTTTGAATTTCTCTAAGTGTTAGATGGGAAATAATGCAATAATTATTTGCAGCTGAGATTTAATTAACACCTTGTTGATTTAATTACATTTCACTATATTTTTTTCTTTAGTATTTTGCCACCTTTTCCACAGAAGCAAGATTATATTACATCTGAATTTACCTAATTGCATTCTAAGTTTTAACTCGAAATATATCTAAGTAGTAAATAGTGAATTTTATCTGCAAATTACAGTTATATATTGTACAATAAGACTTTTAAGAACATATTTTGGATCTTTCCAAACTATTTGATCAGAACAAATTTCCAGAGCATCAAATTGATAATATGAAATAATCGCTGAACAGTAAGTCTTAGAATCATAAAACATGTCTATTATTAACTTTAATTATAATTTAACACATATTATATATCACATCTCTACCTTGGAACCTATCATAATAGAGAAAAAGTAATTTGAATTCAAATAGTAAGATTTCAGGACTAGGCTAATTAGTAACAAAAGATTTACATTTTAGCAGCATAATGATAAATTTGAAGATAGAATTAACATGCTACCAGCTTTTCAGGAATTTTTTATAAAAAATAACAATTTTAAATAAATAGGTATTTTTGTTGTTGTTGTTTTCGAGACAGGGTTTCTCTGTTGCTTTAGAGCCTGTCCTGGAACTCACTCTGTAGACCAGGCTGGCCTCTGCCTCCCAAGTGCTGGGATTAAAGTCATGGGCCACACTGCCCGGCTAAGTAGTTATTTAATGCTAAATATAAGCATTTATATTGCAATAACAGAACATGCCTTAGGTCCTATAGACTTATGTTTTCAAAGGACAACTGTATTATCGACTAGAATATTTTTAAGTTATATATTTGGAAAATTTCCTAATTTTTTAATTATATATTCTATTTTCAGAATTTATTTTAGAACCTTTTATCTTATACCAATACGTATAGTAGATTATCATTTTCTGTAGAGTACAATTTTATAAATTCTGTACTTAATATGATGTTACTATATCCAGTTACTCAAAGCTTACTAAATTAAAAAAGTTTCCTTCAATAAGTTTTACTGACACTTTTTTTTGTTTGTTCATTTGTTTGTACATGCATTTTTACATCATTATAAACATTCCTCATTGAGAGGTCTCAGAATAGTCACAACGTTTGCAAGAGGGAATTCCAGGAAAAGGCACAGGTAATGTGTCTCGCTCTATCAGATGTTTGCATATTCATTTAAACAAATATACTGTCTGAAGTACTAAAAGTACAGTAACACAGCATGCTATGACAGTTTGGAACTTCTTTCATTCAATGAATTTAGAGCTGTTACTACTTTCAAAATGGACAGTAAAAGAGCAGGCAGCGTTCTTATAATAGCAGAACTGGATGAGAATGATTACGATTGTATTAAGAGACAATCTTATACATGAAAATACAACATTCATGGATGAATACCAATGTTTGCTTTAAAATTATTGTAAATATTAATAAATTGTTGTAAAAATAAGTAAGTAAAGTTGCATTAAGATTAACTATTTCAATGAAAAGATAGTATTAATAAATTAGTAACATGAATTCTAGGTATTCTCGTGAAAAATTTTTCAAATACATAAAATTAAACTTGTTTTGTTTGTAGTAATGTATTTCAAATACAAATATAAAACTATGCCACACTATTTTATGATGGTCTTTGAAATACATATTTTGAAGTATATATACGAATGTGTATATATAAAATACAAATAAATATTATGGAATTATATATACATAGGCTTGCAGTGAATATTGTGTATGTTTAAAACATTTAATTCTTATTCATTCAATTATCTAAACATTTCCAGAAAAAATAAAAGAAATATTTGTATTTTTATGAACTGTTGCCAAAAATACATTTTAAATAATAGTATGTTGAAAAGTTGAACCAGATTTACTGCCAAAATTCTCCTAAAATCTGCAGTGAAAGATTCGAGAGAATTGAAAGTTATATATGTGTAGGCAGGAATGAATGTTTTGATGATCATAGATCGTATATGATGATGAATTTTTAAAATATTTATTTTTTCTGAAATTGTTTTTAATTAAAATGTTTATATGAGAAACCTTGTCTTGAAAAACTAAAAAAAAATGTTTATATGAATGTAATTATGCATCTTAAGATCATTTCATATACAAACTTCCAATTTTGTATTTCATATATTACACGATTTGTGGACAAGTTAGATTGCATTCCAGGACTTACTTAAATGAGCATGGGGCTTGGTGGAATGTGTTTTTATTCACTCCCAGCCGTCTGCATGGGGATTTACAGACAAGGTGACAAACTCTTTTAGAATGTGGAAGGAGCACACAGGTGTACAGCTGTGCCTAATAGGCCTTCCCTTAGCGTCATAGTCTGGTAATTTTCTTTGCATGCGCCTGACCTGATTATTCATGACTTTTTACATAAGGAGAGGAAGCTATCAGACATGTGAGGTGTGCAATACATAATCTACAGTCATTCTACAGTTCTCGGACATGCTGGGGTTTTGTTTCCTTCTTTTTATTTCTTCCTTTTTAAGCCAGTAATTTATCAGTAAAACTGTCCATTAAAGTTACCATTTTTAATAAAATCTTATTCTCTTGTGAATTTCATGTTCTCCGATTAGGTTTTTATCTTACTTTAGAATTCATGTTTGATTATTTATTTCAACATATAACTTCTTTGCTGCTTTTCTTCTCACTATATTCTTCAGTTGTGAAGTTTTGTTCTGCTCATTGAGAAACTAATTCTCTCTCAGAGACTTAGTTTGGTGTCTAGTTCTACATATTTCATTGCTAAAATTTACTATATTTTCATTGTAACAATTATTTTTCTACTACTTAAAGTATGTATTTGCTCTTTGCTTCTTTTCCCTATAATTCTTGTACTTTTTTATACAAGTATTAATAAAGAGAATGTTTATGTGAAATTTTGAAATTCAAGCTAGGTACGGTGTTGCATGCTTAGCGTGAGACAGGAGAATTGTTACATGTTGAGATTAGTCTAGGATGCATGCTCTTGAATCATTCTCTCTGTGTCTTCAATGATAAAACATTTACAGTGCAAACCACAGAAACATTTGTTATTGATGCCTAATAGGCCTTTTCTTATCTAATATCCTCAAAGGATAACCGCCTAATTATTTAATATGAAGCTGTCCCAGTAAGTCTGGTATTTTGTACCATGAATTTGTAGGAATTAAATACTGTGACCTTTCCAACTCCTTGAGTTCTAGTTCTTGCAAATGAAATTTATTAAGAATTCCTTTGGACCACACTGAACCCCTGCTGTAAACTTCTTGCATTGATTTTCAATTTTTTTTCTTCTTTCCCCTTTTACAAGTTTCCTATTATCATGATTTTTCCTTGGGAATACCAAAAAATGACAATAGCATTTTCTTAAAGCGTAGTAGATATTCTCCTTTATAAACTAGTTTTGTCAAACTTGAACGTATTTTAAGTAAAAGTGTATAATTGCACCAAATATTGAAACTGGCAGGCATGTTTTTCAGTTAATTGATATTTATGATTTCTGTTGTTATGTTGTCAGATGACTTAGGGTGAAACATTTCCTACTGTAGGTGATGCCATAAAGATAATGTGCTGGGCTCTGCACTTTCTCCCACCCCAGACATAAGCGTGCCAATTCAAGAGCAGCACACAGGTCAGTTCATTTTATGAGCAGTCTATAAGCTAGCCGCAAGGATTCTGGCAATAGGAAATCCAGATGGATTGAAGCTATTTGGAAAAGAAGCACACTCGTGTGCCATAACCCTTTCTCTCTTCAGCGCACAATGCCACTGAAAGAATTCGGACATCCATCTGCCACCAGAAGAACTAAGGGGCTGTGCAGCATATGGCCAGAAAAAAAAAAAAATGAATCTTAAAGAATATACTGTGCCTATCATCCTGATTTAGGGAGGTGGTAGAGTGTGCTATACAGCAGCTTGGGGACCACCAAGTTTACAGAGAGAGTTAGCACTGGCCACCAAGCATAGCCATGCAGATCAAGTGGGGGATAATCCTCATCACGATGAATCTTGTTGAGAACTGAACACTATCCCATGTATCCCATGTTTTCATGATCAGTGGGTTCCCAAATAATTGTCTCTGTCTAATCCAACTCGAAGTATTTGGTAGACACAGCACATTCTAGTCATCATTTGGCTAAGAACAAGGACAAACAGGTGGTTTGATATAGCATTAAACTTCTTTTGTCACAACTTTTCTTAACATTCAAATGCAGATTGAAAAGGCAACATTTCTTAAGTGCTACGTCACCTGTATGGACAAAGTAGTGATAATAACTCATGTTTTCCAATCCCAAAACATTCTGTCTCATCTGACTCAGAACACCATGAGGTTCCAGCAAGTTGTACTCTCCTGGAGGCCATGTAAGACAAAGCTGAGGGAGATTCCTAAACAGGTTTTAGAAACCTTCATAATCTCTGGGAAACTTATAAAGGGTCTTTGCTGTAGGAAGAAAGTCGATGACAATAACCTGACAGATTTATACAGTGTGACAGCATGAGCCGAGCTAGCTAATGAAGTAAGAGGAAAAGGTTACCCACAGTGAAGGGAAGACTCCTCAGAGAATGTTCCTAATAAAACAGAAAAATAAAATATCCTGATGTGAACTTTGAAGTTGCTAACTTAGAGATGTTCACCAGGATAGAAGAACAATGCTTGAACAGAAACTATTTCTGGAGAAGAACATATTAAAAATTGCCAGTTAGATACCAAGGAGCTGAAGAATTTAGTAACCGAAATAAAGCTTGACAAGAGAAATTCCATAGCAAATAAATCCAAAATTTAAAAAAAACATAAATATATTAAAACTTAATTGAAAGGTATTAATCTAAGGAGATGAAAGTATGAAGTAAACGTAAGAAACTAATGGAGACAATAAATCAGAACTATTTACTGTTTAAGGACTCCCAGCGGGAAAGTAGATGTAAAAAAATTAATGTTTAATTTAAAAATATAATTGTTAAAAAATCCAAATATGGGATTGAGGAACTTAAAACGTATCAAATAATACTTCTAAAATTATCACATAAAATACTATACTAATGCTGTTACATCTATGATTTTGTATTTTGAATACCTCAAGAGAATAGGTACAAGAGAATTACTAAAAACACTGTCAAGTTGAAACAAATAGACAATGAACAGTAGTACAAAAAAACATAAAATGCAATGGTAAAGGAAATATTATGAACAATTCTTTATCATTCTATTTAGACCTGGAAAAACCACTCTTTAGTCTAAAGAGCTGAGGTAGGTTGACCAGCAATTCACACTTGGACAATTCGTAAAGACTCTCCAATCACAAGCTTCTGTGAATTTTGTTCTTTCTCTCAACAGGACACATTCTGCATGCTTCCATTAAAGAAGAGTCTAATCTTTCATAGTACAGTAAGCAATCTAAAAGAACACTGGCGTGTCACCTCTTAGCTTTTATTTATATTTGTGTTATTTACTCCACAGTTAGCTTTCACAGTATTGTTAGTTTTAGTGCAGTCCAAAAAGGACGAGAACTAAGATTTTAAAAAAAAAATAAAACATACAGTATGTCATTAGGAAAATGACTATAAAGAGACAAAAGGTAACAAAAAGAAAAGTGTCTACTACATAAAAATGAGAAGTCCCCTGGTAAACAGTTAAAACTTCCGAACTCAAAAAGATGACACAGTTTCTGGATAAACAATTGACAGAAAAGTAGCAGAAGATGTTAAACGGTGTCATGGCAAATGCAATAGTATCTTTTAAAAAGAAATAGAGCGATGACTCCTGACTACATGGAAGTTCATATGTGTGGTAGCTAAGAGTGATGAAGATAGATAGTGGTATTAAGTGCCGCATAAACTCGTTTGTTAATCGATGTTTCAACTACAATCAAGAAAGAAACAAAACCCAACTGAACTAAAGATGAAAGTGATCTATGTGTGCATTTGAGTGCATGTTTAGCATCCTAGTAATTTGTTTATAGGAGACTCCTGATAAGGTAAATTACAAGGCATTTTAGTTCATCAGATAACGTTAATACTGTTTTGTTAGCTTTCATTGAATATAAGTGTCTTGTATTGTAGCTTTGAATATGGTGATCTGCTTTGAGTAACTGACAAAAATATTAGTTCAAGGTTCACTATCTAATGAAGAAAAAAATTAAATTATTCAGAAATACAAATAGTAGCTCTCATTCTTATATATACTATAGCACACACAGAATGACCCGAGGGCTATTTTTTTTTCACATTAGATGTTATTTGTCAAAAATGAGTTTGTCCTGTACTTGAGGTTCGTTCAAAAGAAAATAGCTTTCAAACTATGAAATTAGGGTCAATTTTATGTTAATTTATTTTTGTAATATACCCCAAATTTCATGAAAGTAAATCAAAAGATATTATAATCAAGAATTTGCTATCAAAGATATCACCTAACACATACAGGGAACAGAAAAGATTCGGAAAATATGCAAAAATAATCTAAGTGTAGCAGTCAGATCAAAGGAGAACTGAATGTCCAATCAAGGCATTTAAATGTAGAGGTTTATATATTTATATGGCATATATATATATTTTTTAAACTTGAAATTATATATATATATAAAACTTATGTGAGCATATATTATAACCTATCATTTTTTTTATCAATTTGAATATATTATTTCTTTCTTGTATAGCCTCTCAAAGACTGCAAAACAAATCAGTAAACAATCCTAACACATATCTCTAGTCCCAAGTGTTCCTGTGTAATGAGGCCATTTCTGAACTGAAACTTTTTTATCTGTGAAACTTTTGCAGTTTCTCCCACACCTTACCTGTTTTTTTTTTATAATTACTACAGTCATATTATTCACCATAATTACTTTTAACAATACATCAATTTATTGTATTGGCATTAAGAGTTCCTGGATAGAAGGAAGACAATGGGAGGTTGTGTTGTGTGGTGTGTGTGTTTCATAGCTCTCTCTGCCGAGCCCGAACTACAGCCATGGGCTTTCTTCTTGAAAGAAAGAATGAATGAAGGATCCTGAGAGAAACTGTGTTTTAATCAGAATGATGCTCTTGTCAACTAGTAAACTGCTATAAGTCTGTGATTGTAAATATGACTGTGGAGAGTACTCAGATGATGGTGCTTTTATTCTGCTTCTTCCTTTTACTGTCAAGGCACTGAAGAGACAAAATGTCATTTGTATCACCACATAATTATGAATCTGATATAAATTTGAGTTTCTCCATTTAATATCAGCCTTTCAACTTTTTTCTAAAGTTTGAGAAAAAAAAGCATTTTTATAGAAAGTTACTTGAATAGAACCATATAAACAGCTGCCTTTTTTCTTAACAATAACATGATTTTAAATATTTTTCAGTTCAGAAGTAAATGTGATTTAAAATGGTATATAATAACATACTTCTTTTTCACCAAGAAAAATGTGCACAAGTTTTATAAACTCTGTACTAGCAAGATGATTTTATGTATGATTGCTTTTTTATATTATATTTCTCCCCATTTTAAAAAGTTTTACTGTTAAAGTGAGAAAGCTATTTTTTTTTTCCTGGCTGCTGAAGCTGTTTGGTATATGGGTAAGAACATTAGGCTTGGACTCTGAATCCATCATGCCTGGGTCTGAATCCATAGCTTCTGCCTTGCTACTTGGATCTTCCACAGAACCATTTTTCTTATATCTGCAAAATGTGGACTTCATGGCTAGTCTTTCTCAATGGTAGTTTTGAGAGCAGATGACTTAGAAACAGTTCTGGAAATTTTGATAAACTAGAGTTATCAGATATAGTGAAATGGTTTATACAGAGATATAACAAGTATGAAGAGAAAAATCTGTCTTTTAGGAAACATATAATACATATATAAAGGGGTTTTCTTTAATTAGCTACTGCACATCTCCTGTTTTTTGTACCATTAAAACATACTGGGCTACAGGATTATCAGTAGAATGACCCATATTCCATTGTCTTTTAAATTTATTATTTTTAAAAATTTAATCTTTAGTGAAAAAGAACTCTGATAATTGTGTACAGATTGTTGAGATTTTATTCATTAATTCACTTTTAATTGCAAATGTATCAAGCCTCAGAGTCTAAGGATGACATAGTAAAAATGAAGTAGTCTCACAGCTTTGACACCTCAGTCAAATGCTAGAAGGAGGTTCTAGGCTTTACACCTGTGACTTAGAGAAACACAGTTACATTACTGTGACTCTAAAATCATTTATGCAACATAAATAAAATATATCTGAAGATCCTGAAGTGAGCCTCACTTTCAAAACTGATGACTGAATCTCACTATGTAACCTTTAATTTGATTTTTCCTACAAATTATTGAGGCATACTTTTATGTTTGAAAATTTACTAAATCATTTCGATGAAACATTCTTTCATAAATTTTGTCACTGACCAGTACACAAAATCTCATGTTGATCTCTAGAAATAAATATTTTAAATTAAATGGTAAAGCTAAATATAATATTATCATAAAAGTGAACTGTGTACACACTGTTTTACAATGGGAATATTCAAATCTGAACATGAACTCATTTCAAATTATTTTCCATTCAGAGAGCTATTTTCTAAGACTGCTAATCATTCATCCCTTTAGACATGGTGACTTCTAACCTGACACTGCTAAGTTCTAAAGCTTCATATGGTGTTTCAATCAGGGTGATTGTGTAACAAGAAACATGCAAGGGTAAAGGCAATTAACCTTCCCAGCTTAAAATGGAAAATTGAAAAACATAAATGAGAGCTAGAATACATAGGTCAAACATAGCAATGATCAACTTCATTACTTCTTTTTTTTCCCCCTGGGCATTGAAAGAACTTGGTTGTGATTTAAATCTTTCTTTTCATAAAATTTATATTTGGAGCAAGATAAAATAGAACGGCTCAGTGCTTAGATAAGACACTTTCATATTTCTCATTAGTGATGTTTATAAGTCCATGTGGAAGGAGTTGCCACCATGTATATATGTATACTGGGTAATAGTGAGCATGGACTGCTCAGGCCAGGGAAAGAGATCAGAGCCTTGCATAACCCTCATCACAGAAGCTTCCTACTGTCATAGATGGGAACAAATGTAGAGAGCCACAGTCAGATATTATGCAGAGATGCAGAGACTGAGAAATTTTGGACCACTCACTCACAAATGGGATGTCCCCGTCAAAATTGTCCCCTCAAAGTTCAAGGAAGTCCATAAAAAATGTGGATGCTGAAAGAGTGTAAAAGCTAGAGGGCGTGAAGGACAAAAGAAAACAAGGCCTTCGAACCAGCATGATGGGAACACATATGAAAGCAGAAACTAAACAAAATGCTCAGGGCCTTTATTTGTCTGAACCCAAAGGGACCCTATAGCAGAAAAGTGAAGTAGGTACATGCCTCAAACTGATAACCTCTTGCATGTAAAAATTTAGTTTTCTCCAAGGATGTCTCCCTGGGAAAACAAACTACTTTCAAGAGTAGGCTGCATGTTGTCCAGACATAGATGGTGAACAAAAAAATGAACTAATAATCTTTGTAGGTTTCTTATCTCACTTTGTAAGCACACACAGGCACACACACACACACACACACACACACACACACACACACGGCGTCTAGCATATTGTTTTTATACAATTTCTAAGTGTACACATCTCTGTTTCTTGTTCCTTCCTTCTCTTGAGTCCTTGGTATTCTGTTTTTTTTTTTGTCCAATTCCAACATGTAACTTTCTGTTTTATCTTATTATATTATATTATTAGCTATATTATATTATGATCCCTTAGAAACGTTTTGTTTTCTCATGAGAGATGAAACGGGGAGGATCTGGATGGGATGGGAGGTGGAGAAGTGTGTATGAGTAAAGAGAAAGGAAGCTCTAATCAGAATATATTTGTGAGAAAAAACCGTAGTTTCAAAGAAAAAAAATAGTAAAGATAAATAATGAGCATTGGGGTGAAGGTATACATTAGCATCTGGGAAACTGAATAGGTTTGCGATAGCCAGGGTCTGAACTTCAACAACAGTAGACAAACAAAAACAAGTGATTCCTTTATACCCAAAGGAGAGGTATTAGGTTTAATAGACATTCTATTTGCTGGTTCATGTGAAAGGAATCACACTTTTCTAGAAAGAAAGTAAATGTACACTATTTGGCTTAGAGCCTCCATGTCACAAGGTATGATATTCACAGTGTTCTAGATTCTAAATATTAATCCAGGACCAACTTAGTATTTTCTTTAGAATTGCAAATCAATGTTGAATTCTAAGTATGAGTTCAAATTTTAAAAATGATTACAAGCATATAGTTGTTTACTTGAATGAGATGTTTTCATCATATGCATTCAAACAAACTAATTTTTCAAAATGCTGAGAAAATAGAAAAAAATACTATTAATAATAACATATAGGGAATCAATTTCCTTCTTAGTAAGATTTGTCTGTGGTGGAGCCTCTAGCAGTGGGGCCAGAATCTGTCTGGGTGCATATTTTGGAATCTACTCCCAATGGTGGGATGCTATGCTCCACCTTGACGCAGGTGGGAAGAGCTTGGTTTTGCCTCAACTTGATATGTTATGCTTTGTTGGCTCCCATAGCAGGCCTTACCCTTTCTGAGGAGTAAATTAGGGGTGAGGATAAAAAGAAAGTGGGGGAGGAAAAGGGAGGAAAGAAGGGAGTGAAAACTGTAGTTGACATGTAAAATAAATTAAAAAATGATATTAACTTAACTAAATCTTTTTCACTATTTCAAGTTCTCCATTTCAAATGAATGATTCATTGTTTACTCAGCTTGGTTTAATTGATGGTAATAGAAATGAATCATACTACAGTAGTTAAATTCTATGGAAAACTATTTTTTTTTTTTTTTGATTTTCGAGACAGGGTTTCTCTGTAGTTTTTGGTGCCTGTCCTGGAACTAGCTCTTGTAGACCAGGCTGGCCTCAAACTCACAGAGATTCTCCTGCCTCTGCCTCCTGAGTGCTGGGATTAAAGGCGTGCGCCACCACCGCCCGGCTTGAAAACTATTTGAATGTAAACATATTTCAAATTCAATAAAGTTATGTGTGTTCATAGGAGCATTGTGTCAGGTAACTACTGACTTTTTTACATTTCTCCCTGTTGATTACATACCATACTTGGCTTTTTCTTCTTTTTTTTTTTTTAGGTAACCAAATTATTTCCTAATATCAGATCAATAATCACTTCCTCGGTGAAGCTTATCTTAATACTACAGGCACAGTCATCTATGAGTCTATTAAATCAAAAGACTGAGGAAGTCCGTGAATGAAGCTGGATGGGGAGGACATGACAAGGGTTATACAGAGAAAAGGACATGAGAAAATGATGTAATTACAATTAAACTAAAATTCTTTTTATGTAACTATGGACTAGCTTCTATTCTTCACACTGGTGTCATAGACAAAATTTCTGCTTTCATGCAACTCATATTATAATTGGTTGAGGCAAGGGTTTTGGAGGGAATACAGTAAGAAAATAAGCCAAACATATTGCATAATAGAGTATAGGTATATATATATATATATGGTTCATTTAACTGTACTAACCCTATACGCATGCCTTCTCTGGAAAAAACTCAGTAACTAGGATTTCATGGATGTGAAGAAGTAAAAGAGACACTAAAGAAGTCTTCATGGTAGAGGAACAAGGATATTCAAACCTAAGCAAGATTCTACTTTGCTTTTTCCACAACAGTGAGCGGAGTTGGTGAACAAGGAAGCTCAATTCCTGCTGTGTCGAGCCCTGGACTCCATCCAAGAGCTACTAGGAAAGCTCCCATATTTCACTGAACAGTATTCATAGGGGTTATCCTCAGATACAATAAGTATTAATAAGATTATTTCACACAGATCAATTTATTATTGTTTACAATTACTTTATTGATAAGGTTTCAAGTAACAAAGAATGTTTTTTAGCATAAAGAAATACATATGTAACATATCAAATCTTTTTGGAAAATAAAAGCTTGCATATTTCTATGCCCGTGTTTTTCTTATTTGGTTTTTGACTGGGTCTTATTGTTCAATCCCATATTCATTAGTTGGTGAGGAAATAAATTACACAGTTCCTCCACATGATTACAGTGCTGTTGCTGGCTACTAACAATAAGTTACTAATTCAATTTCAAATGAACGTTCATGCCTTAGGTTGAGCAGCAATGTCAAGTCATTGATCTGTTATTGGTTTCCTCCTCTATTTCTCCTTCAAAAGGTACTCAGCAGTGATGCACTGGTAGAGCTTTAGAATTGCAGATTACCCAAGGGAATGAACGCCATGGAAACAATTCAATATTGGATACCTGATGCTTGCTTCTATATTCTAATTTAAAATTTTATCCAGGTGTTTTTGAGACATTTGTAGAGACCATTAAAAACCAAGAGTCTTGGCTACTTGATTTGAGTGTTTACTGAGGTTTTCAAAGTTCTCCTTGCCCCTGAATGTCTGGACTGTCAAGGGAATAATTATAGAAGTGTGGAACTTCTCTCTATGCTATGGATACCATTGGGGAATAAAGAAACTGCTTGGCCTGTAGATAGTGAGAACTTAGGTAGGTGGGTAAAACTAAATGGAATGCAGGGAGAAAGGAGGAGGAGTCAGAGAGAAGTCATGGAGCTGCCACTAGAGACAGATGTGCTGAAACTTTGCTGGTAGACCACAACCATGTGGTAATGCACAGATTAATGGAGATGGGTTAAATTAATATGTAAGAGTGAGTCAATAAGAAGCTAGAGCTATTGGGCCAAGTGATTTTAATAATACAGTTTCTGTGTGATTATTTGGGGCTAACCAACCAGGAATCAACAAGAGACCTCCTTGCTACATAGAACTAAAAAATATTTACTTTGATACTGCTTGTATTTGAATTGTATTAGAGTAATATTCAATAATTACAAATATGAAGCCTAATTCTTAAATTAACTTTTCTGTTAGAACTCTCACAAAGAATGAAACTATTACCTAAAAATAACTTATTGATCAGAAATGGTGTTCGATATTTAGATTAGTGAAGTCATAAAATATTTTTTTCTTCATTCAACCACTTTCACACCCACAAATTTTATTTAAAATTTTAAGCAATTACAGATGAGAGTAGAATCTGCATGTTTGAAAAACTTACTTCTGAGACTGCAGAAACTCACGTGGAAAAATAAAATGTTATTTGTCATGGATATTCATCCACATAGGCCATTCCCTATTGTTAGAGGAGCAGCTCCCCACCTCTAGCCAGGTAGCATAGCACAGTCTGATAAAGAATCGAAACATTTATGTATTCAGAAAGTCTGCTTACTATTTTCCATTATGAGACTATTTTCTTCCAAACCTTAGGGCATAGAAAACAAGTTACTGTTTGAAAAGTTGACAATTCTGGCTCTATTAATGTAGAAACAGCTACCTCCAAACCTGTGAATGAATAATAACAACTCTTCAGACTTAATACTGGAGGGCAGAGAAAAGAGGCCAGGAAAACATATATTTATTATATGATACTGGGAACGGAGTTTGGTGAAACTGGAAGCTATGAATAAGAATTATTTTCTCCATTTAAAGTTTCAAAGTGTTCTACATAATACACTATAATTTGGAATCTTCTCAGGCATTAGATTTTGAAGAGCTTCAATAGAAACAGTTCATAAATACCATTTATAAGAAAAACTAATATGTCTTTATGGTACCAAAAAGAGAAAACAGCTCTGACAAGTCAAAATAAATAATTTTAATGAAGTATTTTGAAATTATTTCATCAATCTGAAAGTATGTTTTGTAAAATTATATACTAATTTAAAGTTAATATGGATTAACCACTGTTAAAAAATTTTTTCTTCTTTCTTTTTTTTTTCCACCATATTCACTGAGTTTTTATTTTTTTCTAAATGCTCTTTGGTACCAGAAATGTGAGAAATATAGTCCTTGAAACAAAACTGCTAGTTACAAATTCATGAATCCAGATTTTCTCCAATATTGAAGGCACATGCCAGGTACTGTGATGCCTTTTCCTTCAAACTAGGCTAGGTTTGCATTTGAATTCTTCAAGCACAGTGAGTTGTTTGGCACAAAGTTTGCTTCCTGTTGAAAGCCACTTTGCTGAAATTGACATATATTTCAAGAGATCCACTAATTTTTTTTATATGCCAGGCAGTATTTTCCCTGTTTTCAATGTTTTTCTAAAAGTGTTACATATGTAGCTTTGATCAATTTGCACTGATGAGGAATCTCATACCACAAACATTCCAGAGCATTCTTAGCAAAGTCAGGGTTTAGTCAATTCAAATTAGATACTGGAAATAGCTTATATAGGCTATCCTAGACTTATACAATTTCAGGAATGAAGCTATTGTATATAGCTGATTGTTGAGAAATTAATTGTGGACAGTGGTTAGTTCTTATATGAGCTGCCAAATAAAAGAAGTCAGAAGTCTAAAAAGGAATTCCAAAAGGGGAAGAATCTGAAGATTAACAGCACACTTGAGTCTGAAAGTTAGGTCAGTGCAGATTTATGTTCATAGAAGTGGGTATTTAGTTAATGTTTGATGTCTTAATGAGTACACATTTTCAATTCATTGATCTACATTCACTCCACGAAGCAATAGCATTTGATTTGTTATATGACTGAAGACATTTAGAATGTAGGAAATTATAGAAGGAATGAATTCAGATGGGGACAACCACCACCAATGTGATTTCCCTCAATTTACAATGTTTGGACAGGTGAGCTTTAGATCTGGAGTTGGAGCTCAAAAGAACCATCTGCAGAGTAAGTAGGAAAGTCTTTGGAGACATCTTAAGACACAGTAAAATCTCATCCTATTCTTCCAACTGTGGTTAAAGTATGGACCAGAGTATAATCATTTCTATGGGTGAGTGTTTTAATATGTGTTTCAATATCGGTGAACATGAAGAACCCCATAAGCCCATCTCCTTCTATGTTTCCCCCAAGGTAAACTTGAGATGAAAGTGATCATGCATAAAAAAGTTAAGAGTATGATACTTCAAAGGGATTAGAGATATGGACTGAGAAAATATGCATTAGAATGTATTTAAATATTTAAATTAAATATCACATTCCTCTTTAGCTTTATCAGAGAAAGTAGGACATATCGACAAATAGATACTTTATTCAATCCTTTGGATTCTCCCCTAATAATGTAAATTAATTTGAGATCAAGGATTCTAAAACTAGTAACTAAAAATAGAAAACAGTTATTATGACAGATAGAATAGAGTTCTGATGTATGGTGGTTAGGGAAGCCTATGATAGGACTTTTCAACATGAGCCCATCATTTGAGGAATTTCAATTGGGTATGAAACTGGAAGTGTTGCTGGTTAGGCAGAGAAACTTCAAGGCTTATTTATTCAAAACTAAACTAACTGCTACCATTATATGAAAAACATGTAAAACAACAAGGAAATAATTCATATGAAACATCCATTGTGTGGTCTGATACAATGGAATTATGCCTTAATAATCATTTGAGACTACTATGTCTGTATTTGTATGCAGCTTCATAATGAACTGCTAAATATACAGGTGAAATATAACCAGTAACAATTTTGTCTCTGTATTTGCATGTGTATATGTGTCCTGTGTGTACACATGTTAGTATATGTATGTATACATATATGTACACACACGTGAAGAAAACCTTGATTGTTTTTCTTTGGAAGCCATATTATTGTGTTTTAAAAAACATGGTTTCTCCCTAAACTGCATATCTATAATAAAGTAGGTTAGACTGACTAGAAAATGAGTTCCAGAGACCTTTCTTCCTCTATTCCTAGCTCTCTAACATAAGGTGCACTCTTCTGAGCAATAATATTTGACAGTAACATGTTTACACAAAACATTTTTCACTATTCAATACACGTAGACATTTTTATTTTAAGCTTAGAAAAAAATTCTGTGATGCCTTTTTGGTTTTGTTTTTTTTAAATAAATATAGCATATAATGCTACAGACATTTACAACAGTTGTTAGAGGACAAATTGTATCTGGAAAAATTTCTTGATCATCAGGATATTTCATTTCTAGGCGAACAATATAAAGTTATAATATCGGGAAGTTCTTCCTATGCTTCAATTTACACATAATATTATTTAATTCATAGTTTTATTGTGTTTCTTAAAATGAACATCTCACATATCCCAGGCTTGCCTTGAACTCACTATATAGTTGAGGTTACCGTTGAACATATAGTGTTCCTGCTTCTACCTTAAAAATACTGATTTACAATTATACAGCTTCTTTAAAAAACACTTTGTATATTATAAAATCATCACAAAATTTTATCACCAACCATGGCTTTCTTATAAAAATTTCAAGAATAAGATAAATTCAGCCTCATGGAGTAAACAAAATTTAATGCTATTGAACAAGCAATTATGTCAATTTGATGTCTATTCTCCTTAGAATATTTAATCAATAATTTGACAGATGTCAGAAAAGATCTGTCATTAAGAGTCTAGACTGCTGGATGCCAACACTGAAACTCAATGCTTTCTCAGCTATTGATAGAACATTATAATATCTAACATGAATGATATTAAAAATCTGAAAGTATATTGGATATCTAATGTGTCATTTCAGTCAGGAGTAATTTGGCTTGGTTTGAATATATGCAGTTTGATTTTACTGAACTCTGATATAGTTTAATATCCTGGCTCCAAAGCCAGATACATTCATGAGCTTTATTTGTGCATTTATGGACATGGTTTTTGTGTCATTTTTAGAAAGCCATGGAGCTACACGAAGAAGATGAAAACAGACATCGGTGATTGTGAACTTTCTTTAATAATGTGTTATGCTTTTGGAGGTTTGATGTGATTAAGTGATTTCTCATAAGTAATTTGAATTTTGTCCACAAAATATATCTTGTCATTAAGTAATGACAAAAATGTTGATAAATTAAAAAAACAATTTTACGACCTTACAATAAAACAGATTGTGATATCGCTGACATATCTCTTTGCTCTATTTTATTTTTTTATTTTATTTAAGGTGTATTTGAATTGTGAAACAAATTTTTGTACTCCTCTGTAAGTTAATTTAATAAATACTTTAAACATCAATCTTCTCTGAATGTAAATGGCATCTTATTGCTTTGCAAATATTTTTGCTCTTAAGCTTATGTAACCTTAACTGTACTGCATATATTAGCACTGAATTTACTATATCATATAAAATGTTTGCATCATATAATTTTATCATATTATATCAAATAATTTTATATCACATAAGACTATATCATATAAAATATAGTGTATTACAAGATGTATAGCTCTTGTCTGAGGTTTACGCATGCTAGATAGCAAAGGGGTCATAAATAATGAGTGCCTCTCAAAAGTCATCACATTTAGTTTATTCAGAAATGGAGTTTAGAAAAACAGTGATCAGAAATGTCACTGAAATGAAGCAAATAAATTGGGAATAATAGAATGCATAAACACAGAAATAATACACATATTTCTTCATAAAATTGAGAGAAAACACTATATCAAAACGAATTTTTCAACATTATTTGTTCTACAGCCCAAGTAATCATTCTGTTGTCAGAGATCCGAGAATGGATTGCGAACTCACTGGTTAGGGATTTCCTCATGGATTCATTTTCCACAATTGTGGATCCAAGAGCTCAGCCATGATTTCCTTACCAACAATTTCTGAGAAACTATATGATGGCTTGCTTTACAAAAATAATCAGATTTTCTAGTAGATTTAAGATCATACACATCACTGTGTTCAGTGGGCTGCTTTGATGAGGGAAGAGGAATAAAGAAAAAAATATATACTAAAAATTGGACATGACCTCAAGATATGCTGTATTATTTCTATTTTATCTGAGAATACGGCATGCACATGTGTTAAGACAAATCCTGGAAATCATAGGGCGTAGTGGCATTTCATTTGTATTTTAATAAATAAAGATTGTCTGAAGTTTAGAGAATAAAACAGCTGCATTGATCAGCCTTCCAGACCAGACAGTGGTGACACACATGTTTAATCCCAGTAGCCACAATACTTTGCCATAGAAACAGGAGAGTAATGGTTCACGCTTTTAATCCCAGAACTAGAGCGAAATATAAAATGGGAAGAAGAGCTCTCACACACAATCTCATTCTGAGATTCCTGGAGACAGGATCACCATTTCTGACTGAGGTAGAGGTAAGAGCCAGAGGCCGGCTGCTTTGTTTTTCTGGCCTTAAGTTGAACCCTAACTTCTGTCTCTCGTTTTTTATTAATCGTGCTACAACAGGGAACCATTGCCACATCTACCCATGGACTTGAGAAAACATGTGATAAAGGCATTTAGACATGATACAACAGCAGCTACAATTACTTGATTGTCAAAGCGATCAGCATATCAAAATTTGATTGTGTCTCTTTATTTTATTTTAATTTTTTAAGACAAAGATATTCCACATGTATCAATGTATTCATCAGCCAAAACTGAAGCTTTCCTAAAAATTTCAAATTACAAAGATAATATCAAAACAATGAAAGCGGTTTTGGAATTTTTACCTGTGTCAGTACTCAATATAACAATACTTGCCTTAGTATTCTGGTTTCTTTGTACTACATAAAATAAAATGTAAAAGTAAAAATATATAGCTGAATCATTATATTTATGCAAAATTATTTAAAATAAATTAATTTGCATATTTATTTGAAAAATCACATTCTTTGTCATATTGCACTGACCAAAGACTCATGGGTCACTTAAGAGAGAGAATATTTAAAATGCGTGAAGGCAAAAGGACTTTTGAAAGAGCAAATGAAACAAGAAAGGATTTTCTACTCTTCTGGTCTGAGTCACATTCAAGTTGCTTTAAGAACTCACTCCTCTTTCAAAGATGAATAACCTTTCTAATTGTCTCTGCAGTAGGAAACCATGGGACAACAAGTTCAGAAAGAGCCAAGTTCTCAAAACACAATTTCAAGCTATTATTTTATCCATCTTGTGTTACATCCATAATCCAATTGAAAATCTGTTGGAGCACTGAAATAGTTGTCCATATCATTTAAGTCAAAGAAACACTTTGATTTGAAATTCTGTATCTAAATGATTGGGGCCACTGTAGTCCTTTGGTGTGAGTGATTTGGATAATTGTCTCAGTTCTGTACTTCATCTTGCTTGTATAAACTGTTCAAAGCAAACATTCAAGAGCCCATATAACTCAATGTAATGAATATATGCACAGGTTTTCTGACATTAAAAAACTGTAAATGTTCAAGGGAAAATAAAGCTGGAATCTACTGAAGACATCATTTACATCTTCAGAATACCTCTTTACAACAAAGAAATTAGAGTATGCAGGCTCACCTCTGCTCAGTAAATTGTATCCTTGTGAAGATATTTGTCACTAAACCATTACTGAGAATGACATAATTCTTATTTTCTTTGATTAGCACAAATTATTAGAAATAAAATAAAAATATTCTGAATTATTCATGAATTACAAAGCAAGATTCACTGATCGAACTACCCAGCTAATGCAATTCACACAACTAGAAACAGAAGGGCACACCTCTTCCCATCACCATCCCGCATTGCACTCGTGTGTGGTGGCATTTTCTTTGTGACTTGGCTGTTTTGGTCACCACATGTTTTTGCTATGCTTTTGCAGTAAGCAGAAGCTAAGGAGATTCTCTAAAGTCGATTATTGTGCTTGTTCATTCTCTCTTTGTAAAGCCCGAAGTTCCTATCTACAGCACCAGGGCAATCAATGCTGATGAATGACTAGCAATGGCTTCTTTATTCAGGTCCTCACAGGGAAGAAAGTTCCCATTATCTCTTCTGTAACTTCACTCTATCACTCTGACAGGACCAGGCCGTTCCACACTTCACTGCTTTCTCCTTGGAACAGGGTTCTGTGTTTCTCCCTGTTTCTAAGATGAAAGAAAAATGAAAAATAATAAAGTCTGGAGAAAACCTCTTGTTGGCACGCACAAACTGCCATCTTTCATTCTCCTTTTAATTGTTGTTCCAACTTGCACAAGCCATAAACCCTTAGAACAGAGTGGGCAAAGGACACTTCGAAGCCGATGAAGCTAAAATTTTACAGTGTTAAGTGAAACAGTGTTTTACTATGGAGAAGAAAAATAAAAGCCAAAGGCATTATTTTTGAGCCCTTGGGAATCCTTCTATGTAGGGTATGCTTATTCTTCCTACAAGAGCAAATCTGATGACATTGTATTTAACTCTTCTGGCTTTGTGCTAGAAATGGGTAGACTACTTTTAATTTTTTTGACTGTTTTTTAGAATATCGCCTATATCTATGAAGCAGCAAGGCCGTGCTTGGAACAGGGAATTTGCTAACAGGCCTGATATTGGTAACCAGTTTGATATGAAAATGAAAGGCTCTGAAAACTAGGAAAAGGGTCAAAACAAAACTTCTTTGGACAGCAGCAGCAGCAGTAGCAGCACAAACAACAAAATCCAGAAATGCTCTGAACCTTACTAGGGTATTAATAATCAGCAAAATTCATTTATAGTATGTTTTCTTTGCTAGTCTTTGGTGAGTGCTCTGTTGACAGTTTTCTACTTCATGTTCAATGAACTCCAAGCATAATATCTTTTCTAGCCTTTTCATGTCATTAATGGTATGTCCCGCACATGAGCAGGGATACATAGGATGTGTGGCCTCCTATATCTGACAATAACACTCAGGGATTTTTGAACCCATGCCTCCAGAAAAATGAAAATTTCTGCATTTGCCCTTTACTGCTCCTTGTAACATATCTGTGTACAATTACAAGTCCTTCTATTAAATAAAATTATTTTGAAATGGGTAATGTCTTCCAATTTTTAAGGAAAAAAGAGTAGTAATTGTAAGACTGTGAACTCTAAATCCAACAATAAATATTCATTTGTTATATAATAGTAAACCTTCTTTCCCCTGTCACTTCATTCTATGTTATTTTTCCCCATGAAACAATAACACTTAAGGGTTTAGAAGGAAATAAAAGTCTCAAGAAGACAAAATAGATAGAAAAATGAAGAAGTTTCTCACCCTCATTCCCACATGCTCTAAGAAGCCCTTCATCAAGCAATGGCCAAGATGCTCTGAATGCTGATGCTAGCCAGTCACCTATATGTCAACTTTATCTTCTGACCAACACAAAACTGCTCAAAATAACATCTTCAGATACTAGCTATAATCCTCAACTCCTTACAAAACTAAAAGAATTAATTGTTAGTAATGAATGATAAGACCTCTTAGAAAAGAAAATAATGTATATTCTTTTTCATTTCTTTCCTTCTTTTTATCATTATTTCAGGTTGTATAGGTACACAAGCATATTATATTTTAATTCCCAATAGTATTACCAGTATTTTAGTTCTCTACATGGATTTTGGAGTGAAAATTAAAATTACATTCGACGTTGCAAAATTTCAGGAACATTTAAGAAATTGTATTGGAACAGTTCTTGTGATTAAAACCCAGCTATGCCATTGACTGGCCACATGAGCTTTGGGGAAATTCCTTAATTTTCTAATTAATAAAATGGGAATGGTTGTATTTAGTACTTACATAAGCTAGAGAAATAAAATTACTTAATGTGTGTGAGATGGTTAGAAGCATCTCTGACATATGGTAAGCCTTCCACAAATGTGGGCTAAATAGAAAGTATTTTCAGATGATCTTTTATAAATTCTGACACAAATGTATCCTTTTTAATTTGCCCAAGAAGGTAAGTGGCAGAGGGAAAATCAACACCAAACCACAGAAAATAAACAGAACTGGTTTTTACAATGTGGTAAAATGCCACTTATATCTGTTCAATATCGGGAAAGCAATAGAGGACCAAAACTGGTTACAAAGTAGGGGTGAGTGCTAAATATGCCAATAAGCTGTTAATATATTTATAATGATACTTAATAACCTACAAACTTCAATGTTAACCAAACATATACTTTCAGAGCACTAAAAGAAATTTGTAAATAATGAGGAAAATGGAAGATAAAAATAATTGCGAGTACTAAAGATCCACAGCTTCCTTTTTGGGAGCAGTGCTATTTCATAAGACTTTGGGAAAGTCAATATCTAAAAATTCATTTTGTATATGTTTAGATTTGGCCTTTGGCCACAGACTTGCAGCATTTCTTCAACAGAAACTTGTGGTTTGCACAGGTGCATTACCTCTGGCAGATTTATATTCCTCATAAAAGCTTCATATCAATCATAAATGCAGACTTTCAATCCTACAGACACTGCTGATCAGAAAGCTTTATTTTATCTTCCGGAGAGATGAAAATGACACTTCCTTTGTATGGGGGTGGCAGAGCAATGACACAAAAACACGAGAGAAATTCAAATGAAAAGAGGTGCGGGCGAGAAGCTGTGAAGTAGAGGCCCATAGGAGAAGAGAGAGCTGATAAATAGGAGCTGCAGGGATGCAAGGGCTCAGGATGGGAACTCAGAGGATCATGGATGCTGAGCCAATAATCTGAGCCAGGAAATGGAATTGAATCCAAATGGACAGGGAAACACATTGACATATGTATTATGTTTAGATATCTTCATGATAATGGATATCAATTCTCAGAACAGTCTAGTTGTATTCATACACTAAGCTGGTGTCTTTCGAGAAAATAAAGCAATTTGACAAATATTTTCAACCTATCTATTACACTGAAAAAAGATAGATATTTTCTAGAATGTTATTGTATATATAGAAAAATGCAAATAGTGTGAACAATATTCATTTGTATAAAGAAATACGATTAACAGGATACAAATAGGACATGATGGTTCTCATTCCTATAATCTCAGGGCCCAGAAGGTTAAGAAAGGAAAAATGTAAAAAGTTTGAGGCCATTCTGCATTACACTAAGCTTCCAGGTCATCATGAAAGGTAGTCTGATGATGTGGGATTTCCACTTATTCTGTGATTACCATTGGTTAATAAAGGAACTGCTTTGACTATAGCACAGCTATAGGGGACCAGAGCTGGGCAGGGAAAACTAAACTGAATGCTGTGAAAAAGAAGGGCAGAGTCAGAGAAGCCATGTAGCCCCACCAGACACAGATACCAGAACTTTAGCCTGTAAGCCACAGCCACATGGCGATATACAGATTGTTAGAAATGGGTTAAATGTGTATGTAAGAGTTAGTCAATAAAAAGCCAGAGCTAATGGGCCAAGCAGTGATTTAATTAATATAGTTTCTGGGTGATTATTTTGGGGTTTAGCAGTTGGGAATGAACAAGCAGCCACCTTACCACAGTGTGCGGCCTTATCTTAAAGTAATCAATTAATTAAAGAAAAATGCATGGCAGCTGTGAAAGAGGAGTGAGTTAAATAACAGATAATATAAGAAATTATTTTTACTGTCAGCAAAATTAAAATTATTCCTATTTTGAGTCCTAGTAGTTCAGAGGAACCCAAATTTTGAGTGGGATTTGGGCTGTGAAATGATACCCACACTGTTTCATATATGCCAGGTCTTTCCCAAGAACTTTATTTTGTTTGGTTCTGAAAAGATTTCTGTGAGACAAGCACCTATGTGCTCAGTATTTCATAGAAAGGAGTTTTCCAAGAGGGACTAAGCTGAATCATCTAGCTGTGAAGGGGTTGGACCAAGAACTTTGGAACTTTTTCACAGAGCTGCCAGTCATCGGCATAGCCAGGGAAGTGGTCAACAGTGTCAGCGGAGCTGAAAGCTAGACTAGGTCTTGCTGAGCCACGCTGTGCCTAACCTTGCAATGAATGAATCCTCCTCCTAATAGTGCAAAATTATCTATTGGGATAATAACAATGGTGTTTGATATGAGCTTGGGGAGTTCAACACTGGACTGTATTTTAAATGTCATGCTACCATACATGAGGGGTGAAGAATATGAGGACGCAAAATGACTGCCACATTCCCATTTAAGCAGTAAATTCCAAGTTAATGTTATCTGCTAGCTGTGAGGAAATAAATTATATTTTCTAGTGTTGATAATGCATAGTTTCTGTTATACCCAATAAAAAATACTGTGATAATTAGTCGTGAGAGTAGTCCCTCTTATGTCTAAGATAATCCCATGATCATTACAAAGATGCCTTTCTCACTTTAAAAAAAATGCTTTAAGTCTGGAAGACTTACTGAATGAATTATGTAAGGTATTGCCTGTGACTCATGGTGAAACTGGTCAATGGGAAACACTGGTGTGAAATAGGAAGAAAGGAGGAGAAAGAGAAGCAGGTCATTCCTCAGCTAGTTGTAGCCATCATGGCTAGGTTCCTTCAAGTCAATCATCAATCAAGAAAATGCAGTTTTGATGGAGGCATTGTCTTGTTTGACATTATCATTTTCTGAAAACTGTAACTTGCATCAACTTCATTACACATACACACACACACACAAATAATGGACAGCATGACACAGAGAGTCAATGTTATTATTGAACACAGGAAAAGACTTCTGAAATCCAGTTCAGTCTGCCGTAGACATAGTCTAGAAAATTCTAGTTTCATCTGAAAGGGGGCATCTCTAGAGGTTTAACAGTGTTATTGAGTATCCGAACAAAAATGTCAGAATCAAATTATAGGATGCTCAGTTATTATTCAAGAATATCCGGTAGTAGAAGTTTTAAGAGCTCAGTGATTTTCTTATCAAATTGCATATTTGTATTATCCTAGTTGTCTGGTTTCTGAACAGAATACTAACTGGTTCAGTTTCTTCACTCTAAGTTTCCAGTTCTGGAAACTCTGGACTACACAGCTTGTAAATTCAGTTGTCAATGTGAGGCAAAGTCAAAAAGGAAACAAGCATTGGGAACACAAGGGAAGTTTTACATAGAAGTCATGGAAACTTTAAAATGCCCTCAATACATCAACTCAGTACAGCTGAAAGGCATAAGAGAGAGCAACAAGCAATAAAAGATAAGAAAAGTGAGGAAACTACAAATAGACCCTGGCTGCCAGTTTAAGGGAATCAAGAATGCTGAAAAGAAAATTGGAGACATGCAGATGTGAGGGCAGGAGGAGGAAGAAACTTTCGGTCATCAAGAAGCCAAGCTACAAAAATGTTCCAGGTGTATGACTCTCAGGGAACAGAAAATTTACATTCATCTTGCCAAAGACTGATGGTAATCACACAATAACTTTGATTTCTCAGAGAGTCGCATGTATACACATATCTGCATACATTTCTCCTGCAATCATGCACCTATTGTATATGTATCGATAGGGAACATTGTATCCAGGTAACTGTGCTAAGCGAAAACTAACATTCTGCTAGAAATATGCAAAGCCAAGTAGCTTGAATGGCAGCAAAGTTTCAAATGCAGAATGACTTTCTTTTCAGAATATTTATCTTGCTTGGCTTTTGGTTGTTGTTTTTTGCTTGCGTGTTTAGTTATTTTGTTTCACATTTTTGCATTGTTTTATCATTTGTTTTATGACAAGATCTGACCATGTAGTTTCATGCTGGCTTAGATGATTATATAGCATAAATTGGGCTCAAATTCATAGAAAGCTATCTGCTCCTGATTGCTGGGATTAATCTTCGAAGTAACATAACCAGGAATATCATTTTGGGTATTGACATCATGTGATCTCAGAAATTTGATTATTTTCAGCTTATATTTAAAATAGTGTCATTCAATGACAGTTCCAATATACAGTGGTTTACTGCATTCATGGGTAGTTTTGTAAACTCAGCCTGCCATTTTTAGTAAGAAGTGTCACAAAACTTAAGAGTCAAAAACTATGAGATACGTTGAGAACAATGCTTGCTGACTCTTTTCCTTATGGGCTACATTTGATGACTCTATTCCTAAATCTGATGTAGTTAGGAAGCTGGATTGTGATGAGCGGTGCATAAGATTTAACACTGCAAATCTTTCTATGCTGGATTGTCAATAGGACTTTAAAAAGAGAGATAACAAGTGGCCAAGTGAGGGAGAGAAAACCTTTGGTTTCGACCAGGTAAACCCCAGACCTCTTTGGAGAACATAATGAAAGAGCTTCCTGAGGACATCTGGGTTGTCTCCCAGATTGCTAACATTTTCTGGGTAAATAATGAGAATTCCTTCAAAGTACCATATGAAAAGTTGCATGTTGGTTATAATATAGTAACTAAACTAAAAAATTCATTTAATTGTTTCAATTTTGAATTGAATATTATGCAGGGTTATATTTTTCTACAAATATTTCATTTTTCTTAATATTACTTTAGTTTTGTCAATTATATATGAGTTAATATTTATTTACTTATAAAAACTTAGATTAAGAACAAATACTGGGTAGTCAACTTATAGGTGCTATTAGTTTACTTTGAGTAAATCCTTTAATTGATAGAATAAATTGCCTTAAATCACTAGAAAACACTGCTTTATTTGTTTGTTTCAAGCATTGGTGAATATTGACAAGGTCACATGAGTCTCTTTAGTAAAAATAGTGTCCATTTATTCACTTCACATATTTTTACTTTATTCTCTAAAAAGTAATGCACTCTTTCAATACTTATTTTGAAATGTCTTTTTAAAACATTGGTACATTTATTTTATATTTAAACAGACAAAACAAAATAATGTTTTCTACTAAAAAAGAATAGTAAAGCTTTTCTTACTTGTTTATCAAATAAAACCTTAAACAAACTAATGCACGTAGTTAAAACATACCTAATAAAATTGTATAATTGCATAGATTTCTGATAAAACATGCATATTTCATTTATAATCTATTATAACTGGCCAGTTTTTAAGAACTCAAAGTAATGTGCAAAACATAAATACTTTTCAAATTGTTTAGGTGTTATGTGACATTTAAATATGTTTACATTTTGCAATGTTTAAACATGTTTAAAAACACTTATTTCCTCACTCCATTGACTATTAAGTGTTATTTTTACTGCAGCTGATGATTAATATTTATTATATAAAATATTCTGCAAAATGCTGGAAAATTTTGTTCAAATATATTTTATACATTTATAAATGAATAAAAAAGTGGTGGCTGTCATGGGAAAAATATGCCATAAAATCTGATATATGAGTCGTATTTATTTTATAATCAGAAATAAAAAATATTACATTAACTAAAATACTACTGAATTGCAGCCATTCAAATATAGCAAATTTATTACATATTTGTTATTTCATGTGACTGCGAATGTGAATTTTATAGAATTCATTAAAATTTAATGAGAACCTTTCACAGAGATTCTTTTTTACAAAGTTAGCTGTCCTGTTTCATTTGTAACTAATCTAAATGAGTATTGGAGTTAATAACTCTGAATATACTAATAGAGATTGTCTACTCAATGCATTAATAATTTTCAATTATCTTTTTGAGTACTTATTGAAGAGTAGGGCTAAGGATATCAGAGAAATTTGTTAAATACATTTAAATTACGTATACTTAAATATATATGATTTAGTAATATTAAATTTTATCATCAGTTAAAGGAGGTTTGAGGTAAGTCATTCTGGTCTTAAATGTGTTACATTTATGACTAAAAGTGACATGGTATTGTGATGACATTAATGAATATTAATTTACTACAACTCTGAGTGAATTAACATTCATTCATATAAATATTGATATTGCTTCAACTTAATTCATTAAAGCCATTAGACACCTGATGTGTTTCAATTTTAATGTTTTTTCCAAGAGTTCAAAATTGATTAGTAGTTTTAACATAAATGTGTTCTGCGTGGACAACTAATTTTGATAAAATTTGGATGGGCCTAGTTGTTATATTTCTTCATTTTATCAGCCTGGATTATTAAATACTGAGATAATATCTATCTCGAATTAGAAGCATTTGAAAAATTGTTAAATGTTCAGAATGTGGTAAAATATTAAGAGTAATAGTTGTATTTAGGGTCAGAAAATAGCTTTATGTGAAGATTTGGTAACATAATTGAGAAAATGTGTTAAATTATACATGAATCAATACAAATAATAGGAAATATAGGGTAATTTGACTCTGTACTTTGCTTGCAGATAAAATATTTCATTAGATCATGGCTCAAAGGCCTACATGAGTCGCAGGGCACCACATTGATCTACTAAGAAAATTTACATTTTCTTAAATGAATGAAAGTCATAGAGAGTGCTATTTTAATTTAGAAGAATCAGCAATAAAAATCGGGCAGCCTGCTTTTTATGTGGTAGAGAGTGTAAATGTAATAATTTTCTCAATTATGTTACATATATATTTGAAGGCAAGCATTATGCAAGCTTATTGCTATAATTGCCATGTTCACAAGGGGATGGACAAATAATCTTTCATGTGTGGAATAAATATCTGTGAATGGACGAATATGAATATGCATGGAATAAGAATTCACACCTGTTTAACTAAGAAGATGAGAAAGTTATTATGCTACACACAGTAAAACATATTTTTAAATTTATTTTGAACAAACTTGTTTTAATATTTAAATATTAGAAGAAATAATTTTATGGTATTTTATTTTTCAATGAAATAAAATGATTTTTTTAAGACTTATGTTTCAAAATAAAAAATGAGGATTTTCTTTTGTTTTTTTGAGACAGGTTTCCTCTGTGTAACAGTTTTACCTATCCTGGAACTCGCTCTTGTAGACAAGGCTGGCCTTGAACTCACAGAGATCCACCTGCCTCTGCCTGAGGACTTTTTAAATGTTATAAGAGTTTAACATATCAGTTCTTTTTTAAATTAATGTAACAGGGATGTGCAATTTTGATTGAATTTAGTAATTCTAAAGAATAAAATTAGTATATATTATCAATTATACACAATAAACATCTACACATTTTTAAAAAGACACTGAGATATTGTCACCGTTTTATCCACTCTCATTTAAATAGTAATTAATGTATAGCATGTATAGCAATCATTTATAGCATGGTCGAATCAGAATTAATTTATTGTATACTTTTAATACCTCTTTGGATAAAGAATTAGGTAAAAAGCCTAAATTAGCATCAATGAGCTTGGAAAAAAAAGTAAACATAATTCAAAAATGTCATAGATAATGGTCATTTCCTAATAACCACAAAATTCTAATGCATATCTAAACTTAATTGACTTGTGCACTTATAGAAATATTCAATTACTTTGTAGAAGTTATTACATAACTTCTTTATATATAATAAATATTCAAAATATGCAAATATTTTATTCATGTTTTATAATCATCGTTACATTTTTGGAACAAACTCTCTATGCACATTTTATTATTTCTCTAATTTCACAATGGAGAGTTTCGTGGCATGGGGATCAGGAACTTTTCCTATCTTGTGCTCTATGACAAAAACTCTTTCAAATTTGAAATAGAAGAACAGAGAAAATAAAAATAAGAAAATATTTCTGAAAAATTTATAAATATTTGAACATATATTAATATAATATATATTATAATAAAACTGCTTGTCCGGGTGTTATAAGGGAAGTTTAATAAGTCATAAACATATTTGTGTATATATATATATATGTTTATAATAATTACAACAAAAATATTTCATTCTTTAATTTGATTTTTTGTCATTATGAGAACATCTGTGAAAAACTTATCACTACCTTGTTCTAAGTTTTTTCCTGTGGTGAATTATACTAATGTTAGTAAAGATATGCTTCATGTCTCTCTATTATATATTCTTCAAAATAAAATTTAAGTTATTTATGTTTTGAGCCATAATCCTCATTTCATAATATTCAATATTATGTAAAACATTGTAATCATGAAATCCTTCAAATTTTAATATAATATTAATTACTTCATATTTCCTAATAAAATACTATATTTAACTAAAAATCAATGTATCATAAAGAGACACAACTATGTTACATTGATTTTTTTCAGTAAGCCAATACAGTTATAGAACACAAAGTCAAATGAAGCCCATTGTAAAGCTGTTGCAGTATGCTAGATCCCTCAAATGAACAATAAAGTAAACAACAAAGAAATTTTCAAACTCTGAAAATTATTTTGAGTGAAAGTAACTTAGTCAGAAATTATCTATCTATCATCTATCTATCATCTATCTATCTATCATCTATCTATCTATCATCTATCTATCTATCTATCTATCTATCTATCTATCTATCTATCTATCTATCATCATTTGTCTATCTATCATCTGTCTGTCTATCTATCTATCTATCTATTTATCTATCTATCTATCATCTATCATGTATCTGTTTATTTATTTATTGGGCCTAAAAGTCACTGAGTTAAGATTGCAAAATGTATTTCTTTCACAAACTGTTTTGAGCAAACTAAAACAGCCTGCTTGTTTTATTAACAATCTGAGTAACTGTTATGTATCTTATTTATTGATTATTGACAATCATTTCAAAGAATTTGTTTTCATCTCTCTGGAGACTATTTCAACTAAATAAAATATTTCCGAGAAGCTGCACTGTACCAATTCACTTTTCTTTGATTTTATTCACTGTATCAGTATCATAGATATCACACATGAAGAGTTTTAAATGTGTTTCTAAACCCCCATCCATAATCACCCACTGAATCTACTTGTATTGTTAAGTATCTAGGTATACAATATGGCATATGAGGAAAGTCTATACATGAGAAGGGGAGGGGGAGTTAGGATTTTAGTTCCCTTGTGTCGGCTTACTTGGTAGGTGTAACTTTGTCTATATTACTACTGTTCATCATCATTACAGCTGATAACACTCCTCTTTGGATATATTGGAGCCTGAACACCATGCAGTCAAAGCTAACCACACTCCTCCACATTGTAGTTTTTATGCATTAGCTATGGATTTATAAATAGTAATCTTAATATGTAAGAAATTTTTATAATACTATAACTGATAATAAGTGGCAGGGTTCCAATAAGACACACCCTGTGGGAGCTTTCATATTAAAGTGAAAAGTTGGCAAGGATCACTTCAAATGAGGTGTCTGCTAGCTGGAGCTCTTTCTACACAAGTATTTCAGTGTTGCATTTTCTTGCATTTTACAAAGCACTGACCCTGGTGTATCAAAGGCACACTAGGATTTTCTTTTCTTTGAAGGTTCACATGGCAACCTCAATTTTGTTGTCATGAGTTCCCCAGCTCCTTAGCGGTTTGTCTGGTTTCCTGGCAAGAGTCCTGATTGGAAATAATCATGTGGAAAACTATTATATGACTTGAAAGTACTACTTCATTCCAGGTATCATTTTTGTCTTTTAAAAAAGATAAAATAATAGGGACTTACCCAGTGCATTTTCTTTGTTGGGGGGAAAATATCAATTTCATCATGATTTGTTGCCTTCTATCAAATTCTAACTCTTGGCTACACTTCAGAGAGAATGAACAAAGATCCACAATATTTTTCTATAGTGTACTAGATTACAGCAAATTAATGTTTTGTTTGCAGGTTTTTGGTAAGGGTCGACATAAAGGACTTATTCAACAAATATATATGATTGAATCAATGACCTAAAAAATGCCCAACATCCCCAGAAGCCTATAATGCAGTACTTAAAGATAGCAACTTCCAGTGGCAAAGTGTTGAATTGTATCTGCAGATCTGTACTTAGGCTACCATTCTAAATCACAGCTTAGAAAACAGTAAAGAATGGCTAATGAGAAATAATGGCTAAATTGCACAAACAACTCACAGAAAGTTTCTGTGGAAACTGTTCTCACAGCACATTTCCCTTTTGTGTGTATGGGAAGCTGATAAAAAGTCTGAAACAATTGATATGAAATATTATGTAATATTTTTAAGGTGATATTGCCAATGATATATAATAAAAGACTTGCAGGGGAGGGTGGGGGGAACTTGGGGCAACGAGATGATTGGGATAAAGGAAGGTTGGTTAGGGGAGCAGAGAAGCACACATCTTAATTAAGGGAGCCATCTTAGGGATGGCAAGAGACTTGGATCTAGAGGGGCTCCCAGGAGCACAGGGGGATGTCCCCAGTTAGTTCCTGGGGCAGCTGTGGATAGGGAACCTGAAATGACTCTATCCTATAGCCATACTGATGAATATATTGCATATCACCATAGAAACTTCATCTGGCGATGGATGGAGATAGAGACAGAGACCCACACTGGAGCACCGGACTGAGCTCCCAATGTTCCAATGAGGAGCAGAAGGAGGGAGAACATGAGCAAAGAAGTCAGGACCACAAGGGGAGCGCCCACCCGCGGAGACAGTGGGGCTGAGTCTTTGGGAGCTCACCAAGGCCAGCTGGACTCTGACTGAAAAAGCATGGGATAAAACCGGACTCTGAATTTGGCGGACAATGAGGGCTGCTGAGAAGCCAAGGACCATGGCACCGGGTTTTGATCCTACTTCATGTTCTGGCTTTGTGGGAGCCTATCCAGTTTGGACGTTCACCTTCCTAGACCAGGATCGAGGGGGGAGGACTTTGGACTTTCCACAGGGAACCCTGACTACTGCTCTTCAGGCTGGAGAGGGAGGGGGAGGAGTGGGGGGAGGGGAGGAGGGGAGGGAGGAGTGGGAGGGAAATGGGAGGCGGGAAGGAGGCAGAAATTTTTTTTTTCCAATAAAAAAAAAAATGAAAAAAAAAAAATAAAAGACTTGCAGGCTCAGTTTAAAGAAGTTGAGCTACAGAAGTTTAGTTAATAATTTCTTAAAAATCTTTTTTTCTTAGTAATGTTTTACATTGCTTTATTCAAAATGGCCCAAAAGAGATATTATCCTTAGTCAAGGACAAGACCTGTACGATTACTTGGTTTTTGTTTGTTTTTGTTGTTGTTTTAATAACAAACCATTGAATACATTAGAGATTGAAGAATCCTTAAACACGCTAAACCATGAACTAGCCTTTTTATAAAAAGAATAAGATTTAGACATATTTAAGTTGATCTGTGTGTAGGTTTGAAAATATTTTTCTTAGTCTGAACAAAAATTTTGGCTTCAACTTTTGAGTAGAAAAAAATGCTTTCCAATTTATGTTATGAACTTGCAAAATATTCAGTTATTATAATCATCTTTTAGTAAGATGTTTAAAGATTAAATGCACTATAAGATTTATTTAAGTAATCAATAATAGCACTTTATGTGTATATTCAATAATTGTTTAAATAACAATATTACAATAAATTATTGAATATATTAGAATGTAATTTACTTGTTCTGTTTTTTTTTATTATGATAGTAAATAACCCAGGAAAAAATCATGCTGACACCTTATAGTTTTAATTCCAATATAAATTGAGGAGTCAATTTTTTCTTCCATAATTGTAAGTAATATCCTATCAATTTTATGTTCACATTGGCTGAGGGTATATTTATTCTGTCTGGATACTCGGAATTCTCCATTCCATCTAGATATTTTATTAATCAAGATCTCTTCAAGACCAAATAAGATAATGCATGCAAAATCATAGTGAAGAACATAAAATATTTCAGGCATGTAAAGTATTATTACTTTCAAACTAGTAATTAATGATTTTTGTAATAAGTGTCATTGGAAAGTACTAATGTGTAAATGGTAGTTCTTTGGAAATGACCCTTTAACCACTTGGGCATGAACCTAAGTGAAAAGTTGTACCACTTAAATCACTTTTTCTTTCTTGATGAGAATTCAAGACAATTTACTGAAACAAGGTACAAGTTAAGAAGATATACATTATCTGCCATTTTTTACAGTAATCAGGATATGCTAAAATAAAGAAAAAAACATCTATAATATAAGAAAGTACATTTAAAATATTTTAATACTTTTGAAATCTTTATTTCTGAAAAATATAAAAATGATGATATTAAAAAGATGGTTATATAGTATAATATTTATATTAAAATAAAACAATTAAGAAATTGTTTAGATAATCTACTTACCTTCTATTTAAGAATTCAAATTCACTCTAATTACTTACCACCTTGAAATTTAAAATTGTAAGTCTCTGCTTTCTGAATGCTTACAGTTCCATCTGCTTGAACTCACAGCTTGTGTGGTTCTAACCTGTAACTATTTTCTGGCTCCTCATATAGGAAACAGCGACTTTTGTTCATCCATAATTAAACTTTTGTACTCATTAACAAATTTAAACTAAATTCTACGGTTCTGTGCTGAATAGAGCATACCATTTTCCTGTGTTATTTCTAATTTCTTTTTTGAGAATTTCATATGTGATTGCTGTATTTACAATAGTCCTCCACTATTCCTCTCTCCAACTCTTCTCCTGTTCTCCTTATTCCACAAAATCATATATACCATGATTTATTTTCATCAAGATTGTGTTTGAGGATAAGAATGATGAAATTGAATCACACACACACACACACACACACACACACACACAATTCATCACAGAAATACAAAAGTTCTTTGAGATTTCACATTACTCCAGCCAGGAAGACCAAGATTAATAATATAAATACAAGCTACAGTTTGCATGTGAGGCTGTGAGTGAGAGGAATGATCATCCATTGTTGGTGAGGGTGCAAATCTGTACAGATACTATGAACTTTGGGTCAGTTGCTCAGGCACTGGATATAGAGTTACCTCAATAGTCAGCTATCCTACTTTGTGAATATGCCCAAAGGACACTTCACTCTACCAAGAGACATGTCCTCAACCACATTCATTGCTTCTCTATTCAAAATAACTAGCAATTGAAAAAAAACTAGTTTGTCCATCAATAGAAAATGGATGAACAATAAGTAGTACATCAACACAATGGAATATTACTCAGCTGTCAAAAAACCACAATTCTGAAATTTACAGACAAATAGATGGAGCTATTCATCGTCAGTGAAGTAACCCAGATGCAGGAAGACAAATCTGATATGTGTTTGCTTATATGTTGTTATAACACTTACAGAGGTATCGCACGGGTATTTACAGAAGGAAGATAACAATCAACAACATCGTCTTAATATTCTAACTTTTCCCAAAGATAAGAAAAATAAATAAATAAATGACCTCAAATTTGATTTCTCTAAAGTACTTTTATCAACACACTTTTAGGTCAAAAAAGAACTTTTGTTTTATTTTAACAGATAATAGTCCTTCATAAGAACAATTAAAGAGTATAATTATATATTACATACACTAGTAATTTCTCATTTTAAAATAATTTTTCTGTTTCTTTAATCATTTCAGTCATGATGTGCTCTGATCCAGATTGTTATTTTGGGGACAGAGGCACTATATTAAGACCAGTTAAAACACCCTTCACAATATTTCTGAAGTAAAAATCTTTAGAGAAGACACTGTGTTTTTTGTTTGTTTATTTTATTATTTTGTATTGTAAATATTTTTGAGAAAATTGGCTATATATTAGCTATGGATAAAATGAACTCTATTTTATTTTTCTTTGTAAAACTATCAACTTAAAGATAGTACATTAAATTTCAAATTATATGTATCTATATCTATATGCCACAGCTTTGTTTCAAATAAGAAATTTCTGTTTTAATTATAGCTATAAAATCATGGGGATATGATAACCAAAACTATTTTTCTCTTTTAAATTTTGATCAAATGATAATTTAAACCTGTTCTTTTTTCTTCTCACTTTAACCAATGAAAAGCATTAATTTAGCCACTGATATTATAAATTAATCTTATGATCCACATAAATTTTACATATAACCTAAGTTTTCATGATTTTACCAGTTAAAATCTTTTAAAATCACATGTTCACTGCACAATTCTTGTCCTCAAACTATTTCCCTTAAACAAGTAAGAACATGCTTTGAAGTCATGGCTTTCTGGTGCTTTCACTTTAAGGCCAACGCAGAGTCAGCCTCTTGCCTAATGGACTTGGCAGGACTCTCAGATTTTCAGTTGCTGGACTTCACACACCTTGTGCAGAGGTCATTCTCTTGGTTTATGGTGCTTAATAAAAGTTTATTGCAGCTCCTCTGCCAATGTCAAGAGCACCTAAAATTTATTGGTTATAAAATTAAACATACGATTGCCCTGGATCTCAATCTCAAATAATAAACAAAGATTGATTTTTAACACATGGTTTGCTCTTCTGTGTACTCAAAATTTATGCTACTTCATATAGTTCCAATATCTGAGTCAGAAATGTCTATGAATAGGAGTTATCTCAGATAACACTGAGATAGTGATCACCAAATTATAATCATTTCTATCACTCCAACCAACTCTTCCCTGTCTTTACAATGTTTTCTAGTGATTGAAAAAAATAAATGCGTTTCTGAATGAGGACAACACTGATGATTGTGTTCCATCGCCATAGTTAACATTGAAGAGACTTTCCTTTAAAATTTGTCTCCAAGAACACATATTGTGTTCAATATAGTAGCCATTAAACTAGTCTGATAAAATTGCATATCTTGTTGTTAACCTAATTTAATATTTTATGACTAGAATTTCAAAATTAATAAAAAATAATTTTAAGCTTGTTAAAATCGTGACTGTGATCTTTAAAACATTTTCTGTCTACTAAAATAAACACATAGCTCTAGATCAAAGACATAATATGAAGGAATTATAAGGTATTTAAAAAATAATTTATCCAACCAAGAATAGCTGATATAATAAATCTAAACTTAGAGACAATCCATCAATGAAATTCTATGAATATCAAAATGAAAGTGTTACATTCTTAAGAGTTCATCTAGGATGCAAATAATCATTTTACATTAAATTGTGATGACATGTACAGGGCAATGCCTCATCTGATTTAATATAAATAACTTTATGAATAATGAACAAGAAAAATAAAAAGAATGACAGGAAACCTTTCTCACAAAGTAGCACCTATGGCAATGCAGGAAAACCAATTCATGTACACTACAAAATTCATTACTATATTTATTTTTTCAATTTATTGTTTATCATTTAATTTATTATTGAAGCAATATTTAATAATGTACTTTTCTGTATATGTAATCTTAAGCAGTAGCTAAATATCTTCATTTGTTATCTGTGCTGACTACATTAATATCAACTTGAAACAAGCTACAGCTTTCTGAGAGGAGGGAACCTCAGTTAAGAAGAGGTCTAAATCTAGCTGCAGAACAACCTGTAGGACATTATCTTAACTTGTTATTGACATGGGAAGGGTCAGTACATTGTGGGTGGGGCCAACTACAGTGATCCTGGGTTCTATAAGAAAGCAATCTCAGCAAATCATGAGGAGAAAGCCAGTAGTCTGCATCCCTCAATGACCTCTGCATCAGGCCCTGCCTCTGGGTTCCTTCTCTGTTTAAATTCCTGCATAGAATCCCTTTAAAATAGACCAGGAAGTTTAGTGTAAGCAAAACAAACACTATCGCCCCCTCCCCCAAGTTTCTTTTGTCATGGTGTCATCATAGCGAAAGAAATCTTGATGAAGACAGTATCTAGCTAGTCTCAAGTTTCTTTAGAATTGGGATTCTTCTAGTTTTAATCTAAATTCTAATTACTAGTACTATATATTACATATTTAATGCAATAATGTTGATAAGATCTTAAACTTAATACTAATAAAGTTGTTAAAATAACTAAAATCATATCTCCATGTGTATTTTCCATAAGCCTATCTAAACTAATATCCATTGACATTAGTGCTGCCACTAAATTCTTAATATATGACATTAAATCTATGTCTTGCAGTATGAAACAGCCTTATTTGATTACTTAAAAATTCTAAATGAGACAATTACTAACATTAACAGATAGTAAAAACTTCTTAGTGCTTTTGTGTCCAAAACATTCCTTTAAAATATCTGGCGGAATTATATGATAGAATGTTACAGGTTTATTTGTATCTTTGCAGTTTCAGGATACATCTCCATATTTCAGAGTGTTCTTTTATTTTTCCTTCACTTACCCACAGGACATTAATATAGATGCATTTATTACTTCATAATATTCTTTATCCATCATTTCTGCTTTTTACCTTCAATTACTCACCTATAAAAAACAAAAAGAGGGGAGAGAATAGTTAATTTTAAAAATACCTAGTTCTTCATGCTATGCATAGACAGACTCATGATATCATATATTCTGCCCTGTAATCTGTAGTTTGAGATGATTTTTATATAATGAAGCAAATGACATTTCAATATTTCATAGTTTTAAGGTTATAGAAAATTTTGTTTTCTGGGTAAAGTTATTGGAAAAATAACCTAACAGCAGAATAAATCTACCTTACTCCCTGATAAAAGTATTTAATATTGTATGTACATGGCATTATATAACATTTTATTTAATAACTGTATTAAAACCAATGTCACCATCAGGCATTTGTTCCCTGTCATCTGATTTGTGGATATGGCAAGCTGATTTCCCCTTTGGGCTCTTTCTTATATTCAAAGAATTCAGAGGAAAGACAGGTTATCCCCAGGGAACCCAAAACTTCACTTTCCTAGCCTCTGGGAGATGAACCAGTAGAAGTTGCTATACTTCAGTGGTCTGAGACTACAGTTTCTTTCTAGACTATTTCCTATATGCTTTTTCATGCTATAAACAAGTATTAGAGCTGTGGCACATACTTAGAGGGAAAATGAAAAAGTTGACATGAAGGCTGAAACATAAAGAAAAATTTGACTTCCCACAGAGTTGTAACATTAGGATTAAAAAGGCTAACAGGTTACCTTTCGGTGGAGTTACCCGTCTACCATGCATGTGTCTCTATACTGATGTTTAACATTTCTTTTAAAATAAAATAAAGTAGTAGATTGATATTTTGGTAGTAAAAACATTTGCTGTTGCTGCTGTTGCTGAAGTGATAACTTCAGAGGCTCATAAATGGGCAAACTCTTGAAAAAAAAATGATTCCTGAGTGTACCATTTCTGAGGCTCCTGGTACATCTGGGAAAATAAGGGAGGAACAATTTTGAAAATGGAGGACATGGAGGTGTGTTGTGGATTGCTCAGACTATGGCATGGTCTTTGTTCTTACGAGCACACAGAAGCTTTGAGTGACTGCACACAGCTTATACAAGAATCTATATGTAGAGTGGGAACTGACTGAATGGGTCAAGGTACCTGCCATCAGGACTTCAACAAAAGGTTGCATTTTAAGGACTCTTATGGACAAAGGAAAGAAGAAACTCCTGCAAGTTTTCCTTAGAACTCCAAGTATGCACAGAGAACGGGCAACCCTGGACTCCACACAAATTCCTTTTAGAACATATAATTAATATGAGATTGCATACATTAACATCTTGCCAAGGAGTCACGGGGTGACTTGTGAGTCTCTACCCACCCATGAAGATTTATTAGCAGTCCCCAATAGCTAGAGAGGAAGGAGAGACTTTCCATGACAGTGTAGCCACTGCTGCTATATGCCTGTGAACTAGTAGTCATCCACACCATGCGAAAGAACTCAGAGATATTCATCAGTCTGACTACAGGGCAAGGCAATAGAGAAGAGGGGGAAGGAACTGGCCTTGCCCTGTAGCCAGTCTGAAGACTACCTTAAATATCACCATAGAATTGTCATCCATCAACTGATGAAAAAAGAGGCAGAGACCCGCAGTGGAGCACTGGACTTAGCTCCCAAAGTCCAGTTGAAGAGTGGTGGGAATGAGATTATGAACAAAGATGTCAAGACCATGATGGTACCCCCACTAAAACAGTCTGAGTTAATGAGAGCTCACCAACACCAGCAAGACTGGAAAAGAACAAGCATAGGACTATATTGGTCCCCCTGAATGTAGTTGACAGTTGCACGGCTGGGGAAGACTGAGGAACCACTGGCATTAGTACCAGGATTTATCCCTACTGCTTGTCCTGGTCTTTTGGTAACCTGTTCTATTTGGATAATACCTTGCTCAGCCTATATATAGTAGGGAGGGCCTTGGACCTTCCCCAGAGCAATGTGCCTTACCCTCTCTGAAGAGTAGATAGTGGTGGTGTGGTATTTAGAGGGAATGGGAGGAGGAAACGGAGTGGGAAGTTGGATTGGTATGTATAATGAAAAACGACAGTCTGTTTTCTCTAAAAACATTTAAGAAAAAAATCAGAAATGCATTGGATCACTAAAGAAAGATGTAAATGTAAATTAGGGGCAAGTTAGGAAGAGGAATAAAATCAGCAAGATTTTATGGGAGGAGGACGATAGAGAGATGTATAGGTGATTATGATATAAGTCACTATATGTATTTGAAAATAGTATAATGAAAAATATTATTAGGTATAAATAATACATGATGATAATTCCATGAATACACATATTCTCTCTCCTCTGTCTTATCTCTCTCCCTCTCTCTTTCTCTGTCTCTTTCTCTCTCTGTCTCTCTCTTTCACACACACACACACACACATTGGTCTACCAGGAGAAAATAATGATTCCATTTCCTTGGAGATGTATAGTCAGCACTCAAACATGTTCTAAAAAAGAATTCTCAAGGGCAAGCTAATTTATTCTGCTGTAGAAATTAAAACAATATAAACGTAGATAATATCATTAACCATAAGATTAACACTGAAAACAGAATAAAGTGACAAATAGTGTCACATATGAGTAATCAGGGCTACACAAGAGGCTTGAAGCAAAAGCATCATAGAGGCCATTCTGATTGGGGAATCAAGTTAGGAGTGTAAACAAAGGAAAAATTAAGGACTTCACTTTGTGACTTGTTAAATAAGATGAAAACATTTTATGATCACAGTTAATGATAACTAGAATTCTAACACGTAATAGCAAAAAATTCTAAAATAATCTTAAATATTATGCTAATAATAGTAAACCATTATATAATTTTGTAAATAAACACACAGATTACACATATTATTACAGATCAAGATTTGAAAACCATTATATAGATGTTCAATTTCATATCCATTATAATGGACTGTTCCCAAGTACAGCAGTGTACCTTATGTTTAAAAGAAACAAATAGCTGTCGCATAATATCTACAGATATGTAGAATGCTTAATTTCTCCAAACCCCCTTTGTGTTCAATATTTAATAATTAATTCAGCTGGTAATGAGGTTTAAGAATAAGGAACATCATTGGAGGAGGCTCTGGAAGCATTTGTTGGAGATGCTACATCCTCTCCTCACCTGCTTTGTTAAGCTTTTGAAAGAGAAATCTATTTGTTACATAAGTGGATAAAGACAATTTGAGTTAGTTAACAATTTCACACTTCCTAAACATAAGATGAATACTAAATAAAATCACTAATCTAACATCCTCTCGTAGGTCACTTTTATTACCTATAATGGAACAATGAGATAAACCTGCTCTTTGAAATTCAAATACTCGATTACTTGCACTAATGGAGTGAAAAAGAACCATACATAATCATAGACAGTGTCATTTAGGTTTAACAATGGGTTATGTTTTGTGTTCTCATTCTTTCAAGATTGATAATGTGGAAACATGCATTCATCCAAATAATTGAGCTATCTTATTTAAAACAAATATGAAAGCTTTGTTTGAGCCTTAGCATCATAAACTTTGCCTAAGATCTTCACCATATAAGCCTTGAAGTAAGACATACTCTCTAGTTTTTTTAGATAAATGTTTATTCATTGAACACAGACATTTTCTGTATTATTTGAATTGTAAATACCATTTTGAACAGCACATGTGACATCATGAAGGTTTTGTCACTAAACTTTCCTTATGTAATCACTGCTAATGGCTAGTCAACCGATTACATGGAAATAAGAATTCTGGTCTTGAATCAGTAATGGGAATGTCATGACATCCTAGGACCAGACTGCCTTTTTCATATGTGTCATATCACAGACTAGCTTATGTACTAACTTCTGGCAAGGAAGCTACAGTAATAATGTATTTACCTGTAGAACGGACCTTAAATCTTATTTACAATATCTTTTAGGTAGAGTATGTACTCTGTAAATTCTACTGTAAATAGTAAAATAGGTACTCTATTTTGTGATTTCTTTTCAACCCTTTAGAGCTGTTCTCCAAACTTTATCTGTGTCTAATTGATACTTCATATATTGTCTGGGTTCCAGAATAAAGGTATTTAAAATTTGATTGCTTTTTAAGTTATTGAATTTTCTGAATTCCAGATTAATAAGAACATATTTATGGGTTAGACAGAGATTTTGTACCTTCATACTAATAGACCAGAACAGAGTACACTGATCTTTTAAGAGAATTTATGACAGTCATTGATGGTCCTAATTATACCTATTTGAATGGTTGATGAATGAATGATTGTTATGATGATTAAAATCAGTATGTGAGGAATAGTTGTTTATATATACATACTAATATTTAAGTTTAGGATGTAATATAAACATCAAAGATAGTACACAAAAATGTACTAGACAATTCCTTAATGAGCCAGACAAAAATATTAAATACTAACAATATATGATAATTTTGCTGTATTTTAAAGTAATATTTAATTTTAAAGTTGTCAAATGGGGTATATATTACAGACAATTTAAATATAAGTTATGTGATGAACTATAAAGAGGGATTTTTAAAATCATTTATTCCATTTCCTACATATAAAAAACTCATAATGAATGGAATTGGTTAGTGAAATATATGTTGGTCAAAAAGATTTAAGGCAAAAGAAGGGATACTGAGACTGGGAGGAAGATGTGTCCTAGACTGAAAAGAAGAAAAGAAAAAAGTAATTCATTGGAATATATTTCAAAATATAGTACTTTCCAACGAGACTGTGGCAGGGGCACTCTTGTTTCAATCCAGTGTCACAGGCAAAGAAGAATGTGTTCTTTCATAGACTACCCGTCACTACCAATAATTTTAAAGTAACAGTGGGACATGGGCCCTTACAGTCTCCATAGCTCTAGAAATAGAGATCCCAAGAACTACAAATATAGGACAGTTAGTTTCTGCCATAAGACATCTGACATGATATTTCCTTTCTTTTTTTAATTTTCTTAAAAAGAACAACTATGTCTCATTTTAAATTCCAATCCCAGCTTCTGGTGTGGGAGGTCCTTCTGTCTATGTGTTGCTTTTATTGGTTAATGAATAAAAAAACTTCTTTGGACCTATAGCAGGGCAGAACTTATATAGGCGGAGAAGACAGAACTGAATGATGGGAGGAAGAAGGCAGAGTCAGAGAGATGCCATGGAGCTACCACTGGAGACAGACGTGCTGAAACATTGCTGGTAGGCTACGAACTTGTGCTGATACACAGATTAATGGACATGGGTTAAATTAAGATTTGAGAGTTAGCCAATAAGAAGCTAGAGCTAATGGGTCAATCAGTGATTTAATTAATATAGTTTCTGTGTGGTTAGTTTGGTTCTGGGTGGTAGGGACAAACAAGCAACTCCTCCCCTTGTCCACTCCATTAACCTACCCCAGCACTGTACCCCCATCCCATCATCAGAGAGGTTAAGGCATCCTATGAGAAGTCACGAAAGTCTAGTACATTGCTTTAAGGCATGACCAAGGCACTCCCCATTATATTTAGGCTGCACATGACATCCCTCCATGATGAGAATGTGTTCCAAAGAGGGGAAAAAAACAATAGAGAAGTAGTAGGTTTCTAAAGACTGCTGAAGAAAAAATATAAAATGTAACTGTATTGGAAGTAAAGTGTCCTCTGTGTGTTACTATAAAAAAAAAAGAAAGAAAGAAAATTCATCAACAGTTTTGCCCAACTGTTAACTCTGGAAATGGCAATGACAACTGGTCTGAACAGAGATACCCACCAGTGTCACAGTGACATAAATGTCCACATAGAAACCATACACTTTCTGTTTGAATGAAAACACCATTCTCCAAAGAAACATGTGCTTTTTTAATTGATGGTACCACAAAGGAACAACAACAACAAACAAAAAAAGAGAAAAATACCTATGTCAAGCAAGGTCATAGGCCATAGAGTAAAACCTAGTATTATGATTCGACAAATGATCATAGTAATTAACTGCCTCCTAACTTGTTATCTCTATATTCATGGATTCATCTATCCCTCAACTGTCATTGAAAGATTCTGTTTTTTTTTTTTTTTTTGCTGTAGGTGGTATTTAATACAGAGACCTGCAGTTGTCCATCATTCAGAGAATAAGACTTTGTAGTCACTCTAGATGGGACTTCTATATCTCACCATTCACCCTATGGCTGAGGGACATCACGAAGTGGGAGTGAAGAAAGAACGTAAGGACCAGAGGGAGGATATAGCTATCACTAAAGAATATCCTGGATATGGCCAGACATTAACATACATCATCTCATAAAGGATGTTAGAGAAACCACAATAATTTTATAAAATCAAGGCAGTTGAAATTCCAGCATGGAAGGGAAGGGGTATCATGGTGCCTACCTTCCACCCCATCAGAGGAGACATTGGTAATTTTCAGTTATTGGTTAAGGAAGACAAAAGTACTTGGCTTTTGTTTCAAAAATGGGTATTTGATAGGCTAAATATGCTAGAATATGACCCCACACTAATGCTCCCAGGAAGAGCGCTGAGTGGACTTGGAGAGGAAAAGGAGAAAAGTGGGGAGTGAGGAGTGTGACTGGCAGAGAGAGATACAAGCTTTAAAATGTGAAAGAAAAGCATGGAGAGAAAAAGGTGGAATTGAGTAATATGGAATATGGGGAAGTTTGACCCAAACATTCGTTACTTTTTAAACTATTGTGTTCTTTAGTATAGCTGGCAAGTAATAACTACCACACACAATCTTTCACATGCACGCAAGCACACACACGCATGCACACATACACACAATCAGGTATACACACACAAAACAAACTTACAAACAAAAGCCTTAAGTGTTCAATTAGTCAGACATCAAGAGCCTTCTAAGGATTTTGAACTGTATAATTGACTCTATAAAGCCAAATATAAGAATTGAGATTTCATTTTCTATTTAAATGTGTTGGTGTTGGCAGTTTTGTCTCCCTTGGATAGTGGCATAGAATGCTGCTTATGTTGGACTGACTTTCTCTATATCCTGAGGAATCATGTCACCAAATTCCCTCAATATTTTATGTTACATTAGAAGCCACTTCATGAATGTCATCCTCAAAATTGGAGCTAATTGACACTTTTCTCAGTTGAAATCCCAAATACTAAAACTACCTAGAGATTGCTTGGGGCTCATCTTTTAAAAAATTCTAGTGTTTCCTTAGAAAACCTTCAGATATTTTCAAGTTGTTTAAAAATTTGAAAAACAAGTGCCTGCATTAAAATAAACAACTATTAATTGAATGGTGTAATGAAACAATTTTATTGTAGTGTTCAATTTCTCACCTTCTAATATAGGTTTTAACATTAGAAACTATTTACACTATTTCATATGCAGGGCTGATCGTTCACTACTCCATAAAGCTTAAGATAAATGTAAAAAAATCCATGTGCCTCAAGCTGTAATAGTTACATTACCATAATATCATTTCTCTACCTCCATTATACTTACATCTACTAAATGTTTTTGGCCAATAGGCTCTTTCTTTAACTGTCAAATAGGTAATGTTCTCAAAGGAAAGTAGTTTCTTTATAGAGGGGAGGTTGTGAAAAAGTAGCTGTTTGGGTTTCACGCAGGTTATAAGTATATTTCTTTAAAAATCAATATCAAGGTCACTATGTAGCATATTACCAATCTTATTCACATTTTTTTGACTAATGACTACAATTTTCTTTCACAGTAGCATAACCAGAAACTGCAGCAGCTTTTAAGGCTTATTCACTGTATCAGCTCCCTTTGAAATATATGTTGAAAGATGATACCAGGGTTTTTATATAAATACAATGTATATTTAGGCAGTTGATGGCTACCTTTAAAGTGACAGTTACGTAAAATCACTATTAGTAACTCTTGCCATAGAAAGTGCATTTCTGTTTAGCTGAGCTGTTTAGAAGTGAATCTGTGAGGTTGTGACAAGGTCAGTGTATTTTTGGAGCCTGTTTCCTAGGGCACTGCATTCAATAGTGCCTTGAATTTTCAACTCACTCAAGTTTTTAGTGAAATATAAGTAATAAAAAGAAATAGCAATACAAAAATCTTTCACTGAGAAACAACCTCTCCTTTAAATAAATACATTGGCTGCTTACAGTTGGAATGCACAGCAATACTATTTACTTATTGCCATTCTCATATAAATCTTTTTACTAAATATTTAAAATAATCACTGAATATTTTCTATGATTTTTGTTTTAGTATTCAAGATCTACATAAAGTAGTCTCACATTTCACACAAAACTATCAACAATACTCTAAAAAGCCATTCCTTTTAGATTGTAAAGAATATTCTCTGTGAATAATTCTAACTATGAGATAAGGTAGACTCAGTTTCCTTCACACAGAAAAAAATTACTTACAATTTTATGGTTTTGATAATTGAGAAGATATATGAAAACACTACATATTTTGGACTTGTCCAAATCATTTTGCCTTATTCCTTACTGTGATGTCAGTACATAGTCCTTGATCATTTCCAGGGTAAGCCTACAGTAATCAAGAATTTGAAAACAGCCTCTTGTTCTCCTCTGGAAACAGAGAAGTCTGGATGAATTCAGTTGCTGGATGGTTGTTACTTGTTGTCTTGTTAAAATTTCCTTATAATATTTTAATAATTATCCCATTAGAGGTGATCTTCTCACTCATAGTAGATGTGTCTGGGTCTAGAATTTGACTCACTTTCGAGGAATATTTACAACAAATTAGCTCATGTAATACGTTCAGCAATGTACAATCTACTGTGTGATTTCATACACAATAACAGTAGTACACATGAACTATGTTTCTTTGGTTTTAAAGGACCAAATATAGAATTTAGCTATTATTTTTCCAAAAATATAATTTGGTTAATTGATTATTTTTTGAAAAATTGGGGTTTAAATTAGGACATCAGTTTATAATGGAAAGTAGTCTTACAATTCCAGCCTTCCAAAAGTATTTTTGTTAGAAACATACTTGAAATTTCAATTTTACCAATAAATCTTAATAGTTAATCTACAATGTCCAAGACTGGAAAAAACAAATTACTACAATTAAAAAAATTCTTATAAATGTTGAAGTATAAATTTGTCATTGATTTGAAATTAAGCAACTATAATAGAAAAACATTTTAAGTCATTTTGCTTTACTTATTTATTTAACTTCCAGATATGCTTGCCATAGTCTTTAAAAACAAGAAATATATTCCTGCAAACATAGGAAATAATTGGAAATGATAAATTTGTAAGGACACAGATTACTAATGTAACAGCCTCAGATGATTTCCCAGAATGTTTTGATATTTGTTTCAATGTTTTAAACACCTGCAACACATCATGTTTTTAGTAATGATTCTGATACTAATAGGAAAAGACAATTTGTTTCTATTCACAAGGCAATTCCCACAGATGTAATATGTAAATTAAGGTAAAGATATATTAATAATTACAAATCAAAGTCTTCCTGAATTAAAGTTGTAGTAGGCAGTTACTATATAATGTATGCATAGATTAACTGTTTAATATTTGTATAGTTATTGCTTAAAAGTGAAAAGCTTGCTTCCTTTGATTCTGGTTTATATGATTTTATATTGTCATGTATATTCTAGCACATTTCTATTCTAAATTGAATTTTTTCACTCTACTGATGAAATTACCTATGCTAATTTTATGAATTTGTCCAAATAAGCACCCCATGAAGTTAGGCTCCTACAGTGCTGTAACATTTTACAATTGATGGTTATATCATGAATCTCAAATGGAGAGACCCAAACAGCTAAGTGACCCACTTTCTGTTAGTTTTGGAAGCACACATACCTGTCAAAACCATCCCTTATATTTTATATAATTCTCATATTAAGCTCAGCTCACTAATTCATATTGCTATTATTCAATATATTATTAAAAATATATGCTCTCGATTGTATTATTAATATTTTTCATAGAAGAAAGCAGAGTTACAAGGAACAAGTAGCACATATAACACTGTGGTTCTGGAAAATCATTGTAATGTCTTTTATTAATTTTTTCCTATGCATTCTCTCTTATATAGAATGTATGAATTACTTCTATAGAATGAATCAGTTAATTAATTTAATGTATTGAACACCTTTAGTAAAATTATCTTTATATTGCATAATGCTTTAAAGAATTAAGAGAATAAAGAATTTAAATGACAAGATTTGTATAACACAAATTCAGTAAATCATCTGGAGTGGTATATTTGTAGTTTAATATAACTTTGTCACCAAGAGGTTGATGGAGACAAATATAATTAAATATTTACTTTAAATTAGCGGCAGTGCATTAGCATTTGATAGATTTCTGTGGATTTTTCTTTCTGAGACATTTTCCCTCTAGTCTCTGAGCTCAGAGTGAAAATGATACTACACCATCTCAAAGCAATCTGTACCTAGATCGTTCCCAAGTTCCGTGTGATTATTTAAAATTTCTATGAATTGCTTTAAAAACATTGGCAAGCTTTGGATCTAAAATAATTCACAGATACATTCATTAGAGTTTTAGGAAATGCTTCCCCATTAAAACAATTTAGGAAGTTCCATGTGTCCAAATGCACCTGCTTAAGTTGTGTTGTTATCCTTAAAATTCAGACTTCAATCAGAAGCACTATATGAGTTCAGGAAACAGGGTATTCAGAAATCTGTGTGGTCACAAGACATGTGTCAAACAATCCCATTTCTGTTACTACTCACTACAGAAAATTAGTTGTAAATATTCAAAGAACATTTTTCCTTCTAAAGAGCTACAGTTTTTTCTAAGTCTGTCCGTAGAAGAGACAAAAAATTTAAAGATTTTCTGAAAGGCTTCTATGCTTAAAATAAAGTATGATAATTAAGAACACAAGAATAGCTCAGTTACTATAGTATGCATCATAAAAGCCTCTTCATTTCTTAATGCAATATGAATTAAACTTTGTTCTCATTATTTCTCTATTTGTTTAGTGATGCATTAACTTTTTCTGATTTTTCTACCTCCTTTTCATATACATATATATGTGCACATGTGTGTATGGCATTATTTTTGTCTATTAGCATAAAAGCAGAAGAATATTAATAATAAAATATGATAAGATTAAGCAGATAAATACAGTTTAGTTTTTATAGTTTTTAGATAGATGATCAATAGATATAGAGAGATTTTTATATATATATATATATATACAGATAAATGGATAAATAGATTGATAAAAACAATGATGGATACAGATATAGATAACAGAGATATAAAAATAGATACAAATATAACAAGTAACATCATTTACTTAGGTAATCTGTTTTTTAATCAAGAAGAAATATGCTTTGGTCGGGGGCTGAACAGAGCGAAAGCAAAGCATAGAGTAAACACTAAACATTCAACCAGAGGAGATTCTACTTTCCAGACAGAGTCTGACTCACGAGAACCTGCTTTCTTAAGTGTGCTACTTTATACATCAGCAATCAGTTAGTTGTATCATGTTAATTAATTAATGAAAACCTTAAACTAATTTCATGCTATTTTCTGGAAAATTATAGTAGAATTCGATGCACATGACAAGGTAGCACTCCTATGTACATAAACTCAACTTAGTCTCATGTCCATATCAACCAACCACAAAACAATGTGTACCTCTTCTCATCTGATGACCCAAAGTTTCCAGTCTATTCTGCAGCATTTCCCCATACATTCTGTCATTTCTATTTCTTTTTATATCCACATTTCATGAACTTCTGAGCGTGGATACATGGAAAATATTGAAATTCTAGAAACATTGATAAACTATTTCCCAATGGATTAATCTAATGAGTTTCTTGCTCACTTTTAGATTAGTTGGGAACTATGACAGTCTGGTGAAATTTGATTCAAGAAAGTAGGTTTCATGTGTAGATATTGTGGGTACTTTATTTTGTAAGTTGAGTAATACTAGTCAATGCGTATGTGATTCTGAGAGTCTTTGCTGCTTTTATTGTTGTCAAATGTGGTTGAGGTAAAGGAAAGAAACAAAATCACATTTTAAAATTTCTCTATAGATTCATTCCAAGCTATCCTTGAAAAATAATCTCTGTAGATATATATTTAAGTTAACAAATGGAAAAAATGTTTGGTCTTGTAGATAATTTTCATTTAGATCTTATAAAATAAGTTGAATCTTCAAGAATGTTAGTTACTTAATCCAAAAATAGATTTGAATATCGTCTTCATAGTTTTTATTGGGGAAGGTAAACGCTCACAAGCACTTAGCATCCTCCTTGCCTGAGTGCCCGGACAGATTTGTTTATCAGGCTGTGTAGCTGAGAAACCTGGAACTGTATATCTTAAATAAAGCCTGCTCTATTTTAAAAGAAACAGGATGGGGGCGAATCTGGTTGAGAGAGGTGCTGAGAGGAGTGGAGGGAGGGAAAATTGTAGCTGGGATGGATTGTATGAGAGAAGAATCGCCTTTCAAATGAAATTAAAAAGTTATAAGTGCTACATGAATCATTGACCCGATTTGTAGTATTTTGAAAGGAAGGGAAAGCCCATGGTATCTTATTTCTTGTAAAGCATTGGAGTGAAGCTGTGTGCAGGCGTAGGTCTCTAGAATGAAAGCAGTTACGTTTCTTCCCTGTGCTTACAACCTTTGGAAAAGCTTAATCTATTTAATATGTTCAAGATCCAAAAGATGATTTTAAAATTCATGATATAAATATGTAGCACGGCTTGAGGAGTTGTAAGGATGAATACCAGAGTGTTCTCCCTGATTGGGAACATCATTTCTTATCTGGAGTGACATCAGGTGACACCCGTGGATGTTATTTTTAAATCATTGGATCTGCTTGTTGTTTCAACTGTACCAGCACCTGGTGAAATCTGCAGCTGAGAGGATTCTGCAATTTTAAAATAAGTGAATCAGAGATTATTTTTAATTTTAATTTCAAATGCTATAATCACCTGTATTTAATATTAGCCATATTTAGACAAGCTGCCTGTCTCCACATAAATGCTTCCTCTCTATCTCTGTCATTCTTCACGTCAACAATTTCACTGCCTTCTTCACTGAGTAGATTCATAGTCTTCTGTGACTGGTTGTCATTAAAGTCAGCACAAGCCAATTATTTACATATAGTTATTTTAAAATGAGAAAAATTCTCACCTCTGACTATCTTTTTCTCCCCAGGTCACCTTGTAAGTAAAATCAAGGCATGTCATGTCTGTGGTATTAAAAGATTTGATGCATTTGAATGCCATTGGAATCATTTGCATAAACATACGATAATATGAAGTGATGTATTTATCAGACATTACAAAGTAGGAGAAAATGAAAACAAACAAACATACAAAGAAACAATAATAATAGTTCTTATAAGCAGGTAGAGTCTGATGGAAAAATTTCATGAGTATATGGTTCATTCATTATTTTTTGAGAACTTAAATTATATAAAAAGAGAAATGTAATTATACTTTAAATAATTCTTTCATTGTAAACTAGCCAATTCAAGAAATATATTTTATTAATCTGTCAAATTAAGTTTAAAATATCAGCAAGTGATTACCAAATTAAATAAGCCTAGATTTTCAAATTATGAAATTATACATCTTACTTTGAAATAAAAACTCTGTTTTTAATGTCATTACCTAAATTAGTAAGATCATTTTCTGTATGTGTGGTGGTGTGGAAGCTTGTTTAGATGTATGCTCATTCATGATTTAGTGCACATTTGTACAGACCCTCGTGGAGTCCAGAAGAAAGACTGGGATCTTCTGGGATTAGAGTTACAGGCAACCGTGAGTCATCCTGTATGAGTGCTGGGAATCAAACTTGGGTCCCCTGGATGAACATTCCATACACTTAAGTGTAGAGGCATCCCTTAAGGCTCACCTTAAATGAATTCTATTTGTCTCTAGAAATGCATTTATAATTAGTATTATTTAACATTTCCATTAAACTGACAGATAATAGGATTTCAATAACACATGCATGATTGTAATTTACAACTTATATCCAAAAACCTTGATGCCTAGAGAAAGAACTGTAACTTAAATTGTAAATTTTTTCTTAAAAAAAAAGTTTGCTCTTCTATATGGATAAGGCAGTTACTAAAAGGGCAAAGCAAAAATAGCTGTAAAAACAAAAAATTAAGATTAAGGATGAAAAGCAGCAAGAGACAGCCTGTGTATTTTTTCCAGTGTGTTAAGAGAATTAGAACAAACAAAAAATATTGATCTAAAAAATGAGCCCTATAAAAAGAATGGCAAATATTATTCTGATTGGGTGAGGGGACTTCTGTGGTTACATAAAATGATGCTTAATGCAAGAATTTAATTGGACATGCTTAAGAGTATGAATTGTAAAATATTTGGATATTATTAAAGTATACTCTTGCATATGTTATTTCCCTAGAAGAGGCCAAGAAATTAAGTGAGTCAACTCCAACTGCAAATTCACTGAGTTGCCTTAGAAAAGGCCTTTCTTAGTATTTCAATGTTTCATTTACATAATGCCAAATCTATTAAAAGAAACCAGATAAAATGATGTACTTTATAACTATCAAAGGAGATAAAGCTAAATGAACTTCAATTTTTAAGAGCAAAAAGAAAAAAATGAATTTAAGGAACTTTTACCAACTTGGAACATATTTAAATAAAAACAGCCAAATCAGCTTATTTTTAACCTAACTTATTCCACTATGGTTTGATTGCATGATTTGATGAAGTTATTTAGACTTTGGGGTTTAAAATCTGTATTGACAGTTTAGGAAAGGGAGATTAGTTAATAAACAATAAGTAATATCATATATTACACCAAAAAAAAGAGTTCTGAACCTCAAACAATCAATAGAACTGAAAAGGAATTTGTTTGACTTAAAACTCAAAATAGTTCTGAGTATACGATATTAAAAACTTTTATTAAATTTTAGTTACACTCTTTTCTTTTCTTTATAAGTTTTGTGTCAGTGCTGCTAATATTGCTGTTTTTTTTTTAATGTGTGTAATTAGTTAATTTTTGAAGAAATGGAGGGAAACAGATGCAGAGATCCATAGATGTGCACTGGGTTTAGCTCCTGGAGTCCTGTTGAACAGAGGTTGGAGGGACTGTATTAGCAAGGGAGGGGGTCAAGGTCATGATGGGAGAACCCACAGAGAAAGCTGACTTGAACTAATGGGAGCTCAGGAACTGTGGCCCTATAGGAAGACTGCATGGTACCTATCCAGGCCCTATACATGTGCATGAAGGTTGTTAGCTTTGTCTGTTTGTGGGGCACCTAGCACTGGGATCAGGATCTTTCACTAGGGGTTGAGTTGGCTTCTGGTAACCTATTCCTCATACTGGGTTGACTCGCCCAGCCTTGCAGCAGGGAGATGTACTTGGTTATGTCTCGACTTGCCATGCTTTGTTGACTCCCATGGGAGGCTTGTCCCTTTCTGAGTGTAGTGTGGGACAATTCCGTATTCTGTCAATTATGTTTAAAATAAATACTGATTGGCCAGTAGCCAGGCAGGAAGTATATGCGGGACAACCAGACAGGAAGTAGAGGCGGGCAAGAAGAACAGGTGTATTCTGGGAAGAAGAAAGCTCTTCTTGCAGTTCTGTCCAGACACCAAAGAAGCAGGATATGACCTGCCCTGCCAAAAAAGGTAACAAGCCATGTGGCTAACATAGATAAGAATAATAGGTTAATATAAGTTATAAGAGTTAATAAGAAGCCTAACCTAATAGGCTAATCAGTTTATATCTAATGTTGATTCTCTGTGTGATTTTCTTTGGGATTTATGGGCTGTAGAAAATAGGCAGGACAGAAACCCCAACAAGCAGGCCCACATATTACATGAATGGAGAGAGAGGAAGAGTGGTTGGTGGGGAGAAAGAATGAGGAGAGGAGGGAAGGAAATCTGTGGTCTATATGTAAAATGAATGAAAACATTTATTAATAATTAAATAATACTGTTTTCAATACATGCTTATATATAAAAACAGTCTCAATTTATAAAATTGTCATAAACAAATATTTTTTCAGTTTTATTCATTAATTTTTCCATTTGCTTTTAACAAATTTCCAAATCAAAACTTTATACCTTCTATATTTCCAGAAAAATCTTATTTTATTTTATACATCCCCCTAAATATTGATAAATGTTCTGAATACTCTAATGATATATCAACTGTCCAAGTGCAATAAGGGATCTAGCACAATGTATGATAATAGTGTACTTGAATTTGCATATAAATTATTAAGCATCCCAAGGTTTATTATGAAACACAAACATTTCACCAATTCTATCTATTGGAGCTATTACTTTTAATTGCTTAAAATTGATTGCTGAATTTCAATGATATTATTAAAACTCTTATAGACATTTTAATTTTATTAAGATAATTCTCTCACTCATTATCCATTATGTCAGTAATTAAATAAAAGTATTAAAGCACATTTTAAATGGGCATTATGGGTTACTTTATTGAAAACCTCATAGTAAGGATGAGACTAACATTCTTTTAAGATTATTCAGATTCATAAGTAAGTATAACCATTTTGCAGCCTGTTTTACTTGGGTAGAGGTAATAAAAATTATAAATTCTAAGCACCAAACATTTGTTTTAGGAAATTGGTATGGTAGAAACTTTTGGAATGTTTGGATAAATATTCTCAGAATCAGTTTTTAAAAATTACGTTTAGAGCCCTCAGTAGTACAAAATTAACAAAATAATGCTGATAATATTTAAAATGTAATATAGTTGAAGTATAATATTTCATGCTTTGTGTATGATTTAGGATCTAGCATAATAGCGGAACACTTACCTAGCATTTCTAAGGCTTTAGATTCATTCACCAGTGTCCTCAAAATAAATATAAGATAAAATATAAATATAAATTCATATGTGGATGATCAAAGTGATACCGATAAAATAAAATCCTATTTAGTTTATACTTCATGCATGCATAATAAAATAAAAGTTGTTAGTTGTAATGTAATATAGAAATACTTAGATGAAAACCAAAATAACTTGCAAGAAACCAGATATTCTTTAGTTTAAGATTCTGAAGTGTACTCATTTTCCAGAATTTTAGATATATTTTAGACAGTACATGATTCTAAAGTTTTAAAGAGTCTATGTTGCCCATAATATTTTATGTGAAAATTGGAATATGCATAATTGCATTCTACCAAATTGTTGACTGAGAATACAGCTACTTTAGATTCTTTAGCTCTCTATAAAGATTATCTATACAAGAATCATATAAATTTGTCCGCATAAGATCCCCATTCATTTGATAGACCAGAGATCATAAGAACACTTGTGAAAAGCTGAAGGTCATTTTTGTTCTCTTTAACTGATTATTTCAGAAGTTGTGATGACTTTTTCAAGAATACAATTTTAATGTACAAGACCTACACACATACATGTGCATATACAAATTCTAATAAACATATCTACACATAAAAGTTGACATACCAGATAATTATTAGACTCTAAGTTACAGTGGGATTGATGTTGGAAATATGTCTTAATATTTTATCAAAATTTTAAATATTTGCAGTTATATTACTAAGATATTATTTACTCCCCTCATTGCATGTGCTACAAATAAGTGGATTCAAATATTGTGCATTCAAGAAAGATTTTCCTTTATATAGCTCTTTCTATTTTCTGATAATGACATAAAGGTGAGGAATTGAATCTACTTTGTAAATTTTAAATTTTGTATGTCCAATAGAAGCAGAAATATAAATGAAAATCATTTTGTGTTGCGTTTTTAAGTTCCCATATTTTTCCAGCTCCCTACCTCAACACCCCCACCTTTTCTGTCTCTCAGTTTATGTCTCACACATACAGAACAAACACATGATTTTGTATGTTTTCATATTAAACATTAATGGATAAGGTAATTAAAGAATATTCCACATTAAATGTTTTGATTTCCTTATTCTACACTGCTGCTTTGAAGCAAGTTGAGATATTTTTCAAAATGTTAATTGTCACCTTTAATTTATATAATTGGCATATGCATATATTTTACTGCAGGAAGCCTGTTTATAGATATCGCTCCTTTAGCATTTCCAACACAACTTACTAACTCATTATAAAGAATTGTTCTGTTATGACACAGAATGTCTTACATTTACTACCATAAAGGCATATTTGTTGTTCTTCATAATATTTTGTTTTGAAATTTAGTGTAGATAAGATTACACAATCTACATGATCACTCATAAGACAGCTACTTATATTTACGTTATATGCCTGAGCTAACATTTATAATTTTGTTTTTCATAGCATTTTTATAAGAGTGACAGCAAAAATAATCCCCAAATGTTATTTGGATAGCACCCAAATTGCTAATGCAAACAGGAAATCAGATCTAGGATAGCTCACTCATTATCATTGTAAGCTGTTACCTAGAGCTAAAGTTTCACAAAAAGTTTACTGAGGAATATTGTTTCAACAAAACTGAAATCCATACTGCTCACACAAGGTAAGCACTTAAGAAAATTAAATTACACTGTCAACTGGTAAAATAGGCGTATCTCCATATATGTAAATGTAAAAATAGCAATTTCCTTATAGAATTTACTTAAAAAATCTTATAAGCTACAACTACTACACTAAAAATTAATTCGAAGCTCTTGCCAATAAAATGATACCAGATGTTAGTTTAGAAGGGCTTGGATATTTTGGGATACCAAGACTTTACTAAATACTAGCAGAGAGAGATAATTATAAAATAAAATTTTCTATGAATCAAGAGAATGTTTTTCAATATATTCAGAATAGAAACTACTCTGTTTAGGGCACTATTCTGATGCAAAAGAAAAGAGCATAAATGCTAATCAGAATTAAATAAAATATGTCATTAGCTACTTTGAGGAATTTCAATGGATATCAGGAAATAACCATAAAAGTAAGCATTTATATGATCTCAGGGGAAGAGCTTTGTGAGCAACAATACATCGTAACCCGAAGATAAGACCAAAACAAGTTGATTAATCTGATACATGTTTCAGCGGGCTTCAGTGGGTATATCATCATGGAAAGTAGACTCTTAGAGGAAGAATACAATTTTTTTTTTAAATTTGTAATGATATTATCTGTACTACTAAGAAAGACTACATAAGTCATGGAATATAAAGCAAGAGGATGTTTGGATATAAACAGACACTATTGCTAAAAAACATAAAACCACCGGTAGATCATCCACTTATGCTGACCTGTATAATTTAGAAAGTACATATTGACCCTTAAAATAAAGAGGTTATAAGTAACTGGTCAAATTTGTGTGTAAATGAACTAGAAACACAAACCAATAGAGCTCAAATATGTCTGGAATATTATCCCAGAAGATGAATCGTGTGAATGATCCTAGGAAACACCTTTTTAAATACTTGTAGGTATTTAAGTGGAGACTCAATAACTTTTGTTATAGTATATATGCACTAACTTCGTTTTTGTTGCATATGTGTTTGTGTATGTGTATGCTGGTGTATGTATAAGTGTATAAATGTATCATGTGTTTGTAGATATCACCAAAGGCCAGCAGCGCATGTGAGATCCCATGATCAAGAGACTCAGGTGATTGTGAGTGCTGGGAACCTAACTTAAGGCCTCTTGAAGAGCACCAAATGTTTATCACTGATCCATCTCTCCATCTCATGTTTATATCTGTCTTGTCAAAGTAGCACATATGATAAACAAATGTTTTTGAATAGAAAAGAAGGAGTGTCTTGGTAATTTTTTAATTCTGAATCTGTGTAGGTACTTATGTCAATTCTATACATTAATTTATATGAAAACTGTAATTACCTCTTTGGATAATTTTACTTTTCTACTTCTCTATCTCTGTCTAGGTACAAATTCGATCTGTAGTTGGGCGATGGTGACACACACCTTTAATCCCAACACTAGGGATGTAGAGGCAGGAGGGTCTCTGTGAGTGTGAGACCTGTCTCATCTGTAAGAGCTAGTTCCAGTATAGGTACCAAAGCTACACAGAGAAACTCTGTCTCAAAAAAGCCAAAAAGAAAAAAAAATCAAATCTATAGCTTATAGCTTTGTTTTGTTTTTCTCTGAAATAAACAAGTGTCTCATGTATAAAACAGACAATCAATACGTTCTATATTTTTCCTTTTAAAGATTAAAACACAAAATAAAACAAAATCACACTCACACTAATGAAAGTCAATAAGCACTAATGTAATTTTAAATATATAATGCTGGTCTAAAATAGAGAATGTTTTTAAATTACAGTTTTTAAAATAACAATTTACTGTATAGGTTTCCTTTGTCCACTTGCTTCTTTATTTATGTCCTTTATTCATCAATAAGAAGTGAAAATAGAAAATAATAAAGAGTCCCTGCATACGTCCTACCCCGTATAACAGGAGACAGAGTCATCTGATTATTTTGAAGCTTTGTGATATAATTAAGATGGCCATTATTAGCACTCTTAGGCAGGATATTTGAAAAGATATAGAGATTTCTAAGAATAGTGTCTGTTGCCATACCATGCCCCTCTGTGGCTTCTAAGGGGCATCATCAAGCAAAACCTTTAAGTACTATGGAATAAGACCCAAGGCTAAGCTTCACTTTCATTTCTAGCATAAATAAACAGAAAACTTAACCTGTAATCTATATACCTTTAGCTGTGCCAAAGATTATTAAAGTAGCTTTTGGATGAGTTCTAACATTATAGGCTTCTCTTTGGTAAAAGTGAGATTGATTCTAAATTATATTTTGAGATCTAACTTGTGACAAATTGATGGAATAGGCCTAATTAGCCAGTAGTCAGTTTTTCAAAAACAGAATAGATTGAGCAGGCTAACTGAAAACTATAATTTATTTTTATTTTCATTAACATGGGATAAAAGGTTGCCTGTGTTGTTTGCCCATGACAGTCAATGCAAGCATCCATTTCATATTTTTGTAACTCATTGTGAGTCGTGTTCAATGACAACATGCTTAAATTGAAGGCAAGCTGTCATAAGGCAGGCGGAGGTTTGGAAGAATTGGCAATTAAAAGACTTCAACATATTTTCCAATATGAACATTCAGAAACTGTAAATCACGGATTGTAAGCAACCCCCCTGCTGGTGACACTCTAAGCTAGCACAGCAATTTTTGCTGTGCATAATCGTTAACCTCAGGTGGAATTTTCATTCTTGGAGAAAGAGTAAGCAAGTGACTTTTTTGAAAGTGCTATATTAATTTCATAAACCAAACTTAGAGATTTCTTTCCATTATTGGAGTAATCACATTTAAATTGCAATTGTTTCATCATACCAAGATTGTACCTCATTCTCTATTGAGCTCTACTGGGAACTGAAGAGTTTGTTGTTATACGGGGACAACAAATAACTTTATTTCATATATAATTTAAATGCATATTTATTTTCACAAATAGTTATTAAAAGAACTTTATGAATCTCTGAGTTTTAGTTGGATATATAAGTTGTTCAGTCATATGTGTAGCATAATAGATTTCATTAATATGTATCTGAACCTATTTCTTTTCTGTATATTTGTATATATCCATGTGTCCTGAGAGACCACAGCCTATCCATGGTTCTTCATCATGAACTGTCGATTCTTCATTTTGAAACCATATTTCTGCCTTGGATCTGCAGCTCAAAGATGAGATGAGTAGATTTGCTAGAAAGACACTGCAATTTCCCTGCTAAAAACTCTCCAGTTCTGGTATTATGAGCATATAACACCTTCCTATCCTTTTATGCATGTCTTGGTCATTGGCCTTAAATAAGCACTTTATTAACTGAGTCATTTCCCAAACCCCTTGGTCTGAATTTTTATAGCTAAATGTCTTATATCATTACATTGGTACTCTTTGAATCAATTACAATTTTATGTGTACATATCTTTAATGGTTTTTTATGTTTGTATCTATTACACATTTTCATTATGAAATAATTAAAAACTCTAGGATGGAAATTAAAATTGTACAAATTATTAAAGAATAGAGAAACAAATTTCCTTGCTCGTGATGCTTCATGAACACTGTCTGCCTGTATAATGTCAGATTTCAGACTAGCCTTTTGTCTCCAGGAGTATGGAAGGCTAATGTCATTGTTATAGAAGTTAAAGCCCCTAGCAACGTTGAACTCTCACAGGTGTGACCAGGGCTAACGTGGAGCACTTCACAGCTTTCCCATAACCAACATTTACTCCTGAGACTCAGATAACTCCTGCTTTCTTTTCAAAGCTTCACATGTGAAATAGAAAATCTCAGAAATGTATGAATATAATTTCAAAAAACGAGAAGCAAGAATCTTGAAAAAGCTGATATCAGTAGCTTTAACCTGAATGACTCAAGTAATGTAGCAACTCAGCTCTTCCTGAAACTCCCTATTTTCCCACACAAGTGATGGTTTCTTAGAACTTCATGTTTCTTCCTGACACAGAGTGAACAAGACTATTTCTACAAGTTCAACTAACAACTGGGCACCAGTGATACCAAATGCAGACTTCAATTATTATTTCCAGTTTCTCATAGTTTAAATTCTGTCATAGGAATTAGCAGTACTTGTACAAATTGGAGGCCCAGGGCATGTACCAATCAACACAATATTTTTATTGAGTTTGGGGTTTCCGTTGCATAGTTCAAAGGTGTTACAAGAAAATGTAATTTGCCTCTCTTGGTCTAATAGGGTTATACAGTGTTTGGGGTTGTATGAAAAGACTACTGTGAAAACCGTGCTTACTTCCCAGCACACATATTGACTCTAATGGGAACTAGCCTCAGTTCCTATAGCAGGCACACATTTTGGTTAGAGTTTCTAATGACCTCCAATTCATCTCCCATTTTTTTTTTGTTCTGATACTTATTGTTTTTATGGGTGTGTTTTGTTCACTATTTGATTCTGGACTGTCAAGGTGCACATTTTAAAAGTTTATGACCAAAAGTGTTAGTTTTGGCAGCTGCTGTGAACCTATAACATATGTAATGTTTAGGGGGCCCTAGAGTGAAGAAGTTATCTTGGTATGGACTATGGCACCCGACATGCCCTCCCTCTGCCTTTGTTTTCTATTACCTATGCTCTGCATGATGTTCTGCCATGAGCTGCTCCAACTAGAATAATAGGACCAGACGAGTCTCAGAACATGTAACATAACGGCCTCTTTACTTTTTAAGCATCTTTATTTTTCATGGGTGAACGCAGCTAATCTCATCTTTTTCTATACCTGCAATTTTCATTTATGAATAATGTTATCACATACAGACATTTACCATGTTTCAGCCATTAAACAATTTTCTGTATTCTTATATCAATAGTTTTTACTACTATTGCTGCTCTGGAAAGCAGTCATTACTCCATAAAATTTACTTAGTTTATTGCACATGTTGTAGTCTCCTCTCTGAACAACCTGTGCTCTCTTCTAAACGTATTCTCATTAGGATGGTTTTCTACATATCATTTCTCATCCCTTTCCCAATATGTACTATCTCATTATTTAGCAAAGCTCTACATATTCTATCTCCTCCCTTGAGCTTTATCTTGAGATTTTCTGCTAAATATTCTGAGGTTCAAACCAAACAAGGTGTTCACTCTTCCCAATTATATTTAAGCATACAATATGCTTCCAGATCTATAACCCTTCTGTCCTTTTGTCAAGTTATCTTCCAAATATATTTTATGATGATACTTTATTCAGGTCTTCTCTATATGAACATGAGCCCATCAGAAAACTCATAAAATGATAACACTCCCAAAGCAGCAATTCCTATTTTAGGTAACTATTTGATTGTTTTCAATCATGTCAACTGTGTTTTAAGTCTCAATGGTTAAACCAAGACATCCTAACCTCTTTGGGAACTCCAAAGCAGCATTTAATACATTATAAGCAATTAGTGCCTTCATTTGGTAGATACATTGCATGCTATGCGATTGGTTTATGTTCTTGAAGAACTAAAATTTCATTTATTTACCAATGAGTGGTATACATTGAGAACTAGGTTTAACTTGGTCAGATATTTGATCCATAAAGATAATATATGACAGTTAAAAAATACAATACAGTAAGAAAAAAATAAATTTTACCAGATTAGCAGGAGTATGGAAAGTAAGAAATAAAATTATTACATTTCTTTTCTTTTTATTATTTTTCTATTAAAAAATATATACTTCCTCCCCTCCTCCCATTCCCCTCCTGCTCCCCCATTCATCCTCCTCCCTCCATCTCCCTCCTTAAGAGAGGGCAGGGAACCCTGCCCTGTGGGAAGTCCAAGCCCCCTACCCCCACATCCAGGCCTAAGAAGCTTTGCATCCAAATAGACTAGGATCCCCAAAAACCAGTACATGCAGTAGAAACAAGTCCCAGTGCCTTTATCAATGGCTTTTCAGTCAGCCCCATTTTCATCCACATTCAGAGAGACCTGTTTGATTGCATGCTCATTTAGTCCTGGTCCAGCTGGATTTGGTGAGCTCCCATTAGAACAGGCATACTGTCTCATTGGTTAGACCAACCCCTCGCGGTCCAGACTTCCTTTCTCATCTTCTCCCTACTTCTGCCTGAGTAGAGGGTGCCTGAACTGGCCTTGCCCAGCTATCACACCGATGATTATCTCGAATATCACCATAGAGTCTTCATCTGGCGACAGATGGAGATAGAGACAGAGACCCTCAGCAGAGCAACGGACTGAGCCCCCAAGGTCCAGTTGAGGAGTTATTTTAAAAGCAAATTTACACATTAACTTCATCTGTGGCTTTCAACTTGTGGTTCATAATCCCTTTGAGTCGAATGACCTTTAAACAGAGGTTGCATACCAGATATCCTTCATACCAGGGGTTAGCATCAATCATGATTGATAACAGTTACACAATTATAGTTAAGAAGTAGCACCCAAAATAATTTTATGGTTGGCAGTCACCACAACATGAGGAACTGTATTAAAACATCCCAGCATTAGGAAGGTTAAAAACTACTGTTCTAAATGATTTCTATATTAAGTGCCTGATTAATAAAAGTAATATCCTGTACCTTAAGGCCCACACAGTTTTATGATTTCTAAAATGATCTCAGTGTCTACCATGACCTAAGCAAGCCATGACTGGTTGAAGCACCACACCTCTAGAATGTGTGTGCTGCTCTTCCATTTCCAATGATTCTTCCAGACTAATCTCTTCAAATGCTTATTTAATTATAAAAGGCTATATACGTGCTTTTCTGTTGTTTTACACATTTAGATGACGCAGAGAAATGTCCCTGCCTTATTTCTGCTACCCAGCACTGACCTGGGGTCAGTAAAATTTCATCCCCACATGTTTTATCAGCTCAAAGTCTGGTTTTACTTATGTGAGAAAATTTGAATTCTCCTTGCCTTCAACAATCTAAGTTTTCTATTTTACGGAAATCTTCCCTTTTTCCATTGTGATTACACACACTTATTTATAAGCTTTCTATGTGTATTTTCACATTTTAATCATTGGATTTTCTTTCATTTTAATGATCCTTAGCATCTCCTTAGATACTAACAAGGCATATTGTTGGGGCTTAGCTCACAGCAGGTATGCAGCATTCTTCTTTCTTGATGGCTAGTGAATCATTTATGATGCTCAAGGATACAAATGAGGAAATCAAAAGCAAACAAAACTTTAAGTTCCTGCCTAATGCATTTTTACTTGAATATCAATAGTAAACACAGAAATCCAGTACTGAGCCAAAAAGAGTAAGTGTTATGATTACCAAATAATTGAATAAGAAAAGATGTTTTTATTTAAATGTTGAGGAAGAAGCATTAGCATTTCCCAGCAAAGAACCACTTCAGGTCCTGAAAATTAAATTGCATGTTCTTAATTACAGCATTTTAGCACTGTTTTGTACTTTAGTACTATTGAAGTGATGGGCTTCTAAGCTTTGCCTTGCCGTGTAGACAATAATAATCCACATACATTTTTCTAGGTTTGGCTGGATTATTATTTTTTTAGTAGATATATAACTTTACAATGCCAGTTTCCTTTCACTCCATAATCAAATGCAGATCTCCCTTAGGAATCAAGTAACTTTTCAGATCTCAGCATTCTAGAAACCAAAGGGGCTTTGAAGTAGTTCAAAATAACCATGTCCAGAAATTTAAAAATATTGATTGTTGATGACTGGAATTTGAACAAATTAGAACATCATTACTGTTATACTTCATTAGTCTAGTAATGACTTACACCTCAGTTGGTCACTATGGCATGCACTGATGTACTCTTTCACTTACTGTTTCTACATATACATGAGTGTGCTGTGCAAAATAACAAAGCCCTTCACCTACTGTGCTAATGACCAAAGAACTATAACTATAGTCAAGACACAATCCACTTCAAATAACTTGTTTTCACACCTCGTATTTTCCCATTCTGAATTTTGCAATGATTATATAATTTATTTATATTTCAGTTTTAATATTTGAAACTAATAGCAATATTATTTCCAAATTTTAGTTTGGCCCAATCTTTGTACTAAAGATAAAATGTTAATATTAACAAAATTGTTAGAGAATATTTTTAGTTCAAAATCTAAAGTTTGCTTCTATTTTAAACATACTTAAGATGTTTATGCATAATATATATTAAATATGATAATGAGCTACTTAATATTTTTGAGCAAAAATTTAAAAAATAAAACCTCAACAAGTAGGACTTGTTTTAGTTTGTGTTTAAAGTAAATAATAAGCAATTATTAAAGGAAGTAACTTTAATAGATAATAATTTTAAAAAGACAGCTACCATCTTACTATTATTTGCTCCGAGGCTATTTGTGAAATATTTTGCAATTGAATATGATTCTCTATATATATAACAAAATACACTAATAGACACATTTCATAATTTTAAAGATTTTTTTCATTAACAAATTCTACACACTATGTATCTTTGAATAGCTATATTTTTGTTTGTTTTAAATATGAAGGCAAATAAATGTTGATTTTGTATGTGGTTGATTAATTAATTGGTGCAGTTTCAAATCTCATTATATTTATTAAGTAAACTTTATGAGAACAATAAATCCCAGTTCATCAAGGGAAATTAAAACTTATAGGTGATGTTAAGAATTAGAAGTCAAATGTGGAAGACAGCATCACTTAGAATGCATTCCCCTGGTAAACCCTGTGATTCAGATTTGACATATATTAATTGGCTCAACAGACTCCTATCACTTTATGCTTCTTGTCATCTCTAAAAACGTCCTGCTCAAAATTATCATCTTCCATTTAAACCTCTACAGGTATTACTTTTTGGAGTGTGGGGAATATTATAATGTCATGGGTAAATTTTACTTATTAATTTTGTCAATTCATTTTAAATACAGCCCTTGCCAATTGGAAGAATTGCCTTTCCATTCCTAAGGCCAAGAGGCTCCATTTTACAAATGAGTGTGAGCTACTAAGTTTCATATTGGAGAGATGTTTTTACAAGTGTTCCATAACATGGCAAATTAGACCTAGTGAAGGGAACAAAATTAAAAATATTATGTGGTACACTGACACAGTCCAAAACAGAAAAATAATGTCTAGCATTGAGAAAGAAGAAACACATTCCACGGAGAGTTGGAGGTAGGTAGCTTTCTTTAAAACCAACCCCAGTGTTCTTTGCTTCTTTAGGTCTTGCATCTTTTTTTGCAGTCTTGCCTATTTTGTTGTGTTCTGAACTTAGAGCTTGTTTGAAGAAAAGAAAAAGACCACATCAAAGTAATTGATATCACTTCTGAGATTGGGTTGCAAAGTACTTTGTGCGTCTTTCTTCCTTGTTGTTCTGAGGGAAATCAGTTGCCTGATCTTTCTAGCTACCCAGGTAGGCTCTCAGATGTGAAAGATCCAATGCTATTTCTGGCTACAGAAGGTCCTGAGGGTGGCTATGTGCTAGTGAGTAAACTTTGAAGTGGAGCCTAGGTGACGGCAGAAGTTATGTTCTGTTGCAGCTCTGTAAGAACCTCTGAACCAGTGGGCCCTCTGACAGCATCTCTGGATTCTTACAGCTCAGATTGTGAGTTAATATGGCCTTCATGCTTCAAATGGAGCAGAATTTACCTTCTGTCTCCCGAGTTTGTTTTTCTATAGCATATCAGGCTGGTAAGACTGTAAGGTGCTACAGGGCAGTTAAGTAATGACTGTTATGTTTTGTAAATTGAATATTTTTGAAAGTGAGTGTATGCATACAATTTAATGTCTTCCTTTAATCCGCATGATAATAAAATTCTTTATCACAATGAGTTATGGCAAACTAGAACTGTTTCATTGTGTAAATAGCCTGTCAGGAAAATGAGAAATCTGGAGTACATAGCTCTTAAACCATGTAAAGAAGGACATTGTAGCATGCAATCCAAAGGATGCTATGGCAATGTGTAGGCAGAGACAGGAGAATCATAGGAAGCTCATAGATGACACCCTGACCCATACAGCAACAAAGACCCTATCTCAAACCATATGAAAGGAAATCCAAACACTGAAGGCTGTACTCTAACTTACACACCCATGCTGTGCCATGAATTCAATCTCATTCTAAAACAGGAACTCTGACACTCTCCTCACTCACCTCTCTCTCTGCACATATAAACATATGTGTGTGTGTGTGTTGTGCGTGTGTGTGTGTCTATACATATATATGTGTGTATATATGTACATATATGTATAGATGCACACATATACACACACTATATGTACACACATATATATGTATGTTAGGCAATTTGATTCAATACCTTGAGTAATTATTTGGATGCCTGCTTCATTTTAGATTTTCTTCATAAGATACAAAAATGAGTCATTTTATTTTCTTCCTGTTCATCACCATAAAAAATAAAATTTCAACCTAAAATGTAAGATACTGAAAACAAACCCTTTGTAAATTCTTAGATTAGACATCTCCCTTTCAAGGAGTGGCTAACTGTTCTGCCCTGCCATGATGCCTATGAACAAGAAAAATTCCATGTATGGCACTATAGTCTTAAGGGTACAGCAGCAGCACACATGCCTGGGTGGAAACCAGCAGCTCTCTGGACTTAAGACACACTCGAAAAGAGGAAAACCTTTCTGTTACTGCAAACCTAGCCAATTATCACATTGGAGAATCCACAACTTAAGTTTACTAAGTTAACATCATTCCTTATTATATCTTAAATATTTTCCCTTATACACACAGATAAGTATAATCTTCACCCAAAATCAAACAAACTTCCCATAGCAGCAGAGACCATTACAAAAATTAATAACCTTTCAAAATGTAGTTCATCACTGTCTAACTAGGAGCTGAATCTACAATGCAAGTCCTGCTTCTAAAACTTAAGGATCAATTTTGGAAAAGGGCATGATCTATAAGAGCTAGAGAACCAGGGCTTTTGCTGTGAGAGCATCTCTTACTGTATATCAAAAGTTACACCAAGGAAGTCTCATCAACACGGCTGCCTAAACCTGACATGAACAATGACACAAATACACATGCTAGCAAGGGAGCAGAAAAACTCAAGAGGAATCAATCCTAGACAAAGAACTACAGGCAGCTAAAAAAAAATTGTTGAAGAAAAGCCCATCTTCCCTACGGAAAAGTACATTAGTAGGCTATGCAATACCATGTGGTCAGCCCTGAGAATGTTCACATACAAGTATCATTATTTATGAGCAGTTGTATTTACATACTTAGGAATACATGTGTAAGTCAGCACACATTCACAGGTGCATAAAATAATTAAAATAGTAGCAATAGGAACAATAATAATTTAAAAAGAAAAATGTTATTGGTTTGAAAGACCTTGGAGGAATTTTTCTTGATAGGACCTGGAGGAATGAGAGGGAAGGAGGAAAAGATATATCTATACTATAATAAAGAAATTCACATAGAAATCTCTATTGCAAATCAGAAAAAAAATAAAAGCACAAAATGTTATTTTAAATGGTTGAATTTACTGTTAAATTTTATAAATTATGAGTTTGAAAACTGTAATTTTAATAGATGACTTTATGTACTACTAGATAAAAACTTAAGAAACATGTCATCTCTTCTCTATTTAAAAAATTTTTGAATTAAAGATATCAAGGGATTTTAATGCTGCAAAATAGGCATATCCATATATAATCTTTAAAGAGTATTCTTGTTCGAATTAAGTTCAATAGAATGACATAAACAGGTATTTTAGATTTTAATTAATAATTGAGAAGATAAACCATATTATCATAAAAATCTACAAAATTATTCAAGTAACTGATGAATATATTATAAAGATATTTCATAGGTAAAAAATATATGAAATATTTTTATATGTAATTTTATGTGTAATTTTATTTTTTCAATGTAATAACATAAAGAATCTATATGGGGCTACAAACTACACTAGAAACTAAAGGTTTATTTGACAAAATTTATCATTTTTCTGGTCACTTAGATATGCATTTTCAAAAGGCATGCCTGATATTTAAAAAAAGGTTTGTGTAAATAAAAACCATTTATATAAAAACATATCATAAATAACCTGTCAAAATATGACAGTTTAAAAATTCATGTTGAGAATAGTTTAGAGTTATCTGTCTTTCATGGGTTTCTGTCACAGAAAATCTATACCCAATAATTTGACAAATTTCAATTAATGTTATCATAAAATATTTAATATATTATTGATATTTCTAGCATCAAAATTCTAAACATTGGCGTGTTTTGATATATCTTTGAAGCTAGTTAATCACTGATTATCAACTGAAATATTCATGAATTTAGTTGTATATTTATAAATAAAAAACAACATAAAAAAATCTACTTTCAATTAAAATTTGATATGCATGACACTCACTCTGTCCTAAAAAGGATGTCTTCATCAATCCCCTCCCATCATTGCTCAGAGAGATATGAGGAAGAGGAGGCAGAAATCTTGTATGAGCCAGAAGGGATGGATGCCATTGACCCACAAGTCAAAGTAACCAACAATCTTATTGACCCAAATACTTTTTCACCAACGAACCAAATTACCCTTCTAGAAACAATTGAACTGCTGCACATATGAATTCACAGAGACTCTGGAAGCATGCGCGGGCCCTGTATGAGTTCAAGCTATTCAGGGTCCAAGCGATGAAAGGATGAGGACAGTGGCCCCCGTCCCTAACCTATCTATCTAATCTATCTCCAACTGACATTTACTTCTAAAGGAAAATTAGTTTTATCCAATAGAATCTTACTGCATATATTAAACATAGTTAAGGATAAGCTCCGTGCCCATTGGTAGATGAGCAATACAAAACAAACAATAATACTTTTGAAGTAATGTTTAAGGATTCTTTTTATCTTACTTGCTGTTGTTTGTATATCATGATTTCTGAATTTGTGTTTTTATGGGTTTTTTTGTGTGTGCTTCATCTGTTTTTTTTTTTTTACAGTTCTTGTTCTGTTGTTGTTATTGCTGCTTGTTTCCCAGTTTGTTTATTTTTATTATATTTTTATTTTTTAAAAAAGAAAACAAACTATCTTTATTCATTATAGGTACCTTTCCAAGTTCTCTTACCCCCCTCCCCTTTCATTCCCTCCACATATCCTCCCTTCCCACCCCCAACAAATCCACAGAGAAGGTAAGACACATTGTTTTGGGGAAGGTCTAAGGCCCTACTTACTATATGTAGGCTGAGCAAGGTATCATACACAGAGAATAGATTCCCAAAAAGCCAGTTTATGCAGTAGCGATAAACCCTGGTGCCACTGCCAGTGGCCCCTCAGTCTGCCCCAGCCCTGTAACTGTCAACCACATTCAGAAGAACAAGTTTGGTCCTATGTTTGTTCCTTCCCAGTCTGGCTGGAATTGGTGAGGACCAGTTATCTCCGGTAGACTGTTTCAATGTTTGTACCCATCATGGTCTTGACCTCTTTGCTCATATTCTCAATCAAGACAGCTGTAGGTGCCAGGCGGTGGTGGTACATGCCATTAATCCCAGCACTTGGGAGGCAGAGGTAGGTGGATCACTGTGAATTTGAGGCCAGTCTGGTCCAAAAGATATAGTTCCAGGAAAGGCTTCAAAACTACAGAGAAAGCATGTCTTGAAAACAAAACAAGAAAAAGAAAAGGAAAAAGAAAAAAAAAGACATTGTAGGCTGTTTTTGTATACTCTGACATTTGAGATCTACGGGGATCAGCTTCTTTAACTTGACATGTATGTTCCAAAATACTGATATTTAAGTCTAAATAATATTTAGGAATGATCATATAGAGATTTTAATTCAGGACCTAAAGGGTTACTGTTTTAGAAGAGGACATTGCTTATTTTATTTAAACAATACAAAAAGTTCATGAAGTAGTTATTTAATAAATGATAACACAATAGTGATTTGACTCATTTTTTCAATGCATGTTAAAATATTGAAACATGACTACATGAGAGTCAGGAAAGGAGTCTAGTTGCTGGAGCAAGAAAGCAAGCAGAGGGCTGCCTCTAGTTTTTAAAGAGAAAGAGACCATGCCCCAGTGGGCTGGTATCTCAGAGGCTATTGGCTGAAGGAGCGGAAGGAGCTCCTGCAGCAGCTGCCTTGGCTATACCTCAAGGGCCATGCATCACAGTTTCTTCAGCTGCAATAACAGGAAAATTGTCTCTGGAGAATGGTGAACAGTCACATTCTCAGGAATTAGGAATGATTAGCTAAAGCTGAGTGAAAACCCAGTCTGATCCTGTCTAAATTCATCATTCAAAATTATCCAATATAGCAGAAAGAAAACTGAGAAAAAATATTGATACATGAGTATCAGTATACTCAAAGCAAAATTACATGTTCATTTTAAATCTTTATGTAAAACTACTGAATTTGGTAAAGCTTCTTATATGTAATTTTTCAGTCTAGTCAGTTTTGCTTAGATAGAAGCAACTTTGTTTCTCAGGGACCACTGTTATGTTGGAGACTGTTTAATTGTCTAGACTAGTATGGCTTCACAAAGGCATCTTCTCTGCACAGGAAACGGATACTGTCAGCAGTCCTATGATGCATCCTATGCTTTGCATCAATAGACTATCTAACCACCCATTTAAGTCATGCTTTACAGAATCATGCTGGCTTACATGTTTCTTAGCCATTCTACCACGTAGAGTATGAATTTTAAAATATACACAAAATTTTTTGAAAGAATGTATCTCTGTAAATCATTATAAGAACTTGAAAATGGCAAGGCTTTGGATCATATAGGCTGTTTTTTCTTGTGCTGGTTCAAACAATTCTACAGTTTTAACCTTCTCCATGGTCCTCAGCAGCATTCACAAAAATGTGTTGTTTCAGATTCACGCCAATCGCTCTTTCTTTTTTTTTTTTTGCTTTATTTATTTATTTATTTATTAAAGATTTCTGTCTCTTCCCCACCGCCGCCTCCCATTTCCCTCACCCTCCCCCAATGTAGTCCCCCTCCCTCTTCAGGCCAAAGAGCCATCAGGGTTCCCTGCCCTGTGGGAAGTCCAAGGACCACCCACCTCTATCCAGGTCTAGTAAGGTGAGCATCCAAACTGCCTAGGCTCCCACAAAGCCAATACGTGCAGTAGGATCAAAAACCCATTGCCATTGTTCTTGAGTTCTCAGTAGCACCCGACTGAAATCTCAAGGTCCAAATCAGGAGAAGGAGAGAGAGCAAGAGCAAGGAACTCAGGACCGCGAGGGGTGCACCCACACACTGAGACAATGGGGATGTTCTATCGGGGACTCACCAAGGCCAGCTGACCTGGGTCTGAAAATGCCTGGGATAAAACCGGTCTTGGGAAAAAACAATTGCTCTTTCTTAATTGGTAGGATATTCTACCTACAATTTACTTAGTACATACTGGTCAGATCAAGCTAAGTTGCTTTAGTATCTCCTTCTAAATGCTCTAAGATATATTTTGTGGTTGAAGAAATATCAATTACTTACTCAATTCAATTCAACAAATAATTATTAAACATCCACTCAGTCTTCTTTTATCTCGCCTCATGAGCTGCTCTCCTTAAGAGAAGCTGAAGAAGCAAAACAACTCCAATTTATTAGAGCCTTTTATTTTAAAGATGCTTAAGTGCATTTGCAGCTCTTCAATTGCTCTTACCAAATCCTCAGAGGCTACATTGTAGAGAAAATTCGTGTTCTGTCACACGGGAGAAAGACTAATACGTTTTCTCTTTATTTGTCATGAAAATACCAACATTATATTGATATGAATTATGATGAGTATCTACAATTGTGCATTAATTCTATTAGCTCATTTATATATTTTTATGATTGTGTGGATTTACCTTTTGATGACATATATTTATATATTTATAGTTCATGTTTGTAACATGATAAGAGGATATTTTTGCTATATTTTAGTTGTTCACTGGATAAATTATAAAATAAAATACATCTAATTTTGAGAAATATGGCTTTCTTTCCAAAGAATAAAATATTGTTTTATTTCATTTTCATAATAATCAGAAAGAATTATTAGAAGCCAATTTTAAAATAAATATTCCATTTTGGATCAATATGTACATGATTCTTTCAAAGAGCATCAGTCATTCTATTTCTGTAAGCAATAAACTTTATATTTATCCCAGCTTAAGAGAAATAGAGGCAGAGACAGAGAGACAGAGACAGACACAGACAGAATCTTCCATAGAGAATATTCATGAATTTTTTTCCCATTTTAGGACTCAACAGAATGCCTTATTATATTCTCTCTGTAATATCAAAATATGCCATATTATCTTTCATCTAAGTTTGATCTAGATTTGGTTTTCTTTTGTAGGATGCTTACTACATTAGTTTTTTACAAGGTTGTTTCAAAGTCAATATGTTCAGTCTGTCAGACAGCTCTGCTGGGAGAACTTCAGCCTTAACTGCTTCTGCAAAACCAAGCCGTAGGTAAGAACAACATTTTTTTGTGTGTGATGGAAAGAGCTTTTCTTGATGAATTCGTGTTCCCCAAATATCCCAAGAATTAAACTAGGAGTTATTTTATTTTCATGTATTGATTTTCACAAAAGAGATATATTACCCCATGTACATATGATGCACTTTGGTGATAATCAGCCACTTTATTACGTTTTATGACACCGTTTCTCTCCTTCTATAATGTGAACAGTTACCTACAAATTAGGCTTCATTATTATCTTGTGAAAAAATTAATTTAGTGCTTTAATGCAAGCATTGTTTCATACTATACTATTTATCCTATATCTCAAATATTCTTTGAAAAATATTTAACTAATAGTATGACAGTATTTTCCTTAGGTGTGCATGCCATGTTCAATTTATTATCATTTATTGTGCCCAAGTTTATTATTTGTACAAAGTAGAAATTCATTGTTTAAAGAAATAAAAATGATAACCAGAATGAGCTGAAAGACCTTTGTAGGTTTTTATCCAATGGGGGAAAAAAATCTTGTCTTTTCTCAGCCCTGAAGGTAATTAAAACTTAGAAAAACATTGACTTTAGGATAGACATTCTCTTTGTTTTTATGTCTGTCCTTTATTCCCAACCACAAGACCTCTCTGCAAACTTATGGCTTGACACCACTTGGGAGAACTAGATTCAGAAGTAGGTAGCTCTGAGACCAAAGGTAAAAACCAAGCACTACTGGTCTAAAAAAAAAAATGTAGTGATAAAATGATTCTCCTAATGATACTCTGCTAAACTCAAAGGTTCAGGCCTTATTCAGTCTTCATTAAAGAAGTTCTCTCAAGCTGCAGACAGTAACAGATGCAGCTACCAACTCCCAGACATTATGCAGTGAGTCCTTGCAACACACAGCTCTAAATGGGATGTCTTCTTCAAATCCCTCCCCTTGGTGATCAGGTCATCCTATGGAAGAACATTCAGAAAGACAATAAGAGCTAGTAGGGATGGAGATCACAAGAAGAGCAAGGCCCTCTAAATCAACCGAAAAAGCCTCATATGAATTCACAGATACCTGAAGCAGCTTTCATAGAGTCAAATTGGGTCTACATCAGGACCTCTGTGTATATATTATAGCACTCAATTTAGTATTTCTATGGAACTCCCGAGAATGTGACTGAGTGGATCTCTATCATGGAATATTACTTTAAATATGTAATGGTGTATTACATTTTTTATGTTGCAGAATATTACTTTGGCTATGTAAAGGTATAAAGCATTTGTTTACGTCATTTAGTCAAAGATGTGTTACATTTATTTATGCTGTATTTATCTAATTATGTAAATCTGTGTTGCCTGGCTTAACTGAGGCATCTGATTGTTCTAATAAAAACCTGAATGGCTAATAACTAGGCAGTAGAGTGGTAGGGATGGATTATATAGTTTATCCATAAAACATTAAATAGCAATACAAGACTATTTATAAGAAGTAGTTTATTTAAAAGTAATTTTTGGTTTGAAAGAAAGATCAATAGATATTTTAGAGAGTTTCTTTTAATCAATATTCTGTTTTAGACATTAGATTTTTTATAATAATGATACAATAACCAAAATTGTTTTATGTTTCTGATTATGAGGCATTATAAAATGATAAATTGTCCATTATGTTATTCTCTTCTAATCTGTGATGCGTTTTTATTTATTTATTTTTCTTTTTTGGTCTTTTGAAACAGGGTTTCTCCTCGTAACATTTCTAGCTGTCATGGAACTTGCTCTGTAGACCAGGTTGGCCTTGAACTCACAGAGATTTGTCTGCCTCTGCCTCCTGTGTGCTGGGATTAAAGGCAAGAACCACCAATACCCAGTTTAAGTCTTTGTTATTTTTAAAATTTATTGACCAAGTATATTATGTGAAGTATGGCAAATCAGGTTTTTGATGATTCTACTTGACTAGATGAATCTAAGGATCTTACAGAAAATTCCATTAGGTTGAAATCCTTTCTTACTTTAAAATTCCTTTGTGTAATTGGAAGCAAAATGGCAACTTAACATTACACATTAATGAGATTATAGTATTAAAATAAATCTGTGTTATACATACCTACATACACAATTTTATGTATATATGCAAATATAAATATAAACAGGAGGAAGAGACTGAATAAAATGAATCACCAGAGAATGATGTGGCCAAAACTATGACACATATCAAATTGCAACCAATATTGTAGTGCTAATGTTTGTTATTTATTTTTAACATAGTATACTATAAATGTGTTTCATATGTACAATAAACTTTAATAATTTTATTTTTTTACATTCCATTTCTTATGATGAATATAAAATATTATGCCCTCATATTAAAAATGATTTCTCCTGCCAGATAAAGTAATTATGATTCCTTTCAAAATTGCATTAGACATTAGTCATCAAATCAAACCTTAATGAGGAACTGAAAAATCCCATTTCCTGGAACTAGCACTTTCAAGGCATTATTTAAAGAATGACTGGTTAAAAACTCATTAAATGAATAAGATTAAGAGAAAATACTTTAATTTATGAATGTGCCCTCTTTATAGGCTTGCAACTAAAGACAATCAATGTCCCTGTTTTAAGACCACATGTAATCTCTTAGGAGTATTAATATATAATTACATGTGAAATACATACTTGTCTTTGTATATTACTTACTTTATAAGAAAATATGTATTACAAATCATATATTAATACTATATAACATGTTTTATGTAACTTATTGTCTTAGCTATGTTGACTAATACACACCTGTAACTGTATGCCTATAGATTAATTTAGAGCATTAAAATTAATCTTTAGTTATATTTATTTATGTCATGTGTATACATTTTCCTGCAAGTATGCATATGCACTAGTATATGACTAGTCGTGTGGATTCCCTGGAAGTAGAATTATGAATGATGGTGAATCACCATGTTGATGCTGCTAACCAAACCCAGGTTCTGTGATGAGCAGTCATTGATTTAATTGCTGAGCCATCTCTTTAGCCAGATCTTTAGAATTCTTATATGGTAAAATAAAACATTATTATAATCTTTATATACAGTAGATTCTTCATAAATATTTGTGGGGATGTAAATATTCAAGAAGTAGAAAACAGAATTAATCAATTTATTAGCATTTTCAAAATTGTTCTAATTATGGAAACTCAAGGAAATTTAAATGTATTTTACAGATTACATTTAATAGTGCATTCTAGGTAAATAGTCCTAAATTTTTATGAAATATTTATTTTATTTTTATACTTAATTATACATTTGTATATATAGAAACATCTATTTTGTATGTCTATTTATATCTCTTTGTATATATAATGTGTGTGTTTTGGGGTTAGCATTCTCATATTATTCAAATTAGATTTAAAATTAATTGTTTTTATGTGTTAGTAAGGATTATTTTTTTACTCATTCATATGTGTGTAACACAATTTCTTCTAGATCAGCAGCTATTATTTGAAAAATTTATTACCTAGTAGTGGTATATTGCTTTGAAAAAAAGAATCACTGGAAAATAAAATGGTGTGTTAAATATATTAACAGTGGATGAACTCTTGGTAGAGAGAGACGATTGAGGTAGTTCTTATTTCTTAAAAAGATCTAAATGCACATAGTTCTGCCAAAGGTAAAGCAAGAGTCCTTTTCATTATCTGTGCCCTGGTAGGGCATCCTCAGCCAAGGTTCAATTTGCAACAGTTTTGTCATTACGTAGCTGGGTTAATGGGCAGCTAGCTCATTAACACACATATCACATTTATTTTTAACATCAAAGATAGCTGTTAAGTTTTGCTTCCCTACACGGAGTGGCATTTCATGACTTCACTTAGTCTCAGAAATTTAAAACCTGCCAATTCTAGTTTTATATGCATATCTAAAGTAGAAAATAATTTTTCCAACATTATCTTTTGTAATAGTCTCATCCAACAGATATCAAAAGCCTACAGAGCATTAGTCAGGGACAGAGTGATTAGTTTCTCTCTTTATGGATGGGTAATTAATATAAAAAGGATGGAAAAAATCCTTAATCCCATTACGCTTGATCCATCATTTAGCAATGCTTTTGACTCTTCAAGGTAAAATCTGCATCTGAATTTCCCTAAAGCAATCAAGTCGTCAGTTTCACAAAATTATAAAACCCCACAGCAAACTGCACAGCGCTGATAGAAAAAAAAATGTGAGCTTTCTGACATTCATCTAAGAGAGTCTCATTGAATGAAATGTTTCAAAGATATCACTTTTTAAATTATCCCTAATAGAATTGACCTAATTTTGCTTTAGTACACTCAGTCTGAAGATAAGTGCAATGTCTGCGTAGCACGAGAAAGAAAATATCTAAGAAAGCTAGGTAAAAATGCTGTAGGGTATATGAACAAGCTGCTGAGTCCATAGGGGAACATGGAGTATGACAAAAGACAAGAATAGCCCGTGGCTTGATGGGGAAATGCAGACAAGTCATTCTGGAGATGCTCATGGCATCATTTCTAAACCCATTAGGTAGTAAGATGCTGTCCTGCGTTGGCCTGCAGCTTTAACTGTTATTGATTTATCTTTTTCACTGTAATGCTCCATAGCTCATAACAGTAAGACATGACTCAGAGCAACCCTTGCATTTGGAACTCTTAGTGGATTTGGCATATGGAATATATACTTGCAAAGGATCAGATTTAGCTTATTTCCTCATGACATTCCCTAGTGTATTAATTCACTATTGCAAATAAATGACCATATCTCTTTAAAAATAAATCATGGTGAAATATACTTAACAAAAACATTTTGACTTAAAATATTTAGAATGTGTACTTTAGGGAAACCCAGACAAAGGCAACTGAAGAAAGAATGGGTTTACTTTGGTTCACAGTTCAAGGTATAGCTCACCAGACTGGAGGTCAATGTACCAAGGGCATGAAAAATGTATCCATTCATGGATCAGAAAGTGGGCAGGTTTTCATGACTCCATTAACTTAACCAAGATAATTCCAAGTGTGCAAAGAAATTGGCTCTGTTCCTCTCCAAGGTGATTCTAGGTAGTAACTGACAAATGAAATCAACCGTCAGGTACATAAAGTAATTTCTAGAAACCAATTTGTTATGTAGTCATCGCCACCATAAATTTCCAGAACCACTGTTTCCTCAATTGAAAGAGAAATGATGCCCACGTCTCCTTCTCTTTTTATTTTAGCTTCTGGCAAGTATCTATATATTTGTCTTCCATTCATTTCATCCACAGTGCAAATGCCAAAGTTCCATTATTTTCTAAAGATGACAATAAAATATTTCATAATCTACACACGCAGCAGGATTGTTTGCATCTTTTTGTTACCATTGATAATATGGTAGTAAATAAAGATGATATCCTTATTTTCGTTTTTTTGTGCCTGTATAGATGGCTATAAATCTTTTGTTCTAACATTAACTGTATATTACATATTTTGATAGCAGCATATCATTTCTACAGTACCCATAGCAATTTTCCTATACCTTTTTAATAACCCACTTATATTTAGAAACCATTTCAAGATTTGGTATTCACCCCTCAAACATCATAATTATTCATAGTGAAACATCCTCTAGGAGTGTATAAATTTCTATTGAAGTTGTGATAACAAATACAGACCAATGGGAAAGGTGAAGCCCCTGAGTAGTAGCTGTATTCTCTTGTTCATTCTCAATTGTGTCATCCCACGTCTTTACTGGGACACATTGAAAACAACTTTTAAGAAATGAGTTGGCAGGTGAGAGAAGGTTGCAAGTGAAAAACAGTAAACCATGTACCAAGGGAATAAAAAGCCTCAGTTTTCTGGGTCTCACTAGCTAGAAAGTCTGAGTATATAAATAAGCAAGAAACACAATACACAAACCTAACAGTTTACTTGCTCATTTACTTGTCATACCTTTAGAGATCACAATAGAAGATACCAAATATTTGAAAGTCTTTACTATGGGTAAGAATGATTAGTTTTTTGCGCCTCATCAAAATGCAAAAAAAAAAAAAAGATGCCAGCTAAACTTAAAGATGAACTTTCTGATGCTGAAACATACTGCATAGTAACACGGAGTGCTCTGAAAAGAAAGGTGTTTCACAAGCTTTTCAAGTATATTCCAGCTGCAAAAACAAAAACAAAAAACAAACAAAAAACTAGGCAGACCATAAATGTTTTCTGGCCAGGAGGTTAGTGAAGAGTAACCTCTTGAGTCCCTTAAATGTTTGCATTTCTCTTATTTTCAGAGCTTTACTAACTATAGCCTGGGTTGTGAAAAGAAGTTTGTATCCTAAGGACTTAATGATCTACATCTGGATGTAAACAAAATGATGGCTAACAGCAACAAAACTAAACTTTGTAGGCATGGATGATATGTTCTTGAGAATCAGCCATGATAGGCAATAAAAAAGAACGGGAACAAAATCATAGTATAACTACAGCTTTAAAAATTGAATTTTCTACTTCCCATATCCAGGAGGATAGCTATATGTTTTTCTTTGGGTTCACCTTCTTATTTAGTTTCTTTAGGATATCATATTATAGACTCACTGACCTTTATTTATCTCTAGAAACCAATTATGAGTGAGTACATCCCATGTTCATCCTTTTGGGTCTGAGTTACCTCACTCAGGATAGTGTTTTCTATTTCCATTCATTTGCATGCAAAATTCGCGAAGTCATTGTTTTTTACCGCTGCGTAGTATTCTAATGTGTATATATTCCACACTTTCTTCATCCATTCTTCCATTGAAGGGCATCTAGGTTGTTTCCAGGTTCTTGCTATTACAAATAATGCTGCTATGAACATAGTTGAACAAATGTCCTTGTCATATGATCGGGCATCTCGTGAGTATATTCCCAAGAGTGGCATTGCTGGGTCCATGGGTAGGTTGATCCCAAATTTCCTGAGAAACCGCCACACTGCTTTCCAAAGTGGTTGCACAAGTTTGCATTCCTGGACTGCCGGACAAATAAATGGGATCTTGGCGGTGTGGTGGGAGGGGGGGTAAGGGGAGAAGGGGAGAGAAAGTGGGAACAGTGTTCATATTATATAATAACCTAGATGTCTGTCAAATGATGAAAGAGGAAACTATATATATATATATATATATATATATATATATATATATATATATATATATATATATATATCTTAGCTATGAATATGCTGGCCTTGTACAGCACACATGTCAGTCTCTCCGATCCTGAGTTTTCCTGGGACCACTCTGCTTTCTCTGTCTTCTCATACATGAATTGTAAATACCACCTTATCTACTGACGCCATTAGGAACTTCACTGCTGAGTAAATTTTAGAATGCAAAGCTTTCAAGGCTCCATCATTTCAATTGCTATTACCCCAAAGGAAAAGCAATACATTGTACTAGAATGATTATCGAGTAACACCTTCTTCTTCAGATGTTTCATTACATCTTATTCTTTTTGTGCCTTTGATATTGATCCATTATTAATTTTTTGGCAAGTGATTAAATGTATATCTTGAATTGGAGGAGATTCTGTTTTCGTAATGAATAAACAAAAAGTAATCACAGCTAAACAGTCAGGCAGAAGTTTAAGCTGAGTATTATCCATGGGTTCCAAGAATAGGAACTGGGTCTCACCAAGGACTGCAATCTGGCAATCTCATCATTAGAGAATATTCATCCCCAGGTAACCTAATTCTTTTTGACAGCACGCAATGCTCTGCAACTGCAGCACAAAAATAAAAACTTCATGTGACAACAACATGAGACTATTTTATTGCGTTAATACACTGAACTCTGATTATTTTTAGATTTCTCCTAACTGCATAAGATTGGAAAGGGTAAATATTGCTAGTTGAAAACAGACATTCACTATTAATTTTCTTAATTATTTACTGTTTTGGTATGTGAATTCAGACAAATTATAAAGGTGTAGGAATGTGAAATAACTGAACACTTTGTATTTATTTGCAGTTGCTGTTGATGAGGCTACATTGAAACACAAGGTTATTCCATGATGTTTTATACAAAGCATATGTCCAATGACTGAGGAAAATGCCCAGGTTTGTGTTCTAAATCATTTTAGACATAGAGCATTGCTGCATATTTGCAAAATTGTCCTTTTATTTATAAATTCACCACTTCATGTATGTACTCCTACTTCACAGGTTCCCTGCCCTTCCTCTCTCCCTCTTCCTTCTTGCTCTCTTTCCCTTGGTCCAATTCTCTCTATGCACGTGGGAAAATTGCAGAGTTTAATATGAGTTGCTTGCATAAGCATCCAACGAGAGTTATTGACTGGAGTTCTGGTGAATTACCAGTGTCCACAGTAATGAAGACTGTACTTCCCACTCCCAGGTGCCCCCAAAAAACCTATAATCCCAATACTCCAAGTGTAAGCAGGAGGATTGTCATGAGTTTAGACTACGCTGACATAAATAATTTTAGACTAGCAGGTCTTAAAAAAACTTTAAATAATCTATACATATTCTAAATGTATGTAACAAAGTAGATTCATATAATAAAGTAGGATTTAAAAATATATTAGACTGATATCTACCTGTATGAATGATGTTGTCCATAAATTTTGACAGCCTACAGAAATTAAATGAACATAATTTCCCAACTTTTGCTTCTTGGGAGAAATGATGATGCTTTCTATTTAACATTATATTTACATATATTACATGGTGTTATATATATGTGTGTGATATATATATATATATCGTATAATTTTTACATAGCATGGACATTATATTGTTATTATATATCATACATTTTCTATTATACATGATGTATACAGATGTGATTGCCTCACCAAAAAGGGTACCAAGCCACGTGGCTAACACAGACAAGTATTATGGGCTAATATATGTTATCAGAGTTAATAAGCCTGAACTAATAGTCCAATCAATTTATAGTTATTGTTGGCCTCTGCATTTATTTGGGACTAAACTGATGTGAGAATTGGTGGGACAGAAACCTCTGTCGACATTACAATATGTATTATTTAATATATATATATATATATATAATGTGATTGTATACGTATATATGTATAAGTATATATACACACAAATATACTTCAAAACTAAAAACATAACATTCAAATTACCTCTCTATTTAGGAACACTAATATTCTTGATTGGGTTTCACCTTAATCACATAGTAAGTTTAATGATGACTGCATGAGCCAAAGAGCTTTTCTCGAATGTTCACCTGGGCCAGCTTCAGCCAACGTAAGGTAACTTGGAAACACAAAGCCTCAAAATTAAGCACGGCAGAAAAGAGCTTAAATAATTTTCGACAAATGTTAAAAACAGATGTTAGCAATCTCCCATCATATTCATTGAAAATATTGCAATGCTTTACTCAGGAGACATCCAATTTTCAGTAGCACAGCTTACTTTTAAAAGCTCCAGGATGAACTGATTTCAAATGTACTTCCAGGTAAATAATTTCAACCATATTTGGAGCTTTTGGATAGATGCCAATTATGAGAAAGAAGCAAGCTGAAAAAAACTGTCATTTTAATTCTGAGATAGTTGTTATTACATTATTATTTTTGACAGTAGTTGGTTGTTTCTTTTTCTACTAAGGACTCATAATTTGCTTCAATATTGCACTATCAGCAAGAAAAACAAAACTTTGGAATTCTCCATGGCAAAAAAAAGGAATTTTTTAAAGTTTCAGTGAACAGATATTTCAGTCTCAAAAGTTACACTATAAATAGAGCACTCATAATCTTGCTCAATACACATTTTTCAAATGCACTTGGGAATCATTAGGCATTTCTAATAATTTTATTTTAAAATTCATTTTGATGGAATTTATAAAAAAATAGAAAGCTAAGAATATTGAGACATTTTTTCCTACAGGAAAATATGCATTATTTTTTATGAAAAGAAGATAAAAGTTGCTAGATTTTCAATATATATTAATGTGTATGTGTGTAAGTGTATGTACACATGTATGCACAAATATTTGCATACATAAAATTACTTTAAAGATTACATATTTAACTCATTGTTAGGAATGAATCAAGGTACGATCTCAAAGCACCATCATACAAATTAATGTAAACATAGTGTCAATTTCTGAAGAAACAATGTTAAGCGAAATAAAATTTACTAAATTTGACAGTTACCGAAGATTATGAAACACTGGTAAACTTTTTTTCTCAATATATCATGGGCCAATTTTATTTCTAAGAGAATTGGAGTGGAATTTTGCTTTCCTGTAGCTTGCATTTCAAAAAGAAAGTAAATAAAACTACGAATATGATTATTTTATCGAAGGGGTATCAAAGTTACACAGAAGAATAATCTGACCTACATGCATGAAGTTTTGATCAGAATCTGTGTTTATAGATATATGTATGTTTGTGCCTATATATGTGGTGTGTGTGTGTGTGTGTGTGTGTGTGTGAGAGAGAGAGAGAGAGAGAGAGAGAGAGAGAGAGAGAGAGAGAGACAGAGAGAGAGACAGAGAGAGAGAGGGAAGGAGGGAGGGAGGGAGGGAGGGAGAGAGAGCAAGTACAAAGAAGTTGGCTTTGGCATATATGTCAGGAATGCAAATTTAAAGGTTATAATTTAGGCAAAAGAAGTTGGATAAAATAAAATGCGACCATATAGATGACTGACTCTTGATTTATATTAAAATGAAATTCTGAGTTGTCTGAAATATATCTCTTTCAATATCATAAATAGTAAAATAGTAAAACCAATTATTAAATATTGATATATTTAGCTAAACTCAATGCATACATATATAGGTATGCATTTATTTTAACATGCTAGCATAATAAGGAAAAAACTTTATAGACAATGTAAATAAATAATGTTTAAGATATCTTGCATAACTAATGTGTTTTACCTATAAAATCTAAGAAGTTACAACAAAGACCTTCTGCATGGAATTCTTTAATGGAAAAATGATATTAAACTTTGATCTGGATATGAGCATAGAAATATTAAAAAGGACTGCTTGACTTAGCAAGCGTAAAAATTCCAAAATTTGTAAAAATTTATGGGTTTGAAATACAAATTCAAAGCTTCTCCAAACAAATACCAAATCAAAATTGTGACTATTGATCTCTTACTTAACATAGCAACAAATTTAAGACCTGATGGTCAGCAATCATCTCATTGTTACTATCTTAAGGGAAATAAATTTAGTATTTTACCACACAGTCTAGATTTTTTCAGATATTATTCAATCTGAAATAAACGCACAACAATATAAATTGCATTATATTTGCTTTAAATTATAGTTTAATTAATACTCCATATTTCAATGTATAAAATTGCATTATATAAAGAGCTATATATTTTGGTTTAATTGGGAGTTTGGTTGAGGAAGTAGATTCATTCTCAGAGAAGCATTTATGTCACCTTCCTACATAGTTTTTCAAAGACAAAGAGAGACTCATTATGAAAGAGTGAATTTCTAAGACCGTAAAATGCAAATTTTATTTTGTGTTTCATAAATGATGCTATGATCTTGGATTTCTCTATAAAACTCCCTTGACTTAAATAATTATACCTTGGGTCAATTGACTCTACATTATAAAGAATTGGAATGAAAAAGATTAAAGTAAATTTATAAAACAACACTAGACAAGATGAACTCTATCAAAACGACTACTATTTATTTTAAATTGTATCCCTGGAACTGTATCTAATATGTCCAAATGTCCCCAAGATATCTAAATATATCCACTGAGTATGTTACATGCAAAAAAAAATAATTACTGGCTAATGTTCAATTTTCATGAGTTAAATACTATCTCTTTCATTATATAGACCAGTTCCTATATTTTCTTTAGATAAAATCAAGGATATTTTTTATCAGAAATTCATCACATTAATTCATGCCTTAAGACATATTAAAACCAGTGGATCTTTAAATATTTAGAAGTTTTTCATTTTTACTATTAGAAATATGTCACTATGAAAAAATGCATATTAAAACTATATACCCCTAAGCACACATTACGAGTATGAAAAAGAATTTATTTTTCTCTTGCAATTTTATTAAGTGAAGCCTAAAGCAGAATAACATTAAGAGTAATTTTTAAAATAACTTAGGATCTACTTTTTAAGTCCATTCTTAAATTCTTTAATTCCACACTCATTAATTTAAGTAATGCCACATAAAATTGTGAATATTATTAGCATTTTTATAAAGTTCATGTGTCTGCTTACTTGTTTATATTTTAAACAATGTCTTCTTGTGTCTAGCTACCTGATTCATGGTAAAGCAGGCTGCCCCAAAACTTGTAAGGATCTATTTCCTCTGCCTCTAGTCACAATGTCCTACTAAATTGAAGCTGGATTTAGCACTCTCGGCTCTATAGAATGGATATCATCTTATAAAGAGGGTAGACTAATTCAACATCTACTGTTTCTGTGATTTCCATACATAGAAGTGCATTATATCTCATTAACTCAGATTTAATACTCTAGCAATTAACTTGTGAATTGAAACCTATCTGTACAGTTTCAATGGCATATCTTCGGGGTGCACCCACACACTGAGACAATGGGGATGTGCTATCGGGAACTCACCAAGGCCAGCTGGCCTGGGTCTGAAAAAAGCCCGGGAAAAAAAAACAGTCTCGCTGAACATAGCGGACAAGGAGGACTGCTGAGATATCAAGAACAATGGCAATGGGTTTTTGATCCTACTGCATGTACTGGCTTTGTGGGAGCCTAGGCAGTTTGGATGCTCACCTTACTAGACCAGGATGGAGGTGGGTGGTCCTTGGACTTCCCACAGGGCAGGGAACCCTGATGGCTATTTTGGTTGAAGAGGGAGGGGGACTTGATGGGGGGGAGGGGGAGGGAAATGGGAGGTGGCGGTGGGGAAGAGACGGAAATCTTTAATAAATAAATAAATTAATTAATTAAAAAAAATAAAACAGAGGTCCTTTCTTTTGGGGTATCTTTAGTATATCTGTTGACAACTGCAGGATTTGAGGAACTTGCCATATTCCATTATAAGTGTTTGTCAGATTTGGATTGCTCTTATGTATTAATGCGTGTATATATATATGTATCTGTATGAATAAGTTTTATCTTTGAAGGATAATTTGGTTACTTATATTTAATTAATCAGTTAAAGAATGTATCACATGATCCTACAATTGAAACTCAGATAAAATTTAAAAATGCAAAGTAATATGCTATACTGAATTTACCAATTCACACAAATAATGAATTATCATGTTTAAACATGTGAAACACAAATTCCTCATATGAATACTTCTTAATATATCTGTTCATCGGTGACATGTTCTCACACTAAAAGAAATAAAGCATTTGTAGGGATTTGCCTCTACAATTCAAGACATGCCTGATTGCATTCTGGAAAAGTCTCAGGAGACATGTCCCTAAAACATTCTTTAGCTCAAAATGGAGATTTTTAAATACCACAATTCAAAGAAACACAAACTTTCTCCTAATGAACTGTGTCTTAGATACAGATGCCTGACACATGATTATGAATATTAGCTAGAACCTACACTATTCTTATTAGCCCTGTATTAATGTTTCTGTTATCCTTTTTCACCAAGAGGAAATTCGTGTACAATTGCAACTTGATACTGTCTGTAACGACACTTCCTTAAACTGTTTGAAAATTATGCTGCCAAAGGATATAAAAATATTTTATTACCTTTGTTTATATCTCCATTTTCCTTTTCAGTTTTTCTATTTAAATTTTGTGGGCCTTCAAATTCTGACTCAGAAATACATATAAAAAGCATTACATAGAGAGAAGTAAAAAAAAAAATAAAGAAATTCGAGTATAAAATGACCCTATGAGTACTGTCATTAATTTCACTTTAATATTGTCTTAAAGTAAAATGATATAGTTATAGGCCTCTATATTAAACATTGACATTGGCATGAATGTTTTAACGACAAATAAATATATATAGGTTATTAGGTAAGAATTTTATCATCTACCATATATCTATTTTTCTGTCTCTATTATCCATCTATATACCAATCATATATCTGCCTATATATAAACTGTTAAGTTGTCAAATTAACTATAACATAGTCTAAGTACCATCTATCTAGCAACCAATATTTATATCATTTACCTATCATCTCCATATCTATCAGCTATTCAGCCATATTTATCTGTCAAACTTTCATTTACCTAAACTTCCAATTATGCATTATATTTCTAACTGCCTATTAATATACCGATGATGTGCTTGTCATATCTCTGTCATCCATAAATATGGATATTTTGGTAGCATTTCTTTAATTATAAGTTTAGCAATCTATCACCTGTGACACAAAATTTGACCTGTACTCATAGACTAGACAATAAGAATGCTTCATGTAGCAGAATGTATCCTGTACTCCTTGCCTTTAAATGTGAAACACCTAGGAGATGAACCGTGCTTAACTTATATACCAAGCTCAGTATTAACTTTTACTCAATATTTCTCTTCTCTATGTGTGCCAATAACCAATTTAGTGACATTCCTTTGTCTGTACTTTCAGAAGAAAAAGGAATGCAATATCCACCTCCTGAAGTGTTTATGTGTTTTTATATAGTAACTACCAAAGTTATAGCAGCAGGTTCTCTCCAGTTTAACTAGTTTTTGTGTGTGTATGTGTCATTTTTGCAGTTAGCTCTGCAAAGAAAAATATCTGGAATGTAATGGAATAGTAGGATGACCCTGAAACAGAGGAACAACCAACATCTGTTGAGATACAGAACAACAACTAGGCATAAGCTGCTTGATACCGCTTATATAAACACACACACACACACACACACACACACACCTAATTTACCATCTTATTTTTTAAAATAAATAAAACTATTCAATAACTTTGTCACAGAAAGTGCTTACTCAGGGATGGAAAGATGGATCAGTCATTAAAGGCTAGGCTCAACCAAAAATATAAGAAAGTGATTATTCAAAAGTTGAATCTTCAGAAATTTATTTTTGAAAAATAAGTTCTGTGACAAAATGTTTTCTGGTTCAATTAAAGTGATAAATGTTAGAAAATATAGCACACCATGTTTAGAACAGATGGGCTGTTTCATTTACATTATATTTAAGAAACCTAATATTTAACAAATGGTCTTATCGAGATGCACATCTATCCTGCTGCCGTTTTACAAGCTCACTTTTTCTTAGTTTTCAGAAACAGACAACTGTGTAATAATTTAGGGTGCTTGTCAAAGATATGGAACATATTATTCAATCATTTTCTATTGAAATTCAGAAACAGAAGTAATATTTATTTCTTCCATGTCCCCTAAGATATGAAGTTCTTAAATTATTAAATTCCTTAGTTAATTATACAGGTCCTCAGAGTCTTAGTCCTACATGAGAAGACTAATTATTACATAAATGTCAATTCAATGAAATTTATTTTATTAGATTTTTGTAAGCTTAGACACAATAACAATCGGGTACTTATTAATTTTATTTTATATTTAATGAAAATAGTATTTTATATAGACATATTGTATATATGTATATACTATTTAGCTATAGAATCAGAGTAATTAATATATTTATTACCTTATATATTTTTTTCTTAGGGATAGATCCTTCAGAATTGTCCTTCATAGCTCTAGCTATTTTGAAATGGGATCTTCTCTAAGATCATGGACAATAGAATGGTTATTCTTTGCTTAAACCAAGTTGAAAATGAGCAATTTCAAATGTATAATATTGTCACTATTCTGGAATAGAAAACAATAGCTCTATGTTCTTCTTTTATAGCTACAGAGTTTTACCCATTCACCAACTTATTTACAACCTTTACCTTTCTTTCAAAGCCTTTTAAAACACTACTCAAATCTTTAGGAGATCAACATTTTAACACTTCATATTTTAGTGTGTTTTATTTTTACAGCACAACCAAACTGAATATTTTAAATGAGACAATTATCTCTAACTTTATCAGAAATAATAAACAAGAGACTGTTTGACTAAGTGTCACATAAGACGTTAAAGATTTCGTTTATGCTGGAAAGGATTGAAGACTTGGGACCATTGAACGTAAAGTAATTATAGTTTGTATATGAGTTGTTGTATAGTTGTATATAGTTTGAACAAGTTTCAGGGTGAATGCAGTGGGTTTTATTTAGATAGTTCTGCTAAACTTATGTGGGTCTTTCTTCATAGTATTGTGTTAATGTGGCTCCTATGTTAGAAACATTTGTCACTATTACATTCAAGAAAGGCACCCTATGTTCAGATCTATCAGTTAGATAATAAGACAATAGCTCCTAGAGCAATCCTGGTGACTAACTAAGGAGGAGAAATACCACATTAAATCAGAATGATGCACATGTTTAGTTTAGTCTTAACGTGTTTAGCAAACAGGGATTCTTGCTACACCCTGAGCCATGCTCTGTATACTTCTTTCCCGAAAAAATATGAGGTAAATTGAAGTTGGCCTTCATCTTCAAATTCTCATCTATTTCAAATACGAAAGAGCTTGGTAACCTACAAAGCTGTGTCTCAAAAAAAAAAAAATACCAGAAGATCATAACACGAGAAAAAAAAAATGTCAAGTGAGCCATGATGGAGTAGAATTTAAAACATGAAACTCAAGTTGACTCTGTCTTTCTCAATCATTGAGATAGGTTATCATGTCTATCAACATAAGTATAATACTTCTCAATAGCAACTGTTTTGTCTTGCATTTTCATTGAAATAACGAAGGGCTATTAACTAAATAAAACTCTTTAACTTTTCATGAGTTATAAGATTAGACATAGGAAAAGCGATAACGCTAGAAAAAAGATGTCTAGGTATTGCAAGTGGAAACAGGATAGGCAAATAAAAATCCATGAGTGCCATGTGGACTCTGTCATATAGTCTACAGAGAAGTGAGATCATGGTCAGAGCATTGCATGAGTACTGGAATTCTAATCTATAGATTTTAGGACTTTCCCAGTAATTGAAAAGTCTCTTTAGCACTCCGAAAACCAGCATCGACATTGTGAAAAAGTGGAAGCTGAGTATAGACTCTAAAACACTTAGCTGCTTTATGGTAAACTTCCGTGCCCCAATACACCATTATTCTGCTCATGGAATTCAGAAACATAGTCAAAATGTGCAGCTCAGTACACAAAGAAACACATTGCATTTTCATATAATTTGCTGGGCATGCCTGCATTAGCTTCTCTAAATATCTTTGCAATCAGATGGATGTGCTACAGTAGAATGAATTTTAGCAAACAAACCAATTTGTAACTTGAAATCGGGTATTAAGAAGGGCAATTTCTCTTGTCAGACCCCCATGGATTTATAACTTAATAAGAAGAATGTTTGATTTTCAAGTAGAAAAATCACTGTCTACTCATGAAAACTACTATGTGAATTTAAATATTGTATTGCTTACCCCTATATTTTTAATGTTTTTTTTTGTACAGTTTTTCTTTTTCTGTGAGCTTCGCAGCGGCTTTTTATGCCATCTGTCTGCAGTCAGGCAGCCCATATATTCACCCCTTCCTCCCTCAAATGTCCTCTATTCTTTGGAGAGGCCCCTTATGGAAACCCCTTTAGTGTTCCAGGGTCACTACTTATTGTGGTAAATACAGACAAAAAGGTCCTGTCATCCTATAAGACCTTTCAGTTTCTGAAAGCCAAAATTTAATTCCCTGGGCCAATTCAAATATAACTCAGGAATAGAGCAGCTTCTCTGTGTAGTTGATAGGATTATGACAAAAGGGTAGAAGAATTGATTTTCAACTGAAGTGAGAAATTAAGTTAACCTTAACCTTCACTCGGATATACATGCCGGCGTACCAGAAAAGACCATGCTAGCTCCTTTGCACTTATCAAAAAATTCAACTGACCAATATCTATTGTTAAGACACCGAAAGTAAAGGAGAAAAATAGTGTGTGGTTGAGAGAATTGTGGTTCTTTGATAAAGCTGATTCAACAGTTGGTTTCGATTTTAACATACTGGGGCTATCATGAAAAATAGAAATGCAGGCTATCATTAGAAATCATTTCATTGACTTTTGTTGCATATGTGCAGGTCATGTTTGGGTCTATGCTGTAGGAATTCCTACCACCAGTAGCCTTTAAGTTACCCGCCCACTTGGGCGTGGCCTCTTATGCTAGTTATGCCAATTTCAAAACTTGTCTGGCCTCGTTTCTGGCGGGAAATTCGGTGGATGTTCTCCATTCCAGCAGAGGACTGTGACTTGTGAGTCTACCCCTAAATAAATAACCCTCTATTATTCTCAATACTGAGCTAGTGTGGGATTTCTTTTAAGCGTCCTTCTTTTGGTCTATTCTAAATCTCTGGGCTATCCGGACTCAGATTTCTCCCCTCCAGGTAATATCAGGCATGGACTTCTTCTCATGGCATGGGTCTCAAGCTGGAGCAATCATTAGTTGGCTACTCCCACAAGTTCTGCTCCATCTTTATCCCAGCACATCTTGCTTGCAGAGCAAATTGTAGCTTGATGGTTTTTGACTATACTGGTGTCCCAGTCCCATTAATAGAAGTCTTGACTTTAGGAGTGAGGTGGGGGGCGGGGGGATGTGCCTGCAACTTGATAGGCCATTTTTGGTTGATATACCTGGTATGCCTCCCTCTTCAGAAGGAGGAGAGGATCTAGGGGCAAAAGGTTGTAAGAAGAGGAACTGAAAGAAGAGTTTGGGAAAACTGCAGTCAGGATTTAATATATGTGAAAAGAGTAATGAAAAACAACAACAAGTTGCAGGTAATTTTAATAAGGTTGGATATAAAAAGTAAGTACATCCATTAAGCCACAATTGACACTCGTGTGCATTATTTTTAAAAGCTAAAATTAAATATTATGTTATCATACAAGGACCCTAAGACAAGTAGCTACAGGTCGATAAAAGGATTTCTAATTTTGAGTATTAATATATTCTTACAAAATTATGTGTTTTAAGCATTATAAACACTTAGCAAAAATTAAGATGCATATTTGCTAATTGGAAAATAATATGCACATCTATATTATGCATAGTGTATTTCTGAAGGTTGGAAGTTTTTAATTGGGCACTTAGACTTATGTTTCTTCAGCATTTTCTCCAATAGTGCGATATGTAGGGAGCTACTTTCCTTATTAAATTAAATGGAAATTATTGCTTACCAGTTAGTAATGCAATAATCTCTGCCACCTTTTGAGCTTGATATAGAATTTGTTTAGGGATCAGCTTGCTATATATTTTAGAACATTAGACATGTCTATTTAATTGTGTTGATAATCTTTAAATGGATATGCTAAATATAGTGGGGTTCTTGTATTAGTTACAAGGTTGTAAGTCACACAACATCCACTGTACATGTTGATAACTTCTAGATCAGATCAATGCTCAAGCAAGAGCCATGGTATGCAATTATGTATTCCTAAATTCATTGCTCATTAATTCAATAGCAGTATCTATACTTCATGATTACCTGAAAGGATAATAATATGCCATTTTTAATTTTCAATTATTTGGATACTCACTTCATAACTCAGTAAATGAAATCCTTATTATTTAATACCCTGAACACATTTTTAGAACTACAGATACTGAAGCCTCATATGTATGCTTAACTCAAATGATCTATACTGCCCTCTCATTTAGCAAATGATTAGTTAGATTATATTTGAAAGCTGCGAATAGTTCAAAAGTTGTGGGATAAGAAATTATTTTGCATATCTGTAATCTAAATGCTTTGGGAATGAAGCAGGGGTCCAGGAGTGAGAGGTCAGCCTGGACTTCATAGCAAGAAGGAAAAGTGAAAACTGTAAAAGAGGAGAATGTCAACAGATACAAATGAAGTCATTAACTATTCCGGGTGCTGGTGGTGCACACCTTTTAATACCAGCACTAGGGAAGCAGAGACAGGCGGTTTTCTGTGAGTTTGAGGCCAGCCTGGTCTACAAGAGTTGGTTGTAGGAAAAACTTCAGGGTCCAAAAAAGCTACAGACAAACACTGTCTCGAAAAACAAACAAACAAACAAATGTCATTAAACTAAGTGCCTATTTACATGATATTCAAATATTCAAAATTGTTGTGCATTGTTAGTAATGTTTAGAAGGTTGCAGATTTCCGGATGTATTCCTGGATTGCTTTTGTTTGTCGGAGGAGTTTAGCTACTCTAGACTTCTTCCATTAAAAATGCCCTGGTTCTTGCTACCATTGCAGTACATATTTATCACAGTATAACCAATCTTCTTATTCCTAATGGTATGTATTACTATACTGATACATAGCACTTCACATGGTTATTGTGCATGCTTTCCTTCTTCTCCATACACTGTATTATTCAAACTCTAATCCTTTTTTCCCAAAGTCTTCCTATTATTTTATTTCAGGAAGATATAGAAGAAATATCAACTCACAAATCAAACTTTTTGAATATAAATTATGGTGTCAGAAAGTATACTTTTTTTTCTACCCTTCGTAAAATAATGCATTGAATCCAGTGTTTGTAATTTATGTATGTCTCAGGCAGAACAAAACCCACACAGGCTATTTGTAAAACCTTACATCTCTTCAAAAGGAATATTTTGAACTTTTGCAATACTACATGTCTCAGTTTTATTTAGGTATTTTTTCCTGAAAGTCAATGACATTCCTGCAATGAATCACTCTGATGAAACAATAATTTTTATATCTCTGGATCAACAATTATTTTTATGAAGATTATTTAACATTAGTTAATCTTGAAATAACAATAAATTTTTAATTATCATGATAGATATAAAATATTAATTACAAGTAATATTCATGGGTTAGGACTTTCTATTTGTTTTCTTTGTCTTTGTCAAAAATAAACACCTCACTAAAGTCATAGAAACATGGTAATCCTTGGGTGAATTATCACACACATCTATAAAATATGCTTGTATTTACCCGAACATAGAGCATTCAGACACTATAATACAATTACTGAGAGTATTAGAGAAAATCAGAAACAAATCCTATGTGGTCATTTAGGAATATGAAGCCATGTATGTTAAATCTAATATTAACATAGTACATGATCTAATCTTAACATAGTACATGGCAGACACAGGTCAGAAAGTTTCCACCTTTTATCTAAGAAATATTTAAAGATATATGAACATTAATCTCATTTACCAGGTGATGAAACTGAGTCACTAGGGTTAAGAATATTAACTAAAGTCTCCCACCTAAAGTAACAAAGCTGGAATTCAAACTAGAATTTTCTTCTGCACTTCTGTACTGAATGTTTGATATCTGTCCAAAACAGTTTTCTTTTCTCTAATATTTGTCCAGATTTCTGCACAAAGTGGGTAGCACCCTAATTCAAAGAACAGTTTAAATGTCACTGTAAACTAGATTTATAATATTACCGCAAGGTCTTTGAAGAACAGATTGGGGCAGGAGGGAAGGAGGAAGGAATTGGTCACAAATCAATTTAAATTACATCATTACGTTACCTTGATACTGTTTCCATTGTTGTATATAAGGAGTTACTCCTCTTGTCTAGCAATTTAAAGGGTGATAGATCAAGTTAATACAAAATGAGTATTGTAGGCTTTTTGGGTTGTGTGTATTAATTTCCTTTACTATTTTATTATTTAAAATTTTCTTCATAATCTTGGAAACAAATGTATGAAACAAACTCTATTCTTCTTCACATGAACTTGCACATAATAAAAGTTGGTATGCAGTTCTACACAAGGATAGTGGGAGACACAACATAAAGAATTGAAACCTTTACTTGAAAAGTACTGAGTATGCTACATCCTGTCAGGGACACAAGTTTAATAAATTATGTATAGATTGTTGAACCTCTGGGTGTAATGCTATAAAAAATTGATAAAAACACTGCTAAATAAACTTTAGGTATCATAAATAGGAGTAAAAGGGAATTTGAAGTGATTAATAATATTTTTTGCTCATAGATGGTGGTATAATCATTTGCTGAAATGAACTCAACTTTTAATAAAATTTACAAATCTTTCAGTATTCTGAATTTAAAGATGAACAGTGATTTCTTACAACTTCTTGTATACTCAGCAAATCATACTAACAGTCCATCCTGCCTGCATTGTTCTTACAATGATAAATGTCATTTGTTGTTTAATATTTGCTTGCCTTTCACGGTATGAAATTAATTCCTCTTTTAATGTTTCCAAGCATTTTTATTTGGATCTGCCTTATAACTTTTTGTGTGCATGTGTTGCACGTGAGCATGTTCATATGTTTGTGTATATGTGTTTTTATATGTCTGATCTCATGTGTATCTGTGTTGAGAACGGATGTTGACAGTTTCTTCGATATTACTAGAACAAATATTATGATAAAGTCTCTCATTTAAAGTCAGAATTTGACAGCTTATCAAATTGAGCTAGCTGGCTTTCTCCAGGAACCTCCTGTCTCCTCCTTCCCCACTCTGGGTTTACTGACAGCTTTACACCTACCCGCAATTTACCTGGTAACTAGGTATCCAAATTTTTGTCCTTATATTTGCAAGACAATAGCTTTATCCATTAAGCCATTTCTCTTGTTTTTATCTTCAAATTTTTTGCAATTCAATGTTTAAAAATAATTTTCCAATTGACTTAAAATACAAAGTCTTGAATCAGTTGATGAAAACACACCTAACTCTTGAATATCAAGTAACATCATTTGTTCAGGAGTAACATTAGTTTTAGATCAGTCCTAAACAATGTACTCAAGGTACACAAATGAAATCTGGAGGTGAATGCAGTAAGAGAGGCAGTCCAAAGTCAACATGAACTACACGATTAAACTTATATTTAGAAAAATCTGGGTGATAGTCTAGGAAGAGCTAATTGAACTGTTCTTTCGAAGGATGGGTATTCTTTCAGTACAGAGAATGCAAGAGAAACTCAAAAGGAATAAGAAAATAGGCAGAAACAAATAAGAAACCGAGAGAGAGAGAGAGAGAGAGAGAGAGAGAGAGAGAGAGAGAGAGAGAGAGAGAGATGCTGAAACTTCTTTCCTAGCAAATCAGACATTTGAAAGATCACAGAGAGATATGATGAGGACAGCCTAATATCAAAAAGAACAGATTATAAAACAAACCGAAGTGCCATTAGAATTGTAGCTATGTCGTTTTCTTAAATTTTGATCAGAGCAATGAAATTCCCTTTTCTGACTAATATGTGGTCAGAATCAAGAGCTACACTATTAGAGGTAAAATTTAAGATGATATCAGTAGAGGGAAGACAGGTTACAAGCTAGGGAAATACTGCATCAGAGCAGATATCCAGAGAATGCCACTTTTAGATCATGGAGTTTATAATAAATAAGTTTTTGATCCTTCTTGAAACGGTTCATAGTTTAGAGTTTGATTTCTTTCGATACAAAAGATATTTGTTAGATGCTAAGCAATTAGTAACTTATTCAATACCTGTTTGTCATTAGAAAGTAAGGTCATTGAGTATATTGTCACAAAGTTATTGTATAATAGCAAAGAAAACAACTAAAATGTTTCCTTAGTATTTGTCAGCTCTTGACAGGTTTTATCATTAGGCAAATACCTTGAACCAGATATAAATAAAATATATGTTTAATTTTCTTTTTTCTGAGAGCATTTTCAATTATGCTTTTCAAGATATTGTCAAAGGCCATACTGATGCAAGTTGGAAAAATACTTTCAACACATACAAAACACAAACTCTGCTTTTGCACCTTAGTATATCATGGGTAGACGACCCTTTCACTGAAGTTACTGTCCCAATCTACAGTGATGCTGAGAGGCAGTACAGTACCTCTTTGATGGTTAGTGTGGCTTAAATTAGCAGATTACTCTGCCATGCCCTATTCCTTTTCCATAAAGAGATGACTAAAAGGTACATAGCTGTGATTCTTCATTTTTCAGTGGTGAAAAGTAGATCATTACTTAAATTTGATGCAATTATACTTAATCTGCATCATTTGGAATACATAGTTCATTTCTTCAAAATATCTGTAAGAATATAAGCATTTAAACTATTTCAATGAAATAATAAAAAAATCCACGGTAATTACGCACATACTGCAAGCAATGGTTTAATGCATGCTTACTCATGCACATTTATAGCATTGAGAGATTGTGCCAGAACCAAATATTTTTGACTATATTCGACTGTTCATTCATATTTTCACACAACTCATCTTAAGCCATGCTTGGTACAGTGAGTTAGGCCATTCAAGCATTACATATTCAAATTAGGAGTTCATAAAAAAATTTCAACTCTCTCATGGCAGGTCGTTCGCTGTGTAACTAATGCTACAGTCTTAAAGGTGTGATGAAGTTTATTCTTAATATGAAGTGATGATGGATGCTTGCCACAGACTCCTCCTTTGTGACTAGATAGAATAATGTTACTATCTGATTTTCTTCAGCCAAAAACCTAATAAAAAAAGTAGAGTATCGTACATTGTGTCTTAGCTTGAGGAATGTGAATTGTATTACAACCATCGCCATCCCTTTGTTCCAAGTAGGGAAACTCGTGGACGACAAATGATGAGAGGGAATAAAGATGACTTATCAACATGGTTGGGCAAGCTATCATGAGCAGTAACATAGCGTTTAGTCATTAGAGTGTTGTAAAAGGCTAATTACTTGATGACAGCAAGTAACCCTAACATGAAATAGAGGATGAAGTGGCAACAGGATTAGAAAACAAAGGTGCCCTGGGTGGTAAAAATGTAAAAGTGTACCAGGAAATGTACACTAGCTGTGTACACTTTCATAAAATTTGATATAATCATGATAATCATGGGTCTGTGCCAAATTCTTTGTTGTTTCAATAAATTTTCTTAGAACTATATTTCTGAAGAGGATTCTGGGCTAATAAAGATTTGGGAGTCTATTCAGTACTTAATTGAAATGTTTGGTGATTTAGTTGAAATAAGATATATAATAAGGTTTAATGTAAAGAACAATTAAGATACTTTGGTGAAAGTCTGTCATTGATTTGAAGAAAACATCTTTGTCACTGTTAGCATCAATGAAATGATTCCCCTTGCTGTCCCCCCACATCGAGTGACAGAACAAAGATTTTTAATACTTCTTATATGCTTTACCACATACAAAGCAATTAACATGTGTTAAATAATTAATTCCCAACAATGATAATCCATCTGGAGTGAACTGGTATTAACCTGATATAGCATAGAAAAAATAAAGGTTTAATTAGATTTTTATGTACTTTGCCCTGAGTTATGGAGGCAGTGACTAACAAAATTGAAATAACTTTTTTTGGTAATCTTTGAACATATGTGTATATATGTGAGCACATTTATATGGGAGTGTATGTAGTTCATGTGCATCACAGATTGCGTGTGGAGCTCACAGGCCATGGTTGTGAAATTCCAACTTATTAGGAACAGCCTCTTGTTCTACTGCTGTATAAACCAAATTAGTTAGTCCCGGGACTACCGAAAGTATCTACACCTAGAATTCTCATCTTGTATTGCGTAGGAGTATTGGACTTATAGTTGTGTGTTAACAAACTGTGGCTTGTTATGTGTGTTTGGGACAGACAAACACTGGTACAAACTCTTGCACAGCAAGCACGTTTACTCATTGAGTCATACACATAGGCCATGGAATTTGGGTATTAACTCTACCATTCTGAACCAGAAATTGGTAGTTTATGACACAACATAGTTGCTCAGTACTTGTCAACAACGATGTTTCAAAGTCCAAAATAAAATGATTTGCCCCTACAAGAACTGCAGTTGAGGTAAGAGAGCTGAGGACGACGCCTTAAAACTTCTTTGTTAGTTGGTTTCAGCAGGGACCTGCTTTTCTCAGGAGTACAGTCTAGACAAGTCCCTGGGCTCCACACCCCTAAGGAGTGAGAACAGCTAATTTAGATAACTAAAGTCTATAATTAGCTAATTAAAAACAAGACTGAGAATCCTGCCAGGTTCAAGACAAGCTGCGATACTCTGACATTCAGCTGAGAAGGCAGTCGGGATTTTATAAATCATAAGACCCAGTGTAACCGGTTGGCTTTAAGTCCACATTTTACCTGTTAAATGACTTTTCTTTCACGGGTTGTGTGTGAGCAAGTCACTTAACCTCTTAAGACACCGAAACCTGATCTTCAAACTGCAGACAATAATGCTCCTGCTGGATCAATGTGGAATTAAGTGAGATAATGGTGCTAAGGCACTGGGAGCCTTTCCAGGCGTGTTACTCGTGATGAGAGGATTTAACAGAACATTGTTAAGAAGGTGCTTGAGAATGCAGCGATGTTTAAATACTATTCTGGGATACGCTGCTTCTTTAAGGCATTCTTTTCATGCTCTGCAGGTCCTGCTATTACCACTGTCACCTAGGTTTCCTTATGACCTACTAAACATGCTCTTAGAAAAAAAGATTTCTAACCTGTCATTAGTATCTTCTCACAGAAAAGAGGTAGTGTCTGATTAAAGGGAAATAAAAAAGAGTTTGCTATACGGTAATATGTATTAAATTACCCCCTATTCATTTTCTATTTGTTCCATCTCAATGAAAGGGAGTGACTGTCAGTTTACCTGGATCAGGATAATTTCACTTTATTGTTGCTTATGTTTGTTTGCATTTTTAGTGCATAGGCCACCAAAATGTGAGATGTTGAAAGTCGAGCTTTCTGATGCCTTCTCCGTCTTGTTCTTACTGAGCCTGACAGTTGTGTAGTTCTTAAATCTTTGCTCTCCCCTTTGGCCAATGGTGTGTTGTTATTATTAATAATTATGTGGCTGTGACCATGTACTAATAGTCCTTGCTGCCCAGTGACTTTGAACTCCAATGTGGACCTGGACCTGTCACCTGTTCCTTATAGCTTCTTCTCACTGTGTCTTCTTTTCAAATCTCTCTCCACCATGCCTTGTACTGCCCACGGTCCTCCTAATCACTGAAAAGGATTCTTCCTTATCACAAGGTGCATTATCCTCAGGAAAACCCTTTAAGAACTAATCTCTCACTTCTGAGGATGTACTGAATTCCTACATCTTCTTTCATTTATGTTAAATTTGCAAACCACACGAAAATGAAGGCAGTTCTTCACAAGTTAACCTTACACAGCTTACGTAGCTCAGAGTTATGTCTTCATTGTTATTGTACTGTGACTTTTCTTCATTCTAAAGTTTGTCTTTTATTCAACTACATGGGAAACTTTCAACTTTATTAGTAATACATGTATGCAGCAAAAATATATTTGAATTTATAAAGAAAACATAAAAATATTAAATTGTAAATAAATAAATAAAGGTCCGTAATTGCTTAGGTTGAGAAAAAACTATATGTTCAAATAAAGTAGTAGGTTGTAATTGTATAATGCAGTATTAGACAAATTAAGTACTATATAATATAAAAAGAACATAAGAAAATTTAGCATTCAAGCCTAACTCTTTACATTCCATACTTTGATGTATTTGTGTAGTGTAGCATCTGATATTTCAAAAAGAACTCTAAGGATTATGTTCTCTTGATTCACATGAGAAAACTGCTGTGTATGGCTGTAGGTGCATCTATGTCCTTTGTGATGGTTAGAAGGGAAATTCTGCAATTTAATGCATTATGTGTAAAAAGTAGAATATATTCTGATATAGCCTAATTATTAATGGTCATACTAAAGCCTTGAATAGGTGAAACAACATTTACAAAATATATTCAAATGAGAGAAAATTATTTAGCTAAATTCTAAGAACCACCTGAATAATGAGTGAACAACTTTTGTTCTATTAAATCTATAAACATTTTGAGTTTTTATGCTTTATTTTCTCACCAAATGCATTCTTATAAACAAACTACTTTGGATGTTGAAAAATAATGTTTGGACAACAATCAAAATAAGAACTTCAAGAGTAAAAAAAATGAAATATCTATAAGAGCTTATTTGTAAATGTATAGCTAAAAAACCCTAAACCTTTTTAGTTTCTGATACAAACACATCCTAATTGTCATTCCTTTGAGCGTATAGACTAAAAGAAACTTGCTACATTGAAAGAAACTCGCTTCACTGATTTAAGAGATGTTTTAATGCTGGACCATACCCTCAGGAAAGCAGAATCCAAACAAATCCAAAGATATCCTGGGTAGATTTGATTAATTATTCATCCTACTAGGTTCTGATACCATAACAGAACCCACATTTCTGTTTAGGGAGAAACAAAATATTTATTTTTTAAATTGTTCTTATTTAATAGTGGGAACTGTCTTATTTGCATATTTTGAAAATATGCAAAATACAGCATACAAAATGTTTATACTACGCACAAAATGTGGCAGCATGCCAGCATATTAACATTGCTACCATGTGAAGAGAATCTCACAATTAATAAAATGTCAAAAGGTGGCATGTTGGAATAAATATTTTGGTATCTTTATAGTTACTTGAAATAGAGTGAGTTCAGCATTTGGTCAGCAACTAAAAGGTGAATTATTTCCTTGTATTAATTAGTCTTTAGAATGCATAAATTGGTTGCTTGGGGATACTGAAATGGCTGGTGGATGTAAGTGCTTCCTCCCAGGCCTTACAACTTCAATTCAGTCTCTGGAATCCACAGTGTGGAGGAAGGGACTTGGCTCCCAAAATTGTCTCCTGACCCTTCACATACATCTGTGGTATGAATGTGCCAGTAACACACCACACACCACACACACACACACACACACACACACACACACACCACAATGTAATAAATGAAATTAAAATTAGATAATTTTATTACAGGTAATTGTGGTAATTGTACTTACAAGTAATATGCTTTTTTTTTCTGGAATTTTTTCAAGCTCTACTTAGAATATAAAATGTCTGTAAATTGAAGAATTAAGGTGTATATATATTTATATATATTATATATTTCTAATGATAATACTCAGTATGTTTCTGAAATTAGTTTTTATAGTATAGCACTTACATAGTTTTTACAAGGATAGAAGTTTAAGTCTGAATGGCATAAATGTAGTAAGTTTACTTTACTAAGTCTAATTGGCTGGAAAGACTGATCCGTACAGGGAAAGAAAGAATAAAACTAGACAAACAACCCCCCACACATAGAAAGGCAAAGAGAGTGAAACAGGGGGAGGGAAGGGAGAGACAGAGAGAGAAAATGAGAGCCATCATTGCTTTTATAATCATTGTTCCAAGTGTAGAGTTTTCTATTTCCAAATATCTTTGTATAATAGAGACATAAGAATACTCTTACAATATCTTAATTTAAAACAAAGAATCTTTTTTTTAAACAAAGAATCTTATATGTTCAAGCTTAGCTGGCATTGTGTATATTAAATTAATATATATAGAAAACTCTTACTTCTTTCTAATACCACATGGAGGCAAGATTGATTCAATACACCCACCGAGCTGCCCCCCCCCACAGAAACACTATTCAGTATTTAATCACCATTGAATTATTATGAAAAAAAAGATTTTTGGAGTATTGGTGTAGTATGGGCTTCTGTATATGTGTTGATTTTATTGGTTAATGAACAAAGAAACTGCCTTGAACTGTTGACAGGGCAGAGTAGAACTAGACAAAGAAAGCTATACTGAATGCTGAGAGAAAGAAGGCAGAGTCAGGAGAAGCCATGGAGCTGCCGCCAGAGACAGACATGCCAAAACTTTGCCAGTAAGCCATAGCCATATGGGCGATAAACAGATTAGAAGTATGGGTTAGTTTAGGATATGAGTTAGCCAGAAACACAGTTAAGCTATTGGCCAAACATTATAGCGAATAATATAGTTTCTGTGTGGTTATTTCGGGAGTTTAGGCAGCTGGGAACACACAAGCAGACTCCTACAGCAGAGGATGCTTTTTGCTCCCTGCTGCTGTGCGTCATTCCAAGCTTTCTTATTTTCATTTCCTTTAAAATGAACTGCTCCTAATTATGCACTGATACTCCTTATACTTAAAATAAGACACAATTCCTGAGAATAGTCTGCAAGGTACAAAGCATTCCTCGCTGTCAAAGTGTTCTCTCCCTATGTCTAAAATCCTTGAATTTGGATTCACTAAACATATTCATATGTTCTCACATTCCAAAAAGAAAAAAAAATTGTCTAAGAGATAACACCAATTTCGACTCCTTGAATCACTCACTGACTTATTATTACTGTTTGTAGTTTTAACATATAAACTTATCTAGTAAAGGTTCTACAATTTCTTGCTAAAATCACAATAAATTAATATTGCACATTATTAAGGTGATATATTAGGGTTTCCATAAATTGGCTAATAATCCATAAAAATGGCTAACAATTTCCACAGGCTATTTAAATTAAATGAGAATATAAGATAAAAAGTCTGCTTATGAAAACAATTGACTTCGTGAGCTCATAATTAATCTATAACACCTGAAGTCATTAAAGCTGAAATAAATTATTTTATCCACATACTCCATATGACCAATTATTTATACAGCAGCACTTAATCTCCTTAACTTGAAAACTTTGTAGAAAGACTGCATAATAAATCACTATGTTGTATCTACCTTCATCAATATTAGATTGAATACATTTACATTTTACTTAGGAATTGACCTTAATTAGAGATTGGACATGCTGTTAAAATTTTTTGAAGCCTCCATTGGATCTATTCACACAAATTTTTCTGGAACCAAGTAGCTTATAATTGTGAAAATAAGTTTGTTTTTTTTTTATCAGAGATAAGAAGATAGTAAATCTGGAGAAACTAATAATTTAAAATAAACTATATTTAAGCATGCTTATTTGTGCTTTATCCAAAGTTTATATGACACAATGCAATTTTTAAAAGGTGATGAAGTTAGCAATAAATAATTGGATAACATGTAAATAACATTGTTTACAATGCTAATTTTATTTGCTAAATTTGCATATTGGAATAATACATTGGTGTGATTTTTCACTTTTTTTGAGTATATTCCCTGACTGCTTCTTTTTTATGAAGAAAAAAATCATGAATAAAGATGTGTATGCTTCTAAGACCATCACTGTAAAATATTATTCTCAACTGAATTTGATTTTTTTTTAATAAGTTTGGTCTCTACTGAACACACACAGTCTCAAAGTAGAGAATAAATGGATTACATTAAAGATACTTCATGATGGCTAACGTAATCTGCTATATCAACTGCTCTCTTTTCTTTTTATTTAATATGGTTACTGATAACAAGATAGTAAAGTACTGAGAGACGTCGATGATTTGACATACTATTGAACAATAACCATTGCTTATTTGAGGCATTTCCCTTGTAAATAGTTACAGCTGGGAGCTAGAATGCAAAAGGGGGCTGCTCATTTATTCCCAGCTGCTCACACCAGACCCTAAATAATTAAACAAACTATAGTAATGAAAACATTATTTGGCCAATCACTCATTGCTAGCTAGCTCTTATATACTAAATTAAACCATTTCTATTAATCTGCGTACCGCCACATGGTAGTGGACTACCCATAAGGTTCCATGCAGTGTCCAGCGTCTGCCCGTCTTCTCTCTGAGTCCACCTACTCTCTCCCCCTCTATCTTTTTGGAATTCCTGCTTTGCCCTATTCTGTACTGTAATAGGCCCAAAACAGCTTCTTTATTAATCAACGTCATTCATAGCATACAGAGGGGACTCCCACATCACTAGAACATAAGCAAGCTTAGCTAATGGATAGATAGATGATAGATAGATAGATAGATAGATAGATAGATAGATAGATAGATAGATGATAGATAGATAGATGATAGATAGATAGATAGATAGATAGATAGATAGATAGATAGATAGATATATAAAAACACACAGAGACAGACATAGACAGAAGACAGGCAGACAGACAGATAGACACAGATATATAAAATATAAAACATAGATAGGAATGTGTGTGCAAAAATAAAATACATCCATTTCTGGATGTATTTTCTGGCTAAATTGATTCAACTTTGGAAAAATAGTATGTTAAGGAAATTTGGAAAAAGTAGTGAAATAAAATTATTATCATACATGATCAGGAGATTTATTAATTGAACTCTATGAATATCATATCACTGACATTTATTTCTTAATGTTTGCAAAATGTAAGAATGCATTTGCTGATGACAAGTCAATAGTATTTTGAGACCCTGTGTACTGAATAATGAGAAGCAATGTAGGGGATTTATAATGTAAGTTTAGTTTGAATCAAACAATTGTTCTAATCACAAGAATTATTTTGAATACACTCAAAGTAACTTATAGAATTATAAGAAAGTAGAAATTACGGTGAATAAAGAAAATTCAGGTGGCATGGCTATTCCCTTTAAATTAGTAATTGCGACAATAAAGGAAATTAAAGGAAACAAGCAAAAGATAATAAATAGAAACAGTAAAAGTGTACAAATGAGCAAATAGCTGTCTTAAATTGGAAGAATGTGTAAATATATCTTATATTTATATATTTATAGGCATATATTTATAATTTATGCTATTTTAAAGTAGAACATCATTTCTATAAAAAATAATAACAGATGATCACATTCCTCTGGTATATCTGAGTTTCCCTAACTTATTCTTCTATGGAAAATGCCTTCATATGATGTCTTATTTATAATTCAGGTAAAAGCTTCACAACTGCACTACTCATCACTTGAGGGTACACATGTTATTGTGTCCATGAAAAAAATACATCCCTGCGAAAGTAACAGGGAGAAAGTAGGATGTAAATGGGAGTACATATCTAATGATACATTCATTTTCAATTCAATATCAAAAAATTAGGCTATTAAATCCACAATTTTGGCAGAGATTATATAAAAGAATAAAATTTTCTTTCTTTTACCAATACAAAAATGTATACTATAAAGTGATATTTAAGGCTTTGCTGTCATTTTTATAGTAGCAGTACATTTTTTTCTACTGTCCCTCCATGACAAAGTGTTTGTCTTATCCTTAAAGTGTTCATTTAATTGGTCTTCAGATCTTAAATTGTTTTGGAATCTAATTCCAAATTAACTTACAAGAAAACTGGAAGAAGTGCTATACATTTGTGAACTGCAAGTGATGTATCTAAACAATGCCATCTGCTTCTGGCTAGTCATGAGGTTTCTAAGAATACTCTAAGACCATTGAGACCTGAATTAAATCCACTTTGCTTACATACCTTATTAACTACTGCGGCTAAGCTTGTGAGACACACTAAATGATACAGATACTTTAGGGAACATCATCATTAAATATTAACACTACATAGAGGAATCTAGATGCATCACTTTTAAATCCAGGAATTAGATCCAGGAGCTCCTAAGTATCTTTTCTTTACAAATGAAATTTGCTGAAATCTTTTGCAAATCATGTTACAGCATAGACATAAGACACTGAACACTTTATCTGACCTATGGTCCTTAGGCAGCAGAATTCAAGGGAGGGAAATGTTACTTATTCTTCTAAAAAGACGTGTGAAATTTACTTTCAACTTTGATATTCAATGGCACTGTGAAGGATGGAGGCAAAGTTTTATATTAAAATCAATTGTATTATTCAATAAAAATGAGTGATTGGCTTCTGAAGTTCCTGTAATGATAGAAAATTCCATACTTGTATATACCACTGGAATAAAAAACTATATGTCTAGAATACCATATGTCTAGAAATGAGATTAGAGTGAGTCGGGAAATTTTTGTTTCTTCCAATTGCAGCTAATTAAATTAAATTTAATATTCATATTAAATTAGCCACATTCTATTAGATAGTGCAAATATCAATAGATAACATCTAATCACATTTTGAAGAAATTTAAAAGATCAGGAATCATTATCACAATGAATTAGTGCTGAGTAAATTTTTTGAAACATATTTAACATATAGAAACTTCATAGGAGAATCTATATGATCTGCATAAAACTTGAAGCCCAGAATGATGCCTGGGTAATGAGTCTAAACTATCTACAAGGATTAATTTGAAGACAAAACCACAGTAGGCCTGTATCAAACCTAAGGATATTTCATAAAGAAAGATATATTGGATCAATTTAATCCAATAATTTTTACAATTTTGATTTACAGAATTAAAATATCGCCACTTATGATAGTGCAAAGCTTCATTCCCAGCACTGTAGAGACAAATGTGAATGAATCCAAGGCTACCTTGGTCTACATAGTGAGGCCTAGTGTTAATGGAAGAACATTTATTTTGCCTTTTATAATCTCAAGAAGAACATTTCATATAATATTAAAATCTTAACTAAGTACAGTTATGGAAAATTAGTGTCCATAAAAGCCATAGTAAATGTTGATTATTTCTCTTTACTTAAATGATAGCTTCTGCCAACATCCACTGTGTTTATAGCGTTGATTTAAACACATTACCTTCCTCTCCGTATATCTAGAAAGTCAGTGAATATAAATAGAAAGATGCCATACATAATGTATAATTCTCTCTCTCTCCTCTCCCCTCTCCCTGTCTCCTCCCCTTTCCCTTTCTTCCCCTCACCCATCTATCTCTGCTCTCTTGCCTGCCCTGGGGAACCAGGCCATATGCATTGTGGACAAACCCTTTACCAAGGGAATCCAGCTCCAGCTCCTATAACTCTTCTAACACAAAGCAAATGCCATTTTTATTTATGGGTAATTTTCTACTTGTAAAGAAAGAACTTTAAATTTTGGACAGTATAAAGTACTTCTTATTCTAAACTCACGGAATGTTATTAAGGAGAGTGGTAAGTTAGAGGCCCAAATTTATCTCTTATAAAATAAAACATTTTTTTTAAATTGTTAAAACCTCTTTTGTCCTTAAGATCCTGCCCCACACATGTTTAATTGACCAATGATGATTCAGTATCCTTCTCTCATACACAGAAAAGTGTAAGTATGATTAAGAATAGTAGCTTCAAATTTATAATTTTATATTCCCTTTAGAATTTTTATAGGCCTGCAGTACAATACACTTTTAAGGAGTTTAATAAGAGAAAAATGCTTTCAAAATCGTAAGTCATGCCTGTCAATCTAATGTGTTTTCTTACTGTCACTTTAATCGCTGTGTCTAAAGTACAAAATATTGTTCCACGGTAAATCTGCCAACAACACACAGCCAGTTTTCTATGCAAAGGGGTTCAGCGGCTCACCAGCTTCTACGTTCCTGAACATGTTCCCTATCCTGCCAAATTCCTTGGCATGTCCACTAGGATGTCATGTCCACTTGTTTACACTCTTTGAAAATTAAATATAGAAATTTACAGGAAATGTTCAGAATCCATTTTTTGTTCATCTAAATTTATCTATTATCTGTTTTTCCTTCCACCCAACGTTGTGAGTTCTGCTATAATTTGCCAGATTTGACTAAAATATGATTCTAGGGAAGCTGGGAATTTTAATAGTGTCAGTTTATGCTAGCTTTCTTTTGACTCGAGGCTCTGAACCCTCTTTTCTCAATTTTTTTTTAAATGAAAACATTTAATTGCAACTTTTTTATTGTTCCTTTGAGATTTATGCACATTTTTAACATATCATTATAATAGAAGAGTAGAATGTATTTCTCAAAGACCTACAAGTCTTTCATTGAAATTTAGTCATCCAGGAAGCTACTCCCTCTCCTTCCAGGCTATAGGAAGGAAGGCGGGAAGTGAAGTCAATGAACTCCCCTTAACAAGCCCTGATGGCTTAAGGACTAAGGAAAAATATTTGAAAAGGTATAGAACATATCAATATGCCTTAGATTTCCCATTTAGTGACTTCTGTAATACAGTCTGATCCCTTCCATTAACTCATCTAGAACAACTTTTAAGAATACTCAGGTCCTTCCTTTTGTTTCCACAGAGGTGAGTTCAATTTTACATGTGTCTTCCCTTTCCTGTGGCAATTGTCTTCAATAGTCTTCTTTACCTATTCAACTTTGGTATAAATTTCACTTTGATATTACTTTTGCAAAATATATCTAAACACAGTAATTATATAGAACTTCAAATAATATTGTGGAATTATATGAGTCCACAACTTAAAGAAAAGATTGAAAACAATATTAAAAGATTGAGTTTGTCTATATATGTTAATATATGTGTATACATACATGTGTGTACTATCCATATATTTTGTGTGCTTGTATATAATTATTGTATGATCTTACATATAAATATGAATAAATGATGTGTATTAGTACCCATGCTAAGTAAAAGATATTTTACAAGGTATTTTCCCCTTGTGTAGGTAAAAGTCTTTCTACTAAATCCATAATCCATGTATGCTATTTGCTATTTTAAATACTTAAATTTCTGTTTGTAATTATTTTGGTTACTTTGACTTATGAAAAGAAAACCATTTCTTTCTTTTTTTGTTTGTTTGTTTGTTTTTCGAGACAGGGTTTATCTGTAGCTTTTGTAATCTGTCCTGAAACTAGCTCTTGTAGACAAAGCTAGGATTAAAGGCGTGCTCCACCATCGCCTGGCTAAGAGAACCATTTCTTAAGAAGCAGTCACATCACCTTGAGAATCATCGATTTGTAGGTTGCTCACAAAGGTTGTTATATTTGACCTTTTATGATTAAGACAAATATGTGATGTTAAACATACTTTGCACCAGTAAAAGTAATAAGGTAATTAAATATTTTCAAGCATAAATTTTATGATCACTCATAAAAATGAGGAAATGCATCAATTAAAATGAATATGACCTTTAAATTGTCCACAAGAAATTCCCTCTCCTTTAGATATTATGGATATTTTCCTATTCCATGAGTATTTTTAAACTGAAACTTTTTTAAATATTTATTTATTTATTATGCATACAATATTCTGTCTGTGTATATGCCTGCAGGCCAGAAGAGGGTACCAGACCCCATTACAGATGGTTTTGAGCCACCATGTGGTTGCCAGGAATTGAACTCAGGACCTTTGGAAGAGCAGGCAATGCTCTTAACCACTGAGCCATCTCTCCAGCCCTAAAATGAAACTTTTGAAGAATAAATGCATCAACCTTATCAATCAGTATCAGTTGACTTGATCAATATTTCTTTTTATTTTTTTTTCCTTTTAGAAGAAAAAATCTTGGTGATCTTTGGTAAGTTTTATGTAATAAGGTCAGTTTGTTAAGTATTTATTGATTAACGCAGGTTTTCAGTCATTTCTAGACACTAATTCCTATGAGTAAACATGCCTCTTTCTTTTAAAACTATTCTTAACTCACAGGCAAACTTATCAAAAAAAAATTTACTTATTGTCATGGTACAGTCAATGTTAGATGCACATGAAAAAATAAATACATAAATAGCACTAGCTCAATGAAGGTATAATGGAAGGTTTCCCCAAAGAAACCACGAATATGTTTCCTGTTAATTTTTCTATTTCACTTTGACAACCATGGAAAGCAGAAGACATATTGTAACTTCCCCACATCTACAAAGGATGGTAAGTGATTTGTAATTGCTCAAGACTAGGAAGGCATTATGAATGAGTACTACCTAGTGTAAAGTTTTTCCCGCCGGACAAACCTCTCCGAAGCACTAATTCAAATCAGACCAAATCAAACTGAATTAATAAAAACCCAGGTTTAATGGATGGCAGCACTCTAGGGTGGCCTCTGGGAAAACATGGAGAAGGAGAGGAGAACCGGAAAGACCATGTGTTCCTTCTTGGGGGGGGGGGGGGGGGGTGGTCAGTTTAAATAACCTGTGAGAGTGGCCTTTAACTTCGCTGGGGAGAGGTCACCATTTGGCAGGCTTCCTTGGAGGTGGTGTTTATACTGAGGCAACTCCCAGGGGCTTGAAATGGAACTTTCCACCAAACTTTCCAAAATGGGTACCAGAGGTGCTGACGTGATGCTTCCAACCAAGTCTCCCAGACTCCTTGGATAAAGGGATGGCAGGGAGCTGAGGTGATGCTTCCAACGAAACACCTACATCTCTCTCTGGGCTCTAGGCCCCTGAGGGCCAAGCCCATCAAAAGCACATCTCTTTTCTTCTTCTTCCTTTCTCTCATTTACTCAGATTGAGGTCTAAAGAGGTAATCAAGTCTAGCAACAGGTGTCCCCTTGTCTCAAGTGGGCTATTTGCATTTCGAAGTACCTCTGAATTCTAGGGGATGACTTTTCCAAGGGCTTTAAACACCTTCCCAGAAAAATCACTTTGGAATTTGCTTCACAGTATGTTTCAGTAGAATTGTCTGTTTATTACCATAAAGATTCGTCAAGTGACTGTTCCCAGCTGAGATTTCCGGAGACGCAGGACCATCCATCTTACAGAGCTATGCTGCTGCCCCAGGAAGCCGCTCAGCCGAAATGCATCAAGCTTAAGTAAACAATCAAACTGACTCAACCTCTCAGAGAAATGATAATGAAATCAAAAAGTTAAAGCACTTTAATAAACAAAACGCCATTGATATAAAATGGTTTGTTTTATATAAAAGAATGAATATTCTGATGGTGCCAAGTGAGCTCTAGACTTTAAACAACTAAACATGAGGAGTTTCTGTTTTTGTTTGTTGGTGGTTGGTCATCTGCTTTGCAAAACGTCTCATCCCATTGCTCACTTAGGACATGAACTTTTTAATCCTCCTGCCTCAAACTCCTGAATCCGGTACTACCAATGTGTACCACCATGGACAGCCACATGTGAATTATCTCTATTAAACAAAATGTATGTATCTACAAGAACAGCCTGGGGTTATTTTCATTCAAGGAAACAAATGCTATCATAGTGTTTCAACATTTCAAATAAAGATAATAATATAGAATATACACTTTTGTTTATAATAAATTTTCAGGCATTATACTCCAATGTATCATTTCAAGTTAACATACTTAATAATTTCATGAGTATCTAACATTAGGGAAATTCAGATCTAAAAAAATTAATAAAAAAATCTTTTAAAATTCTCAATTTATCAAACAAAAAGGAGTATTATAAAAATTAAAATGTCAAAATTTCTAATATAGAGATTGGATTTCTAGGAAAGAGGGATGCATGTATTCTTAAAAGAGACTCTTGGTCAGGAACAAAAAGAGGAAACATAGACTGATGAAGATGGCAAAGAAACAAATTTGAAATAAGAATAACAGATTTTGAACAATGAAAGCTATCTAAAATGATTATTAGATGTCAAATCAAGCATCATGTAAGAATAAATGAATAATTTTCTTAAGAATATAAAATATAGGCACTAACTTCACATACAGAAGAAAAAATAAGGAAAAGCACTATTTTAGATTTTGATGCTGAAATTTTCTCCTTGAAAAATTACTAAAATTCATGGTAATGAAATCAATTAAAAAGATACATATTGATAAATGTATCCTAATCTCTATTAGAAGTCTATAAACATACTTTTGGTGGAAAATAATTCATAAGTTACATTAGGTTTGTCAGTTTTAATGAAATACAATGCCATGCTATAATCTGACAAATATAATTCAGACAAATGTATTTTTTAAAGGCACCCTGAGACTTAGTGTGATATTGTAGTCTGTAGTACCTCTTCTCTTTCACACTAATCTATAATTGATGACTTATGACATTACCATTTTCAAGCCATTAGTTACACAATAACAATGTTAATTGAGTTTTAATCAAGTTAGCAATATTCAGATTTAGGAGCAATTTGGCTTTCTTTCCCAGGCTGACATTTATTGAGTATTCTTTCATTTATATTTATATATTTTAAAGCATTCTTTCTTATTTTCAAAAGTGTAATTTTGTCCTCATATCTGCCACAATTTGCAAAAAATATCTGTGTATAAAATCTGTGTATCTTTAGCTCTATGCTACTAAAAATGTTCATTTTATAACAGACAATAATACCTAGAGCAAGGTCATAAGTGTTGTGATGAAACTTAATTTTATTGTTTGTTTATTCAATTCATTCTCCAACTTAGACTCATGTGATATTAAGAATTATTTCATTTGTGTGTCTGTTTTTAGATCCGAAGTCAACCTTGGTTGTCTTTTTCTAGGAACCATCCACCTGTTTCTAGAATACCAGGTGTCTCAGTGAAGCCCCCTTAGTAGTTTAGACTGGCTAGCTGGCGAGTCCCAGGGATTCAGGACAGCATCCAGGAATCCAGCCCACACCACCAGGTCAGGGATCCAGGCCCGAATCCACCTGTCCAGTACACACCACCACACCCAATATCCAAGCCCTGGAGCTACCTATTCAGCACACACTACCACTTCAGGCACCCATGCCCAGGATTCACCAATTCAACACACACCACCACACCAGGGATCCAGGCCCAGATTTCACCTATCCACCACACACCACCACACCAGGCACCATGTCTGGGATCCACCTATCCAATACACACCACAGCACAAAAATACATTTCCAGGAACAAACTCACTTCCTAGTGTTTGCAAGTTTTTCTATCTATGCTACATCCATGCATTCATTTTTAGTGATTATGAAGATCGGTATAACTTTGGTATCACAAACTTGAAGTTTAATCATGTTTCTGGAATTTTTAAAACTATTTCCATAGTAAAATAAAATAAAATCTCTATGCAATTACACATATATGTGTCATGCAGTCAGGGTTTGTTAGTTGGTTGCTTCCTCTCGGTAAAAGACATGATTTCATAAGGGTTTTTGTTATATTATTTCATGGTACATCTCTTCTTTCACAATAATTAACATCTTCTGATTTAAACCCACCTAACCCATATTCCTCATTTTTCTTGTCTAACTCGCTGCCTCTGCCTTCCACACTATCATTTCCTCAGTTCAGATGCTGTGGCTTACACTGTGTTCACAACTGATAACAGCTCTTCCAGTACATACATTCTTATCTGCTGTGATCATTGTTAGCTGGACAAGGTCACTGACATTGTTTCTTTTCTTTTCTTTTTTTTTATTAAAAATTTCTGCATCCTCTCCGCCTCCCTTTTCCATCCCTCTCCCCCCACTCCCCACACCTCACCCCTCTCCCCCTCCCCCCCCACTCCCTCTCCCCCTCCCTCTCCAGTCCAAAGAGCAGTCAGGGTTCCCTGCCCTGTGGGCAGTCCAAGGTCCTCCCCCCTCCATCCAGGTCTAGGAAAGTGAGCATCCAAACAGGCTAGGGTCCCACAAAGCCAGTACATGCAGTAGGATCAAAACCCAGTGCCAATATGAAAGAAAAGACATGGACTAAAATCAAGTTAAATCATGAAGATGGAGAACTGGTTAGCTGGTTATGATTGCTAGCTGATCACAGGACCTGAGATCACTTCCGAGAACCAATCAATACTGTTTAGTGCAAAACTCCGCAATTCCAGTTCCAGGGAAGTAAACTCGTTTTTCTGGCTTCCTGATGCATCCACACACATGGTACACACACATTCACAAATATATACATGCAAATAAATAGACAGACAGACAGACAGATAGAAATAATTTACATTTTCAGGAAGAAAAGAGGCATTGTTGATAACAAGCAGAAGAAAATCTATCTAGACCTTTATATTTCAAGTTGACATTATTTCAATTGACATGTTAAAGATTTGAGGTACTATTACACTAGACTTGCAGAATCAAAAATTATAGAAGGAAGACAAAACAAAGGACGACAATAGAAAATCAGAAACAGTAAAACCATGAAGTTTTAGAGCTCAGGTACAGTGGACACAACTACAAACACTGCCCAAACCTAAGGATCATGGAACACTGCAGAAGAGAAAATGGAAGGAGTGTAAATTCAGAAGATAGGAGAGTTTGCTGGGGACATTTGTCTCCTAATAATGTTAGAAGCTACACCATAATGCTTCACAAGTACACCATGAACGAGGACACCAACAATACATATGACAGAGTAAATAGGGCAACTCCCACAAGGCTTCAACCCTATAGAAATAACTATAAACTCACTATGAATTTTGAAAGATATCAAGGAGGAACTTATGGAAAGGTTTGAGGGAGGAAAGCAAAGGGGAAATTAATGAAAATGCATTATATTTTCAAATATAAAAGAAAAAAATGTATCAGGTGGGAGCCATTTAACATGTTCAAGAGCACACAATGATTACATACTTAGGTTCATATTCAAGTCATGACCCTGATCTGTCTCACTGAAGAATCTAGAGTAGGCAATTTTCTTCCTCCAAGTTGAAAGAATTACCCACTTGGAAGATAGACAAAGAGACTCATGTGCTGCATCCACATCTATTCTCCCAGCTCACACTTGCTTCATAAATTATAGATATGCATTAAAAACATTAATGAACTTTCTACTTTTAATGTCCTGACATAATTCAGACCTTAGAACAAAATTATCAGGGCAACAGTGATAATTCTAATTAGCAATTCATCTGCTGCTCTCCAGGGTCATTTTTAAATTCTGCTTATTAACTGAAAGCATTCTCCTTCTCAGATTGACTGTCATTTACCAGAATAGGTAGATCAGACCTTCTAGAGTACGAGAAAGAAGGACATAAATTTAAAAAAAAAAAGGATTTAATAAGTTAAAGAAGAAAGTAGAAATTTATCAGATGTAAATTGGCTATTAATTCATCAATGACTGTTCTTGCATTTGAAATCTTAAGTATTTTAGGTAGATTAAAAATGAAATAATATTTAAGACCCATCAAGGACTTGCAGAATGTTTAAAAATAGGAAAAAGATCTTGTGAAGTATGTTCCACCATGGATATCGGACCCTCATGGTGTGAATATCCTCCATTTGTACATTTCTACAGATGATTCAAGATATATATCTAACCCATTGCTAACTAACCCTAATGTACAGTAATACAGAAAGTTTGGTGTGTCTTTCTATAGCAAGTGGTATATTAACCAACAGTAATTTTTATCCTGGTCTCATGAATCAGAGAACAGAGTCTTGGAAAGGTTAAAGTATTTTTCTGGGAGCACACAGTTAATAGGCGGGAGAGCAGAGTTTTAAACACAAATTTTTCTCACAGGAGCTCTTGTGCTCCCTGAACAACTTAGGCCAATTATCGACAACAAGCACTACGGTTCCACAGTGTACGAGCCAATTCATCATACTGTACCAGGTTATTTTCAGAAGGAAGAACTCAGGACCCGTGTCTGGCCTGGCTGATTACTGTTCCAGTAATTTCCATGTTCAGAATTCATCTTTGAAGACAGTCTGCCCCAATGACTTTATTTCTAAACGCTTTAAGTCAGGGTAGAAGGACCAGAGAACTTGATAATTAATACTCATGGAAACTTAACATTTCCTGATTCACAAGCAAATACTCCCATTTTTTTTTTTTTTGTCTAGATAGATAGCATGTGCACATTTCATACACTGATCTACCAATTTGGGGCTGTGCATTGCCATGGTCATGGACCATTGTTCTCACCTTTTCCACACGCCTCCTGATGAACTAAGCTCAGAACTCTAACTGTTCAGGAACTAGAGAGGATTCCTTTTCAAAAACATACTACTGATAGCTCTGCATATCAAGCTCAATCATTCAGCGGCTTAGTGGGAGTAGAGAACAAGGACACTGCAAATGTTTGAGATTGAACTTCGGTCTCTTCTCACGGCATCACATATTATTTACCACAATTGGGGGTCTGAAATTATTGAAAGAAATATATAGTAATGTGGTAATTAATTAAAAAAGAAAATTATTTAAAAATAAGAAACACAATTTCTTCCCTCTATGTTATCTCTACAGTGGAGAGAATATAGGAAGATTGACCTCACATGAAATAATTTATATAGCAGAACTGGGCTAACAAAATAATTCAGCTTTGAAGTATATTAAGCTTCTGAAATAAATGCCTTTACTATCATATCACTTAGCTTTTCTGTGCATGATAAACTCATTTGCAAAAAATACCTAACCAAGGAATGGTTTATTTCACATCAACAATGGATCCACGCAGAAACTCAGGAAAGGACCTGAAGTGCAGACCATGGGGCAATGCTGCTTATTGGATTGTTCAGCTTACTTTCTTATAAAGCCATCTGTTCTGTGTTGATGGCACTGCCCACAGTGGTCTGGGCTCTCCCACATCAATCATTCATTATTCAAGAACAGGGCACTAAATGCCAGTCTGCTGAAGGCAATTTCTCAGTTTAGTTTCCCTCTTTCCAGGTGACTCTTACTTGTGTTCACCTGATCACAAAAATCAACAATGAAAGTATGAATACTGGCTATTCAGTTACAAGATTAAATATGATTTTCTTTTTAGTTTTAGATTTTCTTTTAAACTGTTGTTCTCAAATTCATCTCTTTCTCTTGATTTTAATGTTGAGTGTTATTTTGGCAGCATCTCGTTTTTTGTGTTATGTGCCCTTCCAACTCCCACACCAGAGATGCATAATCTATTGGTAGTAGGTATCTTATGTGCCTCATTTAACCACATAGAAATAATAAATTCAATTCATGATTCTCTCTTTACATTGGTTCTCCTTTCTTTGCTATAAATAATTGTGCAATAAATCAAAACCTTTGGCATAGATTTGCTATTTGGGAAGAGAGGTTTATTGCAAGGTGTTGATATTGAAGTAATCATGCTGCAAAATGAATGAACAGAATGCTAGGTCTTTCCAAGAAACAAAAAAGTCCCCATCTTATTGAGCAATTCAGTGGCATGACATTGTATCAAAGGCCAGTTTGAGGCTTTGTGGGGTGACTCTGTCTCAAATAAATAGTGAGTTAATAAATGGATAAGAATTTTAAAGATGGAAAACCAAGGATAAGTTCAGACTGGAATAAAAATATCAGAGATGACTGAAATATTTACATGCTTATTTGTTGGCACAGGAGTATGAGGATTTCAGGGATTTTTGTTGTTGCTATTTGTAAAGCTTTATTCACATAATTTTTCTTTCCTTCATATTCTTCTTTGAATCACTGTTCAACATTCTAATATGTGTCTCCAGAATAACAAAACTATTTATGAATAATAAAAATAAAGTAAACTTTTCCATAATTATATACACTAAAGCTGGTGTAACACACTAAATTGTGACCATGCATTTTAAGTATTTGAATATTTGCATTTCTTGTTTGTTTGTATGTATGAGTCATGAATGCAGATGTCAGAGAACAACTTGAGGGAACTGCTTCTCTTTGTATACTATGTAGGTTCCAGGGATCAAAATCAAGTTTTCACCACTTGCCATCTCTTTTGTCATCCCACCAGCCCCCTTTTCATACTTCTTTATTTGGCTTAGTTAATAATATCATTATGTCACAAGAATTCTAATAAAAGGTAAGACTACTACTAATGCATCCTTTATTCTTATGTGACTGCTAGTTACACAACTTACCTCTCTCTCTTTCTCTCGGTGTGTGTGTATGTGTGTGTTTATACAAATAGATGTCTACAATGTCATTTAAAACCTGGCCTGGAACTCATAGAGATCTGCCTGCCTCTCCCTCCTGCGCACTGGGATTATAGGTAAACTCCGCCACTGGCCAGCTTGGTATGTATATTCCGAATGACTAGTTATGTTGAACATTTTCAATGTGCATATTGACAAATTATGTCTTTTCATTTTTTCCTTTTATTACCAAACCATAATATATCTATTATACTTAGCATTAATACTCAGTATTAAGTCACTGTTTCTATGTCCTTACTCTCTTACTCTATCTTCTACAAACATACCTATATATAAGCATCATTTATTTAAGTGTTTTAATGTCAGACACAATGGAGCCTGCTTGCATTCCAAGATACTTGATAGACTAATACACAATCCAGTCTTGACATCAGTACCTCAAAGCAAAATTGGGCCGTATAATGAGATAATATTTCTTATATAATTAAAAAAGAAAAAAATAGAAGGCAGATATAAAGAAAATTATATCTAAAACCTACCAGTTGATTTCTCCTTTTATAGTATATTTTGTGATATTCAGTTGATATCTCACATTTTTTATTTCCTCCATCTTTGTTTCTCTTTCTCCTGTTCTTGATACTGGTATCTTATATGACTAAGACAGTTTTGTCGATGTCAAATCCTCTTTTATCTTTTGTAATTCCTGTCCTTCATAAAGCCATAAAACTATGAGTGATGAAAAACTGTGATATAACTTGATCTCTATTCTCCATCTTTGTTGATCAATTTGTTGAATGTTGTGTTTAAAAGATCTTTCATGATCATGTTACTTCCCATGTGCCCTATCTTCCCTTCATATTACCTGTGTGTTCTTTGTCTATTTAGTCACTATCCTGTTTGCTGTATATATATTTTAATAAAATGTAAGTGCTTGGTTAGATGTATATCTTCTCCATGATCATCAACGGAATTACTTCTATCATATTATTCTTGAATTGCACATATCATGGTAAGATAAGCAGTACACTATCTCTTTGTTATATGCTTTATTTTAGTAGCTTTCTAAAATAACACAGATATAATAACAAATATCAAATATAAGCAGAGATATATTACAACTTAAAAAAACAGAATTTCAAATGCTGTAATGGTTTGTTGGTTTGTGCATAAGAACATGATGGTAAGAATCAAGGCTATGATTCCATCAGTCCTCTGCTGTAACACAAAATTAGGCTTCAAACTAAGATAGGTTAAGGAACTGAATGGACCCTTGAGACTCACAACCTTCAAAGAATTCATTGGTGATTTTCAAGCCATATCCAGAGTTTGAACTCAGGTGATTGCATATCTCAAAATTAACATAGATTGTTTCAACCATTACTAGTGTTTTATATAGTTGCTCTTTTGCTAGATACCAGAAAACTAAGCAACAAGCAATATAGAGTACTGCTTTCTTATATCTAAACTCAAATATAGAAAAACCAAATTTCCAAACTCTAATTGTGCAATTCTGAAAACATTTAACATTTTCCATAAAGTATGCATTTTGAAAAATACTGGATTTACAAACACATTTACCAACTAGCAACAAAAAAGAACATTTAAATGGTTATTAAACTGAATGATATTTTTTCCTAAGTCTGAGAATTTTCTGAACCTTTTCAGCAGTTAGAATATATTGTGTTTGACAAAGAATTATAATTACCTTGCTTGAATAAAAACAATTTACACTAAATCTGATTGTATAAGGCAATTTCTAAATATTGAAATTTTAGTACCTAAAAAGTTGATCTTCAAAAGCAGACTGATAAGGAATTTTCTGCATTTCCTTTTATTTGATAAGTCTTAGATATGAAACATGCATGTTCGTGCTGTGTTTCTGTACCTTAGTAAATTTAGGAAAAGTATTTAAAATAATAAAACAAAAATATATGTAGAATTAGATTCTCTACTATAGATTTTCCAAGTGTATATTGTAATGCTTTAAGGAAGATCTTCTGTCGACAATATAAGACTAATCTAAAATATTTAATTCAGTTTCTAATCTGTCACGCCCAGAAAAAAAATTTAAAAATGACTTTTGGTTCTTTCTTTGTTTTTTTTTTTAAATATAGTTAAGACAAAAATGATAAAGTTTGAAAAATTTTAATGTTTAACAGCAAGACAGGAAGGGAAACATTAATAAAAAACACACAATTATATTAATTATTGCAAACTTGAATGAGTGTCTTGTCCTATTTAATATGTAACCTATGACTGATCAGTTGTGTAGACAAGCAGAACCTAATTAGACATGCAGAACAAATGGGATTTAAAGCAGCAACAAAATCACATTAGGACTACAGCTATTTTAAAAGAATAGTTGCATCCTGACATGGAAAATAAACAGTATTACAAGAAAGCCATAAAGTAATACAAAGATTTTTTTTTTAATAGGGGAGCGATGTTTTACACTGGGAATAACATACAGTAACAGATACCTTAAAAGAGAAAATAAAATAGTCACTAAACTCAGCACCAGAACTGAACAGTTCAGGCTTCATCTAACAGCGTGAAAGCAGAGCAGAATCAGTCACGGGAAGGAAAACAGTATGGAATAAATAAAAATTCAATTTTAGCTTCAAAGATGAGAATTGGTAGACGAGCGTTACTGTAAATCCACCATTGCTCCTTTAAAGAGATTTTGAGCCTGGTAGACCTGACCTGTTGTGTGAGAGCTTTGCAGCCTTGGCTAAGAAATAGTCTTTTACAGAGAGCAGCTGCTGAAACATCGGTGAGGCCCAATGCTATGAAGATTCAGTTAGGGAAGGGGAAGGAGATTAACTGGAGCTGTGATGCACAGGAAAGGGCAGTGGGGATGGTTCAAGAAAGTTCATGGGATACCTAGATTAACAACAACACAACTAAAACCTTCATTTTAATCAAATAGTTTAAAGAGTATAAAATAAACAATATGGTAATGACTAAAACTATTACCTTTATAAGTCATTTTATAATTTATTGCTTAATTTATTTCAATAGTAGTGAAGGCAACAAGTAGGGTCCAAGGTTGTGCTGGTATGTGTGAATGAGTTAAAGTTATATAAAAAAATCTAGTTAACAAGAGTGGGGCAAAAAGAAGATACAAAATTCATTGGAACGAGGCTGAAAAGAAATAGTATTAGGGAGTTCAGGTAAGACAAAAGAGGTTAATACAAATTTTGAGGTAGTATTAGACTCATGAGAGAACTGATTTTTAGTTTCTAAAGTACACTACAAAATAAAAATGAAGATAAATGCATTGCCTGGTCTCACATGAACAAGCTGGAATTTAATACAGCAGTGTTAACTTGTTTTTATGATAAAGAAAGCAATATCACTTTGACCTGAACACAGCAGAAAGGGCATTTGATAGTAACTTATATAAAACGGAATCATAATTGAAATTTTGTTACATTTGTCAATATTGTGGAACTATTAAAACCACAAATGAGATTATGCTACAAGGAAAACTATTCTAGAATTTTTATATAATTGTATAGTATTCTTCTAGGCCATATGCAAGGACTGTGACCAGTATCAAGCAATTCACTTGTTTTCATCATTGAAAAAACAATATCAAGATAAAACTTAATTTTTTTAGTCTTCATTTTCCATAATGATAGAAACTAGCTAGGCATAAAATCCATGGGATTCAATAAATCTTATTGGTTTAAAAAAGTAAATGAACTTTTAAACATTTTTGGAACCAAGTCTTCCATGTAGAACAGGATGGCCTTGAACTTTTGAACTTTCAGAGATACTAAGGCTTATTCTGCAGCTTTCTTTAGAGTGCTGGATTATAGATGTGACCACTATACCACCATCAGTCACTCAAACACTCAGAAATCTTTACAAACCAGGTTCTATGATAACAGATTATCAGTTTGTTTAAAATCATTTTTATGTATTTCTTAGACAAGTGATTAATAGCTGTTTTTCAGGGATTTTATTAGGTCTCAAATTTGCTTAACATATCACAAGAGAATTACCACATTTGATCTTTCTTCAGACAGATTTCTGTTCAGAAACATCTTCCCTGAGTTTGTCGGAGCTCATGGACTCTGTTGAACAACTAGGGAACCGGCATGGAGTAGACCTAGACTCGTGCATTTGGGTTATAATTGTGTAGCTTGCTCTTTAGTGAGACTCCTAGCAGTAGGACCAGGACCTGTCTTTGATGCATGAGATGGCTCTTTGGAACCTATTCCCTATGGTGTAATGCCTCGTTCAGCTTGGTCATGCCTCAACTTAACATGTCATGTTTTGCTGATTTTTAAGGGACACCTTACTCCATCTGAATGAGAATGAGGAGAAATGGATAGTAGGATTGAAGTAAGATGAGGAGAGGACGCAGCAGAAACTCTTGTTTGTATGTAAAATAAAATAAAAAAATGATAAAAATTAACATAAAATAATAGGTGACTGATAGGGACTTTGTAACATTCTGAATCCTATCTGCATTAACATTTCATTGTATTCTAAGACATTAATTAGTAACATCTTTACCTTTATTTCTAATCAAATACTTGTAGTTTCATCATTATAAAACTTTATTAAGGAGTAAACTAGATTAAAAACTTTTCCATAAAAAGAGCATTCAGTAGATTGTTTATTCAAAAAGAGTGTCAGGTTGTCTTTCAAGTATAACACAAGTGAGGAATAAATGTGTTACTCCTGAGAAACATCCTATCAATATTAGGCTAGAGGTGCGCTGAGGCATGAAGTCTAGACAAAAAGCGATGCCTGTGAGCACGTAATGGATGTGTCTGTGAGTATGTAGCAGTGCACACACAATTTTAAATATGAAGTAACCTTCTCCTTGGAAAATAATGATTAGGTATCTAAGCAATTTTTATTATGCGACATATGAGAAACATTTTTTTTCATATTACATGTATACCTTATAAGTCTTAACTTAAGGTTGCAAATTTACTGGAAATTATTTCTGTATATAGTATATACAGAATGAACATGAAATGTTAAACATTAAATGGAGAATTTTGTTTATTGTTTCAATTTTTGGATATTATTACATAAGTAAAACATTTCTACCTTCCCTTTCCATCCTCCAAATTTTTCCATATACCCTGGCAATTTCTTTTAAATTAATTTTAATATATATATTTTATATATATATTAAAATATATATACATATATGACACACACATACACATACAAACACTTCCAAAATGAGAAGTTTTAATAATGAAGTCAGATAGTAGCATGCTACTTATGTACATTCCTTAATTTGGATGGAAAATAAAAATTTAAGAATAATAACTTTGGGATTCTGTGAATAAAGAAAAGATACAACATGGATGAAAGGAAAAAGTAAAAGAAAATTTTCAGATTTTTATTGCTGGGCAGAAGTGATGTACATCTTTAATCCCAGCACTCAGGAGGCAGAGGCAAGCAGACTTCTGTGAGTTCAAGGTCAGCCTGGCTGTACAAGAGCTAGTTCCAGGGAAGGCTCCAAAGCTACAAAAAAATCCTGTCTTGAAAAACAAAAAGCAAACAAATAAAAAAGATTTTTACCACTGTGATATCAATTTGACAGAGCAGGTCATGAAGATATGACAATGAAATGGTGGAGGAAGGAATTACTATGAGAGAAAACTGTCTACTGCATCCCTACATACAATCCAGACACATAGCCAACACTATCCAATTCACCTGAGATCACACAAAGACACAAGTACACCTTCTCATCTCCAAACAGTCCCCATCACAACAAAGATACAATGTGATATCAGTAGTCCACAAGATAAGGTAGACAGTCCAAATTCTCTAGTGATAAGAACAGAACATGATGGTAAATAAGAAGTGAATTTAGAGTAGGCAGTATCTATTATAAATAATGGATTTGTTAACATACAGTTATCACACAGTATACAGTCACTACTCTTCATCTAACTCAATTCAATGTAGAGATTCCACCCTCCCTCTGAACTTATGGACAGAATGAGCAGGGAGATTCTTTGAAAGCCTTCATCCATATTCCATATGTTGCTAGTGGGGCTGAGATATTAAATGATTGGGGGATTGTTTGTAATTTAGTGAAGTAATGCTACTTTACTTAGAATCATGGCTTCCCAGCTGAGTGGGAGACAGTGCTAAGCTAAGTACCATGGCAAGAAGCAGAAACAAAATATTAGATTATTGGAGATAGCCAAATTAAACAAATTTGAGCAAATGTCTTTAATATGAGTTTTCAAATCTATGCATTAAGCCCAGGGAGCACTGAGTTACTAGACACACTAATAATACTTTATGTTCATTTGTGGACCTAATATCATTTTAATGAAAATACATACAAAATGAGAAAGACTGCACCCTATACAGTTTTGCTTTCTTATTCTTTTATATTTATCTTGTAAAATAACATAGAGATATTGATTTCTGTCACATTTCATTTCTGTTATGCTAATTCATCTCTGAAATTAGGTAGCTAAATAAATTTATGTGACTATAAAATAAACATTTTAAAATGCTTGTCCAGAAATAATTTATATACATGATTGAACCATATCAGTAGCTGAAGATAGGCATTAAGTCATTTTCTTGAATCCATTAATACTATAAGTTGACTCTTATTGTGTGGGTAAAAATATTATATAATTTCATAAACTAAATTTAAGTGAATATGTGTATATATATTCATATGCATAAATACACATATGTGCATATGTTTCTTTACCAGAAATGAGACAGGAAATACAAGCACACTCTTGCTCTTGCAGTTCAGCTTTTTATCAGATAGACTGAGGTGTGAATAAATTTAGGACTTTATTTTAATGAACTTGACAGACATCACATTTGCTTCATTATATTTTAATTTCATTTTAAATGGAAGCCCATTATTCCCGTGCACAAATGGTGATATCACTTACATATTCATCAGAGACACTGTCCCTGAAGCAGCTCTCCTCCCACCCAGCACTGCTGATTGCCTTACCTTCAGTCACTTATCTAACAGCACCCCCATAGTGTCTGTTCCCCTTCCTCCCTCCCACATCATGTTCTCTCTCCTCACTTACCCTCTTCAGAAAAGAAACACGAGAAAAGAAAGACACTAATTCTCTCTTGCTTCATAAAAATGACCACAGTGGCCAGGTGGTGGTGGCACACACCTTTAATCTCAGCGCTCGGGTGGAAGAGGAGTGACTTTGAATTAAGGAGAACAAAACAGAATTACCAGTATAGGAGGAGATTGAGGCCATACTATATTTTGGAGAACATATTAAGTCTGTGTCAGAAGGTTAAAATTCCAAAATGATACACGATGTCTAAGGCACTGTCCAATGTTATCTGTACATATGAAGTAATATTTCTATTATTCTTTTATTCACTCACCTATATAAATTGGACTGTTCTGAGATGTGGTGGCCTCATGCCAGGTTTCAGTAGCAGTAGACGCTAAAGACATCATCTTGAACACAAAAATTGTATCCTTATATGAATTGATATCAAGGTAGGTTTCACATAAGGGACCATTAATTTACATATATAAAACTATACACATGGTCCTTGGCTTATGGTAGAATTAAATCACAATAAACCCAACAAAATTTGAATGTAGCATGTCATTGTCATATATTGAATAGCATATTTATACTTGACCTACATTACAGATTTTCTTGGCATAGCTTACACATGTTAAAAACGCTTCCATTTACTTACCATTAGTAAACATGATGTAAATGCAGCCTATTGCATATAAATATTGGCTATCATGTGTAAGTTATTGGAGACTTGAATAAAAACTACACAACGCTACATTCTGTGTACATTGTTTTCCTTCATAATCATGCTTTTATTTGAAGTTTCAGCTTCAAATAAAATAATATGGCACAGAAATGCCAGAAAACAGACTTACAGGTATTCCTAATTCAGGGAGATATCAACAATAAGAATCCAGACTAGGAGTATTCTGGGAAGATGAAAGGCAGAGATGTAGTCACAAATCAGAGGTAGAGGAAACAAGATGAGAATGCCTCACTGATAAAACTTACCAGCCACATGGCTTAACATAGATAAGAATTATGGGTTAATTTAAGTTGTAATAGCTGTTAATAATAAGCCTAAACTAATAGGCTAAGCAGTTTATAATTAATATAACCCTCTGTTTGTTTCTTTGGTACTAAACAGCTGAGGGGCCAGGAGTGACCAAAACTTCCATCTCAAACAGGAATGGTGAGATAAATAAAAAATTGTTACAAATAACCAAGAGCTTACAGTGGAATTTAGAAAAACAAAAGATTGTTCAAGATCTATCTATTAAAACAAGAAAACATAGATTAACTTCAATTTTTTATGACTGAAACCTGGGGATAGCCAACCAATTAAGGGAAGCAGTGATTTAAAAAAAAATTAGTCTTCAAACTGTGTCTCTTCTTTTAAAATCTATTCTCTTTGGTTACATGTGGAATCTATTTTAGGCATGTCTGCATATGTAACATAGGCACGCAGTGCCCACTCAGGACAGAAGAGTGAAGAACTCCTGGAACTGGAAATGTAGAAGGTGATGAGTAGCCCAGATGTGTCCACAGTTGAGCAGGAGAGTGTGGGTACCTAACCTCTGGTGTATCTCTCCAGCCCCGATTCCATCTGTCCTTTAGTTACGGGCATGCCAAAACTAAGGTATTTGTAACAAGGAAGCTAAAACTGGGTAAACAACTTACTGTTTAGATGCTTTGATTAATACCTACATTGGTAACCGTCATATTAATTACACTGTACTTAATACAGAAAAGACAAAGTATTTCTTCATTATAAATCAGTTAAAGAGTTTAAATTGTATTTTCTTTAATTTTTAAAATGTACAAATATTCTAATTATATTAAATGAAACAATGAGAGCAACAATTCTTCAAAAACTGAGCAAACATTGAAATTATTAGAAATATGATAATGATATAAAAATAAGGCAGTGGAGGACAAATGTGTGGGCCTTCTCCATAATTAACTCAATAGGATAGTTAACATGATCTCTTTTTAAACAGTCGTGAGAATAATATCTGTACTCTGGTAGCAAATAAATTTCTAATTGAAATAACTTCCTATTTGATCAAAATTTATCTTCATATAAGTTGAATGGACCATTAATTATGTCTTTATCTTCTTCTAGTCTCTGGACATGCAGACACTTACATATACTTGTTCACATACACAGCCTTCTTCCACTCAGGCAAATAAGTAACATTGGGAATGGATATGTGTACTTCCAATTTTTATTAATCACAAAATTATGGAAATGATGGAAAGAGTGCATTATTTACACAGTTTGGGGTGCTAATTATCAAGGTACAAATCACTAAGAGCAAAGAATAGCAACTGAATATAATTGTGACATTATAGATTTATTTTGGATAATACATTCTTAATATAACTAATAAGAGTTCAGATTTGGAAAATATTTCCACATACATTGCAACTTACTCAGTTATCACCATGTCCTAGAAATAAGACACAATTCTCTCAACTGATATTTAAATATTTTTCTTCATACTCATTAGATGAAACTTAGTGGCTCAATTAAAACCTACAATCATCTTCCCTGAGGAAACATCTTCCAAATTCATTGTAATGTTGGTTACAAGACAGTAAAATATGGGGATGCAAAATTTGAATTTTTTATACATTAATATAACAAATATAGTCTCATCTTAAGATATACTATTTTCAGAGAGTCTTAATTTAAGCCTCTCTAAATTTTAAAATATAGAAATTCAGCACAGTTGAAAACAGTCTATTTAAGTCAATAAAGGCATATTCAACATCATATTTAAAAGAATATATCATTTTATTTTACTTTCAATTTTATAAATTATAGAGGATATTTTTATATTCATAATACTCAGTTTTTTAATATTTGAAATGTTTTTTCATGATACTCCTTGCATGTGAAGTTCAGTTGTGATCTTATTTTTCATTTTTGTGCTAATATATAAGAAAATTTATCTTTTATCTTTATATTTATTATATAGTCCCTAATGATGGTTAATGTAGGCTAAGAAATACAGAGTTTCTTCCCAAATTACATAGAACCAGATAATTTAGTTGCCAGTGAAGAACTTCCAGGCGTATATCTGCCATGATGTAACCTTAAATATCTGTGATGCCTTTGACATATTAGCAAAATTTTAACTAGTCATTATGACTTTGTGTCCCCCAGTATTGATGCTATCATCCATGAGACACAGAGAGACTGGTGTTCTAACTTTAGTGAGAAGAGCATCTCTTTGCAATAGTGCTGCAGAGTAAGTAAATCTACTTTATTCTCTGCACCGTGCATTTCATCAGGCAGCTCAGGCTGCTAGTGATGCCCAGACAAATTTAAGAGATACTGTTGCATAAGTAAGGCATCCCTTTATTCAGTGTAGAACTAACCATAGCTCAAGAAAATCAAAAGTACACATCAGTTAATCATTTGTTTTCTTTTCTGTTTTTATCTTAAACATAAAACACCCTTAGCACTAATAAATTATATTAGCATAAAATTCTATCTTTAAAATCCATAAACATAGCAACAACAAAAATAAAATAACATAAGATTGCAGTCATGTTCACATATGATTTTAAGTCTGTAAATGTCCATGGTCAGTTTCATTGCTCAGTTGGAATAATCAGAACATATTGATACAGCATAACAAAATAATAAATACTGTTAAATATACTTACATAATTAACTTGGTTAATTGAAAACTGTTCATTAATAATAAAAGTACCCATGGTGACCATTCACAAATATCCATGAGATTGGAAGAATAAAAAGTAAAAGTAAAAGTTTTTTCATTCTAAGTTTTTTTTTTTGAATTACTAACTCAAATAAATATGCCAGCATTTAGGAAACTGAATAAATAAAAATTGATACTTTACCCAAGGTAAATGTCAACTCTCTCTCTCTCTTCTCTCTCTTTCTCTCTCTCTCTCTCCAATTTTTAGTGACCACCATAATACAAAATGAAGCTAAGACAGTTTAATTTACATGGTTGGAGAGGGTTAATTTATTAAGCTCCAAATCAAAAAAAAAAATTAAACACACATATTGCAAACTTTTGAGGTAAACTAGGATACGACTCTAATATCAAGGAACAAACTATTTTGCCATTTCCTAGACACTGATAAACAACCACAGCACTGATGTTCAAGCCTAGAGCATTGATGTTCAGCAAGGAGGGTTTTGAAGGGTGGAAAATTTCAAACTTTTGGCACATCTACATGTCATCTCTGAAAAGGGAATCACTTTTCAATATATGCAGATAAACATGGTAAAGGCAGAAAAGAAGTGTGGGCAAGAACAAATCAAGATGCCCTCGTTTCTGTTTCTTTTTGGAATAATTAAAAATTCAAATTCAAACCTTGTTTTCTGTATTGAGAGTCTGGAAGCCTAAAAGTAAATAATTGGGCTCTAATTTAGGCAAAATGTGCTCCAGTTAAAGGTAAAAATTATTTCCATCCTTAGTCTTGAAATATTTCCTAATAACAGAAATGTAAATCTTTATGACCAGGTCTAACATGCTAATATAAATTTAATTAAATTTATTGAAAGTCATTTATGTGAATCAAAAGTTCAGTTGATCACTGAACTTTGGGTCTCAACTGCTAAACTTGGACACAATCTTGGAGAAAACAGGCGCTGAGGAAAGAATTTAAATGACTTGGATGTGAGGAATGAGGCATTGTATCAAGTTCTAAAATGTTCAAATTACTTCATTGTGCTGCTGTTGCAAAATATCCAAAAGAGGAAAACAGGGCAATTTTCCAAAAAGCAAGACTGGTCTGTAATTTCTGGAGGAGAAAAATTTGCTGCTGCTTCTTCTTTTTTAACATGGAAAACTGTGCTTTGATAATTTAGATTTCAGATTCTTCGAGTCTGTGTCAACAGGTTTCTTTAGACTGTAGACTACCTCCACCAGTACTATTTCCACATTACACAGGAGACCTGTCTAAGTGTTGCTGAATAAATCTGTCATTGATAATTATTCAGTGTAATTACACAGAAGGTATTCAGTTTTATGGCTGGTACTTCAGGTCGTCAAGAGCTCTATACTATAAATTACCTTTAAAAGTTATCACAAGCAGCTTCTATATCATGACAAGTTTCCCTAGTTGAGTTACTCATCTCCCATGCTTACTAAACACATCTCTTAATGATGTCTTTGGGATTAAGATGCTACAGAAGCACAAGTTTAATGCAGTGGAGAGTACCAATTAAAATACCTCTAATCAGGAAATCGTCAGTGGAGAGAATAATTATCTGTCAATTTTATTTCTTAATAAACACATAACGCTACGAAAGACAGGGCTAGCTGCATTCTCAAAGATAATTGAAAGTCCAATCAGCATGCCTTCATTTTGATTAATAATTCAAAATTTGCCTTTTTAGTATATTTGATTCTACATATATCTTGGCTAGAATCTTATGACTTTTTTTGTTTTCAGTCTGATACGTTTCTTTTCATCCAAATAAAAACGCATCTGCGCCGGGCGGTGGTGGCGCACGCCTTTAATCCCAGCACTCGGGAGGCAGAGGCAGGCGGATCTCTGTGAGTTCGAGACCAGCCTGGTCTACAGAGCTAGTTCCAGGATAGGTTCCAAAGCCACAGAGAAACCCTGTCTCGAAAAACCAAAAAAAAAAAAAAAAAAAAAAAAAAAAACGCATCTGCAATTATTTACAAGAATCCATTATCTAGTCACAAGGACCATCAATTCTCTTGATATTCTTCTTATGATGATGGCATCACATTACACGCTGAGACAAAACACAGCAAGATTTCAGGTAAACTATTTAGTGGAAAAATATCACGCTTTAGAGTCACCACTTACTTACATAATCTTTTTTCTCATCACAGATCCTATGTTTTATACTATTCAGTAGTATTTATCCAAAGCTTTGACATTTTTACAGTTAATATCCTAAATAACATCTTAACTGAACATAATCAAGCAATTCATTCCTTGGATAGATCTGTCCCAGCTGTTTAGGGGGATGTGCCACGTCTTAGTGGAGAAGAAATGTGCACGGAGCCAATAGACATTCCTTATTTGGATAAGCAAGCAGCCTAAATCAAATAAGGGAAGTACATATAAAAACACAGTAATGTGGCCATGGTGGAAGTGCTCAGAACTGTAAAGGAGAAAGCGAGCATGATGCAGGGGGAACAGAGGTTGTCTGTGCTTGGCTTCTTCAGACTGTGAAGATGTGAATGAGAAAATGAGATGGTATCATACAGCTGCAGAAGAGATTATCATTCACAATGATGAATATCCCTAAAATAGTCACAAGATATGTGAAAATGTTGTGCCAGAGAGACACAAATACATCATTCACAAACGCTAGAGATTAATTATTTATGTATCAAAGAAATGTGCTCAAGAAGCCAATTCTTCACACATTCCTTTACTTCTCAAACTAAGCTTTATAAGAAAACTCCATAATATTCTAACTTTTAATGGAAGAGAAACTTCCAATGTTTGTTCGAGCCTCTATCAGATGATTCCGGAAACTATACAAAAATATAGTATGAGCCAGAATATCTTGGAAATATATGACCAGAATACCTTGAATATGTCTGTGTGCAACCTAATATTCGTTCATAATATGCCCAACTCTTCCAGATGTAAAAGGAAGAATCTACAACTAAATAGAAAACATTTCCTATTTAACGTCTATCATATACAATAGTCTAAAATGTGACTGAAGCCCTTAAGACTATTAGGCAGCTCCTCCTAACCTTTACCTTAATAGAAATGTGTGGTTATAAGGTTTATCTTTTAGCTCTTGGAAAGGGATTATGTTTTCTCTTGTCATCAGAAGTCTTTGGCCTTTCTGTTTCTTCTAAAAAAAAAAATAACAAACAAACTGTTCTAGAATTCCAATTTTGTCTTACTTTTTCATGAATATGTTGTAAAGCATATGTCTCTAAACTGGTATACCATTCCTCTCTTGTTTTGCGACACTTTACATTTTTATAAATCTCAAAAAATTGGAAAATCATTCCCAGTGACTCCAACTGAAGCTGACTATTTACTACATTGCAAAACTTGTACAAAATACAATGTCAATAAAATTAGATTTTGGATAGAATATGGTAAACATTCAACACATTTTAAATAAAATATATTTTTAAGGATCTGATACACAACTGTGGAAAATGAGTGCCTATTTTCCTTTGAAAGCAAACATTATTCAATGTACTTCTCAAGAATACAGTGCATCATCCTGTCCTCCAGTAAAGAAAGACACAGTAAAGGCCAGAAAAAACATGGATTTGAATTCATTTTTTGAGAGCAGTGTCTGGATTTCTCTGAGATTGAAAACTATGTCTGTTTGGAAATATAGGGTGCACAGTACATTCTAGGTGGAAACAATACAGATAAAACTATGTGGTGCATTTCATATTTTGCCTCTGAGTTATTTCTGAGACAGAAATCCCATTCTTGAGAGTTTGCTTTTGTATTATCCTATTTTCTAGTGTTCTTTGGCTATCTTATTTTAAAACCCACAATACTTGACTACAGTTAGCAAAATTATCTAAAGAAAGAAGAATGAAGAATGTTTAAAAATCTCTCCTTGGATTAAACGTATTTAAACATTTAAGGGGCTCATACAAATACCTATACACAAACATTCACAATACATGCCTATATATAATTGAAGGCAAAGTATGAAAAATATGTGTCAAAGTAACATCCTTCCTCTAATAATAATATCTTCGCATATTTAAAAACAATTATCAAAGTAAATATCATCAAATAATGAATATATAAATAAAATGCAGAGCAGGCAGAGTTCAATGAGGATACACACACTAAAACCCAATCAGTATTAAAAACACCTCATTATTTGAAAGATAGAATTGAAGCTAGTATATTTGTGTTATTTGAATAAGTGAAAGGAGGGGAGATAAATACTGCACTATATATATATATATATATATATATATATATAGTATATATGTATATATATATATATTCTATAAAGTATTCAGACTTATTAAGACTAATTAAAGCAATTAGAATTTTGGTTCCCAGAAACAGGTGGGGTTGAAAGATGATGCACAAATGATACAGAGTTTTATTTATGGTACTTAAGTCTGTAGGTCAATGATATGAACCGGTGATTATAGTCAATCAGGTTATAGGGACATGACCTAAATATGACAGTAAATAGATCTTATAAAACGAATAATTGTATATAAAGTGGTAAGAACATTAATTAGGTTGAATTAATCATTTTCCATTAAGAACTCATGCACAATAGTACTACTGGTAGATATACGGCAAATACAAGTTCATTTGTCATGGCTTTTGTGACTGGATAGATAGCTCAGTCACTAGTGTGTGTGCCTATTAGTATGAGGACTGTCTTTCAGATCTCTGGGATTCATTGAAAAACCAGACAGAGCAGCTCCTCTCTGTACCTTGGTACTTGCAGGACACTCCTACTTGCCTGTTCTAGGCTCTTAAACAGAAGATGACTAAAATAGTAAAGGAGAGAACTACTAAAGAAGATTCGAGACATTGACCTTTTGTCTCTATGATCACGCATGTACTGCATATGTGTATGTGTGACTAATTGCATACTCCTATACAACACACACAGAGCATACTAAATAAGCAAGTATTAAGAATGTACAAGAAACAATGACTTCTACATAATTCCAGCAATGGAATGTGTGTATGTCTTTGTATACCTTTTTATATATAATTGCAGATATACTTATGACCCGCAAAACATAACATACATGCACCCATTCCTTTTCTCTTCTTTTTGCACTGATACCACTCATACACACAAGCCTTTCTATTAAAATAGATGACAAGAATCAAATGTGTAACTAGAAATGTTCTTGGGGTTCTAATTTAAACTCCAAAGTGACACTTCCAATGATTTTCCATAGTATATTGTATTAATTTACTATAGCATTTTCTCAGTCCATATCATAACCATCATAACAGTTGTGAACATAATGTATCACTTTCTTGTTTCTTATATGCCATCAGATTCCAACTTCGGACAGCCACAGTTGAGTTGCCTGTGTGGCAGCTGACTGCTGTGTCACGGAGCCTTGAATTATAGGCTCAAAACCTGAGGCTCTTTTGCTTTCTTTTAAATAAATTGTTTAAGATGCTAGTTGGATAACGAAGGGAAATAAAACCCAGTGCCAGTCAAAAGACTCAATGGGGACAAAAGCAGCTCCATTTTCAAGAAACAAAACAAATCGTAATTTTCTTTTGGCTAAAGGCAAATGTTAATATAAGCATTTTCAATATCCTAAGTGGAAAACAGAAAGAAATAAACTCTGGTACACAGAAGAAAGACCTCAGTAAATTCTTTCACAGTGTGAATGCTTAGAAAACCAAAAAGTACAGCCTCGCTATTAGCATTGACTTTGTAACAAGAAAAGCCTGAGGAAGTCAGAAAGCGTAGCAGCTCTGCAGACCAGCGGCGGAAAGAATGGCGCCTTTCACATCATGCAGTACATTTCAAAACTCAAAACTGACAATCGGTGAGAGTGGAGAACAGCAGGGCAGATAATAATTGGGGACTTCATTGCATGCTAATGACTACGCTAGTGTAACAGCGAAAGTATTTAAGGAAGGCAGAAACCCAATCAATCATTATAGGTTTATTTTTAACAGGCTAGCTCTTTTCATAGGATCTTAAATTGAATTCAAACATCGTTCTGTTTCTACAGAACACATGCTGGGCCACTGCATGTCAATGAAGCACATATACCTAGGAAAGTTTGTTTTTATGTGCCTTTATTTTTTCCTTAATAGTTTACTTGGAGGATTGAGAATGCAAAAGAATGGATATAAAGGAAGGAAAAGAATGAAATTTCTCAGGTACATAATTACCCTGGATGCAGATATCAAACAACAAAACAAAAAGTTACTTTTGATTCTTTTTTTTGTTCCTTAGAGTTTCTCCAGATGTGTATGCTGTATGTGTATGTCCCTAGGTAAGAGGGTCTAACATAGAATGTCCTCAGCTACTCTCTGTCACCATTCACGGTATATTCATTATACTTATTTATTTGTAGATGTGGGTGTGGTGCACGTGTATCACAGCATGTGTGTGACAATCAGAACAACCTGTAGGAGTCTCTGCTTTCCCCTGAGTTTTAGGGATCAAATGCAGGCCCTTAGCCTTGACAGAAAGAGCCTTCAACTGCTCAATCATCTCCCGCGGCCTTCAGAATCATCTCTTTTAAGAATATGAGCCCAAATTGGAGAATTGGTTCCGCGGTTAAGAGCATCTGTTACTCTTATAAAGGACCTAGTTTCAATTCCCAGCAATCATGTGAAGGTTAACTAAGTGTATATCTCTAGTACCAGGGTACACCAGGATACCTGAACACTCTTCTAACTTTTCTGGTCACCCGGCATTCACATGGGACCCATACATACATGCAATCAAAGCACCAATACATGTTGGGAGCAGTGAGACCCCAGATCCTGAATTTCTTGTAATCCCCTGACATGAGTGCCTACAGCTGATCTGAGCACGAGACCTTCAGGAGTTCCTGATGGCAGGAGAGTGGTTTCTTGTGGGTTTGGCTGGGGCGTGGCTATCTCTATATAATCTGCCCCTGAACACAATAAAGGGGGCATTCTTGGGGAATTCAAGGATGACCCATGTCGCTGTCTCTCTGTCTGTGTGTGTTACCGTATTTTAACCTCCAGCTCCCTTGCTCGAAGCTCGCTGAACTGGGTAATGGCGCAGCGAGCCCAGACACGGAGGCGCGGTGCGCGGCAAATACACATAAAATATTAGAATAAATAAATCTAAAATGTCTTTTAAAAATAAATGACATGATATTTTAATTTCTAGGACGATATATAGGAAAAGGAGAACATAATTTTTTTAAAACCAGTAACCTTGAAGATAGCCCTTGCCAAAATGTAGATGGAGGAAACTAGAGAGGGAAAATCATTTTTATTCAATGGTGTTAATTATTTTGTATTCCTGATTCAGTCTGAGATATCCAGAAACAGAGAGAAAAAAAAGGATAGTCTGGTTCCCACTCTTGTCTGAAAAGGGTTTTTAGAAGCCATGATAAATGGCTCCTTCTGAACCTTACAAAGTTGAGAATTTATGATTATAGTGTACATTTTAGACACATATACATTAATACTTGGGTCATAGACACGGCATTTGTATATATGCATTATCTCTACGAGAGATATATGCATCTCTTAAAGAAAGAGATGAGAAATGTTCTATTGCTACATGCATCCCCACAATCACATAGGCTTTAGAGCTTTTAGATTTTTGTTTTTGCCTGACCATGATCTTGAAATGCACAGTTGTTTCGATTTTAGTGAAAAGTTACTGTATCTTGGAGTCCCACACCTGTGGGTATATGCTCACCTTAGTGACTATATATCCGAAGACCATTGTTAGGAACTTTGGCATCCAAACATCAGACTATGAAGCCACTTCCATATTGAAGTTCAGGAAACAAGTGCAGTTTTCGAAAAGTTCACTGATTTGTGCCATTAAACAAGAGGGAAAATAGCCATGGAGAGCAAAGTGCTTTGCATGTTTCAATCAGTGGTCACCGTTCTAAAGAAAGAGCACGACCTTTCCAGCTGTGAGGTGACTCTGTCCCTCAGAAAGAACTGCCTTATATCCAAGAATTACAAAATATGACATGCTCACTGAATACAAAAAAAATCAAATTCTTGAGAAATTTGTCAGGAAGTGTAATTGCTTCTGCAAAAAACATATCTTATAGTGTTTAATAAGATGTTTGCAAAATATGTTATTCTGTAGAACACTATTGTTTTTTTTTGCATTCTAGACTTCATAATTCTTCTCCTCCACTTAAGATTCTCAAGAGTTCCATAACATGTGATATATATGCAACTGTTCCTGTTGAGCTTTCGCCCTTCCTAGTTGTCCTGCACCAGTTGGCCGATGCTTTCCACAGGACCAAGTGGAAACAGAAACGTGTTGTGCTATTTACTCGGCTTCTTTTTGTCGTATTTCAGAAATATATTTAAAAAATTCTATTTATACCAAGAAAACATCTGCGATGCAAACAATGGTGTGAGCGCTGTTTGAGTCATCCTCTGAGTCATCTCACCTCATGAGTTCTCATCTCGTTTCACTGTCAGCTCTGATGAGCACGTCCTTTACCAGTCTCACCCTTGCTCAGGGTGGACCCCTACAGCAAAGCTAAATGAGCACTCTCTATCCCATTCTAAGGTTTTTTTATTCTTCACCAAACAGAAGCAAACAGTGGGGTTGTGATGCATGGAAGAGTAGATTCACTGTTCTGATTTTCTCTTTAGAAAGTAAGATATCTAAAATGAAAACTGAAAGAAGTAATTGTTATTTTTTTTTAAAAAAAAATAACTGGGTCAAATTTGATAAGCGCTATTCCTGACATAAACAAAGAATATTTTCAAGTACTTCAAGTATTCAGGATGAAATGCCACAGTACAGGAAGCACATAGTCTCTCCCTACCAGGTGATCAGAGCTGTAAGCCATTTGGAATCTGTGGACTTTTGAATAGAGCTGTATGGGTAGAAAATTCATATTTATTTAATATTTATTTTGTATATAAATAAATCAGTCCTAGAAAATCCTTGAAGTGTGCCTGTGACCACATAGCTGCAAGTGATGCTGTTCAACTCAAGTTTATAATGCAATGATACAGCCTTCCCAGAAATGTGAATGGATAGAGGCAAAACAATCCTAAAATAAAATACGACCCAATCAATCAACCTAAGGAGCACTGAATTTTGTCAGGCTGATCCTCTTCTTGTTCTGAGACCCTAGGCATAAAATTTATTATGTCCTGCAGTTTAAGAAAGCAGTCTTGCTACCAGTATTGTCCTTTTAGATATGGAAAGCAAAACTTCCATAATGTAATCAGCAGGGCCAAAATTATAATGATACAAATATGGTAAGTCAAACTCAAAGTGAATAGAAATTCAAACTCTTTGAATTCAAAATTTTTTCTCCATTTGCTTAGTATTATAAAATATATCAATTTCTTTGTACTAAATGAATAGTATATATTCCCAAATTTTGTTACAAATGATTTTTCTTTTAATAAAAAAGAGAATTTCAAATGTAAGATTTCGAATGGCAAATTTCATTTAAAGATATTTTTAAATTTCCTTTTGTGATAGTTTAAAGGAATCTTCTTGAATATTTTAAATGCTGTACTAGAAAACATGGACAAAGAGACAAGATGAAGATGGACCTAACTGAATTTAGGTGAACTAAACAAATATAATTTGACAATTATTTACATTATAGAAGTTTTCTTTTTATTCAACCTATGGTGACACAAAGAAGAAAGCCTTGGGAGCCCATTCCCCATGGTGGGATGCCATGCTCAGGCTTAATGCAGTCGGGAGTGTTTTGGCCCTGCCCCAACTTAATGTGTCAGACTGTGCTGACTTCTCATGGTAGTCCTTACCCCTTGTGTGGGCTGGGGGTGGTAGGGGATGGAAGGAGGGGTAGAGGGTGAATTGAGGATGGGATGTAAAATGAAATTTAAAATAAATTAAAATTAAGAAAAGAAGAAGAAAGACATGATGGCTTGTATCATTGTAACATATTCTATTCCCTGAGACAGAAAAGTGAGGGGACATAGAATTAATAGGTCAGTGATATTGCTACTGATTTGAATTTTGTTGCTGATACCCTTTTATATGAAAAAATGTGGGGTTTTTTGTACATAGAAATATGTGTATTATTCCTGGAATACTGTTCTGAGATTTTCTTAAAATTATGCTTTATTTTTAGCACTTAAATCACACTGGCAGATCAACTGAACATAAATGATTTGTTTTTGCTGGAATTCTGACCAACTATAAATCCGTGGTCTGCTAAACTCTATAGTAAACCCTCCAGAGTGAAGAAGCATGTAGTGGAATTTCTAAAAGAAGCCTTGTAGTAAGAGGAGCGGCCAGGCTGTGTCCCCTTCATCCGGCGGCCTGCATGGTTTAACTTAGTCCCCGAAATAATTACACACAGACTGTATTCATTTTATCACTGCCTGGCCCATTATTGGCTAGCTCTTACATATCAACCTAACCCATTTCTGATAATCTGTGTAGCACCCCAAGGTGTGCTTACCGGGGAGATTCTAGCCTGTGTCTGCAGGGACTGGGAACATCATGGCGACTCCTTGACTCAGCTTCTCTTTCCCAGAATCCTCTTCTGTCTACTCCACCCACCTAAGGGTTGGCCTATCAATGGGCTCAGGCAGTTTCTTTATTTTAACCAATGAAATCAACAGATAAGATACAAGACCCACCTCCATCATTTCCCCTTTTTCTGTTTAAACAAAAAAAGAAAGGCTTTAACTTTAACATAGTAAAATTACATATAACAAAACAGTTATCAAGTAAGAATTACAGTTACAATATTTATATCTACTTTATCTTTTATCATAACTAAGGAAAACTATAACTAACCATTCTTCAACTCCATCAAAGACTCCAGAAGGATATAAAACTACAGTAAACAAGAAGTCCAAAATTGTAGAAATGACAGAGACATCTCGCTGCCTGGATAGTCACCCAAAGTTCCTCTGTACAGTTGGGGCATCCATCTTCGGCCTCCAGGCCCATAGTATCCAGCAGACATTTCCATGAAGCAGGAAATTCCAAAGACAGTTCAGTCATTTTCTGCTGTGTCCTGCAGAATGTCTCGTAGACTCTCTCATAGGTCAGGAACCCCGAAAGACCATCTCACCTTTAGGCAAGTTCAGCAGTCCTCTCTCTGCGGGTTCTTTGTGTCCAGTTTATGCAATAGTCCAGGCAAGAACAGTCTCTTGCCCAATGGCTGGCTATCAAACTCCATAAGGATCCTCTTCGATGCCCATCTTCCTCTCGAAGTAGATTGGTGCTGCCAGGAGCAGACGTGTCTCATTGTCATGAAAAGCCCTAAATTATTAAAACATTAAATGCCATATTCTGCAGTCCTTGAAAGATATGAAGAATGCCTATCTAATTGAAATATATCTCCATATATCTAGAAAATCTAACATGACTACAAGCTTGACTATTATTTACGATTATTTAACAACAACCTATATTTCCTAATTATACATTACATTTTAAAAATGAACTACACAATCATAATACCTTAATAAGATCAGAAATACATATGCATATAACAAAATTGACTTTAAAATCCACACCAATGCAAATTATTCATATCTATATCATATCCCCCTTTAAATGTAAAGGAACATTTATAAACAATATTTTGGGAACATGGGCGCAGTTTTTCTCTCCAAACTGCTTCCTGCTGAATAGGGGCGTCGTTAATTAGATCTTTCATGGTATAACCTGTGTTTCAGGGTCATCTCAGTTGGCAGTTGAGTGAAGTAATTTTTTGAGGGTGTTCACAGCAACCTTTCAGGAGGGCGTGGTCTATCAAACCATATCGGAATAGATGCAATCCATAGGGTCTGGTCCTCTGTGAAAACAAAAGAAGACCCTCTCCGAAGCATCATATCCTTAGACCCAAATTCTGAAGTCATACCCTCATGATATCCATTCTGGTTCCATTTGGCAGCCCATATAATGAAATGTCTCTCTGTACTTAGCTCCTTCACAGTCAAAAATTTTAAAGAAAACACAATGTACATAATCCAGACTCTTTGTGGATTTTCCATTTTTACGTGGCTTATTTTTCTTTATTTTTTTTAATCTCTTAACCATCTGTACTCTGTCTCTTTAAAGACTTTACCTTTTTATTTTTAAAGGCATTAACTTTATTCTCTCTTTATATATATATATATATATATTTTTTTTCTCTCAAGCCCACGTACATTTATCCAACATTGTGACTCATTTAGTGGTCTGTCTGAATCTGTTTTATTGTGAATCTGTAATTTTTTTTTACTATCCAGGAGCATTTCTTAAAATGTTAAGCATTTCTTAAAAACTTAAGTTGCACCATGTAGGAGTAATACGGTACTGCCTGTGTCCTGTAAAGTCTAAACCTTAAGTGCCCTGTTATCACAGTAATTACAGTAGTTCCTGCTTGAGACGAACTCAGTTCTTCATGGCGGAGCTGAGCCACTCCTGCCTCAGAGCCATTTGGTGCCCCTGAGCTGTGCACAATTCCAGGCATACAGCAGTCCACATTGCCATCAAGCAAGCCGTAGAGCTTTAGTCCAAATGCTCCATTCAAAAGCTCTGTCTCCCACCGGAGCCAGACAGAAATCGTAATGGCGGCACAGCCCAGAAAGCCAGCATTTTAAAACAGCCAGTTTTTTCTGCTGCTGAGTCAGGATAATTTCTTTGCGGCACGCAACCCAGAAACAGCAAAAAGCTGTCTTAAATTCTCTTTTTGTCCTTTTTAAGCCCTCTCAGGTTTTACGTGGAGTTCATTAGCACGTTGGCGCGCCAATATATACAGAGAGACATTTCATTATATGGGCTGCCAAGTGGAACCAGAATGGATATCATGAGGGTATGATTTCAAAATTTGGGTCTAAGGATATGATGCTTCGGAGAGGGTCTTCTTTTGTTTTCACAGAGGACCAGACCCTATGGATTACATCTATTCCGATTTGGTATGACAGACCACGCCCTCCTGAAAGGTTGCTGTGAACACCCTCAAAAAATTACTTCACTCAACTGCCAACTGAGATGACCCTGGCACACAGGTTACACCATGACAGATCTGATTAACAGCGCCCCCATTCAGCAGGAAGCAGTTTAGAGAGAAAAAACTGCGCCCATGTTCCCAAAACATTGTTTATAACTGTTCTTTTATATTTAAAGGGGGATATGATATAGATATAAATAATTTACATTGATGTGGATTTTAAGGTCAATTTTGTTATATGTATATGTATTTCTGATCTTGATTAAGGTATTGTGATTATATAGTTCATTTTTAAAATGTAATGTATAATTAGGAAATATAGGTTGTTAATGGATAATCATCAATAATGGTCAAGCTTGTAGTCATGTTAGTTAGATTTTTTAGAGGTGCATAGATACATTTCAGATAATGCATTCTTCATATCTTTCAAAGACTGCAGAATATGGCATTTAAATGTTTTAACAACTTAGGGCTTTTCATGACAATGAGACACGTCTGCTCCTGGCAGCACCAATCTACTTCGAGAGGAAGATGGGTATCGAAGAGGATCCTTATGGAGTTGGATAGCCATTTGGGCAAGAGACTGCTCTTGCCTGGACTGATGCATAAACTGCACACAAAGAACCCGCAGAGAGAGGACTGCTGAACTTGCCTAAAGGTGAGATGGTCTTTCGGGGTTCCTGATTCATAAAAGAGTCTAAGAGACATTCTACAGGACGCAGGACACAGCGGATAATAACTGAACTGTCTTTGGAATTTCCTGCTTCATGGAACTGTCTGCTGGATACTATGGACCTGAAGGCCGAAGATAGATGCCCCAACGGTACAGAGGAACTTTGGGTGACTGTCCAGGCAGCGAGATGTCTCTGTCATTTCTAGAGTTTTCTTATTTCTTGTTTAGTATTATATCCTTCTGGAGTCTTTGATGGAGTTGAAGAATGGATAGATAGTTATAGTTTTCCTTAGTTATGATAAAAGATAAAGTAGATATAAATATTGTAACTGTAATTCTTACTTGATAACTGTTTTGTTATATGTGATTTTACTATGTTAAAGTTAAAGCCTTTCTTTTTTGTTTAAACAGAAAAAGGGGAAATGATGGAGGTGGGTCTTGTATCTTATCTGTTGATTTCATTGGTTCAATAAAGAAACTGCCTGGGTCCTCATAGGACAGAAAATTAGGTAGGCGGAGTAGACAGAGAGGAGTCTGGGAAAGAGAAGCTGAGTTAGGAGTCGCCATGATGTTCCCAGTCCCTGCAGATGCAGGCTAGAATCTCCCCGGTAAGCACACCTTGGGGTGCTACACAGATTATCAGAAATGGGTTAGGTCTATATGTAAGAGCTAGCCAATAAGGGGCTGGAACTAATGGGCCAGGCAGTGATTAAATCAATACAGTTTGTGTGTTGTTATTTCGGGGCTTAAGCTAAACCATGCAGGCGGCCGGATGAAGGGAACACAGCCTGGCCGCTCCTCATACAACAAAGCCTCGTTTCTGTCTTTGGATAACTTCTCAGAAACGGCCTCAGCAATAGCAGAGCACAATAAGCTATAAGAAAGTATCTCACCAACATTAATTGACACATTAGATTTCACATTCAGTTCTCACACCTAAAACCATATTTATAATTTCACACACCTGTACAAACACACATGCACACACTCACCACACAAAGCTCTCTCTCTTTCTCTCTCTCTCTCACACACACACCCAGAGTTCCAGCAGCCTCAGAGCTGTTACACAAAGACATCCTTTCTTAAAAACAAAGAAAAACCAAAAAGTAAACAACACAAATCCTCAAATAAAGTAATGACCCTTGTTAATAGCTCTATTAATATTAAAACATATAATACATGTTTTAAATTTTTTAGTAACCAATTTTACAGTTAAGTAAATTGGGAAATAGCTTATTATATCTATGTGAAGGCATCAATGTCTTCAAGTGTACAAAGTTTAATGTAAATCTGAGTTGTACGTGTGATTAGACAAAAAAAAAACCCACAAAATATATTAGTTTGATTTTCTGAATGATTGTTGTCCATGAAGTCGTGTAGTGCACATTAAAGCACCTTACTTGATTCAATTGTTGAATTAATAATGTTTTAATATAAATTTCTATTTAATAGAAATAGATACACTTAGAAAAGATGTATTATCACCGAGATGAAATTTTTTTCTTGTAGATAGTAAAAATCAAATTATACCTTAAAATCAAATTTAAACAGCTCATTTGTAATTATTATATTTTCTCAATATAGCTATAGTACAATGTGCTAATTAAATGAAAGTGTGTTTTGCTAAAATTCAGATCCCTTAGAACATTGCCTTTTGTAGAGATGGTTGTAACTGTGATTGTTAGCATTTCTGTGTTATGTTAGACACCCTAGAAGTGCAGACTTCAGGAAGTTTATTTTTAAAGCCCTATGGCAAGAATGAGATGAGAGAAATCCTTTTGACAGTAAAGGAAAACATAGGGTTGCAAATAGCATTAGGTGATGACCGGCATACACTTGAACATGCCCAGGGGAAAAACGACTATATCTTTCTCTAATAGATTGCAAAAGGCTCACTTTAAGAGAGAAAGAAATAATGGGATCTTTTTAGAGACCATCTATTTACTAGGCTCTTGTGGATGAAAGTTAGGAATGTAAAACTGAAAAAGAATTTCTGGGCTTTCAACAGATAAAAAATCTGCATATGAATGCCCTTTGTTTCATTGATTCCTGTAAAGACTTGCCCTGATGATCTAACACTGTGAAAGCATCTTTACCCTGAATTTCTATATAACTATGTGGAAATGTACTTTGTATGCATTCTGCAAGTGCTGTTAATTAACAGTCGAGCATCCTTGCCTCCTTCATAACTCTGAAAGGATAGTGTGTGATACTAAATCACAGTCACAACCTTCTTTCTGCAGCAGGGGGAAAAGACCCCATTTGTTTTAATGCCATGTAGTTCAATAAAATTTGTTTTCTAAGGTATCCAACCACACGATGGATGTGCTAGCTGTTGACTACTCAATATGGATTTTCTATTTTTTATGCCTTTCTGCAAGACAACTCGTAAAAATAGGATCATTGAAAGAAAACTATTGGCACAAGGAGCTAAAAGTGCTTAGAACATCTCTACTGAGTCTTTATCTCTAGTTAAATAGGCTTATCTGACAAAGATAATTAGTAGTGGGGGGTTTGAACTATATTTTCAGACAATTTCTTTGTCAGATATAATATACCTGTGTTTTAATTTGAAATTCATAATGGGGCAAGAATTTGCAAATTAAATTTCATTGTTTTCTTGGTGAAGTTTGTATGCAATGGTATAGAATATATCATATAACAGCATGTGGAGAGGTGGAGCTTTCTAGAGCAGGACAGCTTCGTGTTGCTTTCTTTGTCATACTTCTCTTTAGATGCTCATGTACTTAGATAATTTACTGAGCCAATGGTTCCTGGGTAAAACGACTACAAAACCAAAACTCAACTGAACATTTATTCTTCCCCTGAATTTATACAAAAGCTGAGTTACATACATGCAGTTGATCTCAGGATTATTACTTCCTGAATTCCCCTGAAAACATAAAGGGCTATGGTTGCTTGACTCTAGTCTATAATATGAGGCAATATTTGCACATTATTATTCATATTAACCCGTACCCTTGAGACAGTTTTTAGATTACTTAAAGCATCCAATATTGTATGCATTTTGTGTAAATGAATGTTGTGGTGCTTGGTGTGTAGATTAAACACACACACACACACACACACACACACTATATATATATATATAGTGTGTGTGTATATATTAGCTATATAATATATAATATTTATTATACACACATACACACAGGCACATACCAAGCACCACAAAGTTTATTTACAGAAAAAGGTTTTATATATCCAGTACCCATATATGATGTGAAATGTACTTCTGTATATGTGCTGCTTTTATTGGTTGATGAATAAAGCTTCTTTGGCCAATGACTTAACAGAGTCAGGCAGGAAATCCAAGCAGATATAGAGGAGAAAAAACTCACAGCCAAGAGACACCATGTAGTTACTGAAGGAGAAAGATGCCAGAACCTTACCCATGAACCTTGTGGTAATATATAAAATAATTGAAATGAGTTAATTTAAGATGCAAGAGCTAGCTAGAAATACGACCAAGGAGTGATGGAATTAGTATAGATTCTGTGTCATTATTCTGGTCTGGGTGGCTAGGAAACAGAAAAACAGTCTCTGTTTACTATATATACATACATACATACATATAAACTTGTGTGTATGTGTGTATATATCTACAAACTTTTCCTGTATGGTATATCCAATGAACACACACATTTGGAGAGGATACTTTTACATGGTTTAATTAGATTAAGTTATTTTGTGTATGTGTGTACCTGTGTCTATGTATATGCATGGTCACCATATGTAAGCAAGGTTTTTCCCATCATACCTTGCATTTAAAGGTCGAAGGAAAACTGTCAGAAGGTGTTTTTATCTTCTTTCCAAGAATTGAACTCATTTCCTCAATCATGAAAGCTTTTGTTTTTCACACAAAGAACTATCTTGCTGCCCTTGAAATACCTTTTACCTATGGATAGTAGAATTCCTGGTTTACATTTATGTTTGTTTGGAGAGCAGAATGCATTTTAAATGTATAAACTGAAAGCACTTATAAGTATGTATTTATATGAATATCAGAAATTGCTCAATCATCTTATACTAGGGTTCTGTGAGTTTGGTTTAAGAGGTTTAACAGCTATATAACACAGTTTTGCTTAACAAATATTGGACAAATTCCTAATGTAAGTAGATTTGTAAGAACATTCATCGTAGTGTTCACTCATGATATTAGATGGTACTACATACGTAATGTATTTGATGTGGGATGTACTTCTCTATATGTGCTGCCTTTATTGGTTGATGAATAAAGCTTTTTGTAAGAGAATCTACAAAACTACCTAATCCTCATTGTGACTGCTGTGACAGTTAAAGAAAAAGTGAGAATTCAATGACTATCTGGAAACCAGTAACACGAAATGGCCAAACCAAGGAAAACAAACCCATTTCTTGGAAACTAATGAATGCTTGTGCTTTCTACCCTTTCCAATAAGTTCTTTTCATATACAAGGGATAGCTTTATAACAGAGGAATGTGCCAAACAATCCTAAGTTATTAATCACTGAGCATTGAGCCACATGCAATAAACAACCTCCCCCCAAGGAGCTATTGGATCTGTTCATTCTTCTGAAGGGTATCCTAGGGCACAGATGCAGAGCCAGTATTAATTCTGGAATGTTGTAGATATTAGCATGTTCCCAGAAAGAAATGTCTGCTGCCATATTCCTAGGTATTACTAAACTTTTATTTGTTTAAAGGATTTTATGCTTCCTCATGATGTAACTGAAGTGTAAGGGCCTGATAACTGAATTAGACTTTTGGTCAAATATTTCACACCCTCCGTTTCAAAACATATCTGCCTTAGCAGCATGAGTTCCCTATTTATAGTCTCAAGTATTGGCTGGGCCAGTTTCCTCTCGTTTATTTGTTCATTGTTTCTTCATTACAGATTCTGCCTTTATGGGGACCCTTGGCGTGAAGAACCTTGTAAATCTGTACAGCATCAGATGTTTACTGAGCTCTGCTAAATTGCAATACACTGTCAGGTGATTTTTCTCAAATCTTTTTTAAATATTGCTTTATTTCTTAAAGGTATTTTTTCTTCTCTCAAAAGAACAGTTTCGTAGAAATAGAAATTTATAAATTCTTATTTTACTTTTCTTGTGAAATTTTTTCTTGTGTGATTTGGTGTGAAAATTTTCAATACTACATACATGAGTTGCTTTCTCCATGTTTAGATAGTAACAGAGATGAGAGCAAATATTTAGTCTACAAGTTTCTCTTTCAGTCCTCTCTCGAGATCTTGCTCTTATTAATGAGAAACCTTCCTTATTTACACAAAAGGATTAGGCAATAATTTATTGCCTATCACCTCATTTTGTGTTATAAATGGACCCTCAAATTTCAGATATGAGACTGGAGAGATGTCAAAGACTTTAAGAACATGTACTGCTCTTGCAGAGTACTTGAGTTTCATGACTGCCTAAAACTAAAGTTCTAGAAGATCCAACATCCTCTTTTAACATCCATGTGTGTTGCATGTAAAAAAATCTATACACACAGAACATACATAAAACACACAGAGAGACAAATACACATGCATATACACAGCACATAATTAAAACTGAGAAGTTTAAAACCCAAGAGTAATGGATTGCATATTCAACAAAAATTGATCATAAGTTATCTGTGCAATAAATAACATTTATATACTGCTTTATTTTATATTATATATATTTATCAGTGAAGAAAATAGATATGAAATTGTAAAAGAAAGCAGGGAGGTGGTGGCACATGCCTTTAATTCCAGCACTTGGGAGACTGAGGCAGGCCGATTTTTGTGAGTTCAAATCCAGCCTGGCCTACAAAGTGAGTCGGGACAGCCAGGATTACACAAAGTAACACTGTTTCTAAAATCAAAAGACAAACAAACAAATAAAAATTATCTAATAAAGAGTATGAATGAAGAGATTAATTATTATATTTTCAAATGGTAAATTTCAAAAGAAAATGACACAGGGTACAAGATAAATGAGGTGATAATTGAGTAATTTTTCAAAATTAGAGTTGGGGTAAATCACACTGAAAAGTTTAAATGTTAATTAAAATATCTGAATAGTTGAAGGTTTTGTGAGGTTGAACTGTGTCCACACCACTGCCCTAAGTGCACACTCTAGGGCCTGCATCGAGTAAACACTTCCTTGTCACAGCTCTTGTCAAAGCGGATGGTAAGCTTCTGTCTGTGAAAGATAACAAGTCTAACATGTAAGGGACGTTACAGGCAGTGTGAGTGATATCAGTCAAAACGATAATGAGGGCTGTTGTGTACCTGTGTGTTTGGTAAGTACCGAGTTATGGACAGAAAAGATGGAAAGCACTGTGTGCCCTTCTTCTCACTTAATACCCAAAACGTATCTGTTTCTTGCTATATGGGGCTATTAGTCTACACCACTTTCTCAATCGTTTCCCCTTTCATAACTCTGAAAACTCTCATTACTAAGATGCCAGTCTAGTTTCTACCTTGCAATTACGTTACCAATACGAGCTAGGTCTGTCATCTGCGCTGGAGCAGTAACCCTGATCACGGGAATATAAAACTTCGCCCCAAAGAATGACTCACATTATAAAATGAACACTATAGTTCTAGTGTGAAATTACTAACATGTCTACCTGGCACAACATAATCTCAGTTGCCTTATTCCTTTGCTTGATTTTCTTTTGGACAGTGTGCGCATGCTGAGAACACATAACTGTTTCTAAATCTGCCTCTTATTTTCTGCATGTCATATCTAAGTTTAAGACTATGTTTTTTTTTTTTACTGTGAACTTTCATGTTTCATTTCCTGTGTTAAAATAGATAAAAATAACACTTCTCATGTTCCTGGACTAAGCGAAGAAGTACCACAATTTTGTGTGTCCCTTAGAAACAGCAAAGCACATGCTTTTTATTTTCAAAAACTTAAGTGTCCTTACACAAAAAAACTTAAGAAGCAGTCTAAAGATTAGAGTCTGTGTTGTGTGGGTCTAGGGCATATCACTTAATATCTTTGATGGGGCCTCAGATTCCTTATCTGGTACAAAGAACATGGTAACAATAGTCTTAAATCCTACTGGCATGATAGAATCACCAATCAAAAAAAAAAAAAGATTAAGAAAAAGGAAAAGAACCATAAGGGGATAGTCTGGGCAGGGCTTAGTATAGAAACGGGCAGCAAATGACACTGGAGAAAATGAGAAACAAGCAGAGGTGATTAAACAGAACTACTGTGCAATATGGCCACATATCTGTAGATAGCACTGAAATGTGTGAATACAGCAGAGGGATCTTTAATTACATCCCAAGATTGTTACCTTGAAACTGCAGCACAGCCGATTTTATTACTATGTGTACAAATGTCATAGGTCATATATTTGTACTCTGTTATTCAGGTTGGGAGAAAATATAGACTAAAAGTTTGAAACATGATGTTAATTTTATGAAATCTAACAAAAGATCAATTATTCCTTGTGGAGAAAAATCTACTACTCAATTTGAGAGGCTCCATAACTGTGAAAAGAATCTACAAGTGAAAAATAAGCACAGGGAATTTTACTGAATATATATGAATGTTATTATATTTATTTAATTAAAATACATCAAACATATTAAAATAAGAAATTGAAGTTTCCCTTTGTTAAGGTAACCACATGAAATGCTCCTCTGTAAGTGACTTTTCCTGGACTTTGGCTGCTGTTGTATAAGTATTGATGATAAAAAAAAATTGTTGCTCTCAGAGAAACAGATATTTATTGAAGGATTTTCAGTGATAGATCAATAAAAGTGATTACTATGTTACTTCTTAAAGAAATTATGTCAGACAAGAGTTGGTGGGTTTTACTTGTGTGTGTGTGCGCGTATGTGCGAATTTGTGCCTTAGACCTTGTCTTGCTAATTGAAGTCCTCATTCTTGTGTCGTAAGAGTACCCACCCACTCTGCCTTTTGGCTAGCCTCAAGTTTTCATTGGTAAGTAAGTGTGGCTATCATTTATACATCTTGTATCAATGAATGTGCGTAATACATGCTGCGTTATGACACAGGTTTATTGCGGCATAACTGCCTCCTTTTTCTACCCAGACTGGTATTATTCGTTTTCCTTGATATTCCCTTCATTTAATCTCTATATTCCCCGAAGTAGGAGGAGGACAGACTGGAAGACACCTACAAATTGTAACATTGTGTAACACTCAACACCTATGACCACCGTCTCTATAAACAAAACTCAAAGATCTACACTGATTCCCAAAGAACAACATCAAACATATGTCCAAAACTGCCTTAGAACAAGGAAGGCTGATGAGAAGCCAAGGACAATGGCACGGGGTTTTGATCCTACTTCATGTTCTGGCTTTGTGGGAGCCTAGCCAGTTTGGATGTTCACCTTCCTAGACATGGACGGAGGGGGGAGGACCTTGGACTTTCCACAGGGCAGGGAACCCTGACTGCTCTTTGGACTGGAGAGGGAGGGGGAGAGGAGTGGGGAGAGGGGGAGAACGGTGGGAGGAGGGGGAGGGAAATGGGAGGCTGGGAGGAGGTGGAAACTTTTTTTTTTACTTTTCTCAATAAAAAAAAAAAGCAGTTTTGAAGGTGGATTGCCATAAAAGCAGAGGCAGGTGGATCTCTGTGAGTTCAAGGCCAGCCTGGTCTACAGAGGAAGTTCCAGGACAGGCTCCAAAGCTACAGAAAAACCCGTCTCAAAAGACAAACAAACAAACAAAAACAAAAAAGAAAAAATACAAACAAACAAACAAAATAAAAAAGCCATGTGTCAGCAAATATAAATCTGGACACATTACATAGCTATTCCACACTCCACAATCACAATGGAATCAATAGATAAAATAATCAAAATGGTCTAAGACTGGAAAGTTGGGAGGCCAAAGGCTAAAGTATGTTATTTGTACATGTAAAACACTTGTCAGTTCTCAATATTATAGGCTTATATAGGTAATTCAATATCAACATGTAAAAATAATCCCAAATAAATCACTTACTACTCTGTGATTGAAGGACATTCATTCTTAAAAATTTTTAATTAAAAACAAAACCCTCTGAATATGTTATAAATAATTCAAATATCTTTATCATAGAAATTTTGAAAAGTGTATCTAAATTTGAATTTTTATATAGCTCTAGAGAAAAAATATGAAAACAGACCTTTCAAATACTATATTTTGGTTTAATGCAAAAAGCTCCTATTAATGTTAATGGGAGTTAAACACATAAATCCATTGTGCATCAGTAGAAGAACGGAAGCTGTAATCTATAAAATGAAGGAATTAAATCATTATGAGTAATTCTTTGGCACATAACCTTCTCTAAGTTCTATCAAGTACATAGTGTGACTTTTTGAAATGGCACTTAGAAAGGTTTTACACCCTAATTGAACAGCCATTCACTGGGAGTATTTTTCACTTAGATCTTTCCTAATATCTGAAAAGTAGAGTTTTTAAAATAGTATCGTGGATGGTAAAAGCAGTAATTTCTCATCAGGGAATATTTAATAAGTGGAAGCTGTTAGACAACTGGAGGACAAAAAATAGATTAATCGTTCAAAGACACATCAATTTGGTGTTATAAATCATTCAGTTTTCAGGAGGGCTTTCTCCAACTGTTGCATTAGGGTTTCACACTTAATATCATTGTATTTAAAACTAATATTTTTATTTTATAATAAATAAAACTATTTGCACAATAAAGTAAGTTAATGTTATCAAATATGTATAATAATTAACTTCTTTTGAATTGTGACATATTTTAAGGATGACACTATATTATCCTTATAATAGCAAAGTTATACTTACAGACATTTATGTAATCTTGGTATCATAAAGAAGAAATGTAAATCTGTATGCCCAGACCATGGTGATAAAACAAATAAGCAAAAAAAAAGCTTTTACAGAAGAGTGATGTTTCCTAATTAAATATGTCATTGCCAAGAGAAAGGACTGCAAACTAACAGCATTCCCAGTGATACGTGCATAATACCTAAAAGAGAGAAGTGTGAATCCTGTGGCTTTCATTTTCTTTTTTGCTAATTTTGAAATGATCTTTACTCCAAAAGCATTCACGTTTTATTTGTTTTGACATTAATTGCTTGCTCTCTCTTTTTAAATATGTATTGTCAAGCTAGAGGGATTTCTCTGTCAACCAAGTTTTTGCTACATAAAAGGACCTGAGTGTGATCAGCAGAGCCCATAAGAAGAGCTATGAGCACTGGTTATGCTGATGTTGGAGAAGTAGAGGTAGGAGATTCCTAAGGATTTACTGTTCAGCCCAGCATCCCTAGTTCTAAGTGAGAGATACTAAAGAGAAAACAAAGAGGCTCGATTCCGAGGAATGCTCTCCAAGGCTGTCCTCTCCTCCATAAGCATTGCTGCATGCACCAGAACACAAGTGAAACATTACCGCAGATATAACTGACACTGTCAAAATGTAGTGTCTGTGGATGTCACTGTTTTTGTGTGCATGTATTTGTGCCTGTGTTTAAATGCATGTATGTGTGTCAGTGTCTCTGTGTAAATGTCACTGTGTGTGTGTGTGTGTGTGTGTTTGTGCCTGTGTTTAAATGCATGTCTTTGTATTGGTGTCTGTGTATGTGTCTGTGAATATAACTGTTTTTGTGTGTATGTGTGTGTTGGTGTCTGTGTTTAAATGCATATCTCTGTGTTGGTGTCTGTATCTATGTGTGGGGGAGGTGTGGTCAGAGCATCATTCACAGAACTTAGTTCTCTCTGTCAATAATGAGGATACTATATATCATACTCTGGTCATCAAGTATAGTGAAGAGTGATGGTGCTTTTATCAGCTGTCGTACCATTTAACTAGACCAACTCTTTTCCTTTTATTCAACTTTGTTTTATTCACGGGAGAAATGGAAGAATGATCATTTTGTAGAAGTTTTTTTTTTTTTGAGAACTGATATTCTTTAAATAGAACCTCACATCTTTTCTTCAGAACAAAGTATATAAAATATTATTTATTTTATTTTCCTTAAAAATAGATCCTTTCACAATGTATCTCAATCACAATTTACCCTCCCTGTATTTCTCCCAACCCCTTCTAACCTCCTCTTTTCCCCACAATCACTGCCCCTCTGTTTCTTCTTCAGAAAAGAGCAGGCCTCCCCTTAACAACAACCAAACAAGACAAAACAAGATGTAATAAGACAAGGCAAAAGCCCTCATGTCTAGGCTAGCCAAGGCAATCCATTAGGAGAAAAGAATCAAGTTATACCCATTCCCACTGTTAGAAACCAACAAAAACACCAATGCATCAGCCAAAACATAAACACAGAAGACCTTGTTCAATCCCATGAAGTCTCTGGCAACTGATAATGAGTCAAGCTTGGCTGATTTGTTGGACCGTATTCTCCTGGGTACTACATCCCCACAAAATTAAAAATAATTTTGTTATGGAATGCTTTAAGCAAATGTCTTCAGAAACTTGAGAAACAGGATAGACTAACTCCACGAAATTTATTCGCTCTGATGCATATCTTGGAAGCCTTAAAAGGCAAATAAAGTAGAATTTCATTCTGAATTTCTCTTGTTTGTTCACAGTTCAAATTCAAGCATTTTGGCATATGCAGAAAATAAATGATTTTTGTTCACACATTCACCAGATTTTGAGTTTAAAGAGTACTGCTTAAATGATTAAAATAAAAAGAAAGTATCAATAGTTAAAATCAGTAGGTTGTATAATAAAAATATATTTATATATAACTTATGTAATTAAATGTTAGTATTTGTCATGTTACCAACATTTATATAACATAGAATACCCTAGAAGAAATTTCCTATTAAAAAAACATAAAATGTCATGTGATTATATATTAGCATCTAATAAGTTGAAATAATGAATATTGGCCTAAAATAGCTGACAAAACCAAAGTTATGATAACACATATCCCAGCACAATACAATAGCAATACTCTCGTTAAGGTAATCTTACTAGTTTCCCATGACAAAGCCACTTACTGCCAGTAATATTAAGTAAATTTCATAAGAGCTATGCAAGGTATGATCATTCAGAAAAATGGCATATGTGGCTTTTTTATTTACATATATAGTTACTCACAGGCTACACAAATTTAATTTGTCAGAAGTATTACGTATATTTATATGAGTGTATATTTATGGTATATGTGTTATTTCTGTTATATCACTTACTTGTAGACAGAAAATCCACGGCAGGGTTGAGGAGATGACTGAACGTGTAATGCACTTTTCATCAAGCATAAGGACAGAAGTTCAGATCCTCAGAAACAAATTAAAAACTGTATGTGTATATAGTGAGTAAGATGTAACCCTAGTGTGTAAAGGTCTGGGCAAGAAGTATCTAGGTGATGCTTGCCAGCCATACTAGCAGAAATGCCAGCTCTGGATTGAGCAAAAGACCATGCATCAATAGGTAAGACAGACAGACTTTGAGGAAGATCCTAAATATTAATTAAATTTAGGTCTCCACATACGTACACAGGGGCATGTGTATTATGTAGATCTGCACACATTGGACAGTGTATATAGTAATGCACAACAGAAATGTATACGTACACAATATTAAAAAAGAAAAACACCAAGAAAATTATAAAAGGTAAGAACAGTTGAAATCTTCGTTTTTCTTTCCATCAGTTACTAGATAAAGGTTCTATTACAACAATTAAGCTAGTAATTAATCTGATTAATAAGGGGGAAGGGCAGTTGAGATACCCTTTCCACTATTGTTTAGATTCTTAGTTGTGGTCCTGGAAACCACAACTAAGTTATAGAGAGGAACAAGCAAAGGGGCCAAGATCCTGATAGAGATCCCACAGAAACAGTTGACCCGAGCAAGTGGGAACTCACTGATTTTGGATTGATATCTAGGGAACTTGCATAAGACCAAACTAGGCTCTCTGAATGCAGGTGACAGTTGTGTGACTTGGACAGTTTGTGAGGCCACTATCAGTAGAATCAGTATTTATCCCTAGTGCATGAAATAGCTCATTGGAGTCCATTACTGATGGAGGCATACCTTGCTCAGCCTAGATACAGAAGGGAAAGCTTTGATTCTGCCTCAAGTGATGTGGCAGACATTGTGGTCTCCATGAGAGGCCTCACTGTTTCTGAGGAGCAGATGGTGTGTGGGTTGGGTATAAGGTGGGAGAAGGAGGACTGGAGGGAGAGGGAACTGGGATTGGTGTATTAAATAAGACTGTTTTAAAAACAAAAACAATAATAATAATAAAGAACAGCTGGATAAAACTATATATTTAATTAATAGGCAATTTCCAGCTTTTATTCTAAAAATTATCAATAGAGAAAATAGTTGATGTTAGTGAGAAAGCTCAAAAGAGCTAACAGAAATCCTGCCATGTTTAGTTTCTGATGAATACAGTGAACTGACTCCTGTGTGCAAAACCAACATTTAAAATGATTCTCTTGCAGTGTTTGATTTTATATATATATATATATATATATGTGTGTGTGTGTGTGTGTGTGTGTGTGTGTGTGTGTGTGTGTGTGTGTCTAAGTATCCATGTATTTTTAGTCAAAAGTATTTATTTGGGGGCGTAGATAACTTTTAAATGGAAAATAAAGAACATGCCAGGTACTAAAATTGTAGCCATGTTGCAAGAGAATAATACAACCCCATAAATATAGCCAGGGGAAGGATATTAAAACTTAAAGAGTGAACTTTACGTCTACAGTATCAACCTTCCTCCCCCCCATTATTCTGCCCCACAGGGAATATCCAAGTTTTGCCCACAGTAATTTAGAGGCACTGTTTCTGAAATAGAAGAGAAAGGCATCAACGGCCATAATTGAACCATTCACTCAGCTCTCCTTTGAGAGTAGATTTGATTGGCATAATACAAAAATAGAATACACATTTAGAAAGAGACTTAAAGCTGCACTTCGGATGAGGCCTAAATGGTTCACGAGATTGATGAGACAAAGTCTCTACTACTGCAAATCACTGACTTGACTCTAGCTTACATTAAAGTGACTAATTCATTACCATAGAAAAAACTTTCAAAAAATGGTCTGCTAGAGACCAGGTCTCTGAGGAAAACAACCTTTTAACTAATGTATATGCATGCGTGTGTGTGTGTGTACCAAAATCTTCCTTATTGAAACATCTACCCTATCTACATTGTATTATTGCTATTCACAATATATTTAAGATAATTCTATTAATTAAGGTATTTTGTTCAGAGGCCTTGGACAAATGGTTGTATGTCTATGGCTGTAGGGATTTCAGGAGAAATTGAATTTGAATAAAATCATTCTGTACCTGTAAAACTAGAATTGAGCATCACTCTGCCACTGGCATTGGGTTTCATTTCTTTGGTACTCTAGATCCAACTTTTCCTTTGCAAGATTAAATCTTCATCTACAGATCTTAGCACAGTTTAAGCCCTAAAAGTAACATAGATGGCCTACATACAAATCCCAGGTTTGGGTGTCAATATCATAGCCTTTCTGTGGTGCTCCCTTTTGGTTTTTATTTTTGTTTGGTTGGTTTTGTTTTGTCTTTTTTGGAGTTTAGTGGTATGAATGTCCTTATCCTTCTTAGTGGAGACAGGAGATGTCTGCAAGATGTGACCCAGACCCAGGGAAGTGAGTCTGAGAGCAATCATATTTTTGCTCACAGAGTGAAACTGTGCAAATGATAATCTGTTACGTGCCTCCATTGCTAAGTTGAAAGGAAAATATTATAGTTGAAGTCATGCTCAGTAACTAGCTAGGAAAATTATTATGACATAAAACTAAAAATATTGATTAAGAAAGCATGGAAAGTGCTTTATTTCTCTGGACTTCAATGACTGTTTTATGCTTATTTGTAAGCTGCGATAAGTCAATGTTCTCATTCACATGCCTACACCTAAGAAAGAAGGAAGGAAAAAAGAAATTACAATTTAAAACGAATGAGTGAGATGATGCAGTAAATAATACAGTGAATGTCATTCAGTTATGTAGCCCAAGATAGCCCCCGTGGATTTTATTTAGTTAATGCCTCACTAAATATCACAATAATTAAACATATTAAGAAAGAAAACTTGAAAATATTTTATTCAACTTCAAAATCAAAGGCAGTCCAAATTAATTGTGTGCAGTGTTTGCCTCGAAATGTTTCCCACATGGAGATGAATTAATTGGTACAAATACCTGAAGGAGATGGAAAGTGAGAATGAAAATTCATTGACAGGCATGCTGAAGAAAAACAATCAAAGAACCCGCTTCTGTGATTGGCCACTCAATTATGCCACTGTAGAAGTAACACTAACTACCTTAAGCAGCCTACAGTGAGCTGTCATACATAACTCCCTCGAATTGCATGCATGTTAAAGTAAGCAAAGGTTGTGATTACATATGGTAAATACACAAACAAAACATAAAACTTCCTATCAAAATTATAAATATACTGCCAGAGGAGCAGCAGGTGGCACTTGAGTTTCAGGAGTTTGGCCCACCAGTATACAAAAGACTGATGGTTGAATCTAGGATAGGCAAGGCTCTGAGGACTTTGGCTCCAGAATATCTTTTATATCTTTTGCTACTGTTATGTCTTTATACATGTTTGCCTGCTGTGTGTGTGTGTGTGTGTGTGTGTGTGTGGCCTGGTGTTAATGGGTGTGGGGAGATCCTTACTGTATTTAATATAGTGTGACTATCTCATGGGAAATAACCCATACTACTGGGAATTTTCCTTGTGGATTATTATGAAGATGATTTCCTCTTAAACTGTACTGCTTAATTGAAGTAATGATTGTATACAGTAATAGTGTCATTTAAATAGAATTTTGATGATTAAGGGTTTTTTAACAAATGTAGTAAGGGATTATGATAGAGGTTAGTTTAGTGAGAAAATTAATATAAGTAAAGGTAGGATATCGTGATAAAGCAAGGGCTATGGAGGAGGGGAAATAGGAACAAGAAAGGGTCATGCAGCTAGGACTTACAAGTTTTACTTGAGGAGTTGTATTGTATACTGTGGTTTTAGGTTAATGATTCAAAAAACGCAATCGAGTCCCTGGAGTTAGTTCATGTTCTTTTTGATGTTTGGAAATGTGTTCATGGGTTTCTATATGCATTATCACTAAAACAATATTTTAAACAATTGCTTTCATGTAAATAGAAAACAAAAAAATAGGATGGTTAATTAGGATAATTAGACATGACTCTACATATAACTCTACTAACTTGTATTTTGGGCAATTGTAAAAACTACTACCTTTGTAAAGGGTAATTGACTAAAAGGCTCCTGATCTGTGAGACACCTAAAAGTAGCTGTTTAGCTGTATATGAGTTCTTGGGGAATATTTGTTTTTCAGGTATAATATGTAAAATATTTAATCAAGTAAGGGAGATGGGAAATGTCTTGCTTTTTTACTTGTATTCATTAGCTTAAAAATTAGAATGTAATCATATTTTAATTTTTTATTTTGCCTGAAAGATTTTTCTGGGGTGTTCAAAACGTAAGGGAAAAAATAAAGAAATTAGAAGGAAGCCATCAGGAAAGAAGAAGGAAATATCAGAGTAGAACAGAACAGAGAAAGGATAGAATAGAACGAGGACAAAAGAATAGTAAAAATAAGAAGAGGCTTTTGCCCCGGAGAAAAGAAGTTTGTATGTTTTCTCTTACCAACTCTGCCTCTTGTTCGCAGTCTCTCTGACCTGCAGAAGGCAGGACACTCTGCAACATACCATTAAGAAACTAATGCATATTATAATTAATAGCCCTAAAAAAATCTCCTAACAAGAGTCTAAGGGAGGGGTCGAAAAGGGAGAATCAAGATTATGATGGGGAAGGCCACACACAGCTGACCTGAACTAGTGGGAGCTCATGGACTCTGGGGAGCCTGCGTAGCACCAAACTAGACCTTCTGCATGTGGGAGACAGTGGTGTAGCTTGGTATATCTGAGATATCCCTAGAAGTGGGACCAGATTCCATTCCTGGTGCATGAACTGGCTATTTGGAACCCATTCCCTGTGGTGGGATGCCTTGCTCAGCCTGCATGCAGGGGGGAGATGCTTGGACCTGCCTCAACTTGATGTTCCAGGGTTTAGTGACTCTCCCTGGGAGATTTTACCCTTTCTGAGGAGTGGATGGGGGTGAGAGGCAGTGGGGGAGTGGAAGTGGGAGGAGGGGAAACTATGGTTGGTATAAAAAATAAACAAAAAATTAAAATAAAAAATAGCCTCTCAAAAGTATATAGTTCAGACAGATTTCACCTAGAAGGTCTCAGACGTGCAGACAGCTAAATACTGCTCCTCAGCTTACATTACATGAAGATCAGTTACCTTCGTGGTTAGTGCCCTCAACTTGTCAACTTAACAAAAATCTAGCATTGTATAGTGGACAAGCCTCTGAGCGTGCCTATAGAAGATTGTGTAATTTGTGTTCATACAGGTGGAAACACCTGTCCATTGTGGGTAGTTCAATTTCACTACTGTGTAAGTGAAGAGAGAACTGAGTAACAACATACTACTGTTTGTTGCTTTGTAAGTCTCTCTCTCCTCTCTCTCTCTCTCTCTCTCTCTCTCTCTCTCTCTCTCTCTCTCTGTATGTGTGTGTGTTGTTGTTGTGTGTGCCTGTCTCTCTCTCTCCCTTTCTTTCTACTCTCCCTTCTCCCTTCCTTCCTCCTCCCCTGCTTCCACTTCATATAGCAAATCTATTTCTCTACAGAAATGTTTAAATTAAGTGAATTTCTAAATGAAAACATACTAGGTCACTTCCTGCACTTCCCTGTCAGCCTTCTAACCTCATTCATGCCTCACTTCACTCCCTCTCAAATTAATGCCCTCTTTATTATTATTGTTGTTACATTCATATGCATAAATACAATCTTTTGAGTCCATTTGTATTGTGGCTTGTTACTATGCGATTTCAGGGCTGTCTGGCCAATTTGTATTGGAGAACCAATTAGGGGGTTTTGTCCCTGGGAGAAGCACATTCTCGCTATGTGTGCAGTCAATAACTGCATGTAGTATTTTGCCAAAGCTGGGACCCTGTGAGATTGCCCACTTCTGCATTAGCATGCCTATTGATATTTTCATTCATCAAGTCTTGGTTAGGTAGCTATTGTGTTGTAACATGTGTAAATTTTCTTGTCATTTCTAGGAGATGGAATCTCTGTGTTATTCCTTAGTGAGTTGTAATATAACAACTTCAACCTTCTGGTTCTGTGACTTCTCTGGAACTTTTAATCAAAATAACATCTTTTCCTAAGTTGCTTTTCTGATATCATTTTATTATAACAGGATAAGAAACTAAGGTAATGATGCTTCTTAATGACAGTGAAACTTTTATTAAGCTCTTAATATCATGAAAACTCAGACATTAGCAGTTTCTAATTCAAGGAAACTAATTCATTTATAGAATAAATTTAAAAAATATTATATTTAAATTATGTGCATTTGTGTTGATGGATAATTGCACATAAATGTAAGTGCCCAGGAAGCCAGAAGAAAGTCAATAGAGGTCTTCCAACTGGAGTTATAGGTGGTTATGAGCTAGCAATTTTAGTGCTTAGAAATGAACTCTGATCCTTGGCAAAAGAAATGTGTACTTTTAATCTCTAGGCCATCATTCAAATCCCAGGGGATGAAATTTAAAAATAAGGTATTGTTTTAATTTAAAAGTTGAGTATTTTAAGCCAAATAATTAAGCCTACATATATCAACACAAATCAAATGATTAATGCATAATCTTAATATGTTGGTCTTGCTGATAAAGAATATTGAGGACTAAGATTAGTTTGTTCCATAATAATGAACATTCTTGTGGAATCAGAAAAAAAAAGAAGAAACCAGAAAAAGATTCATAAAAATGAACAGCTAATAAGGCATGGGGATGTTGTGGATGTATGTCAGTAATCCCAAGCACTGGGGATGCAGAGAGAGGAGGATTGTAAATTAAAGGTCAGCCTGAGTTTATTATCTAGCATCTATTTCAAGAGAAATAAAACAAACAACCCAAAGGATGAATTGTTAATTACACAAAATCGTCTTTATGGTTAAGGATAAAACTGGAGTATGGAAATTTACAGCATACTTCCCAAGATATTTACCTTAATAATATGCCATAGTTTTAAAATAAACAAACTAGTGTTTGCAATTCAACTTAACTTGATTTAGATGAAAATTTAGGTTATTATATTGAACTTTATGTGAGATTCATCTGAAAGGTCTGATCACCACAAAATTTGGCAGAATAATCTACTGACCAGAAAAATGTAAATTATAGTCTTTTTTATTGAAGAATAGTAAAATAAATGTGGGCTCATGTTTTGGTATTAAGAAGTACTCAGGCACTTAAAGAATTTAAATAAATGAGTGTACAGAATCTTATGATACCTATTAAGCATTCATTACATTTCAAAAATTACTGCATATAATAAAAATGGAGTAAAATGATGTATTAATTTGTTTTCATTAAGCTTTTTATATTTATCACTCTTTAAGAAATGACTTATCAGTGTATTGTTTGCTTACCCAACCGTGTTAATGGAGCAGATGGGCAAAAGCTATTAAGTAAAAATTAGATGTGGTTGTGACAGTGAGGTGTGCCATAATTTGAATTTAGTAAAATGACCCTCTTATGTTGAAACTTATTGTGATTATTACAAATCTTTGAAGTTGTAATTCTCATAGCATACCAGAATTTTTTGCTCTATACTGTCATGGATTCTATAAGGTGTCCTTATTTTTTGAGTTAAATATATTTTACTTAGTCTTATTTCAAGGAAACAATTAATTAACATGATAGAGTAAAAAAATCTTTTAATAAAAACATATAACAAAATCTGTGAATTGGGGCACATAGAGATTTGAATTTCTGGGGTACATATGTGATACCACAAAAGAAAAAGGGAGGAAAAGCAGCATGGTCACTGGGGCAGTAAAGTGATGTTAGGTGGGAAAGCACTGAGGAGGTCAAACATGTAATTTCACTAAGATGACTGACAAGTCACAAGAGCATTCTGTTGAATGGCTGGGTATTTGACTTTGTGTACCACTACTTTCTGAACGTAGTGAGGGGACACTATATGTATGTGACTGAAACCATGGATGCAGCTGCTATCAAGTCAAAACACCATTCAGTGCTCTACACACAGAGTCAGTCTAGTCTATGATCAAACTTATTCTTTTACAGAAATCTAATTAAATATTGATTCCACTGTTCCTAATAAGTCATCCATTAGGATTGCTCCACCTACCATTTCTAATAAGTGGGCATATTTGTAAACACTTAATATGAGCCATCATCAAGAGAAAGTGAAGATACTTCATATATTTAAATAATTATATACATATAAATATGTAATATATATTTATATATAGATGACATGTGAATACACAGTCTAATTTATAATAAATACTTTTTAGAATCCTATTTGGTACTTTTATCACCAGTGTCTGAGGAACCCATTAATGAATTTTTTCACTCCAAACATCCTGTAAATAAGATTAAACCACTTCTTTAGAGCTTACTTCCAAGACTGTCTTACCCAAGGAGTGTGTTGATTAAACTTTCTCAAATGTGTTCTTTCTAAGTTAATGTGTATATGTTTGCAAGATGTGTGTGTATATATCTGCTATGGGGTATTTGGCCACTATGCTCATGCTTGAGTAGCCTAAAGCATTCAATATCTGGTTCTATCATACATTATTCCCTTGTAATGGGATAGGCTGGCAGCCAGAAAGTCCCAATAATCATTCTGATTTTCCTACTGACCCAATTACACAGACTGCAAAAACATGAGGGCATTTGGGATTTGAGCTCAGGTCCTGATGATTGCAAAGCAAGTCTTACTACCCACTGAATGACATCCCCAATATAAACTTTCCCATTTTTTAATTGCACACGGTGAGGGATGTCCTTCTGTATATGTGTTGCTTTTATTGGAGAATAGAGAAGCTGTTTTTTCCAGTGGGTTTGCAGAATAGAGGTATATGGGAAAAACTAAACTGAATGCTGGGAGAAAGAAGACAGAGTCAGTGAAACACTGTGGAGCCACAAGTGGAGAAAGACATGAGCTGCCATCTGGAATCTTGGTAGTAGGCCACAAGCCTTGTGATAAATGTAAAATAATAAATATGAGTTAATTTAATATGCAAAAGCTTGCTAGGAATACACTAGAGTCATTGACCAAGCAGTGTTTTAAATAATATAGTTTCTTGACCAAATAATGGATAAAGAAAATGTCATTTATTTGCACAATGGAGTACTACATAGCAGAAAAATAATGACATCTTAAAATTTGCAGGCAAATGGATGGAGCTAGAAAAAAATCATATTGAGCGAGGTAACCCAGACCCAGAAAGACAATTACCATATGTACTCACTCATAAGTGGTTTTTAGACATAAAGTAGAGAAAACCAGCATACAAATCACAATACTAGAGACCCTAGACAACAATGAGGACCCTAAGAGAGACATACATGGACCTAATCTACATGGGAAGTAGAAAAAGACAAGATATCCTGAGTAAATTGGGAGCATTGGGAGGGTTGAAGGGGAGGGGAGAGACAGGGAGGGAGGCAGAGAAAAATGTAGAGCTCAATAAAAATCAATACAAAGGAAATTATTGTTGAAGGTAAACTTTAGCATATTATCTGGCCATAGTTCTGTATAGTACACGCCAATAAAGTTGACTGCCATCCAAATAATTCCTTTACCTAAAGGGCTAGAATTATACACTTCTATGGCTTATACTGACTTCTTCATGGACAAAAGTTACAAGAAAATAAAAAAAACCTACTTTAATATCAGTTTTTGAAAGATTTCAACATCAGTTGTGAAGCATTCAACATTCTATGTAAATTAAAACTTGAGATCTATGTTGAGGTCTTTTTTCAGTAAACAAAGAAAGCAAATGCTAATTAGGAGCTTGATATGGTTTATAATCACAATAATGAACCAAAGAAGTTCAGAGCAGGAAGGTACATTTAAGATATTTATTCAGTCTATTTAATGAATAAATGAGAATTCTCCAAACCAGAAAGAACAATGATTTCAAAGATTAAGAAATTAATAATGGTCAAACATTGATCACCACAAGAACTAATTACAGTAGCTATAAATTGAAAACGACAAACCATCCTACCACGTTTTGAAGAGAAACAATTTAACTCCACACTGATTATTTTAGGAACTCTAATAGGAAAACAGCATGATTCCATTCACTAGACTTATGCAAACTAGACTGAAAATACCTAAAGTCAATCAATGCAACTAGCTCGAGCAAAATTAGAAGAGAAGGTCATTCCAAACAGTAGCCATCATTATCCTATTTGTTTCTATCGGAAAATAAAAGAGTAGATTGATTTATCAGTTCATGAGGAAATTTAACAAATCACTACAAATTTACTTGCCTTTAAATAAGAAATTGAGTGACATAGTCTCACATTGCAGCTCCATGTGTGCGTGCAGATGATGGACCAAATCATCCATCATCTACAAGCAGCCCTTCTGCAATGCCATGAGATATTTTAATGTTATGTTGCGGAAAGATGAGTGTTCTTTAAACAAAACTGTCAGTTGTTAGCATGGGGATCCTGAAGTCCCACATTAAATAGGAAAGGTCCACACTGTTATATTCTTCGAAGACAATTTTAATTTGAAAAGGCAATTCACCTAAGAGAACAGCCATCATCCCTTACTCAATCATCCAGCAGAGAATGAAGTAACCCTTTCAATGATCTGTACCTTGAGCAATGAGCAATCAAATATGCCATCACCATTAGTTTGAAATACTCCCTACAAATTATCATTTCTCTAAATTTTCTGAGACAGCAATCTGTTCTTCCAGACTAACTGCCCTTCCACCTTATAAATAAACTAAGAATGAAAGGGAACAGATTAAGAAAAATGGTAACTAGACTTTCAACCTATGAAAATATATAGCTCTATCTGGCAACTACAAATCATAGTTCAGGGCAAGATATCAAAAAGCCTGTTTTATTCTTTTGTATACACAAGATTCCATTTTTCTTCACCAAGCATAAATCAAAAAATCCTATCTTGAAAGTAATAGATGGCCACAAGGGAAAAGCACATCATTTGATCAGTTTGGGGCAAAATTATAAGATGAGAAAGGAGGTCTGAGTGTAAATCGTGTAATTCACTCCCTTTAAAATGTTCTCTCCCAACGTAATTGTTTGAAGAATATTTCTATTTCCTAGTTCGCATTGCTGAAAAACACCTTTTCAAGAATTAGTGACAACAGCACTATTAGACCAACTGCATGTGACATTGGAAACAATGCTTTATACTTGATATAAATGTGTTTCCTAGAGAAAGGGTGACAAAGGCAAGCAAGGCCCTGAGAATTTCTTGACATAAAGAAGCAACTGTACACAAAACAATTGCAGAGATTATATGTATTACCCAAAGTAATCGGTTTTCCTTCAATATCTTGTCATTTCTCGGCACAGCACGAGATGAAGAAAGGAAGCAATGTCTTGAAGAACGAAGTGTGGAAACCTACTGCGGAGGGGACCTGAAAGGAACTAAATATATTTGTGGCAGAATTAATTCCAACACCCAGGAGGAAGCTGCTAATGCGTTAGAGTGAGCTGTCAAGCGAAACGGGAAATTTTTTCCCGTGCATTTTCTAATGAGTTTTAATACACCCCCAGTATTTATTTTAAGACATTCTGCTTGTCAAGGTGGAACTCCAGTTCTCAATTTCAGATAATTGACTAGTTGGAAAAAAAATAGCTCTACTCCAATTCAAAATATTAATAAATAGTCCACTTCAAATACAATTCCCTTTATCCTGAAGGCACCTTATTAGTTTCTTTTTAAAGAGGACTAAAATAAGGGAGCCCAGTACAAGGCAGTGGCAGTATTAAACCTTTTGTTGCCTTTCTCATTCACGAATGACATTTATAGTGTCTCTTATTCTAGGATCCAAATAGCGGATGTCTCAATGTATATAGGCTTCACAGTCAGTGAGACTTATGTCAGTTCATAGGTCGCATAGCCATGGGCTTTAGCAATGCTATCAGTTCAGTGTTTGTAAAATCTCTGTTGCTGATGATATTACATAATTTTTTTTTAAGTTTATCTTAGGACAGATAAAGATAAAATCCAGGAAAACATGTATCCTGACTTTGGGCAAATTTAATTTAAATCAAGCCATATAAAATAATCTAAATTATTAGTTAAGGAGATTTAATTTCCATCAAAAGTTTAATGAGTGTTATCAAAATATTATTTTCCTTAACTCATTGCTATATTAGTTTACTATAGAAGGTGAATAAATTTTTTAAAGTGTTTGCTACTTAACATATTGACCTTATAAGAAAATTTAAAAGCATAATTTGATAGTACAATGTTATATTCAATTGTAGTTTATAGCTGAAAATATAGTGAGAATTTAAATAAGCTCAACAAAGAATTTTTATTATTTAATTTTCACATATTTCTTTTCCAAGTACAAATGTTGAATTTCTCTACTGTGTATCTGCTAATGATGGTTCATTTGGAGTGTAAACAGTCCATTAATATCTAATCAATTTAGGGCAATTTAAAAATAATTATTATGCTTAAATAATACCTATGAATTCGTGATAGTATTCATCTCCATCTGACTCAATTTTAAAATACTTGTACAATCAAAATCTAATTATTGCTATGTATGAAATATTTCTAAAATTCCATCTAGTAACTCTTGCTATTTCTCACATTAAAAAGTCTGCATGCTCAGAACTTGAGAGGATATAAAAGAATGAAACCTGGTATAAATTCTTTCCTTTTTAAATTGATTTTTATTGAGCTCTACATCTTCTCTCTGCTCCCCTCCTTCCCTCTCCCCTTCACACTTCAACCTTCCCCCAAGGTCCCCATGCTCCCAATTTACTCAGGAGATCTTGTCTTTTTCTACTTTCTACTTCCCATGTAGATTAGATATATGTAAGTCTCTTAGTGTCCTCATTGTTGTCTAAATTCTCTGGGATTGTGGTTTGTAGGCTGGTTTTCTTTGTTTTATGTTTAAAAACCGCCTACTAGTGAGTACATGTGATAATTGTCTTTCTGTGTCTGGGTTACCACACTCAAAATAGTGTTTTCTGGCTCCATCCATTTTTCGGCAAAATTCAAGATGTCATTTTTTTTTCTGCTGTGTACTACTCCATTTTGTAAATGTACCACATTTTCCTCATCCATTCTTCAGTCGAGGGGCATTTAGGTTGTTTCCAGGTTCTGGCTATGACAAACAAAGCTGCTATCAACATAGTTGAGCACATGTCCCCATGGCACAATTGAACATCCTTTGAAATATTTTCATTGGACTTTAGCTCTCATATTAACTAGAAACATTTCTAAAGTGGAAGTAGAAAGATTGCAAGAGCCAAGGGATCAGAAAGTTTGCTGTGAGATTGTGTCTTCTAGTAAACATCTCACCAATATAATTACATAAACATGACCCGAACATTGACAACAGTAAAAGCATAAAAAAGTTATAGTGGGCATGAATATGAGGCCTCAACTCTACACAAAGAAGTAGAGGCAACTCAAATATACTTAGAATGGGATAAAAAGTCTCAATAGCATGCTTTCATGTATCTAATACCAAATGGTCATCCCTGGAAAATGTACATGCAAGTAATGTTACCCAGGTTGGGTAGGTAGTATTTAGGAATATATATTCATACATATGTTTATAAACATTTTGGTAAAAAACTTTAATAAAAATACAGGCTATGAATATGTAAGAGAGCAATGAGGAGTACATCGGAGAATTTGGAGGGAAGAAAGGGAAGAGGGGATGAAGAAATTATAATCTTAAAAAAAAATAGGAGGAAAATCAAGTTTTTGGAAGACACACAAATGATGAGGTTTCTGCAATGAAAAGAAATTCCTTCATGATGCCTATTTATTTTTAACATATTAGAATCTGGACAATCTACACAGGCTGAGGTCCTTCACTTCTTTCACTATAGAAGGTAGTAGTGAGAATAACTGCTGTAGGACAACTGTACCCTACCCCTTGGTATTTTTATCAAATGTAGCAGATTCTTGTACATGTTTATTTGTAAGCAAGCAAACATATTTTCTCCAATATTGGACACTGAAATATGAACAATTATAGACAATGTAACACATGCCGATAACAGCATAAGTGCAAATGACAAAATGCTATTCAATCAGAAATCTGTTTCTATATTAAGATAGTAATTCTAGCCAAACTTTACATTGGTATAGTGCTTTAATATGGTCAGTAATTTTAATCTGCATAAGACTGAATATGGTGCAAATGTGTGATTAAATTTGAAGGCTGTATGTATATCACCATGACAACCAAGTGCAAAACAGCCAAATCTTTCAGGAAGTTATGACTTTCCTACTAATGATTATCCTCAAATGACTTTCTCTGCTGCAGCATAATATTTTTTTCCATTGCAAATTTGGTATTTGGATTTTACCAAATATTTTCTTAGAGTTGACAAGTTAATGAGTTTACTCATAATTAGTGTACTCATATAAGTTGTTGACAGTGTTTGAATTTTATCTGTTTATGAAATGAAATCTGTCAATATATTCTGTTAATTTATACCATTTCCCAATAAAGAATTTCAGAAATTGACAGTACCAGAGATTTTCAACCATGGTTGCAAATTAAAACTACATACATGTTTCTAAAACCTGATATCTAAAAATTACCCTGGACCCATTTATTATGAAACTCTCCAAATATCTATTACCTTGTCATATTTGATTTAAAAAAATTTTATGGGTGATAGTTAGAAACTAGTATTTAAAACTTAACACCTAACCATTGTACTCACTTACTTTACTTTGAAACACAGAATTCTACAAATTATGCAAAAATCACATTGACTGGAGAGTCAGCTTTTTCAACACATTGAATAATATGTTTTATGGTTATAAAGACTATAAAAGTATATTAGTCATGTTATGTTTATATATATATATATATATATATATATATATATAAATATAAAACGATGCTATGAAGTGTAAACATTGAAGTCTAATGAACCCAAAGCAATGTTGATAACTAAATTTTTTATGATTTTACAATTTCAGTTCACAAAATTGGAAAGTAATTAAGTTAACCAATCATTAAGCATATCTCTCATATTCTCTTTTACAACAGGACATACCATAAATGTTATCACACTCAATTCTCACAACACTACTGTGTAGCCCTTACGTGAAAACATACAGTTTCTTTGTGTCAAGCAAGTTCTCCTAAGCGGCAGGATTGAATATTATTACTAGTTAAACCTGTATCTTAAAGCCATACCTTTAATTCTTTTATCTTTCTGTATCTGTGAAACACTATCAAAATATGAAACATAATATTCAATAAAAATAAAATATTCATCTTGAGTATTACTCTTAGAAATTATAAATGAAAATAACAGATGTGGTGATTTGAGTAAACTGCCCCCCCCATGTACTCAAATATTTGAATGCTTGATCCCCAGTTGGTGTTTCTGGCTGGGGAGGCTGAGGGAGTATGGCCCTGCTGGAGGAATTATAACTCTAGATGTAGACTTTGAGAGCTTAATGACTCATTATATTTCTAGTTTGTTGTCTTTCTTGTGCTGTGGTTTAGCAAAGATGAGAAAGCACAGTATCCTTCTCTATACCTGCTGCCTTCTGCCATGCTGTCTCTGTAAATATAATACCAATTGTTTGGAAACTTAGGCCCTATAAACTCTTTCTTCTGTATGCTGCCTTGGTTATGAAGTTATTAACAGCAACCGAAACAATAACATGCGGGAGGTATAATCTAATTCAAACTATGCCCTTTATTTAAAGACAAGAATCCAAGGTATCTTCTGAAGTACTTAAAATTTGGTTCATTAGTTCTATATAGCACAATATTGGCTGTAAGACTATGAAGTCTCATTCCTCCAAACATGAAGAAGGACGCTTAAAAGAAATTTCACACTAGCTCAGAAACTCTCATAATGTGTCCCTTTCTTTTTAATAATTCAGTACTACATTTGATTAACAGATTATCCTACTTAAAAATATTATCTGGAAAAGGTGAAGGCTTCAGAAGCTATTTAGGGAATAGAATGTTGGATACACACTCTGGAGAATAACTTGGGGAATAACTAATTTTCTAAAATTACCTTAGATGCTTAATTTTTAAGTTCAGATTGACAGAGTTATGTTTATATTCACAAAGAAGTAAAGGGCCCACATCTTGTCTTTTACTACCAAAACTGACAAAATCGTTTAATTTTAAAGAAGTATATAATAAAACTACAGAGTGGTATTCTCACATTTTCATGTATAAGTGTTGCATAGAGGTCCAGATAATACACAATAACTACATGGGAAGAGGGAACAGTGCCCAGGTAATAGGCATTCAGAGAATGACAGGAGCAATCAAGGAATGGTGGACTCTAGAAATCACATTGCTAAGCATAAATAAAGTATATCAGCCTGTGTACATTAACATTCATTTACATATGTCTCTTACATAGAAAAATAAACCTATGAATAGGATTCAAACACATATCTGCAGTGCAAGAAGTGATAGCATTCTGTCACAGTGGATGGACAGAGAATGCCATGAAGCAAATAATTCAGGACATACATCAGATTCTTAAAATCTGTTATAAAAGCTCAATAATGGACATACTGGCAAAATATGCATATAAAATATGTAAGAGAATCCTCAGTTGAATTTCAAATGAAAGCACTTAGTGCTTGCAAGCTTTTAATAAATCCTACTTGATGAAACCCACTTTCTAATAATGTGGAAGATGATCGGGAAAAAGTAAGGCATGCATGCAATTTGATTTTATTAACTTGATATGTCTGAAAACAGATTTCTCAGGACTTAGAAAAGAAAGTTTCCGAGGGCTTTATTGAAATAAAAAGCATGCCACATGAGTAGTTCCGTGTCCTTGATCCATGTGCGGTGATTAAGCCCTACAGCATATTGTCACATTAGTTTTTATAGTCCTGGAAACAGTCAATTGAACTCTCAGTCTTAAGAGCACACAGTCCTTTTTCATTACGAGGAATCTCCAGTCGCTCTACGAGCTTTCAAGTTCATTATTGCAAGTGGAAATGCGGTGAGAGAAAATGAACAGCGTGATTGTCCTATCGAGTCATGGCGGAGGTAGAGTGAAAGGCTCCATCAAACTCAGTAGTTTAAAACACTTCCAATGCATTAGGGACAAAATGAAAATCCATTCAGAACTTGGTATTAAGTACATTAAACATTATTTTTATGGGACCCGTTCCACTGTTTGCTGAGGTATTTGTAATCATTGTTCACAGCAGTGAAGCCTCTCAGATACTTAATAAATATTTCTTTCTCACCATCTGAAGAGACTTGAGGCTATTTACTCAAGCACATGAAGCATCACAAAGAACATGTTTTTGTGGTTTTAAGCAAGTGTCATTTCTCATCATGAGTTCTTATACACCCTTCCTCAGTCAAAATCCACATCTGTATATTTGGTTGCCAAATAGTCATGGTAGTTCCTCTGGCTGGCTTTAACCAATAACCTTCCAGGATTTCGAAACATGATTTAGGAACAAAAGATCACATTTCTTTTTCTCACATACCACCAGCCAATTCTAATAACTTCGTAACTGGTTATACTAAGTCCAGGATTGCCACCCTTTTATACCCTATTACATAATTCATAAGATTAACCTACTTAACGATAATACGCTGGCTCGCCTTCCCAATGCCCTTGCTTATCCCTTGCTGCTGGTGGGATTAAGTACAAAATGTCTAAGCTTTAAAACCATATCCTCTTTCCTCCAGACAGATCTTTAGAATTGTTTCTCAGTTTGTTGAAGTCACAATGTACTATAGGCCTTCTGTTTCCCTCTTCCATTTTCTGAAACCATTCCTAATAATTAGAAGGCTTCTTGTGTCTTTGCCCATTCAAATAATAGACACTGATCTTGCCAGTTTTAAATGCCAGCTTTCCATTATCTACCCAAACCAATTTTCCTGATCTTCAGTTTGATAACTTCTTAAACCTTAAGGGAATAGTTCCCAATGTTCTCGTAAAGTCAAAATTCATGTAGCCCTGGCTCACCTCTTATTCCTATGTAAATGGAAATAATCCTGAATTTCTGGCTCTCCTAGCTCAGTCTCCCAGTGCTTGGATTCTGCACTACACACTCGGCCATTGTTTCTATTTAAAGAATGTTTACTCTATGTCCCTTACATATACGTGGGTCTTGCTAATGCCGATGACAAATAAATGTAAAATGACCTTTTACTGTCAATAGTAAGCATGGTAACCAGACAAAGCATTTTAAAATTACTTAGCTTTTTCAACAGAAGAAATATCACAGAAGGTTCACTGCAATCATAAGGACTACAGGAATCTGTTCTGTTAAAATAAGAAATTCAATTAACTAAAAACATTTCCATCTGAACAGAGACCTCAGAATTTGATTGGCTGTACCAGCTCAACATGAGGGTGGCAGCCATTCCAGATGGTAAAGGCATATTTATAAAAAGTTTTACATAGTCAGAGAACTTCAGTGTAAGGAAGGACGTTTAAGTTCATAGACTTTAAGCCAATATTTGAATCATTTCTTTTTCAAACAATTAAATAATCTCAAACTACCCTGAGTTTTCTCTTCACACTAGTAACTTCCACTTATGAAACTGCCCTTTCATTTGACGGATAGATCTAATTTCCATATACCATTTCCTTGTAAATTATGCTGATATTCTTTCCCCCCATATCATCCCATATCTTATTAAATCACTTGTGTTTTTTAGAATAGCATTCCAAGGTTTGAAGACTGTGGTCTGTTCTTCGATAGTTTTCTCCTAACTAAACCTTTTCAATATTTCCAGCTAATTTTTCTTTTTTCAACTTCCTGAAAGCGTTTTCCAATTCATCAATGTGATTTTTCACAACACTCAGACAGAGATGTGCATCTCGGGAAGAAAACAGAAATCAGTTTGACTCATTTGGTGAAACTATACTACATGCCCATTCATCATTTGTTTCCATTGTACTTTTATTGTCCTACGATAACGTTAGCCATCTTCATGTAAAAACACAGAATGTTGACTTTAGACTTTAGCTCTAAAATTGTAGAAGGCTCTATATGCAGTAAATTATTTTTCACAAGATTGAAAAGTATTTATTGTACATTAGACATGGTTAACTCTTTGTGCGATTTCCCTGGGAAACCCTACACACTAGAGTTTATCTGCAGGATTGTAAAGCAGGAATTATTTTTCCTTCACAAGGTGCCAGTCCTTTCACACTAAGAAAAGTTTCCTTTTTTCCTTTTATTATTCAGAGCCACATGAGCTATTCTAAGTGGTGCCAAGGACACTTACTGTAGCTATTTAGTGAAATTAGAACAAACAAGAAAAATTGTCACCACTTATAACACAGCACTAATTCATTTTTCATGCCGGAAAAATGTAATTATATGGTTTCAGTAATATAAAAGACATTGCTGTATGTACTTAACATAAACATTTTGCAAATTTAAACTAATTGAAATACATGGTTAAAAGTAGAATGGCATTTAAATTACAAGTTATGTGAATTAGAAATTCAAGAGAACGATTGAAAAAAATCCATATTTGTTTACTTCAAGGGCAAAAATGCTTTACATAAAAAAGAACTTTTCTGTTGTTTTGAGTTGTGAATTGATTTCCAATTGGAGTAAAGTAACATTGAGTTAAAACAACTTTCTACAAAATAAGAACTCCAGGTAAGTGAGCCACTGAATACCAGGAGTGTAGGATATTTTGGCAGAATATGAATTGAATAGCTAAAATCAACAATCTTCCCCCATTGACTTAGAATTGTCCGATTTAATTTTCTCCAACAAACATTTACAGAAACTCTGTATAGAATCTACAATAGATTGTTAATTTGAAATAGAAAAGGATTTAGATTTAAACCAGTCATTGGTGAATCTTGAGGAATAGTTGGGAGTTGGACACATGCATTTGCCCTTCCATGTTACTGGAGATTTCAGTTCATGTATAACCTCATCATAATCTGAATAGGAGAAATCTTTTCAATCTTACTGAATAATAATAAGTTATAAAATGTGAACCTGGTTGTATCCATCTATTTTTACTGGTATATGATTTGGAATTTGAGTTATCATAGTTCTTTAACTTGTGTCTAACATCACAGACTCAGCATGGAACACAGATAGACTGAAGATCCAGATTCAATTTTTCATTTCCAATTACATTTAGATTTCTACAAAACATAGGCTCCCAAGTTCAATTTTATTTTGTCATGAAAAATAAATGATGCCCTTAGAAAAATAAACAAAACCGGCCTCGCTGAACATAGCGGACAATGAGGACTACTAAGAACTCAAGAACAATGGCAATTGGTTATTGATCCTACTGCACGTATTGGCTTTGTGGGAGCCTAGGCAGTTTGGATGCTCACCTTACTAGACCTGGATGGAGGTGGGTGGTCCTTGGACTTCCCACAGGGCAGGGAACCCTGATTCCTCTTTGGGCTGACTGAGGAAGGGGGACTTGATTGGCTGAGGGGGAGGGAAATGAGAGGCGGCGGTGGGGAAGAGACAGAAATCTTTAATAAAGAAAGAAAGAAAGAAAGAAAGAAAGAAAGAAAGAAAGAAAGAAAGAAAGAAAGAAAGAAAGAAAGAAAGAAAGAAAGAAAAAACAAACAAACACCACTTCAATTGCAATATTTAAAGAAGTTTACTCTCCAGCTATCTCACAGAAATAATACAATGTCCTTGCTTCTCCCATCCCAAACCATCTTCTTGTCCTGTCTTCATAAAGATGAGATCAAACAGAAGCAAATGCTTAGTATTATAAGAGAAATCATCACCAAAACTTATTTAAGTTTGTCTCAAGGAGAAATAGAAGGAGACATCTTGAAAGATGTGGAGGACACAGACATCTAGATGAGCTCTGGGGAGGTTCAGAACTAATCAGAGGTAAGTTATCTATCTATGCATACATTAAGCATCTCATGGTAGTGATACTACTGTGAGTAGTCTTCCTAAGGTGCTATGGAAGCAACAGTTACAATTTCTTCCACAACATGAGGTTTAGCGACTTACTCTTCACTACATATACATTTTAATTAGTTTTGACCCTAATTTAAAAAAGAGATTTCCCTAAAATATTTTCATCTTTTGAAACATGGATAGAATAATAGTAGTGCCTTATTTCAGCCAAGTTACCTAGATACATGTACCCCAAGACAAACATTTAATATAATTGTGAGCTACAATTAAATGGGGAAAAATCTCTGACATGTATCATTGAAGAATCTCAATAAGCATGTTGAATAAAATGCCTCTAGCCATGTTAAAAAAACGCATGGCAGAGATTAACATGTGTTATGACAATTTTTCAAACCATATTTAGAGTCACATAATGACCTTAATTTGATACACAGAAGGTCTTGTACAAAGTTTCTGAATGTCAGGGCATCTCAAGTGACAGATGAAAGCAGTCCTCAAGCCATTTTGAATTCCAGAAGTCTGGCAAGACTCCATGTAAGCCTTGGAAATGATTGTTGCTTTAAGCATAATGTGAACAGCCTGGCAAGCTTTTCAATATGCCTGGAGTAAATTTCTGTCAATCCTTGTATGCTCCCTACACCATAGCTAAACAGACATGAGAAAGAATCACACCTTTGTCACCTTGCACATGTGCACCTGCAAATAATTAGCTTTCAGAATTCAAAACCCTTCTCATTTCTCATCAGATAGCCATTATATGTGATTGTTGTAATTTTTAGAAGAGTTTGAAAGAAGACTCAACTAGAACAATTATGCATAGTCCCCAATTTGAAATACCTCATCATTAAGTTGAAGTGTATGAATGCATGTATACATTCTGATGCGATTTTGCTTATTTACATTGAAAAACTGTGATTACCTCGATAATTAAATTCTAGAAATGCCTCAGCTAAAATCACATCTTTTTTTTTTAAATGTTCTGACTTGATTTCTGAACCAGTCCTTTAATTCTTTTCATTTCTGTATTTCCACAATTGTGGAAATTCTCATACTACCTTCTTTGCCACTTGTTTGTACTATTTAAAAAGACAGAACACTACAAAATCACTCTGGATATTATTGCTCATTTGTTTTACTAATTCATGTTAAAATTGCATTTTATACATTAGATGCTTTTAATTTAAATTAATTTTTGGAATCGTGTTCATTTTCCAGTTTCAGCACTCCTGATATATATGCATGTATGTATGCATGTATGTATGTGGCAGCATTGTGTATTCTTCATTCACAGCACTGCATTGATGGATTCCTATATATTTACTTTATGGTACTTTCCTTGTGTGTAGATTAGATGTACTCAACCCGTGGTCTATGTATGAGATAAAGATTTGAGTCAAAAGCTTTGAAATATATGTTTTAACATCTTCTATTAGAAATTTGCAGCCATAATTTCAAAGACTCTTTCAATAATATTTATATTTAAACTAATCATTTATTGAAAATAAACAATCAATTGAAGTTTAGGATTTAGCAAAAGCTGTAATGTGAAAGAACAATAAAGTAAAATGAAAATTTGGAAGCACATATATTCTGGAAGCTCTGTACATCTTCTATATGAATTATTTAAACTTAGAAACTGCTTTAAAACAATTGAATTCAATACCTCATTTTCATTTAATGACAACTCTTGTGAGCTTGATAAAGAGCTTATATTGCTGTCAAATATCCGTGATTTGAATAGTGTGGTTTCTGATTATGATAACATATGATGTCCCACTCTATTGTTGAAGGTAGATTTAAAAGTAGCACGGTAAGTATGGTCCAACGCATGTTTATTATACACATTGGAAACTGATGACATTTTTCACACTTTGGGATGAGATTTTTGAAACAGAAGATGATACTAGCTTAAGATGTTAAGGTGGAAAAGCAAAATTATGCTATAGAATCACACCCTCTAATTGCATTTTTTGAATTGCATGAATACAGAAGGAGAAAAACTCATAATAACCCACTGAAAATTGTGCTACCAAAAAAGTTGGATGGGAAATTAATTATGTAGCTCACTTTCACCATATCATTAGTGTTGGGGAACAACTGAACACCACATCGCAAGGTGTTAATATGTATTTTTAAAAGCTGTTTCCTCTGATCTGAATATAGGCTCTATATAGAATCTCAAAGAACACACTGAGATAACAAGGAAGCAATCACAGCAAAGCATCAAACATGCAGCCTGTGTACATTTGATCACTACTATCACCTCTCACATGATTATTGAAAGAATGATTCATACTCAGTGCTCTACTCTTTCCCGTACAGACTCTGAGACACTGACATAAGGGTCCAGCTTTATACAAAGTCTTACTTCTAAGGTCTGTGATAAGATATTTTAATAGCAAGCTGAATAAGTTTCCACTCATTGTCATAATCAAAATGATTCACTGTACACTCAAAAGTTGACCATTTCCTTTCCTTCAAAATTGATTTTATTCCATCCCCTAATTTTCCTTAAAACCAGGCAATTTCCTCCATTTTTCCTCTAAATATCCTTCAGAGCTCTGTACTTCAGCATGTTAATATTCACAGTCACTTTTCTTTTCTTTTGTCTCTGAAAACTTCCCTTACCGCTAGTCTTTAATCCAACCCAAAGTAATCATTGCTGAATCTGTAATTTCTCTTTGTTTTATAGATCACACTTTGGGCCATGTTCCTGGCCAGCTCAGCTACCACAAATGCACCTCATTATCTTGCTATGGAATCTTATGTGTTGCCTCAATGGCTGATGCTTCCCCATTCCACATGTAAGTTCTCACAATTATACACGCTACAATTTCTGACCCATACTACAACAGTTGTCTCAATTCAAGTCCTTACAGGGTTGTATTGTAACTCACTTGCAGAGGGCTTGCTTAACTTATATCCTTCATCAAAAAATCTTAACTGTAGCATCAGTTAAACCGATTTGATTTCTAAAGCTTTATTTTCCATATACTCTTATATTATTCTCTAATAATATTTCTTTATTTCAGTGATGATTATTTTACTTTCACTCCTATAGAACAAATGTCTTACCATGACATTAAAGCTATGAGAAATTTAGTCCTACTGAATTTCATAATTCTTGAGTTGCATACTTACTAAGCTTATCACACATATTTCCACTCATGAAAATCTACCATAAAATACTTATGAGACCCGTACACTATGCTACATACTGTCATGTCCTCAAAGGGAAATAGAAATAAAAATGAATTTGTTTCCATAAACTCTGAACTCATCATTTTAGGGACTCAAATTTGTCATGCTAAATTCTGAGACTGTTCAGAGAATCTGTTATCTAAGTGTACACATATTACAAAATAAAAAGATACATTTGAAACTATATGCTAGATTTCTTAGATTGCCCATATATGTCTGCAATATTTAACCCCTTTTTCCATAAACTATGATTCAACATTTAAATCATGTTCAAATTTATTAGCTACGTGAACCAAATCTTACTACCACAGTATCGTGTATTTCCTCAGTAATGAATTAAAAACTGCTTCTCTGTGTGTTCTTTACAACTCAGCATGTTAATTGTGAGCTATTGGTCAGAATTATGTGTCATATTTTTGGCAATTTGAAAGTAATGATTACTGACTACATCTAAGCTAGTTTATAATGATGGGATGTAGTAATTATGTTAAATTATTACAAAAAAAATATTTTGTATTCTCTGGTACGTTCCTAAGTCTTAGTTTTCTGCTGAGTCAGAACAACAGGTATCTGTGAAAAAAATCTATAAAATGTAAATGTAATTATCAAAATGTAATTTGATAAAACACTGTTGCGATTTTTAAAATAGTGTTTATCTTCAGTAAATTGTATTGTTTGTTTTTAAAATTATTTTTCATTAATGTTTATTTTACATTTCTGTTTCTTAAAACAGCAACCATTTGGGAGTAAAATCTATACATGTCTATGGAAATTTTGATCATTAGCACATTCATGAATGAACCTTTAGAATACTTCACAGATTCAGGACTTAGGGCCACAATTACCGACAACATCATTAGGATTAAATTTCAGCTTTTCTTCTATCACACAGGACCCATAAAGCATCTCTTTATTGGAGTTGTGTTCTTTGCCTGAACTATATACTAAAATCGGTAGTTTTCAAGACCAAAAGTGTGAAGGAGAAGGGTTCAGAGAACACACTTTAATTACAGCAGAGCAAATTCATCCAGTGCCTCTGTTGACAATCCAAGAATGAGAGCTGTAGATTAAGAATAATATAACAGAAATTAAAAAGACTTCATTGCAGGAAGACCATGACATACAAAGGCACACAATGTGGAGCATGGCAACATGTTGACTGATTTTAATTGCTGCTTATCCTGATGTTCATTAAAAAATCCTCAAAAAATTAATTTAATATATACTATATTATGAAAAAGAACTTTGTAGAACCCTTGTCTTTTTCTTTCTCAGCTATACAAAACTATTTTACATATTTATAATTCATGCATTTTATGTCTTGGGGAAATTGTTATCTATTAGTGAAGTTCAGACATCATAAGAAAATAAAGATCCTAACCATAATTTACAATAATGTTTTTAAAATCTTATCTAACCCTTTCAAAATATTTTAGAATAGTGTTTTACTCCATAGAATTAGCATAGCTAAAGTATAATAGCAAAAGTTACATATTAATTTCATAATTTCTGTAATATTTAATTATTTCTAATTGATGAATTTTTTAGCTATTATATTCAAATTGTAGCTCTCACAAATGTATGCATAAATTTGATTTATTAGCTTATATATAAAGCAAGTTTATATTGTTTTACTAATTAAAAAATAAAACAAATTTATAATTGTGTGTAGACAGTTTACACTTGAAAAGACACACCAACAGAAAAGATCAATGCCTATAATTGACCCCATGGGTTTTTTTTTCTGCTTATTTGATTCCATGCCTAGGATCACAATGAACTAATGGCTCAATCTCTTCAAACATAAAATAACTTCATAATAGACGTGCTCATGTGACAGCTATGGATAAGTGAAGTTTTGGTTCAGTGAATCTTTGTGTGTATTTTTGAGTAATATAGCACAAGGTCCTATGGTTATTTAAACAAATCTATGGCAGAGCATTTTTGAATCATCATGACAGAGAGTTAAGTGGCAATTATTAAATTTCTTTAAAAATAATTAGACCTCTCAGGAATGAGATTTCTGGAAAATTGCTTGTTAGTTTACTAAAGCACACATAAACTACTACTTGTGGTTAGCACATAGTTAATACGTTTTTAATTAACATAACCACCTGTCCTGTCTTCTTTCCTTGACCCTTCAATTGTTAGGGACAGTTAACCAGAGAAAAGAAATCATATATTTCTTAGATGATTATTTAGAAACTCTTCTGAATAGTTCAATACAAAAATTACATATAAGATTATTGACACATGCACTTTATTTAAAATTATATGAATATTTTCCCAGTATATGATTTTAAAGAGAAAAGATTCACCTTTCATGAAACTAAAAATATATCTCTTGCATCTGATGAGACCTAGATATTTATTCACATATTCCCTTAGTAAATTACCTCTGAAACATGTAATTAATTTTGTCACTTATCTTATTTGTATGTGCATTCATAAAAATAATAAGGTCTTTGTAACTTCTCTACATATGTATGCTTTTATTTATAAATTATACACATATACTACCTTATTCATTCATTGGAATCACTCTGATGTAAATTATAATCTCATTTGAATTTTGATGTGGTAAAGATAAATAAAATAGGAACCTGATATTTGTTTACACAGCAGAACTGATTGTCCACAGCCTACATTGCAGAATATCACACACATAGCTTATTTAAACAAGCTAGAGAAAATCTGGTCCTATTTGCAAGTAGGTAATTTTGATCCCTGTTTTTTAATTTTTTTTCAATAATATAACACATATCTGTGTGCACTAAGAAGTATAATGAACTAAAGGATATTCTTTGTATGGTTTCACTTTTGAAGAGGTTTAGAAATGTATCAGTTTTTTTTTATGCCAATTCATTCACTAGCTGGTTTTTCTTTCACAAAATAGAGATACTAAGACTTGTTAATTTTTAAAAATGGAATATTCTTAACATTGATTCCAAGAATCTTCCCAAGAATTTCACTGATTTTCTTGGCAACTGCCTTTCTTGGAACCATCCCTGTATGATTGGTAAGTCTTTCCTAAAAGGTAAAATAATATGTAATATCATAGCTCAGAAAAGATTTGGCAGAAACTATAAAAAAGAAAAAAATATCTTAGATTGAAAATATCCTCACCAGAGAGAGGTCACAATTTTAGAAAATGGATCTGCCAACCCTTGTAATTTCTTCTGGAATGTATCCCTTTGCAATGGAGATCCTTCCAACTAACTCAAAATCCTTTGCCAAGACCAAGTTTCACCATTTAGTGTCCTAATAGATCATGAGCAAAGAGGAATCCCTAACTTCCTTAGGGATTACATTTAACCCTCATATGCCAATAGAATTCCTTTTGTGATTAATTACATTTATCTCTGGCTAGATGCTTGTATTTGGCTGAATTTTGACCAGGAGAAAACACCACCAACCAACTTCATCTCTATGGAATACAGAAACCATTGAATCTGTCCATCCTGGGCTAAAGGTACAATATATGTTGCAGAATGAGACAGATGAACAGAATTGTCAATCAAAGAGACTAAGAGAGCTATCAATTAACAAGAGAATAAGATAGATCAAGTTATTGAAATAGACAGAAACTTGACCATGCTCTGGTCATGCACAGTTGGGATAAATTGAGCAAAATTATCTTTTATAGGTTTGCTTTTTAAAGATATCACTACACAAAATGGTTTAGAATCTGAGGTATATAAGACGACAAAAGTTAGGATGAAAATACTCTTCTCATTTGTAGATGGAATCAGAATACCTTATATACTCAAAGTATTAATAGTTTAGTAATATTTATAAGTAGTTCAAACATGTATGCAATAGAGAAAATATTATTTGTAAAAGGATAAAAGTAAACTTGACTAGGATAATAATGGTGTGGGGTAAGGAAACTACACTGTACCTGAATTTGCCTTAGGGACACGTCTTACCAGCAAACTATAATGTAAAAAACAACCAAATGGAAGGAGTTAATTATCAATAAACAAATATGAAGCATTTAGAAAGTGATAATAGAAGGGCAGCTCACAGAAAATAGTCTTTATGGATCACTTAGAAAAAATGTTGCAAGATTCTACCCATTAGGAGATTCTAGGGTAAATATTGACAAAATTCAAACTATGTGCTAGAGAGCCTCTGAAATAAATAAAACATGAACAACAGCTCAACAAAGAGGTAAATAAAATAGATTAGGGAGTAATTCAGACAGAAAGATTAAAATCTTCCCAATAATTCCTCCCCCAACTATGTTTTGTACATTTCTTCCCTTCAAGGAAGTATGCTGAAGTTCAGATAGGAGACTGTTTGCCTAAAACATGGTTCTTACAGTAGCAAGATGTAGGTAAAGGAAAGAAAAAGGACACTGTGTCAGCTTAAATCTTGTCGGGACTGCAGAACATGATACTATTTTCCCTTGACCTTAAGCTGAGCACTTTATGATGGTATAAAAGACTTCAGCACTTCACAATAGGAAAAAGAGGTAGTTCATAAAGAATCAATGTGGAATTATAGGGAACTAAACAGAATAGCACCTCATCCTTGCCATTATGCATGCCATTTTTCTTTGATGACACAATAACTTGATTAAATCTTTAGTGTCATATTTATCCTTGCTGATGTTTCACTTTTAGGATAATTTCAGTACCAAATAGCATTTGCTTTTGAGCAGAAGATGTGGATTTTAGGGCATTTTATTCACTTTCTTTAAGAAGCTTTATTACATAAAGAGTAGAATGTTAACCCATCAGTGTCATATAGCTTTGGAGAAAAAAAAATATCTAGAAGAACAATAATGGGCTGGATCCAGCAATCAAAGCCACGACTTTAATACTAGCCATACTGTTTAGCAAATTAAAGACTAATGTGGTCAAAAAAAGAGAGATAGTAAAGATAGTTTCAGACAAGAAAAGCTTCTAAACAGTTTACAGTGTGTTTAATTTTTTTTAAAAAAAGAACGAGAGTAGTTAGGTGTGGTTGCACAGACCTTTAATACCAACACTTGGGAGGCAGAGGCAAACAAACCTCTGTGAGATCAAGGTGTGGTAGCACACACCTTTCAACATAGCACTTGGGAGTCAGAGGCAGGGAGATCTCTGTGAGTTCAAGGACAGTCTGGTTTACAGAGTGAGTTCTAGGATAGTCAAAGATACACAAAGAAACCCTGTCTTAAAAAAAAAAACAAAAACAAAAAACTTTAAAAATAAAAATAAAAGAAATAGAGGTTAAAATAAAGCCACATAAAGATAAAAATACACAGAGAGTATAGATAATGTATGTTATTATGTTCTCTTTGCATTTTTTGAATGCTGAGGAAAAAGCAACAGCTGCTAAAAGATATTTGTTTATAAATGTTGCTGAATTAATCCAAGATAGGTATTTTGAAAATAAATTGGCTTCAAAATTGAAGTCAAAAGGTATCTTACTTTGGAGAAGAGGTTTTGCTTTTGTTTCCACAGGAAATGAAAAGCTGTAGATTCATTCTGGGTTAAGAAATAGAGGAGCAGGGAATCACATAACTTAATTAAGGCAGTCATCTTAGTGTTGACAAGAGTCTTGAACCTAGAGGGGCTCCCAGGTACCCAGGGCGATATCCCCAGTTAGCTCCTTGGACGGCCGAGGATAGGGAACCTGAAATGACCCTATCCTATAGCCATTCTGATGAATGTCTTGCATATCACCATAGAACCTTCATCTGGAGATGGATGGAGATAGAGACAGAGACCCACACTGGAGCATTGGACTGAGCTCCCAAGGTCCCAATGGGGAGCAGAAGGAGGGAGAACATAAGCAAGGAAGTCGGGATCATGAGGGGTGCACCCACCCACTGAGAAGGAGGGGCTGATCTAGTAGGAGCTCACCAAGGCCAGCTGGACTGTGACTGAAGAGGCATGAGATAAGACCGGACTCTTTGAACATGACAGACAATGAGGGCTGATGAGAAGCCAGAGACAATGGCAAGGGGTTTTGATCCTACTTTATGTTCTGGCTTTGTGGGAGCCTAGCCAGTTTGGATGTTCACCTTCCTAGACCCGGACAGAGGGGCAGGGACCTTGGAGTTTCCACAGGGCAGGGAACCCTGACTGCTCTTCGGACTGGAGAGGGAGGGGGAGAGTAGTGGGGGGAGGGGGAAAGGAGTGGAAGGAGGGGGGAGTTGGAGGAGGGGGGAGGGAAATGGGAGGCTGGGAGGAGGTGGGAATTTCTTTTTTTTTTTCTTTCAATAAAAAAAAGAAAGAAATATCAGGTTTGATCAAGGAAAACCCTTTGAGAAATCTCCTATAGGAGAGGATAGCCCAGATGTCTGAGTTCTACATCCAGAACAGATTCAAAACTGCTGCCTGAGATTATCAAACCTCATAGGATACTCCAATCATGACTTGATCATAATTCTAAATTTTCTTTAGGTCCTCATAAGATTATCATTGTCCCCAATCAGCAGGAAGTATCCTGGAAAACTATGCCCACATTCCTCAAAAATGACAACGAATATTTTCCTGTGTTTAGCATGTAGGTTACAAGTTGTTATGGATAATGGTCAGGAGAAAAGCTAACCAAAGAATATTAGATTCAGAGTTCTTATTTTATTTTTTTTTATGGGGCAAGTGCTGTTGGACAATGGTCTTTTATCTTGTCACTTGTATTATTTTTAATAAAATGCTCATTGGCTAGTAGCCAGGCAGGAAGTATAGGCAGTGTAACCAGGTAGGAAGTAGAAGTGGGGCAATAAGAACAGGAGAATTCTGGGAAGAGGAAAGCTCAGTCTGCAGTTATGACCCAGCCACAGAAGAAGCAAAATGTGACCACCTAGCTGAAAAAGGTACCAAGTCACGTGGCTAACATAGACAAAAATATGGGCTAATATAAGTTATAAGAATTAGAATTAGTTAATAAGAATAGCCTGAGATAGTGGGCCAATCAGTTTATCAATTAAAAAATAATAATACATAACGTACTTTAATGAAGGTGCCATGTGTGGTTATAAAGACAGCATTTTAAAAGCCAATAACTAATTGGATAAATGAAGATTTCAGTGTTAGGGTGAGTTTGCCATCCTACATATTGTTAGTCAGGAATGTCTTTGAAGTCCCACAAAGCATAAAAAAACTATTGCCACTAGTGTTGGTTGGATGCCATGGATTGATGTTTGACTTTCTGTTTTTGAAGGTAACACACATGTTAATTGACTATGCACATGGAAAAACTAAGCTGAGTTTAAGCAAAGTGTTTTAGTGCTAGAAAAGGTTATACAAGTTGTTGTAGGGATTATTGTCACAAATATGTCTGCTTGTTTATGAGTTCTAATTTGTAGGCAACAAAAATGCCAGAATAATTGGCTTGTTTCTGATATAGTGTTACAATTATTATAGGTACAATAAACTGCTCTCTAACTGCATCTATAACATGGAGCATGAGAGTGCATTCAACTTTGCTACTGTAAACCTAGGTAAAGATCTAACCTGAGGAAAACAATGGCCATAGTAGGAGGATCACTATTATTGTTTTGTTTATCAAATGTTATATTTCCAATAACCCACCATTTATTACTGCAATTGGTCTTGGTTGTGGAAGAGAACTCATTTTTGCAATGGGAAATGGCTACTGCACAAACTTAAAATCATGGAATTTGCTAATAATGAAATCCTTCCAAAGGAGGAGCACTCCATTGATTACTCAATATCAAATGATCCTCACTGAAAGCATGCATGCAAATAACTTTATATGGACTAATTGCTTTGTAGTTATATTTTTAGGAATATATACACATATAAGTATATGTATGAAACAATAGTGAAAAAAGAGATAATAATGGCTTATTAAGCTATTAATATAAAAGGCTTTTGATTATATATTAGAACTCTAATGTAATATATAGAGAACATATTTTCATATGTCATTCTCTCTAAAGTATGTGAGCTAAGAGACCATTTTTTTTGAAATTTCACAAATAATAGGTATGCAGAAAAATGAAACCCTTTCAAACAGACATTTAGTCACATATTACAGAATATTAAAATTGAATGAAAGGTTTGAAAAATATAGAAAACATCTCAAAAGTCAAAGTTCAATAATTAGAACGTGGAGGTAATTTTAGTTACACTAAACAAACCATTTTAATTAATCATTGGAGCCAAATTAATATATATTATAATATATTTTATTATGTACTATATATTATATATGTAAAAAACAAATAAGTATTTTTGAATGCAATAATTCAGGTTTATGTTTGAAAATTACTTTTATTCTTGAGGCAGATAATAGCTTGGTTGAAGCACACACTCAAAAAAGAAAGCAGGAAATTAATGTGTGAGTACTCTCCTGTCACCAATTGTTTCCCTGATTTGTGAGTCGCACACTTCTGAGTGTGCATATATAAAAGTGGATATAAAATATCGTCTACAATAATATTTTTGGTCTCTGATGAAAAGAGTGACTGATAGAGTAATGTGGAGTAATTATGTGGTGAAGGGTATACACCAACATTTAAAGCTAACTTCCTTGCAATATTATACACTTGTGAAAATCATCTTTTCCTTCCTTCAAATTCTCCTTTATAGATTGGTGCCTACTGTGGCAAAGAGCAGAAAATAAGCAAAGTGACAACTGTCAGTTATTCTAAGACTTTTTTCCCTTTAAACACTGACATTTCCCATCACTTTTACAATTAGTTTATGAACCTGGCTGAAAAGTCACTGCCTGTCTGCCATGACTTGAAAGTACAAAATAGTAACACCATTTTCTTCCTGCCAAAGATGACAAACCTCCCAAAGGGATAATTTCCCTCTGGGGATAAAGTCACACGGGGCTCTGAATAGGATCGGTTTTAAAAGTCTTCTGAGCCTGGACGCCAATTATGCATGAAGTTGTGCAGGAGCTAGTATAGATGACTAAATCCTATTTCTTTAAGGTTACATACTAGAGCACTGATACCTGGAAGATGAGCCAAGACAGAGTAAATAACGTACAGTGGGAAAGAAGTAAGACTTAAAAGTCAACATTATAGACAAAGGATATGATAAATGCATTCCTTCATTCTCTTTGTTTTCCATATTGAAAAATTGTCTCCCCTTCCTGTATCTTTCTCTCTCTCCTCAGCACTTGCCACATACAAACATAAAATTGAAAACTCAAATGAGAACAAAGTCTTTATTATGTAAATAAAAATAATCTGGGTAAATATAGATATAGATATGGACCTAAATTAGATCCTGATAAAGATTTTGAGATTTGAGGAAAAGAAAAAGGATGAAATGTAAGGCAGGTTTAAGTTGCTAAGCAACTTGGCATTCACATGAAATCAGATATAGCAATTTGCTTTGGCAAGACTATGTAATAAGTTTAAAGAAACAAAACCAGTTATCAGTTTTAGCTACTAAGTAATTAAAGAAGAAGAATTAAAAGATTGAACTGAATTAAGTCGGTGTTTAACATATAAAAATACAACCAATTTGTCTCAGAGGCCTGAGGGTCCAAGCTGATATTTAATTACATGACAAAAGATGACTGTCTATTTGACAAAAGCAAAACTAGATTAAAACATGATACTATATTTAAATCTGATTTTGTACAATGAATTTTGACATCATGCCAAGCCTGTGTAATATGATTTTTTACATTGTATAATAAAATGTTCATGTAGCATTGTCTCCCTGCACATTGATTCTGACTTATATACTTTACCTTCTTGATAGAGATCTGATGTCTCAACAGTTAGTTAAGTGAGGAATCTGCTAAAATGTATGATTTTTTTCTGTACAAAATTTAAATATAAAAATGCATACTTATTATTAAGTCTTAGGCCTCTGATTGTATTACTGTCATCAGCTACCATAATCACAATGCAGAATTGAAGACCAGCTATTCCTACCCCTATATTCAGTTGGTTTTTTGCTTTTTCTTTCTTGGCACTGTATGTATACACATATTTGTTTCGAGGAAAAGAGTGGAAACATATTAAATACAAAAATGTTGAGATAGTTTTAGAAAGAATTTCAAAGGGCATCGTTGACATAATCATCTCCACTCACTTTACTAGAGTTCTATAAAGATCTAAGTGGAGAAGCATTGTCAAATTTTCATTTGGAAATAGACAATCCTCTGATGATATATCATGTCTTTTAATCGCTGTATATAATCGACTCCAGAGAATTTATAAAACTATTTCTTTTTGCAGAAATCTCACTTAGTTCAAATTTGGAGATTTGCTGAATGATTATCGTATGCCGGGCTGTCATCTTATTTGCTACCACTAAAATAAGCTAACGTATGGTGATTAAGCGACTCAATCGGTCTCTTGTTATGGAAGATCACTATCGATTTGATTTCGGGACTGTACATACACCCCAAAGCAATTCTACTCGTCACTTAGGTATGTCATTCCATCAACAAGGCAGGCACATAGCACCTAATAGAAAATAATACATATCATCTTGAAATATCAGTAAAATGATTCCTAATGATATGCTGCTATACTCCCAGACTGCAACCTAGCACAAATGTCATCAGAGAAGCTTCTTCCAGCAATTGATGGTAGCAGATGAAGAAACCCACAATCAAACATTAAATGGACCTTGGGGGAACTCCACAGAAAAGAGCGATTGTAGGAGACAGAAGGGCTGGGGACACCAGGAGAACACAGCCCACAGAATCAACTAAACAGTGCTCACAGGATCTCACAGAGACTGATAAAGTGACAGTCACCTAGGCTGGATGGAGCCAATATATGTTCCCTGCCTACATGCTATGGCTGTGTAGCTTGATGTTCCTGTGGATCTCCTAACAGTGGGGGTGGGGGTGTCTCTGTGTCTTTTGCCTGCTATTGGGATCCTTTTCTTCCTACTGGGGTTTATTGTTCAGCCTTAATTTGAGGGTCTGTGCCTAGTCTTATTGTAACTTGTTATGCTGTCTTTGTCAGACTGATATCCCTGGGAGGCCTGCTTTTTTTTTTTTTTTTTTTTTTGGAAATTGAGGAGCGGTGGAAGGGGAGGTGGCAAGAGAGGAACAGACAGGAGAGGAAAAAGGGGAAACTGCAGTAGGGGTATAATAAATGAGAACAGAATAAACTAATAATAAAAGAAATAAAAACCTATTTGTGAAGATCTGATTATGATTTACTAACTTTGGTACTTTTTATTTAGCATCCTATAGGTTTTTTGTTGTTGTTTGTTTTTTTTTCTTTTTCATTTTCTTTTTAGCTTTTCTCACTCAAGAAACTTTATCTGTCACTTCTTTCACATCTAATAAAACGACATCTCTTTGTTTACAACTTTTTAGGCTATTAGGGATGAGTAAACCAGTACACATCTTCAAAATTAAGAATCCTGAGTGAATGGAAAGTGGAAATATTGACCCATTAAAGGAATTGAAAACAAAGCAGGAAAAAAAAAAAAACAGCAAGAGATAGGAGCGGCCACAACTGAATCGCTTCTATATATGCTGAGACTGTGGGGGATTTGTGTTTTAAGATGTTAAACTGCAAAGCTTCTAAGGTAAGGTGATGTCCTAGGGCATATATGATGCAATATGATAAAAAGCAAACCATTTTTAAAGCTTTCTCAGTAGGGAAAATGATCTACCATGCAGCCTGGCCGGATGATGCTCTCTAAGAGAGACATAGAAGGAGACTCCCACCCTCTAGGACACTATAGAGATCACTCGAAGGGGTGACAAAGGATCCTTGCACCTCCTGCAGTACTTGAATAGGAATGAAAAAACCATTTTTGTACAAAGCAAGTAAGAACAGAAATAGAAAAGGTCACCGTAACGTATAGTTGATGCTCTCTAATCTAGGCCCAGGGTTTGCGCTTTTAAGAGTAAACTTGGAGCAACTCCATAGAGCCGTAGTTAGCATCATCCCAGCTTCAATACACTTGCATTCATCTGGCAAATCTACGTGCCCACTCTCTGAAGTGGAAAATGTGAATCAGAAGACCAGGAACAGGAACATACAAGAGCCTTGCTAACAGCCATTCACATAGTACATTGAACCTTCGTCTCCAGCCAGCTCTCCATTGACAGTACAGCAGCATCAAGCTTCAGTGCGGTTCCCATACAGTTTTTTTTTTTATTTAATTTAAACCAGAAACACCTTAACCAGTTCTACATTGGAAGTAAAGTTATCCTCACCTTATTTGTCCTGATTTCACATACTCTTAAACTGATAATATAAAAAAAAATCAATCACTGAACAAAGTGAGAAAATCTAAGTGTCCTTTATGTAACAATCTTGATTAAGCCAATTAGTTATATCTGTTACAATCTTCACATTTAAATAGCTCTGACATACTGAAGTCATGTTTCCCCTCTTTACATGCCAACCAAGTGTTTGTAATATTTTAAAATTATTTTTATCTAAAACAACTGTCTAAAAAATCTGAACAATGATTTTGTTCACATAGGCCTCCAGTTGAGATTTTCATGCCACTTTTCGCCCAGGTTTTTTGAGCAAACATTTGTCTTGTCCTGGAGTTATCAATAGTATTTCTGTACCACTGAAGGAGAGACACAAAAAAGAGATTGCAAAACAAATCAAAATGAGCACTGGAAAAAAAATCATGAAAACCATAAAGCATCCTTTCCTTGACTTGCTTACTGTACTACTTGCCTTCTGTATGATTTCTAAAGGTGGGATACATCCCCTTCTACATTTCAGAAATAGATAACTTCTATAGGTAGAATGCTAAACATGCTTCCCACTTTGCATAAAGTGATATGATGTAAATAGTTGATTAGTCAGCCTATAATTTTACATTGCTTAAAGCAATGAATGTTTCTTTTTCCTGAAAAACATAATTGTGGAAAACTGAAAAGAAGCATATATAACTAGAATGACTAGATACATAGAGAATGAGAGCACATACAACAGGACACATATGTAAGCAGCATGCCTCTGGTTAAAACCAAGAGAACACAGATGTGCAGTTCATTAAAACAACAACTTATTCCATATCACTTAAAGCAGTTCTCCCTTGATTCAGACTGTTTGCACTTATATTCTATTTGCCCTGCAGCAAGCAACACGTGTTTGAAAATCCTAATTGTCCTCAAAATGTTTCCATAAAATCTCAAATAGTTATTTATTTCACACCTTTTGACTCTCCTGTCCCTCTACTGCACAGGAATAGTTTTTTTTTCTTTCTTTTTAATTTATTTTTTTTTATATTTCATTTTATATTCCAACCACAGTTCTCCCTCCCGACTCTTCTTCATTCCCTGTGGCTTGCATCCCAACCCAGCCCACCCCCTCATCCACTCCTTCCATGGGGTAAGAGCTCACATGGGGAGTCACCACGTCTAGCTCATTAAGTAAGGACAGGACCTAGCCCACTAGGGGCCTGTCCCCTGCCCCACACTGCATTATGGCTGAGCATGGATTTCCATGATAGACAATGTGCTCCAAGAAGCTAGCTCATGCAACAGGGATAGATCCTGATCCTCCTGCCAGCCGCCACTCTGTCCAAGTTTCACCACTGTCTCTCACATACAGAGGGCCTAGCTAGGTTCCATAGAGACTCCACAGCTGTCAGTCTAGAGTTCATGATTTCACACAAGCTAAGTTCAGCTGTCTCTGTAGATTTCTACATCATGATCTTGACCTCCTTTACTCCTATATTTCTTTCTCCCCTGTTTGGATTCCCTGAGTTTGGTCTGGTGCTTGAACAAGACCACTTCCCAAGTGATTTATCACCTATAATCTCATCTGCTCTATATATTATCATTCTTATAGTCCTACCAAGAAAAAAGATAATTTGACCGGTATTAGAAAGATTTCAGTGTTAAATATTTTCCATTCTACAGATGGGTTATTGTGTCCTCTCATATATATGTATGTGTGTGTGTGCATGTACCTGTATATGTGTATGCATATATATGCATATGCACACACACAAAACTTTATTATTTTACTATTTTGACCAGAAATTCTTCAAAATGGTATTTAGTTAGCTCTTTGGGACTGAAATTCCAATCAGGGAAATGTGAGTTTAGGGAATAAAACCACTGTTTAATTATTATTATAGGAAGAATAAACATCCTTATGACGAATCAGATTCACATTTTTGAGAAAACAGTATGATTTCATTTCCTAAAAATAAAGATGCCATATAAAATATACAGTATGTCATTTAGCATGAGTAAAAAAAAATAAAAACATACCCATTTTCAATTAAATAGGATAAAAATTTCCTAATTATTTCTCAACCTTTATGCAATACTTGAATGACTATGAAAAAATATATGGTGAGAATACTAATACTCACAGAATCATATAAACAAAACAAAGGTAACATTTATTAATAAAAATAGCTACTATTTTCTCATAATTATCATTACAAAGTTGATGTACTGTCTTGAGTCATTGACAGAAAGGAATATCTCTAGATACCTCAGTAGAAGCATTTAATAGATTCCATAATGTGCTAAATTGTGTCAGGCAAGGATGTTCAAAGAGGAAATAAACTGAAATTGTGTGAGAAAACTGTATCTTGCGTCAAAGAATGGTAATCCACATCACCAATTTGAGAAAAGAAATCCCCACGCTATTCTCAAGTGCAGTTAAATTGAATAAAAGAAGGAACATGAAAGTATTCCATTGCAATGTATAAATTAGTGAAATGATATCAAAGCAAAAAAATAATGAAAATAAAGATGCTAAAATTCAAACCAATTATGACAGTAGAAATTTTTCAATCTTTTGCTTTAAAATAAAGCCCATAACATTTGTACATTCCTCCAAACTTGCAATCCTTTTCTTCTTTTATTCTAAGTGGCTCTACATATGCGCCCCACCGTCTGTTCTTTTACACTAAGATAATTGAACAAAGATGGGTTGCTTCTTTGGAAAAACTACAGTGTTTGCTCATAAATTCCCTTCATCTGTCTGTCAAGATGGTTATTTTTGAGAGGTTATTTCCTGACTATATTTGCAATATATGCAACCCTAAATATAAAACAGAATCTTAGGATAATGAATCTTCTAGAAAAATTATTTTCATTTCAAACATAAAACTTCCTATATATTTAAAAACTGTCTTGACAAACTTTGTCCTATCGATAACTATATATTTTATCATTAGAAAATTAGAAGTGGTAGAAAGAGGAGAAAATGAATGTTGATTATAGACAATAACATAGGTTCCAGTATGCGCAACAAAACATAAATACAGAGCATACAAAGCAGGCAAAATCTATTCTGTAAAGGCTAGTGTAGGATGATAAAAAAAAATATTCTCATTGTTGGTCATGTAAAGATTTCACATGAACGTAGAAAAGTGGTTATCTACCTGATGACAAAATTTAAAGTAGAAAATAGGTCTTTGAATTGGTATATGGCGGTCAGGTTTCACAGTTTGACGGGGGAAAAGACAGGTGTGTGTGGCAGGAACATGTGCAGACACAGACAGTGTGGGAATGTGCAGACACAGACAGTGTGGGAATGTGCAGACACAGACAGTGTGGGAATGTGCAGACACAGACAGTGTGGGAATGTGCAGACACAGACAGTGTGGGAATGTGCAGACACAGATAGCGTGGTAGCATGTATTGGAACATGTGCGACACAGACAGTGTAGGAACATATGTAGGAACATGTACAGACACAGACAGTGTGGGAGCGTGTGTAGGAACATATGCAGACACAGATAGTATAGAAACATGTGTAGGGACATGTGCAGACAAGATAGTGTGGGAACATCTGCAAGAGGGCTGAATTGTATGAAACACAGCATTTTTTAATCTTATGAAAGCCTTCATTTGATCAATGAGATTCACGTTCTATTCCTTTCTTCACCTGTTCTAATGCCTCCAAGATTGGCATGTTAGTTCCAATTTTCCTAGCCTCTCACTGACTGGTGGATATCCAATGGGGACCATAGGAAGACAGAAATGAAAGAGAGAAGTAAGAAATGAGTTGAGTATTAATTAGAGTGACTCACATCTGTGAGTAGGACAGTGGCTGCATCTATCAGCCAAGTTCAAATAAATCATTCTTCTGTTCTTCCTAGGTGATGTCGTTTCTGAGTCCATCGCTAAACACCTTCACTCCATACAATGAAAATGTACAGCATAGCTACACTTATATTCTGTCTTATACATTGTGCTTTCCCTATTCCATGTCTATGCCTCTCTGCGAAACCATACTTAAGTCAAATTCCTTTGCCATATTGCCTGTTTTCTGATTTATGTATGCCTTAGAGGAAGAAGAGATATTTAGATTTTAAGATGGGCATTTCTTAGGGAGTCACAGAAAAAGTCACAGAAAAAGTAATTAAAATAATGAGGATGTCAAAGACTCCATAAGCCAAGACTACAGATCTGCATGAGAAGGATACATATCAGCTATAAATGGAGTTCTCTCCTGAGACTGGAAGGAAGAACATAATTAGATATGTATGAACAGCTAATAGGAATGAATATAATGGAAAATCAAAAGAACTCATATTCAAATTGTTTTATTTGCTCTGATAAGTAGCATGACCAAGAATGCTATACCTTTTGAGGGAGCAGATGGTAGGCTAAATAGATAAAGTAAATGAGTATGATTCTGATTCACAATAGGAAATGAAGTCTAGTTTTAACAATGATAAAAATGAAATGTCAGTTTAAAGTACAAGTTATCCACAGATAAATATTCTGGTTTACATTGCTTGCCACTTTTTCTAAAGATTCTGCAACTATTTTCACAATTTAGCTTCTGCGATAGGAGAGACAGATGACCAAATGGAAAGCAAGAAATAGATGTTTTCTATGGGAGAGAATTTTTCTTACATTAAGTATGGGAGACATAGCAAAAAAATATATAATGTATGAACGATTGAGTGATCAAGATATGAGAGTCCGGTTTTATCCCATGCTTTTTCAGTCAGAGTCCAGCTGGCCTTGGTGAGCTCCCAAAGACTCAGCCCCACTGTCTCCGCGGGTGGGCGCACCCCTTGTGGTCCTGACTTCTTTGCTCATATTCTCCCTCCTTCTGCTCCTCATTGGGACTTTGGGAGCTCAGTCCAGTGCTCCAGTGTGGGTCTCTGTCTCTATCTCCATCCATCGCCAGATGAAGTTTCTATGGTGATATGCAATTGAGAAGCCAAGGACCATGGCACCGGGTTTTGATCCTACTTCATGTTCTGGCTTTGTGGGAGCCTATCCAGTTTGGACGTTCACCTTCCTAGACCAGGATCGAGGGGGGAGGACTTTGGACTTTCCACAGGGAACCCTGACTGCTCTTCAGGCTGGAGAGGGAGGGGGAGGAGTGGGGGGAGGGGAGGAGGGGAGGGAGGAGTGGGAGGGAAATGGGAGGCGGGAAGGAGGCAGAAATTTTTTTTTTCCAATAAAAAAAAAAAAAAAGATATGAGAAAGACATGAATAGCGTAAGTGTGGTCTAAGAGCTGAGACGAGGGAAGCAATTATATTGGAGCGGGGAAGCATGGTAGGAACATGAGTCTTGATGTTCAATATATTAAATCCAGGAGCTAGTATGCTGGCTCAGTGTACAGTAGCACATGTTCTGCAGGCATGAGGACCTAATCCAGAGTTCTCAGCATTCACATAAAATGCTAGGCATGGCTAACATTAAAATCCAAACCTTTGGGGTGAACAAAGTCAGACAATGAAAGTGGGCTGGGTAGCCTGCCTAAAAGAAACAACTGCAAGTTTCTACTTCACAATGGAAAAGTGTCTTAAGGCAATACGACAGATTGGTGGAAGAAGACAGCTGAATTCTTCTCTGGTTTTTTAATCTGACACACTGGCATAAGCACTACACATTCACACACTTACAGCACAGAACAAAGAGGAGAGAGAGAGATTGAGAGATGAGAGAAAAAAAGAGACAGACAGAATGACAGAGAGCAAGTGCACATATAGAGAGAGAGAGAGAGAGAGATTAAAAGCAGAGAAGTAATATAAATAGTGCTATCATTTGCTGAAGACTACAGTAGCAGCAAATGGAAGAAAATTGTAAATCTGGAGATTCACAACTTGAAATATAGTTTTTTGAAATATCTTAGGTCATTGTAAGTAAGAAATCAATTTTGAGAAGTAAAGAAATAACATTCATATGTTGAATGAGGGACGCCCTGTGCCTCCCGCCCGCTGCCCAGTTAAGCCCTGAAATAATTACACAAACTGTTTTCTTTAATCACTGCCTGGCCCATTATTGGCTATCCGCCTGTGTCTCTCCGCCTCTAATTTTTGTCCTTGAGGGCCAGGCAGTTTCTTTATTGAACCAATGAAATCAACAGATTGATATTTGACACTCCCAACATTCATATATGAGTGTTATCCATTGTTTGGTGCAAAATAAATTAAAGGAATAGAAGTAATGGCAGTCTCATTGAAATATTTTTATAAGAATTAGCTTGAGTAGTCATTTCCCAAGTGTATATCCACTGTGAGAGCCACAGTAGCTTTTCAAAGGACAGATGACTGTTCTCAGTGAGATTGGAAGACAGAACAGATCTAAAGTGTCTAGAAACGAAGACAACTAGAATACTGAAAATGAAATTCCTAAACCAAACTGGAGCAGTGAAACACTTCCCAGTTACAGTGGTAAGGACCTCACTGGCCATTGTTTTGTAGTCAGCAGTCACCCACATAACAGCCTTGACCGCTTCTCATTTATTTATACACCTTTCAAGATGAAAATACTCATCACACACTCTTAGGTCTCTGGAATTTAGAAAAGTAAACCAAAATGAGACTAAGAAAACATGGATTCTGTTTGTATCAGGTAGATAACATACCTAGTTAGTTAGAAGATCTCTAACTAAGAACCAGACTCTTATCCCATTTAAGAAAATAACTCCACCAGAGCATTGAACAGCTGTTGTGGCTCTACAGCTAAGTTTTTATTTGGAGTTGTGAAATATTGGGCATAAATAAATAAATAAATGGCATAAGATTCATTAAGAAGTAGCTTCTACGCTATCAAAAAATGACTGTTTTCAATGACAAATCCACTTTGAACTAAGAGAACTAAAGAGATATTCACCATTTTATTTGAAATACTTCTTAAATAATAGTAGCTAAGATGGGAAGTGTATTTTATGTATAATTCTATTTAACTACTGGGCTTGATAAGTACCAGCATTATGGTCTAAAATGTTTAAGTAATACTGAAAAAACCATACAATTCTATACAGGGATTGTAACACACCCATTTTGAGACAGCTCAGTAAAACTTTATATGAATAAGTCTGAATACCCAAATAATAAGCAAATATTTTCTATCGATTTTGGAATGATTTTGGACTTTTTAGTAAGCTGATGTGGCAAATGTATGACAGCAGCAGAATGGAAGTTAATGATAGGATCATTTTACCTTATTTCCTGCAGTTTTATACTGCTTTTAGAAAAACTAAGACCCATTCAGAGGTAGATGGAATTCTTACCTCTTCCCAAACCAAATGTAACAATGTATGGTGGATACTGAATATCATTGGTTACATTTTCATACCGATAAATATTTGTTTTTATCCAACAGGGATGCCCTCCAAAATCTGGAAACATACACTCTGAGGATTTAATATAAGATACATTTACATTTGAAATTATTGATCTTCACTATTTTAATTATGCAAATCATATAAAGTTTTGAATGCATATCTTTAATAGATTTTTAAAGTGATTGATTTTGTGTCATATACTTTTCCAAAACACTACTGAAATTGATAAATAAGAATGTCTCCCTGATTAGAGCATTAATTTGAAAAAAATTATCAGTATGTGATTCCTAGAAAAAACAATGATATCAACAAGTTGAACATTAAATATTGCCTTTATAGTCTGTCATTTGTACAGATTTGACGTATGCCAAAATTTTGTATGATTGTAGTATTTTATATATTACTCTGCAATATCAAATTGAGAATATCTGATTGATACCATCCCATTGAGTTTTTTTTTTTAAAGAACTAACTCACGACTATAAAATCTAGTGTTTTGATGAATTGGTCCCCTTTCAGATGCTGTCTTAGTTTAAAAGTGTAATAGCAATATGCTTTGAAAGGGAGAAATGTGCTCTGTGTGCTCATATACAAATAGGACAATTTTGTAACATGAAACTTAAGGGAGATAATTCCATGATTGAGATTCATGTTAAAGTAAAATATGATTTGGACAAAATATCATCAGATTGTGCACTTCTCTGCTGCTAACATACTAACAAACCATGGGTATATTTTTCATGTTTACTATGCTGGTATATATAATATACCTGAAGTTCCATTAAAGGATTAAGTAAAACATTTTATGTAAAGCTCTTTATGCAATCTGTTGTTTAAGATAATTTCTTTCAAAATGTTAGACTGCTACTCTGATATTTTGATTTTTAAATAAAAATAATTGATTGCTGAAAAGAATAATTTGCCCACTTTTATACTTTTAAAATACTGAAATACAACACAATACAAACTACTAAAGAACATAAGTCAGTACGAAGGATGACTTATTAAGGAAAGAGTTATGTATTTATAACACGGAAATGACTCTATGACATTTCTGCTACTCTGCCTACTTCCTACTGAAAAGGGGACTGATATTAGCACAGTGGAAGTGCCACATGAATAAATATTAAGACATCAGGAAGAAGAGTATGCACCAAGAAAGAGCCATCCTGCAAAATTGCTGGTAGCTCAGTATTTTTAAGCTCTCAATAATATCCCCGAAACAGTACAGAAAAAGTTGCCAACAAAGCCTCAACTCCATATAAAGAACTACAGGCCACTTAGTAAAGCAGAGAGTAGGACAGGTGGTCCACCCCAGGGAAGATCACACCAATAGTCCGTTCAGCACCAAAAGGGCAGCTCAGCAAAAAAATACATAAACATAACATTATACATATATGCATGCAGTAACAATTAGGGAATAAAGAAGTTTTGAATATGAGGGAGAGATGTGAGAGGCAAATGAGTAGGTTTGAAATGAATAATTAATAAAAATAAAAGTTATTATAAAGAGTACTCAGTTGCTTACAAGACTTTTTATAGAGTATCCAGATTTAATTAAAATAGCATCAAATATCTACATTTTTTCAACAAAGCAGATTACTATAGTTCTATTCCCATAACGGTTTCAACCTGATATAAAAAAAACAGTTGTTTTTAAATGAGTTGCTAGCTATAACAATAAGAAACTTATTGCTCCTATCCCCTCAGGCGACTTCTTTATTCAATTAATGATGCTTTCAAGAACTATTACAATGTTTGGTACATTGCCTTTTGGGGGACACAAAAGGCGTGCATCACTCAGGCTTGTTGTTACTATTTGTCTTACAGTTCAAATTATTATTATGAATCATGGCAATTTGGTAGTACTTTCTTAAATGAAAATTACCACCATTTGGATAAAATAAAAACCTACCAGGAAAATTTATTTCAATATTTGATAAACTATCAAATAAAATACTGGAAAACTTGCTCTTTTCAGGTTAATTGAAACGGTTCTGAAGGAGGCAGAAAATTGTTCTACTATTTGTATGTATTCAAAAAATACATAATATTTAAACAATATAATCTAATTCTACAAGTCAGCAACTGCCTATAAAATATTTTATGAATACTTTGTCTATCTAAATACAAAAATATGCAATGTTCCCTTTACATAATGGACAGCAGTGGAAAATATTTAAATTGCATTTACTGCAAAATTAGCAAAGAAATTTTACTTAAAATAAAATACTTGATGAGAAAGCAGCTAAGCTCTTGTTATCAAATGAATACCCTCACAGACCTGAGACTAGCATGGAAAGAAAGTCCCCTGCAGTTTATTTCGTGCTCCTTCTCTCACTGCCCTGATACAAAACCCTTCAGCACTGCTGTAGAGGACTGTCTGAAAGGGTAGCCGAGGCTAGCTGAGAACAGGAGCCAGCAAAACTTTATATCTTGGAGCCAACTCACTTTACTTTTATGGCCCTATTATTTTCACTCAGTGAGAGTTTAGGTCAACGATATAAAAACATTGCTGTTCTGAATTTCTTGAAACAATGTAGTTTTTTTTTTTTTATAAACATGATGCAGTTAAAGTGCTTAGAATCAGTAAATTCATTTGATATGAGATGCGGCTTCTAGGCGTGGAGAAAACACAATTAGGGAAAGAGTCCTGCTATGTTCACAGAAATGTATTATTCAAGCTGTCGAATTAGCATGTATAGCAATGATATACAAAGCCTAATAGAGAAGGTTGGGTTGTCAGTTTATTTATAGATGGTTTAGTTCAGATAAATCCTATTTTTCCAGAACCAAAAGTCACTTGGACTTTTTCCTAAACTAAACTAAAGTTTAGGAAATATTATCTACATTTAATAAAATATAGCTGTCTTCATAAGATAAACTAAATTATCCTGACACTTTGGGTTCTTAAATGCCATTCTAGTTATTATTCTTCCCTGTTTATCAATAAACACTCATTTTATTCAACAAATTCACATTTCACATAACACATTTCTTGATTATAACTGCTTCAAGATGTCTTCAAAGAAGCTCCCTGGGACCTTAGGAACACCGTTGGAAGTTAGATAACAAATAGCATAAACTAAAAATAATTTTAACTGACTCAAGTGGAATGTGAAAAAGCCTTATTTCATTTGGATACAAATTGCTTCGTGGTTTCACAGGTCACTGCATCTCTGCACTTTGAAAAGACTAACCGAACAGGGGAGATTAAATGGTGTAATTACTTTTATTTGGTCTCATAGCTAAGAGTAAGTTAGCTTTCATTAGTTCTTAACAAACTGGATTAAACACAACTATTTTAAGTTGAATGATACTTAACAAGATTGGTACTTAATGAACTAAAACAGGAATATGAAAGTTTCCAATAGACTATACTGATATGTTAGGATAATCACTTGATTTCATAGTTCCTGGGAACTAAGGATGATGTATCTTACAATATATAGATTAATTTTAATAAAATTAGTATGTATTATAGGTGATAAATGTTTCCTCTCTCAAATAAATATTTATTATAATACCTGTTTCTAAGTACTTTCACACAGAGATGTTCTAATTCAGGGATTTAACTTTTTAATGTAATGGCGAAGTTCATTTACTTCGAGTATTAATGCTCTGTATAAGTAAATCAATAAAAAAAGAAGAAAAAACTACTTGAACACACTATTTTTTCCTATGCTTGACTACAAGTCCAAATGATTTCAGCATCTCAAAATAATTTTATAATTCTGTCTGTAAAGAATTATATAAATAAAGGTAAAATAATTAATTTTGATCAGAAAGTACAATACATGTATATCTGCATATAATATGTTATCATTTAATACTCAATGAGAGTTTTTTTATGTTTATATAGCATATTGAACATATGACAAAAGAACATGATTAAAGAGATGATTTCCAAACTAAACATTTGAGTTTAGAGTCCTAACTCCTACAGAAAATATTGACATAATCTCATGCTATTGGACTTAAATTTCCTTTTTTCCTTTGAGCATTTTTTGTTCAGGAAATATGTGTCATAATAAGAAGCATGAGAAAACGGAATGAGAGATCTCATAGGCCAATGTTTAGGTCTTGTGTGCAACATTAAGAGGCGTTTTCATTATTGTTTAGATGTATCCTTCGATATATACACACAATGAGATATCTGTGGCTCATACAATGCAAATTTTCTTTACTCCTTGCCAACTTCTTTATTTTATATATATATATATATATATATATATATATATATATATATATATATATAATTTTTTTTGGTTTTTTTGAGTCATGGTTTCTCTGTGGCTTTGGAGCCTGTCCTGGAACTAGCTCTTGTAGACCAGGCTGGTCTCGAACTCACAGAGATCCACCTGCCTCTGCCTCCCGAGTGCTGGGATTAAAGGTGCGCGCCACCACCGCCCGGCTGTAGACTTCTTTAATATAAGAATAATGTAGCATGTAAAAATGGCTATATATTAGCTACCTTTGTATTTACTACACACCAAATATAATTCAGAAATGCTTAGTGTTTTCATGAGAGTATCTGGAATTATTGCTTGTGTGTATTGTGACTAGTGTAGCAAGCTCTGTACTGGTGTTTTTGTATGTCATAATCTGCCAAAAATATTAATGCAAGGATTTGTAAGTATAAAAATGACTCAGTATAACAGAGAGAATTAAGCTATTTTACTTTAATCTACTTTCAAAATACTAATTTTAAGAAGGGATGATTAAATAAGTAAATGAAAAAACAAAATTTAATATATGTATTATTTTAGTAAAAAAAAGGGTGACTTAGTCTAAGTTGAATCTACACCGCACCTTGAGTGTTGCCAGATGTAAAATATTAATGTAACATAACTTTATATTTTTAGCTGGAAAGAATAGAGTTTGATTTTCTTAACTTCCAATAAAAGAAAAAAGAAAGAGATTGACATCCTTTTCTCTTCTACTCATGAGAGAAGGAATTCAGTCTATACAAGTAGTAATAAACCTACTGGGGAAACTGATGGGGCAGGCACAAGAAAACATAAAATTGGAGCAATCTCTAAAGCCATGTTCCTGGAAGAGAAGAAAAAGAAAAACTGCTTGAGAAATCAGAAATAAAAAGCCTGCTTGATAAGACAGAAGACATATTAGCCAGCAACCCAATCCCACTGAAGTAATAAGAAAGGGTGATTGACAGGAGATCGTAGCTGAAACAAGAACAAAACAAAGAACAACAGAAATCACAATAGCAGAAACAAAACTACATAAAACCTTCAGTAGCTCTTCTTTCTTTCAATCTTACCGGGATCTATATTAATATCTACGGATTCAGTAATTCTCTTTCATGTCATAATTTTAAGCCCAAAATAGTCTTCAGCAAATAGATTCATTTTGCTTAGATTAGTAATTATTCTTTTTTTCTTTCTTTTTTATTTATTTATTTATTTATTTATTTTTTTTTTGGATTTTCGAGACGGGGAAAAACATTTAAGTAACTGAAAGGGCTATTTTCATTTTATAGAGAATACAATACTAATTTTATGGAAGAGATTAAAAATATGAATGTTAGATTATATATATCAGCCTGAGTACTTTGTGAGTGTTCTGATTAAGATAACATTAAGTGCTTGTCCAGGGAAACGGTTCAGTTGATAAGTATGAGGACATGCATTCCGATCACTATTGGTCAAAGGTAAAATAAAGGGAGTCAGGTATTATTGTGAACCTGACATTACCCTATAGCCCCCCAACACAGGTATATACACAAGTGAGTTTTACATGTATATTCATAAATAGCACACAAATAATTTTTAAAAATCAAGCTCAAGGATACATTTTTATATTTTACTTCTTTTTCTCCAGCAATTGTCTCTATTATATTGTGTAACTTAGTAACTTAAGGTATCCTGAGTATACACACACACACACACACACACACAAAATAAATCCACTAGGATAACTTCAGCAATGCGTGGCAGAAATTGGAATATGATTTAGAAGTTTGCCTAATAAAGAATGAAGCTATAGATCATTTCCACACATCTAGAGATTCCTGAAAGCAGATTTTGAGAGAAGAAGTACTAAGTTAAAGTCCTGAGACACTTCTCAGAGGGAACAAGTTTGTTCCTTCTCATCTTGAATAAATATTACAATGAAAATCAGAGTAAACCCCAAGCATATCAACCTCCTTGCTACTATTTAATATACCTAGAGCATCTTTTCTTGATCCTAGAACTTGAGATCACAAGCGTATATCACATACAAATATCATACATAAATTTGTATATTCATGCACTATAAGACCCACAGAATCCCGTCGTGGGTATAACCCTTGCTATGTAAGTGTTAAGACCTGAGTTCAAATCCATGCAAATTTGGATGTAGTCATACGTATCTGTTATACCACTGATCTTTTATAGGAGGCAGAGTCAGAAACTCATGAGCCACATAGTCTGGCATACAAAAGAATGACCTAGAGACCTTCCCTCAGACAAGGTCAGACATGGGAATAATACTCAGGCATATCGCCACATGAGAGCAGTGGCATACATGTGCCAGTACTCATGCCAAAAACACACACTAAAGAATTAAATATAAAGTATTTGATAAAGACAATGCTGATTGTAACATTTGTCTAAAACAAAATTGGGGAATTTTGAAATATGCATATTAGAAGTTATGTTGTGAACAGCATTAGGGTGATGCCATTAGTGTGGTACTCTCCATGTGGTCTCCTGAGGCACACCAACTTATCCTCTCCTTGTTTTGTCCTGTGACATTTATAAGCTTTTGGTCCTAAGGACATTTGTTCTAATGTTAATTTTCTCTCCCCTCCAGTGGTTTAATGGCAGGGATGAACACATCATGAAAAGGTTACTTGTGAAAATACATGAGCCCTCATATGAAGATCTATGCTGAGTGAGGCGTGTTCTGCTCCTCTAACACAATGACAACACCACTAGATATGCCAAAGAGGATGATGAAAATCCCAGGAGAGTTCAGCTCTGAACAGTGACTCCCCAAAATGGAAGAGTGTTCAGAATGGGAGTGCTTTCTCCAGGGAAGGACACACCAACTGGCTATCTAATACCAAATGGTAAGCCCGAGAGATACAAATATGACTATCTTAATGCAGACTAAGTAGGCTATATATTTAGAAATCAATATGTACATACATATGTATACATAATAACAGATAATTAAATAGGCCATGAATTTTAAAGAGATAAAGGAGGAGACTATGGGAGGATATGGAAGCAGGAAAGGAGAGCAAAGATGTTCTCTCAAAGATTAAAAAAAAACATATAACATATGCTTAACTATGGAAAGGAGAAATCTGGGTTTATTTCGAATGTCAGACTTAATGCTTAAATATGAAAAGGAAAAAACCTGAGTAATTTCTAATCTCATACTTAATCTATAATGTTTATACTTTCAGAAACTCTATTTTTCTTTATGAATTCCAATATGATTCCTAAAAATCACCTACATCTGCCTGTTCTTGCTTTTCAGTATCCATGAGAAGCATTTATCTACTAAATTTGGCAATGAGTGTGAATAGCAGCTTTCTTCCATTTACATTTCCAATAAGGACTCAGGATGAAACTCATGCAAATCACCATACAATGTAAGGACTGTACAAATAGCAAAGCAATTAAACTCATTCTAGGCAACTATTAAAAATAATACAAAAGTTATCTTTCAGAGAACAATGCTTTGTCAAATATGTTATGTCTTTGTTTAGAAGACTATTACATCTAGATGCCCTTAACTATTATTGTTATATCATTATATAATTATATAAAGACACATGTTAAACATGTGTTTGCTTGTGCACACATTTTCATGTATACATACTATTCTGTACAACCTATCTCATAAGACCAGTGACATAAAAAAAATCTAACATTTGTGCCTTTAAAAATTCTTGCCTACTTTCTGTCACAATGAGATATTGGACAAGATATTCAATATTTCCCTACTTAAAGTTCTAAAACTATAAATGGAATATTCTCCTTACTTTACAAGGTTTTACTCTTAGTCATGATTTATTATTATCATGACTCTCCCTTTAACATCAATTATTGTCAAGTTTTATGACATTGGTTTCTAATATTTCCCATTTTTAAGTGTTAGTTTCAAGTTTAAATTGTAAGGCCTGTATAACATTTTGGCTTAGGTCTTTTCACTTATTTCCCTAATAAGACAGCAAATATATATTTACAAAGCAGTTCACTGGTGTAGGAGGTCCTTCTTTCTATGTGTTGCTTGTATTGGTTAATGAATAAAGAAATTGCCTTGGCCTGATAGGGCATAACTTAGGTAGGCAGGGAAGACAGAACTGAATTCTAGGAGGAAGAGAGCAGATTGAAAGAGATACCATGGATCCACCAGAGACAGATGCTGGAAATTTTACCCAGTGAGCCACTGCCACATGGTGATACACAGATTAATAGAAATAGGTTAAATTAAGATGTAAGAATTAGCCAATAAGAAACTAGAGCTAATGGGTCAAGCAGTGCTTTAATTAATACACTTTCTGTATGGTTATTTCAGGGCTGAGCTAGCTGGGTAGCCGGGACAAATAAGTGAGCCCTCCTCCAACAGTTCACTCTTGACTGTGGCATTGGTAGTTGAGGATGTTAGTATGACAACTAACTGTCCTGTATTGCGCAATATTGAGGGTATTCCTAAGATGTATTTTTCAATGACAAATCAGAATGTTTTTGAATGTCCAAAAGCCAGGTACTTGGTGGGAATGCTAAATTTTATTTTCTTTCTTCTCTATAACTACATTTTAAACAGAAACTAATTGTCTAGCATCTTTTACCATAGTGTAATCATGGTAACATATCCTGGCTAGTGGCATTCTGACGGAGGAGGGTCATCTTTCTATCTGTTGTTTCATTGGTTAAGTAATAAAGAAACTGCTTGGCCTCTGATAGGACAGAAAATTAGGTAGGCAGAGTAGACAGAACAGAATGTTGGGAGAAAGAAGCTGAGTCAGACAGTCGCCAAGATTCTCCCACTCCAGACAGACGCAGGTTAAGATCTTTACTGGTAAGCCACCTCGTGGGCTACACAGATTATTAGAAATGGGTTAGATCAATATGTAAGAGCTAGCCAATAAGAGGCTGGAACTAATGGGCCAAGCAGTGTTTATAAGAATATAGTTTCCGTGTAATTATTTCGCCCATGCGGGCGGCTGGGTGCCATGGACGCAGCCCTGTTGCTCCTTATTACAACAGCATTCTGTGTAAACGTATGAGCCAAACAAACTATCCTCCAAACTTTTCCAATGGTCTACTTTTGAGAAGCATGGACAACACGACTCCTAAAGACACAAGAACATTGTAAAAGCAGGAGATAGCCTAGTGTCCCAAATGACTGCAGAGAAGAAGGTTTATCCATATATCTCCAGACTGAGAATGAGTGAAAATTGACTTCATCACATTAAATAATTGATATATGTGAGTTCTTCATTGAGCCATTGAACACATCTTAATTAAAATTAAAATACAAAACTAAAAATAACAGTGGAAGCAAATATAATCTGTGGAATGCACTAGTCCCACAATATATATGAGAACCTAGAAAAATGTTTGATCCCATGGGAAGTACTGTTTCAATGAAAGACCAATTAGTAACACCAAAATTTAACATTACCCATAGGTTTATGACTTGCTTCCACATAACAGCCAATAAAAACATTTCCTTCATTTTGAGTGGCTATTTTTCTACACTAATCTTCACTCAGATGCATGCAAAAACTGATTAGTAAGTTTGACATACAATGTCAAGCTCTAAGGTATGTTTCCTTTGTGACTCTCAATCATGTACGGAAGTCACACACTAAACATGTTAATTGCAGTAAAAAAAACAATAAATGTGAGTTTAGGCAGTAAGTCTTTTAAGTCTTTAATTAGTATATCTGCTATCATCCAACTAGAAAATTATTGGGGAATATTAAAAACAGTCATTTTTTTCTATAATCAAGAGTTCTGGAACATTGATTGACCATACCTTATGTTTTTGTTCTATTAAAGTATTTCATGCAATCTACTTATCTGTGGGCATAAGCACAAATGCTTAGAATGTACTTACAGATTATGCCAGTTTAGTAAAATGGTAGTTGTAACTTCTGCTCCCTGGGTAGTTGACTAAGTTTACAGTACCAGGAATGATTTTCTCTAGTTGAAAGAGTCTTAAGTTCAGTAAAAAGGCTGTTGGTTATCACAAAGTTATGTGTGTTTCATAGGTGTTATAAGTGGTAGGACTTTTGTTTGCTTCTCTACTTTGGCAACGTTGGTGCCATGAAACCTAGACCTTAGGGCTGAGACTTTCATTTCAGTTCAAGCTTAGGGGCACCTTGGCACTGTGTGTGAAGTGCAAGATGTTTCCATCGAAAATGACTTGACTTCCACCATTTGGAGGCAACTGTAATGTTTTTGGAAGCCTTTTGGACAAACCTGACAAAAGGATACCTTCCTCTCATGTTCTCTGTTGGGTTTTATATTAGATAGTTTATGGCTCCTAGGGAGCATTATCAGAACAGATGGGAAAATTCCAGTGGATGCCAAAATTAGACACTGTAAACCAGAGAAGAATAAACTCACAAGGCCACAACATTAAACAAAGAACTACAAGAAACTAATAAATGCTGAGAATGAAATAGTTTTCCCTAGGTAAGAATATATGAATTTTTTATCTAATGCTAAAAATTATTCCTGAAACCATGTCTATACAAGTAACATTATGTAGAAGGAGCAGTCTATATTAATGTATTTCTATGACAAAAATTAATGAAAAAAGAGTTCATGCATTTTAAAAAGGACAAGGAGAGTTTGTGGGGCATCATAGTAGGAGGAAATGGAAGGAGGGAAGGAATAAATGAGATAATTTTATCATTTCAAACATTTTTTTTAAAAAAAATTAAAGAAATGGGTTTCAAAGCCAACATGACACCATACTTCTGGAAAAGCCTGTGCCTTTATAAATGAAGGAAGACGGTAATGAAATAAATACATTCTAAAAAGTAAAGAATCTTTCATAAGTTTATGCTTCTTGGTCTTAAGTGGTATTTATTGCATTTGCTAATTATAGCTGTCTGTTTACCCCTGAATTTAAATTTAGCTTCCTGTAACACAAGTCTCAAGTGATCTTTTTTGTTTTTTTCATTTCATAGGGGAAAGCCTGAGAGATAATGAGTTTATTTTATAAGGAACTTTATTATATTCATAACTTTCTGAAAAAAATGTTATGGTGGTAGTAATAAGTTTTAGAATCAAGACAAGGTGAGAAAAGCTATTTGAAAACTTGTTTGGCAGGATGTTGTAAAAATGAAGCAAGAAAAATATAGAACTGAATCCTGGAGTTTAAAAATTAACATTTAGCAAAATTACAACCGGATAAAAGTTTTTCTTATAACACAAATGAGAATTTAACTTGGGAAACACTCTTTTGAGCACAAGGATAAAAAAGAAAAAATTAAAATATTGCTTCATCAGACCACAACTCCAGCCTCATGTACTTCAAGTTAGAAATATTGTCTAACATATTTTAACCATATAAGGTAACCTCCAAAAGATATTCAAATTTTGAGTATAAAATCTTCTTACACTGTCCCTAGATGGCATTCTTTCTTCTTACATTGCGAGAGTGATATATTGCCCAACAATCAGACTGCTCACTAGAAATTCCTTCTGTATATTCGTATGCTCTGCACTCTTCATCAGATTTCCACAGTCCATTATGTGTATTTTCAAATTAAGTCTGTAGTGCCTACTTTTCCCATTTATTTTCTGAAATTATCTTTTAAACTCAATTTAGAAATTTTTAATCATCTGATCCTACTAAAGTTTTCTTTATATTTAGTGTCAGGTTTGTCACAAGAAATTTATTCCTTGGAATGATTCAATCCACTATTTGATGTCTTTAATCTAAATCCAGGCTCTAGACTGTTCTTGAAGGTATCTCATTAAAGTCTTTCTATCAGTTTTATTTCTTATCTACCTTCCTTTCTATTTATTCCAACTCTTCCTCTATTGTACCTTGTGGATTTTGCTTCTACATGTAAATTTTTCTTAATGTTTATATTTATAGGCATTCACTTGATGTTTGAATATGTGAAGTTAACCACATAGATCATGTTGCAATCTTCCTGTCATTCTGAATACAAGTATGTATGTAGTAACTCTTCAAAATGTCACTTGCAATATTTTTCAGTAGTATTTAGACATTTTTATATTACAAAAGTCGTAATTTCTAAAGTAAGATAATTTTGAATTTTATAAATATACTAAAGGCAGCCTTACTCTTCCCACTCTCAACCTGGAACTATCTATTTTATCCGTTTGGAAAACTTAATCATTCTTTAGTACTTTGATCTTTAATCAATAGATGCTTTTTCTCCTTCCCTGTTGGAGGCCATTTGATGACTCACTTCCTTGAATCAACTGAACAATGTCTTTGTACTTTTGTTTTTGATGTTTATCTCAGTTGGATAAATGAATCTTATGTAAGTTCTTTCTCCAAAAACTCTCAAATCATCGTGTAAGCTGCCAGTGTGTAAACCAACTTTTTATTCTTTAACAACTGAGCACATTTTGTACTTTATAAAAATGTTTCTGCAAAAGTCATTCAAAACAAAGCATAATTTTGCAAACACCTGTGTATATATATATATAAATAAAAATAAACAAATGTATGTAGATCCGATTGAGACAAACTGTAACATGAGTGGAGTAATAAATCATGAAGGCTATTTGTACTGAGGAAGTATCAATGGTGATTCTATGACAAAATAAATAAGTAATTGTCATAATAATTACCTTTCTCTGCTTTTTTTTCATAGCTTTCCCTGTTCATGAAAGGCAAGATGCATGCCTGATAAAGCCATCAACACTGTGATGGACTTTTAAAGTCCCAAGAAATTAGCAAGCACATTGAAAGGTTTCTTTGGCACTTACATTTGAAATGATTTCATCTCTTGAGTAAGGATTAAACATGAAATAAAATATGATTTTAGGCTGATAATTGGCAGTCAATGATGCACATTTCTTACTGTCACCATCCAGTCCAAAATCCTCCTCCTTTATTGAAACACAGCTATTAGCCACTGATTATGCTTCACACAATCACAGTGTGTCACTGCCTAAACCAATCTTTTAAAACACGAAGTAATTTCTATATTGGGATTTTTAAGTTATATATTATAATGAACATATTTAAATTAAACAAAACTTTACATTCTGTTACTCTGTCTTTTTTTCTTTTTTCTTTTTCTTTCCTTTTCTTCCTCTGATACTTTATACTAAAAAAAGCTTTAAGGAACTGTTATTGAAGAGAAGTGACATTACAAAGGCAAAAGAAAAAAATCAAAACAAAAGGAAATATATCTCTTGAGAAGACAATCCATTTACAGTCCTGAGAGCAAACTTGAAAAGTTCTCCTGAATTTGAAGATAGCTGTAGTTTCTGCCACTTCAAACATTCTGGTGGGAACTGTATGCAGATTCTGAATTCACATGAGAGAAAGTATGCATTAGATTTTTCAAATTTAGAATACTGTTTGATGAAACAGATAACTACTGCAATGGCATAGATGGGTACATGAAAACCTTGTCATTTAACAATTTCCACAATAAAATTAGTGATGCATATATTTCAAAAGATATAAAAAGTAATTGCAACTTTTAAAGTCTATGGCAAAGTCATAGTCTGTTTTTAATATAAAATGCCTGCAATTCAAGTACTTCAAAAGTAGGGATATAAGGATTAGTAGTTCAAGACCATCTGCTATATTCTGAATTAGATGCCAGTCTCCAAAAGAAAACATAAAAGTTAAAAAGCATAGATGAATTAATATAGTGTTTATTAACTTCATGATGTTAAAATATCTACAAGATAAATTGAGAGTTGAGAAGTTATGAGACTACTTACAAAGATGATAACCCATGTCTCTAAAACTTAAACAACTTCTTATGTCTTATAATCCTATAATATCTTAAGCATTTGATTCCATTTGCTCTAGAATTTCTCAAAATAAGAATGTGGAGGTAAATTCTATTCTCTATATGATGATTAGAAATATATAAATTTTAACAACTTTATGTCATTACAGAAGAGAACTCTGACTCATATATAAAAATAATATAAATTATTATCTCCAGGTTATTTTTATTTTGTTTTCTTGAACTTGGTGTAAGCATTTGCTATTGGTCACAGGGAGACTATAAATGTTTACCTATGTAATACTATGTACCTTCTCTTTCCATTGAAGACTACAGGAATTCTCAGAATGATTTTTAAAATCAGTTACCAAGAACTATATTTAAACATACATTTGTAAATCAACCACCAAGCCAAGAAAATATTGTTTTAATGGCTCAAAAATATTTAATGGGCCTTTTGACTTACTCATAATCATGGTCTTTGGTATACCTCTAAATGTTTTGCTCTTGTTAAAAAAAATGTGTATGATTCATTATTTAGGTAATGGTACATTTTGTCCTTAAGCAACACAGATAATTTGCTCTATCTATCTAACTGATAGTTTTATACTGTGATTTTATTAATCATATTTATTAAGGTCGGTATAAGATGATTTATATTTTAAAAAATAAAAAAATAATTCTAAATAAAATTGCAAGCTATAATATTACTTTTATTTTCAAATAAGGAACATATTAATAGACGTATTTTTGTATTCTTTCATATTTTATGTATACACATCACACATCAAGTTGGAAACTATAATGTATAAGCAGATGACCAGTAAGGCAACAACTGCCAAACAAAGCAATATGAGACAAAAGTCAACAAAATTACCATTGGATTCATTTTCTCATGGCCTTCTACTGCTTGACATGAGACCTACCATTAAGTGTGATTAATATACCCAATGAGAGACTATTAGAGAAATTATTTTTTCCTTTTCAAACAAGTATCTATTGAAGGTAGTTTATTGCTTATGAGTGGAAATCTGTAATCATGCCTTCCCAACCACCAAGTCTGGGTTGAACCTATGCAGGCAGTGTCTTTCACCACAGTTTCTGAGAGTTCATATTGGCATCAGTACTCTTGTGTCAAGAAGACATCATTTCATTGATGTCATTATTTCCAGTGGCTCTATTAATCTGTCTGCCCCTCTTCTGCAGGGTTCACTGAGCTCTGAGTGGAGGGCTTTAATGAAGACATACTATTTAGGGCTGATGCCCCAACAATCTCTGTCTTGTGTGTTTTAATGTTTATCTTCCCACATGCTCTATCCTTCACAGAAAATTGTTATTTACTATTCCTGGTGATAAAGCTGGTACATAAATGTTTCGCTAAGTGTGTTCAATGTCAGTATCTACATTGATCCCCAAACTGAGAACAAATCCTGTCCTAATGTGCACGTGTAAGTCTGCCTGTAGACCCATCTCTAAATGCAAATGCACAAGAAACAATCATGACAGCAACTGACACAATATTTATGGTGCTCTCAATGACAATTTTTGCACACCCACACACACACACACACACACACAGCCTTTTTCTTTTATCTTTCCAATCTGACAATCTGATGGTGCTTCTTTTTTCCTTTTTTTTTCTTTTTTTGAAACCATTTCTATATAACCTCCCCCTCACAAAGGGGTTCTTGCCTGAATTTAAACTCATGCCCATTCTGAAACTACAACTGTGAAATGTTACCCACAGACCTACTTTTCTTATTAGTTTTGACATTGTAGGTAGACACCACAAAAGGAATATAATGTATGATATGTAAGTTTTAACTTCTTAAAGTCCTCTCCCTTCTCAAAACATCTATTATTTTTTTTTGTCTGTTTGATTTGTCCTTTCTTTCTTCTTCTGATGTTCACATCTGTCTCTTTCTTACCCCTAATCCTTTATTCTTTTAACTTGTACAATGAAAGTAGATCTTAAAGTTGTTCAATGAATCCTAAAATATTGTTATGTAACAAGATCCCAAGAACACAGAGTCCCAGATTTCAGTTTAATAAGACATACCCTGATAAGAGGAAGGAAGTTAAATGTACAATGCAAAATAGTTTAGCATCCCACTGAAAACTGAATGGATATGTCACCAGTAAATGATATTTTATGTAATGAGGAATGAAGCTGATGTGTTCCTCTTCATATCTAAGTTTAGAAAATAAAGAAAAAATGTGCCTTTTATTTTTCTATATAATATGTATGTGTATATGTTATATACACACATATATAATATATAACTGGATATTGTACACAAGTCATAGCAAAAGGTCACATACAAATAGCAAGTAGGCAGTTGAAGAATCTCCTATCATACCGTATAATTTGAAAATTATCAAAAGTCATTGTTTGGAACTATGAGTAATCATAACTGAGTGTTCTAATGCTAGTCTTTCAGTGACTTAAGAAACTAATTGGCTTTGTGGGAGCCTAGGCAGTTTGGATGCTCACCTTACTAGACCTGGATGGAGGTGGGTGGTCCATGGACTTCCCACAGGGCAGGGAACCCTGATAGCTCTTTGGGCTGATGAGGGAGGGGGACTTGACTGGGGGAGGGGGAGGGAAATGGGAGGCTGCGGTGGGGAAAAGACAGAAATCTTAAATAAATAAATAAATAAATAAATAAATTAAAAATAAATAAAAAAAAAGAAACTAATGTCAGAAGCTATGAGTCTTGCCATATTCTGGTCATTCATGTAGGAATAATTAACACTCAGGAATATCAAATGCTACTCTGAAGTTGTCACTGTTCCATGTTTAAATTTCTTGGGCAGTTCAGCTCTACTGCAAAAGTCTGACTGGAGTGGTGGGTGATCCCATGACTTCTTTTTTCCCCAGTCCTCTTCTAAAGTGTTTCCTGCACACAAACCTTTACCTCACTCTGCTCATATTAGTGCCATCCATCAATAGCTCCTGAATGAAAGATAATGCATTAGGGATCTGTAGAGACCCCAGTTTTCTACTAGGAACCCTAAGGAGGCCTGAGTACTGCCTGACTCAACACAGAAATGTAACCTGTGATCCAGTGTCTGAACAGAGAGCCCTGGAAACAGACTGTGTTTTTTGCTTGTTTGTTTGTTTGTTTTGGATCTTTTTACACACTACTTAGTTCTCTTGAGCTTCTTAACCTCAGCATATCCATCTCAGAATGAATTCACAATGCCAACTTTTGCACCGATAAATTAAAACCACATCCTATGACTAGTTCTATTCTAAAAAAATTATATTTGGAGTGATTTCTTTGTATTTATGTATTGCTAGATGAAGGGTTTTTTTTTTGAAATGTAAAGCATTAGAGCTCTGCTTTAAAGGGAAAACAGTCTCAAACATTTATTTCCAAATCATAATTTATGCAAACTAGAACAGAGTAGAAGAATTATACAATTCCAGGAATAATTCAGGTTTACAATTCTGAAATAGTTCCTGTCTATCCCTTATCAAGAAAGGTTACTGTCAAGTGAATTAAACTGTGAATACTTAAATTAAATAGGCTATGTCATATTTATTTTGTAGAGATGCAAAAAACATCCTGTTTGAGTATAGTTTTGAACTTTGTTGATAAGGAAATGTATTTTGGTTGATTTTTCATATTTCTTTATATTATATATGTAGATAGAGAGATCCATATAATTTAATATTATTGTAACTTTTTAAAATAAATATAATGTTTGTAATTATGTGTAAATATGGTTTAGGAGGTTCTTCTGTCTATGTGTTGCTTTCATTGGTTGAATAAAGAAACTGCCTTGACCTTTTGATTGGGCAGCACTTAGGTAGGTGGAGTAGACAGAACTGAATGCTGGGAAGAAGGGCAGACAGAGAGCCACCATGGAGCTGCTAGGTCAGACATGCTGAATCTTTCCTGGTAAACCACGACCTCGTGGTGAACACAGATTATTAGAAATGGGTTGAATCAAGATGTGAGAGTTAGCCAATAAGAGGCTAGAACTAATGGGGCAGGCAGTATTTAAATGAATACAGTTTTTGTGTGATTATTTCGAGTGTAAGCTAACCAGGCAGCTGGAACAAGGGGCCCCTGCTCCCTTCAACATAAATAAATGATAATAGTCAATTTGATTAAGCTTTTCCAAATATAAATAAAATGTACAGATCAACAATTATTTGAATAACATATAAAGTGTAGAAATGTTGGTGTTCACTAAGTTATATGAATTAAATAAAGATTAATGAAAAAGTAGTATAATTGATTTTTTATTTTACTTCCTAAGTGATGTTAATATAATAGGCTCTCTAAAAATCCATCATTACTGACCTTGAAATGCAGCAGTGAGAAAGAGAAGGCATTTCCAATGTCTATATATAAGCTTGCCATTCAGTAGTTATTACTACAAATATAAATTGACCAGTGTAATAAAGACACGCATATCCTTCTTTCCTTAGCCATATCTATTTATAAGATATAACCAAAATTACAAACCAGGAAGCATATTCTATAATATTAAGTTAATAGCAATTTCAATTTTTTTATACTATAATAATTCAAAGGTTTAATTGCAATTCTATGTAAAACATTCCCAATGTTCTATTTGTTTCTTTTCTCATCTGACACTAGGAGAAAAAGAGCTCTTTTGATGTTTTCCTTCAAGTTTTCAGAAAGAAATCTGACAGTGTATGTGATCTAAGGTTGTGTGGCTCAAACAGTCAATGTAGTTTCCAAAGTGTTTCCCCCACTGGGCACACACAAAATATGCCCTTTGATTCTAATCTTCAGTCTCCTTCTCAAAGACCTGTCTCTGTTTATAACTGTCCTGCACTCAGACTCCGATTTAAGATTTTTTCTTTCTTTCTTTCTTTCTTTCTTTCTTTCTTTCTTTCTTTCTTTCTTTCTTTCTTTCTTTCTTTCTTTTTCTGCCAGGGTATTCCTGAGAGCAGCTTGCACAGTTGATCAGCTGTGTGCTTCGATTGCACAGCTATCCAGCTAAGCCACATTGTTTATGTCTGTGTTTCAATAATGTCTTAAAAGCATTTCTTTGCCTCTAACCGTTTGCAATTACTTCTCCTGGCTATACATCTGTACGTTCTAGTCAGAGAATATATTCTTTCATTTTTATTAATAGAACTGCAATTAGAATTAATATTAGACTCCTACTCAGTTAAAATCCCATAAGAAGTTTAATGGTAAGATCATAATTGAATCCCATTTTAAGTTGAGGAATTAAAATTCTTTGCTAAATCATTCAGAGTTGGTAATTGAAAAATAAAGCTTACAATGCCATTAGAAAGACATGAAAATAACAGAAGTCTACACAACCAAGAAGTAATGAAATTCAGGTTAGTGAACACAAAACCAGTTTAAAGACATAGCCAGAAGTAGCAAAAAAGAAAACCCACACATTTTTAAAATGAAATTTTAATTAGATTTTATTGTTATTAGTTATTTCTAGTTAAAAAATAAAAACTCTCATCCCCTGTCTGGATTTGGTATTTGCAGAGTCATGATCAGGCAGTTGGTTCATCAGCATAAATGCCCAAATGCTATCCTTATTGATTTCTTCCTGACTTTTCTTTTCTATCTATAGCTCAAATTGTCTTTGTCCCATTATAATAGGAAAAACAATATGGAATTAAAGTGTCTGGTGAATTATTGATTCCGTTTATGTGGGAGAAGGATTAAGAGGCAGCTCTATGTTCAATATTTCATGGAACCGAACCATTTTCTTCCACAGTGGTTTTCCTGATACAAGTTTTTGACAATAATGTACCAGGATTCCCTTTTGTTCGCATCTCTGATGGAATTTTTTATTCATGCCTTTTTCTATAACAGCTTTATATATCCTTTCTAACAATGTCGTATTGATTTGACTTATCCTGATGAGCTACAATATTGGACATGTTTATAAACATCTACTGTCTATTTGTATGTCCTGTATCAACAAGGTTCACCAGTTTTTATAGTCTTCTCCAATTTTCAGTAAATGGCTTAATGTGTTTATACAGTCAACATATGAAACCAACCTCTGTCTTGATGAACAGATGAATGGGTAAGCAGAAAGTCTATAGTATAAATATGTAATATGGATGTATAGCAGGGACGAGTAAAGCAACTCATACAGTATGCATGCATGGTAGACAATTTTAGTCTTTAAAAGAAAATCCTTATTGTATTGGGAGGGATGTTGACATGGGTTAACATTGAGAAATTTGTATTTGTTGAAGAGTAACAACTAATCTCACAGCCCATTCACATATGGAATCTATGATGATCTCAAAAGACAATAGAGTGAAAATAATGACTGCTGAAGTTTACTGTAGTTATTGAAGCTGTGGAATTAGATATTCACCAAGAAGATATAGCATTACAGTTATATACAAAAGCTATACATTTATTTATATATGTGTGGTTATTTATATGATATAATTAAATATAAAGACACAAAAGGTAGAAAATAGATAAGGTGATAAGTGAGTATCTTAGTGCTATGATTTGTGGGAGGAAGAGAGCTTGGAAAAAAGAGAGAGAATTCAGAATGACTAGCAATGATGGTGAAGTTTCTTTCGGATGTGATGAAATGATCCAAAAGTGATTACGGTAATATTGCATATCTCTGTGAACACAGTCAGAACTGCTGGATGATGTATTTTTCATATTTCTAAATTTAATTAAAATATAATTACATAATTTCCTCCCTCCTCTGAATGATATATTTTAAATGGAGTAGTTGTATGACTCATGGATTAAATCTCACTGAAACTGTTTGTAATTAAATAAAACACATTGGAGACTTTTCTTCTTATTAGTATATATGTAGTGAAGTCAAACGGCCATAAATGTCCTATGAATTACATGAGACAAATGTACCATACAATTTTAATTCTGCAAGTGATATGCCATGAAAAATTCTATAGCCAGTTTCCCACTGCCCCCTTTTGTGGATATATTTTAATGGCAATACAGAAGTACCCATCATTTCACTTCACATGTTATTTGTGTATTTCTATAACTGTAAAAATGGGTAGAGTAGTAGTCACCTAAATAAATCCAAGAACCCTAATTTTTTTCTTAATTCTCTTTCAGAATCCTAGAATGCCACTCATCAGTTTTTCTGATAAGTCTGATTGTCAGTTCGTTATACGTATCAGTCCAGATATGTATTGGAGAGATCTTAAATTCATCACTAGCATAGAATGTTGTTTCCTATGTTACTTGACTAACAGATTTTGCAGTACTCAGTCATCACATGGCTACGGTAGGTAAGATAAACCAATACACCAAAAGCACTATGTTTTTTTGTACATAATTTCTAACACCCGTGATTCTTACTGTTGACAATCAACCTAACAGGATCTGGAATCATCTAAATGATGAGGCACCAGGAAGACCGTGGTTGGTCATCTAGATTAGCTTACCTGAAAAGAGAGGAACCACTTAATAGTTAAGACTGTGCATTCTGTGTCCTGGAATCCTGGACTGAATTTTGGAACAAGTAAGTTGAATAGCAACATTCATCTTTTTTTGTGCTTCCTGACAGCTGATGCAAAGGGAACAGCTCTGAAGCCCTTGTTTCTATGACTTCTCTACGAGAACACACTACACCCTGGTACTGTTAGACAAAATAATCCCTTCCGGTGGGAGCTTTCTTTTTTAGGGTATTTTAACAAGAACATGACAACTTTTTGATATACTTCCTATGTGTAATCCTCCACATTGTTGCCAGATAGGGGATTTGAAAGGCAAACGTGATCAATGATGTCTCACCATCACTTAGCATCTGTGAATAACATCATTATCCTTTGAGATAAGATCAGACTACATTAACAATGACTGAAACAAGCTTCATGAATTATATCAAACCCTGAGCACGTCAACTGGCTACTCATATTTCCTTTCTTCATTGAGGAATTTCAAGCAGTTTGTTCATATGTTCAACTCCTCTCTGCCTAAAGAATGACTGTTTCAAAGTATCAGCTTATTCTGAACTTCAGAAATACCGTTCACGTACCCTAAGGTATGCTAGTTATGCCCCTGTCTCAGAACATTTGCTCTTTGTGTCTACCCCAGCACCAGGATCTTACACTGGAATTGCCTACTCATTCTCCTCCACAATTTCAGTAAAACAAAGCACTTGGAAGAAACATGGTAATTTTATTTTACATGCAAAGTTTCTAAATGATTAACTATCTCTGCACAAAAAGCAATCAACAACAAATTAAAATTAAGAAAAACTCTCTTCCAGTATTGGATGAGCAAAAAGTTTTGGGTTTGCTTTGACAAGAACATAAGAAACTGTCAAAAAGAATCCCAGAAAGTGTGTTAAGCATTAGTAAGATAATTTGCCTTCATTTATTATTGTTACTCTTTTGTGGTGCCAAAAACTGAATTCAGGTTTTCAAATATGTTAAGCTAGCATTCTACCAATTTATTGCAATCCCTGCTCAAAGTTCTTATTTTATATGTTAGCTGTCTAGAAATCTTTTCTTACTTTCCTCTTCTAAATCCTGAAGTTTTAATAGTTTAGAAGATTTCAAAAAGATGATTAAATAGAAAACAATGAATAGCTAAAAATGTAAAATTTCTAACTTTTAATTATTACCAACCAATAATTGATGCTAGGATTTCAGCGAAAAATTTATGAGACATCATCAACTAAGAATTCAATTACATATTAAACATAAATCCTGACAGTCCAAAAAATGCTTTACATGAAAATCTCATTAATATGCCTATAGAGTAATAATTTTATACCTTAAAATGTAAAACTTAGAAGCTATAATTAGAGTTTATGTACCCTGAATATTTATTATAAATTAGGTTGTTACAGAAGAGACAACATACATGCACAGTTAAATTAAATAATCTATTTCAAGGCCATAAGGTACTTAAAATCTTAAACACCTAAATTCTCACTTCCTTTCTGAGACAAGTGCTTCAAATTTGGTTTTAGTTATATCTTTTCTTCCATTGTTCAACAGGAAGAAACGAAAATATTTTTTAAATAAAAATACATCAAAGATTTCCTTGGGAGTCCTTTGTTATTGCAAATTCCCTGCAAGAAATGTGTACAACACTACAGAAAACTCGCATTTTCCTCCTTAAGAAGGCGCATTCTAAACAGACTGGTAACAATAAAATGTGCTAACTCTAACTGCCTAACAGATTGCAACAAAAGACTGCTTCTAAAAGTAGATTTCATTTTTGTCTGATCCTTATCTTTCAACAAGTATGGTGAATTTTGTCTTCTAGTCATCTAATATATTAATGCATTAAGATATAATACTAGTGTTGTTTTTTTCTCCATGCAATATCTAATCCTCAAATGTTGAATATCTGAGAAAAAAAATCCCTCATCTTTGCAATCTCTAAATATCATTGCAGGATGATGCTGAAGAACCAAAGTTCCTCCTTTTTGTCTTGTCTCCATCTTCCATCTTGTGTAAGCTACTTCCAATAAAACTTTCCTGTCCTCAGAAATGGCTAGGGTAGCCATCTGGAAGTACAAATAACCACAGAATGTCCCCACCCAAAGGTCAGCAGAAAAAACTTGACCAGCAACAGGCGAGGTTCAAAAATAAATTTTAGAAAAGTCTTTAGACACGAGCCAATCAGGATTGAACCCATCATCTCACACTCTGCTAATGTAACTTTTCTCATTTTTGTCTTTAAATAATGCCCTCTAGAAGGGCAGGGTATCTCCTCTTTCTGATGCTGTGCCAGTTGTTTTGACAAGGTCCCTGCCTGCTTGTATTGTGCACACAATAAACCTTGCTTTTGCAATTTCGTGAGTTGGTCTCCCTGGTGGTCTTTTGGGGTCCCAATGAACTGGGCATAACATTGCAGTATTTGTTTCTCTTCAGTAACAAACAAAATTGGGTTTCCTTTATGTTTTAGACATCATGTGATCTCATACTTAGTACCTGAGAGCAGAAGAAAATTGAGACTGGAAAGAGATTCTTTTCCTGAGAACTTAAGAGTATTGTTTTTAGACTCTAGCCCCATTGCTCCAACATCTTGGGGAAGAGGGCAGAGGCTGTTTTACTGAGGATAACAGTCTTCTACAGAAAGCTAGATAAAAAGCATTTTGAAACATTCTGCTGAATTACTCTACTGACATTTTCCAACTATGACACGTTCACTGCTCGGTTGTTAGAAATCCTAACTTGTAAAAGAAACACACACACACACACACACACACACACACACACAGGCGGGAGGTGGTCTGCTTTAACTGTAAGACTCTGGAACACAGTTTCTCTCTTTGTAAAACAGATCTGGGACCTGGCAAACCCAGGACACCTATAAATGTCTCTGTCTGCCTCTGCAATGAGTTTGCTCCAGAGTGTGATAGACAGGGAGTGAAACTGACTCTAATTCTGATCTTTGTAACACTGACTCTAACACGATTAAGAGTGTAGGAAATTCTTCTCTCCTGTCACTCATTAGCAGACATGCAAATACTAGTGCACAGCAGGAGATGCAACCCAAGAACTGCAGGGCCTAACAGCAAGACAGCACATAGACAGGGAAGCATCCCTGGGAAAGAACAGGAACCACACACGGCAGAGGCAGAAGAAAGGTAGCAATACACAATGACGGAATACATATTATTGATAAATTATTGACAAACAATTATCAAGACCACAGACCATGCTTAGACAAGTTATTTTTTAACATGACATATTGAACAACATGCATATTCTGTATAAAGAATGCAAGGACCTTGGAGCAGAACCAACTGCGATAGTACAGAATGAAGTGAAAATGTAAGAGCTTATTTAAGAAATTAACTGGTAATTATAAAAGTGACTGAAATATTTGGGTGGAGTTAATGTCAAAGAATTTTCAACCATTTGAGTCATCCTTCTGCTGACAGACAAATGTTTGAAGTCATTTGGCTACTTCAAATCTAAGCACAAGTTGGGGTTGAGGATATTCAGGTGCCCCATCATAAACATATTATCTCAAACAGTTCAGAGGCTAGAGGAATATTAATGCATTAAGTTTTTGGATTACCTCTTTCCTTCATAAGCTTTGAGAATCAACAGCACCTATTCATAGAAGGGACTGTGAACAGAGACAAGAAAAGAGACATTAATTCCACAAACGAACATTTCTGAGTGAACAAGGAGAGAACACGTCATCCCTCAACCAAATGTGTCCTTCTTGTTGCTATCCTAAAATGAAGTTGTAGGAAATGTAAGTACGTGTATTTGATGTGCTGTTAAACCAAGAAAGAGAGAGACACACAGAGAGACAGAATTGAAGATAGCGTGAGCAGAAAGTGGTGATATATAAGATACTAGATACTAAGGCTAGGATATATAAGATATATACATACTAAATTGTGATATATAAGATCAAACTAGATAATACAAAAATCTTAAAATTTAAAATTATAAGTCTATAGAAGACAGGTTTATAGGGTCTAGAAAACCAACTGTACTACCATAATATAACAATTTAACTACTTAAGTAGGACAGAAAGAAAGATATGAGAGTAACAGCCGTAAACAGCCAATTACAATCCACAGAAATCCAAAGGTCAATCTAGATAGTAACTTTTGAATCAGAAAGACATTGGAAGAAAGTAGAAGACAGAGTGCAAACAAAAGGGCTTTTTTCTTGGCAGATTGACAGGAAGAACTGTGAGTCAAAATAATATGTAATTGTGACATAAAGTTTAAAGTTTTAAATTTGAGACAGTCTTTTTGTCTTTATTTGCATTAAAATATATATGAAACCGTGTGAATATAGCATTGAAAATCCATATGAAGATGGCATTTCCCTTTCTTATGTAGTATATTGGAAACCTCTGACTTACTGAACGTTTTCATACGTAAGTAAATGAAGGAACTCCTGCTCAGTAGCTGTAAAATACAACAAATAGAAACGACTGACCAAACTGCTGGAGCAGTCAAGTGCAATCAGACCCAGGAAACATTCCAACCACAACAAATGGTAAAAATTGAATTTCTGTCAATTCTTCAAAATCTGTGTCAGAAAATTCCTACACGCAATAAGATTTTTACAACAGATTGGTCCATACATTTTTCAAACCTAAAAAAGTTTTATCTCCCATTATGAAGAGAAACCTCATAGAGTCAACACTTATTCAAACACATTTCAAAATCATGTTTATTTACCATATTAGTCTCCAGTCTCATTATTTTTAATGAGAATGTTTCCAGCTTGTCCATTTTCTCAAGTTTATTAGTAGGTGAAAAAATAGTATGCACAGTGATTTTATGTTCAATTTCTGGTCATATACAGTGTTGTAGAACAAAATTAGTTGCCAGAAGCATACTTTTCTTGCTTTTGTCAAATCCAACAGTGTTCTGTATTCTCCTGTGTGGTACCCAGACTACAAACAAGTATCCTCTGCTTGCTCACATTTGATATATTATGCAGATTATTTGGCTCTTAAAGTATATCCCTAAGAATCAGGTCAACATCCTATACACTGTCTTCAAGAATGGAAAGTTGTAATGTGCCTCAGAAAGAATACAGGTTATCTAGCAAGGTCTATTCAAGCTTAAGTTTTCCTGATATTGGAAATGAGTTCACTGTTACTAAATCAGCAAGAGATAATAAATAATGTATCTCAAATAGACATACACATAAGTCAAGATTACATATTGATTGAGTCACAAAATAAATGTTGTCACTTTTGATATACAGGAAACTAGCTCTGTGTCATCCAATATTCAATTCAGTGGTCCAGAAACTTCCTTGAACATAGCAAGAATTGATTGTACTCCACCACATAAAGCTAATGATGCTTCATACTTAAAAGTATCTAAAGCTGTTTCCAATTAGGAAGGGACCAATTTAAGTTCAAATTAGCTCCACAGATAGATACCTTCAAGCATGGTGTTCTTATAGTGAGTGTTCCCTGAATAATACTGCTAATGCCGTCATGCTTAGGAAGTGTTTTAGCTCTGAGAAAGGAAACATCCTGTCTTCCTCCTGATGCATTTAGAACTCTCAGCTTCATATGTTCACAATATTAGGTGAAAACAGCTAGGAAAATATCTGGAGACAGTATGTCTTTGTGTGTGTTCACTACTGTGTAGTAAAATACATAACTAGCAGTCAGCCAGGTGGCTGCTTATCAGTGCCAAGCTTTGAACAGCAAATCTGAGCCCCTGGCTGCATGCCCCCTATCACAGAGGTAAGCATGGCCTGCCCTGTGTCTGTTCCTGGAAACCTCTAAGCCAAACTTTGTACATGGCTCTTACTTAGCCTGAGACAGGCAAAGGGTTGCTAAATGATTGTTAGCACTAGTCCCAATAGTCAACACTGCTGTGAATGTTTACAGTGCTGCAAGCGAGTCGGATCCACACTCTTGCTCAGTTAGAAACAACACTAACATTTCACACTGCATTTGTTCAATACTTATAGAGTTATACGATACGTTCTTCTGAATCTTTCACTTACCATTAAATGTCTGCTGTCCAGTTCCGTATGCCAGGCATTAAAAAGGAACTCTGAAAGGTTTAAAATTGGATGGGAATCACTGGGCCCAGGATATACACTGTACTACAACTGGTAGAAGAAGCTTTTTTTTTTTTGGTAATAAACAAAAAGTAGCATTTTAAAATACATATGCAAAACTGTCTTTAAATTTACAAGACCACTAAAATGGGAAAACGATTCTTGGAAAATTATTCTAAGGCACTAATTATCACAAGTCATCGTCATTTCGTCATTTGAGCCTCACTGAATAAAGGAAAGAAAAGCTCTCTCAGGTACAAGAGAAATGAGCATTCATGGAGAAAAACACAAAAACACGACTTGGTTAGATTTCATTTTTGTTGTGAATTCTACATGTCAACTTCTCAGATCATGAACAAAGAAAATAAGACAGGTCCCACTAACAAAAGCACCGAGCCCAACAAATCAAGTTAAATGTTTGCTTTCAGTTTTACATGGGAAAAAATTAATTCCACTGTCAAATAACATGAGGTTCATCAGACTGACAACCAAGGAAATGAGTTTCCGAATAGACGTCCCTTAATTGTCAACAGCAGCTTTCTCATGCTGGGAAGACCACTCTCTCCAGCCCCTGCTCAGACGCAGGGATATCAATAGCCAATGAAAATAAACCAAAAAATACTCATTTTATTACCATAGAGGCATAGTGGTGGGGGTATTTTTTCATATCGATATTGATGTGGAATTGCAAAAGTATTTGATATTGTTACAGAGCAGTTAATTTGGCAGGAACTGAAACCATACAAAGTGGTACTGGTATATATACAACTTCATAATTTCCAGATAACAAAGATCATATCTGAAGCACACATGTAAATAGCAAACATTTGTATATGCTTAAAATCATTTCACCTCATCTTTTCCTGTTACACAAGAATGATCAATTGCTTCTCTAATATTCATGAGAAAGGTGTAAAAGTTTATACAGGGCATATTTTAAGAAATGGAAAGAATGTGGTCAAAATATATTTTATGAAAAATATTTGCAATAAAGCTAAAATATTTTTAAAAGGTAAATATTCTCTACATTTCAAATACATTCCACAAAATAACAAACAGTAATTTGTAATCAAATAACACATAAACTAGAGGGGAAATCATTTGAATCTCAGGATGAGGAAGAGAATGATACCCTTTAATTGTGAAAATTCTCAATATGGGCACATCAGTATGAATTTCCTTACAAGATGATAAAATCTTTCCCAGGAGACAGTCAAGCAATTTGAAGTTTTATTGGACAAACACCCTGCATATAGCATCTTCTAAATACTGTGAAGATAAAGGGAGTTTGTAAATGTTGTGTCTTTGATTTCAGAGCAAGATTCTCCTGCATAGTTATGAGGCAGAATCATGCTGTGATCCAAAGATGTTTATGAAAACTGCTCTCATTGTCTGTGGGAGGTGCTAGGGTTGATACACGGTAATATTTTTCAAAACATGTATTTTCTAAGTATTTTCTTGATGTTAATTGTTTTCTCTTTTCTTTCCTTCTCAATTAATGTAATGTTATTGTAAGAAAACTTTGAGCATCATAGCTTTCTTCAAACTTATTGAGTGAGGCTGATCCAAAAGATTTGCTAAAGTATTTCTCATTGTGCAGATTTTGTCTGTTATCCCAATTAATAAGATTGCAATATTAGACAAATATGTCATGGTCTACAATTACCAGACCAAAAGAAATGAAAGTCTTGTGTATAAGATAAACAATCAAGTATAGAGATGTAAATAAACCAATTTCAATTAATAATGGAAAACATTCAGCACAAACTTACCAATAAAGAAACTGAGTAGGTAACCTACGTTTAAGATAAAAAAAAAATCTTAAGGATCCCGTTTCCCCAACCCTTCTCACTCTGGCTAGCTGTCCCTGCGTGCAGTACAGACTCCCCTTAGATTGGTCTCCTCAGCCTTCTTTTGTCCTGGGCTTTTGGGGGAAGGTTGGTTAGGGGAGCAGAGAAGCGCACATCTTAATTAAGGGAGCCATCTTAGGGTTGGCAAGAGACTTGGATCTAGAGGGGCTCCCAGGTGCCCAGGGCGATGTCCCCAGTTAGTTCCTGGGGCAGCTGTGGATAGGGAACCTGAAATGACTCTATCCTATAGTCATACTGATGAGTATCTTGCATATCACCATAGAAACTTCATCTGGCAATGGATGGAGATAGAGACAGAGACCCACACTGAAGCACTGGACTGAGCTCCCAAAGTCCCAATGAGGAGCAGAAGGAGGGAGAATATGAGCAAAGAAGTCAGGACCACAAGGGGTGCCCCCACCCGTGGAGACAGTGGGGCTGATTCTTTGGGAGCTCACCAAGGCCAGCTGGACTCTGACTGAAAAAGCATGGGATAAAACCGGACTCTCTGAATTTGGCGGACAATGAGGGCTGCTGAGAAGCCAAGGACCATGGCACCGGGTTTTGATCCTACTTCATGTTCTGGCTTTGTAGGAGCCTACCCAGTTTGGATGTTCACCTTCCTAGACCAGGATTGAGTGGGGAGGACTTTGGACTTTCCACAGGGCAGGGAACCCTGACTGCTCTTCAGGCTGGAGAGGGAGGGGGAGGAGTGGGGGGAGGGGAGGAGGAGAGGGAGGAGTGGGAGGGAAATGGGAGGCGGGGAGGAGGCAGAAATTTCTTTTTTTTTCCAATAAAAAAAATAGCAAAAAAAATCTTAAGGAAATATAAATAATTAGATGAAAATATGAGAAATAACTCTTAATATTATTAAAAAATATTGTTCTCCTAATCAATTTAAAGCAGCTCCGGAGTGATTGATAATCCAGTATAAATAACACTAAAATACATTTATGCAACTAAGGTGTGTATAAGATAATGTATAAGATAATGAAAAATAGGCACATTATTTGTGGATCTCATTATTTACATACATAGCCTAAATTTGTGTGTTAGTGAACCAATTTAAATCAATCTCAGAAACAAATCATGTTGCCACTCTACTAAGAAAATGAAGGCTACATTTTCTTTATATATTGTATGTGAAGATGCTTTACTCTTTATAAAAACCTTTAAAAAACATTTTAGTCATAAACTTCATGTGACAAATATATTGTCTGAAAACCTGTGCTCATGAAGTAAGTCATATCAAGAAGCAAAGCGGAAATCTGAAAGGATCAAGCTTCCCTTGCTCTGAAAGGTCTTACGCAGCCATCATCCTCCCACAGGGTAATAATAAATTGAGACAATAGTCTAAAGTCTCTCCTGTTACTCAGTTCTTCTCCTGAGAGACAATAGACGCTGAGAAAATTATCCCTGTGTCAGTCTAGGGATAAATAGGGAATATCAAAAATCTCATCAGAAAATGAACTAGGGTTATAAACCAGTCATTTGTTCTCAGCTTTTAACTACTGCTATTCGGGACCAGATTGAAATACTCTAAGACAGTGGGTACTGTAGAAGCAAACTTGCACACATAATTAAAAACAATGTGTGGAGTAAGAAGTAGAGAAGAGATGAAAAGCTCTGTAGAGTTCTGAAAATCCTCAGAATATTGTTAACCCCTGTCAGAGGATACATGTGAGGCAGGGTTTTCATCTCCAGCAGTTTCCAGAGGTCAATATGATGACTTCTTTCACATAGGCAAATGAGGCTTGGAAATATTGAACAAACTTTTCTAACTGTCAATAAATCAGTGATTCAATCTAAATTAAACTAACACAGAGATTTCCTGTAACCACTGTATTACAGCCATGCTTATCTTACACGAATTTCAATTTTGCAAAATCCACTAACTCACGCATTTCAAAATTAGACTAAACCCAGAAATTGAAACTTGTCAAGAGTTATATGACTTCTGCCTGATAAATTGAGGTAAAGTAGACTGTGCATCCTCTCTGTTTCCGCTTAACAAATACCTCTACAATTCTTCATGGAGATCAGATTTGAAAACACACTAGCATGAAAACATGGCGAACAATTCACCCTCTTTTAGCATGTGACTAGCCCAGGCACCATACTACCTTAACAACCAAGATAAAAGCTGGTTTATGATAATTGTGAACTTTCCTCATTGGACGGATTTTATTTTATGCATCTCTGTGCATGAATGTGCATGCTCATGAATGTTTTAGTGACCCTACACACGTGCATACATAGGCCAGAAACCAGCTTGAGGTAGCATCCTCATAAGTGGTTTTAACTTTCCATCTGATACTGTCATTAGTCTGGAGATTATTGATGTGCCTATACCGGCTGATGGCTTTCAGGACCTGCCTATCTACACCTATCCAATGCTGGGAGTATAATCGCATTAGCATTATCACATTGGTCATTTTGCATGTGTTCTTGGGACCAAATACATACCTTCAATCTTGTGAGCAAGTACTGAAATGGGTGAGCTATCTCCTCATCTTAAGATATTTGTCACCTTGTTAGGAGGAAATGACTATTTACAGATAAACACACTGACTCCTATGTGTTCCAAACTGATGAAAATCAATTCATATACACCCCAAATAATGAATTTGATCTTAACAGAAATTAGTAAATATTCCTTTGAGCACTTACCATTGTGGTAACATTAAGAGACAAAATGTAATTTAATATTAAATATAATTATGTGATCTCAAGTGTGCACCCAAGGAGAAAGCATTGACAACAACAAGTAATCAACTCTAAATTTTAAATATCTTTCTTTCGGAAGGATACTAAAATTTTGAATAAAATTAAACTCTTAAATGTGTCTCTTAATAAATAATCACATATGAATCATTTCTGTTTCAATCATTTGTAAATATTGAGATTTGCTACAAATGTAGTCATGAATGTATTTGTTAAAATATCAGTTGAAACCAGAGCTAGTTAAATGACTATCATAACACGTAGAATATTGACATGTAAAATATGGGAACCTTGAAATCTCATAAAAATATATTTACTAGGATGTATTTTTACTGCTCTTGGCAGGCACTCATCAAACTTAGAGAGTTAGAAGTGGAAAGGGAATATCTGTGCCAAATTCCTTCCGAAACGTTACACACTCTAATACAGTGTACATGACAAGCCTAGAGTGTTGAAAGGAAGCCATTTGAATTATCTGAGCACAAAAAGGCATCTGGAAAATTACCTAACAACTGAAACATCCTATTCACATTTTCTGGAATCTCCTACAGCTGAAACGGTGTTCAGCAGGTCCAGGGTTTATGCTAATTTGCAAGCTTTTGAACAAGTATAACAATTTCAAAGAATAGGCACTATTTGGTGGGTGTATCATTAACGAAATATGATTTTATCAGAAGAAAGGGAAATTTAACCTTAATTTCATTGCTTTTGTGTTAAAATCCCCACTGTAACATTAATATTTGGTGTCAGGTGAAGATGCATTTAGAGATAATGACAGGAAACAAGGGTCACAGGGCATTCTTTGTTCTGGTCCCTAAGGATAACAAGCATGGAATGAGCTAAATAAAGAATTCAAGCTCTTTTTACATTTTTTCTTAAGGGGAAAAATGACAATTCATATCACCCAGTGTGCTTCCATTAATGGCTTTCAGATTTTCATGTTCGAGTTGTGGGATTATGGTATTTTCTGTGGAAAATCTGTAACATTATGACTCTTGGTGCACACTCCCCAGGTGGTATTGTGAGACCTGCCCTTTAAACTGATCCTTCAAAGTCACACCGGGAGTATGTAGTTGCTTCATATTAACTGGTTCTACAGTTTGCACTTCCACACTGGGCTCTCTCTTCATTCTTGTAATTACCTTTTCCTTGCCTGAAAACACAGTACCCAAGTATCACTACAGCCAGCTGAGCTCTGTCTGCTACCCAATACATGACTGAGCATCAAAACGCTACAGGCGCCACTCTAGGTTCCAAATAGTCACTGTAGTTGCCCACAGAACCGTACTTTTTATCTCTTTTTTTCGTAATACTATTTTCTCTTTAGAATCTCTTCAAGTGAATCAGCCAATCTCTTTGTGTCTCTGTGTGTCTTACTCTGTCTGTTTGTCTGTCTCCCTCTGTCTCTGCCTCTGTCTCTATTTGTGTGTGTGTGCGTGTGTGTGCGCGCGCGCGCGCGCGCCAGTCGTCAAAACAGACCCAGTGGAAGAAGGAGATAGGGGAATTTTCTTAACTAGAATGTCCTTGATGAATCAGAAATTTCCTGATGGAAAAATGAAAAAAAAAAAATCCTTGATGTCTTCATCCCTTTGGTATTAAAACTTTACCACTAAAAATCCATTCAAATAGTCAGTGCTGTCTTGGTACCAACCATGCTTTTGCTAATGTTTTTTTTAAGGAAGAGACTCATGAAGTCCAACCCTGGAGAAGGTAAGCATAGCTTTCACCACCTGGTTCCAAAGGGCTTGTCAGGTCCTAGGGGGGTAGTCATCAAAGACGGGGTGCAGCATCCCAGCCTTGCTCTCCAGGGAAATGGGGATCACTGGAGGAAATGGGGGGATCACTGAGGAAATGAAGCTCACTGAGGGGGAAATGGGAGTCACTCTTTGGATAAAATAGTTTTATTTTATCTGAAGATTGAAACTAGGAAAATTCAGTGTGGGTTTGGTAAAGCTAATTAAGGACGCTTAAACTCATTAAATCCATACATGTGTCAGTTTTCATCATTTCAGATACAAAAATCAAGTAGTGAAATGACTCGTTTCATCCTGAATGACACTATGTAGATGTGTTTTTCCCCTTATTTGCAATTTGATATCTAGGAGAGCAGGACTGAGGGTCACGAAGGCCAGTTTGAACTGATGCATGAATTATTTCTAGCATTTGTTTTTCTATTTTAACATACATAATAGATATAAAACTACTCAAGGAAAATGAGACAAAGTATAAATTATAAATATTCTTGATTCCTATAAAGGAAGATCCCCTGGTAGTTATTTTCATTTTATATGTATTAAAAAATTATGATGAGTATCAATTTAGTGGGATAGATAATTTTAATAAAGAAGTCAACCAGTGGAGTTACTTTACATACATGTACAAGACAAAGACATGCATATTTAAGTAGTACTTTAAAAATAAATCAGTTAAAATTATAATTGATTTTTAATGCAGAAAATAGTTTTAATATCAATACTTTATGTTTTAATATCGAAATGCTACAGTATAGAATTGTGTCAGATTTTCTACTTACTTTGAGTTGCATCAAACACTGCCTGCAAAGCAAAGTTCTATAAAGTTGCCTTGATTAAAAAAAAGCAGTTCATATGTTACTTCAGTAATATACTATGGTAAATATAAACATATTGAAAATTGGAAATGTTTTTCAGTACATTGTAAATGTATTTTGTCTTTTAAAAATATAAAGAAATTAATTTATATAAAATGTACTTTTTAGAGGGCAGAAATATATTCTTGAAATCCATACTCTCATGTTTAATTAAATGTAATAAGGTGATTAAATATTAAATGCCTCTTACAGTGGAATATTGTCAGCATATACAATACTCAGTGAGTTAAAGAGGGCAGTCAAGCACTCATTAGTTGTCTTCTTAGTAATCTATAACACTAGTACATTTTTCTGCTTTTCTTCTGTTTTAAATAACCAAGTATTCTTTTGCCTTTTATAGTTATTTTATTTACATTTTTCCTTAATAATATTTAGATAGAGAAATTTTAGGTGTTGAGAATAATCATAATTTGTCATTTTGTGGCAAAGTCATTTATTCATTAATACCATGAAATTCAAATTTTGTTAAATTCACTTTTACATCTTTAAAGTTGGGAAATTAAGATGCACATACAAAGCCATTGGATTTATAAATTATATAAATTTAATATAGGCAGATAATTTAAGTTCCTCAGAGTTTAATTTAGACTAAAATTTGTAAATTGGCAACTAAGAAAGCAGTATTTTTATACTGTACAGAATCTAAGCAAGCATGTTTTGTAAAAATATGCACATTAAAATCATAAAACAAAATACATATTCTATTGGAATGCACAGTAAAATTATAGTGATGTAATCATTTATAACAATGGAGGGTTTCTCCAATATAAACACAAAAGCAGCCATTCAATTGTTTTCAGATTACATTAATTTTCATTACTACAATTAATACCTTATGTATTTAAATAGCTATATATAATTAAATTCCAATTAGAAAATAGGGGGTAATCTAAAATATTGAAGGTTTAAGGTCAACTATTAGAAAAAAAATCCCTAATGACAAGAAAGAAAATAAAATCTCAAGATGATTATTTCACTGAATAATTTGACAATCTTGTATCAAATTATTCATCACAAAAGATTTGGACAAATCTGCTCCTCACCATAGCTATGATTGAATTTTAAACCCCTAAGAGAAAAATATACCTACTAATTTTCATGTGAACAAATTGAATTCATAACATATTCTTTGTGCAAACCTGGAACTTGAGATCAGCTACAAACTTCTGCCTAAGTGAGCTACACTCCTGCCTTTCCATTTGTACTTCAAAAGCAAGGACACTATTTAACATGCTTCAGATGTCTTGTATTCCCTAAAGTACATAATAATTTAGCAAAATAGGAGGTTATTGATGTAATATTTTGGGATTTTACTAGAATAAATACAGGAGAATGCTGTTAGCTGAAGGCACTATATACGAGCTACCAAAAGCATATAAAAATATCAAGTAATCAGAACCTGAAGATCAGAAATGAGTTGATAAATTAATAAAAGAAATGCTTAAGAAAAGTAGATGTTTAATGAGAGTTTTAAATAAAAGAAACAAAAGGAAAACATTATGATGATCGTTTGTAATTGGTGCACGTATGCAAAGTACAAAGAAAGCAATATTTCATGATCATTAAATTTGTTGGCAACAAAAGATATTTCCTAAATATTTAATGCAGATATGGAATGTGATTCAAGCCATACACCGGGCAATGAATGAAGGATAGCAAATCTCATCATCAATGAGTGAGCAGAAAAACATGCTACTGAGCGGATGTTCCAAAAATAGAACAGGGAAGCACTAGTGCTACTCGAACCAAGCACAATGTCCCCAAAGATGTGTTGTGAAAGAAAAGGGAACAGAAGTCATATGTAAAAGGCATACTACAGAGGCTGATGTGTATCAAAAAAGATTCAATACCTGGGACGCAGTGCAATATCTTTAAGGAAAGGAAATGGTGCCTCTGTTCCTCCTAGACACTCCAAAACAGGATGAAATTAAAGCACAAAGGCTACACCAACCTGGCTCCGTCTGGAAGGTAATCAGAGTGGGTGGGAATGTTGGAGAGTGTCACTAAAGCAACCCAAGTATTCTCATTTTACTTTTGTTGTTTTATTTCTCCAAGTCTGTGGCCACAGTTCCAAATTACCATCTTCCCTAGTGGTCATTATCCTCTTTCAACCCCAAGTATGGGCTGTGCTCAGTACATTTATGGCAGCCCACACAACCCCACACAACGGAGCTCATTTATCCTTATCAGTTCCACCAATTAGGAAAACAGATGCAGCCCAGAACAGTTGTGGTACATCAGATGGGAAGGCACTGCATGGTCTAGGGAGTCTGGGAGACAGCTGGGGTAGGCATAAACAAATACAGTTGCTGACAGCTTAGGAAGTTCTATATACACCAAAGCTTTTAGTAAATACACATTAATAATCAATGTTAATACAATGGTTGTTAAAATCTATGCTGTTTTGATAAAAACTAATTATACTCATTTCACACCAGCAATGACAGAGCTAACAAATTTCTGTATTTATATATTATTATAGAAGATAAATAAAAAGTTTTGTAGTGTGTCTTGGGAAAACTATCCTATATAGGGCCTACCATGGGATGGACAACACACTCGAATTAGTACTATACTCAAGAGTTTGACAGGATAGGAATTCGGGGTATGAGAGGAAAATTCTTTAATAGGGAACTGGAATTTAACTTTGCAGACAACAAGGGGAAGGAGGGCATAGCAGAGAGCACACCTGGTTGGGAGCATTCCTCATTAAGTCTTTTCTGACATTCCAGTGAATGTGAAGGGGAACTGCCACTTTAACAAAGGCACCAGGTGACTCAGTCTGGTGATACCATTTGTATACTGTAGCCCAAACCTCAGCGCTTCCTCTACTCATAATAAAAAACAACATGCTCTCTCTCCTTCTTCTCCTGATTTGGGCCTTGAGATTACTGTCCGGTGCTCCAATGTGGGTCTCTGTCTCTGTCTCCTTTCATCGCCTGATGAAGGTTAATATTCAGGAGGATACCTATATGTTTTTCTTTGGGTTCTCCTTCTTATTTAGCTTCTCTAAGATCACGTATTAGAGGCTCAATGTCCTTTGTTTATGTCTAGAAACCAAATATGAGTGAGTACATCCCATGTTCCTCTTTTTGGGTCTGGCTTACCTCACTCAGGATAGTGTTCTCTATTTCCATCCATTTGCCTGCAAACTTCAAGAAGTCCTTTGGAGGTGGGTGGTCCATGGACTCCCCACAGGGCAGGGAACCCTGATAGCTCTTTGGGCTGAAGAGGGAGGGGGACCTGACTGGGGGAGGGGGAGGGAAATGGGAGGCTGCGGTGGGGAAAAGACAGAAATCTTAAATAAATAAATTAATTAATTAAAAAAAATAAAAAACAACATGAAACCCAAGAAAAAAAGTTTAGTGACATGGTCTGCTCTGTCCTATCAGCTCTAACTCAGAGTTTTAATTTAAAATCCTTATAGTATCTAAATATGGATATGGCTGAATACCTTAGGTGTGTTTCAAATTTTCAAACTATCATGTGAATATTCATAGAAAAATATACCTGGTTATATTTTTAAACATAGCTTGTGATACTATTCAAACTTTACATCAGTTTTTTTTTTCATTTTCTTGTATTCTAAACATGGGTAAGATCTTTTAAAAATCCAATTTCCAGTGTCTATTCTGAGGTTTTAAAGATAACAATGTTTCTTTTTCTCTTTAAGTGCATGCAATGAAACACCGTCAATATTCTTCTCTTTAGCTCATTTGAAAATTTGATTTCCTTCAGCAGAAGTGGAGGACAGCCTAGATAACTGCTATTGCACGCAAGAACATATGGTCTGTACAAATTAAGTTCTGTCAGTCAGACACATGAAACTGTCCGTGACAGAATTAATGACAAGAAAAAAGCTGGAAAAATACCTAATGACTTATCAAGTCAGGTCACACATCTGATAAATTTCTAATAAATATCTTGTTGCATAAAAGTTATGATCAAGTTTCTTTCAAATGCAGTGACTATTTCACCCTACTAATTATTTATCATTCTTCACTTCCCTTTAGTGATTTCTTAATCTCCACGGTTAATCATCTTGATTTTCCTGAACTCTGATGACTTTTTTGAAATTAGGCAGTGATGTCTGGTGAAGTTCATGCCGACGTTTCTTTCTTTCTTTCTTTCTTTCTTTCTTTCTTTCTTTCTTTCTTTCTTTCTTTCTTCCTCCCTTTCTTTCTTTCTTTCCTTCTTTCTTTTAAGAAATGCTTATTCAGCAGACACTAGCTCTGTCAAAGGAGAGCTGTGTCCCACTAATGGGGTCAGCTAAGCCAGGGACCACTTTAAAAATATGAAATCATAGTCTGAATTTAAAGTGGTCAATATGGATACGACCATTTCTTTGGTTAGATTAGAAGCTTTTAATTGCATTGAAGGTACTTCACTTACTGATGCATTAACTGAAGTACAGCCATTTTGACTCACTAGCAATTATCAGGTCAGCAATGCTACTAAAATAACTGCTTTCATTAGAGTGAAAAATAGCATGAAATACTTTGCTTTTAGTGACATTATGGCTCATTTCCTATACATCTAGAAATCTGTGCAATATATAAAATACCTTAAATGGAGTATGTATAATCACTAAGAATCAAAGAAGCAAACATTGATGGATGTGCATTTTTCTCTACTCATCTTAATTATTATTAATGAGCCATGATTAAAAATTAATCTCTAGAGTGATTCAAAAATCTCTGAAAAGAACAAATTATTTCTTTTCATACTATCTTTCTCAGTTTAGCCCATAGCCATATTCTAAAATCTTTTTAGTATCTAAATATTAATGTACCTAAATATACCTGGTTATAGTTTAATTTTTTGCTGTTATTTAATAATGTATATGAAACAATTTATCTGGTTATATTTGAAATAATATCAATGGCATTCTTAAAATCGTTCTGATCAACATTTTGATTCATATTTCTTAATTTTAATTACTGGTGGCCAGAACACTAAGGTAATTTTAATGTGTGTGGCAAAGTTCATCAGGTAATAAAATAATATTACTGGTAATATATTAAGATGATAGAATGATATGTGGATACACACACACGGATAAGAACTCAAAGTTGACCATATTTGGAACCACCCTTCCCCAGCTGAGGGTGTGAACACTTGTAGGAAACAGGTACAAATACTTCTTCTGGGTCTGTTATGTTTATTTCTTCTGGTGTCTAAAAGTAAATTGATTCACAACCTCACTATTAGATTTTCTCATAAAGAATTCTTTATTATGAAGCTTTATGAATCAGACAGGGCTTATTTTCAATATTACCTTATTTTCTTTCCGACACATCTGGGATATGTAAAAACACAAGGTCATATGGTGTATGTGGATTTGGAAGTCCTGCAGTTTCATTGGAAGTAGATTCTCAGTGAGTGGGCTTACCTAGCTACCAGGGCCTGGCATTGAGGGAGCAATGACAATGCCCTTTATAGAAACCTAAATACATTGTGCTTTAATCGGTGTTTGAAAAGCTGGTCCTATATAGAGCTTTGCTTAGCAAAACAAGCTGGTCTTTTATTTTTAAGAATAAAATTCTAGAAAAGTGGGAAGTTGAAAGAAAATGGGGAAAGAGCCCCCGAAGGGAAATATAACCACTAAAAGATGAAACACTGCAGGGGGCAGACAAGGTGAAGGCACAAGTGTGATAGAGAAAGAAGCATGTAGAAGCTGTGGGCTAAGCTCATTCCAAGGTATTGAGACAGTTGAGGGGAGCAATTCAAGTATTCCGTCATCATGAGCATTTGGGTAGGTAGGGTGCCACACACAGCTCAGAGATCCAGAAACACTAGGGGGGAAGATGGCAAATAGCTAAGATAGGTAATGAATCCAGCTTCTGTGTGTGTTATGCTTATGAATATCTATGTTATTTCAAAGATATTCAAAAAGGGTTTAAAGATAAGACATTATAACTCGGTCAGGTAGAGTATCCTGACGAGTTAGTACTGGCCTCCCTGCTCTTGTTTATGCCTTACGAAAGACAAATCACACTGTGAGTATGTATAAACACACTTTTCTCTTTTGATCTTGCGTTTTTAACATTAATTGCAAAACTAAGTGAGAGAAACGATGAGAATGTGCACGTATAACAACTAACTACGTGGGAGACAACAGAACTCTGAAATCTTTGCAGAAGTCTGTGGGGCATAGCAGGGTCCAGATAATACGTTGCTGAAATGTTGAGATGTTTTTAGCTTTTCCATGAAATAAAGCATACAATTTTATAGAAAATACTATTAAAATTTTAAGACTTTTCTAGCTGTTTATAGAATTTATTATACATGTCAAAAATAATTTCCTTAATACAGAGGATATATGATGTCCTCATGTCAAAAACTGACTCAAGCATTGTTTATGCTCCTAACATAGATGGGGAACCTGGAAATAAACATGAGGATTTTTGTTTGTTTGTTTGTTCTCTTTTGAGGAAGGGGTTATAGTTTTTGCTGTTCTTGGACTCACTCTGTAGACCATGCTGACCCTGAATTGACAGAGATCTGCTTCCCAAGTGCTGGAATTGAAGGCATATACCACCACTGACCTGCTTTTGTTTGTTTTAACATGTTTGAGAATACTGACGTCTTAGGGTATAACACTAGTGGCTTGTGTGGAAAAGCATATAGCCTAGGCTAAGGAGATACTGCTTTTTCTGCAGCAGAGGAACTCAATGCCTCCATCTTCTGGAAGGATGAGTTCATTATGCTCCTTTGGGAAGGAGGGATTTTGTATTTTAATGCCCTTTAAATATTCTTCAAAAATAAGCACAAACATACAAAATCATTGTTACATTGATAGCCAGTTTGGATAAGTCACAACTAGAAAAAAATTTAAGCAAATAGACAGTCAAAATTATTTAAAATATTAGGTATTTTATCTATCAACTAGAGCTTCCGAAGCCAATAATTTTTAGGTAACCATAATGAATTCTCTGGATGTTTGAATAAGCAATGTCCTTTTCCTAAGTCCATCTTTACATGGCTAAAAATCATTTATGATACTCCAAATCCCACTCATGTTGTGCAAGAATGACAAATAAAAATTCTAATGCAAAGTAAAGGCTAATGTTTGACAGAATACTCTTCTGCCTGTCATGTCTCAGTTGACAAGTTAAAAGCCAAAATAATATGGATTAAATGCCTTTACATCCGAGCAGGTGTCTAGTCGTCAATAATATTCACTGAAGGCCAGTGTATGTAGAACACTACTCTACATTTCCTGATTCCTTGTCTGGCTCGAGGCAGAAAGGACAGGGAGGTAGACAATGATTGGTGACACCTCTAAGAACTTTGCACAGGAAAAATAAAATCTTTAGCAGGAATATACCGGAATTGCTTTATCAGTATCTTGTTAAATCATTTGATCTTTTTTCTCTAAATTTGTTTTATAAAACTGCTATTTATGAAATTCAAACATAATAGTAAAATTATAAATTAAGAAGAACAATTAAGCATGCATTTTAAAAGACTATATGGCTTTTTTGAATACAGAGAGAGAGAGAGAGAGAGAGAGAGAGAGAGAGAGAGACCCTTACAGAGAACCTGAAATAGAAGAAACAATTGACTTTCATTGCTGTGGTTCTTGTTTTTATTTTTGGCATGATCACTACAGATTAAAGGATATGATATTTAATAGTGATTTGAAAATTTAAGAAATTGATAAATGACAACTCACTTCTAATTTAAGCTGTCTTTAATTAAAGGCAAAGCATATATATATATATATATATATATAAAATTCAAAGGCGTTAATGTTCAAACAGGAGAATATCACCATCTTATTTGAGAAGAAATAAGATTTTATATACCTAATTAGCGAAATTTACAGGGCATTTCAAAAGTGTAGGCTTTGAAATTATTATCAATATTTCAGTAACTGCTATTTTGTACTTTAGTATTTGACATATGTAAAGTACTAAATTAGTCAAATTAGTCATTATAAGAGAGTAAAGGAAATTTGTATTTTTCTTAAACAAATTTTATATTTCAAAATTATATTCTTAAAGCCTAGCTCAAACTCTGATTAATTCTTATAAATAACAAAAATTAAATATCATTGTTCTAGAGCAACCATAGAATTAAAATATATAATCTCAATTCTTAAACCTTTTTTATCTAAATCCATTTATTTTTCTTTTCTGTAACATTCATTCAGTTTTTAAAAGCATTTAAAGTATTAAATAATAAAAATAAAAAAAAATAGTTTAAATGTTTGATGGAATGTGTTTTACTTTTTTGGTTAATAATTAAATAATTAGTTTACATTGATACAGACATGTTGATTCAGATAAAAAAAAGAAGCTGTATAAACAAAAATTTCATTTCTTTATAAAATCCTAGCCAAGGTACCTATCGTACGACCTTCATCCTATGAAGAATACTAAAATAAACTACTATTTCTCTGAAAAGTTGACCTTATGTGACATCAGAAGGACAAACAAATCCACACACTATACTGGCCCACCACCACCAATTTTGTTTTCTCTAGTATGTGGGAAACTTATCAGCTGTATATCCTATGTTGGCCATGTGAGAAATCAAGTATATTATTTACATGACACAGTGATTGTGTGTGTATACCTTACTTCAAACAAAAATGTAAAGAAGCATAAGCAAAAATTTTCACACTGCTTACATAGTGTTTTTCACTAAGATATAATTGCCCTTGATGCTGACAGTGCAGGGCTGCTTTGATGATGCCAGCTCTATGGGGCTGCAGGTGTTTCTTAATCCTTATCAGCATCTCCTACTTGTGCACAATTGTTCACTATCACGTTGATGTTTGATCTAATTTCATTTCTGAAACTCATCTGTACCAAAGTCAGATGGTTCCAGAAATAAGCCTGACATGTTCAACGAAGAAATAGTATGGATGGAGTAAATATAATTCTGGAGGCAGAAAAGGGGGAGGGTGAAGAAGAAGGAAAAGAAAGACAAAAAAAAAAAAACTGAAATGTAGAGACGCTGAAGGGTGCTCAAGTGCAAGTGACTCAGCTTTCTCAGCCACTATTCATTTAAATATTTTCTAACACTAATATACTGAATTAGGTTTCTTTCTTCATCCAGTGGTGGCACTTCTTTCTATAACCCCAAACAAACTGTGAAATGAAAGAGGATAGTATTAATATCCTTTAAGATGTTTCTGTGTTTACTTCCAGGGTAGTCAAATCTTCCTCACCAGGCTAGTTTTCCTTTTCACTTCTAGAATATTCTGTTAAAAATGAAGTGTAAAACATCAGTGAATAACCCACAGCCCAATATCTGAGGATTTAACACAAAATTTGGGATTTGTTATTTTTTTAAAAAAATTCTTCTTATATTTTCTATGACTTATTGAGGGTCCATCATTTACCTTGATAAGTACACACCCCATGAGGTGGATACTATAGTTTTGATTTATCAGGTAAAATATCTTTACATCAGAAAATGAAACCCACTGGCTCAATACAATACAGACAATTATCAGCAAGGGCCAGGCCTGCTAGGTCCTGACTCAACATTCTAGCACTGCCCTCTGCACCCACACTCCCTGGTTTTCTCCAAATACAGAAAACAGTACTATGTGAAACAGAGGCATTGCATGATTTACTATTACCACAATTTTACCAGAAACTCCCAAAATGAGGAAGATAGAATGTGAACCTGGAAGAAAATTTCACCATGTCACTCCCAGAAACAACTAAGTAGATTATTTAACACAGGCACATACACTCTTATCTGCTGATAGTTTGCTATTCCTAATCAGTTGATTTGAAAGCCACTGATAGCATAAGGAAGGTGATCATCACCCAGAATTACACTTCCCAGTTCTGTCCTCTCTCTGGCAATTGTAAACTCCACAGGCTTAGCAGGGAAATAGGGAAAGGGAGGGAGGGAACAGAAGAGAGTTCCCTGCAGCTGCAGCTGACTTTCTGGCAGAGTAGAAAGAAACTGTGTTGGCAGCTCTGGCTGGCATCTGGGGTTGTCAGTGAATTTGGTTGAGGACTGACCTCCATCACTCACAAACACTCTATACTCGCCTCACTCCACAGTGAATGGAGTTTTACTTTTTGTACAATTATGATTAGGGTTATTATGAAAACTTTCTTAAATTAATCAATAGAACCTCTATTTAACAATATACTTAAAATGGAAATAATAAGCATTTTGGCTTTTTAATAAAACAATACACTTGGTTTAAGTGAAATTCTGGATTTATTACAAACGGTACAATTTCACAAAGAGCTAAATAATTTCAAAATTATTTTAGCTTGAAGAGGGTAGAGTATTAAATTGTCAAATAAGAGCACAAACCCATCTGTTTTAGATACATCTTACCACATTCCACTAAAATGTTTAGTAATTTAGTTTAGAAATATATATATATATATTCGAGGCAGGGTTTCTCTTTAGCTTTGGTGCCTGTCCCGGAACTAGCTCTTGTAGACCAGGCTGGCCTAGAACTCACAGAGATCCGCTTGCCTCTGCCTCCCGAGTGCTGGGATTAAAGGCGTTTTTAATATGAATCTAAATCTAAAGTGCTCTGGGAACAATTTAAGAATATTTTTTGTTTTGAGTATTAATAAATTACAATTCATTTATGGAGTATGTTGTAATACAATCTTGCACAACTGAAGTCTCTTTTTGGCATAACCCAGTTTTCTTTCCAATTTTTTTTTGTTTTTTTTTTTTTTTTTTTTTTTTGGTTTTTTGAGACAGGGTTTCTCTGTGGCTTTCGTGCCTTTCCTGGAACTAGCTCTTGCAGACCAGGTTGGCATCGAACTCACAGAAATCCACCTGCCTCTGCCTCCTGCATGCTAAGATTAAAGGCATGCGCCACCACCGCCCGGCCCCTTTCCAAATATTAAATCTGATATTTTCTTTCTTTTTTAAAGATTTATTTATTTATTATGTATACAGCATTACTTCCATGTATGCCTGCATGCACCAGATCTCATTATAGATGACTGTCAGCCACCATGTGGTTTCTGGGACTTGAACTCAGGACCTCTAGAAGAGCAGTCGGTACTCTTAACCTCTGAGCTATCTCTTCAGTCCCTGATATTTTCTAATAACCTAGATGTATTTTAGAAAAATAATTAACCAGATGAGTATTTTTCAAAGATATGCCTGTATTACATTTTTTTAACAAATAATAGGTTAAAAGTTTAGAAATGCAAAAAAGTAAATATGTTCACATACATGCTATATACAAGGAATATTGGATACAATATTTATTAATTTCTATGGCTATATACTAGTAAGATTTTCAAATAATCATTTTATTTATCTATGAAGTATTTTAAAACAGAAATATTTGTTATCAGAATCTAATAAACATTATATGTGTCATAAACTTATAACACCTTTGTCTAATTAAAACTTTTCACTTAATGTCAAAGACATTATCACACCCTAACTTTTGCCAAGCACTTCCACTTATTTTGATTTAGATGTTCAAATGGAATCAATCTTCTAGCTGAAAAGGATGTTTGGAGAGGATCCAAGCCTAACACGCTTGGAACAGCTGACTCCTAGAGAGCATCCTAGTGATGGAGACTGGCACTGGAAAAGTCATAATCGGCACGTTCATTCTTGATGCCTTGAACATGTACTTTCCATTTATACTGTGATGCCTCTCCAATAAGATTTAAATAGAGTTGAAATGAGATCACATTTAAATCCAATGTGCTGTAGAGTTCATTTTAAACTTTCATCTGATTGTGCAAAAACATATTTCTTTTATAGACTTCCCAACATAACCTATCATGAGCCTTTGTTTACTTTCCCCCACTTAATACAGTTACAATTCAGTCTCATTTCTATTACAAAGCATGCATCTGTGAGCACACACACACACACATGTATGCAATATTAAACCAAACTAAAAAAGAAAAAGGGTTCTGATGTTTCAGTAAATAAACTTTTTAGCTTTGGTTTTTCCTTTTGTAAAATGATTTGTACTCTAATTCACACACAGTGATTACTAGGACAAATATTCTAAAAGACCAAAACCTTCTGATGAAATATCAGGCACTACAGAGTGTCTGATATTGGAACCAACAGTAAGCAATGCAAGCTGGGGTTTTTGAAATACAATTAACTGGATTTCTAGTCACTATATGCAAAATCAACCCAGCCACCAATGCTTCAAGAAAAAGCTGTTGCAGACAATGTTCTTAAACTTGAAGATGCAATTGGTAATCTCTGAATTTAGAGTAATTAATAACAATTCAAGTAAAAGCATGCAATTTGCAAAGTAATCAAGAGAAACAAATGTATATCTATAATTTTTGATAATGATTCCAGTGCAATAACAAGAAGAAGGCTATTTTAAGTAGCACATTCCTTCATGTTTACATAGTAAAGATACCCTTCTCATTTCTGTTTTATATGATTTTATGCATATGGGCGTTTTTGCCTACATGTATGTCTGTGTTCCATGTGCCTGCAGAAGAAAATATCATATCCCTTCGAACCGGAGTTAGAGATGACTGTTAGACACCATGTGGGCACTGAGAATAAAACCCGAGTCCACTGGAAAAGCAGTTAATGCTATTAACCACTGAGCCACCTCTCCAGGAGGAACCCACCCCATTTCTTAATATTTCTTACACATCTCACATTTATACTATACAAACTTAAATGAATAAAGTAAAACTTCTTTCTCTTTTTTTTCTTTCCTTCATCTTTTTTTATTCCTCGAATGCCTTGTCTTTCAACAATCTTTTACTTGTGTTTTTGAATAAGGAAGGTTTCTTCCCAGAATGTCATGTTCTTATCAAATTTAAGGATTTCTTCATTACTACCAGGTAGTGTTCCCTTTAAATGCCTGGCAAGTGACATAGGGAAGTACAAATAGATTGTATTTGTAAAGTGTGCTTTGTTTTATTGTCTCTACCTTGCAGAAACAACTCAGTGAGATGAAACTACTAGGCTTTTAAAAACAGCTCTGTTTCTTTAGGTATATCTAGTTACACATCTTGACGTTTATACTTATTGAGGAACGTGTGAAGTCAGAATAAGAATCGCTTTAGAGATTCCTTTGGAAAGAAAACTAGGGCCTGTCTACCTTTGGAGACCATTTAGATCATGAACTAATCAAAAGCAATTAGTGAAAATGTAATTAGAAGGTGTCCATGTTGGTGGACATGGTAAATAAAATGTATGTAAATTCTGTGGTACGATATTTTCGGTGATAGTTATGCATGGCTTCATTTTAGTTGCACAAGGTAAAAGTTCACTTACACTGACATGTCGTTGGTCATAAGGTTCTGTGTTAGCAGTGATCTTCGGTTACCAGTGGGCACCAAACATAGGAATGAAAGTGAACCTGAAATTTGTACTGAGTTCTAATGAAGTCTATCTCATCATTAACATCAGAGTACAGTGTCAGGGAACAATGAGTCCACTAGACACTGATTTGTCAATTTGGGATATAAATATCTATCAAATCTTCCTAGGAGACTGTTTTGTATCATACTAATAAAGTATACATAAAAGAACAAAATATCTATGTCTATCCTATGAACCTCTTGCTTTTCTCCTCTTAATTACCACCAGTCTTTTCTCTAGCTGGATTGCCAGCTTTGCTATTTCTGATCTCAAAGAAATTCAGAATTCCCTGCTTATTGTTGTTTTGGCTTTTGCTGTTTTTTATTCTCCCTTTTAAAGAGAAAACACCTTTAGTTCCATGAGACATAAATCTTTTATCATTGATGAAACAAAGAAAGATGAAAAGAAGCCTTTACAGAACTTTCTGTAGAAACCTTGGGAAAATAAAAGTGACATGCCAGGGCCATCTGCTTGCCGCCGTTGATCGTGTGTACTCAATGGTTACGCCATGTTGCCAAAGATTAACCATCATAAAAATAACTGTGACATAGCTCTTCTTATTCCAGTGGAAGGTCCAATTAATAACAGAAAATGTTACAATGGTCATGTACTATTGAAATGATTCTAAATGGAAGTATACAGGGAGACCTCAACAACATCATTATCCAACAAGCAAAGTCTCACTGTTGAGTGCATTCGATGATTAAATTCTTCATTAATGAAATTACCAAATCATTGGTATTTTGTAATTTGTATTTAAAGTTTCTTATGAAGAACATGATACATTTCAAGAAAAACTATAATAAGCTTTATTTGAATTCTTGAAATGCCATGGTATCTGAACTAGGTATCATTCATAAAAAGAAAATAGGCAACAAAGATTCCAGTGTGTGTGTATATGTGTCTCTGTGTACAAATGGTATAAACACTCTCTCCCTCAATGTCTCAGCATAAATATGTATATTTGTGTGTTATATGCATCTGTATATACACATTTACACATGTATGTAAACATATATGTGCATATATGTATGAATGTTTATACACACATGTATATACAGAGATAGTGAGAGAAAGAGGAAGGGAGAAAGAGTTTATGTGCTGTTAACACTTTAAAATAAAAAGCTCTAAAACTATACAAAATGTCAGCATTTTAAATTCCAATTCAAATAATTCTAAGATTTTGGACAAATACAAGGCTAATATAAGAATTTAAAAAGGAATAAAAACAAAACTGGATGATGTGAAAATTATGATATCTTAAATATTAGAAGACATAAAAGAAATGTGATATATCTTCCTGCTTAAGAATAATGACCTCATGTTGCAAAATACATCTGAAAACAAAAATATAAAAGCAGTTTGCACTTGTCAATTAGTAAAGATTATAACATCGATAGAAGGCCGAAGTATGTCTTAACTTACTGGTGAAAGCTTTGAACAAACCAAGAACAGGGCCAAGGCAGGCAGAAAGTCATGAAGATGACAGAAAAGCTCCACCTAATTCCCTCTGTGAAAGTTTCCAAGTATTCCCTCTCATTTACTCTGCAAAACTGAGCACACATTCAAAATAAATCATTTCGTATGAAACTACACTCCAGAAAATTATCACCTACAACAAGCATTTACTTGAATTGCTTTAATTTAAAAGTTTCTTATGAAATAAAAAAGAAAGTAAAATTAAAGATAATGGGTAAGCTGAAGTTTTTCTAACTGTGTATTTTACTGTTGTATGTAATCCAAATAAATAAATCCCTAAATATACACTAGGCCACTACCATTACAACTTCTCAAGTATAGATCACGAAAAATAGAACAGTGTGACTTTATCTATTACATGTATATTGTCTGTTCTAAGTTTAGCACTAGTCAGTGAAAAAATAATACTGAGAAACAACAATACTGTATTAGAACTATGAAGTTACTCCTTTTTTCTAGTTATTGTGATTCGGTGTTTAAAGAAATAATAAAATATCAAGAATATTTTATTATATATTTTCTTCCCTATATTTTAAATTATAGTGAAAATTCATTTTTGAAGTTATTAAATTGCATGTTCATGTCTTTCCTAGCTTTGTTCTCCAGGGTGGCTGAGAGTTCAGCTAAATTCAGAGCAGACTATCCTGGAAAGTAGGTTTCAAGAATTCATAATGTGAGCAAGGCTGAAGAATACATACACACACGCACACATATACACACACACATACATACATACACTCCCATACATATGTACACATGTATATGTGCATATATATGCATACACACAGACATATATTTATGACATTTATGACAGCACAAGGAATGTTGTTTCTAGATAGGGCACTTTAAAAATGTTTCCCCGAGGCAATGCAGCTCTTGAAAGGACTGTGGCTGGTAACATCAGATTTTCTCAAGCAGAACTCCAGCTCTAAAAAAGTAAATATTGCTGCCTGTTCCACATATCCTCCTCTCAGTCCCCTTCTCCCTAGAATTTCCTCCTTTGACCTGGTCAACTAGTGTTCTGGCCTGCTGCGCTTTTATGAAATTAAATGAATCATCTTTTTGTACAAATCCGTTAGAATGGAGCACACTTGAATATTTCTTGTTCACTTGTCAGCTGCTTTGAAGTTGTGTTAGTAATAATAAAAGACAGAAAGGAAACTGGTATCATAGTGAGAATGTTTTCAGGATAAAGGGCTAGGAGAAATGAGAGCCCTTTAATCCAACCTCAAATAAAGAAATGTTAAAAGCCCAGTGCATTGTTGTTAAATCTGTGATGTCACCATGTTCATGTTCGGTTACTGTTGAAAAGATGCCGCAATAGGAAGAAAATTTATTTTTAATTCAAGAAAAGAACGTGTTACATCCTTTGATATTTTATTATGTGTTTTCCTGTAGCTGGAGGTTCCATAAGGACAGAGACTGTTTCAACCTTGTTCAACCATATGGCCAGGATTTAAACAGTTGATGGATAAATTATGCTAAAGAAAGCAAAGGTTAGTAAAAGTTTCTAATTTTTACACTAACATTGAGTCTCTAGAAAATAATTCTAAACTCAAAATTACAAATTGGAATTAGTTCATTTCTAATTATAAAAATCATTAAAAATCAAAGAAGTCTTAACTTAAAAAATGTGCACAACTATTTGTGAGAGTAAGTGCATGTGTACCACATGCACACCTGATACCCACAGAAACCACAAATGGATGTGGAGTCCATTGGAACACAAAGGCTGTGATATGGCAAGTGGGTGTTAGGAGCCAGATGTCCTCTGCAAGAGCAGCATGGACTCAGCTGAGCTGTGTCAGTAACACTAGGATTCTTCAAAAAAAAAAAAAAAAAGTCTTTTCTCATTTGGCATACCAAACCCAGATCCCAAGTATGGGTCCTATTCATCACGGCCTCAGTCCTCGGACACGAGTCACCCTGTTGCAGGGCCACTGAGTGAGGAGGTCTGAAGTGATATTAAGGCATTTCTAAACTAGAAGAGATTAGTCTCTTCGCTCTGTCCATACTCATTAAACATTTTTATTACTAAAAGTGCATTTGTGCTACCATACCCTTCAGGACAATGTGTTCTGTCTTATCCAGGTTCTATCTATAGATAACCAAATTTGGGGGTAAAATGAGATAAAATTTAAAATTAAACTGACCTGTGACCTCTGTAAGACTTCCAAAAACTAAACACTTTTTATAGTTTAAGGGTCCATCAATAAACAATAGGAGTTTTAAACATCTTTAATGTTGGCTATTTATAGTATATCCATAGTAGAATAAAAATTAACATAATCCCGTAGATAAGAAATTATCTGGTATGGGCTTTTACTTTGTCAACATCTCTCTGTAAGGACCATTCTATAGCAATACCATCTGAATATCATGAATATCAATGAATATCATGGATATTGTCTTAATTTGAGGGCTCTACACAACCACATTATCCTAAAATGCTTTAGTATTTAAAGTATCAAGAAAAAAAATGCCTTACATCTTTAAATTAGCTGAGCTAAGGCAATACTGATGAAAATGTCTGAAAAAGGTGATATTCCTGAGACTATGTGGTTACATTTAAAATATTAAATGGTCCTATCTTACTATACAAGAATGCTATTAATATAACAAATACAAATCAGTGATATATTAAAATATTTGTCCAACAAAATTTGCTTCCAAAACCACTTTATCTTTTTTCCTGGATGTCCGGAAGGTGAATCAGCACTCACCAAGCAGAAATGGAGGCTTCTTGCTTTGTGGTTCATATTAACAAAAGTGAGGCTAAAGTACCAGTAAAATCACTGGGAAAATATAACCATTAATATCAATTCTACTAAAACCATTAATAAAGTGAGCAACTTGACTCTACTGTGAGTGTTCATTTACAATGTATATTTCTCCAAGAGTGTGGTGGAATGGTTTTAGCATGTGGCCTCGAGTAAATAATAAGTTAGCTTAGTTAATGGCTTATTTTCAAACAGTGACTCATAAAACAGTCAAGACTCTAAAATACAATAGGGAAACTGAATTCTTAAATGCAAAGGAAGAAGAAAATGTCTTTTTAAAAAGCTGCATATCACTGGGGCTTTTAGGAAAAGCGTTCTTAAGACACTTTACATTGAAATGAAGTCACTACAAACCCTAGAGCCTTTTTCTCTCAATCTTGGGGTCTCAGTGACTATACTTAAAATTCTCTTTCAAAGGCAGTTAATATTCCAATCCTACCTTCCTCTGCTTTTCAAATGTTAAAAGAGAAACAAACCAGATGCATCATAACTGACATGGGTGTTCAACTGAAGAAGCATGACTAAGCATTTAAAAATAACAGCAATACTTTGCACAATTCTAAAAAGCAGCTCTACTAGCTAACAGAGAAATATCTTAAATCTCTCCTACTTTAGGGACTAACCAGAGAATGCCTCTCTGTAGCTTGGCAATAACAAAAGCAGGTCAGCGTATTCGTAATCTCTTGGATCAAGGTCAGTTTTTAATTCCTTCTTGTTGATACGTTCATCTGGAAATGACAGCTATTAGAAGTACAAGGATAAGCAGAAGTGCTAGTGTTTACACAAACTCATCATTATGAATACTTTAGGAACTGGAAATTGAAATCTGTAGAAAGCTTAAGAAAGATGTGTTTACCCCAAAGAAATCAGAAAGACTCAGAGCTTGAGAGAATTGTTCTCAGTGCAAATTTGAGCTGACTGCTGCTCCGGAAAGCAATATGAACCCGCAGTTTTGTCAAGTATACCAGTGCTTAGAATTCTTTACTGTTGTAGCATCTCCTTTTGATTGTCTTACATATTATATATAAATAAAAATTTACAGCAAATATTTATTCTGTTTAGGAGACTATTTAGCATGTTGGCAGATGTAGCATAAATATATGAATACCTGTCTCCAATCAAAGAATTGTGTCATTATTAACTATATTGGAAGACAACTAATTCATCCATGAAGTGAAATTATTTTTAAAAGATACATAACAACTAAGATGCACTTAGCTTAAAAAGAAGACTATGGTGTATACCTTGTACTCTTGGGATAACCTAAGTACATAACCATTAAAACACATGAAATTGTTACATAGATCATAGACTGGACAAAATAATAAGACTTAGTTCTTTCAAGCACTCAAAAGACATAAATATTAATAATAATCAATAAAGGTTAAATGGCATTTCTTTGTCTATTAAAACAAACATATCAGAGAGATCTATATGTACTAGGCACTACCAGTAGTGTTGGAGCTCTAAATGGATTTAAAATATACAGTATAAAACTATGAAACAATTTATCAATTAAATAGTTAATAAAAGGTTTTGGATGTTGAAACATATCATTTTAAAAAGTTATATTTTCATAGTAAACCAATATTTCTTATTGCTTATGTAGATATTGGCGATGTGTGTAGGTGAAAGAACAGAATTTAAATAAAAAATAGGAAGACCACAATTAATACAAAAGCACTTTGAATATCATGCATTGCCAGCAATCTGTGTTTATGAATGATACCATGAACTAAACAAGCCAATCGCAATGTTTCATCTTCAAAGTCTCTTTAAAAATATTTTTTAAAAAGATTTTAAAACTCTCTCTTTCCTAGTAAATGCTCACAGTCTGCCACTTGCATGCAAATTAAAACCAGAACATATCATGACTCAGTTTTAGCTTTTCACTGACACTTTACAGTCCATAAATATTGCAAGCAATTAATGCTATCTAAAAATCTATAGCCTCACACGAAAACCAGCAAAACATCAGCATGACCCCACTACAGCAAAATGTATTAATGGGCTAGTTAGGGAGCAGGTTATTGACACAGAGAGGATCTTCTTGTTCTTGTCAGTTGAATGATAGAATGAGTCAAAGAAACAGTCTCTTATTCAGAGTAAAGGGTACACTTTTCAACTTACTTTATTTCATTCCTAGAGCAAAGAACTATTTAGAAATAACAGATACAACATTATGTACCACAATGGCAAATCTAATTCTGCCTTGGCAGAGGCACGAATAAACACAGAAGTGAGTAACTACTTGCTATATTGGTGCCATAGATATGTAATTGCCTCCAGAAACACCCTCTTCTGAATACCACCTACACATTAATAAGACACAGTGAACTTACAGCTAGACCCCTGTTCTATCCCATACGATCCCTGAAAAGGCTTTGAAATGAGGACACGTGCATAATTAAGGCACACTGAATATCACAGCACATGGAACAAACTAGAGTATTATGAATCCTCAGGGAAACCTCACAGAACTAATGTATTTTCTAAAGAAAGCTGCACATGAGTAAAGGGAGACTCAAATGCTAATTAGATCCTCTCAGAGAAGGCTATAGAAAAGTTGCTCCTTGAATCCCGAAGTTGAACACAAAATGGAACATTTGTATACAGGAGACTGGATGAGAGAAAGGGCTTGATATAAAAGCCCCTCAATAGATGATTTACACAATTTGTGAGAAAATAAACTAAGCAAAGCCAAAAATACAACAATGAGAGAATTCTCATCTTTCCAAAAGGGTTAAGTATGAGAACTGATTTCCTATTAGAAAGGGATTATATAACAACAGAGGGAAATACTCAGCCTAGCATATGCTAATTCAGTCAGCTTTGCCAGGCTTTGCTGTGTGTTTTTGGCTGGCTGACTCACACTCCTTTCCTCCTCTTTTTTTGCCATTTTTATTACTATATGAAAGAGGTGGAACTCTCAAAAAGCACAGTAATTACTACAAAACGTTAAGGACTGTCCTTTAGTGGTTGTGAAATCCCATTACTTGCACATCTTCAGAAACTATCATTTTACAAAAGTCCTCTTCCTTAACTATTCACAGTCCTTCATTAGTTTATTTTAATGTGTATTGTTCCAGGTCGGTAGCACGGTCATGAAAAGAGACTATTATGTTCCTGGAGAGTAAAAAGCAAGCCAAATTATTATTCAAACTTCAACAAATAAAATAGAAAAGAGTAGCAAAGGAGTGGCAGTTAAATTTTGTGCACACTTTTATTTACCTTTAAATAAAATGTATTTATTTAATATATATATTCTCATTTGTAATTCATAGCTATTCTTTTCAACCTAAACTTATTTGTACAGATTGGAAACCAGAGGGCATATGAAACATAAAAATGAGCATAAAGTAGAGGTATCATGGTCATTTCCTACAAGAGGAGGGATAAGTGGCAAGCTAAAATAATAGATGAAATTATAAAGAAAGTACAAGTATAGTTTACACATTGAATATTCCAAGCTTTGATGTTTAAATAAGCACCATCAAGGCACCTGTACTTTTAGGTGTAAATAATTTTATCCCAGAAGGTAAAAATATTTCATTGCAAGAAATTAATTGGCTTTATAGTGTACACAGAATCAATAAAGCCCTACCTACTTCACAGTCTTCATATCTTTGTCAGGAATCGTGCTTTTCCATTCTGCTCCCAAGGAGAAGCAGTACCTCTGTTCTATGGATTAATCATCATAACACTCATAACTTTATTAGGGACCCAATTCAACCTCTAAAAGGCCTTCTATTCCCTTATAAAATTATTGGTACTGCTTGATCACACTTTGCTTGATGATTTTATGTTCCTAGAAGCAAAAGAAAACTCATTTTTATTTTAATCCTTTCCTGTGACTAAATATGGTCTTCCTTAGCAACATTGAAATGGGTGGCAGGTACTTTAAATATTTAAGTGAAATCTATTGACTGACTCTGAGTTATCCCAATGTTGAATAACGACCATCCTAATATTTACTTCAGACCTCTAAAGTCTATACTGAATAATGAATGCCCAGCTCTGTCTAAGGAAGGGCTGATAACTTCATCTTCACCTATTCAGACAGCTGCAGGTTTTGAAGATTTACTCTCAAAAGCACAAAGATCCAGAATAATTCTCAACCGTATTCATATTTTCCATTTTTTTTTAAACTCTTGGTTGTTTCTGTGGTTGTTTAGTGGAAGAATCCATTCTTGTCATTGTTGAAGAAAACATATTCACAAAAAGACTCAATGGTAAAGAAACTCACTTTTTCCTCATCTATCACACTATTATCACAGATATTCATTATTTAAAAACCTAACAAGGTTGGCCTTTAGTCTTAAAAGTAATGATATATTTTAAGTGTAAACATGCATGAGTATACATGACTAAATAACGAAGAAACATTTCCCTGCTCAATAATTTCTTCACTTATTTTGGCATTATTTAACTCATGCCTAATTAAGGAGAATTTTTACTTGCATAATTTTTAAGCAGAATACCTTTTCTAAGAGGACAGTATTTTTTTTCTTTTTAAGGAAACCCACCAAACACATTTTGAGAAGTTTGTGCGCTTAATTCTTAGGTAAAAATCAATATGCACAATATATCAAGTGTTTTGTTCTTTTGCAAAAGAAATCCAAGCAAAATTTCATGCATGGCTGTTATCCAGTGGGCTTTCGTGGCATGCTGAAAATAGCATTAAATGCTTAGATCTTACCATTTTTAGGGACTTATCTGATGACTATTCGTATGTTCGAAAATCAACATTTTATGATATGGATTCATAAAAATGCATGCCACCTATTGCCAGCAATTTATCTGAACAGAGATTAAAATTTTAATTCCTGTAGTCAAAAAGAAAACAACAAACAAACAGAAAAGGAAATCCATTTTATGTAGTGTAAGGAACACTAGTGAACAGTCCCTTACTAAGAGCAGTTCTCCAAACACCAGAGAGCAGGCCTAGCACAAGAAGAATTCTCTGCTATTCATTGTCATTAAATAGACCCACAAGCCTGATAGTTTACAAGAAAATCAAATGTTCACCAATAGTTAATGAAAATGCACATAATCCTACCAGGAGTGATTTAGGAATCTCTGAACAAAAATCTGTTTTTTCTGATGCTTGGCATGAGATGGCATGGTGCTCTTTGGATTATTTCAGATTTTAACAGGTTAAAGCATTGTTTTTGACGACCCTAAGCCAGAAAAATACTTCCCATTTCTTTCTGCTGCCCCCTGACTGCTTTCCTGTGTTTGCCTGTGCTGCTGAACACATAAGGCCTGAGATGTCATTTGCATCATCACACAGCAGGGGGCTTCAGTGCCTCCAAGTCCAGGTTACTCTACACTACCCCATCACTTGAGGAATTTAGGGAACATGCCTTAAATACACTCTAAAATTCTTGACATTTTCAACTAAAATGTTGCCAATGTACTTGTCCTTTTAACTATTTTAGGTTAAACCAGTACATTTAAGCTATGCCTTTCTTTCCTTTTTTTTTTTCTCATAGAATGAGTTTTTGATCTAGTCTGACATAAATTATCTGGAATTCTCTAACCATGAAAAAGAAAAATGGTCAGGGAAGGAATTGAGAACGATTGGTCAGACTGAATTCACAGAAAGGTACAAGCATGTTATCTATTTACACATTTAAGTTTTTTTCTAAGATAAAACTGAGAAACAAATATTAGCCTACAAGAATATCAAAATTTTCTCATATATAGCAAAGTATGAGCGCTGCTGTATTGTGAGGCTAAGACTGGGAAATACACATTGTTCAGCGTCATTTGATTTGTTATAGTTTTACTAAACTAAGGATGGAAACTGCACAGATGTGTAAATTGTATTTGCCCTCAGGAAGATTATATTTATTTTTACCACTGGTTGCTAGAGCTATAAATAGAGTAAGTTAGAAAGACAGCTACCAATTTGGCAAAAGTCTTCTACTTCGGCTTGGGAATTTTGCTGCTTAGGCTAATGACTGTTTTCACCTGTTTCTTCAACCGCCTCGCTCACCAGTACTCGAGAAGCTTTGCCTTCCTCAAGCTGCTTAATAAAATGGAATGCATTGACATGAGAACTTTCTCAATAAATATTTTAGGACACAGATCAGAATTAAAGCAAAGCACAACATTACATTACCAATACATGTTATCCTATTTCTTTATCCCCACGTTCTTCAAATAGGTGATTCAGCTTTTTGCAATCAGAGTGTATCCAACCAACTCCCTATAAAGGGGAAAGTAATGCCAAGCATTGCTTATTCTCAGATACCTTTAAATACACTGTTAGGATGCCATCCAATAATTCTCCACTTACATTTTACTCTTTAAGTGATTTAAGTAATTTTTTCTTTAAGAAAATGATGCAAGTTCACTGTTTCAATGAAGGACAAACAGTTTTATACTTTTAGACCTGCTGAAGAAAGGCATGGGTGCCAGTCATATTTATTGCTGCTTAGCTGTGTTACACACTTGCATTCTCAAGTTGGAGAAACAGGAAAAAGACAACGAAACAATCTTCAGTATCTTGAGACAAAAAAAATAAAAGCCAAAAATAAAAAAATAAACCTCAGAATCTTTTGCAGTGAGATTTTTTTTTCTTAATTACAGCTTATTTGGGAATAAGCTTCTTGAAGCTGTCAGATGTGGGCCTTCAAATATACAGACTGCTTTCAAAATGTCTGTTATCAACAAAGGGAGAGTGAGTGCACTCTGCTCCAGCATCACTGACCAGAAGAAATGATCTTGAAAGGACTTAAGTTATTTGAGGACACATAAAAGAATAAGAGATTTGAGAAGCATTAGTGGGATGGTAAGTGTACTAAAGATACAATGCGTTTTCTATAAAATGTCTGGTGAAGTTATGTATAAAACAGCAAGTAACTGTGTATATTCACCTGAGCGCTAATCTGAAGGCATTTACTGGTAACTACAGCTAACTGTTAATTAGAATATCTTCAGGAAATCAGGTGTCTCTCACCTATCTATTCTCTGTTACATTTTGCTTCCTTTCTTTTTTTAGTCCCAGGCATATTTTTATGTGAACAGGAATTTCTTCATCTCAGAAGTATCCCCCCAGGCATGGGAAGCAATGTGGTTTTAAGAAGACGGGAACTGAACAGCTTCTACTTCGTGGTCAAATGGGGTCTTAATTGCAGATATTCAGCGTGTGTGCTTCTCATTGTATAACATATTGTGTTTCCCAGCCTCTTGATTTTTTCTCTTTCCTTGATATGGGATAACAAGAAAACACGGCTTTTGTCTTAAAGCTGAATCTCTTTCCCTTTCCCTTTTTACTTTTCTAATTCTCCAGTTATATTTTGGTCGGAACCAAATATTTGGTAGAACATATTTATTTCCTATCTATCTGTTTTGTAAGGATACATTGGGTACAAACGCTTAAATGATATTAAAGAGACTTAGAGACTTAAGAACTTTAACCCCTGAAACTATCCTGGGTTAATTTTAACACTGGTTTGGTTCTGATCAGGGTCTTATTCTTCCTTGTATTGAGAAATGAAAACTTAAGTTTCCAAAAATAATAAAAATAAAAAAGGTAGTCACAATATAAAATGTTGTTTAATTAATGTTTGAAGAAAGTTAAAGCACCGAAACACAGAGAAGATACTTTAAAAAGAGTTTTTTTCTTATGTGATATGTATTGCATAAAAGGGGATTATATTGAAGGGATATATAAATCGATTAGCAGCAGTAAGTGCCTCCACTATCAAAGCTAGCAAATAAGAAACTACTGACTAACGGTAGCATTTGCCTAATCATAACTACTAGCAGACAGGGCAGACTGCCCCTAGCCAAAATCAACAGTTCACTATATCCCCACACACCCTTACTCCCCTGTACACAGAAAGACCTGTGAAGCGTTTAATCTGTGTTCAGGAAGTAAAGCTTGCCATCCTCCAATCTAACCAAGACCTAATCAAACAGTAGGCTGGTGGGAGAGACACAAATCAGAGCCTGAAAGCAATGTTTATAGCCAAGAGGAAGAAAAGGCAGACGTGAGCAATTTGTTTGAGGAAGAACTGACAGCATCACCAAAGTATGATATGTCTGTAGGAGCCGGTGTTTGATAAATGTGAGGCAGCCATAAACAAGAGAAGAGAATTCAAGGGTGCTCGTGCTCTCTCTCCCTTTTTCCTCTTTTCAATCCTCTTTAATATTGACTGAGATGTTCATAAGTACACAGACAGCATAGAACTCGTGCTCATTCTCTGGCTGCTGTAGAGGATGCTTATTTATTTATTTATTTATTTACTTGGACCTGAGGCTGGTGCTGCTGCTAGCTGCAGTAGTGCTTTTCCCTGCCTTGCTCATACCCCTTCCCCGCCCTGTCTCTTCTAGTCTGTTGGGAAAGGCCCCTGTGTCTTAGTCACTGGTTTACATACTCAATAAAAAAGAACCATGCCTGTGATGGAATCTCTCCTTTCTAGGTTAAGAAAGAGTAAATCCTCCCTCAGGAGCTCTCTCTCCTCTCTCTCTCTCTCTCTCTCTCTCTCTCTCTCTCTCTCTCTCTCTCCCTCCCTCCCTCTGTGTGTGTGTGAAAGAGAGAGAGAGAGAGAGAGAGAGAGAGAGAGAGAGAAGAAGAGAAAGAGAGAGAGAGAAGAGAGAGAGCAGAGAGACAGCGCGCAAGCACAAGCAGGCAGTTATTTTCAGTGCACTGAATAGACAATTCACAGGGAAATGTTGAAGAAGCGAGGAGGCGACCCCCAAGTGCAGCGCATGGCCCACATGCTCTATAATAAATAATCTCTTCCCACCAGCCCAGCCGCGTGTGCAATGACCAGTCAGTGACACCGCACTGAGACTGGCAGAGAAAACACATTCAGCCGCGCCGGATTTTCATCACAATCACCAAATTAACTGATTTCCCCATGTCTCTCTACCCCAAACTGGTGCATGTCGGTGCTGGCGTGCGGCGTGGTGCGCGCGTGCGCGCGCGCGTGCACACAGACACAGAGACAGACTGACACACACGCACACGCACGCACAGAAGGAGGGAGAAAACAGCTGAGAGATCCAAGTTGCTGAGAGGTGAACTAGGGACTCCAGGAGGATGTTTTCTCGGCAAGATTAGAAATCCAAGTAACGCATCAGCCACCTGGGTTACTTGCAAGATGGTGGGGGTGTGAGCGTTGGGAAATGGGACCAGGAGGTGTGAGCAGGGAGAAATCACTGTCTGCTTTCTTGGGGACTCTAGCACATGACATTTTAAATTTATAGCCTCTGTAAAATACGCAAAATTCCCACCATATATTCCAGGAAACATCTGTGCAGGGTTAGTTAATTGATTTAGCAATTTTCTGCACATCTCTTCATCCACATCTGAAAATATGCATAAATAAAATACTGTCCCAATCTGTACCCCCAGAAGATCGTAGGAAAGAGGCTGCATTCCAAGAACTTGCTGAAAGATGGTTCATTGACCTCATTTAAATCATGCAAAAAGAAAAATCCCCGTTTGGGTTTTGAACACCCGCGTGTCTATGTGTGCCTTACTTTCACATTCCTTTTACCCAGAGGGGGAAAAAAAATTGATCAAATTCCCACAAATATCCAATGGCAAATACCAGAAAGGCTGAGAGTGGACAAAGATTTATCAAGGAAAGAGTCACCCAGCTCTAAAAGAATTCGATCGACCATAGTCTCTCATCCATCCTTCCCATCTCTCGTTCAAGCCGCATCCTGTACTACTCTTAAAGCAACAATCTTCCGCCTTTCAGTCCCCGCACATGCACGCCGCCTCTGCCTCCTCCACCACCCCAACGTGCCTTCTCCCATACACTCTAACTCGCGCATTGCCATTTATTTCAAAATTAGCATCGTCTTCCCTTCATACATCACACGCCGTCCAAAAGAATAGGACCGGGGTGAAATGGACCCGCGTTCTCTAGCCGCCGAGCATCCAGACCAGTTATTTGCATAATAACTGTTTTGTGTGGTTTCCCTCCACTGCAGTCGCAGGGTTTTTACATTTCACGTGAAAGGATGATATTAATTACGCAAAGAAGTGGCCGACAGAGGATATAGACAGGTAGAAATTCTGAGCGAAAATCCAAAGCGGTGAAGTAACTGCTAGGGAGCATACATTTCTTGGCTTAAAAAAAAAATGCAAACCACACAGACTGTATAATGAAAAGTCGACGTGTTGATAAAGTGGATTTATTTCTTTTAAATTGTCCCTTTGCTCCCTTTTAAATTCTTGTTTCATTCATTCTCTCTCTCTCTCTCTCTCTCTCTCTCTCTCTCTCTCTCTCTCTCTCTCTCTCTCTCTCTCCTTTCTTCGCTCGCACACTCTCTCTAGCCCAGACAGAGTCTCCCTTCTCTTCCTAGGTGAATGACACGTCTCACAACCCCCTCTAACCCCCCACCCCCAAGGATGTTATTGCAATGCACACGGTGCCGCCGCTGCTGCTGTTCTTGCCGTCGCGGTACCTCGCTCCCAGCCTCTCACACACTTTTTAGACACCTGGATGAGATGCTGGTGGGAAAAGGGGAAAGGAGGAAGGCGACCCTAAAAGGGGTGGAGGTTAAAGAGATGACAAGAGGTGGAGAGGGTAGCTTAAGAGCGTGATGTGGGAGGTGGCTGGTGAGGGTGGGTGGGAGAATGGAATGTTGAGACAGGCACAAGTTGCCAGCCACCCGGAGTGGGAGGCGGATGCTGGCGGGGATCGAGTTGGGTGGAAAGAAGGCAGCTCAGGTGAATGAAAAGGCGAAAGGTGCCGCGTAAGGAGCTGCCTGCTGCCAGAGCTGGGCTGAGCCAGCGCTGGAGAACCAACCGGCTGGTGCAAACTGCCACTGCCCCCTGCAGCACCGGGGCGGAGGGGGAGGGAGTGGAAACCGCCGGGCACTGGGGGATTGCCAGGGGAGAGTGGAAATACGGGGTGGAATGGGGAGGATGGGGAATGGGCGTGAAGTGATGCTCCCTACAGCGGGGCGGGGATTACCTTGTAACAGGAGTCCGCAGACACTGTAGAAGCGGAGAACCGCGCTGCGTTTCCAAATCATGGTCCCTTTTCTAAGGGTCTGGGGAAGGATCGAGGGGGCAAGGAGATGCTGCTTGAGCGAAGCACACAGTGCAAAGGCTCAGCTGTGGTCGTCCTCCCGGCTCCCGCCGGACCCACGATCCCGCCGCTGCGGTGTTCGAACCCGCGTGGAAGCTGGTTGCCGGCAGCAGAAGCGGCAGTGGCGGAGCACCAGCAGAATAGGGTTTCAGTGGGCTAAATAGTTTCTTCTCCTTCTGTTGCTGGTGGTGCAGCCCCGACACCCGATCTGCTGGGCACCGGTTTGGAGCTTGCTTTGCTCTTGGAGCTCGCGGCAAGTCCCAGAGCCCGCCCGGAGGCTGCCCAAGCAGGTGATGCAGAGACGCCTGGGTGTCGAGGAAGGTGCAGGCGAGGGCTGCAAGGAGTGGGTAGGTCACGGGAGGGAGGGGTGGGGGACAGGGGCAGCAAGCTCGTAGCACCGCCGCTCGCGCTCCGGTGTCAGAGTCCTGTTAGAAGAAGCGGTAGCAGTGGTATCAGCGCTTGGTAGCGTTGGCAGCAGCGGCGGCGGCTCCCGGATGCTCCGGCTGCAGCAGCAGCAGTGGCGGCGGCGGCGGCGACTGGCGGCGGCGGCGGCAGCAGAGGCGGCAGCAGCTCTAGCGAGCACCAGACACAAGGGCAAGCTCAGCTCGGCGGAGGCCCCGCCCCTATCCTGGCCAGGGATAGGCCCCGCCCCCTGGCCAATAGAAACACACCCACCCACCAGATTTGTCCAATGACAGCGAGGGGTGGGTGGAGACAAGCGCCGGGAAAAACAAACAGGCTTCTCAAGGACCCTTCGGGCAGGAAGCTCTGAAGCCCCCTTCCACGCACTCGGGGCTGGTCTCACCTTCTTAGAAGTGTCCACGTGCTAACTTGCTGGAAAGACAGCCCTATTCCGAAATAGGTGCTGAACTCTGGAGAAGGGTTCAGCCAATCGCCACCGCGAGGGGGCAGGGTTAGCTGTCTTACCCTCCCCCACACACACACACACACACACACACACACACACACACACACCACACCACACCACACCACACCACACCACAGGTTCTGGAATCCGTAGTGTCTGAGCTTGGTCCTGGGTGCGAAGTTCTTCTGCGCATTTGGACTCCTTGAGCAGATGGTGGCTGCACCTGCCCACTCACCAGCTGCAGTAGCAATCTCTATGGCTCTCAGTCTCAAAGGGAGAACTTGCAGAGGGCGTAGGAGAGGCTAAGTATAGGGCGCTGAACACCTACCTGCCTTCAAGAACTCATGGAAGAGACTTGTGGAGGACTTGGAAGTGAAAGAAAATGACTTTGTTGTTATTTTTATTTTTTTATTTATTTTATTTTATTTTTACATATCCCACACCTACTTCTCTGCACAGCTCCGTGAGCGACTGTGTAAGTACTAAGGGTTCAAATCCCATTAGCTGTCACTTCTTGCATGACACTTTCTGGTGGTTTACATAAATGTTTATTTCACAAGTCTTCTCAGTTGCAAACCCGAGAAAATAGTAATGTTCATCTTACTGTTATAAGGATAAGATGAAGAGGCAAATATGTAAGTGGGGTCACACAATGTGTTTATTTAAGTCTAACTGTGAAGACGAGTTTTCCAATTGAAAATAACAGGAAATGTTAACAAACTTCTTTTGAAATACCACCGATATCCACAAAAGAGAAGGAAGAGGGAAGGTATTTCGTTCAAGGATGTGAAAATAAAGGGATGAGGAAGAACCACTTTTGTTTCTTTGTGGTTTCTGGATTCGGGCTTTACACTACCAGCTTTAAGTTAACAAGACAAATTAATCACAAGTTTTTGTTAAGTGAGCTTAATTCGTAGGTTTTTTACCTTACGATTCGTTTTTAATTGGACCAAATTAGCAGATGATGGTCGAGTTCGGCAGTGTTGGATCAGTCACAATGTATGTAGGTCTGCTTTGTTTGAGAACCCACACAATGGGAGCTTGCAACCAAAAACACGGAGGCCAAGATGAGAGATGAAATCGATATGGATGTCCTTCACTCTTTCTCAAGACTGTTTCCTTTCCTCATCCTTTCCTTAGCCGACCCTTTCAGCTAATTACTCACTTACAAGTCAGCCCAACATTTTCCGCAGATGCTCAGAACTAAGGCGTCCCTGATAAACTGCAGGTAGGTTCTGAAAGAAAAGGGATGCGAGAATCATTTTATTGTTGTCGATGAGAGGTGCACATCATGAGTTTTAGCTCTTAGGGAAGTCAGAAAGCCCATGGATAAGTGCTATCACTAAAACCGTTATGTACTTCAAAAGGTAAAGTAGTACGTCACAACCCTTGCTTCAGTTTGGTGTCAGGAAGACTATAATAAATGGGAATGTCAAAAAAGATGGTTTGCTATGGAGGTCAAGGTTACTGAGCTCCAGTTTGCACTCTGCTTCTGGCTATGTTACTCTGTGACCTTATGTTCCCTTAAGCGTCCAAAGACATGGACTTTGATCATTTTTAAGGCTACAATAAGCTGGGGGAGGGGGGGGAAGAACCATTAAAATTGTTATATTCAAGGAAACACCAGAAGTAAGCAGGAATATTTAGAACTGGTAACTGATAATAAGAAATGGATCATGTTTTGACTCCTATTGGAAAGCATAATAGCAAGAGCTCTCTCCTGAAGAAGGTGTAGCACAGGTGTTTAATATGGTAGTTATAGCTATAGCATTGGTGTTAATATGGTAGATATACCTATAGCATGGACACTAATATGGTAGTTATAGCTACAAAATTGGTGTTAATATGGTAGGTATACATATATCACTGATGTTAATATGGTAGTTAGAGCTATAGTATTGGTATTTAATATGGTAGGTATACCTACAGCATGGGTGTTATATAGTAGGTATACCTATAGCAGGGTGTTAATATGGTAGGTATACCTATAGCATGGATGTTAATATGGTAGGTATATGTACAACATGGGTGTTATATGGTAGGTGTTCCTATAGCACTGGTGTTTAATATGTGATATTGGAAACTGAGAATTGCAGAAACCAGATGTTAAACAACACTTACTGAACACAAACAAATTTTCACAGAATATTTTCTGTATCAGTTTGGGAAGCATTGAACATTGGCATTATTTTGCCAGATACTTCATGGAGAATTCCATCATTCTGTGAAATGGAAGATACTGGGTCTCTGGGTACTTAGGGTATAATATTGTTTTAAGGAATATAAAAGATACATTTCCTAAAATAACCAGGAAACATCACTTTTTGTAAAGTATAGAGTAAATTTGACCAATTTAATTAGTTTTAAGAAAATTTTAAATGTTTGATTCATGATTCAAAGAACACATTAGCACCAACATCTTCACTACTCACTAAGTTTTAGGATAAGAAGTATCCAAAATCATAAGCAATGGAAATTTGTCGAATAATGTTATTTTCAAGTCCATAAAGAGATATGACCTATTTTCAAAGTAGTATATTCATGGAAGCCGTTAATCAACTATCTTTTAAAAGTATCAATCGTGTGCTGCAGAGATAGCATAGCAGTTGAGAGCACTTACTACTCTTCCAGAGGAACTGAGTTCCGTTTCCGGCACCCACATGATGCATAACAGCTAACAACTGTGACACATTTCTGGCCTTTGTGGCTAAAAGACACACGCAGTGGACAGAGAAGCATACAGAGCAAATAACCATACACATAAAATGTTTTAAAAATTAAAATTTATCCAATATTCACAGATTATTTTAATACTTTAGAGAAATCCTTCTCAAATGTTACAGATTTGTAATACCATGAATAAATAGTTTTTTGAAACACACCACAACTCTAGAATGCAATTAAATATCTTCAAATATATATGTTTTTTGCTTGTAAGGCTATTATTATCTACATGTATCATCAGTGTGACAACAACTTACAAATTAGCTGACCTCATATGAGTCATTAAATAATGACATAATTTCACAACTAATAAAAGTGACATCTACCCATGTGTTCCTAGATACAAAAAAAAATCATAAATATGAAAACTACTTAGAAAAAGTTTCTCTTTTTATAGTGAAGCTTTATTTCTTTTTATGGCAAAACTAGTCTAAATTTTAATGCGATATTTTAGAAACAATAAGTAGAAATCAATTATTAAAAAGTAAATCATTCAGCTACTTCAAGGCCTTTTTATAACAAAGTTCTTAATTTCCCCCTGTGATGGATAAATGACCCTGTTCATTTATATTGTCTCAGAATAGCATGCAAGTGCTCTCTCCTCTCAGGTGTAACATGGACATTATAATTCTCTTAAAACAGTTGTCACAGGAGAAGCCACACTTACCTGTAGTTCATAACTTTTTCCACAGAAAGAATCAGGAATTATTGTGATTGTAATGTTTACGCTTTTATTTCTTCTGGGAACAAAGGAAATTGATTAGAAATTTAATTGCAAAAATTATTAAAAACAAATCATAAAGACTATTATGTAGCCTTGCTGTTTGTTGTGTTGTTGCACAGATTTCTTGAGAGTTGACATAGGTCAAAAATTTATGTTTCCCCTTTCAAATGTTGAATGTATGTGAAACTTTTAAGCATATAAAATACACAATTATAGATTTTTCAGGACACAAAATCTAAAAAAATCCATGCTAAATTGACTCTCATAGCAAATTGACTCATAGTAAATTGACCTAGAAAAAGAAATTTCATGGCCTGGTGAAAATGTGGACCATTGTGGAAGAACATTAGATCATTGAATACTGGAAGCATTGCCTGTTATTCTCCTTGCTCTTTGGTGTGTTACATATGATGTTAGTCACCGATGTTGCAAAGCAAGAAAGAATTTATGCCTGTAATCTATGCTAGATAGTTCATAGTATACATAGTATTGTGTATGGTATTAATGCAGAGTACATAAAAGACATGTGTGAGATGAGAGCTGTATTGATTGTCTGTAAATGTAATTTTGAAGGAGAATGAAGAACTGTTACCAAAACCAATCAAATATATATAAATATATATGTATATACGCACATGCATATACATACACTATATATATTTCAGCCCACCCTAGTGGCTTATCACTCAAGTTTTAAATTATATTGAAACGGAGTGTAAAAGAGAAGAAATTCACAGTTGCTCAACTATTTACAATCTCAAGCTGGGCCATTTATACTTTTTATATAGATACATTAAGTATCAACATGATCAACATTTTTGCAGTCTTTACTTTTAAATTATGGAATCAAATGGAGTGAAAGAAATCTTTGTCTTCCCTTTCAGTATAAAAATCTATCTCTCTCTATAGTTTTTGAATCTAAATGATTTTAGGTATGAATCTACCTATACCTTTGTAAGCTCATGAAGACCTACAATAATTTTCCCACAAATAAGAAAACAGTAAACCTACTTTCATGGAGTATATAAACCTGGAACTTTAAAGTACACACCGTGGAGAACAGATTTACAAATGAACATAGAGAACTGGAAACGTCGTGAAGATGAATTTCTCAACCCTTTTTGAAATTGAAAATACCTATATTATTTTTATTTAATAAAGCTTATAAAATGAAAACAATTTTTCCACATCCACCTAAAGCAGTTTTATAACCAGTATATAGTTTGAGAGTATAGTTTTCTTCACTGAAACTGCTCCTCTTTGACCATGATAAAAGTGACTGGAGAGATGGCTCAGAGATTAGGATTGTACACTGCCCTGCAAAAGACTTGAGTTCAATTTCCAGCACCTACATTTTGTGGTTTATACCTTAACTCCAGCTACAGATAGACACAATATCTCTAATCTCTGGGAACCAATCACTCACAAGCACACAATTTCATACCTAACCATTCACATACACATAACTAAAGTACAATAAATCTTGATAATGAATACAGGACCACTACGGATGCATTTCCATTTGCCACCAAGTCTATTTGTCTGTGATGGTATTGGGAGGCCTTACGAGATGAGCGTCTGCTTTGCTTCTCAGGTGCCTGCTTGTATGTTTCTTCATGCTCTTTGTGAACTTAGATTATATTTTCTAAATCATTTGTTGGCCATTGTATCCTGTTTTCTCTTCATATAAAATGTAAATTATATATTTAAAATTAAAATGAAGGTACTTGAACTTGTTGCTGATATGAAGGTAAAATATAAATAAAACACTAATTACTTAGCAGTTATGATGAAAGAATGAGTGTATCTATACAATACTTTCTTGGTTTACTTGCATGATTTAAGATTCCCTTTTCTCACCCTGCCCCAGTGTGTGTGTGTGTGTGTGTGTGTGTGTGTGTGTGTGTGTGTGTGTGGTGCTTTCTGAAGATCTAATTCTCTTAGTAAATAATTCTAAGTATTCTTGAGTGGAGCTGCTCAAACTAATTCCACACTTACATACAGATATCTTTTTATTTATTTATTTATTTATTTATTTATTTTTTTTATTGGAAAAAAAAATTTCTGCCTCCTCCCCGCCTCCCATTTCCCTCCCACTCCTCCCTCTCCTCCTCCCCTCCCCCCCACTCCTCCCCCTCCCTCTCCAGCCTGAAGAGCAGTCAGGTTTCCTGTGGAAAGTCCAAAGTCCTCCCCCCTCGATCCTGGTCTAGGAAGGTGAACGTCCAAACTGGATAGGCTCCCACAAAGCCAGAACATGAAGTAGGATCAAAACCCGGTGCCATGGTCCTTGGCTTCTCAGCAGCCCTCATTGTCCGCCAAATTCAGAGAGTCCGGTTTTATCCCATGCTTTTTCAGTCAGAGTCCAGCTGGCCTTGGTGAGCTCCCAAAGACTCAGCCCCACTGTCTCCATGGGTGGGCGCACCCCTTGTGGTCCTGACTTCTTTGCTCATATTCTCCCTCCTTCTGCTCCTCATTGGGACTTTGGGAGCTCAGTCCAGTGCTCCAGTGTGGGTCTCTGTCTCTATCTCCATCCATCGCCAGATGAAGTTTCTATGGTGATATGCAATATATTCATCAGTATGGCTATAGGATAGAGTCATTTCAGGTTCCCTATCCACAGCTGCCCCAGGAACTAACTGGGGACATCACCCTGGGCTCCTGGGAGCCCCTCTAGATCCAAGTCTCTTGCCATCCCTAAGATGGCTCCCTTAATTAAGATGTGTGCTTCTCTGCTCCCCTAACCAACCTTCCTTTATCCCAATCATCCCGTTGCCCCAAGTTCCCCCCCACCCTCCCCTTCTCACATTTCTCTCCCCTTCTCCCCTTATTCCCCCTCCCACCACTCCCCCAAGATCCCAAATTTTTGCCCGTCAATCTGGTCTACTTCTCATAACCCAGAGGATAGCTGTATGTTTTTCTTTGGGTTCACCTTCTTAATTAGTTTCTTTAGGGTATCAAATTAAAGACTCACTGACCTTTATTTATCTCTAGAAACCAATTATAAGTGAGTACATCCCATGCTCATCCTTTTGGGTCTGGGTTACCTCACTCAGGATAGTGTTTTCTATTTCCATCCATTTGCATGCAAAATTCGCGAGGTCATTGTTTTTTACCGCTGAGTAGTATTCTAATGAATATATATTCCATACTTTCTTCATCCATTCTTCCATTGAAGGGCATCTGGGTTGTTTCCAGGTTCTGGCTATTACAAATAATGCTGCAATGAACATAGTTGAACAAATGTCCTTGTCATATGATCGGGCATCTCGTGGGTATATTCCCAAGAGTGGCATTGCTGGGTCCATGGGTATGTTGATCCCAACTTTCCTGAGAAACCGCCACACTGCTTTCCAAAGTGGTTGCACAAGTTTGCATTCCCACCAGCAATGCATGAGGGTGCCCCTTTCTCCACAGCCTCTCCAGCAAAGGCTATCATTTGTGTTTTTGATTTTAGCCATTCTGACAGGTGTAAGGTGATATCTCAATGTTGTTTTGATTTGCATTTCCCTGATCGCTAAGGAGGCTGAGCATGACCTTAAGTGCCTTTTGGCCATTTGGACTTCTTCTGTTGAGAATTCTCTCTTCAGATCAGTGCCCCATTTTTTAATTGGGTTAATTAGCATTTTAAAGTCTTGTTTCTTGAGTTCTTTATATATTTTGGAGATCAGACCTTTGTCTGTTGCGGGGTTGGTGAAGATCTTCTCCCAGTCAGTGGGTTCCCTTTTTGTCTTAGTGACAGTGTCTTTTGCTTTACAGAAGCTTCTCAGTTTCAGTAGGTCCCATTTATTCAATGTTGCCCTTAATGACTGTGCTGCTGCGGTTATACCTAGGAAGCGATCGCCTGTGCCCATCTGTTGTAGGGTACTTCCCACTTTCTCTTCTATCAGGTTCAGTGTGTTCAGATTGATATTGAGGTCTTTGATCCATTTGGACTTGAGTTTTGTGCATGGTGATAGATATGGGTCTATTTTCATTCTTCTACAGGTTGACATCCAGTTGTGCCAGCACCATTTGTTGAAGATGCTTTCTTTCTTCCATTGTATACTTTTAGCACCTTTATCGAAAATGAGGTATTCATAGGTTTGTGGGTTAAGATCCGGGTCTTCTATACGATTCCATTGGTCGACTTCTCTATTTTTCTGCCAATACCACCCCGTTTTCATTACTGTAGCTCTGTAATAGAGTTTAAAGTCAGGGATGGTAATGCCTCCAGAAGTTCCTTTATTGTTTAAGATTGTTTTGGCTATCCTGGGTTTTTTGTTATTCCAAATAAAGTTGATTATTGTCCTTTCAAGATCAGTGAAGAATTTTGATGGGATCTTGATGGGGATTGCATTGAATCTATAAATTGCCTTTGGTAGGATTGCCATTTTTACTATGTTGATCCTCCCAATCCACGAGCAAGGGAGATCCTTCCATTTTCTGGTATCCTCTTCAATTTCTTTCTTCAATGCTTTAAAGTTCTTGTCAAATAGATCCTTCACTTCTTTGGTTAGAGTTACCCCGAGATATTTTATGCTGTTTGTGGCTATTGTGAAAGGTGATGCTTCTCTGATTTCCCTCTCTGCTTCCATATCCTTTGTGTATAGGAGGGCGACTGATTTTTTGGAGTTGATCTTGTATCCGGCCACATTACTAAAGGTGTTTATCAGCTGTAAAAGTTCTTTGGTGGACTTTTGGGGGTCACTTATGTACACTATCATATCATCTGCAAATAACGAAAGTTTAACTTCTTCCTTTCCAATTCGAATCCCCTTGATCCCCTTATGTTGTCTTATTGCTATTGCTAAAACTTCAAGCACTATATTGAAGAGGTATGGAGAGAGTGGACAGCCTTGTCGTGTTCCTGATTTAAGTGGGACGGCTTTGAGTTTCTCTCCGTTTAGTTTGATGTTAGCTGTCGGTTTGCTGTAAATAGCTTTTATTATATTTAGGTATGACCCTTGTATCCCTAATCTCTCCAAGACTTTTATCATAAAGGGATGTTGAATTTTGTCAAAAGCTTTTTCAGCATCTAAAGAAATGATCATATGGTTTTTTTCTTTCAGTTTATTTATATGATGGATTACATTGATAGATTTTCATATGTTGAACCAGCCCTGCATTTCTGGGATGAAGCCTACTTGATCATAATGGATAATTTTTCTAATGTATTCTTGGATACGGTTTGCCAGGATTTTGTTGAGGATTTTTGCGTCGATGTTCATGAGTGAGATTGGTCTGTAATTCTCTTTCTTGGTTGAGTCTTTGTGTGGTTTTGGTATCAGAGTGACTGTAGCTTCATAAAAGGAATTTGGCAATGACTCTTCTGTTTCTATATTGTGAAATACCTTAAGGAGTATAGGTATTAGGTCTTCTTGGAAATTCTGGTAGAATTCTGCATTGAAACCGTCTGGTCCTGGGCTTTTTTTGGTAGCGAGGTTTTTGATAACAGCTTCTAATTCTTCGCGACTGACAGGTCTATTTAGATTGTTCATCTGGTCCTGATTTAATTTTGGTATATGGAATTTATCTAAAAAAGTGTCCATTTCTTTTACATTTTCCAGTCTTGTGGCATACAGGCTTTTGTAGTAAGATCTAATGATTCTCTGAATTTCCTCTATGTCTGTGGTTATGTCCCCCTTTTCATTTCTGATCTTATTAATTTGCAAATTCTCTCTCTGCCGTTTGATTAGTTTGGATAGGGGTTTATCAATTTTGTTGATTTTTTCCAGGAACCAGCTTTTTGTTTCATTGATTCTTTGGATTGTTTTCTGTGTTTCTATTTTGTTGATTTCCGCTCTCAGTTTGACAATTTCCAGTCTTCTACTCCTCCTAGGTGAGTCTGCTTCTTTTTTTTTCTAGAGCTTTCAGGTGGGCTGTTAAGTCTCCAATGTATGCTTTCTCTGTTTTCTTTAAGTGGGCACTAAGGGCTATGAACTTTCCCCTTAGGACTGCTTTCAAAGTGTCCCATAAGTTTGAGTATGTTGTTTCTTTATTTTCATTGAATTCAAGGAAGACTTTAATTTCTTTCTTTATTTCTTCTTTGATCCAGGTGTGGGTCAATAGTTGACTGTTCAGTTTCCATGAGTTTGTAGGCTTTCTGGGGGTAGCTTTGTTGTTGAATTCTAACTTTAGACCATGGTGATCTGATAAGACACAGGTGGTTATGGATATTTTTTTGTAACAGTGGAAGTTTGCTTTGTTGCCGAGGATGTGGTCAATTTTCGAGAAGGTTCCATGAGCAGCAGAGAAGAAGGTATATTCTTTCCTATTTGGGTGGAATGTTCTATAGATGTCTGTTAAGTCCATTTGATTCATTACCTCCATTAATTCTCTTATTTCTCTGTTAGGCTTCTGTCTGATTGACCTGTCCATTGGTGAAAGAGGAGTGTTGAAATCTCCTACTATTAGTGTGTGCGGTTTGATGGCAGCCTTGAGTTTTAGTAATGTTTCTTTTACGTACGTGGGTGCTTTTATGTTAGGGGCATAGATATTCAGGATTGAGACTTCATCCTGATGAATTGTTCCTGTTATGAGTATAAAATGTCCCTCTCTATCTCTTCTGATTGATTTAAGTTTGAAGTCCACTTTGTTAGAAGTTAGTATGGCCACACCTGCTTGTTTCTTAGGTCCATTTGCTTGATAAACCTTTTCCCATCCCTTTACTCAAAGTGGCCTATCTTTGTGGTTGAGGTGTGTTTCTTGTAAACAGCAGAATGTTGGATCCTGTTTGCGTATCCAATCTCTTAGCCTGTGCCTTTTTATAGGTGAGTTGAGTCCATTGACATTAAGGGATATTAATGACCAGTGGTTGTTAACTCCGGTCAGATTTTTAGTCATAGAGTTTGTGTGTTTGCCTTCTTTGAGTTGTGCTGGTGACGGGTCTCTAGATGTTTGAGATATTGTGGTCATTGTTGGACTCCTTGGTTTGTGATTTTCCTTCTATTACTTTCTGTAAGGCTGGATTTGTGGCTACGTATTGTTTAAATTTGTTTTTATCCTGGAAAATTTTGTTTTCTCCATTTATAGTGAACGAAAGCTTGGCTGGGTATAGTAGTCTGGGTTTGCATCCATGTTCTCTTAGCTTCTGCAGTACATCTATCCAGGACCTTCTGGCTTTCATGGTTTCCATAGAGTAGTCAGGTGTAAGTCTGATAGTTTTACCTTTATAAGTAACTTGACCTTTTTCCTTTGCAGCTCTTAATATTCTTTCTTTATTCTGTATGTTTTGTGTTTTGATTATTATATGCCGAGGAGATGGTTTTTTTTTTTTTTTTGGTCCAGTCTATTTGGTGTTCTGTATGCTTCTTGAACCTTCAAAGGAATATCTTTCTTTAGGTTGGGAAAGTTTTCTTCTATAATTTTATTAAATATATTTTCTGGACCATTGAGCTGTACTTCTTCTCCTTCTTCTATCCCAATTATTCTTATGTTTGGTCTTTTTATTGTGTCCCATATTTCCTGAATGTTTTGTGATGAGAATTTGTTGGTTTTGCTATTTTCTTTGATCAGTGTGCTTATTTTCTCTATGGTATCTTCAGTGTCTGACATTCTTTCTTCTATCTCTTGTAATCTGTTGGTAGTACTTGTCTCTGTGGTTCCTGATCGTTTACCCAGGTTTTCCAACTCCATCCTTCCTTCGGTTTGTGTTTTCTTCATTACTTCCATTTCATTCTTCAAGTCTTGAACCCCTTCCCTTATCTGTTTGATTGCTTTTTCTTGCTTCTCTTGGTTTTCTTGGGTATCTTTGAGCGACTTATTCATTTCCTCTACTTTTTTGTTTGTCATCTCTAATTGTTTATGGCAGTTTTTCACCTCCTGTTTCAAGTCCTCTATTATTTTCATATAATTCACTTTTGAGTCAAATTCTTCTAATTCTTCTGGAGTAGGGTGTAGAATTTTTCTTGTTTCGGGATCCCTGGGTTCTGGTGATGTCATGTTGTCTTTCAGGTTGTTGGAGGAATTCTTGTATTGACGCCTTCCCATCTCTTGCTTCAAATGTAGCCCAGAGAGGCCTGGTGTCTTGGTCCAGACTTTGCTGTGACTGACTCTCTGGGTGCATCTCTTCAGTGTAGAAACAGGAACCAACCCGTCCAGATGGAACTCCTCAGCACAACAACTCAGATGGCAACCCTGGAGCACCAGCTGTAGGTGCCCAAGCTCCCCCACAGGGAACCTTGAGACCTGCCCAGAAGGCAGGGACTCCCCGCTCTGGGTGGATAGCCTTAGTGAAGTAACTTAAAACCGGTCTTGAGCACTGGTCCAAGCAAACTGCAGGGCAGGGTTGGGGGTGGGGTGTTGCCGGGGGGGGGGGGATTGGGTCTTGCCTAAGAAAGGCAGCCCTGCAGAAGGAGCTGGGGGGAGGGGGGGTTTGTGCTAGCTTCTGGGACACACCGCCCCTGGCTAGTAGACACTCACCCCTCCAGATGGAATTCCTCAGCTCCTAACCAGGGCCGTCTGGTAGCTCAAGGATCCGGGGACAAGAGGTAGGGGGTGGGAGGGAGCGAGGGGTCCAGAAGACCACTGGAGATCCTGGAGCCCCAGCTGTAGGTGCCCAAGCTCTCCCACTGGGAACCTTGAGACCTGCCCAGAAGGCAGGGACTCCCAGCTCTCCAGATATCTTTTTTTAAGGGAATTCTCCACAGTTTAATCAACATACAAATTTGGTATAAAATAATAAAATGCAGTGAAAGCTGATGGTCATATGAGTCCCGATATTAGGAATCACTGACAATATCCTAATGCTTTCTGATAGTTTTCCCAATAAATAGATTTAAATAACAGTGAACAATACCACATTTTCTAAAAGTATTTTAATACTTTGTAGTTGTAGAGTTACTATGTTTTTTAAGTATTTGAAAATTCATACAATATGTTTTGATGTTATTCATTCCCAACTCCTCCCAGGTCTCACCACCATCCCCTATCTGCCCAAATTTTGTCCTCTTGTATTTTATCATTCTACCTAATGGGTCTAAAATTTGTGTTTCCCACATTCTCTTGGAGAAAATTGCATCCACTTGGACTTATCCAACCTATCAGCAACAACAAATGAAATGGGCTCTCCAACTTCTAGCAATTACTTAATGGTGAATATCTTCTCAGATAAGGGTGGGCCACTGGGTCCAATTCGATTCCTATGCAGGAATTGTGTATTTCTTGTATATGTTGCAAAAGTAGTGTCTGGAAAACACTCTTTCCTTGAAATTATTCCCAGCTCTGGCTTCTTCAGTCTTTGCATCTTCCCTTCCATGATAGACTCTGAGCCTTTGGATGGTGTACTGTAATCTAGACACCCCAGTTAGGGCTGAGCATGGTGCAGTCATTTTTAAGATATTTATACTTTTTTTTTTAAACATTTATTTATTTATTATGTATACAACTTTCTGCCTCCATGTATACCCACACGCCAGAGGAGGGCGCCAGATCTCATTACAGATGGTTTGGAGCCACCATGTGGTTGCTGGGAATTGAACTCAGGACCTCTGGAAGAGCAGACAGTGCTCTTAACCTCTGAGCCATCTCTCCAGCCCCAAGATATTTATACTTTTAAATACCAGTCACTACTTTAGGGTAAATCTCTTTATTCTCTTGTTTTAGGATTATCTTTGTGTTTGTATTAGTGTTTAATAGAACATCTATTAAAAAATACTAAAGGTTAATTTTGTGGGAAAAGCCAGCTGGAGCAATAATAGTGGCACCAACTAAGGTCTCTATTTTTTCTCTCTGTTTAATTAAATTAAAGGAGTTACATTATTAGCTCATATAACATACACAGAAAAATTGCAAAAATCCTTATTATTTTATTTCAGTCTTTGAAGCGCCAAAATAAATAATTATCTTTCTATTTTCCCAGACAATCCAAAACACTAGGGATCATCAAATAAAAAAAAAGGAAAAAAGAATAAAACATTTCAAAAGAGAAATATAAAAATTATGAAATGTCCAGTGTATAACTAAAAATGTTTTTCTTAGTAACACTAAAATTATGGTATTTAAAAATAAGACTTAATAAGATTATTATGAACTATGTGGTCACTAACAGTAAGTGACTACTTAAAATCAATTTCAATCAATTTAAATTAAATTAATTAAAACTATAAATTTTCCTCTTACTAATAAAAGTTTCAAATCCCAATTACTACTTTTGTCTAGCGATGATTGATATGATCACATACAAATAAATGCAGAATGTTTGAATTATTAATAAAAGTTCTCTAGGTATTTCACTAGTTTCATTCTTGAGAGAATTTAGACAGTGATCCTCTCTTCTTTTCTCTTCTATATTCTGTAGCTTCAGTGAGCCAAAGTCACCTACAGTTTAGAGCTGTTAAATAGAAATACCAGAAATAAACTATTTGCATTTTTTGCCTTTCTTTTTTATTGAGTTTTTGTATCTATTTATTAAAAATTTCTGCCACCTCCCCGCCACCGCCTCCCATTTCCCTCCCCCTCCCCTGATCAAGTCCCCCTCCCTAGTCAGCCCAAAGAGCAATCAGGGTTCCCTGCCAAGGACCACCCACCTCCATCCAGGTCTATTAAGGTGAGCATCCAAACTGCCTAGGCTCCCACAAAGCCAATACATGCAGTAGGATCAAAAACCCATTGCCATTGTTCTTGAGATCTCAGTAGTCCTCACTGACCGATATGTTCAGCGAGTCCGGTTTTATCCCATGATTTTTCAGACCCAGGTCAGCTGGCCTTGGTGAGTTCCCGATAGAACATCCCCATTCTCTCAGTGTGTGGGTGCACCCCCTCGCGGTCCTGAGTTCCTTGCTCGAGCTCTCTCTCCATCTGCTCCTGGTTTGGACCTTGAGATTTCAGTCCGGTACTCCAATGTGGGTCTCTGTCTCTGTCTCTGTCTCCTTTCACCGGACATTGAGCCTATAATTAGTGATCCTAGAGAAGCTAAATAAGAAGGTGAACCCAAAGAAAAACATATAGGCATCCTCCTGAATATTAACTATTTGCATTTTTAACAAAATATAAGTTGCCTTACCTTATTGGAATTATTATTATGTATTACTTTTTATTTATTGCTTTAAATGTATGCTTTTTATAAATTAAACGTTTTCATTGGTATATATGGAAAATGGCACATAGGTTGTTTATTGTAATAATTTCTACTTTTTTTTTCTTTCTCTTTTTAATTTTATTTTTCAAACAATCTTATTTTACATACCATTTTCCAGTTCCCTCTTTCTCCCATCATCTCACTCCCCGATCCACTCCCCACACCACCTGCATCCACTCCTCAAAGGGTGAGGCCTCCCATGGGGAGTCAACAAAGTCTATCACATCTCTTGAGTTGGAACCATGTCCCTAGCCCCCTGTATTTAGGTTGAGCAAGGTATCCTCCCACAGGGAATAGGCTCCAAAGAGCCAGTTCACGCACAAGGGGTTCCACTGCTATTCTACACTATATCCCCTTTGACTGTGTGTTATTAACGTTTGTCTCCAAAGTGGATATATCATAAGAAACTGGTTTTCATACAAATACTGAACTGTTGCAAGAGTTTCAATAATAGTCTAGTGACCCCTGAAAAGCAATGATGTAGTTCTAGTTTCTGATGTTTCATTGTATTTGTCAATTTTCCTGGCTAAGTGATTCTCATATATCTGATGAATCATTCTTCTATTATTTTAGAAAGGGAATTTCTGAATGAAATCATACTTTGAATTCGTAGACTCAGTGAATACAACTCTATATCATGAGTGGTGGTGGATATTATTACCCTTTTTCATCAGGCTTGAACAGAACAAGAACGGGTTGGAAGGGCAAAGGCTCTGCTGATTCCCGAACTCTGGCGTCAGACTCTGGCTCTCAGAGCTTGTTCCTGGTGCTTAAAACTCCAGACCCTCTAATATGTATATATTCCATACTTTCTTCATCCATTCTTCCATTGAAGGGCATCTAGTTGTTTCCAGGTTCTGGCTATTACAAATAATGCTGATTACTACTCAGCGGTAAAAAACAATGACATCGTGAATTTTGCATGCAAATGGATGGAAATAGAAAACACTATCCCGAGTGAGGTATCCCAGACCCAAAAAGATGAACAAGGGATGTACTCACTCATAATTGGTTTCTAGCCATAAATAAAGAACATTGAGCATATAATTTGTGATCCTAGAGAAGCTAAATAAGAAGGTGAACCTAAAGAAAAACATATAGTCATCCGCATAGATATGGGAAGTAGACAAGATTGCCGGGCAAAAACTGGGAACTTGGTGGTGAGGTGGCATGGGGCTAAGGGGAAATGGGGTGAGAAACGTGAGAAGGGGAGGATGGGGGGAGCTTGGGGGAATGGGTTGGTTGGGATAAAGCAAGGGTGGATACGGGAGCAGAGAAATATATATCCTAATTAAGGGAGCCATCTTAGGGTTGGCAAGAGACTTGATACTAGAGGGGCTCGCAGGTGTCCAGGGAGATGTCCCCAGCTAGTACCTTTGTCAACTGAAGAGAGTGAACCTGAAATGGCCCTATCCTAGAGCCATACTGATGAATATCTTGCATATCACCATAGAACCTTCATCTGGCGATGGATCGAGATAGAGACAGAGACCCAAATTGGAACACTGGACTGAGCTCTTAAGATCCAAATGAGGGGCAGAAGGAGGGAGAACATGAGCAAGGAAGTCATGACCACGAGGGGTGCACCCCCCACTGTGACAGTGGAACTGATCTATTGGGAGTTCACCAAGGCCAGCTGGACAGGGACTGAATAAGCATGGGATGAAACAGGACTCTCTGAACATGGTAGACAATGAAGACTGATGAGAAACCAAGGACATTGGCACTAGGTTTCGATCCGAATGCATGAACTGGCTTTGTGGGAGCCTAGCCTGTTTGGATTTTCACCTTCCTGGACCTGGATAGAAGTGGGAGGACCTTAGACTTCCTGCAGAGCAGGGAATATGGATTGCTCTTCAGTCTGATAGGGCGGGGGAATGGGGTGGGGGGAGGGGAAGAGGAGTGGGGAGAGAGGGAGGGGAGTCGGGGGAGGGCAATGGAAAATGGGGAGGAGGCAGAAATTTTTTTCAACAACTAAAAAAATAAACAAAAGAAAAACAAAACAAAACAAAAAACAACAACAACAACAACAAAAAAAAAAAAAAAAAAAAAACTCCAGACCCTCCCTCTTGGACTTACACTGGAACCTCCCTATTTCCAACCATTGCTGATTCCCAGAATTTTTTCACCATGATAATTTATGACAATTTATTTGATGTATTTGCTCCTCTCCCACAACTCCTTCGGATTCATCCCTTCCCCTACCCAACCAATTTTGTGTCAAAAACAAAACAAAGGAACAACTACAAAATCTCTCACCACCCATGGTGAGGCGTGAGGTATATACTTATGTGTGGGTAAAGGATAAGTATTTGAAACGTAATTCAGAATTATCCTGATTTAGGAAAGTGGGCATTGTAGATTCTTCTCTAAAATCGCTGATTTCACCAGTCTTGTATCCTGGCTAGTTTAATATCAACATGACCTAAGCTAGGATCATTTGCAAAGAAAAACCGCTAATTAATAAAACATAATTGCGAAACTGCCTCCACAGGGTACGCCTGTTGGCAAATCTTTAGAGCATTTTGTTTGATCGAGGGCTGATGTGAGAGGGCTCATCCCATGACAAGTGGCACTGTCCCTGGGCAGGTAGGTGGGCTTGGATCGAATGAGAATTTGGTATGAACAATCCATGTAGAAAAAGCCGGTAAACAGCACTCCTCCACGGCTTCTGCTTCAACTTCTGCCTTCAGTTTTTGACCTGTTTTACTTGTTTCCCTCAGTAGCTATAAGCTGCATTAAACCTTTTCCTCCACAAATACATTTGGTCATGGTGTTTTATCACAGCAGTAGGAATTGTAATTAAGATAACTCAGGTGGTTGGCTAGGATTCCAGTACCAAGCATTATTTCCCTCTTGTTGAGCAAGGCTTAAGTCTCATGGGGCCTCAACCCTAAACAAAGAACTACAGGCAATTAGAGAATGCTGAGAGTGGGGAAAATAGTCCTCCCCAGGGAAGAGCCCCCAAATTGATTATTCAAGAACAAGTGGTCAGCCCTGAAATCATATGCGTACAAGCAACACTGTGACTGAATAGGTTCTATTTATGTATTTAAGAATACATAAATAAGTGTGTGTGTGTGTGTGTGTAATGTGTGCAATTAAAAATAATGATCCATAAATTTGAAAAAGAGGAAAAGGGATGGATAGGAAAATTAAAGGTAATAACGAATAGAAGAAAATGATGTAATTATATTTTAATTTCAATTTTTTGATTAAGAGCAAAGCCAAGTTCAATTTGTCCACTCCATATGTTTTTGAGTATATGACCATCCCTCAAATCCTGGTCAACTTCCAGGAGTCAGACCTTTAAATAGAAAAGATACTCTTTCGAGCAGTTGTCAATTGATAATAACTTGTTAGTTAGGGATGAGACTTTATGACCACATCCCCTCTTCATGTTGGGATTCTATTATAACTGATGTTGGTTCATATATAAAAAAAACTCTATTATATCCTGAAAACAAAGTTATGTTGTAATTATCAACTGACTCTGGGTCTTTAAATTATTCTGATCCTTCTTCTGTCTATAGCTTTATAAACTTTTTGCATTGTGACCGCTTTTTTTCCCACAAGAATTTTTCTCTAACTCTAGATAGATAACATATACATTTGTATTCAAATCAATCATTTACTCTTAGTAAGGCATAAGTAGATATATTTTAAACCATAATTGGATATACATAAAATTTTGCCATTTATTAAAGATTAAAATAATACTGCAAACTTCTGATATGGGTTTAGTTGTTTGTTTTTTGCATAAAGAATTAAATCTTGGTTGAACATTTGATACTGCAAGACATAAAATATATTCAAAATATCTTCAAGTTGGATGATTTTTTTGGTTTTATGATCATCACTGATGAGAATACTGCTTTACATAAATACATATAACAAAATGTCAGAAGTATGGCGAGGACCATTTCAGAAAATGTTACAAATTCTGTCCTATCCCAAGCCAAGATTCATTTAAAAACTCAGCAACTGAAACAGTAGTTTTAAAAATCAGTCATTCTAATATAACACAATAAAAATATGTGTTAATTTCATGCTTTTAGACTGAGAAATAAAGGGAAAAAATGATACATAATGTTTTACAAAATGAATCATGTTTTCAGACAAGTAGGAAACTTTGTAAGTGCAGTGAACTGCTTTGTTTTGTCGTGTTGAATCTGAGCCATGGTGTTCTAGGCCCTGTGGGTTGACATGGCATGACACGCAGGCTGGAGCAGTGCTAAACGTGCATGATGTGTGTTCACAACAATGACTTCAGGGAAGTAAAATGCTGCAACAAAGTTGAGCTCTTGAAAATTAGCAACAATTAAACACTGATTTCCAGCTCTTTCATCCTATAAAAGAAACATGGTTTCTAGGGCTCCCAGAATCATATCATGGATTACAGCATACACACATAAGCATCCTTTTCCCCTTGTGTATCACCTGACAATTCCCCCTCTTTATTATCTTTTTTTTTATTACAGTGTCTTTAATTTGTCAGAGAAATTTTAAATACGTCTAAGAACAGGGAAAAGTCAAAATTACAGATTTGCTCCCGATATCTTTATCCAAATATCTTTTGTGCATGTCCACAAACACAGGCATCTGAACTGAAATCATGAACACCACTACTTATTACTTCAGAAAAGAGTTGAATATTTTGTTTAGAATTTGGATAGTGGCTTATTTAGAAAGCACTCGATGAGTTTGACATTGCTTACAGACACATTCCTCAACTCAAGCAGACAAGAAGGATATTTTATTCTTACTAAGTTTCATAGTTGACTGTCTAATGACCATCATGTTTATAGGAACTCAAGGAAGAACTTGAACAATGTGACAGCAATGTAAGAATTTGATGTTGAATTGAATATATTTTCTTGCTGAGGCCAAGTTTTAGATTTTGATCATCTGAGATCATGTGTGCAAAACAAAGTTTGTGATGCAGGAAATTCTAAAGTCATCCTTGTATTTGGATTTTGTTTTCGTTCCTTTTCCCAGGACACCGAATGGAATGGATACATACATACTTGCATACATAAATACATATATACATATTCACATACATACACTCCCATTCATCTTCATGGAATAAAACAATACTTCAATTAAAAAGAGACAAAGAAGCCTGACCACAGTAATTCCACCTAGTATTGGAAGGATGATTCATAAGTTTAATAAACAATTTAGAATATTTCTAAAATCTTTTCATCTAAAATGTCTCACAACCACATTTCCATGATAAAAATTCTCAACAAGTAGCAGCATAAAAATAATATCATGAATATTTCTACAAGTTGGCAGTAAATTAGGTACTCATTTTTCATAAATACTTATGATGGAGGTGAAGAAAAATAATTTAAGACTTTATTGCATAATGTATTTTAATATTACTCACATAATCCTCACTCCTATAAAATGTATCTAGAACATCCAACATTATTGATTATTTTATGAACAAAATATCTCAGCTAAGAACACTTAAATAATTCACACAACTAATAAAATCAATAAATACAGGGATTTTTGCTGTAACTCTGAGTATTTTTATTTCTTTTTTGCTTTTACTATGCACAAGCGAGGAGAGATACAAAGTTGCTATTATTACAAAATAAACTTTGTCCTACACTCAAATTCCACTGTTTAAAAGTCCTACTGACATGGAAGTTAGTGATAATTACTGAAGAATATGATGATGATATGACACGTTCCTGGAACACAGGACAACATTTTGCCACAGCATGTATTAAAATGTCTGCATGTCTATCCCATAAAGTGAACAGCAGCACTATTTTTGAAGATTTCTCAGCTGTCTCTCAAGATTTCCTAAGAAAAAATTTCCACAGGTCTTTCATGCAAAAGGTTTCTGTACTTAAAACATATTTACAGAAATGGCATTATCAAATATCATTTGAAAATGTCAGTGCCTTTCCTTAGGCACACAAGGATTCTATAGTTTTTCATTTCCCCACTTGTCCTCCTATTATTTCTATAGTTCACATTATTCTTCCAACTCATAACCTAGGTTCCATACTTTCATTATCGGTCTGCATTCCAAATACCCTAGAGGGATTTTATTCCTAACTCATCTTCTTCTTTGCATCACTTGAAAAGATTGTAAAAATGTTCTTTGTTTCTGGGGACCTTCTAGAACATCATTTCTCAATAATTATAAAAAATGCTTCTGTTCAACACATTCAATTCTAACACTCTGATTTTACATTTCTAAGGAATTATTCTATGAACATGCTCAGTTATATTCTTTTGAACATGAATAAATGTAGCGTAATTGTGTCTAAAACCATACCTATTGGTTTATATATTTAAATTGGACTAAATATTTTTCCATGTCTGCTCATTTTGGCTGGAGACTGATCACATCATTCTCTATATCCTGAGATAGATTGGTTTAAATGACAGTGAATTTTGCTCTCAGTTACCATGTGTTTTGGAAGAAACAGCCTGTAGCTAAAGTTGCCTTTTCTGCTGGCTTTACATATTGGTGAAACTGTGAAATTTAGTTGATTTTCAGCAATCTAAATTTAACAATGTTTTGCATTGTAAAAGCTAAAGCATAGTTATTATTATAATAAGTAATAATTTTAATCACTAATTGTGTTCTGAAAAAAATGGATAAATTAAAAAATCATAAGACATTCCTGGCCAAAATATCAGATTTTCAAACCAATCATTTGTTATTAAATAGAATTGTTAAGAGCCCTAGTTTTGCATAGATATGTCTACAGCCTTACACACACACACACACACACACACACACACACACCTAGTTCAACAGTTAACCCTTCTGAAGAAGAAAAGGAAAAATGGTAAGGAGAAGGACTGTCAGCTTACATTAGGCATGTGGTTTTGAACACGTAGCTTTCAACCAGACAAGATGTCTTCTTGTTAGCATTTCACTTATAATGTGAAAACAGAGAAGAAAATAATGTCAAAACTATCATCTGAGCCTGAGGAGATGGTTCAGTGAATAAGAGGGTTTGCTCTACAAGCATAAGGAGTTGAATTTGCATCTCTGATATCCATTTAAAACCCTAGCCATTAATAAGGAGCCTTGTAATCTCAGTGCTATGGAGACAAAGACATAAGAATTACTTACTCTTATGGCTTGGTAGCCTAACCCTAGGTTAAGTGAGAGACAATATCTCAGGGAAGCAACTCAGAATGACATAGCAGAATAGAAGATGTCCTCCTCTGGCCTCTGCATGCTCATGGGGTATGTACAGTCATACACAAGCACAGAAAAACATACACCAAATACAAGACATACAAATGCACAATACAACACACATGTATAAAGAATATCATCTTTAAGATCAACAAAACATTCCTGTGTGCTTCCTTCACTTAAAATCTATAGATTCCTAGTAAAGTAGGGTCCTTCCCAGGTATACATCTTTAGTCATAGGAAATAGATTCTCTCCATTATCACCCAAATTCCACAGGAAGTTTTTATTTTTGTTTCATTGTTGCTGTTTTTTTTAACAGTTGGTGTCACAACTTAATATGCATGCAAATGGATTTCAAGCTAATCCTTTTGTACAAAGAAAAACAGTTTGTGAATCTCTGTTTCCATCTTCATCATGCAGAGTTGTCAATCCCAACCATTAAAATGCCATCTTTTTCCTGGGACCAACGCAAGATGCAAGCAGATCGAGATGCAGTTCTCCCATCTCAGGCTGTACTAAGTGTGAGTACTTGCTTCTCATTGAATTGTCCACTATTTGCGGTGTAGTCACTGACTCCAGCATACACCATGTCAGATCTGTAATGAAACAAATCAACACAGTCCATGAACAAAATAAGTAGGAACACTGCAATAAAATACTAACAAAAAGGCACCACGAATCAAGTATCCCATTAGTCATAAGTTTTTAAAAGAGAAATAAATTCACAGATTAAATACTTTTCACAAATAAAATCCTGAAATATCTTAAGACAGAGATATTGAAGTTCAACACTAATCTAATTCTACAACTTTTTAAAAAGTATTTACAATATGTATTTTTTTTCTTATTTAACTGCATATTATGATCAGTCTCTGATTGTTCACAATGACAAAATTCATTCCTTCAGTGATATGGGGTTGCCCTCTTTATGTTCTGGATAGTTTTATTACCTTTGGTTTATGAATAAAGTTTTTTCATCCAAAAGCTTAGCAGAACAAAGCTAGGTGGCAAATCCAAACAGACATATATATATAGAGAGAGTCGGGGTAATGTTAAAGAGACACCAAGTAGTTGCCATAGGAGAAAGACGGCGTCACAGGAAACTTTCAAGTAGACAACGGCCTCGTGACAATAAACAGATTAATAGAAATGAGTTAATTTAAGATGTAAGAGTTAATTAATAAGAAGCCTGATCTAAGAGGCTGAACAGTGTTGTAATTAATATAGTTTCTGTGTGATTACTCGGATCTGAACAGTTGTGAAATGAACTACCAATCTCCAATACAATTCAGTAACTACTAGAGCTTTCCTTTGTGGGAATGGGTGTGATTCCTCAGAGTTAAGCTTAAAGCCACCCACAATATCTTTCCTCCTACCATGTTTATAAGGGTTTAGTAGTACAACATTTCATGACACAGGACTCAAGTCCATATGCTAGTTAGAAGATGTCTAACAGATCTGAAACAGTTTATTCCTTTGTTCCCTCAACTTAAATTTGTTGCTGAAAGGGCCAGAGTAAAGAATCGCTGTGAAAACAAGCAAAAAAGAGAGTATAGTCAATAAGGAATTTCCCTGGAGGGAAAGATTCATTTTCTGCCCTGACTCCAAAATCTAAGCTAAAACTTACTTATCTAAAATGATAGATAACCACGTGAGTTTCTCTACTAAACACTGACATTTGGACATTTTGTATTATGAGGAGTATCCTTGCTTCTATTCCAAAACTATATAATATCCTAGGTACTAGGGATTCTTTCCTTGTTTTTACCCTTCCAACTTGGTATATTCTATAAGAAAATCCTAGGCAATGGAAGCTTCAGATGATGTTTCTAAGCCAAGCTCCTGAGCAGACTGAGAGGCAACCTCACACAGAATACATTTGATTCAGTATTAATATTACACCATTTAGCTATATTTCATTGCCATTGTATTTTCTATGCTGATGGGCTTAATAGAATTTGGTTTTTGTTTTATTTTTTAGTGTTATTTTTTTCCATCGGAGTCTTCTATTTTAGAAATCAGAGGTCCACCCATTATTGCTTTTAAAGTCCAGAACTCAGATTTTCAACCTAGACTTTCCCTGATACTACTATCGCCAGCATAACATAACTACTATTTTACACTTTTAGAGACTGTTCAGTCATCCTGTGTGTAAATGCCCTGTAAAGACACTCTTTTCTCAATAATTCTATGTTTGCTGTAGCTGTGCCTGCTTCCCAAGGCCCCTGTGATATGCCAGGACCTGCCAAGGCATCTGCTAAGGCCCTGGCTGCCAGCACATATACTCTAAGTGTTACAAAAGATCAAGATGTGGTAGCCGGCATTCTAAGTCCTCCAAATTTGGCCAAGGCACTCCTTTTTTTTTTTTCAGAAGCCCATGCAGGCCATGTCTTCCCTTGTGCTAATCCTGCCTTGTAGCTGTCATCTGCCAAGACAGTCTGTATGCTAAAGCCTCATGCCCAGTGTACAGAAGCTAAAAGCCAAGAGCATCCCTGCAAATACCCGATAGTCCCAATATAAGCTGCTGTACACACCGAGGTCAAACACCCTAGAGGAAAAACCTCAAAATTTTATGTCTTTCTCACCTCCCCCACAAAAATCTCTCCACTGTACATCTGCTTCAAATTGACATTTTGTTTTTTTTAATTCTGTATCAATTTGGGGTGTCTTGGAGTAACACAGTGCTTCTATCTTTCATCAGTTTGGGCTTTACTTTAAATAAACACACAAACAAAGAGAAATAAGTAACTCAGAAAATCAATAATAACCTGTAAAACAGGGAGTGGCTTGAATTATGTGTGTTTATTCAGAAGAATGTATGAGGGGGTCAGTCTACAGCAGAGTACATGAAAAAATAACTCTTTTGTCACATGACCATCCAAAATGTACAGAAGAAAAAGGATTGCAGTTAAGTGACTGAACATATTCAAATTAGTTTCCCCAAACTATGAGGAGTGACTCCTCAGACTCCCCAGCAGGAAATACCTACAAAGCACCAAAGTAGACTATATAACCACAAATTAATTTCAAATGTTTTATTTTTAATTTTTCTGAAATGTTGTTTTCCCACTCAGAATATTGTGCCATATGTAGTAGTCTGTGCTCATGGTAGTTATTTTAAGTAAAACCCATACAAGAAACATGATATTGTAATAGAGAGAATCAAAGAAAAATAAGGTCATGTACAACAATCTCCCTGTGGAATATACAACATAGTATAAAGTGGCTTTTGATGCTCTAACATGTGAGTAAGGGATGCTCTAAGCTTCTATTAATTATCGGTGACACATTTATTTCAGCATGGTTTCTCTTATAACAGGAACGTGCTTTGCTGAGGCAAGACTAAGGAGTAGTGACTCAAGACAGAGTAGGTGAGATTTTGTGGTGATAGTGCGTATAAGAAATAAACAAGAAAGGATGGGTACAAGGACATAAGGGCATGGATAAATAAATAGAATAAATTACCACACCATCTGTGGTTTTCTCTCCTAAGATTCGAGTCTCCCTCTAACAGCTTTACAGTGAACGGCTATTATATACTTAATTTTGAGTAGCCCAATAATTCATAGGTTGAGATCAACTGCTCCACATGGCAATGCGGAGAAATAAGACATTCAGAAGCAACTAGGTCATGATCTTGGAGGCTATTCAAATGGTGTTTTACAGTCAGAACAGCAGAGAGCTCATGTACGTCTGTTGTGTGAGCGCACAGTTGGAAAGCATCATGGACAAAGCAAAATGAGCCTTGTCTATGCACCAAGCATGCAAGTTTCTTAACATGGATTCTCTACCTTCTAAAACGTGAGAAATAACTGTCTACTGCTTCTAACTCACCTGGCTTACAACATTTTATATTAAGAGCCTGGATAGGTGAAGAAAAAAGTAAAGGGAAAGGAGAATCAGGGGTGCGTTAGTGTAACAAAATGAATATTTCCCCCATATGTCCTCTTATTTATTATGATTAATAATTAATGACAGTTTGACTATCTGGTAGTACTGTCATAGATAAAGCATAAAAGTCATTTGCTAAGGTCTCCATTGTCTTTTGTACCTGCCTCTACTTCTTGTTAGTGTTCACCACACTGGGGTAGTATATTTAGTAAGTCTATCCATAATGAGGGTAACTGGGATTGAAGGATTTTATTTCTAGCATGAAAGGAAGAAAAACTTCTTAGTACAGAGCTCCATGTCTTGTCACTTGAGTAGTCCAGTTCCAGAAAGGAGAATGTTATGAATATAACAGACCCTTTCATTAAATTATATTTTATGACAGTATACTTGTGTATTGGAAGATTTAGTAAGGATATAAAAAAAGAATATTCCTTCACACTATTTCAAAAGTACAATTTTATGGCAGTCATTATATATAATAATTATATCAGTTTCAACCTTGCAGAAGTTTTAAAAAAAATTGTGTGTATTTCCAGATTCTTTGCAGGTTAAATCGATATTTTTTAAAGAAAAACAAAAACCAGCATTATTTGTTTCATAATTTGTATTTTAAAACTCTTGTTTAAATATAAAATTTTATAACAATTTGATTAAAATATACTTTAATGTCTTCACCATATCATCAATTGCAATCATTTTTTCAGGAATGGAAGTCTAAGCCTAGTTTCATGTATCTGCCTTATAGAACTTGCCTAGAACAAAGGAGTAAAACCATAGAATGGACTAACATGTGCTTCTAACACATTCTTCAGTTAGAAGATACAGATGAAGATGGAACCAACTGTAAGCGTTCTTCTTCCTGACTTATATTCACAATACTGATTGGTGTTATGTAAGCTGCTAGTGATGAAAGTTTTTCTACAGTTTTACCCGGCTGTAGAGCACATATAGAACAATACTTACCCTCCAAGCAAGATAATCCTACTGGGATAGTAGTGCTATGACAATTTCAGGGACAACAAGCCATTTTATGACTGGATTTGAGGCCCACTGCTCAAAAAGGGGCGAACACATGCTAGTGTATGCCTAGAGAGGATATGAGTCTGAGTGAAAACATGCTAGTGTTGTTTCCCCAAATGAACATGTTATAAAATTGCCTTCTAATTAATTATGGTTATATGCAGTCTTGGGAAGAACTTCCATTTGTGTAGGGTAACACATAATCCTGAGCTTTACAATTGGTCAAAGTACTGAGAATAAATATTTGATGAACCCTTAGCCTTAGACAGGACATCTGTATCACTCCATCACTTATCTCCAAGTTCAGAGGTAAGCACAGAAGAAAGAGGAGAAAGAATTTAGAGTCAGAGGATGGATAAGACTGTCATGAATGCTGCAATCCAGATATGACATTGCTCTTGCAGTCATGAACACACAGCATCTTTGTATACCAGCACTGTAACACCCGATTTTGGTGTTACACACTCGGTACAGTTCGCGCGCAGCTGTACCGAATGTGAGAAAGGAGATCAACCGAATGCCGTTTATTCAGACTTGGGGAAACCTTATCTACCTAACTGCAGCACAAAGATCTCTCCGCCCAGACGGGGTGGAAATTACCATATTAACAATGGAGAAGATTACCTGCAGCTAACCACCAGGCGGGGCAAGGATAGCACGGAAACACACAGGAAGCTTAGTTAACTGATCATAAACTGTCCCCGCCAATGCACCCCAGGAATAAGGGAGACCAGGGCCCTTACACAACACAAGATTGAGTCAAACATTTCTTAATATTTTCTCAGTCTCTTTTGCTAATTTAACTTTCAACCATGTCCATCTAGTATGCATCTGTGGAAATTTATATTAAAGAAATGTTGCATTCACCCCTGCACTGCTGTCTGTTCACACTGAAAGCTTGGATGAGCTGTAGACTATTTCCCTCTCACCTGCTCAGCGATTCCTTTTTGTCCCTATTAGTTTCCTGATTGTTAAAACTAACTTAATCCTTCCCCTAAGTTCCCTTTAAATTATTTATGTTTTACATGTCAGATATTCACAAAAAATCTACTTTAATAAATTCATCAATTTCAAATAGTTATTATTTTTGACAGACAAAAAATATCCACAATAGGTTTCAGTGGCTGCCGTGTGCCTATGCTGCTCTGCCCAGTAGCATGCAGTATTATGAGATTTTCAACTTCTGTGTCACATCCAGTTAAAAATGGACAGGATCCTCTACATATTCTATTCTCCTAACTTTCAGATTTTGTGACACACATTCCCTAGATATTATGGTATTACTGACCTCCACATGAGGGGCTTTCCCTTGGCAACCGTGATACGTGTTCTCAAAACTGTCTATTATTCAATAGTTGCTCAATCATTTTAAGGGACTCAAAAAACATCGTACTCTAAGTCAGGATTTATTACCTTAATGCAATCACTTCATCAAAGAATGGAATAAAATTTGATGAAACTACTATGAAGACTCCAAACTTTCTATGGAAATGGATTTGTACTGTATGCGGCTAAGTTATGCTGTAGCAATAAGTGGAGAGAATTGATGCATTCTCTACCATGACCTAGGACTTAGGAACTTTAATCTCCATTCATGGAGAATGAATAGAGTGTGTGGTCCATGAATAGGTTTCTTAAGTTACAGACACTCCAATGAAAAATATAAATCTGGATTTAAAAAACATCTAGTCTATTTTCCAATTGTCATGCATAGAATCTCTTTTGCTCCTACGTTGAAAAAGAGAAAAATTAATGTTTTTATCCTTTATTTAGGCTGAAAGCACCTGGAGCATCCTTTAAGGATGATTTTGGGTCTGAGAAACACAAAGATGAGAGTTTACACAGGGTTTTTTTTTAATCAAATGTGCTACATTTTTGTCTTGCTTTATTCACATCTAGTGAAAATATTGCATTGTTCTAAAAATTTAGCGATTCTCTTTTGTCATTATTATTATTAATTTTTATTTATTTAAAAATATCTGTAATTTTATATTAATACAATAATATTTGTCCCTTCAATTTCAGCACTAAAAACAACCCTGTATGCCCATCCCTGCTCTCCTTAAGATTTATGGCATCTTTTTTCACTAATTGATATCCCATATCTGTATATACATACATTATCCTAAACACAACCTGCTCACTCTACATAATGTTATTTATATGTATGTTTTATGGGTTGACTATAGACTTATGGTCAATTCTTCGATGTGATGTTCTCTTGGTTAGGCCACAGACAGCTCCCAGCCTAACTTCCCTAAGCTGCCTATACTTCTTTTGTCTTGTTGAGGCCTAATGGGCCACACTTTGTTATACCCATTGTATCTCCTTTGTTCAGCTCACAATCCACTGACAGTTTATTATGATTTTTTTTTCCAGATATTGCAAAAGTATTTCATTTCTGGGAATAATTCCAATTGCCCACTATCTATAATCCTGAATTATAATTCTGGTTTCCTAACAATTTTTTTAATGATCGTTCTAGCAATATTAGTAAGTAATATTAGTCTCTCATTTTCTTGTCATTTACTCATATTATTTTGGAATCTGACCAACATTTGTTGCATAGAATGAGTTGGAAAGGTACGGTGCTATGAAAAGACTGGTATTTATCACTGTTGGATCTCTCCACTCTTGTCTCACTCGCCCATTCTTAGAAAGCCCACCAAGGGTTGGCTCCTCCCCTGGAGTTATTCAAGTCCTCACCAACAGGGAATTTAAGACTCTGCCCCAGATGCATGCTATGAGTTTTCTCCTGCTTTTTTCCTGAAGAATCACCTGTGAGTTGCTTTGCTTATTCAACCTAGATTTTTACTCCGGCCTGATATGACTTATTCCACAGGCAGAGAAGCTCAAACTTTTAAGTATTTGGTAGAATTCAAAAGTACAGGCTCTGACCCTGGATTGCTTTTAGTGGGTGCACAAATGATTTACTTTATGTTTTAGTTTGCACTTCCACTTCAGCTAGTTACTTTTCAAAATATTGTTCTTAGATTGCATAAATTTTTCTACATTCACTAATTTTATGCTAAAAATAGTCTATAATACTACTTTATACTCTCTATTATATGGAGAGAGAGGAGGATATGCAGGGGGAAAGGGAGAGAGGGAAAAGGGAGAGAAAGAGGAGGCTAATAATAATGTCTCTTCTTTCCTTTTTGATTTTTGTAGGTTGAGTATTGATATTATTTCTTGATTAATCTACATAATGATTTATTAGTTGGTATTTGCTTTAAAAAAGCTCATAGTTTTTTGGGGGGACTTCTTTATTTTGCTATCACTTGTTTTATTACTTTCTAATCAAACTTTCACCATTCTTTCCACTTGATTTTCATTTACTTTAGCTTTCTTTTCCTGGGGTTTAAAAGATGCAGTTGTTATCTATGTGAGATGTTTGCTATTTGTTTTTTTATTCTTGAATTCAAGTATTTGTGTCTATATTTCTCTTTAAAAGACATTTAAGCTGGAATTTATACTATTCTATCCTTCTGTTTTCTCTTTCTCCCTTCCCTCTCTTCCCCACTCCTCTTATCTCCTGTCTTCTCTTTTCTTCTTGATCACTTTCTCTTCTACTCATTTTGTTTTGGTAAGATCTTACTACAGAATGGCCTCAAACTAGATAGTACTATGTCCTCCATCTGATGTTCTGGGATTTCATGTGTACAGCAGCCCATTAAAATGCTTTATCAATTTTGCGTTTGACTCGCTCACCTCACTGATAACTTAACTCTTTTACTACTCACATTTGACTTCTTTGTAGTAAACAAAATTTGTTTATCTATTTCAGCGTCATCAGAAATCAGTTAGATTTATAAAATTCTGGTTCACTATATGTCCTGTTATATATTTTTGGGAATATTCTCTAAGTATTTACTAAGATAAATATTGTATTGCATCTTCAGTGTTCTACAGAAATATTGCAGATGTCTATTGTATTGTCCAAATAGATCATTATCTAGCTCATTTCTCCTGAATTTATCTGTCAATTCTTGAGGGTGAGTTATTTAAGTCCCTAAATATCATTGAGCTGTCTTCTCCCATCATTTCCCCAGTGTTTGCTTCATGAGTGTTAGAGATAGGTCATTAGGTACATGCATGTCATAATTATTATATAATCCTGATGGATTGACATTTTTAATCATTAAAAGACTCCCTAGTCACATTTTTGTTTGGAAATTCATTTTTATATTAATCTAGTCTAATTTATGATGCTTCCCATGTGTATTCAGGTGTATTGCTGGTTATGTGCTCCATTTTCCAATCAATTTTCTCTCACCTTGGTTGTTTCTTCATGAATAAAAAATATATTCAACAGAAAACTTATATAAGTTCTTGTTTTTAAGTCGAGTCTTACAGGCTCTGCTTTTCCAGTAAGTTGTTTGATTCAGTCATGTTAAATAGTGTCCACATAATCAAATTCATATTTTGTTTTTTATTAACTATATCTTAATCTTATATTCATTACTTTTTGATTACTTCAATTCCTCATTTAAATATATGTAATATTTTTCAACATTTTTTATTTATCAAAAAGTTTTTACCTTGTGGGAGTGTCATATATCAATCTGTTGATTTCATTGGTTCAATAAAGAAACTGCCTGGGCCCTGATAGGACAGAAAATTAGGTAGGCGGAGTAGACAGAAGAGGATTCTGGGAGAAGGAAGCTGAGTCAAGGAGTCGCCATGATGTTCCCACTGCAGAGAGATGCAGGCTAGAATCTCCCCGGTAAGCACACCATGGGGTGCTACACAGATTATCACAAATGGGCTAGTCCAGGTGCAAGAGCTAGCCAATAAGAGGCTGGAACTGATGGGCTGGGCAGTGTTTAGATGAATACGGTTTGTGTGTTGTTATTTCGGGGCTTAAGCTGAGCCATGGGGGCAGCCTAGTGCCGGAACGCAGCCCGGCGCACAGCCCCGGCACTCCTTATTACTACAGATTGGCGCCCAGACGTGATGGGCTGAATCCACTTAAAAACCTGAGAGAGCTTAATTCTAAACAGAGAAAAAACAGAGTTTAACACAGAGTTTTGTTTTTTGTTGGTGGCGTGCCGTAGAGCGATTTCCTGGTTCGGCAATAGCAGCAGAAAAAAAAGCTGCGTCATTTTAAAGTGCGGCTTTCTGGGCTGTGCCGCCATTGCAATCTCTGTCTGGCTCCTGTGAGAGACAGAGCTTTTATATGGAGCATTTGGAATAAACAGCTTTGGCTTGCTTGATGGCAATTTGGACTGCTGTGTGCCTGGAACTCTATGCAGCTCAGGCTCACCAAATGGCTCTGGGCAGGAGCGGCTCAGCTCTGCCATACTGCAGTCTCAGGCAGGAACTACCGTAATTACCTTAATGACAGCGCACTTAAGGTTTCTACTGGGCAGAATGCAGGCGGTACCGTATTAACTGTACAAGAAGCAACTTAACTTTTTAATAACTGCTTAACATTTTAAAAAATGCTCCTGGATAGTAAAAAAATTACAGATTCACAATAAAACAGATTCAGACAGACCACTAAATGGATCACAGTGTTTGATGAATGTACGTAGGCTTGAGAGAGAAATAAATATATATATATATAGAGAAAATAAAGTTAATGCCTTTAAAAATAAAAAGGTAAAGTCTTTAAAGAGACAGAGTACAAATAGTTAAGAGAGTAAAAGAAATAAAGAAAAATAAGCCACGTAAAAATGGAAAATTCACAGAGGGTCTGGATTATGTACATTGTGTTTTCTTTAAAATTTTTGACTGTAAAGGAGCTAACTACAGAGAGTCATTTCATTATATGGGCTGCCAAGCTGAACCAGAATGGATATAAGGGTATTACGATTTCAAAATTTGGGTCTAAGGATATGATGCTTTGGAGAGAGTCTTCTTTTGTTTTCACAGTGGACCAGACCCTATGGATTACATCTATTCCGATATGGTATGATAGACCACGCCCTCCTGAAAGGTTGCTGTGAACACCCTCAAAAAATTACTTCACTCAACTGCCAACTGAGATGACCCTGGCACACAGGTTATACCATGAAAGACCTAATTAACAACGCCCCCATTCAGCAGGAAGCAGTTTGGAGAGAAAACTGCGCCCATGTTCCCAAATAGGGTTTATAAACTTTTTTTTTTATATTTAAAGGGGGATATGATATAGATATAAATAATTTGCATTGGTGTGGATTTTAAGGTCAATTTTGTTATATGTATATGTATTTCTGATCTTGATCAAGGTATTGTGATTGTGTAGTTCATTTTTAAAATGTAATGTATAATTAGGAAATATAGGTTGTTGTTAAATAATCGTAAATAATAGTCAAGCTTGTAGTCATGTTAGATTTTCTAGATATATGGAGATATATTTCAATTAGATAGGCATTCTTCATATCGTTCAAGGACTGCAGAATATGGCATTTAATGTTTTAATAATTTAGGGCTTTTCATGACAATGAGACATGTCTGCTCCTGGCAGCACCAATCTACTTTGAGAGGAAGATGGGCATCGAAGAGGATCCTTATGGAATTGGATAGCCATTTGGGCAAGAAACTGCTCTTGCCTGGACTGATGCATAAACTGGACACAAAGAACCCACAGAGAGAGGACTGCTGAACTTGCCTAAAGGTGAGATGGTCTTTCAGGGTTCCTGACCTATGAGAGAATCTATGAAACATTCTGCAGGACACAGCAGAAAGTGACTAAACTGTCTTTGGAATTTCCTGCTTCATGGAACTGTCTGCTGGATACTGTGGGCCTGGAGACCAAAGATGGATGCCCCAACAGTACAGAGGAACTTTGGGTGACTGTCCAGGCAGCGAGATGTCTCTGTCATTTCTAGAGTTTTCTTATTTCTTGTTTAGTATTATATCCTTCCGGAGTCTTTGATGGAGTTGAAGAATGAATAGATAGTTGTAGTTTTCCTTAGTTATGATAAAAGATAAAATAGATATAAATATTGTAACTGTAATTCTTACTTGATAACTGTTTTGTTATATGTGATTTTACTATGTTAAAGTTAAAGCTTTTCTTTTTTGTTTAAACAAAAAAAGGGGAAGTGATGTGGGAGTGTCATATATCAATCTGTTGATTTCATTGGTTCAATAAAGAAACTGCCTGGGCCCTGATAGGACAGAAAATTAGGTAGGCGGAGTAGACAGAAGAGGATTCTGGGAGAAGGAAGCTGAGTCAAGGAGTCGCCATGATGTTCCCACTGCAGAGAGATGCAGGCTAGAATCTCCCCGGTAAGCACACCATGGGGTGCTACACAGATTATCAGAAATGGGCTAGTCCAGGTGCAAGAGCTAGCCAATAAGAGGCTGGAACTGATGGGCTGGGCAGTGTTTAGATGAATACGGTTTGTGTGTTGTTATTTCGGGGCTTAAGCTGAGCCATGGGGGCAGCCTAGTGCCGGAACGCAGCCCGGCCGCACAACCCCGGCACTTCTTATTACTACATTACCTTAAGATTCAGTATTCATCAAACTTTTTCTATATGTACATATTTATATAATAGAATTTGATACTAATTTATCTTAGTAATGTTTCTATGAGGCATAAGAAATTTGCCACTCTAATTCTTCATTCCTTTTCTGCCAGTTTTTTTTCTTTTCAGAATGCATAGAATTTTTGTGGTTACACTATAAAATGGTTTATTAAGTATTTATCAGTATTATGTCTACATATGTACTTAATTACAAGTTTTTTCATCGATGTTAGTTTTATAGAAAGATTTCTCTGTAGTGTCTGTTGTGTTCTTGGAATCATTTTACATATCTACTGTAAACCTTTTTAAACAGTGGAGAGCATCATTTCAAATTGATGCTTCTTTAATTTTATTTAATGGTATAAATCTTTATTTCACCATTGTTTACCAGGTGTAGATTATATAATAAGAAGCTACTTTCTTTTTTACCTGTGATAAACACCTCTTAAAATGATATCATAATGTCATAATATACCAGCTTTTATTAATCAGGGTTCTCTAGAGGAATGCAACTGATGAAATTAATGAATATAAATACATTTTGATATAGTGGAATGACATAGTTTCTGGTTCATGAAATCTATAGATGTTTCCTCTTGGAAAGGTCAAGAATCTGGTAGTTGTTCAGCCCATGTGGTTGGATGTCTCAGCAGTCCCATTCTGGTCCTGAATTTCTAGAGAGCTTCTGGTTTTCAGACTATTTTGGAATCCTGAAGAAGTATGTTCTAACACCATCAGAGGCAGACCTTTGGAACAGGACAGATGAATTTGCCAGCACAGATGAGGCCATGCAGACAAAAAGCAAAGGCCTCCTTCTTCTATACCCTTTTATGTTGACTGCCACCAGAAGGTGTGTCCCAGATTTTTTATAGTTCTTTTAACCTCAAATGATCCAATTTAGGGTCAGTCTCCCCACTTCAAATAATCCAGTCCCTCACAGGTATGTCAGCTGTTTGTGTTTTTGTTTGTTTTAGATGTAGTAAAATTGACAACCAAGAACAGTCATCACTCATTCATATCTTTGGGCTTCCATATCTTGGTCGCGGTGTCTATACATATACATATACATATACATATATCACAGAATTAATTTCTTCAAAATTTATGAAACCATACAAGTTGTACTTCAGAATTAAAATCAGCTTCTTCCAAACTCCTGCTAATGTGAAAAGCTGCAAAACTATCCCTACTGGCAAAAATATTTTGAAGATACTTTCCAAAAGTTTTTATTGTTGTTCTCTTTAATTTACTTTGCATGGATACTTGAAAGAATAATAGAAAAAAAAGTTTATTAAATCATAATACTTAAAGTTGAGGTTATTCCTTGCTTGCTAGACTACAAAGTACATACTGTATAAAGAGGCAAGGATGATGTGGGAGTGTCATATATCAATCTGTTGATTTCATTGGTTAAAAATAAAGAAACTGTTGGCTGGCCCTGATAGGTTAAAACATAGGTGGGAGGAGTAAACAGAATAGAAGGCTGGGCGGAAGAGGAAGTGAGGTCAGAGACTCAACAGCTCTGCTCTCTGGAGTAGAGGGCACGCTCCCCTCTCCCAGCCAGATGCTATTCAGCTCTACCCAGGATGGATATGGACGTAGGCTAGAATCTTCCCGGTAAGCGCACCTTGGGGTGCTTACACACATTATTAGAAATGGGCTAGTCCAGGTGTGAGAATTAGCCTAGAAGAGGCTAGATAGAAATGGGCCAAGCAGTGTTTAAATGAATACAGTTTGTGTGTTGTTATTTCAGGCATAAGCTAGCCATGTGGCCGGGGTGTTGGGGATACAGCCCCGCCGCAGCTCATATCACTTCACAGAGAAAATAATGTCAATGACCCTCTCTACATGAGATCATGATTCACTGGGTCTGTACTTAATGAGAAATAATAGCTGAGATAATTTGTAGTATTAACACATTCCCCACAGTGGGCATAACTTGCTCAGAAAATAATATTGAGAAATGATTTTATCTTCTTTGGCCTGTCACTCTTGCTACGTTGTGGAAATCAAGAGTTGAGAACTAAGAACAGTAATCCATGGCTAAAGGCACATTTGTGCATAGATTAATTATTTAAACATGGATGCACAGGCTAGCTATCCAAAAGAAAACACACAAACTACATTTGCTTTTAAGGTAGTAAAAATAGTACTTAGTGTTTAATCTTTTAGGGATGCTACATGAGATGCTATATTAGTCAATGCCTCAACAAGATGTAATGCATTAATGGTATTGGGGATTTAACTTGGCAACATAAAGATGTTTAGTTAGGATGTTCCCTTACCTTTCATGTATTTTAGGAAGCTTATGTTTTAACTTGTTTCCACACAACTTTTAAAAAAGGCTCTAAGTGTTAGTTAACTTTCCCCATATTCCCTACTTTATCCCTCCCATTCCCCTCAGCATTTAACTGTATTCTAGTTTCTCCATTATCCCTTTATACCACTATTACACTATATTATTCTTTTTCCCTTTTCTTGGATGATAGCCTTCTCCCTCCTGGTCCCTTACTAGCTATCTAACATTTATGCCTAGTCTAAATAAAACACACATATGTAAAGCTGGACAAATATCATCCACATATAAAATAGGACATGTAATGTTTGTCTTTCTCAGTCTGGGTAATCACACTCAGGAAAATTTGCTCTAATTCCACCCACTAACTTGATTTTTTTCATAATTTTGATTTTCTTAACAGATTAATAATATTTCATTTTATAAATATTTTAGATCACTATCCTTTCATTGACTGATGGACATTTGGGCCATATGTAGTCAAATTTTCAATGAGAATGGGAAGTGAAGAGAAACAGAGGAGAAAGAGTTAAAAAAAAAAACATATAGTTTGACCAGAGAGATACTTCATGTAATGTTAGAACCAAATAGAATGAAGTCAATAAACCAGATGCTTTTCATTAAAAGCCTGAGGGGAACCTGGAGGACTAGCAACCAGTCTATTTTCATTTGCAAAACTGAGCTATGGAAATACAAAGTTGTTTCAGTGACTCTCCAGGGAAGGTAATTTGAGCAAAACCTTTGCAACCTCTATGTCCACACCTCCCCATAGGATCATTGGTCTTAGAGTCTGCAAAAAATTTTGAGATTGCTGCACCCATTCAAAACAGACTTCTTTACAGCTAGGACTGGAGGCAGACCTTGGTGGTGTCCATATAAAACCCTTTTGTTGACATGTAGAATTATCGAGACTGAAATGGAAGTTTGAGGGAATGTCTGGGAGTTTAGGTTAATAGCGGGAACCCTGAAAGTAGTCTCTGACTTAGAACTATATGGAATGAAAAAGTGAAGACAAGGCCACAATGTACATCCTAGGAAGATGAAGTTGTTGGAAAAATTGAGCGGTTACTGAGTGAAGCTGTAGCCAATATGAAAATCTCGTATAGAAGAGAGGTTGAGTGAGATGCGAGGTCACAGAGGCAGGACTGTCTCTCCTGAAACTCCAGGAGCCCCAGAGAAGTAGCTTAATCAGCATGCAAAAAGTAGAGGCTTGGGATTTAATATTTGCATTAAGTTAGTGTGTTATACATCTTTGACTTAATCCAACTTTTTTTTATTTTCCTGTTAATCTACTTTGGAGTGAGACTACTTAAATCTTGTTATCGTAGCTATAAATTCATAATTTATATAAAAATCACAGATATGTTACTTTGAGACTTGGAGGAGTCCTCTGGTTGGGATAATTGAGCAATTGTGGAAAAGTTGAGATATGATTCTGGATAAAAGACCAAATACATTTTGCATTGTGATAGATACAAGCATTTTTGTATGTGTGCATGTGCTAGGAAAAGAACATTATAGTCTGGGTACGACTCTCAAAGGCTCGTGCTCAGGCTTGTTCTGGAAAACGGTTCTATGAGAAGACTGTGGAAACATAGCATGCCTTAGCCTTTGGGAAGTCATTTGTTCCTAGAGGCGCATCTTTGAGGAGGACCTTGATCCCTTCCTTTTCTTTTTTCTGTCCCAATCATGGGAAATTTGCCTAACTGTGCCAATTATCTCCATGATGCTATGCTTCCAGAGACTTAGAGTAAGAGGGCAAATCACTTACAGACTGACACCTTCAAATCTGTGAGTCAAAATAAACCCCCTTCTTTCTATAACTTGATGTATGCCATATATTTGTGACAGCAATACAAATCTGACTGACAATTTACACAGAATAAAAGACAAAAACAAAGCAAAAGATACGTAAAAACAAGTGAATGCAATCAAGGAGAATCATCTCTAAAGTTTATTGAAAACTTCACAGTAACAACGTGAAAACATACGTCTAACCTAAAATCCATGTGACTCTTGTGATTGTAAATATTTGATAGCGCTTTCAAAATCAGCAGAGGATGGCATTTCTTCTTAGTCCTCAAGGACATCATATTATCCAATGTCCTACCTAGTTCAACATAAACTGAAGTGAGATAGAATTGACAAAGAACCTTACATAGGGTAGAGACAAGAACCAATAAGAGTAGGTCTCAGAAATCAACTAGGGTAAATCCAAGTGCATTTGAAAAGAGCTAACCTGTGGTATGAAAATTTGTTGGCCCACAAATCTTAAAACCCAGAGTATTTCAGATAGCATATACTGCATATGTTTGATTTGCTTAGTGCAGTTACAAATATAAAATTTTGATTTTTTTCTTTGAGGATTTATCTCTTTTATTTCAATTTTTTTGGTAAAAAGATGGAATGACTTCACAACATCTTTCTAGTAGAAGTTTCATCAGTTCAATTGTTTCACACCTGAAAAATTCTTTCATGTCTTTCTGGATGCAAGTGTCATTTATTTCTCTTTCTCTAAGTTTTTTGTGTATATTTGTGGGGAGAAGGGAGGCCAACACAACTGTATTTTAGCTCATAGGTCTCTGGAAACACAACTGGACATATGAAGAGTTTCCTGAATTCAGGGTTTTATTATTTCTATTTCTTCATTCTAGATTTCCCTCTGTGATGATTGAACTTGTCAACCTGATGAAATTTAGAATCATCATGGAAACTTACTTCCTCACATGACTAATGTCTAGATATGGTTGATACATATCGGAAGATTTACCCAAAATGTAAGTAATATCATTCCATAGGGTGAGGCTCTAATTTTCTTTAAAGTGTAACGAGAGCTGAACAACAGCATTCACTGTTTTCTGCTGCCTAAGTTTTCTCACAATGTGCTCTGCTTCCTCACACCCCTGCCACCTTCCCTTCCCTACCATAGTGGAGTACATTTTCAAAATGTGTGAAAAATAAGCCTTTCCTTTTGTATAGGTCATTCTGTTAACTATTTGTCAATATAAGTAACTAAAACATCCTCCTCTATACCCTACATTTTTCTCTGTCAGAGAGATAGAGAGAAAATTCTCTGCTTGTGTAGCCAAGTTCTATCAAGCTTTGTGGAGAAAAGTGCAAACTCCTGGCTTCCCTGATACTCCTAATTAAACACCAAAATGCTAAGAGGGCAAGGATAAGACTCTGTGACCTAGATGAACTGATGTCATTAACTTGACTTTATCAGATGGATGTGTTTTTAGATATGTGCAATTTGCAGTTGTTCAACAATGCTGCGTGATGAAGACCTCCCAGGTAATCTCTGCAGAGCTATAGATAGGTAGGCAGCCAACATAGCACTACACGCAAAGCACCATAAAGCATCCAATTTTAGCTTATTTTGTGACATCTTCTATATTTTAAGTGAAATATTATTTGGTATAATGTTAATTTTTGTTTTGTTTAAAACATGGTAATATTTTTCTGTATGTTTTATGTTTTTACATATTACTCAGTTTGGAAAAGCTTATCCATTTTGAAATCATATGTTTGCATTTTATTTGTTGTTAAAACGGTCAGGGAGAAAGTCTTAACCAGATAGGTTTTTTTTTTGACTCTGGAAATAAGACAAATAAATGTCCAACTATGTATTTCTTCAAGTCAGTCTTTCATTCAACAGCTGTTAATGAACAAGTAGGAGAAAATAGATACAGTACTAAGCAACAAGAATAAGTCTGTGAGCTATAAACAAAACAAATTAAACAGGGTAAATCAGCTTATATATAACTGTTAATACCCTATATAGAGCTGTTAATAATCTAGCTAATTTTAAATTATTGAAAAAGTTTATATGCTAAATAATTAAAACAAAAACATGTTTCCATACTTTGCTACCATTTCTTCTCTTTTAGTAATTGTGTATAAGTAATTTCCCTCCCTGCTCCTTCTTTTTCACACTCTTACTTCATGAGAATAGCTTAAGTACTTATTAAATAATTAATTTTAAAGGGACTATATTAGGGTAAATATTTCCCAGACATCAATTTATCATTAATATATAGCCTTCACTGTTCACTAGTTTGGAGTAAATGCTGCAATTATCTAAAAACATACTTAACTTTATCCATAACAGAGGCCTGCTTTACAGTCTATGGAAATGAAGGCAATCAAGAAATCTTTTCTGTTACTCATCAAAGGCAAAGCATAGCAAATTATGTTTATTTGACTCCTCCTTCTCTGACCTCAATATGTATATTTTTGTCCTCTGTATGTGGCACACATACACACATATACACTGAATGAATGTGTGTGTGTGTATATATATATATATATACATATATATATACATATATGTATATATATATACGTATATATATATGTACATATATGTATATATATATATATATACATATGTAATTTTTTTCTGAGAATCTGGGAATATTTTTATTAATTATCTTAAAATATGTCGTAACTAAAAAACATCTAATGTTCTTCTTTGAGTTTTATAATTAAACACATATAATAGGCCTTCCTTCTTTCATTCTTCATCTTTCACCACTCACTCCTAATCCTAACCAGTATGTTCTCTGTTTGTTTTGGTTCTTATATTTATATGTTTTTTTTTAAAGTAAATTTGTAATTTTAAACAAAGCCCCCTTAACTTCACACTATTAATATACTTAATATATATGCTAATTTCCCCTTTTATTGTTATATGAGTAATTTTAAATTACCAGAATACATAACTGTTACATCAACTGCCTTATTTTTCCAGTTATTATAAAGTGGTATATCACTGAGAAAAACATGATGATGATGATTGATAGATAGATAATAGATAGATAGATAGATAGATAGATAGATAGATAGATAGATCTATTACCAAGTTAATATCCAATATTACTTGATCTCTGCCCTTTATCTTAGGAAGTTTTATTGTTATATATAATTCTTACATCACATTTCCTCTCTTGGGTCTTTTTGTAGTAACTATACTCTAAAAATGAACATTAAAGCCAAATGATTAACTGGCCTTTTATTTTTCACCTATCTGATTTTCTTTCCTATAAAACTGGCATAAAGTTTGTTTCTAAGAAATAAAACAGTTCATTTCCTTATAAGTTTAGTAATTGTTAAAAAAAAAGACTGTACATATGTCTGCTCAACTTTGGTAGTCTATTTCAAACCTGAGATTCCAATGTGTTATATAATTGGCTCCTATTAAATCTCTCACTGCCTTCACAACAATCATCACAGTTGTATTTCTTTATTAAATGTTTCTAACTATCAATCCAATATGTACTCCATTGGGATATTCTTTCAAAAATCCTAGGAATACAAGGGACACACCTAAACATAATAAGGGCGATTTACCACAAAGCTATAGCCAACATCAAGTTAAATGGGAAGAAATTCAAAGCAATTTCACTAAAATCGGAAACAAGACAAGGCTATCCATTTTTTTTATATCACTCAATATAGTACTTGAAATCTAGATGGAGAAATAAACAAATGAAGGAGAACAAAGGGATGCAGATTAGAAAAGAAGAATTCAAAGTATCATTGTTTACAGATGAAAAGATAGTATACATAAGTGACCCTAAAATTTCTACCATGGAACCCCTGATAAACACTTTCAGCAATGTGGCTGGATACAAGATTAATTTAAAGAAAAAATCAGTAGCTCTTTTATATACAAATGACAAAGGGGCTGAAGAAAGATCAAGGAAACAACACTCTTCAAATTAGCCCCAACTGATATAAAATATCTTGGGATAATTCTAGCTAAAAAAATGAAATATGATAAAAATATCAAGTATATAAAGAAAGAAATTGAAGAAGATATCAGAAGCTGAAAAGATCTCCCATGCTCGTGGATAAATAGGATTAGCATAGTAAAAATAACCATCATACCTAACTCAATGTACAGATTTATTAGAATCCCTATTAAAATTCCAATAAATTGTTTTTACAAACATTGAAAGAGCAATACTGGACTTTATATGGAAAAATAAAACAACTCAGGATTGGCAAAACAAAATGAAAAATAAAAGAACTGTTGGATGTCCCACCATTCCCAATTTCAAGTTGTGCTTCAGAGAGAGAGTAATAAGTCCACATGATATTGGCACAAAAACAGATATGTTGATAAATATAATCAAATTATTAAAGACCCAGATATAAATCCACATATATTGTTTTTAGTAAACAAGTCAGAAATAGACACTTGAAAAAAGAAGTATCTTCAACAAATGGTGCCAGTCAAACTGGATGTCTGTATGTAGAAGAATGCAAATGGATCTGTGTTTATAACCCTACATGAAGTTCAAGCCTAAATGTAATAAAAGACAACAACATAAAACTATATATACTGAACTTAGAAGAAAAAGTGGTGAGTAATTTTGAGTGCATTTACACAGGAGATGACTTTTTTTTTAAACAGAACACCAACAATTTAGGCACTAAGGGTTACAATTAATATGTGAGACCCCACAAAGCCAAAAACCTCATGTAGGGCAAAGGATACAATCAATTGGACATACATAATGGGAAAAGATTTTTACCAAGTCTGTTTCCAATAAAGGACTAATATCCAAAATATACAAAGAACTCAAGAAACTGGATATCAAAAAAAATCAATTTAAACCAAAATGGGGTGCAGATCTGAACAGAATTATCAATAGAAGAATATCAAATTACTGAGAAACACTTAAAGAAATGATTTACTTCCTTAGCTATAAGGAAAATGTAAATTAAAACTACTTTGCAAGTAAATCTTGCATCTGAGAGAATGGTAAGATCAATTAGAAGAAACAGCTCATGCTGGCTAGGATGAGAATCAAGGGGAACTCTCTCTAATTGCTGGTGGGAGTGTAAACTTGTACAGTCACTATGGAAATCAATATGCCAGTTGATCTAAAAGTTAGAAAGTGATCTACATCAAGATACAACTTTATTATTCATGTGCATATACCAAAAGAACATCTTATCCTACCACATGATCACTTGCTGGACTTTGTTCATTGTGGCTTTGTTCCTAATAGTCAGAAACTGGAAACACCTTACATATTTCTCAACAGAATAATGGATACAAGAAATGTTTTCTGGTCTTCCCTCTTCTTTGTATTCCCCTAGAACCAAACCCCAGTCTTATTCTTCAGACTGAAACATATCAATCACAAGCTGCATCCTCCCTCCATCCCTGCCCACATCTTCCATGGATCACAAAGGCCATCTACTCCTAAATTCTATATCCCTACATGATGCTGAATATCAGACCCCTAGTCCAGCAGGCACTTTCTGCTCAATCACAGCCAAACCTGCCATAAAACCAGAAAGGCTGGTGTTAACCTTCTCCTCCTTACTCAGTTGTTAAAACTGACATCATGAAAATTTTAAGAAAAAATGGTTAATAGTAAAAAATCAATATCCTGAGTGAGGTAATCAAGACACAGAGAGACAAATACAGTATATATTCACTATCATTATATATATCATTATAGATAATGATAACCAAGATATAATGTCTACATATTACTCACAGAGGTTAGGTAAACAGGGGGGCTTTAGAGGCAAGGAATCTATTTGCCAGGGAGTAAATAGAATTGATTTTAAGAGTGGACTGGAGTTGGGAACAAAAGGAGTCACATTGAGAAAAAATAAGAGGTAGGGAGAGAGTGCAGAGAAAGGTGACTGGAACTGAGGGGAACTTTGGAAGTCATGTGGAAGTCTCTTGCATTGACAATGTCCTGCAAGCTTGGAAGGTGATACTAATGAAAACTCTAGTAATGGGGGATATGGAGTCTCAGCTAGCCATATTTTGAAACCAGGCCAGTCTTTCAGAAGAGGAACTGGATTACTTTAAGTTGAGTTGTTGGCCAAAGGTTCTCATGGAAATATTATATTCCATTGTGCTGTCTTTGAATTGTTTGGTGGCTAACAAAGGAGCAACATCTGCTAAAAGACAATTGCTGCTGGGTTACTCCAATATATAAAATTTTAAAATGCCATAACTTCAAAATTTAAGTCAAAGAATGTGTTACTTTGGATAAGAGGTTTGACTTTTGTTTCTACAGGCAAAGAGAGGCTGTGGATTCATTCTGGATTATGAAGAATCAGGTTTGATCAAGAAAGATTCCCTGAAAAATCTCCAATAGTAGCAGATGGCTCAGATGATCCAACAATTTCAAAGGACCTCTGATAGAGTTTCTTCTTAGTCTACAGCCAAAAAAGACGAAAGACAGCTGGCTGAGATAAGCAACCCTCACAGAATATTCGAGTCAGTACTTGACCATAATCCTAACTTTTTTTATAGGTTCCCATAAGATTATTAGCACCCCCAATTAGCAGGAAGTAGAATGGAAAACTAGGCCTATATGCCCAAAAATGGATTATGAATGTTTGTTTAGAGTGTTGGTTATAAGTTGTTATGGATAATGGTCAAGAAGAAAGTTAACCAAAGGAGATTAGGTTCAGAGTTCTTGTTTTGAAAAGAAAAAAGGGTGGTGGGTGCTGTGGGACAATGGTCTTGTACCTTTTAAAGATTTGACATTTGTACTGAATTAATAAAATACCAATTGTCCAGTATCCAGGCAGAAAGGATAGGTGGGATGACCAGAACAGGAGAATTATAGGAAAGGCTCAGTCTGCAGTTGTCATCCAGATGCAGAGGACACAAGATAAGAACACCTCATTGATAAAAGGTACCAAGCCACGTGACTAACACAGACAAGATTTATGGATTTATGTAAGATATAAGAGTTAATAAGAAGCCTGAGCTAACAGGCCAACAAGTTTATAACTAATGTAAGCCTCTGTGTGTTTCTTTGGGACTGAACAGCTGCGTGACCATGCGGGACAGAAACCTCTGTCAGCACAAAAGTGCTGACACTGCAGGTTACCAAAAGAAAAGCATGGACAACAACACACCCATAATAGCTTTTACCTACATTCTGTCCTGCCTGCATATCATGCTAGGTAATGGTAGCACAGAACTTGTAGAAATAGTCAACCAATGTCTGATTTGACTTAAGACCCATTTCATGTAAAAGAAACTATACCTGACACTGCTTATGCAACTCAGAACCAGAGATTGCATAGCCAGAGACCTAGGGTAAAACCAAAGCTGACTAGTATGAAAAATGAAATAAAATGATTCCTAATGATAATCTGCTATACTCATAGATCATCGTCTTATCCAGTCATCATCAGAGAGGCTTCCTCTGGCAGCAGATAGGAACCGATGCAAAGACCAATAGCCAGATATTATGTAGACAGAGCTTAATCTGGAAGTCTCCATCAAGTCCTTCATCTCAGGGAATTCTGAAGAAGAACAGGTGGAAAGATTCTAAGAGCCAGAGAGGATGGAGGACACCAGGAAAAGAAGGCCATCTGAATCAACAAAACAAGAAACATGAGCTCACAGAGACTGAAGCAGCAAGAACATGGCTTACCTGACTGAGGTCTACACCAGGTCATATGCATGAATATTACAATTATTAGCTTAGTATTTTTAATGGTAAACCTGACTATGACAATGTGTAGCTCTTTGATTCTAATGCTTGCTCTTGGAATTTTTTCTCCTATTGGGTTCCTGTGTTGAACTTTGATATGAAATTTTTGCTTCATCTTATTAATTCACGTTTAGTTGTTATATTTTAGAAACCTCTTCTATTCTAATGAGAAACATAAGAGGGTGTATCTGTAGGCGAGGAGAGGTGGGAAGAAACTGAGAGAGAAAACTATAATCAGGATATATTGTATGAGAAAATGATCTATTTTCAATAAAAGGAAGAAAAATGAAAAAATCCTAATTGACATTTTAGCTTTTATGTTCCATACTAAAACAGACATTAAAGACTTAAGACTTTTTTTTTACTATTGGTATATTTGTTTAAAACTTTACATAAATCTTAGGATTTTAAAAATTAGTTTTACAGGTGAAATATTGCTGTTTATGTTCTTCAAACATATTTTCTTGATATGTAAATTTTATTTTTGATTTTCATTTTCATTTCAGTTGTATTTTTTTTACAAGAAACAAGCAAATATGGAGAAGATTACAGTGACCATATATGCTCTAAGTACATATGTTATAAATAATTGCTATAAGTATACATACTTTGTTCAGTGTAACTTTTCTTCCCAATGTGACTGGTTTTGTTCCCACCCCAGTCCAGTCTTAAAATCAGTTCTGGTTCCTCCTCCCTGGCATATTAATTCTCCTAAACTCTATATCCCTACATGTTGCTGAATACCAGACCCCTAGTCCAGCATATACTTTCTGCTCAATTACAGCCAAGCCTGCCATAAAACCAGAAAAGCTTGGGGAAAAAGGAGAGGGGGAGAGAGAAGGGAGAAGGGGAGGGTTGAGGAGAGTTTGGTGGAGTGGGATGGTTGAGATGGAGGAAGAACAGAAATAGGAGCAGGGAAGGAGATATCTTAATTGAGGGAGCCATTTTGGGTTTGGCAAGAGGCTTGGCTCTGGAGGGATTCCCAGGAGTCCACTGGGATGATCCCAGCTAGGATCCTGGGCAGTGGAGGCGAGGGTGCCTGAACTGGCCTTGTCCCATAGCCACACTGATGAATATCCTGAATATCACCGTAGAACTTTCATCCAGCGATGGATGGAGATAGAGACAGAGACCCACATTGGAGCACTGGACTGAGCTCCCAAGGGTCATTTGAAGACTAAAGGAGGGAGAATAAGAGCAAGGAAGTCAGGGCTACAAGGGGTTGTTCCACCCACTGAGACAGTGTGCCTGAGCTAATGGGAGCTTGCCAAATCCAGCTGGACTGGGACTGAACGAACATGGGATCAAACTGGTCCCTCTGAATGTGGCTGACAATTGGGGCAGACTGAGAAGCCAATTAAAACAGCACTGGGATTTGTCTCTACTGCATGTACTAGCTTTTGGGGATCCTATCCTATTTGGATGCATACCTTCCTAAGCATGGCTGTAGGGGGGAGAGCCTTGCCCTTCCCACAGGTCAGGGTACCATGTCTTCTCTTAGGACTGGAGGGGAGGGGAAAGGGTGTGTTGGGGAGCAGGAGGGAAGTGGGAGAAGGGAGGGAGCAAAAATTTTGATTGATGTTATTTATAAAGTGATAAAAATAAGTTCTTTTTAAAAGTTATATTTTTGTCTCACTATTGATTTTTGCCAAAAAGAACCCATATGTGTATGCTTGCATATATGTGTGTCTGTTTGTATGACCATACATTTGTATTTGTGTGCATGTATGAGTATATATGTATTTATACATATATGTGCAAATACATACATATATAGCTTTATGTACAAAAATACAAATAGAGATATATCTACATTATATCAGTATTAATACAGGCCTACAATACTTTTATCACATTAGGTATTTTAATGAGTATTTCATTATTTTATATGTATGATTATTTTGTCTTTGTAAGACCCACTTTATGAAATCTTTGACTTTTTTGTCCCTGACAGTCCAGAATCACACAAAACTCTTTAAACATTCTGAGTCGTGTGGAATTTAGCACAGGAAATTAAACGCTTACAGATTTCTTTAAAGGACTGAAGACTAAAGGTCATTGAAAGCACAAATAGATCTGAGGTTTGTTGATAGCTTTCAGGGAATTATGCAGTTGCTATTTCCAACCCAGCTCAAAAACACAGGAAGTCACTGATGCTAGTTGTTTCTGTGAGAGCTGTAGCTCCAAAGTGAGTGATTCTTAGGGGAAATGGCCAGTGGACACCAATACTTAACACCTATCACATCTGTGCATCTGCCCGACATTGCAATAGGAAGAAGAATGGCTGTGACTGGTTTTTGCCTTCCAGCTTTAAGAAGAGTCTCTTACATTATTATAATTTATTCAAAAGTACACCCACAAGGCATACTGAGAGATATATTTCCTAGACACCAGCTTCAAAACTGATGAGAGTCCATAGAAGAGGGCAAGGAAGTTATTGGGTACCAATGATCAGTCTAGAACAGTTCTTTCTGTTGGTTTCTAAAGACCAGTACATAGGCAGCTCATGGTTTTATCCCAAATGATTTGAGGGAGCATCAGGCTGAACACTGTCAGCACAGTATGCCATCATTGTCTTTTCTTCCTTCTCAGAAATTGCTCAGTCACTACATGCAGAACCCAGACATTTACTTATTTTTTTTTTTTATACAATCCTGAGTCATCCTTCTCAGTACATTTTACAGGAAGTTTTTGAGACAGGGTTTCTCTGTTTAACAGCCCTAGCTGACCTGGAATTACTTCTGTAGGCCATATTGGCCTTGAACTCACAGAGATTCACCTGCCTATGGGCTGTAGGAAATCATATAGCCAGTAGCCTTTACGTTACCCACCCACTTGGGCGTAGCCTCTTATACTATAAATGCCAATGTAAAACATGCTATCCCTTTCTCTTCTGGCTGTTGGATTTGGTTCCTATTCCCCGTTCATGCAGAGGACTGTGGTCTGTGAGTCTATACTGAAATAAATAACTCTTTATTATACTCAATTCTGAGTTAGTGTGGGATTTCTTTTTAGCGTCCATCTTCATCTGATGCTCATGTGAGGCTCTTACCCGTGACCCTGGGATTAAGAGTCCCATGCTCTACCAACTGAGATTGCCGGGTGGTCTGTAAATGATCAAGTGGGCTCTTACAACAAATTGGTGCTCCAATGTGTGCTCGCTAAATGCACATAAAACCTGAGCAATCTTAGAAAGAAATTCAAGACATAAAAGAACAGAGTTAAGTACGGCTTTTTGGTAGCCAGTATTTTGCAGGCTGCTGCTGGCATGTTGCAGCTCCTTCAAGAGAGCTCTTACTGATTCAGCTATAGCAGAAAAAAGAAAGCCATATGGTTTTGAAATGACAGCCTCCTGGGTCGTACTACCTGTATGATTTCTGTTGAGATCTGGCTATGGAACATTTAAACGGGGTTTGTATGCAGAGTTCTACAGCTTGCTTAATGGCAACATAGACCCACTGTGTGCTTGAAAATGGGGCTGTGAGCATGGCTCATGTTAAATAGACCGCCACCCTGCCATGTTGGACTGGGCAGATCCAAAAGGCAAAGCAGCTTTAGAAGTGCTTAGAATTTTAAGAAACACTCTTGGACAGAAAAGAATAGCATATATACAAGAGGACACGCTCAGACGTAAACAAACTCTAAATGAGTTACAGTGGTAGATAAATGTACATAGGCTTGGGAGGGAGAAGAAAGAGTATAGAGTATTATAGATGGTTTAAAAAAGCAAAACAAAGTCTTTAAAGAGACAGAATGCAGAGTCATAGAGTAAAGATAATAAAATAAATATTAAAAATAAATAAAGTAAAAACAAATAATCCACATAAAGATAGAATATATACAGATATAAAGGTTAGTAGATAGTCATCTATAATATTCAAGCTTGTAGTCAAGTTAGTTAGGTTTTCTAGATACATAGCGATATATTTCAGTTATATATGTATTCTTCAAATCTTTCAAAACCTTCAGAATATTGCATTTAAAATGTTTTAAGAATTTAGGACTTTTCAGGGCAGTGAGACACATTTGTTCCTGGCAGCACCAAACTATCTCAAGAGGATGATGGGCATCAAAGAGGCTCCTCATGGAGCTTGTTAGCCATTTGAGTAAGAAACTGTTCTTTTCTGGACTGCTTGATATTATCCTGTATTGTACTGGACATGCAAGACCCACAGAAAAATGACTGCTGATGCTACTTAAAGAAGGTGAGACAGTCCTTTAGGGTTCCTGTTTCATGAAAGACTCTACCAGACATTCTGCAGGACATAGAAAAAGTTATGGACAAACTGCCAATATAGGTGCAACAGTCTGTGAAATTTCCTGCTTCATGGAAATGTCTGCTTGATACTATGGACCTGTAGGCTGAATATGGATGCTCCAATGACACAGAAGAATTTTGGGTGATTGTCCAGGCAGTGAGATGTCTCTGTCAATTCTAGAGTTTAGAAATTGCTTACAATGCACTTCCTGATTACTTAGGTAATATATCCTTCTGGGGTCTTATATGGTGTTGAAGAATAAATAGGTATAGTTATAGTTTTTCTTAGTTACGATAAAAGATAAAGTAGGTATAAATATTGTAACTGTAATTATAGCTTGATACCTGTTTAGTTAGATGTAATTTTTCTGTGTTAAAGTTAAAACTTTTTTTTTTTTTAACAGAAAAGGAGAGGTGATGTGCGATTTCCATCTGTATGCTGTGGATGAAAAAATGCTTTGAGCCTATAGTAGCGCAGGGCAGACAGAGGTAGGGAAGCAAAACTAAACTGAATGCTGGGAGGAAAAAGGTGGAGATGAGGGAGAAGCCATGGAGGTGCCACTGGAGACAGACATGCCAGAACATTGTCTGTGGGCCATGAGCCTCATGGTAAAATATAAAATAATAGAAATGGATTAAATTACTGTGTAAAAACTAGCCAATACAAAGTTGGAGATAATAGACCAAGCAGTGATTTAATTAATACAGTTTCTGTGTTGTTAATATGGGGTTGAGCAGCCAGCGCACACTAGTGGCCTCATACAACACCTATGCCTCCTGAGTGCTGGGATTACAGGTTGTTCTTTGTTTTTGTTTTTGTTTTTTCTTCTAATTTTGGCCTTAAGATCTTTTTTTGTTTTTGTTTTTTTTAGTTATTTTTTTATTAAAAAAAAATTCTGCCTCCTCCCAGCCTCCCATTTCCCTCCCCCTCCTCCCACTCCTCTCTCCCTCCGCCCACTCCTCTCCCCGTCCCTCTCTTTGTTTTTAATGAGGATACAGATTTGTACTAGTAAGGAAATGGGGATGAGAATAGAAGAGTAGGAGAAATAAGTGAATATGAAGGAAATTGTTTCTCAAAAAATTAATTGTAGAAAGATTCATCTGTAAAAATCAATATAAGCAAATTATACACAGGAAAAAAACACAAATTAAATAAGCAATATTGACAAAAATTTCCCAGATAACCTTGGAGAATCTTTTGGTTTACTAAGACACCCTATCTGATTCTGCTGAGTATCATATATTGTGTTAGTCCTTTGAAAAGATAAGGTTATATATGCAATGAATTAAAACACATTCCTTTATAGGTTGGTTGTATTAGATTAGGGAGCCAGAATTCTGAGGTATATTTCTCAATGTCTAGTTCATTGAAATTATTATTGTGTCCTTGTCAACGTATTTCCCCTGGGAACACAAGATGTCTAAACCATCAAAATGAAATTACAGAGAACAAAAGCAATATTGAGGAAGGATATAAGACTTAACAATGAAGGGAATCATTTACACTCCCAACTGTCAATTCTAATCTTCTGTTTTAAGAGATACAGAGCATCATCATGGTCATAAGACTACCAACTAAGTTTTTAAAACACAGATATAATCCTAAAAAATGTTGTTAAATAGAAAATACCACAATATGTCTCCTAAACACTAATTCTTCTATTATTGGATCAATGGCTTTTTGGTAATGGTAAAAATAATAATATAATTTATTTTGTTATAATTCTATCACTTAAGGGTTTCGTATAGTAAGTGCTTTGGTAAAAAGCAGCATTATGGAGTCATCATCACAGGAGTAAATAATCCATTTTATTATATAACCCATTAATGAGAATGAAAGCCAAAAATAATATGCAGAGAAGGGTAATGCCTGCCCTGTATAAAGGTATTATGAGAAGGATAATATGTTTGTTACTTCTCTTTGTTGAAAAACAAAAAGGCATTTAATGGAAATGTCAATTTACTACTGCATTTTCCTTTAGGAATAGATACTATATGCAGGTTATCATGTATTTTATCATTAAGAAATGATTTTTTCTTGGTGAATTTAATCCTATCTTTGAAGCTATATAACTTCTTTACCATTCCTGGTTTTTAACTGACTCTACAGAATAAACACAAGAGGGGCAGCTAACAAGGTAGAATGAACCTCACAGAATGACACGTGTTTCTATTTCTCACCTGTGTGAGTTTCCTCTGATGGAGCATGCTTTTAAGAACATTTAGATAATTAATCAATTACATTCTTATTCCATTACAGTCTTTGTCCATTTTTTCTTACAACCTTTGTCCATTCTTAGACACTTCCTTAATATTACACACCAAACGTTCCTCCAGGGTTTCCTTCATGCACTGCTCTAAGATTATTACTATCTGTATAAACCACTCATCAATATACCTGGTTATTAGTGTGGATGAATCTAAGCATATCTGAAACTCTAGTCAATGCATTATCAAAGCATGCTAGAAGTTCTCTGCCTGATGAGATTTCCCTTTAGGATTATCTTTCAGAACTCTGATGCTTAATATTATGTGTCACCATGCTTGGGTTAGAAGCAGTTAAGATATTTGATCAAACCTTATTCTTGATGTGTCAGTAAAAGTGGCTGGATGTAGACAACTTTGAAATCTATGGACTGAATAGAGGGATTTTTTTTCCCACTTTAGCTCTGTGTAGTCACACATGGGGAAGACACAAAAGACTAATCATACTTCAAGGGGAACTTCTCCTGCCTAACTGCTTAGACTCAACTCCATTTTCCTACCTTTGGATTCAAGCTAAGAAGTCAGTTCTTCCTGTCTCTTCTCAGCTGGGAGAACAAACCTTATACCATTAGCACCTATGTATGTCCTGCTTGCTGGCAGAACTGGGACTACTATGTCTCTGTGTAACTCACTTTGCAGCCAAAATGAAATACTATAGATGAGTTGGAAGAAAAACTACACGCTGTGTTCCACAGCTTTGCAAACTAGAGTTTTAAGATCAAAGTTCTATGTAATTGAGGTGTCAGAGATAGAAGTAGACCCCCGTCTAGGTTATGTTTTTTAAGCTTTTCCTGTTGCAAAAGGAGGGAGGAAAGAAAGAGTGAGCAAGAAAAAAAGAGAGAGATCTTAACTCTTTCCCTGAGGTCACCAATTCTATAGTGATTTAGATATAAATTTCTTACTAGTGATACAGGTAAGTCAACTCAGCTCTCAAAGTTCACATTTAATAATTTTCACACTAGGGTTAACAATATATGAATTATTTGGAAACACATTTATGGTAATCCCTATAACCTTATAATCATAGGAGTCAATTATTTCCCAACTTGCATTTTTCAATGCAACCTTTTAATGAACCTTTGAAATTATCCTTTTAAATTGAAAATAAAAAGTGTACATGGGTATACATGTTTATGTGTGTGGGGTTTGTGTGAGAAAAGTTTGAATGTGAGTCTTGTGGTTATAGGTAGCTATGAATGTCCAAAGAGGGTATTAATGACCTGAAGCTGCATCACAGGCCATCGTGAGCATCCTAATGTGGGTGTTGGGAAATGAACTTGTCTTCTGGAAGATGAAGAATAGCTTTTAATCAAGAAATCTCTCCATATCCTTTATTGAAATTTTTTTATTAGTCGATGGAGATGATCTGAAGGATAACAAAAATCAGCATTAACATATTTTGGGAGATTATAGAATATTTTTTATTAAATATCTTAGTTGTAATATGGATGTGCATAAAAACTAAACCTGAAATATTATGCATCTGATAACAGTTAATAATAATCTTGTACGATAGATCCAGAAATATAATTGTTAGGTAAAATGTCTTTTTCATAACTTCTATATGTGCAATAGCAAATTTTTTACTTTAAAAATAATTAAATTTGTAGAAAAAGGGAGTTTCTTTCCTCCCAAATTCAAGATATTTTTGTGGTTTACTTTCTATTGTACTAATTGATAGTGAGTTCTGCAGGATTGTGACTTATGTACATATCTTGTGAACTTTTGCATTTTTTTAAATGATAAGGCCAAGTTTACAAGCAGTTAGCACTTCAGGCCTTTTTTATCTACCTTATTCAAAACTCTCAGCTTTACAGAATACTTACAGAATAACTCACATCAGTATAATTACCTATTTTGTTATCTTTAACACTGCAACTCAAGATCTCTAGGTGCTTTGGTGCCATTGTTTCATTTACCTTTTCTTCCTTTCCTATTCCTTCCTTATCCCCTCCGGCCCTCCTTCCTTCTCTCTTTTCCTCTCTTCCTCTCTTATTTTTTTCCTTCCTTCCTCCCTTTCTCCCTCCTTTCCTTCCTTCTTTCCTTTTCTTAAAAATTATAATGATAGGACTTAGTATGATGCTTATCTGTTTCAATTCTCAAGTGTCTGTCTTCAATTTGCTAAGATTTCTATTTGAAAATTACTTTTTACTATTACAACACACCACTTTATTTATTAAGAGATAATAGATTCCATATATTTAGATATTGGTATTACCACATGGAAATACTCACCAAAGAAAGAAATAGTCCACATCCAACTTTAGGTACTGACTTTTCAAAACAGAGATACCATGATAAACTTTATGTTACACAGCTTAGTGAATAATCTGGTTAGTTTGTTTCCTCCCTTCTGCAATTCTGACAAATCCATAATGTTCAGGAGATCATTCTTCCTTGGTTTTTCTCATGTGGGAATATTTCCAACTAATAATTCTTCATATGTATTATTAATTTTCAATTATTTGGTAACATGAACATTAACTTTAAAGAAATAATCCTAATATTAATTAGGTCCACTCCAAAATCTTTATGTCTATTAATTTGAATATCTCTCTAGAGACATTATACTGATAAATATAACAACATCATTTGACATTTGGGGCATTTAAATTAATTTTTTGCTTGTCCAAACCAGCACATTAAGTTAACCAAAACATTTTTTTTCCAAATGGAGTTTCTAAAGAACAGTGCTTCCTTCAAGTTAGGACGATACAGTATCTTCAGACTAAAAGTGTGTTGCCTTCTCAGATATGAAAGAAGGAACAAAAGGAGTGCTGAATTTAGATATTTAACATACTCAAATTGCCAAATCTTTCTGTGTCTCCGAGACTCTTTTCTAGTCGTTGCCAGTTCCCAAGTATTAAAAGATTTGGAGCAGATTTGGGTTCAATTTGTCTAATTCTGTCATTCAGAATCAAACTTTTGATTAGTTTTTAGAAATAGTAGTTACAAAAGCAAAAATATGAAGGAACTGTAATTTTTTTGATTAACCTAGAGTATTTTTAGTATCAATTATTATTTTTATATTTTATTAATTTTAATAGATTCAGAAAAATATTTCTACATAAAAGTATTCATCCTATTCAGAAATCTACATCAAACTCATAAGATGTCTTGAAGCATTAATTTCTGAGTCATTCATTTCAGTCTACTAAATGCTGGTATAATATATATTTTTTAATTCACTGGCCTCTTGGTGATTCATATGATTCTAAATATGAAAGACTGATTATTTTAAGATCCAAATGTTACAGATATGTTAAAATGTTAAATGCATACATGTGAATTTAAACACATAAAAATACATAACATTTTAAATTCTGTTATCCTTTATTGAAGAGTTTTATATTTTTATGACTATTTTAGAAACAAATTATAATGTAATAAATTCAATGTATATACATCTTTTGAATCATATAAATAACAAAATCATTTAATTTTCAGGTAGAAATTTACTTAAAGTTGACTGCTTTTATTAGGATGTACTTTATTTAATTAATTTATTTTTAAAATATTTTATATACCAACCTCAGTTCCCCCTCTCTCCCCTCCTCCCTCCTTACACTCCATGGAAAGTGTTAAGGCCTCTCATTGGAAATCAACTATGCCTAGCATAACAAGTTGAGGCAGAACAAGTCCCTCTTTCCTGAACCAAGGCTGAGCAAAGTATTCTACCATAGGAAATGGGGTCCAAAAAGCCATTTCATATATCAGGGATAAATCCTGGTCCCACTGCCAGGGCCCCCTCAAACAGACAAGGCGACAGAACTGTAGCCCACATGCAGAGGGTCTAGTTTGGTTCCATGCAGACGCCCCAATTGTTGTTCTAGAGTTCGTGAGTTCGTGAGACTGGTTCAGCTGTCTCTGTGAATTTCTCTGTCATGATCTTGACCACCCCTTGTTCATCTAATTCCTTCCCTTTTTCTTCAACTGGACTATCTTGTCAGAGATAGCCTTTATAGGATAGGGAAATTCCCGGGAATACACAAGGATGAACCCTGCTAAGACTCAGTGGAGAGGGTGCCTGAACAGGTCTTCCCCAATAATCAGATTGGTGAATACCCTAACTGGCATCGTAGAACCTTCATCAGGTACCTGATAGTGGTCACTTTTAAACATATGTGTATATATGTATACTGAGCAAGTTCATTTGTAGCATCCATCTGTGACCTCTGCATCAGCTTCTGATTCCTGGCTCCTGGACTACAGGAGTTTTTCTCCTGGCTTTCCTTCAATGATTCAGTGAAGGAAGTACAAGTCATATAACCCCTTTCTTGCTCCACTTGCTTTTGGCAATGGTGTTTTATCACAGCAGTAGTAACCCTAACTGAGACAGATACTGATCTCTAACTCTCTCTCAGCCAGGCTCAAAAGGATTTCCAGCTAAGACTGTAAAGCATTATGCAGTTTACTACTGCGTGATTGATTTATTGGTTGGTTGGCTGGCTGTAGTCACAAAAGAACAGGTTTACTTAATATAATGTAAAAAGAGCAACATGTATGTTAATAATAGAACCACAAGCTATATGTATGTATGTATATATGTGTGTGTGTGTGTATGCGTTTTCTCTATTTGTAGAGTATAATTGGTATAGAATTGCTAATATTGCTTTAGTAAAACAAAGGACTATTACCCTATACTTTTTGATAGATGCCAATGGTAGAAAAGCACCTTAAGATAAACTGATCCAGCACAACAGTCCCAGTCCCAAACAATGTTACATCAGAGCAGAACTAAACTTAATTTAGGATATTAAAGACCATAATAAACAGTGATTTCGAAATATCTATAAAATTTCTAAGCAATCCCATGAGAATCTCAAGATTAGACAAATTATAATGAATCATAAGTTACTAAAACTTTCCACAAATTCCTAGAACTAACTCGAACAGTTGGTCTTTAAATTTAGTATTACAGAAGTGAGCACTGAGGTCCATAAGACTAGAATGACTCAGATAAGAGAGTTTATGCTTACTAAGAAGCAGCACTGTACGTGTGTGAGCATAATCATGATTCACAAATGCCATTGTGGATAAACAGGCTTTTTATCAATGATTCGAATATTTAAAACATTTTATGCTTTGTCAGAAGATGTATCAATCTGGAAAGCTTCAAATATTTTTGAACTTTGTTTTTACCTGGGAACTGTGTCATATTCATTATTGCATCTTTCACATCATTTTATATTCGATGCTGTGTATATGAAAGCTACACAATATTGTTCTGTATAGACTCATTTATTTTTTACAAGAGAAAATGTCATTATCTTTGTCCTTTAAGAGAAATAGTCATACATTTGTGCTAGCATCAATATTTAATAAAAGTTTAAAAACTCCTACATATTTCTAGCTATCTGCCCTTGCAAATAATTCTGCTCACTCGTCCATAATAAGAATTCTGCTCCTGCATCAACTCTATTATCATTGTGGATACCTTCTAACTATAATTAAGAAACGAACAGAATAATCTTCTTGCGAACTGCTGGAAGTGGTAGTATGAAGGAAAACCTTCTCTTACACTGATAGCTAGACTTTCATCATGTTTTCAGTTCGAGCTTACCAGTCTTTTTCTACCGTCATGAGTGTTTGGATTTATGTCGCTCACTATAGGGATTCAGAGAATAAGTCAATGTGGGTCCTTCTTGTCCTCTTTTGTACACAAGTAATATTTTGTCTCCTATTGTCACTTCTCATTCATCTGACATTTCAAAGTGACAAAACTTTTGACAAACACACAGCGAGACAGAGACAGAAAGGTAGAGAGAGATTGAGACATGGAGACAGAGATATAAGATAGAGAAACAGAGAAAGGCACGGAGATATAAAGAGACATCAGGAGAAAGTGAAAACCCATATAAATAGAAAGTCTATCCTAAGGAGTCTAAGTCTTGTATAGGAAATGGCTTGGGTAGATCATAAGAAGACAGTAACTATGACTATGCACTCTTCCACCCCATCAAAGGCCTGAGAAGGGAGATAATGTTACTTTAGCAGGCAGGAAGTACAATCAAGCAGCTTTCAATGTGAGCAATATATTATGGAGATAATTAGCTACCTGAGCAATCACCCAAAATCTCATTAGCAACATTGAAGCAACCAGCTTTGACTAAAGCCTAGCATAACTAACAGACCATTTTTTAAAGGCAGGAAACATTTCAGCACCATCTTACCCTGTCTTGACAAGATTTGACAGTTTTTTTCCTTGTGTCCTACTTATCCATTTCCAGATACCATGTACATTGTCAGTGGTTGAGGAATGGGAAGTTCCTTAGCCAAAGGCCAATATTGCCAAAAAAAAAAACAAACTCCAAGTGGAGTGTTTTTGGTGCTCAACATCTTGGGAGTAGATTGGTGCTGTCTGGAGCTATCATATCTCATGTCAGCAGAAACTCAAGTTATTTAAATGCCACCCACATGCTACAGATCCTTGAAGTGGCTGTAGATTTCCTCTCTAGACAGAATATAATCTCTGAAGAACCAAATTGATCTGACTATGTGTACAACAAACATGAATAACTAATGACCTATAATATTTAATACTTGTATAACTTAAAGATTAAAATTTCATGTTAGAATATTAAATAATCTGTAAACAAAAAAGGGGACAATAACCTCAAAATGTAAACAATGTATAAGTATCTTGATCAGAGGTAGAAGTAATATATAATGCAATGTGAAAATATATCTTAAAAGTTGTATCAGTACACAAAATGTCCTAAACAGAGGTAGAAGCATGCATATATACAATCTGACAGAATAACTTTGCACAGGTGTACAAATATTATAAACAGAAATAAAAAATATAATTTGAACTTGTATCAATATACAAAACTATACCAATATAAATTATCCATAATTAATAGCTCACAAGCATTAACTCTATTACCCACTATTACTATCATTTTTTTTTTTCGAACAAACATAGTTTCCACCCCAACCCTCTACCTGATACAAGTAATAATCAGAAAGCCCTAAACTTTGTTTCTGACCTTGGGGACAAAATTTTTGGGGTTAGGGGATGTTATCCTCTACAATTGCTTCTATATTTCATAGGGAGATGTTTTCTTTATGGAATCCTGCAAAATTAAAATGATGGTTAAGTTTGAAAATAACTGTCGAGTATAGTTGCAAACGATTACCTAGCAATCAATAGGGTATTTTTTTCTCAAAATTCTTATTTGGAGTTCTGGCCAGGACATCATGAGAAGGTGCACCATTTCAGCAACTGGACCCCCCAAAAAAGGTCTTATAACAGTTCTATCAGCATGACAATGTTGAAATTGGGGGCGTCGGGGTTTCATCCCCAACACCCCAATCGCCTTGGCTAGCTTATGCCCGAAATAACAACACACAAATTGTATTCATTTAAACACTGCCTGGCCCATTATTGGCTAGCTCTTACATATTGACTTAACCCATTTCTGATAATCTGTGTTAGCACCCCAAGGTGCGCTTACCGGGGAGATTCTAGCCTACGTCCATCTTGGGTTGGTCGGAGCTTCATCGTGAGCATGCCTCAGAGAGCTGGGCCATCCTGTCTGCCCGCTAGACAGGAGCGTCTTGCTTCTCTGAGCGGAGCTGCATTCTCTGAGCTCACTTCCTCTTCCTGTCCGCATACTATTCTGTTTACTCCACCCACCTATTTTCTAACCTATAGGACCAGCCAAGCAGTGTCTTTATTTTAACCAATGAAACCAACAGATTGATAAACAGATTGATATATGACACTCCCACATCATGACAATGTCATCTTCCCCAGGCAGAGTTGTTGCTCTGGGGCCCCATTTTCTTCTTGGAAACTTCAAAGATTACTACAAAAAAAGGATCTGTAGGAAAATCTATTAAAATCTTAAACATTGGGCTGGAGAGATGGCTCAGTGGTTAAGAACATTGACTGTTCTTCCAGAGGACCTGAGTTCAATTCCTAGCAACCGCATGGTAGCTCACAACCATCTGTAATGAGATCAGGTATCCTCTTCTGGCCTGCAGGCATACATGGAGGCAGAATGTTGTATAGATAATAAATAAATAAAATCTTAAAAAAAGAAAAGAAAATTTGAACATCATTCATATAAACCTACATTCAATGAAGAATATAATACAGACAAAATAGACATGGAGAAAGTGAAAATTTTCCTAAAGTCTTCCTTCTGTCCCATACCAGATGGCTCCCGATATGAGACAGAAGCTAGGAATGTTCCTTTTAACAAGATGCTTGGATTTAGAGAAGTACAGAGCCATTGTACAACTCCAACTCTATATATTCATAAGGAATATATATATATACATATATATATATATCAAACATATATATGTTTAAATATATTTAAATATATATATTTTATCATCTATCCTTACAAATCATATACAAGTCATATTCCTTTTTCTTGATTATCCTTATTAGATAGTTATTTTTACTTCTGTCAGCATCCAAACATCCAGGATCTCTTGAATTTTTGAAGATGTGTATTTTCCTGTATAGACAAAATCAGAACCTTGCCCCGTCCTTTATGAAGTTTTCTTACCACCTGTATGATTGTCACCCCTATGGATGAGCTGTCATTTCTTTTTCTCAAGAGGTTTCTCTTTATCACAACAAATCTTTATTAATTTTGATGGTATCCATAGTTTTTCTTCTCCTGTGGAAACAAGAGCAAAACCCTTCCCCATTGTAACACATCTCCTGGTTTCTATTGTGGAATCAACACATTATTGAAATACACTGGTTGATTTAATTCAGAAGTTTTTCAATTATCCAAAGCCTCTCTGCTATTGTTATTCCTTTCTCATTAGCATTAAGAAAATTAAAGGTTAATAAAGCATTATGCAATCTTTTCTGGGAATATTTTCTATCCTTTTCTTTTTATTTGGCATGTCCTTTATAGTACGATTTGACCTTGGTATAACTGTCTGACCTGTAGGATTATTTGGTATACCTGTAATGTGCTTTATATTGTAATAGGAAAATTTTTCATTTTTTAAATACATATGCTGAACCATTGTTTGTCTTTATTTATGAAGGAATGCCCTTGATGGCCATAACTTCTAATAAATGTGTCATTACTGAATCAGCCTTTTCTGTGCTTAAAGCAGTTTCCCATTGAAAACCTGAATATGTGTCTATGGTGTGGTGAACATATTTTAATTTACCAAATTCTGTAAAGTGGAACACATCCATCTGCCAGATCTCATTCCTCTGAGTACCCTTTGGGTTACTCCCTGCAGGCAGCAGTGTTTGGTTATAGAAAGAGCAAGTAGGACATCTCTTTATAATCTCCTTAGCTTGTTATCATGTATAGAAAATTCTTTCTTTAAACCTTTGCTATTGGCCTGGTGAATGTTTTTTTATGAAATTCTGAGGACTACAACATGCTTCCAATCAATAATTGATCAATTTCTGCTAAAGGACCTGGCAGACCTGTATGTGATTCGATGTGTGTTATGTATATAGGACAAAGCCTATTCCTCATTATTTCTTGCACCAGGTTGAATAGTGAAGCCAATTCTATATCATCTGGCATAAATTTAGTGGTTTTAATATACAAGACAACTCTTTCCTCATATTGTAAATAACTATATAGAGAGGTTCTTTACAATCCCTTAGTACCACGAGAATGGCATATAATTCTGACTTCTGGACAGAATTATAAGGTCTTTGTTCCACCTTATTTAATTCTTCTAATTTGTAACCTACCTTCCATGATTTATTTGTATCAGTATAAAATGTACAGGATCCAGCTATTGGTGTATCACATAAAATTCAGGGAAGAATCCAAGAAATTCTCTTTATAAGGTTAAGTCTATGCTTTTGGAATACTTGCTATTGTCTACAATCCTTTCTCAGATGCCCCATTCTACCACAATTAAAACAGTTGGTATTTTGATGTCTTCTCTTAGCATGGGAAATTGATTCTCTTACACAAGCTTTAGTACCATAGTCAAGTGTCTCAGCATTCATTGTATGCAAGACACATTCATCAATGGTGTTGATCTGATCTTTAAAGGCCCAAGGATCCTTTTGTATTGTACATTGACATTCTATTAAGCCAAAGATTCAATTATTATACTTCTAGCTTCTGGGTCAGTTACCTCTATTTGCACAGCCCTAGTTAGTTTTGTAAGAAGTCACTAAAAGATTCTCTCAGACCCTGTTTAACCCTAAGATATGATTCAACTCTATTTCTTAGTTCCTGAATCCTATCCCAAGCCTTTAAAGTGGATGTGCTCTATAAACAATGTGTGTTCATCATAAAGATCTTGATCCTGAGGATCAGAGTAATGTCCTTCACTTAGAATTTGTTCTAGGGAAATCTCAAGTCCTTTTGCTTTTTTCTGTTGCTCTAAAATTTTAGCTTGTTTAAAATAGCACCTCCAGAGCAACTGCTGAGGTGCAATGCAGTTTCTAGCACTGTTGTGATGAACTGAGTTCAGTCTTGTGATGTTACCTTGTTACTGGAAGCCCACATTTTGACCATTTCCCTAAAACAGGATGAATGTAGTCCATAAGCTACAACTATTTGTTTAATTTCCTTTAGACCAGTCATACATAAGGGCTCCCATGAATATTCTTTGACAACCTTAGGGTACTTGGGGCCAGATACTCTTTCTGATGTTATTACCCAAAAAGCATGCAGAGGTTTTTACATACTGATGAGGCTAAATTTTGTCTTTATACCTTTTGTCCCTGGTCATCAAATTTGATAAGTTACTCAATCTTTTTTAATCTATTTACCACTGCCTTTTGTAAAGTCTGGCTCTCCTGTCCAGTGTTCTGTTTTAATGCCTTAATTGAGGAGTCTAAGATTCTCAACCTTGGACATAATCTTTATAGCATGCATATTACCTTCCCGGAGAGACATTCTAACAGTCAATCTGTTATACCCCTTTGACAAGAGTCTGATTAATACATTCATCAGTACAAATTCTCTCAAATAAATATTCAGCACCCACTGTATCCACTGTCATTGACGGGATTTTATGCACGAATTCAGCTGTATCCTTCTCCAGTGAGCTGAATTTTCCTTTTAATAAATCACTATCAGTCTGTACCATTACTAAAAGTACCTCTGTTTACTGAGTTTTATTATTTAAATTGTTCATATACTTCTACAGAGTTCTGACCTCTTTCTTGAGAAGCTTGGTTTCAGTCTGTAAAGACTATACCATTTCTAAATGGGCCTCATTCGTAGCCCTATTATCAAACCATATTTTTAAGAAAAAATATTGAGAACAAGACTAATCCCCAGAATCAAAAATAGTGATGTAGGAGGAAAATCATATGTCTTGTACAATATTGTACCTGGTATAAGTAAAGAGGCTGTTGAAGCCCTGGATGGTTATATTGTCAGAAATATTGCCCTTTTAAATTATAAATTTATAGTTTATATTTCAAATTATAAATCTTACCTATGGTTGATTTTTGAGTTGGAGTAGGTACAATACAATTACCTCCTAATAGGTGTCATGGACCACCTACAAAACAAACCCAGCTTGGCCTACTGACACATTTGGAATTGTGGCTGGTTTGAATCTGATTTAAGTGTGAAATGATAAAAGATATGCTCAGATTAAAAACAGTTATGTAATATAAATCACAGACTGTGTGCTTCACTGCTGTTTGTAGAGCAGTTTCGGAATAACACATGCAGACAAGTTGTTAGAAGCTGCAGAACAGCTGGCTCAGACCCGGGAAGCCCACGTCTTGCCTAAGTTTCTATGGTGCGTGCTGGTGGGTGGCAAGTGGCGGGGTATGTGGGGACTTGAAGCCACTTTGAGGCATGTAAAGAGAAAATATAAAGAATCATGGACAATTTGCAGCAAAAAAAAAGCTGCTGCATGAGAATTCTATATAATTCTATAAAAACTGCTGGCTACACGCACAGGCTGTGGTTGAGGAAGGCTGAGGGAGGATTCCCGCTGAGCCATATGTGCTCCGACTTTGGTGGAGGACCTGCGTGCAGTCAGAGCTGGGGGTTCTAAAACCAAACGGTTGGGCACCAGATGAAGAAGGACACTTAAAAGAAATCTACAAGAGCTAGTGCCATGACAGGAACCAAAAAGCTACGGAGAAACCCTGTCTCGAAAAATCCAAAAAAAAAAAAAAAAAAAAAAAAAAAAAAAGAAAAAGAAAAAGAAAAAAGAAAGAAATCACACACTAGTTCAGAACTGAGAATAATAGAGGGTTGTTTATTTAGGAGTAGACTCATAGATCACAATTCTCTGCTGGAAAAAGGAAAAGCAACTAAATCCCACAGCCAGAAAAGAGACCGGATTGTTTTACATCAGCATAAATAGTATAAGAGACCACGCCCAGTGGACTGGTATCTTAAAGGCTATTGGCTGAAGGAGCAGAATGGGCTCCCCCAGCAAATAAGCAAAGGAATTATTGTGATATCATGGAAACACACCTGTGTATGCTTGGAAGTTAAAACTGGAAGGTGTTGCCATTGTTAAATACAGACATATGTAGGAGGGACCTTGTGAGCAGAGGGCCAAACTGCTGAGTAGTTTATAGAATGTTTAGGTCCTGACCAGATAGAGACCTCAAGTGCAGACCTTGAGGAAGGAAGATTGTGCTAGATAATGGTCACTTGGGAGTCTAAAAGAAGGACTCTGCCACAATTTGGCAATAAAATTCTAAAGAGGAATTTTGGTCTAAGTATGAATGCTTCTGTCTCCTAGGAGGCTGAGCCAGCTTGTTTAGGGATTTCCCGAAAACCAGCAAGCTGGACTCACTTTTCCTTCCAGAACAAGAAGCATTGCTGCAGTTCTGTGCGTGCAGAAGCATAGCCTTCTCTTATTTCAAAATTTCAATTGCTTCCTTATTCTTTAAGACTTTGAGAGTCTTGTGATGTTTCTTTCCTTGATAGATCTCTGTTTTCCAGTAGATTGAAGATGACATTCAGTTTCTCCATATTGGAACCATCACGAAATAATGTGTATCACTCATAATTTTAGCCCACAGCTTGTCAAACATAAAATGTGTGCCCATACATTATTTCTTTGTTGCAGATTAACTGAGATTTTAATTATTTTAATACATGTCTTTTCATGACAGCTTTCTCCTGATGGCATTGAATACAAGCAAAATCTAATGATAAATGTTGCCTATGGTACAAATGATAATAAGTGTACAAATAGATATATAAATAAGTAGGTAGATAAGCAGAAACTGAAGTAGATGAAGATAAAGTTTTTTTATGTTTTTTAGTTGTCAGTATATCTCCATCTACTAAACTACTGCTTGAGAAATGATTACTAGCCTCTAAAAGAGTTTCTACATGAATACATTGATTATAAATTTCAGCCTAGTTTCCAAATGCTTGTGAAAATGTTCCAAGATTTCTACTTGAAAGTTTGCATATGAATATACCATAAATCATGTTACATTCTTGAAGTAAGATACATTTGATTTCTCATTTTTCCTTTCATAACTGTAGTATGATTGATAATCTTATACCTACTTCAAATAAACTGACTTTAAATATTTATATTTTATTTTTATGATGTTTTTATTTCCATGTATTAATTATATAAGATAGTGAGTTTCATTGGGACCTTTCCAAACAGATGCATAACATAGTTCAATCTTATTCACACACCTCCCCTTCTTAACTTCTTTTGTATCTTTCCCATTTTCTCTTCTAAACTAGAGCCCTGCTACTTTGGCGTGTTTGTGTGTTTGTTTTGTGACCTCATGAAGTTCATTAGACTTGTTTACAGAATCATATTTGATAGCTTGCTTATAGGAGCTTATCACCTTACCAGTGAATTACCACTGGAAAACATGTCTCTCCCATATCCACTAACAAGTAAGAGGGAAGGATGAGGCCTATGAGTTTTTTCTTTTTTCATGACAGAAGGGTAATGGGCTCAGACGTGTGCTGATGTGAATTTAAGAGTGCAACAGCAATGTCATCTCCAGAAGACAGAATTCTATACTTTTCCTTCAACTTTTTCTGGGTTTTGCATTCCATCCAATACTTTTGCTTAATATTACTTGAGGTTTCAAAGATCAAAACACTAAAATGAAGGGGTTTCAAAACAAATACACACATGACACATATTGCAACCACTACCACTTGCATGAAGATATACTGTAAGATATGGTGATACTTTTTCTCTACCAGCAATGAGTACAATGTATGTAGCAATTTATACATTTTAGTTACTAGCTAAAGCAACTGATGTTTTATCATGTAATATTTTATTTTGTTTCTTTTGAAACTAATGAATTTGATAAAAAATTTGGGGGACAAATAATAGCCCCATGGTTTTGAACATATTAATTATTTTTTATCACAGATTTACCTACTTACATAATGCTTATACTAATACTTCTATTTTATTGGTTTGTTCTAATCATTAAATGAATTAAATTAAAATGCCTAGTAACTCTCTGATTTCTTCCTGTGAGTCACAAGGTAGCTATCAGCTACTGCTCCAGTGCCATGCTACTCTCCTTGACAATAGTGGGATAAGCTTCAGAGCTATCTGAGAAAGTAGGAAGAAAAATATGTAAATGGAACCAGAACAGTATTGCAAACACTGTGTGTGTCCTATGGAAGACACTCCCAGAAGTCATCACATTGATGAGGGAAAATCCCAGTGCCAAGAGTGGACTACCTTTCTGTAACATTCTTGATGGGGAGTATGCTGAGGCCAACAAACCAAAAAGGTTATTGCCACTGCTGCTGTTGCATGCCAGAATTAGGTGGCAAGAATCTATTGTGAAAGACATCTCATGTTTTGAATATAGGCCACTGAGAAATTAGCAAATGGAATTTACAAGGCTCAGAAAAAAACTCAAAATATCCAGGAAGCTAAGAAACTCACAGACTCATGAGATCCATCCTAAGTTTGTATAAACAGTGAACAGTTGCTCTTCAGTGGATCTGCCTGCACGTTGAACAGGACCTCCAGGGGTGCAGCCTTTGTGAGAAGTCATCCATACTGGGGATACTTTCTGGAATACAACTGTGTTTGAGTTACCTGTAGTAAACTCAATAAAAGAAATACCTAACACAGTGACCCATAATAGAACAATAGCTTATTCATTAGAGATAAACATTTAAAATAGCAGTATTAATATGCAAGGAAAATGTTCTACATTATTCTGTGTGCTTTTTGGTACTTTCTTATTTTTTGTTTTTCTATTTTATTTTATTTTATTATTTTATGTGTATTATATGTGTTCTGCCTGAATGGGTATGTCTACGAATCACTTGCTTGCTTGGCACCTGGAGATTTTATAAGAGAATATCAGATTGTCTTGAACTGGAAGATATAGGAGTTTGTGCACCACCATAGGCATGCTGGGAACTGAAACTGAGACCTCTAAAAAGCAAGAAATTCTCTTAACTGCTGGGCAGTTAATCAGCATACAAGGTTTTGTTATTTTAATTTTAACTTTATTTTCATTGCACAAAGTGTTAAAACTTGATTTAAGGAAAAGAATTAAGAGATAGGGTTTACTAGGCATTTTTTCTCTATCAATTTAAAGTAAAACACTCATTTGAAAGTATGTGCGTATTGTGGGTTTTGTTTTGGTAACACAGAGGATTGAACACATGCAAGCATTCTAATATTTAACTCCCAGCTTACATTTTAAACTCTTGCATCTTTTCTTTTTCTATGGGCACAGAATATCTCAATAGAAATCACAAATAATGGCAATGAGGAAAAAGGACCTTCACAATTTTTTTTTTCTAGAGTGATTTGGGTTTCCAATTCTCAGATATCTGAAATCCTGATTTGGATGGAATATGCATTTCTATTAGTTCTGTCTACATTTCAAGCTTGTTTCTTGCCCATATTGCTACTCTGTTTATTAACACAAAGATGGGTTTTTAGTGGACACAGGGGTGACTTCTTTTAATCAGAATCAGTTCTCTTTTGCACAGACCTCTGAGAAATTTAAGAAATTTAACCCTATCACATATAGTTTATAGTCTTCACATGAGACAGTGCTATTGCCATGAAGTGGGAAAGAAGCAAGAGTCCAATAATGTCAGTAGAATGCAGTTTACATTGTACTGAGATTAAAATCTCTCTCTGACAGATGCATAATGATAAAGTAAATATGGTGGCAGTAGTTGTAACGACTTGAGGGAGCCAGGCCTTGCAGGCTCATATGTATGACTACTAATCTCCAGTTGTTGGTGTTTGGGTAGATTTGGAAGATGTGATCTTGCTGGGGAAAATATTTCACTAGGTGCAGGCCTTTAGCTTTAAAAATCAAGAACAATCTCACTTCTCTCTCTCTTCCTCCCTCCCCACCCCCTGTCTCTCTGCCTCCTGTTTACACTTTGAGATGTGATCTCTCAGCTATTCATAACATCATATCAGCTGCCTACAACCAATAAATACTCTGCTATGATAGACTCAAATACCTCTGGAAACATAAGTCCAAATGAAGTCTATTTTCTATAAGTGCCCTTGGTCATAGTACTACATGAAATCAATAGAAAAATAAGTAATTTGTTAGCTAACTTGAATTTTTCCTAATAAGTGTATAGGGACACAGAGGTAAAGCATTTAAATTTGTACTTCAAGTAACAGAAGTTTGCATTTCCCTTGTTTTATACAATGTGAAGCCTTTAATGAAACATTTGTCTTTGACAGTCCTGGGAAGAATTTTATATTTAATAATGAATAAATTGTGCAGGTCTTTGCTTCACTGAAATAGAATCCCTTTATTCCTCCTTTCCAACCAATAGGAATGCTATTTGTGTGTTGTAGTAGGGCTGCAATCATAAGTGTATAATAGTACAGCTTTCCCTATCGGTTTGAACTACTGATTCACTCACGGTTCATTGACATGAAGACACCAGGCATCATTTGATGGAACCTAGAGAAGGCTGATTTCTTGTGTTATTAATGAAAAAGCTAAAGATTTGAAAATAGATTGCAGAAATAATACTAATATATTCTAGTAAACATTGATATCTATCCTGGAAAAAGCTATAAATAGAGCTAAGAATGAGGAAATGACAGTAAATTAGAAATAGGAAAATAATTACACAAAAACAGGATAGGAGATTGAACAAAATATAAGAACTGAATGGTGATATAAAGATGATATAGGGTCCAATGGGATGGCTGGCCAGTGAAGATAATGGCTATCAAATCTAACAATCTGTGCTTGATTCACATTGTGAAAATAGGAAGTTGACTCCTTCAAGTTTTCCTGTGGCCTTGCAAGTATGTTGTAAAAGATTTGTATACACAAACACATACACAAAAAATATTAAATAAATGTAACTTAAAAAAGAAAAGGAAAACACTCTGAAAGAAATTCAAGTTTTTCATCACTGAAACATTTTGAAGATCACTAGATGAGAAGAAAATATTATGCCATCCATCTATAGACCAAAGCATCAACACAAATTATGCTGCCAATAAGTAGTAAAATTTTAACTAACTTTACAATCTTGTAAAATTTAGAATGAAAATGTAGATTGGCAGGATGGCGGTGGCGCTCGCCTTTAATTCCAGCACTTGGGAGGCAGAGGCAAGCAAATCTCTGTTCGAGGCCAGCCTGGTCTATAAGAACTAGTTTCAGGACAGATAGAGCTGTTACACATAGAAACCCTATCTTGAAAAACCAAAAAAAAAAAAAAACCTAAAATAAAATAAATGTAGATTGATCTTTTGCCACAGAATCGACTTTTGTATTTGTAAATCACTATAATCCTGGTGTAGATATCTTAATCTTTATTTGTTCAATTCATATCAGTTTAATTACTTATGCTAGCTAAATTCAACATTCACAAATCATTCCTAGTCCAATTTGCAAACACAGTCTAATCTCTCTTTGCTCTAACTGCTACTTGAGGTCTCTTGTGTGTGCAAATATTAGAGCAATATCCCTAGTATCACAAGGCACTTAAAAACAAGAGGAATCCTTAAACTCACCATAAACTCCCAAGGCCAAGTGATATCTGAATCTGTGCTTCTGCTGTTCACGGCAAACAGTCACGGGTGAATTGAAGAATACAGGTCAAGTTACACACACACACACACACACACATATATGAATGATTATTTTACATATATACAAATATATGACATATATACACATAAAACATTGCTTTAACTTTTATAGGTTATACATTACAGAATATTATTAATTAGTTTCACTTGGAAAAATCAACATGTTTGTTCAAGTCATATTTTGCCTCTTTCTCTCTTTGGTAGTCTCATCGTGTAGCCATACTTTACTAAATTTGAAAATATAACAGATTCCCTAGAAGGTACATTGTTTGTCCTTTTTATGCTATATTCCAACTAATACCAACTGCCCAATTGCCTTCACAAACTTATGACCTGCTAATTTGAGACCTGGAATATCCGTTTCCCTATTAAAGTACTTGTGTCACTGTGGGTTGCTAAAATTTGTTTAGTTTGGTTCTATTCTGTTTCTCATTTAATCAAATAAAAAGCTGAGTATGTCTGTTTTCAAATGATTTTACTTTCACTAGGACTTTGTGCGGTGCCATGAAGATTACTACTGCGGAACACCATGGACTCATATGTGTGTGTGTGTGTGTGTGTGTGTGTGTGCATACATATGTATGTGTTTGAATTCATTTACTCTTACTGATGCATATGGAGGCCAGAGGTTGACAGCAGGATGTCTTTCTGAATAACTTCTTTACAATATTTTTATGAAGTGAGTTCTATTACAAAACCTGAAGCTCATAGTGTCTGCTGGGAAAGCTTGCCACCTAGGTATCTATGGCCCACCTCTATTGTCAGGGAAGCATACTGCCATGAATCAGACAATTCTAAATAATTGTAATCTTATGTGAATTCTGGGTTATTAATACCACCTCCCTTTTTATCTGATTTTTTTATTGAGATATATATTTTTCTCTGCTCTCTTCTCTTCCTCTCCCCTCCTCTTCTACCCTCTCCCAAGGTCCCCATACTCCCAATTTACTCAGAAGATCTTCTCTTTTTCTTTTACTTTCTTTTACTTCCCATGTAAAGTATATCCATGTATGTCTCTCTTAGAGTCCTCGTTCTCTGGAATTGTGAACTGTAGTCTATTTTTTTTTTTGCTTTAAGTATAAAAGCCACTCATGAGTGGATACATATTATATTTGTCTTTGTGAGTCTGGGTTACATCGCTCAATATGGATCTATCCGTTTTTCTGCAAATTTCAAGAAGTCACTGTTTTTTCTACTGTGCAGTACTCCATAGTGCAAATGTACCACATTTTCCTTATCCATTCTTCAGTCGAAGGGCATTTAGGTTGTTTCCGGGTTCTGATTATGACAAACAATGCTGATATGAACATAGCTGAACACATATCCTTGTGGTATGATTGAGCATCCTTTGGGTATATACCTAAAAGAATACCACCCCTTTTATAATCATACTTTTGTCAGCTTGGTTCCTTTACCTCCACACACTATACTCACATATCCCTTCCAAACACTGGATCCAGCAACTTTAGAACCTCCCAGCCACACCACTGACATCACTACAGATAATCTCATATCTGAACAACAATGAAATTTTCCCCATGCCTGGTAACAATCAAATTTATACCATTCCTATTCAAGTGTATTCCTGAAGTATTTGAGCATGTAGACTACTAGAACTAAACAGGCCTGAACTGGTTTGGGGTGCACACTCAAAAAAGTGTTCTCTAGTAACTTCTTAATAGAATCCTCTCTTTATAATCTTAAGCCTATGCCTAATTGAGACATATAAGATTAAAATCAGATGCATTTTTAGATGATAAATTCTTAGTAGGAAAATAATACCTTTCTATCGATTTTGCAGTGTATACCTCTATAATCTGTGATATTTCTCTGTTTTGAATAAAGATGTCTCGTTTCTCTCCCAACTCTGTGAATATATATTTTTAATCCTTCGAGCAAGAGGCCAAGAAATTGGAAAGATGTAACGTGCATCTTGCCCACTAATTGCTACCATCCCTAGCTTTTACATGGGTGTGGGCATTTGAAGTCAGCTTCAATAACTTGCTTAGGTTTGTGGGAGGGGTTTGCTTGTTTTGTTTTTTTTGTTTTATTTTTTTCCCAGTCAGCCTTTATCTCAGCTCTCAATTTTTGAAAACTCATATTCTGGAGTTAAACATTTATCCAAAAAATTAATAAGATTACTTTCTTTTCATAGCTTCAACTGTCAAATTTGACATTAGTCCAGGAACAAGACTGGGAAGGAGAACCTGAATATGGAAGGGAACATCACAGCATGGTCAGCACCAAACCCTAGAAAGGTGAACTCTGCTTGTATACTAATTCTAGCTAAGTAAGAGCCAAGAAGCAAATAAGAGAACTTTCACTTGTGATTCTGCTTCCGTTTCTACCTGAGGTCCTGCAGTGATCTGGAAGTGTAATACAAATAAACCCTTTACTCTCCAGGTTGTTTTTTGATGTGAGAGTCCCCTCTGTGTGCTGTAATTCCCATTAATGAATAAAGAAATTGCCTTGGGCTGTTGACAGGGCAGAACTTAGGTAGGAAGGGAGGCCTGGACTGAATGCTTGGAGAAAGAAGGGTAGAGTCAGTGAGACGCCATGGATCCTCTGCCTGAGACAGACGCCAGTTAGAATCTTTGCCAGTAAGCCACTGCCACATGGCGATATACAAATTAATAAAAACGTGTTAAATTAATATAAGAATTAGCCAATAAAAAGCTAGAGCTAATGGGCTACGTATTCTTAATTAATATAATTTCTGTGTAGTTATTTTGAAGCTAAGTGGCCGGGAACAAACAAGTGGTTCCTTGCAACAGCTTTTGGTCAAGGTATTTATTGCAGTAATAGAAATCAAAATAGAAAAAGACCTACCAGGCGGTGGTGGCACACGCTTTTAATCCCAGCACTCGGGAGGCAGAGGCAGGCGGATCTCTGTGAGTTCGAGACCAGCCTGGTCTAGAGAGCTAGTTCCAAGACAGGCTCCAAAACCACAGAGAAACCCTGTCTCGAAAAACCAAAAAAAAAAAAAAAAAAAAAAAAAAAAAGAAAAGACCTATTAGTTAATAATTTACATTATGCATAGTGGTAAAGATTGAAATATTTAGCATATTTACACTGCATTAGTTTACTTCAAGTTTTGGCTTGATATAATTTTACTTATTTCATTTTTATTGCTTTGACATTTACCACTAATATGGGATCACTGTTGTTTATTCACTTTATTTTCAAATGTATTATTGATGACATAATACAGCTACTTTTAAATAAGATTATGCAAGGATCAGTTGATGGGATTAGGGGATGTTGTAGTCCAGTCTCAATTAATAAGCATACTCAGAGGTTCTTTCCCCATATCTTGATTCCGAAAGTCCCAAAGCAAATATTAATTTAAAATCCAATCATAAAAGTCTAGCTGAATAAAAATTAATAATAGTTCAGCAGTTGGCACAAGAATCTCTTTAAATTAGCTGTCTTTGTTTTAGGTAAGTATTCCCCAAACATTAAAATTTCACAAACCTTTAAGTTCCTTTCACAAAACCTTATCTTTTATGTTGATATTTACATTTCATTCTGTGAGTTGAACCTTTTCTAATTACAGTCATCTTTATTTGAAGACAAAGTTTTAATCGCCACAAATGAAATTAAATGAGCAAAAGTAGTTTTAAAAATTTAGCTTCTATTGCATTCAATTTCCTTCTAGAGCCTTTGTGTGAGCCTTGTTTCATTTGGTGAAGAAATGAACTTAGTAAAATTAGAAAATATTAAGGACATAATGACTGCAAACTAATAATTTCAGTTTGACTTGAAGAGAAATGTTGAAATAAATTTTCTCTTGATGAGTGTCAGTCTTCATTAATGCTGTAGCTAGGTATTGCCTCACATTTCGCTCTTTGACATTTGAAAAGACATTGCTTCTGTAGACAAAGTATTGTTTGCAGGAGCTGGAGAATATTAAATATCCAAAATATTCTTTAATATAATTTTGCAATGAAGAGGGGTGAACTTGCGTGGATATATTAAACAATAAGTTTAAAGTGCTGATAGCTCATCTGTCAATTCCACTTACATTTGTAGGGCATTTGCTACACTGTCACTACCAAAATTCAGAAAAGTTGTGTACGAAATATTCCCGTGTGAGAAATATGTACAGTGTTCCAAGAAAGGGTTGTTATTCTTAGGAAAAATAATTGCTTTTGGATGCAGGTAAGTCTCAAAGTAAAAGTTTTTTAGAAGAAGCAGTAACACAAAAAGAGTAAACACATTAAGACTTTGAGTTACTGTTAGTTTAAAAATCTTTAGGAAAATACTCAACTTTTTATATAGTTATATATAAAGAACTAACTTAAATAATTATATAAATACTTCAGACATCATATAGAGAATAAAAAGGATATGTTAGTTCACTGTTCCATTAATATATTTTCCTTGTTTTGTGTCATATTTATTTATTTTTTAGTGTTAGGGTTCAGGTCCAGTGCTTACATGGGATTAATCAGTCTGGTGGCTTTGGGGGACATGTACATTTAAGATAGGAGCTACTAACGTGGCACTGACTGTTCTAGAACTTGCTATGCAGGTAAGGCTGGCTTTGAACTCAGAAATTCAGCTGCCTCTACCTTCTGAGTCCTGCAATTAAAGGAATATACAAGCAAATTTGGATCTATTTTTGTTTCTATAGTATTAACTTTTTCTTACTCGAATAAGGTTATTGGTTGAACAAAATTACATTTACCCCAGAGAGACTTATAAAAAAAGAAAAATTGATAATCGTGTAGGTGTATAATTGAATTCCATAATTATAGGGAATTTAAACAAATTTAGTGTATAATTATTAAGTATCTACTTCATAGGAAAAAATTCTACCAATTATTTAATGAATTAAAATATTTTTATGTCCCCAACTAATACACTGTTCTTTTAAGTTTTAGGTGTATTAACAATGTGTTATCATGTATATGATTAACCAAATGTTATAAAACCTCTACTCTGGGGATGTAGTTTTAGACAAAATTTAATTGTGTTCTATATTTACTTAGCTTATTATGTTTGCATGTATATTAGAATACCTTCAACTGAATTACTTTTAAATATCAGCTTACCTCATAATGTTGCCTCCCTCTATATAGAATTTTTATTTTGTTAGCTTATCTGTGTTTTGTTAATTATTTATAGAAAGATCATAAAAACGTGCTTGGATAGAAATATTCTCTCAGTTGATTAGACTTGGAAATATTTAGAAAATAAGAGTAAATATAGGTTATTTGTTCAGAAAATAAAGGTTTATAAGCTTTAAAGTTTCTTATTTTGTAAATAATAGAAACCTTATATTCTTAACTAGCAACTAAAATCCATTTGCATTCAATTATGTTAGAATTTGGTAAACAAACAGTTTTATATCAAAGTTTCATATGATTATATGATTGATCATTTCTTATTTAGCTGAAATTTTAGATCTGGGATACTTGAGCATTTTATATTTGTGCATGTTCATGTGTTTTACTACAAATGCATACATCACTAAGTGAATATCTTTCATGATAATACTTTATGAACTTCTATAAACACAATGACCTTAATAACTAAAAGTGAGACTATTTTCTCCATTCCCAAGTAGAACAAGGGAGTTGAGTAGATTCAGTAAAGTGATTCACTCTAAATACTTCCAACTCATTGTCTTGCCCACCTTGAATCATGTAGTCAAAAGATGTAAGGCTTTTTTCTTTTAATTTTATTTATTTATAAAAAATCATTTTTTTTTCATTTACAAACCAATCCCAGTTTCCACTCCCTCCCTTCCCTCCATCTAATATCCCCCACCCCCATCCACTCCTCAGAGCGGATAGGGCACATTGCTTTGGGGAAGGTCCAAGGCCCTCCCTACTATATCTAGACTGAGCAAGGTATCCATTCAAAGAGAATGTGTTCCCAAAAAGCCAGTACAAGAAGTAGGGATAAATCTTGTTGCCACTGCCAGTAGCCCCATACTCTCTGCCCCAGTCATGCAACTGCCACCACATTCAGAGGTCCTAGTTTGGTCCTATGCTTATTCCTTCCCAGTCCGACTGGAGTTGGTGAGCTTCCATTATCTCAGGTAGACGGTTTCAGTGGGTGTCCCCATCATAGTTTTGACCTCTTTACTTATATTCTTACTCCCCCACTCTTCAACTGAATGTTGTGAACTCAGTCTAGTGCTACAATGACAGCCAGTCTCTACCCATGTTTCCATCAGTTGCTGGATGAAGGTTCTATGGTGATATTTAAGATATTCATCAGTTTGACTATAGGGCAAAGACAATTTCAGTACCCTCTCTTCTATTGTTTAGGGTCTTAGCTGGTGTTATCTTTGTGAATTGCTGAGATTTTTCTCTAGTGCCAGGTCTCTTGCTAGTGCCCAAATGGCTCCCTCAGTCAAAATATCTCTTTCCTTGCTCTCATCTCTGTTCTTCTTCCATCTCAACTACCCAGTTCCCTCAAGTTCTCCTGCATTCTCCCCTTGACTTCCCCTTTCGTCCTCCCTACTCCCCCAACCCCATTGCTCCCAATTTTTTCTGGTGATCTTGTCTATTTCCCCTAACCAGGTGGATCTATGTATGTTTTTCTTAGGGTTCACCTTGTTAGAACGATCTCACTTATGAACATAGATGCAAAAATACTCAATAAAATACTGGCAAACCAAATCCAAGAACACATTAAAATAGATCATCTACCGTGATCAAGTCGGCTTCTTCCCAGAGATGCAGGGATGGTTCAATATACAAAAATCTATCAATCTAATCCACCATATAAATAAACTGAAAGAAAAAAAACATATAATTATCTCACTAGATGCTGAAAAAAATTGACAAAATCAAACACCCCTTTATGATAATGGTCCTGGAGAGATCAGGGATAAAAGGAACATATCTAAACATATAAAAAGCAATATACAGCAAGCTGGTAGTCAACATAAAATTAAATAGAGAGAAGTTCAAAATGTTTCTACTAAAATCAGGACAAGGCAAGGCTGTCCATTCTCTCCATATCTGTTCAACACAGCTATTGAAGTTCTGGCTAGAGCACTAAAACAACAACAAAAAAAATTAAGGGAATTCAAACTTAAAAGAAAGAACTCAAAACTTTTGTTATTCACAGATAATATAACTGTGTACATAAATGACCCAAAAAACTCTACTGTGAGGGTTTTATTTTTAAAGCAATTTATCTTCTAGCAGCTACTGGTCTCCTATCTCCACCTTTTAAGTTCTGAACATACCACCACACCTAGTTCTCTAATAGGTACCTCATACACTAAATGCAGGCTGCCTAGACGATCGACTTTCAACAAGATAATGCAAGATATTTGTACAAGAAAGAGAGAAATATTGATTTGGGTGTTTGTAGAATATTTATCTTTAAATTTTTTACTGTGTTCTAAAACTACTATTTTATACATAATTATGACAAAGGATTATTTTTAATTTTATTTTTTTCTTCATTTTACATATCAACTACAGTTTCTTCTCCCTCTCCTCCTCTGCTCCCCTCCCTCCTCACCCATAACCCACCCCTCATCCACTCCTTCCAAAAAGTAAGGCCTCCCATGGAGAGTAAAAAAGCCTGTTACATTAAGTTGAGGAAGGACAAAGCCCCTTCTCACTGTATCAAGGCTGAGCAAGGCACCCGACCCAGGGGATGTGTTCCAAAAATCCAGCTCATGTGCTAGGGATAGATCCCTGTCCCAGTGCCAGGGGCTGCACAAGTAGTCCAGGCTACAGAACTGTTATTCATGTACAGAGGGCCTGATTTGGTCAGATGCTGTCTTCCCAGCTGTAGTCTAGAGTTCAGGAGTCCAGTCAAGGAGAGAGAGGAAGGATTGTATGAGCAAGGCTGGTTGGGGGTGTTTTTGGTGGTAAAAATCCCAATGGGAAAACCCACAGAGACAACTGATCGGAGCTTATGGGAGAAAGGCTTTCAGATCAAAATAGTGAGGCACCAAATTTGGTTCTATTGATTTTTGAGTAATTATAAATAATAATAATATTTTTAAGGCTCATTTGTATTAACTATAAATATAGTCAAAAACATAACCCAGTCTTACTCCTAGTGTTAAATGAATAGTCTATGGAGATATCTTGGCACAGCATAGGCCCCCAACGAATGGTAGCTCATATTATTGTCACACCTCTTGTGAATCATTTCTTTGAAATATCTACTTTCTCCCTCTGGAAGTTCACACTGTTTTATGAAGCTTTCATTACTGTTGGGAACATGTTCTGAGTTTCACACAACTACAGTGTCCAAGTCCATTAGCCAAACATTTTAATTGCTTTTCTTTTTGACTGAATCTTATGTTAAACATCACCCTTTTCATTAAACAGCAAAGATATTGAATCAACATGTGTAGGAAAGAAAAAAAATAATTTTCTTGTGGTATTTTAGGCTCATTGGCTGGGGCCTTGAAAACTCACAATGGTAAAATACAAGATGGAGAGTAAGCCTGGAGTTGGCTAACCTGTGTAACTTGCTTATATGTTTAGTGATGAGTAATTCTACACGAGGCTAGCCTCTTCATAGAAATAGCTTCTAGCACAAAATGCAGAAAAAATCACAGAGGACGTAACAGGACAAAGAAAGAGGATTGGAGGTTTGGGCATACAAAGCTGTGGAGTATAATATTAGGAGATGCCAGATGTTAAGGCCTACATGACTCTTGTCTGTCCTCCTTGGGGGAAAAGTCCCAGAACAGATCATGTAGCAGGATGCTGTTGATACAAGTACAAAACTCACTGGGGTATCCCAAAGCGAGTGTTTCTGCTTTTCAACATACAAGGAAAAAAGGGAGGTTATTTTTCTTTTTGCTATTTTTTCAGATATGACTTTTTCTGAAAATAATCCTTATTTTAGGGTGATGAACTTAGGAGTAACAAATTCTACTTGCATTTGCACATAAATAAACAGAAATAACTTGTGTTTATTTAAAAATACACATTCTAGGACAGATACAGTGCTCCATAAGCATTAAATATTCAGTAAGCACTAAGCAAATACATCCTTGAATCTTTATTATCTTTTTGTTTATCTTCTACTTTTATCCCATAATGTAGGAAGAGAAAAGTCATGAATTCTACTTAAAATGGACTTTGGGTGAACAAGAGAGACATTTTGCTATTGCTGGGATAAAGTTTGAAGTTTCTTCAAGGGTCTGTGTGTTATTAGCAAATGCCATTGTGAATTATTAAGAAATAATAATCCATTTTCCAGATTTCTTTTTAACAACAAATACTGGAGAATTCCAAGGACTGGTTGATTCTTCAATATGGTGAGCATATATTTGCTCCTGTACCAGCTGTTCTAAAGCTTGTAGTTTGTCTTCAATTAAAGACCACTGTTTAGCTCATATGGATTTCTCAGTTAGTTATTTTAAAGGCAAGGTCATTAGTGTGTCTGAAGGCTTGATAGTTGCTTTGTGTTCTTGTACATCCTGAACAGCTTGTGACCCTTGTTTATAATATCTTTTCCAGAAACATGAGTTTTGGTGACTGAAGAAATGTCAATCTGGGTATTCCATTGCTTCAATAAATAAAATCACTGAAATAAATAAAATCACTGAAATGTTAGTTACATATGACCTCGGCCTTTTTCTCTGTTTTTCTGGCCTTATGCATTCAACCACCCTCATGCTTTGTTTCACTTGAGATAGGATTCCAATTCCTAGGAGTTGAATAACTGCCCTTTGAAGATACCAATCAAGATTCCAAGAATCTGGAGTAACAACACTCATGTTCATACCTGTGTCTAGTAATTCCTCACTTATAATGTCATTTATATGAACTCCTATCTTCAGTCTTTGATCATTGATAGAAGTCTGCCAAAATATGTATTTCCTATTTTCTACTGGAGTTTTTGATTCATCCTCCAGGTTTATTCCTTCATGCAGATCAATATGTTTTTTTTTACATTAGTCAGTGGATTGTTTAATTTTTCTGGTGAAACATTTTTTTCACAGTTACTGGGAATGACTGGACCATGTTTGACACCAGGGCCTGTGAGAGGACCCCCGAGGAGTTTCCTAGTGGTATCATATTTCCTTGCCTTTCTCTTTTTGACCTACATTTATTTATTAATCCAATGTCGGCCTTTGCCACACATGCTATACATACCAGAAAGTTGAGCCCTGGTATTCTTGCCATTCCTATAGGAGATATTATTCCTTGGAATCCTTGCCTACAGTCCCTTCTTAGATGTCCTATTCTTCCACAGTTAAAACATTTGGCATTTTGGTGTTTCCTCATACCATTTGAAATCACTTCTCCTACACATGTTTCAGTACTACAATCAAATGTTTCAATATTCATTATATGCAAGATCCATTCATCTATGAGTACTAATCTACTTTTTAAAGACCCAATCATCTTCGAACATTTTAAGTTAACATTTTCAAAAGCCAAGGATTCACTTAGTACACATCTGTCTTCAGAGTCTGTCACTCCTACTTGTACAGCCTTAGTTAATCTTTGTAAGAAGTCACTAAAGGGTTCTCTCTGGCCCTGTTTAACCTTAATATATGACTCAATCCTCTTTCTTGGATCCTGAATCCTGCCCCAAGCATTTAAAGCTGCTTTGCTCGATAGGGACAAGGTGCATTCGTTATTGCAAGCCTATACCCGAGGATCAGAAAAATAACTCTCACTAAGAATTTGATTTTGGGAAGTCTCAAATCCTTTTGCTTTCCCTTGTTGCTCTAATTTTTTGCCTTTTCTCTCAAGTAATACTTTCAAAGCAGTTGAAGTTCATTTTCTAGGACCACTGACATTAATTGAAGCCAATTATGTGGGTTAGCCTTAGTTCTTGAAGCCTGCGTTTTCACCATTTCAATGACAAATATTGAATATAACCCATAAGAAACTATTGCTAGCTTTATTTCTTTTAGATCTCTCACAGTATTGGTTCCCATGATTATTCTTTGACTACCTTAGGTTACAGGTAACCACCTGTGCCAGGTGGTCTTTCCATGGAAATTACCAGACATGCAGTTGAAACTCTGTGTAAGTCATCCCATGGTCTGGCATGTACTGATGTGTCTAAATCCTGTCCTTGTATATTTTGTCCCTGCTCATCAATTTCGGTAAATTCCTCAATCTTTTCAATTCTTTTTACTACTGGCTATTTTAAAGTCTGAATCTCCTGTCCAGTATTCTGTTCTAATGTACTCACTGAGAATTCCAAGGTATGATACTTGTCCTGTAAAGATAACATTTCATCCTTGGATATAATTATGATTGTGTGCATATTACCTTCCTAGAGATATATCTTATCCATTAATTTATTATAACTTTTCAACAAATTCCAATAGTGAAACTAAACAGCACAAATTCTTTCAGATAATTTTGTCAAATTGATGCTGTCCCTCTCCATACTACTGACCGATTTTTAATGAGATAATATTGAAAACAAAGTTAATTCCTAGAATCAAGTAAAGGGATGTAGAAGGAGAATCATGTAAGCCTCGCAGAATACCTTCCATAGTATAAGCAAAATAATTATTAAACTCCTGGAGGCTTCAGTAATTTTTTTGTAGTTTTTCAGATTGTACCTTGTTGGAGGGGGCTGCTCTTTGGATCCCAGCTGCTCAGCCCCAAAATAATTACATAGATACTATATTAATTAAATAACTGCTTGGTCCATTAGCTCTAACATCTTATTGGATAACTCTTACATATTAATTTAACACATTTCTATTAATCTGTATATCACCATGAGCTTGTGGCCTACTAGCAATGTTTCAACACATTTATCTCTGGCGGCAGCTCCATGGCATTTCTATGACTCTGCTCTTCTTTCTCCCAGCATTCAGCTTAGTTTTCCCCACCTACCTAAGTTTGGCCCTGTCAGCAGGCCAAGCCAGTTTTCATTATTCATTAATGGTAATCACAGCATAGAGAGGAAACTCTCACATCATTACTGTCATAGGCAATTACAATGAACTGAAGTCAGTGTAATAATTGTAATTAGCCAGCAGGTGTCACAGTTGCAGACACGTGGACAAGAGACAGCAGTAGCAAACAGCAGGTGTCACAGCTTCAGACACGTGGACAAGAGACAACAGTAGCAAACATCACGGTGTTGCTTACTTAGGTACTGAAAAATATGCTTTGTTTAACAAATTAAGAGCAGCAATTAAGGTGGTCGAACAATTCTGAGAGTTGGGGCCCAGAAAAAAGTTTTTTGTCAGTGTGAGCTGTGGACTGTGTGTGCCATGGGAATCAAAGGCAGCAGTGTGTGGGCTGGTTTGTAATGCAAGTGGGTTGCAAGATGGGGAGCACAGAGCAGCAGCCTGCTGCACTGAGGGCTGGCTAGAGCTGCGGGTGGGAGATTCAATGTCCAATGAACAGATCCCCAAAAGTGTGGACTGATCCCCATCTTCATGTGCCAGATGATGGTAGAAAATACAAAATAATCCCACACTAGTTCAGAATTATGTATAATAAAGATTTATTTATTTATCTGAGACTCACAAATCACTGTCGTAGATCACAGTCCTCTGCACAAATGGGGAACTGGAACAGAGTCTAGCAGCCAGAAGTGAGAGCCAGAAGCAATAAAGCAAGTGCAAGCTTTACAGCTGCATTTAAAAGGCCACACCCAAATGGGCTTGTATCTTAAAGCCTATTGGTCAAAGGAGCTCCCACAGCAGGGTTGTAATTTGGATTAGACAAATTAATCAAAATATCCCTTCCTGATCAAAGAGCGGTGGTTTTATAAGAGCAGAAAGATGGCCCAATAGGGAACCAAAATGAGCATGCGCCCTAGATGATGTGGGAGTGTCATATCAACCTGTTGCTTTCATTGGTAAATTAATAAAGAAACTGCTTGGCCTGATAGGTTAGAACATAGGTGGGTGGAGTAAACAGAACAGAATGCTGAGAAGAAGGGAAATCAGCCAGATGTCATGCCTTTCCTCTCTGGGGCAGACATGATGAAGCTCCAGCCCAAGATGGAGGTACGCTAGAATCTTCCTGGTGGGTCACCATCTTGTGGTGCTACGCACTTTATTTTTTATTTTTTTTTTACTTTTTCGAGACAGGGTTTCTCTGTGGCTTTGGAGCCTGTCCTGGAACTAGCTCTGTAGACCAGGCTGGCCTCGAACTCACAGAGATCCGCCTGCCTCTGCCTCCCGAGTGCTGGGATTAAAGGCGTGTGCCACCACCGCCCGGCCCAACACTTTAATGGAGGTGGGTTGATAAGGACGTGAGAGTTGGCCAGTAGGAGGCTGGAGCTAATGGGCCAAGCAGTGTTTATATGAATACAGTTTGTGTGTTGTTATTTCAGGTGTAAAGCTAACCATGTGGGAGCCAGGCAGGAAGAAAAACAGGCTTGCCCACAGCTCCTTCTACACCTAGACACTTCATCACTTCAAATGTCTTTTGACTCTGTTGTAAGAATGAGTGGAGGCCTGTGAAGCCCTGGACAATGGGCTAAAAGAAGTAATTTTTTTGAGAAGTGCTCCCATCTCAGTAGCCTCATTACAATATTGATAACAATCAAACACAAATTCATATAGACCTGGTGTGTTTTCAATAAACCCACACAAATTCAGATGATACTGCATTCCACAGAGCTTGAGTATAAGCTTAGATGAAGATTATTCAAAATTGGGTACAAAATTCAAAAAAAACCATGATATATAGAAATGAAAATAACTTAGAATGATATGACAGACTGGTGAAGTGGAACATACCTAATACGTTAAAAATATTAAAGGATAAATCTATCTACCTAGAAAGATTGTAAAGATAAATTAAATGAATGATTACCAAAGTACTAGAAGGAAGTGCATATTCAATTTTTTTTAATTTATTTATTTAAGATTTCTGTCTTTTCCCCTCCACAGCATCCCATTTCCCTCCCCCTCCCCCAGTCAAGTCCCCCTCCCTCTTCAGCCCAAAGAGCTGTCAGGGTTCCCTGCCCTGTGGGAAGTCCATGGACCACCCACCTCCATCCAGGTCTAGTAAGGTGAGCATCCAAACTGCCTAGGCTCCCACAAAGCCAATACGTGCAGCAGGATCGAACTTTGGATAATGTAAAAGTACACATTTCTTCATTCTTGCATCTACTGAAATCATACAAGCAATTGTCAATATTTTTCTGTTGATTTACTTCATAAATAGATGAAAAGAAGCAAGATTCTAATTTTCACCATGACATTTTCATTTTGTACATTGCTTTATACTTTTATTAGCTATAATGTTGGATAAGCTACCCCTTTGCTTGGCAGTCTAAGTAATTTATCATTTATCTTATTTTGAATACTTGTGGCTTGGGTGATGTTCAAATGATATATGCTGTGATGTGCTGAGCTTTAGTCCACAAAGGTGTGATCCCGCATGTTGAATTCCTCTTATTACTCTTAGATGAGAAGATTATATGAGGCATTTTCTCCCCAATTTGATGACAAACTATAGAGGAGTAAAATTTGTTATTCATGCATGCTTTGCTTCTATTTTTAGTGTAACAGAAAATATGTCATTAGTTAATGTGTGTGACATGGCTAAGTATAAAATGCACTTACTTTGATTTTGAAGTCACAGGAAGATCCAGCACTGGTGTAGAAAATTATACCCCATATAAGTGGGAAACAAACTGGAAAAATTGTCTAAGTTGAATATTTTTGATGTTTATAATTATATTAATCATTCAATATACATGAGAGGAATAAGTAAATATAAGCAGAGGATATTGTATTATAGTTTAATACTATATAATCTATGGTGCTGCACACTTTTTACAAAAATCTGGTACCTCTAGATCCTTCTGTAAAGCTATCAAACATATAAGGGAAAAATAAAATAGAAGACTCATTATTCATAGCATAGGCACTAATTCTTCCACACCTATTTGGGCACATAGTGCTAAAGACCTAAAGAACAAATAGCATACTTCTTTGCTTTGAATTCAATTGACCCAGTTTTGTCCCTAAGATCATCTTTTAATCCTGTATTCAGAGACAAGAGAATGGTGCTCACTTACAATGGAAAATGAAAGGGTGGGTGTGTCAATCTAATTCAAAGGAAGATGATTCAAGACTTGCAGCAGGGAGACTGCAACTCATTTCCTTAAAAAGGAGGCTCAGTGGGATACAATCAGAAGTTATGCTGTGGAATTATGATTATGGCAGTCTATGATCCTTGAGAAAAGAAGAGAAATGAATGTCACATTTTCCCCCAAGGCTTTTGTAAAACACCTGGAAGTGTTCTAGGTGGCCAGGAGTTGGGTATCTGGATGATTCAGACACTTAAACTGTCATTCAGACACTTGGGACTGAGCAAACTGGAGTTACATAATGAAACACAGTTTTTGTACAGACTCCTTGGAATGCTAGTCCTAGACAGAACAACTTCCTGATGCCATTGCTCCTTGTCCTAGTTACTATTATAGTATTGGAAGAGACAAAATGATTAAGACAACTCTTCTGAAAGAAAGCATTTAATTGAGGACTTGCTTCCAATTTTAAAGTGAGTTCCTGATCATCATGTGGAAGCAGACAGATATGGTGCTGGAACCGTAGCTGAAAGCTTACATCCTGGTCTGCACTCAGCAGACCAAAAGAAAGATACTAAACCTAGTATATGCTTCTGAAATGTCAAAGTCGTCCCAGTGGCACACTTTCTCTAAGAAAGTCACATTGACTTTTATAATGGCACATGTCCTAGTACCTCCCACATACTTCTAAATGGGGACCAAGAAATTAAACATATGAGCTTAGGGGGACCATCATCATTCAAAGTACCAAATTCACGTACTTTAAATTTTAAATTATCTCTCCTAATAGAAGTAGTATAGATCACAGCCCTGTGGAGATGCTATACATCATACACTAAGAAAGCTACAAATGGTCATCTTCATGCATATGCACTCCTTAGAGAATTTTGCAGTTAACAATTATTAATATTATGATAGTTGCAATACTATTTTCAATTATTTTCTTCTGTCTCCGAGGAACCAGAACTTGAGATGTAGAAGCAGCAGGGGTATCCTAAGTTGGGATTTTCTCTTTTATATACTGAGTTTGATGCTAAAATCAACTATTGAGAGCATGTCATAAAATAAAAAAAACAAGTAAATAAAATAAGGAAGTTATTCTTTTCCTCTGATCCTTACTATTTTATACGCAAAAATGTTAACATATTCACACCAATAATATATAATAAGGTAGTCTTTTTAAAAATATTTGTTTCAAATATTATAGAAATAAGAGGCACAAACATCTTAAAATAAGGGTAAGTAGAATTTATAAGGACATCATAATTTTGTTAAAATAACTAAATACCTTTCTCAAAATAGTTTAATAAATTTTAAGAAATCAATTTAAATAAATATTTAAAGTGAATATACTAAATTATTTTAATATCTTTTATCACTTAATTTACTACTCGTACACAGACTGACTGATGTGCTCTGCATCTTCTAGCTGTTTGAAGTCAAACGGAAATACTATAATATTCCTGCGAAGTACTCAAGGGTTCAAAGGATAACTGGCAAATAGACACAGTTACAAGAGAAATGGGGAGATATTATTATAATGGTAAATAACATGGAATAGTAGCACATGAAAGGGAAGATCAGTGCTTCATGTCAAAAGCAGCTTCAAAGAAGTAATGGGACTTGTAAAAGAATGAAAATGTTTTTCAGCACTCTGTTGACAAGGGGCCTGGGGAAACCAGAACGAAAAAATAATGAGCTAGAAGGAAGATCAGGGAAAAACTTCAGAAGTCAGTTATAACTTTTATTCTCTAATTTACTGACCGAATCACTGTAAGTGATTCTTCTAAAGCATAATTAGCAGCATCTCACTCCTCTGGCCTGCCCCATTCAGCTGCTTTCTATTCTGTTCCCACATTTAAAGATATGTATTTTGCATTTTACTAGCTTCTGTTATATATACCTCCTATAGATCTCCTGCAACCCCTTGCACATTTCCCTGCTACTAATGATCAAATTGTGTTGGGGGATGCTACTTGTTTGTTCCTAGATGCCTAGACACTAAATAATCACACAGAAACTATATTATTTGCAATACTGTTTGTCCAATAGCTTAAGCACATTTTCAGGTAGCTCTTATATCCTAAATTAACCCATGTCCATTAATCTGTGTATTGCCACAAAGTCTTGGCTTAAGGACAAAGTTTTGGCTGGCTCCACCAGAGTTGTCTGTCTCTAGCAGGTGGCTACATGGCTTCTCACTGACTCTGCCTACTCTTTCTATATATCTCTTTCAGCCTGGATTTACTCTGTTAAGCCATTAGCCAAAAGCAGCTTCTTTATTAACTAATCACAGTAAAAAATATTCACAGCAAACCTCACCTCTCACATCAGAATTCAGTTGCCAGTTTTACCATTATAGGATGTACCACATTTCCTGTCCTTCATATCACAAGATTAATGTTGCTTCTTCTGGATGCTTGTTCTTTCATAGCATGCTAAGTATCTAAACATCCACTAATATCAGCTGCAATAGAAATTTTCTTTCATCTTAAATTGACAAAATGTGTGGTTATTTTTTAACACTTTAAAACTAATTTTTTTCTATAAAGGAACAATTTTAAATATTTAATTAAAGGGCTCTGAATAACTATATTTAAATTTTGTTTAGGGTTTATAAAAGAAAATATTAGAAAGAGAATTTTGTACATATTGTAATAACACTTATTTTAATGTTTATAAAAATAAATTTAAAAGGATAAACCCTTGCCTAAGAAATATTTATTTATATAAGGAGTTACTTATATATGTAGAAGGGCATATGAAGAAAGTGTTATATTTCTGAATAGATAATATTAGTTTTGACTTAAAACACATAAGTCAAACATAAGCCTTGAAAATTGAATAGAAACCAACAAACAAATAAGTAAGAAAATTAAATTCCTGAATTGCTGACAAGATCAAAATAATTCATGTCAACAAGATTTGTAACTTACATATAATAGGAAACTATTTACAAAAGAAGTCCAAAGAAAAATTTTGTTGTTTTATCTTGTTAAGATATTATTATAGGTACTCACAGTTTTTGTTATATATAGTCTAGAATAAAAAATAAGAGAATGGGTAAAAGTACACACATTTCTAAAACATAATGAAAAAATCAATATTGTTGATGTTTTTGTTGGTTACTTTCAACATGGGTGGAACCAAATATCTAATGGAAGCAATTTAAGAAAATAAGGATTTTTTTTTTTAAATTCTTGGTATCAAGGATTATACACCACAGTGTTTTGGAAAGTGGTGACTGCAGTGGTTCAATCTGTGAACAGAGGAGATGGTGGCATGGCTTTTGTACATCTTGGTGGATCTTAATGTTAAAGACTCAGATAGGAAGTATAGAGTGTTGTGACCAGCAAGGTCTGTCACCAGAGGCACATTCCTGCAGGCTGGACCATAGCATTAAATGCCCCCTAGTTTTCCTCAACGCAGGTGATTTTCTCTTTGTTGGTTTGTTTTTGTTTTGCTTTGTGGTGTAAAATGGTTTTGTTTGTGTATGTGTTGATTCTTAAGCCCCCCCCCACACACACACATTTTCTCTCCTGAATAGTTGTGAAAGCACTGATGCAAAATCAAAAGTCGTCAGTGTACGAACCCACATACATTTATCATCATCCCCGATTATCACTCAAAGTCACCAGAGCTTTAATGTTGTGATACAGAAATGTTACAGATGACAACCATAAGAGAGTCCTACTGCCAAATATAAAGCAAAATAAAAATTAAAACCAATAATAATTTAGATTGTCTAAATATGTACATATCAAAACAATCTCAAAATTATGGCAAAACAGGAAACTTTTCTTGATTCTGAGGCTTGCAAGTATAATAATAAACCCAGAAAACTGGTAGTGAAAATAAAACATAAACACATTTATTGAAATGAAAGTTGTGTAAGCCATGTGTTGGGGTCACATGCCATTAATTCCAGCACTGGAGAGGCAGAGGTAGGCAGATTTCTATGAGTTTGATGCCAGCCTGGTCTACAAGAGCCAGTTCCAGGACAGGTTCCAAAGCTATAGAGATATCCTGTCTTGAAAATCAAAAACAAATCTAAAAGAAATAAAAAAAAATAAGCTGTGTAGTTTAGATAACAGAATAATTGTGGATGCCGAAGAAAAGAGTTTCCTTTCCTTTGTTTTATTTTATGATATGGAGTTTCATGCAGTCTATACTGTCATATATATATATATATATATATATATATATATATATATATATATATATATAAATTTGAACCTCTAATTCTCCTTACTCTACCAGCCAAATGCTATAATTACAGGAATATACCACCTTGTCAAATGTTTTTGTCTTATGTATGAATTTCAATTAATGCATATAAATAAAAATTGAAATAAGTAAGTCTCCCAAAAGATATTATGAAGGCAATGATTTGTCAGGTAAGAAATAAATTTATTTGATTTCTTTGTATAGAAGTTTAACGGATAGTTCTTGTTCCTTACACTTTAATAGTTCTCCTCTATTAATTTTTAGGATTTAATTAAGCAAATAAGTAAAAATACAACATAAGTTTGCAGAGTTGAAAGTAATTTGTTAATATTTGAAATAATTACAAATCAAAACTAATGAGATATATAGATATCAGTAGTCCCTTGTTATTTTCTAGCAACAATCCAGAATTCCACATGGAACATAATGGTTTCAAAATATTGTGTCAAAATTTTATATCCTAATTTCAGAATACACAAAATACAGGATCTATTGTTATAAAATTTGAGATTACAACTCAAAAAGGACCAAAAGTTTTAACAGTGAGTCAATTTCAGGAAATTATGTACTTTTATATTACAACAGAGATTTAAAAAAGTGTGAAGCACTGCACACAACAGACCAAGAGCTAAAACACAGATACCATAAAAAGATCAAATCTAAGAATAATAGGGATAGAAGAGGGAGGAGAACACCAGCTCAAAGTCACAGAAAGAATATTCAACAAAATCATGGGAGAAAACTTTCCCAACATATAGAAGGGCATACCTCTGAAGGTACAAGAAGCTTACAGAACAACAAAGAAATTGAACCCTCACCATATAATAATCAAAGCACTAAACATACAGGATAAAGAAGGAATATTAAGAGTTGCAAAGAAAAAAAGGTCAAGTAACATATAAAGGCAGACCTATTGGAATTACACCTGACTTCTCACTGTAGACAATGAAAGTCAGAAGGTTATGGTCAAACATTATGGTGACATTAAGAAACCACAAATGCCAGCCCTAACTATTATACCCACCAAAGCTTTTAATCACTATAGATGGAAAAAACAAGATATTCCATCACAAAACCATATTTAAATAATACCTATCCACAAATACATCCTACAGAAAGTACTAAAAGCAAAACTCCAACCCAAGGATGTTAACTGCACCCATGAAAACACAAGCAACAGATAAGCTCACACAAGTAAAACCTAAAGAAGGGAAACACACAAACACTACCACCGAAAAATAAGAGGAATAAGCAATCACTGGTCATTAATATCTCTTAATATTAATGGATTCAATTCTCCTATAACAAGACAAAGGTGAACAGAATAAATATGAAACAGTATCCATCCATTTGCTTCATACAAGAAACACACCTTAACCTTAAAGACAGATGCTACCTCAGGTAAATGGGTTGGGAAAAGATTTGCCAATCTAATGGACCTAAGAAATAAGCAGGTATAGCTATCCTAACATCTAACAAAATAGACATCAAAATAAAGTAAATCAAAAGAGATGGAGAAGGACACTTCATACTTATCACAAAAAAATCCATCAAGATGAAGTCTCAATTCTGAACATCTATGCCCCAAATACAGGAGCACCCACATATATAAGAGAAACACTATGAAAACTTAAATCTCACATCAAACCACACACACTAATCATAGGAGACTTCAATACCCCACTCTCACCAGCCATGTCAGCTAGAGAGAAATATGTCATAGAACTAATAGATGCCATGTCTCAAAAGGACTTAACAGACATCTATAGACCATTTCACCCAAACACAAAAGAATATATCTCCATTTCAGCACCCCATGAAACCTTCCATAAAACTGACCACTTACTCAGTAACAATGCAAAGCTCAACGGATAAAAAAAAAAAATGGAATAACCCCCTGTACCTGATCAGATCACCATGGATTACAGCTAAAATTCAACAGCAGGATTAATTGCAGAAAGCCTACAAACTCATGGAAATTGAAAAGTGCTCAAATGAATCACCCGTGGATAAAGGAAGAAATAAAGAAATTAAAGACTTTCTAGAATTCAATGAAAATGAATACACAATATACCCAAGCCCATTGGACACTATGAAAGCAGTGCTAAGAGGAAAATTCATAACAATAAGTGCCAGCATAAAGAAAGTGGAGAAATCTTACATTAGCAACTTAATAGCACACCTGAAATCTCTAGAACAAAAAGGAAACTCACCCAGAAGGAGTGGATAATAAGAAATAACCAAATTGAAGGTTGATATCATTAAAATAGAAAAAAATTCAAATTACCTTCAGTAATGTGAAAGGATACAAGATCAGCTCAAAAAATCAGTAGCCCTCCTACATTCAAATGATAAAATGCTGAGAAAGAAATCACAGAGATATCATCATTTACAATAGCCACAAATAACATAAAATATCTTGGGATAACACTAACCAAAGAAGTAAAAGATCTGTATGAAAAGAACTTTACATCTTTAATGAAATAAATTGAAGATGATATCAGAAAACAGAAAAATCTTATATGCTCTGGGATAGGTATGGATGACAATAAAAATGCCAATCCTACCAGAAGCAATCTACCGATTCAATGCATTTCCCTCAAAAATCCCAACACAATTCTTCACAGACATTTAAAGAATAGTCAACTTCATATAGAAAAAGAAAAAACTCAGGATAGTCAAAATAATCTTGTACAATAAATTTTGACAGGCACCACCATCCCTACATCAAGCTCTGTTATAGAGTCACAGTAATGAAAACATCTTGGTAATGCCATAAAAACGACCAATGGAACTGAATTGACAATCCATATATTAATCCAAACACCTATAAACACCTAATCTTTGACAAAGAAGCTAAAATTATACAATTGAAAAGAAAAAGCATCTTCAACAAATGGTGTTAGCATAACTGGATGTCAACACATAGAAGAATGCAAATGGATCCATAACTATCTCCATGCACCAAACTCAAGTCCAAATGGAATGATGACCTCAATATAAACTTGGCCACACTGAACCTCATAAAGGAAAAAGTGAGAAGCATCCTTGAATGTTAGGCACAGCAAATTACTTTCTAAATATAACTCCATTAGCACAGACACAAACTCTAAGAGAAACAATAAATAAATGGGACCTCCTGAAACTGAGAAACTTCTCAGTTTGACAAAGAAGCTTCTTCTTTGTCAGTAAGGCAAAGGACACAGTAGCACAAAATGGCAGCCTAAAGAAAGGGAAAAGATCTGTACCAACCCCATATTAGACAGTAGATTGATATCCAAAATATATAAAGAAATCAAGGAAGTAGACACAAAATACCAAATTATCCAATTAAAAAAAAATGAGGTACAGATCTAAATCGAGAATTCTCAACAGAAGAATCTCAAATGGCCGGAAGACACTTAAGGAACTCCTCAACATCCTTAGTCGTCAGGGTAATGCAAATCAAAACAACTCTTAGGTACCATCTTACATCAGTCAGAATGGCTAATATCAAAAACACCAATGATAGTTTATGCTGTAGAGGATGGTGAGTAAGAGGAACATTCCTCCATTGCTGGTGGGAGTGTAAATTTTTACAGCCACTTTGGAAATCAATATGGCAGTTTCTCAGAAAATTAGGAATCAACCTACCTCAAGACTCAGCATTACTACTATTGGATATGTACCCAAAGTATACTCAATCATACTACAAGCATATTTGCTCAACTATGTTTATAGAAGCATTTTTTGTAATAGCAGAACCTAGAAACAACCTAGATTCCCCTCAAACAAAGAACGTATAAAGAAAATGTACATTTGCACAGTGGAGTACTACTCAGTGATAAAAACAATGACATCTTGAAATTTGCATACAAATGGACATAATAAGAAAAAAAAAACATCCTGCGTGAGGTAACCCAGACAGAAAAAGACAAAAAAAGGTATGTACTCACTCATAAGTGGATATTAGATATAAAGAAAAGGATAACCAACCTGTATTCTATAACCCCAGAGAAGCTAGGCAATACGGAGAACACTAAGAGAAACATACATGGATCCCCCTGGGAATGTGCAACAGACAAGATCTTCTGAGAAAATTTGGAGCATAGGGGTGGGGGAGAAGGGAAGTAGAAGGGGAGCAGGAGGGGAGAGAGGTAGGAGGGAAAAGAACATGAAGTAATGGGATAGTTGAGATGGGAGAAGGACAGAGAGGGAGAGCAATGAAAGAGATATCTTGATTAAGGGAATTATTATGGGGCTAGCAAGAAACCTGGCACTAGGGAAAAAAATCCACAAGAATTATGCCAGTTAAGATCTAAGCAATAGTAGAGAAGGTACCTGCTCTGTCCTCCTTTTGTAAGAAGGTTGATAAGTACTTTAATTGTCATCATAGAAACTTTATCCAGCAACGGATTGAAGCAGGGAAAGAGATTCATACCAAAACACTGGACTGAGCTTTCAAAGTCCAGTCAAAGAGAGGGAGAAGTGATAATATCAGAAAATTGGTCAACCATGATGGGGATACCCACTGAAACAGCTTACCTGAGTTAATGGGAGCTCACTGACTTGGTACTGACAGTGGGAGTACCAGCATAGGATCACCTAGGCCCTCAGAATGTGTGTGAAAGTTGTATGGCTGGGGCACACTGTGGGGCCACTGGCAGTGCTACCAGGATTTATTCCTACTGCTTGTACTGGCTTTTTGGAGTCTAATCTTTGTGGAGGGATACCTTGCTCAGTCTAGATATAGTGGGGAGGGCCTTGGTGTTGCTTCAAATGGATGTGTTAGACTTTGTTGACTCCCCATGGGAAGCCTTACCCACTCTGAGGATTGGGTGATGGTGGGGTAGGAAGTGGAGGAAGTGGGAGGAAGGAAAGGTGGGGGTATTGGTATGTGAAATGAGGAAAGATTGATATTTAAAAAATAAACTACTTAAAAAGAAAATAAATAGTTAGTTAAATAAATAATTTACTTAAAAAGAAAAGCATCAAATATTACACACATATGGTATCTCATTGGAGTATGCATGTGACAACATATTCTCATATAATTCCAAATACAGAATCAATTATGTATGCTAGTAATAGACACTATTGAATTTCAAAATATCATAGCAAATTTATGTGATACCCCTTCCACCAATATTCAGAACACACGTTACCTTTCTCTGAAATATGTACAGAATTATGAGTATTTTACCAATGGAACACAATGGCAGTAAAGTTATGTGACTTCCAAAGTTAGGTCATGAAAAGCATGGTAATGTCAAGCTATTCATTCATAAGTATAAATCCAACTACCCAAGACTGGGAAGTTGGAAAGGACACAAGTATAAAATTGAGTGAAGGAACTAGAGAATATTTGCTTGAAAAGGTGTCTGTGAATCAAAGGCTCTAGATCCGCTATACAGAGTCATCACTAAGTTACCAATGACTGATTGCACATATTAAACATATGAGCAGAATAGAATGACTATTTCGTATTCTAAATATGTATTAGATTTTTAATGCAGACAGATGACTAAAACAATTAATGGTTGCTTACTTTTTCTGTGGCTGATCGTATGACAGTGAGAAAAAAATGGATTTGCTTGTGGTAAATACAAAATAATATAGGGGACAAAATATAATGGTTACAGCCTAATGAAACACAAATTATATATAATGAATTTATACATATAGGAAGGTTTATTCTAACATAACCTGCTCTTTATTTGTTTAGTAAAAGGTTTGATTTTTTGAAAGCCCCAGAGAGAAAAAAGGAAAAGTAATTTTGATTAGGAATGAAAGTGGAGTATAAGAAGACCATGGCTCCTTAAAATTGTAATCCAAATCCTAGAAAAAAAGAATTAACATAGGATTTGAAAGGAAGTTAAAAGTTACACTTGAGAAGAATTAAAGGTAGAATGGAAATGAGGAGATCAAAGTGAACCTTGAAAGACATGATAAAATCACTTTGTTCTGTAATTCTGTGTTTTATGTGGATGTACCTCCTACTAGTTTTAGAAATCATTTTGGTTAAGAACATTACCTTTACCTCTGTATTTCTAATGACTAGCATGCTACTTGCCATGTTTAGAACATTCAGACAAACACATAAAGGGAAAGAGATGTGAATTGTAATTTTAAGAAAAGAAAAGCCATACATATGTATATATCCAACACATTATATTGAGAATGATTTACTAATGAGTAAGTTTCTATTTTCTGGCTGCAAAACTACTATTTATATTGTACTTTTATTCATATGACAAATGAGCAGGATGTGACAGTCAAATTGTACATTTTATATTTCAAATCTTTATGCAGAGACACTAAAATAAATCTATACACATTTTTACTTAAAACAAATGCAAATGTACATAAGTACATGAATTTTTGACATATTAAAACCATTATGAGGAAATGTTATGGAAATAGAATAGGTTTCAAAGGTAAACCATGAAAGTCCTCATCATATCTACTACATCAGTATATCATGAGGGACATAATGCACATGAACAGTCTCTCTCTCCCCCCCCACAAGTTTACACACAAAATATTAATACATCTCTGCAAACGAAGGACTGTAATTTTAATTTTACAAAAAGAGAATTTAAGTTGAGAGTTGTATCTTACCAAGAGTCTCACATGCAGCATATCTGAAATACGGTAAGAACTGCAAGCAAAAGTCATATTAGTATTACTTCCATGAAATAAAGAAACAGAGTCATTCTGTTCATAAGTGGCTAGAGTTGAAGGTCTGCCTAACTCTAAAACATTTGCCAATAATTAAAATGTTCAACCTGTCTGTACCACCAGATTGGAAGATACTAATTTAGAGACATTTCCAGTTTTGATTATTTATCCAAAAAAAAAAAATCCTGAAAAGTGGGTCAGAGAATTAATAATGTTTTTACACACAAAAAAAAAGAGGTTGCATAAGCCAATGTGAAAGATGTTAGCTTTTCTGAACTTGGTATTATAATAGCTGAAATTAATTTCTCAAAACTAAGAAATTTGGCAGAGGTATTTGGAGGTTAAGAAAATCCCTCTGAGAAAAAGAAGAAATTAAAAAATATAGGAGAGATGATCACAGGTAGAGCGTCCCTGTTCACCTTTCCAGATGTCACAAAGTGGTGGCTCACATTTAAAAATGATATAAAAAGATTCCCTTGGGAAGGAATCAAGCCAACAGCTTTAAAGAGCAAAATAGCTTCAGAAATGTTTAAAGGAATACAGAGGCTGAGAAATCCCATTGAGAACTTGGAAGCAGAAATCCACACGGAAAATATGGGGTCTATAAAGACAACATGTAGAAGGGAGCTAGGGAAGACAGGTAAGGATGAAAATCTGCACAAATATCTAAAGTATGTGGGAAAATAAGCAGAATGGGCTGTGTATCGCCATGGCATAACCTGACACAAGGAGACAACAACAACAGACAATCATGATGCTTCTTCTCTCTAGATGATAGCTTGGGTCTGTCTAAAAGAACATCGGAAACAAGAAAATATAATTGCTGTTGGTACAGGGTACAAGCAAAACAATAAGGAAGTGATTTATTAACTAGTATCGCAAGACTTCTAGCAGTAAGACAGTCAAGGAAAAAAAGACCCTAGTAATTGTGGTTGAATTAAGTACATTTAAACATATTGTTTACAACATATTTGAAATTTTTCATCACTGGACTCTTTATTTAGGATTTTGTTTTTAAGTTATTTATAAAAAGTTGGCTAACAGCAAGACTGGACAATGACCTCTTAATCTTTTAAAGCATGCCATAAGACATAGTAGTACCTCAGTAGGAGGAGAAATCCAGAGTCCTTGGGACATTGAAGAGCCATGATTTAAGAGGAAAGTAAAATAGTAATATATATTAATTTTATTTTAATGAAGCAAATGTTTGATCAGTTAAACAATAACAATACAAACAGTTTTTCTTTGAGACCATCTGTCTGAACATAGCAGAAATATGTGAAGACATTTTCCAACAGCACTGTCAACAGACTGCACTCAGTGGTAGGAGAATGTGTGTGAAGGTTGGATAACTCAAGGTGCCAGAAACAGAAGACCCATTCACTTGCCTAACTTTTCCATGCCTTATAGTCTGAATTCTCTCAAGAAGAGAGATTCCTGGGAAAGTACACAAAGTCGGAGACAGGATGCAAATGTGCAAGGCAAGGTTGCATTATGACCATGCTAATGGCTAAATGACTAATGTATTTCAAGTCTTTGTTGGGAATTTAGAAAATGAAAGCAAACACCTTGACACAGGTTGAATGACAGTGAATTGGAAGACCTTATACCACAGTCCCAGTAAACTCTTCCACAACTAGCTCATACCCTCATGTTCAGATCACAAGCATGGGCTCTCAAGGAAATGATTACAAAGATGACACAACTGTGTTTGATTCCCTCCAAAATTTCACTAACGTGGTAGAATTAATCACCACAGAAGAGACTAGCAGACAATCAGTGTCACATCTAGAAAGACATCTTTTCTATCTACAAATGTTGTTGCCAAGGGATTACTCCAAACTAGCATCTTCCTAAAAATACAGCCTTTATTTTCAGTGTGATTTAAATCTCATCTTTTTATCAACATGTGGTTATTTTGCCTAAACTGCAGAGGAACTGCTATAGTCTGTTGGGGCACATATATTAACCATGAAAATACTATGTACATAAATTACACATACTTCTACCTCCCTTTTTTGTGTAATGTTTATAAGTTTCAGCTCTTGATTAGTTTCATAGCCCTCTTGCACATTCATAACATCTTTTTCTCTGTATTTGTTTATTTCAGAGGAAAAGAGTGAATTCCATTCACTCCTGCATCCAAATTGACTGTAACCATACAATGGGACTGTTTCTCAGAAAAAAAAATAGAGACAGTACAAATTATTTTTTAAATGATATGAAATAGACCACTGTAAAGATAACAATAATGTGAAAAACAGGGAGGATACCTTATCTTGGAGAAATATCACTGGAAAACAATATATAATATAGACTTTTCTAATCTTTAAGATGAAGATCTTTTTAAGGTTCTATATATATGAAGTTTAGAATTGGACCAAGATAAAGATGTCTTTTAGGTAAGACACAAGCTTTTGGATGAATGTTGCACAAAGGTTTTCCCAAGAGAATTAGCTGAAGAAGAGAAATTGCCCAGGCACTTGTAAGTACAGGGCCAGCAGTTCTTCTCCATGGCTGAAAGCTGGAAATGTCCATGGTTTTGTTCCTCTATGAACCTATAGTAAACTCATTCTAAAATCTCACCTTCAAAGTTGTCTTTAAAATGCATTCTTTTAGTTTGAAAGACAAAGGAATGGAAGCTACCGGCATGCATGGAATAGCTTTGGTAAAGACGAATTATTTCCAGAAGCCTAGACCTCTGAATTATGGATGATCAGAAGTTTAAGGCTTGACAATGATCTCTATTCTTCTAACCTCACACTCATTCATTGTAAACTATTAAAATGGCTTGGGTTGTAAATATGGGAGCAACTAAAATGTGTTTTGCCTACACACAACCATCTACGGTATCTGCTTATATAAATTGGTGAGCTGCATATGTGTAGGTTATCAGCTCACAGTTACCTTTTCAGGCTAGAAGGGATGTGATCCTCTGATTTCAATGAGATGTCATCCATGGTCTCCAGCATTTGACGTGGTCTCAGTTTGTGGTACTATTTAAGTAGATTAAATATGGGTGTCCTTGTTGTAGGAGATGCGTCTCTGAGGATGGTCTTTGAAATTTCAAAGCCTAACACACTTTTCAGTCCACTTTCTCTGATTAGTGCTTATAATTTAAGATATGATGCCTTGACTTGTAGCTCCAGTTGTCATCCCCGCCTGCTGCTACACTGTGATGCCGTTGGATCTTACCCTTTTGGAAAAAGCCCAAATAAATCCTTTCTTCTATAAGCTCCCTTAGTCGTGTGCTTTTTATCACAACATTAGAAAATTAACAATACAACTTCATTTCTGTATTGTAGATAAAAGCATTAAGTTTCAAAGAAAAATAGTTACATAGTTACAATAATTCTATGAAAACTTAATTATTGGTGGTTATTTTTATTATTAGCTTTGACAACTGTGGACTCGTCATGAATATTCCACTGTAAAACCTAATATGTGGTGTAGTTGTGTTTTATTCTTTTGGATATTTGGCTTTCTTATGAATGCCTGACCTTAGCTTGATTTGTTTCTAGCCAGCTTTCCTTAACTTAAATTATCCCTGCTACCTTTAGCCTATGGGCTTTTATCTTTATCCTACACCACTTCTTTACTTTCTCTGTGGTTTGCTGTGTAGATGGGTGGCTGGCCTTCTGATGTCCTTTCTCCTTCTTTTCTCATTCCTTTGATCCTTGTCTCTGTTTTCTCCTCCTATTTATTCCCTCTACCTCCTAGACACACCCTTCCTTCTGCCTTGCTACTGGCTATTCAGATCTTTATTAGCTCAAACAGGTGTTTTAGATGGGCACAGTAACACAACTTCACAGAGTTAAACAAATAAAATAAAAAAGAATGCAACACAGCTTTGCATCATTACCCAAATGTTCCATAGCACAAACAAATGTAGCACATCTTAAAATGATATTTAAGAACAATGTAAAAATCTCTAGGTTTATGTGCACTTCACAAAGGCAGATGTTAGGACAGCTGATATTGTGACTGGCTGTGTACCTTCCCCACGTTCTTTTTTTTTTTTTTAAAGATTTTTTTATTTATTACGTATACAACATTCTGCCTCGATGTATGCCCGAATGCCAGAGCAGGGCACCAGATCCCACTACAGATGGTTGTGAGCCACCATGTGGTTGCTGGGAATCGAACTCAGGACCTCTGGAAGAGCAGCCAGTGCTCTTAACCTCTGAGCCATCTCTCCAGCTCCCTTCCCCACGTTCTTATGTGAATCCATCTTTCTCAGGAAGACTTGGTCATAACCATGATCTTCAAGTTCTGGAAAGAAGTTACGTATTATTTATCTAGCCTCCTATTTTGTCATCAATGCACATAATATTTATATTTTGAGAATTATCTTTTACATCTGTCCTCAAAGCCCTGTGTAAGATTATCCTAACAAAATCAAAGGGCATAGAAACAAAAACATCCAGAAGACTAAAGATTTACATAGGACCTGAATTGTCCATGTCCTGGACATGTTGTATATCTTCCTGGACACTGTGGTCGTCATAACTGGCAGAAAGACCAAGTCTATTTCCTTAGGCTTAAAAAAAAGCCTTGAATATTCTGCCATTCAACTTATGTCTTGTTGAATAAATTTAACTGATATCCTAAGATAAAGCAGAAGTGTAAAGCAGGTGAATGAAGTAGCCAGGAAGCTGGTAAGCAGTGAAGACATAAGATTCTAAATTCTGGGAATGCAGAAGGAAGCAGTTTCTATATATTTCAGCTTTCTAAAATGTGGCATATGAAACTAAATGTGTCTGTTATTTTCCCCACTGTTGTAGGAGATAAGCAAAGACACCAAGAGTAGGTGTTTAAAATCCACTCAAACATAGATGAAATAAGTAAACAAAAGCATTAGCAAGCTCACTTACTACACTGAAAACTTTACATAAAGATCTTCATAGTATTTTTGCAAAATGCACAGAAATCTCTTAACCTTCATAAATTTTGGTATATCAAAGTTGAAGGACAGATTTATGCATATAATAGTGTATTTTAAACAAAGTAGATTTTATATAATGTTATATAATTTTTAAATAAAAATTTATATAATTTTTGTTTACATTGTACTTAAGACATTAACTTGGTGGCCTTTGAGTTTATTTTTAAGTTTGAGTCAATAGTTGATATGCCTTTAGTATATTTTCATAATGATAGCTTATTACTAAATTTTATTTCTTTCTCATTAAAAATAAAATTAGAAATAATGTAATAATATAAAACATTATTTTACTTTTTTTTTTTTTTTGGTTTTTCGAGACAGGGTTTCTCTGTGGTTTTGGAGCCTGTCCTGGAACTAGCTCTTGTAGACCAGGCTGGTCTCGAACTCACAAAGATCCGCCTGCCTCTGCCTCCCGTGTGCTGTGATTAAAAGTGTGCGCCACCACCGCCCGGCACATTATTTTACTTTTTAACTTTTCTAGATTGCTTAAAAATGTTAGTGTTATCAGAAGGAAATAAACTGCACTCAAAATGGAAAACAAATAATGAAGGGAATATTAAAACAGAGGGATATACCTGTAGTAATGCAATTCAAATAGAATATGATGTTTAAATATAGTTATTAAGTATTTTATGCACATTACATCTAAAATAATCTTATAAAAGTATGGCATCATATAAACAGATCCAATATAGAAATATACATCTTGGTTTATTGGTTAGTTTACTTCTTCTCTCTTTGTCTGTCTGTCTGTCTGTCTGTCTGTCTCTATCTCTGTTTGCTTGCCTGTCTCTTTTTTTCCAATTGAAGCGATAGTCATGAGAACAAGCACAGTATCACAGATTTGTCCCTCCTGTTCATTTACTTTCTATAACACTATATCTACTGTTACATCAATTAATATGACAAATAAGCAATGACAAATTCAAGCATATAGTGCCATTGAAATGGCTCAGTAACTAAAGGTGCTTGGCACCAGGCTGAAAGATCTGAGTTAGAACCTTATAGCTCACACAATGGACAGAGAAAACAGACGTCTGCAATTTATCCTCTGACATCCTCACATTCATTCTGGGACTTGTGCATAAACACGCACACACACCACACACACACATCATTTTTTAAAAGTGACTAGGGAAAGAATTAGGTAAGAATTAGATAACCTGTGTGTTCAAAAGTAAATGTAGAAAAGAGGAATTGTGCAGATCATGTGTTTAATGGAAAGTATGCTATTTTATTACCCTTTTAGTCATGCATTCATTAAATAAATAATTGTATCTTTTATAACATTGCCTACTTATAAAACTTCCCTTGCTCATTATTGATTTGAATAAAATGAAGTGCATAGGAGAGTAAAATGTAGACATAAAATGTGCTAATCTTCTTGTCGCCCTCATTGACTACATGTTTGATTAGTGGATGTGTGTGCAGAGCTACGGCATAAATGTGTTAGCTGTAGTGTCTCCCTTTCGCCTTTGTGAAATCCTTTTATTAATTGTATCTGACTTCAGCATGAACATATCTGTAAAACTTAGTTTTAATAAATTTCCAAAGGTCTTTTTTAGAGATTTCATTTAGCATAGCTTTGGGAATTTCTAATTTATATCACTCTTTATTCTAAATTGCATTATAGAAAAATCTGAGCCATTTTTCAAAAATTATCGAGTGATTAGAATAAAATAACTGTGCATTTCTTAAACCCTTGTGAATATGGAGAAATTGTCAAAGTAGTATTTCAGAGACAGAGAAGAAAACACTAATGTCTGTAGACTAACATAACAAAATGATTCTTCACAAAGCTGTCATGGAAGTTGGCATGGCTCAATATCCTTGTACCTAAGGTTCTTGAGAGGAGAAAAAGAACAAAAGATAATATTATCCTTAGCCTTCATAGAACTCTTGTATGCAAACTTCAACTGAATACAATGATTCAATTAATACAACAATACGATTTAATTAATTGTATTCAAAGAAAACTTGACTGGTCTTTACAATGAACATTAAATGGTAGAATATCTTTCATCATTATGCTGATGCATGTATTTTTCTTTCAGCAGCTCCCAAGTTAGCAGTTCTCTGGTAGTTAATAACACTAAAGCAAATGATACAGTCTCATTCAAATAAGGAGGAAATTCAGTCTTGTTTTGGAAATGACTCAGTCCTAATACAGTGTATATTATACTAAGACATTATGTGCATTTATTGTGAGGGAAAGAGAATCAAAGAAAAAGATAAAATGGACTTAAGTGTGCATGCCTATGCTTACCATCCCATCACTTGTGAGGTACAATCAAGCAGGTCAGGAGTCAAATGCCATCATCACGTACAAAGAAGGTTCACAAGTACTGGGACAGCTTGGACTATATGAAAACCTTTCTCAAATACAAAATAAATAAAATTTGAAAATAAAAAGAACCAAAGGGAGAAACACCATTAAAAAACTGTCCCTGCATCATGGCCTGTGAGACTTGGCACCTTGACTTGACTAGTTGGGGATATGGAAATAAAGAAAAACTGATACACACATAGAAAATCTCTGGTCAGGTGAGTAGCATCCAATGGAGTGGGACCAACAGATGCACAGTAACATGAGACCACAGTTCTTTTATTTTACAAAGCACTTGAAGGAGGGTTTTGCTAGTCTCCTTGGGTTATCTTGGTAGGCTTGCAGCCTGAGGCTGTAAACATCAGGAAGGAGGAAAGTGCTGATTTTGGACACATTAAAGGAAAGTTTTGCCAAGTCTGAGCCTGGCCTGCATGAGAAAGTCTTTGAAAAATCTCTATTGGGTCTTAGGAATTGGTCATTGATATGGCTGTGCCATGTCTGTAATACATATTTAAAAGGATTTCATCCTCTGTATATGTTCACCCAGGATTTCTGTGTCTGTTTGTTTGTAGACCGTCACATAAGTAAGTAAAGTAGACATACTTATACAGGAAAAAATAAGCCTGTGAATGTTCATTTGGAAAGAAAATCATTTTAGAAATAAGTTATAGTATAACCCTTACTCATAGTCTCAATTTCCAGGACCACACAGAAGGAGTGTCTGTCATAACTGATATTTGCAGCCTTTTTATTCGCTATGGATTTAGAATAATTTGTACCAATATTGTATGTGTGTGAGTAGGAGAGAGAGAGAGAGAGAGAGAGAGAGAGAGAGAGAGAGAGAGAGAGAGAGAAAGGAGGACATGGGAAAAGGGTGATATAATGAAAGACTTGCGCATACACTGAAAGGCAGGTGAGGTAAGACACTTCATTTTCATTGCTACTCTATTTTCATTTTTTTCAAGTATCAACTTACTTTTGTAGTCTGTGTTTCCTCATGAAATCTATATGTCATTGACACCACTCCAAATCTGAAGATGACAAAAATCACCAAAAAATATTCAAATCCTTATGCGGAGCAGCTGGCTTGTACTGTGTCCAGGAAACAAACATGCACACCTGCCAGTGTTTAATAGCCTCTTGCTGTGGACTTCGAAATCATCCCATGTTGAAGGACTTGCTATTTGTGGAGCCATTTTCAGCTTCCAACAGTAAAATCTCTGAGTTTGCATGCATTAACATCTTCCATATAACAAAAGAAGCCAATGCGCCTTACCATATTTTTTAAACTAGAAATCATCTTAAAATAAAATCTTGTGACTTGGTTTCTATAAAGTTGATTCACCATAATTTTGGATCTAGATTTTATGAATTTATTTCCCTTTTATACAGAAAATAAATATTTGTAATGATTCTCTTTTTATAGCTTTTCTGTGGGATGGGGCAGGCGAGTCTGTAAGCATATTGGTCAATCTAGCTTGATTGCTTTCCTCAAGCAATGGGCGATTTTAATTTCCTTTCACATTTATAGTCATCATATTTGAGAAAGGGCAAAATAGGTTAATGAAATCATTATAATTTCATTCAAATGATATATATTTTAACAGCTCAATTAAAGAAAGGGATACCAGGGCACTGCATTTCATTTTGCCACTTGGAATTCATGCCATTATAATACCTGTAAAGACCCTGAATGTGTTTCACAAAACTAAAATTACTCTGAAGCCATTATCATCCCCACGCATACCCATAAAGAAAGTATACTGTGAAACTAGATACCATGTTTTATCTAGCAAATGTGTGTTTAGTCATGTTCCTATTCCTGACTTTTCATTTTTTAAGTTAATATTCAAGATGTTAGAAGTCATCATGGCATTGTTTGAACAAGGTGTTTTAGTATGTTTTTTCTCCCCATTCATCTTTTCCACTTCCCTTTATCCTGTCTATCCTTAGTATCCCAGTATTATTTTTGCTTTCTTGGCATGTTTTTTTTTTTTTTGCTTTTTATTTATGTCTCTTTCCCTGTATACATTTATAAGCATCACACGCATGATGGTTACTGTAGAGGTCAGAAGAAGGCATCAGATTTTCTGAAAAAAAAATGGAGTTATAGGCAGTTTTGGGCCTGGAAAGATGACTCAGTTAAGAGTACTGTCTGCTTTTCCAAAGGTCCTGAGTTAAACTCCCAACGACCACATGGCGGATCACAACCATCTGCAATGAGATCTAGTGCCCTTCTGGGGAAGAGAATTGGTCGGTTGTCCTCATCAACTTATACCAGGAAACCCATACTGGAAGAGTTCAATAGAATCACCATATATGGGCTGCCCATGCATGCTTCAGCATTGCCAGGTCATAAATTTCAGTTCAAACTTCATGAGCATCCTGATGTGGGTGCTGTGAACAAACCCTGGTCCTCTTTAAGAGCACTGGAAGCTTTGAAGTCTCCATTCACTTTGTGCTATTCATAAGGCAATATAACAAAGCTGCAAAAAAGAACAGTTAAGAGTAGTCTCAATTAGAAATTACTTTTATTGCTTACTAGTTACATACTTATGTGCACAATTAAACATATTTATGCACCCTTGTCTTCACTGGTAAGATGCATATGTAAATATTATAAACCCCACCCTGGTAAGGAAACGAATAGGCAACACAGAGACATTTAATAAGAAATATGTGGTAAATTTATAATGTCTTTGATGTATATTACTATTATCGCTTCCTACTTTGTCATAGTCTTTGGGCTACAGAAGTTTCAGAAAGTTTTGTAAGTGATTACTTTTTATTTATTTACTTATGTAAATAAAATGTAGACATATTCATTCCCTTTATCCCTTAGTTTCTAAGCAGAAAAGAAAACAGAATGATAGGCATTATTCTAGGACTGCAAATAAATACCAATTAACATGATCTTTCTCATACTACCCGTAATTAGGTAAGTGAGGATTTATGAGTATTGTTGTTTCACAGAAAAGGCATGATAGAGGTTAGAGGATAAGGAACAACTCAGGCACATGAAGAGCTTGGGTTAAGCCGGATAAGACCCAAGAATCTGTATCCAGCACATTTCATTATTTTCCACAATATTGTAAGTGTGTGTATTTCTGTTAATTCCTTAAGTTTTGCGAAACAACATCATTAAAAAGCTGCAGCACATTTGTTTTTTTTTCTTCTAAGAATCCTTTTCCTGGCTTGTGAATTCTAGCTGGTAAAGAGCATTCAATATTAGAGGATTGAGAAATGATTGTCCTTAAACTTATTCAATTTTAATCAGGCGCTAGAACACCTCTCTCTCTCTCTTCTCTCTCTCTCTCTCTCTCTCTCTCTCTCTCTCTCTCTCTCTCTCTCTGTAAAATTTTTCAATTTCCAGAGGAGTAAGCAAGTTCTTCACAATGAAAAATTTTAATGGTATCTGTTGTATAGAACAAGCAATCCAAAGAGGTATTCAGCTATGCACTTTCCCTTAGAATACTAAAGGTCCTTCTGGCTGTGCAAAAATGAAACACTCTCTTCAGCCAAGTCACATAGTGAACATCTGTGAGTTTAGCTTCAGGAAATAAAATGAGATTGATTGTTATAAATGTTACTGTTCCTTCTCTCTATCTTGCAAACGTCTAAAATATATAGAACATAGATGAATGGTTAGATAGATAGATAGATAGATAGATAGATAGATAGATAGATAGATGATAGATAGATAGATGATAAATAGATGATAAAGATAGAGAGATGATAGATACATGAAACTTAATTTATGAGCATATGAAAGAACCTTGAAATGATAGAATTCTCTCACGTCCAAAAAACTCCTCTTTATATGAAACCGTCATATTTGCAGACTGAGGGAATGACTTACCAATGTACAACCCTATACTACTCTTCTGGGGGATCTGACTTCAGTTCCCAGGAGCTTTTTCAGGGAGCACATAGAAGCTGTAATCCCTGAGCTGATCGATCCAACCACTTCTTTTGGCCCTTGTTGGCATCATGTTCACTAAATTCTGCCATGTGTACATACATATACACACAATTAATAAAAGTTTGAAAATAAAACTAATATTTGTTAATAAGTATTAGAAGAGAACTATATCTGTTTTAAAATTATTTTCCATCTTTCACTCAGTGGCAGAAAATCAAACATTATAATCTTATGTGGATACATGACAATATGTATTTTTTTTTCTTTTGTTGAAAATAGATTTTTTTTTATCATATAGTATATCCCTACTCCTTCTAGGTCCTCTCCACCTCCCATACTATCTGTCTCTCATTAGAAAAAAAGGCAACTTCTGGAGGAAAATAATAAAAATCAAATGAAATCAGATTTGAAGAAGACAACAACAATTAACCCATCAAAATAGGACAAAATAAACAAACAAAAAGAAAAAAGACCAAAAAAAGCCCAAGAAACAGATATAAATGCAGTAACCCACTGTTTCACACACATAGGAATCCCATAAAACACTAAACTGGAAACCTTTAAGTTACCTGCCCACTTGGGAGTGGCCTCTTATACTATTTATGCTGATGTAATGCGTTGTCTGACCTCTTTTCTGGCTGCAGGAATTTGTTGCTGTTCTCTTTTCCAGCAGAGGATTGTGATCTGTGAGTTTACCCCTAAATAAATAACACTTATCTTATTCTCAATTCTGAGCTAGTGTGGGATTTCTTATAATCGTCCTTCTTCATAAATATGATAATTTTTTTAAAATTTTTCAAGACCGGGTTTCTCTGTGGTTTTGGAGCCTGTCCTGGAACTAGCTCTTGTAGACCAGGCTGGTCTCGAACTGACAGAGATCCGCCTGCCTCTGCCACCTGAGTGCTGGGATTAAAGGCGTGCGCCACCGCCGCCCGGCTGATAATATTTTTAAAAAAGGAAAAAATGAAAGTGACACAACATTATAAAACAAGTCACTTCTGAAGATGCTGCTGAGTTCATTTGTCATTGGCCATCTACTGCTGGGCATGCAGCCTATCTTTACCTTTAATAGTTGCTTGTTTCCCCAGTGAGACTTCCTTGGAGAAAACTCATTTTTCATTTGCAAGTAGTTATCAATCAAATATCGCTTGGGCTAGGGATTGGGGCATATGTCTACTTCTCTTCTTGGTTCTAGGACTGAATCTGGTGTAGACCCATGCAGGTCTTGTGCATACTGGCTCAGTGATTGTGAGTTCTTATGTGCATTAATTCTGCTGCTGATTTAGAGGGCCTCTTCTTCTTAACACTACTTCACCTTCTCTGAGGGTTGTTCCTCTTCTGCAGAGAGGCTTTAATGGATGCATCTCGTTAAGGAATGAGTGTTTCTATGCAGAATACCTAGTTGGGAGTCTCTGTATTTGTGTCTGTCTGCTATAGAAGAAAACTTTCCCAATTCCAGCTGAGCAAGGCACTGATCTATAAGCCTTGCAGAATGTCATTAGGAGTCATTTTATTGTTATGTTTTCTTTCTTCTTGTTCATTTTTTTTTTTTAAATTTATTTATTTATTAAAGATTTTTGTGTCTTCTCCACCACCGCCTCCCATTTCCCTCCCCCTCCCCCCAGTCAAGTCCCCCTCCCTCATTAGCCCAAAGAGCAATCAGGTTTCCCAGCCCTGTGGGAAGTCCAAGGACCACCCACCTCCATCCAGGTCTAGTAAGGTGAGCATCCAAACTGCCTGGGCTCCCACAAAGCCAGTTTGTGCAGTAGGATCAAAAACCCATTGTCATTGTTCTTGAGTTCTCAGTAGTTCTTATTGTCCATTATGTTCAACAAGTCCGGTTTTATCCCAGACTTTTTCAGATCCATGCCAGCTGGCCTTGGTGAGTTCCCAATAGAACAAGGACTTCTTGAATTTTGCATGCAAATGGATGGAAATAGAAAACATTATCCTAAGTGAGGTAAGCCAGACCCAAAAAGAGGAACATGGGATGTACTCACTCATATTTGGTTTCTAGCCATAAACAAAGGACATTGAGCCTATAATTAGTGATCCTAGAGAAGCTAAATAAAGAGAACCCCAAAGAAAAACCATATAGGCACCCTCCTGAATATTAACCTTCAGCAGGCGATGAAAGGAGACAGAGACAGAGACCCACATTGGAGCACAGTTCATTTTATTTTTGGTTTTGAGCATTAGTGTTCAGTTTTTCTCCATGTCCCCGGGCCAACCAGTCTCAGGTTCTTGGTAATCCAAATAGGGCCATGCACTAACTTCATCCCATTGAGTAGGCCTCAAGCCAAAGCAGAGATTTGTTGGTTACTCCTGTAAGCCTTGAGCCACTATTGCACCAGATTATCTTGCAGTGAGGACACCTTTGACTATCAAGGAGTTTTGTGGGTGGATTGGTGTTTACATTTACCCTTTGATACTATGCAGAGATTCTTCCTGTACTGAGGACACTAGAACATACGGAGTAAAGGCTCTATAGGTACCACATTGGTTGTTCCATGTTCAGTGAGTTGTTTTGGTGTTGTCTTCAGCAATGGGGTATTGCTTTCAGTTTATGATAGCAGAGCAACTGACTTTGTAAAACAAATTGCTCAATGTTTTTGATGCTTCTATATTGTGGAATAATTTGAAGAGTATTGGCATTAACACTTCTTTGAAAGTCTGGTTGAATTCTGTGCTAAAATTACATTTTGGAAGATATGTAATTACTGCTTCTACTTTGAAAGGAGTTATGGTTCTCTAAAAATTGTTTACCTGATCTTGATTTAACTTATGTAAGTGCTATGTATCAAGAAAATTATCCATTCTTTTAGATTTCCCAATTTTGGTGAAATACAAGTTTTTAAAATATGTCTTTACATTTCTCTCAATTTCCTCAGTGTCTGTTCTTTTTTACATTTTCATCTCTCATTTTGTTAATTTGAATTGTCTCCATTTGCCTTCTAGTTAATTTGCCTAAGGTTCCATCAATCTTATTGTGCCACTGATTCTATGTTTTACTTTTGGTTTCTATTTTATTGATTTCTGTTTGTCCCGGCCACCGAGCTAGCTTAACCCCAAAATAACCACACAGAAACTGTATTAATTTAATCACTGCTTGACCCATTAGCTCTAGTTTCTTTTTGGTTAATTCTTACATCTTAATTTAACCCATTTCTATTAATCTGTGTATCGCCACGTGGTAGATTTCAGCCCTGCATTTGATTATTTCTTCCTGTCTGCTCCTTTTGGTATGATTTTTTTTTTATTCTAGGGTTCTCAGGCATGCTGTTAAGTTTCTTGTATTAGATCTAATTGTTTATATTTAGGCAATTAGTGCTATGTATTTACCTCTCATTGTGTTCAGTAATTTGGATGTGTTTTGTATTCATTTACATTCTGTAGGCCCACATTTCTATATAGTATGGCGGTCAGGCTCTAAAGCCATAAGCATACATGAGATGGTCACATAACCTTACAGACAGGCTGTCGCTAACCTAACCAAAGGTCAGGATGTTGTTTTGCTCCTGTTTTTGTAATCTGGTAAGTCTGATAGAGATGCTGATTCAAGTCTATATGCCAGCTAGCACACATAGCAGATAGGTAGATGTGGATATGATGTGGAACGACCAAAAGCCACTCACCTGGTTACCTAGGAAACGGAATGCTACTTAATTTACCCCACATTTGTTTTGATATATAAAGCTGTTTGGAGAATAAAGGAGGAGAAATTCTTCAGGATGTGAACTCAGGATTTTATGAGAGATCACAGAGCATCTTCCCCCTGATAAAGCCATGTGAGTTGTGTCTTTATTCCCGTGTCCCCACACTGGTTCAGAGAGAGATAGTTTATGTTGGGGTCTGGTCAAGAGACTTAATTTAGGAATTTAGGGTCCGGGCTGCCACAGGATCCTGACATAATGGAGCCCGGATGTGGGACTGATCTGTGAAGCCTGACAACATTCAAGTCTAGAAAGTTATTAATTTATCCTTAATTTCTGTCATGACCCTTTTCCCATTCAGTAGAGACTTTGTAAGATTTCTGTTTTTGTTGATATCTGGCCTTAATCTGTGGTGGTCAAATAGGATGCAGGATGTTATTTCAATTTTCTTATACCTATTGACACTTGCTTTCTGTCCAAGTATATCATCATCAGTTTGGGAGAGAGTCACATGAAATGCTGATAAGAAGAATTTCTTTTTCTCTGTTTGGGTGAAATGTTTTGTAAACATCTGTTTGGTTTATTTGGTTTATGATATCACTTTGCTCCAGTGATGTTAATTGATAATTTTATTTTCTGGATAATTTAAGTCACTAAAGCAATATATGAAATATAAAATGTCAAATATAAAACTTGAAAAAATATAGGAATGAGTCAAACAAAATAACCACTTGAGCCCATAAAACTCTAAAGAGGGTAGAAAGCAAAACAAAAAATGAATCTCCCTATTGTTTGGCCCTCAATTAAGAGAAAATTTAAATCTCTAAGGCAGGAGACACCCAAATCTTTGGGCTATCTCTCTTGGGAATTTTACAGCAAAAATAACTTAGTTGTTATTAAACTACATCTTCATTCTAACATTCGAATAAAGAGTAGAAGTTGTATCATTAAAGTGTGTACTATTACACTTTCCCCCCTGCACACAAAGGCATCTCTCAGCTGTTTGTTTACAAAGGGAAAACATATGATCACCCAACTTGGCAGAAGTATCTTCAGAGTAATATGTTTACAAATTAAAGACAGTAAAAATGACATGAAATATAGTAAGTGAACATTTAACAATGTCATTTCAGCCTATAAATTAAAGGGACATAAGATGAAAGAGTCTAAGACACTGAAACTATTCCTAATGCATGAAAGTGTCAAATGGTCTTCAAAGTGTAACTCAATAAATAAAAATGAAAAAAAAAACAATATGAAAATACACACTAGGAGAGAGGTGGCCCACACCTTTAATCTTGTGCTTGGGAGGCAGAGGCAGGCACATCTCTGTGTGTTTGAGGCCAAGCTGGTCTACAAGAGCTAATTCCAGGACAACTAGGGCTGTTAAACAGAGAAAGCCTGTCTGAATCCCTCCCCAAAATAAAGAAAAGAAAACAAATTACACACTAAAACAATTCTGTAGTAGGATTTTATTTATAACTATGTTCTTATAAAAAAATCAGTCTTCAAATACCAAATATCAATGCTTTTTATACTAACAGTTATTAACATATATCTTTTTGTTGCTATGTTCTTTTTTTCTACAGATACATATAGGTTTTAATGTTTAAGTGCCTGTGTATTTTTATGAGTTATTCTACATAAGAATACATGACATACTATAATCAAACTATTTCTAATTTGCAAAAATATGTATAAAAACAAAATTCCCATTAACAGTAGAATTGTTTTATATATTTTTGTACCACATTCATCCAGTAAATCATAGATGAAAGAACTTCAGTTACTTAAAAATCTCTAGAAATTTCAGTTAAAATAAAGACACACCAGTCTACACACTGGTCTATAGAGCTGGCCTCAACTTTCAGGGGAGCCAGGTCTACAAAGAGAAACCCTGACACACACATGATCTAGATATATGCAATTTTACTATGCTTTATATATTTCTGAACTACGTGAAATACACACATATTGTGTAAAACCTCAAACTATATCTTTTCTAAAGCAAATTAAAATAAGTTTAAAAATGAGGACACAGTTCATCAAAAGTGGAAAACATAAGGAAAAGGAGTTTATTAGCAAGATGCTATAAACAATAAGCACATTTTATAATCATCTGATATAGGAAATAATACAGGATTTTATTTGCATTCTTTGTATGTATTCTTTATTTTTAAGTAAATGTGACTTATAAGATAATAAAAAACCTTTAAAATTAAAAATTGCCAAAAGGAAAATAATTGAATTGTGTAAATGTCTCTTAAAAGTATGATCTATTTTAATTATTCAGCAAAATTTTTTAAATGTTATACGATGTAACTAAAATTGGTGGCACACGCCTTTAATCCCAGCACTCGGGAAGCAGAGGCAGGCGGATCTCTGTGAGTTCGAGACCAGCCTGGTCTACAGAGCTAGTTCCAAGACAGGCTCCAAAGCCACAGAGAAACCCTGTCTCAAAAAACCAAAAATAAATAAATAAATAAAAAATTTCATTCCTAGAAAAATATTGAGAATTTTTTGAACTTGCTATTATAAATGGCATCCTAGATAAGAGCAAGGGTTGGTATAATATTCTTTCCCTCTCAGTACTGGAGCAATGAGGCAGGAGGATTGCTGGCTCTTTGACACCTGTCTGGACTACAGAGGGAGACGCTATCTCAAGACAACAAGCCAGCAAAGAAAACAGCTGCATATATTTAAAGGCTTTTAAAATTACATCATTTCAAAGGAAAGTGCCTGTTTCTCTTTTGATGTTTAATGAAAAAATAAAAATATCTGTATATTAACTGCAGGAATCTGATTAGAGTGGTTTGAGAATATTCTGACTCTTTCCATGTAAATGTTCTTTTTTTCATATGTATTTATTTTATCCCAACCACAAATTCCCCTCCATGGAATTTTTTTAATGTAGGGATTCATCATAATGTCTATAGAACTTCACAGCAACCAACAACCTCAACTTTTCTAATACGCCAGATATTGACAAATTGGCTAAGCAGAACAAAGCTCATGTCAAGTAAGCCTGGGACATGAATTTATTTCCTTGGACCCATGTAAGAGTATAAGGAGAGAACTAGCTCTAAAAATTCCTCCTGACACCCAGAATGTGCATCATGGCATATATGACTTCCACCATCATGTATAAACAAGTAAGCAAATAAATAAATATTTGAATTAATGAAAGCTGGGACAACATTACTGGGAGGGTACATTCTGAAATCTCAAAAATATGTCCTGATAAACAAGAACTGTACAATATTTGCTGGGATAAATCCTACATGATGCTATTCCTGCATGGAATAAGGATTTGAGAAAGGGAAAATCAGTTTCCATTTGAATGATCTCCATAATGGGCTATCCAGTCACAGGTAATCAACTGTACACACAAACAGCCAAAGTGGATTTACCACACCGTCTCCATATAAACATACATATGAACATATCTTGTGTGTTGCTGTGTGTGTATGTAAAAATGATAATTAAAGATGAGATCAGGAGCTTGAAAGAAAGTTAGGGAGACATGAGAGGAGTTGGAGAATGGAGAGGGTGAGAATGATGTGAGTAAAGTATGTCTAAAATTCTCAAATAAAAAGAAAAGGAAAAAAATCAACTCTGTAATTATCTATGAACCTGTATTATCTTTAGTCTGGATTTTCATGGATTTCTCCTATCAAATGGGGGGGGGGTTAAAATTGTAATTTGAATAATACATTTCCACAGTGATTATATAACTAGGTGCCATGGTAACATAATAATATAGTAGTAGCCTTATTTGCTGTATGTCAATTCAGGTTTTCTAAGAAAAACTACCAAAATATTACTAAACACAAAAGGATTTTACTTGGTTAAATTCCACATAGTAAATTATGAGAAAGGAGTTAATTACGACTGAAACAATCTTTAAAACATGATTTAAAGCTGATCCCATTTTAGGACAGAAGAGGAAAGTCAGTTTTGGAAGCTCCTCTTCAGTCCTACTGTGTACGGAACATTTGGGCAAACCCTCAGGGAGTCCCTGAGACGAAAGCCAGGCAACAATAGGTATACTTTTTGCCAAATAATGTGTTTGCTTCTGAATTCTTGCTTCATTCGGTGAAGACTGCTATGGGGCCGAAAAGCCAGAAGTCAGTAGACTTGGTCAGTAATAGTCTATCTAGTTGGGAGTTTTTTGGTTTAAAATGAAACATGTTTGCTAGATCTAGCTCCTCAGAACCTATTCCCCATGCTGGGATGTCTTTCCCAGCCTTAATATAAAGGAAGGAGCTTTTTTCACTGCAACTTTATATACCATGTTTTATTGACACCCATGGGGAGCCTGCCCCTTTCTGAACAGAAACAGAAGAGGCATAGATGATGGGGGTAGAGAGGAGCAAGGGTAGGAGGAAACTGGTGGAGAAGAAGGAACTTGTAGAGAGGAGAGAGGGGATCTGCAATCCAGATGTAAAATAAATGAAAAAATTCATTTTAAAAAGGAGAAAAAAAATGAGACACTTCATTCTTTTTATTGAGACTGCAGTTAAAAATATCTAGCATTTTAAAACAACATTTACTTCAGAACTTTGTTACAATAGGAGTGGGCTCTTTGTTTGTCCCTGCTGCCCTGCTAGCTTATATTTGAAATAACCACACAGAAACTGTATTCATTAAATCATTGCTTGGCCACTAGCTCTAACTTCTTATTGGCTAACTCTTACATCTTAATTTAACCCATTTCTATTAATCTGTGTATCGCCACATAATTTTGGCTTACCGGAAAAATTCTAACCAGCATCTGTCTCAGCCAGGAGTTCTGTGGCATCTCTCACTCTTCCCTTCATCCTAGCATCCAGTTCTGTCTTCTCTGCGTACCAGGCCAACAACCAGTTTCTTTATTGATTAACCAATGAAAGCAACACATAAACAGAAGGACCTCTGACACCAGAACTTCTTTAGTATTACTTTCTTATGTCCTTGAATGGTATATCAATCATCTCAAAGAATAGATTAGCCTTCATCTATTTATTAGCCTTGGGACCTAGCAATGTCTTTCTGGAGAGAAGAGGAACATTTCTGCATGGCAAACTTCACATAGAATGAAGCTGATTCTGCCACCGCTGTCTACTTTACAGTAAGAGGTGAACTTTGGTAAGTACCTAGTTGAAAATACAAATGGTATTTTTCAGCTATCTGACTTACAATCTTATGTGAAGAGACACGCCAAACAAAGCAATTTCAAAAAGAAGTGTTTATTGCGTGCTTGCTTAGAGAGTGAGTCATGAACATCATGGTGGGGAGCTTGGGTAGGTAGGCAGGCATGACTAGGGTAGCAGAAAAGATATTACATTATGATTAGATAGTTTGTGGTTTAACCAAAGTAACTGAGCCTAGCATGGACTTTTGACATCCCAAAGCCCATGCCCAGTGATACATCTCTTCCAACAAACCATATCACCTAATCCTTCCTTAACATTTCCACAAACTGGGAACCAAACATCCAAACATAGGAACTCATGGGGCCCAATCTCATTCAAATTGTCATACTTATTATGAACTAAGTTTTATTCATCAGTCAAACATGTGGAACATGCTTCTGACACTCTTGGCCACAAAAGAAGGTAACATTTCTCTAATGTTTTCTTAATCTTTGCTGATGTTTTACAGCTTTCATTAACATTTCAGTTTAATGCTTTTTTTTAATTTTTTTTATTTTATTTTTATTTTAAACACTGCTTGGCCCATTATATCTAGCCTCTTCTCGGCTAACTCTTGCACCTGGACTAGCCCATTTCTAATAATGTGTGTAGCACCCCAAGGTGCGCTTACCGGCAAGATTCTAGCCTACGTCCATCCTGGGTCAGAGCTGCATCGCATCTGTCCGAGAGCAGGGAGCATGGCATCTGTCTGAAGCGTCTTACCTCACTTCTTCTTCCTCCCAGCATTCTGTTCTGTTTACTCCACCCACCTATGTTCTAATCTATGAGGGCCAAGCAGTTATAGTAGCAATGAAAAAAGAAGTTTATTCTATACAATTTTAAGGGAAAGAATTAGGGGATTGGCTGATGATTTTATATTCCCCTGTATTTCTTAAACAGGTATAATAGATAAAAATTTATTGGCAGTTTACACACAGTTTTACCAAACTGCTCAAATTTCTCATTCAACTATTCTACATGTGCAGTTTTTCTGTCTTTAAATGAGCATAATTATACTTGACTACTCATCTTCTTTATTGTGTGCCAAGAAGAATCTAAGGGAAAATCTAAAAAAAAAAATGCTTGTAATATAAAATACTGGATAGATGGAAGTTTACTCTTTATTTCCATCAGTGTTACTTGAAAGATTCTTTTAAAAACATTGACAAAATTGAATATTTTCAAAGGAATTTAATAGCATAAAACATCCTAAAGAGGATTATACACAAAAATGTTTCTCACATCATTAAAATATTGTCCAGAGAAAGATTCTTCTTACTGCTTGCTGGTGGTGATTTGGACCACAAACGTCCCTCATCATCTTAGGCTTTGAAGCACTTGATCTCCACATGATGACACTAGTTCAGGAGCTGTAGGTAGTGTAACTTTGCTAGAGTAACTACGTCCCTGCAGGACCTACTTTGAGATTAAACGCCTCACACACTTCCAGGGTGCTTGCTTTGCTTTGTGCAAATCTAGATGTGAGCACTTGGTTCCTGTTCTTGCCATCATGCCTGCTGCTCATTGCCATGACTTCCTACCAGGATGTACTCTTGTTCTAGTGAACATTTATGCATGAAATACTGTGATCATAGTGTCTTACCATAGCAAGAGAAAACAACTAATAAAATGATCCAATTGCACATAAATGGAATTTTCATGAATAGATCAACATACCTCAAGTAACATCAAAAATCCAGGAAAAAAAGTTATCTTAAAGAAATTTTAAAAAGAATTTTCATGAAGCAATTGACAGAATGCTTGGTAAAGGTATTACACCATTCCCATGTACCATTTTATTTTAAATATATCTGGGATACACAGTTCTACTCTTGGGAATATACCCAAGAGATGCCCAATCATACCACAAAAGCATTTGTTCAATTATGTTCATAGCAGCACTACTTGTAATAGCCAGAACCTGGAAACAACCTAGGTGCCCCTCAATAGAAGAAAAGATAAAGAAGGTGTGGCACATATACACTTTAGAGTTCTATTCAGCGGTAAAAAAACAAGGACATCTTGAATTTTGCATTAAAATGATGGGCATAGAAAACACTTTACTAAGTGAGATAACCCAGACCTAAAAAGAGGAATATGGTATGTACTTACTCATAAGTGGATTCTAGCCATAAATAAAGGACATTGAGCCTATAGTTCGTGATCCTAGAGAAGCTAAATAAGAAGGTGAACACAAAGAAAAACACATATTTATCCTCCAGGATACTGGAAGTAGACAAGATCACGAAGCAAAAGTTGGTAGTAGGGCAGTGGGGGCGGGTTGGGGGAAAGGAGAGATTGGGAGAGAGAAGGGAGAAGTGGAGGATTGGGGAGAGCTTTGGGGAAAGGGATGGTTGAGATGGAGGAAGGGTGGATTTGGGAGCAGGGAAGAAGATATATTAACTAAAGGAGTCATTTTAGGGTTGGCAAGAGACTTGGCTCTAGAGGGGTTCCAGGTGTTCAAGGGGATTTCCCCAGCTAGGTCTTGGGCAGCAGAGGAGAGGGTGCCTGAACTGGTTTTCTCACATAGCCACACTGATGAATATCTTGCATATCACCATAGAACCTTCATCTGGCGATGGATGGAGATAGAGACAGAGACCCACACTGGAGCAGTGGACTGAGCTCCCAAGACCCAGATGAAGAGCAGAAGGAAGGAGAACATGAGCAAGGAAGTCAGGACAGCGAGGGGTGCATCCACCCACTGAGACAGTGGAACTGATCTAATGGGAGCTCACCAAGGCCAACTGAACTGGGACTGAACGAGCATGTGATCAAACTGACCTCTCTGAATGTGGCTGACAATGAGGGCGGACTGAGAAGCCAATGATAATGACACCGGATTTTGATTCTACTGCATGTACTGGCTTTTTGGGAGCCTAGTCTGTTTGGATTCACACCTTCCTAGACCTAGATGGAGGGGGTGGGGCTTGGACTTCCCACAGGGCAGGGCACCCTGACTTCTCTTAGGACTGGAGAGCAAGAGGTGGGGAGTGGGGGAAATGGGAGGGAAATGGGAGGATGACAGTAGGTGGAAATTTTTAATAAATAATAAATAAAAAATATATCTGGGATTATCAAATAGATAAGAGTTGGGAAAACAATGCTGTTATAAATTATCAATGTTTGCACTTAATTTTAATAAAACAAAGAGAAAATTATAAATTACAAAATTATAAAAGCTTTGCTTTGCCCATTTTTATGGTATCCATTTTTTTTTTTTTTTGAGACATGGTTTCTCTGTAGCTTTGGACCCTGTCCTAGAACTAGGTCTGTGTCATAGATCTACCCACCTCTGCCTCCCGAGTGCTGGGATTAAAGGTATGTTCCACCACCGCCCGGCATTTTATTTCTTAATGTAAAAGATGGTTTTACATGTTCAGCTGACTTCACCCTGCTGGGGCCTCGGTCAACTTTGTAGAAATTCTGGTTCTCTGCTGTATGCCTAGGAGCTCAGTAAGGACGTCACTCATTTGTAGCATGACCATTGTGCCAAGCAAATCCATTTGATATACTACTTTTAGGCTACACAATCAACACACACATATTGGAAACAGAGGCACTTGAAGACATATTCACAATGGAAAATTCTTTATTTAAATTTCTTAAATCATTAGGCAAAGACCAAATCTGGCCCTGAATTCTCTACACACAGACTAAGTCGTATGCCATTATCTGTTACGTCTTTCCTGCTGTGTTTGTCCCTGGCGGCACCTTTACCTATTCTGCATTCTGTCTTGGTTACTTTCTTTGACCTTTTCTTGCTTTCATTTCACTCTTTTTGACTTACAAATCCCTTTCAATCTATAGCAAATGCAGTGGATAAATAGCACAATTTTAACTTCTTACCTCCTTATCTTAAATATACTCTTTCTGCAAACTACTGGTAGTATTTATAGCAGTGGTTCAATATTCTGCTTTTCATAAGAGATATCAGTCAATTTTTTCTGAAATTATAAATCTTCTCCCATTTTAAACAAGGAAAAGCTACTTTGGATTTTAATAAATCTAACAAATTTCGGTGACAAGAAAATATGCACAGATTTATAAGATAGTAGAATCCCATTTATTTAAAATTGAAATGAGAGAGTACAGTGTTAATTATTCATATTTCTGAAGACAATTGAAACAATCAAATTTTTGTATTATGTAGTTAATTTTGATTTAAAAGACTGTCTGCAAACCTACTATATATATATCCTTTGACCGATCATAGATCTATTATTCACTAAAATAATGATTCCTTTACACAAATATCTGTCTGAAAAGATATTAATGAAGGGAGCCTTGAAAATAAAATGTAATAGCAGCAAAAATGGCTACCTAGCAGAGAATTATGTGTTTCAACAAATCTGTGTGCCAGTTGCTCAAGGAAGGTCATGCTGAATAGGTAGCTAACCTACCGATATTTGTTCACTGAGAGATGGTTGAAATATGTGGTTGTGGATACATGGCAGCCATCTTCTCTGCTTCTCTTCAGAATTTATGATTTTATGGAAATATATTGCTTGTATTTCTTTATGTGGAAAAATAGGATACCCTGTAATGTGACTTTGTTTTGTATCAAGGCTTTAATCCAATTCTTCTAGGTTTTCCAGTCTTCAGAGCTTGCAACATTAAGATTTTAAAATACATTTGGTATTTTCCACTTTTCATTTGGGAAAATATCTATTGGTATCAGCATCCCCTCTCTATAATGAACACACTGCATATCAGTAGTTGAAGTTCCCATCTCTTCTTATAGAGTAAAGCCAGCATGTAGCACAAATTCTAATTGATCTTAACAGTAATAACTTGGAGTAAACTGTCAGAGAGTAAAAGCTGAAGGATAAGAGAAGCAGAGCAGCCAGCCACATGAGAATTCATCCAATGTTCATACCAATGGAAAAATCTTGTCCTTAGACTGCATCCTCAGATTTTGTCCTCAGACAGATTGCCTCAGACTGCACTGCACCTCAGACTGCACTGAGTTTCTGTCTTCCCTTGCCTTTTATTCCTCTCTCTACCCAACTATTCCACTCCTGTCTCCACTTCCCTAGTCCTGGGATTGAAGGTGTGTGATTCCAAGTGCTGTGATCACCTTCGTGTGTGCTCTGTTTCTCTTTCAGACTGGATCAATTTCACATAGCCCAGGATGGTTTTGAACTAAGAGAGACACGTCTGTCCCCTGAGTTATGAGATAAAAGATGTGTGCCATAATTGCCTGGCCTCCAGTGGCTGAGCTCTGCTCTCTGATCTTCAAGCAAGCTTTATTTGTTAAAACACAAACAAATTTCACTACACCAGTTGGAAACCAACTGGCACTGTTGTTTAATCCTGTTTCTTCTGTCACAAGCAGACATCCTCAAATGTATAATCTTTAATAGCTTCTCTACTAGGTTTCCATATGATTACTGTTTTATTATGATGATGATGATAAGAATTAAGATGATGATTAATATCCCAGTTCAGTCTTTTTTTTTTTTTTTTTATTTTTCGAGGCAGGGTTTCTCCGTAGCTTTTGGTTCCTGTCCTGGAACTAGCTCTTGTAGACCAGGCTGGCCTCGAACTCACAGAGATCCGCCTGCCTCTCCCTCTCGAGTACTGGGATTAAAGGCGTGCGCCACCACCACCCGGCTTCCCAGTTCAGTCTTTAGACAGAAACAAGTGGCAATATTAAAGCAATATACCCCAAAGATACCATCTCACCATCCTTGCTGGATATCCACTTAACATAAACTGTCTGAAAGGTATTTTGTTGGCAATTACTTAAAACAAGACACATACACTATCTTCTCATTGTTGTAGTTGTTTTATACCTCTAAATCATGTGAAACTTCCATTTCACTTTTAGGTCCCTTTTGTTTTAGAAGACTGTGGAAACAACTTGAAAATAAGGAAATAATTTCATAAGCAGAAACAAGTCTACGAGATGCCAAGGCACAAGGCCTCTTTACAGTCTATTCAATCTTCAGTATGTTTGTATTTACTTACCACCAAACTGAGGATAAACTTCATTCCAAAAGACTTTGAAGAAAAAGAGGCATCATAAACACACATAAAACTAATAAAAATTCACTTGTTTATATTCCAGAATTGAATAAAAAAATCTTACATTCACAATAAAGGTTGCTTTTATAACAGTGTCTTCTATCTGGTTTCTCTGACTCAGTGTCTCCTGTAATATTAACACACCATTATGATTAGGACTGACTTCCTTCTGTGAACCATGGGAAAGAACACAGAAGGATTTCACTACAGGCAAATGCAAACACTGAGATTTTAATGACTGTTAACTAAATTTGAACTTAAAAATACACAGCAGTTAATAGAGGCTTAATTACTGTCAGATGCACTGTTTAAAAAGAAGAGAATTTATCTCTATATATGTCATGAAAATATATTTTCTCTTGAAGGGAAATTTTATTTGTCTTCTAAAGTATGGGAACTGTCAGGCAAGCAGGTACCACTGTGTTTAATTATTGACTGCTTTCCTTTAGATATGAGTATTTGCCATGATGAGATAAATTTAGACCCTCAACCTACAAAAACATATCATGAAGATATCCTCTTCTCTGTAACACACTCCTGTATGTAAAGCTTCTTCTGACACTTAAGTTAAAAAGACTGATTGAATAGGAACTTGTTTTTTTTTTCCTGTGTTTTTTTCTTTGTTTTCTTTAGTATTTGTTTTATTACTAATCTGGTTAGCTTGCTTTTTTTAGAACAGCAACTGTTAGATATTTATTGATTATAATTTCATATTGATGGACTTGGAGCACATCTACAAAGGCACAAACATATGAAAGAGCATAAAAACCTTGTTTATTTAACACATTAACATTCCATCTATTCATCAACCATCTTCTACTTAAATAAATTCTAACTGGCAAGGAAGTCTCCGAGTTGGCAGAAGACAGAACTCTAACACTCGCTTCTCTTTGTCTCATCGGTTCACAGAGTGGGAAGAAAAGCGTGAGTAGATTAGCAGAAGACTCTGAAATCATCATATCTAAGTCACAGGAATCGTGACTTTAAGGATTGACGTGGGAGTCCCCTCTGTGTGCCGCAATTACCATTAATGAATAAAGAAACTGCCTTGGCTTGTTGATAGGGCAGAACTTAGGCAGGTGGGGAAAATTGGACTGAATGCTGGGAGGAAAAAGGCAGAGTCAGAGAGACACCATGATGCTCCACTAGAGATAGATGTGTTGAAACTTTGCTGGTAGGTCATGACCTCGTGGTGATACACAGATTAATAGGAATGGGTTAAATTAATATGTAAGAGTTAGCCAATAAGAAGCTAGAGCTAATGGGCCAAGCGATGTTTTAATTAATAGAGTTTTTGTGTGATTATTTTGGTTCTGGACAGCCAGGACAAACATGCTGCTTCCTCGCTTCCTCCCCCAACAAAGGATAATATGGCTTTACATTTTGCTCACTGTGTGTGATGACCTCTTCTTCTCAAATAAAAGTTTTCTCAACATTTGTAAGTGTGTATGTGTGTGAGAGTGTGAACATGTGGGGGGTCACGCCATTCCTGTGTAACTCTACATAAATACAGCCACATATTTGGGGAAGTATCTTGCTCCTTTGGTTTATTAGCTATGTTAGTGTGTTGAAACAGTTCCTCTAAAACTCTGCTTTGACTCACTGAAATATCTCTGATGCAGTTGGCAATCCATTTTCTTCTGACCATCTCTTGCCCTGTCCATCTCAGCTGATGGAGTCACCCACTGCTTAGTTACCCTTAACAAAAGATTTCTAGACATACCAAGGAAGATATAAATGTATTTATTCTCTTTTATTAATTTTAATTTATTAACTCATGCTTTTGTGTCTCTCGATTGACCTTGATAAACTTTTGCAGTCACTTACTTTTCTCTAATTGGATTGCAAAGAGAATCTTTTGAAACCATGTCTGTACTGTGGGCCAGTCAAAGTCTGTCCTAGCCTATAATCTTTTCCTGAAACACACAAAATTTCTTTGACAATATTCTATATTCTCCTAAATATTATCTATATCTGATGGATGATTAAAAAAGCTTCAGGGTAAGAAATTGGGATTCAGTCTGAAAAGCAAAATAGCCAACCATGGGCTCTTACCTTGAACTCAGTCTGAAATCATGATCCTGCCTCCCAGAATCTCTGAATGAGACTGTGTGTTGAGAGCTGTTTCTTCCCATATTTTAATCCTCTATACTATGTGCTGAGAGCTGTTTCTTCCCATATTTTAATCCTCTATAAACCTGGGATTAAAGATGTGCACCACTCTGATTAAATGCATGAACCACCTGATTTCTATGACAACTAGTGTGGCTACTGGGATTAAAGATGGGTGTCATTGTGGTTACTGGGATTAAAGGTGTGTCCTACCATAACTTGGTTTGTAGGGCTGACCAGTGGGATTGTTTTACTCTCAGACCTTTAGACAGTCTTTATTTACTGAAATACAGTTGAAATGCCCACTACATTCACCCTCACTCTCATTCCATGTTTGTGAAAGCACTTGTAAGTTTCTGATGAACAATGGGCATGTGATGATTAGGCTGTATTACTGCCTTTATGAATGCAACAGCTTTGTATGCAAATTGTTCTTTTCAATTTTTTTTTCTGTGTTTGTTCCAGCAAAACTACAAGGGACAGAGGAAGATTTCCTTTTCATGAATATTTGGTGACTTGGTTCAAATCAGTTTTAAGAAAGCATAGTCAACAGATAACACAGCTTAACATGGCAAGCAAAATCAAAATTCTGACTCCTATGAAATAAACCTTCTGTACACTGGGACTATGTATTACATTCCTTGGTCAATAAAAAGCAGACAGGCCAGTAGCCAGGCAGGAAGTTAGGATGGAAAGCGAAACTGAGAATGATGAGGAGAAGGAGGGCCAAGTCACGAGTCACCAATCAGAAGCAGAGGGAGCAGTAGATGAATGTGCTATGCTAATAAAGGTACTGCCAGGTGCCACAGCATAAATAAGCAATATGAATTAAGTTAAAATATAAAAGTTAGTTAGTAGTAAGCCCAAGCTATCAGTTTAGTATGTGTGTAATTAATATTAAGCCTCAGAGTGGTTATTTGGGACAAGGTGGTCAGTATAGAAAAACTCTGCTCACAAGTGACACTGATATGTGGAATCTGAGTGAGTAGATTAAAAAAAAATGTGTTGTCTTCTCATTTGCAAATTTCATTTTAATAGGAAAACATCATTTGTTTCATCTGGACTAGTGTTTAGGCAGACTGATTTCGGTCTATGCTAACTTGAATATTCACAGCATTTCCCCTTTATACTTACAAATAACGCTTTGGCATTGTTCATTTGTGTTGTCTTTTGATGGATAGCACAGGAAGGAAGATGGCCCTAAAACCTCCAGAGGTCCTCTGTTCAAAAAAGAGCAGCAGAGTGGTGGGTGTTACAGTTCTCATTAGATAGGCATCTGCATAGATATTTTTTTCTGTGGGTCACATATGCAAAAGTCACATGACAACCTCACTTATCTTGCAAGCGTTCTTGAGAGCTTTATATCTGTCCTGGTGAGAAAAATTCCCTGTTGCTTTTTACCAACCAAAGGATGCAAGTGTTGGCTTGTGATGAATGTACCATATGAAACATTTGGGACTTTAAGAGAGACATGCTTTGTCAAATTGTGTCGAGGTGTGGAGGAATTTGTCTCTAAGGAACCCAGGGGTATACCAGGCTTTTTCTTTTGGGCTTCCAACCAGCTCCCAAGTCATGACACAGAGACTTATTTATTTTGAATATTTGACCGGCCTTAGATCATTTCTAACTAGCTCTTTTAATTTAAATTAAGCTATTTCTCTTAATCTACCTTTTGCCTTGAGGTTTATTATCTTTCTTACTTCTGAATATCTTACTTTCACTGCTTCTCTATGTCTGATTGGTTATTGACTGCCTGGAATCTGACCCAGGGTGTCTCCCTTGTCCTCTCCTTTTGTCCTTCTTCTTCTTCTTCTTCTTTTTCTTCTTCTTCTTCTTCTTCTTCTTCTTCTTCTTCTTCTTCTTCTTCTTCTTCTTCTTCTTCTTCTTCTTCTTCTTCTTCTTCTTCTTCTTCTCCTTCTCCTTCTCCTTCTCCTTCTCCTTCTCCTCCTCCTCCTCCTCCTCCTCCTCCTCCTCCTCCTCCTCCTCCTCCTCCTCCTCCTCCTCCTCCTTCTTCTTCTTCTTTTGGGGAGGTTGAGTCAGGGTTTCTCTGTAGCTTTGGTCCCTGTCTTGAAACTAGATCTTGTAGACCAGGCTGGCCTCCAACTCATAAAGATCAGCCTGCTTCTGCCTCCAAGTGCTGGGATTAGACATGTACGCCACCACTGCCTGGTCTTTTTCTCTCTTGTCCATAGATTCTTCTCCTATTTCTACTTTCTGCCTGCTAGCCTTACCTATCCCTTTTCTGTCTAGCTATTGACCATTTTGCCTTTATAAGACCAATCAGGTGCCTTAGGCAGACAAGGTGAAACAAATGCAACACATCTTTACATAATTAAACAAATGCAGTATAAACAAAAGTAGCAGACCTTTACACAGTTAAAAGTGATATTCTGTAGCATAAACAAATGTAACACATTTTTGACTAGTTAAAATAATATTCCACAATACATGGGTTGCTGTATATCATATTAACAATTCTGAGACCATTGACACCTTCAAATGCTTGTAAGTGCATGTGTGCCTGTGCCAACAAAAGCCTGGAAATGCTGGAGAAGCATCGTTACAGAACACATTATTGCTAATGTTCTGTGTCAATGTGTCTTTGTTTTTTAGATTATTTCCAAGAGTAAGTTTGATGAACCATGAGAGATCTCTTTTGCATCCTTTTTTAAGAATGCATCCCACTTTTACTGCATGAATTATATTCTAATCTTGGAAAAGGCCACCTATTTGCCTTTCAATGGAAAGGCAGAATTTCAATGAGGATATGTTCCATCTCAGATCCTAATTGTTAGTGGCCAGAAAACGTGTCTTTTGAATTACAAAGATTTCTCCCGGTGAAGGTATAAAAATCTGAAGAGCTCTCCTTTTAAAGAGCTCTCTTATTGGTGCCTATAAAAAGACAGAAAAGGAAAGTAATGAATAGCTTTAAAAGACCCCTTTGATAGATTAAGAGACAAAATCAGATTTAGGAAAAAAACATACATCTATCAAACCATAAGATCATTAGGATCTGCTGGGATGCTGACTCCCCACTACGGTTCCTGAATCTGGCTCCCCTAGGTCAATCTTGGAATTGATGAGAAAGTCATTCATAATGATTATTTTAAATTGGAAAAAAAAATGAGTTTGCATAACTTTTTTCTATTTGGGGTGCCCTTTTGTAATCCTCACTTCTTATCATTGACAGCTATTGATCTGCTGTTGTCCCACATGCTAGTGTGCCTAGCTGCCTTTCAGTCTGGGTTCCCCATGGCCTCTCAAGCATATGTACAAACAATTGGCTGGTGTCTAGTAAAGCTTTTCTATTTTCTTCCTCTCTCAGCTGTTATTAGGTGACATCTAGGTCCTGGCACTCTGCACACTTCTTCCTTATCTTACAAGACCTTACTTCTGTTGGCATCACCCATTGGGTTTTTAGCCACTTGTTTTGGTATTCTGGAAGGAGAAGATGAAACCTTGAGAATGTAGAAAGATAATGAAGTCCTGAATAATGGTATACTGTAGAATTGACATACCCATGTGAGGGGCCCAATACCATAGAGTCATGGGTATGTGGTAATATCTCTCCTCCCACCATGGTGGACCTTCCTCTTGTCCGAGTGCAAATGTTGACAGTGTGTGGAATTACAGATGTTCACTAATGGTTTGACTACTTTGTATGAAAACTAGCAATGGCAGCTTCCTCTTCCTAGATGTTACAGCCTGAGACTGTTTTCCTATAGACACCCCTAAGACTAACTCCACTAACCTCTGTGATATAAATAATGAACATGTTAGTTCATCTTTATCAGAGTGCTGAAAACCTACCTGATCACTGGTTTTCTTCTTGTGTGTTTGTGTGTCTGCCCTCACTTCATTCTCTCACCATCCCTAATCACGTACCAAAACAAGATCCACAGGATTGGGGATAGGGGTGTGGAGGAACTAAGTTTTCTTTAAGGTACCGGCTATTGGGAGTTTCATCATATTCCAGGGAATACATGAGCAACACAAATTGGACTTGGTATATTTATATAGTCTTTCTTCCCTCTTCCATTCTTTTGGGGCGGTCACAAAAGTGTGGATGGATCTTGGAGGGTTGACAATTGAGTGGATTGGGGTACATTATGTAGAATACCCAAGTAATAGAAACAGTATGTTGTATAAAATTATCCATCTAACTGGAGGATAGAATATTACTTTTGCTATCTAATTTTACATATATTACTTTCACAAAATTATGTATACATAAACACACACACACACTTGTCTCATTTGGATCTTCTAATTTTAGTTGATTCTTTGTCTCTAATTCATGTTAATCAAACCCCAAGTGATCTTTTAGGGTAAACAAGATCTATCCAAATTGACTCCTTTCATACATAACATTTTATTTGCCCCTGATCCTTTCTTCTTCATCTGGCCACCATGAGACATCAAATACTGATAGATACAGGAGATTTCTGGCTAACATACGAGGGGTTCTGAATGAGAATTTGAGGAACAACCAGACTGTTGAAGAACTACCTAATGACCTTTCACTCATATTTTATTTTGATTTCCTTAAAATATTTATTATTATATCCATGAATAAGAGAACAACTTCAAATTGTACAGTTTGTGGCATCTGTGAATTGAATATACAATTCAAATTGAGAATGGAACACTGTCTCCAACATTACGTTATATAACTCAACATATGTTATGCTATATAAATGAATGCTATATAAATGAAAACATGCTGTTTTCTTCAGGGCTTTTCTTTTTTCATTGAAAATGATATATGTTTTATTCATGCTACTGGATGTCCATTTTGAGTCTGCATTTGAGATACTCTTATTCTATTATTGGTCAATATTTGAATATATCAAAAATTTTAACTGTTATAAATGTTGATGTTATACATATTGTTATATTTTGTGCACAAAATTATCACTTGCATATATTTGGAAATGAAACTGCTTTAGCCATAGGATATACTATGCTTTGATGAATAGTGCTTATGTTATATCAATTAATAATATGGAAGGAATGTCAAACAGTATAGACTCCTATATATCAGAGCAATACCTTATTATATCCGGTTATATCAGATTCTCATTTGTACTTTGCTCTGCTTTTAAAAATTATTGTTATAGTGTGATAGAATATTCTCATAGGACAAACTGTCTTTTCTCTGAAGACCAAGCATGTTAAATATTATTCCAACCACTGTATATGTTTGAATATATATTCAATATATAATAGTATGAAAATCTCTTTTTTATAATTATTTTCTGATTGGTTGGGTCTGTCATACTGGTTCACGTGTAGAGTTCAGACAATCTTCACAAGTAGGTTCTTCCCTTCTACAGGTGAGGTGAATTTCTTCTTGCTGTTTCCGATGTGCAGTTTACTTCAGCGTTACTTATCTTTGAGTTTTCAGAGTTTTTTTTTTTTTCTTCTCCAACCTTCTATTACATTATAGGAACTCTAGGAATACAGATGTATACCAACTTTTTTTTTCTGAGTTCCAGTGATAGAGTTCAGGTCATCATATTTGTTTGGAAAGTACTCTTTAGGACTAAAAGCCAGACAGATCTCTGAAAAGCAGACATACTGGAGAGGGGTCACATCAAGATGTTGAACTTCTGGTTTCCTCTTCATCACTCTGACCAGAACCAAACTTCTTTCAAGATTATTCTTTCTCCAAAAGAACTTGTCTTCTGTCTGATGAGTCTGGTTCTGGTAAAGTATGTTCAAGGCCAGGTATGAACATGTTAACCTGAAGCTGTGTGTATATCAAGTGCTTTTTGTTGATTTAAGAGGATGGACTAAAAATCAAAGGAAGGAATCCAATGACAGGTCATGAAAACACATGAAAAATACCCAGCCCTCTTTGGAAAAAGCATGCTTTATGGAGTCAGGTAGAACCCTGATGCAAGGGAAACTTTCAAGAGTATGGCACCAGCTAAGACTCCTGACAGCAGTAGATGCATAGCCTGAACTGGCTATCCCCTGTGATCAGTTTGATGACTACCCTAATTATCATCAGAAAGCCTTCATCCAGTGACTTATGGAGGCAGATTCAGAGACTTGTGGCCAGATGCTGGACCAAGTTCCAGGAGTCCTGCTGTAGGACCCAGATGGGAAAAGGACATGAAAGGAATATCCAAAGAAATGGCTAGCCTAGCTCATGGGAGGTTACAGAGCCTGAACCAGCAGCCAGGGGGCCTGTATGGGATGGACCTGTACGTATGTGACAGTCATATAGCTTAGGCTATTTGTGGGACTTCTGTCAACGACAGAAGGAGATGTCCCTAACACTTTGACTGGCTCTTGTGAACCTGCTCCTTATTCTGGATTGCCTTGCCCAGCCTGAATATAGGGGGAGAATCTTGGTCTTTTGTCAGGTTGATATGCCACGCTATGTTGACGCCTGTGGAGTTCTGTACCTGTCTGAGTGATTACACAGGAGGGGTCAAGAGTGTTTGAGGAGAGAAAGGAGGGGGGGCTGTGGTAGGATGTGAAATAAACTATTAATAAAGATATTAGAAAAAAATAAATAAAGAGTAAAATGATAAAAGGACCAAGCCATTTTGGAGGGGTTAAAAAAAGGATGGATTTCAGTTCTGTATCTGTTTTAAGGATAGTTTTTCTCTCTGTGTTCTGTCGCCCACAAAACTCACAATAAACTTATACTTGTTGCTGCCTTCTGTATCTTAAATTTTTTCCTGCCTTTTAATTTTTTTGAACAGCAGAGATAACAAACCAAATCAAGACTCCTAGACAGTAATATTTTAAGAGCTGAACAATCTCCACAGTGCCATATATTAACTTGAGGATTCTCCACACAGCTAAAACCACTGGAGATCAAGTTTTATTGAGACTACCAACAGACACATTTCCTTTCTGGGTACTGCTGCAGAGATCATTGGTAGAGGATGAAAGCAAAGTAAGGGTATTGGATTCATATATGCACTTTGTATCCTTTTGGCTATACTGCATGTTGTCTAATATTTATTTAAAAAAATTTCTTACACACAATATATTCCTACCAGAGTTTTTCCTTCCTCCACTTCTCCCAGCTCCCGCTGATCCACTGCCCTTCTATTTTTCTTCAGAAAGAACAAGCCTACAAGAGACAGAAAAAAAAAGCTAAGAGAACAAGATACAATAAGACAAGGTAAAATCCCTCACTACTGAAGTGGAGGATTTCCTCCCAGCAGGAGGAAATCAGTCCCAAGAGCAGGCAAAAGAGTCAGAGACGCACCACTGCATTAAGTGGATTTCTCATCAAAAGTTTAAGGGGTACCTGTTTGGTGGGAATAATTTAGGTTTAAGCAATTGATTAAATATTAAATATGTTGGTTTCTAAAGTTCAGTTAGATATCTGACATTTTCAAACACCTGTAATAACTCATTCTCTTCTGTAATTTTGAGCCTCATCTCTGATACTGTTTTTAAATTTGGAACAAGTCAAAGTGTTAATATGGAAGAAGTAACCTTTAACAGAGACATCAAAGTGCTACGGAAAACTGTATTAGTAATATTTCTCATAAATATATAGTTATATACTTCGATTTATTATAATTAAATAGCTGATACAACTAACTTAAAAAGAAGGAAGCTGCTTCTATTGGTCCATTAGTTCACTGGTTTCATCCCTTGGATGTTTGACCTTAACAGACAAGTCTTGGGGGAGATAGGCATTCTGGTAAGAGTTGTGCTGCTCACTTAAAGAGGAGGAAGTGAGAAAGAGGAAGAGGAAGGGAATCAGGTCCCACCTTCATTTGTGTTGACTCAATTTCTCTAGGTCTCCACCATCTTCCAACAATTCCAAACTTGGGGTCTAACTTCTTTCCATACATGGATCTATGGGGCATTTCAGATCCAACTAAAGAACAAACCAAACAGTTCTTTAAAAATGAGGAAGGTTTATAAATTTTCAGGGAGAATGTGGGAGACAATAGTATTTTGCTTTATTAGTCAGAGGATTAATCTCTGCTTAATTATGAGCTAAGAAGAAGCCAAAAGTTATGCAAAACAAAATCTTGGCAGCATGCTGGTTGGAGTAACTTAGAGGGTAGGAAGGTGGTCCTGTGATAAAATTAAGAACCATTACAGAACAAATAGCTAGAAATAGGCCAGCAGTTTCTTGGGCAGACTGTCCTTTCCAGTTTATACACTACCAACTCAATGTCGCAATCTGTCCCAATCTGTTTATAACATTTCTAAGTAGGTAGTGACATTTTAGCTGTGAAGACTTCAAATTTCTGAATAAAGTCTTCAGACCATGACGTTTCTCTTAGAACTCATTTATATAATATCCAGTCTCTTAACTATGTTCTCCCTTTTGTAGTAACTTCTTTTTTAAATTTTTACTTTTACTTCCTTTTACTAGCTGCCTCAAATAGCTGGATTAGGCAAGGTTCAGGTTTTGGATGTTTCTATAGCAAATTCTATGTGATTTTACTGAGTTAACTTAATTTCTTCATCAGAGTAATTCTTTATTCCAGACAGATCTACCAACCGCATCAATAACATCTCCTCAATCATTTATTACATAGACCTATAGTCTAAAATGACTTACTAGATATATTCTATGTGGATGCCCAAAGAAGATTTTAGTTTCATGGCTCTCTAGGTCAAAGTTATCTTCCTCCCCCAAACTATTCTTTCTTTCTTCCTCTGCGCTTAAGTTAATGAAATCACCATTCAGTAAGTTAGCCAAGCTAGGAAACCTCATTATGATGCTCAACTCATGCATTTATCTCATCTCTCACAATCAATCAGTCAGCACCTCTTGCTAATTCCACCTCCTGCATATCTTTAAGCTCTGTCTTCTCCTTTTCATTTCCAGGGCTGCATCTGCGGTTTGCAGGTTCATCACCACTGTTTCAGGGAGAACCACGGCTCCCTAACTTGCAGGTTCATCACCACTGTTTCAGGGAGAACCACGGCTCCCTAACTTGCAGGTTCATCACCACTGTTTCAGGGAGAACCACGGCTCCCTAACTTATTTCTCTGACCACTCTGGCAGACTCAAAAAAATTCTAGCCTCTCGTGGATCTATTACAAAACTATACATGTGCATTTCTATAACATAAATCAAATCTATCCTCTTTTTACTTTAAAAGCTACTATTAAAAATTAGAGAAATATTTTATAAGGTCTAGTTTAGGATGATCCTGAATGCAAAATGATTGTATTTTCTAAGCAACAAATGGGACAAATTTTATCCTACCTAAAATATGGAAATCAATACATCGCAGTGCCTACAAATTTTGGGTGTTAGATTTTATTACTTTTGAAATTAATCATTTTATTTTAGGTTTTTCAAGGATGCAAATGCCTGTGCTTATTGTCCACTTTGATTTCCCTTTACTTCAAGTTATCATATATTTAATTTTTCTTTCTCAAACATTCATATACACACATATATGCAATTTATTATAATTTATATATTATGTAAATGTACATGCATATGTATATACTGCTTAAGCAATAATCTAAGGGCAACAATATTTATGAATTCATGAGAATTTATAGATTAATTAAAATGAGCCTAAACTATCTAATTAGAAAGATTTTTTTTAGAAAGAACTCTTGGGGTGCACTGAAAAAAATGAAAATTGTTTGTAATCAGCACTTTTCCCCTTAATGAACAGGGCACTGAGTTGGTATTAAAATGTGCATTTATAAATAGGATTCTGCAGGCATGTGACATTACACACCTGCCCGATAACTCTAAATTGCAAATGCAAGTTTTTTCTTGTCTTTTTCTATTTTGTATATATTTATAGCAATTGATCAAATTGTTTTTCATATGTGATAAAACTTCTATTTCTCTCTGTTATTTAAAATGCTGAATACTCTTCTGAACAGCAATCTACAGACTAGCTTTTGGTATTAATAAGTTTATCAAGTAAGAAATTAATGGTAGACTATATCCTAATGAGTTATCATCTACAGTATCTATATCAGAGCAATTTAATTTTAAAAATTTAACTTAGGCCAAGAAATTTGCTCTAATAACTTTACTTCCTAATAATATTTTAATAACTCTAGGTTTGTGCTTCACACATCTTAAGTGAAAAAGCAAGCTCAGGAAACATAGCTTGGACAAGAATACTAGATGCTGATTGAAACCACAGTCAGTCTGCTATGATTTCCCTCCTCCAAACAAAGGAAGGACTTAAAATAAAAACTCTATATTTGATAATTAGTTACAAAACCTTTTTAGTGTCCATGTCTTATTTCTAGAATACCTCATATCAATAAGTTTTGTCTCCGAGTCTAAGGATATCTTTGGAACTAATTTCATGCATGTAAAATATTCTCATATAAGCATTTTTAGATCACAGAACAAAATATGATAGAGCAGACTATATGATGATTTATTAGTTTGGAGATTGACATCTAACTTATAACGACCTCTCGTCTCAGTGTAGTGACTAAAAGATAACCTGAAATCAATGCTACATATTACCATAAGCAGAGCGCAGTATTCTTTGAAAAATAGACAACGTAATAAGAGGGAGTATGTGATTCTTTCATTTAGCATTGTTATACATGCTATCTAGAAATCTAGAGGATTGCTTTAGAGGTATAAGACGCAGTGATGTTATAAGTAGTGAACACACAAAAATTTCTTCTTCCTCCTTTTTAAGAATGTAGTTTTCCAAACCCATTGGCTTCTAAATTTATTTTAAGAATAAAAGTGCTTTTAAAAATGCTGAATACCTTGAAGAACAAGATATTTGTGTTTGAAAGGAAATAACCTGTGTCTTGAGCAATTTAATTATTATTTATATTTTATATTAATGTCTGACATGAAAAAAGTTGTGTTTAATATTCCAGATTCAGGAAAGTATGATGTAGGTTGTTGGCTAACAAGGTGATTCTGCCAAACAATGCACAATAATCAGTCTCAGGTGGAATTTATGTTTATTTGATATGTACAACAGTACTATGTCAACAGACTAAGCAGAGCTTGGAATATTTTCAGAATGCATAGTGAATAATGACAATGAGTTTATAAAAATGACAACCATTTCATACAATTCCTTGAAGATACAGTACAAAATAACTTAAAATTAATGAGAAAATACTATGCTCGTTATTAACCAGGAAAATGAAAACAAAAAATACAAATTGTGAAGCTTTGCATATAGAAAATTGACCAAACTTATTCAAGTTTCTGTGAGGACACTGATTGATGAAAATTTTATTTGTCATCATCATTTGGTGATGAGTTTGATGCAATAAAGAATGTGATTGTATTATTTATAGTGTGAGACTCTGTTCTCACTGTTCTAGTTTAAAACTCTTACACATGTGGTTTATGGCATGTATATAACTGTTTATTTCCATGTTGTCATACTACCAAGCCTACAATTGTCCAACTAACCCCAATAGCATTGGGTCAGGTCTTAGTACAGTGATTGCATACAACAGAAATAAGTGAAAATTCTAAGAATATAGGCATCAAAACAAACTAATCTCAATATAAGTCTCCGAGTCAGATGATAGCTACACTTACATTTTTAAAATTTATTTTCCTTTTAAAATGGCATGAAATGTTTTTATGGATATGTGTCCCATACTTCAAAGTTTGAAACTGGTTTACGAAAAGGAACACTAGTGGTTAAAAGAATGCAGGGTATTAAGAAAAAACCCATTTAGCAGAATTTTCCCATGGGATTTGCTTTGAGTTTCACTCCTAATACCTTTGATTTCCCACCACATTCTTCTTTCATTTCAACAAATCCTGCCATCTCAAACTTTTATTGTATCTAGCTTTGAAGGTATTGCAAAATACATTAATAAAAGAGCTAATAGCCTATGATCTCCTTGGTGCACTGAACTGATAAAAGTATTGGCATTATTATTGAAGTATATAATGTTGTCAATGAGGCAATATAAGCTGGATCAACGACGTTGGCATTAATGGAGAGTCTAGTAGTGATGATAGAAATGATAGGTAACCAAACGGAAAATAATACTGTCAATGATGACTCTTTCAGATTTAGTTTCTTAAAAATGGTTATAGAGAGAAAGGGAAATAATTCTGTGGCTAAAGGCAGATGCCACTAAACTGGGAAATCTGGACTTGATATCCAGAAGTCACACGGAAGAAAGAGAGACAATGATCACAGGAACAGCATAAGTTGTTTTTTTTTTATATATATATATCCATAGACTTTAACATGCCTGCACACACATATATATGTGTGAGAAAATAAGAAAATCACAGGTAGCCTTGGGCACAAACTACGTAGAACCCTTTTTGCTTAAGTTCTCAATGTCCATGCAAACAGAATTTGCAAATTACTAGTACAAGAAGATATTTGAAATTGTTCTGTTAAAAGACAAACTGATTGAGCTGGAGAGATGACTCAACAGTTAAGAGCACTTAACTGTTCTTTCAGAGGTTCTAAGATCAATGTCCAGCAACCACATGGTTGCTCATAATTGTCTGTAATGGGATCCCTTGCTTTCTTCTGGAGTGCAGACATACATGGAGGTAGAATACTTAATATACGATAAATTAATAAATCTTAAGAAAAAGACAAACTGATCAAATAACACTTGGTTATAGAGAGACTGCTTGTAATGATAGTAAATATGACACATATTTTAAATACATTCATTTTAACAATATTTATTAATTTCTTACATCTGAGTAATGAAACACAGAAATCCAGGTTATATAAATATAAATGTATAATTATATCTAAATGTGTTAGAATATCTTAATTTCATATCATGTAAATGTTCAAAATATTTTAGTGTTTGCTTGGTGAGGTAAACAAAAAATCCATGAAGAGATATAAATATGTCTGCCTCTACATGAAGATTATTCATTGATAAATTGATGGATTTTATAGCAAGAAATTCTGCTTACAAGGCTAAGGCAAAAGAATACATGCAATATTGAATAAGTAGTAATAATAATGAAGACATCAATTATATAAGATTTCTGTTTTGTACTTAGTTTTTGAATAATTTTAGTAAAGTTTTATTAATTTTTGAGAATTTCACATAATTTAATTTTTTTAGATTTTTCCATTCTCCCCCAACTCTTCTCCTATCCACTTATTCCTGCCTCTCTATTCATCAAAACTTATGTTCTCTCCCTTTTTGTAACCATCCTGAAACCAATTTGTTTTATACTAATGCTCTTGAGTGTGATGCCATTTACTGGATCATGGCCTACCTACCAGGGATCATAACTTTAAAGAAAGCTAACTTTTCCTCTCACAGTTTATCAAATGCCAATAGCTCCTCTGCTAGGGTTGACCATTATGACTATTTCCATAAATCAAATACTGGGATTCTGTCTGGCTTGAGCTTGTGAAGTTGTTATAAATTGTGCCACAATCCCTATGACTAGATATATGTATATGCTTTCTTTGTTTTCTTGTAGTCTTCTATCACCTCCGACTTTTACAACCTTTCTGGCCACTCTTCCATAAAGATTTTCCCGAGTCTTTGCAAGGAGTGTGATGTAGATTTTCCATTTTGGAGTAGGAGAATCATGGCGACTCACTCGACTCAGCTTCTTTCTCCCAGCATTCTGTTCTGTTTACTCCACCCACCTAAGGGTTGGCCTATCAATGGGCCTTGGCAGTTTCTTTATTGATAAGAAATCATTCCCACATCAATTCCTCCCCCTCCTGCCCAGACCAAGGAAGCAACAGGATGTGATCTGCCTCACTGAAAAAGGTACTGAGCCAAATGGCAAACATAGATCAGAAAAATGGGTTAATCAAGATGTGAGAGTTAGCCAGAGAGAGGCTATCACTAATGGCTCAATCAGCTTATAATTTATGGAGACCTATGTGTGATTTTATTTGGGGCTAAACAGCTGGGGGGGTACCAGGCAGGACAAAAACCCCAACAACAAACAAGCCAGCCCTCATGTTACAATATGGTATTCAGTATCAGGATTTTTATCATGTAGTTCTTGAAAATAAGGCAGGGGAATTAACAATAATATTTGGGGTGTGTGAACTTCAGTGTCCACTGACTCAAGAAAGAGGTAATTCTTTCCTGGTGCTGAAGCTTTAGTTTGCTGACATGTAGTATCTGTTTGTTTGATATCATCCCCCATTATAGGGTAAGTCTATTTTAAATGCTTCTATTTTTATGAAGTTTCTACTTTAGTGGGTATCTGTATGATTTTTGAAGAATTTTCAATGATTATTTTATGAAAGCAATGAGGATTGCCTTTTTGTTTTATTAAACTTTATAAGTCAGGCTCATAACAGAAGGGCAAGAATGAACTCTTAGTTTTATAAATGTAAGTTACTATAATCACATTACTTTTGTTAATTAAGATGCTAATAAAACTCCATGGCAAAAATTATATCTTCTGAATTCAGATTTCTATCAGAACCAGTGGGTTAGAAGACTTTAGGAGAAAGCAAAAATTTATGCCAGTTTGCTTTCATTTCATAATATTAAATACCTATGTAAATCCAAGGAAAGAATATGCTAACTCTGTAAGGATATATTTAGATATACAAAAAGATGTTAACACAAGAATAATACAAAAGGCATAAAATAAAGGCAAAATTAAAATAAGATTTTTGAGAGTCTCTTAGAATATAACTCTAGTAAAGTAATTATCATAATTTGTTCATGTTATATAACTCTCCTGGTCATAAATTATATTTCTTCTAGTTGAATTACTGTTTGTAATAAATTTTATATTATACTTAATCATTTACCTGGAAAAATATACTTTTATTTTTAGAGAAAAAGACAGAAGATCTTAGTGTACACACTAACCCATCTGGTTAGTGTGTGCAGTGAGTCTTGAGTATAACTGTGAATGTATGTGTATTAATAATAACCTTAATAAGTATTCATTTAGAATGTATGTTGAACTATATTGGGTGTATCTATGTATATTTAGGTACAATTATGACTATAACAATCATTTCGTATTTTATATTATATTTCAGAAATACTATTAAGGTTGTAGTTTTTCATTAAATATATAAACTTCAAAACTATATAAAAATTAAAGTTTATCAATAACCAACAAAATAGAAAACTGCCACAGCTTTATATTTCATTGTCTAACTTAATATTCAGGATACTAATAAAATTTGTTCTTATTCAGTCTCCTCTGTTTTGGCTCTTAAATAATTCTAACACTGTAATTAATTTTTCAGTCACATAATATGAGATAGATGAATATTATTAATATAATTTCTCAAAGACAAAATTGTGGCATAGGGGCTGGTTTTCCATTATCTCAACAGACATTAATACAAAGATCGTCTACTCTGGGATTTAGCTCATTCATTGCTGTATATCATGTGAAGCTTTCCTTCATTGCTTAAAGTACTCAGTCTTTTGGAAATGAGATAGAAAAAACCTTTAAGGACATTGGATTTATCAATGGTGTTGTACAGTCCTAGGAATCAATTATCAATTTGTATGGTGAAAGCAGACTGGTCAATACTCATTTTCTTAATTTCATTTCCACATAGATATAGCCATATATATATATTTTGTTCAGAGAAAACTGCATCATTTTCCCAGGTGGTTGAAGTGACTCATGCTCTAATCACAGTACTCTGGAAGTTTAATTAGTAGGGTGATGATATCTTGTTTGTACAAATGAAGTTGCTAACCATAGAGGTCTGGAAGTCTGTACAAACACACAGGAAGTGATAAGGTGGGAAGAAACAGGAACTCAGTGTCTTTTCGCCTGGGAACTTGAGAAGTAAGGTAGCTGTGGTTTTGCTCTCTGATCTCTCAGCATTTCCTCCAATATCTGACTCTGGGCTTTTATTATTAAGAATTTTAGAACTTGTGCTATGCAAGAGGATTGCTTTGTGTCTTATGACATCCTGAGCTGAATGAGAAGTTCCAGAATGTCGGAATAATATATCTAGACCCCTTTTTAAATGAAGACAGTATATAAAATATTAATTGTAAATAGTTATTTTCCAAAGACTGCATAATGTTATAACTTGGAACACCCAAAGTAAAATTGCAATTACAAATATATATTCAAAACAGTAACAAAAAAAATCAGGCAATCACAGACTCAAGAAGACTGAAAATTCAACTGAAAAAGTTGTTTGAATTTGTGCTATGATCCACTAACAAATGAAACATTGCTGTATCTTTTTTTTGTTTGTTTTTGTTGAGACAAGATTTCTCTGTCACTTTGGTGCTGCTGTATCTTACATAATACATCAGTACACAATTTTGAATATAAAATGTAACTAATTGACTTATGCAGTCATTAAAGATTTAGAAACAAAGAGTCATGCAATATATTTCAATAAGATAACAAATTGCAATGTTTGGACTATTAGCATGATGTTGGGATGGCTGAAACAAACAAGTATGGAAGGAAAGAAAGCATAGTTGATCGGGATATTGAAAAGCACTAAAGGTTCTTCAGCAGGAAAAAGAGAGGAACCGACACTGGAATATGGGATTCCAGACTAGAGAAATGTAATATTAATTCCTTGTTTCTTTACTGGTGCCCTAATAGAATATCCTGAGAAAGAGCAACAAAGAAGAGACATGGATTTATTTTGTCTTGTAGTTTCAAAAGGTATTACAGTATACCGTAAGGTCAGCTCAATGTATTTCATTGCTATACAGGAAGAAGAGGAGAGAGAGGCAGAAAGAAATTCAGAGTCAGATATAGAGGGAGTGGAGAAGACAGTGGGGAAGAAGGAGAGCTGAGGGGGAGAGGAATAAAGAGATAGAGAGACACAGAATAGCAACTGGGATCCCAATTCCTAGAAAATATCAAAGCCCACTCCCAGTTGTTGTCAGGAGGCTATTTCTTTTCTTTTCTTTTCTTTCTTTTTTTTTTTCACTTCCCGGCTGCTTAGCAGGTCAGACATGAAATAATCACACAGGAACCATATTATTTAAATCATTGCTTGGCCCATTAGCTCTAGCTTCTTATTGGCTAACTCTTACATCTTAATTTAACCCATCTCTATTATTTTACATTTTACCATGAGACTTGTGGCCTACTGGCAAGGTTCCTGTGGGGCTTCATGGTTTATAACTCCACCCTCTTTCTCCCAGTATTCAGTTTAGTTTTCTCCACCTACCTAAGTTCTTCTCTATCAACAGGCCAAGGCAGTTTCTTTATTTACCAATGCTAATCACAGCATACAGAGGGGAATCCCACATCACCCATTGATTTGCTTCCTCCAGAAAAGTTGTCTTCCAAAGATATATAACATTCCCAAACAACATTAACAACTGGGGACCAAGTAGCAAAATAGATTACTTATGAAGTACATTTTTCATTTGTTATACAAGATCACCATGGAGTTGTATCCGATGCAAACACACTGGGGTTTACTGATGACAAGTTAGCTAACTTGGGCCATAATTCAGCACACCAATGCAGCAGATTTGGGAGAACGAAACCCAGGCTTCAGGGTAAAGGATTTTAAAGGGAAAACCACAAGCAGAGTGGCACAAGTTTTGGCTTGTTGGGATTCGGTAAAAGTATACAACTTTTTAATTTGTTGGTTTGGGTATAGGGAAATTCAAAACAGCCAAAACAGCTGTTAATCAGGTACATACATGGATATTTGAACCAAGCAGATGTTTGGACACCCTGGTGGGTCACTTTGATCAGGGCAGGGACAATTCCTTGGGAATATTTATGACTTTGCTGGGCTGTATTCACCCCATTAGTTATATTTTTTCTAAAATAGAGATCTGTCTCACAATGGAGTTTGTTTTGCTCCTTCACATTCAAACTATAGTCAGCAATAAGCAATATGAAAGATAAATCCATTGCTTGTAGCTTATAAAAATGGGATACAAATGTATCTATAATTTGTCTCTGTTAGGAAAGTTCAAGAAACTATGCCTTGTCCCTGGACCTAATTGCACAACAATTCCAATGTGGTTTCTCAGAGTCCTAGAATTATTTACCTATTAGACTGGACTTTAGAATACTTAACATGTAATAAATTTCCTTCCTTGGAAATGAATAAGCATCATCTAAATGAGAGGTAGATGTAACATGATTAATAAAAACCCAGACCTCTTCTACAAAATGAGTTCCAGGATAACCAGGATTCTTACATAAGGAAACCCTGTTTGGAAAACTGAATAAAAACCACCACCACCACCACCACCACCACCACCACCACAATAACAACACCAATAAAAAAGTCCAAAATCAAAGCAAAACTAAAACAAACAAACAAAAAGAAAAACAAAACAGACTGGCTAAAAACCTTTCATGACTTCCGAAGTGCTCACTGCATGTAGGTGGAGAGACACCCTGAAGTGTCTGTAGGTGACCTACAGATCATTATGAATAAAATTGCATACACCTGGGTGGAAATCCAATATGCTAAGTAGGCATACAACACGTAAAACACTATCTAGAACTACATGCACAGAGCGTGTGTTTATAACCTGAATTATGCAAATACTATTCTTTTTAAAAATCCCCAAGTTAGGCAAATATCCAGGAAGCTCACCTTATGTGACATAAATTCTTTGTACATGGGAATTTGAGATACTGCGTTATCGCTTTGTTCCAACCCTTTTCCTGCTTTAGACCTTTCCTTCATTAATAGTAACTTTAGATCATGAGTTTCACAGTAGCAATTCTCTTCTCAAAATTTGAGGGATTTCCGCTCACCCAGTTGAGAAACTAAGTCTAATAAAATAAGGTCAAATGACTATGTGTGATTTGCCTCTTGCTGTATCATTGAAATGCCAAACTTATAGTACTGGCAGTGTAAGAATTACACGGAATTTTTACACAGGCAAAGATGAGATTATTTAAGACTACGGGTTATAGAAGAACCAATGCCCTCACCACCATGCCTAACACTGGACTGAGTAGATGCTCTTATCCTCTTGTATGTTAGGATACTAAATCTTGAGAGAGGAATAGACAGGGATCAGTGATGTGGGAAGGTCATTGGTTAATCAATAAAGAAACTGCTTGCCCCCATCGCTTAGAACATAGGTGGGTGGAGTAAACAGAACAGAATGCTGGGAGGAAGAGGAAGTGAGCTCAGACTCAATAGCTTTCCTCTCCGTGGCAGACGCGATGAAGCTCTGACCCAGGATGGACGTAGGCTAGAATCTTCCCAGTAAGCACACCTTGGGGTGCTACACACATTAATAGAAATGGCCCAAGCAGTGTTTAAAAGAATACAGTTTGTGTGTTGTTATTTTGGGCATAAGCTAGCCAGAAGCTGGGAGCAGAGTGGCAGGAATGCAGCGCGCAGCTCCCACAACAAATCAGTATGCTTCAAGGTGATTGGCCATGAATCTCTCCCTAATCATCAGCATTTGACCCTACCTCCTGTATTCCTAGCAGCACTAGAAAGTGAAACAACACATCATTACCTCTTTAGGATTGAAAATCACATATGAAAAGATGGAGACATTAAGGCTTTGTTGAGGCTCATTAAAAGAAAGGGACTTCCAGCTGGTCAGAAGGAGTGAATCCCAGTTCTACCCTCTGTCCCTGAGTGGAGAGTTGACATTCTGATCTGCTGCAAATATTAGATCATTACATATATATTACGTCCTCCTTGAAGAGAGACTCCAGCTGGGCCTGCCAATCACTTAGCCAGGAGACCACCCCATAGAAAAGTTGATTCACCTAAAGACATGCTAATGAAATTATCCTCTTAATAAATTAATGTATGTATCCCTCCTAGAAGCCATTCTGCCTCCTCACTTTATATGCAGCGATCACAGACCTTCATTGGCAGTCCCCCCAGCTTTACAGAGCTCTAACTCAAAAACCGCCTGACTTTTACTTGTCTATATCTTTATCTCTTTAACTTATCCCCATTTCCCGTTCTCTTTCTCTCTGTCTCTTTCTCCAAAAGCCTGAATGTACTTTCTCTGACACTCTGGGCTTTATCATTGTGTATCTGAAGATGAGCCTCACAGCTATGTGCCAGTCTCCATCCTCAACCTAAAAGGCAAAGCTTCCACCCCTGTCTTTTCCCACCAGGCAGCTATGGAGATTTACAGCTTACCTGCCTTCTTGTTTTTCTTTCAAATGCAAATAAAATTGTCATCAAGCTTCTTTCTGAGTTCATTTCTAAATTCTAAAATTAACAAGGATAGTAATCCACAAAATGAAATATTGACTTCCCTGGTAAGAATACAGGTTTTGCTAACCTACATTTCTACCAACAGTATATATGCATATTTCCATTTCTCTGTAGCCTTACCAGCATTTATTATATTAAAGGAGATAAGTATTGATATAATGGATTAATATCCACCCATAAAAACATGCATGTTTTGTATTGCAAACCAATTTTCTATTTTTCTATGAGAGAAAACATTAAAGTTGGAAGGAAACTCCTTAAGACACAGGATGTTCTAATGAGAGCTGGAAAATTTTATCCTGCAAAGAATCTTGCTCAGCTTAGTGAGCGAACAACTGAAAATAATCAGGAAGTCTCTGAAACTGATCAGATTTCCTGGGAATCTCCATTTCCGTGCTTAGCCGAGTAGTACAGACTTCTGAGAGACACTGCTGGACAAACCTAGCTAAACAAAAGATGTAGAAACCAATCGTGCTGCTTGAAAGGAAGAGCAGTTTAGCTACCTAGAACACAGAAACAATTACAGGTTCCAGAAGATTGTCAGATGACCTGCAATGCTTTAAAATGACACGTGACACTCTTGCTTGTTGAGCTGAGTGGAAGTGGGACACTTAGTCAAAGTTTCCAGCTTTCATGACACATCCCTGATCAGTGGTCTTGTAGTGATATAACTGTCCTTATGTCATTTCTCCTTCTGTAAGTACCCGTCTACAATATTCCTGTATGTAACCCCAATAAAAGTTCTTGGTTTATCAAGTTGGATTTGGTGGTATCCTTGATTTGCTCTGTCCTAGTTGTTTATCTGAGGTGAGTAGATGTTTGTTGAAATCTCCTCAGGAATAGTGTCACGCATTACGTCATCCCCGTAAAACGAATGGCAGTGGTCTACATTACACGCAGTAAAATAAGCCAGACCAATGTGGACCAAAGTCACCTTTCCTCACTCACTTACAGCAGTTAGGAAGTCAGTCCTATAAGGTGCAGAATGGAATTGTGAATGTCAGAAACAAGCACTGGAAATGGGGCAAGCAAAATAAATACAATTAAAAGTGGCCTTTTGGGACAGAAAAGAGTGCTGGGAGCATTAGGGTTAGAGATCTAAGGTAGTGGGCTGGACAGATGATGGGGGCATGGTAAAATATGCATAGGTATAAGTAAACCCCAATAATTTACAAAATTATTACAAGTTAAAATGCGAAGTAAATTAAGATAGTAAATTCTTAAGAAAATATGTGGCTTGCACTGTCTACTCTGAACATAATAATCCTGTCTATTGTGATAATCTTTCTCAATAAGCTTACATGGAAGAGATTCTGAAATTGTGCCAAGTATAATGGCAGGCTGAAGCCACTAGACAGATCTTCCATATCATTCTTATTCCAAACTGTATGCTTATGTCATTTTCTATATGTAATAATTTATGATTATAATATGATGTTAATAAGAAGGGAACTTTTTATAATTATCCTGAGTACAGATTGTTTCAAGCTGTTATTCATGGTATTTATTAGAGACAAAGCCTTAAAACTTTGAAAGCCAACATAAAACTATAAGATTACAAATACCCAAACACATCTCTCACTCTAACACACTGAAGCGTGATCAGAAGATAAATCAGTGGAATAAGTGGGAAGTGACATTTTAAGTTCTCCGTACTTTGCTGATCATCATCATGAAAATAAAACATTTGAAATTTATATTTAGAAACAAGATATTTGTTAGAAAAGATTTCTGTCATAGTGTCACAACACAGAAAACATGTTGCTTTCTCTTCTTTGTTTCAAATAAATGCAAAATTATTCAAACCAGAACAAAAGAATATTGTGGTACTAGGTTAATGTTCTTCAGACATTTTTAATCAAGGTAGTTATTCTGAAAAAAAATCAAGATTAAGGGGTTTTACCTTTCTATTACTATGACAAAATACCTTATACATTTTTGTAAGGAAGGAAAAAATTATTTTGGCTCATGCTGCAGAGGAGTCAGTCAATGCTCACTTGGCTTTATTATTTCAGCAGGAATTCTTGCGAAACAAAGGGTTAGTAAGTGTTTTCACACAAAGATACCCATGAGTTATACAAAAAGCCACTCAGTGGTTCCAATTGTTTATTGTTAAACATTGAACAAATGGCAGAAGCAGGTAAACAAAGCTTCTAAGTACAGTTTAGTGTTAGCCTTCTCATTCAAGTTCAAAGGTTCTGTCATTAGAATTCAAACTCAAACTGGGCGGTGGTGGCTCAAGCCTTTAATCCCAGAACTTGGGAGGCTTGAGGCATGTAGAACTCTGTGAGTTCAAGGCTAACCTGGACTACAATGCTAGTTCCAGAATAGGCTTCAAAGCTCAGAGAAACCCTGTCTCGATAAACCAAAAAAAAGACAAATAAAAAGAATTTAAATTCATTCAACACATCTGCATAAAAAGTCTCTTATCAGTGCTGTATGAGAAATCGGGATTGATAAACAGAATCAGAAACACAGGTGGACTAAAATGAGTTATACTATCAGGTGGTGTATAAAATGTCAGGCTGGCTTACATTGCAAACATGCAGGAGTGTTTTAGTTGCACAGTGGACTAATAGAATACTTCAGTGACAGGATAGTATTTTGTCACATTATGGACTGAACTAGTTCTGCAGCCTGAAATAGATAGTGCCTGTCAGAAGAGACACAGCTTCCTCTCACTGGCTCACTTCAGGCCTTCCCTTATTCACAGAAATATTGGCTGCAGAGGGATAGGGCAGCTTGTCAATATGTAACCAGCTCCTTTAAGAAGGTAGGAAGCTCCTAATCTGACCAGCTGCTCTAGTTCCCTGTAGTTGGTGGTAAGTCAGGAAAGTGGTTGAGGAAGCTTTTGTGTAGCTATTTTTTGTTTGTTTGTTTGTTTTTCGAGACAGGGTTTCTCTGTGGATTTGGAGCCTGTCCTGGAACTAGCTCTGTAGACCAGGCTGGTCTTGAACTCACAGAGATCCGCCTGCCTCTGCCTCCTGAGTGCTGGGATTAAAGGCGTGTGCTATTTCTTTAACTGCTCCTGCTACCAAGAACAGATCAGGTCTGTTTCCCAGCACCCTCTTGGGATTTTCCCTCAGCAACCTGGACAAATACAAACCAATCCATCCTAGCTTCTTTTGCCAGGCTTACTGTGGTTTTGAGAAGTTAATGCCTCTCTAAAAATACATTATATTCATGGACTGTCTTTTTAAATCACAAAGGTAAGGTAAAGCAGGTATATTTGGAAGCATCAGATCATTATAGACATAGCTGGGATGGAGTTTATGAAATGTAGTACCCATCAGCAAGTGAGATTATGAATGTTTTCTAGATGGATAGATGTTAATCAGCATGCACCATCGCCCTTTGCCCTCAGAAGTTTATTAAACCTGAATGATCACGTAGCTACTCCTATTTTGCATTTCTTACATTCTGAGCAATGAAAGACAATGAAAAAGTAGTCTCTACCATTTCACAGGGTATATTATATTTCTATTTAACTCAGCTTGCACTGTTCCTTCTCCATTTCCCCAGAAAGCTTTCCTCCTATGAACTTTGACCCTGAAAGCAGGGATAGTGACACACACTGTTAGTTTTCATGTTCTGTATATCTTCCATCATCATCAACCTTCCATGACTTCAAATTCATCAGGGTGACATTCTATGACATAAATTATTTTATTTTACCGTTTAATGCTCAGAAGTAGAGTCCACTTATATTGATTATTATATAATTTAATTCAATCTTCTCAGTGTTCTTCACTTTTTTCATTGTATGAGTGACAACTTACAAGTATAAAAATAGCTTCTAGAGAAGATACTTTAATTCTAATACTTATTTCCAAAAAAAACCAATTTATCTAATCTCTTATAATTTAGTGTATCTTTTTCTTTATAGGAGAAGGTGCTTAATGGAAAGCCTTATGATGTAAACATTGGAACTTTTTTTCTTAATTTGTCTTTTTTTAAACAATATACCCAATTCATCAATAGGTATACTCCCCCCATCCAAAAAAAAACTGTAAGCACTTGTTTTATCTATTGTCATTTTTGTTTTGCTAGACACCTGCTAAGACAATCATCTCAATTTTCAACTTTGCATTTTTCTACAGAGATGGAGAATGACTAGGAGATTTTGAAAAGCTTATCAGCCATTGTCTCTCCTTTCTTACTAGTTTTTGTTTGTACCCTTTGGTCCATTTTGAACTATATGTCTTTTGTTAGTGATGAATAGCTCTTTTCTATTTACAATAAATGTGGAAGTGTCTCCTAAGTCTATGGCTAGAACTCTAATGTCATTTGCAATACATTTGTCATCCATGAATGCTATCATATGTCTTAGTGGTTTTCTAATTCTTTTTCAGTATTTTTGGACTTTTTAATACAGTTTCTGATTTCCTTTGTTTCCTTGGCTTCTCAAAATTAATAAGCTGAAATCCAGGACTCCCATATGAGTCTATTTGGAGATACAGGCTGAGTAGTTAAAATTTTCAGAGACTATATTTTTTTTCAGATTGTTATAACAGAAAACTATTGTCTTAAACAACCATCAGAATTCTGAAAGATTAGAAGCATGAGAACAAGGTGCCAGTAAAGTAGCTTTATTATGATTTCTAGTGTCTGTGCTTGTAGGTGGCTGCCATTTTATGCTCTATTTATTTGAGTTTTTCAGTAGATGCAGAGAGAAACTGAATAATTCTTTGGTGTTGTTTAGAACAATTATCCTTTCATTACAGAATTTAAATCTTCTGAGCTCACATAAGCTTAATCATTTCTCTAAAGATTCTATCTTCAAAACATTGCTTTCTTGCTTCAGAATGGGAGTTACAGTGCATCCTAGGCAATCTCATGCAGGCATTACAAAATGCATGAGAGCAAGCCCTTTAGAAGAAGAAAGATAGAGTGACCAAATGGTATGGGAGACAGAATTCCAAGAGCATGGAACCAACGCTTGGAAAGAACTTTACAATTATATCATAAAATAAAAAGGTGAAAAGCATTGCATGACAAATCCTGTCATGTATTTGAGTTTGAGTTCTGCTTTCTACTGAAAAGTCACTCGCTAATCACACCACCAGTATCTCACCCTCCTAATATCATTTCCTAAAATTATCTCTCAAACAGACCCCCCTTCAAATCTAAACAACATAGATATTTGAGGATTAATATTTACACATGTGAACTTTCTTAGATTAGAGTCAAACCCTGACAGGAGAAAACACAAATATTCCGTTCCTTAAAATAGGATCATATGACAATTTGTTTGGTGGCTTTATAAAGAGCTCCATCTTTATTATTTTCTTTGTGTTTTCTGAAATTCTGGAAAGAAAGGGTATGCGAGTCAGAAAAGCTGTTTGCAAGCCAAGGAGCGAGTGAATAACCAAAACCAAATTTTGGTCTTGGATATTCAGAAAGCAGAACTATGAAAAAACCATTTCTAATTTGAAAACTTCCATCATTGACAGACCTACAACATGGCCCAAGCAAGCACTCTCTCCTGGTTTTCAGACCATTTAGTTATACCATTTTTGGAGAAGCCCCAAAATTAATTACCTTCAGTGGATATAATATAGCTCTTGAGATGTTAAGTTGCAAAACACATTTCTTTCTATGTTGTTGATAGGGGATTCTTGACAAAGCAAGTGGCAGTGAGGCAGACACTTAGGTGACAATTTATTGACAGAAACTTTTAACTAATACAGTGTTGAAATTGGGGCGTCGGGTTTGCGTCCTCAACACCCCAATCACCTGGCTAGCTTATGCCCGAAATAACAACACACAAACTGCATTCATTTAAACACTGCTTGGCCCATTATTTCTAGTCTCTTCTTGGTTAACTCTCCCACCTGGACTAGCCCATTTCTTATAAAGTGTGTTGCACCCCAAGGTGTGCTTACCGGGAAGATTCTAGCCTACATCCATCTTGAGTCGGAGCTTCATCCATGAGACTCTTAATCTCAGGGTCGTGGGTTCGGGCCCCACGTTGGGCGCCAGGTGAAGGCGTAAGCCACGAACAATGCCACACCAGTTTGGAATTATTATTAATAGAGTAGTATTTATTTAAAGAGGAAAAACTTACAGATCAAGATCCCAGACAACAGCCCTTTGCGCAATCATGAAGCGAGTCTAATCGCCAGCCGAACAGGAAGTCAAGAGGACCAGCGGAAGGAAATAGAAGCCTTTTGAAGGGAGAGAAACCACGCCCCAATGGGCTGGTATCTCAGCAGCTATTGGTTGGAGGGACGGAAAGACCTCCCGCAACAATACAGAGCAAAAGCCTCTATTTAATATTTTCCTGAGGAGCTAATTCCTACCTACAGTCTCCCAAGTTTGGGAGTAGATATATCCCAAGTGCAACTCAGCCATGGCTTCTTTGTAGCCCTTCTTAAAATCTTACAGCCAAAAAGTCAACTGAGCAGTGCAGATTCCTTGTTATGGAACACCTAAGTGACACTTTTGTTTATGCTACAGAACATTAGTTTAACTGTGTAAAGGTGTGTTACATTGTTTTGCCTTGCCTGCCTAAGGTACCTTCTTTGGTCTAATAAAAAAGATTAATGGCCAATAACTAGGCAGAAAAAGGATGAGCAGGGCTAGCTGTCAGGCAGAGAGAATATGTAGGAGAGAAATCTAGGCTCCAGAGGGAAAAGAGAAGAAGAAGAGAGGAGGAGAGTATAAGGGAGAAAAAGAGGGACCTCTAGGGCTAGAATCCAGGCAGCTGCCAGCCAGTCCGACAATAGAGGAAGCAGAAAAGGAAGACAACGGGAGAGAAAGAAATGTAGAAAGCACTGAGGCAAAAGGTAGAAAAAGAGGAAAAGGCTGATTTAAACTAAAAGAGCTAGTCAGAAATGAACCTAAGCTAGGCCAAGCATTCATAACTAATAAGAAGTCTTGATTTGGGAGCTGGATGGTGGCCCAAAAGAAATAGTCTTCTATAATTCTAGTTTACTAATTTTGGGTAATTAATATACATTGTTTTTAGCTAGCAAATCTTAGAGTAATTTCCATACATATAAAACAACATCAGTGACTTTCAAACTAAACGTTGTATTGTTGCCTTAGATGTGTTGCAGGGCTATTACCATACATAAAGCACTATTATTATACTAGTTACAATATTTGCCTATAGTACTCAAGTTAAAATCTCCAAGGGCAGAAATTAAAATCTGACTAGTCTATCCATAACTCTAGCAGAAGGTCGGTTCAAATTTGACTTCTGTTCTGTTAGGGAGAATGTTCATCATATTTTCCCAGTGTGGTTTTATGCAGAAAAAAAAAAAGAGGTGGAGGAAGACATCTCTAAGAAATACTTAACAAATAGTTTGGACTAAGCTACCAACTTCACAAATTATTAAGCATTTTGCTTCCAGTTTCAATTAGTTGATTATGTCCTTTTAAATTGTAGTTTAAAGAAGGATGTGCCTGTGCCTTACAATTTGTGATTAATTTTTTTCCCATGACAGAAATTGAAGCCTGAAACTACTCCCTGTGGTTGGCTTTATTCATTACTCAGTGATTCTGTCAGTGATGGGTACACTGAAATGAAATTTTTCTAAGCTAACTTGGCGATGCTCAGCGGGAAAAAAGGAAGAAAAGCTGGGTACTCCATAGACCTTTAGGCAAACACCTGCTTGAAAGCGTTTTCTTAACTATGTAGGGTCCCTTAAACCACGGAGAACAATGTTCACGTTCTAGCTTAAGAAGGAAGAACACAATGTCTAAACATTGCTTTATTTGATTCAAATTGGAAAAAGTGAGACCGTCAATATGTATACAGCTGTGAGTTATGGTTTTATTTTCTGTTTTATGTATTTAATTATTTTTGGTTTAAGGGCACATAGGATTTGCATCTTTGAGACAGGTTCTAAAGCAGGATGCTAACTGTACGTATTACCAAATGCAACAGCAGCCAGCTGATTAATCCACATTTTTATTGTGTATTTATTCCCTTAGGTGATATAAACTTGTCACATGATTTCAGGTGGCTTGTCCTGATAGTGACTCCATAGTTTCACATTCAGTATCATTTCTCTGTTTCTTTTCACCTCTCAAAGCCTTCACCTTCAGTTTATGTTCTCTGCCACAGGTGGCGGCAGAGTCTCATGGGTCCAGGACAGGGAGCTTGCTGATCTGAGACCCAAATTATCAACTCCACACAAACTTCTTTTAAAACATGTTTCAGTTATACTAATTTCACTTTGAAACTAGGTTTTCCAATCAGGATAATAGTGCATAATATAATATAAATATTCATATAGAATAGAAAGCAGCAATGAGTAGAAATTGTTTCACTGTATTACTAGCAGCTTTTAAAGTATTTCTTGGTACTTTCCAAATTTGTAGAAATGTAGAAGCCTTTATCAAAGTCTTCCAACCGATGAGCCAGTTGAGAAGTGCAAAGATTTCCAGTCTTCAAATTTGAGGATAATTAATATGTGCTGTTTGCAGTTAGAAACGCCTAGTGCAGTATATGTATATATTGATTATCTGTTCTTACTTATTTTGTTTGCATTTGTAATAAGATAATAATCACATAATGTATCATGATTTTAGGCCGTCCATTTGTCTTGTGAATACTGGCATTACATATCACTCAGTTGCTGAAAAAGAAGATCACTTGTAACAGTGTTGTACAAAGTGAGCTTCAAAATTAACAGCATAGCATTGCATAGTTTTCAAGTAGTTTTCTCTAAATCTCTCTCTCTCCCCTTCTTTATTTTTGTAAAAGTCCCTACAATAAGGATCACTTTACATAAATCCTAGAATGAATGTATAAATGTAGAAGTAAGTAAGTTATCAAAAGTATAATCACCAGCTTTTATGGATACGTTACTTTAAAATATTACATTCAGAGAAAAAGAGAGAACAACAGCTTTATGCTCCTACAAACTGGGCTTAAATTTTTGTATAGAATCATCAGTACTGGTTATGAATTTTAGTCAATTTGATTAGTTTATATAGATATCATTATATTTGATTTTAATTTACAAATGTAGTCTAAGATTAAGTATATTAAAAATTCAACAACTGTATTGACTCTCTACTGGTATTTATTTCCTTGTATAAGCAATGTGATAATCATCCTATATTTTGACATTTTCTGACAAAATGCAGTTATTTCTCTTTCATTTTATATAGAAACACTTGTCATTGGTTATTCTATAACATGAGACCCTTTTTGTTGTAGACCTTGAATTCCTTGTTATTAGAGAATGGAAAAATAAACCCCCATGTGTGATCATAGAACCTTCTGGTGCTTCACTTTAGACCTGGGACTTGTTAAGGGTGATTCCATGGTTCTTTATATGAAATTGAATATTGAGTTATGTGCCTCACAAAAAATTCAATGGTTTTCAAGATGGAAAGAAAATAGAGAAATAAAATTATTGTGACAATGTAAAACAATCTATCACTGTATATTTTAAGGTTTTAATGTTTACTTAAATTTTTATTACTAATAATATTTGTACCTAAAGGAAACATTCCTTGTTATATCTGTAACAATTAATTTAAGTGTTCATACAGCTTTGATTTTTGCAGTTATTTTAAGCCACATAATTTTTAAATATAAACCTTTTATAACATTCAGCTTATTGTTACCATGTTATCATGGTAGAATATGCTACAGCTGGAGAAATGGTTCAGGGATTAAGAGTATTGGCTATTTTTTAGCTGTTTGGTACCTAGCATGTACGTGACAGTTCACAAATATCTATAACCCCAGTTTCAGAGATCTGTTGCTTTCTTCTTGCTTCTGAAGGCATTAGGCATTCATGTGCTTTGCAGTCATACATTCAGGCAAAACACCATACACACAAAATAAAAACAAAATTAAATAAAAAAATAAAGAATATACCTGTTTTCTGACTATGAAGAAGAACAATGTTTCAGAGACATTGCATATAATATAAGTATGAAAAATACATATTTGTGGCTTCAAATTAGAGCAGTTTTTTGAAATCAGTCTTATCAAACTCGATTTTTTTTATTTTCTCTCCTTTAGAAAGAAATTACATAATAACATTTTTACTCATCTTCATTTTGTTAAGATTATTTCAACAAATCTTTCATAATACTTTTTATTTTGTTCCTTGTGTGTGTGTATATGTTTTTGTTTTGAGAATGGAGTAAAAGCATAATTTTGTTTCCTAAGCATCACAAGGTTCAAGCATCATTTATTTTATTAGTGTTCAACACATATCTGCTTGATACGTGACATTTCTTTTCAAAAAAAGTTGTGCTTCCTTGTTAAGAGAAATCAACATGCATCTTTTTAAGGGTATGAAGTATGTATCAATGAAATAATAATAAAGGGGGGAACATACACTTACAGGATATGTTAAATCCATTTTCAGAGTCCGTGGAAAGCTGGTGACAGATCACATGCTCCTTGAGCCACCTGACCTGATCTTCACCTCCCAAGAAGGCGTGATCTCCCTTCTTCCTTACAAGAGGTCTTATAGGCAGACAAGAAGCACTGCCTCTATCAGGACAAATATCCCGAGGTCATGGGTGGAGCAAATATTCACTACACTTGTTTTTTTTTCCCCCCTGGAATTTATATACATTTATTTATACATGTTTAACCAGATGTATGTGTGCATGTGCATGTGTGTGTGTACATATGTAATTTATTCAGGTATTATACATTACCAGTTATATTAGCGTTATAGATTGGAAAAACTTCATCTAATTTGATTTATTTAAGGGGCACTTTAATAAAGTCTAGCAGTCATTCACTTCCATGGCTTTCTCATGGGAAAAGTCAAAATAAATGTAATTCATCATCTTTACTGGAATGAGCATATACTTTAATTTAGGTAATATTTACCTAAATTTCTTAATGGTACAGAATTTGTAACAGATTGCATGAGTAAAGAGTAGAAAGTAATAACGTTACAATGGTGAAAACTTGCATGACCTAGCCTTGGAATTGAAGTGTTACTGACTGATGAAAGAAAGCAAGGTCGATTCTGAAAGGGTGAAGGCATGAACATGGATAGAAGAATAGGATAAGAAAATCAGGGAGCCAAGAACTAGAGCAGTAACTTCAGGAAATAACATTAAGCTAACATGCTTTCTTGCCAAGGGCTGAACGTCCATATTAAGAAGCAAACAGGGGAGCATTTGACATAACTAAGCAACAGAGAAACTGACATCCAGTGAAGTTCTGGGAAATAAGTGCTTTTCAAAAGACGAAATAATTGAATGCCTGAGGGCATGACCCTAAGGGCACCTACTAAATGGAGAAGTAGCCATTAACACAAATCTTTGGAAGTTTTGTGAGAAAAATAAGTCAGCTGTTTTGACACGTGAAAATTCCCACTCAAAGCCTTTCTAGTTGCTTCAGCTAGTAAACATTCCAGGTGGGTTTAAAATCACATAGATGGATGGATGCTTACAATGCTGCCTCTTTTCCTAGCTCCTGTCAGAAAAGTCGTTCTCCTCCGAGGGACAGAATAACTACATTTTTCATGCCACAGAAACTACCTCATGTGTATAAACAATGGAAACATGCATATGAAGAGGAGGACAGGCGAGGAGGACTCTCTTCCTACAACCACTATCTGCTCATGGAATGAAGAGTCACCCTTGGACTTGGTATCACTGAGGTTACTGGATCCTTGCTGATCACACGTATTCTTACTTCTAACGCAATGGTTCTCGACAAGGTAAGAAGTCTTCAAGTTACTTTTCATCTCTATGTAGAGCTTAGCAAGTAAAGTGGAACTACTTCTTTGGCATTCAATCTTGCCCTGAGCCCCTGCTTCAAAAATATGGTTAGGAGATTTTTTTTTTTCTGGAAAGGTAATGTCACTCCTATATTCTATGATGTTTGGGATCAAAGCCTTAGACACTCACAAACACAACATATATTTTAATCGGTGTGATTGGAAGAAATTAACAGATTTGGGAATAGATTAACTGAACTCTAGCAAGCTTTTAGAAAAAAAAATTAATCTCTCAACTGTGAGTCCTATAAAATTACAAACTAGATTCAGAATTCAAACTTCCTATGGCATGGAGTAAACACTGTCATTTAGAAGAGAAGAGTGGGTGATTAAGAAGAAGGATCAAACCAAACAGAAATGAAAGTGAACTTATTAAACACCAATCCCCCCATATAGATGAGAAATACTTTTTGTTTGTGATGGACTAATCTGTCCTTCAATAATTTTGGTTAACTTCTACCTCTCATCTCTAAGCTGGGGCTATTATGACCTCTTTCTTGTGTTATCTGAATTTGGTACCTGCTGTTTTCCTCATTTAATGTTCTGTATTGTGGGATCTCCCTTATTGTGATGCATTTACTATGATAAGATTTTAATTTGTCATTTTATGCACAAACCTCTCAGAAGCTTCAAGAACTTCTGGTCTCGCTACCTTCTTGGTACTTTGATACAAGCTTTCATAACTCCTCTACCTCTTCCACTTTAGTATTTGACAATTCTCTAAAACTTGACAGATGCCAGACTTTGTTAATAGAAATGTATCCTACCCTACTAATACCACTCATATATTAGTGTCTCTATGCCTTTGTAACTAAACCCTCATAAATACTTCCACTTGTGGATATTTTAGGGCAGGAAACTCCTAATATAGTATTCCCAATGCTTTTCAACTCATTTCAAATGATTTAGACATTTAAAAAGCAAGGGACTTTAATAGGCTAGATATTTCTGACTTTAAGGCACTGTTTCTATTACCCATTGCAAAACCAATGTTTTATTTTATATATGATCCTAATTTCTTGAAAATTTTCAGGTCTTTTTGCACCCCTTTCTTAGTTACTTATTTGCTCTGGATATTTGATTCGACAATTTTTATATTTTCCTGCTCCATTTTTTTTTCTCATGATAAGTCTGAATAAAAGCAATGAGTAATAACAATTCTGTAGCCTTAATGTTATATGGTCTTCAAAATTTCTCTGCCAAACCACTTAGTCTATTACTTTTGAATTCAGCCTCCATTATATTTTCAGAATACAGGCAGAATACAGTCAGGTCCTTTGCCAGAATACAACGGAAATGACTTTTCTTAATTTGTGTTATATTTGCAATGGCATTAAATTCCCTTAAGCACCCAACAGATTCCTTCTTTTTCTTTCAGAGTTTATGAACTCATTCTTTACTATTGGTAGTTTTAGCAGTTTTCTTTTATATTCTATACTCCTACTAGGATGACCTATATGTTCTGCTTTCAATATTTTGTGGCTAATGTAACATGAAGCTCCAAACATTTCCACAAGCTTCTCATAAGCTATTCAGAATCTTATGCACCACAATTCCAGCCTTCTGCAGTAAAATAAAGTACTCCATCTTTCTTACCAGTTTTCGTATTAGTTATGGTGTTCATCACTATGAGCAATTATCTGATAAGATGTAACTTAAGGGAAGAGCAGTTTAGTTAGGTTTTTCTGGTTTTATGGTAAGGCATGACAGCATATGTCTCTATAATAATGGGAGAGTAGGGCGGCTGCTTTTTCCAAACCCAGAAACTAAGAAGCAGCATTTCTAGGTTCATGGATTTTTGAAAGCAATACAGTCACTCAGCAGCTAGTGAAACTTCCCAGTAAGGTGTGTCCAGGGAACAAGACAAAGAAAATCCTGCACAAAAGATTGTCATTTCAGGACAAACAAGCACCACACCACATCATTCACATTGAAAACATTTATTAATTCAACAATTCTTCACGATTAAACAACCCTTCTCCATCCTTGGGGTAAGGGAATGGTGTTGCTGTATGCTCTCTAACGTGTCCAGTCTCCAGCCACCAACATAAAATCATGAATATACTCTCCTAAAAAGGTGATTTTTTTTTCTGTGAAAAAAAAAAAGTGGGTATAGGAAATGCCAGTGAAAGAAACTTTATCAAGCTAAACTTTTAGGCACTATATGTACAAATATCTTGAAGACAGGGAAGGCTGTAGAGCTGGTTCCATGGTTAGGAGCACTTCCTTTTCTAATGGGAGACTTTTCAACTCCAATGACACCGCTTATATAGTCCACAAATTCCAGGTCCAGAAGATACAGTGCTCTCTTCTGGCCTCTTAAGGTACTGCATGCACATGGTTTACACTACATTAACAAAACACCCACAAACATAAAACAAATAAATATAAAAGAACTTTAGGAGATGATGATTGGAAAATACTGACTATGCTGTATCATATACAACACCAGTGTGTATCCTGAAAACATTCTAAAATTTTTGATGAAAATGTACAACTAAAATAAAATGCTGCAAAATGAATTAATAAAAATTAGAACTGCCAAAGATGATAATGAGAAAGCTTGGTTACATCAGTAGACATCATATGTTACACAAAGCAAGAATAAAGAGAAACATACAGAGACTCAGAAGCATGTGAGAAATATTTGAGTGGATTCACACACACCAGTGTAAAAAGAGAAAGAAAAGGTATCAGGGAAAGTTATCAAAACCAAGTGAATAAACACTCTTTAATTGAATGTATTATATAAAAATTATGTAATAGTTTTACATGAATAAATTAATAACTGACTACATCAAAATGGTAATAGAATTAAAAATTTCTAGAGGTTTCTAGCAATGCTAAATAGTGATATTCAGAAAAGCTTATATTATTAAGGTAAGTATTTATGTTAAGACATTAGAGGGAAAAGAACTGATTAATTTAAACAATCAGAAGAAGAACATGTATTTAGATGAGCTTAATTCAATAGAGAATTAAGACAAAATAAAAGTTAATGTATCTTTTTTTTCTTTTTTCCCAGACAGGGTTTCTCAGAGTAGCTCTGGCTGTTTTGGAACTTGCTATGTAGAAGACGTTGGCCTCAAACACAGAGTTCTGCCTGCCTTTGCCTCCGGCGTGCTAGGATTAAAGACACTTGCTACCATTGTCTGGTGGCTGTATTCATCCCTTTATCATTTAAATGATTAAAAAAGTTTTAGATAGATTTTAAAAAATGAGGATAAGCACTCAATATATTTGAAGCAGAAGGAACAGAGATAGTTTAAGGAAGAATTCAGTGGATGTAGTCTGTTGCTGGCAAGCCTGACCTGAGTTTCTTCCTAACGTCTACATGGTGAATGGGAAAAACAAATTACTGTGAGTTACAGAGACAGAGAGAAAGGAGGGTGGGGGAGTGGGAAAAGGGATAGGATATCACAAGAGCAAAAATAAATGTTAAGAAATTTTTGAAACACAAATAATTGACAGTAAGAATTGCTAAATGTGAGATATTACTGTACATGTTGAAAATATGAAAACATGGGTAAAACAAACTCCATAAAATGGAACGTAATATGAATTTATTTTAATAAATAGTTTGTATAAACTATCAAAATTTATCCACAGGAAACTTCCAAGGCCAATTGATCATATCAGGATTACTAAAATATTTCTAGGAAGACAGAAATTCATTAGTAAAGTTTCTAAACAACAAGAAAGAACTTTTCTAATTTATTTGGTAGACAGATACTTCAACATCTGACCAAAAATGTCTTCACAAGAAAAAAAAATATAAGCCAACAGATTCTGAGATAAAAATTCTCTTGGGAGAGAAAAATATTTAACATCAAGATATGGTAGGAACCACACACCAGGAGGATGCTATTATGAATATAAGATTGAAATAAAAAAATGTGATTTTTTTTATAAACATAGAAAAAGCACCAACAAATTTAAAAATTACTTCATGACAAAATACTGAAATGAAGCTATAGAACAACACCGTATAGCCAGCATTTTATTTCCTACATAGAGGTGAAAGGAGTCTGCATTTTCCCTAAAACCAAAACCAAGATACAGATGTTTGCTGTCTGTGCTTAAATAACATTTAATATTGTTCTCCTTTTATGAGGCAGAGGCAAGCGCATTAGGAAACACAAACAGAATACTTTAGATTATATTCTGTGATATAAAACTATCATGCCCAGGATATGATATCTAATTTTACACTCAAGAATTCCATAAAAAAATAAAACAATCAGTAAAAAGGCAGAACCAATGACTGAATTTAGGAACAGGCAATGCAGATCAACTTGAAAAATGACTTGCGTTCCCATCTATGATGGTAGCAGTTTCGGGTCATCTTATGCCTGGACTACTTGATGCCCGGATGACTGGTTAAATGTATTGTGATTGTCTGTTGTGGTGTGAATGTCATATGTCTCCAATTGGCTCATGTTCTTAGACATTTGATCACTAGATGGAAACACTGTTTTGGAGGGCAGTGAAACTTTTAGAGGGTGGAGTCTTGTGGGAGAAAGTATGTCACTGGCGGTTAGGGCTTGAGGCTTGATAGCCCAGTCCCACTGCCTCTTCACTCTCACTATCAGCTGCCTACATAATCATATGGAGCTGATAACTTGTTGCCTCCTGCCCTTCCTGTCTTACTTTTCCAGTATGATGGACTGTAATATTCCCTAGAATTTAAGCCAAATGCTTTGGAAGAATCAAGCACATAAAATGAAACTGGGGAAATGTGACCCTCTTAACTGCTGAACAATTTCTATAGTCCCTCTTAAGTGGTTTTGTTTATTCTTTGTATTTGTATAAATTAGGAGGGCAAGATAATTAGAAAGCTAATGTCACTAATCAAAATTGCAACAGATATCATTCAATTAAAAAAATTTCTAATGCCTATCACCACCCACTTTCAAGTGCCTGTAATTGGTTAAGAAATAATTGAAATTACTTAAAAGAAATGAACTCTACTAGTAATGAGCACTTTCAATTATGATTGTTATTATGTTTGTTTTCATCTACTTTGTTGATAGATGGATTTATTATGTGTTGAAGATATTCTGCTTAGGTTTGTTTAGTTTATAATGATTAGAACTAAAGCTACCTAGTTTGTTCATTACTAGTTAGTGTAATTTTATTGTATAAAGTACGACCATTTCTTCCTTTCTTTTAGCCTACCTAGAAATTAAAAATGTGGTTAAAAGAGTGCCATTCCTTGGTAGAGAATAGCAGGATATGTTAAAGAACACATCAAAGACTAGGATGTATGTCTTCTTTCATATCATTGATCCAAGTAGCCAAATATTTAAAGACTATCATCAATTATTTTGCTATTATATGTTCTTTAATATTTATTTTACTATAATTAATTATGCATATTTGTAAGTATGTATGTGGGTAATATGTGCACATTAATGCATGTGTTCATGTAAATTATAGGTGTCAGATCCAATTGGAGCTGAGGTTGCAGACTCTTGCAAGCTACCAGACACTGATGCTATGAACTGGATTTAGATCCTCTGGAAGAGTAGTATATGTTATTAACAACTGAGCCCATTCTATAGTCATCAGCTTATATTTTTATACCAATGGAAGCAAATTGTATTTAAAACAGCTGCAATAATTTTTTGAAATATAAATTGATTACTGGTTGGTCCTTGTTCATTATGTACATTTTAAAACTGAAAAAAAATGTGTTGTTCTTACTACTAGACTTTGGCTCTGCACCTTGTTTTACTAAAACTAAATAGCAAGATATCCATTAAGATCTGAGAAGTGATGGTAGCAGCATGATCATTTATAAAGGTTTCTGTTCTACTAAAACAATCATTTAGGAGAAACTTAAAAAGAATGTTAATCACAGTGTATGTCATCTTAAAAGGATTTCTTGTCATTTAAAAGTCCATAAACCGATGGCAGATACAATGTAAGTTCAATAATTTTAATTTGCATGAAATTATAACCAGTAAAATGTATATGTGTGCCATTTTTATCTATTCACATTTAGTGTATGTGTCTATACTTATAAAAATCAAAAGTATTTTTCTTGCCTGTTTACTATCATTACAAAATTATATAAATTTTGTATTAATAGTAAACAAAATAAACCTCAAACATTATATATTTGCTTTAACAGAGATTGTGATGGATATTTTTTAAAAAATGTATACTATACCTTTAACTGGTTATAAAATAGCCTATTCTTAAGATTAATTTTAACACATTGTGACTTATAAAATAACTTGCAACCAACGTTTAAAGGTCATGAGGAATTGAAAAGGGGTGGATGGGTAAGACAGTTAAATGCCTTTTTTTTTTTTTTTTAAGGTATGAGTTTTTCTGTAAAGCCTTCAAGAAACCTTTGGCCCAGAAAGTGGTTGAGTAGGGATTAAATTCTTGCAGGGGAAAAAAGTTTGTTCCCTGAAGGCATTATAAGGATCCCAGCTGTTGGGGTACATACTTCTTGGTTATGATTGGCACTGAAATGTCAAAGCTCAAAATCCCAAGCCACTAAATTGCCTGCCTTAATCAGACAAAGCTTGCCTGCTCCCCACTGCTCTGGATCCTCCACGAGCTGTCTGTCTCACTGTCTCTGTCTTTTGGTTGGGGCTATACTTCCTCTGCCCATCAATTCTTCTAGGCTTTTTTGTTTCTTTGTTTTCCTTCAGAGACTCTTTCTTTAAAATCTTTATGTTGTTTTAAAAAGCATATCAATTTAAAAAGCATTTACTAACAGTACTACCAAATTGCTGACACTTGTTTTTTACATGAAGGACATGGAAAAGATATTTTTGCTTTACTTTAAACATTCAAATACAATAAATTTGACTTTATATTTCATTATTTGTCATGGAGACACATGAAAGCACATAATTATTTAATAGTAGTTAATAATAAATTTTTATTAGTAGTATAATTTCCCATATAGTGCAATGTATACACCTACATATATGTATATATATATATGACATATGTGTACAATATGTGTGTGTGATATATATCTGTATGTTTTTGTATGTTTGTAGATAGTTGCATGTATCTGTACAGCTCTCCTTTTCTATGTGTTTGTGGTTGTGAAGATGGCTTTTCTTTCTTTATAAGTGATGTAAATCTCCAAGCTCCATTCCTGCCACATCTACACCAACATCTCTATGTGTACATATATGTGTATATGTCTCTGTCTTTAATTTATATATCTATCTATTCAATATTATTTACGTATCTATGTTTCTCTCTCTGTGTGTATATGGCACTCCCTATATATTTTGTATATGCCTCCCTCTACATGCATACATATATTTGTATGTATGAATATGTATATGCCTACTGTCTATCTTTTGAACTATATATTAAGGGAAAGAGAAAATGGGAGGAAGGCTAAATTACAGTGACATACTTCAGAACATGCAAACCAGACCTGGGATGTCATGTAAATGGATATTTTATTAGATTTTGGTCTTCAGTTGTCAAAATAATTTTACATTGTTTTCTTCATCACAGGTAGTTTGATTAACAAACGTATTTTTAAAAATTTGATTTACTAATTTATTTCAAAGACGCTTGAAGAATTTTCAGTTTTACAACCAGATTTGTGTCAGCTGTCTAAACATTAATTATACTGTAGATTTTAAAGCTTGTAATTATTGAAGATTTATATTCAAGATTTCTTGATCAAATCCTAGACCTATTCTATTAGGTAACTCAATTGATTTTCAGGCTAAGAGCATTCAATTATTTTATTCTAAATGTAATAATCCTGGCAGTGTCCTTCAATATGATATCCTTCTATGTAGTTTTCCTTATCCACAGAAAAGTCATCTTTGCTTAGCAGATCCTCACAGTCGCAGAAATGATCACAAAGTAGGGTTTGTCTGTGCCTAATGTCAGATACCTTCAGCTGTCATCTTCTGGCTAGATCACCCCTTGTGTTTGGTAGGTATTTGTCGAGTATCATTTTCTGCATTTTATCTGATGAATGAGGATTATAGCTGTTTGTTTGAACCAACTTCAAGATTTTTACCCAAAGATGGCAGACAAAAAGACAAAGACCAAAAAAAAAGCTTCATAACTTTTCATGAGATTCATATGATGTGATTTTATTCTGTTCAATTTTAAGACTATCCTTCCATATTCAAGATATGTTGTGATCTTTGCACACTAAAACAATTTTCTTAGTTTATTTATATCATATTCTATAATGATATACTGAAGTTTTGCTTTATAATATAGAGGTCATTAGTATTCAGTGTTTCTGGTTTTGTATTTTCAGCCAAACTTTTCCAGACATAGAAAAGTCCCATTATAGAATCTTATTCCATATGCACCATCTTACTTAATCTTAACAATCTTGTGTGGTAGCAGTAACTATTCTTATTTCCTCAATGAAAAAGAAAGGCATAGAAGTTAAGAAATTTTAAATTTTCAGAATAGAAATGCATGGTTTTCTCTTTGTGGGTTTCATTTATTTGCTTTCTAACTGTTGTATCAAAGTAGCCTACTGGTGACACCACTATTAATAGGAACAAGGTCTGTGCTTGGTGAAATACTAACAATGAGTGTGGTGGAACTTTTTCTGTGCTCTTCCTCTCTACTTATGAAGTAAAAAACATTATTGAAGTAAATAATTTGAGAGTTGTATTACCATATATGCAACATGCAGTGAGTTCATGAGTTATGCTAACAAACATGGAGGAAATGAAATTTTACGTCCAGAAAAATGACTTAAATGAGAAATACTGCATTGTTGCTGCATAAAAGTAGGAGTTTGATTATTTCTACAAGCAAAATTTGATTCAAGAATACAAGGACCCTGACTGCTCTTCAGGCTGGAGAGGGAGGGGGAGGAGTGGGGGGAGGGGAGGCGGAGAGGGAGGAGTGGGAGGGAAATGGGAAGCGGGGAAGAGGCAGAAATTTCTTTTTTTTCCAATAAAAAAATTAAATTAAAATAAAATAAAATAAAAAGAATACAACGACATGTAGTGAGGTAGTCAGAAAAAGACAAGTAGGGTGTTGGAAACAGTGCAACAAAATATGCAGAGTAAAACCACCATATGCAACGAGCCATTACTACTTTAGGGACTGCTTGAAAAACTGCAGAGTGGAAATTGCATTTTTTTCTATAAGAAAAATAAAAAAATTAAACACTAATATATAGCACTGAAAATTGTTTGTTTAGGGATATAATGGAGTATTGATTCCTCCCCTGTTTCTTGGATGTGGATGCAGATCTAACAGCTAGCCGTAAGAGGAAAGATAATGTTGACAGTAGAGACACACATTCACAAAGATGAACATACTTTCTGTTGGTATTCTGTAGAGCACACTGGAATTTGGAGTGACATGAATGGAATCGGGTACGCACCTTCTATGAGAAATCCTGAAACGAGAACATGGGACTGCTGAATGCATGAGGCATCTGAAAATATACTTGGTTATTATTGTTTTTTTATTTTTTCAAAGAGAAATTTGTTAGTCTTTTTAAGAGTCTCTGATATTGAAGAAAACTAGCATTATAGGGCAATGAGAAGCACAATCAAATTGTGAAGGTAAAAACCTCTTTCTTGTATGGAGGTTGCTTGTTTGTTTCCTGGCTGCTAGCCCCAAAGTAATCACACAGGTGCTGTATTATTTAAATCACTGCTTGGTTCCTTAGGTCTAGATTCTTACTGGCTAACTCATATATCTCAATTTAACCCATTTCTATTAATCTGTGCATCACCATGAGGTCGTGGCCTATCAACGTAGTTTCAGCATATTTTCTCTGGTGGTGGCTCATTGGCTTCTCTCTGATTCTGCCCTTCTTTCTCTCAACATTTGGTTAGTTTTCCCTACCTATCTATGTTCTTCCCTATCCACAGGCCAAGCCAGTTTCTTTATTAATTAATGGTAATCACAGCACACAGAGCGAAATCCCACTTCACCTCCCCTTTTCTGTTTAAACATAAAGGAAAATTTTAACTTTAACATATTAAAATTCCATATAACAAAACTGGTATCAAGAAAGAATTACCGTTACAATACTTACATAAACTTTATCCTTTATCAAAGCTAAGAAAAACTATAACTATAACTATAAACTCTTTGACTCCATCAAAGACTCCAAAAGGATATACTATTATCTAAGTAAACAGGAATTGCATGGTAAGTAATTTCCAAAACTCTGGAAATGAGAGAGCCATCTTGCTGTCAAGACAATCACCCAAATATTTGCTGTATCATTGGGGCATTCTTATTCAGCCTAATGCTCCATAGTATCCAGCAGAATTTTCCACGAAGCAGGAAATTTCAAAGACACTTCCAGCAATAGTGGCAGTTTGTCAGTCACTTTTTTGTATCCTGCAAAATGTCTGGCAGACTCTTTAATGAAACAGAAACCCTGAAGGATTGTCTCACCTTTTGGTGAGTTCAGCAGTCATTTCTCTGTGGGTTTTGTGTGTCTAGTTCATCAAGCAGTCCAAGCAAAAGCAGTTTCTTACAAAAATGGCTAACTAACACCATAAGTAGCCTCTTTGATGTCCATCTTCCTCTTGAAGTAGATTGGCATTGCCATTAGCAGATGTGTCTCATTGTCATGAAAAGTCTTACGTTCTTGAACATTTTAAATGCCATATTCTGAATGTTTCTGAAAGATTTGAAGAATATCTATCTAACTGAATATACCTCTATTATATTATTATATAATTATATTATATATCTCTATTATATATTTCTAATATATCTAAAAAACTTAGCTAACATGACTACTAGCTTGACTATTATAGATGATTATCTATATTTACCTATATTTCTTAATTATACATTATATTTTTAAATGAACCACACAATCACAATACCTTAATCAAGAGCTGAAGTAAACATATAGACAGTATAACAAAATTGACCTTAATTTTGTATCAATAAAGTAAAATCCATACTAATGCATATCTTAATAGCATATCCCCCTTTAAATGTTAAAAAAAACATTTATAAGCAATATTTGGGAATATGGGTATAGTTCTCTTCCAAATTTCTTTCTGCTGTTTATTGGGCAAAGTATTTTTGGGGGTATTCACAGCAACATTTCAGTGGGTCTTGGTCCATCAAACAACATTAGTCTGGAAGGGTTCCACAGGTTCTCTTCTTTTTTTGGAAACAAAAGAAGAACCTCTTTTCTAAAGCAACACATCCTCAGATCCATATTTTGTAATCAAGATACCTTTAAAATATATATGTTGGCTTAGTTTAGCAGTCCCTAGAATCAAGTGTCTCTTTGCAGTCTAAGAATTCAAAGAAAGCACAATAGTATATAAAATCCAGACTCTCTGTGTATGGCAAATCTTTATGCAGCTTATTTATTTTTACTCTATTACTTTTTAATCTTTATTTTATTATCTTTACTCCTTTATTCTATGGGTGTCTATACTCTGTCTCTTTTTCTTTTTCTAACTCTGTATTCTGTCTCTTTTTCTTTTTATAATTTTCTATACTTTTTTCTTTTTTCTCCCAAGGTTATGCACATTTATCCATCGCTGTGACTTGTTTAGAGTACTTTCATGTCTGAATCTGTCCTATTGTGTATCTGTAATTCTTTACTGTCCATGAGTGCTTCTTAAAATCCTAAGCACTTCTTAAACACTTAAGCTGCATCATTGCTGGGAGAAATATGGCCCTGCCTGTTTGCCCAGCCCAGTCCAGCATGGCAGAGCTGCTGAGTGCCTCCGACAGCCATGTACAGTGCTCCATCTCTAGGCACACAACTGGTTTATGTTGTCACCAAGCAAGCTACAGCACATTGCTAACAAACCTCATTCAAATGCCCCATCTCCCAAAAGAGCCAGAAGTTGCACTGACAACACTGCCCAGAAAGCCATTTTTTAAAAAGAGCATGGCTTTTTTCTTCTACCTCTGAATCAAAAAAAAAAAAAAAACTCACTTAAAGTTGTTGTGGCATGCTGCCAGCAAGTAAAGCCCCATTTGGAAAAATCAATGTGGATAAACTTTGTTTTTTAGTGTTTAGAATTCCTTTTTAAGCTCTCTTAGGTTTTCAGTAGATTTAGTTAGCCACATTGGCACCAAATTTTTGTACGGAGGTTTGTTGTTTGTTTGCCAGTTGCTCAACCCTGAAATAATCACAAAGAAACTGTATTGTTTAAATCACTGATTGGCCCATTAGGTTGAGCTTCTTATTGGCTAACTCTTATATCTTAATTTAACCCATCTCCATTAATTTGTACATCACCATGATTTCATGGCCTACCAGCAAAATTTCAGCACATCTGTCTCCAGTGGCTGCTCCATGGCTTCTCTCTGACTCTGCTCTTCTTTCTCCCAGCATTCTGTTTAGTTTTCCCTGCCTTCCTAAGTTCTTTCCTATCAACAGTCCAAGCCAGTTTCTTCATTCATTAGTGGTAATCATAGTATACAGAGGGAAATCTCACATTACCTCTCAAAGAATGTTTTTAATGTGATAACCAGAAACAGAATAGGGTTTTGCATGTACTTAAATAACAAGGAATCTGGACATAGCCTGCTCAGATGCAGGCCACGACAGCCAGAAGAACAGGTAGACTTGTCTACTTGTAGTCCTCTTACTCTTGCTTCTGTTTTTAAGGACTGAATAGATCAGTGCCTTTTCCCTCCCCACCCACCATGTGCTATCCTGTCCCCACATGCAACTCAAACAGACATCTCCCCTTCAGGCTGAAGTCATGGAGGTGAAACAACAGATAAGAAAACTCAGGCAGAGATTCCCTGCTGGACCAGAGGCCATACCAGCTGCCAAAATTCCAACTAGGACATACACCCACTGACATCCACTACTTTCTTTGTTCTCCATACCACTACATTATTCTGGATGTTTTCCTCCTAATTATCACAGTGTTCCATTGCCAACTTAGCCAGAGATTCCTTGCTGGATCAGAGGCCACATAAAAATAGAAGACCAGAGAGAAAACAGAAACCAAAGAATAAAACCAACAAAACTAATCTAACAAAGACAGACTCAAAAATCAAAACCTAGACCTAAATTTTCCCAAATTTAGATGCCTAGATACCAACATAAGAAAAAAAAAAACATACTGAGTGAGGTAACCCAGACTCAGAAAAACAAGCCTGGTATGTACTCACACATAAGTGGGTATTAGACATAAAGCAAAGGATAATGATACTATATTATGTGACCCCAGAGAGGCTAAGTAAGAAGGAGAACCCTTAGAAAAACATAAATGGATTACTCTGGGAATAGGAAACAGACAAGATCTCCTGAGAGTTGGGAGCATGGGGTGGGGGAAGAGGGAAGGAAAGAAGGAAGAAGAGGGAAGAATGGGAGGGAGGAGGAGAACTTGAAGAAACAGGATAGTCCAGATGAGAAAATGATAGAGAGGGAGAGCAAGAAAAGAGATATCTTGATTGAGGGATCCATTAGGGGACTAGAGAAATTCACAGGAATCCACAGCATGACTCCAGCTAAGAACTTAAGCAACCGTGGAGAGGGTGCTTGAACTGGCCTTGCCCTTTTATTAGATTGATGACTATCTTAAATGTCATCATAGAAATTTCATCCAGGAACTGATGGAAGCAGATGCAGGGATTCATAGCAGAGCAGTGGGATTAGCTCCCAAAGTCCAGATCAGGAGAGGGAGGGGCAATAACATTAGCAATGGGGTCAAGACAGTGATGGGGATACTAATTGAAACAGCTGACCTAAGCTAGTGGGATCTAGCCAACTCCAGCCAGACAGTGGGGAAAACAACACGGAACCAAACTAGGCCCTCAGAATGTGAGTGAGAATTGTATGACTGGGAAAGACTGTGGGGCCATTGTCAGTGACACCAGGATTTATTCCTACTGCTTGTACTGGCATCTTAGGAACCTATTCTTTTGGATGAATACCTTACTCAGCCTAGATATTGTGGAGAGGGCCTTGATTCTGCCTCAAAGCAATGTGCTGATGTGGGATTCCCCTCTGTATGCTGTGAATATCATTGGCTAATAAAGAAACTGCTTTGAGCCCATGGCAGAGCAGGACAGAACAAAGGTAGGTGGGGAATACTAAACTGAATGCTGGGAGAAAGAAGGCAGAGTCAGAGAGTAGCCATGTAGCCCTGGCAGAGACAGATGCCTGAACTTTACCTTGTAAGCCACAGCCTCGTGACAATACACAGAATAATAGAAATGGTTAAATTAATATGTAAGAGGTGGCTAACAGGAAACTAGAGCTAATGGGTCAAGCAGTGACTTTATTAATACAGTTTCTGTGTGGTTATTTGGGGCACTGCCAGAAGAACAAACAACCTCCTACAACAGTGTGCTTTGTTAAATCACCATGAGAAGCCTTACACACTCTTAAAAGTAAATGGGGGGTAGGGTGGGTGCGGAAGATGGAGAGAGTGTGAGGAGGGTATGGAGGGGAAATGGGATTGGTATGTAAAATTAGGAAAGATTTTTTCAAAAAATAAATTAATTAAAAGAAAAGAACTACAACAGGAATAAAGAAAAAGGCTTTAACACTACTATCTAAAAATTATAGAGACCCTTATAGAGGAAACAAACAAATCCATAAAAGAAATTGAGGAAAACACAAACAATTGGAGGAAATTAATTTAAAAAACCTAAAGAAAGCCAAGAAAATACAAAGAAATATTTGAAGGAAATGAATAAAGCTGTTCAAGGCCTGAAAATGAAAAAAGAAACAATAAAGAATATACAAACTCCACATGGCCTGAAAATGGAAATAGAGCCAATAAAGTAAATACAACTTGGAGGAAATTTGGAAATAAAAAAAAATTATGAACTTGAACAGGAACAACAGAGGAAAGCTTCACCAAGAGAATACAAAAGATGGAAGAGAAACATTCAGACATTGAATGAATGAGAGATGGTCAATGAAAATGACAAGTATAAAAACTATCTGACACAAAACATTCAGAAAATCTGGGATGTTTTGAAAAAATCAAACAGAAGATTAACAGAATTAGAAAATAAAAAAAACAATCCCAGCTCAAAGGCCCAGTAAAATGTGTTCTACAAGATCACCAAAGAACATTTCCTAACCTAAAGAAGTAGATTCCTATAAAGGTATCAGAACTTATCAAACACCATATAGATTGGACCAGAAATGAAAGTCCCCTTGGAACATAGTAATTAAAACTATATATAGAACAAAGAGAGAATATTAAAAACTGCAAGGGAAAACAATCAATAAACATATATAGATGCAGAAACAAAGATTCCTAAAGTTATTCCACTGTACTTTAAGATCAGTGTGTAATCTTCATCAGAAAGACGTCAAACAGCAAACAGTGAGAGCATATATAGAGACCCACATTTAGGTCTAACTCTGGGAATCCTGCAGAAGAAGAATAGGAATGATTATAGGAGAATATGATCCTTGGTATCATCTAAACAGGTCTCACAGGGGCTCACAGAGACTAGAGACAAACATGGAGTTTGTGTGGGCTCAGCTAGGTCCTTTGGGTCCTCTGCATATATGTTATGGTTGTGTAGCTTGGTGTTCTTGTGAAACTCCTGAGAGCGGGAGTGTGTGGCAAGTGGAAGGAGGGGATAGAAGTCTTTTACTCTTTTGCTTGCGTTTGATACCCTTTTATCGTTTTAATAGGTTTCTCCATCCAGCCTTGATACGAGGGTTTGTGCTTAGTCTTGTTGTAACTTATTATGATGCATTTGATTGGTATCCCTGGGAGGCCTGCTCTTTTTATGTGGGAGTGATTTCTTATTAATAAAGAAACTGCCTAAGCGCATTGATAGGCCAACCCTTAGGTGGGTGGAGTAAACAGAACAGGATTCTGGGAGAAAGAAGCTGAGTCAGGAGTCACCAAGATTTTCCCACGCCAGGCAGACACAGGCTAGAATCTCCCCGGTAAGCACACCTTGGGATGCTATACACCATATAAGAAATGGGCTAGTCCAGTTGCGAGAGTTGGCCGAGAAGAGCTAGCCAATAATGGGCCAGACAGTGTTTAAAAGAACACAGTTTCCATGTAATTATTTCAGGTATTAAGCTAGCCATGTGGGCGGCTGGGTGCCGGGGACACAGCCCTGCCGCTCCTATTACTACACTCTTTTCTGAAGAGAAATGGAGGAGAAGTGAATCTAAGAGAGAGGGAAGGGGAAAACTGAGAGAAGTGTAGAGAGGATAAACTGTAATGATTGAAGAAAGAATTAAAAAATAAACGAAGACCAAGAAATCACTTTGAACTGGGTGGTGATGGTGCACACTTTTAATACTAGTACTCAGTAAACAGCAGCAGGCAGATCTCTGAGTTCGAGGTCAGCCTGGTCTATGGAGTTCCAGGACAACCAGTGATACACAGAGAAACCCTGTATCGAAAAGAGATAGATGATAGATAGATAGATAGATAGATAGATAGATAGATAGATAGATAGATAGATAGATAGATAGATGATAGATAGATAGTGATAGATAGATGATAGACAGACAGAAAAGACAGAAATCACTTCGTTATGATAGAATGTAAAATTTTCACATTCTTTGCAGCTTTATGGTGGTAAACTAATAACTTCATTATCTCCTAAACAGTCATTGTTTATGCCTTTGTGATTATTTAACCTTAAGTGTTCTTTATAGAATGCAAAATGATGAATGAGGGCTAATGATATGGCTCCTTTAGTATACAATCTATTTGTCCTGCCTGACAATATGATTTTAAATTCTAGGATGGGCATGGGGAAAGAGCCTCCCTCTCATGTCATAGAATGTCTAGAACTCTTCCCCCTTTTAAAAATCAAACCTTATGAGCCTACTTGTATACATAAATGTCTCTCTGTAAGTCTGCTCAAAATTTGGCAGTACTTGAGGACAATCTTCATCAGACTAAGGCCATATTGCTAAAATTATATATTCTTTATTCCTGGCATTATGGCAACAAAACATCAAATACAAAACCAAACATGCTGAATTAAAGGGAAATTTCTAGTCAAAGCACAATTCACCCAAACCTATTTCTTTCAGACATTTTTAGAGGAACATTTATTGATTTTTCTTTGTTTTCCCTGTTTGAAACTAAACTCAATCTATCCCAAATACCAAAGACTTATTAAATGTTCTCCAATATTTAAGTTTTCCTGGTCCTGATCTTGTCAGAGTACACACAAGCAAATAAACTATTTTAATGTTTGTATTTTATTGTGTTTTGTCTTTTCAAAATAATTTAATGTGAGTTAGCAATGTATCCATAAAAACAATATGGAAGTATGCAAACTTAGCACACTGAATCCTGGGGTCATATTATCAGTGACTTCAGGAGGAGTTAAAATCCTGGGGTCAGATTATCAGTGACTTCAGGAGGAGTTAAAATCCTTGAGCCGGGCGGTGGTGGCACATGCTTTTAATCCCAGCACTTTGGAGGCAGAGGCAGGCGGATCTCTGTGAGTTCGAGGCCAGCCTGGTCTACAAGAACTAGTTCCAGGACCGGCACCAAAGCTACAGAGAAACCCTGTCTCGAAAAACAAAAAAACAAAACCAAAAAACAAAAAAACAAAAAAAATCCTGGGGTCAGATTATCAGTGACTTCAGGAGGAGTTAAATCATGATTCACTTATTCTCCAAAAACTGCCTGATTAAATTTATTTCTAGAAATTCGGTACATATATCTTAGTGACCAATTCATTCTGTCATGTGTGTGTAACATTCCTGGCCCTCACTATGATTTATCAGTTGAACCCTCTGAAAAAGTCATGTTGAATTCATATACCTTTACTTTATCATCTAATAGTCAACTATTAAGCAAGAGAACCCTACTTTTCTATTTACCTTCCCCAGGGACAATTTCGTTGGCCAAGGACAGTACTGAATTTCTAAAAGAAATGCACCGTTAGGCATGTTTTATTGGAATCTGGGGGGTTGGCCTAGTTCATGTCTTTCAATTAATGTGCAGTGTCCCTCATAGCAATTAGGAAAAGTCCAGTCTTTTGTAATCAATGTCCTAACATTCACCTAAGAGATATGGTCAAGCTGTAAATTAACTGACATTGTAATTCTACAAGCTGCAAATTCAATATCTGGATTTCTTTTTCAGTGTTTTGTGTTTTCAGCAAAGTCATGTTCATTGAAATTGGTAATAAAAGGCTTTGGAATTACTTTGCTCCCTCTAGGAAGAAGCTGATCTATCCTTTATTTAGATTTACAATGGATATAAGGATGTGTCCATTTGATCAAGATATTGACAACTTTTCTGCACTTCTGGTGACTGGACCCCTCAGAAATTCATGTTACTTATCAAGTAACTGCTATTTGCCTCCTGGTATTTCCATTCACTTGAGGTATTATTTCTTTCAACTTTTTATGCCTAAACTGTTTATATATATATATATATATATATATATATATATATATATATATATATATATGTCAATTTTAAGTATATTCACCCTTCTCCTCTCATCTACTTTTCCACAATTTTCTCCATTTATCACTGAAATTGCTCTTCTTAATAAGCCTTCCTCTTCTCTGCTCCTTTCACACCATCTTTCTAGTGTGATGCACTGAGTTCTGAGTAACTTGATTGAACATGGATAGGTTGCTTCATGGAGTAGGCTCAGATTAACAATGGCTAAACCTCTGAATGAAATGACCCCTCAGCAAATGTTAGTTGTCTGTGGCTTCTAAGTGAGGCATGGGGTCTCATGAGTACTTCTTCATGATAACAGCCCCCATCTTGCTGAGCTCTTTTATAGGTAACTTAATTGAGTTAAAGACTCCAATTTCTAGATGGCTTTGTTATGTCTTGAAACATCTTTTAGAAATCAAATCTCCCTATCTTCTGGTTCTTACATGTCCACCCCTTTCTTTGAGCTTTTGATAATGTTCCCTGAGCCATGTGGGGGATGATGTAGATTTCCCATTTAGGGCAGACTATCACATCGTTATTTCTTGCTACCTTGTCTAGTTATTGGTTCCTGTATTAACTACCATCTGTTATGATAAGAAGCTTTTTTGAAGATGGATTAAAACAGCATTAATCTCAGAGAGAAACCAGAAGTTGGATCTCTCTTTGTTCTTTTCTTAGTTATATCAACAAGGTAATTCTCAGCTTTTTTTTTTTTCATTACAAGAAAACTGATACCATTTGGGGTATAAATTCATCATATCAAGGCAGTTATAAATAGTTTTTTATCAACTATGAAATACAAATATATGATTGTATCCTCAGAATGATTCTGGTTATAGGGACCAAAAGAAATATTCCTGAGTGCTAAAAATGTCAGGAATTTTTCTATGATGTGAATAGTGCATCTTATTTGCTTTTATTCTGATTAATACCGATTTTAACTTGGCAGAATCCAGAGTCAACTTAAGAAGTGGGAGTATCTTTGAGTGATTTTAAGGATCAAGTTAACTTAAGGGAGAATACATAAACATGTGTGGCGCTATTAAATACTGGAATCATGTAACACAGATGAGATAGAAACTTTATGATCACGAGCATCTTCATCCATTTCTACATCCTAAGAGTGGATATAATGTTAACAGCCAGCTTTCTGCTCCTCCAGTTATAATTTCCTCACCAAGAAGAACTGTATCCTTTAGAAACATAATCTGATACAAACCCTTTTTTCCTTAAATTGCTTACAGTTAGGTATTTTTGTCACAACTATGGAGGAAGTAATTCTTCTATTTTAATTTCTGTTGCTATTATAAAACATAAGACAAAAAATAACTTTTGGGGAAAAAAGGGTTTCTTAAGTTAAAATTTTAGGGTTCAATCCAGCTTGTGAGGAAATTAAGATATAACATAAATACCTAGTTAAGTCACAAGAACAGAGAGAAACTAATATACCCATGCTATCTGCTTGCGTTCTCCACTTGTTTTCCTCATTCCAATATGTTTCAAGACCTAACCCATAATTTGGTGCTACTCAAATCCAGAATCACTCTTCCCATTTCAATGAGCAAAAATGACATGACAGTTCCCACAGACATGCCTCTAGATCTATCAGTCTCTCAACGGAACTCCCTTCTCAGGTGATTTTAGGTTATGCTAAATTTACAGTCAGTACAGCAACCAATTCACTATTTTTTTTATTTTTCTAATTTCAAATCAATTTGTCAGTACTAAACTTGGTATTAATTAAGGTTCATTTAGACAATAATGTTAGACCTTCTATTAGTCAGGGAGATAATTTGATTATATTTTGTTAAACTTCATGATATTTGAACTGGTTCTATGTTCCCCTCCTCTTTTTTTCCCTGTCCAATCATCTTCCACATTTTAACTTTTCTTCTTTGTTTTATTTTAAAACTAGGCTTAAACAACTGGTTATTTGGTCACTATTCCTGTTTGGAGTGACAATCTATCTAGGGGCATGAATTATCCTGACTGAGTTGATATAGTTGCATGAACTATTATGATATACTTGATTGGATCAAGTATTTGGAATAGCAATGAAGAAAGCTGCAAGATACAATTCCATTATGAAATGACTTACAACATGTATTCATACTTCTTCAACAAATGAGTTATTGATAAGTTCATTCCTGAACAGACAAATATGGTGTAAGTTCCCATTGGAGGGAATATGTCACTAATGACATGAAGACACTACTATGTCTGGACTTGTCTACTGCCTTACTTGTCATGAGATCTGCTTAGTCCTTTGATTATTCTAATCTCATGAAGATAATATACTTTCTAGATATATTTCTAGATAGATCACTGAAAAATAACTGATGTAAAAAATTGCTAATGGAGACCTAAGACTACTTAGGTGGCTTTATAAAACTATCTGATTCAACTGTCTTTGAGATTTTTTTTTCATTATTTCATACCTTATCTGCAGTTTTCCCTCCCTCCTATCCTCCTAGTTTCTCCCATTTCTCCTCTTTCTACATCACAAAATTCAGTCTTTCTTCTTCTTTTTTTTTTTTGTTTTGTTCAGGAAAGGTTGGCTTCCTATGAATAAAATATGACATATCAAGTGGCAGTAAGACTAAGCACTCCCCATGTATTAAGGCTAGGAAAGGCAACCTAGTTTGAGGATTAGCGTCTTAAAAGACAACAAAGGAGTCAGAGACAAATTTATGGGATGAATCCTAAAAAATTTGGAGAAGCCAGTTAGGTAAAGATTAGAATGTTATTACCAGATCACAAATGGATGAACCTGATGTAACCTCAGAATGTAGATAGAAATGTGGACACTGATGGCTGTATGCTTAAGATTTCATAAGAAAACCTGGGCTCTATTTGGATCCTGGCTGAAGACAATCTGTTGTGTATCTTGGAGGTAAATGTGTCCACATGTTGTCCACAGCCTGAGAAACAGACAGAAGCTGAGTTGAAATGTGATAGATTAATTGTCCGAGAAACTGTCAAGGTAGCACTGAAGCATTTAACCTGAAAAATATGCAGCAGAAGAATTTGAAAAAAAAAAACTTGTAATTTAGCCTGAAAAGAAGTACACATAAATATGGGACCAAAAATGGTACAGTTGCTACAGAAATTAGCAAGACTAGAAAATACCCAAATACTTTGCATTAGCATGATATAAAAGAAACCTTGGGAATTTGTGTAGAGTACACTGGGACTCACATAACACAGGTTCTGATGTTCAAATTTGTAGTCAGAAGCAACTATGGTAGTTCTCTAAGAGACCCTAGCTACTATTCGAGATGATAAGACATGTTAGGATTGCCTTCATGCTACTGAGTTTGCTGTCATGAACAGTACCAGAATTGTTGTATCATGGAGTCCTCCATCCAGATTTGAAAAGGAAATGATTTATATACAAGTCACATGCTTGAGCATGTACCAATAGGGTAATTAAAAATCTGAAAGTAATATCCAAGTTTAATTGAAGAACACTTGAGTTAGATATGGTAGGAACTTGACATTTGCCCAGAAGAAAATTCAGGCCTTAACAAAGCAAATCAAGGAGAAAAGCCAGGTAGGCTTCTGTTGGCCTGGATGTGGGACAGCTGGCCAAATCCTATGGAGCACTTGTGATCCCACATAATACTATGAATGCTGGACTTGTAGCTAGAGACTTTAATGTTTGCCTTGTTAAGCATTATTCTAATTATAATTTTATTATTGTGGTCTATATTCCAATTCTCCTTTATTCATTAGAAATGTTTATCTTGCACCATTTGTGTTTTTATATATTTATTTAACTTTTTTTATTGGAAAAAAAAGAAATTAATGCCTCCTCCCCGCCTCCCATTTCCCTCCCACTCCTCCCTCTCCTCCTCCCCTCCCCCCACTCCTCCCCCTCCCTCTCCAGCCTGAAGAGCAGTCAGGGTTCCCTGCCCTGTGGAAAGTACAAAGTCCTCCCCATTCAATCCTGGTCTAGGAAGGTGAACATCCAAACTGGGTAGGCTCCCACAAAGCCAGAACATGAAGTAGGATCAAAACCCGGTGCCATGGTCCTTGGCTTCTCAGCAGCCCTCATTGTCCGCCAAATTCAGAGAGTCCGGTTTTATCCCATGCTTTTTCAGTCAGAGTCCAGCTGGCCTTGGTGAGCTTCCAAAGAATCAGCCCCACTGTCTCCACGGGTGGGCGCACCCCTTGTGGTCCTGACTTCTTTGCTCATATTCTCCCTCCTTCTGCTCCTCATTGGGACATTGGGAGCTCAGTCCAGTGCTCCAGTGTGGGTCTCTGTCTCTATCTCCATCCATCGCCAGATGAAGTTTCTATGGTGATATGCAAGATATTCATCAGTATGGCTATAGGATAGGGTCATTTCAGGTTCCCTATCCTTAGCTGCCCCTGGAACTAACTGGGGACATCGCCCTGGGCACCTGGGAGCCCCTGTAGATCCAAGTTTCTTGCCAACCCTAAGATGGCTCCCTTAATTAAGATGTGTGCTTCTCTGCTCCCCTAACCAACCTTCCTTTATCCCAATCATCCCGTTTCCCCAAGTTACCCCCAACCTCCCCTTCTCACATTTCTCTCCCCTTCTCTCCTTACCCCCCCTCCTACCACACCCCCAAGATCCCAATTTTTTGCCCGGCAATCTAGTCTACTTCCCATAACCAGGAGGATAGCTATATGTTTTTCTTTGGGTTCACCTTATTTAGTTTCTTAAGGATAACAAATTATAGATTCACTGAGCTTTATTTATCTCTAGAAACCAATTATGAGTGAGTACATCCCATGTTCATCCTTTTGGGTCTGGGTTACCTCACTCAGGATAGTGTTTTCTATTTCCATCCATTTGCATGCAAAATTCGCGAAGTCATTGTTTTTTACCGCTGAGTAGTATTCTAATGTGTATATATTCCACACTTTCTTCATCCATTCTTCCATTGAAGGACATCTAGGTTGTTTCCAGGTTCTGGCTATTACAAATAATGCTGCTATGAACATAGTTGAACAAATGTCCTTGTCATATGATCGCGCATCTCGTGGGTATATTCCCAAGAGTGGCATTGCTGGGTCCATGGGTAGGTTGATCACAAATTTCCTGAGAAACCGCCACACCGCTTTCCAAAGTGGTTGCACAAGTTTGCATTCCCACCAGCAATGGATGAGGGTACCCCTTCCTCCACAGCCTCTCCAGCAAAGGCTATCATTGGTGTTTTTGATTTTAGCCATTCTGACAGGTGTAAGATGATATCTCAATGTTGTTTTGATTTGCATTTCCCTGATCGCTAAGGAGGCTGAGCATGACCTTAAGTGCCTTTTGGCCATTTGAACTTCTTCTGTTGAGAATTCTCTCTTCAGATCAGTGCCCCATTTTTTAATTGGGTTAATTAGCATTTTAAAGTCTACTTTCTTGAGTTCTTTATATATTTTGGAGATCAGACCTTTGTCTGTTGCGGGGCTGGTGAAGATCTTCTCCCAGTCAGTGGGTTCCCTTTTTGTCTTAGTGACAGTGTCTTTTGCTTTACAGAAGCTTCTCAGTTTCAGTAGGTCCCATTTTTTCAATGTTGCCCTTAATGACTGTGCTGCTGGGGTTATACCTAGGAAGCGATCGCCTGTGCCCATCTGTTGTAGAGTACTTCCCACTTTCTCTTCTATCCGGTTCAGTGTGTTCAGATTGATATTGAGGTCTTTGATCCATTTGGATTTGAGTTTTGTGCATGGTGATAGATATGGGTCTATTTTCATTCTTCTACAGGTTGACATCCAGTTGTGCCAGCACCATTTGTTGAAGATGCTTTCTTTCTTCCATTGTATACTTTTAGCACCTTTATCGAAAATGAGGTGTTCATAGATTTGTGGGTTAAAATCAGGGTCTTGTATCCGATTCCATTGGTCGACTTCTCTATTTTTATGCCAATACCACACTGTTTTCATTACTGTAGCTCTGTAATAGAGTTTAAAGTCAGGGATGGTAATGCCTCCAGAAGTTCCTTTATTGTATAAGATTGTTTTGGTTATCCTGAGTTTTTTGTTATTCCATATAAAGTTGATTATTGTCCTTTCAAGATCAGTGAAGTATTTTGATGGGATCTTGATGGGGATTGCATTGAATCTATAAATTGCCTTTGGTAGGATTGCCATTTTTAGTATATTGATCCTCCCAATCCAAGAGCAAGGGAGATCCTTCCATTTTCTGGTATCCTCTTCAATTTCTTTCTTCAATGCCTTAAAGTTCTTGTCAAATAGATCCTTCACTTTTTTGGTTAGAGTTACCCTGAGATATTTTATGCTGTTTGTGGCTATCGTGAATGGTGATGCTTCTCTGATTTCCCTCTCTGCTTCCATATTCTTTGTGTATAGGAGGGCGACTGATTTTTTTGGAGTTGATCTTGTATCCGGCCCCATTACTAAAGGTGTTTATCAGCTGTAGGAGTTCTTTGGTGGAGTTTTTGGGGTCGCTTATGTACACTATCATATCATCTGCAAATAACGAAAGTTTAACTTCTTCCTTTTCAATTTGAATCCCCTTGATCCCCTTATGTTGTCTTATTGCTATTGCTAAAACTTTAAGCACTATATTGAAGAGGTATGGAGAGAGTGGACAGCCTTGTCATGTTCCTGATTTAAGTGGGATGGCTTTGAGTTTCTCTCCGTTTAGTTTGATGTTAGCTGTCAGTTTGCTGTATATAACTTTTATTATATTTAGGTATGACCCTTGTATCCCTAATCTCTCCAAGACTTTTATAATAAAGGGATGTTGAATTTTGTCAAAAGCTTTTTCAGCATCTAATGAAATGATCATATGGTTTTTTTCTTTCAGTTTATTTATATGATGGATTACATTGATAGATTTTCTATTTATTTAACTTTTATATGAATTCATAGGTGTGAAGTTTTCTTAAATTATAAGGCCAACTGATAAATTTATGAGTAATACTGGATCTTTTTATGTCTTAGAGATTATTGAAGACTGGGTAAATGATTTTATTTCTGAGTTGGACACCCCTTTAAAATGGGCAAGAGATTAAGACTTGCATGGATAATCTTATTCTCAAAAGCCCATGTAGTGATAGTTTATTCTCCTGCTGAAGGTTCTGATGAGAGTGCTGAGAATGTGCTAATTTTATCAGTACATTTAATTATTGATTAATTTGTACAAAAAACATGGTATTGCCATGAAATGTAGCTAAAAATTAGATCACTGGGAACATGCTTCTAAAAGTATATCTTTTCATCATATTATTTCTTTCTTGATCTGTATTCTGCCTACTTTCCATATGATAATTATTCTTCCCTGTCACATTTTTCTTCATTATAAGAATTCTTGAGGAATCACTACATAAAAGGGGAGTGTAATGAATGGATAATATGGACTCCACTGAACTCAATGGCTACCTTCGGAGAGTTCTGTTGCGAGTCAGATAAGCACATATCTCTGTCATAAAAGATTATGTATCAGAACTGATTAAGAAAAGAAGGTGGAAATATCATACATGTATTTAATTTGTTCAACCCTTTGAAATATTTACATAGAAAACAATCTCTTACAGTTTGATACTATCCCAAGACTCTGTTAAATGGTCCCTATTCAGATTAACAGAAAAATCAAGGAACTTCAAGGGAAAGTAGATTGAGGTCAGATAAGACTCTATCTTGATAGCATCATTCAGGGTGATAGAGACAGGTAACAGTATCTTGGGGTCTTTGTAGTCTTCAGGTTGATCCTGTCTAAAGTTGGTGGATGTTGGCAGTTTTGAGTGGGATCAAGTCTGGATGTGTTCTACATGCCTAATTTTTTTCTTCTCTGAGCTGTGTTAAAACAGAGTTTGATGTGTCAAAATTTGCATTCATTACAATAGAGTTTTGAGGTAGCAGGCCTCAGCAGGCGGTGAAGAAGTAAACAGCCCAAAAGCCAAAATGCAAAGGCCATCTTGGCTCATTTATGCTACATCTACTGAATGCCATTATGAGAAAAACATTTTTTTTGGGAGGGGGATTTTCAAAATCCAGGTGGAATTCTTAGTTTCTACCAGATGTTTCATTAAATTCACTTGGAGAAAAAGATGATTTTTGTGCCCTTCAGACTGCATTTTGGTAGTTGCTTGTTCTATTTTTTTTTCTTTTCAGAAATTCTTTTCAACCATGCCTCTTGGTGTATTTCTTTTTATTTTTGTTTTGATTATTTAGAATTTATTTTGGGGAAAATGAAATACAAACAGAAAAATCACATCTACCAGTCTGTTAATTTGAAAAAGTAAATAATTTCTGCAAATACTTGTTGAGAGCATACAATGTGTACGGAAGTAATCAAACTCCATAAAGAGCCTTATTCATCAAGATTCTGTTTTAGCTAATCTTGAAATGTCGAGTCTGGATTTTAATAGAGATATTCAGGAAAATAGAAGGAAAAAATATATTAAAATCTCAGAAAGTATTCTATATTTACTGAATGGAGCTACCGTTCAATATATTTTCAAGTATCAAGATCCAGTTCAGAGGTAATCTGTTATATTACAAAACATTTTGTGAATACTCTTAAATATTTAATTAGTAACCCATTATTAAGTTGTGAATGCCATAAAATCTTTTATTCTTGAGGATTTTTTTCAAACCTTATCTATTGCCTATGACATATTTAAAATATCACTTGGGGCTCTGAATGACTCCATGATGAATTAGGTGGGTCTTCTTTCTATGTGTTGCTTTCATTGGTTAATTAATAAAGAAACTGCTTGGCCTGATAGGTCAGAACATAAGTGGGTGGAGTAGACAGAACAGAATGCTGGGAAGAAGGGAAGTGAATCAGACACCATGATTCCCCTTTCAGAGATGAATGCTGGCTAGACTCATTCAGGTAAGCCGTGACCTTGTGGTGGCATACAGATTATTAGATATGGGTTAGTCAAGATGTGAGAGCTAGCCAATAAGAGGCTAGAACTAATGGGCCAGGCAATGTTTAAATGAATACAGTTTCTGTGTAATTATTCTGGGGCTAAGCTAGCCGTGCGGGATCCGGGCAGGCCAAAAAGCAGGTCTGCTCGCCTCATCACTACACCGTGGTTAAGAATATTGCTGGATTTTCTGGAGGACACAGGTTTGATTCTCAGAACCCATATGAGGAGACATAACCCTCTGTAACTCCAGTTCCATAGTATCTGAAGCCTTCAGGCCTCCACATGCACCAGACATATATGTGGATGTTCAGAATTACATGAAGGCAAAATATTCATACACTCATAAATTTAAAAAAATCTGCTCAATGATCAAATATTAATTATGTGCAAATAATCAAGTTGCTTCTGAAATTTTTAACAGCCACACTTTCATAATACATTTCACTACTGATAAATTAAAGGAAGAAAGCAAATGTATTTTGTGTCTTTGAATTGCCACCAAATCCTTCATCTTTTACCTACTAGTCCTTTAATATATAGTTGTATGGTTTATAGATAATGTCTCCATTTCTATCAATTTTTCCAAGAAAATATTTTTGTAGGTAAAAGAAGTTCCTACCCACTATGATTTCTTCTGGATTAAGTCATCTGAATATTGTACCACATGTTACTTTTATCCATAATTATCTATAGCTCAATTAAGTTTGCTTAGTAAAAATCAATTCCTTTCTCCACATATTTAAGAAGTAGGTAGATATGATGGTTAAATTGGAAATCAGAGGTTAATATTTTTCCTATTTTCTATGCTACAGCTATGCCTTCTATATGTAGCAGCTTTTCATAAGTTTAGCTTCTTCATGGTTTTAGGAAAGTGATATGAATGACAAGTATTCCTTCATTTATTTCCCAGGTATGTGCATTCACCACACACAGATAAAGAAACATTGACTGCAGTCTTGCCTGCTACAGATCTCATGCTCAGCATTTGATTAACAGTAGCTACTTATTTGATTAAAGAAGTACTTTAAGCAAGCAACTTATGAAAATGATGTATTTATTTAAAAAAACAGTAGAGGGCTAGAGATGGCACAGTGGCTAACAGTGTGCATGTCTCTTGCAGAGGTGCTGAGTTTAGTAAAAATCCCAGCACCCATTCTGAGTGGCATTTACTTCAGGCAAGAAATTTCTTCCTTTTGGAATATCAAGTTCTCTTTTAAAGGACTCGTTTGATTACGGTAAATCTACCCAGTCTAATTTCATCTTCTTAAAGCCAAAAATATGGCAATATGATACAATGTAATTACAGAAGTTATTTAATGTATATCTTGTACTTACTTCTTCATACTTTTAGAGATTAAATAAGCAGAGCATGTGCATCAGGAACTGAAGAGCCCATTACCTATTTGGTTTTTTCCTGTGGATGTCTATGGGAACACATGAAATTAAACAGGCATTTAAAATAATTTCTAGATTTCTGTGAATGATTTTGCTGTTAGTTTTATAAAGTAAAATTGTATAAAAATATACATTAGAATTTTCTAACAAATTTGGGTTTAATTTGAATTTCAATGTTTGATGTTTTTGTGAGAATTAAATATGTATAAACAAAGAACTGCCTGCATGGAAATTTGATAGGCTTGCAAACTCATACTCCAGTTTTTAGACATTTTACTACATAATTGTTGATGTTGAAGAAATGTCTTAAAATTTAGCAGATGTCTTAAAATTTAAAAATATAAATATTCTATATTGTGTATGAAAATGTATGTTTTTGAAGACAGAATGTTTACATGGAAATCCCAGTGAATTCTGTGTTTTCCATGCTGTCCCAAGACACTCAGTATTACCTTCCTGGATACATGGACTTAAGCTGAAACTTAAATTCTTGAACGAGGAATATGTATTAATATAAAACATCTTTGTTCTCCTTCTTTTTCCAAACATACAGAAAATATAAATTAGATTTTTGATATCCTTTTGCTTTGAAGGATTATATTAATACTATTTTTCATAACTAACTTTCACTTGTTGTGCCATTCTCTACTTTGATGATATATCTGCCTACTGAGTCACTGTCAAGTAAACCATAGTCCAGAGTTTCAAACATCCTCTGTGACATGTCATATCTGATCAATAATAAAGGCCAAGATAGTGTGTAGATTTTAGGAAAACATCTATGTGCTCTCTTTCAAATGTATTTTAACACAAAATTCTTCAATATGATTGAGTAGGACCTCATTTGATTCTCTGTATCCATTTGGAGGCTCATAACTGTGTAACTCTACTCAGAGACCTGATCTCTCCTCCTTTTTTTTCTTCATCTTCCACCTCCTTATCCTCCTTAGCTCTTCCTCCTCTTCCTCCTGGTCTTCTTCCTTCTCCTCCCTTTTCTTCTTTTTGATTTCTTCAGACATCAGACATTTACGAGGTGTTCAGACATATACACTTTCAAAATACTTATCCTATAACTTAAATAAATGTGTTTTTTAAAAGGATGATTCATTAATTTATTAATTTCTCTCTTTATTATTCATGCCTACCCGGGTGTAAATCATCAGCAGTTAGAGTATGAGGACTGTCTTAGCATCTATTAGGTACTGTTGCTTATATAAACACAAGAAAACACTTAAATTTTATGTTTCCCAAATTGTTGGCTTTCTAAACTATTGGAATGTGCTCTTTGAAAATTAGAAAATTGTCAGTGTCTTTGAAAGAACAGTTTGAGTAATGGAGGGATGGTAAACATCTGAGAACAAAAGGTTAAGGACAGATATAATGTGTTAATCACTTGTGATTTTGAGCATCCATACTTATTGGGAAAAGAAAATAAAGAAATACAAAGTCTTTCTTATGTGTCAAACATCATAAATAAATAAAGGGTTAGTTGCTGAAGGCCTTTGACATTCTGATGGCAGTGGTCATTCATCCTACACTGAATCAGAAATAAGGCTCTCATTTTCACTGTAAATACTACAAGCTGAGTAAGTTGGCTTTCTGTGTTTCTAGCTTTAAGAGTGAGAATTTTTAGAGCCCTGACTAGAAAGTTCAGTTAGATGATATACATTGGATTTGTAACTTTGAAGAGTTGGAGAGACAATAAGAAAACTAAATTGGTTAAGAATATTTCAGCTAATGAGAATAACACTATCACTGCCATCCCTCTCTCTCTATGAATATACACACACACACAATCATGTGTGCTGTGTTATAATCTTAATATGAAGCTGAACAGGAATTGAAAAGTTCTTAGGCAAGCTGTTAGACTTATTAATAATATAAATAACTATTTTATTTACTAAAATGTACTGATTTTATTGACCTATCACATCTTTATTTCTATCATTATAACTTTTGAATCACTTTAATAATGAAAACACACTATTGGCTATGGTGGGATGGCTCAGTAGATAGAGAGCTCTATGCATAAGGCTGAGAACTTGATTTAAAATCCCCAGCATTCATGAAAAATCTGGGTTCTATTCACATACATAATATCACAGCACTTGGGAATAAGGCACATCTCCAAATCTAACTAACAAGCAAATCTATCCAATAAGGAAGTTTCATTCATAGTGAGAAATGTGGTCTCAAATATATAAGTTGGAGAAGAATAAATAAAAGCACCTGATGTGACATCTGGTCTCCACATGCACACATATTCATACATAAAAAAACATATATACCCACCCCCCCCCACACACACAGTGAGTGACAGAGAGACAGAAAGAGGTAGAGAATACAATTTTAGAGTATGATTTCCTAACTAGAAATTTGACTAGACAAAAGTTTGTTTTAGATTGTTTGCATTAGGCTATTTAAATAGCTAATCCTGAACAAAATACTGATTTTAAAGTCTCACACAATGTTATTGCACTATTATCCTTATAGACAGTTTGTTATTTTTAAATGGTAAGAAGGATATTTGTACTTACATAGTAGATGCTGTCAGCAATGTGCTTGTAAACCATAATGTCTTATATGGGGTCCCTGGATTCAAGCCTTGGGAAGAAAAGTTTCTGAGGTTTGAAAATGGGGAAAAATGAACATTGAGAATCACCTTAAAAAAACTCCAAAGATGATCTTAGATTTCAACTCTTACAGGACATTTTGTATAATGAAGTCCATCATATATTTCGCCACATTTGCCTATAACAGAATCGAGCTCATTCGCTAGTGTTCTGTCTCCATTAGTACGCTTATCTGCATATATAAAATGACCCTTCTATGTTAAAGCTCTGCATTGCTGCAGGAGCTATTTTTGAATTCTACACAGCTTTCTGGAAAAGGTAGAAATATCTTTTCCTGGATGTCTTTGGAGTTCTGCACTGTGACAGTCTTACTGAGGATATCGGGGATATGCTTTAGTTCTCAACCATACCTCTCTAATACTATGATACACACCAACAAGCTCAATTGTCTCTCTGCTTACACAGCTGTGTGAAAACTTTATGGGCCTTTCTGTGGATGTTTCATTTAATATTTTGCTCAGATTGGGAGTAAGATACATCCCAAAAGTTTGTTTGATTGGTAGTTTCAAAGACTGAGTATAGTTCCATCACCAGGAGACTTAAGTAGGATCAGCAAGATACAGTGGCAGCCTTAATTTCTGTCATGCTGTAAATCATTTGAAATTAAAAAAATTAATATGGAAGGTTTGAAATTATTGATAGCTTATTTATTTCTCATTTAATAGGATCTATAATCTTTCTAAGATATGAAGAAAATGTTCCAGTTTATATTACCATCTTGGTAATTTTAGCATCCCCCCCCAAATCCTGTGTTAATTTTGGAAATGTCTGGGTTACTGAATTAATACCCATAGTTTTCAATGTAGATCTCAGAAAATCTTTTCTCCTTGTACTAGAGTGTGGAATTCTTTCTCTCAGAGAGGAAACTTGACCTTTGGCCTCTTGGTTCTAGGCCTGAGAATAAAATTTGAGATGAAAATGATTGCATATTTCAATTATAGTTCATTTTTACATTTTTCATCTACCTTTTGGATCTGTTACATTATGTATATTAAATATTATATTCTGAGATGATCAAATACTTACCTTATAAAACTCAGTGTTTGGAGTCTTCTCTAGGACCTCAATGATTTAGATCTCTTGACTGCATTTTCAAACAAGTCACTGCAATTATGCCAAATTAGAAATTAGTAAATAAGTAATTATTCTTATTCATCTTTATCTCTGATTCAGAGTTCTACTTCTATTAGGGATCTTGTTTTGCAGAGGAGGTTTGCATACTGCATAAATAAGCATTGTCTGAGGTCTTGGCACACTTATATTTGAGCATTGAGTCTTATCTTTTGCTGTGCCTGAACTTCACAGTCAAGAGACAAGAACTGCAAGTGCTGCCAAGAACTTTCGCATAGCTTTGTTGCTTTAAGTAAGTAATGAATAGATTTGCAGTGCATAGCTTTTGTAAGGGCCCTTAGGTTCTCGGCACCATTCATCTTATACCATAGCCCTTAGAGCTTTTATATCCTCACAGCTTCTCAAAATTCTCTTTTATTGCATCATCTTAGGATTTTCCTTGTGCTCCTTTCTCATTCCAGTTTATCCAAGTTAAAAGTTTTGCCAATGTCAGTGGGATAGCCTCCCACAAATGACCATTTTCTATACCTCACTCTTTGCCATCCTTGTCAGAATAATTTAATGAAAGTGTCTTATAATAAAGTTGATTTCTACAACATCTTATTGCATATCAGGCTTCTTTTTTTTAAAAAAAGATTTTATTAATTTATTTATCATCTTTACATATGTTCTGCCTGAATATATGCCTGCCTGCCATAAGAGGGCATCAGATCTCATTATAGGCGATTGCGGGCCACAATATAGTTGCTGGGAATTAAACTAAGTACCTTTGGAAGAGTAGTCAATGCCCTTAACCTCTAAGCCATCCCTCCAGCCTGTAACTCAGACTTCTTAAAAGTAGATTATACGATGTTCTCCAAATGATTTAACGTGTGAGTGGTTTCACATAAACAGGGCAATGGGGATGCAGGGTAGAATAGATATTAGAGTAGAAGCAAATTCTTTTTTCAGCCCCAATGAGTTTGAAAGCTTGTTGTCCCTCCAAAGCCGCTTGAGTTCCAGAATGATGCCGTGTTCAGTTGGTGGAACTTCTAGGAGGTAGGACGAAGGCTAGATCCTTAAGTCTTGAAAGATTGTTCTTCAAAGAAATTGTTGACCTTTAGCTCTATTCTTTTATCTTTTCTCTGTAGATGTGATATAATAATTTTGTACCAACCACATGACCCCACAGTGATGTGTTGGCTTGCTAAAGACACAGAGGGAAAGAGCCAATCAGTGGATGATGGATGCTCTCACGGCTATGGAAACAGCTGCTGTTTCGGCTTAAAGGGCACCCCAGGAACACATATTCCCTCCCTGGGGTCAGAGAACCTATCTGGCTACCACTTATCCATCAGCCATATTTCATAGTTGTTAAGGGTGAGGTTGTAGCTCTCAGAGAAAAGATCCAGGTTTATTGAGGATAATTTCTTTCCAATAGCTGTGGCTGTGAGCCATTATTGGTTCAGACTTACAGTTTCTTGTGAGGGAACATTTGTTCATTCACCACTTAGATAGAAGATATCTGAAAATGAGGACACCTAGCAGCTTTGCATAAAATGTGACCTGCATGGGTTAATCTTTACTTCCAATGTTCCTAGTCTGTGTATTTACAGCAATTGAAGTACTTCAGGTGAGCAAATGACATCTGTGGTAATCTTGTTTTGTTTCCGATCTTCAGATAGAATATCTACACTTCAAATTACTCAGATGATTGTCAATGTGCACTTTCATTTAGGGCTGTGAAATCCTATACATTAGTTTTGTTCATATTGTGCTGTGTGAAATGAAGATGCAGCTATTATCCCGTTATTTGGATCATCCAGGGTGGATAAGTCGGGCCCCAAATTGGCTTTTCTTTTCTTACTTGAGTGATCAATTTACCTGTTTAAATTGATAAAAAGCCAGCTTTCCGTTGAAGTATATTGGTGTATACCTGTGTGGGATTGGTTTTCCTGCAGAACACCAAATAGTTTAGATGAAATGCTAACCATCGGGTGGCTCAGATGAGGAGCGAGGAAAGCCAATGTCCACACAAAGCTAAGAGAATGATTTCAGCTCCTATTCCAAGTTGTGATGAGTAATGAAATTGTGTTTGTTAGTTAATCTATGTCTGTGGTTTCTGTTTCTTTAAAGGTGGCTGATCTGATTCCACAGTGCATGTCTCATCCAGGGAAACAAGATTGCCTTTTTGCTTCTGGAGTGCTGGAAGATGACAAAATTAAATACTGGAAACATATTAAAACTGATTTTTTAAACTTTAATTTGGGAGCACATACTTTTGATATTTTTTAACTTTAAAATTTAAAACTTTAGGTTACTGATAACCCTGGTTCCTGAATAAATTTATTCACTAATATCTGTATAGTACTTTAAATAATCTATTTAACAGATTTATACTGTTTAAGGACAGTAATACTATAACTGTCTTTTAAAGTTTGTCATTAAATTCAAAATCTCTCTTCTTCTTGGTCAGTTTAATAAAAACATTTTTTCTCTTTTTATCAACAAAATTTTGGCTTTAGTGATTTTAGGCATTATTAAAATTACATAGCAGCTCCTTTCCAAGACTCAGTGAGCACTGAGGAAGAGAGAACAGAAAGAGTCCAAGAACGACATGATGGGGAGGAGTACTTTGAAATCCTATTCTTTCTATATATGGCATGGCCGTAGCTGTTTTACGCAAGAACTTGCAGCGAGCAATGGTTGCCTACATGTGTTGGCTTACCTTCAGCCATACATGCTAGGTCAAACCAGAGAAAAGATCCAACATTGATGGTAGAATAGCTCCAGAGGAGGATATAGTTGTAGTTGACTAAGGCAGGGGTGCTCACCTGTCATTGGAGGAGTTGCTATTTTATATGAACTCCATGCTACAGTGAGTGACCCATGAAAATACATGTGTATGTAGCACTGATTACACTCAGTGGGTTAAGATAAATAAATAAATAATAAAAAGGAAGATATGATGTCACAAGGGAGAGGTAATGGAGAGTGTCTTAATTACTGATTTTTTTTTTTCTGGGACTAGACACGATAGCCAAGGCAACTTAGAAAAGAGAACATTTAGCAATGGCTTGTTTAGAGTCTCAGAGGGTGAGTCTATGACCATAGTGGTAGAAATGAAGCAGTTGGCAAGAGCTTAAATCTGATCCACAAACACAGAACAGACAGAGACAGAGGAAAGAGAACCTGACATATGCTTTTAAAACCCAAAACTTACTCCTGTTATATACCTTCTCCAGCTAGGCCATGCCTCCTAATCCTTTAATCAGTTCCCCCAGATAGCAGATAGAATAAAATATATATGGGAAGTAGAGAGCATTTTCAATCAAACCACTATAGAGAGTTTCTGAGAACAGTTGGAAGAGGGAGTGAGGGGTATCCATGAACAAGATACACTGTACACATATATGAGTTTTCAAATAATTATGTGCATGCGTGCTTAAAACTATAACATTCATCTAAGCATTCTGTTTCCTGCATCTTGCAAGTTTTGTACCATGATATTCAATCTTTCTCAAATCATTTATATATTTTCCATTGTATTTTTCCTTAAGTAGCTGGGTATCTAGAAAGACCATTTTTATAATAATGTCCCTGGGAATTTCTAACTTTTAGTCATTGATTCCTAGTTTGAGACAATTATTTGGGAGAACAAACATTTCATAACATCCATTACTTTGAATATAATCAGTGTTGTACTTTAACTTTATCTCGGAGGATGCACATGCGTACTAGAGAAAAATATATATTTTGGTGTTGATGGATGGATGCTTTTGTTTTGTCTACTAGCTTCATAATTGGTGCTTTTTTTCATTATATTCTTTATTTTAGCTTTTCAACCTATTATTGAGGTTAGAATGTGAAGAAATTATACACATTTTAAATAATTTGAATGCTTTTAATTACCTTTAACCTCCGACATTTTAATTACTTTTCCATACTAATTGCTCTCTTTCTCAAGTCCGTTTTTCACATTTGAGTTCCTCTGAGGATAAACAGCTGAAGAAAATTACAGCACATCCCCAGAAACCATCAGTATCAACCACTGAAGCAGAGCAAGTGGAGTGCTCTGAGGCCCTCCAGGTCTATGACTGCTGACTAACAGAGAGGGAGAGAAACAACATTCATTTTGTTATCATTCAAACTTTAATCTTGATTTCCTCAGTTATCACTTTGTATGCTGAGTTTCCCTCTACAACCAACCTCTCTCCCCTTTGCCTCCAATAGCTTACTGCTGCAAAACCTTGAGCTCTTTTGTTAAAGGAAATATTGGCATACAAAGTCTTTGTATATAATGAAATTGCATAATCTACTTAGTCAGGGATTCTGACAAATCACTCCTGATTATCTGTATTTTACTGCAATACCGCTTTACCTAAAAAGGAAATACGTTCTAGATTCATGTACTTTATTTATCATATAGTTTCTAGTATAATGTGAGGGTGTGTACTTGGTTCAAAACTTCAGATTCTTTAAATATTTTTTTTAATTTTTGGTACATTTTTCTTCTGTTCTCTTTTATGAAAAGAACAATGAAACAAATTTAAAAAAATAGAGATAGAATCAGAACTATGAGCTTGAGAACTTACCTTTGAAAGGAGGAATAAAAAACAGGTAAAGCAAACACAGACACACCTAATACCTTTCCATCTCAAGGAGTTTAAGGTAAAAGGAGGAAACGTAATGAAACGCATGAGCTGCTGACATTAACTGAAAAGGTCTGTTTTGTTACCATCACTCAATAAATTGTACACTGGGGTTATTTATGTAAAAGCCTGAAAGAATAGTATAAGACATAAAATAGACACTGATGAGAGTTAGAATTGCTGCATATATTACTGTCATACACTCAATTTCAAGGGCCTTTGTAGAAATCAAATACCGCTTTGACTTTCTATATACTTGTATATAACAGAACATTGACGAAAGGCAAATAAAAGTGAATATGTATAAAAAATATGGTAGTTTAGTCTCAACATACCATTTCATTATTTTGTCAATTCTAAAATGGCTGCATGGTTGACAAACAATTTCTACAGCGATTTCACTTGATACTTTCAAGGCATTGAGGCACCTAGAGGAAAAATATTATTCTTTTCATTAATAAGTAAGATAACTGAGTTTTAGAACTTGTTCATGTTTACCTTTTTCAATGTTGGTTGTCAGAGAAGATGCTAATTTGGGTCTTGTTTTGGTTTATTGTTGTGTTCTTTTCTGAAATTCCTTTTTCTTCATGGTTAGTTTATTAAATATAAGAAGAGAAAATGTTAAAATACCAAAGAAAAAGGTATCTTCAAGAAGAGGTTATGTGTGGTGGTCTATCATGTAACTTACTTTGGAGTTAATACCCCAACTCATATACTATTCTTGCTACTTCATAATGCTAATCAACTATGAGCTCAATAGATTTCAGGTCTCTTGTTTCCTTGTCAAGCAATCCCATGGCTGCTTCGGAAAACTCTGAAATACCACCAAGTTGATCATTTATCTCACACTCATTGCTTTAACTGGATGATTTCTTTGACCCACTGATTTCCTCCAGGTTATGTCCTAACATTTTAATTACCTAGAATACAACAGACTTAAAATTCCTAATCACAAATGTTTGTTGTGGAAAGATTTTGTATTTTATAACCAGGATGATACTGACAGTATTCACAAATACAACATAGTGGTCCCTTTATCCTCTTAAATACAGTTTATGTAGGTTTTCCTAGAATTAGGAGATATGTTATTTGACATTAAAAATGTGCCTTTCAAAACTGTTCCTAATGTTTGTTGTGGTAGGTCGCCAGTTTATTTTTTCCTAGAATATATGCAATGTCCTTCTTGTTTCCATAATAATTTCTGTGCTTCTACTCACTGTTTTCAGTTAGGGCAGGGAAACAGAGTTAGCTATGCCTTAGGTTTTTGATGGTAGAACAATATTGAAGCATGAATTGACATAGTTTAGAGGAAATCTTACTTACCACTTTGTCTTAGAGGTGAGTCCATGACGTTAAGGAAATTTAAGCTTTGGGAATTTCATTCACCATTCAAATTGATTGTCAGGAAGCTTTTTGCAATATACTCAACTCTTTAAATTTTTAAAAAAGATTATTTTCTGATCTGATATCAGTCATTAGATTTTTTATTCATTTTTGCTGAGCTTTATATTTTCATCTAGGTATAAAGTCTTTCTAATTAATAACAAATAAAAATTATTAGTTAAATTTTTTGTATTGTACAGAAAGTGCCCTTCCAATAAGCTTGATGATGTAACAATGGAAGAAATTATCATTTTCTATCAGGTTGCATGATGACAATTAGGGTAGTCACTAATCTAATTATAGGGAAAGACCAGTTCAGGCACCCTCTCCACTGATGCTACAAGTATTAGCTGGTGCCACCCTTGTGAATTCCTGGGAATTTCTTTAGCACCTGGTCTCTCCCTAGCCCCATAATGGATCTTTCTATCACGATATCTCTTTCATTGCTCCCTCTCTCTGTTTCTCCCTCAACTAGACCATTTCAATCTCTCATTTTGCCATCACCCATTCCCTCTCTTCTACTCCCTTCCTAGTTTACCCAGGAGGTCTTAACTATTTCCCTTTCCTGGGGCCGATCAAGTTTGTCCTTCATAGGGTTCCCCCTTTTACCTAGTTTCTGTGGGTTTGTGGACTATATCCTGTTTATCATTTGCTTTATGACTAATATACACTTATGAGCAAATACCGTGTTTGTCTTTCTGTGTCTGGGTCACCTTACTCAGATTTTTTTTTTCTAGTTCCATACTTTTGTCTACAAATTTTAAGATGTTTTGTCAGTGATCCGCAGCCAAGCCCTGGGCTGAGCTCCTGGAAGTTTGGGAAGAGAGGGGGGAGAAATCATATGAGAAAGGGGAGGTCATGACCATGATTGGGAAAACCACAGAGAGAGCTGACCCAAGCTACTGGGAGTTCATGGACTCTGGACTGACAGCTGGGGATCTGAATGGGAGAGAAATTAAACCTCTGACTGTAGGTGACAGTTATATGGCTTGATTTGTTGGGGGGGAGGGTGGCAGTGGGATCAGGACTTATTTATTCTGGGAACATAAACTGGCTTTCTGGAACTTATTCCTGATGGTGGGATGTCTTGCTCAGCCTTGATACAGGGAGAGGGACTTGGTCCTGCCTCAACTTGGTTGACTTAAGGGAGGCCTCCTCCCTCTGAGGAGTGGATGGGCAGCAAAATGAGGGTAGGTGGGAGGCAAAAGAAGAGGAGAGAGAGCCAACTGGGACTAGTATGCAAAATTAAAAAATACTTAAATAAAAACATAAAATTTAAAAACAAAGAAAAATATTTATATTTTGTTTTAAAATAATATAATCTTTTATTATTTTTCTTCCCATTTCTCCCTCCACATCTTCATGTATATCCCCTTTTCCTCTTACAAATTCATAGTCTTTTTTTACATTGCTTTTACATATATGTTTGTGTGTGTGTGTGTGTGTGTATAATCTGTGTGCATGTGTCTCTACAATATTATTCTGTTTCAGTTTTCAAGTTTCACCATTTGGTATTGGATAGTAAATTCCTAGGTTCTTCCCTATTCTCCCATTCTCATCATTTCTTAGTTGTCTGCTGTTCTCAATATAGGGCTGAGGCTGGCTAAGTTTAAACTACCACTTCACTAAACTAGAATAATCTCTTTTGCTTTTAACAAAGGTAAATAATATAGTACAAGAAGATAGATCATAAAGACACTGAATGACATTTGTTCCTCCCTGTCTTTTTGCTGAACAGCTATACACTAGATTGAAATGTCAGACACGCATACTCAAGATCTGAACAGAGATCATCTTTCTATGACTCCACATTGGAGATTATTCTAGTAAAAGTTGACTTCATTTTAATGATTCTCTTGATTAGCAGCAACTCTTCAACCTTAGTCAATAATGATTTTTTGTTGTTATTTTGTAGTTACAATTAATGTTTTGTTTTCCAACATTTTAGTTTATATTTTATTTTTCTTCATAAAACAGCAGATAATATTCTTGTATAGAAGATAAAGTCATTATAAAATAAATTAAAATTTTGAAAAGGTTATATATATCTTTTTATCTTTAATTTTTTTCTTAGAGTACTTGGACTTTAGTATTGAGCCACACATGAAACACTATTTTGAATACATTACTTGTTTCATAAATGTTAATGATTTAAATGTATCTTGTTTAGAAATAAGTTGAATGTTTAAAAGTTCTCAGTAGCTTCGAGATATGTTCTATTTAGAAATAAGTAAAATTTGTTTTGTCTTATGTTCCACAATTTAGTTTGATTTGCTTAGCAACATTACAGATTGTGAGAAAAATTATCTCCTTTTCTTCTTGCTTGATCATTTAAACAAAAATACCCTTTTATATTCTTGAGGTATTTATTCTCTTGAAAATTGCATGGTACTTAGTATACATGTGTATTGCTTTCTTAAGTACTGTTAAAAACATCCCAGATACTTGAAGCACAAAAGGCATTTGTTCTTCATAGCTTATTTCCTAATGTCTATTTTCATAGCTATGATATGGTATGAAATACGCAATTAGATGTACAGTTCACCTGCACAGTACCACCTGTCTATCATGGGATGGTTCGTGAGTCAGAAAAGGGGCTGGAGATTGAAACACACACACATCATCATCATCATCATCATCATCATCATCATCCTTGAAACAAGAATTCCTCTTTTATTGTGTTCCAGGGCAGCTTATATAGGGCTCTCCTTGACTAATGGCCATGCCCTAGCTCTCAGGATTTTTCAGCTGCAAGCCTACCAGAATCTACTCCCTTGCCATCAGGAATTCATGAGGGTCTCGTGCCCAGAGCAGCTTCAAGCACAGGAAAACAAGTTGTTTACTCCGGTAGGCAAGGGGTCATGAAAAAATTTAGGGTCTGAGGACCCGCAGTCACGAACAATTAGAAAGAACACACACAGAGAAACAGCAAGAAAAATAGTTAGGGTCAACAGGTTTCAGATATCTTTGTATTTTTAACATAGAGAGGTATTTATTTAGATAAAAATGGATAGCAAATGATTTTGTGATTAAGTTATAATACTTGACTACAGGGGATAACATACATGTTTAAGTATTATTGAACAACACTGGAGTAATCTGTATTCAGAGTAAAATATTATATATGATGAGTGATCTGAATACAGTATTAGAACAAAAAACAAGTAGAGAAAACATTGATCTCAACAAGAAAGTCTAAATTCAAAACACATAAAGGCAAGCTAGTTATTGTACCTTCTCCTTACATTATTGTTGCAAATTTTTTAAAAGAGATTTTTTATTTGAAAAAAGATTTTCTTCACAGGGATTGAATTTTGTTTAAATTTTACTTGTACATATTAATTATGTTAGCTTCTAAAATCACTGGGAGGTATAAGATATATATATATATATATATATATATATATATCACTTATCTCACAAATACAGTTCAAACTTCTAATAGTCTGTTCCTCAAAGAAATAACAATTGTGAAGTGCAAAATACAAAAAGCCTGTTTAGCATTGTTGGTGATTTTACTTTAAAGGACCAAAAGGGTATCCAATGGGAAAACAGTTATAGATCTTCAGCAAAGAGAGGAAGTAATCAGAACTGGCCCCAAGGATTTTAACATAGAGTCAGGGAGTTCAAATATCCCAGTATCAATATTAATGTAATACAATATCTACGTAAGGCTAGATATAGTCTTTGCTATAAGAAAAAACACATGGAAAGCAAACATATGTATACTATCAGCACATGTATATCTTTACTTTGCCTCCATGACTAACACTCTTCCTTCTCTTGTGTAATTGCTAAAAGACTGCACTACTCTCACAATCTCTCTTACCCCTAATCCTATTCTGTACATCCAACCCCAAATATCAACAGATTACGCTTCTATATTTTTCGTTAAAATTACACTTTCTTCTGAAAATTCTATTCACAGGTATAGTTCATTCTGATCACTGACACCCTTACTGCCTTCCACTTATATTGCTCTCCTCTCTCAAACACAAGGCCCTCTCCTGAGTTCACGTTTTTCTCAGTCCTTTTGTCTTTGTGTTATCTTAGCTTTGCTATGGCTCACTGGAGTATGACGAGCTCATCCATAGGTACACAACAGAAGAAAGTGTCTACTTCTTCCTAAGAATCCATAAGTAGTTCCATAGTTTGACAAAGACGGGTAGAGTAATAAAGGCCCCACATTTATCTATGACTGAGGGTTAACCAGCTCAGACTCATGTGTGTCCACTGCTGGCAGTGGTTGCTGTTTTGAGATTATTATTTCATTGACTGTGCTATGCCCACAAGTTAGTAATTCACAACTCCTCTTCTTATCCTCCAGATATTAGATGTTTTTCTTGCCATCTCTTCCACATTGTTCCAGTAATGACATTTACAGCCAAATGGCTTGAACTAGAAAAAAAAAAATCATACTGAACGAGGTAACCTAGACCCAGAAAGACAAATATGGTGTGTTTTCACTTACAATCAGATGTTAGTCCTTAAGGAACTGACAACCATGCTATAACCCCCAGATCCAGAGAGGTTAGGTAAAGAGGAAAGCTAGAGAAGAGGAAGCATGCATATTCTGGTAAAGCGAAAATAAAATAGATTCTGTGGGTTGACTGGGGCCATCAGAAGATGAGTGAAAGTTATCAGTTTTTTGGAGGAAGTGGAAAAAGAGCTCGGGGAGAGACATTGAAACTTTGGGGCTCTTGGAAGTGGTGTGGGAACCTAGTTCAGTGAAAACTTCCTGGATTCCAAAATAGTGATCCTAGTGGGCACTCCTAGTAATAGAAGATACACAGTTTGAACCGGTCATGTTTTGCAGCAAAGTAAGGCTTCCAATACTAGGACTGAGTTACATTCAGTTGAGATGTTGGTGGAAGAGGTCCCATGGAGATCCTTATACAAACAAGACTGATGCTAGGATAGAGTGTCATTCTCTGAAAACTAACAGCAAGGCCATATTTTTGAGGACAACTTTCACAGACCACATTGAATGTTGAGAATTGGAACTGGTGTGGGTTTGGAGTATTCACCCATATTTTCTAGGCTCTTTTGCATGAGAAGGTACTGTGCGGGCTACACACAGAGACTTGGACAACAATCCAGCCACAAAACCCCCCACCTACTATCTGTCCTGCCTGCAATATGTGCTGGGGCAATAGTGATGCAGAACTGGTTGGAGTGGTCACCCCAAAATTTAGTTTAACTTGAGACCCACTTCACAAGAGGGTGTCCATGTCTGTCATTGTTTGGATAGGCAGAAACTGGAGACTGGCTAGCCCAGAAAAACATGGTAGAACCAAACATGACTGACATTAAAGAAAAAAAATATTCAATGGGATGTTTGTTAATGATATTATTCTGCTCTACTCATGGATCCACCAGAGAGGCTTTTTCGAGCAGAAGATAATAACCAATGCGGACCCCCACCCAGGCATTATGTGGTTAAAATGAGCCTAAATAAACCCCAGTCTGTGCTCTATGCAATACAATATAGTTCGCGAGCTTTGGGCAAGGGGCTGGAGGTTGAAATACACAAACACACACGGAGAGAGACAGACACACGGCCGTCTAATCACTGGTAAAAAGCCCTTTATTTCATAGCACCATAGAGGCTTAAATACCCAGCAGTCAAGTGAGCCAACAGGTGAAAACCTCATCCTCTGATCCTCAAGGCACAGCTTTTAGTAACTCCAATCAGAAGGCTCTAGCAGGGAAGAGCACCTGAAGGACAGGACTCCAATTGGTCCCAACAATATTCTGCTCTACTCATGGATCATCAGAGAGGCTTCCCCCAGAAGAAGATAGTAACCAATGCAGAGACCCACAGTCAGGCATTATGTGGTGAACATGAGCCTAAATTGGAGGCTTCCATCCAGTTTGTTGTCTTGGAGATAAGGGGACCCTGATGAAGACAAGTAAAGACTCTGGAATCATGGGGGATGGAGGTTGCCAGGAAAACTTTCCTCTCCCCATCAATTAAGTATTGCTTGCATGAGCTTATAGAAACTGAAACAGCAAGCACAGAACCCACATAGGTGTGCAGCAGGTCTTCTGGGTGTGTTTAGTCTGTCATCTTTGTATTCTTGTAAGACTCCTAACAGTGCAAGTGGGTGTCTCTCACTCTTTTTCCTGCTCTTGAGACTTAGTTCCTCATCGTAAGTTTCCTTGTCCATCCCTGATATGAGGTTTTTTTGCCTTTTCTTAAGTTTTTTTTTTTTAATTTTATTCTGTGTTTCCATAGTCCTATAGTGGCCAGCTCATCTGAAAAGGAAAGAGAAGGAGAGGGGATCTGGGAGAGAAAGGAGGTGAGGGGGAACTAGGAGAAGTGGAGGAAATTGAAATTGTGATTGGTTGTTACATATTGTATGAGAAAAGAATCTATTTTTCAAGAGTCACATTTGTCTATTAGTTTAAAAATAGTTATGTTAAAGGAAGCTTAGAATTGTTTCAGATGAACTAAAATGGCATATGGTAGTATGGGTTGAATAGGTACACTTTCTCATCAGTGTTCAATACCTGGACCAATGAAGCAAAAGGATGGGAGGTAGTTCTGACACATATCTGTGCTGATATTTGCCTCTGGAAGAAGCAATACTCAGAATTATCTGAAGCAGCAATAGCACAATTATCATGAAGAACTATAGAAGTGTAAGACATTCAATTAAGAAATGTGCTATACTAAATTGACTAAGAATTCTTCCTTGTAATTCTAGATGACTATGTTTCTTAAGGCAAATATTCATTGTTAAAAACCATAAAGGAGGAGCAATCAACATGGACAATAACTATGCAATTGCCTCAGACTTCATGGAAAGATTTCCTATACTCTAATGGTGTTTACTAATACCAAAAACAAAGGATAAGGCCAGGTGACAATCTTTGACTGCCAATAGCAAGATGAGCATAATTAACCTCATGGTCATTAGTATTGAATGTCATTGGGGTGATAACATTAATAGGATTATGGGACTGGAACTAACTTATTACAGTTTTCTCAAGAAGGATGTCCAACCCACTAGGAATATATGTATAAATGTATATACATATATACATATATGCATATATACATAAATCATAGATGTTTGAGCATGGGGTAAACAAAAGGATCATAGGTTAGACAGCTCCTTTGATAGCTGACAGCTTCTTTTCCTGGCTCTAGAATAAAGCCAGGTGAACACTTTAAATATTAACTTGTTGGACAGACTCGTCTGCCTTTGAGGACAGAACAATAATAACACTGCTTGTAGAGTTGTGATTGCCCAGCAATTCCTCAAAGAGACGTATGGTCACTGAAAAAAATTAATATAGAACTTTCATGAAATTTTGAACATAGGCTCTGAATTTATACTACCCACATATGTATAGTTTCATTCATATTGCCCTAATAGTGAATGAAAAAATAAATAAATGAAATACTTGTCTACATTATAACATCATATATTGTGTTCTTTGAACCTCCAGGCCACTAGTCATTTTCCAGTTTCCTCTAAAAGCCACTTCTACATCATTATACAAAGGATAACTTCCCAGATATATCAAAGTAGACTTCTGAATACCCCAAGGATAGTCATATAAATACAAGGAAGTGTCAGTTCAAAGCATGCTGGTCATTATCCAAAGGTGGAAAGGTGGTGATAAGTATCAGTTAAACTTGCAACTTCGGTTGGACTTTGACAGTATTATAGGATATTACCATCTAGCAATATGCTTCAAAATTACATGGTCAATTTACAAACAAGTAATCAATATGCCTCAATATTTTAAGATTTTGATTTTGTTTTAAGCCACATGGATAACTTGTCATGACCACATGTAACCCATAGGTTGTGATTAGACATTTCTATAAGCTTCCAAACATCACCAGGCCTGTAGATTGTCATAAATTTTCTAGAAATTATGTATAGTCATTTTTCTTAAAAGTCTGTGTTTTCTTAGGGCAAAAGAGTTTTAGAAACAAGTAGTTTCCTCTGTACACGAAGACAAAGGGTGGGTAAGAATAGACAGATGTTGGCCTTGTTAATTACAATAGCTTAAGCCCATTTATTGTGAGTTACATATACTGAGTTATGCATACACATGGAGCTGACTACTAAAAAATACCTCTTGTACTTTTAGTGACAAAGATCAGTATAAATATAACTGTGGTGCATCTTCCTTAAAAAGGGAGGAAGACAGAATCATTTTAGGATCCTATAAATTCTTTTATTGCTATTTTAGATGATTAGTCCTTGAATTGCACTCAATTATTTATAGCCTATTAGAAATTAAGAAATTAATTTCATTAGATAAGTGTTATCTTTTATTAAAATGTAAGTTTTGGATAAAAGTGTTGTGCCCCTTATCTCAGACAAAGTCATCGAAATATTTCAATTTGCTTTTCATAACCAGTACGTTATGCTTTAGTTCTTTAACTTAGATTTCAAAACACATTTATCCATCTCTCTTCTCTCTCTCTCTCTCTCTCTCTCTCTCTCTCTCTCTATATATATATATATATATATATATATATATATATATATAAATATATACACATATATATTTACATCCATGTATGTGTATATGTATATATTTGATAAATGCTCTTACTAGTAACATGGAAATGAAACAGTACATTAAACTAGCTCAGGCATTTATTTCACTTTTTAATTTATACATAGTCTACAGAATCTTTAATGTACCTTAATTAAAGAACTGATACATGAAGGAAGTTAACAGGGAGTAGCCCTTTCTTTTCTTTCCTTCTGTTCACCATTTCATAGTAATTAATGGCTAATGCAGAGGAGCGCCTGTATTCACAAAGGATACAGTACAGTTTTCTCAGATACTTTTCATTTTTAAACAGACAAATACCTTCCTCCTTCAAAGAGAACTGATTACAGTGAAATGTGTCAGGTATCCAATAGCTAATTGCTCATGATCCAGTAAAAAATCAGCTCATCTATGCACACAAAAACAATTTTAATTAAACTCACAAAATGACAATATAAAAGTGGGAGGATAATTATTGTGAAGAAGGGCTTTAGCAGTAGTGTGTGGGTGTAGATAAAAGATTTATGGGGTGTGGTTGTGTGTGTGTGTCCAAATCACATTTCAAACACTTACGAAATCATGGATGAATGAATTTTTTTTAAAAAGAGAGATAAATATGATATTCTTTGGTGCCAGGACTTACACTTGGAATAAGATTTGCCTTGCAATCACTTTGACTGTTCTGAAGTACTATGTAAGGCTTTCACTGGATTGGGAATGCATGGGTGTGGCGGCTTAGATTAATGCAGACAATTGTAATAAATATATACAACTTTAATGGGAAAATCAGACTCACAAAACCGAGGTTCCCGCGGAGCACAGGAAACAGGAAGGGGCTCGCAGGCTTCTGCCAGCCCAGTTTATAAGTAAACGCTCGCCCGAGGCAAGCCCACCCCCAAAGGGCTGGCTTAACCCCACACATGGGGCATTATATATGCTTCGTGGAACTGGATAAGCATAGTATGTACACATGTTTTATATAACATCTACTCCAAAGTGATTTTTCATTGATGTAAGTTCAATGACAATGAACTTTATGAAGGAAAAGTAGAATATTTAGTGAAGATTGGGCTTTTCCTAATTAGAGTCCTCCTGATGTTACTGCAAGGGGAACATGCTGATAATACCATGTTTATCTTAAGTAAGAAATGCAGCCTGATTGATTAAAGTGAGTCTATCTTGCAAGATAAGCCTCCAAATTCCGCATTAAACAATCACAAATAAAAGTATTGTTCCTTTGCTTAAGGCATGCTCACTCTGTGAGGGTGTTTGCAACCGTGAGCCACTTGAGATTGCTCTGCTCATTTGTCTATGGCCTCTTTCCTACAGTCCTTTCCTCACACTCACGGTTATCCTGAGAAACATTCATTCTGTGTGAATGTGCTTCAGGGAACCCAAAGGGGGAGCTCACTTGTTTTCAAATCCAAGTTATTAAAATTTTCTTGTTTTAAATGTGCAGATTAATTTTAGTATACAAAGTTCCCCTATGAATTTATTATATTATGCTATGTACATACTTTTATTGAGACTAAGATAAAGCTATTTTCTTCCACATCCCTGCATCAGGTGTCTACCACAATGAGCAGCCTGTTACTTCCCATAGATAGTCTTACACCTCAGAATAAAAATAAATTCTTTGGGATGAGAAAGACAGCTTTTCAGTGGAAGTTATAGGAGTAACCACTGGGAGCAAAATTATAATTCATCAAAGAGTGCTCTAAAGCAACTACTGTTTATTCTGACAACAGTGTACCTTTAATGGTTCCACAAGGCAGAAATGCAATAAAAACAAGGAATATTAGAACTCAAATGCGTTCTCCATGAACCATACAAAAATAATATATCTGAAAATATGAAAGGGTGATAGATAAACAGAAAGACCACAGCTTCATTAGCCTTCTATGTCCTTGTATGTATGGAGACTCATTTGGTGTTTTACTCTCTCAAAATAGAGGGATAGACCAGTTAAGGGATTACATCTTTTTCCATTTATCACTCTACTTTTCAGTAATGTGGTGCTTAGAGTCTAGCATTTGCAAATGGTGTTTTAAAATCAGAGTTGAAGCAATTTTGTTTCCATTTACCTGAATGTGATGCTTTGAAAGAACATTTTTATCTTTCTCATTTATGGTCTTTACAAGAATAGAGCACTATAACACTGACTTATAATTTGTCTCCCACACTATTTCATCTGAGTCATATGAAAAGACTGAAATATTTCTGTGATTTTTTATATGATACTATAATTTCATAGGGTACTTTGAATGTTGATTTCATAATCCATAAAATGGTAGTTTTGTAGACAAGAGCGGGGGTGGCACATGCCTTTAATCCCAGCACTTGGGAGGCAGAGGCAGGCGGATCTCTGTGAGATCGAGACCAGCCTGGTCTACAGAGCTAGTTCCAGGACAGGTTCCAAAACCACAGAGAAACCCTGTCTCAAAAAACCAAAAAAAAAAAAAAAAAAAAAAAAAATACTTTCAGCCAAATCTATTTGAACCCTGTCCACATGGTATGGCTCTCTTTTCAGAAGCTGTGTGCTCCTTCTCCACTTGCTTCCAAATCTTTTTTTTTTTTTTCAAGGACACATAATTCACATAGTATTAGTATGACTTTGGCTTGTGTTTTCTTCTTTCAGTATCCATATCACTACATTATAAGAATATCATTGCTCGGTTTCATTTTCTACTTCCCTCCCCTCCTTTGAGTTTTTGAATTCTCATCATTACCTCCTTTCATTTTTCCTCTAATACCTGAGAGTACCCTGATATACTCATTTGGAAGTCAAGTATTGAATGCAATTTCCCCATGTTAGTCAGTGTTCTTTACCTTCGGTGTTTTCAGAACTTCCATTGCACATGCAAATTTTGTTCTCAGACTGTAGTTATTAATATGGTTTCTTGCTTCCTCTCCTCTTTCTTTTCAAGAAAATACCAGTTTTTTCTCAACATCTATCCTCTTTTTCTCCCTTAACAGATAACTAGTGTATCAATTTCTGTGGGCTTGGATAACACACTTGTGGAAAATGTTTGGGAGCTCACCAAGGCCCGGTGGACCGTGACTGAAAAAGCATGGGATAAAACCGGACTCTGAACTTGGTGAACAATGAGGGCTGATGAGAAACTAAGGACAATGGCACGGGGTTTTGATCCTACTTCATGTTCTGCCTTTGTGGGAGCCTAGCCTGTTTGGATGTTCACCTTCCTAGACCTGGACGGAGGGGGGAGGACCTTGGACTTTCCACAGGGCAGGGAACCCTGACTGCTCTTCAGGCTGGAGAGGGAGGGGGAGAGGAGTGGGGGGAGGGGGAGAAGGGTGGGAGGAGGGAGAGGGAAATGGGAGGCTGGGAGGAGACGGAAACTTTTTTTTTCTTTTTCTCAATAAAAAAAATAAATAAATAAAAAGTTATTAATTATCAGAGGGGCTAAACATTTTTGTTTGACTAAGCTATTTGTGTTTTCTGTAAAATGCTTTCTACTAAATTTTATAGGCTCTCTTGAAAAAAGTAATCTAGATTGAACTTTTCCTTTTATTTATGAATTTTATCTACTTTTCTATTCGTTAAAATGTATTAGTAACTTTTATGGCAATTTTTATTTTTAAGTGGCCTAATGACTAACATTTTAACTAATCATTTGTGTTTCATTTGCATCCGTCATTTTAATTATATATGTTGCATATATGTGTGTCGGTCTTTTCATGTTCATTCTTTTGAGTGTATGGGTACATGTAACTTGAGGCACAGTGTTAATGTCAGAAATCATTAATCTTATTCAACAAGATAACATCTTTCAGCTAAATTCAGAGCTCTGGGCATTCCCTGTTTCTTCCTTCTGAGACTAGAATTACAGCAGAATACCTACCTGAAATTTATTTGACTTCTAGAGAACTGAACTTAAATTCTCAGATTTTAGTAACTAGTTCTTTAGCTACCAAGACACACCCCCTAATGTTTTGTTTCTTTTTAATATGCTCCATTGTCAGAGGACAAATTTCTGTAATGCATTTGCTTCTAATACTTAGGAATAGTCACCTACTTACTGCATGTGATTTCTAGTCCTTATTAAGTGCATTTAGTATATAATTATTAAAGTGTATGCCAACAAAAGAAAGTTCTCATGAAAAATAATTTATGTTGGATCACAGTTTAAGGAGACAGAAATCATAGCTGATGACAGTTTCTTAAAGTAGCTGGTCAGGTTGCATCAGCAGTCAGGAAGCAGAGAGCAAAGTTTCTTTCAGATCACTTTCTCCTACTTACACAATCAGAATCCCAGTCCAAGGTATGGTGCCACACATAGTGGGCATGTCTTTGCACTTCAATTAGCCTATTAATTAGCCCCCACAATTGTGCTCATAGGCTAACATACCACCTAACTCCTCACAACCTTACCTCGAGGCTTGTTACCAGAATGATTCTAGATCACATCAAGTTGATTAGTTATGACACCAGCAATTGAGGTATCCACTGGAGCTCTTCAAGCATATGCCTTGTAGATAAAGGGAAATTATAACACTGGTTTTCTTTTGTTCTCACTGTGTATAAGAAGGCATATTAGTAGTCAGTTAGTATAGCAATTCAACATATAAAATGTCTATTTAGAGATCAACATCAAAATTTCTCAAAACCATTGTCTGAACTGGCTATTTGTTATAGGTGAATTATAAACTGATAAAAGTGATACTTCATAAATCCACATACAAATGCATTTGCTATTAATTTCATATATAAATATATGTATCTTTATATCAAACCACAATGATAGTTGTCAGGAGACACAAAAAACTCAACTGTTTTTCAGATTGTATATTTATTTTTCTCTGGTAAGAAAGACTCTTATACTTGAAACCTTGCCTTTCTCTAAAAATTTCATGACCTAGTATTTAAGGTCATGAAAATTGAAATCTCCTTGAATGAAGAAATCAGTCATCTAATACTGGGAACTATCATATTGTGCTTTTTGCAAGGTTCATATAGGTCATCTATTTTAACTGGTAAATATAACAACATTAAAATTTATACTTTCTGACATTAAATCAAAAATACATTTTATACATCTTATGTATCCCACTACCTTTCAGTAATATTGAAATAATTTTTCTTTGAGTCTTATAGAATTCTGCAATAAAACTACATTAGTGGAATTTTACCAAATGGAGGTGACTTCTAATTGTCAATTAAAATTTCCTAATAGTAATAAAATTACACAGAATCTTTATATTATTTCTACTTTTCAGAGGTAAGCATTTACAAAAACGTAGTAACAAGAAACTTTCTGAATTCTCCAGGAGTCTTCTTTATTATTTTTTTATAATTTCTTTTTTTTAATTGAGAAAAAGAAAAAAAAAGTTTCCGCCTCCTCCCAGCCTCCAATTTCCCTCTCCCTCCTCCCACCCTTCTCCCCCTCCCCCCACTCCTCTCCCCCTCTCTCTCCAGTCCTAAGAGCAGTCAGGGTTCCCTGCCCTATGGAAAGTCCAAGGTTCTCCCCCCTCCATCCAGGTCTAGGAAGGTGAACATCCAAACAGGCTAGGCTCCCACAAAGGCAGAACATGAAGTAGGATCAAAACCCCGTGCCATTGTCCTTGGCTTCTCATCAGCCCTCAGACACAGTGGGGCTGATCTATTGGGAGCTCACCAAGGCCAGTTGGACTGTGACTGAAAAAGCATGGGATAAAACTGGACTCTCTGAACATGGCGAACAATGAGTCTTCTTTATTTTTAAAAGGTAGTTTTGCTCAAGTGCTGTAATGTGTTTGGAATTTCCTTTCTCTTGCAAAAGTCTGGTAATATCCTATTCTCTTTTGAATGGCAAGAATTCCATTGAGAAATCTGCTTGTAATTTATTTCAATTCTCTTGAAAGGAGCAGCCTTCTTTCTATCATTCTTTGCAAACTTCTCTCTCTTTGACTGCTGATGATTTGTTTAGAATATATATTGATACAATTCTTTTATGGGCTTTTGAGCTTAGTGGATTTATATGTCAATTTTCTTAGTTGTATCTTTAGATTAATCCATCTGATGACACTTTAGAAGTCCTTTAAAGCTATTTTACTCCTTTTAAAATTCCTTCTCCCTAAACTAAATAGGAAGGTGAACCCAAAGAAAAACATATAGCTATCCTCCTGGTTATGGGAAGTAGACTAGATTGCCTAGCAAAAAACTGGGATCTTGGGGGTGTGGTGGGAGGGGGGTAAGGGGAGAAGGGGAGAGAAATGTGAGAAGGGGAGGGTGGGGGGAACTTGGGGAAACGGGATGATTGGGATAAAGGAAGGTTGGTAAGGGGAGCAGAGAAGCACACATCTTAATTAAGGGAGCCATCTTAGGGTTGGCAAGAGACTTGGATCTAGAGGGGCTCCCAGGTGCCCAGGGCGATGTCCCCAGTTAGTTCCTGGGGCAGCTGAGGATAGGGAACCTGAAATGACCCTATCCTATAGCCATACTGATGAATATCTTGCATATCACCATAGAAACTTCTTCTGGTGATGGATGGAGATAGAGACAGAAACCCACACTGGAACACTGGACTGAGCTCCCAATGTCCCAATGAGGAGCAGAAGGAGAGAGAATATGAGCAAAGAAGTCAGGACCACAAGGGGTGCGCCCACCCGTGGAGACAGTGGGGCTGATTCTTTGGGAGCTCACCAAGGCCAACTGGACTGTGACTGAAAAAGCATGGGATAAAACCGGACTCTCTAAATTTGGCGGACAATAAGGGCTGCTGAGAAGCCAAGGACCATGGCATCGGGTTTTGATCCTGCTTCATGTTCTGGCTTTGTGGGAGCCTACCCAGTTTGGATGTTCACCTTCCTAGACCAGGATTGAGGGGGGAGGACTTTGGACTTTCCACAGGGCAGGGAACCCTGATGGCTCTTCAGGCTGGAGAGGGAGGGGGAGGAGTGGGGGAGGGGAGGAGGAGAGGGAGGAGTGGGAGGGAAATGGGAGGCGGGGAGGAGGCTGAAATTTCTTTTTTTTCCAATAAAAAAAATAAAAAAATAAAAAATAAAAAAAAAAACAATTTTTGTTTATTTTTTTTTTTAATTCCTTGAGACTATCATGCAAGGTGTCTTGGTCACATTCATCTCTTACTTCTTCTCTCCAAAAATTCCAGATTCTTTTCCTCCTTGATACCTCTCTACCGCACTCCCAATTTACACATACTTTGTCTCCTCCTTTATTTTAAAAAGAGACTACCTTGCAACAGATACCCTGGGTCTTCTGGGTCTTAGATTCCATGGTCCCATTCTTTTACAATGTTTTCTGAGCAGTGCAGGCTTTCTGCTGTAAATGTGCCAACTGGAGAAAGGCATTCCACATTCAGCAGATCTCCGCATTTTGACCAGTTGTGGCTTTATTTAATGATCTTCCTCTGCTGCAAAATACAACTACTTTGATGAGAGGTGAGAGCTATATCAGCATACCTGCACAATTGCAGAAGTGTTAATTTGTGGTTGAGTAAATGACTGAATGTAAATTATCTTGATTACTGTCTTTTCAGAAAAGAAGATAAAGACTTAAAATGAAAAGCTAGTCACTAGGGTAAAGGCTAACAACTGATCTGTCATTTATACCTGCTGGTAGAGAGAAAATCAGTGTTCTCTGTTGGAGTGACACTGTGACTATCACCCACCACAGGGCATATGCCATGTTCAGGAATAGTTGACCAATATATAGTGGACTCCACATTTTTTATGTGCTTTTATTTGGTATTAGTTGGGAGCTTTTTCTTTTTGGGGGTGATGTTTTATTTTGTTTCTTTAGGGACATTTGTTTTGTTTTAAGGGTTTTGTGGTAGTATTTTGGTTTTGTTTGCTTGTTGAGAAAGACCTTAAAGTTGGCTATATAGGGAGGTGGAGAGAATGTAGAAAAATTTAAGCGAGAGGAAATATATAGTAAAAACATATTTAAAGCTTAAAAATATTTTAAATAAAACTAAAATAATTACAGAGTTGTAATATTTAGATATTGAACATAAATATATTAGATATTGAATATAAACATCATTTTGGTGATTCTGGATAAAAAAACTGAAAATACATGTATTGCTGCTATGCAAGCACGTAAAACTAAGTTATGGTCTCAGAGCTATAGTATTTCTACATAACAACTTTAGTAATTGTCAAAATTTAGTGCCACTCTGTATTTATTTATATACTACACATCTGACAAAGTTTGCAAGTATGCTACTTCTAATGCTATTAATCCCAGGGATTCCTTCAAATTTATAACCTCTAACCTATTGTTAAGATTTTAGTGTCTAACATATTATTATTTTCACTTATGCACCATAATTGTTAACTCTCAAACCCAGGACAACCCTCACTCAGTACATGCGGCTCCTCTCAACCCTCCTCATCCTGCTCCACTTCTCTAAGTTTCTCCCTCCCAGGGTCTGGGCTTCTGACCCCCTTCCCCCAACCTGATCCACATATATGACAGCTATTTTGACAAAGTCATTTCTTGGTCTCTTAGCCTGGACCGCCTTTCTTGGTTGGCAGCTCCTCTCTTGCTCTGCCTCCTCTCCTCGTCCGTCCTTTCATGGTTTTGTTTAGTCTGCTAGCCTTGTTCAACCTGGACTCTTTCTTCCCTCTGTCTGATTTCTCCCTTACATCTGTAAGAAACATCTCCATACTTTAAGAGCAGTCAGGCCATGCCCTCCTCATTTCCTTCCTTCCTTCCTTCCTTCCTTCCTTTCTTTCTTTCTTTTTTTCTTTCTTTTCAATAATGAACAAACTTTATCAGGATTTTCCTTTGATATGAAGTGAAAATAAAGCAGCCTTCTAACTTCAGAATATTACAAATTCCTATAAAAATTTCCATAGATAGTACAATTAAAATTGGGTAATTTCAAATGTATTAGAGTCAGTGTCTGTTTGAATGTAATTAAATTAACTGAAATACAGAATAGATTAAAGAAAAAAATGTGTTTATACTAACAAAAGTAACTTCTTTTTGAATTTGGTTTTTATTTATTTGAAAACAATCATTTTTCATTTTACATACCAATCCCAGTTCCCTCTTCCTTCTCCTCTCCTGCTGCCTCCATCTTTCCCCCACCCAACTCCAATCCAATCCTCAAAAGTTAAGGCCAACTATGTGAAGTCAACAAAGTTTGGTGCTTCAAGTTGAGGCACAACCAAGTTCATATTCCCTGTATCTAGACTGAGCAAGGTATCCCTCCATAGGAATGGGCTCCAAAATCCAGTTTAAATTCTAGGGATAAATTCTGGTCCCACTTCCAGTGGCCCCACAAATTTCCCAAGGTACACAAGTGTTACCCACATTCAGAGAGCCTAGTTCAGTCCTATGTAGATTCCTGAGCTCTCAATCCAGAGTCAGTGAGCTCCCATTAACTTGAGTCAGCTGTGTCTGTGGGTTTTCACTTCATGATCTTAACCCTATTTGTTCATTCATTGCTCCACCCTCTCTCTTTGACTAGACTCCAAGAGCTAGGCTCAGTGATTAGCTGTGGAACTCTTCACCTGCTTCCATCAGTTACTATATGAGGGTTCAATGATGACAATTAGCATAGTCATTAATCTGATTACAGGGGATGGCCAGTTCAGGCAGCTTCTCCACTATTGCTAGGAGTCTTTTTATTTATTTATTTATTTATTTATTTATTTATTAAAGATTTCTGTCTCTTCCCCACCGCTGCCTCCCATTTCCCTCCCCCTCCCCCAATCAATTCCCCCTCCCTCTTTAGCCAAAAGAGCCATCAGGGTTCCCTGCCCTGTGGGAAGTCCAAGGACCACCCACCTCCATCCAGGTCTAGTAAGGTGAGCATCCAAACTGCCTAGGTTCCCACAAAGCCAATCCGTGCAGTAGGATCAAAAACCCATTGCCATTGTTCTTGAATTCTCAGAGGTCATCCTGATTCCATTATGGATTCCTGGGAATTTACATAGCTCCAGGTTTCTTGCTAATAGTATACTGGATCCCTTTATCAAGATTTCCCTTTCCTTGCTCTCCCTCTCTTCCCTCCCCAAACTCACCCATACATTCTTTCCTGATCTCCTCATCATTTCCTTCCCCTTCCACACCCCCTCCATTCTCACAATTTACTAAGGAGATATTATCTATATCCCCTTTCCAGGGGCATCCATGCATATCTCTCTTAGGGTCCTCCTTGTTACTTAGCTTCTCTAGAGTTGCGGATTGTAGGCTAGTTATCCTTTGCTTTATGTGCAATATCAACTTAAGAATGAGTACATGGTGCGTAATGTCTTTCAAGGTCTGGACTACCTCACTCAGCATGTTTTTTTCTAGTTAAATCCATTTACTTGCAAATTTCAAGAAGTCATTGTTTTTTTTACAACTGCGTAATACTCCATTGTGTAGACATATTTTTCTTTATCCATACTTTAGTTTAGGGGTATCTACTTTGTTTCCAGGTTCCGGTTTTACAAATAATGCTCCTATGAATATAGTTGAGCAAATGTCCTTGTAGTACTTGTATGCATCCTTTGGGTATATGCCCAAGAGTGGTATTGCTGGGTCTTGTGGTAGATTGTTTGCTAATTTTCTGAGAAAGTACCATATTGCTTTCTACAGCTATTATAATCCCACCAGTAATAGAGGAATGTTCCTCTTACTCCACATCCTCTCCAGCATAAGCTGTCTTTACTGTTTTTGATCTTAGCCAATCTGACAAGTATAAAATGATGTCTTAAATTTGTTATGATTTGCATTTCTAATGGCTAAGGGCATTGAACGTTTTGTTAAGTGTCTTTTAGCCATTTGAAATTCCTCTGCTGAGAATTCTCTGCTTAGATGTGTACCCCATTTTTAAATTAGGTTATTTGGCATTTTGATGCCTAGGTTTTTGTGCTCCTTGTATATTTTCAAGATCAGTTCTCTGTCAGACGTAGGGTAGATGAAGATCCAATTCTGTAGGCTATGTTTTGTGCTGTTGGCCATGTCCTCTGATTTACAGAAGCTCCTCAATTTCAGGATGTCCCATTTATTATCTCAATGTTTGTGATACTGGTGTTATATTAAAAAAGTGGTCTCATTTGCCAATGTGCTAAAGGCTACTTCCCACTTTATCTTCTATCAGGCTCAGTGTACCTGGATTTATGTTGAGGTCTTTGACTCATTTGGAGTTGAGTATTTTTTTTTGTTTTTTTTGTTTGTTTGTTTGTTTTTGCATAGTGATAGATATGGACCTATTTGCATTCTTCCACATGCTGACATCCAGTTATGCCAGCACCATTTGCTAAGGATGCCTTTTTTTGCATTTTATAATTTTAGATTCTTTGTCAAAAATCAGGTGTTCATGGATGTGTGGATTAATATCAGGATCTTGATTGGACTCCATTAGTAATCCAAAAGTAACTTTCAAAATTAATTTAAATATAATTACATCATTACTCCCCCCACTTTCCTCCAAATACTTCTCCTATCTCCTCCTTGTCTTTTAGTTTTCTTTCTAATGTATAGTCTTCTTCTCCTTAACTATTATTGTTACATATATATATATATATATATATATATATATATATATATACATTTAATATCCTGTGTCCTTTCTCAGTCTCTCTCTCTCTTTCACACACACACTCTCTCTCTGTCTCTCTCCCTCCCTCTCTCTCTCACTTTTAATTATTGTAGAACTTGATCTAGATTTGGAGCTCACTGTTTTATAATTCTACACACACCTTGATGTGCCAGCTGCTGTTGTCCTTGCTCAAGTCATTTAAAAGTAGCCAGGTTCTTCAGATTTCATGGGTGCAGCTCCATATCATACCTATAAGACACAATGTTATCAGACCTCCTGGTCCCCTGGCTATTAAAACTGTGCAGATTGCCACCCCTTCCTCAATGGTGCCTGGGCTTTAGATGAAGAGGTTATAATTGTAACGACTGGGACCAGGCACCAAGGGATCGGCTATTTTTTGCATTTTGATTATGTATGTCTTTCTGTAATGTTTCCTTACCTACAAAAAAAGCTTCTTTGATAAGGGGTGGGAGATTTATTTGTCTGTGGGTTTAACAATTTTTAGAATGGAAGTAGATATATGTTTGCTTCACTAGTCTTACACAGTGACTAGGTTTGCTTTGCTGTATCACACATGAATTTCTTACACTTGAGTGTGTCTTAATTCAAATTAGACAGCTGTTGGTTACCCACAGGACACAAATTGCCAATCCTCTATCTTTAGGGATATCTTGTTGAACAGCAATATTTTTCAATTTTGATGGGCTGGCACAAGCAACCTCCATTTTGTTTGTTTGAGGCAGGGTTTTATCCATGAAGTCCAGGCTTGCCTCAAATCTACTGTCCTCTTTCTAGAGCTATCCACATGCTTGGATTACAGGCAAACCCTTCTAAAAATAGCTAAAAGACAAAAGAGAATGAGTTCTTTGCATGGCTACCTAACACAAACTGAATGTCTTTTAATCTTTGTTCCTGCTTGTAGTCTGTTTGTGGTAGTGGCTTCAGACACAGAGATATTTCATCTTAAGATGAGAAAATAAAACAAAGAGTGGAGAAATAGAAGTGTCTAGCTGTTATGCTGTGTAGGAATTTATTAATGTGCATTTCAAATGTATTAATATAAATTCTAAAGTGACATTTGTTTCCTCTTCTTTGGTTATCTGGCCAATTCTAAAACTCTGTAAGCAGGCAGAGGAGGAACTTGTCTCTGAAAAATCTTCACAAAGAATCAGAAGATCCTAGAGATGATATTGGAGCAGAAACAATGGTAGGTGCAGAGCACATCTTTGTGCGGATGCTTATTTTTGCAACTTTTCTCTCTGTCACAATCTCTGTATTTTATCCATTTAAATCTTACTTTCATACTGGGACCCTGAAGATGAAGTTGAACACAGTTAACAAAGAGAGTCACTCATTGCCTTTGTCTCTCTTCCCAATATGACCACATTTCATAAATATTCTGTCTGCACTCTGCCTTTTACAATTACATTTTATAGTGGTTTGATTTCTGTAGATTAAAATTCATTACTCTTACTTGATATCAATATTTAAAAATCTTTTACCAACATTTCTTTTTCTGTTTGAGCTATTATAACTAAGTTGTCAGTCTTTAATAAGCATGTATTGTTTATCTTTATCTTACAGTATTGTTCTTCCATTGCATGCCAAAAAATTTATCCACAGAGCTACAAGATTCTAAACATCAAGCTCCTAATGTTATTCTTGAGTACTTCTGGATTTCACTGAATTATTCAGTTGAACAGGTTTTATTTTTCATGACATAACATAAAACAAATTCCTTATCTGATATATAACTCCCATATATTCTTTGAATATTTGTTTGGAGGATAAAAATAGTTGTTTATTTTATTGTATGTGGATAAGTTTTTTTGTCTAAATGCATATATGAGTGTGTACCATATGTGAACCCTGTGCCCTTGAAGATCAGAAGAGGGAGCTGGGCCCCCTGAAACTGGAATTATGGAAACTGTGAGCTACTGTGGTTGATACTGGTATAGAACCCAGGTCATCTGCTAGAACAGCAGGTGCTTTTAAAATGGTACCATCTTTGGGAGGTATATGTTTATTTGTATTTTAAAAAATATAATTATTCGGAACTGGAGAGATTGCTCAAAGTTAACATTTCCTGCTCTTCCAGAGGATGAAGTTTGATTCTTTACAGCAATCACCTATAATTTTGGCTTCAAGGGAACAGGAAATGCCTTCTGTCTTGCGTGAATGCTGGCACACAAATTGCATTCACTCATACCGGCACACACATACACCCAAACATAAACAAAAACCAATATTTGAAATATAAACCAGTTATCTTATGAATTAGTTAACTTAGATTAAATTGTACCTGAACTTGGAATAATATGGTACATGTTGTTTTATACATAGTTTGACTTCCAAAAACATACCTTATTTATTTATGATAATTCTTTAGTGGGGAGGGTGTCTTAAAAATGGATAGCTGAGTAGCTTTTTAAAACAGGGATTTTATGCCTTGTAATGGAACCGATTATGTCCCTCCAATTGTAAATTAGACATCATTTAAGATGATAATGCAGAAAGAGCAAGGCTCAGGAGAGCCCACCACCAGGAGAAAAGCTCTCGAAAATTTTCTAAGGGATGGAAAAATAGGGAAGTAAGACTAATAAAGGCTTCTATTTAGCTAACAACTTGATGACTCAAGTCTTGAGGACTTTAGGCTTTTATCTCTGATTGTGTGAAAATCATTGGAAAACCCCCATGATCTAAGAGGCGACTGCTGATCCCACTAGAATATACAGAATAATTTGTTTCCTTTGGGCTTGTAACTATGAAGGGCTGAAGATAAAATGAGGCTGCTTTTCTTTTTATCCTCTTATTACTAGAAACATATATTTTGAATTCAAATCATCTGACTGAAGTATGTGTTTCAATTTTCATAGAAAATTTAATGACAATTTAAACAAAGTAATGACAATTTTTGGATAAATGCCTTTAATTTACATATGTGTCTGTAATTTCCCAACATAGTCATCTCTAAGAGTATTGTATTTAAAGAGATGTTTTTGGTAATAGGTATCTACCCTAATGCTTCCAACTATGGTAGCCTAAGCCTTCAGAAGTGTCTATAAATTACAAAACCGAATTTCTTCCTTTCAAAAAGAGTCCTTTAATACAAGAGATACATTTACAAAATTGCTTCCATTACCTACAAATCCAGTCAAAAAAAAAGTGCCAGCACTGCAGAACTTGAGAGGCACCTCACCAGAAGTCAGGGGAAGAGAGCATTTTCTTCCCAACTTTAACTGCAAAGAATGAATAACTAGGAAAAATGTAACAGAGAATAAAATACCAACAAAAGTCTCTGAAAGTGACATGAAGAAAATAAGAAGCTCATCATTCTAAATTCTGTGGAGAACACTAGAATAAGTCAGGGGAATCATACATTATGTGGTAACTTTTACAATTTTATGCTTCTTTACACATTTTATTAATTGAATGACAATTTCTATTTACTGTGGAGCACTGGGAAATTCTGACACAGTGAAGGATGCTGCTTCTTTAAAGAGTGAAGTGCACTTTTCTTACAAATCATAGAAATTGAAATAAATATTGTTTCTTGTCTGTTAAATCCCCAAAACAAAATATTTTAATGAATTTCCAAATGATCACTTCTTTTAATTTAGAAATAGTATAAATTAAGAAGTAGATTACAGTTTCTGATCTCAAAAAGTGTTTGTGACATCTGTTCTTTGAAAATCTTATCTAAACAGCAGCAGCACAATATGAACCAGTACATGGACCTGAAAAGTTTCATATACCTAATACATATTGTGTGAAAAGGTACACCTGTGCTGAAGTTCTTAAGTACAGTATCTTTGTCTTAAGTGGTGCCTGTCTAGGGTAATATCAGATCTAGATACCAGTGAACAATAATACACAACTTTTAGAGGATGATCAATTCCCAACACTCCAGATATTGTGTGCTTTTCATTTCACACCATCATATTTTGAATTTGGAGCTTTAAAGGTATATTCTAATAAAGACAAACTCAAAATTGTCATTAGAAATAATGGACCTAAGTATCTCAGCCAGAATACTTATACCTGTAATATTATAAGAAATAGAGTAAATTACATGAAAAGAAAATACTGGATTTTATAAATAACATTCTTAAGTCACAGTTAAGCTCTTATTTTACTTTTAGCCATTCCTAAGTTACTGATAGGAAAATTCCAAGTGATAAGCCAAGCTAGACACACTGGTAGATTTTATTCATAAGATTTTATTGGAAAAAAAGACCATGTGCATCTATTGAGCTTCTGTTCTGGCTATCTTTATGTTTACTTGGCACAAGCAAGAATCACCGGGGAGCAGGAAGCCTTAAACGAGAAAATGCCTCCTTAAAATTGAGTTGTAGGCAAGTCTGTAGAACATTTTCTTAATTAGTCATTGATGTGGGAGGGACAAGAGTATTTGTGGTAGTGTTATCGTTGCTTCTGGTCCCAGTTTCTAAAAGAAAGCTGAATGATCAATCTGTAATGAGCAGAGCAGTGAGTAGTACCCCTTTGCGACTTCGGCATGAGCTCCTGCCTACAAATCCTGCCCTGTTTGAGTTCCTGTTCTGATTTTCTTCATGGATGTGCTAGAATGTATAAGTGTAAGCCAAATAAATTTTTCTTTCCGAACTTGCTTTTTGTCATGGTGCATCATCATAGAAATAAAAACTCATATTCATAGGAACTCATTCTATGAGTATGTTCCCACTTCAGTGACAGAGATTAGTAGCTGTGACAGAGACTAGTTTGTTGTGGGCCAGCGCACTGAAAAGCATTATATGTTAAGAAAGAAAAATTTACTGACTCTTGCTTTTGTAATAAAGTATCAATATTCCCCATACCTTTGTGATTATACAATTTATGATAATTTTAAGTATTAAATTTTATCAAATTATTTGAATGTTATTTGAGGTGTAAATTTCCCTTCATAATCAACTAAGTTATCTGTGACCAATGGACATTCCAAAACTAGATTCAATGTTAATATACAATAGAATATCATTGGTTGATGAAATAAAAAAATTATGGGAGCACCCATGGTTCTACAACAAAGCAATTATTTTACAGTTATAATATTATATTTTCATATCATTATTATTGCTAAATAAGAAATTCAACTCTTCAGTGTATTTTTCTGATGAAATGACCTACAATAAATGAAATTTTGTGAACAGTTTCTGGGAGTTGTTGGATTTGCACATGCCATATTCTAATGTGAGCTTTTATCAAGTAATGTTTTACTGATGCCTGAAACTGAAACTTAGCATTTTATTTCTCTGAAATCATTTTTAGATTTCCAGGGTTTGGGGCACATTTTATAGGTAGTCGCACATCTCTGTGTGTTATGCTTACAGCTATTCCACCCCTGCTGTGTCTCTTGAGACTGTTGCTAGTTGTGTTCTCATGGTTACTTTTGTGTTTCCTTCAGTCTTCTAGGTCAGCGTGATTCATGTGTACTGTTCCTTCGCCTCTTGCTCCTGCTGCCATCCTATGCCTTAATGGCATGCTTATGAGGATGGATTCTATTATTAGTCTCACTGGCTTATATAGTTTGGAGCCATTAAAATCTCCATGGAAGAAGGAGAGCAGAATGATTCAGTTATAATGGCTTTCCTGGAAGACACTTACACATCATACTGCTTCTTATGTCTTTATTTTTGTATTAATGTTTGACTTTTAAACTTCTTGTTAAGCAAAACTAAAAAGATTAATGAAAACTTCTAGTTTAAAGTTTCCAGTGATTATGTAGATCTTGCATGTTTACAAATACATTTATCATTATATAGATTAGACTTGTATTTATGGGTCTACACCCTAGTTAGACTTTAAACTAGTTCTATGACTGCTTAAGTGCACAAACCTAAACAGGAACAAACTCAGTTTTGGTAGACAGAAGAAATGTAGCTTTCACTCTCACATGAAACTCACAGATGCTATGACGGTATGGATAAGATCTATACATGCCCAAAGCAGAGCACATCCCAACATGGGAAGCAGAACTTCCATGAAGTCATACTGATGGAAGAGGAACTAGCCTCAAATTTAAGCTTCTGGTAGAGAGAAAGTCAATTTTCTCAGAGTATCCTCACTGAGAAATTGATCATCTTCCAGTGGATGGCAAAGCATTCCTGATTATTTGGGCTGCACAAATTTTCCTGGGTTTGGGCATGTACCAAGTTTGTTGTATAGAGCAGGAGAGTTCAGTCTGTAAAGAACTGGAGAAAAGTGAGTAAATATAATAACACACATAAGCAGCTCTCAACACACATGTGCACACAAATATAATAAAGCTATAAATTTGAAGGAAAGTGGATAGAAATTAAATTGTAGACTTAGAATATACAGTATTAAACCAGGTAAAATAATGTCAGAAAAAATAGAGTCTCTCGTAAGTGGACCCTAGCCTATTAAATATTAAATATGTATGGGGTGAGTGTGTGTTTGTGTGTATATCTATGTAAGTAAATAAATTTACATGTGAGGACAATGAAAGATGTAGAATGGAAAAAACAAAGGTACATACCAGCTGATGAAGGACGGGATCCAAGTAGTGAACACTTGAGTCATGGAAATGGTTATAAATCTATTTTTATAATTTAAAACTCTGTCAATGGTTCATTGAAGGTTTTACTTAGTGGTGGATCTGTGTATAAAACATAAATGATAAAATGAAAGTGTAAAATCCAAGGTGAAGCTCCACAGCTTCAGAATGACTGACTATTCTAATAGTGCAGATGTTTATTTAGATGTATAAACATTGATTCTGACAAACTTCACTACATAATACTTATATTTGCAAGTTCCTTACAATAAAATTGTAATTATTCAAATAAATAGTTTTAACTATAAAGAAGATCAAATTGGTGGTTTCTTAAAACATTTCCGATAAATTGTTATGTAATGCAAGTTTGTTTATTACATTTTAAACACAAAAATTTAGCTTCCATCACCTCATCCAACCATTTAAAAGTCTTCTTACAGTAAAGTATGTACATCTTGAGGGCATGCCATTTCCGTCAAGGTTCTTTTTTTTTTTTTAGTAATGAATTAATGTACAAATACAGCAGCAAGCCAGCAAGCAGAAGATTTATTCAGGAAAGGAAGACAAAGCATGCAAAGTAACAAATATCTAAGTCTTGGGAAACTGAGGAAGTGACCACTTCCCCTTACATGAAGATTTCACTGAGTTAAAGCTAGAGTGGTGTTTTATGTGTTCAGATGCAGGTGAGAATGAACGAATTAAATAATTTACAAGGGGTGGTTTAATTCCTATATTATATATGTGTGGGTGACTTAATTGACTCTGTCAGACATGATACTTAAAGTCAACTTTCTCTAAAATTCTATTTGCTAATATTTCAGTGCTAGGTCACACTTGGGCATTTGATGTGCGTAAACTGGAGTTTTGCATAACTTCAATTTCTGGATCCAGGCTTGGTCTTAATAGCCCAGGGGAGGAGATGAGAAAGCAGAACACTCTCATAGTCTTCCACACTGTACAAAACAATGAGGGGAAAATTCAATGACTGTTCTGGAGGATAGGGTTCTCAGCAGTAACTTAGCAGCCTTCTCTCACTGTAAGAAGACGCCCATTTCTGAAAGTTTATAAATGCAAGTTCCTTTCCTAGATTTGAAACAGGTCCAGATACAAACAAAGAGTTTTTATCCTTCGTTTTCAACTTGTCAAGAAATTAACATGTTTTACTGTCATCACACAAGATTCTGGGCCAAAGAATTTTTTCAACTTTAATCTCCTTACTAATTTTTCACTTTAAAAAAGTGAGAGCAGTGAAAATACTCCTTCAGCAGTCAAGCTCCTATCATACTTGTCTGCTTTGTCTGCTGATGAGTTTTGACTGTCATTGACTCCCTCATGTCACCGTTTCTAATTCCAAAGCTGCTTAGTGACATCAAATTGCTGCCTTTAATCTTATTGTCACAGGAAGGTATGTTTTTCTTGCACTTGCTGCAATTTTTTCATGTCAACACATGGAAGCTCAGCGTATTTAAGTTCAAATGGCTGATTTTGAAGTGAAATAGCACCTTTGGTTATAATCTAGAGAGGATCTGTATTGGAAAACCTAAGTTGTTTTAATGAATATTAACTTGTGCTTACAAGAAAAAATTTGGTTCATGTTCTTATTTACTAATAATATTTATAATATTCATATATTATAAAATGAATGTAGCATTCGCGTAATGTTTTGTGAAATGATTCCTACTAACTCCTTGTTATTGAATGTAAACAGCACTATGGTTATCTTAATAGACATTGTAAACATTCCTTTGAACTTTAACTAAAGAATCTAAACTTTACAAAATTCAAATCATATATTTCTATTGTATTATTGGACATTGCATGTTTCACAGATTGTCACTAATGTACATGCTCTTTAAATCCTTTTATGCTTCACAGATTACAATGAATCTATACTTTTTTAAAGTCGATCAGGTTAAATATAATCAGGTTAAACTGGACACAATGTCCGCAGGCAATCATTGTTAAAACACAGGCACATTGGCAAGAAAATCATTCTGGAAAGCTAGTAGTAACTTCCTGTAAAGAAACCAGCTGAACACGAGAGTAAAACCAACTCTGTGATGATGATAGAGGTTCTTAAAGAGGAAATAAATTTATCCCTTAACAAAATTCAGGAAAATACAAGAAAAAAATGGAAGGAATTAAAAAATTCCTTAAACAAAGCTAAGAAAACACAAACAAGCCATTGAACTAAATGAATAAAACCTCCTAGAAAATAGGAGGCTAGAGCTATTAACACAGTTTCTGTGTAATTATTTCAGGTATAAGCTAGCTGGGTGGCAGGGACAAACAAGGGGCTGCTGCTCTCTGTAACACAACAGATTCTAAGAGACCACTGATATCAGCTCAGACTACTATACCCAGCAAAACTTCAACTACCAGAGATAAAGAAAATAAGAAATACTAAGATTATGTCATTTTAAACAACATCTATCTACCAATCTTGCCCTATAGAAAGTACTAGAAGAAAAATTACAACCCAAAGAGGTTAACTATAAAGATGCAAACACAAGAAATAAATAATCGTACACAATCAATCAAAGGAAAAGAAACACACACACACACACACCACCACCACCAATAATAACAACAGTAAAATAACAGGATTTAACAATCATTGGTCATTGATAACTCTCAATTAATGCTCTCAGTTTTCTAATAAAAAGACACATGCTAAAAGAAAAAAATATAAACATAGTAATCCTTCTGATGCATCCAAGAAACATGTCTCAAAATTAAAGGTAGACATAAACTCTGGGTAAAGAATTAGAAAAATAAATGACAAGTACATGGACTTGTGAAGCAAGCTGGTATAGCCATTTTAGTATCTAACTCAATACTAAATATCTACTTTGATAGACTCCAAAACAAAACTAATCAAATTAGTTAGGGAAGGACACTCCATAATTACCAAAGGAAAATCCATGAAGATGACATTTCAACTTTTAATATCTATGCTTCAAAACACAGGGCATCCTCTTTTGTAAAAGAAGTACCACTAAGGGCTGGAGAGATGGCTCAGTGGTTAAGAGCACTGCTTGTTCTTCCAAAGGTCCTGAGTTCAATTCCCAGCAACCACATGATGGCTCACAGCTATCTGTAGTGATATATAGTGCCCTCTTCTGGCCTGCAGGTATACTGAGAATACTGTATATATATATAATAAATAAATAATTCTTTAAAAAAAAAGAAGTACCACTAAAGTATAAATGATATATTGACACTCACACACTAATGGAACATTACTTCAGCACCCCAGTACCACAAATGGACAGGTCATTCTGATAAAACTAAACAGAGAAATGCTGGAGCCATCAAATATTATAAACAAAATGGACCTAACAGGTATTTACAGAACATTTCACAGAAACACAAAAGAATATAGCTTCTACTAGACTCATTGAACTTTGTCTAAAACTGACCACATACTTGGATAGAAAACAAGCCTCAACAGACATAAGAAAATCGAAATAATTCCCTCTATCCTATCAGACAACCACAAATTAAAACTTCAATAACAGAAACACTAGAAACCTTACCAATACCTGGAGAGTTAACAGTTCACCACTGATGAGAAAGTGGTCAAGACAAAAATAAAGAAATCGAAGACTTTATTGAATTCAATGAAAATGAATGCACAGCGTACCAAAACTTAATGGATATAATGACAGCAGTGCTAAGATGAAAATTCATAGCACTAAGGGCTTACATAAAAATAGTAAAATAAGCCGGGCGGTGGTGGCGCACGCCTTTAATCCCAGCACTCGGGAGGCAGAGGCAGGCGGATCTCTGTGAGTTCGAGACCAGCCTGGTCTACAGAGCTAGTTCCAGGACAGGCTCCAAAGCCACAGAGAAACCCTGTCTCGAAAAACCAAAAAAAAAAAAAAAAAAAAGTAAAATAAAATAATGATTTTTTTTTAAAAAAATAGAGCAATCTCATACTAGTTACTTTACTGTAAAACTGAAAGATGTAGAACAAAATGAAGCAAGCACACAGAAGAGGTCAAATGGCAAGAAGTAATCAAAGTGAGGGATGAAACCAATAAAATATCAAGAAGAGAATAATACTAGAAATAATGAAACAAGGAGGTGTTTCTTTGAGAAAGTCACAAGATAGAGAAATATTTTTCATACTAACTAAATGACAAAGAGAAAATACCCAAGTTAATAAATTTAGAAAAAAAGAGAGAAATAAAAACAGATACCAATTAATAATGAGAGATTACAAATAATATAATAGAAGATAATAAAAACTGAGGAAATTAGTAGAATCACAAGGCTACTTTAAATACTTCTACTCCATCAAATTGGAAAATATAAATGAAATAGATAATTTTATCAATAAGAACCACTTTAAAAATCGAGTTAGATAAACCATTTAAATAGGCCTATGACCGCGGAGAAAATAGAGTCAGTCATTAAATTCTTCTAACAACAAAAAACAAAAGCCTAGTATAAGATGATTTTAGCACAGAATTTTAAGACTTACAAGAAAAAAATAACAGGAACCTCCTCAAATTATTCCACAAGATACCAACTTAACAAACATTGCCCAATTCATTTTATGAGGCCACAATTACCCTAATAGCCAAATTACATGACTTAACAAAGAAAGAGAACTATAAACTAATTTTCTTTGTGAACATAGATTAAACATCTCATAAAAATACTTACAAACTAGCTAGGCGGTGGTGGCGCACGCCTTTAATCCCAGCACTCGGGAGGCAGAGGCAGGTGGATCTCTGGGAGTTCGAGGCCAGCCTGGTCTACAAGAGCTAGTGCCAGGACAGGCTCCAAAACCACAGAGAAACCCTGTCTCGAAAAACAAAAAAAAAAAAAAATACTTACAAACTGATTTCAAGAATACATTTAAATGATCATTCACTGTGATCTCAGAAATGCAGTAATTGATCAATACACTAAAAAACGAGCATCTTCAACAAATTCTGCTTGTCAAACTGGATGTGTTCAGGTAGAAGAAGGCAAATATATTTGTTGTGGGAAAATCTTTATGTTTCCTGTGAAAATGTGTCTCTCTTTTACCTTTTCTGTCTAAGGGAGCTTCTCATTGGTTAAATAAATAACTGAATGGCTGATAAACTAGGCAAGATAAGATAGGCAGGATAAGATAGGCAAGGCTTCCAGCAGAGATAGGAAGTCTGGGTAAGAATTTGAGAGACAGGGATTTTCCAGCATGATTTGGGGAGGAGGTTTGCCATATAGTATGAATGAGAGGAGAATCAAGTGCCAGAATGTAGATTAAGATAAACAGGATAATTTAAGTTTAAAGAGTAATTTTGGAACAGCCTAAGCTAAGACCAAGCTTTCATAAATAATAATAAGTCTTCATGTTATTATTTAGGAGCTGGTGATCCAAAGTAAGTTTGACTATATTTGTCATCCACCTTGGAGGCACATATATCCAAGTATACGGCCTCTGAGAAGATTGCATGTTACTCTGTGAGAGACTAGATAGAAATGCCTGCTGCAGCATGGGTTTCACAACTTCCTAGAGCTGTGGCAGTATGTGTGAAACTTTCCTCTCATGGACCCATGTGGGCAGAGACTACAACCAGTGTCATGTGCTAAGGCAGAGTCTTAGAAGTAGCCTGCAGATTCACACAAAGACTTTGCAATATTTTTGCAACATTTTCCCAAAGCCACTGAACACAGAAAACAGGACTGGGCTGAGACTGAGCTTTTGTTTCCCAGTCACCCAGACCTGAATAATCACATAGAAACTATATTAATTACAACACTGTTTGGCTAATGACTTAGGTGTATTCCTATCTAGCCCTTACATCTTAAGTTAACACAATTCTATTAATCTATGTATCACCATGAGGCTGTAGGTTACTTGTATGGCATCTCTCTTCTTTGAGAGCTACATTATGTCTCCTTGACTCTCTCAATATTTCTCCATTTGGAATCCCCACCTGGCTTTACTATGCCAAGTCATTGGTGAAACAGCTTTATTCATCAACCAAAAAAAAAAAAAATCACACATATACAGAAGGACATCTCACATCAAGAGAGAACATCTGAACAGGTACAGTACACTTAAAATGTGTTTAGGTGCTGAAGAAAAAAAAAGTAAAATGGATTTATATTTATTAAAGCAGATGAAAAAATAAATAATTTAAATATAATAACAAGAAGTCTTTTAGGAGAGAGTAAAATAATATAAAAAGAACAAGCCACATTATGTTGGAAAATAGCATAACATGAGGCGTCTGGATATAGTGATTTTTAACTTAAATTTAAAATCCTAATGAATAAAATGGGTTGGTTGCTGAGAGACAATGTATTTTTTAAAAACTGTTGAATTAAATCAGCCAGGATGCTCCCAGCCTTCTCTTGCGCTCCCCCCCCCAAGACGATGCCCACAGTCAGCCGGAAGCAGTCTTGAGAATTTGCCGCCCCAATTCCTTCAAACTGGAGCGTCTAATTTGCTTATTTATTAAAAGCAAGATGTGCAAATGTTATTCCTTTGGTCCTGCCCTAGCCACGCCCACGCCCTTTAACCTCCGAACCCCGCCTGAGATCTCTCTCTCTCCGCCATCTTTTCCCGGTGTACACGTGGGCTTTTCTGTCTCCCTCCCTTTTCCCTATCTATCTCTCTCTCTCTCTCTCTCTCTCCCTCTCTCCCTCTCTTTCTCTCTCCCTCAATAAAATGCCTTATACCTACTTTCTGTGTTTATGCCTCTGTTTCTCAGCCACAGGCCACGAGGCGCGTGCCCCCCTGCTGGTGGGAACTTGCCGCCGCTTTGGCGAGATCCACCAGCCTGACTCGGTAATCATTTTTAATGAATAACAAATGGTGCCGCTAAACTCGTGGACTCACGTCCCGGGCTCTCCATCTGGGGCCTGGTCTCCGGGCCTGGGTGCCTTCTGGAGCCTGGACCCTCCTCCCCGGCACAGAGCCACAACCGAGCTGCAAATGCGACCACTTCCACCGCTTCCGCGTCCTTCCACCACAGCTATCTCCTCCAACACCAACCAATTCGTGAGTTTGATCCGCGAGCCCTCTTCCCATTACGTCTAGAAAACGCCTGGCCAGTGTTCTCTGGTACATTCTGGGTAGATCGCCCTCTCCCTTCCTTCTCCTCTCCCCCCTCATTTTTGGTTGACGGCGATTTTGCCTGCACTGGGAATCCGGGGTTCCCAGTGTCTTCTCCCCAGAAATCCGGGATTTCTGGTTTCTTTCTTTTCTTCCTTCTCCCTTGGCGGGCCTGTCTCCACAGGCACCTTCTTCAGCTGTACAGTCAGCTGAAGGGCAGGTCATACCGTTGACCTTCACGGGCTTCTCGCCCCTAACGCGGCCTCCGGGGTCCAAGGACGCTCGCACCCTAAGACTGCTGTGTTCGCGGCACTCCTCTGTGCCCCCTGCAGGCAAATTTCGTCGCTCAACCATGGGATCTAAAAATTCTAAGCCAATCCCCCCGGATTTTGGGTGTTTGTGTCATCTGCATCTCGCCTTAACGGGAAGCCGTTCTCCCAGTTTTTCGGTTTCAGCCTTTTGCCCCTCCCCTCTGCGGCTTCTGTTGTGGCTGGCGGGCTTTCCAACTGAGCAGACTACACGTGGCGGTCGCCATCTTTGCTGAAGGCCAGATGGGTCAGGTGACCTTTTCGCCATCTTGGCTGAGAGCCAGATCACGTGACCACGCTCTCCCGGTTTCACTCTCCCAGTTTTACCCTGCCTTCCAGAAGAGCCTTCCACTGGGTTGGCAATGCACCCCATGCCCTTCTCAGAGGAAAGCCTGGCATTGATTAGATACTGGGCCAGGCTAATGCTGGCAGCCGTTCTCACCCGGTTTTCACTAAAATCCTCATGCTAACTCTGTTAAATATGTTTTGGGAAGGATGACTTCACACCTGCATGGTGCAGGTGTACGTAATGCGAGAGGATTCTGGGAGCTGTAGTTTCCAAAAGAACAGCACATAATCTAACATATGTCTACTTTTGTTTAAGGTATCATATATATTAAGGATATTTAAAATTGTAAAGTTTTAGTCCTTGAAATCTGCTATTAAAAACCGTTCAGGAAAATTAAGTAACACAGGTTATTAATTTGCCATCTATAGCAATCAAACTTATAGTCATGTTAGGTATATTATCAAGATTAAACTGAGATATATTTTAGATAGATAAGTTGCCCTCAAACACTTCAGAGATCTACAAATATGACAATTAAGATGTTTTAATAATGTAAGGCTTTTCATGACAGTGATATAAGTCTGCTCCTAGTATCACTAATCTATTACAAAGAAAGTGGAAAAAATCAAAGAATCTCAATATGAAATTTCCTTTAAATTTGACAAAACTAGTCACTTGGCAAGGAACTTTTCTTGTTTTAACAGTTGACAGCATGTTATTCAAATTAGAGAAGAACAGAATGGAAATTGCCAAACTTTGCCAAGACAATGTAGTATAGTCCTTTAAAATTCCTGCAAGATATTCTAAGCCTGTAGGGCAAAGATGGATGTTCCAAGGACACATGAGTGATTCTTTATGCAGCCAAGTTTCTCTGTCATTTCTACAGTTTTGGAAGTTTCTTGCCTTGTACTTTCTGATTGCTCAGGTATTATTTTATCCTTCAAAAAAGAAACTGACAAAAGAGATACAAAGTTTATAAAGACTCAAATATGTAAAAGCTTATATTTTTTTTTTGTTTTGTTTTTGTTTTTTTTTTGTTTTTTTTTTTTTTTTTTTTTTTGGTTTTTCGAGACAGGGTTTCTCTGCGGCTTTGGAGCCTAAAAGCTTATATTTTTATCTAAGTAAATGTTTTAAAGGCTAAAAGATATTTTAGTTTATAATACAAATAATGATGGAAAGCAATTAAATAGAAAATTTAGACTCACCAAGGTACCATAGACAGTAGAGTTCTTTCCAAATTTGTCAAATACAAATGGTTTGTACATTTGTATTATTTGTATATTGTGAATATAATTGTTATTTGATAATTTTTCTTATTGTATATAACTTCTCTGTGCTATAGTTAAACTCTTTCCTTTTTATTTAGACTAAAAGGGGATATATTGTGATATAATCTTTTTGAAAATTGTGAAGATGTATCTCTGTTTTACTGCCTCTGCTTTAAGCACGATCTGTTTGGTTTAATAAAGACCTGAATGACTAAAACCTAGGCAGAAGAGGATAGGTGGTACTCCTGGGCAGAGATAGGGGCTCTGTGAAGGAATCTGAGAGGTGGGGAATTCAGCAGTGTGATGCAGGGGAAGGTGGATATACAATGTGGGGTAACAAGGTATGCACCAGAACTCATATTAATTTGAATGGGTTAATTTAAGCTTTAAAGGTGAGTTGGGAACAAGCCTAAGCTAAGATCAAACTTTAATAGTTAGTAACAAATTTCATATCAATATTTGGAAGTTGGCAGTCCAAAGAATGTATTGCTATATATATCCTTCTCTATTTCACTGTATAAAACTCAAGTCAAAGTAGAACAGAGATCTCAGCCTAAAACTTGACACATTGACCTTGCATTGTCATAGGAGACAACCTTATGAACAGAACACCAATAACATAGGCACCAAGTCATCAATCAATAAATGAGACTTTATGAAACTGAATATTTCTATAAGATAAAGAACACTGTCCATAAGATCAAGAGGCAGCATATAGATTGTGAAAAAAAAATTTTTAAGCTCCACGTTCAATAGAGGACTATTACTGAAAATACATAACACACTTCAGAAATTATGTATCAAAAACCTCCAAATAATACAATTAAAAGTGAGGAACATATCTAAGGAGATAATTATCTATACAAGAATCCCAATTTTTCCAAGTAGGGAAAATTAAAATAGATTTTGTGTTGTCACAAAGGGTGAGCTGTTGAATCAAGAAGGAAGAGCAAAGAGAGAGATAAATGGGCTTGGGAGGCGTTTAGAATGTTCTGTTGAAACCTAGTGCAATGAGAGGCGATCCTAGTGAGGACTTTTTACCAATAGTGGATATGTATTCTCCACTGGCCATCTCTTTTTTTTTTTCCTTTTCTTTTTTTTATTGGAAAAAAAAAAGAAATTTCTGCCTCCTCCCCGCCTCCCATTTCCCTCCCCCTTCCCCTCCTCCCCCCCTCCCCCCACTCCTCCCCTTCCCTCTCCAGCCTGAAGAGCAGTCAGGGTTCCCTGCCCTCTGGAAAGTCCAAAGTCCTCCCCCCTCAATCATGGTCTAGGAAGGTGAACATCCAAACTGGGTAGGCTCCCACAAAGCCAGAACATGAAGTAGGATCAAAACCCGGTGCCATTGTCCTTGGCTTCTCAGCAGCCCTCATTTTCCACCAAATTCAGAGAGTCCAGTTTTATCCCATGCTTTTTCAGTCACAGTCCAGCTGGCCTTGGTGAGCTCCCAATGGATCGGCCCTACTGTCTCCGTGGGTGGGCGCACCCCTTGTGGTCCTGACTTCTTTGCTCATATTCTCCCTCCTTCTGCTCCTCATTGGAACATTGGGAGCTCAGTCCAGTGCTCCAGTGTGGGTCTCTGTCTCTTATCTCCATCCATCGCCAGATGAAGATTCTTTATTTATCTCTAGAAACCAATTATGAGTGAGTACATCCCATGTTCATCCTTTTGGTTCTGGGTTACCTCACTCAGGATAGTGTTTTCTATTTCCATCCATTTGCATGCAAAATTTGCGAAGTCATTGTTTTTTTACCGCTGAGTAGTATTGTAATGTGTATATATTCCACACTTTCTTCATCCATTCTTCCATTGAAGGGCATCTAGGTTGTTTCCAGTTTCTGGCTATTACAAATAATGCTGCTATGAACATAGTTGAACAAATGTCCTTGTCATATGATTGGGGATCTTTTGGGTATATTCCCAATAGTGGGGTTGCTGGGTCCATGGGTAGGTTGATCCCGAATTTCCTGAGAAACCGCCACGCTACTTTCCAATGTAGCCACATGAGGCTTGCAATAAAGTGACTAGTTTGCATTGAGAGTTGTCAATCAAGGGAGTGCCATGGAAATCCCCAAAATAATTCAGTCTGATGCTAAGACAAATGGTTGATTTCTGCAAGCTAACAGTGGACTCTACTGCTGAGGTCAACATGCACACAATTTATTGAGCTTGTATCTATACTGAACCTTTTATCTCTAAGTTCTAGACTAATTTGGGCAGGAGTGTGCTTTTTAGGGAAGGTACTCTGCTGGCTCTTAAAAGAAAAACATGGACCAAAACCCACCACCAAAACCACCAAAACTTTTGACCTAAAATCTGACCTGTCTGAAAAATATGCTAGGACAATGTTAGCACAAAAATTGTGGAAATAGCAGATCAATGTCTGATTTGTCTTTAACCCTATTACAGGTAAAGTAACCCACATACTACACTGCTTGGGTAGCCAAGATCCAGAGACTAGATTGCCAAGCAAAAACCAAACAATACTGGTCTAAAACAAAACAAAACAAAACATAAAATCAATAAATTTCAACTAAAGATATTTGGAGATACCCATAGATCAAAGCCTTATCAAATTATCTTCAGAGAGGCTTTCTCCAGTAGCAGATGGGAGCAGATGCAGAGACCCACAGACAGACATTATGCAGATAGACAATGTAAATGGAAAGTCTCCCTCAAATCCCTCTTTACACTATTCAAGGAAACTAATGGAAGAATAAGCCCAAAGAACATAAAAATCAGAAGTGGTAGAGAATACCAAGAGAATAAGGTTCTCATAGTCAACTAAACAAGGCACACATGAGTTCACAGGGATTGAAGCAGTGACCCCATATGGGTCTATAACAGGTCCTCTCCCTATATAGTATGGTTATTAGCTTAGTATTTATGAGACTTCTGACTGAGAGAACAAGCAGGTCTCTGATTCTTTTTCCTGCTCTTGGAAATTATTTTCTTCTGTTGGATTGCTTTAATTTTGATTAAATTGTCTTATTTTGATACAGAAGATTTCTTCATATTATTTTATTTTTGTCATGTTTGTTTGATACCTCTTTGCAGCCTGTCCTTTTCCAATTAGAGAGAGAAGTGTAGTGGATCCAGAACAGAGAGGATGTTGGGAGGAATTGGGAGAATTAGAATTTGGGGAAACTCTCTTCAGGTTATTTTGTATGAGAGAAGAATCTGATGGTGGAGAGAGTTGCTTGTTCATCCCAGCTGCCCAGAACAACAACAACAACAACAACAAAAAAAAAAAAAAAAAAAAAAAAAAACCCAGGAATTATATTCATTAAAACACTGCTTGGCTCATTAGCTCTAGCATCTTATTGGCTAACTCTTATATTAATTTAACTCATTTCTATTAATCCATATATTGCCATGTGGCATTGGCTTACCGGCAAAGATTCAGCATGTCTGACTCTGGTATCTCCATGGTGACTCTCTGACTCTGCCTTTTTCCTCCCAGCATTTAGTTCCATCTTTCCTGCCTAATTAAGTTCTGCCCTATAAACAGGCCTAGTCATTAATGGTAATCCAAACACACAGAGGAAACTCTGACAATAAGAATCTATTTTCAATAAAAAGTAAATAAATAAAATTAAGTTAAACAGATGCCTACAATGTTTTCAAATGAGTACTTAAAAAAAGAAAGTCTCATAAAAAGGCTTATTCTAATTTTTAAATCTTGAATATTTTGTTCGTGAACAGTATTTGAATCCAATTTTGAGGTTTTATTTTCTATCTAGGAGGTATTGTTAATACTGCTGCAATTTCTACATGTATAATCACTTTAGAGAAGACATCCATTAAAAAAATGCCCAACGAAAACTATAAATGAATATAGGATTATAATTTCATCTCAAATTCCTTTTAGACATTCCAGGCCAAGGAAAGATAAAATTTTAAGCTTATAGCATGTCAAACCAAATTATGTTAACATGCCCTTTTCATTTTAATATAAACTACAAGGAATCACAATTAAATATAATGTTGGTCCGACTGAGTTTTAAGATGTAGTCAAAATGCAAATAAATTGTCTTTGGTTTTCTTTTGAATATTTTGGTTCTTTTCTTCTTTCTTTTCTTTCCCCCTTAACTTTTAACAGTTTCACACTTACCAACAAGACCTATTTGTTATTTCTATTCTGAAATTAAAATTGCTCACTGTAATTTCAAGTATTAATTTGTGTTTATGCCTTTAAAAATTGCCTGTTCAAGGACTTGTGAAATTCAGAAGAATAAATATGTAAGAACACATGTTTTGGCAAGATTGAAGACCTTTTGTTCAGGGTCACTCCTCTAGGTATTCCAGACATGTTTTATAGGTTGAGGTTACATTCTCTGCACACTTTAAGGTGTCTTCAAGTTAATCCATTTCTGTACTTAGTACTCTTGAAATTTTGAGCCTCCTACATTTTTAATTACTGAAGTTTAAAAATTAAAACCAAATACCAAACCACTGTCTGCAGTCTTTATATGTAAATCAGACAATAAGGTTTAGTAATATAATATGTTTTAGCATTCTAACTTCATTGTATAATGTGAAGCAATATAAGTCTTAAAAATTAGATTTGTGACAGTACAGTAATTTACTTTGCTAGTACAATTTTTTTCTTTTGATTTACATATACATTAGTAGCTTAAACTTATACCACAATAAGCACAATATTCAGTAACTACTAGATTGTTTTGTTCTTACATTTTTACTACAAATGCAAATGGATAGATAAAGTAGCAGAAAGTCAGAAATACAGCAATCAATGCAGGGTACATGCTTTCTATACCTTAGACTGAGACATTACACAATTCAGATCAGTATTAAGAGCATTAAGAAAGCATGGAACTACAAGTTAGACATGGTCCAAAGGTAGGAATGCTGAGCACAGCATATGAAAGGAATAGCCTTCTGCTGGGCTGTTAAACATAATTGGTTTCTAGTGTTCATTTAGGTTTGTTTTCCATTTCTTCTGGTCAGTGGGATAATCTGCATGACACAGTAAATGACATAGTCCATACGAACTATGATTGCTGTGTCTGCCTACTTGTTTCTCCTTTGTACTTGATTCAAAACTATAGAAGCAGCAGGGGCCCAAGGAAACTGCAGTCAAGGATGAGCTTTGAAAAGAAAATCAATGACCTGCTTTGAGTGGTCAAGTCAATCAAAACATTTTGTGCATGTGGAAAAAGCCAACAATAATAGGAGAGATCATGCTGGTCTGAGGTCATCACTGTCAAATGTTTCCTAACTAGTGATAATTTCTTTTCTATTTGCTTGCTTGTTTTTGCCTTGGTTTAAAGATATGTCAAGAAAAATACTTGGCTACAGGTATTTTATTTTCAGTCATGAGTTAAATCTGCTTTTTTAAAATTTATAGCAATCTCTTGAGGCATTTGATCATTTATTCTATGTTGTTCTTCTACTTGGTTGGGAAGCTCTTTATATTTAATTTTGTTTCGTGTTTCATTGCTGGCTTTATATCTTTATCTCCCATTTAGTTTTATGGGAGTGTTTTCAATAGGAGATATCAATTAAATCATGCCAGTTAATCTTCTTTTAATACAGACACATACATAGTTTAACCTTTGATTGATAAATTTATGTGATAATTTCACATCTATACAATCATTTGAATTTTATACGATCCAGATTCACTGCTCTTAAATGTGAAGATCCTTAAAATTTTCTAAATTATTTCTTCAACTTGGAACTGTTTGGTTTCTAAATTACTATACATGTTCTGAAAATTAATTTAATATCTTTTCAAGAAGGAGAAAACAACTCACTGTTTGAGTTCCAATGTTGCTTCAAGGAGTAAGAGCAAAAGCAAATTAAACTTGATTTACACCCTAAGCATATCATTAAAAAAAGCATAGTTCCAGGTTCTCTATAAAAATGAATGTTCTATTGATGCCAGTTGCCTTTATTACTACGGATAATGAGTTGTTAAAATGACATGTGGTGCTCATCTGCAGCAGTGGTGAGATGATACAGCTCTGTCAAAGACCTTTTCACTTGCTGCAGGGTCGGCAGTCAAGGTGGTAAATCAACCACTGATTTTCTCATTTCTTCCCCCTTGAAGACCTAGAATTTATTTGAACACAGCCAAAGTATTTGCCATTGTTAAGTCAGGCATAAAAAATCTGTGACTTGTTCAGCAGGTAGAAAGAGCACCCGTAGAGAGCTTAGAAGTCTGCATATTGGATACTCTGTATGGATGGCCTCCATTCATACTACTTACAATAAGAGAAAGGCACACTTGAAGTCGCATGATCAATATATTTAAAATTAATTAACCATTATATGCTATTCACATGTCTAAAAACACTGCATGCATGATGCCTCCATTAATAGATTTTATTGCATTTTATATGGTAATCTAAAATGCTTTCCAAAAAATCACATGGATCAATTATTATTTGTAAATTGTTTAGCCAAAGATCTGAGTTAAACTTTTTTCTCTTTATTTTAATGAACTAAAAGCCCATGTAATTGAAAGAAATAGAAATAACATTATCATAGAGAAGAACATTACACATTTTTTAAAGAGGATCTTTTCTCCTATTCATGTATCCAGAAAGAAGCATATGAAAATTATATTGACTGAATATAGGAAGCTGAGATCTGTCATTGATTGATGACTATCAGATCATTGAAGAAAATGACCTAGCATAGAGGTCTCAGGCCCTTGATTAGTGAAAGAAATGTCATCCTTGCATCACTCTATAAAGGTTGCCTACTTCAACCTAATTGGATGAATTCATCCGAGATGTAGACATTTTTTTTGTAACGAATGCATGAGATTTCAGATTTATCTGTGATAGCTAGTAACTTACTCAAAGAAATATTTGCATGAAATCCTGAAAAGTACAGAACAAATATATGTAATTCTATATTTGATTCTTATAATTCAATGTGTGCTTTTCTTCTCTTGTTTATCCAATCATTAAAAATAATAGGGGACAAATTAAAGCTGGTCTTATTCTTTATGATGTTCTTAAACCTAAAATGTTAGAAATGTGGAAGAATACATATATTGTAAGGCATTCTTGTTTCCTCATGTTGTCAGATCTTGCAACCTGTCCTGTTAAAATATCACAACCACAACTACAGAGCTGTTAGCTTTTAGAAACTTTTGAGTTGCAAATAATATTTTAAATGAAAATTAATTAGGTGATATTTATTAGTTCACAATTTGTAATTTGATACTAACATCAAAATAATCATGTGTTTTAAAGGTGGTCTTTTTCATACAAATAGTTGTTCATTGTGAATCAAATACAAAGGATTGATTTCATAACATCTGGATAGTATGACCACATGATTTCATAACATCTGGGTAGTATGATTGGCAATTATGTGATTCTTCACAACTACTTGAAGAACAATCTACTACCCCTATAGATCATTTCCTATAATAATTATAAAATTAATTAAGAGTTTTAATTAATGAAAAGAGTATAAAATCAGAATTTTACATTAAGCAAATAAAGAGCTAACGCTATGTAATTTTTGATGATTCTGAGGCCAAGTAAATCTGCATATTTCTATTTACTCTGGCACAATCATGGACGGACTGAATAATCTGAGTACTATTGACCTTCTCATGGAGCTGAGCACTGGATGTTCCAGAGTAAGAATGTTCAGAGCTCACAACTCATCACTTCCCCCACTTACTTAATACTTTGTTGGATGCTTGATGTTTGTTCTTCTTTGAGTTGCCTACCCAGGTCACAGAACTATAATTACAGATGGACAATTGATGCTTTTCTCCAGTTCTCCCAAATTTAGATGATGTAACATGAAAATAGTAATTTTGAAGACTTAGCACCTACTTAACAAAAATTATTAGCTAAAATAAGAAGTTACCAGATGGCACACATGGTTAATAACATCCATCTGGGAGCCACATTATGAACACAAGAGTTTATTTGAGGGCACATGTAATACTGCTTTCATAAAATAAAAGATTGTTAAACCTGTGTCAGGCTCTCTTTGAGGGATGCCCTTGTATGCTTGCTGTTTAAGGTAAAACTCAAAAGAACAGGTCTATATTTTCCTTCTTAGAGAAAAATGACTTTTTAAAAGCTTCTCAGATAGCAAGAGCAAAGAAATAATTAACCTTTCCCTATATCTATTGACAATACCTTATGCCCTGCTGATGAAAACAACAAACTAATCATTTACAATAAACTAATCTTTTTCAAGAAGTGGTGCATCAAGACAAATAAAAAGTGAAAGGCATAGAGATGTAGAAAAACAATTTGGAAAATAATACTGTAATACCCACATGAGGTATTCTGTAGTCTAAAGTATGTGAAATGTCTGTGTACTGTGATGGTTAAATGTTTGCTGAAGAGTAGATGACCTGCCTTGATGTTCATCTCCACTTTTTACCATCTGTGTGACGTAGGCATGTGACTTAACTTCTGAAGAGCGAAGTGACAGAAACTTACTCCATCTGGAAATAAGGATGAGAAAAGCTGCATTACCTACCTGTGAGGACAGTTGCGAAGTAGAAATGTGATGCTATTTTTAAAGATTTTAGAACAGATTCTTGAACAAAATAAGCATCATATGGCTTCCAGTGATAACTGTGATGTTTTTCGAGTGTTATTTTAGTATATATTGGGCTTATGTGAACTTTGTGCTGCTTGGTGAAGCTTGAAAAAGTTAAATGCTCATTATTTTTCCTCCATGAACTTTAATATACAAACTGGCACTCTACCTTAGTAAAAAATGTCTGGAAAAGAAAATTTGAGTTTCTAATAAAATAAAAAAATTGGAGGAATTTATAAAGTTAACATCCACATATTTCTTGTTTTAATGTTTGTTATTGTTTTTTTTTTTTAAATTATGCCCTCTTCTCAGTTCCCTTTCCTTCTACCTTTTCTCATCTGCTGATGGATGGAGATAGAGACAGAGACCCACACTGGAGCACAGGACTGAACTCCCAAGGTCCCAATGAGGAACGGAAGGAGGGAGAACATGAGCAAGGATGCCAGGACCACGAGGGGTGCACCCACCCACTGAGACAGGGGGGCTGATCTGTTTTGAGCTCACTAAGGCCAGCTGGACTGTGACTGAAAAAGCATGGGATGAAACCGGACTCTCTGATCATGGCGAACAATGAAGGCTGATGAGAAGCCAAGGACAATGGCACGGGGTTTTGATCCTACTTCATGTTCTGGCTTTGTGGGAGCCTAGCCAGTTTGGATGTTCACCTTCCTAGACATGGACGGAGGGGGGAGGACCTTGGACTTTCCATAGGACAGGGAACCCTGACTGCTCTTTGGACTGGAAAGGGAGGGAGAGAAGAGTGGGGGGAGGGGGAGAGGAGTGGGGGGAGGGGAAGAAGGGTGGGAGGAGGGGGAGGGAAATGGGAGGCTGGGAGGAGGCGGAAACCTTTTTTATTTTTTTACTTTTCTCAAAAAAATAAAATTAAAAAAAAAAAAACAACAAAAAAAATATTCCCAATTTACTCAGGAGATTTTGCCTTTTTTCTACTTCTCAAGTAGATTAGATTCATGAATGACATTCTTATGGTCCTCGTTGTGGTCTAGGTTCTTTGTGATTGTAAACCGTAGTTGATTTTTCTTCATTTTATGTCTAAAAGCCACTTATCAGTGAGTTCATATTCTATTTGTGTTTCTGGGTCAGGGTTACCTCACTCAATATGATGTTTTCTAGATTCATCCATTTGCTTGCAAATTTCAAGATTTCAGTATTTTTCCCCAAGTGTAGTACTCCATTGTGTACTTTATCGATTCTTTGAACATTTAGGTTGTTTCTAGGTTCTGTCTATTAAAAATAATATTGCTATGAAAATGTTTTTGTGATATGATTGAGCATCATATATGTATATACCCAAGAGTGGTATTGCTGAGTCTTCAGGTAGGTTGTTTCCTAATTTTCTGAGAAATCCAAAGTGACTGTATCAGTTTGCAGTGTCATCAGCAATGGAGGAGTGTTCTCTTTATTCCACATCCTCTCCAGCATAAGCTGTCATCAGTGTTTTTTATCTTGGCCATTCTGATAGGTGTAAAATGGAATCTCAAAGTTGTTTTGTATAAAATTGAATCTAGTGCTGTTTCCCTTAATTCTGAATAAGGCTGGGATTCTCTGATAGTTGACATTTTTGAGCTTCCCTTCTTCCAAAATTTGTCTCTGTTCTTGATTTCTTTGACCCTGATATTTTCCTTCTTCCTACTATTTATTGTGATGTGACTAGTGTACTTGTTAGAATTTGATTTATTGAACACATATTGTAGAACCATTTTTATTATCCTTCATCATCTTTTCTTAGAAATTATTTCCATGCTATATTCTTGCTTTGGGGGTAATTTTGAAACTGTTACAAGCCATGGGTACATTGGAGCCTTTGACCAAGAAAAAGTTAATATCAGGCAATTCTGAAAAAAGAATAAATAACTCAAAACTTGTGAGCAAGGCCACTGATGACTATAAGTAACTGAAGTAAGAACAGTAAGATTCAAATATTTCTGTTCCCTCAAAATTTACTTTGGAACTTAGTCTCCAGTGTAATTGTTTAATCCTCTTTGGAAGTGGATGAATAATGATGATCTGTTTTCATGAGTGAGATCAAACATTTATTTGGGCTCTCATTAGAGTCAATGTCTCATGGAGACAGAATGGTCTCAGAGTCACTTTATAGACAGTGGTGATCTTGGACTCCTAATTCTCTTGCTTCTACATTCCCAAAGCTAAGAGAACAGGTATATGCCAACCTGGCTATTTACATGTCTTTCTATAATACCTAGCTAAAGAAAGATTGACTATCTTTTGAGTTTTTATTCTATTTTTCTATGTAAAGCCACAGAGATCTGTCCCTCTGGAGAGTTACATTGTACCATTATCTTATTGGTGAAGCATGTTATCGAAAAGCTCTGTTTGCAGTCCCTTTTCAGAATATATTTATTGATTATTTTGCTATTTTAAATGGTTCAGGTCATAGCGTACCTTGCCTAAACTATTTTAATGTTTGGATTAACTGTGATAAAAAGGTATACCCTTCTATTTCAGGTAAAAAGGATTTTAAAAAATTTAATAAACAATTTGTCAAAAATGATAGAAAAATACTCTTTCCCTGTTTTGGAACATTATAGATTATACAATTTTACATAGATAATCTATTCAGTCATTAAGAAAACATGAAATTATTTTTCATATTATCAAGTGAGACAATGAAATCTAAAGAAAATAACCTAGCTTTGTGCAGTGACTCCTGAAAAACCTATTGTTTATTTTACTGCATCTCTTTGTTAATGATATGAAAAGAATGCATACTACTAATATAAAATTGCAAATTTCTTAGAATTACATAGAAAGGCTTTATAGATATGACATATTCTTTGAACAATTTGAATTGTCCCATCCACTCCCACCCCAGCCTTTATTTCCCAACACTAGTGGGCTTCTGATTAGTTTGGAATTCTCTTTTGTGCTACATGTCTTGATATGTTACCATACAAAACCTTTGCTAATTTCTGATTCTCTTGTTTCCTTTCATAAAGATAGATTTTCAAAACCCAGGTCAAGATCCTTCCACATGTAGCCTCACAAATTACTTGGGGCAAAGTTAATTGTTCTCACATTTAGACTCAAAAAACACATTATTTGATATTCTGAGATAATAATTATCACATTAAATTTTATTTATTTAGTTATGTTTGTCTTTCACTCATTTGAGTTACAGATAGTAAAGACCTTATAAAAGTAGCCTTTCATAAACTTTAGTTCCAGAGGGCAAAACATAATGCACAATTTTTGAATAGATTAATCAGAATTTTATGCTAATGTGTGGCTTTGTGAATTACAGTAATAGCATTCCAGGGTGCCCTCTGAATAATCTATGATTATTTAAAAAAGCAAAGCAGCAGTTCCCTCTAATAGATTGGAAACTCTGATGACCTAAGGATTAGAAATTCACTGGAAAACAGTCCTCTGTGCTTACCTGCATATAGTTCACCCTTCCCTTTCATCAACATGAAGGAATCTCACATGTAAGGTTAATGCAGACTTTACTACAGAATAATCTAGAATTAGAGCTTTACATAAAATAAAAATATTATCAATTAAATGTGCAAAATAGAAAAAATGGTTTTTAATAATCCAAAGTGGGATATTTAAATATTTTGGGGTTTATAAAAAGAAATGTTTTAAATTGGTTTTGTGAACTAACTTCCTGACCATTTACAGCACATGACATGAGGTAAAGCAAGCTTCTTACCACATCATAATGACAGTGGTAGTTTGTTGTTGCTTGTTTGTTTATGTTTTCCTGGGTAATTCCATCTTAAGTCTTAGATATGGTGAAATGAAAGCTACTAATATAGACTTAAAAACCATAACTACTAAAGTAAAATAGGATATAAAAGAAAACTGTGCATTTAATATTCAATATTGATAATCAAAACATCAATAGAAGTAGCTTTATCAATGAAAACTTCTTTAAAATTTGAATGTTTATATTATAAAATCATTATTCTGCTATATAGAAGAGGATGAAGTAAATTTCATAGGGATTAGTTTATTAGTGTGCATGATATGAAATCTGTTGTATAATGACCTTTTATTATCATCAAAAATTATTTCTGACATGAACAAGACTATAACAGCTATATTATGTGTCCTAGGGTTTTCAAACATATGTATAGTTATATGTAATTTGTATAAATGATGAAAAATAGATAACATATAGAATTATGCTGTCTACATTGGGCAAACACATACATGTGTGTATGCATCTATATATAATTATAAATGCTAATATAATATAACACAGCACAAAATTGATATAGAGAGTCTTTATTAGGTGAATTAGCATCATAAAATAATTGAGGAAGAGCCTTACAGTTCTATGAGAGACAGCAGACTGTACCTTGAGACTTCTAAGTCCAAGAAAAGATAGAAAGAGGTGAAGTAGAAGCATTTCAATCTGCCTTGCAGATTAAGAAAAGTTTTGCAGAAACATTTGGAGTCTCTGAGCCAAGCCAAACACCAGAAAAGTGACTCTTCAAGTAATCAGATGTACACTGTTAATGCTGCTACATTTTCTCATGTCTTGAGAAGAGCCAGTGAAATTCAGAATAGTTGGAATAAATCTGGAATGTGTCTCAAGATGGTAGTCTGTTTTTCAATCAATTGTACACATCAAGATTGGAGATTGGTGACTTAGGCATGCAGAACACGGTGCCTTTAACTTTTCCCCTTCAAGATAAAATTGCATCCATTTGAGCAACAGGAAAACTAGTACTTCAATGCTCTATTTTTTCTTCTTAGATTGTTTTCTTGGAGAGATGTATTTAATTAACTATAAAAAATAGAAAAGGAAAATTTTTAGGGTATTCTTCAATTGTAAAATAGACAGCCTGTTTGCTCACTCCTGTTGCTGATCAACGTCAACACCTAATTCTACATTGAACAAATTGTACGGTAGTCCCTATTCTGATCCATTGCAAATATGCTTGATAAAGGACGTAAAAGGAAAAGAGGGCTGAGTAAAGAGGATTCCTTCTGCAGCAGATGGGAATAAATATGGAGTTCCACAGACAGACATGCAGAGAGTGAGAGAGCTCAGAACAGTAAATTCCTAAATGAGATATCTCTATCAAATCCCTTCCATCAGACCCCAGGGAACACTGAGGAAGGGAAAGTAGTAAATGTGTAAGAGACATAGGACATGGAGGGCAGCAAGAATACAATTCCCTCTAAATCAGCATGCATAAAGCCCAGGAATTCACAGAAACCAAAGCAGCAAGAACAGGCCCTGCAACAAGTCCCCTTGAAATATATTACAGCCTCTAATTTAGTGGTTTTATGTGGCTCCTGAAATTGTGAATGAGTGTCTGACTTCTCTGCATTTTCTTGGACACTTTTCCTTATATTTCTTTGTTTGTCTTGTTTAACTTCGATATGACAGCTTTTATTATCTTAAGTATAATTTTGATATATTTTATTATTATTTCTTAGCATTGTTTTTAAAATGATAATGAAAGACAGAAATGACATGAATCCAGGTGATGGCGATTTGGGAGGAACTGGGAAGCATAGAAGGAAGAGAAACTGTAATCACCATATATTATGTGAGAAAAGAAATAAAGAAATTCATTTTTAATAAAAGTAAAAACAAACAAACAAATAAATAAATAAATAAAAGACTGGTTTGGTGGTTCAGGAGAATTGTCTGTATTCTATCAATCATGTTTTAAATAAATGCTCATTGAACAGGCAGGAATTATAGGTGGGAAAACAAGACAGGAACTAGAGGTGATTCAATGAGAACAGGAGAATTCTGCAAAGGAAGAAGCTGATTCCTCCCAGTCCAGACCACCAAGGTAGCAGGATGTGACCTGCCAGCTAAAAAAGGTACCAAACCATATGGCAAACATAGATAAGAATAATGGGTTAATATAAGCTACAAGAGCTAATAGGTAGCCTGAGCTAATGGACCAATCAGCTTTATAACTTATAGAGATCTCTGTGTGATTTTCTTTGGGGCTTGCTGGCTATGGGGTACCGGGCAGGACAGAAACCCCAACAAGCAGGCCCTGTTCATGTTACAGAGTATGGGAGTTTGGACCCATGGCTCTTTGGTATGTAACTTATCTATTGTGAATAGTGAGTCAATTAACTTTGATATACAAGTATCTCTGCTTTGGTAGCTTGTGATGACAACTCTGGCCAAAAGGGACAATGCAATGATAGTGTGATGACAGAGGAGCTGCAGGGTAACCTGAGCAACTTACAAGTGGTTGGCGTTTATAGGATCAACTACTTCTAATTGTTTCCAAGATTCAAATTTTTCAAAAGTCTACTCCCACTGTTACTTTTTGATATTTGAGACAGAGAATATTTGCATTTGAGAGAGGTTTAGTGAGAGAGAGTACAGACGTAGCCAAATATAATAAATATGAATACATACAGGATACTAAAGGGTGATAAAAGGTTTATAGATTTTTTGTATTTTTGTAATATCTTCTGAGGAATGGATTCAAACTTCATGAATAATTGTAAAATACATAGTCCTCATTCTGAAAAATTTTCCCCTCCCACCAGGAATGCAGTTACTTATTCTGCTTTGACTAAAGGCTTATCCTAAAACCAATAAATATTTATCAGATTTCTGAGATTCCTGAGTTTAAAATATCTGAGTTACATGAATTTTGTTTGGGTTGAACACTTTGAGTCAGAAGTATGTTTTGAGAACATTGGAAAGAAAAGCAAAAATATTCCAGAAGTTGTAGGTGTTGCTAGAAATGTTTATTTTTGATAAAAGAGACTAAAATATACCCTCTAATTTTGGATATTTCTCTTTAAACTTTAGTGACTAACAAAGGACCAATTTTCACCATCTGTTTCAGATACACTAGAATGTAGTTTCTCTCTCCATTTTTCTCCTTAAATAGACATTCTTTTTGGCTCCTTTTACTGAACTACATGTCTTCAAATGAAAATGTAGTTTGCATGACTTCCTGTCAAACCAGTATTTATTCACAAATATCTGTTTTCTTGCTTTCTCCCATGAAGTCATGTAGCACATTCCCCTGTGAAAAGCTGGCTCACAGGCAATGTGCGGAGCCAGCTGTAACTCTGACAGTTTGGGGTGTGCCAGAAGCTTTTATGATGGACAATTTGCTGTTTGCTTTTCTATTTCCTTTGATATTGAAGGGTGTTACTAGTGCATTAATCCTGAAAAGGCAGGGTATTTCCTCTTATAGTCTGCATGAACATATTTTGAGTGCTTAGTTAAGGGTGACAGTACTATTTCTTTGTAGCTGTTACCTTGGTAACTTATACACCAGATCCAGAGACAAACTGAAAACTCACCTCTCTCCATTTGTAAGATGTGACTCCAGTAATTCAGAAGAGGTGGCTGGAAGTTCCTGCACACATCACACATTTGGAGGAGAGAATGTTATGCTGGGATCTTCTACTCAAAGGTATATTATGTGGGAAATTGTTGTTGAGTAATCACAGTATATTCGTCTCTGCCCATGCTTCAGGATTCTATGTATTAGAGCATTAGAATCATTTGTCCTGACTCTGCTTTTGGATAACTTGGTAATTTCTAAACATATCACAGTTATTTTACTGAATTTTATCAACTTCCTGCTATAACATTCAAAATTTTAAGAATCAGTAACTGTAGTGGGCTTTCTGAGACCACCAGCTTCCAAATCATGACACATATCATTATTAATAGATACGAATTCTTGGCCTTATCTTATGCTTGTCCCACTAGCTCGCAGAACTTAATTTAATATGGCTCACTTCATCTACATTTTGCCTATGGTCTTTTTTTCTTTTCTTTTATTCTTTAGCTTCTTTTTTCCTTGCTTCTCTATGTCTGTCTGGATGGCTGCTGTCTGGTTGGCTGCCCCAGTTGTCAGCCTCTCATTTGCCCTCATTTTCTTCTCTCAAGCCAAGATTCCTCCTCCTATTAAGCCTGTCAGATCCACCTATCCCACTACTGCCTTGCTATCGGCCTTTCAGCTTTTTATTAGACCAGTCAGGGCCCTTAAACAGGCAACATAAAACAGTAATACATCTTTACATAATTAAACTAATGCACCATTTTAGTATGAAGCTGCTTGTTGGTTCCCAGTTGCCTGGCTAGCTTAGACCCAAAATAATCACACAAAAGTGTATAAATTAAATCACCGCTTGGTCCATTAGCTCTAGATTCTTGTTGGCTAACTCTTACATGTTAATTTAACCCATTTCTAATAATCTGTGCACGGCCACATGACTGTGACTCACTGGCTAAAGTTCTGGCTTCTGTCTCCGGCAGGACTACATGGCCCCTCTCTGACCCTGACTCCTTTCTCCCAGCACTCATTTTAGTTTTCCCCACCTCGCTCTGTTCTTTTGCCATATCATAGGCCAGGACAGTTTATTATTCATTAACCAATGGTGCAACATGCAGAGGGAAATCCCACATCACAGCATAAACAAATGTAACACACCTTTACGTAGTTACAGTAATATTTCACAAGTAACACTGACAATTAGAAGAGATTTGTGTTTATGTTGTTATCTTCATAGCCAATGTTCAGACTATATGACAATTGAAGTATAAACTGATTTGACTGTGATTATATAAATAAGTCACCATCTGAAAAGTCACTGTATGAAAGAGGATTAAATTTGTATCCAGATTTGGATCCATCCACTTCTGTTTATCTGCAAGTAAATCAACACACTTTAAACAAACAAAACAATACCCCTAATAAACAGCAAAATAAAAATAGTTAATGTTCACAATCTAAGAATTTAATAAAAAATACATTACTGAAAAAAACCCTGAATGTTTAAAAAATATTGTATAATAGTGACAATAGGGACACAAAGAATATCAAAGCAAAACAGTATTCACCTTGGTTAAAACATAATCATGAATCATCCTTCTCAGTACCTTTAACTAAGCACATGCAAAATTGAAGAATAATAGAATTTTTCTCTAATAAAAATTTTTAGATGAACAAGTTGCCAAGATAAGAGTTCTCACTTATTTGTTCATATGTTCAGCAGTAGACTCGTGCATTTATTTTTTGTGCATATCTTCTTTTGTACAGCACACAGAATCCATTTAAAATATTCTAATATTTTAATAGATTCTAAGTTGATTAGGGAAAATTAAAATGATGTTTTAGAGTTTGGTACTCAAATCTCAGTTTATCATGTGCTTGCTTGGGTTTAGGCAGTTCAGGCTGATACCATGTTTCAAGCTACTGTTTGAGCAAGAGACAAACATCAATGTCCTTATGGAAGAACAAATAAGGACACTTGTTGCAATCATGTCTAAAATTTAGATCCCATCACTCACACAGAATGCCTCAAGTCACCAAAACATCTGTAACTAACTCCAGGTCCAAGGGTTTCAATATCTTATTCTTTCCTTGGCATGTACAGAAGTATGTATATCTGCTCACACATGCACATACAAATCATGCAATTACACATCTATGCATGTTACGCTGACTGTCAGAAATAATTGGAAAAATTTATCTCATGCCTAATGATAATTTTTCTTTTGTCTTCAAAAATTATAAAATATGGGATTGGTTATTTTTAAGGTTATATTGAATTTCTGTGTGTAACACAATGATTATTTTGCAGATACAGGCAGATGATGTTAAATAAGGAGAAGAAAATTACATTTTGTCTTCCATTTTGGTGGTTTCAAGTTAACCTTCCTTATGTAGGTCCTTGAGGCTGCTTCTTAGATTTATCTTTTGATAATGTTACAATTCAGCCAATAGCTTCCAAACTAGAAACAAATAATTTAGTATTCTTATAATTTCTTCTTACACATATATAGAGATAAGTGAGAATCATTCCAAATATTCATGGTATTAATTAAAATAAATCTATTTTCAAACTATTGTTTGGTAAGAAACATAGTTTTATCCATTTAAACACATTTGAATTGTTTTTTAATCTTGAGGGTGTATGTATGTCTATGTGTGAATACGTGCACATGGGTGCAGGTGACCACATGAACAAGAAGATGGGTTATGTTCATTGGAAAAGAAGCTACAGGTGGTTTTTGAATCTACTGAGGATGGTCCTGGAAACTGAACTAGGGACTTCTGGAAGAGTAATACATGCTTTTGAATACCAAGTCACCTCTCCAACTGAATTTTTGTATTTTTATAAAAACTGTGGTGTTGTGTTTGTATTTAGAATGCTGATTCTGTTTTTGTTGTCATTCCTGTGGATGCTGAGGAAGGGCAATCACTATACTGTCAAGTTTAGGAAGGTTTCTGCCAAGTTTTCTGTAATGCCAGGCATTGTTAGGCCTGGGTGGATCTTTTCTTGTAAATTGTTCTCCTCCATTCATCACTAATCAGGATGGTTAAATTACATGTTAGACATCATATATTACTCTATCAATGTAAATTTAACCAAAAGCTAAATGTTCCAAAGATTTTCATGTGGTGCCATAAATTTCAATACTTTGATAACTTATATTCTGATTTTTTAAATATAAAAATGGCAATCTACAGTCAGCTCACACCCTTTACTCTGTGGTAGATAATTGGAAAAGAATTAGGAATAAAAATCAATAAAACACTCTAAAGTAAGATGTTCGTATAGATGGGAGCTAAATGGAATCACATATACAAAGAAGAAAAATAACAAAAATATTTAATTAATGGAAAAGAGAAGAAAATGAAGAAAAACTTCACTTGTAATTCAAGTGTTTGTGTAGGTGACTGGGTTTTTGATAATTGTAAACCATTCATAATAGGATTTCTTGGAAATCTAAATCATTGATAAAAATTTCCAGTTTTGTTTTAGAGGGGATATTGAGATATCCAGGGATGAAATTAGAAATTTAAAGTTACAAATAACCTTTATACAAAAATATCTTGTAGTGATAAAGTAGAAAATTGCTGCTTACTAGAACAGCCAAAGCATGAGATGTGAAAAAACTCAGAACGAACACAGACATACATGTAAGATAATACCAAGATCAACTCTTAAGATGCAGATACATTTAAATGTGCATCTAAATGGGAAAATTATTAAAACCACATTAAATATTAGAAAAAAGAACAGGAATATATGTCAAATTAGGGCATCAGGTTGTCATGGTTGCCTTTATTCAATTTGACACAAATGTAGACATATCTTTGAAGGAGAAATCTCAATTGAGCAATTGCCTACATCAGATTGGCCAGTTGGTCAATTTTTTTGGCTGCTAATTAATGAACTAGGATGAAGACAACTGGGGCTGCTGCCATCTCTGTGTAGTTTGAGATGGCTTGTACAAGAAAGATGGCTGAGTGTGTCAGGTAGGTGGAGCAAGTCAGTCAATGTTGCAACAAGAGCTTTGCTATCTCTGAGTTATTGTCTTAATTTCCTTTTTAGGATTCCATGAATGATAGACTATAACTTGCAAGATGATGTTTAACACAGCAACAGATAGCAAACTAAATCATAGCTAGAGGGCATGTTACCGTTTTCTGATTGTGATACTGAAACTTGGCTACCCCTGTGCCCGATGTTTGAGTGTCTAAAGCCTGCTATGTCACTTATTGATAAGCACCTCTGTGTTTAGGGAATTTTGATCATTCGTTGAACAGGTGATAAGGAGTCTTATCTTTTTAGCTCTTACTATTTACCTCCAAGTTTACTATTTATCTCCATCTGCTCTGGTTCTCACTATAATATGTTCTCTATCCTCAAATTTGTATTACTGTTCTTAATTCACTTTTTTGAATATTGATGTGATAGATGTTAGGTGAGTTCCAGGACTGGCACAGAGTTTGTCTGTGTTTGTTAAAATATTCTCAGAGGAACCACTGGACTTATAAAGTTCAATTACATCCTTATTATGTCCTTTAATTAATTGGTTCTTTGTATTTAAACCTCTTTTTTTACCACAATAAAGCTCATGTATTTATCTGCTTGTTTGTTATACACTACCTTGTACATTTTCATCATTTTTTTCCTCAAGGTTGAATAATTATACATATGTGGGTGCTTCATCATTTTATATAGCACTCTATGTTGTAAACTTTCTTTCCTTTGTAACAGATGAACTTGCTAATTTTTTGCCTGAATTAAAGAACAGAGCAGAGTAAAAGGTCAATATCAAAACAGAGTTCCCCAGTAGATTTCAAAAATCACAAATCATTGGATTTCTTAATAAGCCAGTTGCAGGCAGACCATTGAAAATTAAAAAAAAAAAAAGAAACTGTTTTCTGTGTGTCAGTTGCTGTTAATTGCCTTGCCTGTACCACCTGATTCAATCCTCAAGATATTACTAGAAGGTTATTATTATTTCTGTCTCAAGTCATTCAAGAAGAGAGGGCAAGAGAGTTCACATATCGTTATTGAAAAAGCACGAGTTTAGACACAATACTTTTCCATTGGTGAAGCTCTTGTGCTTCTCCTATTCCTTGACTTTGATGGGTTGATAAGTAAATTGGAAGGGAATTGAAGCAGAAAGTGAAAATATCCTACGCTTTAAAGAATTTTAAGGAGATTAAAAGAATCTTCATGGGAAGATGATCGTCAGTGGTAGCTTCATTGCAGAATTTGAACATATGTTTATGCTGCAACCAACATGCAAAGTTTTGTTTTTGTTAGTAATTTTTGAAATAAAAAAAGAATTTGATTTTGTGAAATCCTGGACGGTTTTAGAGACCATTTATTTGATGAGTGAATATCATATTAAGATATAACTGACCTGAAAAAAAAAGAAACACATTGTGGGTGATTATAATATATTTTTAGGAAGCAAGGCACATAGAACTACGAAGACTGATCAATAAAGCCTGTGAAACTTTTTATCGTGTAGAAAAATAGAAGACATATGGCAGATTGAGAGATCAAAGAATGATGAAATGTTCTTAAACAAAATGTTGCTTAAACAAAAGTTGCCAATACTGAAAGAGGAAAAGAGAATATCTGATTGACTGTCACCCAAATTCCAGAAGGGGAAATTGTGTTCATACTATCAAAATAATTGCACAGAAGGAAAATAATTTATTCACAGAGGAGTTTAATAATTGTTTTTATATCTATCTGTGGCATATTTTACAGATGTTTCTTTGCAGGAGAGATGTCATTGAAAATAAATATTGAGGTATTTAGATACAAAGGATAATGTTACTGCTCTCAATCAATGGACTATACAAAACTGAGAAAATAGGAAGGGGAAATGAAAGGAGAGATCTAATGAAGGAAAGGGAGAGGAGAAAAGACAATAACGTCAGCATGTGTTCAGCTCACAATTAACCTTCCACTATGATAATATTTGCATGACATTTTACATACCAAATTCCTTAAAGAATTTTTGTGGATGATTTATAAGCAAACTGCAAATTAGCCTTTCCCCATCAGAGCATATTAAGTGTTCTCCCTGAACTGTGAGTTACTGTTATGGATAGGAAAAATATAAAGTAATATAGAGTGTGACCCTTACCTTCAAGAGGCTAATAATGCTTTGTAGAAAGAAGAAAGAATGCGGAATAATTACAAAATATGCATGGGCTAGGCTGTGAAGTCGGATTGTATATACAATAGAAGAAATGAAATAAAAGGTCAGTGTCAGCAAAAGCAATCAAGCAAAGGCTGCAGTGAGGTACATGGGACTCATTCTGGGTGATGAGATAAAAGTAAGATTTAGATAAACAGAAAAGGTGAGAGAAAACCACATATGAGGATAATATGAGGGTCAGAACTTACAGGTGACAAGGGCAGTGGTTGGAGGATGTAAATGCTGTTTCAGGTAATCAAAATTATCAGAATATGATCAATAGAGAAAGGACAAAGCCCTTAGCAATAGAAAGAATAACTGTGGCAGATATTCTGACTGTTTGCAACATTAGGAGGAGCAGCCGATCGACCAGATGGGATTGCAGAGCTAGGGATGGGGAGGATCTTTTTAAAAATAGACATCAAGCTACCCATTAAATTGAGAAGCTGAGCCCAGGATGGTGACAGGTTTTGAAAAGAATGGGTGGAAAGAAACATAAGCCACAATTTGGCTTTTCAAAGCCACACATGCACAAATACAACATCTTCAAATATGAAAGATGAGAATGTAGAGTTCAAACAGTTCAGTCCTTTAATTTTTTGCTCTGTTTCTTTGAATTCCTGTAGTTTATAAAATGTATTCTGTCAAATTATTATCTCTAATATTTGAATATTTAGTTCATCAAACATCCATTAAAATAATCTGTAGGTAATAACAAATTTAGCAATGATGCAAAGATAAAATAAAGTGTTTTAAACGTTTGCTAACATTTTTAAATGTTAGAATTATACTTTTTTAAAACATTGTCCATTTTTGTTGTTTTATTTTCAAGATGCTACTATTCTTTTCGGTTAGATTGAATTCATTTCTCTGAAACCATTAACTAACATAGAATTATACCTTTCCTTACATTTGATTTATAATTAGGTTCTGGGGCAGGAGAAATGGCTCAGCGATTAAGATTACTATGATTACAAAAGGTCAGAGATATGCTGCCAGCCCTCAAGTTAAACAGTTTACAAATTGCAACTCCATCTTCAGAATATCTAACATTCTCTTCTTTTGGTTTCCATGTACAATTGCACATACTCATGGATGAAAAAGATAGACAAATGGAGAGAAAGAAATACACATAAATAGTAAAAGCAAACCTTTAAAATTAGATCCTGGTTATACTTGTCAGTATTTTAAAGCAGACAGAACATCAAAAGCAGATGTATACTATAATTTATATATAATGTAATTATAAATAAATTGAAATTCTATCATGAATTTCAAACCTAGCATACATTTTTATACAATAGATATGATGAGTAAATTAGTGACTGAAGAAAATGGAGAGAAAAAAAAGAAGAAAAAACATGTAAAATGGAACAATAGATCATAGTATATAAGATTAATAAATAGTTTTCTGAACTTTAATTATTTAAAGTTTAAATGCATTGTTTATTATGTAAAAAAGTTTAAATTGCTATCATTAGATTGTTTCTGTTTGGTAGCTTGAAAAAGGTTATGTATGCAAATATTAGACAGATTTAAAAAATATTCCTTGTTAATTCCATGCTTTGAAAAACAAGTTGATTACTTTGTATAAATATTTTGGTATTATATGAAAGAAAATAGCTGGCAGGGAAGGCAGAATAATCTTCCCCAAGGATGTCTTCATTGTAATTGCAAGAACTGTAAATGTGGTGCCATTGCAAAGTAGTAGCTGGAGGTTCTTCACATTGTCTTTATAAAGACACAGCTTTCATGCGTTGATAGCTATGAGGCCTGGACTTAGCTTCCCAACCAAGAAGTTGTGTCTATATCCTGTGGGAGTGATTAGAACACTGAGAATTCAAGCCAGAGAGGCATTGTTTTAAGTAGCAAAGCACAGGGTTTAGGATGCCAAGGACACAAGCACTTCAGCTCTTGAACTCTGACGGCTAGGAAGTTCTCTCAAACTTAAGTGATCTAGGCTTGCAATCATTATATTCTTACATTCTGCCTTCACCTCTTTCCAGCCTCTCATTAACCAAAGTTTCAACTTGTCTGTATTCTCATAGACCCATAAAGTTTTCACAACTTCTTAGATTCTAGTACATTCTGTCCTTGAGTACTCTAAGGAACTATTAATTTCTTCTTTATCTTGTTTAAGAAACAAGATGTAATGTTATCATTTCCAACATTTTCATTTCCTCCAACTCTGACTTTGTCACTCTCCATTTTACTTTCTCTCTCTCCAAGAAATGACTGGCAAGTTCCACCCTTGGTTCTACAATATTATGCCCGCATAAACAAGACACAAATAAAGACAATGCCCATGGACAGGCTAATATGATATAGGGAAATGGCTTGCGGATCCATCACTAAACTAAGAGAAACAGGTTTCTTTCCATAAAGAAAAGAAACTACATATGGAGGTTGTTGAATGTCTGTCATTCTTTTCTGAGTCAGATTGGTGATGCCAGGTTCAGACTTGTCTCACTGTCATGAAAAGACTTGTTATGAAAACATTTTAAATGTCATATTCTGTAGTTCTCTGAAGTGTTTGAAGACCATATATCTATTTAAAATATATCTGTTTTGATGATGGAACTTACAAATTGATCCCACACTATCTCAGAATTTAGTATAATAAAGGATGATTTATTTAGGGGTAAATTCACAGATCACAGTCCTCTGCACAAATAGTAAAAAGGAATTAAATCCAGCAGCTGGGAGAGAAATCGAGCATTTGCTATATACTGGCATGTATACTATAAAAGACCATACCCAAGTGGGCTGATATCTTAAAGGCTAGTGGTTAAAGGAGTTCCTACATCACCTTTCCATTTGCTTAAGTTAGAGAGTTCTCAGCCTAATACAAAAGTATATACAATAAGAACAAATATCAAGTGTAAAAATTAGAATTGCAGCCAGTGAAGGTGCAAAACAATCTCACACCACTTAAGAATTATGGATAATAAAAAGGGTTATCAATTTAATTGTAAAAACTTACAGATCACCATCCCAAGCAACAGTCATCTTATCACAAACAGGAAACAGTCTAGCATCCAGAATGGGAGCTGGAAGCAAGAGAGAGAATGCACAGTTCCTGCTCCTTTTTAAAAGTATAAAAGACCACACTCTGGTAGGCTGGTATCTTAAAGCCTATTGGCTGAAGGAGTATAATATGCTGCAGCAGCAAGGCAGTATAAACAATATCAAGCAAGAAACATATGCTAAATATTTCGATAATTATCCTATCCTAAGGAATGTAAGCCTTGTATTGGGAAAAGCTTGGCCAAGTCATGAGAGGAAAGTAACTACTACAATCTTGTCTTCAAACCCATCGAAGACCCAAGAATGAAATAATATTACTTAAGTAAACAGGAAGTGCAATCAAGCAACTTCCAAAGTTTATAATAAATGACAGAGACAACTGGCTACCTGGGCAATCACCCAAAGTCTCATTTTCAACGTTGGATCAACCAACTTTGGCTAAGGCCTAGAGTAACTGACAAACCATTTTCAGAGACAGGAACTTTTGCAAAATTATCTTACCCTGTCTAGCTAGATTTGACAGTCTTTTTTCTTGCATCCTGCTTGTTCTGTCTGGACACTGTTCATTTTTGTCAATGATTTAAATATGTGCAGTTTCTTGCCCAAAGGCTAGTTTTAGCAAGAAGAAAACAAGTTGCAAGTGGATTGTCTTCAGTACTCAACATTCTCTCTGAAATAGACCAGTGCTGCCAGGAGCAATTGTGTCTCATATCAACAGAGTCCTAAGTTATTTAAATGACATATTCTTCAGCTCTTTTAAGTGGTTGAAGTTTACCTATATGCAGAATAAATCTCTGTGTATCTAAAGCACCTGATTAGTCTAAATATAAGTATGATAAGCATGACTACTGACCTATAATTGTTAATACTTATATAGCTTAAAAACTAAGACTTCATATTAGAATATCAAACAACTTCTAAATAATTGTGCAACAAATGAGGACAATGACCTCAAAATGTAAACAATGTATAAGTATCTTGATCAGAGTTAAAAATGTATAGTGCAATATGATCAATATACCCTAAAATTGAATCAATATACTAATGGACTTTGCCATTACAAGGCAAAACAGATCTTCAAATTTCCTACTTGGTGAAAAAGTCTGCTGGATAATATAAGCCTGTAGACTGAAGATAGATGCTCCATCCGTACAGAAGAACTTTGGTTGACTGTCCAGGCAGCAAGATGTCTCTGTCAATTCTAGAGTTTTGGTTGGTGCTTACAATGCACTTCCTGTTTACTTAGGTAATATATCCTTGTAGTAAGGAGCTTCGGGCAGCGTTCCTGCTCCTGGCTCCTGGCCGCCAGCTAGCTTATGCCCCGAAATAGTTACACGGAAACTATATTCTTTTAAACACTGCCTGGCCCATTAGTTATAACCTCTTATTGGCTAGCTCTCACATCTTGCTTTATCCCATTTCTAATAATGTGGATAACCTCACGAGGTGTGGCTTACCAGAAAAAAATCTTATCCTGTGTCTGTCTGGAGTGGGAGAATCATGGCCACTGCCTGACTTGGCTTTCTTTCTTCCAGCATTCTGTTCTGTTTACTCTGCCTACCTAATTTTCTGTCTTATTAAAGGTCCAAGGCAGTCTCTTTATTTAACCAATGAAATTAACACAAAACAGAAGACTCTCCCCCATCATATCCTTCTGTAGTCTTTGATGGAATTGAAGAATTTATAGTAATAGTTATAGTTTTACTTAGTTATGATAAAAGATAAAGTAGATATAAATATTGTAACTATAATGTTTGTTTAATACCTGTTTTCAAGATTACTATCTGATATAATTACAAATAATCTCTGAGTATTCAATAAGTTTTTTTCTGAAGTTCCTATTTGAAGTTCTATCCAGAACATTAGAAGAAGGTGCACCATTTCAGCTAACCATATTGGAACCATCTTAAGCAGCTTGTACTCAACACCAGTCTTATAGTAGTGCTATAAGCATCATGACATCATTATCAACTAGGTGGAGTTGTTGTGGGGTCCCATCATCTTCCTGAAAACTTCAAAGATTACAAGAAAATTTATTGTTCATTGGGAATAACTTAACATTTTATATTAACATATAGGCAATGAAAGATATGACAGAGACAAAAGTAGGTATGTAATTTTTTTTCTAAAGTCTTTCTTCTTTCTGTCCATTACCATGTGGTTCCTGACATGATTTTTAAGTAAATAATTCCTATTACTTACTTAATAATTTACTTACATGATTAAGTAAATCATGCCTATTATTCTACTGGTCAGCATTGTCTTCCCATATTTTTTTTAACTTCATCAGTAGTATAGGCACTATAATCTCTGCTGGGTTTATTCCTGCCAGTTGATGAAGTTTCAATTTTCATTTTACAATTAATTTACAGAGACCTTTTACACATAACTTTTCATTTTTTTTACTTGGTTTAAGTGGAAAAAAGATCCACTCTAAGATAATGTTTTCCCTTTGCATTAAAATTCCCATAGGGGAAATTCTGGAGGGCAGTATAACTAGAATGCTATTAAGATTTGGGTTCGCCAAATATTATCCACACATGCCTCCTGTAATTTTTCTTCAGTGACATTCAATCCTTTCTCAGTTTTAGCTGTTAATTCCCTGGGACTATTTAAGCCTTTGTCACCAACAAAGGTTTTGTTTAAATGAATTATTAAATCAGGTGTTATCCCAACAGCTGGTCATACACTGAAAATGTCTCCTAACAATCTTTTAAAATCATTAAGAGTCTATAATCCTCTCCTAATTTGTGCTTTTTCATGTTCTAATTTTCTCTAAACCTACTTTATAACCTAGGTAAATGATAGAATCTCCCCTTTTAGTTTTTCAGGAGCAAATTTTATTAATAAATTAATCCCATTTAAACAAAACTTTCTTCACTTCTTTATCATTCTTTCTAAAGTATCTACATTTGAATCAGATAGCAAAGTATGATTCTTGTCATGGTAAATTATAGATTTAGAAATTGTTTATATATTATTTACATAGGCTGACTTACAAAGTATTGACACAGGGTGGGGCTATTGAGCATTCCATGTGGGAGGATGGTCCATGGGCATCAATATTAGGCTGAGAATCATAGGTAGGCACTGTGAAGCCAATTTTTTCTCTGTTCTTTTTTTGTAAAGGTATAGTGAAGAAACAATCTTTTAAATCAGTAACTATAAGAGGCTACCATTTAGTAATAGAGAAGGCAGATGATTTTCAGATTTTGGAGGGCCCATAGGTTGAATAATCTTGTTGAGAGCTCTTTAATCTGTCACCATTATCCATTTTTTAAATTTCTTTTTAACAACAAATACAGGAGAATTCCAAGGTCTGATTGATCTTCAATATGGTTAGCATATAGTTGCTACTGTACCAGCTGTTCTAAAGCCTGATTTTTTTTTTTTTTTGTTAAAGGCCATTATTTAACCTAAACTGGTTTCTCAGTTAATCATTTTAAAGATAGGGCCATTGTTACCTCTAAAGGTTTGCTAGATGCTTTGTGTTCTTGTACAGCCTGAATGACTGGTGACCTTTGTGTATAGTAACTTATAATATCTTTCCCATAAACATAAGTTTCTGGGACTGCAGAAATGATAAACTGGGTATTCCATTGCTGCAGCAGGTCACAACCCCATAAATTCACTCCATTATTAGCCACTTAAGGCCTCAGTTTTCCTCTCTGTTCTTATGGCCCTATGCATTGAACCCATCTCATGCTTTGTTTCGCTTGGGATCCCTATCTCTAATCCCTAAGAAATGAGCATCTGTCTCTTGAAGAGGCCAATTCAAATACCAAGATTCTGGAGTAATGATACTCACATTCACTCCCATGTCCAATAATCCCTCAATTGCAATGTTATTTATATGCTCTATTAGCTTTTGGTCTTTGATCATTTATAGAAGTCTGCCAAAATATATACTTCCTATTTCCTATTAGAATTTTTGATTCATCCTTAATATTTATTACATTATTAAGAACAGTATGATTTTCTCCAGCACACAATGGGTGTTTTAATTTTCCTGGTGACATGTGTCCTCCACAGTGACTAGGAATGACTGGAACATGTTTGACTTTGGGGTCAGTAAGAGTACCCCCCATGAGTTTCCCAGTGGTATCAAGTTGCCTTGTCTCTCTTTTGTTGATCTGCATTCATTGCCATACCTTTTACATATTCCAGAAGTCTAAAATCTTCTAATTTTGCCATTCCCAGAGGAGACTTTATTTCTATTAATTTCTTGTCTACAATCCCTTCTCAGATGTCCTATTCTACCACAATTAAAACATTTGTCATTTTGATGTCTCCTCATACCTTTGGAATTGCTTCTCCTACCCAAGCCTTAGCGTTAAAATAAAATGTCTCAATTTTTCTTGTATGCAGAATCCATTCATACATTGGTGCTGATCTAACCTTTAAAGGTCTAAGTATCTTTCTGCATTTTAAATTGGCATTTTCAAAAGCCAGAGGTTCAACAAGTATTTATCTAGCTTCTGGGTCTGTTATTTCTATTTGTACAGCCTTAGTTAATCTTTGTAAAAAGTCACTAAAGTGTTCTCTCTGGTCTATTTAACCTGGTACATGATTCAATTCATTTTCCTTGTTCTTGAATCCTGTCCCAAATATTTAAGGTTGCTGTGTGACATCAGGACAAGATTAATTCATTATAAAGAGCTTGTTCCAATGGACCAGCATATGTGCCCTTGCCAAGAATTTGATCTGGGGAAACCTAAAGTCCTTTTGCTTTTCTTTTTTGCTTTAAAATTTTTGCCTGTTCTCACCAATAGCATTTACACAGTTGTGGCCCATCTTCCTGGACCACTGAAACTAACTGAGGCCAATTGAGTGGGGTAGTCTTATTGCTCAAAGCCCATGTCTTTAACATCTCCCTAACATTTGGTAAATGCAAACCATAAGATATCACTGTTTGCTTTTTAACAGGTGATTACAGGCTAGGAAGCAAAAACCCTGGGTAAGCCATCTCTGACTCTGACACATACTGACAACGTTAAGCCTTGTCTTTTTACCTTCTCTCCCTGCCCATCAGCTCTGACAATATTCTTAATCATTTCAAATCTTTTTACTACTGTCTTTTTTTAAAGCCTGAATCACTTGGCCTGCATATATTTCTAGTGATTTCATTGAGCCATCAAGCATCCGATCCTCATTCTGCACTTGTGATTCAAAGGAACAAAGTTTTTCCTTTAAAGATAACGTCTCATCCGTGGTCATTATTTGGAAAGCATATTGCCTTCCTGGAGAGAAATTCTATCTGATAACTAATCATAACTTTTTAAGAGATTTTCACTTTCAAATTCAGCAGTATGAATTATTTCAGATTAGTTCTCAGTATCCTTTGGTGTGGGTTGAATTTTTCTATCAAATTAATGTTATTGTTTTCAATGTTATTAATTTTTTCAGCTAACTTTTGATTGCCAATGGTATTAATCCTCTCAGCTAGCTATTTATAGTCTGTAAAGACTGTATCACTTGGAAAAGTGCCTGATTCTTAGTCCTATTCTTAAACTATTTTATGAAGGATAATATATAAAAAAGATAACTAAGTCCCAATATTAAATAAATGGATGTTTCAGAAAAACCATATAGACCTTGCAGAATACCATGCATAGTATAAGCAATAAGGTTATTAAATTTCTGAATGATAATATTTTTGAAATTATATATATTTATTGATCAAATAATTAGCTTTGTTATGAGATTTCAGTAAATTGTACTTGTAATAGTCTTTATTGGTTAGTAGGTGTCATGGTTGCAGCCATGTGGTAGTGAGACATGATTAGCAGTGACACAAATTGTTCCCAGTCCTGTGCAGCTTCATTTCCTCCTGTTGTTGTCTGGTTAAATACTGATAAATATGCTTTGCTCTTTGCTTAAGAGCAATTAAGTCAATTTTGTACATGGAGAGAGTTTTTGGGTCAAGAAGCCTGGAGTTCCTGAGCAGGGAGCACAAACTGGAAACTAAGCAATCACCACACAAGTCACTGTGCAACCTGGATAATAGTGGGTTGGAGGAAGTATGTGCAACCCTGAGAAATTTCCAAGTTCCCATGCTGAGCTCCAATATGGTGGGGGCTTTGTAAATTTCACTTAGTAGGTAAAATCCAGTCAGGTGGACAATGGTGGGAGACCTTTTGGGCCATGGACATTTTGAGCATTTAAGTCTGACTGGCCATCTGTGCTGTGCCTTTTTTCCCCTCTTTTTATATATAAGCAAGTTCTGAAATAAACTCTGGACTGTTTCAGCATGACTAGGCAGACCTCCCAATTCTATCCTGTCTTCTGTTTCTTCTGATTTTTCTTTGGCCTCGAAGATGCCCTATCCAGGAACCCTAGCTGACCTTGTAGGAGTGAGCTACTGTTACTTTTACTCTATCTGCCCTTTTGCATCCTCCACATCTAATTGGTGACTCCCTTTCTCCCTCCCAGCATTCTCTTTCTGCCCATAAGTCCAGCCTGTCTCTCCTGCTTAGCTCTTTATTAAACCAATAAGATTACCTTAGGCAAAGATACATCTTTACAATGTAAACAAATAGTCCTAAAGACCAAAGGGAGAGGTAGAATTATTCTTCTTCAGAGATAAGTTGCAATGATAATTTATTGAGGTAAAGGAAACTTTATTCCTTGGGAGTGCTCTCTGGAATTCTTCAGTCACTTTCTTCTGGCTCTCGTCATTGCTGAAACTGGAAACACTGGGCATTTATCTGCTATTTGTTCACGTCCCCAGATGTAATAAAGACCAAAAGGTTATTCAGAAGAAGCCTTTCTTAAGGCACACTTTTGCAACAATGTGAAATCAGTGCATTGGAAAGATGCTTCCTAAACTAAGCTTCAATGTGGAAATATTATACCTATTTACCTACAAAGGTGATATAACACACTTTTGCTTCACCAAAGAAGGTGTATATTCTGGGCTATGCAGTAATTTCTAGGACAGTCTGAATTATAGAAAGACACAGTTACATAATAAAGGAAAATAGCAGAATGAAAACTACAGTTAGGGTTTCTGAGAGATGGCTCAACAAGTAGTAGCTCTTACTTCACTTCAGGAGGATCGAGGTTTGATTCCCAGTGTCTGATGCATTGTTCTTGCCTCTGTGGGCATGCATACATGTGGTACACAGATTTTATATATATATGTGTGTGTGTATGTATGTATGTATATATATATATATATATATATGCAAGTAAACACCTGTACACATGAAAATTGATGTTATAATAATATAATAATCTTAGAAAATATGGAAAATCCCTAATGTTTTATATGTTTATTATGGCTTACAATAGTTTATTATATACTTTGTAAATAACAAAAAGAAAGAAGCCCAAAATTTCTTAGCAGTAAGAAATGATAAATATATAATATTACGGAGATAGTCATTGTCCACTTAGGTCATTCCTCATTATGTATGTGTGTTGACTAATCAAACTATACCACATATATATCTATTTACTCTAGACCATAAAGTATTTATTGAAAACTCTTAAGAGAGGATAATAATAAAAATCAACATTATGAAATATTGTTGAATGGAGTCTACAACACTAATACTTAACAGAGGTACTTGATTCTTCCAGAGAGGAATTTATGATAATTTAAATAATATTTTTAAATTAAAATTAGAAATAATAATTATGCTAGAATTATATGAAACATTGTCAAATTATGGCAATGATATACATAACTGAAGCTTCTATGATATTATATGTGTGGCTACATGTGAGTGTTGAACTCTCATAATTTTGAAAAGGTTTGTAAGCTCAGCATATATTAAATTATGAAGACAGTATAATTTTACTTGAATATTATATAGCAGGTTCCTATGAATTAAATGCTTCCCTCCAGAAGGGAAGGGTGTCTCATGAGATCCTGTATGTATGAAGACATATATTTGGGAAAATTGAAACTTGCAGGAGTCAGAAGAGTCCCCTTCTCAATGTTATAAAAACAGAAAAGGGCTGTTGTGGGTAGATATTACGATGAGCTGAGATGATAAAAAGTGATCTTGTTGGAGATGCAGTCAAGGTGTACAGAGAACTCCTGGAATGTAGATTCTCTGAGGTAGCATTTTTAGTGATAGTAATTAATTCATTTCCAATTTATCTCAGAAACTGTAAGTAATTTGCAATTACCCCTATCAGTGTCTTAACAGATGGAAATGCATTGTCTCACACTTCAGATATATGTCAACTTGTAAGTGCTAGTTCTTCTTGGAGTGTTCAAAGAAGAATGTATCCATATTTCTTCTATACAACCTAGTAGCTTCTCGAACTTCTCAGTGTTCCATGACTTGGAGAAGCATTTACTTAATCTCTTATCTTATCTTCACTTAAGTGTTTATTTTTCCTTTTATTTTCTTTTTAATTTCATTTTATATTCAAACCACAGTTCTCCCCCACTGTTCTCTCAGACAGTCCAAACTTCATCACTGTCTCCCTTATATGGAGGGCCTATTTAGGTATCATGGAAGATTCACAACTGTCGGTCTAGAGTTCATGAGTTTCTGCAAGCACGGTTCAGCTTTCTCTGTAGATTTCTGCATCATGATTTTGATCTCTCTTGCTCATATATTCCATTTTTCTTCACTTTGACTGGATTCCCTTAGATTGTCCCGGTGCTTAGTTGTGGATCTCTGCATCTGGTTACTGGATGCAGGCTCTATGATAATAGTTGGGGCATTCACCAATCTAATGGAAAGGCCATTTCTTTACTGTTGCTAGGAATCTTAACTGCTTTGATCCTTGCAGATTCTTGGGAATTTATCTAGTACCAGTTTTCTCCCCAAACCCATATTAACTCTCTTTATCAAGACCTCTTTTTCATTGCTCTCCCACTCTATCAGTTTCCCTCATCAACCATCTCATTCCTTCATGTTCTCATCTTCCCTTGCTCCTATTTTACCCAGGAGATTTCATCTAATTTCCCTTTCCATGGCAATACATATGTCCCTCTTAGGGTATTACTTTTCACCTAGCATCTCTGGAACTGTGGACTGTAGTGTGATTATTCTTTGTTTTGTGTTTAATAACTACTTTTGAGGGAGTATGTATCATATTTGTCTTTCTGAATCTGGGTTACCACAGTCAGGATTATCTTTTCTAGTTCCATCCAGTTGCCTGCAAATTTCATGATGCCATTGCTTTTTACAGCTGAGCAATACTCCATTGTGTAAATTTATCACAATTTATTTAATTCATTCTTCAGTTGAAGGACATCTAGGTTGTATTCAGGTTCTGGTAATTATGAATGATGTTGCAACAAATATTGCTGAGCAAGTGAACTTGTGATGTGATTGAATATTCTTCATGCATATGCCCAGGAGTGATATCCCTGGGTCATGATGTAGACTGATTCCCAATTTTCTGAGAAACTGCCATAATGATTCCCAAGGTGGCTGTGCCAGCTTACAATCCCACTAGCAGTGCAGTAGTATTCCCCTGACTTCACATCCTCTCCAACATAAGCTGTCCTTTGTTTTGTGATTTTAATCATTCTGACAAGTATAAGATATCTCAGAGTTGTTTTGATTTGAATTTCCCTGATGATTAGGCATGCTGAGCAATTCCTTATAAGTCTTTTGACTATTTGAGATTCTTCTGCTGAGTATTCTCTGTTTAGTTTTGTACCACATTTTTAATTGCATTATTTTATATTGATGTCTAGGATTTTTTAGTTTTTTATATATTTAGAGATTGCCCCTTTTTCAGACGTAGGCATCTGATGATCTTTTCTCATTCTGTAGACTGTCAATTTGTCTTATTTCCTATGTCCTTTGCCTTGGAAAAGAAGCTTTTCAGTTTCAGGAAGTCCCATTTATTGATTGTTGCTCTTAGTGCCTGTGCTACTGGTGTTATATTTAGGAAATGATCTACAATGTATTCAAGCCTACTTTCTACTTTTTCTTCTTTCAGTTTCAATGTAACTAAATTTATGTTGCAGTCCTAGATGCATTTAGAATTTAGTTTTGTGCATGGTGATAGATGTGGATCTATTTGCAGTCTTCTACATATTGACATCCAGTTATGCCAGCACCAATTATTAAAGATGCTTTCCTTTCTCCATTTTACCTCTGATTTGTTAAAAACCATGTGTTTTTAGGTGTGTGGATTAATGTCATGGTCTTTGATTTTATTCCATTGATCCATGTGTCTGTTTTTATGCGAATACCAAGCTGTTTTGATTACTATAGCTTTATATTAGAGTTTGAAATCAGGGGTAGTGATGCCTCCAGAAGTTTCCTTATTGCAAATGATTATTTTAGCTACTCCTGTTTTTTTGTTGTTTGTTTGGTTTGTTTTTTGTTTTTCCATATGAAGTTGAGTATTCTTTTTTCAAGGTTTGTGAAAAATTATGTTGGGATATGGATGGGGCTTGCCTTGACTGTGTAAATTGTTTTTGGTAAGATTTCCAGTTTTATTATGTTGATCCTACCTATCCAGGAGCATGGAGGTCTTTCCTTCTTCTAATTTCCTCTTCAATTTCTTTCTTTAGAGACTTAAAGTTCTTGCCATACATTATTTCATTTGATTGGTTAGAGGTACTTCAAGATATTTTATATTTGTGGCTATTATAAACAGTGATGCTTCTCTTGTTTCTTTCTCAGCCCATTTACCATCTGTGTATAGTAGGGTTACTGATTTTTTTTAGATAATCGTTTATCTCACCACATTACTGAAGTTGTTAATCAGCTGTGAGAGTTCCAGGGTAAAGAATTTGGGGTCACTTGTGGATACCATCATATTTTCTGTAAATAACAATTATTTGACTTATTCCAACTTGCATCCCCTTGATCTCCATTTGTTGTCTTGTTTTAGCTAGAACTTCAAGTATTATAGTGAATGGATATATAGAGATTGGACAGTCTTGTATTGCTCCTGATTTTAGTAAAATTGCTTTGAGTTTCAATTTAATTTGATATTGGCTGTCAGCTTGCTATAAATTGCTTTTATTATATTTAGATGGTTTTTCTTGTGTCCATAATCTCTCCAAGACTTTTCTTTTAAAGGGGTGTTGAATTTTGTTGAATGCTTTTTTAGCTTCTGATGAGATGATCATGTTTTTTTTTTCTTTTAGTTTATTTGTATGGAAGATTACATGAAGCCTACTTGGTCATGATGGATGATTGTTTTGATGTGTTCTTGGATTTGGTTTACCAGTATTTTATTAAGTGTTTTTGCATCAATGATCATGAAGGATATTGGTTTGTAGTTCTCATATAAGTTTTTCTTTTTCTCTGCTTGTGTGTGTCTGTGTGTGTGTGTGGGGGGGGTATCTTTCTTTAAGAATGTGCCCCTTTGGATGAGGCCCTTGCTATTTTTCACATGATCATAGACTGATGTCCCAACTAGATGTGTTAGAAGTCAGTTCCAATCCATCAGCTTTTTTTTTTCTTTTAAACTTCAGGCCCTGGCATGCCTTCATAAAGATTAGTATGATGTTAGGGATGCATGTGCAGAACTCCTCCAATGAACACACTGGGTGTCAGCCTTAAAATGGTTCCTAAAGTAAACTGTTTGAAGAAGGCACAAGAATTCTTTCAGTAGAAAACTTTGAATTTGTTATGACTCTTCTGTCTTTAATTCAATAACAAAAGGGCTAATGAGTACAACCAGACTGAGTGAAAGAAATCTGGAAACCATTTGACTTAGGATGGAAAGCAATGGAATCAAATCCCTTAAATACAAATTTATTGTTTAAAATTTAAAAAAAGATGTTAGTTCCCAAAACTCATTTTCTGAAGTGATGGGTGAATATTTATATCAGGGAAACTATTATTTTATCTAGCACTTGTATGACTAAATATATAGCTTTAGAGAACCCCAAACTATACATTGTTAAAGTAGAGTATTATATCTAACAAGGTTTAATGTTTATTCCTTTTATCACATTAATTTTATATATGTATTTGGGGTAGCAATATAAAATTATGTCATGAATCTCCTTATTGCCATTAATTCATAAATTATCATATATTGGTAATAATAATATATATATTTTCCTGATTTCACAGAGAGAAAGTAGAGTACATGGATGGAATTCGATACAAGAAGAAAATGGAAGGGTGGACTGATATAAATTTTAATAAAAAATTAAGAAAAAATGACATAAGTATATATACAATATTTTGCAACAAAACTTCATATTTTATATTTTTCCTACTCATTACATTTGTTTTGATTATGTGTATTTAAAATTTAGAATTGATAAAATAGGAATTCCTGTATAAGTTTACTTACTTTAAGTAATTTTTCAATGACGATAAATTGATTAGAAGTTTAAGCCATTATGTATGTAGTGTGCAAAAAAAATCTATATGGTAATGCTGAATAGCAAAACTCAGAAGTATTTATTTCTTATGTTAATTTATAGTTTAAGTATTTACCACAAATATATTCTAGCTAAGTGATTGAAGTACTACAAAGGTATATGCATAGGTTTATCCTACATATGAAAACTCTATACATTTTTACTTTATGTATATATTTTGCTTCTAGAATATTTATATATATATCCGTGTGTGTGTGTGCGTGCGTGTGTGTGTGTGTGTAAAATATATATATGGATTTAGCCCTCTTGCTTTTAAAAATCTCTCTTATTTTCCAAATGATTATAGAAGTGCTTTATTTGCTTTGATTGCTTGTGTATATGCAAAACAAAATTTCTTATCTTGGTTTATGATGTTAGTAAGCTCTAGAGATACCAATGCTAATTTCATCTTTGTAACATTCTTGGATAATCTGCTTTGAGGCTTTGTGAGTTGCTGACATACAATGTTCAGATTGTACTTTTCCTTATTCAAAGCCTGTTTAATGTTGCTATCACCAAAGCTTGTTATCATTTATCCTGCTCATTCAGCTGCAAGGTTCAATCCCTGTCCATCATGCTTTCTGATGCTGAATACTTGCAACGTTTTGCTTTTGTTTATTGGCTTAAGCTCTCTTTTTCCCTTTGGGAAGATCATATTTCTTGATCTTATGGAAAGAAACATTTAATTTATTCTTTCATCTAAAAATATCGTGTATTTTAGAAATTATTAAAGCTAAAGAAAATAAGAAATATGATGGTGTTTTTAAACCAGTTTTGTGTTTAAAATGTTAAAAAATGATAGAGAAAACTATTATAAAACAACCTCATATATCATGGAGATATATAGCATAGTAAATAACCCAAAGGTGCTCTTAACTAAGAAATATTAGTCAGATTTAAGCTAAGAGTATCTAGGAAATGCAACAATCCCAATGATATGAAGATAAGTCAATGAAGTTGTATAAAAGTGGACTATAGGCTTCCTGTTAATTCAGATGGGTTTATTAACAAAAATGGTTGGGTATGATGGTGAGCTCACTTTAAAAAATACACGTATTTTTCACCACGTGTAGTCATAAGTTACACAGTGGCATTGGAGATAAAAAATTAACTATTTGTATAACAATTTTCCTTAAGATAATTATGGAACTAAAATATCAGCTTGCAATATTTCAATCCCCATTAATATTGTGAAAGTGATACTAAAACCTCCTTCATTGTCATTTGTATTAAAGCACAGTACATGACATCATATACAATATATAACAATTGTTAATGGTAACAAATAAAGTTCTAGTATTTTATGATATTTCTAGGTATGTTGATTACAATATTATTCTAGATATAAAACTTACATTAGACAAAGCTTAATGTTTCCCTTTTCTCAGATTCATGACTAGCTCACTTGGTCTCAACTCAATGAACCTGACCATCAGTTCTTCCTGGGTTCACCTAGTACACCAAGAGAGAGGACAAGGAATGAGAAAGGAAAGAATGAAAAGCTAGGATCAGGAGGGATTTAACAGTGATGGCCCAAACCAGCAAGTCCTTTAGAACATTGCTTCTTTTAAACATTTCAAGAAAGGCAGCTGAAAACAAGTTAGTAAATCTCACCAGAGAGCAGAATTATGAAATTCTAGAGTACCCCTAGGTCTTCTCCTTCAGAGTATGTCTTCTTACAGTAAACAAAACATTTCATAACACAGTAACTAAAATATTTAGTCATAGCTTAATGAGGAAATTCCCAAGCTCCACACCCCAAGCTTTAGCCCTCGAGTCCTGAAAAAAGTCAGTTGCCAGCCTTTCCATGCATGCCTCTCTCAAGGAAAAAACATGCAGCACTTCTTGCTCCATTTGGCCTTACCTATCCCTTAATCCATGTCATCTTATGGATTTATTTTTTATATAACTTCTGGAATGATAGGCTTCCAATATGCAGATATACCATAATGCCCCATTGTATTATGTTCTATAGGCTATACCATCAGTGTTTAAATATACTCTATGTTCATAAAAGGGTGAAATCATCTGAAGACAGTTTTCATTCAACATATCTCTTAAGCTTATTCATAACAGTACATGTAATATAAAAATGATAAAATACAAAGCAAGTTATAAATATCACACATTATTCTATATATTTAGATGCTTTAGAGATGCTGACATGAGCTACACTCAATTCGATGGCTTTATCACAGGGACCTACCTTGAAAATCACCTGGTAACTCTGAAAAAGGAAATACTAAGGTAGCAACCTGCATCTAATGATAAAGTGTATTGTTGAAATAGGAGTGGCACGGCTGTGTCCTCCCCGCACCCGGCCGCCCGCATGGCTTAGCTTACGCCCCGAAATAATTACACAGAAACTGTAATCTTTTAAACACTGCCTGGCCCATTAGTTCCAGCTTCTTATTGGCTAGCTCTTGCACCTGGACTAGCCCATTTCTGATAATCTGTATAGCACCTCAAGGTGTGCTTACCGGGGAGATTCTAGCCTGCCTCTGCCTCTGGTAGGAAAATCATGGCGACTCCTTCTGACTCAGCTTCCTTCTCCCAGAATCCTGTTCTGTTTACTCCACCCACGTAAGGGTTGGCCTATCAATGAGCTCAGGCAGTTTCTTTATTTTAACCAATGAAACCAACAGATTGATATATGACACTCCCACATCAGTGTATGACAGAAAATACCAACATCTTCCTTTTGTTGACAATTTGGATTTTAATTTCACTACTGAATACCTTTAGAAATTCTATCTGTGAACTTGTTAGAGGTACTATCTTAATCCTAGATTCCCTGAGGCAGATTCTTTTATGAATAAACCTCAGGATAGGTAGTCCTTATACGTGCATACAAAACAAAGCAACATTTTCATTTCTCATGTCAGAAAACTTTTCTGTAAAATCTGGCTGTGGCAAATTTCAAGAGCCTTAAATTATTCAAACATCATGAAGATGTTAAGTTGGAAGTAAAGAATCTGCCTCATTACAAAAAAGACAAAGTATAAACACGTTGAAACACTATAAAGGAACATAAATTCTGCCCTTTGATGTTTTCCCTAGGTCTGAGTCTGAAGCGGTGACATTAAGAAATTTCCTTCATAGAGATCTTTATTATTCATAGTGCTGTCCTCTGTTGCACAATTTTCTAATTGGCCTTAATAATAAAAACTCAGAATCAGATATTAGGAGTTGAAAACTGAAAGATCAGAGAACAAAAGTAGTTAGCCACAGTTCTTACCTCTATGAAGCCCTGAGATGGCATGGGGTATCATGTCTCTACAAGTTTTCAGACTGAAGGCCTTGAGCTCCTTTCTCTTCCTGCCTGATACTCTTCTCTCTGCCCAGCCATATCCCTTCCTGCCTCCACCTCACTAATGTTGGAGTTAAAGGCACACGATTCCTAAATATTGTGATTAAAGAGGCCTGGCTCTGTTTCTTTTTGAAACTGAATCAGTCTAGTGTAGCCCAGGGTGAATTGAACTCACAGAGATCTGTCTGCCTCTGCTTCCTGAGCACTGGGATTATAGATCTGTGCCAACACTGGTTGGACTCTATGGCTAACTAGTGACTCACCTTACACTCTGGTCCTCAGGCAAGCTTTATTTGTTATAGCACAAACAAAAGATCACCATATTCCTCTGTGCAGCTGTTTTACATCATTCTCACAGTGAGCCCTGTGAATACATCAGAAGCAAGATAATTCAGGATCATCTCAATCTATTTACTGGGCCAGGAGGTATGCATACATTAGGAAAGATTATTCTTTACCCAAACACTTGCCAAATGGTAAATAATTTTAGTATAAATTTTTTCTTACATTTTTCTTTACTGATAATAGATTCATTTCTCATGTGATTTATCCTGATTATAGTTCCCACTCCCTTTACGTCTCCCTATTCCTTCCAGTATCTATAAAGAATTGAGTTGGAATTTCGGTGGGGATTGAATTGAATCTGTAGATTGTTTTGGCAAGATGATAGTTTTTTAGTATGTTAAGTCTACTGTGTAGAAGGAGCTGTGTGTCACTTCCCACCACCCTGCTCCCGCACAGCTAGCTTTACCCAAAATAATTACATGGAAACTGTATTCATTTAAACACTGCCAGGCCCATTAGTTCTAGACTCTTATTGGCTAATTCTCACATCTTGATTAACCCATTTCTAATGATCTGTGTAGCACCACGAGGTGGTGGCTTACTAGGAAAGATTCAGCATGTCTGACCTGGTTGCTGGCTCCATGGCATCTGCCTCACTTCCTTTCTTCCTAGCATTCTGTTCTGTCTATTCCACCCACCTATGTTCTGACCTATCAGGCCAAGTAGTTTCTTTATTAATTAAACAATGAAAGCAATACATAGAAAGAAGACCCAAATTCATCACTACTGATTCACAAGCATGAGAGATCTGACCATCTTCTGATATCTTCTTCAGTTTCTTTCTTCAAAATCTTAAGTTTTTATTACACATGTCTTTCCCATACATATTTAGAGTTATTCTAATATATTTAATATTATTTGAGACAATTTTGAAAGTTGTCATTTTCCTTATTTCTTTATCAAGTTGTCATTTTTATATAGGGGCAGTTACAGATTTTTTAAAAAAATAATTTTGTATGCAATCTACTTCATAGAAACTGTTTATCAGCTACATGAGTTCCCTGGTTGAATTTTTAGGGTCATTTATATATACTATTGTATTATCTACAAATAAAGATACTTTGACTTCTTTCTTTCCAATTTGTATCTCCTTGATCTCCTCCTATTGTCTTATTTCTCTAGCTAAAACTTAAAGTGCTGTATTGACTATATACATAGAGAATGGAAAAGCTTCCCTCCCCCCATTTTAGTGGAATTCTTTTGAATTTCTCACGTAACTTGCTGTTGGCTTTAAACTTGCTGGAAATTGCTTTTCTTTTTGTCATGTGTGTCCTTTGTATCTCTAATCTCTCCAGAACTTTTATAATGAAGGTGAGCTTGATTTTTTCACAGTCATTTTCTACATATAATAAGATGGTCATGTGGGTTTTTTTTTCAGTTTTTTTTTTTTTGATGGTGAATTAAATCTACCAATTTTCATGTGTAGAACCATCCCTTCATCTCTGAGATGAAGACTATTTGATTGTTGTGGATGATGTTTCTGACATTTTTTTTGATTCAGTTTTCAATGATTTATTGAGTAGTTTTAAATCTGTATTCTTACAAGAAAAACGGTTTTTAATTCCCTTTCTTTGCTGAGTCTTTATGTGGGTTGGATATCAGGGCAACTGTGTCCTTATATAGTTAAGTGGACAATGTTCATCAATAAGTATTTTGTGGAATAATTGAGGAGTATTGGAACTCTTCTTTGAAAGTGTGGTAGAATTCTGTGCTAAAACTCTCTAACTCCAGGGATTTTTTTTGTAGGATTTTTTTTTGGGGGGAGGAATTTTAATGACTGCTTCTATTTCACCAAGGGTTCTAAGTCTATTTAAGTTATTTTGCTGACTTTTATTTAACTTTGGTATGAGGTACCTAATGAAAAAAATATCTATTTAGTTTAGATTTTCCAATGGAAATAGTAGATGCTTTTAAAGTGTATCCTTATGAGTCTCTGGATTTTCTCTGTGTCTGTGGTTATGTCTTCTTTTATTTTTTATTTATTTATTTTTTTTTTGAGACAGGGTTTCTCTGTAGCTTTGGAGCCTGTCCTGGAACTAGCTCTTGTAGACCAAGCTGGCCTCGAACTCCCAGAGATCCTCCTGCCTCTGCCTACCGAGTGCTGAAATTAAAGGCGTGTGCCACCACCGCCCGGCTTAAATTCTTTTTTAAAATTAGTTTGAATATACTTTCTCTGCCCTTAGTCATTTTGGGTAAGAGTTTGTCTTTTTGTTGATTTTCTTAAAGAACCAATTCTTTTTTTTTAATTGGTTCTTTGCATTGTTTTCTTTGTTTCTATTTTATTGATTTCAGTCCTCAGTTGATTATTTCTTACTATCTACTACTCTTAGATGTGCTTGCTTCTTGTTCAAGATCTTCCAGGTGTGCTGTTAAGATTGCTAGTATAAGATTTCTCCAGGTTTTTTTTTAAATTTTATTTTATTTTATTTTTTTTATTTTTATGTAGGTACTTAGTATTTGAACTTTCCTCTTAGCACCACTTTTCGCTGTGTACCTTATGTTTGGGTATGCTGTATATTTATTTTCATTGATCTGTAAGGTGTTTGATTTCCTTTTTTGTTTCTATTATAATTAATTTTTCATTCAGTAGAAAGTTGTTCAGTTTCTATGAGTTGGCAAAATTTCTGCTGTTGAAATGTGCTGGACTAAGGATGCAGAAGGTTATTTATTTATTTGTGGCAGAGAATGTGGTAAATTTTGTTGAAAGTTCTATGAAGTTAATAGTAGCAGGTTTATTCTTTGCCTTTGTGTGAAATGTTCTGTAAATATGTATTAGGTTCATTTGATTTATAGTATCTGTTAGCACAGTATTGCTCTGTTTAAATTTGTCTAGCTGACCTGTCTATCGGTGAGAGTGGGGTATTGAAGTTTCTCACTATCAGTGTGAAAGGGTTAATATATATATAATCTCTAATGTTGTTTTAGTAAAATATGTTTTATTTTAGTAAAGTGGATGCCCTTATGTTTGGGCAAAGATGTTAAAAGAACTGAAATGTTATCTTGGTGGATTTTTTCCTTTAATGAGTTATGCAATGTCCTTCTGTATCTCTTTTGTTTACCTTTGGTTTGAAATCTATTTTGTTAGATACTAAAATGGCTACAAAAACTTTCTTCTTGGGTTCATTTACTTGGAATACCATTTTCCAACCTGAGTTGAGATCTATTCTTGATGTTGTTTCTTGGATGCAGCAGGATTGATCCAATTTTCACATGCATTCTGTTTGTTTCTTTTATTGGGGAAATATGATCATTGACATGGAGAGATATCAATGATCGATGATTGTTGATGAAGTGGTGGTGGGTAGTGTGTGTATGTGTGGTTCCCTTTTATTTTGCTTTTCCAGACAGGCTTTCGATGTGAAATAGTCCTGATTGTCCTAGAACTCACTTCTTGCAGACCAGACTCCCTTCAAACTCAGAGATCCACCTGTCTTATTCCTTGTTCTTCAGGTGTGCTCATATATACAGGGCCTGCTTTACTAGGATAGCTGATGGTGGTTTGGTTATCATTTGTATCACTATGGAGGTAGGCTTTGAGGTTTTATATGCTCAAGCTATGTCTATTATGACATGCAGTCTGTTTCTACTTCATTAGCTTTCTACTAAGAGATAGAAAACTCAGCTCCTTTGCTAGCATCATGTTTGCCTATATGCTTCTTTGTTTCTTGCATGACAATAATGGACTAAACCCCTGAAACTCTAAGTCAGCCCCAATTAAATGTTTTCTGCCATAAGAATTGCTGTGGTCATGGCCATCTTCACAGCAATAGAAACCCTAACTTAAACAATGGTCATTAGTTAAGACACATTGCCCTGGTTGTTACTGATTTTGTTCTAACACTGCCACCTAAGAATCTATGTTCATTATGTTTAAATGATTAACTCCTGATTTCTGACCTCATCATTGTTGGGTTGGTATTCTGTTCTTTGGTTTTACTTTCATCTCTGGATTATCAGCGAATGTAAATGTTGAGTGCCACCTGTTTTCCAGTCCTGTTGAGCTGGTGTGTTCACAGGGAATGCCTCCTGGTATTGTATTCTGGATAATTGTGATGAGTTGGGATAAAGAATTTTGGAAACCAGACAGAAACTTAACAGAATTATTAAACAAAATTCATTTTAATTGCAGGAAAAATACTATTAAAATAACTCCACATTTATGAAAATATATTTTAACTTTCCTACAGTAAAATAAAATAAAACTTCCAGAATGAATATTTAGAAGGTGATACCCACACATACCACTTATGACTCAACTTGTTTTCATTAAAACACAAAATCTAAATTTTGGCACTGTATATTTTTTCAACAACTTGTAGCTAATGCAACAAGAACTCATGTTTTGCAAGTTTAAGCACAGTAAACCAACAGTTTTCACAACATATTCTTTTCTAATATCATAATTAGAGAAACATTTCATCTAGTGCGATTGTCACTAGCTAGGTTTCAATGCAAGTGTGCTAATATTAGCAGGAACAGGGTAGGAAAATGTGTTCCTAAAAGAGGCAGCATAAGAGGTAGGGATTTAATATCTATACTCAGACTAAAATATCACCACTTCCAACTTAGTGTTTGTAAGATTACCTAGTTTTGCAGTAAAATAAATTTAATACAGTACAGTATATTTGCCATATCTATATAGAATCAGCCAAAATTTGGTGCAAGTGTATAAAAAAGCATATTTAATACCTCTACCATGTTTATAAACACATAGGCTAGAGGAAAACAACTACCAGAGTTAGTCGCCCAGACATTTAATTCCAGCTCCCAGGAGGGAGATTTTTTTTTTAATTCAATACCTGTCTGGTCTACAGAGTGAGTTCCAGAGATACACAGGAAACCCTGTCTCCAAAAACCGAAAATAATAAATAAATAAATAAAAATAGATCAAATAAAAAGAAAAGAAAGCCAAGATTATTAAAACTACATATCAAGAGTATATTTTATGTAAACTCTTTTTGTCTATTCTAGGGCATGCTTCTATGTATGATTTTTATCATATCATTTTATATATTGTACTTATTTTGTTTCATTGTATTATATGCTCATTTACATGAGGATGCAGATTTACTGGTAAATCTATAAAATAAGTATCTACACAAATAAAAGTCAAATGCCAATTTGTAAGACATTTCTGGATATCAGAGAATGAAGTGATTGCCAAAGTGGTGAGATTGGCTGCTTTGTGAAACAAAGAGAATATAGTTTTATTGATTAGAATCCGAATCCTGAAGGTTCTTTCATCTGTGGTCATTGCTCAGTTTTCCATGACAGACTAACATGTGTCTACATGAGAATAGAGGAATAGAAAGTAAATGGGCATATAGGACACATAAATTCACAGTAAAATAATAAAAACAATCAAGTCTCTTTACATCTATAATCTATGAAAGTGTCTGTTTCCTTTCATGACCATAGTTTTCTATCTTCTACCATCACTTTTGGTTTTCTCACACAACTGACTTTACTTGCATTATCATTGAATAACTGATTATTGGAAATATGAGGATATTCAATAACATATATTTATGTAGTAATCTCTCTTCATGATGTTTTTCTTTTACAAGTCATGTTTGCTTTGACTTATATCTGTTTAGTTGTGTGTGTCAATTTTTTTTTCTTCTTTTCCTTGAGCTACCATGACATTTATTTGTTTGTTTGTTTGTTTATGCACATTTTGGTTAAAGCTAAGCTATATTTCATTAAAAGATTATTACATTAGTCATGAACAAATCCACTTCCTTGTGATATTTTTCTGTATTTACAAGTTTAATATCTAATGAATAAAATCTCTATGAATATTATTTGGTATGTTCTTATGCGGGTATATGGTCTCTTGGGTATGTTGGATCCTGTGGTGATGAGTTTGTTGATTAAAAGCATTAAGTTTATTGATTTAATATTGTCTTTCTATTTTCTCTCGTGTTCTTTGTTACCATTTATTTTTGTTTAAACTTATATTAATTGAATAATTGTAATTTTACATATCACTTGGACTGATTATTTAAAAAGATTTATTCTTTTATTTGAATGTGTGAAAATTAGTCAGCATACATTTAATTTTCCACAGCTTCATAGACTTTTTATAGTACATCACAAATAAAAAATAAATTTTGTCTAAATTTCTTCGATTTCTGGTCATTCTGTTTTCATTGCACATTTATTTACTTATATCTTATAAAACCTACAATCTATTAAGTTTTAATTTAAACTATTATCTTTCTACTCAAAATTGCTTTGAAGAACCACATAATTTAAATTTCCACTCTAATAATTTTATACTGTTAAATCTTTCATATTTTTCTGACTTCATCATCATCCCTCTTTTAAACATTTTTGACTTTGTAAAACAATTTCTATCCTTACTACACACAGTTCCTAAATTCTCTGCCACTCAACTCTGTAGATATTGCCATTCAATGTTTTATATGTTTGTTTTTAACTCAATTCCTCATATAAATGGAAACATGAATGGACAGCCTCTGGTTAAAAAGACACATTAATATCAATAAAGAAACTAGGATCAGCAAAGCTATTTTGGAAAACTACAGCAGGAGTAGCTATATTTTGTGATAAAATTCTAGAAATGTTCCACACTATATTCAGAAAGAACTAAAACAAAATTGAAAGCTGATTAGGTATTCAAGGTAAACTATGGCCACAATTCAAGGCCAACGATTTCAAGGTCCTGTCTCCAGCAAACAAGCAAACAAATGAAAAACTACAACAAGGAGAGACATTTGATTTTACCCTAGATCTCTGGGCTATCTAATCACAGGTTCTTGGTCACTCAAGAGGATTAGGTTCCATCTCAATAGAAACTTAAGTTCAATTAAATATATTGGTTGGCTACTTCTAAAAAATCGTGCCACCATGTGTAGCATATCTTTCAGGGAAAGAACAAACAAACAAAAACAACAGTAGATCATAGTATTGATTGCTGGGTTGGCATTTACATTTCTCCCTTGTTAGCTTGCAGAGTAACATTCTACAACAAAGATACTAGAACACAGGGATGATCTGTATAGTTACCACCTGGGCTCCATATTCAATGAGTTGTTTAAGTGTTGTCTTCAACAACAGAAATTACTCTCAGTTTGTGAAGAGCAACCTATAGTCTTGAAAAAAGCCTGGTTGTGGTGGATTTTTATGATTATGTTTGTATAACAGTTTACTTAGATGCAACCCATTCCTGGTACTGAAAGCTTTTAAGAGAGAGAGAGACAGAGACAGAGAGACAAAAGAAGAAGGAAGGAAGGAAGGAAGGAAGGAAGGAAGGAAGGAAGGAAGGAAAAAGAAGAGGAGAAAGTCCTGGTCCAGGTGTAGCCTTTTGTAAATCTCAAAGTTCACACCTAGTGACAAAATTCCTCTAAAATTACACAATATAAATTCCAACAAATGCTGAAATACCTCTTAATTCTTCTAATCTCATCAAAGAGTGCTGTAGAAAATCCTTCAGTCAGTAACATTTAAGTTACCTGATCACTTGGGCATGGCCTCTTATACTATAAATGCCAATGTAAAGCACGTACCTACTCTCTCTTCCCGCTGCTGGATTTCTGGCTTGATGAGAGGACTGTGATCTGTGAGTCTACCCCTAAATAAGTAATCCTTTATTGTACTTAATTTTGTGATAAAATTCTAGAACTTTTCCAAATTATTATATATTTATAAAAAACTAGTGTGAGATTTCTTTTTAGAGTCATCTGGCATCCAAGGTGGGAACCAACTCCACATATGTTTGGACATGTCCCAAAGGACCGAATTCAGTCCACAGTCAAGAAGGTTTCCAACTCCTGCCTGGCTGGCTTGCTTTTGCCTAGTAAATGCTTTTTGTAAAACCCCCATCACAGCGGAGCTAAGTGTGTGACAACTTGGAAAATTCCCAAGCTCACCCACATTTCCCCAGACTGATGTGGGATTTCCCTCTGTATGCTGTAATTATTCAGTGGCAGAAAAAAGTCACGCAATTTTGAAATGCCAGTTTTATGGGCCTTGCTGCCAGCAAAAACTGTGACAAGGTCCAGCTATGGAGCATTTACAACCTGCTTAATGGCAACAGAAACCTGCTGTGTGCCTAAAAATGGGGCAATGTACATGACTCTTAGAGGCAACAAATAGCTTTATACTGCCAGATTGAACTGTGTGGGGTAAGCAAGCACTGCCATATTCCTACTAGCAATGGTGTAGCTTAAGTTTTTAAGAAGCACTTAGCATTTTAAGAAGTGCTCCTGGACAGTAAATAATTACAGATACAGAGTAGGACAGATTCATACCTCTAAATTAGTTACAATATAGAATAAATGTATGAAGGCTTGGGAGAGAGAAGAAAAAAGGAATGTAGAGAGTTATAAAAAGAAGTAAATAGTTTTTGAAAGGTAGCTTTAAAGAGACAGAGTACAGATTTTCATAGATTAAAGAAGTAAAGATAATAAAATAAATATTAAAATTTAATAAAGAATAATAAGCCAAGTAACAATGGAAACTTTACCAAGAGTCTGCACTATTTATATTATTGTGTTTACTTTGAAATTTTTGACTGCAGAGAGACATTTGATATCAGAGGCTGTTAAGCCAAGCCAACATATATATTTTAAAGGTATCTTGAATTCAAAATATGGGCTTAAGCATATGTTGCTTTGGAAAAGAGGTTTTTCTTTTGTTTTCACAGAAGATGAGAACCTGTGCATTGCTTTCAGACTAATATATTTGATTCACCAAGACCCTCTGACAGGTTACCTTGAACACCCTTCAAAAATTACTTCATCCAATAAACAGCAGGAAGAAGTTTGTACAAAAACTGCACCCATATTCTCAAATATTGTTTATAAATGATTGTTTACATTTAAAGGGGGATATGCTACAGAGATTTGCATGGGTATGGATCTTGGTTTACTAATACAAATTTAAGGTCAATTTTGTTATATGTATATTTCTGTTCTTGATTAAGGTATTGTGTTTGTGCCGCTCATTTAAAAATGGAATGTGACAGATAGTCATCAATAATTATCAAGTTTCTAGTCATGTTAGTTAGGTTTTCTAGATATATAGAGATATATTTCAGTTAGATAGGTATTCTTCAAATCTTTCAGAGACCTTCAGTATCATGGTATTTAAATGCTTTAAGAACTAAGGACTTTTCATGACAATGAGACACATCTGCTCCTGGCAGCACCAATTACTTCAAGAAGAAGATGGGCCTCAAAAGGCTCCTTATGGAGTTGGTTACCTATTTGGATAAGAAACTTCTCTTGCCTGGATTGCTTGATGAACTGGACATGCAGGACCTACAGAGAAATGACTGTTGAACTTGTCTAAAGATGAGATGGTCCTTCAGGGTTCTGACTTCATGAAAGAGTCTGTCAGATATTCTGCAGGACACAGAAAGTGACTGACAAAATGCCAATATAGGTGGAATTGTCTTTGAAATTTCTTGCTTCATGGAAAAGTCTGCTAGATACCATGGGCCTGTAAGCTGAAGATGGATGCCTCAATTGTACAGAAGAACTTTTGGTGGCTGTTCAGTCAGCAAGATATCTCCATAAATTCTAGAGTTTTGGAGGTTTCTTATGATGAACTTATTGTTTACTTAGGTAATATATCCTGATGAGGACAGGTCATCTGAGGGTAAGAATCTCTGAACATAAACTAGAATAATAGTCATGGCTCACTTAAAAATCTGAGCTGGCTTTGGAGTTGGACAATGGCTCTGTCTTTCTTTAAATCCAAGCATGTTATTAAAAGAAAAATTCAGAGTTTCTCTCTCATGTCAGGTGCAATCTGGTATGGAACAGAAAGAAAAAAGAACTTAAAAAATTACTTTTCTTCATACCTATTTTTGTCTCTATTGTACATTTTATTGAATATGCATTTGAATAAACAGTGTTTAAGTTTTCCACAGTGAACAATGAATTTTCCTGCACTAATCTTTGACGTTTCAAGGAAGAAAACAGGGCCCAAAAATAATGATTCCACCTGGTTGATATGACGTCATAATGCCGGTAGAATTACTATAAGACCTGTTTTGGGTGCCAGCTGCTATAGATTATATTGAATATGTTCCTATTTTGTTCATAATATTTGTATGCCTAGTCAAAATTATTTTGTCATATTGTATGCATGCAGTGTTCTACCTTTGCTTAAGGCATTTTGTATATTGATATATTTTGAGGTCATTATCCACATTTGTTTCACAGTTCTTTAAAGACTGTTTACTATTTTTAAGATGAAATCTCAATCTTTATGTTATATAGGTATTAAGAATTATAGGTCAATAGTCATCCATGTATTTCATACTTAAGTTAGACTAATCAGGTTGTTTAGATACATAGAGATTATATTCTTTATAGATATATAATTTTCAACCATTTCAAAGAGCTGTAGAATATGGCATTTAAATAATTTAGGGTTCTGTTGATGTGAGACATGATTGCTACTGGCAGCACCGATCTATTCCCAAGAGAATGTTGAGTACTGAAGACATTCCACTTAGAGCTTACTTTCTTTGTGGCAAAACTGGCCTTTGGGAAAGAAACTGTCTGTGCATTGACCACTGACAAAATGCACCAATTTCTGGACAGGACAAGTAGTATACATGAAAAAAGAATGTCAAATCCTACCAAGACACGGTGAGACATTTTTGAATTTTTTTTTTCCTCTGAAAATGGTCTGTCAGTTACTCTAGGCCTTTGCCAAAGTTGGTTGATCCAATGTTGTAAATGAGACTTTGGTGATTGCCCAGGTAGCAAGTAGTCTCTGTCATATGATGCACAGTTTGAATGTTACTTGATTGCATTTCCTGCGTACTCAATATTTCCTTTCTTGGGTTTTCAATGAGGTTGACAAATAGATAGTTACTTACCTCTCATGACTTGGTCAAGTTACTTATAATACAAGACTTATATTCCTCAGAATAGGATCATTATTGAAACATTTATCACATCTTTCTTGTTAGATATTATTTATCCTGGTTGTAATTCAATTTTTATACTTGATATTTGTTTTATTGTATATAATTTTGTATTAGGCTCAGAACTCTCTCTCTTTTAATTATCATTATTGAAAAAATTTCTGCCTCCTCCCTGTCTCCCATTCCCCCCCACTCTTCTTCCCCTCCCCGCAATCGTTTCCCCCTCCCTCTCCAGTCCCAAGAGCAGTCAGGGTTCCATGCCCTGTGGGAAGTCCAAGGTCCTCTCTTCTCCATCCAGGTCTAGGAAGGTGAGCATCCAAACAGGCTAGGCTCCCACCAAGACAGTAATCATGCAGTAGGATCAAAACCCAGTGCCATTGTCCTTGGCTTCTCATCAGCCCTCATTGTCCACCATGTTCAGAAAGTCTGGTTTTATCCCATACTTTTTCAGTCCCAGTCCAGCTGGCCTTGGTGAGCTCCCAATTGATGAGCCCCACTGTCACAGTGGGTGGGTGCTCTCCTCATGATCCTGACTTTCTTGCTCATGTTCTCCCTCCTTCTGCTCCTCATTTGGACCTTGGGAGCTAAGTCCGGTGCTCAAATGTGGGTCTCTGTCTCTATCTCCATCCATCACCAGATGAAGGTTCTGTGGTGATATGCAAGATATTCATCAGTATGGCTATAGAATAGGGCCATTTCAGGTTCCCTCTCCTCAGCTGCCCAAGGAACTAACTGGGGACATCTCCCTGGACACCTGGGAGTCACTCTAGAGTCAAGTCTCTTGCCAGCCCTAAGATGGCTCCCTTAATTAGGATATACACTTCCCTGCTCCCATATCTACCCTTCCTTTGTCCCAACTATCCCATTCCCCCTAGTTCCCCCCATCCTCCCTTTCTCACTTTTCTCACCCCATCTCCCACCTACCAGTTTCCAATTTTTGCCCGGCAATCTTGTCTACTTCCAATATCCAGGAGGATAACTATATGTTTTTCTTTTGGTTCAACTTCTTATTTAGCTTCTCTAGGATCACAAATTAAAGGCTCAATGTCCTTTATTTATGGCTAAAAACCAATTATGAGTGAGTAAATCCCATGTTCATCGTTTTGGGTCTGGGTTACCTCACTCAGGATAGTGTTTTCTATTTCCATCCATTTGCGTGCAAAATTCAAGATGTCATTGTTTTTTTACCGCTGAATAGTACTCTAATATGTTTATATTCCACACTTTCTTCATCCATTCTTCCGTTGAAGGGCATCTAGGTTGTTTCCAGGTTCTGGCTATTACAAATAATGCTGCTATGAACATAGTGGAACAAATGCTTTTGTAATATGATAGGGCATCTATTGGGTATATTCCCAAGAGTGGTATTGCTGGGTCCTGGGGTAGGTTAATCCCGAATTTCCTGAGAAACCGCCACACTGATTTCCAAAGTAGTTGCCTAAGTTTGCATTCCCACCAGCAATGGATGAGTGTACCCCTTACTCCACAACCTCTCCAGCAAAGGCTATCATTGGTGTTTTTGATTTTAGCCATTCTGAAAGGTGTAAGATGGTATCTCAAAGTTGTTTTGATTTGCATTTCCCTGATCATTAAGGAGGTTGAGCATGACCATAAGTGTCTTTTGGCCATTTGAACTTCTTCTGTTGAGAATTCTGTTCAGTTCATTGCCCCATTTTTTAATTGGGTTAATTAGCATTTTAAAGTCTTGTTTCTTGAGTTCTTTATATATTTTGGAGAACTCTCTTATTTAAACAAAAGGCAGAGGTCCTGTAGAAAATTCTTCAGCCAGTAGCCTTTAAATTCCCTGCCCACATGGGCATGGCCTATATACTAATTATGGTTAAATTTCAAGATTACTGTCTGGTAAAATTTCAAATAGTCTCTGGGTATTTGGTTGTTTTTTCTAAGGTTCCTACTTGGAGTCCTGGCCAGAAAGTTGTAAAAAGGTGCACCTTTTCAGCTAACCAAGTTGGCACCATGCCAGTGAACCCACTCTCTTCTGGCTGCTGGATTCAGGTGCTGATTTTCCATTCGAGCAGAGTCTATCCTTAATAAATAACCTTTTATTGTACTCAGTTCTGAGCTAGGATGGGATTTCTTTTTAGAGTCCATTTTCAAAATAGTTTCAGTCTTGTGTGCCTAAGATTTAATATATTTGTCTATTTGGGAAGTATCCTTTTTTATTAATTAATTTATTTTTTAAAATGATCTTTTCTCATTTTACATACCTATCCCAGCCCCATTCCCTCCCCCCTCCCATTCCCCTACCTTCCCACTTCCCACCTCAGAGAGGGTAAGGCTTTTGGGAAACAGTCTTATTCAATCCACCACATTCCATTTCCAGCCACTCATAGGCTTGTAAGCACTATCGTAAAAAATGCATTTGGAACAATTTGAAAAATTCTAGTAGTCTACTAGTCTAACATCTCAACATTGCTTAAAACTCCAAGCTTGAAAGTCACTTCTGAGACTCATAGCAATCTCCTTACTGTAACCATTGGCAAAAAAATCAAAATTTGAAAATAGATTAAATTCTCCCAACATACAATGACCAAGAATAGACATTCCAAAAGGGGGAAAAGTGAGTATAGTAAGGTTAACCTCAAAAGTAACTATTGTAAAGCAGCAGCCTTCACCTACACTCCTTTAAGCAGTATTGCATGTTTGGATGATGTGGGAATCCCCTCTGTGTGCTCTGATTACCATTAATGAACAAAGATACTGCATTGGCCTGTTGATAGGGAAGAATATAAGTAGGCAGGGAAGACTGGACTAAATGCTTGGAGAAAGAAGGGTGGAGTTGGGAGGTACCATGGAGCTGCCAGAGACAGACATGCAGAAAATTTAGTGGTAGGCCAAGATCTTGTGGTGATATACAGATTGATAGAAATGGGTTAAATGAATATAGGAGTTAGCCAATAAGAAGCTAGAGCTAATGGGCCAAGCAGTGATTTAATTAATACAGTTTCTGTGTGATTATTTTGGTCCTGGGTAGCTAGGACAAACAAGTGGCCTCCTTGCAACAATTGGCTGTTGTTATTTTTGTTTTCCCTATACACATTCACCCATGTTTTCATATATGATAAGGAAGACATTTAACTTTGCATTAATTGATACTTTTCTGATTTTATATAATGAGTTTCCAGAGATGGATCACTCTCAGACAGTGAGAACTAAAAAATTCTGTACTTTGAATGAAATTAAATGAATGACAAAACACTTGTAGACACATTTGATGTTGAAATGTTTGAAATGTGGCAGAAATTTGACTGCTCGGATTATGAACTTCCAATAAACCATAATTTCTTCTTTCTCCATTCTATTGGAATCTTGGTGTCTTACCCACTGTGATATAAGTCGACTACTCTACCATATTAAATTTCATGTGGCCATTTAATGTGTTTCTATTGTTGAGTGTGAGAAGCTTTTGGTTATATGTTATTAGACTAGTTGTAACAATTGAAATTTTATCAGGTATTGTGATTTTCCCTCATACAAAGAAAAAGTGTTTCAAACAGTTTATTCTTTTATTTGTACTCTAGAATGGAATGAAACATAAAGAGAGTAGCAGGTGAGGCAATCACAAAGACTGACAAATACTGTTCAGGCCACTAAAGATTTGAAGCTATTTGATATTCATAGAAACAAAGACTGATGCACACTTCCAAGACTTTTAAAAATGCAAGAACAGGTGTATGACTAAGTTAGTGCTGGTGAAATTTTTCATTGTTTAAAGAACTTGCCTCTCAATCTGATAGCTTGAGTTTGATCATTAGTACATTCACGATAAAAGGAGAAAGCTAGTGCTCGAAAGCTCTCCTTTATCTTCAACAGTCGTGTATGCACTCACACACGAACATTTAGACAATCACACACACACACACACATGCAAAACAAAGATTCCCAACTAACTTAAAAGTTGAGAGATATTTAATATTGAGAACAGCATTGTCTAAATAGCTACATTGTTCATAGATTTGGTGGAATGCATATTTTTATATCTTGGAATACTATAAGAAAATACTGCTAATGACCACAATTGTTTTAGTTTTTAAATGCTAGTCTTCCTTTTTATTGTTAGCATTTATCATAGGTTTATCAAACTCATTTTAAAACTACTTTTTAGCAACTTCTGTGATCCTCAGTTTCCTTTAATTTTCTTGAATCTATGCTATCATTGCATCATGTTCTAGGAAAAGAAACACAAGGGAATAAGGCTATGCTACTTCTTAAATTTCCCCTTGAATAAATGATTATGCCATTTTTCTTGATCGCAGGTCACTATTCTGACATGACAGTATCTTGAAGTTTGAAAAGCAGGAAGATGATAGAGCTAACAGATAGGCACACATGAAATCCATTTATGTACATTTTCTTGAATTGGACATCATAGCATCTCAATGGTAAATTAAAATTATTTTGAGTATTATAGTTTACCAGTTCTGTATGTCCACAAAATATCTGTTTTATTTTTTCCTGAGCTTTATATCTTTAATGACTTTCTTTTAAAAACTACCAATAACTTAAACATTGCCTTCAAATTAATATTTCTATATGCATTTCTTAGATACTTAATTATTGTTCTTAATTATTAAACAATTCTGTGAAATGTATTATCAATTACATTATTAGCTTGTAATGAATGTTTTATTTTAAAATCTGCTGTATTTAGAAGACAATGACATATGATTTATTTTAAAAGTTGAACTGTTCTTTGATACTCGGAGCAGAGCTCTTCATATTGTTGTCTCCCATGTGAATAGTTTCAGAGAGATTTAATGACCAACGGAGTTTTACAAATGAGGCAGGGACAATTATGCTTTATTTACTATTAGTTTCTATTCGAAAAATCAAAATGTGACTTGATATAATGCCCATTTTAGCAAAAAGTAATCCCACAATTTCTTTGAAAAGATGAGGATCAAAACCCCAAGAATAACAGTAATCATTACCATAGTAACTATTTAAAGGACATATAATGGAAGAGCATGAATATGAGCCAGAAAGAATGAAGTGATTAAAGGAAGAAAGATGTGACAGTTATTGAAGAAACCATTCATTAGCTTCTAGCACACTGATACAGTTGCATGCAGAGTGCAAGATTGGGTACAAAAACAGTTAGTGTTTGGATGCCTGCCATGAGGAGACCATGAATGGCCACTTATTCTTAACAAGAGCTGCAGGAATTAAGAGAGAACTGAATCATCTTAGATGAGTAACTACATGTCTTTCTTTTATTTAAGCAGAGGAAATGAAACCTAGAATAAAGAGAAAAGAGGAGTAAAGAAGATGGCTTCACTTCTACTCGGCATAAACATCTTGCTAATAGTAAGAAATAGGTGACCCACAAAGCACACACTGGATTAAAATTGTAAATTAAACAATTACAAGTGTAAAAATCTGCATAAAATCTGAACTTTAAAGTGGGATTAAAATATAACTGAAGGAAGTATTTATTTACTATTAAATCGAATGCTGGGGATTCTAATGATATATTTTATGGTTTATGTATTATATATTCTATATATTTATATTTTCAGTTTATATATTTATATTTTATATAGTGCTCTAGAAGTCACTGAAAAAGTCAAGTTGCCAGTATTGATTAACTATTCCAAAGAAAAATATAAAATTAGGTTACTAAAATTTTTTGGTCAAACCTTTTGTTTCATCAAATCAATACACAGTCTGTTGATGTAAGTTTGAGTTTAAAAGTAATGTACAATGGCATTCTAGGTCATGGCTAAATGCAGCTTTTCTAACACATGAATGTTTGGCTAAGAACAAAAACTGACCTGTGAACATCAGGCACTACGAAATTATTCTTGGACATCATTCTTAATGGCAATGTGAACTCAAAATGTACACACACATACATCTTCAAAAATGTTGCACAGAGCATGTTGTCAGCACTGTTGTTTACAATATGTTATTAAAAGGACTTGACACTAATTCGGGAAGTTTTCTCTCATCTAGAAACACAGTGAGAATTCTACATCTAGCTCTCATTGCAAGTATAAAATTGTTCATGGAAATTTTGTAATTTATGATTTGGAGACCACACATCAATTTGAGAATGTAGAAAAATCAGGAAATAGTGATTTTAAGAATCATGAGAGGGGCTGGAGAAATGGCTCAGTGGTTAAGAGCATTGCCTGCTCTTCCAAAGGTCCTGAGTTCAATTCCCGGTCAACCACATGGTGGCTCACAACCATCTGTAATGAGGTCTGGTGCCCTCTTCTGGCCTGCAGATATACACACAGACAGAATATTGTATGCATAATAAATAAATGAAATATTTAAAAAAAAAAAAAAAAGAATCATGAGAGCCAGGCGGTGGTGGCGCACGCCTTTAATCCCAGCACTCAGGAGGCAGAGGCAGGCGGATCTCTGTGAGTTTTAGGTCAGCCTGGTCTACAAGAGCTAGTTCCAGGACAGGAACCAAACTCTGTCTCAAAAAATCCAAAAAACTGGATAGGCTCCCACAAAGCCAGAACATGAAGTAGGATCAAAACCCGGTGCCATGGTCCTTGGCTTCTCAGCAGCCCTCATTGTCCGCCAAATTCAGAGAGTCCGGTTTTATCCCATGCTTTTTCAGTCAGAGTCCAGCTGGCCTTGGTGAGCTCCCAAAGACTCAGTTTGGACGTTCACCTTCCTAGACCAGGATCGAGGGGGGAGGACTTTGGACTTTCCACAGGAACCCTGACTGCTCTTCAGGCTGGAGAGGGAGGGGGAGGAGTGGGGGAAGGGGAGGAGGGGAGGGAGGAGTGGGAAGGAAATGGGAGGCGGGGAGGAGGCAGAAATTTTTTTTTTCCAATAAAAAAAAAAAAACCAAAAAAAAGCCGGGTGGTGGTGGCGCACGCCTTTAATCCCAGCACTCGGGAGGCAGAGGTAGGCGGATCTCTGTGAGTTCGAGACCAGCCTGGTCAACAGAGCTAGTTCCAGGACAGGCTCCAAAGCCACAGAGAAACCCTGTCTCGAAAAACCAAAAAAAAAGAAAAAAAAGAAAAAAAAATCCAAAAAAAAATCATAAGAAATGTATGATAAGGATATAAATTAATAAAATTATGTATTTCCTATGTTTCCTAGAAGCATGTTCTTCTAAGGACATTCTGAAGATGAAATTTATAGCCTAGAGAGTAATATAGGAGACCAAGGAGGCTAATTTCTGGAGGATGAATTGAAGCCTTACCATTTCTTCACTGTGTGAAAATCAGCTAAATGTTTTTTTTTTAATGAGTTTGAAATAGGAATTTGATAGCTGTGTGTTGGTTTGTGTGTGTGTATACATATATATGTCTATGAAGTGAGGAAGAGCAATTTAAGGGGAGCAAATATGTAGAAATAAAGTTTAGTAGTTTGAGAACTTAAAAGCACTCTGAAATATAGAAAATATCCAGATAAAAACAAAAATGACATATTAAAATATATAACTACTGATAGATGATAGATAACTAAATTCCCAAAGTAGATACCCAAGTGATTGTTCAGTGAGTAAGCATGCTTGCTGCTGAAGGATGATAGTATGTTTGATTCCAGAATTCATGTACAAAGCATGGAATGAGCCCATGAACACCTACAATTCCAGGGATATACTGGAGTAGAGACAGGAGGTTCAGGTTGATCAGTGGAAGATCCTGTTTCATGAGGACAAGGCAGACAGTTGTAGGACAGGCACCATATATCATCCTGTGTTTTTACCTGTATGCATAACTTTGCACACCTGCAATTACACACATATGCATACCACTGATGTAAGATTCCCTTCTGTATGCTGTGAATACCATTGGTTAATAAAGACATTGTTTTGGGAATAGAGGTAGGTGGGGAAAACTAAACTGAATACTGGGAGAAAGGAGGAGGGGTGAGAGAGAAGCAATGTAGCCCTATTAGAGACAGACACTATACCCGGTTAGCCACAGCCATGTGGCACTACACAAATTACTAGAAATCAGTTAAAATAAGATGTAAGAGTTTTCCATGAGAAGTTTGAGCTAATGGGCCAAGCAGTGCTTTAAATAACATAATTCTTAATTTATAATGTTAAAATTTTGAGCAGATGACCTAAAAAAGACTGGCATGTTTCTGTTTATTCTAACTTAGAGGTGAGAAATGTGTTCTTAAATTCAAAGGTTCTAGGAGATTGTATAAAAATCAAAATTTAGCCGGGCGGTGGTGGCGCACGCCTTTAATCCCAGCACTCGGGAGGCAGAGGCAGGCGGATCTCTGGGAGTTCGAGGCCAGCCTGGTCTACAAGAGCTAGTGCCAGGACAGGCACCAAAGCTAACAGAGAAACCCTGTCTCGAAAAACCAAAAAAAAAAAAAAAAATCAAAATTTAGAAATATTGGACAAAATTAATAAATAGAATATCTCCATAGTTATTATGTAAAATTTTAGTTTGGATTTTGAATATCCCAACTTATAAATATTTTAATTCTTAGTTAATAATAATTTTAGCAATAAGGAAAAATGAAAGGACATAGGAATCAACAAAGAGATACCTTTATTGAAGACTGTCAACTATTTCAAACACTCTTTTTGAGGCATAGGGCTGAGGCCGATAACTCTTATATAGAAGGAAGTAATGAAGAGCAATACATTTTCAGGGACATTGATGGATTTTCAAGATTTGAGAAAGAGTATGAGATCTGTTTAGACAGGCTATATGCCACCCTAGTTTTTGAAAGAAATTGTAAAGAGAAATGATAAGGAAGCTCAAAGTAAAAAAAAAAAAACAATTAGTTTTCTGGAGTGCCAGGGCTGTGCGGACGGGCTGCGTTCCGGCACTAGGCCGCCCCCCATGGCTTAGCTTAAGCCCCGAAATAACAACACACAAACTGTATTCATTTAATCACTGCCTGGCCCATTATTGGCTAGCTCTTACATATAGACCTAACCCATTTCTGATAATCTGTGTAGCACCCCAAGGTGTGCTTACAGGGGAGATTCTAGCCTGCGCCTGAAGGGACTGGGAACATCATGGCGACTCACTCACTCAGCTTCTCTTTCCCAGCATCCTCTTCTGTCTACTCCGCCTACCTAATTTTCTGTCCTATCAGGGCCCAGGCAGTTTCTTTATTGAACCAATGAAATCAACAGATTGATATATGACACTCCCACATCAGTTTTCCAATTATAAATTTAGTGAAATCAATGTGATTCTTTGCTGATACTTGTTTAAAATATGTTGAAGAATAGAAACTGTACCGGTTTATCACAAATTCTTAGTAGATCATTTTATTTTTAATTGTGTGTGAATATGTGTGTATGTGTTTGGGTCAGTGTGGAATTCTGTGAATGTGACTGCAGATACCTAGAGAAGACAGAAGAAAATGGAAGATACCTTGGGTCTGGCATTGCAAGGAGTTGGAAACTTCCTAATGTAAGCATCAGAGCCAACCTTAGGATCTCTGAAGAAACAGCAATCTCTTTTCCTTAGTCACTGAACTATTCCTCCAAACCACAAAATATACATGCTTAATTTTACCTCACTGGTAGAATGTTCCTTGGGACCAAAGAATACTAGTCACTTATTAATTTTACTCTGCTTATTTATTTTAGTAGAAAAGATTATAAAAGACTAAAAGGAAACAGCATCCAACATTAAAGATATTATGACATTTAGATTTAATAATGGATTCAAGAGTTCCAAATCGTTTGAGTTTTTTTTTTTTAATCATCTCAACTAAAGGTGTTATGGAGTAGTGCAAAGTAAGGCCAGGCAGTATAATCTCTGTATTGAAGTTGGAAATCTTGAGGCACAAAGCCATTTAAGTGATATGTCCAAGGTCACTGAGCAAGTCATTGGTGGCTCCAAAAATAGAATCCCAATTCTTCAGCTAGTCCTTTGTTCAAGTGACCATATTGGTCCTTTTATTTCTCTGAGGTGAAATTTTAGCTTTATATCAGGAATTCTTCCTTTCTTCCTTGTATGCCAACCTAAAAATCAACATTTTAAAAGACTACTGAATTGCATTAAATTACATCATATTTCATGATTGAGGTTTTCTTGGTTACTCTTAGAAAGGTGTTTTCTTATTGTTTAGGAGGGAAAGATCCATAGGTAGTATTGCATGGTTTATCATCTCAATTTATAGAACTTTTCTCTCTTCCCTAATTATTTAATGGCTCTATTTAACAATGAGTATGTTCTGCTTTCTACACAAGGAAATGCTTGCTGTAGTAAGTGGCTTTTCCTTCAGACAGCTTAGTCAGCAAGAAATCAGGGCAACTATAGAAATCTTTTTATTTTGCTATCAGTTTTTCAGAGTTTCAGACTGGTGGAATACATTGAAAAAAAAGGAGCCAACTAAACCATGCAAATTAACCTTACATCTGCTTTATATGATTTGTGAACCTCCAGATTTGTCATTTCTTATCTATGACTGCTCAAACAATTTTCTGGTTCATAATACTCTCAGTGCAATGGTAGGAAGAAAGTGGATTAGAGTTTCCAGTATATATTTGTATAAAAGCACTGTATTCTTCCAGTCATGAAAAAAAAAACTATTTTTCTCTTGTGGGGAATACTTGACAACTAGAAGTTCTACTTTTTTGCATCTTGTCTACACATTTGAATTTTAAGTGTTATAATTATATAAGGATCAGTCTTATAAATATTTTTAAAGAAATCTATGTTTACCCTCATCAGTGGGAGTACAGATAGCTTATAACTCTTCATACATATATGGATGCAAATAGAGGCTTACATATATGGTTATATATTCTATATATTGCCTCATTAGTTGTGCTCAATTTTACTATAATTGATAATATTCAATAAATAATTAACTCAGTCATTTCTAGGAAATTTTGCATGTAATCTTTTCTTTGTTCATTCTCATAGCAATATGAAGTAACTAACATAACTCTGAATATTACAGCTGAAAATTGTAATTTAAAGAACATAAATTGTTTAATCAGTGTTATTTAACTTCTAAGGGATAAAGTAGTGATATGTAAAAATATAGCTTGCAATGTATAGAAGTGGTGAATATTATTATAGTGCATATTATAATATCTAATATATGTTAATATATTTACATATCACCTATTATTGTATTAGTGTAACTACTATATATTTAATATCATTAGAAAATTAAGACAAGTTATTATAATAGTAAAAAACAAAGAACCAAAAGTAAAATTCAGATATGAGATGGAAGAAAATTGCTTTTTAAGCTACAGTCCCAACCAATTCCAAGACCTGAGATGTTTGTGGCATTAGTTCTCCATAGATTTCTTAAAATCAACAGAGCATGTCGAAAGTAAAAGACTAGGCACAACTATCTACTGTAGTAATTATAGAATGGGTACACAATTTTTCTAATTAAATGCCATGCTATTGTCTTAATTTATAGCAGATAATGTAAAAGTTTAGGAAAATAAGTCTTTTTCTGTTTGTTTGATTTTCAGTTGATGTCTGTCTTAAATATTGTCATCCTTCCTACACCATGCATACTACTAAACCATCATTCACATTCATTCTTCAAGGGATTTCCTTCTAAATGTCTAAAGTTAATCAAATGACATTTCATAAAACAATTAGATCTGAAAATGTTAAATTTAATGGGAAATCTGAGTTTTTTCTCTGAGGAGCTCTTTACTGGATTTGACACTACATCACTCTTTCTTTTGTGAAATTTCTTTGGGTTAAACTCCATCTTACTTTCATTCCAACTGTGACTTTTATATTCTGCTTCTGCCCATTACTCTGTGAAGAATTTTTCACAATTATTCATATTGTTTGATGTCCCATGTGTATAATATTGCTTTTCTTACTGTGTTTATAGCACCTTGCATTAAACTCTTGCATGTTTGGAAAGCTTTGGTATGCAAGGCAGGGAGGCACATACCTATGTTAGTACAGACAGTTTTGAGTTCCATCTCTTGGAGTTACTCTTAAATCCAATCTAAAAAGTGATTGGTTGGTGCTATAACATTTGTGTCACTATTTTACCTGTATATTTCGCAATCAGATTGCTGTTGACAGTTGTAAGATTTGTAACTGGGTGATACTGATGATTATTTTTCCTTTACTAGCATGAGAAGCTTCTAGATGGATGACAGGTCAGCATTTTTGTGTTCAATAATATAGGAAAGTGATGTCTTCCACAAAAGGGCCTTATTTTTAGGCTATAGAGGCTTATCAGAAGTTTTGGCAAGTATTTTTCTTGGGGTGGGGGGATTAGGAGATTAATTTAGTCAACAGTTCATTATGATGGAAACTATTCTTAGTACTCGGGATCTTACTGGGTGGCACAAGATGTCTTCTTGGGGTATGATCTTTCCTATTATATATGACTCTATCTAATTTGCATATAATTTTCTACACACACACACACATACAAACACACACACATCACCCAAGACAACACACACACATTTTATGAAGGTCTTAAAGTAGTAGGTTTCTATATGGACTCTCCAAAGTCCATTAATGTTAGTTATCTCTAACATTAATATTAATATTTACTCATTTATGAAGTTTCATCATTGCTCCCATTTAACCCTCCAATTCTAGTTTCTCCTTTACCTGTTTATAACATATGCTATGACTCCTTCTGAAGGTCTTCTCTTTCCTACTTCTTTACTAAGTACTTAACCTCTGATACTATTATCATTGAAGCACATATATAAAACTTAAAAGCAGCATCACGTAAGAGAAGAAACTCACAATGTTTCTCTTTCTGGGTCTGAGTTAACTCTCATTCAGGATGATTGTTTATCGTTCATCCATTTACTTGCAAATATTATAATTTAACTTTTCTTAAGGTCTGAATAATACTCCACTGTGAAAATATGCCACATTTCCATTCTCCATTCATCTCGCTGATGGGCATAGAGATGTTTTCCAATTGCTATTGTGAATAGAGCCTCAATAAGTATTAGCAAGTATCTCTGCAGCAAGCTGTTATCTTAGTTTCTGTTGCTGTGAAGAGACACCATAACAATGGCAACTGTTATAAAGAAAACCATTTAATTAGGATGGCTAACTGTTCAGAAATTTAGTCCATTATCATCATAGTGGGAAGTATGTCAATGGGCAGGTGGACATAGTTCTGGGGAAGGAGCTGAGAGTTTTACATCTTAATCTGCAGACACCAGGAAGCAAACTCTCACACTGGTCACAGCATGAATGTTGGATACCTCAAAGCTTACTCCCACAGTGACATATTTTCTCCAACAAGGCCACAGCTCTTACACATGGCCTTGTCTCCAGTAGTGCTACTCCCTTTGGGGCCACTTTATTTCAAACAGTGGTATTGTCCTTTGGGTGTATAATGATGAGTAGTATAGTTAGATCTTGTGTGGTATATCTAATTTTTCCTTTTTAAGACATCTCCACACTGATTTTTATAGAGGATTCACAAGTTTACCCTTCTGCCAGCAACAAATATGTTGTCCTTTCTCAACATCAATGCTATCTTTTGTTATTTGTTCTGTTGATTGTGTATATTATAACTGAGGTAAGAACAAAAGTATCAAAAGTAATTTTAATTTTCCTGATGGCTAAGATTTCAAACATTTTAGAAGTGTTTCTTAACAATTTGTGCATTGTCTTTTTGATAGCTCTCTTTTAGGTTTTGTATCCCAATATTATTTGGATTATTTTTTAGTTCTTTATATGTTATAGGTACTATCCCTGTCAGATATGTAATTGATTAGAATGTTTTCCAATTCTGTAGGCTTCTACGTTATTCAAAAGATGGTATCCTTTAATGCACAGATTTTTAACTCCATGTGCTCTCCTTCATTATCTATTGGTTATGAAGGTTTTTTTTTTTATTGGAAAAAAAAAAGCAATTTCAGCCTCCTCCCCGCCTCCCATTTCCCTCCTACTCCTCCCTCTCCTCCTCCCCTCCCCCCACTCCTCCCCCTCCCTCTCCAGCCTGAGGAGCAGTCAGGGTTCCCTGCCCTGTGGAAAGTCCACAGTCCTCCCCCCTCAATCCTGGTCTATGAAGGTGAACATCCAAACTGGGTAGGCTCCCACAAAGCCAGAGCATGAAGTAGGATCAAAACCCGGTGCCATGGTCCTCGGCTTCTCAGCAGCCCTCATTGTCCGCCAAATTCAGACAGTCCGGTTTTATCCCATGCTATTTCAGTCAGAGTCCAGCTGGCCTTGGTGAGCTCCCAAAGAATCAGCCCCACTGTCTCCACGGGTGGGCGCACCCCTTGTGGTCCTGACTTCTTTGCTCATATTCTCCCTCCTTCTGCTCCTCATTGGGACTTTGGGAGCTCAGTCCAGTGCTCCAGTGTGGGTCTTTGTCTCTATCTCCATCCATCGCCAGATGAAGTTTCTATGGTGATATGCAAGATATTCATCAGTATGGCTATGAGATAGAGTCATTTCAGGTTCCTATCCACAGCTGCCCCAGGAGCTAACTGGGGACATCGCCCTGGGCACCTGAGAGCCCCTCTAGATCCAAGTCTCTTGCCAACCCTAAGATGGCTCCCTTAATTAAGATGTGTGCTTCTCTGCTCCCCTAACCAACCTTCCTTTATCCCAATCATCCCGTTTCCCCAAGTTCCCCCCACCCTCCCCTTCTCACATTTCTCTCCCCTTCTCCCCTTACCCCCCTCCCACCACACCCCCAAGATCCCAAATTTTTGCCTGGCAATCTGGTCTACTTCCCATAACCAGGAGGATAGCTATATGCTTTTCTTTGGGTTCACCTTCTTATTTAGTTTCTTTAGGATATCAAATTATAGACTCACTGACCTTTATTTATCTCTAGAAACCAATTATGAGTGAGTACATCCCATGTTCATCCTTTTGGGTCTGGGTTACCTCGCTCAGGATAGTGTTTTCTATTTCCATCCATTTGCATGCAAACTTCGCGAAGTCATTGTTTTTTACCGCTGAGTAGTATTCTAATGTATATATATTCCATACTTTCTTCATCCATTCTTCCATTGAAGGGCATCTAGGTTGTTTCCAGGTTCTGGCTATTACAAACAATGCTGCTATGAACATAGTTGAACAAATGTCCTTGTCATGTGATCGGGCATCTCGTGGGTATATTCCCAAGAGTGGCATTGCTGGGTCCATGGGTATGTTGATCCCAATTTTCCTGAGAAACCGCCACACTCCTCAGCTTACAGTTCCGAGTACCGTCATTGAAGGAAGGTCACTGAAGCAGAATTTCAAGGTGAGTGATCATAAGTATGGTAAATTCTTGTACTCAATCTTATTCTGATTCATATTTCATCTGGGTCTTCAGCACATCAAATCTTGCTGCTCACATTTAGAGTTGGTCCTTTCACCTCAGTTAATCCAATCTAGCTAATTTCTGACAGCATGCTCAAATGTTTGTTTCTTCAATCATTTCATAGTTTATCATTTTGAAATCAGTATTAATCATCACAGAAGGGTTGCTACAATGTGGCTATCATCATATAGTTAGGGTAAAGTATATTTCTTCTACCGCTTAATTGTTCTTTTTTTTTTTACCTTTGTCAAATATTCACTTTGAACAGTGGTTATTCATGCACATTTTAAACTATACTGCTTTAAGCTGCTTTGGAACAAGATGATTTTGTTAACACTTTACTGAATGAAGTCACTAGTTAGTGTTTTTATAGTTAGTATTTAGAAATGTTAGTATGGAAGTGGTCTGCCCTAAAATGTGCGTAGTTCTTATTTGGTCAGAAAATAAGGGTATATCAACTAGAGTCTTGCATTTCAATTAAATTATAAACTGATATACACTCGATTCTAAACATGATGGGTTCAGAAAATGGTAAGATTCTGATTTTCTGATCTCTTGTTTCTCACCTTTATCCTCCTTTGAGGCAAGGTGTAGCAGATTTCTGATTTCTAAAATTAGGTCATCAAAACTTAAATTCCTTTGACCTGGGACAACCATTAAGGCCTAAAAATACTATGTTTATCTCTCCTCACCCTTCTATGTAGGAGCAGGCCAAAAATAAAATTTATGACCTAACTTTTTGTTTAGAGGTCTTTAGACCCCCTTTCTTAGAAAAAACTAAAACGAAAACCTTTCCCATACATCCAAACATCAGTGATATACAAAGATTTCAAACATAAAAGCCATGCTGGGCTTTATGTCTCAGTCTGGTATGAGAGGGGTATGTCTGTTTTGTCCAATCACATTTATACACGGCAGCAACTGCCTCATCAAACCTAAGCACAAGTAAGAATATTTCGTACTGGAACTATTAGGTGTAATGTTATATAAAATATATCATTGTTCAAGTAATGTTGACAGATTATGCTATCTGAATCTAATAGAGAACAATTAGAAGGATTCCTTGAATTTTTCAGGTTTTACAGCAGGGCACTGATTACCATCCTGTGAACTGATTCAGAGAAACATAATCCTTGATACTGGGTAAAAGAAGGTTGGAGGTTATTCATAGGATCTTGAACTAAGTACTCTTGCTCAGTATCTTTATTCAGCTTCTCTGATAGTTTGATGATGGTAAAAAAGAAACAAAGAGACAGGTCACTAAAGGGAGATCAGAAGTAAGCTGGATGAAAAGAGTGTTGGTTTCCTGTCTTGTTTCCATTTGTCCAGCATCTTCATCTGAACCTTAGAGAATTACATGATTCCTCTATTGGAACAGTTTACATCTGTAGGAGGTGTTGTTTGCTAAGTAAGATATTTTAGATTGTACTTGTACTCTGCTTTAGACATGGCAAAGGAAAAAGAGATTTCCCAAAATAAGGGGAAAATAAGAATCCTTTGTTTGAACTGTTTTATATAAAGAACAATTCCTGAATGAGGGTCCTCGGGCTATTCTAACTTTCTGTATTCTGCCCAAGGCACTTTAGAGCAGCTGAAAAAGTTTGTGTTTTCATTCACCTATTCTGTCTGTGATCAACCTCTCTTTACTAAACCATTTGAGACACAGTATGATGAATTTAAAACGATGAAAAACATTACTTAAACAAATATGCAGATAAAAGATAACTACGAAAGAAATCACTGCACACAGAAAAAGTGTAAAGTAAGCTTTTTGTGTTTAATAACACGGAAAACTCTATTGTATTTTTTGAAAAAATATAAATTTATTATTTATTTTGTAGTTTGAAAAGTTAACATACTAAGTAACTTCGAAATACTGTTTTAATTCAATGGTATTAGATCAAATAAAGTTCTTGTAGAAATAATTATGCCCTTCATTTTATAAATAAAAATATTACATGGTATAGCTGGATCATATGGTAGTTCTTTTCTTTATTAATTTTTTATATTAAAAATTTCAGCTTCCTCCCCGGCTCTCATTTCCCTCCTCCTCCCCCCACTCCTCACACCCCACTCCCCTCCCAGTCCAAAGAGAAGTCAGGGTTCCCTACCCTATGGGCAGTTCAAGGTCCTCCCCCATCCATCCAGGTCTAGGAAGGTGAGCATCCAAACTGCCTAGGCTCCCACAAAGCCAGTACATGCAGTAGGATCAAAACCCAGTGCCATTGTCCTTGGCTTCTCAGCAGCCCTCATTGTTCACCATATTTAGAGTGTCCGGTTTTATCCCATGCATTTTCAGTCCCAGTCCAGCTGGCTTGTTCTATTATCATATTGGGGAAACTTTTGGGTAATGTGTTTATATTCTGTACATACATACAGATTAAAGTCTTTGATAAGTGCTTTGAGAAGCACTTTTTAAATCTTCATTTTTCCCTTTCTTACATTATGAGATATGTTGTAAGCAGAGGCCACACACTTGTTTCCCAGCTACCCAGGCCTGAATAATCTTACAGAAACTATATTAATTACAATACTGTTTGAACAACAGCTTAGGCGTTTTTCTAGCTAGGTCTTGTATCTTAAATTAGCCATTTCTATTAATATGCCTATTGCTATGAGACTGTGGCCTACCCAAAATGTTTTCCAGTGTCTTTCCCCTTTGGCAGCTACATCATATGTCTTTGACCCTGCCTACTTTCTCTAGATATCTCTGTTCAGATTTTCCACCTGGCTATATTTTACCCTACCATAAGCCAAAGTATCTTCTTTATGGTAACAAGCATACAGAGGGGAATCCCACATCAATATGTACAAGTAGTAGCTTGTGTACCTTTGTTGGGTCTACAGAATTGAAGCAAAAAAATGATGCTTGAAAATCTTCATTTGTTGTAGAACTAATATTATATTAATAGTCATTGTTTTTGATTATTTATTCTCTTAATATCCAATTCTATCTTAATAATTATAAGTGATCTAATTTGTAAAGATTTGGTAAATAAATTCTCAATGAACCAAATTGGAAAATCTCTACTGTGAAATATATATATAAATGCGTAATAAAAAGAAAAATAAAATGTTTCCATAAATGAAAGTATTTGGTAAACTGGAAATATCTGATAGATCTAGTGGTTAGAGTAATCTAAAACTCCATTATATTAATGATTATTATGGCTGAATTAGCCTTCAAGGGTCAACCCTAAACATAGGCAAACAAGAGAAGAGTTAATTAGACTTAATAGGTGAAATATATATATATATATCGTATATGTATTTTTATAAGATGTAATAAATTTGAGAAGGTGTGTCAGAGGGATACAATATGATTTGAAGAGGGGATAGGAATAATACATATACAGTGTAACCAAGTATAAAAATTAAAAAATTCTGCAGGGTAATTTTCTATAACTATGTCCTAATCCAAAGCTAGCTATGTATAAGTTTTATTTTACTCCCCAAAATATAGTCATTTGATTATATGTTTACATTGAAATGTTAAAATCAATAGTAGATTCTTTTAATTATCTTTAAATATAAATATTTAGACATTTAGACTCCTTGTATTATCATTCAAGTATTAATCATTGTTAATTGAGTATTCACAATTCAGCAGAGGGGACTGAGATATGATTAGCACTACAGATAAATTATTTTTAATCACTATTTTAATTTTCAGAGTACTATGATATTTTAAAATTTTAAAGCTATAATCATTTTGATTGATATATACGTCAAGAAAGGCTTTCCAAATAAAGAGACATTAGGTTTCCCATGTTGCAGGGGAAGTCCCTAGACATATGCAAATACGAAAAGTTGTGATTGCTCTTAGTAGTGTATCAAAAAACAAAAGGAAGCAAAAATGGCTTGTGCTAGTGAAGATCATGCCAAGTGAGTTGTAGGGGGCAATTAGTTTCACATTTTTATACAGTTGCACATGCATAATATTCCAAAGATTTAAAAAAATACAGGGTTTGTAGTTAGGTTGGTGGTTACCCTTCTGGTAAAACCAACCAACCCCTCTGAATTTAAGGCTTACTCCCCATGGAAACTAGCATGAAACCTCTCAGAAACCAAAAACATAAGGGTAGATTTTTGCAGAGAGCAGTCACTTGTTCATCCTGGCCTCCCAGAAACTGTATTATTTAAATCACTGCTTTGCCCTATTAGCTCCATCTTCTTATCGACTAATTCTTACATATTAATTTAACCCATTTCTATTCATCTGTATATTGCCATGAAGTCGTGGCCTGCTAGCAAATTTCCAGCACATCTATCTCTGGCAGCGGATTATGGCATTCACTGATTCTGCCTTCTTCCTCCCAGCATTCTGTTTAGTTTTCCCTGCCTAGCTCTGTTCCCCTCTAGCTCTGCTATAGGCCCAAAGTAGTTCATTTACTCATTAACCAATCAAAGCAACACATAGACAGAAGGACTTCCCACACCACTAGATAGGTCATGGACCTAGTAGAAAACTACCATGCCGCTAAAGGAAAGTAGCAATAAAATGACTATTAATGCCATTCTACTATGCTCATAGATCAGTGCTTTGTTAAGTCATCTTTGAGAAACTCTCTCCTCTAATGGATGGGAGCAAATGTACAGAACTACAAGACAATGTGCAGAAAGAGAGAGCATTGAAAACTATCAGTCTTAAATGGGACACATTTCATCAAATCCTTGCATTCAGGGCTCAGGATGCTATGTGTAATGAAGATGAGGCTGAGAACTTACAAAAACCATAGGAGATAGATGGCTCCAAAGAAACAGCATGTTTCAGACAAAATAGGAATTAAGAATGAAAGAACTTACAGAGACTGGCAGGATGCACAGGACACATACAGGTTCAAGCCAGGTGGGATCCCAGGTAGAGTCTGGTGGTGAATCAGAACATATGATCAAATGGACTTTCAATCATGTTCCCACAAATTGCTAGTGGCCCCACAAATTGCCCAAGCCTCACAACTGTCCCCTACCTTCAGTAGTCCTAGTCTTGTCCTGGGCAGGTTCCCCTGCTATCAGTTCAGAGTCACTGAGTTCTCAATAGCTCAGATCAGCTGTTTGTGTGGGTATCACTGTCATGGTCTTGACACCTTTGATCATATTATCACTCCTCCTTCTCTTGGGCTGGTCTCAGGTAGCTTGTAACAGTGCTCCATTGTGGATCTCTGTATGTACTTCCATCAGTTGCTGTTTGAAGGTTCTATGATGACAATTAAGGTAGTTATCAGTCTGAATATTGGGGAAGGTCAGTTTAGGCATTGACTTCTCTGTTGCTTAGAGTCTTATCTGATATTATCTTTGTGGATTCCTAGAAATTTCCCTGGTGCTATGTTTTTCTCTAGCCTTTTAATGGTTCACTCAATCAAGATATCTTTTTCTTTTTTCTTCCTCACTTTCCTAGTGCTTGAACTGGCATCTAGGAGCACATTCTTATTGGAGGGATACCTTGCTCAGTGTAGATATATGGGAGAGTGCCTTGCCTCAAAGTGAAGTGTCAGACTTTGTTGACTCCCCATGGGAAGCCTTACCCTTTCTGAGGAGTGGATTGGGGTGAGTGTGACGAGAAAAATGGAACACGAGAAGGGGAGGCAGTGGGAACAGGGATAGCTATGCAAAATGAGAAAGGGTGGTATAAAAAATTCTTAATAAAAACGTAAAAAGAAAAATTTTAAAGAAAACATTAAAATATAACTTTCCAATCATTACAAGATAATCTCTTAAAGGGAATTTTGTTGTATCATGTTGAACTAACATTTTCAAATGCAGTTGAAATGGTATTTATATATTTGTATACACACATACACATATGTAATAGAAATTAAAAAGAAAAAGGCTCTTAACTTGGAAGGAGGGACATAGAAGGCATGGGAGAAGAGTATCTAGAAGAGGCTGAAGTTTGGAAAAAGAGGTGTGAAAAATCATTCAGTTTTATTTCAATTAAAATGTATTTTAAAAATTGTGGCAATTTAAATTTTCCAGACAGTCATTAAAATATGTGGCTGTAGTTAAATCTTCAGTCAGGCATTCATTTCTGCCACAGACACATGATAAAATAAGGTCACACCAAACAGCTTTGCCTATTATGAAGAACATAGTGAATGGATAACTTGAGGCAAGATTCTCATTCTTGAAGTCTCACATTCATCTTAGTTCCTCTTTGCACTAACCATCAAACCCAAGGTGGTTCTGATCCACTTAAAACTTGACTGAGCCAAAGGGAATGGAGCAAACAAAGATTTGCAGCAAATCTACCTAATCCACAGTACCACATAATAAGTTCACTGAACCTTTCAACAAAGAGAAAACTAACATTAAGGGGCACTTCATTTAATATAAACAACAAATAATGCTCAATTTCCTAGCAAGAGAGTATAATAAGATTAACAGTCAACATAATTTAGAATTCTAATAATCTTGATCTCTTTATAATAATATTCAAATATTCAGTGATAGAAACACTTAATTACATATAGTTGTGTGGAATGCAAGAACTGAGCATTGGTACAATAAGCTAAAATCCCATATGTAGATTAGTATAGATTCTTCAGGTCCCAATTTGAGTATTAATACCAAGAAAATTGTATTGTACATATTAACTGTTATCTTAAACAAAAATCACTTACAAAATTAGAAAAAACATATTTATGAGATTAATAAAAATGATTTAACCATGAGTTAGATACACTTACAAACTCCAGAACTGAGATTTCTCTTCGATTCCTGTAATGGTTTATAAGCAAGGATACTTAATTAAGAGAAACACAAAGCATAAATTTTTCTGTCTTCTATCATTGGTATTTGGTGAGCATGAGGAAGAAAAATCCATAGTTTGTTCAAAGCACAGTTCTTTGAACTAAGATAGTGATAATTAATTTATATCAGATGAAGAACAGTTAAGAGAATACATTTTCCAAATATCTGCCTCAAAACAGCTAGTCCATCAAATAGTAAATATTACCTGAGAACTGAGTCTGCATATTAATGTACTGTTATCTAAAAACACCTTTATTTGTGAGTGTGTGCATACACTTATGTGAAGACATATACTGCATTATTACTTTATTTTATTCACTTTTCCTTGTGTGTGCATGTTTGTCATTGTGTACAGGTACACACACATATGTGTTAGGCTGTACATGTGTTGTTTGCAGAAGTGAGCATGTATGAGTGAGGCCAAAGGATCAATGCAGGAGTCATTTTATCAGGAACCAACTAGTTTGTTCTTTGAGTAAGGGTATCTCACCTGAAGTTTGCCTGGTAAATGACATGGCCTCACTAGGCAGTCTCTGGCTCCAACTTTCTCTGCATTCCTGGTACAAGGATTACAAGGTCCCACCAGGACACCAGAGTCTTTCTGTTTTGCTTACATAGTTTATCGGATTTGAACTTAGATATCCCATGTTTATAAGTCAAGCACTTTTCCAACCTAGCTATCTCGGTAGCCCCTTGTCTGTTTCACCTCAGTCTTCAGTAGCTCACTTTCTCGCTTACCTTTCTGGGGGACTGAGAGTTTCTGTGGCTTTGCTAGAACATCAGGATCAAAGGCAACTTGAGGAACAAAGCGTTATTTTCAGGTTACAGTTCTACATCACTGAGGAAATTTGGAGAGGATCCTGAGACAGGAAATGAAGTCAGAGGCCATGAAAGAGTGATGTTTATGGATGGGTTGCACCCCATGGCTTGCTAAGCCTGATTTCTCTTAGTACACAGGTTTACCATTTCACAACACCCAGGACAACTTCAGAAAGCGTGATACTGCCCACAGTGGGCTGAATCTTCGGATATCAATCTTTAACAAAGAAAATGTAGCATAAGCACACCCAAAACCCAATCTGATGGTCCATGTTCTCAATTGTGCATCCCCCCACCACATCTAAAGTATTCTGGTTGTGTTAAGTTACCAAAAACTGGACAATATCTTTGCTTCCAACACAAACTCTCCATCAGAGTAATGAAATAAAATATAGACTATTTCTATGGACAAACTTTTTGATAGTATTTGATTAGTAACACATGACATCTGTGATTTTTCAAATTCTAGTTTAAGAAAGGCAGATTTGTAGCCCTCATACATTCAGAGAATTGCCCACAACTATCTAGTCATCTGAAGGTGACAGTCCCTCCCGTCCTCCATACACACACAGCAGAGAGGGCGAACACTTGCTATGTTCTCTGCATCTCTGCGGTGACAGAGTTCTCAAACTTTGATTGGTAGAACAATAATTATGACCTCTGAGATATGACCCTGTCATCATCCGCTCCTTTTTGAAAAACTACGTTTATATGTAACATTTCTAAATCTGTCCTGGCTTGGTTCACTCGCCTCCTGTTCTTTTTATGTTGTTCTCTTTCCCCTCTACACAGAGAAACAAGGTCAAAGTATGTTCTCTGAGGCGTGTTCATTAACAGCTCTGCGGGTGATGATCCTAGAGAGGCCTGATGTTTTGTGTGATGTTCTCAAACAAACTATGCTAATTTTTTGATCAGTGATTATGGGTTTTAATTGTGTTTAGGTAACTGGAGATTTGGTAAATAGGCCTCACTTTGAAATGCTAAGTTGTAGCAGTGAATCTTAAAAGGAAAGAATCTCTAACATCTAGACTTTACATTCTGCATATCAATTTTGGAAGAGAGAAACAATAGTGAATAAGGTGTTTAGATGCAACTGAGAATATGGATATGGCAGTGCCCTTTTCTGGTTTTGCATAAGTACTGTATTTTGCATAATTTATGTTTATATCCTTATCTACTACTGAAAAGAGAGGAGAGATGAAGTGATAGGAGCAGCCAGGCTGCGTCCCCAGCACCCCGGCCGCCCACACGGCTAGCTTTACCCAAAATAATTACACGGACACTGTATTCTTTTAAACACTGCTTGGCCCATTACTATCTAGCCTCTTCTAGGCTAATTCTCACATATTAATTTAGCCTATTTCTAACCAGTTTTGTAGCACCCCAAGGTGCGCTTACCGGGAAGATTCTAGCCTACGTCCATCCTAGGTCGGAGCTTCATCGCGAGTGTCTTGCTCTGAGAGGAGCTGCATGAAGTCTCTGTCTGAGGTGTCTGGCTCTGAGAGGAGCTGCATGATTTCTGACCTCACTTCCTCTTCCTGACAGCATTTTGTTCTGTTTACTCCACCCACCTATGTTCCTACCTATCAGGGCCAAGGCAGTTTATTTAACCAATGACCTTCCTCCATCAGAGAGAGATAGTGAGATCGAGGGCGAAGATATCCTCATTTTATGTTTACCTTATTAATGATGTCTTCTTTGTATGAGGTGGCGTCTGGATTCAAATTCAGGCCATTTCTCAATCCTCCACTCAAGTTGTACTTCTCCCGATATTCTGAATCTCCTGATGTATTTTAATACAGATTTTTTTTTCCATATGGAGGAGCATTGATTTCTTCCTTTAACTTTAAAAGTAGTATTTCATTTACTATATCAGATTTTGGCAGTTTTACATCAAAGTTCTTAATTTCTAGCTATACATATGGTATGCACATGGCATATTAATTTGCAGTAACATTAAGCAATTCCACATGTATTAAGTCTGGGCAATAGTTTGAGGAATAGGGCCCCAAAACTCCACTAAAAGTGTCAGAAACATCACATGCTCTTACTGTTAGTAGTCTCATAAGAATAGCAAGCTACCCAACAATAACACATATGCAGAGAGCCTAGATCATCTCCCCTGAAGTCCCCCCTGCTGTGGGTTCAGTCTGTGGGAACTCCTGAGCCTGGGATACTCAATTCTCTTGGTTTTCTTGTGGCTCCTACCACCCTTTCTTTCCCTCCTCTATAGGATTCTCCAAGCCCCCCCCCTAATGTTTGGCTGTGGGTCTGTAACTGTTTATATCAGTTTCTGCCTGAAGCCCCTCTAATGACAGTTGGGTTAGGCACCAATTTAGTCATAGTAGATAGTTGAGGCCATGTATGCACTGTGCTTCCCCTTTCCAGTAGTGTCTTTCAGAACATTCTTTGTATTTATAATTGAATTATTTGGTATTTTGATTGCTAGTTTCTTAAGTTCATTTTATATTTTGCAAATCTGTCCTCTGTCAAATGTGGGGTTTGTGAAGGTATTTTCCCACTCTGTAGGCTTCTGTTTTGTCTTATTGACAATATTATTTGCCTTACAGAAACTTTTCAGTTTCAGGAAGCCCCTGTTATTAAGTGTTGATGTTAGTGCCTTTGCAATAGATGTCCTCTTCAGGAAGTTTTCTCATGTCCCAATGTGCTGAAGACTATTTCCTGCTTTTTCTTCTAGGAGGTTCAATGTATCTGGATTTACATTGAGGCCTTTAACCCAGTTGGATTTGAGTGTTGTACAAGGTGATAGATATTGATCTGTTTGCAATTTTCTATGTGTTGACATCTAGTTATACCAACACCATTTCTTGAAGATGCTTTTTAGATTCTTGGTCAAAAATCAAGTGTTAATATGTGTGTGGATTTATGTCTTGGTCTTTGATTTGATTACATTAATCAATCTGTCTACCTTTATTTGTATTTATTTATAATAGAGCTTGAAATCTGGGATGGTGATACCTCTGGAATAACATTCATTATAATGTTTCATCTCATATATCAGATTGTGACTTTTACATAAAATGCTTAATTATTGCCTATATATGATATATATGTGTATACATATAAATATATAGACACACTCAACTATATATGTATTTATTTATGTATATGTATAACTATTCCTATATACATATGCATACATAAACATTTATGCACTTAGATACTTACACAGTAAATATTGTCCCTCTTGTTTTTGTAAAAATTCATTTTTTAAGATTATTTTTGTTTCCATCTCTGATCCAGACTGAAAGTGGGTCTTTCTATTTAATTGATTTTAATAAAAAATAAATAGTAAAAGACAAATCAAACCACCAAAAATGAAAACAACTGCAACAAAAACCCTCTAGGATTTCCCAGGTACTTGAGTTTTGTTTGCTTGTTTTCAGATGTGGTAAAGTTGAGAATCAAGCGCAGATATCACAGTAACTATTCTCTCCATCATGATGACTGCACAGTATGTTCTCATCCTATGGAAGGTGGTCAACAGGGAAGAAACTATCATGACTGTTTCACCTTGGTTTTTCTCTATACTGTTATCAAAGTATGAGGTGTATTTAGTAAAAGGGCCTTATTATCAGGATTTTTGACAATTAAGAGCAATGGCAATAGCCTATATTTTGGAAGTGTTCTCTGTGAACTTCTCAGAACAATAACACTAGATCTGGTATCCAAAATCTTGCACTTGACTTTTTGTTTGACAACCTATGGTATCTGGTATCAACATTATATGCTGTATATCATAACTTCACTTAAACTCATGTGTGTGTGCATTATAAACTATTAGGATTTCATCTGACATTTCAAACATTCTCAGTTCAATGTGTCTTCCTTTGCCCTGCTCTTCCACCCCCTACTCATACCTCTCCCCAGTAAATTTTCCTCTTACATTCTACTATCTACTTACTCACTATATTTAATTGTGGTTACTTGCATGAACATTGCTGTGCATTATTAATGACAATTTATCAGTGATTAGGCCACTGATAGAGATGACAACTCTTCTTACTGCAACCATTAATCCCAATAGTTATTCAGGGAAGGAGAGCCTCATGAGTCAAGTATTATGGTAACTGGAAACTTAGGAAGAAAATATGTTCAATGGGAAAGGAGGAAAAAAGTTGATAAAGGCTGTGTGTGCGATGTAAGTAACCAAATTTGTATGCCTGAATGAAACTGTCAAAAGGCTAACCAGAAAAGAATCTGCAGTTCTTTTCAAAATTTGCAGTTTACCAATTTTCCACAGTCTCATATTTCTACCTAATTTTGAGCAGACTCTAAGATTCCCAGGAGCAAAATAAATGTTTTCTTGTGATATGAAGACATTTCGTAAGGCCTTCTTAGTATTATAGGAATTGAAATTTAGATACAGGAGAGATTAAAAAAAAATAAAACAAAAAAATGGGACCAGGATTGTCTAATGTGTATTTATATGCTTGTCAGCGTTTCTATGCAATACTGTTGTAAAAAGAAATTTAAGTAAGTTTTTTTTATTTAGCTCGTTAATCACAAGCCATGGTCCTTGATATGGAAGAGATAATGAAATACAAAGCTAAGCAAATGACCTCAGTTTTAATAAAAGTTCAATGATTAGTTGATTTGATTAGAACAGTGATCTCTATTTTGATGTCAATGTTTTAACAAAGAAAGATTCAAAGGGTAGGAAGAGAGGCATGAAGGAGAGAGAACAAACAAAAGCTCCATCCCACTGGTGACAAAGCTACACGTTGGCTACAGTTGCAAGCTTTTCACATCATCTACTTTGAAAGTAGAATAAATAGAGAGATATCATTATTTCATGATGAAGTTAATAAGAACTCTATTCCTTTCTTGCATTTTAGAGGTTTAATGACTTAGATGGGTGTGTTGTAATTTAGAGGAATATTAACTCTCATTAAGATCTATTTTTAGTAGAATTATCATATACTTGGACACGACCATCTTTGTCAGTATTATTTTAAGCAAGAGTTATGTACAACTGAAGCATCAGCAAGACTAATTTTCTGAGATGCAGGAGAAACAAGTCAATATCCCCATAGTTACCACATATTGATCATTCATTTGATTTAGGGAGAAAGAAGACAAATATTCAAGTGAAAGAGAAAAATGAGGAGCACACTGGCCAATTTCTGACTTATCTGAAAAGTGAGCTAACATTGTTCACACACTCAATTTATGAGTGATGATAGACCTGATTATACAATTAATGCCTCCTTTTAGTCACTGTGAAGCCCATGAATATTCTCTTCTTTCTTCCACTTCAAATCCAGGTATTTGCCAGATTGTACTTTCTTGAGTATTCAGGATGTTGTCATCCATCTTTGCCTAGATTAAAATGACATGTCTAAGAAGAAACTTCTATTTTTAGCCTTAATATTTGCAAATTACTTGAGAGGTAACATGAGGGAAGAAATTAAGCATTCACCCACATATGTCACTGTAGATTTATAATTTTACTTAGCATTGTATAATCGAAGCCTATCACTATATTTTGCTACATACTCTTAAAAATATTGATTGCTTTAAATGGATTTTTCTTTATCTTGGAGCTTCAGTACAATGAATTATTTTAAGTAGTGTGAAGTTTTACTAGGATTGTTAATCATAATTTTCTAAGTTAAGTGTATTTTAAAACTTTGGTTTGATATTTCCAAACTGATGCATACCATCCTTAGGTTTCTGGTTATAATAAGGAAACAAACACACTGATCTTGAAAGTCATTAAATATCAAAACTATCTTTTTTCTTTAATTCAGTCTAAATTAGCTCAACCTGTCTAGATTTAGATTTTTGTGGGAATTCAGTTCAATAAGACAATTGTATTGGGGAGCCTTTGGGCCAATGGGCATTGACTTCTCTGGAGGTCCTTGGCCAAGTAACATTTAAAGAAAGGTGGTGCACACTCTCTTGTAAGGTGGACAGACTGTCAATGACCACTCTTGGCTTGGTGAAGTCCTCTATCCCTCTTGGGAATGAGAAGGCTGCAGTCACTAGAACAGGGGGGTTGTAGCAGTTGGACCCATAGTGACATAGCAGCTTTGTTCTGTCTTGTGAGGGTAGTAGACTGATTTGTCTTTTAATAAATTGTAACATGATCCCATTGCTGTCTTCAATATTGCACTCATTTACAATTCAGGCATGTATAAGTTTTAATGTGAATGTGTTATGAGTTTTGCTTTATGAAAACTTTTGTAGTAGATGAAACTGTTTAACTAGGAATAAATATACAACTCTAACCCCTAAGTTCATTGAAATAAACATACAATTGTTTGCATTAAATATTTATTCATATATTTGATGACTTTCTGGAGCAGTGTGTCCCAAAGCTCTCCCCACACACTGGTCTAGAGCTGTTGACAAAAGCAAAATTTCATTTTCTCTGTGTGAATGAGACCTTCTAATTAGGGCTTCTAATAAATTCTGCTGGGATACAAATACTTACATTCTTCAAACCATGTTTTCACTTAAGAGGACTTAGAAGGGAAGGTGTGTTTCATTGTTTGACAACATGTGTCAGTGAAAATATTTCATCTGATAGCACAATACATTGATGTCTTGTTCTACAGCTTACCTTCTGGAATTCCTTTCAGAAGCTCTGTATTAAATACTATCTGAAGGATTGGACCTGAATACATAAACATAGCTAACTTCACTCTGCTCTTGGTTCATTGTCTTGACTTCGGTCTTGAGAAAGACATGGTTAATCTGATGTTGGGCTTTGAACCAGGCATGCATTGCCTAGCACAATTACAATCCCTGTCAGCAGGGGTCACAGGCTTCAACTTCAGCTAACTGTATTTTAGCATGTGTAAGCATCAAGAGTCACAGTAATGGTTTCAATCAAATTAGAAAGAGAGTTTTCAGTGACTATCTCAACAGGACTAAACTTGACATGAATATGGGCAATTTGCCTGACAGTTGAAACATTGGGGCTTTACATATTTTAATAGGTATTCTAATATTACACAAAAATATTTAAATAGATGTGTTTAATATGAATTCATAGTTAGTAGTATTTTTTCTTCCATGTCTCTTTATTTAATTTTCTGAGACTTTTTTAAATGTACAGTGGTTATCATATGGAGTTCTAGGTATTGATGACAATAATATTCCTTCTGTGATGTAAAAATGGAGGTTATGTTTCTAATACATTTCATTCACTTACAGTAATGGGTTTTCATTCATGCAGCAGTCAAATTTATCAAGACATATTTGTTCTGTTTCATCAGAATTTTTCAACTTGAGCTGTACATGAAAAAATACCCAGTTTGTACTCAAGAATCTTCTAACTCTCTTCAAATATGACTGGGTTAAAATATGTATGTATTATTCAAGTACCAAAAAGTAGAATTTGTGTTGTATATAAAATATTTTGTAAGTGAAAATAAAGCACCTCTTTGGAGGTATAATGAGAAATTATTCAATGATTTGATAATAAATGAGCTGCAATAACTCTTTTAGAGATTGTGTGACTGTAACATTGAATGGTATAACATACCACCCAGATCAATAGAAGGAGGGATCATATTTCCTAAGTCTGAAATAGTCTATTGTTCAATGAGAAATGACCACCTAATATGAAGTGGGAACTTTATCAGGTATAAATATTGACAACAGACATTTTGTTGAAGGATGTCTGATTGTTGGATCTTGGCCAACTTGCTAGCTTAGACCCAAAATAATCACATAGCAGTGGTATTAATTAAATCACTGCTTGGCCCATTGGCTCTAGCTTCTTATTTGCTATCTCTTACATATTAATTTAACCCATTTCTATTAATCTGTGTATTGTCATATGGTTGTGGCTTACCAGCTAGTGTTCCCAGCATCTGTCTCAGGTGGCAGATTCATGGCTTCCCTCTAACTCCACCCTTCTTTCTCCGAGCATACTGCCTACCGTTCTCTGCATAGTTCTGTTCTTCCCTGCCATAGTCTTAAAGCAGTTCTTTATTCATTAACAAACAAAAGCAACACATAGACAAAAGGACCTCTCACACCACCATTTTGATTCTTCTTTTACATGAAGTCATAACCCACAATATGAACAGCTTGCACACATCTTTAGTTCATTCCCTTGCAAATTCCCACTCTTTACTCTCCCTGTCTCCATGTTCATGAGGTCCTTTTTACTGTGAGATGAGATGCTTTTCATCAAGGCATGTGGATAGTAGAATTTCTGGTTATCTATCATTGAATATTTGACACACATTAACTTGTTTTAATTCCTTGCAAAATAAATTTTAGAAAAATCTAATCTCTCTTTAGTGATCTCAATAAAACAAATATCAATAAATAAATATCATCAAACAAAATATCAACATGTCATATGGATTTCAGTGTGATATTAAAATCATCTATTTGGAAATCTCAGGTTAGTCCCTAGGCTTTAATGATTTAGATGTGGCTAAAGGAATGAAGTTTTATGACTAATTTCATATATATAATACATTTGTATTATTGTTTTATGTGTGCATATTATAGATAAGCATTTTATTAAAAGTCAGTATAATACCATATTTACTTAATATTTCCTTATATAATCAATTGAAGTATCTCATGGCTATATTTGAGGTACAAATTATCATTGCAATGTTTCTCTAGCACAAAAATTTAAATACAGAAACAGAATGGTAAAACACAATGATTCCTTGTGCATTTATTTTCATAATGATGTCAGTTCTGAATGATCAAAAAGAAATCATCCTGCTTTGATTCTTCCAGCTTTCAGTATCTTTTTAAAAATAACTTTTATTGATTCTGTATGGATTCTACATCATGCATTCTGATCCTTCTCCTCTTCCTGTCTCCTTGCATCTACACTCTGTCCCTGCAACTTTCCCCTCTAGAAAAAAATATTTTAAAGTATGGTTCTTATGACTCTTGTGCTTCATGGACCGCAGACATCACCACATACCCCAACTGAAGCAGGGCCATAGACCCAGACATGGCCCTTGGAAGCAGCTTAGGGCCAACCAGACAACAACAATGTCCCTGTATCACCACAGGCCACCCAGATCAGCATGGCCCTGGCAACAGTATGGCCCTCAGAGAGCAACATAGTCTTAAGTGGCTGACCAGATTGTGGACATTTGCAGATCCCTGGGTGATAATAGGGGTTACTGTCACCTTGAGAGTCACAGAACCAAACATGACCTTAGCCTGAAGCCTGGCCCTGGACATCTCCAAAGCCCCAAGTATCAGCTACAGCCACCCAGATGAGTATGTCCCTAGCAACAGTATGGTCCTGGGACAGCAATGTAGTCTCAGAAGGTCTACTGAATGTCATGCATCCACAGACGCCTCTGTGTTAATGGGAGCCATGGACATCAACTCAGACCTTGGCCTCTGTAGGGCCATGAACCCAGACCTAGTCCTTAGCAGCAACCCTGTTCTAGAGGACACCATAGCCTCAGACAGCAGCAGATGTCACTCAGACCATCATGAATCTGGTGGCAGCATGACTCAGGACACCCTCATGGCTACAGGTTGTAGCCTCCTGGAATTTATGTGGTCCCTGGTGGCAACATGGGCAACTGACATTCAATACAGACCCCAGCTGTAGTAGGACTACCAACCTAGGCATGGTCCTAGGCAATATACCAGGTACAGCTGGAATTATGTTCCTGATATGATGGACTGGAAGGACATAGAGAATACTCTGTCATATATTTCCATGAATCATTATTTCTGTTCATTCTCTTCTTTCTTCAAATGTAAAGCAAAAGGACTAGAATAGGGTAGAACAAGATTTTCATGTGCATTAATGTTGGACCAATTACAAATTTGTCGCTAATTTGTTGCATCTCATTTTGTTTATTTTCCAATAGTACGGGATTAAAGAGTTCATAAAATAAAAGCATAAATGAATAATTAAAATTAGTTTGTAAATGTTCTCATTTTCTTGCATGGTATTCTAATACATAAATATTACAGATTTTATTATTTGGTAAGTATTTCAATAGGTTCTGTGTGTTTAAGTCTCAAAAATTTGTCGCTTTTTCCCTTTCTGGAGTTTAAAATTTAGTAGATTTCACAAAAGTGTATGTAATAGATATAAAATCAGTCATATGTCAGTTCCTGACAGTTAACTATTCTGAGAAATGCACCATTAGTCAATTTTATCACTGTGGGAACATTATAGACTTTACTTACAGAAACCTAGATGATATAGTCCCTTACACACCTAACCTATATAGCATACCATCATGTATGTGGTTGGTCTTAGACTGAAATGTTGACATCTGTCAAGAATTTTAATTTTGGGAAATGTGTATAATGAGTGAAGAGGGCAGTAGATGTCAATTTGATTTCACAGCTAGTCAAGTAAGACTTCTCTTAAGCCAAACATATTAAGTCATTTGTGTATTTGGAGACACATACCACAGAGCACATGAGAATACCATATGAGAAACTTGGAGAGTGAGTTCTTTCCTCCAATCCCATGAGTAAACTCAGAACCTTAGGGCATGGTGTCATGCACTTTTACCTACAAAACTGTCTAATTGGCCCAAAAAAAAGACTTCTTCCATGGTTATCAAGTATAGACCAGGGATGTAGTATGTATAGGTTTTATTTGTTGTAGTTTGGGAAAAGTAAACAATATTTAAGCTGAAAATGTAAAACCTTTGTGATAAGGGTCAGTATGCTTGTAAAAGTCCAGTAGGAAGCCAGAACCATGTAATGAAAATGAGCAACAGAGGAAGTAGTATATGATATTAAGTTGCTGACTTAGTTGAGAGGAAAGTCCTTCAAATAAGTATGTAAGTCAAATAGCTCTGAATGTATATATTCTGTACATGAGAAATAAAGACACCACATACTATATCAATCACAAGTATTTGCTTTTGAGCCGAGGAATCAGAATCATCTTGAAATTAATTAGACACTAAACAAGGAACTAAATTGCCAAATATGCATCTATATGTACTATAGGAAAGATATAATATTATTTACTTTCCCAACCTATATAAGTTTAAGGTATTCGTTGTAATGAATAATACTTCCAATGTCACAAGGTGACTCTAATTTATTGGGCAGGAATACTGGATTTTGTCTTTAGAACATCCTGAAGATGTATTTATATAGATGGAACAATCTGTTTCTTTTTTTGCCTTTTATGTGAAGGTGGATTGTCTCAAATCTTACCTGTTACAGCAGGTAGTATGATTTCCAAATGTAATTCTTAGGATTTCAGATCTGGACAAGAACATTAGGCAATCTTATTTTCAATGGCCACACTTGATCACAAATTTATCTAGGGATAAACAGAGTTGCATTTTTGATTTCCTGTAAAGGCATTTTATTTTTCAATTTCCCACCCCCATAGACAGAGACTGCTCATTCATTTCCCAGCTGCCCAGACCCAGAATAATCATACAGAAACTGTATTATGACAACACTGTTTGGCCTATTAGCTCATACTTCTTCAAGCATCCTAGACCAATTTCAATGATCTTAGTTACTACCCAGAATTAGATATATGGTCCTATTGCTGAAGAAATCATATACTTGAACTATAGAATATCAAGATAACAAGCTACTACTGATATAGAAGCTTTATCTTTAGTAACTATCTTTCATTGACCTGGAAATTTCTATGAATGAAGCTGGAGAAGAAACTTACAATCAGGTTTACCCACATATGAATTATATGTGCTAGAATATTGACTGGTCCCATTATTAAACTATATATAAATTGTGTGTGCTGCGATATTGACTGGTCCTCTTACTAGACCAAGGAATGTTGCTCAAAGATGGTATAGACCCTAGGAGATAACCTACTATTTATTATTCTGCAAAGAAGATATAGCATTAAATAACTTCTAGTGGTATAGCAATTTAACCATAGATTAATACATCTCTTGCTCTTAACCAGAAAACAGTTATATTTGCTGTAAATTGCTATTGTATATGGAGAGATATGTTTTATTTTTTTCAGAAAAGAATAACTACAAAAACAAGACTAGATTACTAATAAAACCATAGAATTCTTTACATGAAATCAATTCATTAAGAAATGTACTGAAACTGTTTGCTTCATACACTGTTTCTTCATTATCTGCTTCCTCTATTATTCTTAATAGACTACTCTCTTATTAGAGATTCAATGTTAATAAAGACTGAATGGTCATAAGTTTTGATGAGTTCTTCCTAGGAGGGAGAAGTACACTTTCCTCAGTAGGACTTAAAACTCTGCCATTGAACACAGTGGGAGCTCCATGAATAGTTTATGGTAATTCAGGAGGCCACATGCCCAAATCCACAGTCATTGATACCTTTTGGCACAGATATCAAAGAGTGGCAATATTGGCAGCTTTTGGTACCAAATGGATGCTGGGGATTGCTGGTTTTAATTAAAGGTTGGAGTATCTTGGCACTGAGCACATAGAGCAGACTAATGAACTCTTGAGAAATTCTATTCTCTAGTGCTATCTTTACCTTTTCATTAAGTAGTAAATGAATATAGTAATATATTCATATATAATGAAATATAATAAACATTAAAATGAAATCTGAAGATAAAAGGTTCATGTTGAAATATGTTTATGTATATTAACTCCACAAATTTTCCTTTTTATCATATAACTCAGTGACCTTTGTTATTTGTAAATGTATTCATGCCATGGAGTTGTGGCTAGAATAAACACACAGACCTTTCAGAGATACAGTACTATGCAAATGGATGACATTATACTACTGGTTGCTATAGTCAATATAATTTTCCATGTTGTCTTAGGGTAAAGTCAAACTACTTTCAGTGCAAGCTTTAAGTTAGTTTTATACCGAAGTCCTCTGTCTCAGAGAAATTTGTTTAAGGGCCATGCCCTTTGTGGTTTTAAGAGGCAACAGAGAGAAACTTCAGGCATCTATTCCCTACTGTCATGACACACGAGGCTCCAGAGTGATTCAGGATTAATTGAGAAACAACCCAGGCTTTAGAATTTTCATCCATCATTTTGTTGTTCAAAAATGGCACCATTTATCCACACATAAATGAAAATGGTTAAGAATTAGCCCAGTGGAGATTTTAAAAAAATGTTGAATTTGATGCTTGAATCAGATTGTGTGTTCTAACATGGAAAATTACTGATATTTTGATTTAAACTGGAAGAAAATGTAACTTATGAGCCATTTCCATTCTGATATAATGTACTGACACCTACTAGAAATACAGTGTTCCTGAATCAGTCCTTTAGGAATATAATAGACAGCTCTTTGGGAAGGGTTCTTCTCCCCATGGGATGCCTATGGGTACCATGCACTCATGTTTAGATAGTTCTTTAAAGTCCAAATACAGAGAAGAAAAAGAGGAGTCACAAGAATTTCGAAGGTTAAAGCTGCTGCAGTACACATTATTCACTGGCACACAGTCTGCTAGGCAGGGAGACAGAGACACCAATAGTTGGCACACTGATACACACACACACACACACACACACACAATATATATATATATATATATATATGCCACTGACAATACATGGACGATGCAGAGGTAGTCACAAATCTTCCCTACAGAGAGAACAGAGAAAGTCAGGCTGGTGAAGGTGAAGCTACAACACATTCCTTCTGCAGCCTGAAGCATAAGTCACAGAGGAACACTGCTTATTGCTTTGCTCCCTTTGAGTTGTTCCCCTAGTTTCTTTATTTAGTCCAGGACTACTAGCCGATAGATGTACTGCCTGCCGTGGGCTACACCCTCCTACAGCAATTAGCACTCATGAATATACCCTTATATAATGCTCACAGGTCAGTCTGACAGAGGCAGTTCCTCAGTTGAGATTCCCCTTTCAAGATGCCTCAAGTTAAAAATCAAGCTTAGCCATTACACAGTGATATGTGGTATGTGCCATGCAGGCAAAATCCCATTCAGCTGATGCCAAGTTGAATCAGTCACATAGATCAGAAGATGAATGCTGTTGTTTTAGAGTTTAGTCCATAAAGAACTTTAATGGTTTTAGTGCTTGCTTAGTCTCTAGAAATGTCATTTCTTTCTATTTTGATGATGGAAGGTACAGTCTTTGATTGCGCCAAGAAGCAGCATTTAATACAGAAAAAAACTGCAAGCCTACATTTCACATTATTTGCCTTTACAATGACTTCCTCCATATACATTATTGTTCAGCAACCAATAACAGGAGAAATTAAGGGTGAGTCTGGAATGAGGAGTGTGTTTTGTGAATTCTGGAGAGGAAGGCTCTGCAGAGCAGGAAACCTTAAAACAGGTTTTCTCTGTTGGCGAGGCAGTCGCTGCAAGGTACTGTATATCCCAGACACGTACACACTGAGAGAAGGTGGTTTGAAAATCAGCAGTTATGTGAGGGACCTAAATGTTGCTGCCACAGCTCAAACTGCTATATTCTCCCTTCATCCCTGATTTGAGCCAGTAGGTCTTCCCGAGCATCATTTTTCTCTTTTAAAATTTCATTGTACTCTCAGGACATTCAGTGGGGATGGGAACTGACAGAAAGCGAAAAAGACATAGTGAGGAAAGAAGCTGTGGGCTAGCTTAATTGTATGCCTCAAAGTCATATTCCAATATTAGCACCAGTTCAGCCATAGTCCATCCCGAGTTTCAGATGAAATCTATAGGGATAAACAATTTAAGTAAGCTTTATGTGCTGCTTGGAGAAAGAAGACAGATCACCACATCCATCAAATCCCTGTGTACATCAATAGAGGTGGGCATGGTTTTAAAGGAGCAAAAACTGCTCCTGCTTTCTTTCCATTAGTATTCTCAGCTGTTTCTCCTTCCAAGGCCAGCAGCAGGAGATCACTTAGGCATCCGTCACCTATAGTGGTTCTTACAAAATATAATCCCTGACTCGCTTTAACACAAAGAACTGTCTTTCATTCTCAAGTACAGAAACTGCAAAAGAGAGCACAATGAAGTTATTGACAGCGTGACTGATAAACTTGATAATTTGAAAGAGGGTTCAGGCTGTTATCATTGTTCAATTAGAATCCTTTAAAGTTATGATGTTTTGACTGCTGTCTCTTTTTAAGTCCGGGCATTTTGTATCTGAACAGGATGTCAAAGAATGGCAAAAGGCAGAAGTAAAATTTCAAAATGTGCGTATACAAATGGACGAGAATCCTGCTTTTAGGACGGACAGTGGTACTCGCTCAAGTGCATTTCAGAGACTGGAGAATATATTCAATACAACATGCTAAAAATAACTTTACCGACATGACAATTTGTTTGCTATTGCATTTTGCTGAGAATCAAATGCAATTAAAAATAAAATTAGACAGTTTAAAGAAATTGTGAGAGGATCAAATTGCAGTTTTTTAGAATCATTGGCTTAATTTCTCAATGATTTCAAACACCAACCCTTGCACAGATCTCATCACTCATTCACGTCATCATGTGAATTGATAACATAATTTTCTATGACAAATATATCATGATGACAAAGTGGCACCACATTCAAAATATATAGAGTTTTTTAACTTACCCACATTTATTTTCTAAAAAATTGGTAATACTGGTGAGTTTCATTTCAAATCTGCAAATGTTGCTCTTTAAAAGTATTCAAAGCATAAAATTTGTTTTTAAATCTAGTCTTAAGTTATCTTACTTATAAAATTTACCTGTGCTTATCTGAAAAAATTGATCAGCTGTCAGTCAAGTTGTTCTTAGTCCTCTGTGACCCATTGTTGCTGCCTGTGAGCCTTGCCTCTTTGCGTCTGCTGTTCCCTCTGCCTGGGATAGCCACCCAGTTCTGAGACGTGCTCATTTTTCTACTTGTCCCAATGCTTTTTGGCCACTCATTTGCTCGACTCTGGTACCAAACAGATGGGATTCCCGATGCATTCCCCTGCTCTGTGTGTCAGTATGGATGCTATGACTGCCACCCACATCCCCCCAAATGCCCTCTTCCTTTGTCGGTCCTGGTATTGTCTTTGTGGTTGAGACCCAAAGTGCCTTTTCCCAATTCCTCCTCACTGGACCTGATTGCTGTGGCCACTTAGGCTGGGACCCTTGGTTTTCAGAGGGTCTGGGCTGTTTTGATGCTTTATTTAACTAGGTATAGTTCAGTAGTGCTCGGGGCGGCGGGGAGAGAGACAGATTGAAGTATGAGTCTGGATTGAGGGGAAAGTTAAATTTTGGTCTTCAAATTTATGGGTTTACCTTGGCTGTTGTGACAAATGTTAAATGTCTCTATCTTAAAATGCCCCAAATGATTTAGCTGTTGCTTTCTTCCTGTCTCAGGGCCTCACAGCAGCTTCTGTCTTTGCAAAGAGTCTTCGTCTTGACTAGTGTCGTGACCTAGAGGGAGAAGGTCTGCGTTCACACTGTCTCCTACCATATGTCTGACTATTCAATTAGGGCACAAATTTCTGCAGTGGTAGTGCCTCTGAAAGACTAACCTGCTTTGTCTAGGTCACCCAGACACCACTCTTAGGTTCCACATGATACCTGAGCCCTCTCCCTTGGTCTCTTTCTGGAGAGTGCTGCTCAGTGCTTGCTCAGCCTTTCTTGGAGGTCTGGAGTTGTGTGATTACCAAGAGGGATGAAGATCCAGTAGCCCTGAGTTAAGCTGGCCTCATCTTTCAGGTAGCTAGTGAGTAGGGTGAGCAGAAAGTATCTTCTTGGGAGAGATCCCTGAGTCTGGCCACAACCGCTTCTTTCAGGATAAAATGTCCACCTGAACTTTCTCACAGGGAAACACATTTAGAAGAGGGGAAACGTGGAAGCCCTGAGTGGAACCCACCTGGCTACACATGGGCTCCTGAAGTCTTCTGGTCATCAATGAGGAGATAACATTAAGGAAACAAACAAGGATGATGCAATTTGGTCGAAGGCTACTGGTTTCATGTGGTTAATCTGTCTATCTATCTATCTATCATCTATCTATCTATCTATCTATCTATCTATCTATCTATCTATCTATCTATATCTATCTATCTAATCTATCATCCATCTATTTGTCATCTATCTGTCATCTATCTATCTATCATCTATCTATCATCTATCTATCTAATCTATCTATCATCCATCTATTTATCATTTATCTGTCATCTATCTATCTATCTATCTATCTATCTATCTATCTATCTATCTATCTATCTATCTATCTCTATCTATCTATCTATCTATCTATCATCTATCTACATATCCATCCATCTGTCTGTCTGTCAATCCTATCTATCTACTCATTTATTTATGTATATTTAAATACATATATACTCACCTCCATCCAGGTCTAGTAAGGTGAGCATCCAAACTGCCTAGGCTCCCACAAAGCCAATACGTGCAGTAGGATCAAAAACCCATTGCCATTGTTCTTGAGATCTCAGTAGTCCTCATTGTCTCTATGTTTTTTCCCAAGACGGTTTTATCCCAGGCTTTTTCAAACCCAGGTCAGCTGGCCTTGGTGAGTTCCAGGTAGAAAATCCCCATTGTCTCGGTGTGTGGGTGCACCCCTCGCGTTCCTGAGTTCCTTGCTCGTGCTCTCTCTCCTTCTTCTCCTGATTTGGACCTTGAGATTACTGTCCGGTGCTCCAATGTGGGTCTCTGTCTCTGTCTCCTTTCATCGCCTGATGAAGGTTAATATTCAGGAGGATGCCTATATGTTTTTCTTTGGGTTCTCCTTCTTAATTAGCTTCTCTAAGATCACATATTAGAGGCTCAATGTCCTTTGTTTATGTCTAGAAACCAAATATGAGTGAGTACATCCCATGTTCCTCTTTTTGGGTCTGGCTTACCTCACTCAGGATAGTGTTCTCTATTTCCATCCATTTGCCTGCAAACTTCAAGAAGTCCTTGTTTTTTATTGCTGAGTAGTACTCTAATATGTATATATTCCATACTTTCTTCATCCATTCTTCAATTGAAGGGCATCTAGGTTTTTTCCATGGACTTCCCACAGGGCAGGGAACCCTGATAGCTCTTTGGGCTGAAGAGGGAGGGGGACTTGACTGGGGGAGGGGGAGGGAAATGGGAGGCTGCGGTGGGGAAAAGACAGAAATCTTAAATAAATAAATAAATAAATTCTAACCCTTATAAAGATGTGTACATGATTGACTGGAAAGATGGCTTTATGCTTAGTAGATCTTCTTGGTCTTATATAGGTTCTCAGTACCAGTATCAGAGTGCTCATAATCTCCAACAACTCTACTTTCATGATGTTTGACACCATCTTCTTATCTTTGAAGGATGCCCAATGCACTAGCAGGTACAAAAGCAAACAAATGTACATGTAAATAAATATTAAAATGAATCACTAAAAAGGATACATAGGGTGTAATTGTTATCTAACTTACCTTGCTACACAAGAGGACACACAATGTCTTCCTTTTGTTTAACTGTAGTGTAATTTAAAACAATCACCTACTTTGCTCTGTTAGCCAGGTCTATATACGTGGCATACAGAAGACATTATTATCATGAAATATTTGTCTTTTAAATTCATTGTATAATATTTACATATACTTGTGAAGCACTGATACTACTTAGTTATTAAAATGAATGACAATAATAGTCATTATAAATTAATTCTAATTAATATAAAGTGTCTGGCTGATATTTCTTAATATATTTGTTTTGAAGCAGTTATATTCTCAGGAATAATATTACTATAGAAACTGATTCATAATTTGTTATGTCTCATAAATTTTCACCATACTAAGATAAATTTCTTTTTCACTAGAACAGGAAGTAGACAATAAAATCAAATAGTAAGATGATTTTTGCATAAATATCTGAAGTCTTTGCCTAACTCACAAATAATATGTGTGGCCACATTCAACTTTGTCTTTCTCCAGTTTTCTAGTAGGCGGTGAAATAAGGTGAAATGTTTCTCAAACTAGTAAACTGTCACATAAAGTTTCCTCTGCACTTTTTTTAAAAAACATTTTTAAGTATGACTTTTGCTGTGTGTGTGACTTGGCCCTATGATCTTAGCACTTAGTAGCACAAGTAGAAGGATTAAAAAGTTCAGAAATAACCAAGCTTACATGATAAGATGAAAGCCTACTTTGGCAATATAGTGTGACAGTGAAACAAATTATACATTATACAGTGATCAAGGTCTTCATATAAACTAGACAATTGCTCTTCCATCTGTCTTAGGAAAGTTACTGAATTATATAAATCAATATAATTTCAAGAGGGGTAATCATGTCTGCATAAGATCAAGAGATCCTCCTAGCAAATACAGTACATCATAAAACACATATGTTTCATGTTTTTATGAAAAGTGTTTTTAGTTTAAAGTATTATCCTTACAAACCAGTAAAAATAAAGTAATTCCTCATCATATAGACTGCTTCAGCAGATGTGGTACACATATTATGTCAAACTACCTAACTTAAGAAAAGAATTTCTGAGCATTTTTCCATGTCATTGAAGTTGGTTGGAGCACTTTTCGTGAAAATTTCCTAAGTTGGTCATCTGATCCTAGTTAAAGAATTTCAGATTCCATAAAAGCTTAAATAATGTAAATATATATAGTAAAATCAAATTTAATGAATATCTTTGATAAGTTACCAATGTACTATAACGTTATTGTCTCATGTTTACTTTTCCCTCTCTGAATTACATCTCTCCAGAAGAAAATGACACTAGAATATTTTCCAAACCCATTGGAATTATTTCACCTTAAACCCTTTATTTATATTTTAGTTCCATGTATGTGTGTGTAACTGTAACACATGGTTGTTGGCCTTGGCAGAAGGCCCATGATACTCTATTAATGTTTTTAAAGACAGATATTATTTGTCTGATGTAGGTGCTGGAAATCCAAGGCAGGTCCTCTGTAAAAGCAGCAAGTGCTCTCACGCAATGACTGCATCTCCATGCCATAGTACCATTTTCAGGGTCACTGGACTTGCTGTCCAGGTACTTTATTCCCAGAGGAACAAACTCACATTTGCGAAATAATCATGATTTCTCCTTGTTGTAAAAATTTAGGGACTACATGTGAACTCAAGTGTACTGGGTAGTAATTAGGATGCTAAGGTCTGGAGAAATTGCTAAGCAAGCAAAATCACTTACTTCAAATCCTGATGCTACCAATCTTATTCTCTGGGGCCTTCACAGTTAAAAACCTGAACTGACTGACTCTTGCAAGTTGTCTTTTGCTTCCACAAATACAGTGGCATATTTTCTCATGTGTCAATATGCATGTACAAATGCCTGTGTGGACACACATACACACACAGTAAATACATGTAAAATACATTGAGAATCATTACAAAGATTTAAGAAACAGAAGTGATTGTAGACATGATTTAAATTGTAATATAAATATCAGGGTAATAGACCAAGGAAAAGATGATAGAAGTCTTCGCTGAGCCAGAGAAAAATGAATGGATAACATGAAAACAGAAAAGCATAGGATGCAAACTCTTAAAAAAAGATAAGAAAGATAATGAGAACTATGTTCCTAAGAGAAATAAAACCAAGTCATTTCTACAGTCTTCACATACTTAGTTCCATAAAAATTATTCAGCCCTGGACTTGGGCTGACCTAAAACTAATTGTAAATAGGATGTCTTTTCTTCTCACTGATTTTATTCTAATGCTAAAATAGTACCTTGTCAAAGCAACTAGGTTCTAAAGTGATATCTACTACATAAATTTTTAAACAAGAAATAAATATTAATCCCTGTGATGCATTTTATAGACCCATCAACTTGGTATTTCAAAACATGTGGCAAACAGTTCTAACAAAGTCCCTCTAATTAAGACTTGTGCCAGGGATGATCAGAGCAAACGTTTATTGAGGGCCTTCACTGTGAAACAATTCATAGACATTGATTTGATCTAATAAAGCAGCTGAGGCAATAAACGTATGAAAATATGTCACTTATCCAGGGGGAATTTATCTGGCCCTCAGTCTCTTTTATATTGTCATGGATTATGGACCTTGTCCAAGAACCTCCTAATTCAAAGTGGATTGTAAAGGAGAGCTGAATCTATATGAATATTCATTCAAGAGGGGATGTTAAAATGTACAAAAAGATACATGGAATCAAACTTGAGGAAAACACACACACACACACACAAAGATGAAAATACATGGAGAGTTTGGATTATGTACATTAAAAAAAAACTTGAGGAAAACACTAAATATTTGTCAAAATCATTCTAGAGGGCACTGAAAACCCTAAAAGAACAGTTGTGTTTCCCCTCTCTTTGGCATTGAAAATCCTAAAAGAATAGATGTGTTTCCCTTCTCTTCCTTCCTAAATCTCGCCAAATTTTTATTCATAGTCAAGCATGTGTCTTAGCTTCCATCTACATATCACTCTTGATTCATACATAAGACAAGTTAAATGCCAGAATTTTTCTTTTTCTTCCCTGCAGTGAACTGAAAGTCTGCCCAATTCCATCATTAAGGATTTGGCACAGAGGAGAATATATGACCACAATTTTCTGTTTGAAAGGCACTCCCAGAATTGCAAATCAAATAAAGAATGGCATTGATAACTCTTCCATTCTGAACTAGTATGGAGCTTTTGCAGGAATTACTATTTTCAAACATTTAGCCACACTTTACATTTTATTTTGGACCTTTGCCCACAGTTCTTCACATCTTGAATATAAAAGACTGGCGGGAGTGTCACGTAAGGAATCCTGAACTCACCAGAGTTGTATGTCAAAAATTCTGAGGAGCCGGGCGATGGTGGCGCACGCCTTTAATCCCAGCACTCGGGAGGCAGAGGCAGGCGGATCTCTGTGAGTTCGAGACCAGCCTGGTCTACAGAGCTAGTTCCAGGACAGGCTCCAAAGCCACAGAGAAACCCTGTCTCGAAAAAACCAAAAAAAAAAAAAAAATTCTGAGGAAAGTCAGTTTTTCATAAAGAAGACATCATTTCCACAAGGAAATTATCCTGTGCATATTGCTTCATTTCTGAAAATCATATATAAAAATACCTTAACTTACAATGTTTCTAAAATAAAGTTGCCTATTAAAACTTCATTAAAATTTCAGTATTAATTTTTAAGTATGATAATGCTCAATTACATTTAGCTTAAAACATGGACTTAAGAACAGCGTTTTTTTCCTCCATCATTAATTTGTTGCATACACTGAAGAATAAAAGAGTGCTTGACAATTGTGAAATCTGAAGTATATTACAAAAAAATTTAAAAACGAAATTTTATGGTGGCTTATAGAGAAAATTCAATGTCAAGTTGCAATAGGTATTTTTAAATTTTGATAAAAAATTATATGTTTTTTGATCTGGAGATAGAGTCACTATATTCAATTTCAGGTCTCTTGTGTGCCTAGAATAATGTGAAGATGACGTGTATGTCCATTTTTTAATGCGTAGGCTTTCATTTCTAAAATAATTCAGGTATGATATGTTATAGTCTGGTGTTAAGTAAGTATTTATTGTTCTCCTATCAGAACAATCACTGGAAGATATGAAAAAATCCATAAGAAATACCAGGATATAACTTCTATCTGAAAAGAAAACAGTGATAAATCCTTAATAATGAGACATATTTAATTTTACAATAAGAACTATGAATTTTAAACATGAAAATCCTGTGCAAAAATCGTAGTCTCTTGGGGAAGTTGCGCTCTGGACATTAGGTTACAGCAAAGGTAGATTTGGATGCAAAAAGCATAGTGTAGTAGGTATCATATAAGCTGAAGATTTTGACCAAAGCTAAGAATATCAGAAAATGTCCAGTGGTGGTGATACACTCCTTTAACCCCAGCACTCGGGAGCCAGAGACAGGCAGATCACTGTGAGTTCAAGACCAGCCTGTTCTACATAGTAAATTCCAGAACAGTCAGGACTGTTACACAAAGAAACCCTGACTTAAAAAAACAAAACAAAACAAAAAGGCAAAACGAAACAAAAGCAAAAAACAACAGTAACAACATAATACCCAAAGAATAGCAGAAAGTATAAGAAGGACACGATGCTGGACAGAAACAAATGATGAATGTATGAGCACTCAGTATACAGAAAGTAGTGGGGAGTGACTATAGAATCTCATGCCCTGACCTTGTCCTCTATTTCTTCCAGCAAACTCCACCTCTTAAACATTCTATAAGCTTCCCACATAGCACTGTCAGCTGGGGGCCTAGCTTTCAAAGACACCACCAAACAGAGAACCTTTTATATTCATACACAAACAAAATGTCAGTTGTTTCATCATCATATCATCGCAATCAGAATATCAATTTTCTAACAATCATTTGCATTTCTCAAATTTATTTTATAATTGTATGCAAGTGTATGATGTGTCTATGTTTTCTACAGTTTTATCATTGAATAAATTGTATTTGCTCAACCATAGTAAAGATAATGTACGGAATCAACACATTTTCAAGCATGCATGATCTTACTCACAATATTCCACAGCTCTCTTGCTAATCTGTTGTGATGACTGAGATTTAAATAAAAAACATATTCTTCAAAATGTTTTTTAAATAGAAACATACTATAAATACCTTTTGAAAATGGTATTTTACATATAGTATAATTCTCTGGAGACTAATTCAATTCATTACACATATGGCAGTAGTTATTTTTTTTCTGAGCAGTAGTCAATAATATGTATGATCTATGTGGGTCAGCTGTTTTTAAGAATATCTCAGCTGAGTCCTTGTTTTCACCATTATGAAAAAAACTCTAGAGCCATGTGCTGGTGTACAGATGCTGTTCCAGCACTTAGGATGCCAAAGCCAGGGGAATCATAGGTTACAGGCCAAGTTAGAATACACATAGGGAGTGTCGAAGACCAGTCTTGACAAAACTCATATGTTCCAGGGTACGAGTGTGAGGACTAGCATTTTTAAGGAGAGAGAGAGAGAGAGAGAGAGAGAGAGAGAGAGAGAGAGAGAGAGAGAGAGAGAGATGTTAGAGAAATAAGAGACAGAAACACAGAATAGTGTCAGGAGGAGAAATTTAGTGAATACCGATCCACCCAAATTTATTTTCCAAATGCTTATATACTTCACTGCAAAAGGGGAAGAGGGAGGTAACAGATATTATTAATATGCTATAAGGAATACACTTGAATTCTCTGACCTTTGGTCCAGGTGAGTAGCTCCACCCCTATACCCAAAATACTAATTAACCACACCCTAGGTAAGACTCTCTTGTCCCTAGTCACATCTTTTGTCAGCAACTTTGGAAGAGTAAAAATAAGTTCAAACTCCTTGATCTCCAATCAAGGTCCAGGTGAGTAGCTCCACCCCTATACCCAAAATACTAATTAACCACACCCTAGGTAAGACTCTCTTGTCCCTAGTCACATCTTTTGTCAGCAACTTTGGAAGAGTAAAAATAAGCTCAAACTCCTTGATCTCCAGTCAAGGTGGAGTAGGTTCACATCTGCGGGCACACATAAGGGAGAGGAATATTGTCTTAAAAATAACAAGGAAGGAAGGGAAGAAGAAAGAAAGAAAGAAAGAAAGAGAGAGAGAGAGACGGAGAGGGGGAGGAAGGAAGGAAGGAGGAAGAAAGGAAGGAAGGAAGGAAGGAAGGAAGGAAGGAAGGAAGGAAGGAAGGAAGGAAGGAAGGAAGGAAGGAAAGAGGGAGGGGGTAAAGGGAAGCACAAAGGAACTGAACTGAACATTTTAGTACAGGCTTCAAAGCAAGCACAGCATTTTTTCCTCCTCCTAAGGGACTGTTGCTCAAGGGTTTAATTGCTGGGTATAATTGAAGTTTCATATTTATTTTATAAGAAAGAGCAAACTGTTTATCAGATTTGCTTCATTATTTTACACACTAATCAGTCGTGTATGAAAAATCTGATGATTTTTGATGGTGCTTGTTGTTAATGATATTTTTACATTTTTTTTTATTTATTGGGTGATGGCATGCAGGTGTGTGTGTGTGTTTGTGTGTGTGTGTGTTTGTGTGTGTATCATTGATAAGATAGTTGACCAATACTTCTGGTTAATGAGTCTCAAGAAACTCAAGAAATCAGGTCAGGATCAACATTATATTACATGAGAACTTGAATCTGTGTTTCTGATGACATTTATTCACATGGTCAAAGAAATAAATTATAAACTAAGGAAAACGTATTTTACTTTGAATAGGATGTGGGCAATTTCAGGAACTCTTTTTTCACTACTTATTATTACACACACCTATGTATTTATATTAGCATATATTTCTAACCTTGCAGTTCATATAAGACAACCTTCCCTTTGGAAGGAACAACCCTCTTGTTTTCAGGTTTCTACAGTTGCCTATAGTTCTTCATATATGCTTCTGGGTTCATGTGCTTTTTACATTTTTTTTTGTCTAGTTTGTTATGTTCTCAAGTGTCATCCTTGTACAGCTCATGTTTGGGCAGCCATGTTGGTTTGACTTTATGAGTACCGCCTCTGAAATTAACCAGTCTCAATCAAAAAAATCTACCAAATGTTCCCACACCATCGAGAAAGAAAGGGTGGAAAGATTTTTAGGGCCAGAAGATGAAAGAATCTGCTGTGAGCTTGTATCTCTTACTAATGTTAGGATAAACACTCAAAATCCTACTAACATAGTCTCACCTTTGAATACCAGTATTGTGCCCATTCCAGTGAAATGTAATTCAATCCTAATTAGTCTTATTAAATAATAACCCAAAGTCAGATATTAGGGGTGGAAACAGAAAGCTCAGAGAAGCAAAGCAGCAAGCTACTAGAGTTCTTATCTCCCTAAATGCTTGGACCAAAGGGAAGCAAGATGCTGTCTCCCCAAATCTCAGACAAAATGCCATGATCTCCTGTCTCCTCCCGCCTTATATTCCTCTCTCCACTAAGGCATGCATATGCCTTCCTGTATCTACCTTCTTAGTACTGGGATTAAAACCACCACTGCTTGGTTCTGTTTCTCTTTAAGAGGGAATCAATCTAGTATAGTCTAGGTGTCCTTGAACTCACAGAGATCCCTCTGCCTCTGTCTCCAGAGTGCTGGGATTAATGGTGTGTGCCATCACTGCCTGGCCTCTATGGCTAACTAATGGCTTATCTCAGCACTCTGATCTTCAGGCAAGTTTTATTTGTAAGAACACAAACAAAATATCACGACAATGAAGTTTTATGTTTTCTAAATTTCCTTCCTCTAATCACTCCCATGAAATCTTACCTCTCTCTTTCTCTCTCTCTCTCTCTCTCTCTCTCTCTCTCTCTCTCTCCAAATCCATAGCCTCTTTTCTTTTAATTATTATTATCTATATCCTTAAATATATAAATATTTTGGATAATATTACCTGTATGTATACAATCTCAGGGATGATCACTTGGCAATGGACAACCTATCAAGGTGGCATTCCCTTTGTAAAATCATTTCGCTCACTCTTCTTTTCCCCATTAGCCATTAGTCCTTTGTCTAGGATTGAGATCCTGTGATTGTTAGCCTCCAACTTTCAAGGTTAGCATTTCCATTGCATCTCATTGTTGTAACATGAATATTCATACAGAGTATATATTCACATATTTTATTTTATTGATTCTTTCTTTAAATATTCTTAAATAGGAATAATTTTTAAACATGTGTAGTACAAAGTATGTACATAAAGTATCCCTGACCTCATTCATTATTTCACACCTTGAGATGGAAGACTTTTTCTTCCTTTTTCCATTCATGTTATTATGTAGAATAATAGTCCATAAAATATTTGTTTTCCTTAAAGGTAAAAATCCTTAAGTGTTAGTACTTATATTCCAATGATATATTAGAAAAATCAGAAGAAACAAAAGTATATTGGCCATTTAATGACTTTAAATTTATATTGATATGATAGCTATAATGCAGAAAATAGTAAACTCATGCTTTTATTTGCACAACTCTCAACGATTGTGGACTTAATGTATAGAGAATGGAATAGAGATCCAGGATCTTACTTTGTCTTTGTAGAGTAGTGCAGTGCAAGTCTAGACAGTCAAGTCTTTGAGTGATTTCTAAGACAATTGTGTATTCCTCCTGGCTTGCAGCAACTGCAGCTGCTAGATAGATTGCTAACTCCAAAGTAATTTTCTAAAGCTTGATCAAGAGGCAAAATCTACTTAGAGTATGGGGTTCTAACTTCTGTGAGATCTGAGGACTATAATAGGGTTAAAACTCAGATTTTAGGGCACAGCAAGCACAAGGGCTATATGAGACTAATTGCTTGGTGCCAATCAAACCTAAAGCAATAAGTATATACACAAAAATATGCATGGGTATAGCATGTACACATGCAAGAAATTCTAAACCTGATAGGAAAATGATTCTCACAAATGAAATTTTAAAAAATGCCAATTTTACTTAAGGTTTTAGGAATATATAGTTTTTATGTCATTTATTTTTGTGCAATAAAATCTGTAGTCAAGACTATTTGCTATACACTATGTAGCAAATAGTAATTTTTAAAACTTGGTTCCATTCAGTATTGTTGCTTCTATGACTATATTTAAGGAAGAAAATGGCATAATGATGCTGGGCATCAATTTATAGCGCTATAATTGAGATTGGGCTGAAATCACAGCAATTTTTGCATCAGTACTTTAAAAAAATCAGTAGGCTTTCCTTGTGGAAGCAATCTATATATTCTATCCCTCAAGTATTTCTTTTCTTGAGCTCACACAAGAAGGCATAGCAATTATTTCTCAAGGTTTATTCTTATTCAGTGATTCACTGGAGAAATACTTTATCTTGATGGGCTTCATCAACTTTTTTCTTTCCCTTTATCTGTCTCTTTTAATGTGACTTCAACAGAACAAGGAATGAGCCTCTTTTAAACTTGATAGAATGGCTAATACTTTCTCCTTATACAAAGTGGCATTCTTGACACGATGTATACAATTTATACCTACATTTGCAGTCAATCCATAATATTAAGTTTAGGTGGAAAATGAAAAGGAGATTTTTATGTGGTTTCATTGATGTACAACAATCAACGTCTTCACTGGAATGTCAGTGTTAAAATTATTTAAAGAGTTGTAACCTGGATATTCAAAAAGGTGTTTGTTTCTTGCTTAAATCACTGTGACATTTGAAAAAGTTATCTGAAACTGATATTTAATTTGTATATATTTATTCTCTTCATTAAATTATATTGTTGAATAATTAAAAAGAGACATGAGATTTTTCTATCCTCTTAAAATTGTTAAGCATAGTGACTTTTCTATGATATTCCAGGAGAAAATGTGTTTTTTTTGGTAGAATTTTCTGGGTGGATGACTAAATAGAAATTCTATAAAAAGATAACAGAATATCAAGGAATATAGAAAGAAAAACATTCAATTAAGATACTTTAGCAAAATTTGTATATCAGAAAATTTCCTATTGAGAAACATTTTTGAACATTTTTGATGTTTCATATGATTAACAGTATTTATATAAGGATAAACTTGCTTTGGCATGTCATTAAGAAATATTCTCTATACAACAAGACACATTGTAAGTGAAATATCATGAAGAAAGGTTAGGATTAATTTTTCTGAGACTTAATGTCTTTCAGATTAATTATATTTTCAGATCATTTGTCAGGGATTTTATCTGAATCATATTGAGAAAATATGGACTCAGTCAAAAACATTAGATATTTTCTTCTTGGTGAATAGAAGAGTATCATGTCCTGTCTAATGAAAATCACATGTTCTGATCATGAAAATGATTACTAAAAGGAGAATTAAATTAATGACAACTGTATATACAGGGCAAACGAAAACCCCTGGATCCCACAAATTCCCAAGTTACATAATTGGGAGACAAATTCTTCTGGTTGTAATATATCAAAAAGAATTTGTAACATGGAAAGCAGATTTTTTTCTTTTTATCTTTTTATTTGTTAAAAAAAAAACTATCTTCTTTCACTTTACATACCGATCCCAGTTCCCACTCCCTCCCCACTTCCCATTTTCTCCACTTTCTCCACCACCTCAACGCTAGGGTAAGGCACATTGCTTTGAGGAAAGATCAAGGCTGAGCAAGGAATCCCTTCAAAGTTAATGGATTCTAAAAAAATAAAACAGTTAAAGCAGGAAGGGTAAATCCTGGTCCCATTGCCAATGTCCCCACAGTCTGCCTCAGTCACATTCAGAGGGCCTAGTTTGTTACTATGATTTTTTCCCCTCTGTCAGGCCGGAGATGCTTAGCTCCCATTAGTTTAAGTTAGTTGTTTCAGTGGGTGGCCCCATCATGGTCTTGATCTCTTGGCTCATATTCTCACTCCTCCCACTCTTTGACTAGACTTTGGGAGCTCAGTACAATATTCTGCTGTGTCTTTCTCTCTGCTGCTGAATTAAGGTTCTATAGTGTCATTTAAGATAGTCATAAATGACTATGGATTAAGGCCAGATCAGGCACCCTCTCCTCTATTGCTTAGGGTCTTAGCTGGGGTCATCCTTGTGGATTTCTGGAAATTTTTCTAGTGCCAGGTTCCTTGCTAGTCCCGTAGTGGCTTTCTCAATCAAAATATCCCTTTCTTTGCTCTTACTCTCTATCCTTAACCCCATCTTGACTATCCTGTTCCCCAAAGTTCTCCTCCCTGACCCCTTCTCCTCTCTTCCTCCGCTTCTGCCCTTCCTTCACTCCCCACCTCATGCTTCCAATTTACTAAGGAGATCTCTATTTCCCCTTCCCAGAGGGATCTATATATGTTCCTCTTAGGGTTCTTTTTGTCACTTAGCTTCTCTAGGGTCCTGGAGAATAGGCTTGTTATTCTTTGCTTTACAGCTGTTATTCACTTATAGTGAACACATACTTCTTTCTCGATCTGATTTAACTTACTCAGGATGTTTTTTCTAGTTCTATCCATGTTCATGCAAATTTCAAGATGTCATTGTTGTTATGGCCGAGTAGTACTGCATTGTGTAAATGTATCACATTTTCTTTATCCATCCTTTGGTTGAGGGGCATCTAGGTTGTTTCCAGGTTATGGCTATTATAAATAATCCTGTTATGAACAAATTGAACAAATGTCTCTGTAGTATAATTGAGATTCCTTTGGGTATATGCCCAAGAGTAAAATTGATGTTTCCTGAGTTAGGTTGATTACCAATTTTCTGAGAAACCACCATACTGATTTTTAGAGTGGTTTTAGAAGTTTGCATTCCCACCAGCAATATAGAAATGTTCCCCTTACTCTACATCCTTTCCAGCATAATTTATCATCGGTGTTTTTGATCTTAGCCATTCTAACAGGTGTAAGATAGAATCTCAGAGTCACTTTGATTTGCATTTCCCTGCTGGCTAAGGATGTTGAACATTTTCTTCAGTGTCTTTTGGCCATTTGCGATTCTTCTGTTAAGAATTCTCTGTTTAGATCTGCACTCCACTATTTAATTGGATTATCTGGTATTTTGAATACTAATTTCTTGAGTTCTTTATATATTTTTGATATCATCCCTCTGCCTGATGTGGAGTTGGGCAAGATCTTTTCCCATTCAGTAGGCTGCCTCTTTTTCTTATTTACTGAGTCCCTTATTTTATCAAAGCTTCTCAGTTTCAGGAGGTTCCATTTACTTAGGATGGCTCTCAGTGTTATGTAGAAATGAGGGGCAGCAGGGCTGCTGCACGGCACGGCTAGCTTTACCCGAAGTAATTACACGGAAACTGTATTCTTTTAAACACTGCCTGGCCCATTAGTTCCAGCCTCTTATTGGCTAACTCTTGCACCTGGACTAGCCCATTTCTGATAATCTGTGTAGCACCCCAAGGTGTGCTTACCAGGGAGATTCTAGCCTGCCTCTGCCTCTGGTAGGAAAATCATGGCGATTCCTCACTCAGCTTCTCTTTCCCAGCATCCTGTTCTGTCTACTCTGCCTACCTAATTTTATGTCCTATGAGAGCCAAGGCAGTTTCTTTATTAGTTAACCAATGAAAGCAACAGATAAGATACAAGACCCACCTCCATCATTTCCCCTTTTTCTGTTTAAACAAAAAAGAAAGGCTTTAACTTTAACATAGTAAAATTACATATAACAAAACAGTCATCAAGCAAGAATTACAGTTACAATATTTATCTATTTTATCTTTTATCATAACTAAGGAAAACTATAACTATGTATCCATTCTTCAACTCCATCAAAGACCCCAGAAAGATATAAAATTACCTAAGTAAACAAGAAGTCCAAAATTTCACAAATGACAGAGACAACTCGCTGCCTGGACAGTCACCCAATGTTCCTCTGTACCGTTGGGGCATCTATCTTCAGCCTTCAGGCCCATAGTATCCAGCAGACACTTTCATGAAGCAGGAAATTTCAAAGACAGTTCAGTCACTTTCTGCTGTGTCCTGCAGAATGTCTCGCAGACTCTTTCATGGGTCAGGAACCCCGAAAGACCGTCTCACCTTTAGGCAAGTTTAGCAGTCCTCTCTCTGCGGGTTCTTTGTGTCCAGTTTATGCAACAGTCCAGGCAAGAACAGTCTCTTGCCCAAATGTCTATCAAGCTCCATAAGGATCCTCTTCAATGCCCATTTTCCTCTCGAAGTAGATTGGTGCTGTCAGGAGCATACGTGTCTCATTGTCATGAAAAGCCCTAAGTTATTAAAATATTTTAAATGCCATATTCTGCAGCCTTTGAGAGATATGAAGAATGCCTATCTAACTGAAATATATCTCCATATATCTAGAAAATCTAACATGACTACAAGCTTGACTATTATTTACAATTATTTAACAACAACCTATATTTCCTAATTATACATTACATTTTAAAAATGAACTACATAATCACAATACCTTAATCAAGATCAGAAATACATATACATATAACAAAATTGACTTTAAAATCCACATCAATGCAAATTATTCATATCTATATCATATCCCTTTTTAAATGTAAAAGAACATGCACCTCCTGCCGGGTCGAAGACACCAAGGATCACGCAGGGCTTCACGTGCAGTGTGGCTCATGAACCCGAAACCAATATATACAAAACCGAAAGTCCCTTTGCTGTGACAGAGAGGTCCAGGTTCCAAAGCCCAGCTGCGTTCTGCATGAACGAATCAGACACCTCTCACTTCCCCCACAAACGGAACTTGGTGTTTGGATGATGTGCGAGACAAGTCATTTGTGTACAATCCCAGACCCTACCTTCAGTCTTCAACCCAACCACAAGACCGAAAAGAAAAGAAACAAAAGCAATATCTGGGCTTCCAAGTCCAGACTTTTCCGAGTGCCTGTGGAGACTCTGAGGACCCATTTGACCTAAGTTCACACCCCTGTCTATGCTATTCTCCTTAGCATCTCCTGGGTCTTCAGCCTTAAAGAGGTATCACCATGCATATTTCTATGGGAAAACTGGAGCGACACCAGGAAATACCATGAGTTGCCTTCTTCCTGGGGGAACAAGATGACATAGAACACTGGTTCTGCTCTAGAGAAGAAATGCCATCTGCTGACACCTTCTCCCACCACAGGACAGACTGGCCAACGGTCTATGCTCTGTCCCTCTCTGAGACTGACTAAGTCTCCCACACTGGATAAGCCAGTGTCCACAAGTGATGTGGGAGTGTCATATCAATCTGTTGATTTCATTGGTTAAAATAAAGAAACTGCTTGGCTGGTCCCATAGGTTAGAACATAGGTTGGTGGAGTAATAAGAACTGGGCGGAAGAGGAAGTGAGGTCAGAAATCATGCAGCTCCACTCAGAGATGCCAGGCTCCTCTCTTGCGGGTGGATGGGATAGCTCTGCACTCTGAGGCACACACGCAATGAAGCTCCTACTCGGGATGGACGTAGGCTAGAATCTCCCCAGTAAGCACACCTTTGGGTGCTAACACAGAATATTAGAAATTGGTTAGACCAGGTGCGAGAGTTAGCCCGTAAGAGGCTAGAGCTAGTGGGCCAAGCAGTGTTTAAATGAATACAGTTTGTGTGTTGTTATTTTGGGCATAAGCTAGCCAGGCAGCTGGGGTGTTGGGGACGCAACCCCAGCGCCCCCAATTTCAACAGTGTTATATTTAGGAAGTAATCTCTTGCGCCTATTCATTTAAGGCTACTTTCTTTTCTGTCAGGTTCAGTGTGTTCAGATTTATATTGAGATCTTTAATCCCTTTGGACTTTAGTTTTATGCGTGGGGATCGATATTGATCTATTTTCACTTTTACATTTTGACATCAAGTTATGCCAGCAACATTTGCTTAAAATGCTTTCTTTTTTCCATTGTATAATTTTAGCTTCCTTGCCAAAAATCAGATGTTCATGGGTACATGGATTAATATCCCAGTTTCGATTCAATTCTATTGGTCAACCTGGGAAACTGGGAAAACAGATTTTTAAGCTACAAAAAAAAAAATTTAGAGTTTCCTGTAAAAAAAAAGTTTCACTTGATTGTTAGCTCTTCATTTCTAAAAATAAACTCATAGATTCACTCATCTGTATTGCACACAAGGATGGGTCAATATGGAGAGCAGCAGTGAGTATCACTCCAGAAGTGTTGTCAAAAGAAGAATTTCATGAAATAAATATCATACATGAGCTTTGGCACTTTCTATACTAGAACTTTCCCTAGATGCTCAGAGAGCACAGCAATTTAAACAACCTAAGTGCTCAGAGTTCATAGCAACACAAACATACATTTGCATTTTAAGTAACAATAAAATTGTATTTCCTCCATGATGATCATCCTATAGTTTAGTGCCTGGAACTCATATTTAAAATAAATAAATGCTGACCTTTGCATTTCCCAAATGAAGGGATTATTGACTACAACCTAAAAAGTTTTCTTATATAAACCTTTACTAATAGATTTTATTGTAATATCTAAAACTTAAAAATTTCATGAATAATGTAAACAAATAATTACCACAATGAATCTCAGTGAAAATCCAATTATTAGTAGAGAAACTTACACCTCATGATCTTTTATTAAAAATAGTATGACATTCAAGTTCTACCTAACTGGTTAAGAAATTTAGTTATGGGGGGCTGGAGAGATGGCTCAGAGGTTAAGAGCACTGGCTGCTCTTCCAGAGGACCCTAGTTCAATTCCCAGCAACCACATGGTGGCTCGTAACCATCTGTACTGAGATTTGGCGCCCTCCTCTGGTGTGCAGGCATACGTGGAGGAAGAATGTTGTATACATAATAAATAAACCTTTAAAAAAAAGAAATTTAGTTATGTATTTCACAATTGTATTATCTGCCTATTATAGAGATTACATATGAATTATCTATTTATCCATAAGTAAATTATATATAATCACAGTTCTTATTTGAAACTATTTAATGTTTTATATAATTGCTTGTTCATATTCAATCTTATGCATATTATAGTCACTATGATGACACACATGTAACTTTAAGACATTTTTATATTAAATGGACATTGTTAAAAATTGTTACTCAAATAACTGACCACATAAGTCCTATTTTTAAAAAATATGAGCACAATAATTATTTGAAATAAAGCCAATTCCTCAGCTCTTTTGAATGTTGATGGGTACAAATATTTTCATTATTTCTGAGTACATTTTTCATTGGAAACATTCCTGAATAAAGCAAGTATTTAGGAGATTCAAATCTGATATTTAGTATTCCAAATCAATGACTTCCATATTCCCCACCAAAATAATATTTTTTTGTCTTTTATGAGTAAAATCTTACTACATTGGACCAAAGAACATTAGGAAATTTTCTGGATATTTTTGACCTGTATACACTCTCAAGATTCAGGGAGAAAGGCCTTGGATAAGTAAAGATACAAATTCCAAGTGATAAAGAAGAGCCTGTCTCTTCAGATAGCAAAGAGTCACCAGGTTGTAAAACTACATCATTCCTCTCATTGCAGGAAGAGCAGGTACACACCTTATTCTATTGAAGAGGTAAGCTCTGTGTTTAATTTTCTTGGCTTTTCCAGTGTTTATCCATGTACACAAGGCCTTTTGCCCTCTACAACCCTGTATCAAAACATAATGTGGAGGAAAGTTATGGATACATGTTCTGCCTACTTTGGAACTAAACATTTACATGTGCATATTTGGATAGGCACCTGCAACATACAAATTCTTGTGCTCATACATGTGAGAGCATAATACATACGCACAGTATGCATATATGTGTATGAATGTATAAAAATACATTATACATTTAATTGTATAGAGAATTAACTTGTATACACATATGTGTATATACACATGGATAGAAGTTAATATGTCACATATATAATATATACACACAGATATGTATTACACACATAGACATACATATATAAAGTTAATTAGTACACAAAAAGCTCTACTCACCAGGCACAAACATGTTCACTATACATCCTTATTAACAATGGACCTTAACTCTTAGAAATAGCTCATTTTAGAAAATCATTAACCAACTGACATCTCAGTATTTTACAACTTATTGGTCCTCTATTTCCTTATTTTGAGAATAAATAAAGTACCTGGAAAACTGGAGTGAGTTAGTGACTTTCCCATAATTAAATTACTAGTTAATAATAGATGTGCTGAGCATCACAGGAGAGAACAATCTGGGCTCTGGAAAGACCAGCTCATGCATGCACAGGAGATTTTTATGGGTTTGGGGTCGAGCAAAAACAAGTGAATTCTCATATCACCTTTATGAACCTGTTGAAATCAGAAGGACTAATGTCCTCAGAAGGTTTGGCAAAGAAATCTTGATATATATACCCAGTCTCATTACTCCATCCACCGGAAGAGAAGATGTTCATTCACATTTTGATGAGTAAGTAAAATAATCAAATAAGTAAGCTCTACTATACATAAAAAGATAAATTTTGGAAAGATTATTTTGCACTTTTTTGAGTGAAAATTTCAATAATGTAAAAAATAATTAATAGCAAAATATTAATAATTAAGTACAATAAATTCAAGAATCAATACAATGAATCAAATAGTTGCTTTTTAAAGTAATGATTGCTACATTGAGAATAATCTTTTTGTTGTATACTTAAAAATTTAGGATATATCTATATGTAATTGGGGGCTTTATTTCCACTTAAAATATTTAGACAAGCCTTGCCACTTGGGTACAGGGAGACAGCCATATGTATAAGGTGGCTCCAGAATCTGAAGTATGGCAAAGATCTTCATCTCCAAATAACTAAATATCTCTGTCACATGTTCATAGACAAAGAATTCGATGCTGTTAAAAGAGTCTTTTTAGAATAAGTGCCCTCAGGGAAGATTGAAGCTAAGGCCACTTATCAACTATATTTTTTTTTTATTTCCAAGTCTAGATGAACTTTATAAACTCTGGTTATTTTTGGAGGAGAGGGAGATAAATGGGAGGTGGGGAGGAGGCAGAAATTTTTTCAAAAAAAATAAATAAAAAATGAGGACAAATGTCTTGCTGTGAGAGCTGTAATCAAATATATCTTGATGCAGTTAGAGGAATAAAAGGGCTATGTACATTCAAAAAAAGAAATATAAAGACAAATAACACCTCTTAATTTACAAGATGAACAAGACAAAATTAAGTAGAGGTCAGATTTTCATGAATGAGGAAAAAACCTTGCATTAATCTAGTATACACAATCTATACTAACACTACATATAGAATAGTAATTGTATAGTAATTATGGTGTCTTGAAAGCCTGACATTGCAATATTTTTACTGCACTCAAGTTTAACATCTTAGGTTTATTTTTTTGCCACTACCAAGCAGAATAACTGATTTTCTTTCTTTCTTTCCTTTTCCTTTATGAGACAGTGTTTCTCTGTGTAACTTTGGTGATTGTCTTGGGGAAAACTGATTTTCGTTATGTTTATACAGAAATCATAAACAACATTTAGGTACTATTACTTTTGTTCTGATTTCAGTCGCATTCTATTTCTCCCATTAACCACATTATTTTTAAGTTTCTAGTGACTCCCTGAAAATTGAACTATATTACTAGCCCCTAACTAACTCCTGGAGAATATTCTGACTAACACTCTTCATAATGTTTTTATAGTGTTCTCTCCTGTAGAATTGTTGTTTTTTTAAACCAATAATGTCTTTTGAAGACATATTTTACAGGGGGTATCAGAGTCCCAGGATGCTAATCGGAGGTGGCAGAAGCTTTTAGAGGGCGTGCCTAGTTTAAAGAAGTTAGGTCATTAGAGACATATCTTTCACAAGATATCTGCAACCTACTCCACTTTAGATTTCTCCTTCTTCTTTGAAGCATTTATTGATTATTATTTTTCGATAAAAAAATCAGGAGTCAGAAATCGGGAAACGAACCTGAATGATTAGTGAAGCTGTGGAGAAACCACCATTGACCGCCTAACTCTTCAGTTCCTTCCTCCGAAAATGTCAAGATACTTTCAAAGCCCAACACTACTACTTCCTCAGTCCTCCAAAATCTCTATGGTTAGTTTTTGTCAGCTACTGGCTACCTGTGCCTTCTGATTAAAAACAAACTTTATTGTCAAAATTCAATCAAATCAACTACACGACACCTCTTCTTGGCTATTATGAAATAAGTACATTTATTCTATCAAGCACTTCCCCCTTTCAGATTATTCTGCATCCAAACCAAGCAAAAAAAAAAAAGGAGGTAAATGACTGTAAGTTTAAAATAACTGAAACCATAAGATACAGCAAATATTTTCTTTTTATAAGGGATTTATCTTAGTGACAGTGAATTGAGTAAAAGAAATTTTGAAAAAAAATGCCTTTAATTTCATAGTTTGGGAAGATACATTGTTAAATTTACAAAATTGTTGGTAGACCTTAGTAATTTTTTTGCATTATACTATAAAATAGTATTTTTCATGCATAGCTTCATGGTAATAAACAACTCTCAAACTGGGTTTATGATTCATTCACCCAGAGAAAATGACTCCTGAAACTGGAAGCTTAGCCAGCTCCTGTTGTTTCACAAGTTATATGGCCTATCTTTTCTAAATACTTTTAGTTTGAGGATTAGTTAGTCTAGGATATTGTTTCTTTTAAATCTAGCTACAGACTTAATTTGTCTGTTTTTTTAAACATGTTGATTTTACTGGAGTTTGCCTGTTGGTATCAGCTTGCTTCTCATTTTGCAGAGGTGAGTTATCAGACAGCTGATGCCTTAGACATCATTCTACTTGCCTTATGATCTTTAAGTCAGCAGAAGTAGCTGTGGATAACTCAAAGAAAGCCTGACATTGTGTGGAGAAAAGAAAATCTCTTGAGAAATCTGTTCTTTACATTGAGTAATTCTTGATAAGTGGTTGCTTATGTGGAGTGACCCTGACCGTGCAGTCATTAGGGAGATGGTCTGGATTCCATGTGATTAGTCTCAGCTGTCAGTGTGATAGTCAGTCACTTGTCAGATGCACACACACACACACACACACACACACACACACACACACACACGCAAAATTCAAACTCTGATTCTATGCAGTCTGTAAACAACATCAGGAACTGTGTCCCAGACATGACAAATGTTGATAAAAGACAGAGATTTTATACTTATCTGGACACATTTGTTGCTGTGTTGCCAAGATCCAATGTGGTAATCATTGTGTGCAATCTCAGTGTGTGCATTCGCACTATTGCTGCCATGTCAGGAAATTATGCCTACCTCAGTTGAAAAGAGGAACAAGAGTTTTTAAGGAAATAATTGACCAGTGAAGTATATAATTTTACAGATTAATTTGAATATACAAATAGCGATGTCTATCAATTACTAATAGCTTAAGATTAATTAACAAAATAGAAACAACTTTGAGTAATTATTTAAAATAATAACCAATAATTCAGGACATAAGTTGAATCTATCACCATTGTTATCAGTGAATAGTAATTTAGTATCTTCAGGTTGGTTCAAATGTTTTCAATTGTGACACTGTAATGGATTGTGGTATTATTCTTGGGTGGATTTTTCAATTCTTTCTGAAGGAGGATCTATAAATTGTACTTGAATGAGATAGCAGAGCTTTTTTCCTTCTTTGTTCTGGGAGTAATGAAAGTCTATTAATAATATACAGTATCACAACATGCTACACCGCAATATTTTAGCAAAATATTTCCTCAAGGAACAAATCAGATTGGACACAATTGATTAAGGCTTGAAAACAATATGAAAAACTGGATAGCATTGCCACATGTGTTCTAGTGCCAAGGAACAGAAAGCCCCTTCATTGCTACTCGAAAAGCCCCCTCTGCCATGCTATGGTGAATGTTTGAGAATTAACCAGCATCATTAATAAAATGTTGAAATCTCTCTTCTCTTCTGGATTCATACAGCACAAAAATCACTCATATGTACTATTGACTCATTTTCTATGTTGACTATGTAAATTACAGAAACAGTAAAAAAACTGAGAAGTTAATTTTTTTACTGGGTTAAGAAATAGATTTATCTTACATTTATTAGTACTGCATTGTAAGATGAAACATATTATTTCATTATTAAACAAGGATTCTTTGATGCATGTGAGGTGTTTGCTATATTTGATTTAATAAAATTTTAAAAAAACTTATTACATGCCTTAAATATTTCTGAATATGCTATTATAAGTTTAACAGAGAAAAATTTTTGCACAAATCCTAGGTAACAAGGAATCAAATTCTTACACCCTTTTTTGTCTTCTATAAACTGAATTTTCCATTTTTCTTCAATCGTGTCAGTGTCTTACCTGGAAATGGGTGTTCCCTTTGGAGACCTTGTAAATTTAAATCCCAAATCTATTAATATCAACCAGTTATACAGTAAAAAAAATCTTGTCCTTTTCATCTTAAAGCAAAAAAGAAAAAAATGAAGTATGCAGAAAAGACCATGTATAAATTTTAATCTGTGAACCTCGACATGCATTACTATAGCTAAGTTGGCTAAATCCAAACTGATTTTATATTATGGCTTTTCCTTAGATAGTTGAAGCAGATACAGCAAAATCAAGACAAAAGACTCAACACACATGGCTATGACTTGTGACATGATGCAGGACAGCTTCTGCGTGAGACTCGAGCCACAGTTGGCTACTCATTCACTGACACAGAATCATGCCATGTTCTCTGCCCAGCTCCAGAATACAGCAACAGATTTTAAAGGTTGGAACAAGAAAAATCACAGGCGGTGCCACCTACTGTAAATTCTCTCTGCTCTCCTTAGCTCAGCAACAGCTGTTGGTCTTTTCACAGTCTGGTAAAAGCAAAACAAGGAATAGAATGTAGGCTATTGACGTTGTACAACAATACCATTTGTTTTCTCAGATCATGACAGCCAATCAACCTGAGAAAGAGTTTCCTTTTCAATCTTTGTTGGGAAAAAAAATCATGCGATCTTGACTGCCTATCTTGCAAACAGTGAGGGTGATCAATTGATGAATTCTGTGTGGAATTTAAATTACATAACTACCATTTGTCTTAATCACTGTAATCTGAGAGTTTATATTATATATTTTAAAGGAATTTTAAGAATTAATGAGCATCTGTTTCACCATGTTGAGGCATATGGAGGAGGTAGGTGAAAAGAAAAGAGAACAAACTGTTTGGAGCCTAGTAACGTTGCCTTAAATGCCCCTGTTCAGTGAGGACAGAATTTCCTGCTTTTTTTCCCCAACCATAATGGTAGTAATGATAATAATACAGACTTTCTGTTTATGGAATCCTAGCGTGCAAAAGAAGAGAAGAATTTTATAGCTTTAAATATGACTGAGCCACCAAGGGAAGAAGCATAGATAAAAGACTGTCCCACATAGTGGATCAAAAGGAGTTCCAATTAGGATAATTAAAGGGAGGTGACACATGTGGGCTTAATTCAGGGTGTATTGAATATAGATCTAAGATGATTAAACTTGGTGGGTAAATCATGCAATACGATATTTTATGCTGCTGTATTAATCATGCAGGTAAGACGTTGTGCTTCCATTTGGTCTATTTTGAAACAGGATCCTAATTAAGGCATAATGAGAGTGGAAAGCACTCAAAAATAGCCTCTAAGGAGCAATATTTATAAAAACAAGGCTAGCATCAATCTGTTCTGCCTGATGAGTCAGAGAGTGTTAATATCATGAAAACTTATTCAGGATTAGATAAGGAACTACATAAAGCAGAGTCTATATTGGCATGAATTGAGCTAAGCATCGGGAGGAATTAAAAAATATACATTTGTAAAATAAAGAATGTAAAATAAAGACCAGTTAGGCTTAGTTTGATGGCACATGATTTTAATCCAAGCATTTAGGAGGCCGAGAGTAGAGCATCTCTGTGACTTAAATATTGATGTGGTCTAGTTCAGCCATGGATATACAGTAAGAACCTGTCTCAAAAGATGTGGGGTCAGTTAAAAAGTAAAGTTCATGCTATATAGAGAATGGTGGCAAGTCACCTAGGTTCTATAATCAGATGCACGCAGGACTTCATCTCTTAACACCTCTGACAATTTCAATGACAGAAATACTTCCTATCAATTAATTATAGTTGAGGTAGTAGTACTGATTGTCTAGAAATGAACTAATCTAAACAAATATAAACACACACACACACACACTTTATATTAATAAAGTTCCAGATGACCAGGATTGCATTAAGGTTATTTTCACTCATTGTAAGAAATTAGGAGCTGCCCACCATGGGGTCAGGACCCAAGCTCTACTCCTCTGTAAGAGCAGTATGAGTTCCTAACAACTGAACCATCGCCAGCACTAGGTTTCTCCTTCAATAGTTTCTGCAAGTGAACTCATTTGCTTCGCAAGAACACAATGTGCTTTGATACCTCTAAGCCATTGTTAAAGCGCCATACAGTGAATGATTCTAAATTAACACAAGAGAAAGGTTTCACTCATTTGCAAATATTATCTTCCTTGAAATTGAATATACTTCTTTCAGCTTAAATGATAATTTCTTTACCTTGGCTCATATGGAATTTTTCTTTAATTTATTTAATTAATAGTTTTGCAAAAACTCTTTCTTTACGAGTTCCTTAATATCAAATATTAAATAAAATTACTGGTCAATCTTGAATTTCTCTTACCTAAAAATAGAAACTTCGATTTTGCCAAGAATTTGCAAGTTCTGGAGTTTATAGTGATATTTAATATTAAACTTGAATTTACTTTTAACATGATGTTTTCAAAATTTTCTGTATGCTTGAATTTTGACTATTTGTAATGTGTCTATGTATAGATTCTTTCATGGTGTTTATGTCATGTTTGCTTCACAGCTTTGGGAAGTGTTCTGTAATTCAACATAACTAATCTTTTTTTTTCTAGCATAGTAAATGTTTGGTGGATTCATCATACCTTAGAATTTCCATTCCACTTTTCTTTTCTCCCCATGCATTTGTCTTTTACCTTCTTCCTCTGTCTTGATTATTTCAAATGTGCTTGCCTTTTGCTTTTTACTTCTTCATTCATCTGGATGTAATTTAATCTCCTTAGGTGTTCTCCATTGTACGTGTGTGTGTGTGTGTGTGTGTGTGTGTGTGTGTTGTTTATGTTTTTATGGTTTAGCAAGATTTGATTTCAAAATTACTTTGTTATATAACAACTTATACTTTAGGTCTTTGTTTTTCTTTCTTCATTTACTGATCTTGTTTAGGAATTTTATCCTTGTCCTCCTTCACTTGGTAAGTTGTTTAAATAACTCTCTTGATCTTTCAGCAGAGTCTAGGTGCCATGGCTCAGTGATTTCCTGGTGCTATATTCATTTGTTTGTTGCTTGTCCTCCTTTTTGCTTTATTCTTCATAATCAAGCTGTGCATAAACTGTGGAAATGGAAGGGTCTCCTAGTCTTCAAGGCTTTGTCCATCCTGGAAATCTCACTCCTTCAGCACGCTAAAGCTATTTAGTTGCTTTATTGATTCAATGGACAGGCAGGCAAGGTATAGGTGCTGTACACTGTACACAAATGGCTTAATTTCATAATCTAAAGATCTACATGAGTGAATGGGAGGTTCTGTTTATGAGGCCTGTAAGATAGTGACCCAATGCTAGATTTCTCTGTGGAGTTTCACTAAGGCCCATATTTTCAAAAGAACCATGAGCTAAGTTTTATACGTACGTAGAATTCCTGTAGTTACCTATGGTTAAGCTGAATTGGTGCAGAGTCCATAGATTGGCTTTCTTCTGAGCGTCACAGTTACCACAGGTTCAGTGTGCTTTCTCTCTTCTACCAATAAAAGGCCTCATACTGATCTGCAGGCTGCAATCTGGGCTTCACTAAGAACTTTTTGTTCATGTGTACTAACTATAATGATGTTTCTATGGTCAGAAAAGGGCAGCAACATCCTATTTTGACACAGTGCCCCCATTGATCCCAAAATGCAATATTTAAATGGCAGCATGCTTACTGCTTCTTTAGATGTTTGATATAATTAGTCAACCAGTTTATATTTTATAATTTTTATGGATCTCCAGGGGTTAATTAATCTTCATAGTCTTTCCACCAAATCTGGTTACAGGCGCCATGAAGGGATCTCATATATCTCCAGAGTCACTGTATACCACTATCCACAAGGTAATATGCTAACTCTGTTTAAAATTTGTTATTGTGTTCATAAAGTTTATAGTAAATATTGCAGATTAAAATAGCTTTTCCCAACAGTCCACTGAATATGTAGCAATTCTTTACTGTTACTCATTACATGCAGCTTCTTGTTTTTGATGTCATATATTTATTATAAAATTTTGCTTATCATTTTTTTCTTTTGTGTTTTTAAAGTATTATCTAATTAGAATTAATTTTTTACATGCTACAAAACATTTTAAACATTTAACCAATAGGGAAGTTAAAGAGACATGTCATAGAACTGTCAACCTTACATACTGTAAGATCAGCCACACCATGTTTGGTACAGTTTGTACAACAGCTTCACTAATACAGGAAAGTGTTCATACTTCTAAACACGCTTTGAAACATTTTCTTCCCAATACTTGGTGGCAATAACTGTAGTTTTGGTTAATTTCCCTAAAATGGTTTCTGAGAAGAACTTCTGAGACTATTCACAGGTTCACACTGCTACTTGTGGGCTGGTTTAATAATTTCTTTTCCACACTTCACTTTGATAGAGGCGAACAGATGAAATTAAGTTTGTTGAAAAGATTTAAACCTTTTAACATACACACTACCAAATCCCTAAAACCGAATTATCTCTGTAGGTTCTATAAATAATGCACAGATTTATAGAATGTTTTTAAACAAATTTCTATTTGATATAAGACAAAACAAAATTTCTGAATTTAGATCAAAGAATTCCTTTTCTAAGTATGTAAATGCCCTGCGTATCAGTGAAGTCTGCATTAATCATACCACCTGCTATATTTCCAGGGAAGATTCCATTCAGAAGTTTAAAAATACAGTTCTGTACATAAGGAATAAATGTAACAGGAACAAAAAAAATGTCAGAGAGTAAACAACAGCAGGTTCTGCTTGAAATATAATACTTGAAAATGTAGGTTTGAAAATTTAGTGACATTAATGAGGATGGTGGGACTAAGTCCCCCTTCTGTTTTATTGAATATATGTTTATATATAAGAACACAGGGGAAACAAAAATATCTAGCTTTAGCTGACTCCACTGTGGTGTGATGTTAGAGGAAAAGTGATATGATATGTGTCCTTCCTACTGATTTCTTATATTGCTGTTTCTAGCATTACCATGTAATAGAAAATTGATTTCTACAAAAGCCAGGTGTGTATGTGCCTGTGTTTGCTCACATGATACGATCAATGTAAAGAGCTCTGGATTGCCTATAAATAGTACAATGCATATATTCTGCCAGTAAATTACACGTCTCAGCATGTACTCATGAGAGAGAAAGTTATTCTTCATAGGAATGACTGAACTAAACAAATCCATGCTGCACTCCTAAAATCGAAAACTTTTCCTCTGGGTAAATAAAAATACCATTCCAGCAGCATCGCACTTAGTTTTAAATTACTGCCAATGACTTTTTTGTGTATGTGTTTCTGGTTGAGGTGTGTGCAAGTATTGGAGTGTGCACAGAGGCCAGAGGTCCATGCTAGATGTTTTCTTCTGTCTTTTTTCATTTTTATTTTATCCAGACAGGTCTCTCAGTGACCCCAGAGTTCACAGTGATCTTAGTGACCTGGTCAGACAGAATCAGGCCCCCATGGTTTCTGCCTCCCCAGTGCTGGGATCAAACAGTTACTGCCACATTACTTTTTGTTTTTTGAATGTGGATCAGTAGATCAGACAGGTCTTCATGATTACAGGTAAATAAATTCACAGACTAAGCAGTCCTTCCAGACCTTCTTGCATTTTTTTTTTATTTTGTTTTACTTAGGAATCATCCCTCTCCCCAATTATCTTTATGTTATACTCTGCAGTTGTCAGAGCTAGTTTGGAGCATGTGTAGAAATGTTTTATATGATTATCAATTCTGAAACTCAGATGTCTTTAACTAAACTAAAAAAGCAAAGTGTTTTAACTTAGCTTACATAGGGTAGGCTATAATACTCTCTTCCCTGTGTTTTGTTTTCTTTGCTTCTTGGGGAAATCTTTAGTATGATCACTAGGGGGCACTAAATATTTGGCTCCATTTGTACCTTGTCTTTCCTTGACCAAGGGCTTTGTTTATACAAGCAAAAGAAATAGATTATCAAGATATGTTATTATAGGGACACAGACAAGACAAGAAGTTATGAAGAAATCACTAGAGCTATTATAAATGTGTTAATGGAGAAAAAGATTGTCTGCACATCCAGTCTCCATTACAGTTCGGAAACATCTGAAACATCTGCTTTAAAGGAAGACCAAGTATATGTCTGGTTATAAAACATCTGCTTTCAAAGAAGACCAAGTATATATCTGGTTATAAAACCTAAATTACCTATGTAGAATTTTCTATTTTCATGAGACTTCTGGAATAATAACAATAAATATCTTTTCTTTGATGATGGAAGAATTGCAAATATTATAAAGTATAATTTGACTTGATAATATGGAAAATATTAATCAATAAATGATAATGTTTACTTTTGGCAAATTTTTACTTAAAGTGCTTGCTATATTAAGACTTTTCCAAACATTGGTCAGATTATCATTAAAGAGGTGATAACATTAATACACATTTTTATTTTACTGCTAATTATTTATATCTTCTTAGTACTTTCAGTTTTTTTAGTTTACATAGCTTTTTTTATCAAAATCATTATATCATTTATGACTTACATTACTATGTAACAAAATGTCTTCTGATCGTGTAAATTTTTAAGGCTTGCAGGAATATTAGATGCCATTAACTTTGATGAAATGTACAATAGAAACTTCATGGTAATCAGAAACATATTTTAACATCCTGATATTTTTTAAATATCTTAACATTAAATGATAAGGGAATATATATTATATTAAATATTTATGGAAAAATGCTACCACTTATCAGTAGCCAAACAAAATCAATACAAAATTTACAGTACATTATAATAGATCCCAATAAACAGAGATTTTCATACAAGAATGATTTTTTTTGAAAAAGACTATTCAATTTCTCTTTAAACAAAATGTGAAGAAAAGCTCAGGAGGAAATTTCAAAGACTCCTAAGAAATTTAAATTATCTATTTCTTTTGTTTACTTAGTTGTATACATTAAGGTTACAAAAAGATTTTATTTTGACATGCAAACTTTTGTGATGGACCTTTCCTAGGAAGATAAACACATCTACTCACCCTAGATAAGGAAACATGAGACATGGATGTATATATACTAGTGAATTCCAACTTGATGAAACAATAAGTTTTATTGGAGTTACCCACAGGAATATGAGTGAGGAATTACTTAAGCAAAAGTGACTCTGAGACAGTTACAGCACTAAATCCCATATTATCATGGATAGCAGCTCTGTAGTTCCTTGCCCAAAGGCCAGTTGTACCAAGAAAAAAACAAACTCCAAGTGGTTTGCTTTTGGTGCTCATCACTCTCTCAGGAATAGATAAGTATGGCCAGGATCAATCATGTCTCACATTAACAGAATCCTAAGTTTTTTAAAATGTCATATTCTACAGATCTTTGAAGTGGTTGAAGATTATCTATCGTTGAAGAATACAATCTCTATGTACTTAAAAAATCTAACTAGTTTGACTAAAAGTATAACAAACATAAATGAGTATTGTCTTATAATACTTAATTACTACATAACTTAAAGATTAAGACTTCATATCAGAATGTTAAACAATCATTAAAGAACTGTGGAACAAATGAGGGCAATGACCTCAAAATGTATACAATGTATAAGTATCTTGACCAGAGATGGAAATACACATTGCAACATGATAAATATATACTAAAATTGTATCAATACATAAAATGTCTTAAACAGATGTAGAAACATGCATGGAAATAATCTGACAAAATAACTTTGCATAAGTGTACAAATATTGCAAGCAGAAATAGGAATATATTCAATATACCTAGTGTAATTTGAACTTGTGTCAATGTACAAAATTCTATAGTAATGTAAGTTGTCCATAAAATAGCTCACAAGTATTCACTCTATTACTCATTATTAATTATTATTATTATTGGGATTAAGTTTACACTAATCTACCTATTATTTCTTTCAGTCTTCCTTTTTTTGAGATCTCTAGGCCTACATAATTTATACCCTAGCCCCCAACCCTATATGAGGAGTAATAATCAAGTGCTAAATGGTGTCCCTAACCCTGAGAACAAACATTGTTGGGAGAGGGGATATCATCTTCTAGATTTGCATCCAGCTGCCACGGGAGTGATGTTTTTTCTATGGGATCTTGTAAATGTAAAATGATGGTTAAGTTTCAAGAGTGCTATTTTGTATAATTACAAATGGTCTCTAAGTAGACAATAGGGTTTTTCTAAAGTTCTTATTTAGTGTTCTGGCCAGTGTTTTTTTATAAGAAAAAAAGTGCACCATTTCAGCTGCTGGTACCCAAAACTCAGCCTTATAGTAGCACTGTCAACATCATGATGTCATATCAACCAGGTAGAGTCATTGTTGTGGGGCCCCATCTTCTTCTTGGAAACTTCAAAGATTACTGCATGACTAATATTTATAGTGGAAAACTTAACCATTGTTCATATAGATGATGTGGGAGTGATTTCTTATTAATAAAGAAACTGCCTGGCCCATTCGATAGGCCCACCCTTAGATGGGTGGAGTAAACAGAACAGGATTCTGGGAGAAAGAAGCTGAGTGAGGAGTCGCCATGATTTTCCTACCAGAGGCAGAGGCAGGCTAGAATCTCCCCGGTAAGCACACCTTGGGGTGCTATACAGATTATCAGAAATGGGCTAGTCCAGGTGCAAGAGCTAGCCAATAAGAGGCTGGAACTAATGGGCCAGGCAGTGTTTAAAAAAATACAGTTTCCGTGTAATTATTTCGGGGCATAAGCTAACCATGTGGGTGGCCGGGTGCCGGGAACACAGCCCAGCCGCTCCTCCTACTACATATAGACACATATTCAACAAAAATATGATGTAAACAAAATGGGAATTCAGAAAAGTAAAATATTTCCTTAAAATGTTTCTTCTTTCTATCCCATACTAGATGACTCCTGACATGAGACAGAAATTCTGAATTTTACTTTTAACAACATGCTTAGATTAGAGAAGGATAGCTATTGTCCCACTCAAAAGTCAGGTTTTATTTTTAAGTAAATATATATACATGTCCATATAATCACATTATTCTATGTAGACGATACAGCATCATAAGTCAGATTTCTTTTTGCTTTTTAATTCTTTTTGGAAAGCTCTCCATTTTTAGGTATCTAGATGTCCAAGATCTCTTGTCTCTTTGAAGATGAGTATTTTTCTGCAAAGACAAGAACAGCCCTGCCCCAATCTTTATGAGTATTTCTTATCACCTCTATGATTGCCATGTCTGTGGATGAGCTGTCATTTCTTTTTCTCAAGAGGTTTATCTTGCTCAAACAGAATCTTTATAATTTTGAGGATATCTGCAGCTTTTCTTCTCCTGTGGAAACAAGAGAAAAGCACATTGCCCAACATAGCTCATCTGTTGATTTCCATTGTGAGGACAACACATCTTTTCTATTTAACATATTCTTATAGTTTGATTTTATCTTTCTATAGCTGTCCAACCTGTAGGATTTTTTGGTATATCTGTAATATGCTTTGTATTATAATAAGCAAACAACTGTTTCATTTTCTCAGACACATATGCAGAAAAACTGTGTGACTTTATTTGTGCAGGTATACCCATGAGGGTCATAACTACTAATAAATGTCTGATTTCTAAATCAGTCTTTTCTAAGCTCATGGCAGTTGCCCCTTGAAAACCTGAATAGGTGTCAATAGTGCGGTATGCATACTTTAATTTTCCAAATTCTGAGGAGTGGAAACATCTATCTTTCAGATTTTATTTCTTTGAATACCCTTTGGATTATTCCCTTCAGGTAATGATGTTTGATTATAGAAAGAAAAGTAGAATGTCTCTTTATAATCTCTTTAGCCTGTTGCCATGTAATAGAAAACCGTTTCTTTAAAACTTTGCTATTGACATGATGTTTCATATAAAATTCTGAGTCCTTTGGCACACTTCAAATCAATAATATGTCAATTTCTAAATTACCTTGAGCTAGAGGACCTGGAAGACCCTTGTAGTATCAGACGTGTGTTATGTATATATGACAAAGTCCATTCCTGTTTTTCTCTTGAAGCTGAATGAATGATGAAATCAATTCCATTTCATCTGCTGTAAATTCAGCAGTTTCAATATAAAAGACAAGCCTTTATTCATATTGTCAATCAGTAACTTTATTGAGAGGTTCTTTAAAATCACTTAGTACCAAGAGAATAACATATTACTCTGTCTTTTGGACAGAATTATAAGGGCTTTATTCCACCTTAATTAAATCTTCTAATTTGTAACATGCCTTTCCTGATTTATTTGCATCAGTATAGAATGTATGGGCTCCAGTTATTGTTGTGTCCTGTACAATGTGGGGAAGTATCCAAGTAGTTCTCTTTATAAGGTTAATTCTAATACTTTGGGATAATTGCTATTAATTTCTCCCCAAAATTTACCACAAGCTTTTTGCCATGGCTCATTATCTTCCCATATTTTTTTTTATTTCATCAAAAGTAAAAGGCACAGAATCTTTGCTGAGTCTGCTCTTACTAGTTGACAAAGTCTCAATTTTTTTCTTTTATAATTAATTCAGAGACTTTTTCTGAATAAGTTTTAATTTATTTTACTTGTCTTATGAGGTATAAATGATCCATTCTAAGATAATATCATCCCTCTGTGTTAAAATTCCTATGGGAGAAATTCTGGAAGGCAGCATGACTAGAATACATTAAGATTTTCATTTACCCTATCTACATGGGCCTCCTGAAATTTCTCTTCAGTGACCATCAATTCTTTTTCTGCTTCAGCTGTTAATTTCCTGGGAATATTTAATTTTTTTTTACCATCTAATGTTTTGTTTAAATGAACTATTAGATCAGATGTTTTCCCAATATCTTACTGTAGATTATGTCTCCTAATAATCTTTGAAAGTCATTTAAGAGTCCGCAACCATATTGCACATGTGGACATCAGAGAACAGCACCGATGAGTCAAGTATTCCTTTCCCATATATACAGATTTCAGATTAAGTTCAGAGGACCAGACTTATATAAGTGCCTTCACTTGTGGAGCAGTCTTGTCAGTCACCAGGGTTTAAAAATTCAACAACAATATTTTTTTCTGAATATAGATTTTAGAAGGTACAAAGACATAAATGACATTTTGAAAACAATTTGTAAAATTAACTAAGAACCAACCCTGCTAGTCTCTGCTATGAGACAGCTCCCTTGCCACATACAAAATTGCAGTGGCTAAAAAGGTTAAATAAAATTAGTAAAATGCTTTGTTAGGAATTCTGAATGACAGCATGCCCCAAGCCATGAGCTAAACTGATGCTTTGTTCTTTCATTCTTTGCTTTTGTATCACATTCATGTTCTTTTATAAAAACTCAGCTGTGCAGACATACATAGATTTCATTATCAAGTGTTTCAAACAAACTGTATAAAAAGAACATATTTTACTAAAATGAAGGTGTAGAAATATGAAGCATTTGATAGTATTTCCAATGGAAATCCTAGAAAACTACCATGGAAAGCATGAAAACCAATGTCTCTTGAGACTCATCTTATGGTTTGGATGGATCTCCAAAGAAAGTATAAGTTAGAAAGTTAATATTCAAGTGTCTAATGTTAAGGGGACAATCCACTAAGAGCTTATTAGGTTCTGAAGCCTGTGTCCTCGTTATTGGCCTAATAGTAGTATGAAGCACAGGATTGCTACCTTATAAAAAGAATTTTGTCTTTTTGTTTTATTCTTTTATCACCTGTTGAAATGGGGGCGGGGGTTGAGTCCCCAACACCCCGGCCGCCTGGCTAGCTTATGCCCAAAATAACAACACACAAACTTTATTCATTTAATCACTGCTTGGCCCATTATATCTAGCTTCTTCTCGGCTAACTCTCGCACCTGGACTAGCCCATTTCTTATATTCTGTGTAGCACCCCAAGGTGCACTTACCGGGAAGATTCTAGCCTATGTCCATCTTGGGTAGGAGCTTCATTGCGAGTGTGCCTCAGAGACCAGAGCTATCCCGTCAGCCCGCTAGAGAGGAGCCTGGTGTCTCTGAGCAGAGCTGCATGATTTCTGAGCTCACTTCCTCTTCCTGTCAGCATTTTGTTCTGTTTACTTCACCCACCTATGTTCTAACCTATCAGGACCAGCCAAGCAGTTTCTTTATTTTAACCAATGAAATCAAAGGATTGATATATGACACTCCCACATCAATCACCTTCTCTTCCTTTACTTCTGTTTCATTTCTTTTATGTGGGCCTTACTGCAGAAATAAAGACTAAAGTTGTTTTTTATACTTTATGCCCTTTGGGGGCCTGCCAAACAACTTCCAAATAAGTACATGGAGATTTAATTTATTTTTAATTTTTCTTAGTTAAAATGTTTCTTTTTTCACTTTACATACCAACCCCAGTTCTTCCTCTCTCCCCTTTTGTTATCTCCCACCTCCCCCATTGCACCCTCCCATCTTCTCCTCTGAGCCAAGGCCTTCCTTGGGGTGTACCAATATATCAAAGCTGAGCATGGTATTCCACTATAAAAAGTAGGCTCTAAAAAGCTATGGCATGTACCCTGGAAAAGTTCTGATCCCACTGCCACGGGCCCTACAGGCAAACCAAGACACACAACTATTCTTACATACCCATGACCTAGTTCACTCCCATGTGGGCTCCCTAGCTGTCAGGACAGAGTCCACAAGCTCCCACTAGCTCAGGTCACCTGTCTCTGTGGTTTCCCCGTCATGATTTTGACACCTCCACCCCTGATCATAAATTCTTCTTCCTTCTATTCCAAGAAATCAACATCTTTAGCCATCAGAAAAATGCAAATCAAAACAACATTGAGATATGATCTTGTACCTGTTACAATGGCTAAGATAAAAAAACACTGATGACAGCCTATGTTGGAGAGGATGTAGAATAAGGGGAATAATCTGCCACTTCAGGTGGGAGTGCCAGCTTGTACTTTGGAAATCAGTGTGGCAGTTTACCACAAAATTGGGAATCAACCTACTTCAAGACCCAGTGATATTACATTGGACATATACCCAAAATATACTCAAATATACCATAAGAACACTTGCTCAACTCTGTTCATAGTAACATTAATTGTAATAGTCAGAATCTGAAAAAAACCTAGATGTCCCTCAAGTGATGAACTGATAAAAAAAAAATGTTGTTCATGTACAAAATGGAGTATTATACAGCTGTAAAAATAATGACATCGTAAAATTTGTAGGCAAATGGATGGAAAAAAAAATCATTGTAAATGAGGTAACCCAGAACCAGGAGACAAACACAGTATGTACTCATTCATAAGTGGCTATTAGATGCAAAGCAACAAATAAGCAGGCTACCATCCACAAAACCAGAGAAGCTAAGTATAAAGGAAGACCATAACAGGGACACACATGCAGGACTCTAGGAAAGGATAATACATAAGATCTGCTAGGCAAACCTGGAGTGGGTGGAACAGAGCAGATGGGATGGGAATATGAGGTATCAAATTACGAATTTTGGGGAGGGAAGGAGAGAGAAACCAATTAAAGACAGAGGGGCCATTCTGGGGTTAGGGGAAAAAATGCTATTTAGAAAATTTCCAGGAATTTACAAGGATGACCTCAGCTAAAGTTTCTAGCTTTAGTGGAAAGGATGCCTGAAGTAGCCTTCCCCTCTACTCAGGTTAATGACTGTCATCATAGAACATTCAGTAATGATGAAAGCAGATGCAGAAATTCATAGATTTATTCTTATTTATGAATGGCTGGTCTTAGATTGTCTTGATTATATCCAGCTTTCCTATCTTAAATTATCCCATCTACCTGTTGTTTCTGGGTTTTACCTTCCATTATTCTATATCTCTTTCATTTCTTCTTGTTCCATGGCTGGCTGTGTTGCTGGGTGGCTTGCATCTGGTGACCTCCATTTCTCCTTTTATCTCTCCTCTTTTTCCTTGCTCCTTCTCTTATTTATTGTCTCCACATGTCAACCCTGCCTATCCTCTCTCTCCTGCCTAGCTATTATCTGATCATCTCTGTAGACCAAACAAGTGTTTTTAGACAAAGTATCACAACTTTATAGCATTGAACAAATACAACATAAAAGGATGCAACACATCCTTGCATTATTAAACAAATACTCCACAGCATGAATGAATGTAACACATCTTCAACTAGTATACCTGTCAAAATATTGGTTACAACTACAGTACTCCAGTTTCAAAAATGTGAACCATATCATTTCTGATCACCATAATTAAGTCTGTGTTATTTTGGTATATAAGATTACAACATAGAAGCCTGGTGGTGGTGGGGCATGCCTTTAATCTCAGCACTTGGGAGGCAGAGGCAGGTGGGTCTCTGTGAGTTCAAGGCCAGCCTGGTCTTCAAGAACTAGTTCCAGCACAGGCACTAAAACTTCAGAGAAACCTTGTCTCGAAAAACAAAAAACAAACAAACAAAAAAAGAAAAGATCACAACATAGAAAAAGACTTATGTGTCTTTTTCATTCCTGAGAGTAAATACAGTTTTAAATAGGTTGTTTGTTTTAATCAGAGAAATTAAATTTGAAAATATCAAAAGCTATGTAAATTCCTCAAAGCAAAAATGTGTGTAATATTTGGGACTTGTCAACACAGTACATCAGGGAATATAAAGCAGACTAGATGAGCAAAGTCCAAAAGACCTGCTTTTTAAAGAGGTCAGCAGAGGTCATGGGAAAGAAATGTAGTGCTTAATATGTCGGATTATCGAGGGTCCGAATTGGGAGGACATTCGGGAGGGTGGTGGCTCCTTTGTCTAGGTGGCCGGCCTGCACCAAGCGGGGCCGGCCCTTTGTTCGCGGGACACCCAGGCAGCGGGGAGATCGGATCCGGGTGCCAGGAGGGCCATAGCTGGGGTGAGTGAGTTTCTGGCTGCGGCGGCAGCCCGGGACAGGGAGCTCAGACGTTCCCCCACCCCTCCTGCACTTCCTGGTCAGTCTGCGGGGGCTGTACTCCTTGACACCACTTCTCCATTCCTGTCCCACACAGCTTGCACCCAAGGCCCTCCCCCACTACCTCTGACCCCCCTCCCCTCTTTGAACCACACAACAGCTCCCAGCTCAGCCTGTTTGGGCGCTGGGACAGGGTCCGAATTGGGAGGACATTCGGGAGGGTGGTGGCTCCTTTGTCTAGGTGGCCGGCCTGCACCAAGCGGGGCCGGCCCTTTGTTCCGCGGGACGCCCAGGCAGCAGGGAGATCGGATCCGGGTGCCAGGAGGGCCATCGCTGGGGACGGTCCCTGCTTCTACACTGAAGAGATACACCCAGAGACACAGGCACAGCAAAGACAGGACCAAGACACCAGGCCTCTCTTGGCTTCATTTGAAAGAGGAGATGGGAAGGCGCCAATGCAAGAATTCCTCCAACAACCTGAAAGGCAACATGACATCACCAGAACCCAGGGATCCCGAAATAAGAAGAATTGTACACCCTACTCCAGAAGAAGTAGAAGAAATCGACCCAAAAGTGAATTTTTTGAAAATAATAGAAGACCTTAAACAGGAGGTGAAAAACTGCCATAAACAATTAGAGATTACAAACAAAAAGGTAGAGGAAATGAATAAATCGCTCAAAGATACCCAAGAAAACCAAGAGAAACAAGAAAATGCAATCAAACAGGTAAGGGAAATGGTTCAAGACCTGAAGAATGAAATGGAAGTAATGAAGAAAACACAAACCGAGGGAAGGTTGGAGATGGAAAATCTGGGTAAACGAACAGGAACTACAGAGACAAGTACTACCAACAGATTACAAGAGTTAGAAGAAAGAATGTCAGACACTGAAGATACCATAGAGAAAATTAACACACTGATCAAAGAAAACAGCAAAACCAACAAATTCTCATCACAAAACATTCAGGAAATATGGGACACAATAAAAAGACCAAACCTAAGAATAATTGGGATACAAGAAGGAGAAGAAGTACAGCTCAATGGTTCAGAAAATATATTTAATAAAATTATAGAAGAAAACTTTCCCAGCCTAAAGAAAGATATTCCTTTGAAGGTTCAAGAAGCATACAGAACACCGAATAGACTGGACCAGAAAAAAACATCTCCTCGCCACATAATAATCAGAACACAAAACATCCAGAATAAAGAAAGAATATTAAGAGCTGCAAAGGAAAAAGGTCAAGTTACTTATAAAGGTAAACCTATCAGACTTACTCCTGACTACTCTATGGAAACCATGAAAGCCAGAAGGTCCTGGATAGATGTACTGCAGAAGCTAAGAGAACATGGATGCAAGCCCAGACTACTATACCCAACCAAGCTTTCGTTCACTATAAATGGAGAAAACTAAATTTTCCAGGATAAAAACAAATTTAAACAATACGTAGTCACAAATCCAGCCTTACAGAAAGTAATAGAAGGAAAATCACAAACCAAGGAGACCAACAATGACCACAATAACTCAAACTTCTAGACACCCTTTACCAGCGCAACTAAAAGAAAGCAAACACACAAACCCTATGACTAAAAAAGTGACCAGAGTTAGCAACCACTGGTCATTAATATCCCTTAATGTCAATGGACTCAACTCACCTATAAAAAGACACAGGCTAAGAGATTGGATACGCAAACAGGATCCAACATTCTGCTGTTTACAAGAAACACACCTCAACCACAAAGATAGGCACCTACTTAGAGTAAAGGGATGGGAAAAGGTTTATCAAGCAAATGGACCTAAGAAACAAGCAAGTGTGGCCATACTAATTTCTAACAAAGTTGACTTCAAACTTAAATCAATCAGAAGAGATGGAGAGGGATATTTTATACTCATAACAGGAACAATTGATCAGGATGAGGTCTCAATCCTGAATATCTATGCCCCTAATATAAAAGCACCCACATATGTAAAAGAAACATTACTAAAACTCAAAGACGCCATCAAACCGCACACACTAATAGTGGGAGATCTCAACACGCCTCTTTCACCAATGGACAGGTCAATCAGACAAAAACCTAACAGAGAAATAAGAGAATTAATGGAGGTATTGAATCAAATGGACTTAACAGACATCTATAGAACATTCCACCCAAATAGGAAAGAATATACCTTCTTCTCTGCAGCTCATGGAACCTTCTCGAAAATTGACCACATCCTCGGTAACGAAGCAAACTTCCACAGTTACAAAAAAATATCCATAACCACCTGTGTCTTATCAGATCACCACGGACTAAAGTTAGAATTCAACAACAATGCTACCCCCAGAAAGCCTGCAAACTCATGGAAACTGAATAGTCAACTATTGACCCACACCTGGATTAAAGAAGAAATAAAGAAAGAAATTAAAGTCTTCCTTGAATTCAATGAAAATAAAGAATCAACATACTCAAACTTATGGGACACTTTGAAAGCAGTCCTAAGGGGAAAGTTCATAGCCCTTAGTGCCCACTTAAAGAAAACAGAGAAAGCATACATTGGAGACTTAACAGCCCACCTGAAAGCTCTAGAAAAAAAGAAGCAGACTCACCTAGGAGGAGTAGAAGACTGGAAATAGTCAAACTGAGGGCTGAAATCAACAAAATAGAAACACAGAAAACAATCCAAAGAATCAATGAAACAAAAAGCTGGTTCCTGGAGAAAATCAACAAAATTGATAAACCCCTATCCAAACTAATCAAACGGCAGAGAGAGAATCTGCAAATTAATAAGATCAGAAATGAAAAGGGGGACATAAGCACAGACATAGAGGAAATTCAGAGAATCATTAGATCTTACTACAAAAGCCTGTATGCCACAAAACTGGAAAATGTAAAAGAAATGGACACTTTTTTAGATAAATACCATATACCAAAGTTAAATCAGGACCAGGTGAGCAATCTAAATAGACCTGTCAGTCGCGAAGAATTAGAAGCTGTTATCAAAAACCTCCCCACCAAAAAAAGCCCAGGACCAGACGGTTTCAATGCGGAATTCTACCAGAATTTCCAAGAAGACCTAATACCTATACTCCTTAAGGTATTTCACAATATAGAAACAGAAGAGTCATTGCCAAATTCCTTTTATGAAGCTACCATCACTCTGATACCAAAACCACACAAAGACTCAACCAAGAAAGAGAATTACAGGCCAATCTCACTCATGAACATCGACGCAAAAATCCTCAACAAAATACTGGCGAACCGTATCCAAGAATACATTAGAAACATTATCCATTATGATCAAATAGGCTTCATACCAGAGATGCAAGGCTGGTTCAACATACGAAAATCTATCAATGTAATCCATCATATAAATAAACTGAAAGAAAAAAACCATATGATCATTTCCTTAGATGCTGAAAAAGCTTTTGACAAAATTCAACATCCCTTTATGATAAAAGTCTTGGAGAGATTAGGGATACAAGGGTCATACTTAAATATAATAAAAGCTATTTACAGCAAACCGACAGCTAACATCAAATTAAACGGAGAGAAACTCAAAGCCATCCCACTTAAATCAGGAACACGACAAGGCTGTCCACTCTCTCCATACCTCTTCAATATAGTGCTTGAAGTTTTAGCAATAGCAATAAGACAACATAAGGGGATCAAGGGGATTCGAATTGGAAAGGAAGAAGTTAAACTTTCGTTATTTGCAGATGATATGATAGTCTACATAAGCGACCCCAAAAACTCCACCAAAGAACTCCTACAGCTGATAAACGCCTTTAGTAATGTGGCCGGATACAAGATCAACTCCAAAAAATCAGTCGCCCTCCTATACACAAAGGATATGGAAGCAGAGAGGGAAATCAGAGAAGCATCACCTTTCACGATAGCCACAAACAGCATAAAATATCTCGGGGTAACTCTAACCAAAGAAGTGAAGGATCTATTTGACAAGAACTTTAAGGCATTGAAGAAAGAAATTGAAGAGGATACCAGAAAATGGAAGGATCTCCCTTGCTCGTGGATTGGGAGGATCAACATAGTAAAAATGGCAATCCTACCAAAGGCAATTTATAGATTCAATGCAATCCCCATCAAGATCCCATTAAAATTCTTCACTGATCTTGAAAGGACAATAATCAACTTTATATGGAATAACAAAAAACCCAGGATAGCCAAAACAATCTTGTACAATAAAGGTACTTCTGGAGGCATTACCATCCCTGACTTTAAACTCTACTATAGAGCTACAGTAATGAAAACAGTGTGGTATTGGCATAAAAATAGAGAAGTTGACCAATGGAATCGTGTAGAAGACCCGGATCTTAACCCACAAACCTATGAACACCTCATTTTCGATAAAGGTGCTAAAAGTATACAATGGAAGAAAGAAAGCATCTTCAACAAATGGTGCTGGCACAACTGGATGTCAACATGTAGAAGAAAGAAAATTGACCCATATCTATCACCATGCACAAAACTCAAGTCCAAATGGATCAAAGACCTCAATATCAATCTGAACACACTGAACCTGATAGAAGAGAAAGTGGGAAGTACCCTACAAGAGATGGGCACAGGCGATCGCTTCCTAGGTATAACCCCAGCAGCACAGTCATTAAGGGCAACATTGAATAAATGGGACCTACTGAAACTGAGAAGCTTCTGTAAAGCAAAAGACACTGTCACTAAGACAAAAAGGGAACCCACTGACTGGGAGAAGATCTTCACCAACCCCGCAACAGACAAAGGTCTGATCTCCAAAATATATAAAGAACTCAAGAAACTAGACTTTAAAATGCTAATTAACCCAATTAAAAAATGGGGCACTGATCTGAAGAGAGAATTCTCAACAGAAGAAGTTCAAATGGCCAAAAGGCACTTAAGGTCATGCTCAGCCTCCTTAGCGATCAGGGAAATGCAAATCAAAACAACATTGAGATATCACCTTACACCTGTCAGAATGGCTAAAATCAAAAACACCAATGATAGCCTTTGCTGGAGAGGCTGTGGAGAAAGGGGCACCCTCATCCATTGCTGGTGGGAATGCAAACTTGTGCAACCACTTTGGAAAGCAGTTTGGCGCTTTCTCAGGAAATTTGGGATCAACCTACCCATGGACCCAGCAATGCCAATCTTGGGAATATACCCACGAGATGCCCGATCATATGACAAGGACATTTGTTCAACTATGTTCATAGCAGCATTATTTGTAATAGCCGGAACCTGGAAACAACCTAGATGCCCTTCAATGGAAGAATGGATGAAGAAAGTATGGAATATATATACATTAGAATACTACTCAGCGGTAAAAAACAATGACTTCGCGAATTTTGCATGCAAATGGATGGAAATAGAAAACACTATCCTGAGTGAGGTAACCCAGACCCAAAAGGATGAACATGGGATGTACTCACTCATAATTGGTTTCTAGAGATAAATAAAGGTCAGTGAGTCTATAATTTGATATCCTAAAGAAACTAAATAAGAAGGTGAACCGAAAGAAAAACATATAGCTATCCTCCTGGTTATGGGAAGTAGACCAGATTGCCGGGCAAAAATTTGGGATCTTGGGGGTGTGGTGGGAGGGGGGTGAGGGGAGAAGGGGAGAGAAATGTGAGAAGGGGAGGATGGGGGGAACCTGGGGAAACGGGATGTTTGGGATAAAGGAAGGTTGGTTAGGGGAGCAGAGAAGCACACATCTTAATTAAGGGAGCCATCTTAGAATAGAAAAAAAAATATAAAATAAAAAAAAAAACAGTTTCCAATAGAGAGAGCTTAAAGCTGCCTAACAGGTACTCAAACAGGTAAAATATAAATCAACAGGTAAAGTATACAATAATCAACAAATACAGTATATTAATTATAATGCAGCTATGGCAAGTGTGCATATTAAATATAAAACTTATTCTACAACATTTTTATAAAAAAATGCTGTTTATGGCAAAATCTTCTCAAGTTTTGCCAATTAAGATATTAAACTCTTAATTTAAACCAGTAGCCTGTCTGGTACAAAAGGGCAGGATAAAAGCTAAAAAATGGCTTGATCCCCAGATGATTATTGCTACAATTCACACAACTGTATTTTGCTAATGTTATAGCAAAAAAAATCCCTTAAAGGATTTTATGCTAAATTTTACAAATGGCTCTTCCAATGGAGGAACTGCATATATGGCTAATAATAATAATAAAAAAAATATTATGGAGCATAATAAGGCTCCTTGTAAGCAGCTTATGAAACTTGCAAGTAGATCCAGATGCAAACGGATCTGACATGATAACACCAAGCTGACCTTTGCTAGGGCAAGGTGGAAAAGCCCTTGCAATGCATTATGAAAAAACCCGACCTATATATATTTGGGGTCGAGGATATGTTTATGCTTTTTTCACAGAAAGAAAATAAAAGCTGGGCCTGATGTCGAGGCTGCGCTGCGGACACAGAGGAGTTCCTGAGGCGATTGCAGAGAGGTCCTTAGTCTGGCTTTTCCTGCCCCCAAGGAGAGGAGTCCCTGATAACAGAATCTGCTGCTCCACTCTACAGGGTGTCAATTCTGCCTCCTGAGTCCAGGGAGACCCGGCTGAGATAATGCCAGGATGTGCTTCAGATAGCTGAATCCAGCTCACCTCACCCAGGAATCCCACCGGCCCTGAAGCACAAGTGCTAAACTGCTTCTGCAGCTTGAACTCTGGTCTGCTTTGGAGCTGAGATGCAGACTGGACATCAGACTGTTTTAATCTTTGGGACACAGAACTCATTTTAATTAAAATACTAACCTCTTCACTTAAGAAGGGGAAAGATTGGGGTTCCTGAGACTGTTGCTCAGAGTCTGGAAATGGTGGTATTTGACAACAATGTATGTCATTGTACTTTTACTGAAATTTATCTAATGATATTTGTAACTGCTTATAGATGTTGGGAAAGGTTTGACACATGCTGTAAAGTGTTTGGGTTTAATGCATATGTTAAGAATTTTAGATTTTGATCCCTTTTTCACCTCCCTAATTGATGGCAGGCAAGCACACGTAACTTTTTGTGGAGTAGGCATTTAGGAAGGAGGACATACCATGGGCCAGACTAAAAGGTGAATACTGGGTTTGGAAGGTGCCCCTTTCTTCTTGTCTGGAGATGGAGTTATTGGTGCCAAAATTATATCATATCTTTTGTTTAAGGAGCACCTCACAGATTTTTCATTAATGATAGATACAGGGGCCCAATGACGGGAGTTAGTGTGGATCCTCACCTAAATTTCAAACCATACAGAGGCCGTACAGGCCGGCTCAACATGGCATGGTTTTTAGGTACGAGGGCGCTCTCCACATAGCCTAAGACAGGGTGCCCTGTGATCTGCTTACTTTAATCCTACTAGATACCTTTTATTTGAGAAGCTCCAAGAAACTAATGCTACTCATAAGGCACCCCTCTGTTCCCAGGAGAGGTAAATTGCTTCACCAGTCGAGAGGAGGGTCTCTCCTTGTCCCAGTCCCTTCTCCCTTAGATCTGACACCATGGTTGACTCTGTCTTGGTGCCCTCCACCTATAACTACTTGCCTTTATATAAGAAAGGAGGAATATGTTGGGAGCCGTTTCCCCCCTAAAGATTGTTACAGAAACCATCACCTTGGGGAGCCTGCAGGGAACCCCAAACCCATAATTATGTTAAGAATAGTTATATTGGCAAAACCTGCCCCACACCCAATTAGCTATTCGCTAATTGCTAACGAACCTAATTTCATAGCGGAACTGCCTTAAATTCCAGCTATCCAGGGAACTAGGTGTGGCAACTCCTGACTTCTTGGCCTACCTGACCGGATGTAGGTTACGTGACTGGGACCGCGCGGCCAGATTCCATGCTCCTGTGCCCTGCTCCCCAAGCCCTCATTCAGGGGGTATATAAGTTGTTACCCTGTCCCTAATAAATGGAGGCTTTGACAAAAAAAAAAAAATAGATATAGGCTAAATCAATATGTAAGAATTAGCCAATAAGAAGTTAGATCTAATGAACCAAACAGTGATTTAATTAATACAGTTTCTGTGTTGTTATTTCGGTTCTGGGAGACCAGGACAAACAAGGGGCGTCCTTCAACATCATTGACTTAATTGATTTGAGGAGACCCAAAATGAAAGTGGGTGGTTCAATTCCCTGGTGTTGCTTATTGTTCTATGTAAGATTAGAGAATGCAAGCTAAAGACCATGTATGTTTTTATTTATTCCTGTCTCCCTTGACTGTGTCTAGGACCTGACTAGTTGTTTTAACATCCTGTTGCCTTGTCATCTCCAAAAGAGATGGATTGTAAGTTACAAATGTGAACTAAAAAGTCTCCCTAAAAAAAAAAAAAAAAAAAAATTATTTGCAATGTAGCAACTATCCTGGGGTATGTGTAACTGTTATTTTACCTTTAAAATTAATAAAGCATATTTGAATGAAAAAAAATATGTCGGATTATCAACAGAAAAGAGCTTCTTCTACTAACTTTAATATAAGGGAAAGCAAAAGAAGTAAATTCAAGATATAGAACAGAGGTCACCCAAAAACTGATTCTTTCTAATGTAGCTCAGATAATTTATTGGGGAAAATATGACTGGTTCTAATTCCATTTCTTACCAGTAATGTTTTCCCTGTGTTTATTATTATTATTATTTTCTATTTTGTTTTGTTTTTTTCCCAGGCAGGAAGGACCTATTACTTAATAGGTTCTGAGGTGAAGGTCCTGTAAGATATGATTTTAGTATTTGATTTGGATCCATAATACTTTTTAAATTTAAAACCTTAGCTGATAGTAAGTAAAATTTCTGCTTCCTCACATTAAAAATTAATAAGTTGCAATTTTGTTTTGTCAATTTTATTTTAAGCAAATTATAACAAATAAAACTCATGACTGTTGAACACATATTTTCATAAATAATACTCAAGTGGCAAACTTTACAACCACAACAAATAATTTTTTAATCGTTAGTGAAATTGAAAATATATCAATAAATATGGATTCTCATATTTAGAAAACTAATCAAACCAAGCATTTGAAGTATGTAGAACTAATGGAAATCTTTTGTCATTACTTAGGAAATTGATTAGTTGGTACTATGTACTAGGTATCTACATATGTATTCTATAGAGCAAGAAAATAAACTGCTGTGCATAGATTCTAAACCAGAATAAATAATAACAATATTGTGATTATTGTTAAAAAAAGAATGTGATTATTCTTTAAACCCCATTTACGACATTCAGGTGAAGTCAAGAAAATATCCATTGCTGTTACAACTGTTTAATTAATAGTAACTTGAGGAAGGGTAAAGTATTCTGAGATATGAACACTAATAAATACTTCCTCAGAACCCAATGAATAGATATTTTTAATAATTAATGAGTTAGTGAAGGACAACTGAGGCAACAAAGAATACAATCTTTAATTTTATTATAATGAAATTCTGGAACAAAAAAAAGCTGTGTTAAATTCAAGCTTAAAAGAAAATTATGAAGACTCCTTTGTTTCTTTGATATTGTTATATATTGCGTAGAGTACCTACCAATATGAACAAGGAGAATAATTATTAAAATTTCAATGCTTTAAGTTCATATCCAGGGTTGATTTTATAATATATTCTGGTTTCAAAAGTTTATTTGTTGTGGTAAAAAAAATGAGCACTTATTAACTGCATTATACTCCATTAGCTAAAATGTATTGCTAAATATATTGAATAAAAGTTTTACAAAGATAACTATCCCCATTTCTACCATATACCAATAAATGCACATGAAAACACTCACATGTTGGAGAGATTGAGGGAACTACTAACTTCAACATACACACTAGCTATGTTGGTCTTGCTAAAGCCTAACATGAATGAGCATGCGTATACATCAAAAAGGAACTATAAGCAGTTAAGCTTTATAATAATTTCATTATTTCTTGTAAAGAATTAACAGTTGTTGGTATGGGGGCAGTAAAGAAGGTATTTACATTACACAGAAAGCCATGTAAGATTCATTCCGTTATTAGAAGCTAGTAAGGGAGAAAGATACTAGTGGTTCATGGATTTTGTAGTCTTAAGATTGCCAGTGAACATTTTTTTTTTATCTGCAGTGAAGTTTTCATCTTTGTCCTAATTTGGAAATGGGCCTTAGTTTTATACTGCTATTGATAAACAAATTTAACTTTAACTAGAAGCTCACTGGAATGGTTCTGATATACTCTATATTACTTGATTATTCTTACTCTGGACAAATAGGTAATATGGCTAAGAAACTGCCGAAACGCTTTCTAAAAAATTTTGCTCTGCTTAAACACAATAGCATATTTATGGTAATAATGACGACAAAATAATGTTCTGTATTGGAAGATGTTACAATCATTTTATGCATTTTAACAATTTAAGCATGTATTCTGAATGATTTCATGTCTCTATTCCTCTTCATTTGTGTCTATGTTAATCTTCCTGAGACGGAGGTACTATATAACTAATTGAACTAATAATTTCCTCTCACTTTCTAAGACTTGGATAAGAATCAATTTAGTTTCATAATATGATTTTTCATTCCTCTAGAGTGTTTTGAAGGTCCCAGATGTTACAGGATGCCAAACCATTGATTTCTTGTTTTAAGAATATTCCTATTATTCCACCTTTCAGATCTAGTGATTCTCTTAACTGTCATGCTGGACTTTTAGCCAGGAAGCTTTGGGCACTATCAGACTCTTTAAACCATGACCTTGGGTTCCCATAAAGCTCCTCACAGCTCTCTGAGGCCCTACTCTCTCTTTATGGTGACTTTCCACTCTTGCATGTTTGCATCAATATTTACATCGGCTAGTGTTCTTTTAGAAAAGGCTTTTCTTTTGTCTTCACTCCCAGAAATTTCTAACGAAATTAGTGTTTTTGTCAGTTTGGGATTTTATAAATCACAGAAGAACCATTGGCTTAGAAAAATCTTCTAGCACCAAGACAATGAAACACACTCAAACAAATAACTAGAGTCAAGGGCAAATAATTTGAAAACAAACATCAAAAATTAAATAGGGTTATTCCACTTAATTTGTGTTTATGAAGTTGGCACATATGTTGCAGTGTGGAAGTTTACATTACAAGTCAAAGAGAAAAATCTTAGGGTTTTCAAACACCAAATTCCCAAGCCTCTAATCTCTCAGAAAGAAAAGAAAATTATTTTCTTTGTACTGTTAAGTTTTTTTTGTTTGGCACATAAAAGGATACTATTTCTTTCCCAAATGTATTGTATATTTCAAATAAATATCTTGCGCACTTATCATCCTCCTTCAAGAAATATCCAGGGAGTAGGAAGAGTTCTCAGTTCATCTCTAATCCAATTCTCCCTCATTGTTTTCTCTATTTTAACATCATGAACTATATTTTTCAAGAACACAGTTCTGGTCTTCTAAATGTAGACTTCTGTAATTCCATTTGAAACCTACAACCACTTTCTCTTCATAACTCATGTGATTTGAAATGAAGGAACAACTAAATCAAACAGGAAATACTTCAGTTTTTCACAGAATATTGTCCTATAAAATCCTACATCTAAAACTTTAAGAATTCTATCTTTCTTCCTCCAGTAATGTGCACAGCACATTCAAACACTATGAAAGCTGACTATTAGTGGTGAAGCTTCAAGGTAGTCATCAGGTTGATCTGCCTTTGTTTTATGCTGCTGAAAATAAATTTTAAAAACAGGACCAAGTTCATGGACCAGCAAGCACAAAAACTTTTCAGTTTATTCCATGATGTTCTAACTTTATATTAAAGGATATGAGGAAAGGATTTTGAAATCTCCCTTCAGGGCGAAGGAAAGTCACTGAGGCAAGGTGAGTGTCGGGGTATCCCAACATGGAGTCCAAAGTAACCATTGTGTGAAAACTGTGATATTGAGGCCTGTATTTCATTATTGACTCCAATATTCTGGAGCATACCTGAGCAATGGGATATCTGCCAGAGAAGGCTGGAGATTTGATGTGGGACCAGTCTAAAAGAGATAAGCAATTTTAGTCAATGAAGCTGAATGGAGTTGGATATCTGAAGAACCCTTCGATATCACACATGGAGTTGTAGAGTTTGGAGTTTGAGCTGCTGGGTTTTGGTCTTGTTTTGATCCAGTATTTCCTCACTATGCTCCAATTTCTACCTTTTCTAAAAGATAATGTACATTTTATGCTATTGCATGCTACAAATATGAATTCTGGTTTTTAATTTTGATTTTTCTGGGGATCTCAGTTAAGTGGTTGCCAACCATGAGTCTCAGAGGAGACTTTGGACTTTACAGATTATGGGGATTTTTGAAGATAGACTGAATGCACTTTTGTATTGTGATATGGCTCTATATTTATGGGGGTCAGAGAATATAATGTGGTGATTATAAAGCAAGTGTTATCTTATTTAAACCCTTGCTCATTATGAAATGGTGCTCCTTGAGAGAGATTAAGAGGTGTGGACATTTTCGGAGAGAGTGTGTCAGTGAGGGCGGGTGGGTTTGAAGTCTCAAAAGCCTAAGCTATATTCCACATCTCCTCTCTGCTGCATGTAGAGATAGATGTAGAACTGTCAACTATCATGTCTCCATCTGTGCCACCATGCTCCCGAAATGCTGATAATGGAATAAACCTCTGAAATTGTAAGAAAGTTCCAATTAAACACTTTCTTGTATAAAAGTTGCTGTGATCATGATTTCTCTTTACAGGAATAAATCACTGATAATGACAATAATGTTACCCTATTTAAACTCTTTTTATATATTTATAAAGTGAAGGTTTAAATGGGAATGAAGTCTACAAGCTCAGTTATTTGAATGCTAATTCCCCAAGTGATAATGTTGTTTATTGAGGAAGTACAGCTTTATTGGATGAAGTACTATTATTTCCGAGCTCATAACCTCACCCCAATTCTAGTTTTCTCTTTTTGTTTCGTGTTTGCCAATGTAATATGTCATGTACCAGTTCCTGCTCCTGCCAACATACTTGGAACTTACTGCCATACCTCTCCACTATGTGTAATTTTATTCCTCTTTAACTGAAAGCCACAAAAACTCCTTCTATAAGTTGCTTTTGGGAATGTTATTTTATTTCAGCAACAGAAAAATACATAACACATGCATATATGCATATACATATTTTAAGAAAATTTACAATAGTAGATTTTCATATGAATCTTCTAATAGACTTTAAGTGTTTGAGATCTCTGATAGCTATAGTAAGAAATAACTTGGAATATATGACCACTAGTGCATGAGTGACATGAACATCATGATATTAGCCAATAATTTTCTGATTAGACTGAGACTCACTTCACAAGATGAAACCAATATCTGGCAAAAAAAAAAATATCAGGATCAACTGTTGACAGAGACTTCTTGTTCATTCCCAGCTGCCCTGACTCAAATAATCACACAGAAACTGTAGTAATTACAACACTACTTGACCAATAGCTTAAATTTCTTATTAACTAATTCTTCCACCTTAGATTAATCCATTCCTATTATTTTAATTTTTACCATGAGTTTTAGCTTACTGGTAAGGTACTGGGGCATCTGTTTACTTCCGCAGCTATATGGCATCTCTTTGACTCCACCTCCCTTCCCTATATATCTCTGTTTGGATTTTCCTGCCTGTTTTTGCTCTGCTAAGCCATTGGCTGAACTAGTTTTACTCACTTACTAATGGTAATAAAACATATTCACAGAATACAGAGGGGAATCCCATATCATTCAACAACCTGTAGCTATACAGGTCACAGTCACCAAGGGAAAGTCTATTGTTACTACACTGATTAAGGGGCAAAGTATTGAACTGACTCCAACTGATTTATTCTTATTCTCATTGTTTAGTGCATCTCTCAACACACATCCAAGAATAGTTTTTCTGTGGCAGGTTGTAGTTAACATAGAGACCTGTAACTGGTTAGTATGTATAGAAAAAGATACTGAATTCTGATCAGTCCTAAGTGAGGAAATGGCATCCTATTCCTCCTTCTAGTGCTCAAGGATAACGATGGAAGAAGTCTCAGAAAGACTGTAGGACATTGTGGTGTTTAACAGCTACCCTGTGTTTACTAAACACAGTGGGACATTGCAAATAAGAACTCACAGAAGCTGTGAGAGCATATACAAAACCTTGTAAAGCTCAAGGCACACAAATTCCAGTACAGAGAGAGGAAGTTGAAACTATGTTCTACTTCTACCAGGTAAATTATTTGGAATTGACAGCAGCTGAGAAAGGGAGAGTTAGTTCTCTTGAATGACGTGAGCCTTAGTTGGTACACCATATTAGACTGGAAGGTCACACATACAACAGTGAACAAGGAGTATGAATTGGACTTGTTTCTTTCTATTTTTAAATGAAAAAGGATTAAATTAAGTTGGGCCTATAAGAGAAAGAGACTAGATGCGGAAGAAGGTCATGGGAGGGCTGGGTACGAAGAAAACACATTGAATAAAATTCTCAAATAACTAATAAATGTTGTTATCTCAATGCATTATGATAAAAAAGTGTAAGGCCAACAACACCCCCAAATTTCAAATAAGACACAATACATTTTATGAATTTTAAAGGAAAATAAAGCACTAAGAGTTACTCTATTGAAAAATATTGATGTGCTTGTACTACATAGAATGAATGGCCTTATACAGGTTAGTAGGTACTGTACAACTGAACTGAACTCTGTGGAATCTGCTGCTGCTGTGGAATCTGAGTAGTAAAACAATTCTAGATTATTGTTATTTTCATAGCAGATATTTCTTAATTTCTTCCTGGTGTCTTAGAACTTTTCATAATGTAAGAATATATGTTTCTGGCTAATTTAATGTATTAGCTGCATATTTTTGAATGTTATCAAAGTACTTACATTATATGTATGTATTGAAGCTATGTTTTAGATCAACTGTTATTATTTTGATTACATTCATTCACCCATTAAATAATGATATTTTTCATTAGGAGGGAGGGATTTAAAGAGCGATTTGAGGAATGGAATGATGAATTTTATAGACACCACAATCTCGAGAAAAGTTATATCGTGGCTTGACAAACAGATGGACGGCCCATGAGATGGGAGGCAAACATTATAGTGATACGAGTTGAAATTATCTTCATGTTGTATAAAAGACATACGATAAACAGAACAATTCTATATATCCACTTACAGTAAAGATGAAATTATTTAAGCTCCCAGCACCTTGCCTGCTTTGCTGTGCCACAGACATCTTTTGTAATCCTCTGGGAGACATCCTCAAAACCATTCAAAGTGAGAACTGTGTAGTGAGATGTTAATAAAGCCACTTTTGGGTAATTAGCAAGTTTTGTTATGTTGTGCCGAAGTTGCGAGACCCCAGAGAGCCCACCAGAATCCAGTTAAGTCCAGGATGCAAAAGAAAAGATTAATTCTTATGCCAGCTAGCTGGGAGCAGTACCCAAATGTCACAGTGTTGTAGGGAGAGTGCCCATTCCTCATTTGTGGTTGATGTATAATAGGCAAAAACCACAAGCCAGGTTGACTTAGGGTCAGAGGGGTTGGTTTTGCTGAGTACAGGGTATGGACAACATCTGCAGTACAGAATGTGGACTACTTCTACTTCTATGCATGCCGCACCCCGCCCTCCTCCCAAGCAGGTATTTCTGCTCTTGTCTAGACCACAAAGCTGGGTGTTGACAGGGGCCTAGCTGCTAAGACAGTTGGTCTGTACTTTTGCAAAGGTTTCTGTTTGCTGCTAACTCTCTGTGCCGCAAAGAGCTCAAAGCCAGTGTCTTTACCAGCTCCTGACCAAGCAAAGCTTTTTAAAATTTTTTATGTCCTTCGAGTTTGTGACTGCCATGTGAAAAGTTCAGCTGGAAGAACAGGTAGAGTTGAAAGGCTATGAAAGTTTGAGATTAGCACAGGCAAGAAAAGTCTTGTGTTATGAGATACACAACAGTCGAAACAGAAAAAAGACAATCTCCAAAACACAGGCATGTGTAAACTAGTATTTTCCCCAGCAAGTTCTTCCTATAAATATTATTGGAGAAGGAGTGAACTTTGTAAAATTAGCCACAGAAAGAGAAGCTTCAAATGTGGACACCTTTTCTAAGAAAAGAGAAAAATTAAGGCAGAATTAAAATGGTTTTGGCTGATTTTTCTTGTTATTGTTTACTTTTATCTTGTTATTGTTTACTTTTATCATTGATTCAATATTCAATATGAATATTTCTGAAAGTAAAAATAAAATAAAATCCTTATGCAGATTTGTTAACAGGGCAAGAAAACAGAAGGACATGAAGCTACTTGTCCAGGGAAAGCTTAAGTGATTAATTCAATTGAGATAAAATGTAATATTTATAATTGCATCAATCTGAACTTTGGGAAGTGAAGCATTTAGAGTAATTTCCAGAATTTTAGGAGAAAATATACATGCTCTTTGGAGATTGCATCAAGTAAAAAAAGTTTTATCCAAGTCAACATAAATACTATCTGAAGTTAGTGATAGTACAAAACCAACTCTCTGTAGGAAGAATATAGAAAATATTCCAAAATTGTTATAAAGTGATTTTTGTAGTTTAAATAAAAGTAGAAGTTAGAAATTACATTAAAGTTAAGACACAAGTACCATGTATTTTTGTGTGTATGTAGATACACATGTATAATATTGTTGTTTGTATAGTGTATGCATGTGTATAAATGTGTACAAAGGTGTAGACTAATAAATTGTAGTACTCAGTTATCTTCTATCATATATGTCATCATATTTGGCAGTCTCTCTACCCACTGAGACATCTATCTTGTTCCCATATATTTATTTGCATAAATAACTTTTACATATATTTTCTGCTTTTATAAATGAACTTTACAATATATATTTCTGACATCATGATGATATATCTTCCATAGCTTTTACCTTAACAGATTTAGGACTTTCACTATTTATGTGATGATATCTTTAATGATTATACTAGTGTGAATTATAAATGTCCCCTATTGTCTCAGGCATTTAAATCTTTGGTTCCAAGGTGGTTGTGCTAGCTGCCAGTTTTAACTTTTGCAGCATTTTTGAAAGAGGTAGGTTACTGGGGGTACTTCATGCCTGTGTTCAATTTGCCTTCTCTGCTTCATGCCTATATTAAAAGATGTGAGCTCTCATTTTTCTGCTCCAGTCACCAGACAAGCTGCTTGCTTCCTTAATTCCCCACCAAGATGAAACCTTATCATGTAAAACTGTAAGTAAAAATAAACTATTTATTTTATAAGTTGCCAAAGTTTTGATATTTTGTCTCTGCAACAGAAAGGAACTTACACAAATGAGATATATAGAGACACAAACATACATATACACATACATAATACATACATACACACATAAACATATACATACATACATACACACATATATGCAGTAAACTGGAATTACTTGTGGTTTTTTGAGACATGGTTTCTCTACGCAATACCCCTGGCTATCTAGGAATATGCTTTGTAGACCAGGCTGTCCTTAAATTCACAGAGATCTGCCTATCTCTGCCTCCTGAGTGCTGGAATTAAAGGCATGTGCCACCACCACCTGGCTGTAAATTAGACCTTTGTGAAGATTCTGACTATGTTGTTGTTATTTGGAGAAATTAAAAAGACTTTGGAGCTTTGGATTATAAAGGGTTGGATGTTATAAGCAGAACACAATGGGCCGTTATTGTGGGGTGGAAAAAATCAGTACTGAGAAGTGTTTTGATTGTGGATATGCGGCTCAGAACTTTTAAGTGGGAAGATCTGGGCTAGCAGCAATTTCTATAGCACTTTGTTAAAGAATATGTCTGCATTCTGTCCTTGTTTAAGAATTTTCCTAACCCCAATTAACATTAATTTTGTTAAGAAATATTAATAAGATTACAATATCGTGAAAGGAATACTTGTACTTGTCTCTCTTTTTTTTTTTGAGTTTCATAAAATATATAAAATAAATTCTGGTTTTGGATTAGAACAGATTTTCCCATGGCCCTAAACATACTCCTGCTTTTTGTGCTATTTACTTATACAAAATGACATTCTTAGCATTGCTGTTTATAAAATCAAAATATCAAATACCGCTGTTGAAGATACTCTTTAGCTTATAATATCAAATATTGAGTTAAGATTAAACACTTTTGTAACAATCAACAAGTACTCATTAGTATACAAATTTCCCTTTCTCTTTAATATCATAAATGGTAAGGTCAAATATATGCTAAAGAATTCCTTTAAAATAAATAGTTTTATTTATTATCATTAAATTTTTGTTTTGTATGCCATTTAAATACCCATTTTACCCAGTCTATTTAACTATTTCACAGTCAAACAGGTCACAAGTGGAAAAAGGCTCTTTGTCAGCAGGTGGAGAAAGGACTCAGCAATAAAGAGCACTTATTATTCTTGCAGAGGACCCCAGTCAGTTCCCAGTACATGCATCCAAATGCTTACAACCACCTGTAATTCCAGCTACAAAGGATCTGATGCCCTCTTCTGACCATTGAGAATGTGCACACGTGTGTGAGTGTGTACAGAAACACACATAAAAATAAAGTCTTTAAAGCCGGGCGGTGGTGGCGCATGCCTTTAATCCCAGCACTCGGGAGGCAGAGGCAGGCGGATCTTTGTGAGTTCGAGACCAGCCTGGTCTACAAGAGCTAGTTCCAGGACAGGCTCCAAAACCACAGAGAAACCCTGTCTCGAAAAACCAAAAAATAAATAAATAAATAAATAAATAAATAAATAAAAAAATAAAGTCTTTAAAGAAAAAAATTACAAAAAAACCTTAAGAAGGGAACTTAAACCCTGAACTATAGTAGAGGACTTGATCCTTCAACTAAGAACAAAGTATTCTGATGGATCAAAAGGTTATGCACCAAATAACAGTATAATTTAAAGAAAAAAACTGTCATCAAAGTAGATCTTCTACTCAAAACTGAGTCCAAAGCATATTCATGGCATTTATTTACTACATCCTATCTCAATAGGATCATCTTCAAAGAAATAATACTACAGCTGTGAGGATCTGAAAGTTTAATGTTTTTTATAGGAAAGAGGAGCAACTTGCTCTATTATTTCCTATCAGCAAAAATCTTTAATGGTAGAGTAAGAGTTTCAATGACCTAAACTAATATACATGATTTCTTTTAAGAATTAATAATTATTTAAAGAGAAATGAATGCTGGCACTTCCTAGAGAAAGTCTTCCCGTCAACAGACTCATCTCTACCACTATAACAGCTATCTGTCCACTTGCTTCTCAAAAGGCACCAGGATTCCTTACATGTGAGCAAGACTTTCTGGACTGGCTCAGAAGATTTTGGAATCCAGGCATTGGTAAGAAGATTCACCATTTCTTGTCTTGGCAACTCTTTGAAATGTTTAAAACAGAGTCTGTTCCTTAAGTTACATAAAACTGGGGGAGAGAAGTTGTCTTTTAATTAGTTTTAAAAAATAAAAAATACAAAAATATTAATAATAAGAACATAAACAAGAGTGTAAGAAAACACTATATATTCTTAAATAAACCATGAAAAATAAGTGTAAGGAGAGAGAAATGTTTACTTTATACTCTTTTATAGACACTTTAAATAAAAACAATAGCACAAACATTGAATTTCTCATAGTTTTGTGGACTGATGGTGGCTCACTCCTTTAATCCCATTACTTGGGATACAGAGTCAGGTGAAACTCTGTGAATTCAAGGGCAGTCTGGTCTACAGAGTGAGTGTCAAAACAGGCTTTAAAGGAACAGAGAGAAAACATATATATATATATATATACATATATATATATAATCTTAGCTCAATATATTCAATTGATTCATCATATTTCCTAGATTTCTACAGTTTTTGTAAATTGTTCAGACTAAAATTTGAGAATAAAGTTTTATTAAGGGAAGTATTTGGACTTTATCATTTATATATCAAATAGCATATATTTATGAAAATTTTATATATTTAATAAAACCAAAACTGGCATGAGAATATTTACAATGTATCACATGTAAACTTTCCGGAAAGTATTTGCGAAGAAGTCATTAAGAGGTTTATATGACATACTTGAAATATCAGCACAATTACTGAAGATAATTATTGCAGGATTAGAATGATTGCATAAGTTGTGCTTTAGCTGAAATATTTGGCTTGCTGTTATGTAATTAATGAACATTTTTGTTTATATCAACTGCTTACATTATTACATATGTTCGTTAATTATATGGTCCAGCCTTACAATATGTGACTTTATGTCTTCAACATAATAGTAATATATCTTCCATAGATTATGTTCTTTGAATCACTAGTGCTTTGTAAAATCCTGCACTCACTGAATGAAAGCCAGTGATTAATATTAATATTAGATTAATATTTGCTTTATTATGGAAGGTGATCACAAAGTTTAGATTTTTAAAAGGCCAAATTCATAAGGCTTATTACTTTTTAAAGTATAAGTATAGGCCAATAGTATTATAACCTTTGGTACTCAGATATTAAACATAAATATGTGAATTACTAGTCTGCTATAATTTATCTGAATGAAAGGTCATTCTTAATCCTTGATGGTTAATGAAGTCCACTATTGTATTTAAATTATATTAAAATCAAATATAATTAATGAAAATTTGAAAATTAAATAATATTATTGAACAGAATATGAAGTGCTTTTCTAGGAACAACTTGCTTTTATTAATAAGCTGAATACCAATAAAGAAACTTAATTCTAGACATAAAACCAGTGAAACAACTTATTAGCTTTAAATGTGAGTGTTCAGACTTACAAAGCTATTGAAAGCACAGTTTGTCTTTTATCTAGGTTGAAAATTTGAAAGTAGAACTTCCTGTGTTTTAGAAACAGTATTTTATTCATTTTGTCTGTCTATTATAGCTAGGTCTATAGGCCTTTTCATTGTTCCATTTTTCTTTTCCTTCGGTGTAAGTTGTAGCTTGATTTGAACTAGAGGACACATGGTCTGAGGATTGCAATCAGAATGGGTGGCAAAGGTTTCCATTTACTTTATTCTGAGAGAGTGGAACTGTTGGGAAACGATTAGGAAGTCTGGCCTTGTTGAAGCTGCTGTGACTTTGTTCCAGGAGGTGTGCCTTGGGTGGGAGCTTTGAGGTTTCTGAAGTCCATTCTAGGCTCCGACTTTCTGTTTCTACCTGCTGATCAGGATGTAAAGCTCTCAGCTCACAGGGTCCAACCTTGTCTCAAGTCCTTTCCTGAGACAGGAAAGAGACATTGGTGCAAGGAAAAGTGTTGACCACCAGGTGGGTGGCACTCAAGTGACCCTAAATAGCTTAGAGTCATCTTCAATTATATTTTAGCAGAGTTTTCTTTATGAGGCTTGGATTAACATCTTTATTATTGGCTCCTTTCTTTGACTTTAGCCATACTGATGAATATTTTGCATATCACCATAGAGCCTTTATCTGGCGATGGATGGAGATATAGACAGAGACAGATAGATGGAGCACTGGACTGAGCTCCCAAGGTCCAAATGAGGAGCAGAAGGAGGGAGAACATGAGCAAGGAAATCAGGACCACAAGGGGTGCACCCACCTACTGATACAGTGGGGCTGATCTATTGGAAGCTCACATAGTCCCGCTGGATTGGGACTGAAAAAGCATGGTATCAAACCGGACTCTCTGAACATGTCGGACAATGAGGTCTGATGAGATGCCAAGGACAATGGCACTGGGTTTTGATCCTACTTCATGTTCTGGCTTTGTGTGAGCCTAGCCTGTTTGGATGCTCACCTTTCTAGACCTGGATGGAGGGGGGAGGACCCTGGACTTCTCACAGAGCAGGGAACCCTGACTGCTGTTAGGACTGGACAGGGAGGGGAAAAGGAGTGGGGGGGGGGGGGGGGGAGAGAAATGGAAGGCGGGACAGAGGCAGAATTTTTTTTTCAATAAAAAAAAATAAAAATGGGAGATAACTTCAAAAAAAAAAAAAAGAAAAGAAAAGAAATACAGCAACCAGGCGATGGTTGGCTCATGCTTTTAATCCCAGCACTCGGGAGGCAGAGACAGGCAGATCTCTGTGAGTTTGAGACTAACTAGGTCTATAAGACCAAGTACCAAGACAGACTCCAAAACTACAGAGAAAACCTGTCTTGAAAAACCAAAAACAGAAAAAAAGGAAATAAATACATCATATTTTAAGAAATACATGGTAATTATTGTAAAATCTCCAATTGTTCTTTTTTATGTTTTCCCAAATTCATTTCCCACCCACTACATAACCTTACTCTAGACATAGAGTTCAGAATTTTGAGCTTAACTAAATATAAAGCCACACATATTCTGCTCTTGCAGCACTTATGTAAGTTGGCAGCTGCTTGAAGTTACAAAGTTAACAAGTAGTAGACATGGGTAAAATTCTTTAAGGACAATATTCAAGCCCAAACAATTCTTTCATGTCTGTAAGATATGCTTTCATACAGTTTGCTTTTTCACAAGAGGATCCCATGTCTCAGTTCTTCTGTAAAAGGCAAACTTCGCTAAGGCACTCTTTTCACATCTTGCTATCCCATGCATTTTTCACCAGTATATGCTCCTGTTTATGGTAAAGATCTCTCCATTCCATATTTTATGTTACCTTGTTTCCCCATATGATACTAAACCATATTATTGATTCTATATGCTTGCTGTCCAGGAAACTTATTCTCAATAGCTGGGACTATGCATATTCTGGAGTCTTTTTCCCTATTCTGTGTATGTATGCCTTACATTCCTCTGTAGAACTGTGAGACATGGTTAATATTCCAAGTTATCTTTTCTCATGAATGCCGAACTCTCTCTGTTGAGTCAGAAAGATCCCCCGAATTAAGGAGTTGTAGTTCGTAACGCCAGGTGAGATATTTGAGAAGCATTAGGCCTCTGCTAATTTTAAGGGAAAACATCTGAGAACGAATAGTATCTCCGTAGAAAAAATTATAGCTGTTTCATGTGCGATTAACAAAGTAAAATTAAAGACCACCCAAAGAATCAACAATATAATGGGAGGGAAAAGAGCCAGCAAACTGCACAAATTTTGCAAATTCCTGAATCATTCTGTGAACTACTGGTTTTTGCCAAATGAGAGTTCATTTCCTGAGAAAACCGGTTGAACAGGTTTGCTGATCTGAGACTAGGTTGCATGGTTCCTGACCCAAATGACTCTGAGAGGCCATCTTTTACACATGTCAGTATGACTAAGGTGAATAAAAAAGGAAACCAAACAAGCAAACAAAGACTGACCAAAGAAACAAAGAAACAAACACACAAAAATACCAAGTGAAAGATAATGCTTGAAAAGATGTAGAACACAGTTTAAATGATGGTGGGAGAGAAAAACTTTGACAGACACTTTGGAAATCAATATGGCAGTTTCTCAGAAAATTCCTTACAGAAGCAGTATTAGTTATGAAGTGGCAATGAAAATTGTATTATGGTTGGGTGTTCACTACCACATGAGAAACATTAGGGAGTTTATGAGTACCATTCATATTCAAACCACCAAAAGAAATTTGTGATGACCAAAACATGCATAAACAAATTTAGGTGATATTTACCAATCATTTATCATAGCCTGTTGATGAAAACAAAGTCTCAATAACTATAATGTATATGTAGATACTGGCATTTCAGAATGTTATAATTTTATAGGAATAAAGTGAGCATATTTAAATATTCATAAAATATAAACAAAATACATGAGCCAACAATATAACTTCTAACATTAACAATTTTCATGCATACTACATAATTACATGTGCTGTGCATCAGATGACCACCAAAAAAGCAGGTTCATTTATTACAGTGTCAGCAGTAACATGGATAAGTCACTAAAGTGTTGGTTCAGAGAGGATGATGTCACTTGGCCACAGGGATGTTTCAGGTCTGTGAAGTGATAAAACCATAGTATGCCCCTGTGAGTCAATGAGTCATGACTCTGATACTCATGATTTCTGCTTTGTTTGATTCCACCAGTAATCATTTAAGAATGTAGCAGCATTTCCTTATCTTCTGATTTATTGTAAGGCTTTTGTATATAAAACTTATCAATGTAGTCTAAATAGTTTTCATCAGAGCTCAATTTCCACCTTAAATTTACATAGAAGTAAGAAATTAATCCACAGTGAAAACATAATGAGACCCATAAAAATAATTTTATGCTCACATTGGCTCTTTAGTATTCATTGATTTGTTTATAACATCTTCAGTTTGCTATGCATGCTACAGCAGTAATAGACTTAGTCGGAGCATAGTTAGAATTTGCTGGTGCCAATTTGATATATATAGAATAGACCACTCAACCGCTCTAAGTCTTTATTTATCTCTAGCACTAAGAAGAATAATATGTTTTACTCACAGAGATGCTTTGTATGAGCTTCAACTGAGAAAGAATGTGGATACATTTCAGAATAAGTAATGGTAATATTTTGCAACTTTTTCAATGTTTTATTTTAATTCAAGGGAAAATATTTTGTATATAAATAAGTTTCCTTTTAACATTTTCTTGAAATGTAGTATGATTCAGTAGTTGACAAATGTTTGCCTTGAATTCTGAGATAATAAAATCATCAAACTTTTTTCTATCAACAATTAATTTCTATGAAAATAAACTTATAACTCAGTCCTTAAGTGTTAATCAACTTCTCATATTTCAGTATTTCAGAAGACAAACTGTATAAAAATGATAGGAATATATAATTTTTGTAAAAATCAAAAGCAGTAACTATGTATTATGGTGATTTTATTAAAATAAGACATTATTCACCTAAATATTATGTATTCATGCTCTGTTGGAAATATGACATTTTGAGTATAAAATTAATCTTTGTTATACTAACCTTTGGAGTTTATTTTTATTTTGTAACATAAGGTCACAGAAATAGATACTCTCTGCTTATAATATTTGTTTTTCACCTAATTATGAATAAAGAATTGGAAAATATGGACTGTCTTTAGAGACTATATAGCTAAAAGAGCAAGAGTGCATTTAAATATTTTGGGTAACATGACACCATATGCAACCAGTAAGCTACTACTTATTAGTCAGATGACATATTTTTTTTTAAAAAAAAGTTATTAATAAGAAAAGAAAAAAAATTTAAAACATCCTCCAGGTTTAGTAGTTAGGTTAATAGCCACAATTACATTCATTTTCACATAACTTACTAAATAATTTACAAGAAATTACTAGGCTATTTTGACATCAAATGATAACATGTAGGTTTTCATAGATTGGCTGTTAAATAAGCATTGAAAATTCAGGTATCAGACATTAAAAAATTGTAGGCATAAATCCACTTAACTATATTATCTTGAAATTGGCAATATGCTGATATTTTAGCATATGTATAAGTAAACTTTATCTTTAATATAGTCTTTGTTATAATGACAACATTAAGAATGTACTTGTAGTATGTATTAATGCTAATTTCTCTTAGTAATCTCTTATGCAACTACTAAAGTTAGCTGCTCATTATCTAATATGCATTAATATCTTCATTATTCACAATTAGCCATCTATTTTATGACTTATCTTGGCCTCTTTGTAATTCAGTTATCTATATTCAATTTTAAATTATTTAGAAAGTTTGTTCCCCAACTAGAACTTTTCTCTACTTATTTCTTAGACCAGTAGTTTGTTCCATACACTCTCTCATTTTACAATCCATGAAGAATTCTTCTTTAGTTTTGAGAGGTAGTAATCCTTAAGTGAATCTAACATAAGCATCATGTCACCACTTACAGAGGGAAAGTAATAAGGGATACTTGTTCTTTTTTTTTTTTCATCTAAAAGATGTAAATGCTGGGTGTTTCAGAGACAACCTAGAGGTTAACAGAATTTGTGTCTCTTTTAGATGAGGAAGCTTCACTTCACAACAGCTACATGTTGATTTACAGCCATCTGTAACTCCAAGATCTAGAGATCTGGTACCCTAATCTGACCTCAGTGGACTTCAGGTATGCATTACTACATATACACATATGCAGGCAAAACACTCATGCACATAAAATCAATTGTAAAATGTACAAAAAATAAAAATAAAACAGAGAGCATTATTATGCAATGCAATGGAATACTTTCCGTCATGCTTATAAGTTCCTTCTCCTTAATATTTCCTTAACATATTGCTAATCTTAAGTGAACCAAAGGCTACAAAACACAGACTGTAGGTTCATTATCTACTATACCATAATTGAAGCCTCAATTTCTCCACACATTATGAAAATCTGAGGACTGTAAAGGACTCTAAGCAGAGTAAAAAGTTGATCAAACATCTCCAGTTTTTTACAATCTATATTCTACTCATTTCTTTGTTATTACCATGTTTATGGTATATAAACATATTGTGTCTTGCAGAGTTCAATCACTGCAGCCCCAACTTTATACAGTATATCAAGTTTGAAGTCTTTTGGAAGGGGACACTTTCGATGAAATTAAGTAATGAAAGGTCCCACAATGGGACTAATGTGCTTAGATAAAGAGGAAAGTTGTTCTGCCTTCCTTTTGTCTACAGAAGACAGAACTCAAAGAGGGTGACTGCAGTTCAAGAAGACACTCATTAAAGAATAAATCCACCAGACTTTGGTTCTTGGACTTTGGAAACTTCAAAAAAATGAAAATCAAAGGTCTGCCTTTGAAGGCAATATTTCAATGGTCCCTCTTTATAGTTGCCTAGTCAGCCTACATTGACTATTTAGGATATTTAAACATCAAAGTGCAGTTATCTATTTACAATAGTTTACATTCATTTTTTCTGCACATATGTCCCAACACGTATCATTGAAGGCATGTAGAGATCAGAGGACAGCTTTCTGAACTCAGTTTCCTCCTTCATCATTTGGGATCTTTGATTTGACTTATGTTGCTCCCTACTTGGAAAAAATGCTTTGGTTGGCTAAGCCATCTCACCAACCTACAATAGAGACTCAATAGATGCTTAACATGGAATTTTCACTTGATTTTTCTTCTTTAAACTAATACTTACAAATGTTGAAAAAATCAGATTTTTGAAACCATGTTGTTATCTCCTTTTTTATAACTCTTTTGTTTTGGAAGCTGGACAGGTTTTTCATGTGTTTGTTGTATGCGTGTGTGTGTATGTATGTATGTGTATGTGTGGTGGGGAATGTGCATGTGCATTTGCTAGATGGGTTTGCTAGAGTGCAACATTAGCATTTCTATCATCATCATCATCACCATCTCCACATTTGCTATCTATTAGTCTGAAACCACTATTGGTTCTTTTTGTACTTCTTAAGTCTTCTAAGCTGAAATAATAGAACAAGGATTTGTTTCATTTGTAGGGAATGATTACTTCTAATTTTCAGTGGGTACCACTGGAAGGCAACAGGTAAATGGCAGTTTTGAAATCCTGCATAGATCTGGCTTCCTGTTTGTATAAATGTGCATTTCCTGACTCATTTTCATACACCGATATACTTCAGTAGAAATGCAATTAAAATAATGATTTTAAGAATGCTTTGTCATAGAGGAATTTGTACATTTGAGACCTGTCTGTCTTCATACCACACCTATAGAAACTGTCATGATAAAGAAGTATAGGGAGACCTATGGAAAATATAAATCACTTTAGGAAGCAATTCTTTTTGTAAATAATGTGCAAAAGCTCTTCTCTGTGATTAGTGTATGTGGCAGTGCGGCTTTAACATGGGCATTGTGCCTTTTATTGTTCTCTTTTTCTTACACAAGAAAGATAATTAACTTTTACATTGTCGGTTCCACACTGGACTGTAGCCAACCTGCTGCTGGTTTTCCTTTCTGTGTGAGCATTCACAAACAAGTATTTGTATTCTCCCTTATCCAATTTGGTCTTCTGAATATTAATTGTTTAAAATTAGCTTTTTTGTTTACAGACGCAAACTAAGGTTATGTAATTGACAAACTATTCTGGATCATTTGAAAAAAATCAAAAATATTTTTCTGCATTACTTTTGTTTGATGCAAAGCTATCTGTGTAAAAGAAATGAAAACTGCTTCCACAATGACCCCTGAATCTCTGGGGAACAGGATGAGGTGTATCATTCATGTAGGGATATATGGAAAGTGAAATAAAACCCTGGACCTGCAATCTGTTCTTCATGCAGGGTGTGCTGGGGCAAGGGAAACACGAATTTGTGGGAGTGGCTAACAAATGTTCGGCTTGAATGGAGGCCCTAGAATGAAAGGGAGCCAGAACTGTACATTGCATAGAGAACCAGGAACAGGAGTATGGATAGTCCAAAGAAGACCTAGGGTAGAAGCAAATAGGACAGGACTTACAAAAATCAAAAGAATGATCCCTTATGATACTCTGCTGTACTCATAGAGCCATGCCTTGTGCAGCCAATTTCAGAGAGGCTTCCTGCAGCAGTAGATGGAAACAGAATGAAGGAGAGATCCTCAACCAGACATTTTTCAGAGTCTGCACTAGAGGTCTCAATCTGGTATATCCCCTCCAGAATTGGGACATCCTGTAGAAGATCAAAGAGTATCGAAACCAGAGGGAATTGAGAACCCCAGAAGAACATGGTCCACTGAGTCAACTAAACAGGACTCACAGTGACTGAAGTGGCAAGCATGGGACCTGCATGGGTCTACACCAAGTCCTCTACATACTTTTTATGACTGTGATTCTTGTTTGTGTGGGATGTCTAACAATGGAAGCAGGTATATATCCTACTTTTTTCTTGTTCTTGGGACGCTTTTCCTTCTATTGGATTGCCTTTTGTAGACTTGATGTGGGGGCTTTTGTCTTTTCTTTTCTTTTTAAATTGATTTTATCGAGCTATACATTTTTCTCCTCTCCACCCTTCCTCCACCCTCCCCTTCAACCCTCTCCCATGGTCTCAATGTTACCATTTTTTAGGAGATTTTGTCTTTTTCTACTTGCCATGTAGATTAAATTGATGTATCTTGTTTTGTACTAGTTGGCTGTGGTCGCTTAGAGGACTATTCCTTTCTGAAGAGAAAATGAAGGAAAAATGGGTCTGTAGGAGAAGAAAAATGGGGAGCACTTGGAGGAGTGGAGGGAGGGGAACTGTGATCTGTTTGTATTGTATGAGAGAAAAATTTATTTTCAATAGGAATTTAAAAATTTATGAATTATATGCTTTCATAAAAGCTATAAATATGTTAAAATTTTGACTCATTTGCTTAAATAGAAATTCGTTTTCTAATTCAGTTATATTATTTACTAAGAAGTACTACTAAGTAATTAGGAAATTATAATTAAAGTTATTATACATATTTTTCTCATACAATTAGTATGCTATTCGCTCACAAAAAATTATTATTTTTAAAATTTTAAATCTTTAAGGGTAGATAATTTGCTCAATCATTAATATCTGATGTTTTTGCAGAGAACTTGGCTCACAGTCCTCCATAGCTACAGTTCCAGGGGATTGTACAGTCTTTCTGATCTTTATTAATTCCAGGAACACACATGATACACAGCAATACATGGTGGCAAAACACTTATACTCATCAAATAAAAACAAATGTAAAATAATAAAAAAGCAAAGTTAATTTATAATAATTACTGACACCCATGTTGTAAATTCCCAATAGCTGTTTCTTTGGGATGATATTCCTAAATATTATCTTTTCTATGCTGAATATCAAATTCAGAAAATTAAAACTCCTAAAAGAACTTGCATGTGAAATTCTGGGATTTTGACTTTATTCCCATATAACAGAAAAATTTGAATTTTTAAAGAAAATGCAATAAAAATAATTTCATTAGTTTGGTATTTTTCAATTTTGAAAAACTCTTAAACACTGTATTCAAGTTCCATTTTCTCTGAGATTAATAAGGATTATATTTGTATTTACATACAAAGCATCTGAAAGATTATAAGAAAAATGTTAGGTTTTTCAAATGTGATATAAGATATTGTTTATTAACATATCAATGATGGGATTAATTTTACTAAAGTTGCAGTATATGAATGGGAAGAACTGCCAAAGCAATACTTTTATTTATAAATAATACTTCAAAGCCGGACGGTGAGGGCACATGCCTTTAATCCCAGCACTAGGGAGGCAGAGGCAGGCGGATCTCTGGGAGTTTGAGACCAGCCTGGTATACAAGAGCTACTTTCAGGACAGGCTCCAAAGCCACAGAGAAACCCTGTTTCTAAAAAATAAATAAATAAATAAAAAATAAATAAAAATAATACTTCAAGTCGAAATATTAATGCAATTTTAAAGTGTTGTTTTTTAACCAAATATTCTAAAGATTAGACAATGTAATTACAATTACTTCTAGGGTATTAACTACATTTACAATTTCTTTTTTATTGGTAGAAGATATGAATCTAACACGAAGGTCACATTTGAAATACATGGCTATTAGCTGGTGACTGATAACACTTTGTACAAATCCTACAGTTGGAGGTTATCATTAATATGCTATAGAGATAGTGTGGTCTGTAGTTACAACCTTTCTTTAGGTGAACTTTGGTTTCTTCACATGTCCTGATTAAGACAGGGACCTCTTTTAAGACAAGGTTCCTTCAGCAATATATTGAAGAAGAAATCTCATTTTTACAATCAGCTTTAAGCTAAAAAAAAAAATACGAGACATGAAAACAAGAACAGAAGTAAGAGAAATAAATAACTATGCTTTTAAGGAGATTGATTTATAAAGATACCCTCCCCCTCTACTACATCAGGCTGTAGCATGCAGACTTTTTTGTTGAGCCTGCCCATATAAATAGACTACTAACTGTAAAAGAATAACTTTTCTATTGCCTTCCAGTTTTGCTTTCCTCCTGAAGATGCCAAGATTCCAGGAGCAACATGGATATTCAGGGCATCATCACTTTTCTTGACTCCAATAAATTGTCCCAAAGTTCCCTTCTCTGTCATTTCTACAGTTCCTCTTCTGTGAGAGAAATAACCTAGAACACTACACTGTGCCAGTTAATCCACGGCCAATGTCTCTCAACTGAAGAATCTATAGTTTTGCATTCTTTTATTGATATTCACTATATTTATACACTGAAGGTTTACTTAGTTTTATCATAGTCATGAAGACATTTTGACTCTATTTTTCCATTATTATAGAGATGCCTTTCACTTAAATATCTTATCATATCTAGCACATGCTCCATCAAGCAGATGTGTAATTCTTACAGAATTATAAAGTTTGATAACCAAAACTGAAATACCTTTACATATATAAATTTACAAATACATTTAATGAACTACCTTCAGATGGAATGGATATTACTAAGTGTGCAAGAGTCGTGAGGAGTGGGGGGAGTGGGAGGGAAATGGGAGGATGGGAGAAGGTGGAAATTTTTAATAAATAAATAAATAAATAAAAACAACAACAAAAAGAACTGTACTCACACATTTTAGCACATGTAAACTATGTATACTATAGACAGCTACATTAGCAAGTATTCTATAAGTGGTATAAATATTATTGAGGTCAATAATTTAGAAGAAAACCTATCTAATTTCATTGGAAGATGAAAAATGGAGAGAGAAAGAAACTTCTAAACACTAAGCATCGGTTCAATGGTTAGTAATCCTATGTCGATTGTTTTAGACTAAGTCTATACCAAAGAAAATGAAACAAAAATTTTATAGATCCCTCTGGAAATTTATTTATATTATTACTACTATTATTAATATTATTATTTCTTTTTTTATTTTTACTTAAAAATTTCCACCTTCTCCCATTTCCCTCCCCTTCTTCCATCCCTTCTCCCTCCCTCTTCAGTCCAAAGAGCAGTCAGGGTTCCCTGCCCTGTGGGACTTCCAAGGTCCTCCCCACTCCATCCAGATCTAGGAAGGTGAGCATCCAAGCAAACTAGGCTCCCACAAAGCCAGTACATGTAGTAGGATCTAAACCCAGTGACATTGTCCTTGGCTTCTCAGTCAGCCCTCCTTGTCTGACACATTCAGAGAATCCGGTTTGATCACATGCTCCATCAGTCCCAGTCCAGCTTGCTTTGGTAAGCTCCCATTAGTTCAGCCCCACCTTCTCAGTGGGTGTGCGCACCCCTTGCAGTCCTGACTTCCTTGCTCATGTTCTCCCTCCTTCTACTCCTCATTTGGACCTTAGGAGCTCAGTCCAGTGCTCCAATATGGGTCTCTGTTTCTAGCTTCATCCATCGCCAGATGAAGGTTCTATGGTGATATGCAAGATATTCATCAGCACGGCTATAGGTTAGGGCCATTTCAAGCTCCCTCTCCTCAGCTGTCCAAGGATCTAGCTGGGGACATCTCCATGGACACCTGGGAACACCTCTAAAATGGCATGGAGTAAGGGGAACACTCATCCATTATTATTTCTTCTTAATAATTTTATGAGTGTTGCTAATTTTGTTTTTTGTTTCATTTGTTGTACTTGCAACAATATTATATCTATCTTATTTTCAGGACAGTGAATTTACAGGACTCTAAGTTCAAGGCTCCATTGTGAAACCTGAAGAAAGTAACCCAACCTTTCATTCCTAGTAAACTGCTGTTACTAGAAAAGAAATAATATAAAAATTTCCTCATCGCAATAGGAAAAGTAAAAAACCAAAACAAAACAGGGTATTCTGTCTCTTGACAAAAAGTTCTTTAGTGTTTAGTAAAAGAATTTCACATTTTTGAGAAACTACTTAGATTCAGAGGATGGATTCATTTTGAAAGTGCTGAAGAAATCTTAGCACACAAAATCTCCAAACTGCTGAAAGGCCAACCTTGCCTGGAGGCTATAGATCCATTAGCACTTGTTCAGGGTCCTGTTCTCCTCCCAGGAGATAAGTCTTTGCAAATAAGAAATCGGTGACCATTAATTCTTTGCCTTTGTAAGGGAAGTTGCTTCTGAACTTTATTCTTAAACCAATTCACTGGAGAATAAGATTCTTAAGTGAACTGACCTCTGGTCTTGTAGCTGGAGTTCATACAGAACTGTGTACTAGTTCAGGTTTCAAAGACGTTGGATCTATTCTTGCTGGAATTTCCTTTGACTCCTATAGATAAATGAGGTTAAGATTTCCTAAGGACATTCTTTTTAAAGGATGTCTTTTCATCAGGAATGTTCCATTTTTTAAAGGTAATTTCTTCTCCTCTTTTGTATTACATAATAAGCAAACTACAGACAGAAAAAAAATGCTATCATTTTTCTCACTGCTGCAACAGGATATATCACAGAAACAATTTAAGGAAGAAGGAATATATTGGTTCACAGATCCAGTGAAGGTAATCCAAAATGACTTGGAAGTGAGTGACATATGATTCTGATAGCTCACAATCTTCTTTTGATTATGTCAGAATCCCCAATCTATGGAATGGTACCACTAATATTTAGGGTGGTCTTTACACTTTCTTTAACCTCATATAGATACAAACATGTCCATGTTTTTTTTTTTGGTTCAATAGTGGTTTAAATCTAGTTAAAACTATAATCAAGGATAATCAGTACTAGTGGGTTGGAATAATTCTAGTGAATAATCCAATAAGTAACTGAAAATAAACTTGTACATAAATCTATATCTGTATCATATATTGTGTTAGTAGATTTTAAATTTTATCAGCTTTTACTATTCCTAAACTTTTACAAGTTTACATCCATTATAATTATAGTGATTTTTTTTTTATTATAAACACATGTAAACCTTCTACTGAGATTTTGGATTTTTAATACAATTGAAGCATATTTTAGAAAATTTATAAACTACTTTTATTCAGTATGAGAATTATTATAGCTAAGTAATGCCACAGGTTCTGCCTGAGCATCTTGGAACACTCGTTCTTGAACAAATTGTCCTAAAGTATACAAAGCGTATTACCAGCTGGAATATGTTTAATTCTGTTGTGAGAAGATCAAATCATGTGGTAAAATGGTGGTGGGAGAAGCTAATATGGAAGGACGGAAAAATAATATATACCAAGACAAAGGAGCCATTAGCTAAAATTCTCCTCTAAGTGACTCCTTTCTCCTTAATAACAGCAACTGATGTTACTTGTATCAGAGGTTTGTAGTAATTAGGAGCGGCAGGGCTGTGTCCCCGGCACCCGGCTGCCCACATGGCTAGCTTATGCCCTGAAATAATTACACGGAAACTGTATTCTTTTAAACACTGCCTGGCCCATCAGTTCCAGCCTCTTATTGGCTAGCTCTTACATATTAATCTAACCCATTTCTAATATTCTCTGTAGCCCACTAGCTGGCTTACCAGGAATGATCTTAACCTGCGTCTGCCTGGCATGGGAACATCATGGCAACTCACTCACTCAGCTTCTTTCTCCCAGAATCCTGTTCTGTTTACTCCACACACCTAAGGGTGGGCCTATCGAATGGGCCTAGGCAGTTTCTTTATTAATAAGAAATCATTCCCACATCATTTTCCCTTTTTCTGTTTAAACAAAAAAAAGGCTTTCATTTTAACATAGTAAAATTACATATAGCAAAACAGTTATCAAGTAAGAATTACAGTTACAATATTTATACCTACTTTATCTTTTATCATAACTAAGGAAAACTATAACTATCCATTCTTCAACTCCATCAAAGACTCCAGAAGAATATAAAACTACCTAAGTAAACAAGAAATCCAAAACTCTAGAAATGACAGAGACATCTCATTGCCTGGACAGTCACCCAAAGTTCCTCTGTACCATTGGGGCACCCATCTTCAGCCTACAGGCCCATAGTTTCCAGCAGACATTTTAACGAAGCAGGAAATTTTAAAGACAGTTTAGTCATTATCTGCTGTGTCCTGCAGAATAGACCATCTCACCTTTAGACAAGTTTAGCAGTCCACCTCTGTGGGTTCTTTGTGTCCAGTTTCTGCATCAGTCCAGGCAAGAGCAGTTTCTTGCCCAAATGGCTATCAAACTCCATAACAATCCTCTTCGATTGCCCATCTTCCTCTCGAAGTAGATTGGTGCTACCAGAAGCAGACATGTCTCATTGTCATGAAAAACCCCAAGTTATTAAAACATTAAATGCCATATTCTGCAGTCTTTGAAAGATATGAAGAATGCCTATCTGAACTATATCTCTATATATCTAGAAAATCTAACTAACATGGCTACAAGCTTGTCTATTATTGATTATCCATTAACAACCTATATTTCCTAATTATATATTACATTTTTAAATGAACTACATAATCACAAAACCTTAATCAAGAGCAGAAATACATATACACATAGCAAAATTGACCTTAAAATCCACACCAATGCAAATCATTCATACCTATATCATTTCCCCCTTTAATGTAAAAGAACATTTATAAACAATATTTGGGAACATGGGCGCAATTTTTTCTCTCTAAACTGCTTTCTGCTGAATGGGGGCGCTGTTAATCAGATCTTCCATGGCATAACCTGTGTGCCAGGGTCATCTCAGTTGGCAGTAGAGTGAAGTAATTTTTTGAGGGTGTTCACAGCAACCTTTCAGGAGGGCGTGGTCTATCATACCATATCGGAATAGATGCAATCCATAGGGTCTGGTCCTCTGTGAAAACAAAAGAAGACTCTCTCCAAAGCATCATATCCTTAGACCCAAATTTTGAAATCGTAATACCCTTATATCCATTATGGTTTAAGCTTGGCAGCCCATGTAATGAAATGACTCTCTGTAGTTAGCTCCTTCACAGTCAAAAATTTTAAAGAAAACACAATGTACATAATCCAGACTCTCTCTGAATTTTCACATTTTTACGTGGCTTATTTTTCTTTATTTCTTTTATTCTCTTAACTATCTGTACTCTGTCTCTTTAAAGACTTTACCTTTTTATTTTTAAAGGTATTAACTTTATTCTCTCTCTCTCTCTATATATATATATATTTTTCTCTCTCAAGCCTACGTACATTCATCCAACATTGTTATCCATTTAGTGGTCTGTCTGAATCTGTTTTATTGTGAGTCTGTAATTTTTTTAATGTCCAAGAGCACTTCTTAAAAACTTAAGTTGCATCATGTAGGGGTAATACGGTACTGCCTGTGTTCTTCCAAGTCTAAACCTTAACTGCGCTATTATCACGGTAATTACGGCAGTTCCTGCCTGAGGTCAGCACAGTTTAGTATGGCGGAGCTGAGCCACTCCTGCCTCAGATCTATTTGGTGTCCCTGAGCTGCACACAGTTCCAGGCACACAGCAAGTCCACATTGGAGCCGCACTCAGCAGTTTAATTTGAGACTGCGCGTGCAGCACAGAAACTCTTTTCATCCAAGTTACATCCAAATCTGACATGCAGAGCACTGCGCAGTCTGAAAACAGGTATCCGCCATGCTCTTCCGCCTGCCTAAGCCTGATTTTGCCTTCTGCCTAGGTGCAGGCAGGGAGCGCTGAGCTGCTGAGCCATCGGCAAGGTCTCAGAGCACTCTCCTTCCGATCCCAAGCAGGAACAGAAACATCCAGTCCCATAAAAGCTTTGAAATGCTTTAAAACCAGAGTTCACGTTGGCAGCACAGCCCCAGGAAGCCGCAATTTAAAATGATGCAGCTTATTTTCTGCTGCTGTTGCTGAATCAGGAAATCTCTCTACAGCACGCCACCAACAAAGAACAAAACTCTGTGTTAAACTCTGCTTTTTCTCTATTTAAAATTAAGCTCACTCAGGTTTTACGTGGAGTTCATTAGCACGTTGGGTGCCACTCTGTAGTAATAAGGAGCGGCAGGGCTGTGTCCCTGGCACCCAGCCGCCCACATGGATAGCTTATGCCCTGAAATAATTACACAGAAACTGTATTCTTTTAAACACTGCCTGGCCCATCAGTTCCAGCCTCTTATTGGCTAGCTCTTACATATTAATCTAACCCATTTCTAATATTCTCTGTAGCCCACGAGCTGGCTTACCAGGAATGATCTTAACCTGCATCTGCCTGGTATGGGAACATCATGGCGACTCCCGACTCAGCTTCTTTCTCCCAGAATTCTGTTCTGTTTACTCCACCCACCTAAGGGTGTGCCTATTGAATGGGCCTAGGCAGTTTCTTTATTAATAAGAAATCACTCCCATCAGAGGTTGAGTTGCCCAATAGAAATCAACTGCTGAGATTCAGCTGTGCCCTTTCTGTCACTCCGTATTGTGTAAATCATGTTTTTGTTATTATTGTTGTTGCTGTTGTTTTTCTGAGAGTGATTGTCTAAGAGACATGGGCAACTATTGCCTCTATTTTCAAAATGAAGGATGACAATATACTGGAGTGGACAGCACTGTCTCTCTGGTATTGATTGGCACATGACTTATTCCTAAGAATACAAAGGTGTTACCTATAAATGTATTATGGTTAGCTAAGAATAGAGAGGACAAAAACATATGACAATTATATCAGTAAAACTAGGCCCAGGAACTTATTAGACACACCAGTCCAAAATAAAGGGATCAAGCCCTAGCATGGTCCCTGTAAGAACATGGGCATGAAAAATGTAACAAGAAAGTTCCTACTGACCTGTCATTTGAATGGTGGTTGCTTGCATCAAGGGACAAACAGAAAATTCCCTTCTGTCCTGAGGTTGCATGTTGGCTTATCCTCACTGTTGACAAATCCTGAAATAATTTCCGACAGGTATTTTCCTGCTCACTCACCTTTTTGGTAGCTCAATTTGCTTTGTAACTTATCAATTCAGAGCTTTTGATTTATACCAGCTGCTCCATTTTTCAGAACTTTTGTAAAATTTGAAACTCTGTTGTGGCCTCTTAACCTTTCACAACTATTTTGAAACATATATTTATTATTTAAGTATGTATATATGTATGTGTATATATGCATCTATCTACCTATCTGTCTTTCTGTTTAATCATTATCTATCTAACAATATATTTTAACATACATTTATTTATATAAGCAAATATATCCATATGCACTTACGTTTATATATAATATATTTCTATGTAAATATATGATATATTTTTCTATATTTTCTACATATATTCTGTTTACAGAAAAATATGCTGCTCAATGTGTGTTCTAAGAATTAATATTAATAATTAAGATTAAGATACAAGAACGTGTATTCACCCCCAGCTAGGGTTATCAAGGGAGGCTAAACTATCTGGAAAATAGTTGTGAAATTACAATATCTTATAAATTTATTGTTATTTATTGATTTTGGTGTCATGGGGAAAAACTGTAATAATTTGCTTTTCAGACATAAAAAGTATGGAGCTCCCTCTATCTTTTATTCTTAAGCCATAAAAGTATAGGTACAGAAAAGTGTCTGATTTAAGCTAATTAAATGGGAAAGGAGTTTGTTTTTAATGCAATTAATGACCCAGAATTTGGTAGCTAGAATAAGCCTGTTTCTATAAATAATAAATAAAAGAGTTTACAATGCTTTGAATTTTATGTCAGCCAAAATTGAAGCAAATAAGATTTCCATGATTCTTTTCAGAAAAAAAAAACTATAAAAGAAAATGATGTTACTAGAACGTGACTAAAAGTTACACGTGGCATGTAATGAAAGATACTTCGGGAAAGATAAGACAGGTATCCAGGGTAATATGGGTAACAGAACAGTAGATATTCTTCTTAGAAGTCAGTCTTATTAGAGGTTTGGAGGCTTCAACGTAACATTTAGAAGGTTTAAATTTTCTTATTTTAGACACCAATGCTAAAATAGCAAGGAGAAGTAGCTGAAGAAAGAAGAATTTAGTTTGTAAGTAGAATTTGTAGAAAATATGAGTGCCGCCTTGCTGGTTTCAGAAATAAAACCACTTTTCATCTTCAACACCTCTCAGTAAGGATTCTCTAGGCAGGAAGAGCTTTCGAGTAAGAATCAAATCCAGTGTGTTAAGAGGAATGCCAGGCTTCAGAGGAAGTTTCTTAATAGAATGTCTCAAAGATCCGGTGATGAGAACTGGGGAAATTTTAAGAACAGACCTATTAGGGCTTCCAAGAATCTTATAGGGGTATTCTTAGAATCCCTCCACCAGAGGAGAGCATCTTCAAGGACTTTAAGAACACCCTATTTTAACCCTTGCAAAAGGACAAAATCACATGTACTTATCTTAAGGAAGTGTCACAGTTTTTGATCTAAGGTTGTATAAGGTCTATCTTGTAAAGAAAGACACACTGATATAATTTGTATATAAAAAGGTGTATTAAAATTTAACAAACTGAAAACTCACCCAGTTCTAAAATCATTCTGTAGTTAAGGCTGAAAAGACCAGAGGTAACACAAAATTCAAAGAGTATATTTGGCTTCTCACCTTCTCCCATCAGGAACCAGAATGAATAGTTTATTTCATTATGATCATAGTTCATTTCTCATAGCAAAGGAAGGGCATATCCAAGCTCTCAGAGGGTGGAACACACAGAGAGAAAATTATTCCCAGAGTCCTAATCAGGAGACTGGTTACATAGGCCAGTTATGTGTAGTTCTGAATGATAAAATATCATGGGGAGAAAGGATACTGAGGCATCGAGTGTGAGTCAGCAGTCTCAAAAGTGAATAATCTAGCCCCAGCCACACCACCCGATGCCATGTGAATTAGAAGCAAAGTGTCCAGCTGCTCCTTGTCTGGATGTCTGGACTGTGCAAATGAAAGCAAACAAATGGATATTTAGTCCACTATGATGTGCAGCTTGTTCTTGCACAAAGATACTTAAATGTGTAATTGGACCTCACCTTTATTACTTTTGATAATATTGTCACAATAATTAATTTATGTAGGCTCCCAGCTTGAAGCAGTGCCAATAATAACTCAGAACTCAAATTCCTACCTACCTCTGGTCTTCACAGCATTTCCAAAGGCAATTATGTTCTAAAGATAGCAGTAGATAAGTGGCTTACTGAATTTGAAATTTAAGGATAAATTCATTGATTGCTACATCTCATCATCCTAAACAGAGCCTTTCTTTAGTTGGCAAGATACAAATGAAATTATCACACATTCCAGGAATTTGTTGTTATCTTCCAGGTACTACTTCCAGATTTTCACATGAGCAGTATAAAATTCTCAACATTAACCTTGGTTAATATTGTTAATAAAAGTGTGTTAAGAGTATAGAGAGGTAAATTACTCTAGATTTTTTTCCACAGACCCATTATTTTATACTGTTTGGCATTCTCTATTGAAACGTTGAGACTGAGATGTGTATTTTAAGTACTACAGCTGGGGAAAAAAACCTAAGGTCTATGACTATATCTATATTCTGGAGTGTCAGGTCTGTAATTAATTTAGTTATATGCTATTTATTAGAAAATTCTAACTGTTACGAACATGTATTTCCCTGCTGTTTTCTATATCTGTGAAGAGTAGAATGGTGTTGCTAAGTATTAAGCAATGAGTTTTCGGGTGAATTTTATAAGTATTACCTCATGGCCTTTCACAACTTTCTGCTATTGAATAGCAAACTGATAGAATGTCAAAGCATATAATGTGACTTGTGAAATAAACTTGTGAAATCACAGAACATTGTACTTTTAATAAAATTTCATGCACAGTGCATTAATGATCACACTTGCCTTAACAGCCTTGTTCAATACATGCCTTCTGTGTGACTAATGATGGCCTTTTTCATAAGAAGAAAAGCTATTTATTTACTTCAAACGTCTACACTCCCTTTACCCACACTTTTTTTCTCTTTAAATAGATGTACTTTATAAAAACAAAGTTGGAAACACACACACACATACACACACAATTCAGCAATCTGTTTTATTTTGCACTTGACAATACATTTAATCAAGCAGATGTAGTTGTCATCTACAAGATAATTCACCCAACAACAATAAAATACCTTTGCCAGCTCCCAACAGATATTCATGAACATAGATGACATATCAAGCATTAAACATATCCTCATGAGCTTTAAATAATAAAAATGCACATGGTTTCTTTCAGAAGATCATGAAAATCAACCAGAAACCAATAACAGGTAGTTAAACCCAAGTTGTTTCACAAACTTGCTGAGATTAAACAGAACACATCTAAATAAAACACTGATTGAGGAATAAATATCAAATTAGATAAAATAGGATGAAAACACAACTTATCATAATTGTGGACTGAAGAAAAGGCAGGGCATAGGAGGACATTCACGGCACTGAATGTGTGTACTGTAAAAGAAAAGGATCCAGAATCATCAATTTTAAACTTAGGGAACTAGAAAAGAAAGAACAATAAGGCCAAGCTATGTAGAGAAAGAGCAACAAAACCTAAAGCAGAGATCAGGGCTATTCAAAACAGGAAGTTGGTAGGGGAAATTAGTGTAGGCGTCACACTGGTGGTGGTTGCTACTGGGCTTTAATGAGACTTCTGAGCACTAGACCCTTGCCCACATGCTCTCCAACCATGTGAAAACACAGAGTCACCACTGATTCGATCCCTGTCTCTTATACCATGCAACACACAGCAACAGTGGAAGCGGTGAACAGCCCTTCCTAGACACCAATGTTGATGCCTTAATCTAGGATTTTTTAGGGTCCCAGGTTGTAAGAAATTAATTTCTCTTTGTTAGAAATGACCTAGACTGTGACACTTCATTACAGTAGAGCAAACTGACCGAGACAACTGAAAGATCAAACACTGGTCTTTACGGAGAGCAATGGAATATTCCCATTCATTCTTTGTGGGATGCAAAATCATATTGCCTTTGTGGAGAAAAAGTTGACAGGATTTTTTGTTTTCTGTTTGTTTATTTTTGATTTGATTTGCTTTTCAGAAATACCTGTGTTGAATAATCTAGTACTTGTGTATCTTGCTATTTGTACAAAGGTATTGAAAAAGATTTGGTGCAAGGTTGTTCATAACAACAATTCAACAATCTTTTTTTATTTTTTTTGCTGTTTTGAAGAATACTTAGTTTTCATACTGAAGTCAATACTTCATGAAGACAAAAAATTAATTGTTCACAAATATAACCATAGCAATCATCTGGAGAGTTGATATAGTTTGATGAGGCAGGCCTCAGTATGGAAGATTTAGGATTTGTGCACTCAGGTCAAGCTCCACAATTCTTTGTCACTTCCTCCTAGATATCTGTTTCCCTATTTAATTGGTCTTTGAGAATTTCATGCACTGGTACTGTGTTTGCTTAATTTCTACCCCTTTCTCCTCCCCCTATAACTCCAGTCCTGTGGTCTACCAACTCCCTATCAAATTCAAGGCCTTTTCTGCTTTAGTGGTTATTATTACAGTGTGCACCCACACATACTTCGGCTTAGAGTTGTTCCTATGTGTATGTGTTTAGTGCAACCATTGGGATTGGCTACCCAGAGAAAACATATTCTCTGTTGCCCAGCAGCTGTTGATTACTTGAATTTCACCTAGGAATAAGGCTTTGTGAGGTATTCCCCATGTACACTCGCATGTCAATTGTATGTTCACTATGCCAGTCTTATTTAGGGAACTACATTTTTGAGAAATCATGGATACAATTACTCTGTTGTGTCTAAAAGACTTGACTTTCTCTATACCACTTTCATAGGGACTAGTTTGTTCCCATGCTCATTCACTCGCAGTCCAGTTGGAGTTGTTGTGTTACAATTAATTCAGACAAATTGTCTCAGTGGATGAACCCCTTTTAATCTTGACTTACTTGTTCATACTGTCACCCCTTACACTCTTCACCTGGATCTTGGGAGTTCATCCGGTGCTCCAATGTTGGTCTTTGCCTCTGTTTCCATCTGTTGTTGGATGGAGGTTCTATGGTGATATTTAAGATAATCATCAGTCTGACTACAGTGCAAGTCCAGTTCAGACACCCTCTCCTCTAATGCTTAGGGTCTTAGTAGGGAACATCCTTGTGGTTTCCTGGGCATTTTTCTAGAGCCAGGTTTCTTGCTAACTCCATAATGGCTCCCTCAATCAGGAGATCTCCTTCCTTGCTCTCATATCTGTCCTTCCTCCATCTCAACTATCCCATTCCTCAAGTACTCTCAACCTTCCCCATATCTTTCCTTCTACACCCTCCTCCCACGCTCCCAAATTTTGTCTGAATATCTTCTCTGTTTCCAATTTCCTGGTGGGTTTATACATGCTTTTCTTTGTGTTCACCTTATTATTTAGTATCTCTAGGATCATGAACATAGGCTTAATGTCCTTCGTTTATGACTAGTATCTATTTATGAGTGAGTATCAACCATATTCAAATTTGGGTTTGGGTAGTGTACTCGGGATAGTGTTTTTTAATTTTATCCATTTGCATGCAAAATTCAAGATGCAATTGTTTTTTTTTTTTTTTTTTTTTTTTTTTTGCTGCTGAGTAGTATTCTAATGTGTATATGCACCACATTTTCTTTATCCATTCTTCAGTTGAGGGTCATCTAGGTTGTTTCCAGGTTCTGGCTATTACAGATAATACTGCTTGAATGTAGTTAAACAAATGCTTTTGTAGTATGATTGAGCATCTTCATATGGGTATATTCCCAAGAATGGTATTGCTGGATTCTGAGGTAGGTTAACTCCCAGTTTCCTGAGAAACCGCCACACTGATTTCCAAAGTGGTTGCATGAGTTTGCATTCCCACAGCAATGGATGAGTGTTCCCCTTACTCCACATCCTCTTCAGAATAACCTATTATTAGTGTTTTTGATCTTAACCATTCTGACAGGTGTAAGGTGGCATCTCAGCATTGTTTTGATTTGCATTTCCCTGATAGCTAAGGAAGTTGAACGTGTTCTTAAGTATCTTTTGGTCATTTGAAATTCTTCTGCTGAGAATTCTCTGTTTAGTTTAGTACACCATTTTTAATTGGGTTATTTAGAATTTTAATGTCTAATTTTGTATAACATTCTTTTCTCCTAAATCTTTTCCTTCTTGAGTTAAACTTTCTTTGCAGCATTCTAACTAGCCCTCTGCTGTTTAAATCTCCCTTGTCTGCTCCTGATGTGACCTGTCTTCTTGATCTCTCAGAGTTTCCTAACACAGTATTTGCTCTCTTCCCTTCCTAACAAAGCAAAACTGTTACCGAGATGATGAGGATTCTGATGGTTTATTATTAATTCATCCTCAAATTAAAGCTCCCTGTTTATACTTTGTTTGGTTTTCTAATTTTAATTCATTTGGCCATGTATTTTAATTTTGAGTTCGTTTATTCCCTGAATCATTTTATCTTTCCTAAAGTATTTTGTTATTGATTAAGAATCTTGCCTGCCAAGTTCTTCAGTGTCTCTCTATGGAAAGCCTCAAAGGGAATTTATCTGACTCCTTTCTCCCATTTAAATTCTACTGCATTTCATTGAGTTGAATTAAAGAGGAGGAAAAATTGCATTAGATTGGACATAAAAATACTGGTAAAGGGTCTCAATAAAGAATATGTGTAATTAATAATTTTATTTTTATCTTTTATAAAAGTTTTGTGTAAACCAACAATGGAACTCAAAGAAGTTTGAAATTACCCATAAATTAAGAATTGCTTAAATTATCAATCTGCTGTTTCTCAATTTTTGCTTTAGCTTTATATCTATTTTATAAAATTTCTACCTATTGTTTTTATTTTTTATGACTGCATTTACATATGTTTTTATAATATTTACAGTTATTGGGGGCTGAGTAATATGATACAAACGCATTCATTTATGATGAACTCAATTTTAATTTGTGTGAGTGATATTCTGAACATTATTTGAAGAAAATATATAACTCAAACCATTTCCACCAACCTTTATTCCTATAAAATGATTCTCTTATAGATATCATTCACAAAGGTCAGAATTATCTGAAACTTTTTTTACAATATTTTGCTGCATTATCTGTTAGATATCATAATTAAATAAAATGTTTCATGATTTTGAGTGCAGGCAATTATGATCACATGGAATCAATAACTTTGCAAATCCGCACATGGTACAGCGCCTATGGAAGAAGCGTTCATAATGGGGAGAAGGATATAAAATCAATGGTGTGCTGGTTAAGAATAAAACTTCCTATTACAATCTTTGTACCTTTAGCCAAGAAGGAATCAACATTATAGTTGCTTTGTGTCTAGTTGTGCAAATTCAATTTGTGTACAGGTTGCATCAAATGCCAACTAAGAAGCTTTTGGTCTGGAAATCATGAGAGAAAAATCAATGCTTTTGAAATAATGGAAAAGTCTCTTGGAAAAAACCCATCATAGTTATATTGCTTCCAGGTGTTGCACTAAGAGATGTTATTTATAGTGAAATATAATTGGACCAATTCCAACGACTAAATTTCCATTTCCTTATTATCCTAGTCAGGATAGCCCATCTCCTATTTCAAGTGCTGCTTGCATTTTTATGGTAATATCTTCATAATGATCAAGAGCAATGACTCAGTTAATGGGGTTATCAATATAACTGTTGGTGCTGCCAAAATTTCTTGGCTTGAAATCAACTAGTGTAATTCTGTTCACTTTCAATTCATATATGTTATGTGTATAAAGGAGGTGAGCAATGCCATTAAGCTATAGAAGTGCGAAGTTTGTGCTGTGTGAATATTGAAGCATTTATAAGAAGTAAATTTATTTGTTATATTTACATACAGTCACCTACTGTATGTGGAAAAATAATTCAACTTAACCTAATCATATAATATTACTAATAATTTTAATGTGATATATGCAGGCTGGTTATGCTGAAGAGAAGAAAAGGAAAGAGAAAAATAAATTGCCATGCTGTTTGGGATAAGCTGGCATGGAGATCACAATATGACAGACATAAGAGCTTTAAGAATGACCAAGAAAACTCAGTGTGCCACAAAACACATACTTAAGATCTGGCCAGTTTTAAAACAAAAAAATACAGAAGAGAAAAAACAGGGAAAGATTAGCATCATGATTTAGGACTCAAAAGTGTAGGTAGAACCAGCAAAATGTCAGGGTGACTCCAGAGGAGAAGTTATAGTTTACATACATTATCTTTCTAAAGGGTTAACTGTTCTTTTCAACTCTTCAGTATGTCTTCAGGTAAACCTGTTTTCCTGAGAAATGAACCCTTAGCCAGGTCATTTAACAACCTAAGTGAAATGCTAAGGCTCTACCAATGCTCAATATTTTACTTTCTTGACCAAAAGAAAGTTGAATCCTTTAATTGGTCTTCACTGTTACTCTAAAAATGATATTTTTAAAATCTTTTAATCAAATACTAACCAAAGAGAAATGTTTTCTTATTCTATAAGCAAAGGTAACTAGAGTATTAACAGATTATCATTTAATAGTTGATTTAACAAAATAAATGGAATATATAGAAATTACTTGAGCTTTGAAAAATAAGAGTGATTGTGAACTGTGTCAAGAAGACTTTCCCAAGAAAACATATGTGATTATTCATATTTTCATGTTTGTTGTTTTAGGAATTAATAAAGATTAAAAGCTATTAGAATAAAAATGGGAATAAAACCTTATAAATCAATTTATAAGGGTATTGTTCATTTTGGAAGAAAAAGAAAAAATATTTTGGGTATATTGATAATAATTTATTTTCCTTAATTTTTAATTAATCCTATCCAAGGATTAATCAACTTAGTTGCTAGAAAAGAAGTCTTCTTCTTAGGTTTCTTGCTGATCTACTAAATCTTCATAGTCTTTTCTCATGCAAGAACTCAATTGAATTTTTTTTTTTTTTTTTTTTTTTTTTTTTTTGATTTTCGAGACAGGGTTTCTCCGTAGGTTTTGGTTCCTATTCTGGAACTAGCTGTTGTAGACCAGGGTGGCATCGAACTCACAGAGATCTGTCTGTTTCTGCCTCCCAAGTGCTGCAATTAAAGGCTCAGTTGAATTTTTTGTGTGATGCAATATTACTTCATGCAGGAAAGTTTTTAAGAAAATAGAATAATGTTATTCATGTATAATCTTTAGACACATTTTTTTCTCAATGATTGATTATACAAGCATCCTTCACTTTGCATTTTGAGTTTCATTATGGTACAGTGATTCCTTCTCTAAGGAACACAGAACATGATTGATCTTTCTTCCACCTATTAGTACCTTAACATTAAGATGCTTTATCAGCTCAATTCAACATACAAACCACACAAATGGTGGATGACCACAAACACTACATTAATATGAATCTTGGAGGTCTATTATCTTGCTACATTGCCAACATCATCTATTTATATAATCCTGTAGCTAGAACTCTATAGTGTGGGGTAATTAAAATAATATTAATATGTATGCTATTTTTCATACTCTGGTTTAAGTAGATGGGAACATACTGTTGTTTATAGGAGACATCAATGTTTGTGTTAACATAAAGTTACCTTCAGATTCTCATAACAATGTAACCTTACCATAGTGAGTAAACTTATTTCTCCATATACAATACACGTTTCAGTCTTGCAAGATCTACAGGGATACTGAGCTTGTACTCTCTTCATTTGTAGAGCACTGTTATACAGTCTTAGAATAGCATTGCTTAAAATCTAGTTCCAGTTTATCCAGCTCACTCTTAAACAAAAACAGGTTGGCTATATGTCTTGTATGAATGAAGTTTAGACCATGTTGCTTTAAATACTGTGGATACAACTACCATTGTTTTATTTAATTTTTAATGATTCATTTGAGTGTAATTTTTATATCCATGAATAAAATATGAAGATCATAAAATGACTTATAAATTGTATGTATATATGTCTTAGTCAATGTTCTAGCACTGAGAAGAAACACCATAGCCACTGCAACTCTTAAAAGGGAAATATTTATTTGGAACTTGCTTTCAGGTTATTATCATTATCATGGGAAGCATGGTAGAAGGCAGAGCGACATGGTGCTGGAGAGGGAGCTGAGAGTTCTACATCTGGCTGCTCAAACAACAGGAACAGAGAGTCACTGGGCCTAGCTTGAGCATTTGGAACTCCAAAGTCCATCATAGTGACAAACATCTTCCAACAAGAAACTCTACTCCACAAAGACCACAACTTCTAATCCCTCAAGTAGCATCACTCCCTCATGACCAAGCTTCCAAATTTACGAGTCAATGTGGGCTATTTCTTTTCAAACCACCACAGTATAGAAGGAAATAATAAATTTTGTACCGGTAGTTGCTGTATATATTTTTTGATGAAGAAATGAAAAATGAAATAGGAAAAGGAAATAAAAGTTTCATACTGCTATATAAAAAGAAACTTTGGAAAATCTTACACTTTGAATATTTTTGTTGGCTGATGTTACTTGGAGGCTCATGGAATAGTATTAAACTTTATTATTAAAAGAAGAAATAAACTGCAGCTTAGATTAGCATGTGTTATTCTATCTTTCTCAGGCTTACTTAAGGTTTTATGGCTAGACATTTCCCTTAATAAGCACCCTAATGTAGCCATTGTAACATATTCTAGACAACAAATTCAGTGGCAAATTAAGAAAACATGTTTTTACTGTGTTCTCTAAGCACTTTCACTATGCCTGGCATGATTTTAAACATTATATGCATTTTAAAATTTTACTTTTTTTCATTTAACAAACATAATGGGCTATTTCATTATGTGAATAGCCTAATAACTTTTATTCTCTAATTTTAATTATTTCCTGTTTATATAATATATTTAAAGTTCAGAAGATGAAACCAACTGTAAGAATTGGATCTGGTGGCATTATTTTTAATTCACTGTAAATAAATTAATATTGATAGTATTTGGAAGTTGTGTTCACATATGGCCAATAATGACTTGAGAAGTTCCATGGCTTTGGGGAATCTTCTTTATGATGCTTAGAAGAATTATAGAACATGATGTGACTAGCAATTAGTTACAATTGCTCCCTATAGGAGGGTAGGCATTGGAACTGATTGCTGATTTTTGGCAGAAACCCATAATTGCCAATAATATTAACTGTGTATTAAAGTACCACAATGGGTCTAAAAACTAAGAAATTATACAAGGAGTTTTAAATATTTGTGGGACAAGTGTTGCATTTTGCCTTTCTTTTTTATTCTCTTTCCCTCCCTCCTTACTCTTTCCCTCACTCTAAAATGCCAGAGTATCCGGCTTGGTTGTCCTACGTTCAAATCCAGGTAATTTTATAGTTCATCAGTTGCCTTTTTCTTACATAAATAACTGACAGAACTATAGGCATTACTAGAGATGAAACTTCATATTTCTGATTATTTCAGTAACATCTGAAGCTCAGAAATATTCATCATGTAAAAATAAGAATCAACATTGCTAAGTTTATACTAATTATGCTAATTGCTGATATTCCATTACCAGAGCACTATCAGTTTGCTCTTATTTGCTTACATTGTCCTGCATTTTAGAGGTGATACTAATTTTTAAACATCTCAAATTTGAATAGTATTATATTAATTAAAATTACAGTAAAATTTAATTTATAATAAATAATATAACATGGAAAGTACAGATAGTATTGAATTTCAGTTGTTATATAAAAACTAAATAATGATTAATATCAATTTTCTTAAATATCTGCACTTTTAATTATCATAAAAATTCTTTGGGTATATATTTGTGTAGTAAAATATAAAAAAAAATCATATAATATCAAATTGAGTTGCAGCCACCTTATTTTATTTTTACTCAAAAATGAAAATCTAAAATTTATAGCTTAATATTGGATTTTTCCAAAAGTTTTAATGCTGGAAACTCATTGATTTACTATTTACTAATGGCTAAATTACTGTTTACTAATTACTAGAAAATCTAAGGTGAGTTGATGTAGTCATTATCTATTCAAAATTAAAGACTAGTGTGTGAAGACTTTTCCTTCCTAGAATCATTTGCCATTTCAAGTAGAGACTTTATTTGATTCTTTATTTCCCGGGACTTCATTATCTATGCTAAGCCTGACATTTTCCAGACTGAAGACACTAAATTTGTCTTTTTCAACCATCTGTGTTAATTCTGTTGCTAAAACCATCAGTTATCACTTTGCCCTAATTAAATCTAACTGTACGTATCACCCAGTGTCTTAATAATGCCTTCTCTGCAATCTTTCTTCCTTGACAAAGCCAACTCACAGGAGTGCTGAGAGCAACTCTAGTTCCTTGTCTCTAAGACAGACTAGCTCTAGCTCTCAAAAGGAACACCCTTGAAAAGGGCCCCCCTCCCCTGCTACTGCTTTGGGGCTTTTCATTTTATCCACTGTAAATAGTTTGAATGAAGAATTTTCTTTTCTGATATTTCTAATTAGTGTCACGCAGTGGTAATCACCTTCAGCTCTACAGACTGTGTGGTTAGGAATCAGCATCCCCATCCTTCATGCATATTCCTTAAATATTTCGGTGTTTATTTCTTGTCTGTTTGAATTGTGCATCTAAAAATGGAGGGGGGGGGACTTATTTGCTTATTTTATGTAATAACTTGTATTATCACATATTCACGGCATGTCTGACTATTCAGTCATTGTATTTTCTCTATTATAGCTAATATTTCTAGGCAATTAGATTCTTGTCCATAACAAGCTATGTTCTTTGTGCTCTACTACCTCTGATTTCTAATACTTCAAGTGTTTTGTTGCTGACTGCTCTGCTATGCAAGAATCATTCCTGTATCATTGCACACCCAACTAACCAACTTCCCTGACTTTATTTCCAGAAAAAATGTTCTTTGTATTTAAGCATTCCTGCAATTTCAATATTTTTGTTTATATGCTATGAATTTTATTTTTACATGGACAAAAAAAATTAAATCTACATGTAATGAGAGGCCATGTCTCAGAAAGAGCCATAATTATAGTCTATAAGTCTAATTAAATTTTAATCAAAATATTCCTTATTGTATTATTTATATAGAAAATATTGCTACTTCCCACATAGCACCTCACCCATTCTTTACATGTCTCTGTGCTTTTATTAACACCTTGCATTAGAGTGAAACACTGTTTCTAATATGGTTCATAAAATGCTATTTATGTATTATTATTAATCAAATTTCTTAGATGCATTCTGTTATGTAATCTTTGTATTTTGATAATAAACTACATTTTTCAAAAATCCAATTTTGGTCTAGTCCAGTGAGTATCTGTGAAATCTCCATCAAGGACTTCTCCCCAGCTCAGCAAATCTTGCCTGAAACTCACTCAAGTGGCCCAGTATATTCTGGTCACGCCTTCTGTAGCACTGCAACTAATCACTGGGTGTCTGCCATGATGAGTTCTACCTGCTACTACACACACACACCCTTGTGGCCTGCATCCAACTCTTCTACCAAGCTTGATCTTCAATATCTTTCTACAAGGCCTAGAAATGTGATTGTCTCTGACCCTTCCCATACAGACATATGCAGTAATGATCTGGGAGTCATTTCTTATTAATAAAGAAACTGCCTAGACCCATTCGATAGGCCCACCCTTAGGTGGGTGGAGTAAACAGAACAGGATTCTGGGAGAAAGAAGCTGAGTCAGGAGTCGCCATGATGTTCCCATGCCAGGCAGACGCAGGTTAAGATTATTCCTGGTAAGCCAGCTCGTGGGCTTCACAGAATATTAGAAATGGGTTAGATTAATATGTAAGACCTAGCCAATAAGAGGCTGAAACTGGTGGGCCAGGCAGTGCGTAAAAGAATACAGTTTCCGTGTAATTATTTCGGGGTAAAGCTAGCCATGCGGGCGGCCAGGTGCCGGGGACGCAGCCCTGCTGCTCAGTATTACTACAGGTCGCGCCCAGACGTGATGGGCTAAATCCACTTAAAAACCTGAGAGAGCTTAATTTTAAACAGATATAAAACAGAGTTTGGCATGGACTTTTGCTGTTTGTTGGTGGCGTGTTGTGGAGAGATTTCCTGGTTCGGCGGCAGCAGCAAAAAAAAAAAAAAGCTGCGTCACTTTAAAGTGCGGCTTCCTGGAGCTGTGCCACCAGTACAAACTCTGGCTTTAAAAGCATTTCAATGGATTTTATGTTTCTGTTCCCGCTTGGGATCGGAAGGAGAGAGTTCTGAGACCATGCCGATGGCTCAGACCTGCACCTGGGCAGACGGCAGAATCAGGCTTAGGCAGGCGGAAGAGTATGGTAGATTCCTGCCGCCATACAGAGACTGTGCAGTGCTCTGCGTGTCAGATTTGGTTGTAACTTGGATGAAAAGAGTTTCTGTGCTGCATGCTCAGTCTCAGAATTAAACTGCTGAGTGCGGCTCCATTGTGGACTTGCTGTGTGCCTGGAGCTGTGCACTGGTCAGGCGCACCAAATAGATCTGAGGCAGGAGCTGCTGCTCCATGATGAACTGTGCTGACCTCAGGCAGGAACTGCCGTAATTACCATAATAATAGCGCAGTTAAGGTTTAGACTTGGCAGGGTACAGGTGATACTGTAGATAATGCAACTTAAGTTTTTTAAGAAGTGCTTAACATTTTAAGAAATGCTCCTGGATAGTAAAAAAATTACAGATTCACAATAAAACATATTTAGACAGACCACTAAATGGATCACAGTGTTGGATAAATGAACGTAGGCTTGAGAGAGAGAAGAAAAAGAATATAAAAAATAAAGTTAATGGTTTAAAAAAAAGGGCAAAGTCTTTAAAGAGACAGAATACAGATAGTTATAGGTTAAAAGAAATAAAGTAAAAATAAGCCACGTAAAAATGGAAAATTCACAGAGGGTCTGGATTATGTACATTGTGTTTTCTTTAAAATTTTTGACTGTAAAGGAGCTAAGTACAGAGAGTCATTTCGTTATATGGGCTGCCAAGTGGAACCAGAATGGATATCATGAGGGTATGACTTCAGAATTTGGGTTTAAGGATATGATGCTTTGGAAAGGGTCTTCTTTTGTTTTCACAGAGGATGTGACCCTGTGGATTTCTACTATTCCGATTTGGTATGATGGACCACGCCCTCCTGTGGTTGCTGTGAACACCCTCAAAAAATTACTTCACTCAACTGCCAACTGAGATGGCCCTGGCACACAGGTTATACCATGAAAGACCTAATTAACGACACCCCCATTCAGCAGAAAGCAGTTTAGAGAGAAAAAACTGCGCCCATGTTCCCAAAATATTGTTTATAAATGTTCTTTTACATTTAGAGGGGGGAATGATATATATATATATATAAATAATTTACATTGGTATGGATTTTAAGGTCAATTTTGTTACATATATATGTATTTCTGATCTTGATTAAGTATTGTGATTGTGCAGTTCATTTAAAAATGTAACATATATAGGTTGTTAATAGATAATCATCAATAATGGTCAAGCTTGTAGTCATGTTAGTTAGATTTTTTAGAGGTGCATAGATATATTTCAGATAATACATTCTTCATATCTTTCAAAGACTGCAGAATATGGCATTTAAATATTTTAATAACTTAGGGTTTTTTATGACAATGAGACATGTCTGCTCCTGGCAGCACCAGCTATTCAAGAGGAAGATGGGCATCAAAGAGGATCCTTATGGAGCTTGATAGCCATTTGGGCAAGAAACTGCTCTTGCCTGGACTGTTGCATAAACTGGACACAAAGAACCAGCAGAGAGAGGACTGCTGAACTTGCCTAAAGGTGAGATGATCTTTCGGGGTTCCTGATTCATGAAAGAGTCTATGATACATTCTGCAGGACACAGCAGAAAATGACTGAACTGTCTTTGGAATTTCCTGCTTCATGGAACTGTCCGCTGGAAACTATGGGCCTGTAGGCTGAAGATGGATGCCCCAACGGTACAGAGGAACTTTGGGTGACTGCCCAGGCAGCGAGATATCTCTGTCATTTCTAGAGCTTTTGATTTCTTGTTTACTTAGGTAGTTTTATATCCTTCTGGAGTCTTTGATGGAGTTGAAGAATGGATAGTTGGGCCGGGTGGTGGTGGCACACACCTTTAATCCCAGCACTCGGGAGGCAGAGGCAGGCGGATCTCTGTGAGTTCAAGACCAGCCTGGTCTACAAGAGCTAGTTCCAGGACAGGCTCCAAAACCACAGAGAAACCCTGTCTTGAAAAACCAAAAAAAAAAAAAAAAAAAAAAGAATGGATGGTTATAGTTTTCCTTAGTTATGATAAAAGATAAAGTAGATATAAATATTGTAACTGTAATTCTTACTTGATAACTGTTTTGCTATATGTAATTTTACTATGTTAAAATAAAAGCCTTCTTTTTTTGTTTAAACAGAAAAAGGGGAAATGATGTGGGAGTGATTTCTTATTAATAAAGAAACTGCCTAGGCCCATTCAATAGGCCCACCCTTAGGTGGGTGTAGTAAACAGAACAGGATTCTGGGAGAAAGAAGCTGAGTCAGGAGTCACCATGATTTTCCCACTCCAGGCAGACACAGGTTAAGATCATTCCTGGTAAGCCAGCTTGTGGGCTACACAGAATATTAGAAATGGGTTAGGTCAATATGTAAGAGCTAGCCAATAAGAAACTGAAACTAATGGGCCAGGCGGTGTTTAAAAGAATACAGTTTCTGTGTAATTATTTCGGGTATTAAGCTAGCCATGTGGGCGGCCAGGTGCCGGGGACACAGCCCGGCCGCTCCTCTTACTACACAGTAACTAACCAGATCTATCCTTGGATCCATATCCAATGACTAGCCTGACCTGGCATCCACTGCTTATTACACACCTGACCTAGGCTTCTGCCAGGACGTTACCTACCTATCCCCCAATCAAAATGTCCCTTTGATGCTACATACAACCTTTACAACTAAGCAGGCTTACCTCCAAGGTTTAGAACAGAAAGCATAGCTTATACATCCAACCAGTCATATCTGTCAGTCTAACTTCATTACACTTAAACCATTTCCTGATCTAGGCCCAAGCTCCCACTACATCCTCACTTCTGTCAAAACCTGTTCTTTCCATATAAAACTTAGAACTAACAAAACAAGTGCACATGTACAAAAACATAAAAATCAAAAAGAAAGCCAAAGCCAGCACCTTCTCTCTAAAACTTAACAGTCTTATAACAAAGTTATCCAGTGAGAGTCACATAGAATAATCCTTGTAAACATAATTTTAAAAAAGTACCACACCATTAAAAAAGTCAAAGAGATTCACCCTCCCTTTTCTATCCCATATTTTGTTGACTCCCCATGGGAAACCCAGCCTTTCTGAGTGGATGAGGGTCTGGGAGCGGGTCGGGGGGGTGTGGAGAATGAGAGCAGGAGGAGTGGAAGGAGTGGGAAAAGGGATAGCTATGTAAAATGAGAAAAATTTGTTTAGAAAAATTCTTAACTGAAAAAGAGAAAAAAATATATCTTCAGCAAGAACATTGAATTAAACTTCCCAAAGTAAGAAATGACACACACACACATGCAGGAAGCCCATAGTACACCAAATAAATGACATCAGAAGAGGAAATATCCATGATCTATCACTGTCAACACACTACACAAAAAAAGAATGCATATTGAATATTTCAAGAAATAAAATGCAATTCTCAGAAAACAAAACAAAGAAACAAACAAAAACCAACATCATAATAAGCTGCTAGCTCAACAGAAACTTTTAAGCCAGAAGACTTTGGAATAATGCATTCCAAGTCCTAAAAGACTCTGACATTCAACCTGGATTAATATACTCACGAAAACTATATGCCACAACTGAAGGAGAAAGAAACTCTTTCTACAACATAAAGAAACTTAAATCATATTAAACAAACCAAACCTGAAAAGGTACAGGATATATATACAACCAAAATTAACAGACATATTTCAGCAATAACTTGAATCATCAATGGTCTCAATTCTCCAAACCAGGACACTGGGTGACTAAATGGATCAAGAAACAAAATCCATCTATCTGCTGTTTAAAAGAAACATATTTTAATAATAGCATCTATGGTAGTTTGAATAAAATTACCACCGTAGGCTCATAGGAGCTGCCAATATTAGGAGGGATGATCTTGTTGAAATATGTCTGGCATTGTTGGAAGTATTTCACTGTATAGAAATACTTTACCTTTTTCAAAAAGTAATTGTAATATATACATATATATGTTATATATGTATATGAAATTTTCTGATCTGGGCTGGTAGTTTGTACTACAAATTCCAAAGACCACCTTAAAAAATACCAAGAAAGCAAAAAATAACACCAGAAATAAGAATCATTCTGTTGAGGTGTGAGTCACTATTTTCCACGGGACTCTCTAAAATAGAGATTATTGGTATTGCCATTAGTTTTCCGCAAGAGGTGGAAATTAAGTACCTATTGCTGAAAATGCAAAACACATCACACACCCAGAGGACTGGTGGCAGATGAGGCTGCGGAAAGGAGAGATAATACGTTTGATAGGGAAGGCAAAAATACAGGGAGAAATGGCTGGAAATGGGGGAGGGGCATTTTAGGGTGAGATGAAAACCTAGTGCAATTGATACTACATGGAATCTATAGAGTAACATTAGTAAAGACTCCTATTAATGAGGAAGGGGGCACATAGTCTGAAACAGCCACCTTCCGTAAGCACACAAGGCCTCAAATGTAGGGACTGGGACAAGAAGCCAGCCACAAAATCCTTCAACCTACTATTTATCCTGTCTGCACAGTGTTCTTGGACCAGAGCCTAGCAGAATTGTCATCAAAGATACCAGACAGACTTCATCCAACAGCTGATGAGAATAAAAACATAATATGTACATTTACACAGTGGAGTACTACACAGCAAAAAAAGACATCTGTATGAGATTTTCATTATTTAATTCTTAACAGGTGAGTTTTATGGCATAAGCATACAATATTTTCATTAAACGTTAATCAGCTGATGAAAAATAGAGGCTGTTTCCATATCCTACTTTTGCCTACCTTTGTGAACAGAATAGCAATGAACATAGGTGAGCAGATACATTTCTCTTATATTTTTGGTTGTAAGCCTAGCCTTCAATGGATGGATAATCTCTCCAGCCCAATACTTCTCTATTATCATGCGTACTGTAGTAAGTATATCCAAAAGTGGTATAGAAGTTGACCATGATACCATATTGCTAAAATCACATATTTCTATAAGACAACATATAAAAACCAAGTCAACATTTACATGGAAACTTCATTGTTATAACTAGCTTTCATAGTGCTAGAAGTTATGCGTATATGACCCAGCTGTAATCTCTGAGAGCACACCTGACAAAATATTCTTATTAGTACAATAGTGGTACTAACTTCATGGGGGTATTCAAAAATTGATTAAAGTTCCATTCTACATGATGGAATTTATATTTATTATTATTATTATCATTTTGATTTTTGAGACAGGGTTTCTCCGTAGCTTTTGGTTCCTGTCCTGGAACTAGCTCTTCTAGACCAGGCTGGCCTCAAACTCACAGAGATGTGCCTGCCTCTGCCTCCAGAGTGCTGGGATTAAAGGCTTACACCACCACCGCCCGGCTATGTTTAGTATTATTATCTGACCAAAAACTTGTGATCAAACAAGTCATAGCTCATAGGGAAAAATTTACTACTATGTTTTTGTGTAATAGGTATAAGATTTAACTAATACCTTCTGTCTTGTTACTCTATTGATCTGTCTCTCTCAACCCGTAGAAGATAAGTTGTATTTACAGTAGATGATTATTAACTCAGAGATCCCCAAGTGGTCAAGTGTAGGTATTAAAAGACTCTGGAATTCTCAGCCATAAATGTGGTACCTAAGTTACAGGAAAGAAGGAGGAAAGAGATTTAAAGTCATAGTTGGTAGATCCCTACAAATAAACTACCTTTGGGCCATAAAGGTATAATTTCATGTATGAATTTCCAGTGACTTTATAGCATGTACCTGATGCATGAATGCCCAAGATAGTCCAAATCTCAGTATGGAGGGGTACTTAGTCAGAAGGTCTCAACCCTCTCTGAAGAACTTTGACAAATGATACTTTCTGAGAGAGAGAAGAATTCCTTTGCTTTAAAACCATGTCTCCTGATAAATGGACCATACTCCAGTGGAAGTAAACACCAAAGACTATGTAGGTAGCACTCACTGGATCTGATGGGCTAAAAAATAGAATGAAAAAAGAAGTCCAAGGGTAGAAAATAGGGCATAGATATGGGCAGAGTAGGTGAGGGAGGATGAATGCAACCAAAATCAATGAATAAGTTTCCCAATGAAAAATAAAAATATAAAATATTTAAAATTAAAATTCTACAATGATAGATTATAACTAAAATTCTTAAAATCAGTTAAATTACAAAAGAAAACCCTAAAAAATGTATGTGAATTAAAAAGCAAACTGCAAACTATGAAAGGATGTTCAAATCAATTTGAGCTCAATCTCAACTGATACACCAACTGTGGAATAGGGGGCAGAACGATTGTAAGGACTAGAGTGCCAGAAAATTCGCTATAAAACAATTTCTTCTAAAAGGCATAAAGATGAGCAGAACAATGACAATATCAATGGCCATGTTAATGTGTAGGGGAAACTTCACAGGGTCACACCACAAAGAACTATAGGTAATAGTGACTGCTGGGAAAAGGAAGATTAGCCTCTCCAATTAGCCCCTTTTAGGGTTGTCCACTGCAGAGTATTCACCCTTGAAGCCATATAAAACATACAACAATCAAGACAGACTCAGGCAATCAATCTGAGAGTGGGTAGTCATGTAAAGAGCTAGAGGGATGAAAATTAGAAGTAACATGATCCAATTCCATTAAAACGTATTTTAAGACATTAAAAGGTAAATGATATTAAACGCTGAGAGGACAGAAACAAAGAGGATGAGCGTTATTTATTATTATTCTCAAAAATAATCTTTTTGTAGTGAGTATATCAAAGCTTCAGAGAGCAATCAGAGAGAAACAAGAAACTGTTGTACTTTGAGGTACCTAATATGAATATCTTCTAGCTGATGTTGCTGTAATATAAGATCAGATATAACTGATAACAGAAACATCAAATACATACAAAAAGGTCTACCAAGGGAATGACAAAGTAAAAATTTCAGTGATTATAAACTTGACTCTGAGGAAAGAACTCCAAAAGCAGCAAGTCAAACTGTGGTGATTTGAAAAGTATGGCCCACACAGACTCAGGGGTTTGACCACTTGGATTGTAGGGTTAGTACTATTAAGAGGTGTGTTCTTGTTTGAGGAAATTTGGCCTTGTTGGAGAAATGTGTCATTTTGGGAGCAGGCTTTGAGGTTTTATATACTCAAGCTATGCCCAGTGACACATATTCCTATGCGGCCTGCGGATCAAGATGTGGAAATATCAGCTCCTCCAGTGCTATGTCTGCCTGCAACCATGATGTTCCACCAGGATGATAACGGAGTAAACCTCTTAAACTGTAAACTAGATATAATTAAATGTTTTCCTGTATAAGAATTGTCATGGTGGCTTTCATAGCAGTAGAAACCTTAATTAAGACACAAATTACACTAAGCTATCAGAGCCCTCAATATCTTTAGATCCACCAGTCACAACGGAACAGCCTCACGAGTTACAGAATATAAGGAGTAGTCAACATTTATGCTATTGGTAAGTTAACCCTAAACCTGCAATTCCTTCCAATTTACTCTGACAAACCTTAGAGGAAAAATACAGAAAAAGAAATACTTATTTAACAATAAAGCTGAAAAACATATATAGGAGTTTAAAAATATCAAACAATAGCACAAAGCATAAAATTCATAGTGTTAAATATTACATTAGAATTAGCAGAGGAATAATAGAGCAAAGGAATGGGAATACTGAATCAGATAAATTTTAATGCGTGTGAAAAGAAGTATAAATGGCAAAGATGAAGGTACCTCTCAGAATATGACATTAAATCATTTATGAGGTATTGAACAAGTATAATAAAGGATTAAGTAGACAGTTTAGACTTGAAAAAAATATAGCTGAGAAAATCATGCCACAGTATTAATATTTTATTAGAAAGTAGTTATAGATGAACTATCATTACAACAAAGCCAGAGATATAACTCACAATAAAGTATAAAATTAGTGCTAAAAATAAACAGTATTGGTATCATGGGAGGCAATACCCAAAAATCCCACACGAGTTCAATACACTTCTAGAAGAATTGTGGAGAAGGTTTATTAAAAGTGACTTAATAGATATTTTTATGCATGACGTGAAGTGTAATTCAAGTACAAAGAAATTTCTCAACCTCTCACAAAGTGAAGCCTGACTTCATATTCTCTGATTCGTGGATGCCGTGACTTCAGCAAACCGGTCTTATTGGCAAGTTATAAATATTAATGGACATTATTGACAATGGTATATAAAAATTAGGGATCTGTGAGAACTTTCTGACCAACAACTTCAAAAGAGGAAAGTCAATTGTTATGTAGTCTATTATTCATTGACTTATGGTGTCTAATAGGAACATTGCTATTCTTTCCCTAGGTAATTCTATTCAAATATATTTCTCTCTCTCTCTCTCTCTCTCTCTCTCTCTCTCTCTCTCTCTCTCTCTCTGTCTTGTGTGTGTGTGTGTGTGTGTGTGTGTGTGTGTTGTATTTCGGGAAGATTCTATAATATTTGGTTTTCATAGAGTTTTTTGAAGTTTTTTTAGTGTTGTTTATCACTCCATATATTTCCTCTACTACGTTGTTCTTTAATCCCTAGCCTAACTATTCAATTATTCTTATTTAACTTACTATATTTCCTCCTTAGTTGTTTCCTATTAAATATTTGGTTTTATGTATTATGAATACAAATCTCCATTTATTATTAATTTTGCATTATCAATAGCTTTTAGACAGTTTTAGGTAAACAGAACATGTAGGTATGTACATTAATTAATGTATTATTTAAAGATACAGAAATACACTGGAATGTACTTTTTCTAAGTCTTTACATTACTTACTTTTGAATTAATGCATTTAATGTGAATAATAAGATTTTAAAATGCATGTACTAAATTTGTTACTACTGAAAAGCAGCAAGTTAATACAACCAGATCTAACCAATTTAAACTCCTTCTGAGTTTTTTTTTTTTTATTAAAGTCAGCAGCCTACTTTCCTGATAAATTTCTACAGTGGCACAGTGTTATATTTATATTCTTTATATTGTATATTATATCTCTGGACTTATTTATCAGATATGTCTATAAATCAATACCCTTTGTACCACACTCTCTATTGCTTTGATGAGAACACTAGGGAACCAGTCTTTTCTCCTAAGTTTCTGTGAATTTTATACTTTAGCATTGCTCATACCAATGAAGGCATAGCTTCTTTTGCCTAATTGTCCCACTGAAACCCATTAGGAAATGGGTTCAGTTGAATTCTTGAATTTATTTCTATGTACTCTGTTTTTCTCTTTTGAGAATTCTCTGTTTAGAGCTGTTCCCCATTTTTAATTGGGTTATTTGTTTCCATGATGTCCACTTTTTTGTTGTTCTTTATATACTTTGTGTATTAGCCTTCTACCTGAAGTGTAATTTATAAAAATATTTTCCATTTTGTAAGCTCCCACTTTGTCTAATGACTGTGTTGTTTGCAGTGTAGATTTTCAATTTATGAGATCCCATTTATTTATTGTTGCTAGCTACTGTGCTAAAGACGTTCTGTTCAGAAAGTCATTTTCTGTATCAGTGAATTTAAGACTCACTATTCCTTACTACCTTTTCTACCAGGTTCAGTGGATCTGGCTTCATATTGAGGTATGTGATTCCATTTGGAGTTGATGTTGTTCAGGGTGATAAGTATAGTTCTATTTGGCTTCTTCAACATGAAGACATCCAGTTAGAACAGTATTTGTTGAAGATGAAACCTTTTCCCCAGTTTTTGCTTATGACTTCTTTATCAAAATGTGCATGCCATAGGTCGGTGGTCTTATTATTGGGTTTGCAATTCTATTCCATTGATCAAAAGTTTTTTGGGGGGAACAACACCATTTTTTTTTAAATTACTGTAGCTCTGTGGAACAATTTGAGATCAGGATTCAGGATGGAACCTCCTGCAGATGCCTTATAATTCAGGAGTTTTAACTATCCTGATTTTTATTTTTGTCATTTTTTTTTGTTTACCTTTGATTTTTGCTGTTGTTTTTTATTTTTATTTTTTCTTCCAAATTAAAACTGAGGATTTTTCTTCTAAGATCTCTGAATAGCTGTATTGTTATTTTGAATGGGGAATTTTTTGAGTTTGCAATTGTATTTCATTGCATAGCCATTTTTACTATATTAATATTACTGATCCATGATCATGGTAGATCTTTCCATCTTCTGATATTTTTCTTGCTTTTTTTCTTCAATGTCCTAAATATTTTATCATACAAATAATTTACTTGCTTGTTTAGAGTTTCCCTAAGATAATTTATATTATGTGAGGCTATTGTGAAACTTGTTGTTTCCCTGAATTCTTTTTTAGTTGGTTATTCATTTGTAAACAGGAAGGCCAATGATTACTGTATGCTATTTTCGTATCCTGCTACTTTGCTGAAAGTGTTCATCAGATGTAGATGTTTCCAATAGAATTTTTAAGGTCACCTATGAATTCTCTCATCTCATCTGTTTAAAGATACTTTTAACAATTTTTTCCTCCCTTCAAAATTTTTTGTCATGGTGTTTTATCACAACAATAATATAGTTTTTAATTCCATTATTTATTTAAATTTACAAAGGAATTTTATGCTTTCATATATTTTGTTTAGTAATTAGCATTCTTTGAATTATAGTTGGCAACTTTTTAGCATTTTAAAAAACTTATCTGATTGCAATTAACTCCTTCAGCTTTGACTAGAAAAGTATTTTATTCTACTTTTGTAAGACAATATTTTAGATGAATTATTCTAGTTGGAAAGTTTATCCTAACTTTGGGTATTTAGCATTGTCTCCTGCCCTGCATGGTTTCTTCTGTAAATGTTACTGATTTTCTTACTGACAGCCTCTTGAATGGAATGATTAACTGACGAGCCTCATAATTTCTTCTCACATCTAGTAATTTATTTGTAATGTGTTCTGCTGAATGTCTTTGGTACTGACAATCTTATTAGCCTTATAGTTCTGACTTTACAGCTCACTCTTCAATATTGTAATATTTGAGCTAAAAGTACTAAATATAATTTTTATGTTCTTTCATAGAATTTCCTTGTTTGGAGGGTGTCCTTAACACATGAAGTAATTTCATGAATGATTTCTTGAGATCAAATAAGTACCATAGGCTGTCTTTGAATGTGACACCTTTTCCCATCTCACTAAATCACAGGGCAGGAATAGAGCGTTTCTGTTTCAAAGTCCTTGTGTAAATTTCTTCTTGTTTTGATTGAAACAGTTATTGTCTCATGTGTTATAATACTCATTTCACTCCTTGTATTCTTACCTCCAAAGTTTCTGCTTTAAAAAAGCAATCCATTACTGAATTTATACAGAATTTATTATGGTACTTGCATACATTATTATCTCATTGAATCATTTATATCTGTTCTTTTGTATATAACTAATGTTTACAAATAAGTTTTATTTCATCCATCTTCTGGTGATTCTTTTGGTTTATATGACAAGGTGGTGGGATACTGAAAAGCTGTTTAGCCCTGGTGGTGTTGTGGTTTCTTTGTTTTTTCATGTGTCTGTGAAATTCCTTTGCTGCCTGTACATTTGGAATATCAGTCAGTCTTTTCTATACGGACTGTACTTTGTAGAGTTAAGGAGCTGGTTGAGTATGGGCTGGTGACTTGTGCTCCAGACACAAAACATTCCACTTTCTATGCATCTTTGTCATCTGTGCTAAATGTCAATGATTACTATGGGGCCTAAAAGTTTCTATTAAAGGAGTTTGGAACTATATTCATGGGATTATTATGTTGCAATCTTTATGGTTGAGACCTGTGGAGATTTTCCTGGTCTTTTCCCAGCAGATGAAATCAACCTAGAAGGATCACTGTTGTCAGAGCCGTTTGTGACTCGCAACCAGCCACTAGTCGTGCCAGTTTCCAGTCAGAACAACTGCAAAGCCAGAGCCTTAGGCGTGTGGGATCATATACCATCTGTGACACCTTGGTCACAAAGTGTGATTGGTTTTTCTAAGACACAGATGTTCACAGAGTTCCCACAGATTGAGGGTGGTAGCTCTGCAATATTGCCTAATGGTGTTTATGTAGAATCATGGCATATAGCTGTGTCTTGGATTTAAGGGAGAAAACATAGCAGTGTCAATGTATGTTGATGGAGTGATACCTATAATCTCGAGTTCTAAGGAGTGTTGTGCATCTAGGATTCACCCCCAAATTACTAGAGGTATATTAGTCATTCTGTCCCAAGGGAAGGATTTACAGTAGAGGAACCAGGACAGAGAGAATGAGAAGCAGTATCAGTGAATGGTCAATGATAGTGGAAACCAATGACTCAGACTAAAGAGTTTGCTTCCTTCTGTGGTAATCCAGACACAAAAAGAATGATGCAGTAACATCTGTGGTCCTAGGATTTGTGACAATACACAATACACACTATAAACCTTAATAATAGGATACTATAGTTTGCTATATTTGATAAGTGGAGGGAAACCCTGGGCTTGGCTGAGAATTCTGTAGTTCAGTTGTTTTAAAACAGGGCAGAGTGAAACAGCAATTCAGTTCACTTAGTCTATAAAATGCACATCAACTCAGCTGCTGAAGAACATTGTGGTACAGATGACATGTATATCTGGGAAGGACAGGATTCTATAATAGCACAAGCATGTACAGGAGGGTTTAGTCTAAAGGCAATTAGTCTTTTTGATAGGGAAAGGGGCTATCACAGCTCAGATGCTTCAAGGAAAACATGGCTTATAATAATTACTCTGTTCTTTAGGAGTTGGATAATACTGTAACAACCCTAATAAATAAGTAATTAGAGCTCCTCAGAAACTGTGGGTGACAATTTCTGGCAGTGTTGCTGAGGCTCCATATCCTGTGGTGGAGCTGTCCTATGGAAAGACATACTACAATACAGCAGTTTCCTGGAGATTGAAACACTCCATCCTGTAGGAAGGATACTTAAGAGGAAGTAAAATTGTTTCAGGAAGTCCCTCAAAATGACCATATCTATATCAGGCCCTTCCCTTCCACAAAGTAGGTAAATATGAAAGACTGCTGCTTACCACTCTCAGATAAGACAAGCTGCATAGAAGACAAGAGAAGGACATTTTCCAACTTGTTGACCTCTATGAAAGTTGGGCAATGGTCTCCAGTTTCAAGCTTTGTAAGCTTTCTCTAATAATCCTTGTGTGGACTTTAGTGACAACTTTATTTGAATCATATATGCTCCAGTAAATAATTACTCACCCATATTCATTTTAAAATACCAATAAAACTTATTGGTTCACTAAGTTGGCCTTTGGTTGTATATGTACTTTAGTCTGCTGTGGACTCACTATCTGAAATGATTAGACAACTATATTGCCACTCCTGAGTCTGTAACACAGCAGATACCTAAAGAGGTTATGACACTAATCATTAAATAAAGAAGAATGCTGAAATAAAGGATAAATTATTATCACCTGTCTTTATCTTCTTGGTCTCATGGCCAACATTCAATATGAACTTATTTTATTGATTACTTTTTCTGCCATAAGAGGAAGTCAGTCTTGTATTAACCCAATTAATAATAAAAGGCATGTTTTGCACAGTACATGCCATATCATTTCTATGTGGATTATTTTGTTTGTGTGATTCAAAGTACTTCTATTCATCTGTTGAATAGGACCAAACCATGTATGTCCTTTTTACCAGGTAGTTCCTTATTTTTTTTCCTATGAGAGAGACAAGAAGTTACATGCACATTGTGTGCTGTGCAATCTCAATGGTAATATTCTTTGCACTATTTTATAACTATTACTCTTTTTTACCCCACCCACTCTGCTCTGTTTCTGTGACTAGGACAGACACCTGGTGGTAAGGAGTTTCACCTTCCTTCTTGCTGGATTTTTCCATGTCCTAAAACCAAAGCATACATGGATGCTAGTATTAGGGCCTTTCAGTCTAACTACTTTGGTAAATGGTCAAAGTGTAAAATAACCTGTGTATGTATTCCTGCATCTGATGGTTAGTGGTCAACACTGTATGTTGTCCTCTTATTTATTTCTCACCTTTATTTTATACCATTGACAAATGTGTATCTTAAAATCTAATTCTTGACAACAGAATTTTGAGAAAAAAAGGGTGACTTGTAGAGTCTACTTTTATTTGAAGTTTTGAGTTAGTGAAAATGATAAAGAAATTGGATAACATTTGAGCACACAGTGGCATGATTTCTGGATGGGAATGGTTTCCACTGGTGAAAGAGTCTTTAACTGATTGAGGATCTGGAGTACTACAGCCCTGCAAAGCAACCCAGATTCAGAAAGTACATGGATCTGAGCAAGCACATTGTGCGTCTAGGACAGACGGATGAAATTAAGTGGCAACTACTTGATCTCTACAAGATATTTTAGTGTGCCCACTTATGAATTTTCAAAATACTAAGAGATATAGGTGGATTTAATTACTTAATAATGTAACATTTTATTTTAGTATTCTGAAGTAAATCACAGCAAGATCTACATGCATGCTTCTCAGCACATTAGTATAAAACTGTATTGCTTGCAGTTAGATTTTAACAAACAGATGCTCAAATATTTGCTAGCTTGCTGTTTTATGTTTTTGCTAAAGTTCAAAAGGATGCCTTTTAACACATTTGGCCTTCAATATTGTAATGAATAGAAATTTAGTCTCTGGGTCCATTAAGTACGTGAGACTTAAGCTATATTTCTGTATTAAGCATGATTCTTAAGAGAAAAATAACTAATAGAATGTATGCTTTGTTACAAAAGAAAGACTTTCTACTTGGGCTTATGCAATAGTGCCCGAATAGTCCAACAGAAGCCATCTGAACAATGGAAAGACAACATCCTGAACATCTGCTCAGTCCACAAAGATGTAAGTCTCAGCAGCCCTCGTCAGGATTGAAGACTCAGAACTCCCTGGAGAGTAGTTAATATTGAGTCTGGTTGAAAGGCCAAAGAGGCTGGAGTTCAATGTCAGCACAGGTTGTCAGCAGTAGTGACAGATGCATTCTTTCTGTAAGTAGCAAAGACAGACAGGTGCACACTGTTTTTCCCTCAGAGAACAGGGTTTCTGGGGCATCCATTGAGAGACACTGCTCACTTTGATGGTACACTTTTGCCATCACTTAGACCTGTGTGGAAACACCCACACAGATATGTCCTGACATCTTTCTTCACTTATCAAGGTGACTGTCTCCATCAACCATCACAATTTCCCATTTTTACAGTGTGAGAAAGAGCCAGCTAGAGGGAGTCAGTTGGAGTAGTGGAGAGAATTGAAGGTGGAGTACGAATTAGAACATGTAAAATGAATGCCATGTACACATGCAAAAGTATCAGGGAAGCTGGGTGGTGCTGCTGCACACCTTTAATCCCAGCACTTATGAGGTAGAGGCAGGCAGATCTCTGTGAATTTAAGGCCAGGCTGGTCTACAAGAACTAGTTCCAGGACAGGCTCCAAAGCTACAGAGTAATCCTGTCTCAAAAAACAAACAAACAAAAATAAGTCATGATGAACTTAATTACTTTGTGCGATGAGATTTAAAAAGTAATAAAAACGAGATTGAAATATGTATAGGCAAAATGGTGCAATAATCCTTTACAGACAAGCTAAAGGCTCCACCCCAGTTCTGAAACATGTCACATTGTACTGTCAGAATGACTCTGAGGAGTACCACAAATTTATCTGGGTTCTTGACTCGTTTTATCTCTGGCTTTGGAACTTAATTCATTTTTGTTCATCTACGGCTCAAATTACATCTCCCCATTGACACCGTGTTCACCTCCTCTACAAGTTCAGAGTCCCAGAGACTTTCTAGCAAGCAGCAGTCCCTTAATTGTCGATCACATCCTAGGTATGTTCCAGCTTGGCCACACTGCTTTCCTTGTTTGCTGCGTTGTGAACTCTCATACTTGGTCAAGTACCCAGTACGAAATTTTAAGCATCATGAGGACAAATATAGACAAATTAAGGCAGCAAGCCATGTTTATTTTCTGAACGGAGGCAAAAGTCAAGCAAATGTCATTAGTTTTTGAGTGCTTCAAGTGAAATTATAACCTTAAACCTGCCTTCTGTTTTCTCAGTGTTGGCATTGAGAAATTCCTTCAGATAGATATCTGTCTTTATGGATCTCTAGCCTTAGTTCTTCTTTAGGGGAAGATACCACACATCTTCAGACATGGGATTATGTGTTTACTTACAGTTTGACCTATCTCAAGTATGATATGTCTCATTTATGTTCCTTAAAACTTTGGATATGTTCAAAGTGGAGTAAAATACTTTAGATACACAAGTATGTGAACATATTCAGGTTTCACGTATTCATTTCAGTAGTGATTTTTTTTAATTGAACATTTGTATTTTTTCTGGTAAACAGTAAAAATATCAAACCCATGTTTCTCTGTAACCTTCAATATTAAAATAACCATTTCTAGACATAAAAGAGATAGGCTGTTCAAATCAATCCTGAGTGTCTATTTAAGTTTAATCCAAGCCTAACTAAGATGTTTTACTTAGCATTTGATTTATCTTTGTTAGTTTTATTTTTAAAATATATTAATATAATTTCCATTTCTCTTTCTTCCCTTCAGTCTCTATCTTTAAGTATATTCTTAAATATTACATTTGGTAAAATTTACCTGTGTGAATTCAGAGGTGTAGCCTCCCAATTTGTAAATGACTCTTGCAAATTAGTCAAAACAGAGAAGGGGAAAAGGAAAAAAATTAGAGAAGAACAGCAAATGAAAACATAGCTATTCAAAGCTTTGTCTTCAGGCCAGTGGAGATGGTGACATTAGACTTTCCCTTTCTACATTTTTCTGTGCAAGGCATGAGGGGTTTTTAGGACTATCTTAAGATTTATTTTATTTTTAATAGTAAAGAATTATTCAAAATTCTACTTTGGTAAAATAGACAAATTGCTCTTATTTCTTCTTGTCAGGGATAAAAATTCTTTTGCTCATTCCTAAAGAAGTCACAAGATGAACCCATAAGCAAATTCTGGAAAGTTAATGAAATCACCATTGTTGGTCTTAGCTTATTGTGGTGAAAAACAATAGAAACATAACCATGTTCCCTCCATTTAAATAGATTTAATTTTGTTAAATCATTGAATATAAACTTAGCATTGCAGTGTTGTCATGGCCCATCTTCATTAAGCTGATTAATATGTTATTTAATTCAAAGAAGTTTTTAGGTCAGCCATTGTATGCTCTTAATAATAATTTTGCCTCTTCATTCTAAAATTTAAACATGTTAATGTCATTTTATTAGTCTTCAACAAAATGCTAAATAGAGAAAATAAGCATTGTTAGAAATCTGTTTTCCACTAGAATAAATCTAATTCAAACTCATCTGTACATAAAAGGTAGGCCCAATTCTTGCAATGAATAAGCTGCTCACTTAAATTCCAAGGAAAAGACTGACAACATCAGGCCTGACTCAAACTGTAACTTCAAATCATATTCTGGATAGTAGTTCTTTTTTTCCCACAGCTTTCAACTCTGTTTTTATTCATGTGCTGTCCTCATTCTTTCTTAGAATAAGTGAATTATTTCGTTAATCCTGAAAAGAAAGGCGTTAGCCACATAAATTTATAGCACCCATTCAACTTTTGATCTCAAATCTGGGGATAAAACTGTGCTGAAATGCCTGTGAGAATGCTTGAGAGAATATGTTCTTGGCCTCACCTGGCCTGAGCATCATTCTTGAACCCTCATTGTGTCTAGCTCAGATATTGATGGGCCTTGACTGGTCAAATATGGGTCAATATCAATCATTAATATGTGAGAAATAGTCTCTTATCAGTAACTCAAGTAGACTGACCTACTTCTCAATGTCAGTGAGAAATGAAAACCCGAATCACAATGGGCCAATAGGGAAATGGTTTGTTCCTTATTTATGTCACTGTCAAACATAGTTAATGATTGGCGAGCTGGCCCTAATTATTATACTGTCTCAAGTCACAAGATTATTCTAAACCTTGAAGATGTTCTTTTCCAACAATGGAAATATCTCTCAAGAATCCTGTAGGCAGAAACCAAAGAGTAAGATAGGAAAGAAAGGACACTAGTTAAGACTCCTAGCAATAGTGGAGAGCATGCCAGAAAGGTTCCCCTTTAATCATATTAGTGATTACCCTAACTGTCATCATAGAACCTACATCCAATAAATGATGGAAGCAGATGCAGAGCTCCACAACTAAGTACTGGGCTGAGCTCGTGGAGTCACCTGAAGAAAGGGAGGAGAGATCATAACAATGGGGGGTCAAGACTATCATGGGAAAACCACAGAGACAGCTGACCCGAGCTAGTGGGTGCTCATGATTTATGGATTGACAGCGGGGGAACCTGCATGGGACTGAACTAGACTCTCTGAATTGGGTAACTGATATGTAACTTGATCTGTTGGGGGAAGGGCTCTAGCAGTGGAACTAGGACCTATCCCATGTGCATAAACTGGATTTTTTTAGCCCATTCCCTGTGGTGGAATTTCTTATTTAACCTTGATACTAGATGGAAGGGGTTTGGTCCTGTCTCAAGTTAGTATGCCAGACCTTGTTGATTCCCCCAAGGAAGTCCTTACTCCCACTGAGGAGTGAATGGGTAATGGGATGGGAAGGGGGAGATAGGGGAAGAGGAAAGAGAAGAGGGGGGAGATGGTGGTAGAAGAAAGGGAGGGAAGGGGAATTGGATTTGGTATGTGAAAAGAAAAGTAAAATTTTAATAAAATAATATGAAAAAATTTTAAAGGACACTGAGGAAAGAATGAACTTATCATGTTATGCAAATTTTAACCTTTTGTTCTTCTGTTTCATTGGCAAGATCCAGTCACATGGATCCACAACCATATAACGTTTCTTCCAAATTTAGTTTACATGCCACTGTTTTCTTCCATTGGATGTAGATATGTAATATTATATGTTCGATTCCTTAGCACTCTTTTTCATCTTCCTGGGGAACTTGATGATTTACTATTATACATTATTGATGGAGGAAGGTCATTGGTTAAAAAAATAAAGAAACTGTTGGGCTGGCCCTGATAGATTAAAAGATAGGTGGGAGGAATAAACAGAACAGAATGCAGGGAGGAAGAGGAAGTGAGCTCAGACTTGACAGCTCTGCTCTCTGGAGCAGAGATGCCATGCTCCCCTCTCCCGGGTAGATGTGATAGCTCTGCTCTCGGGTGCACATGCGATGAAGCTCTGACTCAGGATGGATGTAGCCTAGAATCTTCCAGGTAAGCGCACCTTGGGGTGCTAACACACATTATTAGAAATCGGCTAATCCAGGTGCAAGAGTTAGCCGAGAAGAGGCTAGATATAATGGGTCAAGCAGTGTTTAAAAGAATATAATTTGTGTGTTGTTATTTCAGGACATAAGCTAGCCAGGCGGCCGGGATGCAGGGGACGCAGCACCGCCGCTCCTATTACTACACATTATAGTGTTTAAAATGCTCTTTATGAATTAGTAATTTTCTTACATAAATATTTTTTTAACAATCTCCAGTACTTTGACATAGCATAATTTATAGTTTCATATGAACCTGTGTTTTGACAATCTAACCAGATGTCTTTTTGGCCTCCCTTGGGGTTAACTATAGGTACAGGCACCTGACAGTTCAGTGTGGATTAGAGTCTTGGGTTCATATTTGTGATAAGCTGGTCCTGTGGTCCGCTGTTTGAGAAGCCTTCAGTGTCTTTAACTGTTGTCATGTCTCTTATTTTATGTATGCAAGATTCACTGAAGGTATTTTCAAAGAGTTGTGACAGGATGAACATGGAAATTACAATGGTTTTTAAGAACTGTGTGTGTGTGTGTGTATTCAATAGTTTAAGATGATATACTTGCAAGGCTGGCAAAAGTTGCTTCAAAATAGATCATTAAATAAAACCCTCCATGTCCGATGTGGTGTATCCCCTTATTAATTAATCAAAGAGACACCAGAGGCCCCCAAAGCAATAAGGCCTTTTGCAATTTCTCTCAGTTATCCACCATATCTATTGATAGAACTCTATTTCTGAAGACAGCATACATTTTCATTTCATAAAGCACAGAAGTCTGTATGTAACTGAACTGGACTTTTATCTCCAACAGTTAGTGGACAAAATCACAGTTCCTAAACCTAATTTGAACTTAATTCTGCAGTTTAGCTAAATTGATGCAACATCAAACTGTCTTCTAAATATTTATATTCATTTTATGGACAAATGCTAATGTACTCTTGGTTGTAATGAAAATAACCTCTCTTTCCAATGAAAGGTTGATAGCTGAGAGATTCCTGACTGCACAGTTGCTTAGTATAACTGATAGTTTAGTGTTCTCCGTACATAAGATATTTCTATTCTTCCACCTATGAGACTTAAGGTGCATTGCAGGAGAGTAAGTTGGAAGGATTTAAGACCAGAAGACAGGGAGAAATTCTGTGAAATGCGATCTCCTTGCCAAACACAGCAACAGAAATCATGACCTCACAGATATAGCACACTCTAAAACTTGGCCTATATTCTATCCAGAGGCAAACATAGTTCAACTAGATGGAGAAAGAGAATTTGTCACAAAAGGGAAATATTATTTTATATTAAGAAGTATGAAGGTAGGTAGGCTAAGAGATATCAACCCAATTCTTTCAATTTAAGAATACTTGTATGGAGGAAGCCTTTACACATTTAATATTTCTGTATTCTTGCCAAAAAATACAATTGCCATATAAAAAGGAAGAGAGATACTGATTCTGAAACTTTATTGTTTTATATATTCATAGAAATATTGAAATTTACTAAGTACTTTAAAATTCACACTAATCTGTTTACTTGCAATTATAACAGTCTTTTATATTTATTAACATTGAATGAGGTAAAAATGTTTGTTATTAGTGTTCTTAAATACATCATGAATGTTTGTAGTTAGTTCTTTTAGAATAATTTCATGTCGGATACTTGAAGAGAATACTTTTTAAAAAATGATAACACCTTTTAGCATCAATTCATAATTCATTAATGTTTCTCAAATTCTTACAGTTTTGCTTCTTACTGTCACTTAAAATATTTTAGCTTAAAGAATAATATTTTGTAAGATCAAATGTGAACCAATGGATTTTCTTTGCTTTAATTTGGTATATCACTTCAATAACTGTGATAACTAATTTCTACTTGACAGAGGGTTGAAGTTTTCTATTATTTAATGTGATTGGAATTTGTATCCTCATAGCAATAAAATCATCTCATCATCAAATAGGCAAATATGTTATCCTTAGGAGTAGCGGTTAGCATGAAAGAAAAGTGTGCCTGCAAAACATGTGTTAAGGGTAGAAAGCAATGTATCAGAAATACTTTTTCTAACATACATACACCTTTGTGGGGAAAAAAAGTCATATTGTGAGAAGTTCCATAATAACTACAGAATTTAAGAATAGTATTTGTGCCAGGAAGATGGTTGAATGAATAATGTTTGCTGCTCTTGAAGAGGACTTAAAATCAGTTTCCAGCACTTAGATTAGAAATCTCACAATTAACTATATCTCCAGATGCAATGGATCCAAGAACTTTTTCTGCCTTCTACAGAAACTAAACAAGTACCTATATACCCATACATGTCCACATATACTGTAAATGTGTATGGTTATGTGTGATTATGCACAAAATGATAAATTTAAGTAAAGTATAACATACAAGGCTATGATTATTGCTTACAAACTTAAGAAATCTTATTTAAGACTCATGATATTTAGTAGGTTATATTAATGATCAGGAGAAAATATTCCAAATTTAATTTTTAGAACTATTAACTTAGATAGAAAATAATATCTATATTCTTTTTGAGTCATTTGTTAATTAGACAATACTAATATTCATGATAAAAACTAAAGTTCTTAATAATGTCCATGAATTTCAACAATTGAACTTCATTATTATTTTAATTTTGACATTCTCTTAAATGCATATCATATCATTTCACTATGTTCACTCCCATTATCTAGTCTTGTATTTATTTATTTTTCTCATTGCCATTGATCCTCTCCTGTTCCTCATTACAATGTTTTCCCCTCAAACCATAGAATGAGTTTAGTTTGGCTTTCTTACATAAGCATATATGAATAGTTACTGGATGGAGAGTGGGTAACTGCACAGCTGGCTACACTACTGGGAAAAATGTCTTTCATTTTTCCCAAGAAACCCATTACTGCTTGTATATCTTCAGGGCTGTGTGGGACAAAGAAATCTTTCAAAATCCATGAGAGAGTGTTGATAGTTCCAATGTTGTTTAAGTCTTATGCAGGTAATCATAACTGTGGTGAGTTCATTCATTCAACAGCCAAGTTATACCTGAAAATTAGCCTTCTGAAATGTCCCTCCCATTGAGCCTGCATTCAAATGCTTTTCTTTCTTTTTTTTTTTATTGGAAAAAAAAATTTTCTGCCTCCTCCCCGCCTCCCATTTCCCTCCCACTCCTCCCTCTCCTCCTCTCCCTCCCCCCCACTCCTCCCCCTCCCTCTCCAGCCTGAAGAACAGTCAGGGTTCCGTGCCCTGTGGAAAGTCCAAAGTCCTTCCCCCTCAATCCTGGTCTAGGAAGGTGAACATCCAGACTGGGTAGGCTCCCACAAAGCCAGAACATGAAGCAGGATCAAAACCCGGTGCCATGGTCCTTGGCTTCTCAGCAGCCCTCATTGTCCGCCAAATTTAGAGATTCCGGTTTTATCCCATGCTTTTTCAGTCACAGTCCAGCTGGCCTTGGTGAGTTCCCCAAGAATCAGCCCCACTGTCTCCACGGGTGGGCGCACCCCTTGTGGTCCTGACTTCTTTGCTCATATTCTCTCTCCTTCTGCTCCTCATTGGGACATTGGGAGCTCAGTCCAGTGCTCCAGTGTGGGTCTCTGTCTCTATCTCCATCCATCGCCAGATGAAGTTTCTTTATTTATCTCTAGAAACCAATTATGAGTGAGTACATCCCATGTTCATCCTTTTGGGTCTGGGTTACCTCACTCAGGATAGTGTTTTCTATTTCCATCCATTTGCATGCAAAATTCGCGAAGTCATTGTTTTTTTACCGCTGAGTAGTATTCTAATGTGTATATATTCCACACTTTCTTCATCCATTCTTCCATTGAAGGGCATCTAGGTCGTTTCCAGGTTCTGGCTATTACAAATAATGCTGCTATGAACATAGTTGAACAAATGTCCTTGTCATATGATCGGGCATCTCTTGGGTATATTCCCAAGAGTGGCATTGCTGGGTCCATGGGTAGGTTGATCCCAAATTTCCTGAGAAACCGCCACACTGCTTTCCAGAGTGGTTGCACAAGTTTGCATTCCCACCAGCAATGGATGAGGGTACCCCTTTCTCCACAGCCTCTCCAGCAAAGGCTATCATTGGTGTTATTGATTTTAGCCATTCTGACAGGTGTAAGATGATATCTCAATGTTGTTTTGATTTGCATGCTATATCTCTGTCTGACTGGGTGGCTGGCCCCTGGTATCCTCCCTTCTTTTCTCTTTCCTAGATCTTTTCTTCCCAGATTTCTTCTTCTATTTATTCTCTCTGGAAGCTAGCCCCGCCTATCCTTTCTTCTCAGTAGGTTTTGGCTGTTCAGCTGTTTATTAGACCAATCAGGTATTATAGATGGGCAAAGTAACACAACTTCTCAGAGTTAAACAAATACATCATAAAACAATATGACTCATCTTTACATCATTAATCAAATATTACATGGCATAAACAATGTAACAAATCTTCAATTAATCTTACAGAACACTCATTTGTGTAATAGGTCTTTCTTTGTACTACCAGCTCCTGAATAATGTCATGGGCACTTACTATTAATTATGAAAGTGTGGTCTTAGATTAGGCTTGTTTCCAGCCAGTTCTTATGATTTAATTGACCTATTCATCTATCTGGAGGTGATGGCATCTTTAGAGGACCCTGACAAAATTGGGAGAGTGATAAAATCCTTGGAGAGCTAGCTGTATTATTCCTTGTCCAGTATTTGTGTGATGGGAAGGCCCAGGGCATAACTGAAGTTCTGTCTGTAGTAGTCTGTGAGGCTGTACCATCTCAGCAAGCCACTTTGAAGTTGTCCTGGATGAAGATTTTTGAAGAAACTGCAAAAGAAACTTTCAGAGAATCTGGGCCACCTGGAATACTTTTCATTGATGTCTGGTCTTTTTGTTCTGAAAAAATATAAACTTTTAAAGGTAACATACATATATTCATTATGTGGAATTGTGGTGTGCAAAAGTCAGCTAAAAATAATTTTCTATTTTATGTTTGAGCTTTTAAGAGTCATCTATTAACTTTATAATTCTGTTTGGACTATATAAGCCAACCATAATATACATTTCCATCCAAGCTATAGGAAAGGATGGAATATAAATAATAAGTCATGATGATTCTGTAGCCAGCAAGATTTATCATGTCTCATAAAGTCTCAGAATTATTTCCAAATAGAGATATCAGCATATACATCCCGTCTTTTGTTTTTTGTTTTGTTTTGCTTTGTTTTTTGTTTTTCCTTCACATCTGCAGTCAAGAATTTCAGCAGGTTTGCCCGTTTAATGTGATCTTCATTAATTTTGAAGGAATCCATAACTTTTTATTTTCTGTCGAATGAAAGGCACAAGCTCTTCCTCAACATAACAATTTTCCCGACTTCCATTTGAAATTAAGATATCTTTAAAATATATAGGCTGGTTTAAATCATCATTTTCCAAGAAACCAATCACCCAGTAGCTGATTTTTTATCTTATTAACATTTAAAAATTTAAGGCTAATAAGACATATTTTCAAGCATATTTTACCTGTTCAGAAGTTTTCTTCATCTGGACCTGTCTTGCTACATGTCCTGTTTCTTGGAAAATGTTGCAAAGCCCTTAAGTGCATTTACAGGCACCTTTTGCAGCTCTGCTTAGCATATGGTACCTGTGGATGGTTTTGCCCTGCTTCAGATTCATAAGAGCTGAGACTCATATCAACAAGCACCAGCCAGGAACTGCGTTTAGCCAACCCAGCCATGAAATGTTGATGGATGGAGCTCAAACATGCATTTCTAACTAATCTCCAGCAGAGTCGTGTGGCAGCTGCTCACAGGCCCTACTCTTGGATATATGAGCCCAAGGCTGTACACCAAATGAAATGGGCCTTTCTTTGTACCAACCAGTTCCTGAAAAATAACACTGAGACTTTATATTAAATTGAAATCTTGGCATTAGCTTAGGCATATTGCCAACTAGTATTTTTTTTTTTATTACTAAAGTTAACTTCATTTGTTTTCATCTATGTTCTGCTACATGGCTTCTTACCTCTCCCCAATACTGTACATATGACTTCCCCCTGTGTCACTCTGCTAAATCTTTACCTCCTATTCTTTCCTCTAGTTCCACTCTCTCTCTTAAAGTGCCAGTTACCCTCTCCTACGTAGCTATTGGCTATTCAGTTCTTTGTAAAACCAAAAAGAAAGTGTCTTAGGCAGGTGAGGAAAAACAGAGACATTTTCACACAGAGTGATGAAATATTCCACAATTTTTTCCATTTTAGTCTTCTCTCATGAAAATAAAGGAGATCCAGACATAAAATCTTTGTCTATGACTCCTTTACCTTCAAACATACAGAAAATTCTCCCTTTCCTTTCCAATGTTTTTAAACTGTGGTATTCCTTTATTATCACAGAAAACATATAGGATAACATAAACCATAAGACACTTATTATGTTAATGTGTTTTTATAAAAATTACCATAAGTGTACAGTTTACATGTAGAGCACACAAATAGAATATCTACTTGCATATAATAATAACTGACATCATTATGTTAAATCTTGATTAAGTAAAATAAAGCCTGACAAGAAATGAATTATTCCTCTATGTGAAAAACATTCCAAACAAACCTTTAGTTCCTTCAGTTCATCTGTAATTTCCTTTCATGCATTATAATTGATTGGCAATATGTGATAGCTACATGAAGCATATGCTTATTGAGTCAGAATAAAAACTTGTTTGAAATCTCAAAATTTGACAACTGCTAACAATTGTCACTTATTTGTCTTCAGGATACATTTTGATCTAGTGTAATTTTATTCTTCAATTTTTTATTTATACAATAGATTACATGTCTATCAAAGTATTAATAGTGTAAAATATCTATGAATTTATTATAATACTGACACACCCTGATAATGATTTATTTGAGTAGTATATTTTGTTCATTTGCGGCACAGCAGTGACAAATAGTTTCAGTTGATAGTGAATGATTTCTGTGTATGAGAATACCTTGCATTTTCAAAAACTGTCGTCTTAAATTTAAGGCCATGTTCCTTGTCGATAGTATTTTTTCTGGTACTATTTAATTTTGTTTTTGCTTCAGAGACCTAGAAAGTGACTACAGCATGAATTCTATCTCTAAAATTTCTTTTAAGAATTTTATATCTAGTAGGGTGAGCATCCAAACTGCCTAGGCTCCCACAAAGCCAATACGTGCAGTAGGATCAAAAACCCATTGCCATTGTTCTTGAGTTCTCAGTAGTCCTCATTGTCCGCTATGTTCAGCGAGACCGGTTTTAACACAGGCTTTTTCAGACCCAGGCCAGCTGGCCTTGGTGAGTTCCCGATAGAACATCCCCATTGTCTCAGTGTGTGGGTGCACCCTTCGCGGTCCTGAGTTCCTTGCTCATGCCCTCTCTCCTTCTTCTGATTTGGACCTTGAGATTTCAGTCCGGTGCTCCAATATGGGTCTCTGTCTCTGTCTCTTTTCATCGCCTGATGAAGCTTAATATTCAGGAGGATGCCTATCTAGACCTGGATGGAGGTGGGTGGTCCTTGGACTTCCCACAGGGCAGGGAACCCTGATGGCTCTTTGGGCTGAAGAGGGAGGGGGACTTGATTGGGGGAGGGGGAGGGAAATGGGAGGTGGCGGTGGGGAAGAGACAGAAATCTTTAATAAATAAATAAAGAATTTTATATCTTTATTTATAATTCCACCTACTAACACATTTAAGTCTTGAATTTAAAAAGAATTCTCATACAATGACATCTCTGAGGTATGCCAGTTTAAAAAGATTCTATTTTTAAATATTGAAAGAATAACTCTTGTTTAAATTGTAAAATTGCTTGTTTGCATAAGGGCAACACTGAATGGAAGCAGTGTGTGTGTGTGTAAATAATTATTCATGTAGATGATATCATTGATTGAGAGAGAGAGCAAAGCAACATGAGAGGAATTGGAACAATAAAACAGAGCAGTGAAAATGATTAAATACAGCAATCATGTATGAAAAAGTAAAAATGTTTTAAAAGGCAAACTATACCACTTTCAAAATTGTCTAATAACTCTTTAATGTATGCCTGAATTCCCTGTAGAGTTTTTTTCCCCATTATGTTAAGTTACAGTACCAATGTCTTTTATTTCCGTGATACTTTGTGATCATTACATTTGGAGTTTTATTTCAAGGTTTCTCTATCATCACTCACTTTATTTCTGAAGCACTCCTTTTTTTTATATTTTGCACATTAAGTTTATTACAAAGAGGATGTCCCCCAAAACCAAATCTTGCACAACTACCACATAATCACCATTCACGCATATTTTTCTGGAACAAATCAACAACACATTTCTTTTTTCTTTCTATCTTTTTCTTTTTTTTTTTTTTTGTTTTTTTGTTTTTTTTTTTTGTTTTTTTTTGTTTTGTTTTTGTTTTTTCGAGACAGGGTTTCTCTGTAGCTGTGGTGCCTGTCCCGGAACTAGCTCTTGTAGACCAGGCTGGCCTCGAACTCCCAGAGATCCGCCTGCTTCTGCCTCCCGAGTGCTGGGATTAAAGGCGTGCTCCACCACCGCCTGGCTCCAACAACACATTTCTTATCCACATCTTTGCATACTTTCTGAGAAACACACGCTCAGGTAAATGTTTATCTTTAGACTACGTAAAGTGTTTTTGCATGCCTCCATAATGAATGCCATATTCTTTTTAATTTGCATTTGTGGAGAAAAAACACTGTTATTGAAGGGTTTAGAAATTGGTGTTTAATCTGCAATAGACAGTAAGTAGGAAACAGTGCTCATGACAAGATATTTGGCTCCCAGAACACAGAGTATTGTTTTGTATGATATATCTAACACATATCCCATCTCAAAGTACAGAACCAAAATACAGGTTAAAAAGCTCTCAAAAACTTTGCAATGTATAACACATTTGTTTCTGTTTAAAGCACTGCCATATTTCATGACCTGAGCAAAGTATTTTATATGCACAATGTTTCCTTAATTTCTTGTGTAGATGAAATTCATGCAGATTCTATAGAATTTATTCAACAAGTTTCAACAATCTCAGTATCTTAGATGTTAGATATTTTTTTTAAATTTTATAAAAAAGGACTTGGTAGATTAATTTATAAGTGAGTATTTTCTTATTTTGAAAAATACTTAAATAAGTATTTTATTCCTTTCTAAATCAGCACAATTAAGCTTTCAAGTGCATTTTAAATAATTTATATAGTTATAAAATATTTTATTGTGAGAAAAAATAATTTATTAGCATTCAAAAAAATTAAACACCAAACCCTTTATTTTAGTCATAACAGTTTGTACATTAAAATAGGATTTGGGGTAACAGATGTAATATCAATATCCAATTATTTTCTTATTACTCATGGCAAAATATGGCACATTTTAATTGTTTAGGATCTTACAAGGGAGGTAGTTAGAATCAACCATAATGGAAATTATCATATAAAAGCTTCCACAATAAATTATAATTTTCCTGGGCTGGAGAGATGGTCAGAGGTTAAGAGCACTGACCTCCCTTCTAGAGGTCCTGAGTTTAGTTCCTAACAACCACATGGTGGCTCACAACCATCAGTAATGAGATCTGGTGCCTTTTTCTGGCATGTAGGCATACATGCAGTCAAAACTCTGTATACATAATAAATAAATAAATCTTTTTTAAAAATCATAATTTTCAAATGTAATATGACAAACTTGTCTTAGACAACAAGAATAAGTGTGGAGTTAGGATATTCTTTGGGCCACAAAGCAGCTTCCAAATAAAGACAGGTAGACTTATTAATTATGAAAGCTCGGACTTAAGCTTAGACTTGTCCTACTAGCTCTTTTCAATCATTTTATTCTATTCCTATTCACATATATTTTGCCTCAGGGCTTTTTACCTTCATTCTGAATGTCCTGTTTTCTGCTTCCTCTGTATCTCTCTGTCTGGCCCCTTGCATCTCCCTGTCATCTCTTTTTATTTCTTTCCCAAAATAAATGTCTCCTATTACTCTTTCTGCCCCAAGTTCTGTCCATACCTCCTCTCTCACTTTTGACCATTTTTTTTTATTAGTCCAATTAGGGTCTTTTACATGCAACGTAAAAGAGTAACACATCTTTACATAATTAAACAAACGCAATACAACTTTACATAGTTTAACAAATTATCTGTAACATAAATGTAAGAGTACAATTCCTATTAAATAAAGTGTAGTGGTATTTCAAATATATTTTAATAAATAAAGACTTCATGAAGTTCTGAGAGTAAAACAGTCCCACTGGTCAGCCTTACAGAACAGGCTCTGGTAACACACACCTTTAATCCCAGTAACCATAATGACAGGTGCCTGTAGTCCTAGTAGCCATAATAGTTGCCATAGAAACAGGGTGATACATACCTTTAATCACAGTGATGCATGCCTTTAATCCCAGCCATAGAGAGGGTTAAAAAAATGAGAGGAAACCACTCTCAACACACAGTCTTCTTTTGATATTCCAGGAGGTAGGATCACCATTTCAGACTGAGGTTGAGGTAAGAGCCAGTAGTTGACTGTTTAGCTTATTGGATCTTCAGTTTGAACACCAATTTCTGACCCTGAGTTTTTATTAATTGTGCTTCAATAAAGTACATGCAAAAGCTTAAAGCTTTATTAGATTAATGTGTTTTAACAGATTTAATTGACCAATTACAAAAAAACATTTTCCCTGTTGTACTTAGACAGTATTGTAAACATAAAGCTGCAGATGTGTCCAACTGGGTCAAACATTGTTTTTACAAGTCTTTGCTCAGTTGTATAATAGAGAACTGTCCAGACCTAAATAGAGATTTTTTGCAATACTTTTCAGTACAGCTCTTCTCTCATTCTTAGAAATGATCTGTATATTAATTAGGTCTCGAGTGACAGGGTGTGTCACACTTTCTCAGAACACTAATGATGCTTGTAGACTTTTAAGATATAGAGTTACTATAAGTTAATAAATATAAGTTCATTTACAAATGAAGTGAATAGCTACCATAACAAGATCCAGACCCCCAGAATATTATTGCTTCTTCACAGCAAATCCACAAAGTCCATTTATGGACTTGAAAAATGAGGCTTTTAAAGGTTAGAAACAAGTTGAAGGTCAAACAAATCTTCAATGTTTGAGAAATAGAGGTCATTTGATCTTTATTATATTGGGTTGTTCTAAGGAACAATGCAGTGAGGCTCACTTGGTTTGTGCTCCAGGAAATAAAATGTTGAAGGATGTGTTTATATAATTACAAAATATTTCTCTTCCTATTATGGTGAGAGAAATTCCTCCTGAAAGATTGACTCTTATGAAGGAAGAAAAAAGATTTGCCTTTCAATCCTGAAATTTTCAGTCTTTAATCGAATTGGGTCTCAGAGTTTTACTTGAAGTATGTGTTTTTATTGATAAATCTAAACTGTTACTTGTGTGAAATAAACATTTTAAATAACAATTTTATTCTCTATAGTTTGCCTGAATATTTATCTATTGTTTCATTTCTAATAAATCTTACTTTGTTGAGTTACAAAATCCAAACTGATGAATCTAATTGAATTTGACCTCCAAATATAGCGAGGATAGATTTCACCAGTCTAGAGAAAAAGTCTACCTATATAAGGCAGGGCTATCATTTACAACTTATTGACATGTTTTAAGTCTTAAGTCCTATATTTCATTTCTTTTTATTAATTTTAATGATTCTTGCAATATTGAACACCCCAGTGCTTCATCTGATGTTTTCATTTCCTCTTGTTACAGTTTTTTTTTAAAACAAATTATAATATACTTGCCAAGTGCTGATGTACACTCGAGTATTTAATATCTCCGAATGAGGAGAGATGGCTTAACTTCATTCTGCAAAAACCCATATTGATCTGTTACTTCAGAATTTTATCTGTTTGGGATATCTGAGTATATAAAAAAAGCAATGTCCTGAAGGAGGATTTTCTGACCTAAATCTAATGATAGACAAAAAGAATAGATATGTAGAACCTGGGGTCAAAAGCAGAAAGTGTATAAAAGAAAGAACAAAAGAATTACATGTTAATATAATTGCATTCAAAGTTTGGATAGACATTTTAATATAATATTTCATCATTTTCAACTATGATGAATACTATAATCCATTCCTCAAGAGGAAATCATAAAGGAAGCAGACAATTAAACACACTGGCTTTAAATTTCCTTTACCATGGGAAACACTTAAATTTGGTCAGAAGTTCACTTTTCTATTAGTGATTCCTTGCTTCTATAATTTGTTTCATTGATCAAATATCTGTTCCTTTTGTAATTTTTTGTGATTGAATTTAGGAATGATACATGAAGACGTAAGTCACGAACAATGCCACACCAGTTTGGAATTATGATTAATAGGGTGGTATTTATTTAAAGAAGAAAGAACTTACAGATCACCATCCCAGACAACAGCTCTCTGCGCAACCAGGAAGGGAGTCTAGTCACTAGCAGAGCGGGAAGCGAGCGGAAGGAAGTAGCAGCTTTTTAAAAGGAGAGAAACCAGCCCCAATGGGTTGGAATCTCAGCAGCTATTGGTTGGAGGGGCGGAAGGACCTCCTGCAACAGATACATGCACATTATGCCTTGGAGCTAAAACTACAATCCATTCAAACCTATCAACATAGTTAATGTCATTCATAAAAATAAAGCAACCTTGTAGACTTCCAAGTGCCTAAATGCAACACTCAATATAACAGGGAAATATTATTCTCTTGATGTCTCTATTGTAATGATTTCATCATAATATTATGCAAGCAATGGCAAGATTCAATAATAGCCTAAATTACAAATATGATAATTTGATAATATTGACTACTATAATTTGAAATTGGAAACCAATAATTACTAGTTTAAGTATAAAACTCTAAGAGCTACCAAATTCAAGATCATATAGAAATAATAATAATAATAATGAATAATTTTTGATATGCTTCTTTCTTTACTGATCTAAATGTAATTCCTATTTGATTTTCCATTTCAAATAAATGAGCTCTTCAGTAGATGTTATTATTTATCTTTGTGTTTGCCACTGTTCACTTTCAAAAATATGCTAAAATCCTCATCTGGAGTTAGTGAAACTTAATACATTCAACGTTAAGAGAGTTTCAGTCAGAAAATAGTCATCTACCTGCAAAACACAGTGAGATGCAGTTTCTTCTTACACCAAAGAATGATTTTCTTTTTCTACTTCATAATACTATGAAAAATGAAGTTAGAGAAAGAACAAATGGGGCTAGAGAAGTGTGATGTTTCCTTAGAGATATTGGAAAGAAAAGGGTGGGATTCCTTTAATAGTGTAGCCCTTGGTAAGTTGATCATGCTCTTAAACCCTCATAATTAGTAGTCATTAAGAGAAAATATGTCAGGTGCTGAAAGTTAAGATTGATTTTAAATAATTAGTAGAATAAAATGAGTTGAGACTTAGTGATATCTGGTTTTAGAGTGGCAACGCTCTACCTATCCCTGAAGAATTAATAATTGAATTACATAACGTCCTTGCATTCTGAAGTAGATTTTTGTCTTATAAAAACAAAGAAAAATCATAGGCTTACTAATTATTTGTATTTACTCTTACAGAGCTTCCCTCATTTTTATGTACTTCAAGAATTAGACAAATTTGCAATCTCTTCTCCCAAGAACATCAGTTTCAAACTCATATTTTAAAGTCAATACAATTTTTTTCACAACTTTAAAGGTCTAGTTTCCCCAGGGTTAAAAGGGCACTGTTTACATGCAAATACAGAAAGAAATATTAAGGGTGACATAACTTTGTGCAAATTACATAATAAGGGAATCAAACATTGGAGTTTTCTTTTATGTAAATTAAATATGCTAAAATTGTACCTTGCTGCATCATGGGATGTTATAAAACAAAATGGATCAAAATAGAAGTCTTTTGCTGTTAAAATGCTATACAAAAAGACAATAGTTTACTGACGAGAAAGAAAAATTAAGGTCAAGTTTTAAAGTCCCTTGAAATACGTAGTTGCTGAGTTTAGTAGAGTATGTTTTACATTTGATGCTTTTGATTAAATATGTCTGGCTTGTTTCCACCTTTACTGTGAAAAACTCTCTCTGAGTAGTTGAGTCCTGCTGACATTTTCAGTATTTCACTCTGGGAAACAGCAGCATCCTTGCTGAATGGCTGCTATCCTTTCTGTACAGATGTTGACTCATCTGGAGTGAATGCACTATAAGAAGGAGAATTGGGATTTTAATTTACTAAGCAGGGAGGCAAATTATCTAATTAGCTGATAAGCAGTTAAGCAGAAATGCAACAGAAGGAATCTTGTAGGGAGCACGTTAGAATCACATGAAGACATATAAATATTGCTGTGGCATAAAAATTGTATTTAGGGATTCAATAATGGGTATAGTCCCACTGAGTTTTCTATTATGTTCTTGATATTTCACTTTGTGCATAGTAGACTTTTTTCTCTAACTTGCCTCTATTCTTTCTAAGTATTCACTTTTGAGAAAAAATACTAAAAAATAATGTAGACAAAAATTATGACATACTAAAAGTACGTCTTTTTAGACTAAGCATTGTACAGACTGGTGGATCATTTTTGAGCATTTTGTAGTTAACTGTATAGAATATAAAGTCACCTAGTATAGATTCATCTCTTGAAGATATGATCCAAATGCTAGATATGGTTTACACAGTTTCTGTATACATGTTTGTAAACATCAGACAGACCCTAGTTTTTGCCATCATAGCTTTGATTATTTATTTACATGAAACAAACATTTGTGCTTTCCTCTTCATGAAGATATAAAAGTACACTATAATACCAAGATGTAAATGGTAAATTTTTTTCCAAATCCATAATGTACTCCTTTTCAAATAATTGTGATTCTCTGTATAGAAATTTTTATAATAGTTTCACTTTCATTTTATTTAAAACACAATTTGTGTTCATGGTTTATTTTGAAAGAAGACTGGTGGTATTAGTGGTCGGTGTCGCAGACCTGAAATGCTCCAGTGCTGAAGAGTAAGTGCAGAGTAAAGGAGAATAGTTAGACCTTGGGAAAAGAGTCCTTCTTTAATTTGGATTTTTCAGCAGTGGTTCCTGGAGAATCACTGATGGTGCAGTGAAGACTTCAGAGGAGATGAGTATACTCATTCCGATTCTATTTTTATTTAGCCCTACCTAACTTTGAGAGATCAAAAAATGATGAGAAATGCAATTGCTTTGGAGTGCAGTGTCACAGAATTCTGACCCTGAGAACCGAGGGCTCAAGATCTAATGAATTTATTTGTGTGTGTGTGTGTGTGTGTGTTATTAGTGTTACTTAGAGCAACAGACATCTTCTAAATGAATGACAATAAGTTAGAGCAGAAAACTTTTGATAGCGATTAATTTTGATTTTATAGAGCAGATGTTTGCTCAGTGCCAAATAAACCTGTACAATTTGCCCCATGTCTTAATGTACCCTATCTATTATTTACATGTGAGCACATGCACCACTGAGAAAAGGAATAGCAAGGGCATGGCAGGGGTGCATCAAGACAGCTGCTGAGGTGATTGCTTACAAAATCAAAATTCTTGGCTGGTACTCAAGATTGGAAATAATGTATAAACAAGAGACTTTATTTATTTAATTATTTATTTATTTGTATTTCTCTTTGTTCTTGTTACCAGTTACTTAGGACCTTAAAATCACCTGTTCAGGCTATGTTTTCTCATTAGATATTTTATGAAATATAAAACAAGAAAATGGATGTTTACATTCATATAGATCTTCTTCCAAGTACGATGCATAAATAATCCACTAAATCCTGCATGTCCTTCTTACACAAATTATAAATTTTTATTAACTTACAAGCACATTCAATTTTGAACTAATATTTGCATATTTGTGGAAATTTTTTTCAAAAGTGGAAATAGAATCTATGTCTATATAGAGTATAGAGCATACACATTACAAAATTCACATTTTAAGTTTGTTGTTAATATAAATTAGAATTATACTTTTTAAAAAATCAAATATCCCTGAAGAAATAGAAAAAGATGACTTCAAAGATAGTGTACTCACTTTAATAATTTCTAGTCTTTTTATCTCTAGCTTCTAGCATTTCTTTAAACTGATAAAGATACTGCAGAATTATTCTGGCTTTATGTTAAATTTTATTATTATTATTATTGCTATAAGTATTAATTATTTATCTTTTTTTTATTGGAAAAAAAAGAAATTTCTGCCTTCTCCCCGCCTCCCATTTCCCTCCCACTCCTCCCTCTTCTCCTCCCCTCCCCCCACTCCTCCCCCTCCCTCTCCAGCCTGAAGAGCAGTCAGGGTTCCCTGCCCTGTGGAAAGTCCAAAGTCCTCCCCCCTCAATCCTGGTCTAGGAAGGTGAACATCCAAACTGGGTAGGCTCCCACAAAGCCAGAACATGAAGCAGGATCAAAACCCGGTGCCATGGTCCTTGGCTTCTCAGCAGCCCTCATTGTCCGCCAAATTTAGAGATTCCGGTTTTATCCCAAGCTTTTTCAGTCACAGTTCAGCTGGCCTTGGTGAGCTCCCAAAGAATCAGCCCCACTGTCTCCATGGGTGGGCGCACCCCTTGTGGTCCTGACTTCTTTGCTCATATTCTCTCTCCTTCTGCTCCTCATTGGGACATTGGGAGCTCAGTCCAGTGCTCCAGTGTGGGTCTCTGTCTCTATCTCCATCCATCGCCAGATGAAGTTTCTATGGTGATATGCAAGATATTCATCAGTATGGCTATAGGGTAGGGTCATTTCAGGTTGCCTATCCTCAGCTGCCCCAGGAACTAACTGGGGACATCGCCCTGGGCACCTGGGATTCCCTCTGGATCCAAGTCTCTTGCCAACCCTAAGATGGTTCCCTTAATTAAGATGTGTGCTTCTCTGCTCCCCTAACCAACCTTCCTTTATCCCAATCATCCCGAATCCCCAAGTTCCCCCCACCCTCCCCTTCTCACATTTCTCTCCCCTTCTCCCCTTACCCCCCCCCCCACCACACCCCCAAGATCCCAATTATTTGCCCGGCAGTATAGTCTACTTCCCATAACCAGGAGGATAGCTATATGTTTTTCTTTGGGTTCACCTTCCTATTTAGTTTCTTTAGGATATCATATTATAGACTCACTGACCTTTATTTATCTCTAGAAACCAATTATGAGTGAGTACATCCCATGTTCATCCTTTTGGGTCTGGGTTACCTCACTCAGGATAGTGTTTTCTATTTCCATCCATTTGCATGCAAAATTCGCGAAGTCATTATTTTTTTACCGCTGAGTAGTATTCTAATGTGTATATATTCCACACTTTCTTCATCCATTCTACCATTGAAGGGCATCTAGGTTGTTTCCAAGTTCTGGCTATTACAAATAATGCTGCTATGAACATAGTTGAACAAATGTCCTTGTCATATGATCGGGCATCTCTTGGGTATATTCCCAAGAGTGGCATTGCTGGGTCCATGGTTAGGTTGATCCCGAATTTCCTGAGAAACCGCCACATTGCTTTCCAAAGTGGTTGCACAAGTTTGCATTCCCACCAGCAATGGATGAGGGTACCCCTTTCTCCACAGCCTCTCCAGCAAAGGCTATCATTGGTGTTTTTGATTTTAGCCATTCTGACAGGTGTAAGGTGATATCACAATGTTGTTTTGATGTGCATTTCCCTGATCGCTAAGGAGGCTGAGCATGACCTTAAGTGCCTTTTGGCCATTTGAACTTCTTCTGTTGAGAATTCTCTCTTCAGCTCAGTGCCCCATTTTTTAATTGGTTTAATTAGCATTTTAAAGTCTAGTTTCTTGAGTTCTTTATATATTTTGGAGATTAGACCTTTGTCTGTTGCAGGGTTGGTGAAGATCTTCTCCCAGTCAGTGGGTTGCCTTTTTGTCTTAGTGACAGTGTCTTTTGCTTTACAGAAGCTTCTCAGTTTCAGTAGGTCCCATTTATTCAATGTTGCCCTTAATGACTGTGCTGCTGGGGTTATACCTAGGAAGCGATCGCCTGTGCCAATCTGTTGTAGGGTACTTCCCACTTTCTCTTCTATCAGGTTCAGTGTGTTCAGATTGATATTGAGGTCTTTGATCCATTTGGACTTGAGTTTTGTGCATGGTGATAGGTATAGGTCTATTTTCATTCTTCTACAGGTTGACATCCAGTTGTGCCAGCACCATTTGTTGAAGATGCTTTCTTTCTTCCATTGTATACTTTTAGCACCTTTATCGAAAATGAGGTGTTCATAGGTTTCTGGGTTAAGATCCGGGTCTTCTACACGATTCCATTGGTCAACTTCTCTATTTTTATGCCAATACCACACTGTTTTCATTACTGTAGCTCTGTAGTAGAGTTTAAAGTCAGGGATGGTAATGCCTCCAGAAGTACCTTTATTGTACAAGATTGTTTTGGCTATCCTGGGTTTTTTGTTATTCCATATAAAGTTGATTATTGTCCTTTCAAGATCAGTGAAGAATTTTAATGGGATCTTGATGGGGATTGCATTGAATCTATAAATTGCCTTTGGTAGGATTGCCATTTTTACTATGTTGATCCTCCCAATCCACGAGCAAGGGAGATCCTTTCTTTTTCTGGTATCCTCTTCAATTTCTTTCTTCAATGCCTTAAAGTTCTTGTCAAATAGATCCTTCACTGCTTTGGTTAGAGTTACCCCGAGATATTTTATGTTGTTTGTGGCTATCGTGTAAGGTGATGCTTCTCTGATTTCCCTCTCTGCTTCCATATCCTTTGTGTATAGGAGGGCGACTGATTTTTTGGAGTTGATCTTGTATCCGGCCACATTACTAAAGGTGTTTATCAGCTGTAGGTGTTCTTTGGTGGAGTTTTTGGGGTCGCTTATGTACACTATCATATCATCTGCAAATAACGAAAGTTTAACCTCCTCCTTTCCAATTCGAATCCCCTTGATCCCCTTATGTTGTCTTATTGCTATTGCTAAAACTTCAAGCCCTATATTGAAGAGGTATGGAGAGAGTGGACAGCCTTGTCATGTTCCTGATTTAAGTGGGATGGCTTTGAGTTTCTCTCCGTTTACTTTGATGTTAGCTGTCGGTTTGCTGTAAATAGCTTTTATTATATTTAGGTATGACCCTTTTATCCCTAATCTCTCAAGACTTTTATCATAAAGGGAAGTTGAATTTTTTCAAAAGCTTTTTCAGCATCTAATGAAATGATCATATGGTTTTTTTTCTTTCAGTTTATTTATATGATGGATTACATTGATAGATTTTCATATGTTGAACCAGCCTTGCATCTCTGGGATGAAGCCTACTTGATCATAATGGATAATTTTTCTAATGTGTTCTTGGATATGGTTTGCCAGTATTTTTTTGAGGATTTTTACGTTGATGTTCATGAGTGAGATTGGCCTGTAATTCTGTTTCTTGGTTGAGTCTTTGTGTGGTTTTGGTATCAGAGTGATGGTAGCTTCATAAAAGGAATTTGGCAATGACTCTTCTGTTTCTATATTGTGAAATACCTTAAGGAGTATAGGTATTAGGTCTTCTTGGAAATTCTGGTAGAATTCCGCATTGAAACCGTCTGGTCCTGGGCTTTTTTTGGTAGGGAGGTTTTTGATAACAGCTTCTAATTCTTCGCGACTGACAGGTCTATTTAGATTGTTCACCTGGTCCTGATTTAACTTTGGTATATGGTATTTATCTAAAAAAGTGTCCATTTCTTTTACATTTTCCAGTTTTGTGGCATACAGGCTTTTGTAGTAAGATCTAATGATTCTCTGAATTTCCTCTATGTCTGTGGTTATATCCCCCTTTTCATTTCTGATCTTATTAATTTGCAAATTCTCTCTCTGCCGTTTGATTAGTTTGGATAGGGGTTTATCAATTTTGTTGATTTTTTCCAGGAACCAGCTTTTTGTTTCATTGATTCTTTGGATTGTTTTCTGTGTTTCTATTTTGTTGATTTCAGCCCTCAGTTTGACTATTTCCAGTCTTCTACTCCTCCTAGGTGAGTCTGCTTCTTTTTTTCTAGAGCTTTCAGGTGGGCTGTTAAGTCTCCAATGTATGCTTTCTCTGTTTTCTTTAAGTGGGCACTAAGGGCTATGAACTTTCTCCTTAGGACTGCTTTCAAAGTGTCCCATAAGTTTGAGTATGTTGATTCTTTATTTTCATTGAATTCAAGGAAGACTTTAATTTCTTTCTTTATTTCTTCTTTAATCCAGGTGTTGGTCAATAGTTGACTATTCATTTTCCACGAGTTTGCAGGCTTTCTGGGGGTAGCTTTGTTGTTGAATTCTAACTTTAGTCCGTGGTGATCTGATAAGACACAGGTGGTTATGGATATTTTTTTGTATCTGTGGAAGTTTGCTTTGTTACCGAGGATTGGTCAATTTTCGAGAAGGTTCCATGAGCTGCAGAGAAGAAGGTATATTCTTTCCTATTTGGGTGGAATGTTCTATCGATGTCTGTTAAGTCCATTTGATTCAATACCTCCATTAATTCTCTTATTTCTCTGTTAGGTTTCTGTCTGATTGACCTGTCCATTGGTGAAAGAGGCGTGTTGAGATCTCCTTCTATTAGTGTGTGCGGTTTGATGGCAGCCTTGAGTTTTAGTAATGTTTCTTTTACATATGTGGGTGCTTTTATATTAGGGGCATAGATATTCAGGATTGAGACCTCATCCTGATCAATTGTTCCTGTTATGAGTATAAAATATCCCTCTCCATCTCTTCTGATTGATTTAAGTTTGAAGTCAACTTTGTTAGAAATTAGTATGGCCACACCTGCTTGTTTCTTAAGTCCATTTGCTTGATAAACCTTTTCCCATCCCTTTACTCTAAGTAGGTGCCTGTCTTTGTGGCTGAGGTGTGTTTCTTGTAAACAGCAGAATGTTGGATCCTGTTTGCATATCCAATCTCTTAGCCTGTGCCTTTTTATAGGTGAGTTGAGTCCATTGACATTAAGGGATATTAATGACCAGTGGTTGCTAACTCCGGTCACTTTTTTAGTCATAGAGTTTGTGTGTTTGCTCTCTTTTAGTTGCGCTGGTAAAGGGTGTCTAGAAGTTTGAGTTATTGTGGTCATTGTTGGTCTCCTTGGTTTGTGATTTTCCTTCTATTACATTCTGTAAGGCTGGATTTGTGGCTACGTATTGTTTAAATTTGTTTTTATCCTGGAAAATTTTGTTTTCTCCATTTATAGTGAACGAAAGCTTGGCTGGGTATAGTAGTCTGGGCTTGCATCCATGTTCTCTTAGCTTCTGCAGTATATCTATCCAGGACCTTCTGGCTTTCATGGTTTCCATAGAGTAGTCAGGTGTAAGCCTGATAGGTTTACCTTTATAAGTAACTTGACCTTTTTCCTTTGCAGCTCTTAATATTCTTTCTTTATTCTGTATGTTTTGTGTTCTGATTATTATATGGCGAGGAGATGTTTTTTTTTGGTCCAGTCTATTCGGTGTTCTGTATGCTTCTTGAACCTTTAAAGGAATATCTTTCTTTAGGCTGGGAAAGTTTTCTTCTATAATTTTATTAAATATATTTTCTGAACCATTGAGCTGTACTTCTTCTCCTTCTTCTATCCCAATTAAAATTTAGGTTTGGTCTTTTTATTGTGTCCCATATTTCCTGAATGTTTTGTGATGAGAATTTGTTGGTTTTGCTGTTTTCTTTGATCAGTGTGTTAATTTTCTCTATGGTATCTTCAGTGTCTGACATTCATTCTTCTAACTCTTGTAATCTGTTGGTAGTACTTGTCTCTGTAGTTCCTGTTCATTTACCCGGATTTTTGATCTCCATCCTTCCCTCGGTTTGAGTTTTCTTCATTACTTCCATTTCATTCTTCAGGTCTTGAACCATTTCCCTTACCTGTTTGATTGCATTTTCTTGTTTCTCTTGGTTTTCTTGGGTATCTTTGAGCGATTTATTCATTTCCTCTACCTTTTTGTTTGTAATCTCTAATTGTTTATGGCAGTTTTTCACCTCCTGTTTAAGGTCTTCTATTATTTTCAAATAATTCACTTTTGAGTCGATTTCTTCTACTTCTTCTGGAGTAGGGTGTACAATTCTTCTTATTTCGGGATCCCTGGGTTCTGGTGATGTCATGTTGCCTTTCAGGTTGTTGGAGGAATTCTTGCATTGGCGCCTTCCCATCTCCTCTTTCAAATGAAGCCAAGAGAGGCCTGGTGTCTTGGTCCTTTCTTTGCTGTGACTGAGTCTCTGGGTGTATCTCTTCAGTGTAGAAGCAGGGACCATCCTGCTGAGCTTGAACTCTTCAGTACCCAAACATGGACAACCATCCAGATGGAACTCCTCAGCACCACCCCCAGTGATGTCTCTCCTGGCACCCGAATCTGATCTCCCTGCTGCTTGGGTGTCTCGCGAACAAAGGGCTGACCTTGCTGCCACAGGTAGGCCACCTAGACAAAGGAGCTACTACCCTCCCGGATGCCCTCCCAATTCGGACCCTGTCCCAGCGCCCAAACAGGCTGAGCTGGGAGCTGTTGTGTGGTTCAAAGAGGGGAGGGGGGTCAGAGGAGGTGGGGGAGGGCCGTGGATGCAAGCTGGGTGGGATAGGAATAGAGAGGAGGTATTGGGCAGTATAGCCCCTGCAGGCTGACCAGGAAGTGTAGGAGGGGTGAGGAACGTCTGAGTTCCCTGTCCCGGGCTGCCGCCGCGGTCAGAAACTCACTCACCCCAGTGATGTCTCTCCTGGCACCCGGATCTGCTCTCCCTGCTGCTTGGGTGTCTTGCGAACAAAGGGCCGACCTTGTTGCCGCAGGCAGGCCACCTAGACAAAGGAGCTACTACCCTCCCGGATGCCCTCCCAATTCGGACCCTGTCCCAGCGCCCAAACAGCTTAATTATTTATCTTAGACAAGATTTAGAAGTAAAATTTGAAGGCAAAAGCAGTCACATTAGCACTTTTTTGTACTTTACGATGTTTGATTTGTTTCCTACAACTTTTGTCAGTTGGTGAATTAATTAATTTTTATTTTCAGTACACCCTGAACATAGTTTCCCTCCCTCCACTCCTCCAACTCCCCACATACCCTTTACAGCTAGAGTTTTACTTTTTTTAACAAAGTAAAGTATATTAAGATAAAAACATCTTATCAAAGTTGGACCAAACAGGCTAACAGATAACCAAAACAGCCCTGAAAGAATGTAAAAGAATAGTTTATACCTTCAGGAGTCCCATAAATGTACTAAATTGTGTATATATGTATATGTGTGTGTGTGTGTGTTGTTTGTGTGTGTGTATGTGTAATTTTTTATATGTGGTCTTTCTCCACGCTCCATCTTCCATGGGGTTCCTTGGGTCCTGAAGGGAGAGATTTGATGAAAACATCCTATTTAGAGCTGTGAGTTCCAATGTCTTACTACTTTCACAATGTTTGTCTATGGGTCTCTGTATATATACCCATCTGCTGCAGAAGGAAGCCTCTCTTATGATGGCTTCATTAGACAGTGAACTTTGACTATAAAGGAATATCATCAGAAGTTATTATTACTGTTTTTACATGCTTTTACATGTTTTACATGCCTTTTCATGGTTTTACACTAGGTCTGGCTATCTAGATTCTGGTTCTTAGTCACTGAGTACTGTCAGGTATAATTTTGATCTTTTGAATTATGCCTTAAGTGAAATTAAACATTGGCTGGTTACTATCAAGGTTTGTGTAACCATTGTCCTAACATACTTTGCAACAGATTGTGAGTCTAAGGTTTTGTGTTTGTGTTAGTATTTATGCTTCTCTTTTGATAACCCACAGAGTGCTTTACTTTGTCATAGACACTACTAGAACATGAGGTGAAGATTCTATTTAGTCAACAACTTGAACTTGCAGTGTTGAAAGAATTGTGTGAGTGTTGTCTTCAGAAATGGGGTCTTACTGTCAGTAGTGGAGAACAACCTATTGTCCCTCAACAGCCTGGGTTGTTTGGGAATTTCCACGGGATCCTTTTATCCAACAACTCAACTGGATGAAACCCTGTCATGGCTCTGAAGCTTCATTTGGTAATAGGAGATGGCAAGTGGAGCTTCTGTCTCCCTTATTATTTGGAGACTACCTTAGTTGGCCTGGATATATGATAGAGGTTTCCTCTGCACTAGGTTTTCATACTGCCCTTAAATGCCTTTCAATTGTAGCGCTCTTCCGACATTCCCTGCCTCAGTTCTATCTCCTTCCCTCTTTCTAATATGATCTTCCTGATCTCACATCCCTAACCTACCTAGTCCACCAGTTCTATTCCCCTCTCAGGGAGACCCATGTGGTCCTCTCACCTAGTCCACCAGTTCTATTGCCCCTCTCAGGGAGACCCATGTGGTCCTCTCACCTAGTCCACCAGTTCTATTTCCCCCTCTCAGGGAGACCCATGTGGTCCTCTAGTTCCTATGCCTAATTTTTCTGTGTCTACAGATTGACACAGAAAATTATTGACACAGATTAATTATGGTTTATTCAATGGCTAGTGTAACTGCTATCAAGCTTATTATACACAGTTTCCTAGGATACTCTTTTAAAAGCTTTATAAGCAATTCAAAACTGTTATTTGCTGTGATCATTACATCTGCAAACTGGGAGTTGTCCATATTAAAAAAAATCAGCTCTTTCTCTGATAATGGGAAACAACACAACAATGCAAACTTACAGAATTTGAATTAGTATGGAATAAAGAAAGTATCAGTATTTGAATATCAAATGCTGTATAGAGAAGGCAGCCCTGATTTGATGCTCCTTTAAACTTGTACTGGGTGTGTCCTGGGCCTTGATATCAATAAAATGCAAAGCTGTATTCATTAAAAATTGCCACACTCAGATGAGCAAAACTTTGAGATTCTGTCGGACCTACAAGTGTGAACTATTGTTCTATACTAATTTAGTGAATATAGAAAATATATTGGTCATCTTAATCTCTCCTTAAAATATTACTGATATTAAATATGGATTATTAATACAGATTATTATCCCTGGTAGCAAAATTCAGAGATAAATCTATTTTTGTAAGGTTTCATGTAACAAATCCTTTCATTTAATTTTGACAATGCCTTAGTTTTTTCAGTAACTAATTATTCATTAATATGCAAAGCATTTTATATTTTTCTTGAACTTGTAGAAATCACGACTGATAATATACATTTCAGTAACTAATTATTCATTAATATGCAAAGCATTGTATATTTTTCTTGAACTTATAGAAATCACAACTGATAATATACATATAGACTTTATATTCTGTGCCTTAAATAAACTTAGTGTTTTTAAGGTGTTTAATTTCCTGGTGATATTACTTTTAGAATTTGCTACTTATAGCTTTGTGTCTGTAAGAAGATATCAACTTCAAGTGGAAACTATTTTGCTTATTATTTTGTAAGGTAACCACATTTCACTACTTGTTGCTTCATTTCTCCAGCTGCTGAGTCCAGTAACATATGTAAGGCAAATTTCAAGAAGGGAAGTTTATTAATATCTCACTTCCATATGTGATATTACAGGTGAGTAGTCACATAATCCATGATTATGTCAAAATATATTCCTTCTTGTTCAATTTCTTTAAAATATCTATTCATGCAATTATTAAATTTCATTAACTATTTTTCTAATCCTATTGTAAAAATGATATATTTTTATTCATCCTTTTATTATGATATATCCCATTAAATATTTCTGCCATTGCATTTATTTTACTTTTGCTTTAATTATTATGATTATAACTAGGTTTAAGACTTTGAAAATGTTGTCAAGATTGCAAATATTACATTGTGTTTTCCCAAGCCCTCATTCAGGGGGTTATAAGTAAAAACACGATCTACATCAGAATTCCCAACATATAGTTGCCGCTGTGCTTTACTTTTTTTCATTTTTTCTTTTCTTTTCTTGGTCTTGTTTAACTTTTTGCTTTTTAATTAAATTTTAAATAATGGAAAACATAATATTAATTTAAAAATAAAAAAAAAACGTTTATTTACTTTCTGTTTTAAAGTTATTGCTATTATCAGTGTGCTTCTAATTTCAAAAATATTTAAAAAGTTATATATACTCTGATTATGTCAGATCTTATGGAAATACAATTTTTCCTTCATAATTTGATATTTTCCAGTGTTTCAACAGTCTTTCATGATGTTCTTACTTCTCCAAAAATATCTATCTGGGTCAGGCTGTGGTGGCTCGTGCCTTTAATCCTAGCACTGGGGAGACAGAGGCAGGCAGATCTCTATAAGTTCAAGGCCAGTCTGGTCTACAAGAGCTAGATCCAGGACAAGCTCCAAAGCTACAGAGAAATTCTGTCTTAAAAAACAATCAAACAAACAAAACCAATAATTATCTACCTGATGCAGTATAGTTTTAATTGGTGCCATTAATATATAGCTACAGATCTACCTTACTATTTCCCCACATCTGGGAGTATTATTTAGCTGATTATTTCATGTTTTCACTGCCTTATTTGTAGTTATTTTTTGAAAATTTCCATTTTATAAAAGGCACTAGAGACTGATTTAAACCATTTTGTTAACCAACAATTGACTAGCATTTTTTCTCTCTGTGAATGGAATTGTGAATAACAGAAGCTCACCTAGAAATGTTGGTCATTGAAGGTCCAAGGTGTGGAACTCACCACGTAAAACGATTAGCACACTAAACTGCACAAGCTACTGTGAAGGTTTAGGCCCTTTGGCTCCAGCCACTCAGGTTGCAGACATAGTCATCTGAGCTTCAGTCACAAGAAGTCTTAGGACTTTAAATTTTTATTATTTTTGCCTTTGGCAACATTAAGCAGTGAAAATCACAGAGAACGAGAAGCAAGAACAAGTCATAATGACAAATCATATTTTTTTTTAGTCTCAAAAGTCTCTTAGAGGACTTACTCACCACTCTACTCAACTAAAAAAATGAAATCTCAGGCTCCTGGACATCAAGCCCTGGCATTTTTCTCGATGTCTCACCATTTATTTACTTCAGCTGTAACAGCCCAATTTGTGCTTGGTAACATGTCTTCTCCGTTGATTTGCCTTGGTTATTCTCTGTACCTCTTGCGTGTCCATGTCTGTCCTTCTGCACTCACAATGTTGCTATTCTCTTTGCTTCTTTTGCTCTACTGTCCCTCTGCCATTCTGCACAACATCCTGCCAATATGTGCACACCAGCACAACTTGTTAATCACAAAGATAAGAAATATGTAAAAGATCATTCATGAGTACGCTTTTATTATGCAACATCTCACAAAGTGAGCCAAAGAGTATAGTTAAGTAGCAAGAAGAGGACTAGAATAATAAGATTTACTGCTAAAATCACAACCAGACAACACTTCATGCAAATGAGGTAACACACTGGTACCAATCACATTCATCTCTCATGAAAATGGAAGATGATATTTGTAACAGTGACAGGCCTCTGCTGAACTACCTGCGAAAGTACATTTTTTATTCTCCGAGTGAAAATGACTACAAAAATAATCTTATATTTATGCTTTCATGTGCTGGTTTACATTGGTACATGGTAACAAAATAGTCACTGCCATCATAATATCTTCTTGAACTTGAGTTATGCTTTAGAAGCATGTAGCTACAGTTACCAAGCATTTTTCTTTAGTCATCTAAGGAGTCTTCCAAGTAGACAGTCCAACTATCTTATTAACTAATCACCTCTTTGGGGAAGGCAGCTAGGTCAACAGGGCAGTGTCTAACAGTGGTCCATCAAGGTGAATTTGTGGTGGCCCAAAACATCTCAGTTTGCTTAAATGAGAAAAAAATAAAAGTTTATAATAAAATCTCATCTATAAAATTATCAGTGTACCAGTACTTGTCAATGTTTAAAGAATGTTTGACACCTCCTGCCCATTGCCAGTGGAGCGATAGGGCATTTTAATATGTCCAGCCTTCTTTCTCCTCTGTCTTTAAAGGTTTAAATGGAACATTCTTTTTTATACCATTATAACTGAGTCTGAATTAATCTACATACATTAACTATGATTTAGTCTGTAGTAGTTAGGGCTATTACAAGTTGATTTTCAACTTCAAGTGCTGCTGGAACCACCAGTTTAATGTGGTTTCTTATTTACCTGAGAATTTTCTAAAATTCTCCTATTTTCACACGTATAAGTTTTTTTTTTAACTTAGATAACTTATTTGAAAGATTTTGTTTCTACACAAAAGAAGTTCATATGAAAATGTATTCTATAATTTTTAAAATTCCATACATGCATACTATAATTACATCATTTCTACTTCTCCCTCTTCAAAAGTAAACTTTGCCCCTGTCCTTTTTGATCTCTCTTTTAAATGATAAAAGAAATTAGTGATATAGTTTGTATTGTGTGGTAATGTGTATTATGTCCCTTTAGGAACACATGCAATTCATTTTCAACAAAGAAAGAGTCCTTTTAAGATGAACCACTAATATATCTTTTATATATTCTAGCCATCCTGTCTAGTATCCTATATAGGTTCCAAGGGTAAGAGGAATATTTTCAGGCCAGAGTAATCCATTTCATTTTTACAGTACACACTTGATCCAATAAGTGAAAATGTGAAGTAATATATCCAATTATTATTTTAGAAAAAGTTTGGTTAGATTCTCAAAAAGAAATAAAATCATAAAAATAATATTTCAGATGGCTAGTTTTTATGTATAAATTTATAACATATGATGATATATTGATCAGAATAAAAAGCAATAATTGTTTTCTCAAAGAGAAACAGAAAACCTCAGGACAAAGGATGTGCCTCTTATTTTAGAGTGGTTGTCCACTGAGTTTCATTAGACCACTAAAGATTAAGGGCTACTGGTAATGCCATTGGTTATTATATAGAATACAACATTAAGACCATATTTTTGAATACACCTTTTCATTGAGTGATAAAAGATAGAAATAGGAAATTCTTTCTTATTTTGGTTGACAATTGAGTTTCATTAGACTACTCAACATCAAGGACTACTGTCAATGCCATTGGTTATTATATAGAACACAACAGTAAGACCATATTTTGAATTCACCTTGTAATTGAGTGATAAAAAAGATGGAGATAACAAACTCTTCCTTATTTGCTCGCTTCAACCCTATTTATTAGCTTCCATAGTGTTAGAAGGCACTACATTGGTGAAGGAGGTACTTCTGTCTATATGTTGGTTTTATTGGTTAATAAATAAATAAAATTGGCTTGGCCTAGAGCATGGGAGGAGGAAGGCAGAGTTAGGAGAAGCACAGAGCTGTTGCCACAGGAGATAGGAATGCTGAAACTTTGCTAGTAGGCTATGACCTCATGGTGATGAACAGATTAATGGAGTTGGGTTAAATTAGTATGTAAGTGTTAGCCAATAGAAAACTAGAGCTAATGGGCCAAGCAGTGATTTAATTAATAAAGTTTCTGTGTGATTATTTTGGGTCTAATCTAGCCGGGCAGCCAGGAAGAACAAGCAACCCCTCCTCCAACACTACACATGTTACCCAAGTAGCAAAATAATCATTAACCTTTTCCAGATGTCATCATTGCTAACCACAGTTTTTACTGGCATGTTAATTTGTGCACTGTTGTTATAATAATGCATACAAACTGAAAGTAAACATGTCTTTTTAATTACATATATATCTCATTTTGCAAGATGAAACTTACTACTCATACCATTTTCTTACCAAGAATCTGTGATTAGAGAGGTAATGGGACCTAGGGAATAAAGTACACTTTTTTTAATTAATTAATTTATTTATTAAAAAATTTCCACCTCCTCCCATCCTCCCATTTCCCTCCCACTCACCCCACTCCCCCTTCCCTCCTTTTTTTTTTTTTAAGTCAGGGTGCCCTGCCCTGTGGTCCAAGGCCCTTACCCCTCCATCCAGGTCTAGGAAGGTGTGCATCCAAACAGACTAGGTTTCCAAAAAGCCTATACATGCAGTAGAAAAAAAAAAACAGTGTCTTTATCATTGGCTTTTCAGTCCATCATCATTGTCAGCCACATTCAGAGAGTCCGGTTTGATCACATGGTCGTTCACTCCCAGTCCAGCTGGCCTTGGTGGGCTCCCATTGGATCAGTCCCACCGTCACCATGGGTGGACGCACCCTTGCAGTCCTGACTCCCTTGCTCATGTACTCCGTCCTTCTCCTCTTCAACTGGGCCTTGGCAGCTCAGTCCAGTGCTCCAATGTGGATCTTTGTCTCTATCTCCATCCATTGCCCGATGAAGGTTTTATGGTGATATGCAAGAGATGCCCAATCATACTACAAAAGCATCTGTTCAACTATGTTCATAGCAGCACTATTTGTAATATCCAGAACCTGGAAACAACCTAGGTGCCCATCAATAGGAGAATGGATAAAGAAGGTGTGGCACATATACATTTAGAGTTCTACTCAGTGGTAAAACACAATGACATTATGAATTTTGCATGCAAATGGATGGAAATAAAAAAAAAAACACTTTACTGAGTGAGATAACCCAGACCCAAAAAGATGAATATGGCATGTACTCACTCATTAGTGGATTCTAGCCATAAACAAATAGTCACTTAGCCTATAATTCCTGATCCTAGAGAAGCTAAATAAGAAGGTAAACCCAAAGAAAAACATATATTTATCCACCTGGATATTGGAAGTAGACAAGATCGCCAGGCAAATGTTGGGAGCAGAAGGGTGGCGGTTGGTTATGGGAAGGGGACATGGGGAGAGAGAAGGGAGAAGGGGAGGATTGTGGAGAGCTTGGGAGAATGGGATGGTTAAGATGGAGGAAAGGTTGATTTGGGAGCAGGGAAGATGATATCTTAATTAAGGGAGTCATTGTAGGGTTGGCAAGAGACTTGGCTCTAGAGGGGTTCCCAGCTGTACAAGGGGATTTCCCCAGCTAGATCCTTGGGCAGTAGAGGAGAGGGTGCCTGAACTGGCCTTCTCCCATAGCCACACTGATGAATAAAGTACTCTTATTATAATTATAAAATAATATAACATGTTTGACTCTAAACTCCCAATAACTATTATTATAAGCATATATTTGTGAACCTTTTATCTTTTAGTATAGATGTTGTTTTTTATTCTTCCTCCTCTTCTTCCTTCTTTTGGTAGATGATAACACACACCATCACAATGTACAGAGAATAAGATACTGTTGAATGTTTATCCACAAGTGTGATATGCACCCACCCAGTGTACAGTGGAACTGATCTATTGGGAGCTCACCAAGGCCTGCTGGACTGGGACTGAATAAGCATGGGATGAAACCGGACTTTCTGAACATGGCGGACAATGAAGGCTGATGAGAAGCCAAGGACAATGGCACTAGGTTTCGATCCTAAATCATGTAATGGCTTTGTGGGAGCCTATCCTGTTTGGATGCTCACCTTCCTGGACCTGGATAGAAGTGGGAGGACCTTGGACTTCCTGCAGGGCAGGGAATCTGGACTGCTCTTCATCCTTGAGAGAGAGGGGGAATGGAGTAGAGGGAGGAAGGAGAGGAGTAGGGAGAAGGGGAGAGAAGTGGGAGGAAGGGGGAGAGGAGTGGGAGGAGAGGGAGGGAAATGGGAAACTGGGAGGAGGCAGAAATTTTTTTTTCAACAACTAAAAAAAAAAGAATAAATAAATAAATATGGTCTGATATAGATTAAGGTGATGTGAATACTCTTTTAATGAGAAAAAGAATAAGAAGCTATTGTTCATTTTATTTTTGCAAATCTCATCTGAAAATATATAATTCTCTTTGAATCTAAATATCTCTTTGTAATATTTTCCATTTTCATGCTTTTCCATACATTTTACTTTTTACACCTATATACTAGAAATTATATCCATTATGTAAGCTACTTCCTTTCCACAAAATTAAATGGCTGCTCATAATTATTCTGGCAAACATACTTTAAATTATTATAAATAACTTATGTGTTATTACTTTAATTATATTTTGTTGGGTTTTTTTTATTTGCAATTATCTTCAGTTTGTTAGAATCAGATAAAAAAGCATGAGACATTAGCTAGTGTTACTCATTTCATGATTGTTTAGGTATTGCGAAAATTTAGATATTATTTGAATAAAATTATCTCCATCATTATTAACCAAACTTTCATAAACACTATATAATTTAGTCTCAAAATATACATAAATATTTTGTCACAGATTTTTGGTTTTAAAAGAGATAAAACCTAAAATCTGAAAGGTTGGCTGAAAGTGAAATTCACACTATCATGACAAAATGTCTCTTACTTCTAGCTGTATCCTAAAATTCTACTATTCATGGAGCTGAAATAAACTTGCTTTCTCCTTCAAGAAAAGCTTATCAAAATATCTAAATATAAACCTGTTTGACAACACTTTAAAACTTCATAATACATGCTTAAAGTGCAAATTTATGTGCTGTTTTCACCCATGCTTTACTTTACTGGATTGCAGCTAAAAACAAATACAGTCTAATTGGATTGCTCCTTTCTGAGTCCCTTCCTTGGATTTGGTGGTTCTTATTTTTGTATGAATTACAATATATATATATTAGTGTGTCATTCTATGTATTATATTACCAGAGGGCGAAAAAAAGACTAATTTCTTATATTTAAGATGCTTTCATACTAACGTGTATCAAGTGTCTGTTAAAGTCATTTATATGAGCTAATGTTGTAAAATTGCTGTGTAATTAATTGTAAAGTTACCTATGTGGGTTTGAATGTCTATATCTCTATTTGTTTTTAAATTGTGACAATGGTGAGTAAATGAACTATCCTTTATTTGACTAACAAAATCATGAACTACATGCATTGTGTAAAGTTCCTTAAGGAGTGTGTTGTCATGAGGGAAAAAAAAGTCATGTTCTTAATACATGGATAAAGACAAAGACTGTAGTTTCAGAGTGTTAAGATTTCAATTATAGCCGGGCAATGGTGGCGCACGCCTTTAATCCCAGCACTCGTGAGGCAGAGGCAGGCGGATCTCTGTGAGTTCGATACCAGCCTGGTCTACAGAGCTAGTTCCAGGACAGGCTCCAAAGCCACAGAGAAACCCTGTCTCGAAAAACAAAAAACAAACAAACAAACAAACAAACAAAAACAACAACAACAACAAAAAAAAGATTTCAATTATAACATTCTGTTTATAGGTTTATAGCCTGGTCTTAATTATATCATATCTTTCGGTTCTGAATACAGTGAGGTTAATTAAAACCTCTATTACTTTTCTCTTTTCATTGTAAAACCCTAAGCTTTGATCATATCCTTAGGTTGTAAGATGTTTTGTTAAATATTCCTGACCCATTATAGTGTTTCTTTAATTTTTTTCAATTTATTTATTTATTTTATATATTATTTATTTATTTATTAAAGATTTCTGTATCCTCCCCGCCACCGCCTCCCATTACCCTCCCCCTCCCCCAATCAACTCCCCCTCAATGGGGATTTTCTATCGGGAACTCACCAAGTGTTTCTTTAATTTTATAGGAAAGCAAACGTCAGTTAGTTCTAGTAGATTTGCATACTGTGTAAAAGCATTTAAAACAAATGTTGACTTACTACACTTAGCTCAGAAAATGACAGACGATTTTGATCAATCAAATGTCTTTTTACAGAGATAAGGTGAAACAAGCATTATCTCTATCATGAGTAAACACTAAGTCATCAAAAATATGCAAAACTCATCATTAAATATTTACCTTCATAATTTAACTTTCAGTGTAAGATCTTAATTTTTGTGTAGTGCTATGTTTATTGTTATTTCAATGCATATGACTTATATGGCTAATTTTATAGTTATCACCTCCAACTTAGTAAATAATTCTCTGCTATACTTCCTTAAATTATTTAGTTATATTACTGAAAATAAGAATATTTTAACTTGAATGATTTAGAATTTATTTGAGTAATATTACATAATAAAATACATGATGGAAATTAGCAATATTAGAAAGATATTCATACATTTTGGGATTCTTTTGAGATATTGCATCAATTTTTATAGAACTTAGCCACTAAATCATCATCATAATTAAGACACTGAAGCCACACTACCAGTTCAAAAATATTCTTATGCCACTTTGATATAACTTTCATCCATAATTGCCTTCTATACTTTTCTACAGACTACATTGCCTAGTTTATAACAAATGGATGTATTTATATATTTTCTAACAGGTGACCTTAAGTTGCACATATCAGAAATAAGGGGATAGGGAAATATTAATAAATATTATTTTCACCTGGCATCTTTCACTTTGTTATTTTTAAACTCAATTCATTCCTTTGTCAAGTCAAAATTAAACACAGACATTTTAGATAAAAGTAGTGGTTATTGTCTGTGTACACCAAAGGAATATACTCTCCAGAGCTCAAATTCAGAGTATTTGCAATTGCATTAATGATGACATCATTGTGAAGTTTTGTTTCAGAAATTATTATAATCATAATGATTTTAATTTGTTAAAAATGTATTGAAATTATGCTTCTCATTCTATGTTCATGGAAGAATTTAAGAAAAGTGTTCTTGGTTACTTATTAATTTCAATATTGAAAGGATCTTGAAGCTGAAATATTAATTATAGAAGAATTTTAACCAAAAAAATTTTTAGGGGCTGATGATACAGTTCTGTTGACAATAGTGCTTCTCTTGGTAAATTGTGACATGAAAGTTTTCCCCAAGACATAGTAGAAGGAGAGAATTGTCACCTATAGTTTGCCCTCTATTCTCTGAAAATGATACGCATTATTTGAAAATAGTATAGCGGAGACAACAGTAAAACAGACAGGTGCTATGAGGATAACCACCAATATCTGATTAGAATTTAGGCTTTCCTGATGAGATGGAATCCGCGACTGACACTTGGTATGAAGCACAAAACTCGTGCTTTGGTGAGAGGACCTCGTGATGATGCTACTACTATCATTGTGCTGAATGAACACAGTATTAAAAATGACTCACAATGATTCATTGATATAACCAAAGACTGTTGCATTTCTAGAACCTAAGAATGGGGAGTGTTCTATACTAAATGGGACACAATACACGTGCACACACACACACACACACACTCACACGCGAACACACTCAAACACTCACACATGCATGCTCCCAGGAATCATTCAGGAGGAAGAGATAGAGGAACTGTAAGAACCACAGATTATAGATGATCGAAAGAAGACATATTTCTTTGGACTCATTGGATGATGCACACAAGAACTCAGAGTGATTGTGACAGCATGAATGAAACCTGTGCTAGGTTGAACAGTAACAATTACTGCATGGAAGTTGAAATGTAAACATGACATCCTGCCACTAGCCACTAGCACTTGATTGTTGCTATAGGAGAAGATTTGGTTCCCTGAAGGGTCCTGCCCCTAGAAGGTTATGACTTATAAGCCTATTTATTTTCTAATGAGGAACAGAAAGTGATGAATCCATAATCATAACTCATTATTAGAAAAAATAACTGTTTTTAATAAAAGTCAAAAATAAGCTAATACCCAGTGTCTTGTCTTTATGCTTGTAGATCAATATACCTACCACTTCTTATCTGAGAAGTTTCTAATTTCAGGTTATGTTGATTAGCACAGTGACCCACAACTGGCCAGAGTTTAGAGAATAAGACACTGCAGAAAGCACTGTCCTAAAAGAAACATATATACTACAATTCCTACCCAAGGCTCTGAGATCCCCGAGGAAGAGGGAACAGAAAGAGTATAAGACTCTGAGGAGCTAGATGTCTATAAGAAATCATTATCTTCTGAAAACAGTACGGAAACTACACATGTGAATTCACAGGGTTAATAGCAGTTTGGGTAAAAACCTATACAAGCCCAAGTTAAGCAAAATTCTAACAGAGAAAGAGGAATTGGGAATTGGGGGGCGGGTTCTCTAAGGGAGTTTTCATGTTAAATCGAACACATTTCAGTATCTTTTATAAATCTTGTGCAAGGGAAGTTTAGAAAAATTTGTTTTGCTTGTTTCAAAAGTGAAATAATCACCTCTCACAGAACTACACATTTGAGAGGAACTATATCTGTATTTATAGCCTGATTCTCATACTTCTTTTGTGTTGTTGTTGTTGTTTTGTTTTTGTTTTCAAAGATAGGGTGACTCTGTATAGCTTTGGTGCCTGCCCTCAAACTCTTTCTGTAGACCAGACTGTCCATCATTGAACTGAGATCCACCTGCCTCTGTCTTCCTAGTGCTGGGATTAAAGGCTTTTGCCCCAACCAACTGATTTTCATTTTTGTTGTTTTGGTTTTAGATGCATGGGAAAAATCCAAGAAAAAAGTAAAAACTTATGCAGAATTCCTTGCCTTTGGATTTTTAGAATGCTGATGTGGGGTTTCCCTCTGTATGCTGTGAATGTCATTGATTAATAAAAAGGCTACTTTAAGCTTACAGACAGGACAGAATAGAGCTAGGCAGGGAAAGCTAGACTGAATGCTAGGAGAAAGAAGTCAGAGTCAAAACAAAGCCATGTAGCCCTGCCAGAGATAGACACTGGACAGAAACTTCTGGTGAGCCACAGACACATGGCAGTACACAAATAATGGAAATGGGTTAAATAAGGTGTAAGAGTTAACCAATAAAAAACTAGAGCTAATGGGCCAAACAGTAATTTAATTAATAGAGTTTTGTGTGGTTATTTCTGGGCTGAGCAGCTAAAAACAGACAAGCGGCCTCTCACAAAAGAATGATTTTTTTTTCATGAAAGACAACATTTAGCCTGTAGCAATTCATAAAAAATGTATGTAAACAGTTTTTCACTTGCACGACAGCTCTATCTTCAAACTATTACCCCAGTTGTACTAGTTTTCTTCCCAGACACCTGTGTCTGCTTAGAAGCCAGGCTATTTGGGTATCCAGTCACCCTAGCATGCTGGTGTTTTCAAAATTAGTTTTAATTTAAGATCATCTAGCTTTTGAGCTTTATAGTGAAAGAAACACCTTTTCTTCCTTCCTTAAGAGTACTTGCCTCTTCAGAATAAGTGATAAGTAACCTTTGAGGTGTATTTTAATGTCCTTAATTGTAGTTTGCAGATGGCATACATTTGTCATTTGAACTTTGGAAGAACATTTGGAGATTTAAGTGTCTCTTCAGGGCACCAAAAAAGAATTGACATTTAGTAAAGGAAGCCAACATCATGAAGTCATTCTCAAAGATAATTTTGGTTTGTCTTTATACAGAACCTGAAAAATATTCAAGTATATACATTCTATCTCTCAGGTAGATTTAATATCTCTTTAAAAATGAATTTTTGCTGAACTTCCTTAGTAGAATGACTTCTTAAAAATCATTTCATACATACATGCATATTTATACATACATAGAAATACCATACACACATTTGACATAGTATCTCATATAACTCAGTTTACTATCAAACTGTTGGTATAGCTGTGAATGACATAGATCACCTAATCCAACAAATAAACACTAAATTCTGGGACTGTGGGTGTGGTTCTATAAAACTTGTTTAAGAAGGAAACTAATAATTTTATATTTTATTTTCTCATCTGTCATGTATTAGAAGTCAGAGATCCTTATCTCTATCATCCTGGATAATATGAATATTAATGCCTATACATAAAGAAAGAGAAAGAATAGCAATCTACTACATGATTAAGAATAACTGAAAAAGTGTTAGGATAGGAAGCTTACAGCCAATCTGACGCACCAACTGTGAATTAAGTTAGTGAGCATGGTAATTTTAAAGAAAATGGCCCCCAAAGGGAGGAGCACTATTAGGAGGTATGGCCTTGTTGGAGTAGATATGGCCTTGTTGGAGGAAGTGTGTCATTGTGGGAAAGGCTTTGAGGTCTCGTTGTTCAAGCTTCACTCAGTTTGAGAGTCAGTTGACTTCCTGTTACCTGCAAGATGTAGGACTCTAATCTAGTTTAACACTACATCTGCCTGTACACTGCCATACTCCCTGTCATGATGGTAATGGATTGAATCTCTAAAATTTTAATTGAGCTACCACAACCCTTTTTAAGAGTTGCCGTGGTCATGGCATCTCTTCACAGCAATAAAAACCCTAAATAAGATAGAAGTTGGTACCAGGGACTGGTATCTTGCTGAGATAGACTTGATCATTTGTTTGTTTGGAGAAATATGGAATTTCGTACTTTGCATTTGGAAAGCAGTGGAATGCTTTAATCACAGCTTAATCAGCAATACTAATATAAACATAGAAGCCATAGGTGCTAAGAGCTATGTGAATTGTCAGAGGCTCACTCATGAAGTCACAGAGGAGAATTTTAGTATGTTACCTAGATATTGTTGATGTGATATTTTGGTAAAGAAAGTTGCTGCATTTTGCCCTTACCCCAGGAGTATGCCTGAGGCTAAAGTGAAGAGTTTTGAATTAATTCTGTTGGCAGAGGGAATCTTAAAAAAAAAACTTAGTATAGACTCTTTAGTGTGGATATTAGTAGCAACTCTAATGAAGATTTATAATATAATGGAGTAAGCTGAACAAGGTAAATTACAAAAAGTAAATTTTGAGAAGACAAATCGCACTGGAAAGTGGGGAGGAGCTAAATCCTATGTTCAAGGGGATAACTGGATTAAGAAATGGAATAACGAGACGATGACCTCAGCTTAAGCTTCCACCCAGCTAAGTTTCCATCTTGTGAAAAAAAAAAAAAAAAGAAAAAGAAAGGCTGACAGTCAGGTGTGGTGGGGTGGGGCATTCAGGACACCCAAGCTCAGGCAGTGAAAGACAGAAATCTGGTAAAGATCTAATTTTAAAAGGGGGCGATGTTCCTGCCTCAGCAAGTATTAGAACTTGGAAGTTTGGCCACATGGTTGTGGGTTTACATTTAAGGATAAAAGAAAGGAGCTATGGACTAAAGTTACAGAGGTCAGGAATGTAACAGGTTGCCCTTGAATGAAGGCCTAATAGAAAGGTTATTATGTGAAGCTGAAGTCTGATTGCCTTGGAGAACCCAATATTTTAGAGATGCCAGAGTCATGGGATACCTGCTGAGGATATCTGCCAACAAGGAGTGGAACCAGTCCATGAGAAAGAAGTTTGTTGCAGTCAACAAAGCTGAAAGGAGTTGGAGATCCAAAGAACATTTTGACACCAGATATGGAGATGCAGTCTTTGACCAGGGGGATTTTGGTCTTGCTTTGCTTCAATAGTTCCTTGTTATGCTTCCTTCCCTAGCATTTTGAACATATATATATGTTCATATATCCTTGCCATTATATGTTTGAAGCATGTTATCTGATTTTTCAGTTTGATTTTTACAGGGGGATTAAAATGAAGAGATTTGACATGGGTCTCAGGAGAGACGTTGGATTTTTAAATATGTTTAAGACTGTTATAAACTATGGAGACTGTTAAATTTGGCCTGAATACATTTTCTGTATTATGATATTGCTGTAAGCATTTCGGGGCCAGGGAATTCAATGTGATGTTGTTATGTTCTGACATGTGCCAGTAAGTACTTTATTATGGCAATGCCTGGTGGAAATGTCCTATTTACCTTATGGAGACTGGGAAGGACAAAGAAATAGCATGCAGACTTAATTTTATCAAAGGCAATCCCTCAGTGACTTTCCATTAAATTCCTGTAACCTTAGCATTGTATGACAGGGCAGGGAGAAGGTGGATGCATGGGGTTTGCTGACTGCCAGCCTAGGTCCAGGCTCAATGAGAAATGAGATGTGTCTCAACAAAGCAAGAAAGAGGAGAGAGCAAGAAACTAATCAGCCTCCTCTTACCTTTAGGTGCACTCACATGTATGTTAATCACACATGTACACCATAGACATAGACACAAATACAGGAAGACACAAGGAAAAACACATGTTCACTCACATACACATACACTTGGGGAGAAAAAAAAGAGAGAGACTATATATTCATTGTAGTTGTTTGCGCAGCTGTATACAGCTGTTACATCTGGTCTACAATGAAATGTTCTCATTATTTGCACAAAATATATGATTAATTATGGAATTTCATAATGTATACAAAATATTTTGATAATAATCACTCCCTATCCTCCTTTACGGTAGAAATGTATATTTCAGGAACAAGAAAGAATACTTCTCTCCCTTCCCTTTGGAATGATTGCTCAATGTGATAATAAGGTTAAATGACCCAACAGCTCATCCTGAACTACACACAGGCTCTTAATACAGACTGAATGACTCCAAGATTATTAAGGCTTTTGCCACTGCCTACATTAGAAGTTTCACAAGGAAAAATGCTGTCTGTTTCTCCTCAGTGTTGCCGACTTGAAAGAGTAAAAACAAAATAATATCTCTAGTCTTTGCATAAACGATTGGAGCAAATTCAAAAGGTCAAGCCTAATAGGCCCTGAAAGGGTGAACAAACCATCAATTCCTCCCAGTCTCTGGCTCCCAGTCAGGAACACAGCAAGTGTAAAGTAGAAGCTACACTACCTCGAATGAAAGGTCTACAGTGGTCAGACTACTGATGTACAATGGAGTCAGAGCAAGACAAAAATGGACGCTAAGAAGCAGAGTGTATCAATCCCAGTGCCATTTAAATAAGTATTTTCCTACAAATGTGAATGAAAATAGGTTTCTCATGATCTCACTACTATCTACTCACCACTAGATCAAATTGTATCATTCAAGACTAGGAATCACTTACTTCATACATTAATTGAAATTTTCTTTTTGTCCTGCTCCTCTAGGACACAGGAATTTGAAAATTATAGTCCAAAATACATAACATTATTCTATCCCATGATATATCTGCTATGTTTTGTATCTTTGTATGTTTCTTCTATCTATAGGGGACTTCTTCCTTTATAAGTATCATGAATGAATTGCTCCTTTAACTCTGTCAACAAGGTTCTTATCCATAGAACCATTGGAAGATCTGTGAATAATGATTTCAGAAGTTGCTAGCTAATTGAGCATGTATGAGCCTTGGTTCCATTCTGAAGTGCTAACATATTTGAAAGATTTCTTTTCCATGGACTTATATCTAAAGAATTTATATTACCTCACAAATGTAAAAAGAGGAAAATAAAAGTAAGAATATAAGCAGAACATGATTGTGATTTGAAAAACACACTGAAAAGAAAGGAAGTAGAACAAGTGAACCCCCAGAAAAGATGAAACATGAAATGTCATTTTTCTTTAAATTTGGAGAAATGACATTTTGTGGGAAAGTGAATGTTTTTTTAAAGGAGAGATTAAATATATATGGTGGTTGAACTCCAGAACATAAATGGATTTTTTGAGTCAAATTTATTTACATTTTAATGTAATAATGAAAAGAACAATTTATATTTCATATTTGGCCAGAAACAGTAATTGCTTAAATATTTTTATGAAAGATGTTATAATATGATTCTGAAAATGATATAGTTAATATTCAGAACACTTATTAAAACTATATGCTCTACCTTATAAATATGTACTTGATAAGAATTGTGCTTTTAAAAATATCCATGTGGAATATTTCCCAGATTTTCCATCTGTGTTTCTAATTTATTCTTTGAAGCCTAAGGAAGCCAAAGTTGTCTGGTAGGGATAATGATGACTGAATGCATGAGCAGCGGTTGGACTCCCTTTGGTATGAAATAATTATGGTGGATATCCCTTCAACACGATGTCTAGCTGCCAATGCATAGAGCTAAAAATAACGCTGTGGAGGCAATTCTAGAAGCAAAGCAAGTACTGTGTACAGTATCATTTTGTGAATAAAATGTTGCATAAATTGACAGGATTATCGCTAAAAGTGACTATTTCATATAGGTAGCAAAAACTGTCATTAGTTGGAACAAAATATGTTTCCAGTTTCTGAGAAAGTTTAATAAGCCATATTTAAAGCCTGTAAAGCTTTGGTGAATTATAATACTTAGGTTACTTACTGTTCCAGGTCTTTCATTCCCTACATATTGTCTGGCTGTTGGTCTCTATAGTTGATTCCATCTCCTTGCAGAAAGATGATGACTGAGCAAGACATTGACTTATGAATACAGCATAATAGCATTTGATTTTACCGAAAGTCCTTTGGTTATTGATCCTCAGGATAAGTCACCCCAGCAGTGTCAGGTATGGGTTCCATTTTGTAGCATAGGTTTTAAGTCATATCAAACATAGCTTGGTTACTCTTACAAGCTTTTGTCACCATTGTTCTAGCATCTTTCAGGCTGAACGCTCTGTAGATCAAATGTTTTTCGGATGTGTTGGTGTGTACATTTCTCCTTTGGTACTACAGAGTATCTTCCTGTACCAAAGACACTAACCCGTAGGAGTAATGACTCCACTTAGGCACCATCTCTATTTCTGCATGTTCCATGAGCTGTATGGTTAGTGTCTTCAGCAATAGCACTTTGCCCTCAAGTTTATAGAGAATATTCTGTATTCTCAAAACATCCAGGGTTGTTTGGGAGTTCCCATGGGTTCTAATGGGGAGCCCTATTGACCAATAGTTCAATTAGATGTTGGGAAGCTTCCTTTCATGACAACAGTTGTCTATTTGAAGTTTTCCTTTTCTCTTTTTGATGGGCAATTTTATTTACATTTCCTTTGTGTGCTTCCTATTTTAGGAAGCTTCTACTGCATATCTTTCCACACAACCCCGCAAATTGTCCTTCTCTTAATCCATCCCTCATCTCCCTCTTTCTTCCTACTCCCCACTTGTCTGTCTCCTTCCAGTCCATCCCCCACATCCATATCTGTCTATTCTATTTCCCTTTCCTAGGAAGATCTATCTGTCCTCTGTCTAGTCTATACCTAACCTCTGCAGTTCTACAGACTGAATCTTAATCTTGACTGATTTAACAACAACATCCGCATCTGTCTGGGTTGCTTCGCTTGGGATTTTTTTTTAAGTTCTATCTGTTTGCAAGTGAATTTCAAAATTTCACTTTTTTTCAATATATTTCAAACACTTTTTTGCTAGATTCTTTTCTCACACAAAATGTCCTTATTACATTTTCTCTTCCCCCTACTTCACCCAGTTCCTCCCCACCTCCACTTCAATCCAGTCCCATTTCTTTTTTCTTCTTTCATTAGAAAAGATCAGTCTTCTAATACATAATGACTGCTGAGTAGTATTATGTAAATGTACCACATTTTTGTCCATTCATCTGTTGAGGGACATCTAGATTTTGTTTTGCAAATTATATATATTATTAATACATCAGCAATGAAAGTGGTTGAACAGTGTCTCTGGGGTAGAATGAAGAATCCTTTGGATTTATACTTAATGGTAATATAGCTCAGTCTTGAAGGAGATCAATTCCCATATTTCTGAGTACCCAGACTGAATCAAATGATAATATACACTGATTTCCAGGATGGCTGTATGAGCTTGCAGTCCCAGCAATATATGAGCATTTTCCTTGTTCCATGTTCTTACCATTATGAGCTTTTAATTGATGTATTGATCCTAGCCATTCTGACATGTGTAAAATGAAATCTCAAAGAAGTTTTGATTTGCATTTCCATGATAAAATGAGTCATTGGACATTTCTTTAATTGTTTCTCGAATATTTAAATTTTCTCTGTTGAGAATTCTCTGCTTAGATCTGAATACCACTTTAAGTTGGGTTTTCCTATTCTGTAGACCGAATCTTTTATAAATGATGGTGTCCTTTTCTGGGCAGACGTTTCTCAGTTTACAAGGTTCTATTTATTACTTGATGATCTTAGTATGTGCACTAATGATGCTTTGTTCAGAAAGTCTTTTTCTGTGACAATGAGTTCAAGTCTCTTTCTCATTTTCTCTTTTATCAGGTTCAGTGTCTGGTATTATTAGGTCTTTGAAGCATTTGGAGTTGAACTGTGCAGCAAGATGAATACGCATCTCTTTGTTTTCTTCTACATGCAGACATCTAACTAAAACAGCACTATTTTTTAAAGATACTGTCTTTTCTTCAGTGTTTACCTCAAGGAATCTCTCCATTAACTCCCTTTCGTAGGCCACAAAGAAACCTTGAAAGATGAGACAGACAGAGCTGAAGAACCAGAAGGGATGGAGAACACCAAAGAAATGCAGCTCTCTGAATCAACACGATTGAAACACAAATAAATACAAAGCAGTTTTGGCTACATGCGCAGGGTCTTCCAGATTCTTTCTGACATGGGCTTCTAGTGCTGAAAAGAATATGGGACACATTCTCCCAACCCTAAGCCAGAAAGTATCTCCAATCAATAACTGATTGCCACAAGGAAGTGTCACAGAGGAAATGAACTGCTCTGAAGGGGAGGATGAATGCCCAGTAGTAAATGGCCAACAGAAAATGAATGTAACAGCGTCTTTGATAGTTTCTGCCTCAGAATGTCTTGTCAAGCCTTTTATTTAACCTTTTCAAATTCTGATTTCATTATATATAGCAGACACACACACATAACATATACACATAACCTATGTGCTCTCTCTCTCTCTCTCTCTCTCTCTCTCTCTCTCTCTCTCTCTCTTTCTCTCTCTCTCTCTCTCTCTCGTGTGTGTGTGTTGTGTGTGTGTGTTTTTCTCTTACTTTATCCTATAGGTATTTTGTGGATACATTGTGGTTTTCAGTTTTGTGATTTTTATGGGATTCATGAATGTAAAAAAGAGTGGGTGTCTGTGACATTATCTGTTTTGGTGCCTTTTGGGGGCTCTTTTTGTTCTGTTTATTTTGTCCTGTTTCAATGTGTTAAGTTTTGGTTTATTTTAATATATCTTAGTTTATTTCATTCTTATCTTATGGAAACCTGTTTTGCTTTCCAATGAAAGACAGAAAGGCAGTGTATCCAGATAGAAGGTGAGGGGGGCCAAATTATTTGGAGTAAAGCAAGAAGAAACTGTAATCAGAAAATATTTTATGAGAAAAAAATCTATTTTCAATAAAGGGAAAGAGAAACACTTAAAAATGCTTAAGCGAGAAGACAAAGATAAAATGGCTATAATTAAATTAAGATTACTTGAATAAAATAAACTTTTACATTTAAATTTACACAATTTTCTACTACAGATTGAATTTTTATTCCTATATGAAGATTGAGATGACAAATAGAAGCAGCAAAAAATTTGTAGAATCGAATGACTTACTCCATAATTTTGATCAAATCTGTGATGTGGTTATAATCTAGGCATTATTGATTATGTATTTTCACTCATGGTAATGCCTCACTCAAAAGGAATTATAATTCCACTTAAGATAACTTTGATCTTGTAATGGTGTTTAAACTTTTAACGTACTTTTGGTGATATTTTCTTCTGAGAATTATTAAAGTGATAATTTGATTGAAAGTCTCTCTAAATATTGTTAAAATATATATTTGATTTATATCTTGAATCTTTTAAGCTCTACCCATTACAGAAAGAAATACATTTGGTTTTTAAAAACCTCATAACCATAGCACAAGTAAGAAGACATTAAACTATTAAAATATATGTATGTTCTAAGTCTAGAGCACCTGCAATGAAAAAAAGTTTAAATATTCTTATGTGCTTTTGGTATGCTAGCTGTAAGTGAATCACGTTAAATTACCAAGTTTTATTCATGCATGCCTTTGTACAAAAAGAACTTTAAATTAATTGTCCATGCATTTTGTATTGAAGTGGGAAGTGAAATCTTTTGAATATTGGTCCATGAGGAATTAAAACTCCTATCATAATAATATAAGCATAAGTCATTTGAATATATCATATAAGGGAACAGTTTTTAAAAACAGAAATATGTGTCCATTGAGTCTGCTGCTGCCTTATTCTCATTACCTCATTATGCTTTGCTCAGCATGAGTTCAAAAGGTCACGAAAGAACCATAATTTTTCATGTTCTTCATTATTTTAATATGTAAATGTTTCAACTTAAAGTTAAGTAATTTCTTTTAAAATATTCAGATGTAAAATAAACCTAATGATTAGCAAGATGTTTCTGGAATGTCTTTAAATCAATATGATTACAATAATTTCAGCTTGATGAGCATTCTAAATCTTAATGCCTGTACCTTAGAATATTTTGGATTGATGAGTCAAAATTTCTGGCCAGAGAAATTTTGGCAGAATCAATTTTCCTGGCCAGAGGAATTTTGACAGTTAGCTTGGCCAATGGAAGGCATCCCAAATTGGTAAATAACATAATTTGCAATTATTTAAGTAAATGTGATATTAGGTGTATAATATTTGTACATAGTAAATTTGTATTTCTCAAATTAACAATTGGCAATTTGGGTTTTCTTTCTTTCTTTCTTTCTTTCTTTCTTTCTTTCTTTCTTTCTTTCTTTCTTTCCTTCTTCCTTCCTTCCTTCATTCTTCCTTCTTTCTTTTCTTTTTTACTTTTTTTTTTCTGATGCCTGTCTAGAGACTTCACCCCAATGATCTAGTGTTCTTAGTACCAGAAGGTACCCTGAGTGCTACAAAGGAGAATGTTAAACATCAACCCAGCCACAAAACCCTCAATTTACAAATGTGTGCTACCTGCAATACACACCAGTACAATAGTAGCACTTATCTTGTGGGAGTAACTAACCAACAGTTAATCGTGTGTAAACCCATTCCATGGGATGAAACCTATTCAGATGCTGGCTGAGGGATCAGGAACTTAGAGTAATTTGGTATGTGTAATTTGATTATAAGAACATATCATTTTTTAATACAAGGGTTTTTTTAATTAATTTATTTACTTATTAAAGATTTCTGTCTCTTCCCCACCACCACCTCCCATTTCCCTCCCCCTCCCCCAATCAAGTCCCCTTCCCTCATCAGCCCAAAGAGCAATCAGGGTTCCCTGCCCTGTGGGACGTCCAAGGACCACCCACCTCCATCCAGGTCTAGTAAGGTGAACATCCAAACTGCCTAGGCTCCCACAAAGCCAATACGTTTGAAAAAGGCAACGTAAGAATTGGTGCTAAGTACATTTGAGCACATTGGCACAGTAGACCACTTCTTAAATATAACCCCAGTAGCACAGCCACTGAGAGAATCAATGAATAAATGAGACCTCCTGAAACTGAAAAGCTTCTTTAAAGCAAAGGACACTGTCAACAAGACCAAACAGCAGCCTACAGAATGGGAAAAGATTTTCACCAGCCCCACATCAGACAAAGGACTGATCTACAAACTATCCAAATAACTCAAGAAATTGGTCATCAAAATAACAAATGATTGCATTAAAAAATGGAGTATAAACCTAAACAGAGAACTTTCAACAGAGGAATCTAAAATGGCTGAAACACACACACAAAAGAGAGAGACACAGAAACTGATATAGAGAAAAAAAATTCAGTTTATCTTTGCAGAATTTGCAAATCCTAAGAAATAATTGAAGTAAAAATGATTTTTGTAAATTATATAAGCAATATTCTTTTCCTCGAGACAATGATCACTCTATTTTTTTTTTTTTTTTTTTTTTTTTTTTGGTTTTTCGAGACAGGGTTTCTCTGTGGTTTTGGAGCCTGTCCTGGAACTAGCTCTTGTAGACCAGGCTGGTCTCGAACTCCCAGAGATCCGCCTGCCTCTGCCTCCCAAGTGCTGGGATTAAAGGCGTGCACCACCACCGCCCGGCAATGATCACTCTTAAAATAAACTGTTTGATACTTATGTATTTATGTGATTCACTATTTGTTTTTTTGGTTTTGATTTGGTTGATGATTCTTAGTCTTTTTTCTTGTAGTTTTCTTTCTTGATATTGACTCATTGTGGAATCATTCTATAAAATGTATCATGGTGTAATATATTATTTTTTTTACAACTTTTCTGTGTTCTAAATCTTGAGGAACAAGTACTAAAAACAAAAGTACTCATCCTTAAATTTTGTGGGGAAACAGAATACATGAATTAATGATAAATGATTTGCAAAAGCTTGAGATGTCTTCTAATTATCTTCTAATTATTACACTGAAAAACTAATTTGTACACTTGAGAAATATGAGGATATGGAAGATGCTTGTCAAAATAATTGTGGAGTCAAATGATTGTATACATATTTGCTATAGTTTTATACTATTCTCCAAATAAATGGGATTTTGAAAAGAATAGTTAAATTGAGGCTAAGGCATTTAATCATTCTGAAAACCTATTTATAACAATAGAAATCGTTTCTATAATAGCACAAATTATATAGAATTAAAACAAGTGGACTTCTGTACTGTGAGAGTTTGAAATTCTTGCAACTACCCCATTATTTCATGAAACACTTTTTTCTGTTTAGGACATGAATTTTGTAGGACCAATGTATGAAAAAATTTACTGGGATTCCTACAACTAGCAAGTCAAGAAATCTCATGTCCTCGAAACATCAGTCAAAATGGATTCCACCATAAAACCGATTCCTTGGGAATCGAGGTGACAGTTGTAAACCATCCCATTACTGATTTCACTGGGGCTGCAGAAGGGGGACCTATTCTGTGTGACTTCAACAAGAGTCAGCTTGAAGGAAGGTTGGATAGGGGAGCACGGAAGCACAATTCTTAGTTAAGGGAGCCACCTAAGGGTTGGCAAGAGACTTGAAACTAGAGTGGCTCCCAGGAGCCCAAGGCGATGTCCCCAGATAGTTCCTTGGGCAGCTGAGGATAGGGAACCTGAGATGACCCTATCCTATACCAATACTGACGATTATCTTGCATATCGTGATGGATGGAGATAGAGACGGAGACCCACACTGGAGCACCGGACTGAGCTCCCAAGGTCCCAATGAGGAGCGGAAGGAGGGAGAACATGAGCAAAGAAGTCGGGACCATGAGGGGTGCACCCACCCACAGAGACAGTGGGGCTGATTTATTTGGAGCTCACCAAGGCCAGAAGGACTGTGACTGAAAAAGCACGGGATAAAACCGGACTCTCTGAACATGGCGAACAATGAGGGCTGATGAGAAGCCAAGGACAATGGCACGGGGTTTTGATCCTACTTCATGTTCTGGCTTTGTGGGAGCCTAGCCAGATTGGATGTTCACCTTCCTAGACATGGACGGAGCGGGGAGGACCTTGGACTTTCCATAGGGCAGGGAACCCTGATTGCTCTTTGGACGGGAGAGTGAGGAGGAGAGGAATGGGGGTGAGGGGGAGAGGGGTGGGAGGAGGGGGATGGAAATGGGAGGCTGGGAGGAGGCGGAAACTTTTTTTTTCCCTTTTCTCAAAAAAAAAAAAAGAAAAGAAAAAAAAAGAAAAGAAAAGAAAAAAAAGAAAAGAAAAGGACCCTTAAGAAAATAAAAAAAAAAAGAGTCAGCTTGCATATCTAAATTTTGTAGTACAAAATATCTAGGTAAACAGGATCTTAAAGCAATAATTGATATAATTTTAGTGCAAATTGAATCTCTCTGCATTGTACTTTTGTTATTTCATGTGAATAACTAAAAGATGCATTCAGCAGTAAGGAAGAACTGATCAATGAGAAAATCTATCTTCCGCTTTATCAAAAGTTAGCTTATAAAGAGATATACATTGAATACAGAAATTTTGCACTCTATATTTGAGTAATACAAAGCAACCACTCATGAACACAAGCTTCACTTGTATTAAGTATTTTAAATTTTAAAGGTTCTTATTCCTACAATGTGTGGAAAGAACTTATATTAAAATACACAAAAGCATTCTAAGATGTAACAAAACCAAAATCAGGAGATAGTTCACATATGTAGCTTTCGTAAAGATTCTAGTTTTGCCTTATAATTAACAAAATTCAAAATATTCATGAGGATGCCTGTATTCCTCAAGTGCTTTTAGGCTTGAAAGAAATTAATTTGTAATTCAAATTGAAAGATAAGTTTTGGTGACTCACAACATTCAGTATGTTCTTTTCTTTCTGCTTACTTGACAGTAAATCAAAATTTTGGTATGTTTCTCATTTTAAGCCTCTGCCTCTGCTATTTTAATTTTAAGCAAGACACTTCTCTTATACGTTTTTCCAAGTTTTGTTTTGCAGTTTAAAATGGTTCTATAGTGAAATTACAGCTTTGGAAACGTTTTTTACAAATATATCATTATATAATAATTTTTATTCATAATAATTTTGTCCATAATAATTACCATCATTACGTGTTCTCTGATGTTAGAAAACAAATAAAACATTTTATACTATATGTGTGTTTATTGAAATATACTAAGCTTTGTATTTTAAAATATGCTCATATCATAGCTATAGTTTTTCATTACATTGTATCATTATGCCAGTGATCCTGCATAATAGGCATTTGAGAAAACAGTTAAATCGGTATTACTCTACTTTCACACTCTATGCCTAATATTTGACATAATATCTGAAAATAAGCCAATATTTTTATGTTCACATAAAGTTCAAAGCACATTTGATTAAAGAAAGAACAGAAATTAAAGGCATTATTGTATATTTTTATGTAGCTATCTGTATATTATTTGTCCTCATTTTATTCCCCAACTATCTATTAAATAGTTTTAAATTTCTTAGTCTTTATTATTTCTGATATTTTAATTAAATTTGCTTATTCTTCCTAAGCTATTTATTTCTTCCTAAGTAAAATTTTGATTACCATCCTTCCTATATAATAAGTTACTATTCTAAGACACAAGCAAGGTTATTAAAAAAAAAAAAACAACAAAAAAAACTTATTCTGAAATTTTAAAGTGAGCCACTTTCTTAAAATTATTGTCAAAATTCTTAGAATGGCATTGAATATCCTTGCCTATGTCTTTGATTTCTGCTCTGTATTTTGGCCTCAGTTTCTCCTAGTTAATTCTTATACCACCATCTGGGATTATGTGGACTCTGAAGTCATGAACACAAAAATATCTTACCCACAATGATGCGGCTTCAAAAGTCTCTATGATATCGGAAAAGCAACACAGAAGCAAATACAATTATAAATCATCTTATTATATATTCAACAATAATTCCAAACCATTCCCCTTAAATGAGAAAAAATGTATTCATTTTACATTTTTATGTTATACCTTTGAACCTTTGAACTTTATATAAGATTTGAGCTTCTGAGTTAATGTTATAGATAAAGCGTAGTAGCTCAGATTCAACAGAAAGATTTCAAGTAAAGTCTACAGTGGTAATATGAGCAGGAGACACTAAATCAAATACTCAGATTGTGTTGTCATAAGTTGTCAACTTTACAGCAGCATCTGGAGAGATGTTCCAGGTGGAAAGCAGAGCACATCTGGCGACATTAGTCCACAATACCTAGAAAAATAAATGTTGATGTTTGGACTAGGTAAATCCATATGTTAAAATATACCACTTTCACTAGTAATCAAATCTGTCTATTTTCTTTATATAAAATGTCAGCCATGACTTGTAAATTTTGGATGGTTGTAGAGAGTTGAAAAGAATCCCATGTTTTGACTTACTCCTTATCATGAACTGTAAATACTCTTGGAATGCTCAGAAGAGAGACAGAATTGAACTCAAGCAATGAAGTCAAGTTTGTTTAAGTGTGAGAGTGTCAAATAGGGCAATACTTTCTCACTACTGCCATCTCCCAGATAATGATATGGATACTTATTAATACTTATAAAAGTTTTGCCTTAGCCTGGGCTTGTCACACAAACTCTTATAACTTAAATTGACCTATTTATTTTAACCTATATGTTGTTGCATAGCTCTTCATCTTATCTCTCTGTACTGCTCATATTGCTTTCTCTATGTCTGCCTAGACACCCTGCCTTTTCTCTTGTCTCCAGAAGTACTACATAACTTCTTCTGGACCAGCTATTGATTACTTCACGCTTTGTCAAATCAATTACAGTGATAGCTATTTACACAGTATAAAGACATTTTCCAAACAGTGAAGAGGTCAAGAAAGTTTTAAAGTGTTGATTGCATGATATTACATGAGGATTATGTCCTATGATATATAGTCTCTGTAGACATTTATTGTATTTATAGTGGCAGTGTTTAAAATATATATATATTATATATTTATATATAAATATTATATATATTGTATGAAATATATTACAAAAAAATCTGAGTCATTTCTCATACAAGAACTATATTTCTGATAAAATTAACATATAGCAATAATTTAAAAAATTAAAAGGAAATCACAGAGGAGAATATGTTTTAAGATGGTTTACATATATCATATGTGTCTTCTGGAGACCTCTAACCTAGTACTGTTAAACAACTTGAAGTTTAAGAATTGTCTCTAAGGCTTTGAAAATTTGCTGACAATATAGTGGATTCAGATGAAGTAAAATTAATATTGGAATTACTGTAAAATAAGTTATGGAGACAAGAAGTAAACATTAAAGTAGTGAGTATGATGATAAAGAAGGCAATACCAGGAAATCTTATTGTACCTGAAGCTGGATAACTTGATTTGCTTTCGTCCTCCTGAGTATAATCAGTCATATGTCAGATCTGTTCTACTTCACAGATTTATCAGTATGTTTACTTTTAAAATTCAATGTTTGTTGTTGGTTGTTTATTTACTCATCACATCTTTTGGAGGCCTACCACCCGGCTCCCAAATAAATCACACATGGAATTATGTATTATTACTTGTAAATGCACGACCTTAACTTGGTTGGTTTCTAGCCAGTTTTCATTAACTTAAATTATCACATTTACCTTTTGTCTGTGTTTGTTTTCCTTCTATTATTTCTGTATTTCTTACTTTCACTCTGATGCCATGGCTTACTGGGTGGTTGTCCCCTTTCATTCTCTTCTCCATGTTTTCTAGCTCCTTCTTCTCCCTCTCTTAATTCTCTCTGTCTGGAGTCTTGCCCATCCTTTCTCCTGTCTTGTTATTAAAAGTTTAGTTCTTCATTAGACCGTCAGGGATTTTAGATAGGCAAGGAATCACAACTGCACAGAGTTAAACAAATGTGACATAAAAGAATGCAATACATTTTTGCATTATTAAAAATATGTTGCACAACATAAACAAATGTAACACATCTTAACTAATATTCTACAACAAGTGTTATTTCATAATGCTGCCAAATTTGAAAATCTTGTAGAAATTCTCTATAGTTCATGAAGTCTTATAAATTCTGATCTTATAAAAATTTAACCATGAGTTTGGGGTCCTGTCCTCTTGCCATCTCCCTTACATATAAAGTCTCAGATAAATATTTAGGTAAATCATAAGATTAGATATAACAAACTAGCAAATATGAGAAAGATGTGAAGAGCCCATTGAAATCCAAACCAATTTATCAGGTAAGTTGGAGGCAAATAAAAGAAAACCTCCAAGAAATGTTGAAAGCATAATAAAATCATTTTAACAATAGTTTAGCAATTCTCTGATAATTTTATAAATTTGTGAATGAGTTCATTATCTTTGCCTACAACCCCTCATGTTTTTCCTCATCTTCTTCTTGCCTTCACAATCTATTTTGTTTTTTAGTTATTCTTTGTAAAAGGGGTACTTCCCAGCACTCATGTCATTAAAGAAAATGAATTCTCCCACTACCAGAAACTAGCAAATGCCAATAGCTCCTTAGCCAATGGGGTAATTATAGGATCATTTCTACCTTGGGGTAAACAGGCTTACTTTGTGTACCTCCAGCATAAGATCACATACTCTTTTACAATTGGTTATTTGCAAAAATACTATTAATCTAAGTAAGTGTGACTTTTTGGTGTGATTTCGATACATACACATGTGCACGTGGAGCTGTGCATATACTTTTGACAAGTATAAAAGCAGATCTGGTAACAGAAGACTGTCTAAGATCCACCTTTCTCTGTATTCCAATGTGTCTCCTTACCTGGCTTTTTAATGGATGCTGGAAAATAGATCTCGGACTCCCAGTTTCATAAATAATATTGTTACCTATTGAGTCATCTCATCAGCCTTCTTGCAGTATTGTTTTATTTCATGAAGTCTGACAGATTGTAGAGTTTACTCTACTGTAATGTGATGCGTTCAAGTCCAAATGGATCAAATGTAGCCACACTGAACCTCATAGAAGAAAAACTGGGAAGTAGCCTTGATTGGATGAGCACAGGAGATCTCTTCCTCAATATAACACCAGTATCACAAACACTGAGAACAACCATTAATAAATGGGACCTGCTGAAACTGAGGAGCTTCTGTAAGGCAAAGGACACAGGCAATAAGACAAAATGACAGCCTAGTGAATGAGAAAAAATCTCCACCAACCCCACATTTGATGGAGGACTTATTTCTGAAATATATAAAGAACTCAAGAAACTGGATATCAACATATCACATGATCCAATTGAAAAAAAAATGGTGTACAGATCTAAACAGAGAATTCTCAACAGAAGACTATAAAATGGCTGAAAGACACTTAAGGAATTGCTCAACATCCTTAGCCATCAGGGAAATGCAAATCAATACGACTCTAAGATACCATCTTATGCCAGTCAGAATGGTTAAGATCCAAAACGTCTCTGATAGTTTATGCTGGAGAGAGTGCAAACTTGTATAGCCACTTTGGAAATCCATATGGCAGTTTTTCAGAAAATTAAGAATCAATCAACCTCAAGACCCAGCTACACCACTCAAGGGCATATACCCAAAGGATTCACAGTCATGCCACAAGGACATTTGCTCCACTATGTTCATAGCAGCATTTGTAATAGCCAGAACCTGGAAATGACCAAGATGCCCCTCAAACAAAGAGGATAAAGAAATGTACACAATGGAATACTACTCAGAGGTTAAAAAAAAATGACATCTTGAAATTTTCAGACAAATTGTTGGAACTAGAAAAAACTATCCTGAGTGAGGTAACCCAGACCTAGAAAGAGAAACATTGCATGTACTCACTCAAAAGTGGATATTAGACTTAAATCAAAGGATAACCAGCCTATAATCCACTAGCCAAGAAAAGCTAGTTAACAAGCACCCTTAGAGAGGTATACGTGGATCCCCTTGAGAAGAGGAAATAGACAAGAAATCCTGAGAAAATTAGGAACGTGGAGGGGGGAAGGGAAGACAGAAGGGGAAGAGGAGGAGAGAAGAGAAGGTGAAGGAGAACATGAGGGAGCAGGATGGCCTAGATGGAGGAAGGACAGAGAGGAAGTGCAAGAAAAGAGATTTCTTGATTGAAAGAGCCATTATGGGGCTATCAAGAAACCTGGCATTAAGATAATTCCCAGAAATACACAAAGATGACCCCAGCTAAGCAATAGAAGGGAGGGTTCCTGAACTGGCATTCTGTAATGAGACTGACAACTGCCTTAATTGTCATCATAGAAACTTCATCCAACAACTGATGGAAGCAGATGCAAAGATCCACAGTGGATCAGGAGCACTTGCTTGATCTCCCAGAGTCCAACTGAAGTGAGGGAGAAGCAATAATATGAACAAAAGTCTCAAGACCTTTATGGGGATACCCACAGAAACAGCTTACCTGAGCTAGTGGAAGCTCATTGACCCTGGACTGACAGTGAGTGAACCTTCATAGGACCAAACATGGCCTGCTGAATGTGGGTGACAGTTGTATGGCTGGGGCAGTCTAAGGGGTTGCTGGCAATGGAATCAGGATTTACTCCTAGTGTGTGAACTGTTTTTTTTTTTTTTTTTCTTTCAACCTATTCTCTTTGGAGAATAGCCTAGATGTGGGGGGAGGGCAACTTTGTTGACTCCCAGTGGGAAGCCTTACTTTCTCTGAGATGTGCATGAGGAATTGGGTAAAGATTGGGGAAGTGGGATGAGGGAAAGGAGAGGGAACTGGGATTAGGATGTAAAAGGAGAAAGGATTCATTTAAAACCTAAAACATGTAATCTCAAAAAATAATTTAAAAATAAATAAGTTATGTTGTATCAAGTATTTTGATTCCCTGGGAAATAATTTTTGCTTTCTTTTACATATTGATACAACTTTCCTTTTAAATTATTCAGAGACTCAGATAACTTTCCAATCTTGCCAAAATACAAGTATACAAGTGATCCCCTTTCATGTCCATTCATTTGGTTTGGTTAGGTATAAAAAAATGCAGAATGTACTGTTTAGAGACACACCCCCCCTGCCTGTATGTGTGTGTGTGTGTCTTTTTCTCAAGAATTATCTCCCATTAGGTTCATATTCTCAATATTTCTGATATAAAATTGTCTGAAGCCTGTTTATCTGTTGTGTATTCTTTCGTGATATCTTAATGTCAGAGAATTAATCTACTTTTACATAAGTATTTTATACTATCAAGAATTAAACTTTTCAGCCCTCAATTCATCAGGCAGCACACTACTCCATGGATTGTCTCAGTGGCCTTTGTGACAATCCACACTCTCTCTTTGGTAGTTAAAAAAAGTGCTAAAAATCTGTTGAGTGTCATCCCCAAAATGGAGGTCACTGAAAATATTAGCATCAGCCAACAAAATCAAGAAATTGGGTATCAGGGTTGATATTGGAAGGAGGGTTCTGGTTTTTCGAATTGAAGAGGTCTATGGTGGAGAAGGGAATATAAAGATAAGTTTCATCAGGGTATTGTCACAAGGGGACAAGGCAGAGACAAATGTTGGGATTCAAGAATTTAGGAGGATGAATGTACCCCTTTCTCCACAACCTCTCAAGCAAAGGCTATCATTGGTGTTTTTTATTTTAGCCATTCTGACAAGTTTAAGATGGTATCTTAAAGTTGTCTTGATTTGCATTTCCCTGATCGCTAAGGAAGTTGAGCATGACCTTAAGTGTCTTTTGGCCATTTGAACTTCTTCTGTTGAGAATTCTCTGTTCAGCTCAGTACCCCATTTTTTAATTGGGTCGATTAGCCTTTTACGGTCTAGTTTCTTGAGTTCTTTATATATTTTGGAGATCAGACCTTTGTCAGTTGCGGGGTTGGTGAAGATCTTCTACATTAACATTCATTAGGTGATGAAAGGAGACAGAGACAGAGACCCACATTGGAGCATCAGACTGAAACCTCAAGGTCCAAATCAGGAGCAGAAGGAGAGAGAACACGAGCAAGGAACTCAGGACTGCGAGGGGGGCACCCACACACTGAGACAATGGGGATGTTCTATCGGAAACTCACCAAGGCCAGCTGGCCCGGGTCTGAGAAAGCATGGGATAAAACCAGATTTGCTGAACATAGTGGACAATGAGGACTCAAGAACAATGGCAATGGGTTTTTGATCCTATTGCACGTACTGGCTTTGTGGGAGCCTAGGCAGTTTGGATGCTCACCTTACTAGACCTGGATTGAGGTGGGTGGTCCCCGGACTTCCCACAGGTCAGGGAACCCTGATTGCTCTTTGGGCTGATGAGGAGGGGGACTTGATGGGGGAGGGGGACTTGATAGGGGGAGGGGAAGGGAAATGGGAGGCAATGGCGGAGAGGAGGCAGATATCTTTAATAAATAAATAAATTTAATAAAAAAAGAATATTAAAGCCAAAAAAAAAAAAAAAGAACTTAGGAGGGCCAGAGGGAACATTTTGGCCAGAATAGAAAGAAGAGAAGATGGGAAGGGCCAAATGGGATTCCCTGACCAATGCAACCAACCAAACAACAACAACAAAAGAATTAAACACAGCTTAAATTTAAGGTCAGGATTCCTAATTTTATAGACAAGGGCATATATTAATTTGATTTTGTAGGATATATGAACGGTTAATGGCAACAATTCCTGTGTAGAGTTTAGTTTTAAAATGAAGGGTATAACAAAAAGAGACGAGGTCCCTTCCTTGGAAGTCATTAATAGAGGGATAGAAGGAAGAAATCAAAAGTGGACGATTCTTTCTCTGGAAAGCATGGAACTCATTGAAACAGATTGAAATTAAAAAGAATTCATCAAGGGAATTATTAATTGAAAGCAAGCCTCTTTAAAAACCCGAGAAGAAGAATTAGCTCAGTGGTTGAGTATTGTCTAACAAGAGATTTGTATTGACAACACTAATAGTGAGAGATAAAGAGAGAGAAAGAGTAAGGAAAAAAGCGAGAATTTTATTTTTAGATTCTTCATTTATAATACCAATCTGATTTTATCAAATAATTTACATTAAGTAAATATACATATGTATGGGAGCATATATGTGTGTGTGTGTGTATGAAAAATATGACTGTGTTAAAATAATCTAATTTAATGGTATTCTGTATGAAACTTTGAACAACTGGAAAGTATGAGGTTACTATTGTTACCTAAAATACTATGATAAAAATAGAAATTTAATTGCAATTCTGTATCACACACAGTGTTAATGGTTATATTCTAGACATTCTGAGTTTCACAGGTAGGAATTAATTGTCTTCCCATTTGGTGTTGTTTTTATTCTATTTTTCTAAAATAGGATATATCTGTGGGAGAATACTTGGATAAAAAAAGCAAAACACAATTTAACAAATGAGGTTGTGATGCTAACGAACCATTTTCTAAAATACTTTGCATTCTTAGCATATAGTTCCAGCATATAAGGTCACTCATCACAAATAATAGATTGAGACCTTCCAAATATTTTAATTCTAAAAGTAATCTAAATAAATAGCATGAACACATGCTATTGAAGGACAAAGGAAGACAGATTCTATTTTAAAATCAGTTGCTGTTTATAATGATGCAACAAGTTGGGCAAATTAACAAAAATAGATATTATTTTATATATAAAAAGTGAGGGCATTTTGACTAATAACTTTTATTGATTATTCTTATGCCTAAGAAATATTAAACTTTTTATTTTTTTCTTATATTTTTTTCAGAGAGTCAGACTTATTTTGATTTTCTTTTGCATTTTATATGCTTGTGTTTATAGTAAGGAGTAATTTTTTTATAAAATTAAGTCCTAGGGTATTTTTAGGATTATGCTAGTAACATTTTACCATTATTGAATAATATTTTATAAGAAGGAGAACTTTCACACTGTAATTATTTGTAATAATAGATAAAAATAAGAGTTAACAAAAATTTTGGGATGTGGAAGTACATTGATTCTATGTGAATATTAAGTAGAGAAATAGAAAAGAATAAATATCAACTTAAACTTCCTATACTCACCCACAAATTCAACCAACTGCATCTTACGTAAGTAAAGATATAGAAAAAGAAAACAAAGAAATACAAGCCTCAAAATTAGGTATAATAAAAGATCTGTATAGAAGGGCTTGAAGAAAGAAAATGATGAAATGGTAATTATATTTTAATTTAAAAACAAACACTAAAAAAAGAATGATGTTCTAATGTGATCATACACTAATGGGAGTGTAGATTTCTCTTTCTACTACCAGTACTTACCCACACATTCCTTATGAAGGCAATCTGGTTTCTTTAAGTTTTTAAATATTGTAGATAAATAACTGCCATATTCTGTGTTAAGAATATAGTTCTCTATTGCAAGTAGTAGGAAATTTCTTGAGAATTATACCATTTCTAGGTCATTTAATTGTGACGTTATTAGCAAGCATTGTAGAAAATACATTTTAACCTTTTTTTGCATTTTTTAACTTTTTCTTTTTTATTTTCTTTTGTACATTACATCTGAAGCAGTTTTTTCTCCATCCACTCCTCCCAGTTTTCCTCCACTCCCCCACACCCACTGCTCTTACATGTCACTTAAGAAAGGAGCGGACCAACTAGGGATATCAACTGAACACAGCATAACAATTACAACAACAAATTCTATTAATTAACAGTGCACAGAATAATTAACATTTAAGTGCCAGGTGTCTTTACTAGTAAGCTTTAAAATGAGAAAGAATCAATTTCTCCTTTTGCCAGATACCTCCATAATCCCTCTCACACTTTCCCATAAACATCCCACAGAGTTTAACAAAGAAAAGTTAGGTATTTTTAGTTTCATTCCATGTACTTCCCTATTCTCACGAGTCCCGTTTTCTACTTTTCATTAGGCTGCTCTGGATTCTCTTCAAACAAAATTCATGGTGCAGTGTCAATTTTTATGGACGAAATAGCTCACATATTTCAATATAATTAACAACAATAAAATGAAATACTAGATCAAAAATATCCTTAATCATGAATATGATCAGCATATACATATGTATTTAATGAACTTTCAAATGGGATTCTTTCTTTAGAATCCAAGCTACATATAAACTTGTCTAGCAGTACATTTTAAATAAGTATAGCCTAGGGAGAAGCCATTATTCTTATTGCATAAAGATTATAAGTTTCAAAATTAGTGGAAGGTCGTATTGGCCAAAGTGTTTTAAGTATTTGATGTTAAATATTAGAATTAAGGTACTGTACTATTCACTGTTTTCTCTTTTAATTTTTTCACTTTTCAGTACAATGGAGTTTATATTCTAAATGTCATTTCATTATTATTTAAAGATAAGAATATTGTACTATATTAAGTCATATATCACACTCACTTAAATATTAAACTGCATGAATTATTTAAATCTGCTAGGAAAAGTCTTTACATAGCTGAAGTGTGGAAATGAGGAATATTGGAGACAAAGTTCTGAGTAATAGAATAAAACAGATCAGCAAATTATAATCGGTTAAAGTTCATTAGCATTACCCCATATTCTAGGATCATTACAAGTACTCTAATATGACTCTCCTTTAGACATTCTCCAAAACTGAAAGAATGAAAGAGCAAAGCACTGAAGAAAATGATGAAAGAGTTGATTTCATAAATAGATTTTCCTGAATCTTAAACAAAACCATGAATATCTATTCATAATATGAATGGTTTCCATTTCAATCCAATATTTCAGCTTAAAATAAAGCCATATTATTTTAAGAACATGTTTTTATGTGAAATTTTTCATTAAATTATTACAATCTTTGTGAGAACCTCCAACATGATGTCACTTGATTTATTTTTACTGTTATTAACATGCTAGATGTGCATGAACACATATGACTTAACAAAATCCAAGACATTTGAATCTCAGTAGGACTATGCAACATTGGGTGTAGTCACGTGTTTCATTTCCATTTGAACAAGCACCTCTGTCCCATTTCCTCTTTGAAGGATTAAGAATATTAAAGGACAAAATCTAGTGCAGTGGCTCAGACCTGGCCTTCTTCAGCAAGAGTAATTAAGTTAGAATACTAAATCTGTCATTTAGTTATTGGTTGACCCTATACCACTTTCTGTGTTTATAACTGACTGTTACCAATTCTAAAATGACACAAAGAAAATACAGATGTTTCTTGGCTTATAATGTTTATCTTTGAATAAACTCACCTAAAATTTAAAATAAATACTGCAAGTCAACAATGAATTTCAAATAGTTAACCTACTGAACAGCATAACACTACAGCACACCACAGAATATTACTTGGTTACACATTTGACTGCCTGACTGACAGTTGTGACTTTCTGTAGCTGCTTAACATTTTAAAGATTTATCATACAGGATGCTATCATAAGAACACATTATAGTCAAACTTCAAAATTTATAGTGGAATTTCCTGTGAATGAAAGTTATACCATACCACTATTAAACTGAAAAAGTATCAGCCAGTTCTCTTAGGTTGGGAACTCTTTGTGCTTTACATAAAGGAAGCCCTTCCAAAATGAATAGTTAATACTACCTGTAAATTTAGGATTTTCAACTCAGTTTGTATTTTCTTCTGCAAACTTTTTAAAAATGGGTTAAAATGTTTTAGACCGTGAGAATATTAATTAAAATCATATATCCATTTTTATTTTTTTTTGAAAATTGCAAATTTGACTGGAGGATATAGATATCTTGAACTTTTCTAAAATTATATAAAATGTCTTTAACCAGATATCTTGAGAAGTTTTAAATAAAAATCTCTAGAAAATAGGGAGAGTCTAAATAATTGTCATGAATTAATCAACTTTATTGAGCCACTGTCAAATATTCAATATTTATTTATAAGAACTATAAGGGACTAAAACTTTGTATCTCATTAGATATTTTATTTAGAGATCATACATGAATAAGTTAAGTTTCATAATATTCTACAGTGTGGAATGCCTTAAATTACTCTATCTAGGTTAGATTTCATTGCACTATCCCTATCAAACAGATTTTAATTTAGAAAAATATTAAGATTTAAAATGATGTCCTATTTATTTTTCTCTCATTTCATTAATGGAGTTACAAGCTCAGCTTAACTTTATTCCCACGGTGTCTCATTAGAAACCTGATAAGACTAAAATAACAAACCATCTATTTTTATGGTCCATTTGTACCATCCATAATATTTTCAATCTTTGAAACACTTTTATATGGACAATCATTTATGTTTCTTATATCCATTAAGAGAATAATATGCTGCAATTATATTAAAATTAACAAAAATTGAAATCATTGACTATCTGTTCATTATAAGTCAATGTTTTCAATTTGTGATTATGCTTTTTGTTTTGTAGATACATGCTATTTATTCCCAAGTAGAAATTTTTTATGCATCTTTAAGAAAAAAACTCAATTTTCACATATAAAACTTTATATTTAATATATAAAAGTGTTTTGTGAATTTTTCTAACTTTAAATTTCTTTCACCATATTATTAATATGTATCTGAAGTTCATAGAATTTGCATACAGAAATAGCTTTGTTTTCATTAGTTATTATTGTGCATTAATATTTTTACAAATGTTCTTTTTCTGTTAAATATGTTAACATAGTTTCTCTATGTTTTTCTTGAAATGCATGAAACATCTTTATATCATTATTTTCTTTAGTTTTAATATTTGTTCTTTTTTAGTTACTTCTATTTATGTATTAACTTTTACTCTGAACTCTTTTTTGTTTATATTTATTTTTTACTTAAAAGTTTTTGTTTTATTTTTGACTCTTCCCTGCATAAATATTACATATACATATATCCACTACTCACTTCCATGCCCCTTCTCTCAAATTCATTTGGATATTGTGTCTACATAAAAATGTTCATTTTTTCATTTAATCACACAAGTAAAATTTGGTTCATTTATGAACTCAAACTCATCATTTTCTTCTTGTCAATATAAATATTCATATCACATATTTTACCTGCTTTGTATTTAATTAGTGAACTCTTTTAGAAAGTGTTCAAACAAAATTCAGTGGTGGTAGCATGCTATCTCAGAGAAAATTGCTCTTTATTAGAAATTCACTTTGAACTCCACTATCTTTATGTCACCTATATTTTAAAGTACACAGTTGAATGCATTCCTACATCACTGCCTGAATTTATCAGGAATTTTTAGCATTATACCAAATGTCTTCATTACTGGTATTGAGATTTTAGATATTTCATGTATTCCTGCTTCTGAGATATCAATAAATCTTGGAGATTATTCAGCACATTAAAATATTTGCTGTGTTATCAGATTATTCATTTGTTATTGTGATTTTTAATTTAGAATATTTGAATCATTTCTTGTGTGTTTGCTTTCTTTTTATTAAGGATTTTTTTTAATTCAATTTTTCTCATTTTACATAGCTATACCAGTTCCCACTACCTCCCAACTCCTGCTCCACCCTTCCCTCCAACCCACCCACCTCCATCCACTCCTCAAAAGCCTAAGACTTCCTTTGGGGAATCAAGAAATCTGACACTTCACTTCCAGGCAAGACCAAGACCCTCCCCCATACCTTGGTTTAACAAGGTATCCCTCCAAAGAGAAGGCGCTCATAGACACCAGTTGAGGCACTAGGAGTAAATCTTGGTACCACTGACAGTGGCCCCACAGACTGCCCAAGTCTCACAACAGTCCTCCACATTCAGTGAACATAGTTTGGTCCTGTGTGGGTTTCCTGCTATCAGTCCATTAGTAATGATATAGAATAATTTGATATATACCAAGGAATGTTATTGCTGAGTCATTGGCAAATATACTTTTATCTTTCTGAGAACTCTTTGTACTGATCTCCATAGTAACAATTAATAAATGGCACCTCCTGAAACTGAATAGCTTCTGGAAGACAAATACACAGTCACTAAGATAAAATGTACTAAATGAAAAGATCACCAACCCCATATCGGACAGAGGAATGATTTCCAAAATATATAAAGAACTCAAGAAAATAGTTATCAAATTGCCAAAAAATTCAATCAAAAATTGGGGTTCAGAATTAAACAGAGACTTCTCAAAAGAAGAATAGCAAATTTTGTGTCTTCAATTGAGCTAATATCTCCCTTTCATACTTTCCTATGTCTTTTTCCATGTCACCTTGGTGCATTCTGAAGAAATAAATTCATGTTCAGCAGATTTTGAGAAAACAGAATGTCTACATTTAGAATAATTGAATTAGACCTATATGTATTACTTTGTAAACAATTTAACCCCATCTGAATCAGAGATTTTACAATGAAATCTGAATTTCTGAAACTGCTAGAGATAATGTAGGCAGTACCCTACAAAAACACAAGTAAAACAAAGTACTTCCTGGAATAGGTTCCATTTTATTAGGAATTAGGTCTGCCAACTGAAAACAGAACCTCACCAAACTACAAAGCCCTTTCCTGAAAGGGAAAAATGTTCAATGTCTCTAACAAAAAGGAAAATGCAAATTAAAACTACTTTGATATTTCATTTTATTCCAGTTAAGATAGATAATTTCAAAAAATCCACTGATATCAAATTCTGATGAGGGTGCTGAAAAGGAGGAATTTTCAATCATTGTAGATGGTATTACAAATAGGTGCAGCCCCTATTGAGATCAATGTGGAGAGTTCTTAGAATGATCAAAGTTTATCTGCCAATGACTCAGCAATCCTCTTCCCTGGCATCTACCAAATGATTCTATATCTTACTACAGAGATACTTGGCAAGACCTATTCACTGCAGCTCTATTCACAATAGCAAGGAAATGCAAACATCTTAATGTCCATCGACTGATGAATGGGTAATTCATTATTTACAATGGTTACTACTCATAAGGATAGAAAATGAAGTTGTGAGGTAATTAAGGGAAATGCACAGCATAGTGGCTGAGGGAACCCAGAACCTGAAAAACAAATGCCAAAGGTTCTTTCTTATTTGCTAATCCACTTTCTAGCTTTTAGATATGAGTACATAGTAACAGCAAGAAAATAGAAAGAGACCTTACAGGGCAGTGCAGAGAATTAGGCCTCTGAAGTCTTTGTCTTTCACGTCTGAGCTGTTTGGTGTGTAGGCAGTGCTGCAATGTGAGTCTATAGTTTCAAAGATCTAGAGAGACTATATATATTAAGGGATGCTTTTCCTGTAACTTTCAGAAAACATCAATAGAAGTATGTTCAGCAAATTTGCTACATCAGTAACCATTTTTAAAGTCTTAATATTAAAAGAATACACTGATAGTATTAAAAAGAATTCATAGAAACATCCTCTTGATGTTTTCCCTCAGTGGCATCTAAATTGTCATCTAGAAATTTGATGCATTGAGGAAATTAAAATTATGAGACCTTGACAATGTAATTATAGTTAATTTGATCCTCATATAAAACTAGTTCAGAAGATTCTTGCTAGCTGCTCTGCGTTATAATTCACTATGTGCAAAGAGTGACTACAATTAAAATTATATTGACACTTCAGTTTAATTACATCATACAAATGCATCCATCAGATAACCAAAGCTTTCTAGTGATGTGCAAAGTAGTTCACACTTTTATGTTACAAAGAAACCTCTTGATTGCATTACTGAACAAAGTTGTAAAAAATCTTAATGGAAATTTTTGAGAGGTGATATTTTTATTTAAAAAATGGAACAAAAATGTAATGTAGCCATCATTTAAACAGTCAAGGCATGGGGATAAAGGAGGAATTATGTCAATATGATGCAAGGAATTTAAACTAAGAAAGCAGTTTACTCTGAATTTATATATATATATTAATTTCCTTACTGTAGAAAATATTCTGTTAATGTAGTTTAGAGGATTTCAAGGTTAGTAATCTCTTACCTTCTAAAGAAATCATAGTTGATTAATTGGAAGTATTCATTCTGCAAAATATACAGTGAATACAGATATAAGTGTACTAGCACCTAAGTTGCAATATAACCATTTCTTGTTCCAACATGTTCTTATACCAACTTATTGAATATATAGTCATTACTAATAATGGAACAGGTTTCATCACTTTAGCTGAAGTGGAATGCCAGTTGAGGTGTTTCCTGTGTGAGGGTCATAAATTGTATTTTTTAACTTATTTTAACCAATTACTTTCCTACATTATGATTTTTTTATTTTCAATATTTTGTCCTCTTTTAAACCTTGAATATTTAGGTTTGTGGTAATTATTTATCTTACTCAATATTCATAACTCATGATGTTGCAATCAAGAAAAACTAACCTACTTTGAATTAGTTAGTATAAATTAATTTATATATAAAGATATGAATATGTTAATAAGAATAATTAATTCATAAATTAGTAAGCAGAATTGCCTTTTTTAACTGTATTTCTGAGATAGGTAAATATGAAACAAACAATTGAAAATATTATTTTGTTTACAATGGATTATTCTTAATACCTTAGTTTTATTTTTGTTTCTCTTTGGTTTGTTTATATGCTCTATAGTTTTTGACAAATCTAACCTTGAACATACAGTAGTCTCCATTCCTAGTGCTTTACCCTCACATTTAAAGGGTGTGGTATGACCCCTGCTGCTCTTCTTTATTATCATATTTCTAACTGGAGTGCAAATGTGATATTTTGACAATTTATTAACAAATTGAAACCTGATTTGTGTTTAACAAAGAAATATTGAGGCCTTCCATTTCATAATTTATAATAGCAAAAATTATCAAAAAGTTTAACTTCAAAAAAGCTATTATATAAAATATTAGATTTTTAATTTATCAAGCTATCAGTTTGGGGGATACAAAGCAAGAAATGACATCTTTAGCTATTTGGCCATCTACTCAATGATAAACTATGATCTTAGGATTCTCATAAATACCAGGTGAAATATAAAAATCTAAAACCAAATATTGGAATCAAATATTGACCCCTAATTACACTCACAAAAACACTCTCCTATGAACATGGTCATAAGTAATGCCCACAATCATCCTATCCTTCACACAGAACATTTTTCTAATATAACTATTTTAAAATTCTTAGCATAGATATATGTGGTATGTGAAGCTTGGAAATATAATGTCTTTCTTGGCTTATTTTGCAAAATTCATTCATACCTAATAGTCTGAAATTTTAAAGCGCAGTAATATTGAAAAAAGAAGTACATGTAGGCAAATATATTAATATTGTGTGTATGTAGCATGGGAGAATGGTCTGTATTCTGTCAATTATGTTTTTAATAAATGCTGATTGGCCAGTAGTCAGGCAGGAAGTATAGGTGGGTCAACAAGACAGGAAGTAGAGCTGGGTCAATGAGATCAGGAGAATTCTGAGAAGAAGGAAGCTCATTCTTTTTCTGTCCTGTCCCAGCCCCAGAAGAAGCAAGATGTGACTGCCCCACTGAAAAAGGTACTGAGCCGTGTGGCTAATAGCTAAGAATAATGGCTAATATAAGTTATGAGTTTGTAAGATTCCTGAGCTAATGGGCCAATCAGTTTATCACTAATGTAGACCTCTGTGTGATTTTTTTGGGACTTAATTATTGCAGGAAACAGACAGGACAGAAATTCGGACATGTATGTGTGCATATATGTGTATATGGTTTGAAGTTTATGTCTGTTTGTACAGGAATACATGCCTATGTTTGCACATGTGCAAGTCTTAGGCCAGTATTTGGGGTTTTCCTTTATAATCTCTTATATTTCTTTCTTTTCATTCTCTTTTCCTTCCTTCCTTCCTTCCTTCCTTCCTTCCTTCCTTCCTTCCTTCCTTCCTTCCTTCCTGTCATACCTTCCTTCCTTTCTTTCATTATACCTTCCTTCTTCCCTCCCTCCATCCCTCCCTCCCTCCCTCCCTCCCTTCTTTCCTTCCTTCCTCTTGTCATTCCTTCATTCCTTCCCTCCCTCCTCCTTCTTTCCTTCCTTTCTTTCTTTTTTAAATATACTGTCTTTTAGGAGTTCATAGATTAGTTAAACTGAAAGACACAAATATTTTCTACATTTTTACAAGCATCCATTACCACACTCAAGCTTTACATGAGTTTTGGAAATCTGAACTCATGTCCACAGACTTGCACAGCCAGCAATTTACTCACTGAGACAGTTTACAACATTCGTTAATATTTTTTTGAAAATTTTTATTAAAAAAGTGTTAATTCTGTAAAGATTAAGTAATTTTAGTTTTAACTATTTATTTAATGCTGTTAAAAGAGTTAGAAACAATATTTCAACTTAATTCACAATTAGTACAAAGTTTATTGTGTTTTATTTACTAAATTAATGCCATTATTAAGAAATAATTATCATTTGCAGTGTGATATTTGAAAAACAATGAATGTTCTAAATTATATTTAAGAAAAATGAAAGAAAAAATATGACTGATTAAAACTTGAAGTTAGATATATAATGATATATATACAGATATGTTAGTATTTAAATATGCCTATATATTAAAATTAGTAAAACATAAGGACTCTAATAGAGTATTGCACATATCTTATTACTTCTTTTTTTCTTTGTTATTTTTAATTGTGAGCTAATTATGGATACTAACAACATTTATTATTAAAAAGACATAAACTTGATCAATTGTTTTATTGCTTTGGTGATATCACAATCATAAATACTACAATTAGGAACACAATCAGGAATTTGGGAGTTTATAAACAGGTCCCAGTCTCTATAACTTGTCATCAAAGGATATTTAATCAATTCAATTGGGTTTCTTTATTTAAAAATGTCAGAAAAAAACAATAATCTGTAAAGTCCTTAAAAATGGAGGATATGGTGTAGAACAAGTGTGTCCATCCCTATCAATCAGAAACAAACGCAGTGCAGACTCTTGATCAACAGTTCGTATATGCTCAGTTGAACAGTGAAGAGGATTAAAACTCTTCATGCTTTGTAGAGATGAACAGGGAATCTGCAGTTATGCTCAGTTGAGTGGGTCTTTAGCCTTTAGCGACATTAAGAAAATGTGTGAAACATTTTTTTGATCACAGAAATTGTAGAAAATTGAGACTTAGTGGACTGATGAGCCATATAGATTGTGACTATTTTTATATAAGGAAATATTACTCTTTATCGCATGTGTTTTTTGTAACATATAAGATTTTTTTAAAGCCGGGCGGTGGTGGCACACGCCTTTAATCCCAGCACACGGGAGGCAGAGGCAGGTGGATCTCTGTGAGTTCGAGACCAGCCTGGTCCACAGAGCTAGTTCCAGGACAGGCTCCAAAGCCACAGAGAAACCCTATCTCGAAAAAAAAAAAAAGATTTTTTAAGATGCAAATAAACATTAATTATCAAAGAAACCCAAATTGCATTTTAACTTGTGTGCATTTATATGCAAAACATTCTATTAATTCAGTTACTTGCAAAATGGAAGTACTGTTATAAATTTATTTTGTCATAGTACTCATTTAATATCATCACCTGTGAATACCAAGTTATCTCTCATTGCTGTAAACATATGTAAGTTTTATGAAGCTATCAACTTCAGGCATATATATTTTGCCTCATTCATTATAGTCACAGCTCAATATTTATATACTAAAAGATGCTTAATTACCAATGTCTTTCTTCCTCTATTGCAACAATATTGTCATTATAGCATTACATTGATTTTTAGAAATTAAAACTACACATAGTTTATATTCTTTTAATTTCATGTGCTTTAATAGAAATTTATATTATTATTTTTAATTAAATGGTATATTGTGTGTGCCCAGCTAGTTCAGTCGGTAGAGCATGAGACTCTTAATCTCAGGGTCGTGCGTTCAAGCCCCACGTTGGGTGCCACTGTGTTAAAATATGAGCAGCGGGCCTGCGTCCCCAGCACCCGCCCACACGGCTAGCTTTATATCCAAAATAATTACACAGAAACTGTATTCTTTTGAACACTGCCTGGCCCATTAGTTTCAGCCTCTTATTGGCTAGCTCTTACATATTGATCTAACCCATTTCTAATAATCTGTGTAGACCATGAGGTGTCTTTCCAGGGAAGATCTTAACCTGTGGCTGTGTTGGGTGGGAGAATCATGGGGACTGCCTGACTCAGCTTCTTTCTCCCAGCATTCTGTTCTATTTACTCCACCCACCTAAGGGTTGGCCTATCAAATGGGCCTAGGCAGTTTCTTTATTAATTAACCAATGAAAGCAACAGATTAGAAAGAAATCACTCCCACATCAGTATTTCTTCAGGCAAGTACACAGAGATACTTTCACTTTTAGTTCTTTAAAATTTAAGAAATTTCTTTTAAACTTGGATGTAAAAGGAATGTTTTTATTACATTGTGCTCTACTAATAGGATTTTATAATTTGTTTAAGTTGTTTTAAAAAACACCCTATATAACTGAAGGGGCATAGGTTGGTTTGTGTTGAAATTTGAGATCACCTCAATTGTTTGTGTTGTGTGATGCACAGACAAATAAATTGTGGAGCAAAATTTATTGCTGAAAGTTTTGCATTATTAAAAGTCTTCACCAAACACTTCTAAAATAACAGCCCTCTTCCAAAATTGTTTTAGACTGTGATAAGTTCTAAGAGACAAGTTGGCTTTCATTCACTTTGGACCTGGCGCGGAAACTCTAGGTTACTTCATCTTGTAGCTGTGAGTCACTTTGTAATCAGTACTTCCACTGAGGCTAACTGTGAAATAGAAGATCCTCATTTTAAGATCAAATCTTTCTTTTCTTGTTGCTCTCTTCTCATCACAACTCTGCCCTTGCCTATTCTTTCTGGGGAAGCTACTCTGTGGCATTCAGACTCTGGATGTATAAGTTTCTTGAAGCAATGTCTATGAATATAAAAATAAACACACAAATTGATAAATGGATTATTGTTGTCCAGTTGGCAAAAATAATGGTGCTAATTTGTCATATTCTGCCAAAGATGTCTAAAAAAGCTTAGAGTCTCCTATTACTATTCTAAAGCCAGTCCCTAAATCTAGTATTTTCTTACACCAATTAAGGCTTCTAAAACTTGTTCACAAAATTCCTTTATTGTTTGGGAGAAGTATCTGTGATGTTTCTTATAAACAATGTAGTTTATCAGAATACACTGTATACTAGATAAATAAACATATCTTTTTGAAAATATATTGCAAATAAAAATAAACCATCTAAAGTTGTACATTAATTACTTTTGATTACTTAACCACATATAACCAGATACATCTCCTAAAAGATAAACATATATATATATATATATATATATATATATATATATATATACACACACACTTTTGTTGACCTTTATACTTGTCTACACAACTTATCTATGTAGTTATTTGTATATTAATAAATAAAGCTTTGAAGATCAGAGAGTAAAATTGCTGCACAGATCAGCCATACAAATCAGGCAATGGTGACACATACCTTTAATCCTAATAAGCCATAATAGTTTGTCATAGGAAAAAGGTGGTAGTGCTGTATGCTTTAATCCCAGCACTAGAAAGGAATATAAGACTGGAGGGGACAGGTTTCCATTTCAATCTCCTTCTGAGGGTTCCTGGAAGCAGAATAGCCATTTTTTTTTGGACTGAGATACATGTAAGAGTCAGTGGCTGGATGATTTGATTTTTGGTCTTCAGGTTGAACCCCAATGTCTGTCTTTAGGTTTTTATTAATCATGCTACAGGTCTATATCACTGTAAATCCTTTATGTGAAAAATACTGATATAAATAGAGCAAATAATAACTGTGTAAAGCTTTGAAATATTTTATTACAATTATATGTGGGAACATTTTCTCACTTTCATTTGAAAAGCTCAAGAAAATATATTTTTTATTTCCCATCCTGATAGTTTCCCAAGTGACATGCACCCTTCTATTTAGTGTTTTCAAATAAGAACACTGATGTACTGTCTCTAATAGAAATAAAATAATCAAGAGAACCAATATGGCTTAAATTAAAAGAAAATATTTTAAATAAGGATTATTTCATGCTCCAGGAAACTATAAAGCATACAATTTCTGTGTTCATGAAGCATTTTAAAGTCCATCTTTCATTGCAACACACCCTGCTCTTCTTCTTTACTGTGCCGTATTACCATGCGACTGATACCACAAGGGGAAGTGACTTGGTGACATATAAATATTAATTCACAGTTAAAATTTTAAAATCTCAGAAGAGGGAGTTTAGATTAAGTCTGAGGATATCTACCCAACTATTCAACTGTATTAAACCTTATAGCAACCTTATGTCCATTTGCTCTGGTTTTGTTATTCATGATGCCTTAGGAGCTAACATATCCAGGTTTAAAATTTATAATATTATCTTCAGGATGGCATCTTCACTACTGTATCTTATATAAAGTCATTGTCATACTAATTTCAACGACAATTTTCTTTTATGGAAATCTGAGATTTCATTATGGCCAAAGTTTCTTTGACTACTTTAATAGTTTTATAAATAATATTAGATAGTATTCTGCTTTTTGTTTTTGCAGTGGAGGATATTTGTTTGTTTTTGAGACATTGTTTCTCCATGTAACCTTGGCTACTGTTCTGTAGCATGCTAAATAGACCAGGCTGGCCTCAAACTCAGAGATCCACCTTCCTCTGCCTCCCAAATACTGGAAGTAAAGACTTGTGCCATCATCGCTGGACTGTAAATTGTATTTTAAAGGGAGTAATAATGCCCTTGAACTGCTGGTCATTGAAAAACTTAAAAGTTATTAATGAATTTAGTGTGTTGAGAAAATATGTAGTTATAAAAATATATGTCCATTATTTTGTATGAGTTCACCATTACTGAAGGAATTCAGTAGAACAAAAAATGAGATAATACCAGAATAACTAAATCACGATCATGTTAAAATTAGTTTTATAAAATTTGTAGAAAGAAATATAAATACTGACCCGAATAAAAATAAGGAAAACACATCTTATAATCAATATTGCTAACACTTAAATATATTAGAAAATAGATATATGAACTACCTTAAGTACAGACATATTCATTTTAGTTATATTTTTAGTAAATACACAGAGAACACAAGTTTAGTACATAGTACCCTCATTAGGAAGCTTACAGTCCCTGGTAACTGCAGTTTACAATGCTGCCTTCTGGCCAGCATGGCTATCTGCACTCCTGTGTACATAACCCCAACACAAACACATATATACAGTAATCAATATTACTTTTCATTATACTTACATATAGCTAGTGTTAAATGACATAACATTTTTTAGTTAATTGTATTAATTTTTAATTAATCCATGATATTCTGACACTATTTCTTTAACAGATTTTGTTAGGAGACATAGAGTTTCTTTTACAGTTGGTCCTTAAATTGATTTTTGATGCTAATCACATTACAAGAATTTTGATTTGCATATATTTTTATATGAGGAATAAGAGTGATTATAAAATCCCTGTTTATGAGTATGATGAGCAACTGACAGACTGTTGTTTCTTATACTTCTAGTGTTGCTTGGTGTTGGATATTAATTTTCAAGGATATACTTTACTCAGTAAAACATTTGATGAAATTGAAGTTATTTACCAATGTTTGATGGCTGGAATAGTGCAACAATGTTGTATTAGGTACCTTTTCACAAATGTCTACTAAAATGTGTAAGAAGGAATGGAGATGTGTAGATGCTGTCAGGAGTGTCAGGGGTTCTTTAGAAAGACTGTGCTAAAAATATTATGACCTATTGTAATTAGAAAACTTCATTTGAGCGTTTTGAAAAAGGAACATTTTTATACCTGTGTTCAATATTCTTCATATAAATGGATATGTCTAATTTGAATTATTTAAGAAGAAAAGGTAATCTTGAAAAAACAAAGAGAATTCAGAAAGGAGTAATTAACAAAACTCTAATAAATACATTAATTTATATGTTTTCAAGGCAAATATCTCAAATAATATTATGTCACTAGAGCATTGTTAACTTTAGTATCAATTTTGTGATTATTAAAATGGATATCAGGACAACATTGCATGTAAATAATTAATGATTGTACAGGGAAATTCACTTAATTTTTTGAATAAAAATGTTACTTAGAAGCTGCATAAAGTATTGTTTTAGTTCATTGGTGTATAAACTTTTCTCTCTGGACTTCTTAGCCTACTATCCTGCACAAAATGACTTGAAGACTTATGAATTATGAAATCTTGGACTTTATCTTAGGCTTTTCCTCAACTCACTCTTAATAACTCAAATTACCTGTTTCTTATTATCTACTTTCTTCCACATGGCTTTTACTTTTCGTCAGTATAGCATATCTGACTGGAGTCTGCTGGCAAAACCCATGTACCCAGATTTCTACTCCTTTATCTCTCTCACCCAAAAATCTTTCCTGTCCATTCCTGCCTAGCTATTGTCCATTTGACTTTTTATTACACTGTCACACAGTAAGCATGTATACAAAAACACATTGCCAAGTATATATTGCTTACTGGTGCACCAGCCTCTAGCAGTACAGGTCTCAATGGGAGTCCACAGAGTTGTCATGTGCTATGACTATTTATCTAAGGAGTAGAGGAAAAGATACTAGCACACTTTTTCGATGGTTACCTTGATAGCTTTTCTTTCTTTTTCTTTTGTATTCTCTATTATTTATTTTTTCTGATGATTTTTTTCTCTCATTCTTGATATTTCCCTTCCAACTCTTTATATCTCCATTTTTATTCTTTCCCTTACAATTTATATTCCATAGAAAAATCTTGGCAGTGAAGAAGGAAACCCGGGAGTTGGCCCACCTCTCTTTTCCTCAGGCTGCCGGGAAGATGGCGGACATTCAGACCGAACGTGCTACCAAAAGCAGCCCACGATCTTCCAAAACAAGAAGCGTGTTCTGCTTGGAGAAACCGGCAAGGAAAAACTCCCTCGGTACTACAAGAACATCGGTCTAGGCTTCAAGACGCCCAAGGAGGCCATCGAGGGCACCTACATTGACAAGAAATGCCCGTTCACTGGCAACGTCTCCATTCCGAGGTCGGATCCTGTCAGGTGTCGTGACCAAGATGAAGATGCAGAGGACCATTGTCATCCGCCGGGACTATCTTCATTACATCCGAAAGGACAATCGCTTTGAGAAACGCCACAAGAACATGTCCGTGCACCTGTCGCCCTGTTTCAGGGATGTACAGATCGGTGACATCGTCACTGTGGGAGAGTGCAGGCCCCTGAGCAAGACCGTGCGTTTCAACGTGCTCAAGGTCACCAAGGCCGCTGGTACCAAGAAGCAGTTCCAGAAGTTCTGACCTGGAACAAATAAAGTTATTTTCTTGCTACAAAAAAAAAAAAAAAAAAAAAATCTTTCAGGCAATACAAAAATTACATTGTTGTTAAATTCTGTTTTTCAATTGAATGATAACAATGAACACAAGCAAAAAAAGTCGTGTTTTCCGTATGTCTTACATGATTAAACATTTTATGTAATACGGGTAAAAAACAAATTATTTCAAGAACCCACATTCATTCATACCCCAAAAAACTTGTTATAGACTGACAGTATAGAAACAAGCAAGATATTTTTTTTACTGGCAGGCTGTATTTTTTGGAGTTATTACTTATCTTGAAAGGTAATCTTATAAGGAATCTTAAAGGAATCACAAATCTAAACTTTAATTCAAGAAAAAGAATCAGTCAGCACTACTTCAAAACTTTATACACTCTTTTTTTTTTTTTTTGGTTTTTTGAGACAGGGTTTCTCTGTGGCTTTGGAGCCTGTCCTGGAACTAGCTCTGTAGACCAGGCTGGTCTCGAACTCACAGAGATCTGCCTGCCTCTGCCTCCCGAGTGCTGGGATTAAAGGCGTGCGCCACCACCGCCCGGCAAAAAATGTGTAGCCCAGGCTGGCCTCGAACTCGTGATCCTCCTGCCTCTGCCTCCTTCAGCAAATCCTACCGGCGTGCGCCACCACAACCGGCATCAAAACTTTAAATATATACCCACTCATTAGTTTTTATTTCAGGAAATTGAGGACAAAAATGGGTACAAAAAATAATCATTTTTGATTACCAGCCAATCCTACCAAGGAAATTACATCAGATAGAAAAAAAAAAGGACTTCTTTGTATTTGCACCCTGACCTTAAAGAGTTCCTTACTCAACTATTTTCAACTATTTGCCTTTCTTAAATTTTAGATTGTCTACTTGGACTTTTCACCTCAAAACTATCTAATAAAAACATATTCATCTAATTTTAAGTTATTTTCTTTTCTTTTCTTTCTTTCTTTTCTTTTTTTTTTTTTTTTTTCGAGGCAGGGTTTCTCTGTGGTTTTGGAACCTGTCCTGGAACTAGCTCTTGTAGACCAGGCTGGTCTCGAACTCACAGAGATCCGCCTGCCTCTGCCTCCCAAGTGCTGGGATTAAAGGCGTGAGCCACCACCGCCCGACTTAAGTTATTTTCAAAGCTTTGTTTCAGGTATGATGCATGCTTAAACCTGTGAACACGTCTCCCAACATTAAGTTTAAAGGAATTTAAGCTATCTGAGCTACTAGGACTCACCTATTTTTCTTGATCAGTAACATAAGTCTATGTGATTTCTCAATAGAAACTCATATTCTAGCTTGTGACCCTCTTTTGTTTTATAGTTTACCCCCAAATTCTATTTCAACTAACATTATTATGATCAACTAAAGAGTACATCTAAAGAAGAAATCATCTTCATAATAATCCACAGGTAAAAATTCAAAGTAGGACTGGATGCTTCTATGAGACAAACACACTACAACACAGGCTGTGCAAATCTTCCTACACCCATTCTCCCCATGCCAGATACCAGAGAGAGATGGCAGCAGCAAACATGAAATGGCATAACAGAAGCAAAAGGCATTCTGGAGTCTGTGGTCTCAGGGCCTTGCCTATCAGAGATTCATCCATGAGGGATTTTCCTCCCAGTGTGCTGACAACTGGAAGTACAATTGCCACCTGCTGCTCCTCTGACATTGCCAGCGACACGTATACTTCTCAAATAACTTTTGTACAAATTATATTATTTTATTTCCAATTGTATTTATATAGATGATAATGCTAGTTAATATCTCTGAACTTTTATTTTTTCTATCTTTTGGGCTATAATAATAGAAGATTATGTTTAAAATCTACTATGCATGGGAAACACAAACAAAACATATATGTGAGATAAAACAAATAAATATAATTTTAAATTCCAAATCTTACAAAAAAAATTATTGCATTACTTACATGTAACATGAAGGGCCTGCTGCTTGTTGGGCTTTCTGTCTTTCCCAGTTCCCACAGTTGGTAAGCACCCCAAAAAGATCACACAGAAGTCTCCGTAAGTTATAAAACTGATTGGCCCATTAGCTCAGGTTTCTTATTAGCTCTTATCACTTTTATTAACCCATTATTCTTATCACTGTTAGCCACATGGCTAACTACCTTTTTCTGCAGGGCAGGTTACACCCTGCTTCTGGGCAGGACTGGGGAAAAAGCTTTCTTCCCAGAATACTCCTGTTCTCATTGACCCACCTCTGATTCCTGTCTGGTTTTCCTGCCTGTACTTTCTGCCTGGCTATCGGCCAATCAGCGTTTAATTTAAAATACAGGATTGTCACACACCATTTACATAGATACAGGTATACTTAATCCAACTTTTCATATTATAAAGTAAATCATTATAAACTAAATTTAAATAATTTATTATTATAAAAGCCATAGATAGTTTATAGTCTTTAATACATGAATCCAAGAAAACCTCACATCCTTAGATGCAGTCAATAACAGGAATGTTGAAGAAGGAGTAAAGGGAAAGTTTTTATGCATTTTCTCTGCACATTTTAAAATATCAACTTTCCTTTTGACATCTAGAATGAACATAATCAACTATTCCAAACAGGAGATAAGTACTAAATGACTTTAATGTTAGATAGTTAGTCACTTACAGTGTAAACAAAGACATGGAAACAAACAGAGAACTGTCATTTGATAATTCCTTGTCACACATAAATGGAATTATCTCTGAATGGCTCAGAGACTCAAGATAAATCTGGTGTCAATGGACAAACATTTTGTTACTACATGAGTCCAGCCCCATTTCATCTTACCTTATTTTGTATTTAGTTTCATAACAAAACATGAAAACATGTATTCTAAGAGTTCAGTCTTTGAAAAGCAACATCCTTCTTAAACCTTGATGCAAGCGTTTGACTTTTAAATAGTGAAAACATGAAAGAGATTAAAATAATATGAAATTTGGCAAGTATTAAGTGACTGTGGGATAAGATTTAGCCCTGTATGGACAGAATGATGATCATTTTACTTAGTGATATCTTACTAAATCTAGACATTTATTAAATTAGAACTGTAAGTTTTATTTCCAAATTTCTACCTTAATCAGACAAGAATATGGGATTTAAAGATTTTGCCTAATTTCCATATTTGGTGTCAAATTATGATGGATGCCAATGGCACACACCTTTAATCCCAGATTCGGGAGTTAGAGGCCAACAGATTTCTGTCAGTTCAAGTTCAACCTAGTCTTCAGACTCTAACCCATTTTCATCTTGACTAATCTGGAAGTAATGAAGTTCATAGGTCTTCTTGTCAGATGCAACCACAGGAAGCCAATCACAGAGATTATTCTTAAGGTTATTTCTTAGTAAGATATTTAAAATACCTCTAAGAGAACTGTTTCTCAGAAATAACTGTGATTTTAATCTTCAAGTTTCAATTTGGACAACATTTTCAAGATTTCTCCTCTGTTTATTGGGTCTACAGAGAACAGACACAAAAATAAAAGTCAAAACTGCATTGAAATTTGTCTGGAAAAAAAAAGCTTGATCGATAAGAGTCACAAGAAAGCTTCTGTTATAATTGTCAGCATTAAATAGCATACCGACTGTTCATCCCTGCTTCTTTCTTAAGAGAGATTAGAAAGAAATCCTCTTAATATTATGAGATATATCTGACAACTCTTTCTATACATAAAAGTTCAAGAACAAGTTTTCATGAAACTCTAAATTCAAAAATTTATTTCTGCTTTAATGCCAGCGAAAGCAGAAAGATGGACTGATCCTGATTCAAAGAGGTAACTGTGCTTCTCACATTTTAAATGGAGTAGATTCTTATTCTAATACCTTACCTCATTCCATTAAAATCTGTACCTTATAAAATGTAGACTCAAATGACATTTTAGAGTATGTTTTATCTTCATATCAAGAAGGAAGCAATTATTTTGCGTTTGTAAGGAGAGTTGATTGATAGAAATGAGTTTCCTTTATTGTAGATCATAAAATGATAACTTCCTTAGCGATTCTATGGTTTGAAAGTCTCATTGCTTGTGGCTTGAAATGTGCCTCATAAAAATAAACATGCAAATTGCCTTAAACAGTTTGAAAATGTTTGGAAATAATATATAATTTTCTGTTTATATAAATGCATATTTATAATTTCTAACTTGGCATCCAATATTTAAACATATAATGAGAATACCCATGTTGAAACCCATAAAAAGTAGTCTTTTTAACTATTGCTTAATAAATTCCAGGAATATGTTCAGGTTGTATTGAGAGCAGTTTCAGTCTGTCTCTAGATTCAATACATGAGCTAAAGCAGAATACTATAGAAAAAATGTCTTTGCTGATTTGTATTTTTAATATACAGGACAATATGCAGGGCAATTAATATTGTCTTTAATATTTTTTCATTAAGTTAGTAAACCTTGCAGAATACTAAACATAAAAAATTCTGTCTTTTCCAGAAGTGTCAAAACTAGGGTTATATTTTAGAGATAATAAATATTTTAAGTCACGTGGTGATACAATTTTAGAAAAAGTATCTCTTAAATTCAAAATACTGAACTTTTTCTGGAACTCACAATCAAGTTGATAAAACACTTTGACATCACTTAAGATTTATCCTGCTCTTCTACTGCACACTGATCCTGCTAGGTCAACCTGCCTTTAAGAGAGTAATGTAACAACGAACTACTGTCATGGAGTTGCCATGAATCAGCTTTTAATATCTAAGGTAATACATAACTACAATCCTAATTTATATGTTCTGCAATGGCTCAGACCCAAAGTAATGTATGCTTGTGCTATAGTAATAATTTGTTGAAAAGTAAGAAAAAAAACAGACTTGATTCAACATTATACCACAAATATCCACTACGGTGTTGCCAACAACATATGGAAAAAAAGGTTGATTAGTCTGTACAGTTGTGTTTTCTATTGTATATCAGATGTGTTCAGTAAAGTAACTTCTTCCTTTGTAAAGCTCTGTTAAAAATTTTGGTAAAGAATTTTTTACACCTGTTCCATGTCACAATTTCTGTGTTGCTCAATAAGTACATAGCAAAGCCTTCCTTAAGGATGAGCAACAGGGACAAATACATTTAACACAGAACACATACAGGCACAAAATAGTCTAAGAGTTGAAAATTCAAATTTGAGCTCACTCTTGGTTAAATTAATCAAAAAAGAAATGGATGATTCTAATTCTATATATAGCATCAATTCATTTATTTTTTTTTCACTGTGGCTTTCTTTAATGGATTAACTAACTCATATTTAGGACATCATAAAATATTGCTGTCCTGCCAATCTCTTTTGAAACAACCACAATATTCACTTTAAAAATTGAATGTGTCATTAGGGGAAAGCAAGAACCTGGATTTGGCCTTGTTTGTCAGAGCCTGCCAAACCTTTCACTGGACAATAAACTCTTGATTACATCTATGAACCATATAGTAATTAACGCATGGAACTACTTCAGTCTCTTGGGTAAAAGACATCATGGTTACCTGTAACACTGGTGTTCCTGTTCAGGAAAAAAAATGGGTTCATGTGAAATTTGGCAGCAGCTATGATAGCTTGAATCACTGCTTTTATTTTATCCCTTTCACTCCAAAAGACATGTCCTCTGTTATGACTTTTTCTGATAGTGTCATTAAAGAATTCAATGGCATTGAGATGTGCAAGTCCTAAGTCAGAGTGGAAGTGGAAACATGTAAGAAGGCATGCTCTTTGCCAGAGAGAGGACCAGAAGAATTCTCAAAGTATTCGAAAAAACTAACTGGTATAATTAAAGGTAGTTATAAATACAGTCTTCTGATGTACCAATTTATTATAAAGGAGTTCGAGCCTTATTATGATTTCACTATTATTTATTATAGAATGCTGGAAAACTCAGAGAAAGTATTAGACGACAGTCTCCACATAAGTAGCAGCCATTCTTTATATCAAAAGCCCATTTTTTTAGATGAAAAATAAGAATAATATCAAATGTAGTAAAAAGTCTCTTGCTGAGCCATATTTTCTAAATTTAGAGATTTTATTTAAACTCTTTGATGCTGGTAAAACAGGAGATGTCTAACATTTTTTAACTCACTGCCTCAGGAATGACAAACAGTGGGAACCAAAGGGAGCCATCATATTCATTGTATTCAGCAGGATCAGAAGAAAGTAACTGCTTGTGTCTCTAATTTGATTCTGCAGTAATAAGCATTCAAATTATAAAATACAAAAAAATAATATTCTGTGTGCCTACTGGGCCTTCATTTGTTAGGGATTCCATTTTGACAGCAAAGGTTTGTCAATATGGTGATATGTGTATGTGTGTGTGTGTGTGTGTGTGTGTGTGTGTGTGTGGCATCTGTTTAATGCTGTATGCATAAAGACAGATATATTCATATTTAATATATGTCTTACTTTATTTTCCTATTAATATATCCTTATAAAGAAACTTGAAATAATTTATTTCTACTCACAATTCTAGGTTATAATTTACTGTCTTTGTGAAAATCTCAGTCACAGAAAGTGAGCACCACCTATTATTCTGCAGTCATAGTGATAAAATAGTGAGAGATGAATGGATTTGTGACAGCAGCTACCCAAGATTCCTTAGTTTAATTAAGAACACTATCCCTGCTTAGAAAATGGTATACTCAATAGTTGGTGAAACGTCCTACTTCATTGAATCAAAAGAATCCTCAAAGAGGCAAATCTCATCTTCCAGGTGAATTTAAACACACACGTGTCTGTGTGTTTGTGTATGTGTATGAATCTGTATACATATATATGCATATTTGTGTATATATATAGAGAGAGATATAGATAGGTAGATATAGGTATAGATGTATAGAGAATAATGGTTAGTGGTAATTATCAACATAGCAGAATATATATGTCTATATATGTATACATGCAAGTTTTGTGCCATCAGATTAGATATATGTCAGTTTTAAACATTTTATATGATTTGATCAGTTAAAGGCTATTATTTCAATTATTTCTTTTGTAACATTACAACACTCTCTCTCTATTTAATGTTTTCAATGTATTGTTTGCTTTGAATAATTGATTCTGAAGAGCATGCAGTGAGCAAAGAATTGATAAAAATACATTTGTGTATTTGTAGATTTTCATTTTTTTATGTCTAGTGTCACGAGAAGGACATATGTCAGCTACACTGATGAAGACTGAGATGCAGTTTTAATAAACAGATACTTCTTATTATTACCTTATGCCTTGTTAGACTAGGTAAGACAGAACTAACCTGCAAGAGTATATTGAAGTGCTGTTAATGCTTGTATTCAAATATCTAGTTATTCTAGGTTATGAATGGGATATCATTGTACTGATATCTGCTAGTTTTCAATATTTTTCATAAATACTGTGACAATAGATGTTTAATATATATTATAATGATATAAAGTTCATTGAAAAGTATAAAAATTAAGGATATTATGAAAAATCAATCTGAAACAGCATATTAAAATCCTGCATTTAGTAATTTGTTCAATGTCTCTTTACCGGTATTTACTATTTCAGAATCTCTTGAAAGCTTTTAAGTCAAAACTGAATGTGTATACTGATAAATGAGTTAAGTGAAAGATACTACAACAATTAGTGAATATGGGCATATAAAATTTACTTATTTTTCTATGGTTGTGATAAAGCTCCATGACCAAAACAGTTTATAGAATGGAAGGGTTTATTTTGGTTTTATTTTGGTGTAGAACTTTGAGGTCCATACTGCTGGGAAAAGCATAGCCATAGGCAGTACTTACAGTGGCAGAAAAAAAACTGAAAGTAGGAAAAGAAAATGCAATCAGAATGGTACATGAATTTTGGAATCCCACAATTTAGCCATAGTAACATACTTCCTTTGGCTAATCAACCCTCCCAAATATACCTAAAGAGTTTAACATCTGGTTTGAAATATTCAGATGCCTGGTGAGACCTCACATTGAAACTACCATAGATATACCAGTTTTTAAGACAAATTTGAGCCATATCATCAAATATGATTAATCTATGTAGTCTGTGAAATTTTTACTTCAAATTTCTGAGGAAGCCTCAGTGTGAGACAATAGGGATACAAGGCAGTAATCTTTGCTTCTCAACAATGCCTATAATCACTTGGTGCATCTTGACTTGTCTTAAAGCTAAGTTAGGTTTCTTTTCTTCACTCCTCCTATATGTTTCATACGAGAGATGCTGAAGGTTGTGAATGTCAGAGGATACTTTTAACCAAGCTATAACATAAGTTCCAGTTCTTCATATCTAAGAAAAAAGTTATACATCTTCATCATAGATTTGTCTACCCTCAACCGATATGAATTATATTTTCTTTTGTTTATCTTTTCTTCTTGTAAACATTCTTCATCTTCTGGAACATCTCTTCCAACCGTAACGTTCACAAACTTTTAGTGAGCTTTCCTTCCATTTATATATTGATGTATGTTTAAAGAAATTATCATTTCTGTTTTTCCATTGCTTTCAGACATTCACCATGCACGTGGAGGATCAGTTTAACAAGATCTCCTGAGTAAATTGGAAGCATGGGGACCTTGGATGAGGGTTGAGGAGAAGGGAGTGGAAGGGAGGAGAGCAGAGAAAAACGTAGAACTAAATAAAAATCAATTAAAAAATGATTTATTCACGTTACCTATCCAAGTCTCAGTAAAAGGCATTTTCTTGGCATTACCACATTAAAGAATCAGTGATCATTTGTTAAATACATTTTTCTGATGCACAGAAATAATGCCAAGTTCTTTTTTTCTAAATTACTTTCATACTGATTTTACTTCCTTTAGTATTCAGTAACTTTGACAAACATGACAATATTCCCTGTGAACACATTTAAAATTATTTACCTGAGTAGTAACATATTAAGGAAATAACTTATGGCAATATGTTTATAATTTTTAAAGTAAATATTGTTTCTGTGTAAGAGGAGTCATATTTTCATAGAAAATATATTTAGAAATAATATTTTATAAACTAGTGTGTTACATTCTTGATATTCAGTAATAATAAACAGGTTCATTTTTTTTCTTTCTTCACAAAGTGACATTTGTGCTTTATGAAACATAAAATTCTTACCCATAGGTCTCAGAAAACCCTTAACAAGAGGATGTGAAAAGATTGCATAAACCAGATGTGATGGATAATACCAAGAAAAAGAATTCTTGTAAACCCATTGTGACTCTTGCACACATGAAATCAAAGAGACTGTGGTAGCATGCACAAGTTTTCAGTGGACAGGGACACAATGGGTCACAGTTCAGATAGAAGAAGTAGAGAAAGCACAGAAGATATGTCAAACTGATAATTACTCACAAATGAAAAATTAGTTTTCTCCAATGGAGTCTCACTTAGTATACAAACCAATCTAATGGCTAAGTCCCATGCCCAGCAGTTGATGGTCAATACAAAATGAACTCAACAATATCTTTGTAGGTTCTTTGCTGAATAATACCTTTTCAGATTTTTGTTTTGTTTGGTTTCATTTGCATGTTTGTTTTTACCACATAAATCCTGAAACTACCTGTGACCCACTGTCTCCCCAGGGAAGAACACATGATTTGTGACACAGTGACAGTAAAACATATTTATTCAAGAAAGTCAATGGGAATATTGCTATAAAAATCCACATCAAAGGACGATTCATTTTTACTTCTTTCAATTACTTATGTCTCTACTCAAATTATTTTTACTTTCCAAAGGCTGACATAAACAGAAAACAATGAACAAGGAAGGTCAAATAATTTCTGTATGTTAAAAATTATAATCTCCTTTGTTTCTATAGCTTACAAAAAAATCTAGCATTTCTGTTAGAGGATGTTTTAAGTTTATTAAAAAGCTTTATTCCAAAATCTGAAAGTTGCTGGGTATATAAGGGATATGTCTAAAGAGAGTGTCGTGCATTCACTAATGTGGTTCCCAAGGAGAGAGCATTTCTTCACAGCCTCTGTTGGTCATGGGTGAATTCTGCTGTTAATGGTCTGTGAATAGCATCATGGATGCTCTCCTGGGGACAGGCCTAGTTGCTAGTAATTTCTACCATGCAAATATGCTCATTGACCTACAATGGGAATGAATGCACAGCCTTCTGGAGTTGTTTGCAGCAATTAAACTCAGTGCCCAGTGTGAATATTCTCCACTGTAAGAATAAAGAGTGTGGTTTACGCTGTGCTCTGCCTTTGTCTCACACCCGATAATTCTTCCTGCCTTTCTCCTTCAACTGTCAGTGCCATGTGTGTTCTTCCGGTGAGGTTTTCCAGCACAGTCAAGGTGTCTAGGTTGTCACGTAAATGATACTAGGCATTTCAGAATATAATAAGACTAATGGGAATAAGAGGGAACTTTTCTGTACATTAATGCCTGTATTTTTGATGTACTTTCACTAGAAAAATGATGGCGTGTAGGTGGAAACGACAGCTTAATAGAACAGCAGACAGGATCAAATTTGGAAGAGAGCCTGGAAAGAAGTTAAAGATAATTTATTACTTTATTTCCCTCCCTACAGCATTCACTCCTATTCTTTATTCAGACACACTAAGATTCGATGTGTCAGTCATTAATTGTGCTGTTGCTTCTTAAAAATTTCATACAGCGATAACATACATCTCAATGCTAACTCTAAATTTTAGGATAGAGTGAATTGTGGTCCCAATACTTAGAAAAAAATGAAAAAGAGTATTAACAAAAATATATTCTTATCCAAATTCCTGTTTCATATTAGCAAATTGGAATGGAATGAAACAGAAAGTGCCCTGAACATTTGATTAAGCTGTAGCATTTAAATGATATAACAGGGCTCTTTAAATTAATATGCAAAATCTCACTTGTACCTGCATATTAATGATTGTATTTGGTAGATAAATCTAGATAAAATATATTTTAAAACAGAAAATAAAAATAGCACTATCTTTGTTGAATATGGATATTTACTGAACTCTTGTTATTTCAAGACCTCAACCAATTTTACTATAGTTATACTATTCTTTGAAGCTGTAGATTTTCTCACATTTGTAAATTATGCTTGGAAGAAAAAAAGTCAACAAAATTGGCAAAAGTAGACAAATTGAGCAAATGTGAAGGCAGTTTACTATATTCTTGAAAAACATGTATTCCATTAACAGAGCTACCTATTTTTTTTTATTTTCCAAATAATAGTTATTTTTCATATCACCATTATTTTAGATTACATTTTCAGAATTGCTATATAGAAATAGAGATAATTATTTACTAACTATTGTTTCTTTACTTCTTTGGCTATCTCCTCAAAACCTAATATTTGAAATTATAAATCTCAGAATGGAGAACACTTCTGGCACAAAATAAGACTCAATGAATGTCCAAAGAAACAATACAACAATGGATACATTATTGGTTCAGTTTCAACCACATTTGTGTTTATATAATAAAGACTATGGGAGTACTAAAATAATTTTATGTTCCTGAATTTTGATAGCTTTCATATACAACAAATATGAAATGTAACTTAAGCATTTTTGTGTGTCATTGCTATTTTTAGGTTATATTTACCAGGACTATTTATTTTTTGAGTGATGACCACTTTGTTATTTATAATGCTACATTGAATATTTTATATATTTATTTATCTGTGTTTGTGTGTGTGAGAGAGACAGTGTGTGTATTTGTGTGTGTGTTTGGTTAGGAAACATATTGTGAGCATTGATTTTCTCCTCGTCAAAGGGTCCCAAGATTTGAACACAGGTTGTGATGTTAAGTGTCAAGTATCTTTACCAGTTGATGATTCTCATCAGTTTCTGTAAACTAATCTTTCATAAGTCAGGAAAGGCCAAAAAGGTAAATGAAATACAATAAAATATTGGGCCTAGTGTTGTGAAGAAAAAAATAAAGAAAAAAGAATGGAAGAAAGAAAAAAAGGAAGATTGTATGAGAATGAGAAATAAGTGAAGAAGCATATAGAACATAAATGGTTTGAATTTCATTAGAAAAGATTTCTGTGGAGAAAGTGTGAGAAAAAAAGCTTTGAGAATAAATTATTGATTTTAGGAACAAAAGTAGCTGTTCCTTCAACAATACACACTCTCTTTAGACACAACTCTTCATGGCTAACTATGCTATATGGGAGCTCTTCGCATTCTCACCCAAATCCATGATTCCTACTAAATAAACAAGATAAAATAGATTACAATTAGGTGACATGTCATGTATTTTAGTAATAATGTTTTCTTGAGTACTATTAAAATATTCTTGTAATTTTATCAAATGTCTAGAGACCTCAATTCATAAGCCTTACACAAGTAGCTTCTGCAGTGGAGTATTGAATAATGGCTTAGGTCTTCAAACAACCAGGAACTGTTGGATGAATAAGTAGAAAAGTGTATGCCATCTAAATACTGAAGTTATGGGAAATTTATAGAAATGTGCTTGAAGCTTTAAACTTTCTGAAAGCCCAGGTTACTTTCCAGTTCTTGGTTTAGTTTGTACTCATCAGACAAGAATGCGATGGTGTCTGAAACAAGCATTCAGTGGAATTCATTGGGACTTGAGGGGAATTTTGTCGGTGATTGGAGAGGAACTGTGATCAGAATTTATTTTATAAAATTATCTTCTATAAATAAAAATAAAATTAAGATTATAATTGAAGGAAAATTGCATCACTTCCCCACCTTCCTCCCTACTAGGCTCCTAGGAATACTCTCTTTAATGCCTCATTTTTCTCAAGTTGAAAGATTTTTATTAGTATTTTTACTTATGTAACTGTGTGCATGCACAAATATATATTGATTCACCCTGATGATGTTGTTTTTATTTATTGCTTTATATATAGTCCCAAACATGTACTCAGCCTGGAAAATACTACATCTCCTTCTCTCTAGACTTAGATCTTCACTTAGCCAAGAGTTGGGTGAATGAGAAAAAAAATAACCTATCATCCAAATACTGTGGTTTTAGGAAAACTTACAGAAAAGTAATTCACAATGACTTGAAGTTTTAAAATATATGAAAGTTCTAAATCTAGCTTATAGCTATTAGTTGCTTGTCATTCTTTTCATGATATGGGACTCCAAACAATTTTCCCCCTTCCATGACAATATGTCTATTGATCTAGCATTGTTTCTGGCTTACATAGTCAGGCGTTTCTGGTAGAGAATGTTTTGCATCAGACTTCTGGTATTCTAGCTTTTAAAATTCATCTGTCCCATCTTTCCTTATGTGCAGGGGCTGTGATGTAAATTTATCTACTGGGATTGAACTCCCGACAATCTGTTGTTCTCTGCCTCTTATCCAGTTGTAGTTTTTTGAAATGGTCTTCATTTGCTGGAAATAATTTCTTTGATGAGGTATGATAGTTACACTTATCTGTGTGTGAAAAGATACCATTCACAATTTAGTAAGAAAAAACCCTGGTCTACTTCTGTGTTGTGGGAGGTGTAGATTCTTACCTAAATTCTATTATCTCTCCAAACCCAGGAATTTTCTAGGATCTAATACTAGACATGAGTTCTTTCTTGTTGAGTGGGTCTTAAGTCTAATTAGACAGTGACGGTTACCAATGACATGTGAATGCCATTACTACAACTTTTTATATATCTTGTCATGCAGGTCATTGCCATGAGCCATGGGTGCTATATAGCTGAGTAGGACTGTTTTACTGTCCTCCTGCCTGCACGGTTGCATAGTATTTCCTGATCCATGGAAGCTAGACCACAGGAAGGAAGCTTTCGGGTCAGATGTACCTGAAATTATCTGAGTCTTGTGTCTTAAGTATGTGGTGTCTTCAGCAATAAGGATCCACCCCTATCCCTAAGAAGCAAGCAACGTCTTCATTGATAATCTACACTAATCTGGGAGCCATTTGGGATTCCTTGACCCACAATTCAAAAGAAGCATTCCTGTGCCTGGTACTAGTACAAACAATGCAATTCAAGTGGGTTTATGCCTTTTGTTTTATTTTATTGAAACATAAAGTAATATGATTCCTTCATCTTTACGCTTGATAAGGTAGCATAAAATCTCCCACTCTATTGACTTTCATCCTTCCTTTTAGTTTTAAATCCTCCAAATCCTTCCATTACCTAATTTATATCACTTGTATCCTGCTAATTCCCTCCCACTCCACCCTACCCCCTCCCCAACACATTTGTTGTCCCTAGATCAGACATTTGCCTGCATATTTGGTGGTTTCATTTATTTTTCTTTAGAACTGAATACTTTTCTGTTGTATAGATACATAACTTATTTCTTATCTATCCATCTGTTGAAAAAGTTAGAATGTCTGCATTTCCTGGCTATTTTGAATAGGGTGACAGTGGACACAGCTGAGCGAATATCTGTAAAATAGGATGCTAAGTCCTTTGGGCATATACCACCGAGTTCCTATGTCAAATGGTAATAAATTTATTTTTAGCTTTCTGAGGAATCTTCATACTGATTTCCAGAATGACTGACCCAATATGAGTTCCTACCAAGAATGAACAGGGTTTTCATTTTCCACAAGTTTGCCAATATTTGTATCCTTTACTAACAGCATCTATCTATAGGAACAAAATTAGATAGACATAATAATGCAATAATTCTGCCTCCAAACTCACTTGAAAATAACTTAAATAAGTTATGTTTTTTGTGTTGTATTGGTAAACATATAATTGAAGATATGATTTCAATACTTCTAATATCAATTTTCCCAAATTCTGATACACTTTCTTCAATAAAATATGAACATTTTTAAGAGATATTTGCATATTGTTGTTTCTGTTGTCATGAATGACCAAATATACTTGGTTCTTGTTGAGGACATGAATGAGCTTAGAGTCCTCATTACTCATACACTTCTTTAGGAGTTTCTTGTATGTTTTACAAATGTGACTCCACCACCCACAGTTACTTTGTGCTAGGAATCTAACCCAGGACCTATGGAATGAAAGACTAATACTTTACACACTGAACTATATCCGTTGCATAGACATGGCTTTTAAATGACCAAAAAGCTAAATACTACTAAGTTATGTATGCATTACATATTAATTGCAATTGCTAAAAACATTTTCATATATTTTGTTCTCAAGGTCATGGATTTCTTAGTTATCTGACTTATGATAATACTTGGAAATACTTTTTTTTTCTAGAAATAATCTTTTGAAAAAGAAGACTCTGGTAACATGTGTTTTGTTGATATACCAATACATGCTGAAAGTCTAAATGAGCTGTAAGCCATGGTAAATAGAGTGGTAAAAGTAAGTGAAAACCTTGGTATGAAAGTAAGCATCAAGAAGACTGAGACCTTTTCTGCCCGCTCCTCCCTCCCCACGAGCGCCGCTCTGGCTGCAAGGCGCTCGCTCCGCACTGTCAGGCAAGCGACGCCATCCACAGCCGCCACCATGATCATCTACCGGCACATCATCAGCCATGACGAGCTGTTCTCCGACATCTACAAGATCCGTGAGATCGCGGACGGGCTGTGCCTGGAGGTGGAGGGCAAAATGGTCAGTAGAACAGAGGGTAACATCTATGACTTGCTCATTGGTGGGAATGCTTCCACTGAAGGCCCAGAGGGCGAAGGTACCAAGAGCACAGTAGTCACTGGTGTTGACATTGTCATGAACCACCACTTACAAGAAACCAGCTTCACAAAGGAGGCCTACAAATAGTACATCAAAGATTACATGAAATCACTCAAAGGCAAACTTGAAGAACAGAAACCAGAAAGAGTAAAGCCTTTTATGACTGGGGCTGCAGAGCAAATTAAGCACATCCTTGCTAATTTCAATAACTACCAGTTTTTTTATTGGTGAGAACATGAATCCAGATGGCATGGTTGCTCTCCTGGACTACCGTGAAGATGGCGTGACTCCATACATGATTTTCTTCAATGATGGCTTAGAGATGGAGAAATGTTAACAAATTGTATCTATCACCTGTCACCATAACCGGCTGCTGCTTCCCATCCATACAACACCAGGACTTAGGACAAATGGGACTGATGTCACCTTGAGCTCTTATTTTGACCATGATTTATCTGGAGTGGAGACATTGTTTTTTTTTTTTTTTTTCCTTTTTTTTTTCTTTAAAGGAAAAACATTTCATGTAGGTTGTCTAAAAATAAAGTGCATTTAAATTCAAAAAAAAAAAAAGAAGACTGAGATACAACTCATGGGAAGGGCACGTAATGATTTTAACATTGTAATAAGGGTTTTAAGTTACCTCACTAAGGCAATCCACTCAGAGCGGGGAGTCCCTGCCTTCTGGGCAGGTCTCAAGGTTCCCTGTGGGAGAGCTTGGGCACCTACAGCTGGGGCTCCAGGATCTCCAGTGGTCTACTGGACCCCTCGCTCCCTCCCACCCCCTACCTCTTGTCCCCGCATCCTTGAGCTACCAGACGGCCCTGGTTAGGAGCTGAGGAATTCCATCTGGACGGGTGAGTGTCTACTAGCCAGGGGCGGTGTGTCCCAGAAGCTAGCACAAACCTCCCTCCCCCAGCTCCTTCTGCAGGGCTGCCTTTCTTAGGCAAGACCCAACCCCCCCCCCCCCCCCCCCCCCGCAACCCACCCCACCCCCAACCCTGCACTGAGGCTTGCTAGGACCAGAGCTCAAAAACAGTTTTAAGTTCCTTCACTAAGGCTATCCACCCAGAGCGGGGAGTGCCTGCCTTCTGGGCAGGTCTCAAGGTTCCCTGTGGGGGAGCTTGGGCACCTACAGCTGGTGCTCCAGGGTTGCCATCTGAGTTGTTGTGCTGAGGAGTTCCATCTGGACGGGTTGGTTCCTGTTTCTACACTGAAGAGATACACCCAGAGAGTCAGTCACAGCAAAGTCTGGACCAAGACACCAGGCCTCTCTGGGCTCCATTTGAAGCAAGAGATGGGAAGGCGCCAATACAAGAATTCCTCCAACAACCTGAAAGACAACATGACATCACCAGAACCCAGGGATCCCGAAACAAGAAGAATTGTACACTCTACTCCAGAAGAATTAGAAGAATTTGACTCAAAAGTGAATTATATGAAAATAATAGAGGACCTTAAACAGGAGGTGAAAAACTGCCATAAACAATTAGAGATGACAAACAAAAAAGTAGAGGAAATGAATAAGTCGCTCAAAGATACCCAAGAAAACCAAGAGAAGCAAGAAAAAGCAATCAAACAGATAAGGGAAGCGGTTCAAGACTTGAAGAATGAAATGGAAGTAATGAAGAAAACACAAACCGAAGGAAGGATGGAATTGGAAAACCTGGGTAAACGATCAGGAACCACAGAGACAAGTACTACCAACAGATTACAAGAGATAGAAGAAAGAATGTCAGACACTGAAGATACCATAGAGAAAATAAACACACTGATCAAAGAAAATAGCAAAACCAACAAATTCTCATCACAAAACATTCAGGAAATATGGGACACAATAAAAAGACCAAACCTAAGAATAATTGGGATAGAAGAAGGAGAAGAAGTACAGCTCAATGGTCCAGAAAATATATTTAATAAAATTATAGAAGAAAACTTTCCCAACCTAAAGAAAGATATTCCTTTGAAGGTTCAAGAAGCATACAGAACACCAAATAGACTGGACCAAAAAAAAAAAAACATCTCCTCGCCATATAATAATCAAAACACAAAACATACAGAATAAAGAAAGAATATTAAGAGCTGCAAAGGAAAAAGGGCAAGTTACTTATAAAGGTAAACCTATCAGACTTACACCTGACTACTCTATGGAAACCATGAAAGCCAGAAGGTCCTGGATAGATGTACTGCAGAAGCTAAGAGAACATGGATGCAAGCCCAGACTACTATACCCAGCCAAGCTTTTGTTCACTATAAATGGAGAAAACAAAATTTTCCAGGATAAAAACAAATTTAAACAATACGTAGCCACAAATCCAGCCTTACAGAAAGTAATAGAAGGAAAATCACAAACCAAGGAGACCAACAATGACCATAATATCTCAAACATCTAGAGATCCTTCACCAGCACAACTCAAAGAAGGCAAACACACAAACTCTATGACTAAAAATCTGACCGGAGTTAACAAACACTGGTCATTAATATCCCTTAATGTCAATGGACTCAACTCACCTATAAAAAGGCACAGGCTAAGAGATTGGATACGCAAACAGGATCCAACATTCTGCTGTTTACAAGAAACACACCTCAACCACAAAGACAGGCACCTACTTAGAGTAAAGGGATGGGAAAAGGTTTATCAAGCAAATGGACCTAAGAAACAAGCAGGTGTGGCCATACTAATTTCTAACAAAGTTGACTTCAAACTTAAGTCAATCAGAAGAGATGGAGAGGGACATTTTATACTCATAACAGGAACAATTCATCAGGATGAAGTCTCAATCCTGAATATCTATGCCCCTAACATAAAAGCACCCACGTACGTAAAAGAAACATTACTAAAACTCAAGGCTGCCATCAAACCGCACACACTAATAGTAGGAGATTTCAACACTTCTCTCTCACCAATGGACAGGTCAATCAGACAGAAGCCTAACAGAGAAATAAGAGAATTAATGGAGGTAATGAATCAAATGGACTTAACAGACATCTATAGAACATTCCACCCAAATAGGAAAGAATATACCTTCTTCTCTGCAGCTCATGGAACCTTCTCGAAAATTGACCACATCCTCGGCAACAAAGCAAACTTCCACTGTTACAAAAAAATATCCATAACCACCTGTGTCTTATCAGATCACCATGGTCTAAAGTTAGAATTCAACAACAAAGCTACCCCCAGAAAGCCTACAAACTCATGGAAACTGAACAGTCAACTATTGACCCACACCTGGATCAAAGAAGAAATAAAGAAAGAAATTAAAGTCTTCCTTGAATTCAATGAAAATAAAGAAACAACATACTCAAACTTATGGGACACTTTGAAAGCAGTCCTAAGGGGAAAGTTCATAGCCCTTAGTGCCCACTTAAAGAAAACAGAGAAAGCATACATTGGAGAATTAACAGCCCACCTGAAAGCTCTAGAAAAAAAAAGAAGCAGACTCACCTAGGAGGAGTAGAAGACTGGAAATTGTCAAACTGAGAGCGGAAATCAACAAAATAGAAACACAGAAAACAATCCAAAGAATCAATGAAACAAAAAGCTGGTTCCTGGAAAAAATCAACAAAATTGATAAACCCCTATCCAAACTAATCAAACGGCAGAGAGAAAATTTGCAAATTAATAAGATCAGAAATGAAAAGGGGGACATAACCACAGACATAGAGGAAATTCAGAGAATCATTAGATCTTACTACAAAAGCCTGTATGCCACAAGACTGGAAAATGTAAAAGAAATGGACACTTTTTTAGATAAATACCATATACCAAAATTAAATCAGGACCAGGTGAACAATCTAAATAGACCTGTCAGTCACGAAGAATTAGAAGCTGTTATCAAAAACCTCCCTATCAAAAAAAGCCCAGGACCAGACGGTTTCAATGCGGAATTCTACCAGAATTTCCAAGAAGACCTAATACCTATACTCCTTAAGGTATTTCACAATATAGAAACAGAAGAGTCATTGCCAAATTCCTTTTATGAAGCTACCGTCACTCTGATACCAAAACCACACAAAGACTCAACCAAGAAAGAGAATTACAGACCAATCTCACTCATGAACATCGACGCAAAAATCCTCAACAAAATACTGGCAAACCGTATCCAAGAACACATTAGAAAAATTATCCATTATGATCAAGTAGGCTTCATCCCAGAGATGCAGGGCTGGTTCAACATACGAAAATCTATCAATGTAATCCATCATATAAATAAACTGAAAGAAAAAAACCATATGATCATTTCTTTAGATGCTGAAAAAGCTTTTGACAAAATTCAACATCCCTTTATGATAAAAGTCTTGGAGAGATTAGGGATACAAGGATCATACCTAAATATAATAAAAGCTATTTACAGCAAACCGACAGCTAACATCAAACTAAACGGAGAGAAACTCAAAGCCATCCCACTTAAGTCAGGAACACGACAAGGCTGTCCACTCTCTCCATACCTCTTCAATATAGTGCTTGAAGTGTTAGCAATAGCAATAAGACAACATAAGGGGATCAAGGGGATTCGAATTGGAAAGGAAGAAGTTAAACTTTCGTTATTTGCAGATGATATGATAGTGTACATAAGTGACCCCCAAAAACTCCACCAAAGAACTTTTACAGCTGATAAACACTTTTAGTAATGTGGCCGGATACAAGATCAACTCCAAAAAATCAGTCGCCCTCCTATACACAAAGGATATGGAAGCAGAGAGGGAAATCAGAGAAGCATCACCTTTCACAATAGCCACAAACAGCATAAAATATCTCGGGGTAACTCTAACCAAAGAAGTGAAGGATCTATTTGACAAGAACTTTAAAGCATTGAAGAAAGAAATTGAAGAGGATACCAGAAAATGGAAGGATCTCCCTTGCTCGTGGATTGGGAGGATCAACATAGTAAAAATGGCAATCCTACCAAAGGCAATTTATAGATTCAATGCAATCCCCATCAAGATCCCAAAAAATTCTTCACTGATCTTGAAAGGACAATAATCAACTTTATATGGAATAACAAAAAACCCAGGATAGCCAAAACAATCTTATACAATAAAGGAACTTCGGGAGGCATTACCATCCCTGACTTTAAACTCTATTACAGAGCTACAGTAATGAAATCGGGGTGGTATTGGCATAAAAATAGAGAAGTCGACCAATGGAATCGTATAGAAGACCCGGATTTTAACCCACAAACCTATGAACACCTCATTTTCGATAAAGGTGCTAAAAGTATACAATGGAAGAAAGAAAGCATCTTCAACAAATGGTGCTGGCACAACTGGATGTCAACCTGTAGAAGAATGAAAATAGACCCATATCTATCACCATGCACAAAACTCAAGTCCAAATGGATCAAAGACCTCAATATCAATATGAACACACTGAACCTGATAGAAGAGAAAGTGGGAAGTACCCTACAACAGATGGGCACAGGCGATCGCTTCCTAGGTATAACCGCAGCAGCACAGTCATTAAGGGCAACGTTGAATAAATGGGACCTACTGAAACTGAGAAGCTTCTGTAACGCAAAAGACACTGTCACTAAGACAAAAAGGGAACCCACTGACTGGGAGAAGATCTTCACCAACCCCGCAACAGACAAAGGTCTGATCTCCAAAATATATAAAGAACTCAAGAAACTAAACTTTAAAATGCTAATTAACCCAATTAAAAAATGGGGCACTGATCTGAAGAGGGAATTCTCAACAGAAGAAGTTCAAATGGCCAAAAGGCACTTAAGGTCATGCTCAGCCTCCTTAGCGATCAGGGAAATGCAAATCAAAACAACATTGAGATATCACCTTACACCTGTCAGAATGGCTAAAATCAAAAACACCAATGATAGCCTTTGCTGGAGAGGCTGTGGAGAAAGGGGTACCCTCATCCATTGCTGGTGGGAATGCAAACTTGTGCAACCACTTTGGAAAGCAGTGTGGCGGTTTCTCAGGAAATTTGGGATCAACATACCCATGGACCCAGCAATGCCACTCTTGGGAATATACCCACGAGATGCCCGATCATATGACAAGGACATTTGTTCAACTATGTTCATTGCAGCATTATTTGTAATAGCCAGAACCTGGAAACAACCTAGATGCCCTTCAATGGAAGAATGGATTGAAGGCGTAAGCCATGAACAATGCCACACCAGTTATGAATTATTATTAATAGGGTAGTATTTATTTAAAGAGGAAAAACTTACAGATCATGATCCCAGACAACAGCCCTTTTCGCAATCATGAAGCGAGACTAATCGCCAGCCGAACAGGAAGTCAAGAGACCAGGGGAAGGAAATAGAAGCCTTTTGAAGGGAGAGAAACCACGCCCCAATGGGCTGGTATCTCAGCAGCTATTGGTTGGAGGGGCGGGAAGACCTCCCGCAACACCTCCCCCTTTTGTTTAAATAAGAGAGTTCTAAACCGACTATGAAATTATATACAATAAGTATAAATATCCTATTCTAACTAGCTTAGGACTTGTATAATAAATAACTTGGCCAAGTCATGAGAGAAAAGTAACTATAGTTATATAGTCTTCAACCCCATCAAAGATCTGAGAATGGAAATAATGTTACCTGGGTATTTAGGAAGTTCAGTAAAACAACTTCCTAAGCATGCAACAAATCACAGGGACAACTAGCTACCTGGGCAATCACCCAAAGTGACGTTTGCAGCGTTGAAGCAACCAACTTTGGCTAAGGCCTAACATAACTGACATACCATTTTCAAAGGCAAGCAACTTTTCAAAACTATCTTACCCTGTCTTGGCAGGATATGACAGTCCTGTTTTATCCATTGATGCACACTCTGTATCTCTGTCAGTGGTTGAGGTATGGGCATTTCTTTGCTCCAAGGCCAGTTCTGCCAAAAAGAAAGGCTCCAGGTGGAGTGTCTTTGGTGCTCAACATTCTCTCGGGAATAGAGCGGTCTTGCCAGGAGCAATTGTGTCTCACTACCACCAAACTCTGAGTTAGATTAAAGGCCATTTTCTATAGCTCTTTGAAGAGGTTGAAGATCATCTATCTATACTGAGTATAATCTCTATATATCTAAATAACCTGATTAGTCTAATTATAAATGGCAAACTTAGATGACTATTAATCTATATAATTCTCAATATCTATCTTACTTAAAGACTAAGACAATAAACATCTGTGTAACAAATGAGGATAATGGCCTCCAAATATAAACAATGTACAAATATACATTGCAATATGGTAAATATATATCAATACACAAACAATATATAAGTATCTTAATCAAAGGTAGAAATGTACACTGCAATATGGTAAATATATACAATACATATATAGATACAATATATGTCAATACATAAAAAATATTTTAAACAGAGGTAGAAACATGCATGCATACAATAGTCAATATAATTTAACTTTGTATCAATATACAAGAATCAATACCAATATTTGTCTAAAAATTGTAACTCACAATTACAAATCTATTATCCCATCATCCCTCTTTTTTTTTTTTTTTGATCCCTGAGCTTATAAAATTCCTCCCCTAACTTCCCAACCCCTAAATGATGTCCCTAAACCCAGGGGCAAACTTTACTGGGAGAGGGGACGTCGTCCTCTAGAATTACTTCCAGCTGTCATAGGGGCGACGTTCTTTCTGGGGGATCCTGTGAAAGCAAAATGATGGTTAAATTTCAAGATCAATGTCTTTTAAAATTGCAAATAGTCTCTGAGTATTTTGTGGAGGTCTGGCCAGAATGTTGTACAAGATGTGCACCATTTCAGCTAAACAACTTGGGATCTTCTTGTGCAGCTGGTACCCAATACAGGTCTTGTAGTAGCGCTATCAGTATCATGACGTCATATCAACCAGGTAGAGTTGTTGTTGTGGGGCCCCATCTTATTCCTGGAAACTTCAAATGTCACTTCAGAAAAGACTCATTGTTTATTGTAAAAATACTTAAACATTAATTATATAGACATATATATATTCAGTGAAAGGCATGATAGATATATTCAATGGAGGTATGATAGGTATCAAGAAAAGCAAAGATGTTTTCTAAACTCATATTTCTTTCTGTCCCATATCATGGCTCTTGACATGAGACAGAAACTCCAGAAACTCTGGGTTTTTCTCTTACTAACAGGCTTGGATTTGGAGAGGGACTGAGCCAGAGTCCAACTTCAAAACCAGCTCTATAAATTTAGAAATATGGTTTAATATGTTTTACTTACACAACCCATTCAGTTTTCTTGATATTTCCTATTGGGCAGGTATTTTTCCATCTGTCAGTATCCAAATATCCAGGGTCCCTTGAATTTTTCAAAGGTGAGTGCTTTCCTGTGGAGATAAGAACAGAACCCTGCCCCCATTCTATATGTTTTTCTTACCACCTGTATGAATATCATTGTGGATGAGTTGTCATTTCTCCTTTCCAAGAGGTTTCTCCTCTTCAAATCGAAACTTTATTAATTTTGATGGTATCCACAATTTTTCTTCTCCTGTGGAAACAAGAGCAAAACCCCTTCCCCAACGTAGCACATCTCCTGGCTTCCATTGAGAGGTCAGCACATCTTTGAAATAAATCGGTTGATTTAGTTCAGTAGACTTTTCCATTATCCAATGTCTTTCTGCTGCTGTCGTTCCTTTCTCATTAGCGTTAAGAAAATTCAAGGTTAATAAAGCATTATGTAATCTATTTCTGGGGGTATTTTCGGTCCCTTTCTGTTTGTTCAGCATATCCTTTATAGTACGATTTGATCTTCCTATAACTGCCTGACCTGTAGGATTATTTGGTATACCTGTAATGTGTTTTATATTATAATAATCAAAAAAGCGTTTCATTTTCTTAGATACATATGCTGGACCATTATCTGTCTTTATTTGTACAGGTATACCCATGATGGCCGTAACTTCCAATAAATGTGTGATTACTGAATCTGCCTTTTCTGAGCTCAGGGCAGTAGCCCATTGAAAACCTGAATCCGTGTCTATGGTGTGGTGTACATATTTTAATTTACCAAACTCCATAAAGTGGAACACATCCATCTGCCAGATTTCATTTCTCTTAGTACCCTTTGGGTTACTCCCTGCAGGCAACGGTGTTTGATTATAGAAAGAACAAGTAGGACATCTCTTTATAATGTCCTTAGCTTGTTGCCAAGTAATGGAAAATTCTTTCTTTAGGCCTTTACTATTGACATGATGCTTTTTATGAAATTCCGAGGCCTGCAACACGCTTCCCATCAATAATTGATCAATCTGAGCATTGCCTTGTGCTAGAGGACCAGGCAGACCTGTATGGGACCGGATGTGTGTTATGTACATCGGACAAAGCCTGTTCCTGATTATGTCTTGTACCTGGATAAACAATGAAGTCAACTCTGTGTCATCTGGTATAAATTCAGCGGTTTCAATATGCAAGATAACTCTTTCTGCATATTGTGAACCTGTAACTATATTAAGAGGTTCTTTAAAATCCCTTAGCACCATAAGAATGGCATATAATTCTGCCTTCTGGACAGAATTATAAGGGCTTTGTTCCACCTTACTCAATTCATCTGACTTGTAACCTGCTTTCCCTGATTTATTTGCATCAGTATAGAACGTACGGGCTCCAGTTATTGGAGCATCACGTACAATTTTAGGAAGAATCCAAGAAGTTCTCTTTATGAGGTTAAGTCTACCACTTTTGGGATAGTTGCTATTAATTTCTCCCAAAAAATTAGCACAAGCTCTTTGCCACGGTTCATTGTCTTCCCATAACTTTTTTATTTCTTCAGTAGTAAAAGGCACTATAATTTCTGCTGGGTCTATACCTGCTAGTTGACGAAGTCTCAGCTTACCTTTTATAATTAATTCAGAGACTTTTTCCACATAAGTTTTTAATTTTTTACTCGGTTTATTAGGTATAAATATCCACTCTAGAATAATATCTTCCCTCTGCATTAGAATCCCTGTAGGAGAGATTCTGGAAGGCAATATGACTAGGATGCAGCTAAGATTTGGGTTCACCCTATCCACATGTGCTTCCTGTAATTTTTCCTCAATCATTGTCAGTTCCTTTTCTGCTTCAGCTGTCAGTTTTCTTGGACTATTCAAATCCTTATCACCATCTAAGGTTTTGTTTAAATGAACTATTAGATCAGGTGTTATCCCAACAGCTGGTCGTAGACTGGAAATGTCTCCCAACAATCTTTGGAAGTCATTAAGAGTCTTTAACCGGTCTCTCCTAATTTGTGCCTTTTGCGTTTTAATTTTCTCTAACCCTATTCTGTAACCTAGGTAATTAATAGAATTTCCTCTTTGAATCTTTTCAGGGGCAATTTGTAATCCCCACCTAGGCAAGACTTTCTTTACTTCTTCAAACATCCTTTCTAAAATATCTTTATTTGAATCAGATAATAAGATGTCATCCATGTAATGATAAATTATGGACTTGGGAAATTGTTTACGAATTATTTCCAATGGCTTACTTACAAAATATTGGCACAATGTAGGACTATTGAGCATACCCTGTGGGAGGACAGTCCATTGATATCTCCTATTAGGCTGAGAATTATTATAAGTAGGCACCGTGAAGGCAAATTTTTCTCTATCCTTTTTGTGTAACGGTATAGTGAAAAAACAATCTTTCAAATCAATAACTATAAGAGGCCATCCCTTTGGTAATAGAGAAGGCAAAGGAATTCCAGATTGTAGTGGGCCCATAGGTTGAATTACTTTGTTGACAGCTCTTAGATCTGTCACCATTCTCCATTTACCAGATTTCTTTTTTACAACAAACACAGGAGAATTCCAAGGGCTGGTTGATTCTTCAATATGGTGAGCATCTAATTGCTCTTGCACCAGCTGTTCCAATGCCTGTAATTTATCTTCAGCTAGAGGCCACTGTTTGATCCATATTGGCTTCTCAGTTAGCCATTTTAAAGGTAGGGCTGTTGGTACCTTTAAAGGTTTGGTATTTTCTATATGTTCTTGTACAGCCTGAATGGCTGGTGACCTTTTTCCATAATACCTCATCATATCTTTCCCAGAATTATGAGTTCCTGGAACTGCAGGAATGTTAATCTGGGTATTCCATTGCTGTAACAGGTCACGGCCCCATAAGTTTATTGCAATATTGGCTATATATGGCCTTAGTCTTCCTATTTGCCCTTCAGGCCCTATGCATTCAACCCATCTTGTGCTTTGTTTTACACGAGATAGGGTTCCAATTCCCAGAAACTGAACATCTACCTCTTGAAGAGGCCAATTCGGATGCCAAGATTCTGGGGTAATGATACTTACATCCGCACCTGTGTCTAATAAGCCTTTGATAAAAATGCCCTTTATACAGACTTTTAGCTTTGGTCTTTGGTCGTTAATAGAAGTCTGCCAAAATATACGTTTACTCTGTCCTACTGGGTTTTTTAACTCATCCTCCACTCGTAATTCACCATTTAGACTAGTATTACTTTTTACAGCAGAAATTGGAGCTTTTAGATTTCTTGGTGAGGCACGTTCTCCACTGTGACTGGGAATGACTGGGCCACTGTTGGCTTCGGGGCCTGCGAGAGGCCCCTCAAGGAGTTTCCCGATGGGATCGGGTTGCCTTGTTTGTCTGTTGTTGACCTGCATTCGTTGGACCAATGACGGCCTTTACCACATCTCCTACATATACCTGAAGGCCTAGGTCTCCTATTTTTGTCATTCCCAGAGGAGATATTATTCCTAGAAATTCTGTGCCTGCAGTCCCTTTTGAGATGTCCTAATTTACCACAATTAAAACACCTGGCAGTTTGATGTCTCCTCATTGCTGTGGAAATCGCTTCTCCTACCCAAGATTCATCATTATAGCTAAACGTCTCAACATTCATCGTATGCTGAATCCATTCATCCATAGGTGCTGATCTAGACTTTAAAGGCCCAATTATCTTTTTGCATTCTATGTTTGCATTCTCAAACGCTAGAGATTCAAGAAGTATTCGTCTAGATTCCGGGTCTGGTACCCCTACATCCAGAGCCTTAATTAATCTTTGCAAAAAGTCAATAAAGGGTTCTCTCTGTCCCTGCCTAATTCTGGTATATGATTCAACCCTTTTTGCTGGATCTTGTATCCTATTCCAAGCATTTAAAGCTGCTTGGTGACATAGATGCAGTACTTCATCGTCATAAAGAGCTTGGACCTGTGGATCAGCATATTCTCCTGCACCAAGAATTTGATCTTGGGAAACCTCAACACCTTTTGCTCTTCCTTGCTGTTCCATATGTTTGGATTCTTCTCTGAAATAAATTCCAAACATCAAGGAAGGTCCCTTATCTAAAACTGCAGACACTAACTGATGGAAATCATAGGGGGTAGCTCTAGCATTAGAAGCCCAAGTCCTTATCATTTCCTGTACATATGCATTTTGCAAGCCAAAAGTAACAATAGCCTGTTTAATTTCTTTCAGATCATTCATTGCTATTGGCATCCATCTAGCTTCTCTGATTCCCTTTGAGCCTTTAGAAGTTGACGCTTTGTCAGAATCAAGTATAGGGTATGCCGCTAAAACCCTGGTTAAGCCAGTTCTAATAGCTGGTGTTGGCTTTGTATCCTGTCCTTGTGCCTTATTACTCTGTTCACCAGTTCCAATCATTTTTTCAAGCATTTCAAGTCTTTTTATTATTTTGTTTATTATTACCTCTTTTGAATCCTGAATCTCCTGACCTGCATGAGTTCTTGAGAGTACCATAATCTTCCTAAATGATAGAATATTCAAAAGAATACTAAAACCTAGTAACCAGTAAATTAAGTTATCCTCATAGTCATATAAATTTTGCATGATTAGACCCATTGTATTGGTAGCCCAAACAGTGAAAGTCATGTTGGAAACAAAAACTGCCATATTACTTATTATCCAGCTGGCTTCGAACTCACCGAAATCCGAAATCCGCCTGTCTCTGCTTCCCGAGTGCTGGGATTAAAGGCACCACCACTGCCTGGCTGGCCTTGAACTCACCGAGATCCGCCTGCCTCTGCCTCCCAAGTGCTGGGATTAAAGGCGTATGCCACCACCACCTGGTCGGCCTCAGAGATCTGCCTCTCTGGATGTTATGGGCCTGAAGGCCAAGTGTATCTCTGACTCGGCACTGGGGCCTAAGTCACAAACTAAACAAAAAACGGCATACACGGAACCATAAACCCAGAATCCAGGGGTAGAGAAGAATAACCCAGAAGCTGTGTATGCCTCCACGTGACAGAGTCACCCTGAGGGGTTGCAGCTTCCGCACGGCTGAGGAAGGGAAGGCTTGCACCAAGCCAAACTCGCAGCTGGCAGCCTAGGGGTCCTAAAAGCCAAACGTTCGGGCGCCAGGTGAAGGCGTAAGCCACGAACAATGCCACACCAGTTATGAATTATTATTAATAGGGTAGTATTTATTTAAAGAGGAAAAACTTACAGATCACGATCCCAGACAACAGCCCTTTTCGCAATCATGAAGCGAGACTAATTGCCAGTCGAACAGGAAGTCAAGAGACCAGCGGAAGGAAATAGAAGCCTTTTGAAGGGAGAGAAACCACTCCCCAATGGGCTGGTATCTCAGCAGCTATTGGTTGGAGGGGCGGGAAGACCTCCCGCAACAATGGATGAAGAAAGTATGGAATATATATTCATTAGAATACTACTCAGCGGTAAAAAACAATGACTTCGCAAATTTTGCATGCAAATGGATGGAAATAGAAAACACTATCCTGAGTGAGGTAACCCAGACCCAAAAGGATGAGCATGGGATGTACTCACTTATAATTGGTTTCTAGAGATAAATAAAGGTCAGTGAGTCTATAATTTGATACCCTAAAGAAACTAATTAAGAAGGTGAACCCAAAGAAAAGCATACAGCTATCCTCTGGGTTATGGGAAGTAGACCAGATTGCCGGGCAAAAATTTGGGATCTTGGGGGTGTGGTGGGAGGGGGGATAAGGGGAGAAGGGGAGAGAAAGGTGAGAAGGGGAGGGTGGGGGGAACTTGGGGCAACGGGATGATTGGGATAAAGGAAGATTGGTTAGGGGAGCAGAGAAGCACACATCTTAATTAAGGGAGCCATCTTAGGGATGGCAAGAGACTTGGATCTAGACGGGCTCCCAGGTGCCCAGGGTGATGTCCCCAGTTAGTTCCTGGGGCAGCTGTGGATAGGGAACCTGAAATGACTCTATCCTATAGCCATACTGATGAATATATTACATATCACCATAGAAACTTCACCTGGCGATGGATGGAGATAGAGACAGAGACCCACACTGGAGCACTGGACTGAGCTCCCAAAGTCCCAATGAGGAGCAGAAGGAGGAAAAATATGAGCAAAGATGTCAGGACCACAAGGGGTGCGCCCACCCGTGGAGACAGTGGGGGCTGAGTCTTTGGGAGCTCACCAAGGCCAGCTGGACTCTGACTGAAAAAGCATGGGATAAAACCGGACTCTCTGAATTTGGCGGACAATGAGGGCTGCTGAGAAGCCAAGGACCATGGCACCGGGTTTTGATCCTACTTCATGTTCTGGCTTTGTGGGAGCCTATCCAGTTTGGACGTTCACCTTCCTAGACCAGGATCGAGGGGGGAGGACTTTGGACTTTCCACAGGAACCCTGACTGCTCTTCAGGCTGGAGAGGGAGGGGGAGGAGTGGGGGGAGGGGAGGAGAGGAGGGAGGAGTGGGAAGGAAATGGGAGGCGGGGAGGAGGCAGAAATTTTTTTTCCAATAAAAAAAAAAAACATTGTAATAAAGAAACAGAACCTCAAGCAAACAGTCAACTTTGTCTATCTGGGAAGAAACCTCAATTCAAATGATGAATTACTTCAGACATCAAAAGGCACATAGTAAGCATGAGGACTGCATTCTAGGCACTAGGAAAGATTTGGTCAGCAAGAGACATAATGACAACAAGAAAGTTACAAGTATATGAGACAGTTGTCTTGAGGTGCCTCCTTGACAACTCTGAAACCTGGGCAATAAAATGCTTCCAAGAACAGCGGCTGAATGTGTTTTAGATAGCATGTCTCATGAGAATTCTAGGTGTCACAACAATGAAATTAAGAAACATCTCCATCTACAGAAAAAAGGTAAAGTTTAAGATATGACAATGGCACTTAAGATACATTGACCAAGTTATGAGAATGAGCAGTGACAGAGAACACAGATTGCACTGCTTGGAGGAGCGCACAGGATAAAGCAAAGAGGGAGGCCCAAAACATGCTGCATAGACAGCAGAAAGGATGATGGTGGAACTTGGGTATGGCAATAACACAAGCATCTAGGACTTTCCAGGACCAATTGGAGAACTGTCATCAATGGACTGCCTATGTATACTTAAGCATTGCCTGGGCAAAAATGAGGAAATGATGAGTATGAAGGTGTAGTCACTGTGCTGAAGTTAAAACAAGATACCTATAATATTATAGGCTCTTTCTAGAGCATGTCTGAGACATAGTAGTATTGGAACTCCTTCCCATAAAAATAAAGGTAAGAGTTCTGTCTATTCATCTTTCTTTTTTTTTGTATGTAATTCTGGGCCAGATACACACTTCTAGTTATAGTCAAAATGCTTTTAATGGAAAGAAGTGTAAAGTGATTAGAAAATTAATGAGAACATATCTATAGAAGAGGCATCAGATACATTTGAGTATTCAGGAAGAAGAAAATGGTAACAACTGTATCATGGGTAAATTCTAGTTCAAGAGAAACTTCATGAGAGGAGAAATTCAATAACTAGGAAGCTAAATTAACAAAATTTGGATATAAAATAAAAAAATTAAATTATTTTCTCACAGAATGATCTCTAAACAAAATATTCATGGTATTATGTATAGGGTAGTGTATGAGTTCTACATTTTGAGTTCCACACACCAAATTCAACCTGACTATTCCATTGTTGAGCTTTTAAACTGGAAGTAGCAGAGACCACACTGTAAGTCACAGGTATGACAGACACAATTTCACAGGTTTTCAGCCTGGAACATAGGAGCAGGCTTATGATTTAGAACAGTTTCCACCACCAAAACAGAAACATTGCTTTCTTGTGTTATAAAAAGATTTATTTACTTTGAGTGTGGATTTGTCTTCTCTATATCAGCCAAGAATACCATCTGTGAAGTTAGAGTGTTTACTCTCTATCACAATACTTCATGGAACAAAACTTTTGATAAGGAAAATCTCTTCAATATCAAATTAGTATAGCCATGAACCCATGCTCAAGGAATTCACTATTCCTGCCATCTTGTTCACCAGCCTGACAGATCTGTCCTTGGGGAATGACAAAGTGGCCTTTAAAATACTCTGTAGTATCTCTAATTAGATGCCAAAGTCTTTTTTGGCAGACACAAAGTTCATCAGGCGGCTATACATGCTCTGAATTCTGATCTAATTTATAGTGTTTTCCCCTTGTTTCTGGCATTCAGGAGTCTTACGAGTAAAATCAAAGTTGTGAGTAGAAATGCGCTACTCACAATGGTCTATTTTATTTCCTCTAAAATTGAGTCTTTTAGTTTCAAATACCTTACAATTCACTAGCTTCTACATATTAACTCTGAAAGAAGGATTAATTTCTAAATGGGACACAACAATAGTTTCCTTAAGGTGGAAAATTTGATACAATTCAGAATCATTAGGTCATGGTATTCTGCAAAGAAGTACAGATAGGCGATAGGATTGGAAAATAATGGAATACACTAGTGAATAGTGGAAGACTGTGAACTTTGTCAGGTGCAACCATGACACAAGTTAGTGAAATGAGATCTATGACATTTGGAGTGTTCTTCAAGTTAAGATAATTTTGTAAAGCATATATGTAAGTTTCAATTATTTATCTCTTATTGCATCATTTATTCTATAACATATTGTAGAAACTAACTCAATTTGTTAAGTAACCAGGCTAGCTTAATGATAACCAATTATATTTTTATTTATTATAAGGGGGGAAAACTAACAAAAATGAATGAGAAGTCCAAGCTCAGTTGTATCACGAGGGAACCACAGAGAGAGCACCTAGGCTCTGCACCTGTTTTTCTCTGGGTCCCAAAAAGTCACATCCTAACTTGGTCCTACCTCTTAAAGATAATTGTTTAACAAAGCTTCTGCATCACTTTCCCATTTTGTCTAAACAATGCCAAACTATATGCAATAGGAACAGATATCAAGTATAAAATTACAAACAACATAAACAATATTAAGCAAAGAACACATGACAAACATTTTAATAAACATTCTATTCCAAAGAGTTTAAGTCTTGCATTGGAAATAAGCTTGACTAAATTAAAAGGAAGGTAACTACAACTGCCTAATCTTCAACCCCACTGAAGGTCTGAGAAGGGAGATAATATTACTTGAGTAGGCAGGAAATGCAATTAAACAGCTTCCAAAGTGAACAGTATATGACAGTGATAAATGGCTAACAAAGCAATCTCCCAAGTTCTCATTTGCAACATTGAAGATACCAACGTTGGCTAAGGCTTAATGTAACTGACAGACCATTTACAGAAACAGGGAATTTTTCAGAATCATCTTATTCTGACTTGGCAAGGTTTGGCAGTCCTTTTCCTTGTGTCCTGCTTATCCAGTCTGGCTACCATGTATTTTGTTGGTGGTTGAGGCATAGGCAGTTCTTTGCCCAAATTCCAATTGTGCCAAGAAGAAGACAATCTCCAAGTACAGTGTCTTCAGTGTGCAAAATTCTTTGGGAATAAATTGGTGCTGTCAGGAGCAATCACGTCTCATGTCAACAGAACCCTAAGTTATTTAAATGCCATGTTCTACATATCCTTGAAGTTATTGAAGATTATCTATCTAGACAAAATACCATCCCTATGTATCAAAAGAACCTAATTGATCTGACTGTATGTACAACAAACATGAACAAATATTGATCTATAAAATTTAATAAATGTATAAGTAAAACTTCTTGTCAGAATATTAAATAATTCATCACAAATGTATAACTGAGGACAATGACCTCAAAATATAAATAATATGTGAGTATCTTGATCAGAAGTAGGAGTAATATATAATGCAATATGAAAATATATCCTAAAAGTTGTATCAATATACAAAATGTCCTAAACAGAGGCAGAATGTCAGAAACATGCATATATACAATCTGACAGAATAACTTTGCATATGTGTACAAATATTGTAGTCAGAAATAACAAATATAATTTGAACTTGTATCAATATACAAAAAGCTTTACCAATACAAAATATTCATAAATAAGAGCTCTCAAATATTCATTCTATTACCCACTATTATGATCCCCCATTTTTTTTTATTACTGAAACTACATAGTTTCCACCCCAACCCTCTACCTGATACAAACAATGATCAACAACCCTTAAAGCCTGTTCCCAACCCTAAAGACAAAATTTTTTTTTGTAAGCGTAAACGACATCCTCTAGAACTGCTTCTTGCTGTCATGGGGGCAATGTTCTCTTTACGGGATCCCGAAAAAGTAAAGTGATGGTAAAGTTTGAAGTATAGCATAGTTGCAAACAATTTCTAAGCAGTCGATAGAATTTTTTTCAAAGTTCTTATTCGGAGTTCTGGCAGAACATCATGAGAAGGTGCACCGTGTTTGCAACTGGTACCCAAAAACCGGTCTTACATCAGCTGTATCATGATGTCATCTCAATCAGGTGGAGTTGTAGCTGTGGGGCACCATGTTCTTTCTTGAGACTTCAAAGTTTACTGCAAGAAAAGGATCTGTAGGAAATTCTATTGTTTATTGCAGAAAACTTAAGCATTCATATGAACATACATTCAATGAAAAATATGATATAGATAAAAGAGACATGGAGAAAGTAATTTTTTTCCGGAAGTCTTTTTCTCTTCTGTACCATACAATATTGCTCCAGACATGAGACAGAAACTCTGAATGTTCCTTTTAACAGCACACTTGGATTTAGAGAAGTACAGAGCCAGAGCCATTGTCTAAAACCTTTTCTTATGAGTTGTATTCCTTTTTCACAATGATCTTTATTGGATAGTATTTTTCCTTCTGCCAGCATCCAAACATCCAGGATGTCTTGAATTTTTGAAGATGTGAATTTTCCTGTAAAGACAAGAGCAGAACCGTGACCTAACCCTATATGGTTTCCTTACCACCTGTATGATTGTCACCTCTGTGGATGAGCTGCCATTTCTCTTTCTCAAGTTGTTTTTCTCTTTCAAACTGAATCTCTATCACTTTTGATGGTATCCATAGCTTTTCATCTCCTGTGGAAACAAGAGTGAAACCCCTTTCCCAGCAAAGCACATCTCTGTTTCATTGTCAGGTCAACACATACTTGAAGTACACTGGTTGATTTAATTCACGTTTTTTCCATTATCCAATGTCTCTCTGCTGCTGTTCCTTTCTCATTAGCATTAAGAAAATTCAAGGTTAATAAAGCATTATGCAATCTACTTCTACTTTCCATTTCTTTCTGTTTGTTTAGCATATCCATTATAGTTTGATTTGACCTTTATATAACTTTCTGACCTGTAGGATTATTTGGTATATCTGTAAATATGCTTTATATTATAATAAACAAAACTGTTTCATTTTCATAGAGACACATGCAGAAACATTATCTGTCTTTATTTTTGCAGAAATACCCATTATGGCATAACATCTAATAAATGCTTGATTATTGAGTCAGCCTTTTCCGAGCTCAAGGCAGTTGTCCATTGAAAACCTGAATATGTGTCAATGGTGTGGTGCACATATTTTAATTTTCCAAATTCCAAATTGGGAGACATCCATCTGCCAGATCTCATTCCTCTGAGTACACTTTTGGTTACTTCCTGCTGGTTTGGTTATACAAAGAGCAAATAGGACATCTCTTTATAATTTCCTTAGCTTGTTGCCATGTAATAGAAAACCCTTTCTTTAAACCTTTGCTACTGATATAATATTATTTTATGAAATTCTGAAGCCTGTAACAGACTTAAAGTCAATAATTGATAAATTTCTGCATTACCTTGTGCTAGAGGACCTGGCAGACCTGCATGTGATTGGGTGTGTCATGTATTTAGCACAGAGTCTAGTCCTTCACCTGAATGAATAATGAAGTCAATTTTGTATTATTTAGTTATATAATTAGTGGTTGCAATATGCAAGACAACTCTTTATGCATATTGTGAATCAATAACTATATTGAAAGGTCCTTTAAAATCCCTTAGTAACATAAGAATAGCAAATAATTATGCATTCTAGACATAATTATATGGGCTTTGTTCCATTCTACTTAATTCTTCTGATTTGCAACCTGTCATCCCTGATTTATTTGCATCAGTATAAAATGTATGGTTCCCAGTTATTGGTGCATCATGTACAATTTGGGGAGGAATTCAAGAATTTTTCTTTATAATGTTAAGTCTATCACTTTTGGGACAATTACTATTAATTTCTCCCCCCAAAAATAGTACAAGCTTTTGCCATGGATCATTGTCTTTCCAAAGCTTTTTTTTTATTTCCTCAGTAGTAAAAGGCACTATAACCTCTGCTGGGCCTATACCTGCTTATTGAAGAGTCTCAGTTTACCTTTTGTAATAAATTCAGAGACTTTCCACATAAGTTTTTAACTTTTTTTCTTGGTTTATGTAGTAAAATGATCCATTCTAAGATGATATCATCCCTATGATTAAAATTCCTGTGGAAGAAATTCTGGAAGGCAATGTGACTAGACTACAATAAAAATTTGTTTCACCCTATTCACACCTGTCTCCTATAATTTTTCCTCAACAATTGTCAATTCCTTTTCTGTTTCAGCTGTTAATTCTCTGGGACTATTCAAGTCTTTATCACCATCTATGGTTTTGTTTAAGTGAATTAGTAGATCAGGTGTTATTCCTGACAGCTGGTCATAGACTGGAAATGTAACAATATTTGGAAGTCAGTAAGAGTCTGCAATAAGTCTCTCCTAATTTGTGCCTTTTATGTTCTAATTTTCTGTAAACCTATTCTGTAACCTTGGTCATTAACAGAATCTCCTTTTTGAATCTGTACAGGAGCAATTTGTAATCTCCATTTAGACAAGACTTTTTTTTTACTTCTTCAAATTTTTTTTCCAAAGTATTTGTATTTGAATCAAATAACAAAATGTCATCAATATAATGACTTAGGAAATTGTTTACTTATTATTTCCAATGGCTGACTGACAAAGAATTCACACAAGGTGGTGCTATTGAGCAATCTCTGTGGGAGGACAATACATTGATATCTCCTAGTAGGCTGAGAATTATTATAACTAGGCAAATTTTTCTCTATTCTTTCCTTGTAAAGGAATAGTGAAGAAACAGTCTTTTAAATCAATAACTATGAGAGGTCATCCCTTTGATAACAGAGAAGGCAGAGGAATTTTATATTTTAGAGGGCCCACAGGTTGAATAACATTGTTTATAGCTCTAAGATTTGTCACCATTTTTCGTTTTCCAGATTTCTTTTAACAATAAATATAGGTGAATTCCAAAGGCTGGTAGATTCATCAATATGGTGAGCACCAATTTCTCTTGTACCAACTGTTCTAAAGCCTGTAGATTTTCTTCTGTTAGAGGCCACTGTTTAACCCATATTGGCTTCTCACTTAACCATTTTAAAGGCAGGGCTGTTAGTAACTCTGAAGGTTTAGCAATTTCTTTGTGTTCTTCTACAACCTGAATAGCTAGTGACCTTTGTTTATAATATATTCTAATATTTTCCCCAGAAACATAAATTTCTGGGGCTGCACAAATGTTAATCTGGATATTCCATTCCTGTAATAGGTCACAACCCCACAAATTCACAGCAATATTAGCTACATATGGCCATAACCTCCTTCTCTGTTCTTCTGGCCCTATGCATTTGACCCATTTAATGCTTTGTTTCATTTGAGATAGAGTTCAAGTTTCTTGGAAGTGAACATTTACCTCTTGATGAGGCCAGTTCAGATGACAAGATTCGGGAGGATTGATACTCAAATCCACACCCGTGTCTAGTAAATGTTCAATAAAAATGCCACTTCTATACACTCTTAGCTTTGGTTGTTTATCATTTATAGAAGTCTGCCAGAATATACATTTCCTATGTCCTACTGCAGTGCTTGATCCATCCTCCACATGTATTCCATCATCCAGACAAGTATGTTGTTGTTTTTTTTTATAGTAAGCATTTTTTTTAATTTTTCTGGTTAGACACATTCTCCACAGCAAATGGGAATGATTTTATCATGTTTGTCATGGGGGCCTGAGAGAGACAGCCCAAGGAGTTTCCCAGTGGTATTAGGTTGCCTTGTCAGTCTTTTGTTCACCTATATTTATTGGTCCAATGTCCTTTTCCACACCTCCTACATATACCTGAAGGCTGAGTCCTCCTATTCTTGCCATTCCCAGAGGAGTCAATATTCCTAAGTATGCCTTGTCTACAATCCCTTCTCAGATGTCCTATTATACCACAATTAAGCCATTTGGCATTTTGTTGTATCCTCATAACATTGGATATTGCTTCTCCTACCCATGTTTTAGTACTATGGTCAAGGGTCTCAATGTTCTTTGTATGGAAGATACATTCATCCATTGGTGCTGATATGACCATTAAAGGCCCAAGTTATTTTGGCATTCTCTGTTTGCATTCTGAAAAGCCAAAAATTCAATTATGTCTGGCTACTGTGTCTGTTGCCTATATTTGTATAATCTTAGTTAATGTTTGTAAAAAGTCCCTACAGGCTTCTCTCTGACCCTGGTTAACCCTAATATATGATTCAATTATCTTTTCTGGTTCCTGAATCCTGTTCCAAGCATTTCAAGCTGCTGTGTTACATAAGAACAAGGTGTTTCATTGTAAAGGGCATGAGCCTGAGGATCAGAGTAAAGTCCCTCACCCAGAATTTGATCTGGGAAAATCTCAATTCCTTTTGCTTTTCAGATTGCTCTAAAATCTTTGCTTTTTCTCTCCAGTAACACTTCCAAAGTAACTGCAGTGCATTTTCCAGGAATGCTGAGGTTATCTAACTTCAGTCTTGTGACATGGCTTTGTTGCTTAAAGCTCTTGTTTTGGCCATTTCCTTAATGAAGGGTGAATGTTTTCTATAAGCAACAATTGCTTGTTTAATTTCCTTTAGTTCAGTCATACATATGGGCTCCCATGTGTATTCTTTGACTATCATAGGGTATTTTGTGCCAAATGCTCTTTCTGATACTATCACAGGAAATGCAGGTGTAACTCTGGGTGGTTATTTCAGAGTTTGGTACATATTGATGAGACTACAGTTTGTCTTTGTACCTTTTGTCCCTGGTCATTAAATTAGATAAATTCCTCAATCTTTTCACATCTTTTTACCACTGCCTTTTGGAAAGTCTGGATCTCCTGTCTAGTGTTCTCTTCTAATGCCCTCATTGAAGATTCCAACGTGTGAACTCTGTCCATTAAAGATAACGTCTCATCCTTGGACTTAATTTTTATAGCATGAATATTACCCCCCTGGAGAGTCATTCAAATTAAAAATAGTTTTTTAGTGTAAATTGCAGACTGTGTGCTCCACAGATGTCCCTGATTGGTCAGCAGTCAGATGATCACAAATGTCAAACAGAGCCAATCAGGAAAGCCCCTGTCTCACCTGAGCATCTGTGAGCACTGGAAACCTGTACCCAGAATCCAGCTAAGACATTTAATGAGAAAATATGAAGGACAGCATCTAGTGGCTACTCAGGGCCACTGTGTGGGAATTCTGTACCCAAATAATGACATGGAGCCTGAGGGCAGCAAGCTAGAGCTGCTGGAGACAGAAGCCCTGTGAATCAGGCACCACCTGTAGAAGCTAACTTGATTGGGGAAATAACCAGGCTAGCTTAAATATAAACAATTATATTTTTATTTATCATGAGGGGGGAAATCATGAAACCAGAATGAGAAGTCCAAGCTCAGCTGTGTGACGAGGGAAACACACACACACACACACACACACACACACACACAAGAGAGAGAGAGAGAGAGAGAGAGAGAGAGAGAGAGAGAGAGAGAGAGAGAAAGGGAAAGCACCTGGACCATGTGTCTATTTTTCTCTGGGTCCCAGAGAGCCACACCCTAACTCTGTCTCACCTCTTAAAGATAATTTGTTAGCAATGCTTTTCCATCAACATATGACATATTTACTTTGCATTATAATATTTAAGCATTTTTATTTGATATTAAAGTATATTCAACATATAGGTTACTATGTAAGTTATACATTTTCCAAGAAATGTTTTCCTCCTCTTCTCCCTTTCTTTTTCTTTTTTTTTCATTTTTATCCTCTCTCTTCTTTCTTTCCTTATCTTCATGTTCCTTCTCCTCTTCTTCTCATCTTCATTTTTGAGATAGGATATCATACAGCCTATGTTGGCCTTACTTGCCATATCTGAGGCTGTCCTTGTATTTCTAATTCTCCTTTCTTCACCTCTCAAGTGCTATGGTTGTATGCATTTTCCTGTAAACCAAATTGGAGTCTTTCTTATTTCTTTAAAGGAAAGTAGATGGTATATTTTCAAATCTACACATCAAAATTGTATGTTGTTTGCTGGAATTGAAAACCTACTGTAATTTTTTTGGATATTGTATGTAATTAACAAGTTAATAAAGGATAAATTTCATTAATAATTATGCATTGAGCTGAATGTATCACAGGATTCATTGATAGCTCTTCAAATACTATGTCGGATTGTGTTTGTGAAGTTCTTACAGAAAGAAAAATAATACTTAAGTTGATAGAGTCTGTAAGCCAGTTGTACTTCCTTTTTGGAACATGGTGTATTTAGCATTTAATTATCAAAGGATTTGAATAATACCAAAATGTGGAAGAAATCTGTTTTCTCTGTCTTTCTGCCTCTTCCATCTATTTGTCTCTTAGTCTTACTTTGTCTCTCTATATCTGTTTCTGTCTGTCTTTTTTTCTCTATTGCTATTTGTCTCTTTTTCTACCTCTCTGTCTCTGTTTGTCTCTATTTTGTCTCTGTCTCTTTGCCTTTCTATATTTTTGCCTTTCTGTCTCTCTCTAAACTTGAGTGGAAGACATTATTCATTGGACAGCAGTGCTCCTGACTGTCATTTTATTTTGCTTTCTCTTTCCATCTCTTGGTTCTTTTCACCATAGGGAAAATGTTTTAAGATCCATACTAAGTATTGTAGAAATTCTGAACTTTCTTGATTACATGAGCTATCACTACCAAATTAAAACAGACATACACAAAGTGTACAAAAAATTCAAATATATTCATGTCTTCCTTTGGTTGTTTATGCACTCTAACAATAACATAATTATATTTTATAATTTCTTTTCTAAAACAAGGTTATATAATAATATTGATTTATAAGGTTACTTTACAATTAAATTTCACATCGTTTTTCTATTATTGAGTGGCATTTCTCTATATGCACATACCATAGGAGTTTATTTTTTAGTATTCTAATAGAATTTTGTATTTTCTGTTAAATTTAGGTTAATATATCATGAGCTGTATTTTTAGCTTTGTGCGATAATAGTAATGGAATATTAGTGCAATGAGCAATGTTATTTTAGTTATATTTTAGAGATTTATAGCACATTGTTTTGTAGATTATGCAGGTGATAAGGAACTTTCTGTTTATTATATATATGTTAAAATCCTTAAAATTGTACACTGTATATTAAAGGCATAGCTACAATTCAAATTTACTTTTATTTTATTATAATAGACAATTAAGCTTTTGGTATTCTCTGGAGTTCACATGAATATACTCAGCTGATTATGATCAAATGGGTGGGAAGATCCACTTTGTCTTAAAGTAACAAGTCAACCAGAAAATTCCACTCTCTATTAAAATTAAATGGAATTTGGAATCATCTTCTGTTCCTCTCAAGATGCTTGCAGACAGGGAGCACTTGTTTAATCAAATTGTAGAGATCACCAGGGAGATTTGAGCCAATGTTTTGGACTTAAGGATTCTCACGATTTTATTACCAGTCACAAAACAATCATGTGACCCACCATGTGACTTCCTCAGGATCACCCTATTTGGGAGGAAGTCAGGCCTTTTTTTGGCTAGTTTGTCAGATGTCAACTTCAGCCAGCTGGGGGAACTACAGCTGTAGGGTAACAGCAGCTGGAAACAGGCTTTTCCAGGAGCAGGCATGTGACTCGTGATAGCAGAGATCTGTCAGCAAAGAAAAAATGAGGGTAAAAACCTCTCTATCTGAAAGAGCAAAATCATAAGTCCTAAACAATTAAAGTCATTTATGATGATAAAAGGCAGCTAAGTACTTGAATTGTTGTTACATACTGCAACAATCATGACACTATAATCTTTTGAAATCCTTACATAATATGAATGACTATGTGCCATTTGCTTCAAAATATATATTACAAATCTGAGTATATACAATAAAATATACACAGCAATTCTTCAGCTTTAGCATTTGTTTCCAATGTCAAATGAGTTGAATGTACAATAGCTACATTGTGAAAACAGTAAAGAATAAGCAGCTGTCAAAAAAAAAAAAATGAGGTGGACCACATAGGAACTATGAAAGTCAGGATGCTTTGTGTTTATGAGGAAAATTAATATACATAATATATTTTCTGAAGTGTTTACAGTTTCACATGCTCGAATGTGAAAAAGCTTTAAAATAACATAACTTTTAACTTCAGAGACATTAAATATTGACTGATTGACTGTTTCAGTGTTTAAGTTACATTCAGTGAGTTCACTTTAATTTTGAGATATTTCAGGATGACTTTGACTCCATACTATGTTAAACAGTTATCAAAAAAAGCTGTGTGAGAAAGTACTATCCTTTTAATCTTGATGGTCTTTTGTGAACAACTGCATTTAAAATGTTGATTTATGTCTGTTTTATGATGTATAAAGCTTTTCTTTCAGTAACAACCTATAGCACCTTAGCTCTGCTGCCTTCCCTGATTCACCATCATCCTTGAACAGGAAATAATGACCAGACAAGAAAGGCAAATGAACAATCATTTAACAAAAAGTTGAAGGAAAAGACGGCATCTCTTATGTCAGAATTGCTGTCTAGATCTAGTTTGGGAGCCTGGATAAGCAGAGCTGTCAGCAAGTGCTGACTTGGTTGTGGCCCTGATCAAAGGAATAAAAGCATGCTGTTAGGGAAGGCGGTTCCCCAGAGATTCTCTATAAACATTGCCTATGCCTTGTCCTAAATTTTCAGACTCAAAACAGAAGTTGAAATTTCACTAATAACAGATCTATAGGATGTAAGATTTTGCAACAGGGAAAGTGCTCTCATATGTACTCTCTAGTAGAATTTGTTTTAATCTTGTTAGTAATTATTGACTTTTTACCTAAATGAAGTACACATGGAAGTAGTGGCTATTTTTCCAAGCAGACTCAGAGATATTTCATTTAAATGTCTTTGCAGTATAAACACTCCCTGACATCTAATAACTTGGAGGGTTCTGAGTTTAATACACAATGCTTCAAAACAGCCTTATATTGGCCTATATTATCATTTAACATTTTTATTCAAATTAATGAAACATTGAATGTTCTTTTTTAATAATATGGTGTAAGAAATCTTCACATTTGTTACTTGTATAATTTGTAAAATGGGTGCTTAATAAATGTATTTTTCTTTTTTGTTCTTTAATTGTTATATTTATGTAAGGTAATATCTTTGTGTATTTCAAATTGATCTGCAAGTTTATTTATAGCCAGGACTGTTTTAAACATGTTATTCACTTGGCCTTCTGAGTGCTTGGATTACAGGTATCTCCATCAACTTTGGTGAGTATAATGGATTTCTATTATGTACACAGGAAAACCCTTACTTTGTATAATAAATAGTCATAATGATAAAGTTGAAAAATATTGATTAGAGTAGTTAGTTCCACATGTTAATTAAATAAACCAATGGGCAATACATTGATTGTTTTGCCACGTATTTCATCCTGGAATATATAAAGATGTAAAGTTTTCTCAAATAATAATATTACTTTCATTGTGTCCATGTGCTTGTTCTTGTGTTTGTATTTTATAAGTGTGTTCGTACATGTGTGTGGTCCTATACATATATCTATGTATAATGTATGTGATATATATCTATACATACTATATATGGTGATATATATCAGCAAAAAATATAAATGCATTTTAATAACAGCATGAAATATGCATGATTCAGTCTAATTTTATAGAAATATTATGGACATAAAATTCCTAATTTATTTTGATTATAAAAAATACCTGTCATTTGGTGGTGGCACAGAACTTTAATCCCAGCACTTGGGAGACAGAGACAAGTGGATTTCTGTGAGTTCCAGGCTAGTATGGTCTACAGGTCTAGTTCTAGGACAACGAGGATTGTTACACAAAGGAAACCTGTCTCAATAACAAAAAAAAATCTAATTTCTAGGAGAGAAATCAGGAATTAGTTATAACTAGAAGAAAATTACTTTTAAGTTTTTAAGTCAAGGAAACAATGTACTCAGCATTATTGTATATATACAAAAATAATAATAGTGTGCTTTAGGTACCACCTATTGCTGTAAAAAGATGCCATGACCAATAAAAAGCATTGTTATAGGTCCAAAATGTTTCTTTATTCATTAATGGTAATCATAGGACACAGAGGTGACTCCCACATCTCCCAATATCCTGTACAGCATCTCTGGCCTATTGTCAACACCATGGAATTTAAAACCTCTGTGGAAATATTTACCTGAGTGAATTGATAAAAAGTATTTAGAGACATGCTTATTGATGAAGGAAAACCTGCCCCTGAACATTGATAATACCATCTCTTAAATTCAATACAGTACTAAACAGAAAAAAAGAGCTAGCTGAGATTTCTCTATTTTTGTACAGTCACTAAATTTTGTTCAGTAACCTATTTCTATCATTGACCTGCTTGGTGGACTTTATCATCAAACTATAAGCTATTAAAAAACCCTTCCTTTTGTCAGTTATTTTGTTGTAGCAACAAGAAAGTTTGCCAATATTGAAAATTGATATTAAATGTTGAAGTCTGTGCTGTGATAAACCTGATCCACATAGTTCTTATGTTTTTGAGATTAATGTACACCAATAATTTTGAAGAGTTTATAAATGAGAACTAAGAAAACATCAGAATGCTATAAACAGAGCATAAGGAAACACTAGTTGAGAATTTGGAAAACCAAGGTACTTAAAAATTTAGACAGTAAAGATCTAGGTTATCATGTTTTAGAGGGGAATAAGGATGATTTGGGGAACTGAAATAGAACCTGTTTTTGTTATGTTTTAGCATTGTGTTAGTTTCTCATCTGATGGATGAGAGACAATTCAAAATTAATGGACTAATATCTCGGGAGAAATGTGTGCAAGAATAGTTACCTGTGAAGTCTTACATTCAGAATTTTCACTGACTACTCATCTCTGCTCTAATTAACATATACCCTGAAAAAGAGCAAAGAGATGCAAAATGGTACAGATTGGTAAGAAAGACTTGTTAACAAGTTTAGAGTCAACCACAGGGCATAGACAAAGCATTTGAAACTTCTAAGAAACTAGCATTCTTAAAGAAAAAAAAATACATCATAGACTTTGATTGAATAAAGTAAATGTTATCCAAATGGCCTGATTTATTTTTAACTTTTTATTCATTTTATGTACCAACCCCACTTGCCCTCACTCCTCTTCTCCTGCTCCCCCATCTGCCCCCAACCCAACTCCATCCACTTTTCTTCAATAAAGTCGGACATTGTGAGTTGATCCAGGAGCAAGCCCTTCACCCTTTCATCATGACTGAGAAAGATGTTTAGCCTAGGTGGAACATCATAGGAAATGATCTCTAAAAGGCCAGCTCAATTTGGAAAGATTTCAATTATTGAAATTTTAAACTTGTAAAACTGGTGATTCATTCCAAAGGAGAACAGAGATTATAAGAGACATAATTGCCACTGAGAAAATATACCCCTTTCAAAGAAACACCACTCTGGAAACTGTCAGCACAGACATCATCTTGATTGATAGAATAGATTTAGAATTCTGAAGAGTGTTAAGGCTATTAAAGGCTATGAGGCCCTTGAGAGATTGATAAAATGCCTTTAGAATTTAGAGACAGACCTGAAATTTTAGGGGGACAGTTTCGGTTATTCTTCTTATTTAAATGATTTGTGTGATTGCTCAATTAAAAAGTGGAGTTGTGATAGTTATCAGTCACTGTCAACTTTACTACATTTAGGATTACCATGGAAACACAACTCAGAATGTGTATATGAGGAGGCTTACATAAAGGTTCATATAAGGAAAGAATATTTATCCTAAGCATAGTCAGTGGTTTTCTATAAAATATGGCCCACAGGGAGCCAAATGGATAAAGTAGACTGAGCATTGTCATTAATCTCCTCCACTTTCTGCTTGCTGATGCAATGTAACCAGCAACCTCAGTTGTTTGCTCAAGACCTTTCAAACATAATTAGTTCCACCCTGAAACCATGAGCAAAAACTGTTTCTAATGTTGATTTTTTTTTCAGGAACATTTTACTGCAATGAAAAAAATAACTAAGACATCATGTCTTTTATTATCTCCACAATCTTCCACCCAATCTCTTTTGCTGTTTTTATACAACCTGGAAAACAGTGTGCTACACAGACTTTGTTTGCTGATGTTTTGTAGCAACACAAGTCAACCATTGCCTTTTATTTATGCTTAGTATGATAATGTAAGAACTTTGGAGAACAACATGTAATTATGTTATCACTTTTAACAAGTATTTATATGCCAATCTCATCTCTATCCTGTGATTACTAACATTAAAGTCTTTTTATTTTATACTCTTTCAGTTTCTGAAATCTGCCGGAACCTTGAAATCACAAAATGACCACTTTGTGTATATGTATGGATTAATAAATTAAACGTGGAATGATAAAGAATTCTCCAATAAGTATTTGCAGAGCACATATACTGTAGCAGTGTCTCAAACCCTGTAAACATATTAATATTTAAAACTGAGGATTTGATAGAATTTGAGATCCATATTTTTTTATGTCTAACTAAAGTCTGATTATTTTTAAAACTTTTTGCTTTTTAAAATCTCATTACTAGTGAGTTTTCCTGGATTAACCTTGAAAACACAAGTGGCAAAGACCCACATAGACACTCAGCAACACACACTGAATAAAGTATTCAGAATATTTTCTGGAAAAAATGTCATTTTTATTTAATTGATCAGGTAAATTTTGAGAGATGAGGGAATAAGAAAAAACATTTTGTTTGTCCTAAAATATAAGTGTCACTTAATTTTTGAGTGACATAAAGGTCTGCAGTTGCAGTCAATTTTATTTTCATTTTCCACTTGCCACACTCCACTATCTTCTTGAACTCGTATTCACAAAATGTTTAAGCTTCTCTTTCTATAAGCAGTTTGGGTTTTAAATAATGGTAATATATATGAGACATTAGAAAAAAATCATATTCATTTGCTCCAATTACCTTAAATGTCAAAAGCTCTCTGCTTAGATGAGCAATACCCAACTTCCTCCTTAATCAGGATGTGACTTGACAGAAGTAGAATAAAAGTTTTAATGTTGATCTGATGGCAGAAGGATGAGGGAGACACTATTAAAATAAAACTTCAGTTTCAATTATTCTGTTGTAAAGTTTGAATTGAAGGATACAGTAAATGGAAAGTATGGTTTTCAAATGAGAAATGTACAGAATGAGCATAAATTTAGCATTCACCTATTTATAATTATTATTTAAAATTACCAACCAAGAGCACAAAATAGCATGGGCCCCAGGCTTTTTCCTCTGAAAAAGCAAAATACAAGTGAAATAGAAAGTGAATCCTAAGGTAGATTTAAAGTATATCTCATTTCTCATTTGTGGAGTTTTAGACTCAGAAGTTTTTTGAGATCAGCAGCTCCTTTCAGGCTATGAAAAGCTGTGAGCACAGCTTTAATGAAATTTAAATTTTTCAGTAATAAATTTAAATCTGACTATAATGTCATAAGTTAACTCTAAGTGGCCAGGTTATTTGAGATGCTGAAAGTGACTCACAAATATTTCTTCTAGATATGCTTCCAGAAACCTCCACTAAAGAGAGGAGGTATTAAAATAATCCTCCAAGTCACCAGAATCAGCTAATTTACAGTCCACCTGCTATTTCATCTGACAGTCAAAATTAAGTATTTTTTTCTTTTATGATGAAAAAGCTATTCACTCCCAGCTCCCTAATATTAGAGTTTGATATTATTAGTGTAATATGATGAAGTCTTTCAACTGCTCACTTGCTCTTGTACACAATCAAGAAGTGTTGTGTAAAGAAAATTTGATTAAATTTTGTCCTAACATTAAAAGAAATTTCCCCACTTATTCTAAAATCTAGTTCAGCTTTCCTCCCTCTCTCCTTTTTTTTTCCCTCTCTCTCTCCCTCCTTCTCTCTCTCAATCTCTCTTTCTCTCTCTGTATCTCTCTCCTCTCTTTAGCTCTTGCTCTCTCACTCTCTCCTCAACCTCTGTCACTATAGTATTAGGGATCAAGTTCAAGGTGTTGCACATGCAAAACAAATCCAGTCCCCCACTTTTATTTACAAGTGTTTTTCAGTCTCACTGAAACCCTGGTTTCAGAAAAGAAAAATATGCACACAAAGCATATACAAACACAATCGAGATATATCTACATGGAAAAGCATACAGAGTTGTTTCAAATATATTTGCTTTACTCTTTCCATTTGCTCTTGGTACCCGCTTGCATGGTGAGTGGGTCTGTATAATACAATTGCACTTTAGTGCAAAGAGTTTTAATTGAAAAAAGCTTTACTCCAGACATATTGCATGCCTTTAGAGACTGGTGTGTGAACAGGCCTCTAAGAGCATCCTCTTTGCACTAGATTAAACAGCACAGCCTGAAAATGTAGGAGTGTGATCGGTCCTGATGGATGAGTGATAAGGACCAATGGAAAAAATGATTTTCCTTTCCTTTTCTCCTCAGTGGACAATTCATAAAAATGATTAGATGACTCCTCTGTATGGTAGGATCACTGCCCGAGCAGGCAAACTTTTCACTACTTTTGTCTGAATCTGTTTATCTCTCTTGCCCTACATTTCTATTCCCTTATATAACCTTGCAAATAAACTACTCCATTCTGTAATTTTTCCTTGGGGCCTAGTTTCAGGGAACTCGGGCTAAGAAAACAACCTCATTAATGGAATTTTTAGTTAATACTAAGTAAAGAAAACATTTCCTGCTTTTAATTTCAAGGAAGGAAATGATATAAGACCAAGAAGGTTTATGATACGTTTGGACCCAATGGCTGCTTTGGGGAGAAAATTACATGATAATGCTGACATTGAAGGGTAAATTAGGTCACCTAATTACTGTCTACTACTTAGGAAAGATCTAACCTCTTTTGCTCACAAGAGCATTCATAAATTAAAGATGTTCTTTTTTGTAAAGTATCTTAAGACAGACATTCAGGGAAGATGGTATTGCAGAACAAGTGAAAATAATTGGCAGAAAATTATGAATTCATCCATTATACATAAAATGATTATACCATAGTAAGAATTAAGATCTAAAGAATTTGTTCAATTTATGAGCTGCTAATTATATAAGTATTTAAAGCATAATTAATCCTAAAGATAATAGGTTATTAATGTAAACCTGTAAACAAAAATGTCTATGAAGGTAATGAAAAGTATCTTTGCAATATTTTTCTATACATTTTTTGATGAACTTATTGCATTTTAGCTATGTAATAGGAGAAATTACAATATATCATGAAAAGTAGTTTATAATACTTTAAGATGGCTCTTTTTAAGTGAAGTCACTAGAAATTTTGAAGTTTCTGCTTGCCTTGCCTATTTCTTTTATGTGGATATGTTAAAATATGTACAACTTAAAGGACAATAACTTCGGTTTAGATGTTCATTTCTTTATAAGACATATGCTGAAAAGTAATGTCTTTATGCACTAAATATTTATATACATATAGAATTGTGGTCTTCTGTTTTGAAATATTATTTTCATGTATGTTACATTTGCTTATGCTGTGTGATATTTGTTTAGTGATGTAAATAATTGTTGCATTCTTTTATGTTGCATTTGTTTAACTCCTTGAAGCTGTGTTGTTTTTCCTGTCTAAAACACCTGACAGCAAGTAAAGATAGCAATAAAAAATAGAGAAACATAAAAACCAAGAAGAAAAAGGTTGACAGGATAATTCAAGTTATAAAGCTGGCTAGAATCAAGCCAAACTAAGGTTAAGAGACTCTGTGTATTTATTTGGAAGCTGGGTGGTGGATTCCTCAAAGAACAGAAAAGTAAAAACAACATCTCTCTAATATGCATATGATGATTATGATGGCAATAAAAAAGCATTGACTTCTAGGAGTATTTTAACCATCTTGATATTGTAGAAGAATTATTCCTTATAAAATATGTTAGTGCACTTGCAAGCAAATTTATTATGTGCTATTTACATGTAAGCACAGGTATACCTTAAAGACTTCAAAGGCGTAGCTATAGATTACTGCAATGAAGTGAGTGTCTCAATAATGTGAGCTACTGGAGCTGGAGATACAACTCAGTGGGAGAGAACTTGACAAGCATGTGTCAGTCTTTGATCACTAGGATCAATAAATAAATGGTTTCAAAGTGATGTACTTTGTTCTTGTATCCTAGTGGATATGATTGCCATATTTATAATATATTCTATTACATAGACCATCACACTGTATATAAAATATGCTTCTAATAGATAAAGTTTTCATTAGGTTCTTGAATAATCAAGTGAGCCCTCAGTAACCATGATCTTCTAGCTATTATAGAGTTTCATGTCAACGTTCAGGGCTGCTTACTGGTTAGGCTGATGGGTTCTGAACATTAGTTGTGGCAATTTTTGACATGATGTGAAAATAGCTACCTTTTGTATGTATTACCAACCAATTGTGTTTCTAAGCTTCTATATTTTACTCAGTTGATGAATTATTTTAAGTTCTATTTTTCTTGCTAAAAATGTGGGTAGAGAACTTTTCATAATATAAGGAACAGAATTAGGATAGATAAACACCTCAGTGGTTAAGAGCTGGGTTGCTCTTTCAGGGTACCTGGGTTCACTTCCCAGCACCCACACAGTGCTTCAAAATCATCTTTAATGCCATATATAAGGAAGCTGGCTCCCCTTTCTGTTATCTTTGAGCATGAGACAAGCAAAAAATTATCATGCACACATTCAGGAAAACATTAATACACCTAAAATAAAATAACTAAATCTTTGAAAGATCAAAATCCAACTCCTTGTGTCCAACATCATTTTAATATATCCATTTAATTATTTCATTCAATATTAGTAGAAGGTATAATGTAATTTAGTCTATTTGTAAGCAACATTATGTTTATCATTATATTTATATTTTATCTGCTAATTCGGAGTTTTATTTTTTAGATTTAGTGTAATTTACATGGGTTTTAGATTTTTACTCTCTCATTGAAATTAGCTCTGTGTATCTGTTAGAAACACCTCATATCTATAGCTTAATATAACTTTAGTTTAATTGCAAAAATAAGTAGTAAATAAGCAACACAATATATTAAAATATTATTTAATATTTCATTTTAAAATTATTCACAAAATAGAAAATGCTATCAATAGTTTCTTTAAGTTTCTTTCTAAACTTTGTGAAATATAAATCTAATTTCTGGCGTGTTATATTCTGGATGAAAGTTTGAGAACTAGATAAGTTGATTGGGGCTGTTGCATATTTGTTTTTGTGAATTAAAATTCTGTGGTTCCGCTGAGCTGCAGCTAAAGAGTTTCGCGGGATTTATAAGAACCCAGGGCTGTTGTTGTCAAACATTTGCTTGACATGCACAATTGCTGCTGGTCATCTGGAACTGAGAAACTAGTGGTGACTAAGAAAAGCTCAGCATCTTTGAGGTGAAGCCTTTTTGGGAAGTGTTTCCTCAGAAAACTTACAAAAGCTGTGTTTCACGGGGAGTCAAGTTTCTCTCTAGTGCTTGGAGCAGAAGATGGCAGTATAAGAATCTCTCCAGGACTAGGGAGGGAGAGGCAGGCAGATCTCTGAATTTGAGGCCAGCCTGGTTTACAAGAGCTAGTTCTAGGACATGCCCCAAAGCTACAGAGAAAACTTGTTTCAAAATAAATAAATAAATAAATAAATTAAATTAAATTAAATTAAATAAAAAGAATCTCCCAGAGAGTACTGGTTTTGTAAGCATGAAGGAGTCATGGGAAACAGCTGAGGCTTGCTACTGTGAGAGGTCAGGAGAAGCCACTGGTGAAGGTGCAGTCAGAGTAGTAGGTGAACCCCTGATTGAAGGGGTCATGTAAAAAAGTTGAGGCATTGCACCATGAAGAGAACACAGGAGAGGCTTTTCGGACCCTCCAAGGTGAGGCAGATAAGAGTGAGTTTACTTCGGATTATTCACTACAACTGGCTTTTGTTATTTGTTTACAGGTCTTTATGGAAAAACATGCTTTGGCCACATGTGGCTTGTTTGACACATGCAGCTTCTCTGTCCTGTGCAGTTGGTTCTCGTGATTGTATACTTTACTCATGTGACTCCTCATAATACTCAGAGAATAAACTGACTGAAACTTGAGTATTGCACGAGACATTTGTTCACCCCATTTATTGGATCTATTATCCCCAGTCCCGCTGCATCTGGAGAGGTCCAGAATCTCCCTACCTTTTCTTTTTCCTGCTTCTAACCCCGCACCTATACCTGTCTTTACTATACTTAAAATTTAAAATTTAACGGATGATTATTGTGCATGTATATATACATACACACACACACACACACACACATATATATATATATATATATATATACATACATATATTGCAGTACAACCTGAGCAGCTTATATAATGTTAATTTGATGTATCTTTTCTTTTCATGAATGATAATTTGATACTGTATAGGATTTTTTTTTGCTATCCTTTGAGTCAGTCATTATGTTAGGTACGTTCCATAGTCATCCTTAATAACTGCTTTATGTATTTTATGTATTTCTGGATTATTGTTTTCAAACATATAACAGTCATTTTTGATCCTCTTGCTTTATGTGCTATGTAGTTGGAGATGTTTGATTATTTAATTTCTCTTGCTGTTTGGCAACAGATTTCTATAAATGTTCTTAATCTTATGCTACCATGTGAGTCTTTATCAGAAACATCTTTAAAAACAACCATTTTAGTATGTTCACATAACTTTTTTATTTATAATAAAATAAGTACATTTTGTAATGAAATTATAAGTGAACATTTATGAAATAAGTACACAACCTAGCATTTTTCAATTATTTTATTAAGTTGCATATGAATATTGAGGGTGAGGAGTTTTTATTGCTATTTCTGTACTTTCTGAATACTATTTGACTCTTTATGAAGCCATTAACACATAGCAAGATCATCAGCTCTTTCAATCTCTGTCACTGCCTCCATTGTTGCATATAGTACACATTCTGCTTTGTAGGCAGAGATCCTATACCTCCTAATGTTTCCTACTCACACTCCAAATCCTTGTGGTTTGTAAGTTCATATGACCAGAGTCTTAGTCCAGTATTCAATATTTCAATTGATATCCTGAATTTGATAGCTCCTGCATTGATTATAGATTCTGAAGTTGTTTTCAGCCTACCTGTTATTTCCTAAAATAATGAATTCTTATTTTTTAAAAATTAAACTCTTACTGACATTTTTTCTCATTGCTGTTGTTTTTCTTGTATTTGACATTCTTTCTGTTGATATTTTCTTTCAGAAATAGGAAGATGCTGAGCTAAGCAAACTTGACTCTTGAAGGAGGTTTTTTGAAATAATTGGAACACATATAAATACTTTAAAAGAAGCTGGGCATATAAACCTTCCTATCTGTTATAAACTTGAAGATGGAATTCAGTAATCTGTGTAGAAATACTATGTTATTCTCAATTGGCTAAGTCTATCAAACCCAAGCAATAAAAAATATTTTAAACCAGTGACATATGGTTTCACAATACAGAAATACAAATGAAAATTAGACTAGTGACCATGTGTATCATCTTTTTTCATAGACTTGCAATTGCCACATTAAATTCTAGAGCAGATAAGATTTATGATTAAAAACGAATTTTTCTCTAGATCAACACATGCTGAAACTATAGATTTATATGATCTGTTTTATTTTCAGTAATCAGGTACAATTATTCTTATGTCATTATATTTTGAAATGTAGAAATTTTTGTTGGCAAAATTTCATGGATTAATATAGTACCATCCATGCCTTGCCAGTATAGTACTAAAATTGGACAAATTGAAATACAGTCTCTTCCTTCCTCTTTGTTTCAGCTCTAATAGTTGTGACTCTTTGCCATGTGCTTCTAGGAATTGTTGGAATAGGCACAGTATATATTCCTGTATATTTTTTTATTTCTTGGAATGCTTTATCAGATTGGAGATAATCTATGAGAACTCTCAAATATGGGGTCTTATACCAGCCGGCAGGTAAGCTTTCTTCAGGTAGGCTGCTCCACAGCCCCCTTATTGACTGAACCATGTAATCTATATATCAAGACCCACTATGACCCCAAACCCACACATCCCTTGCCACCTCAGAGGAACTCTTAAACACAGGCTGCAACTGCACAGAGCTGAATAAGAGGTGAATTTTCATCCAGGCAGTTGGACACCTCACTTTCTAGGCCCTCAGTACAGGGGTGAAACACTGGGCCCCTCCACCAACTACCTCAGCATCACTATCCATCCAGTAGGCAAGCTTCCTGCAGCTATGCTGCTCCAACCCCCTCCCACACTGACTGGTGGTGTCTGGCTCACAATATTTTAGAAAATGTAAACAAATCACTAAAAGTGATTAATTAAAATGCAGGGAAGGGTTAAAATGATGACTCAGTACTTAAAATGTTTGGTATATAAGCACAAGGATCAAAATTTAGATAATCAAATCCTATATACATGTCATGTTTATATACTTGTAATCTTAGATACAGAGATGGGTGTTAACTGGGACTGGGTGGTTGCTAGACTAGTAGGATTCATAAATCGTGTTCTCAGGTCTCAAACCTGATTAAATAAACATTATCTAAAATTATTAAGAAAAATGATTACTATCAGCATCTTATCTGTAAATATGCACACATATACTTACTAACAAATGATTCCAAACTCATGTACTTGGACAAATGTAACCATGAATTCATCTGTTCTTAATATATACACACAACAGCTATATGTATATAAATACATACATATATGTATATATAAAACTTAATATAGACATTCAACTGGAGCTATACTAATTCCTTCACCATAAACATTTGAAATTAGATCTTTCTTTGGAGTTGGTGCAAGTTCTACCTCACCCTTCCAGAAAAACTGGAAAGTGTTTGATATTGACATTTTTCCTCCATTTCTTTGTGGAAAAGTGGGATTTGAGATATAATCAATGAAAAGACATAAAATAACATAAGATATTGTCCTATTTTAAGAGTTGTAGAAATTTCACCTTGAGATTTCAGTCTGGTGCTCCAATGTGGGTTTCTATCTCTGTCTCCTTTCAATGCCTGATGAAGGTTAATATTCAGGAGGATGCCTATATGTTTTTCTTTGGGTTCAACTAGGGTCCAAATCAGGAGCAGAAGGAGAGAGAGCATGAGCAAGGAACTCAGAACTGCGAGGGGTGCACCCACACACTGAGACAATGGGGATGTTCTATCAGGAACACACCAAGGCCAGCTGGCCCAGGTCTGAAAAAGCATGGGATAAAACCGGACTTGCTGAACACAATGGACAATGAGGACTACTGAGAACTCAAGAACAATGGCAATGGGTTTTTGATCCTACTGCACGTACTGGCTTTGTGGGAGCCTAGGCAGTTTGGATGCTCACCTTACTAGACCTGGACTTCCCACAGGGCAGGGAACCCTGATTGCTCTTTGGGCTGACGAGGGAGGGGAACTTGACTGGGGGGGGGGGAATGGGAGGCGGTAGCGGGGAGGAGGCAGGAATCTTTAATAAATAAATTAATTAATTAAAAAAAGTTTGTAGAAATAAAAAGAATATATTGTAAGGTGTTATTTTTAATATCACAAAATAATTAAGTACACTTTTGGTAATAATTTTAAATAGGATGCATTTAAGTTGAATTGGCAAGTAAAAGTTTGTATATATTTTAGAAACATAACAATAAATGTTAAGTCTTAATGGACTGTAAAGTCATGAAAATTAAGGACTTATTAAATTATATGGGATAAAAATGTCCCTTATTAATATTACAGGTAACCACTACAGATAGATTAGTGATAAAGAGATTTGCATTGGTATGGATCTTACTCTATTGATAAAAATTTAAGGTCAATTTGGTTATACTGTGTATATGTATTTCTGCTCTTGATTATGTATTGTGTTTTTCAACTCATTTTAAAATGCAATGTATAATTAATACATTATTATAGGTTAATAGTCATAATAGCCAAACTTGTAGTTATGTTAGTTAGATTTTCTAGATGAACAGATATGTATTTCAGATGGATAGGTATTCTTCAAACCTTTCAAAAACTATGGAATATGGCATTTAAAATGTTTTATGAATTTAGGACTTATCAGGACAACAAGACACGTTTGCTCCTGGCAGCCCCATTTACTTCAAGAGGAAGATAGGCATTGAAAAGGCTCTTTATGAAGTTGGTTAGCCATTTGGGCAAGAAACTGTTCTTTCCTGCACTGTTTAGTGAACTGGACCCACAGAAAAAAATGACTGCTGAAGTTTCCTAAAGAATGTGAGAAAGTCCTTTGAGGTTCCTTCTTTTTTAAAGGGTCTGCTAGACATTCTTCAGGACACAGAAAAATATGAATGAAGATGGATGACCCAGCAGTACAGAAAAATTTTGGGTGACTGTCCAGGCAGGGAGATGTTTCTGTAAATTTTAGAGTTTTGGAAGTTGCTTATAATGAACATATTATTTATTTAGGTAATACTATATCCTTCTGGAATCTTTGATAGACTTGAAGAATTTATAGTTATAGTTTTCCTTAGTTATGATAAAAGATAAAGTAGATATAAATATTGTTACTGTATTTATTACTTGATGCCTGCTTTGTTATATGTAATTTTACTATGTTAAAGTTAAAACCTTCCTTTTTTTATTTAAACAGCAAAGGGGAGGTAATATGGGATTTCCCTTTGTATATTCTGGTTATCATTAATGAGTAAATAATCCGCTTTGGACTGATAACAGGGCAGAACTTAACTAGGCAGAGAAAACTAAGCTGAATATTGGGAGAAAGAAGGGTGGAGTCAGACAGAAGTCATGTAGCCTGCCCCCAGAGAAAGATGCTGGATGGAACTTTAGCAGATAAGCCACAGCCATGTGATGATACACAGATTAATAGAAATGGATTAAATTAATATCTATGAGTTAGGAATAAGAAGCTAGAGCTTAATGGGCCATGCAGTGATTTAAATAATACAGTTTCTGTGTGATTATTTTGGGGCTAAGAAGCTGGGGACCAACAAAAGGCCCCTTCTTCAACAGATTAGGAAATAAGAAGAAAGAAGGGTGAGAAGCAAAGGGCCAGATATAAAAACAAAATAACTAAATAAACCATAGTGAATCAGAAAAAGCAAATTCTGCAAAATAACTGAAAATCCAGAATTTTTTTTTACAAAGTAATCCCAGCCTTTGGGCAGGATAGAGGGCAGAGGCCAGAAGGGTGTACAAACTGTGTTCATAGTATGTCAAAGCCACAGAGCAAGATTCTATCTCCAAATATACTGGAAATTTCCAACTAGAGATTTATGCAGTCCACTGTTTTATTTTTAAAAATCAGAAGACAATTTCTAAATCTGAATTGGTAGAACATTATTTTACATAAAATCCAAAATGGTACATGTAAAATATAAATGTTTAAAGTGAAGTCCTTGACAGAGACAAGATGCTGTTGGACTGAAATAGAACTCAGTTCCTGTTTATTTTTATTGTTCAGACTTAAACATTTGAACACTTGCTATTTAATAGCTGATGGATTTAAGAGTTGATTAGAGAATTATGGAAAAATTGTATTAACAAATTTGATGAAGAAAGTTTGAGATCTTCCTAATGTAGGTTTAATTATTTTTGTCAAGATCTCATGAATGAGATATGATATGTCATAAAATAAATGAATGCATATTTATTATACATGAAAATGGAATAGAAGGAATATTACATATTCAGATGATAAGATTAGATTGGTGTTACCATATGGTTAGACATTTTTGTCTCTTAAAGTTTTGAAATAATTAAAAAGTTAGTGTCATAATATACAATATAAAAATAGCATAAATTTAAGAACATAATAATAATGATTTACTAATGACTGACCTGCTTCCATTTCTATTACATTGATTTTATGTGAATATTATATCTTTAATTTAGAAAACAAAATTACAACTCAGACATATTAATTTGTTTTCAAATAAAGTGAAAACTTCATTTACATAGAATGGGCTTTCATTTCTTAATAGAAGTACAATTAAAAATATGCAAGTAGTAAAATATACCTTTATTTACTATATTCCAAATCTCTTGAAATGAATATTAATTTTCCTATAAGCAGTAGACAACATTTGTCTTGTTATATAACAGTAAAACAACTCCTACTTGGTTTGGTCAATTTGTTGATCAATCAAGGGGCTTAACTAAATTACAGCCCAATGCCAAATGTAAGTCATACATTATAGAAATTCTCTCATGCCAGGAGGAAAAAGAAAACTGCAAAGAAAAAAATTATAGTGAAGACTTGAACTTGTGATGATGCTGTACATGCCATTAAAGTCTCTGTGAGTTCATACAGGTTTCAATCTTCTTTTCCTCTAACTAAGAAGCTACTTGCAATTCATACCTTCTGGTGAAAGGAAAGTCAGCCTTCTCAGATGAAGTCATAACCCAATACAGGTCCTATGCCAAAACAAATGAACTTTAAGTTTTGTTCCTTTGTTAATTTTGATTAATTTTTAAAGTAAATGGTTCAGTTCCTTTGCTGTTGTATTATGTTCACTTATGATCATATTAAAATGTAAAATTTTCAATTTTTTATATCTTGATACAAAGATTTACCTGCATTTGCAAGGAGTAATGCAAATAGATCATCAGCCCCCTTTATTGTATTTTACCATCTGAAAATATCTTTCATAAGTGTAGTGCATTATCCCCAGAAAGATGATTTCATGGTTTTCTCTGCATACATTCATGTATTTGTATTTATTTTAGTCATGTCATTTTTATGTGTGCTGTTTTTTGATTTAGTAATTTTGTCATATATATATTTTTTTCCATGAAAAAATAAAAGCAATAATAGCGACACATGCCATAATAGATTCTGACATCTTCCATTATGGAAAGACGAGTTAACAAGGGACTCTGTTGGATAGCAACAGAACACATGATCCCTGCATTGGCAGTGGACACTTCTATTCCCTGTGCTTATGAGGAAGAAGCAGGAAGATTTTTTTTTTTTAATTTGAGGCCAGTAAGGCCAAGAAAAAAAAAACTAACCAACCAACCAACCAAACAAACAAAACAAGTTGGAGATCAAATGAGGCCTCCATGATAAAAACTTAACTTGAAAAGAAAAAAATTTAGAAAATACTTGTGGGTTTTGAGAAATAGAAAAGAATTCTCCTTTGTTGCTTAGATAGAAAAGTAAACCCAGAGCACATAAATTCAACAAGAATTTCCATAGCAACACTTATTTTATTAAAAATGTAAGCCTTATCTGTCTTTCATTTAAGATTACAAATAAACTTTTGTAAGTCCAAGAATTAAGAGAATAGCAGAGAAAATATTTCTCATATTCAATTTCCATAGCAACCTTTATTTTTCTTACATTACAATCTGTAAACTTTATTTATGCCTCAATTAAGCAAGATTAAAAATACATTTGAGAAGGTAAAAACATAAATTCCTGAGATAAATATTTAGAGCTTAAAATACAGATGATGGTTTCAAATTTTTTTAACATTTTCAAAGATTAGTGGATGTGTCAAAGGCAGATCTAGAGTGATGAGAAAGACTCTCATCCTAAAATGTTACATCACAGATTGAGTACCACTTTTGAGAAACTATATTCTAACTTCAGTAACCTGGTGGGTTTCAAAGCAGATATCACAGATATACAGGTACTGATTTAAAAATAAATATAAATTCTAAAAGTATTTAGGAATCAATGGGTATTTTAACAATATACATATGATAAACAATAATTTAGTATTTCCTTAGCTTTGAAATAAATTAAAAATACTTAAGAATCCATATGAAATAAATGTAAGTAAAGTATAATTCCACAGTACACAGACGCAGAGAAACTAAATATCAAGGAGGATTTAAGTGGGGATGTATGTAAAATAGAATAGATTTCACAGGTGGATTAAAGGCAGGATTAGGTGGGAACAGGAAGCATCTATCATGGGTGGAAAAGATCAAGGAAGAGAGTACTTGGAAAGACAACTGTAATTGGAAAACATTTCTGTGACCTTGTGAAAAACTAATGCAGTGGATACAACCTGAATTTTACAAGGATGACGATAAGGCAGACACCTAGTAACAGGGAATATTGACCATGAACTGGCCATCAACTCCAATTAGGCAAGTATTTTAGTGGAGAGACTGGGACATCACTCCAGTAACAAAACCTTTGATCTACATTTTTTACTGATTGCAAGATGTGCTGTTAAGGTAACTCAGAGCTTGTGGGAGTAGCTACAAAATGCCTGGCTCAAACTGAGGCCAAGGAAAAAAATGGGCACCCAGTCTAATGCTATCTGGATGGCCAGAATTCGTAGTTTGGATCACCCAAAGCCCTAAGATCTAGGATAGAACCAAAGACAAATAAGAACAAATGTTTTATGCCATATTTTGTCAGTCATGAGAGATCGTCCATTTTTTAAATTAATTAAAATGGATGCACATTATATGGGAGTGGGGAAGGTGGAAGAGGGGGAAACCGAGTTTAGTATGTAAAATAAATCAATAATATCAATTTTAAAAAGAAGTAAGTGAAATGATTCTTAATAATATTCTCCTACACACATGGACTGGATACTAGTACAATCATCTTCATAGAGAGTTCATTCAGTAACTGATGGGAACAGGGACAGGGCCCCACAGGCAAACAGTAGGCAGAGCTCAGGGAACCAGATGGAAACAGAAAGAAAGGATCGGTGATTCAATGGGTTCCAGGACATCAAAAGAACAGAGTTCGTAGAATCAACTAAAGAGGCATCATAGGGATACAACACGACTTGAAAGGAAAACCAGGGAGACTATATAGGTCTGAGATAGGTCTTCTGAATATATGTTATGGTTGTAAACTTTAGTGTTCTTGTGCACCAAATGGTGTGAGTAGGGACCATCTATCATTCATTTGACTACTCTCGGGACTCTTTACTTTCTACTGGGTTGTGTTGCACAGCCTTGATATAAGGGTTTGTCCCTGGTCTTATTGGAAATTGTTATACAGTGTTCGGTTGATATCCTTGGGAGGCCTGGTCTTCTTTGAAAGAGAAACAGGAAGAGAGGATCTGGAGAGAGGGAGATGAAGTAGGGGAAGTAGGAGGAGTTGAGGGAGGAGGAACTGTGATCGGGAAGTATTATATGAGAAAAGAAGAAAGGAGGGAAGGAAGAATGGAATTAAGGAGGGAAGGAAAGAACTAAAAGAAATGAAGAACAAAGAAACACAGAGAGAGAGAGAGAGAGAGAGAGAGAAGAATGCATGTATATGTCTTCTCTTTAAATGAACACTCTGCCACTACAAGATATTAGAATTGTATTAAGATAAAATTTGATTTATTTCTTCATTGTACATTCTAGTTAAGCTGTGTAAATAAGGGTTATGAGCTAATTAGTCATATTTATGTATTTGCCCAATATTATTGTAAATATCAATATCCTTTTCAGAAAGTGAAGATAGTATGGAAGATGATATATTGCCTAAGGTTTTTAAAACTGATATGTGCTATGGTGAGATAACTTGCTTAATTTTCTGTTTGGGTCATGAATGTTATAAATATTGAGGGACTTGAATTCTATATGTAATACTTCTTTTATGTAAATTTTCTAGTACAAGAATCATAAAGAAAATTTATTTTAAAATATTTTGAATTTTTTACTTTCTCTCAAAATCTATTATTTTTTTTTTCAAAATCTATTAGTAACACTTTACCACAGAGGTGAAAAATAATCATTGAAAGAGAATATACATACGTTTTACTCAGTAAATTAAAAGAATTATCTTTTACAGTTTATAATAAGTACTGTGAAATAATAATTTTGTATACTGTAGAAATTTGTCAGTCAGATTGGTTAAATAATAAAGCTGACTAGCCAGTTGCCAGGCAGGAATTGTAGGTGGGACAATCAAACAAGAAGATGGGAAGAGCGAAGGTGGAGTCAGAGGAGACATTAGCGGTAAAGGAAGCAGGAAGTGTAGAGAGTGAGGTAACAAGGCATGAGACACTGGCAAAGCATAGATAAGAAATATGGTTTAACACCTAAATTTCAAACCATACAGAGGCCGTACAGGCCGGCTCAACATGGCATGGTTTTTAGGTACGAGGGCACTCTCCACATAGCCTAAGACAGGGTGCCCTGTGATCTGCTTACTTTAATCCTACTAGATACCTTTTATTTGAGAAGCTCCAAGAAACTAATGCTACTCATAAGGCACCCCTCTGTTCCCAGGAGAGGTAAATTGCTTCACCAGTCGAGAGGAGGGTCTCTCCTTGTCCCAGTCCCTTCTCCTTTAGATCTGACACCATGGTTGACTCTGTCTTGGTGCCCTCCACCTATAACTACTTGCCTTTATATAAGAAAGGAGGATTATGTTGGGAGCCATTTCCCCCCCTAAAGATTGTTACAGAAACCATCACCTTGGGGAGCCTGCAGGGAACCCCAAACCCATAATTATGTTAAGAATAGTCCTATTGGCAAAACCTGCCCCACACCCAATTAGCTATTCGCTAATTGCTAACAAACCTAATCTGATAGCGGAACTGCCTTAAATTCCAGCTATCCAGGGAACTAGGTGTGGCAACTCCTGACTTCTTGGCCTACCCGACCGGATGTAGGTTACGTGACTGGGACCACGCGGCCAGATTCCATGCTCCTGTGCCCTGCTCCCCAAGCCCTCATTCAGGGGGTATATAAGTTGTTACCCTGTCCCTAATAAACGGAGGCTTTGACAAAAAAAAAAAAATAGATATAGGCTAAATCAATATGTAAGAATTAGCCAATAAGAAGTTAGATCTAATGAACCAAACAGTGATTTAATTAATACAGTTTCTGTGTTGTTATTTCGGTTCTGGGAGACCAGGACAAACAAGGGGCCTCCTTCAACATCATTGACTTAATTGATTTGAGGAGACCCAAAATGAAAGTGGGTGGTTCCATTCCCTGGTGTTGCTTATTGTTCTATGTAAGATTAGAGAATGCAAGCTAAAGACCATGTATGTTTTTATTTATTCCTGTCTCCCTTGACTGTGTCTAGGACCTGACTAGTTGTTTTAACATCCTGTTGCCTTGTCATCTCCAAAAGAGATGGATTGTAAGTTACAAATGTGAACTAAAAAGTCTCCCTAAAAAAAAAAAAATAAAAAAAAATATAATTTCAAATTATAGAGTCCTTTTCACTTCAAAGAATTACTATATAGCACATACTGAAGGGTAACATAATGGATTCCATAGCTAATATCATTTAGTTAAAAATTATAGACAGTGTCTGAGAGGGTCATTGTTAGGCTTGCCATTATAAAATTTAGGACTAGTAAAAGATTTTATCAATAATAAATGATCACTTAATGCAAAAAAAAAAAAAAGAAATATGGTTTAAGTTAGAGAGTGACAACCTTATGCTATTGCCTAAGTATTTGTAATTTATATTGAGCCTCAGAGTGATTATATGGGAACTGGCAGGCAGGAGAGAAACTTCCACCAACATTTTACTAATAAATCTATAAAGCTATTTCCACTAATTAAAGGTATACATTACTTTATGTATGTATGTATGTATGTATGTATGTATGTATGTATGTATGTATTTATTTATTTATTTAACAAAGCCCTAATCTTCATCTGGTGCCTAGATGGTTCAGTATTTCTAGACTGCAGTTATAAAATAAAGACCAAAAAAAATGTTTTTTACTATACTAACAAGAAAAGGTTCTTTCTAACTAGCATGTGGAAACATTCAAAAGTTATTTTTTTGTTTTTAATGTTTTTTCTTCTACTGAAAATAGATTTCTTACTTATGAAGTATATCATGATTATTTTCCTGTTCTCCATTCCTCCCATTTCTTCTCCCCACCTCTCATCACCTCCAGATCCATTCCTTTATCTGCCAATAAAAGGTATAAGTACAATGATTCCCTCTTTTAGATTTTTTCTATTTATTAGAAGGAAACGAAGAGTTTGGAAACTTACTTTTCTGAAGTTCTATATTTATATATGTAAATTTCATTTACCACATAGTATATTTATTATACCTATCTTAAATTAATTTGCACAAAATTAATTCAAGTAAATTTAGACAAGCTAAATTCTTAAAGTTTCAATTTATGTGCTAAAAAGAACCAAATCCATGTAAAAAATGGTACTGATATTAAATTATCACATTTCAGATAATTATGACCTTTAATTATCTATTGTAGGAGTTATGATCAATTATTCATCTATCTATTTACAGAAAATAGTTGCAATCTGGACAAGATTAAAAAAATACATTGATATATAACAGACTTGAACCAAGGGCAAAGGAACTCCAATGGTCAAGACACTACATCCTTAGGGATTTTGTTCAAAGCAGCTAGAGAATGCTTTTTGTCTAGTGTTAAATTCACATCCAGGGTTTCAGCATTCCAGGTAGAAAGTGACAGTCACAGATAATGATGTAGGAAGGACTAAGACAGCTTTTGAAAATAGGAAGGCTCCAAAATTAGACGGTATATTTAACTTTGAGGTAAATATATATCCTTGTAATTTAAAGGGAAGACAAATAGCTAAAGGCAAAGAAAGTGAATACAGACTCCCCTGGCAGCTATGGAAAAAAACTTGAATGAGCTTGTGCTGAACACTAACATGGGTCAACAATGAAAATTACTACTCTTTTATTGAAATACATACTTTAAGTATTTTATTGAAAGGTACTTCAATAAATTTTGTGATTTCTCACTGTGTCATTCATTTTGACATTAATGTTTAAAAGGCAGTTCCATATAAGCAGAGGTAGAAATTATGCAAAATAATTTTCATGATCTTATTCAAGCCAATAGGTTTTTAGGTTTCTGTAGTTATATAAGTACTTAATTATTAATGTTTAACTTGCTTTTCTTGATACTAAAATATGTCTGATTAATGATTTATTCAGGAAATTGAAATACTTATATCTTATATTTCATATATTAGTAAAAACATTATTTCTACTGATAATATATATATTGCTTATCTTCTAAATAGAGAGCATTTTTCTCATAAACACTTATGATTTATAGCTACATAATAAAGACCTTTGCTTGTTAATGAGTGTTTTCCATAAATAATTTTGAGAAGCACATAAGCCAGTAATGTTGATTATGGAAATTCACAGATCATTACAAGTCCATGTAATTTTTGCTATTTATATGCACTATTACAGTAATTACTATGTATGTAAGAGTTATAATTACACAAAAACATACAATTTAAAAATTTTGAAATCTAAACAAGATAAGGAAGAAAAATAATTGCAATATTATAAGGAATTTTACCTAGCATCATAGTTCTTTAAAAGTAATAACTCATACTATATTCCAAGCTCAATTATAACTATCACAATGGCAGTTAAAGCTTAAGTTTGTGCTCATTAAATAACATTGCTTATTTAATTTTATAACAAACACACAATTTAATTTTTAAGTATTATATATTATTGATTATTTACATGCTAGAAAATATATGCAAATGTCATGTAGCAAATATTAGCACCACATATAAAAATATATTGTTTTTGTAAATCATACATTTTATCTTAAATAATATACTTAAAACAAGTTTAAATATAGGAAGTCAGAAAGATCATCTTGGATCATAAAATGTAGTTATCTAAGTATGTTTTTCAAGACAAATTATGCTTCATACATACAATATTTACATTGATTTACTTGATGTAAATTAGATTAATCATAACAACTTCAATTTTATTTTATATTCCAGCTTGCAGTTGACATTTATTTAGAGAACAAAGTTTAATTTTCTGCCATTGGGTACTGGATCAAAGGTTTTCCAGATGGCAGTGGAGCTCTCTGTCACTGAAAATTCCAAGTCAAATCACATTTAAAATATATACTTTTAAAATAAACCAAATTGAAGGATTAAGTGCCCTACTATTTAAAGAATGTTACTAATACTTTTGATTCAATTCCAGTAGAAACACAGAAATTCTAGAATGGTACCATTATATCATCATTTATAGATAGATAGAAAAATACAGTCCCCAAAGAAGTATATAACAAAACGAGAAATTCAAACCATTCTGAATCCAAAAAAGATATGTCTTCAACCCTTGTTTACATTTCCGTTAATATTCATTTTACAATTGTACCTTTTAAATAATCTTAAGTTTTATAGGCTACATCATCAGTCACAGTGAAGCAAGCATTTACAGTATATATTTGTTCTATACAGTCCTTTTTCTTTCCCTCTTTCCTTTATCATAGCCCCAAGGCAGACATAACATAGTTGATACCACACTATGGAGATTGTTGTAGAGGGGAATGAGCAAATGCAGTGGACTACATATCGCTACTTTTAAAGGCTATTCTTTCTTTATTAGAGAAAAATAAACAAAAATTATAAACAGAAAGTGGAAGGAGCCTATAGGCATATTGTCAACTAGCAAATATCACTTTTTCTAAATTATTGTTTAATTTAAGAAACTTACCTTAGTATCTGTGTAGTCTCTCATTGATATTTTCTTTTAAATTAAAAACTCAAATATAGTTCCAGAGACCTTTCAAATTATTGCTGACATATATGCTATTTCCAATTAAGTTGAACATAGAATGCAAAATAATTTCTTTTTGACTGACATTTGTGTATGGTCAAATAGATTCACCAATTTGTCATTACCATCCAATAAGTTATCATTTTCCACTGTAAGTATAGCATCTTTAATTTTACATTGTGCCTTTAATTTTTCAAGATTCCAATTTTCCTGGCACAAAATTTACTTTTTTTCTTCCTGTCATGTGATTGTAATTACCCTATTATCAAGTGTCAATATCTCTGTGTGTTCTCTTCTAAGCAGTACTGTCTTATTAAGATTTGTCCCTTCAACTAGCTAAGCATATAGAGGTTGAACTGCACAGTTCTTGGAAACATTAAGGAAAGTTCCTGCAAGTACCATCATCCTTACATGAACTCAAACATAAAGATTTGGGTAATGCAATATTTGTTCACTTGTGAACTCCAGCCTCATACTTGAACTAAGTGTCATTTATTGTTTCTTAACTAACATGGATGATGTTAATTTAATTACTTATATACAATATTATGTCTGAATGCATTTAAAAAATCTAAAATTACTTCATTTAGTCGTTAAAGCTATGTAAGAGCAAGTTTTGGAATGGAGTTTCAACTTTGGGTTGAACTGTTTCTCAGCTCTCTTTGCAGACATGCACAGTTTCTTTCTTTTTGTTGTTGATCAGTATCTCTTTATCCAGGGCTGTTTTTCTTCCTTAGACCAATCAAAGCTTCTCAACTTCCATTTTATTACTTAATATTTTTTTTATCTTATCCAAACTAATACTCACAAGTGAGATAAGCCTGTAGGATTTACAGCAAACAGCTTATGTGTTGACAATTTTTTTTCAAACCTCTCTAACTAAGCTTCACTTCTTCATCCATACCTCACTGCCCCCTTCAGTCTTCTTTTAGCCTTTCCTCCCCTGTCTAATGCTTTTGCTTTTGTGTCCTAAGGATTGAAATAGGTGGTTCATGCATGCTAGTCAAGTGAACTGAACCACTGAACTACTAGTAGTTTTGTATTTTTATAGATCCTTTAATTAAAAACAATGACATGCCAGGCTTTAATGCTGATTTGCTCAGGTTCCACTAACAGCTCCATCACCCAGGAATACCATGAACTTACAAGCCCCACTGTCACAGAATTTTCAGTAACTGGGATCAAAGACCTACACTAAAAGAACCTGATATTTTGGAGAAAAAGTGAGAGCATGGACATATCCCTTTATGCTTTGTTTAGAGCTTTAAGCTACTAACTTCAGAGAGCACAAATAAAATAATTACTGAGTCTGACAAGCTTTGATTTCTAACATTGTATATGTGGTAGTATGTAACATGAGGGGGCTTGATTGTTGGGGTTTCCCTCCCACCCGGTACCCCATAGCCAATAAGCCCCAAAGAAAATCACACAGAGATCTCCATAAGTTATAAAATGGATTGGCTCATTAGCTCAGGCTTCTTGTTAACTCTTGCATCTTATATTAACTTATAAGATTAAGTTATATTAAGGGTAGCTTACATCTTGCTTCTTCGGAGTTTTGGCAGGAGTGGGAGGAATGGGCTTTCTCCTTCTAAGAATTCTCCTTTTCTCATCACCCCACGTCTACTTCCTGTCTGGTTGACCTGCCTATACTTCCTACCTGGCCAATCAGCATTTATTAAAAATATGATTGAAAGAATACAGAACAAAGGCAGATATACATAGTCCTTTTTTTGGGAATGTGGGCATAGTTTTCCAGGCTACTTCCTGTTGTTTGGGGGCACTGATAATCTTATGGAGACCTAAAGAAAATTTAGAATTATGATCAAGTCCTGACTGAAGTTATATTATTGCTTATTGATGAATAGCACTAGGTATTATATTTCACAGTTAATTATCCACTTTTATAATTTTTGTAAAGATAAATGGACAAATAATAGATATTTAAAAGAAGAGTATATCCAATAGGCTTATCAAAATATTTGGGTAGTTGACAATGACCAGATATAGTCTTAATTTGACAAGCCTCATTTAAACTTTATTTTTTTCAGAAAGTAAGTTATAAACTAATAAAAATGTCAGTACTTGATAATTGATAGTTAGAATGAATTTTCATTTTGATTATAAATATCAATAAACATTTAAAATGAGAAATTTAATACTTTGAAAATACTGTGGAATTTATAATCTGTATAGGAACTAAGCACTGGAGAATGTAAAAAAGAACAACCGCTAAAAATGTATGATTTGAATACAGACTGACTCTTGTTAATAGACCAAATACTATAAATAGTCCCAAATTCTAGGGAATATTTGCTGGAAATGTGTAGATTTGGATTTCTCAGAATGATCATGATAGGTCAGATCTAGCTTGGTGTTATTTATTATTTCTTTGAATATTCAGGCCACAAATTAATCTTCATAAAGTATTTTTTACATTGCATCTTGCCATTTGAGTTTGCACAAGTCTATAAGAAAAACTCTCAATCTGTAAATTTCAATAAGACCAATACAAAAATACAATCATGCATATGCTTTACCCATCTAACATGAGAGAAAAGTGTTTTATACAGTTGCATATTATAAAGTATACTCTTAAATTTATTATCGAGTAACATTGAATTGAATTTTCCACGATACTATGAAGAACTGATGTTCTTATTTGACATCACATAAGAAGTTATTATAATTGATTCATCTATGAGACTTTAATGCTATTTACTTCCAAGATCATTCAATATAGAGAAATGATAAGTATGTAAACACTAAACAGACATATGCATACACACAGAAGAGATTACCAAAATAGTCCATCTAATACCTATCTCTTAATGCAGAGTTTAATCTTAAAGTGACAAAATTTAGAATTTAGTATGATTCCCAGAAAAGACATCACATTCCCCATGAGATGGAATATTTTGAGCAATAGTGATTTTTGAAAGACAGAAACAGCCTTTCTGCTTGATGCCCAGTCCAGGAACAGAAGCCTGCACTTGGCAGTTTAGCTATCTTATAGAGAGATTCATAAGAGGTACACAGCTGCATCTTTGGGGATACAGTTTGGTCCTATTTTACTAGCTTCCTTTACTTCAGTGGTACCAACTAGGATTGAAACTGCAAATTTATTTACTGGAAAAATTCCCATGAAATGTATATATTTTACCTGAAATGATTTGGTATTTAATAAAACTGGAAATCACTTCCTTAAAATCAGAGAACTGTACGAGCAATTGGATATATATATATATATATTGTATATATATATATATATATATTTTAAATAGATTGAATTATTAATATATGGAAATCACAATTTGATAGAATCAGCCTAAACAGTGTAAAATTTATTTTCTCTTTGCAAAATTTTGTAAGATAGCATTTTTTTCTCTTTGTCTTATTGATTTTATTGAACTATACACTTTTCTCTGTTCCTCACCATTCATCTCACCTTCCCTTCAACCCTCTCCCATGGTCCCCAAGCTGCCAATTTACTCAGGAGATCTTATATTATACTACTTCCCATGTAGATTAGATCCATATATGTTTCTCGTAGGGTCCTCATTATTATCTAGGTTCTCTGGGGATTGTAATTTGTAGTCTTGCTTTCTTTGATTTATGCTTAAAAACCACTTATGAATGAGTACATATGATAATTGCCTTTCTGGGCCTGGCTTACCTCACTCAATATGATGTTTTCTAGCTCCTGTTGTAATAGGAGGATGCTTGTTGATTCCAGGCTCCTCAACCCTGAAATAATAACTCAGAACCCATATTAATTAAATCATCACTTGGCATGGTAACTTTAGCTTCTTATTGGCTAACACATACATCTTAATTTAACCCTTCTCCATTAATCTGCTTATTGTCATGTGGCAGTGGCTTACCCAGGGAAGTTCTGGCATCTGTCTCCAGCAGGGCTACATGGCTTCTTCTGACTCAGCCTCTTTTCTTCCAGCATTCAGTTTAGTTTTCTCCACCTACATAAGTTCTGTGCTATCAACAGGCCAAGGCAGTTCTTTTTTTTTTTTTTTTTTTTTTTTTTATTCACCAATGGTGTTCACAGCATACAGAGGGGAATCCCACATCAAGTTCCACTCATTTCTTCACATTTTAATGTTGTTATTTTTTTCTGCTGTGAAGTACTTCCTTGTCTCAATGTACCACATTTTCCTTCTCCATTCTTTGGTCCAGGGGCATTTAGGTTGTTTCTAGGTTCTGGCTATTAGAAAAATGCTGCTGTGAAGATGATTGAACACATGATCTTGTGGTACTTTTTCTTTAAAAAAATTGACAGTGTGTTTATAAATAAGTACACATTTTCTTGTTGGCATTCACCATCCTTTTTATTTGTATTTATTTATACTTTTAATATATGTGTGTGGAGGTATGTGTGTGTATATATATATGTGTGTGTGTGTGTGTGTGTGTGTGTATGCAGTTTAGAGTTCAGATGTCGAAGTCAAGTGTCTTGTATTTTTCTTCGCCTAATTTTGATTAAGTTTCTCAGAGATCCTGGAGTGCATCATATCCACTATGCTAGTTGACCCATGAGAATCCAAGACACTCTGACCCCAAATTGGGATTACAGACACATACACCACACTTACTTTTTCTGTGGTTGCTGTGGAGCTGAATGACAGTTCCCATGGCTGTAGAGCAAGCACTTTTTTACTGATGCATCTGAGCTCTAAAAGGAGTTTATTTTTTATCATGTCTGGAGCTGAATGACAGTTCCCATGGCTGTAGAGCAAGCACTTTTTTACTGATGCATCTGAGCTCTAAAAGGAGTTTATTTTTTATCATGTCTGCTTTTATTTTACTTTCCTCAGGAACATTTCTGAAAGTACTATATTTAAAGACAAACTTAACAGAACATGTAACATAATTTCATATTTCATTATAATCTTATGGGGTTGGTAAGAAAAATAGGAGTTAAGAATTGACTTTGTAATTTAAATTACTTTAAGGAACGATGTTAAGTGCCATTAAAAAAATCCAAGAAAAACTAATAAAATTTTAAATATTGCTAGAAATACTTCACTTAAATTTTTGATTACCAAAATTTAACAAAATTATATATATAATTTCTCTCATATATATATATATATATATATATATATATATATATATATAAAACACATATAGTACTTTTAAGTAACCTTTATATTTCTACTTTTATTGTCTGAATTAAGAAAATATGTTAGACAGGCTTTTAGTTCTTCAATATAGCAATAGCTCTAAAAAACATAATGTAATATACAATTTAATTTCTCTTGAAAAGTTTTTCAATTAAATCACATATATTTTAAATATCAATACCATTATGTGACAGGATCAGTTTAATCATTAAAATTATTTTTTACCTTAAAAAATTTCATAGTCTTACAATTTATTTCCTTTTTTGATTATTTAATATATTCCATAATCTTAAAATGTAAAATGTTCCAAGATGCAAATGTATATTTCAACCTTGTTAGCCCATTTGTATGAATTATAATGTGTTGTTTGCTATCATTGACACATTAAGTAAAAAATTTTCATATAACTAGATTGCCAATGAATTATTTAATTTTGTTGCTGTAACAGTATAGTATTTACAGAGCCAATTGATAATGCATTTTCCATATTTATTTCTGTATATACATGTATTCTGTTAAACATTACCAAAATTTATATAAACATTTTATAGATCCAAGACATAACTTCAATTTATTATGTAAAGAATGAAATATTGAATTTAATAAAAAGCAAAAACAAGACATAATAACATACTTATTAAAACTGATTATAAGACTCATTAAGTAAATATTATTGTAATATAAATATAAATGTATTATATATTTAAGACAGACATCAGAACAATCCCTGAATTTCAAGAACTACAAAATATTCAATATCTAGCACAAGAGTTAAAGGTGTATGTATTTTACTTCCCATAGTAAAATAAATAATTATCATAATGGCTTTATTGAACAATCACTGCTTACAAATCTTGATAAAAGGCCTCTGCTTTTTAGGTCAATATTTGTAAATATCAATTTTTACGTTTTGTGTAGGGTGAAATTTAAAACATCATTTATTGTGCTTAAGATATTTGATAGAGTATTGTCAATAATCTTTCTTCTATTACTTCTCTAAAAACTAGATACATACAGAACACATTAGAGAAATAATCTGCATCTTCCCTTAAGGGATATATCTATGCACAAGGAGTTGTCAAACATCTCATTTTGCTACATGACTATCAGTAAGATAAAAATACTTTATTTGCTAAATCTAATCTTGAAAACTCAGTCTATGTTGTCTTCAGGTGATGTGGGAGTGTCATATATCAATCTGTTGATTTCATTGGTTAAAATAAAGAAACTGCCTGAGCTCATTGATAGGCCAACCCTTAGGTAGGTGGAGTAAACAGAATAGGATTCTGGGAGAAGGAAGCTGAGTCAAGAGGAGTCGCCATGATGCCCGCACTCCAGACAGACACAGGCTAGAATCTCCCCGGTAAGTACACCTTGGGGTGCTACACAGATTATCAGAAATGGGTTAGGTCAATATGTAAGAGCTAGCCAATAATGGGCCAGGCAGTGATTAAATGAATACAGTTTGTGTGTTGTTATTTCGGGGCATAAGTAAGCCATGCGGGCGGCCCGGTACAGGGACACAGTCTGGCCGCCCCTTATTACTACAAATTGGCGCTCAGACGTGAGGGGCTAAATCCACTTAAAAACCTGAGAGAGCTTAATTCTAAACAGAGAAAAAACAGAGTTTAACACAGAGTTTTGTTCTTTGTTGGTGGCGTGCCGTAGAGAGATTTCCTGATTCAGCAATAGCAGCAGAAAAAAAGCTGCGTCATTTTAAAGTGCGGCTTTCTGGGCTGTGCCGCCATTGCTATCTCTGTCTGGCTCCTGTGAGAGACAGAGCTTTTGTATGGAGCATTTGGAATAAACTGCTTTGGTTTGCTTGATGGCAATGTGGACTGCTGTGTGCCTGGAACGCTGGGCGGCTCAGGGACACCAAAGGGCTCTGAGCCAGGAGTGGCTCAGCTCCGCCAGGCTGAACTGAGCTGGTCTCAAGCAGCAACTACCGTAATTACCTTAATGACAGCGCACTTAAGATTTCTACTGGGCATAATGCAGGTGGTACCGTATTAACTGTACAAGAAGCAACTTAAGTTTTTAAGAAGTGCTTAACATTTTAAGAAATGCTCCTGGATTAAAAAAATTACAGATTCACAATAAAACAGATTCAGACAGACCACTAAATGAGTCACAATGTTGGATAAATGTACGTGGGCTTGAGAGAGAAAAAAATATATATATAGAGAGAATAAAGTTAATGCCTTTAAAATTAAAAAGGTAAAGTCTTTAAAGAGACAGAGTACAGATAGTTAAGAGAGTAAAAGAAATAAAAAAAATAAGCCACGTAAAAATGGAAAATTCACAGAGAGTCTGGATTATGTACATTGTGTTTTCTTTAAAATTTTTGACTGTAAAGGAGCTAAGTACAGAGAGACATTTCATTATATGGGCTGCCAAGTGGAACCAGAATGGATATCATGAGGATATGACTTCAAAATTTGGGTCTAAGGATATGATGCTTCGGAGAGGGTCTTCTTTTGTTTTCACAGAGGACCAGACCCTATGGATTGCATCTATTCCGATATGGTATGATAGACCACGCCCTCCTGAAAGGTTGCTGTGATCACCCTCAAAAAATTACTTCACTCAACTGCCAACTGAGATGACCCTGGCACACAGGTTACACCATGAAAGACCTAATTAACGACGCCCCCATTCAGCAGGAAGCAGTTTGGAGAGAAAAACTGTGCCCATGTTCTCAAAATATTGATTATATATGTTCTTTTACATTTAAAGGAGGATATGATATAGATATGAATAATTTGCATTGGTATGGATTTTAAGGTCAATTTTGTTATATGTATATGTATTTCTGATCTTGATTAAGGTATTGTGATTGTGTAGTTCATTTAAAATGTAATGTATAATAGGAAATATAGGTTGCTAATGGATAATCATAAATAATAGTCAAGCTTATAGTCATGTTAGTTAGATTTTCTAGATATATAGAGATATATTTCAGTTAGATAGGCATTCTTCATATCTCTCAAAGATTGTAGAATATGGCATTTAAATATTTTAATAACTTAGGGTTTTTCATGACAATGAGACACGTTTCTCCTGGCAGCACCAATCTACTTCGAGAGGAAGATGGGCATCGAAGAGGATCCTTATGGAGCTTGATAGCCATTTGGGCAAGAGACTGTTCTTGCCTGGACTGTTGCATAAACTGGACATAAAGAACCCACAGAGAGAGGAATGCTGAACTTGCCTAAAGGTGAGATGGTCTTTCGGGGTTCCTGATTCATGAGAGTCTGTGAGACATTCTGCAGGACACAGCAGAAAGTGACTAAACTGTCTTTGGAATTTCCTGCTTCATGGAACTGTCTGCTGGATACTATGGGCCTGAAGGCCGAAGATGGATGCCCCACTGGTACAGAGGAACTTTGGGTGACTGTCCAGGCAGCGAGATGTCTCTGTCATTTCTAGAATTTGGATTTCTTGTTTGTTTAAATAGTATTATATCCTTCTGGAGTCTTTGATGGAGTTGAAGAATGGATAGTTATAGTTTTCTTAGTTATGATAAAAGATAAAATAGATATAAATATTGTAACTGTAATTCTTACTTGATAACTGTTTTGCTATATGTAATTTTACTATGTTAAAATGAAAGCCTTCCTTTTTGTTTAAACAGAAAAAGGGGAAGTGATGTGGGAGTGTCATATATCAATCTGTTGATTTCATTGGTTAAAATAAAGAAAATGCCTGAGCTCATTGATGGGCCAACCCTTATGTGGGTGGAGTAAACAGAATAGGATTCTGGGAGAAGGAAGCTGAGTCAAGAGGAGTCGCCATGATGCCCGCACTCCAGACAGACACAGGCTAGAATCTCCCCGGTAAGTACACCTTGGGGTGCTACACAGATTATCAGAAATGGGTTAGGTCAATATGTAAGAGCTAGCCAATAATGGGCCAGGCAGTGATTAAATGAATACAGTTTGTGTGTTGTTATTTCGAGGCATAAGTAAGCCATGCGGGCGGCCCGGTACAGGGACACAGCCTGGCCGCCCCTTATTACTACATTCAGGAATCAATAATAAAAAGGAAATACTTTAATTAATGTAATGTAGAGGTGATGCAGAACATAAAAATATTAATATTGCTAAAAAGAAATTGGTAGAATGGAGAATGAGAAGTGTAGTAATTTGTCAAATATTTGGAAATTAGACAAAGTTAACTTTTAAGTATTCTAAAGAATTATGAATTAATATGCCTTTATTGTTTTTCAGGTAATCAAATAAATAGTATCAATAATAATTATGTAAAAAGCCTCAAACACCCAAATATTTGGAACAGCAGTATTATTGTTTACTGAGATAAGGTCTAATGTAACTCAGATTAGCCCCTTTTTATAAATGAACTTTAACTTCTGCTTCTTTTGTTTCTTTCCCCTCTACCCAGGAAATTCCACTTAGACAATTAGCCAAAAACAATAATAAAAAATCAAACATCAGCTTTTTCATAAGGGTCCAGTGTTCAACTAAATCTTAATTTATATGAAGTTTTGTCAAACAAGCAAAATATATTCCACCCATCTAATTTTATCTTTAGATTATATGCAAAGATTTAATTCATGTTAAATCATTTAAATTGTGGAGTGATATTCTGTTATTTAAAACACTGTAAAATGAGACATCAATTCTACATGCATAAACTGCCATTGTTATTATATTGTACATTTTATCTTTGAAAAGTTAATAAATTTTCTATTCTTTCTCTGTAGCCCAGTAATATCAAAAATACCACTATAAATAATTTTCTAGTACCACACAATTTTATGTTGATAAAATCTGCTTGGTTACAAAGTCTACATGCAAATATGCACATGCCTATTTAGTGGATGAATGAAACATAAATTATAAAATTCTTTAAATAGATTATATAACAATAAACAATTGATTCTCCACATATAGCTGTAAAGAGTTTATAGAACTATATTTAGAATTTGTAATTTTTATTTGATTATTTATTTATTTAGTGTGCATATGTGTATATATGTAGGTAAAAACTAAAACAACAACATGTGTGAATATTAGAGAACAACTTGTAAGAGTTGTTTCTCTTCATTTGTCATGTGTATCTTGGGGATGGAATCCAGGTGGTCAGGTTTAGTCATCTCACCAGCTGTGAATCTAGAATTCATTATGAAAAAAATAAGGAAAATTTAAAGTGAAATTGTAAAGAAGTACAACTACTTCAAACACAAGACATAATGGAAGATTTCCATAAATCAGTAACCACTTAGGTGAATAAAACTCCCTTGTGCATTTACAACACATTTTCATTATCTAATCAGATGATGGACATCTAAGCTGTTTCCATTTCCTGACTATTTTCATTACAGCAGCAATGAATATGGATGAGCAGATATCTCTTATAGCAGGATATAGAGTACTTGAAGTACATGTCCAAGAATGGTATAGCTGGATCAGATGGTAGATATATTTTGAGCTTTCTAAAGAACCTCCACACTGATTTCCATAGTCTCTGGACCTGTTTGCACTCCCACTCACGCTCAATAAATGTTCCCTTTCCCCCACATTCACAACACCATTTGTTGTTGTATAAATTTAGCCATTCTGACCTGGGTAAGAAGAATAGATTCAACATAAACTACAAGGCCTTCAAAGAACAACTACCACCATCACACCTCATATTATTTAATAAAATATAAAAGAACAGTTCCCAATTATTTTAATGACACTGGCATTACACTAGTAACAAAATTCAGAAAAAAAGACTCCTCAAAAAACCAAATTGTAAGCCTTTATCTAGAATAAGCTTAGACATAAAGGCTAGCAATAAAATATTTGCAAATTGAATTTAAAAACATGTAAAATGATTATCCACCAAGATCAGTTTGCTTTATTACATAAATAGAGGAATGACTTAACATAAATACTAATAAACATAATCCATGTCATCCATAAACAAAATACAGAATCACCTGATCATTTCATTAGACTCAGAAAAGGTTTTAATAAAATTCACCATGTATTTACCATAAGTACACTGTAGTATGTGGTGGTACAAGGGAAATATTTCAATATAGTAAGACAATAAACAGAAAGTACACAGTCAACACCTTAATAAATGGAGAATACTCAAAACATATGTGTTAAATAAAAAAACAAGAGAAGACTGTTCATACTCATTCCCGTTCTACATAGTTCTGCACATCTTAGCTAGTAAAAAGTAAGTAAAACAAGTAAAAAGTAAATAAATATAAAGAAAAAGGAAAGGAAGAAATCCTTGCATTCTATGTGATTCTATGCATAAAATACAAAACAGATTTTATAAAATATATTCTTACTGGTATAAACACATTCAGGCAATTAGCAGGCAAGTAAAAGTTTTCCTATGTGCAGACAAAAAAATAAATCAAAGAATACCCTCCTTAGTCAGACACACACACACTCATATATATATATATATATATATATATATATATATATATATATATATATATATAGAGAGAGAGAGAGAGAGAGAGAGAGAGAGAGAGAGAAGAAGAAGAAGAAGAAGAAGAAGAAGAAGAAGAAGAAGAAGAAGAAGAAGAAGAAGAAGAAGAAGAAAAGAAGAAGAAGAAGAAGAAGAAGAAGAAGAAGAAGAAGAAGAAGAAGAAGAAGAACCAAAATTATACAATGTAGTTTTGATTTTCCTTCCAATTTCATCTTGATCTTTAATATTTCTACAATTTTCTTTTATGGTGTCAATAATTTTTGACTTTTTATCCTACTTTGTTTAGTTAGAATATCCTTACTTTTTGTCAAGGCAATTGTTTTTCATTGTTATTATTGACGCTGAGTATAATGATTTTTGTTTTCTTTGTTAGCAGTTTTGTTAGCCATTTTTAATACACTTTTCTCTGTTTAATTTGTATTTAATTTCTCTTTATTCTACTTTCCTAAAGTAAGCCATACAAGTTATTTTTAATTTTTAAAATTTAAAATAGGTTCTTCTCACATACAATACATCCCAATTGGTTTCCTCTCCTGCCAGTCCTTCTAACTCCCCACTAGTCCCCCTACCCCAAGGTCCGCTCTCCCTCCCTTTTCTTTTCAAAAATATAACTTTTTTGTGATATCTGTTGGAATCATAAAAATAATTTGAGAAAAGAAAGTTAATGAATGATAGGTTTACTTGAGCTCATAGTTTGAATTTGTTTTTCATCATGGTAGAAAGTACATAGTAACAGGAGACTGAAAAAAATATTGCATCTATAGGGAAAGATAAAAGAATGTTAAATGTGAACACTCAGACTGTTTTCTTCTTCCTATAGAGCTAGGTTCCCACCCTAGGGAATGGTGCCACCCACAATGTACAGGCTTTAGCATTTCAAGCAATTTAATAAAGAAAATCTCCTAAAAGCTTCCCTAAACTCCAAAATCTTATAAAATTGAAAATTGGAATTGAACATTACAGAAGTACACTCTGTATTTGTGGAACTGGGCCTCTGGAATGTAATTGCTTGGCTATTTTTTCTTTTTCTGATTTTTTAAATTAGTTTAAAACTACAAAGTACAGTGACATTTGTGTTAAGTCATCATTCTAGCTTTCAAAAATAACTGTCTTACAGAAAGCTATTCTTTTTCTCTGTGAATCCTTTCAGTTTTCCTCTTAAATAATAATTTACTGTGAGCTTTAAATTCTATATTAAATGCTGTAAATAAATCATTTGGCTTTTAAATACTAATTGTATTGTCTTTACAAGTAATAGTTTCTTATATTTTTAGATTATGGGAATTTGGTAGTTATTAATCAATGTAAAAATTTTCACTCACTCTGCAAACATACATTTTTTCTGGGGTAATTTATTCAGTTAAAATAATCCCATACCAGATTTAGCATCCAAAGGAAATAAGATGAAAGTATACATTATTTTATTGTTCTCTTTCTTAGATTTTAGATGTTTCAACCAAATACAAATTAGCAAATCTCTGTTGTGCTCAGACAAGAAGTTCTGCTTCCATTGCATGGATAAGAATGGAAATGCTATGTTCCCTAAGATATGTAATCTTAGTTATATAATCTTAAACTGTCATAAATCCACCAACATTTTTCTGTTTTAATGGCACTTGTGCCATAAATGGCTATGCCAACCCATTCATAATATTCCAGTATTAAACAGAATCAATTTGTCAGACAAGTTTTCACATCCACAAGTGGATGAGAAGCACAAGCACCTGGGGATAAGTTTCATTTTGATTTATTGAAAGATAGAGTGCTTTGGCCATGGCCCAGTGCACATCAAAAATAGAGTGGGCTTTGTATCCTGCCATGCTTTTATTCTCACTCCTCTAAGTGAAGCTTGAAGATTATGAATGAGGAAAATGGCAGAGTAACAGGAAAGGAAAACAAAGGATAAATACTGGGGAGAACCACCTGCTTAACTCCATAAACAGACATAGAAATCTTTCTTGTTTTTTTGTTACAATTTTGGATTATCCTTGCAGGTGCTAAGCAATAGCAACTATCACCTTTCTATTCAACTAAAATGTTATTTGAAAAAAAGCCAAAGGACACATGATTAAAATGCCATTGTATTGATTAATAAAATGTATTTTTAAAAGTACAACTCACTATTTTTATGCATGAGAGAGGGGCAAAGAGTGAGAGATATAAAAAGATAATGGTGTGGTAATTAGTGTGTGATGCTCTGAAGACAAGTTTATGTATTTGATTCTTTCCTTGGGTCTGAGATTTGAACTCAGGTCTTCAGTCCTGCATAGTAAGCTTCCTAACTCACCGAGACATCACAGTCGAATGAGTGAACAGTCCTAGAACTTTTGAACACGTGTGTGAAGTTATTCTGCTCTCATTGCAGAATGCAGGGGGTAATCTATTTTGCTAAATTAGAGAACAATCCGGTGATGGAAACATATAAATTATATGATAAATGAAAAACTGAAGGTGGCTCAGGTCATTGTCCCTTCCAAAGTCACCACTTAGAAAAAAGAAAAAGAAAAAGAAAACGTGGGGAACCAGTTTGATTAGGTAAGGTCAATTGTTTTATTTTCTTTGCAATTTGTTCATATGTAGATATTACAAACAAAAAATGGTTTATTCCCTATGATATTTTAAACAGTCCATGAGGAAAATAACCATTCTGTAATTTATAAAACATAAAAAATACTTTCCATTCATAAAAATTACAGAATAATAATTTATAATAGCAGTGATTGAGCTATGACATCATAAACACAGTTCAACTTGCTTTCTTTTGGTTTCCAGAGAAAATTAAAAGTTATTTAGAATTAGAAAAGGAACCAAAAAAGAGAGAACCCACAGAGCATTCTGTGGCCAGATCTGATTTTTAAGATTCTATGTATTTGTGTTCCTTGTGATCCTTATTTCCAAATGAGAATACTATAATTAATTATCTTTTTGAAAAAAACCTACCTTTTCTGATTTTACATATCAATCCCAGTTTCCACTCCCTCTTGTCTTCCCACTCTCTCTACCTTCCCCTCAACCCAACCCCTCATCTACTCCTCAGGGAGGATAAGCCATCCTGTGGGAAGTCACCAAAGTGTAGCACAGTGCTTAGAAGCAAGACCAAGGTCATCCATGCTACATCTAGGCTGAGCAAGTTATCACTCCAAAGAAAATGTGTTTGAGAAAGCGATTAAAAGCAGTAGACATAAATTCTGGTCTCCGTGCCAGAGGCCCCACACTCTCCCCAAGTCATACAGCTGTCAGCCACATTCAGAGGGCCTAGTTTGGTCCTATCCTGGTACCCCTGTTGTCAGGTCAGAATCGTTGAGCTACCATTAGTTCAGGTAAGCAGTGTCAATAGGTATCCCCATCATAGTATTGATCCCTTTGCTCATATTATCTCTTCTCCCACTTTTCCACTGGACTTCGGGAGCTCCAGTCCAGTGCTCCATTGTGGATCTCGTCTATCTGTTCCCATCAGTTGTTGGATGAAGGGTCTATCATGACATTTAAGATAGTCATCAATCTGACTAGAAGGTAAGGGAAGTTCAGGTACCCTCTCCATAACTGCTTGGGGTCTTAGCTAGAGTCAGTTTTGTGGATTCCTAGAAATATATCTAGTGTCAGGTTTCTTCCATCAAGGTATCTCTTCCCTTGCTCTCTATTTCTGTCCTTCCCCATATCAGACATGCTGTTCCTTCAAGTTCTCCTCCCCTCTCCTCTTAATATTTATGGACCAAATTAAAGAACACGACTAGTAAATTCAGTCTCATAGATATATCAAGCAAAGAAAAACAATTTTGAGAGTAAGTTACATCCTCATTGATCAGGAAACACGTGAAGATGACTTTCACCTTACAGAGAGAATGATACATTACATATTTATTTTGTATTAATAAAAAAACCTACTAGTATGATGTATGTGGCTCAGCATTCAAAACCTGTAAAAGATGTGCTACTCTCTATACCAGGCAAGTAGTTTCATATAGCCAGTGACCTTACAGAGAAAAAATAAAAATGAAAACTAAACATAAGAACGAATTCTAGTATATCATCTAGATGATAAGGGTGTATGCAAATACAAGAGATCATCTATATTTTTATTATAAAATAATTCCTCACACTATAAGTACCTGTCATTATTTCATGAGATTGGGTCTTGGATGGCATTAAAAGGAGAAAGCCAGCAAGTTTGGGGATCCATTGGCCTTTGTTTTTGTCTAAATGTGAATACAATGTGACCAGCTATTTCATGGTCCTGTAAATGAATTTGCTTTGCTGGTGAACTTTATCTTTACTCTTTGAGTAAAAATTAAGTCTTTCTAACTTGAGTATCTTATGTTAGAGTATTTTATGACACCAAAAGGAAAAGCAATATAACCTGAATTTTTTAATTCTTTGAATATTCCAGAAATGGTGTTCCTTTTTCCCCTTTATTGATTTATTTATCTATTTAATTTTTTAAAAAAACTGTCTTTTTCATTATACATACCAATCCAAGTTTCCACTCCCCCCTTTCCTCCCATTATCTCCACCTTCCCCCTCCCACCCAACTCCATCCACTCATCAAGACAGGGTGAAACACATTGCTTTGAAGAAGGTCCAAGATTCTCCCTACTATATACAGGATGAGCAAGGTATCCACCCAAAGAGAATGGGTTTCCAAAAAGCCTGTAAAATCAGTAGTGATAAATCCTGTTGCCACTGCCAGTGGCTTTGCAGTCTGCCCCAGCCTTGTAACTGTCTCCCACATTCAGAGGGTCTAGTTTGGTCCTATGCCTGTTCCTTCCCAGTCAGACTGGAGTTGGTGAGCTGCCATTATCTCAGGTAGACTGTTTCAGTGGGTGTCCTCATCATGGACTTGTCCTCTTTGCTCATATTCTCACTCCTCTCACTCTTCATCTGGGCTTTGGGAGCTCAGTCCAGTGCATCAACGCAGGTCTCTGCCTCTGTTTCCATCAGTTGCGGGATGAAGGTTCTATGGTTATATTTAAGGTATTCATCAGTCTGATTACAGGACAAGTCAATATCTGGGCCCCTGTGCTCTACTGCTTAGGGTCTTAGCTTGAGTCATCCTTGCGGATTCCAGGGAATTTATCTAGAGCCAGATTTCTTGCTTATCCTATAATGGCTCCCTCTATCAAGGTATCTCTTTCCTTGCTCTCCTCTCCATCTTTCCTCCATCTCAGCAATCCCATTCCCTCAAGTTCTCAACCATCCCCTTCTTCCCTCCTCTTCTCCTTCCACCCTCCCTAATACCCCACCCCTTGTCAGGCGATCTTATCAATTTCAACTCTCCTGGTGGATCTATATATGTTTTTCTTAGAGTTTTCCATATTACTTAGCTTCTCTAGGATCATGTACTATATACTCATCAGTAAAAAAAACATTGAAATTGACTTTTGCATGCAAATGGATGGAAATAGAAAACACTATCCTGACTGAGGTAACCCAGACCCAAAAATGTGAATATGGTATGTACTCACTAATAAGTGGATACTAGCTATCAACAAAGGATAATCTGGATGTTAATCAATTTCTTAAGAGTATTCTTTGTTCCTAGTTTATTTTATGTTCATACACAACTTTACTCAGTAAATGGCATCCATAGCTTTAATTTGCTCCAACAGACTTCCCAATACAATATTTACATTATTGTAAGCCTATTTTTCATGAAATATTTAAAGTAACAATGACAAAATATAGTTATAAGTAAATTCTATATTAAAATCATCCATTAATTCATAGTCTAAACATCCCTGGGATTGTGCGCCATTTAGAGTATGATGAAAGTTAATGAATTTTTTCCACAGCCAATAAACATATGCTCAAAATGACACATGTAAAATTTCAGAATTCTTTGTCTACTTCCATAAGTTACTAATTGGAGGTTTTAATGGAGACAAGGGAGTCATCAATATGATAACAGGGGAAGAGCAGTTAAGGTACTCTCTTTGCTATTGTTTAGAGTCTTAGCTGGGGTCATCCTTGTGGACTCCTGGGAATTTCCCTAGTGCCTGTTTACTTGCTCACCCCTAAATGGCTTCCTCTTTCAAGATATCTCTTTCTTGCTTTCCCTCTCTGTTCTTCACCCAAATCAACCTTCAAGATCCCTCATGGTCTCTCTATGCTCCTCCTTCTCCCTCCCCACTCCACTATCACTTTGCTGATTTACATTTTGCTGAGATACTGATTGAGTAATGTGAGATTTAAAGCTCCTTTGTGCTTTAATTGTCATTATACTTACAATTTTATGTGTACATGTTTCAGTAATCTTTTCATATTTGTGCCACTGAACATAAATATCTAATGTTTGTTTTTAAGAAATGACACCCTTTTGTAATAATTTTTAATTTCCTATGTATTTTAAAATATTCTCCTTCATATTTTAATCAATTTCATATTTTGCTGAAAATGGTTTTCTTATGAAATTTCCTTACATAATATAAATGTTCATATGGATATTACAGAATGCATATTCAGTATTTTTATCAGTAGTAATTTTTTCCTTTTTCTACTCATCTTTTCACATGCATTTGTTGCCATGCTGCCTCTTAGTCTTTCTTCTATTTTTCTTTACCCTTTTCCCCACCTTCACCCTGTACTGGATCATAAAGGCAGTACTTCATTTATTATAATTTCACCTCATTATGCTTGCTGTTGTTTTTACTTACATTATTCTCATTGTATATATATTGAATATGTATATATGTGGGCTATTATATATCGATATACAAAATATATATGTATATGTTTATATTAGATACAGAATGTACTACTTGTTATTAAAATAATGAATATTTTATTCAAAATGGGGTACTCTTTGAAACTGAAACATAGACAGCTTTTAATCTTAAAAATTTTAAATTACCTGACACTACATCATAATGTTCTTCACATTTCATTCAAGTAGATTTACATATGATGTTCATTCTACATTATGTTTGCGTTTTCCTTTTCAGATGTATTTATATATAGATTGTGAATCTTGAATATTTCAACTATATTTTTTCAATTGTTAATTTCACATACCTGATGAATCCCTTTTCTTTTTTTAATTGATTTTTATTGAGCTTTACATTTTTCTCTGCTGCCCTCCCTGACTATCCCCAGCCCTTCAAACCCCCCCCCATGCCCCCATTTTACACAGGAGACTTTGTCTTTTTCTACTTCCCATGTAGATTAGATGTATGTATGTTTCTCTTAGGGTCCTCATTGTTGTCTAAATTATGGGATTGTGATTTCTGACTATAAAATAAATAAAAATAAATTAATAGTAATTCTTTAAAAATGAAGTTCTTAGAGTTAATTATTGAAATGATAAAATGTTGTAGATCAGATACACCCACATTTCTGTCCTGTTATCTAGTGAAAAAGTACATTGATCATGTTTGATAAGTTTGTAACTCTGAGTCTACTAATAGCTCACAAATACAAGGTGAAATCTTGGATGATAAATTGAGGTTAGCTTTGGTTAATTTGAGGTCGTGAAGCAGAAGCAGTTACATAGCCCCTGCCTTTCTCCCCTAGGAATGCAGCTACTCATGTGTCCTTTAAAATACCTACACAGAATTTGTGAATGTTGGGAATACCAAAAACGAGCCTCTTGTCCTCCAAATATCAAGGACCAAAGTCCATGTATGATCAATTGAGTTTTGTTCACATAGTGTCAAAAAGAAAGGTGACATTGAGTTGTAGCTATCTTATTGTTATTCCAACTCATTTTAGCTTCAGGAGGAAGGAATAGTTCTTTATCTCCATCCTTATTAACCATTTTCCTCTTTCCAATCCATATATCACAAATTGGGACAACAGAATAAAAATACAAGTAGAATGATATTATACAAGTTGAACTGAAACAAAATCTTATGAAGACCAGCGAGTTACAGAAACTGACTAGCATAAATAACAAAGTACAACAACAATAATAAAACCTCAAAGCCTGGGGGAAAAGTGTGAATTCTACAGATAATAATATTTCAAGTGCCTAATATGCAACATATTCACATATATAAAGACACAATGATACATATGCCTCAACATAAGCTGTCTTTGAAAAACACTATAAAACATCTGGGTGTTTTCATGTAAATGTTTAATTCCAGCAATTGAAAAGCAGATATTAGAAGACCTCCATGTGTTTCAGGTCACCTTGGTGTACATAATTAGTTCCATCAAATCCATAGCTAGAAAGTAAGACTGGATCTCAAAAAAGTCAATAAATCAATTATAAAAGAAAACAAAAATATACACAATAGGCAGGAATTTTGAAAGAATTGATTTAGTTCTACTTTTCAAAATACAAGCACAAAAGACCTAAGAAAATGCTGCAAAAAAAAAAAAAACTTGGAAAAACAGAAAGCAAATAATTAAATAAAATATATATGGTATTGGACACTAGTAGAACAGGAATAAAAACGAACAATTAACAAATGGGACATCCTGAAACCTTTGGCTTTTTTACAGCAAGGAAAGCCATAATTGAAGGGCAGTATCCAGAATAAAAAGAAAAAACAAAACAACAACAATAAAAATTTGCAGTCTTACTTCTATCAGAGTGTTTGCCTCTCAAACACACGAGAAATTCATAAAAGTTTACATCAATAAAATAAAAAGTTAATTTAAAAACAAATCATAAATGTAAGTAGAATTATCAAAAGATGAAATTCAAATAACTGAGAAGCATATATCTTGCATATCACCTTAGAACCTTCATCTGGTGATGGATGGAGATAGAGACAGAGATCCACATTGGAGCACCAGACTGAGCTCCCAAGGTCCAAATGAGGAGCAGAAGGAGGGAGAACATGAGCAAGGAAGTCAGGACCACAAGGGGTGCACCCACACACTGAGACAATGGGGCTGATCTATTGGGAGCTCACCAAGGCCAGCTGGACTGGGACTGAATAAGCATGGGATAAAACCAGACTCTCTGAACATGGTGGACAATGAAGGCTGATGAGAAGCCAAGGACAATGGCCCTAGGTTTCGATCCTACTGCATGAACTGGCTTTGTGGGAGACTAGCCTGTTTGGATGCTCACCTTCCTGGAACTGAATGGAGGGGGGAGGCCCTTGGACTTCCCACAGGGCAGGGAATCTGGACTGCTCTTCAGAGGGAGGGGGAATAGAGTAGGGGGAGGGGAAGAGGAGTGAGGAAAGGGGAAGAGGAGTGGGGGGAGGAGGGGGAGAGGAGTGGGAGGAGGGGGGAAATGGGAGGCAGGGAGGAGGCAGAAATTTTTTTCAACAAATAAATAAATAAATAAATAAAATTCTCAATTTCATGGTAAAAAATAAAATAAAAAAATGTTGTCAGGTCCAAAAGCCAAATTATCAGTTGTTACATGCATACAAGTAGCATTATACAAACTGCTTATGGCATATTTTAAAATGTATTTGTGTGCATGCATGTTTGTGTGTTCATGTATGCATGCAATAAAATTTAAGGAAGAAAATGGCATGCATTTTAAGATAATGAAAATTGATTTAGGGAAGAATGTGGAGAGACTAAAGGGAGGGGAAAAATGCTGTAATAATAATATCAAAAATAAAATAAACATGTTTTAGCCATTATATAAATACAAAATAAAGCTACTTTTATTTCATATTACTAAATTCAAAATGATTATTATAAGAGAAAACCAACAAACACAATAATAAAAATAAAAGAAGTGACAACAAATGCTGTCACTATATGAGAAAGAATGCTTTTTCACTGAGGATAGGAGTGCAAACTAGTGTAGCCCCTAAAGAAATTAGTGTAGAAGTTGGCTATATATGAGATAGACTTACCAGATAGCCCATCTATAACTTTCTAGGACATACAGTGAAAGGACTCTACAGATACCTGCTAATCCATAATCTTTGTTGCTCTATTCTCAATAACCAGGGACAGAAAGTGTGTAGATTCTATCAAAATATAGTGTATAACAGAAGTATAGTATTATACACAATGAGATATTATTTGAATATTAAGACACTCATGTAATCCATAGGTAAACAGAATGGATGCAACTAAAAAAATATTATTCTAAAGACAAAACAAGAAGCAAAAGAAAAATTGTTGATGGAGGGGAAGCCTGTGTTTCATCCTGGCCTCTTGGCTAGTTTATACCCGAAATAACCACATAGAAATTGTACTAATTAAATCACTGTCTGACCCTGACCCATTATCTTTAGCCTCATATTGGCTAACTCTCACAATTTGATTTAACCCATTTCTAATAATTTGTGTTTACCATGAGGTTGTGGTTTACTGGGAAAGATTCAGCATGTCTGACCTGGCAGCTCCATGGTGGCTTTCTGTCTGCCCTTCTTCCCAGCATTCAGTTCTGTCAACTCCACTTACCTAAGGACTGTCCTATCAAAAGGCCAAGGCAGTTTCTTTATTCAACCAATGAAAGCAACACATAGACAGAAGAACCTCCTACACCAGAAAAATATCACATTTTTTATTTGTTAATGTTGGACAAATTATGAGATTTTTGTGTTACATTTGGGATAGCCATATAGATCAGTAAATAAGTAAGGTGCCATAGGTTGCCATTATAGCACATGGATAACCAAGTGCACTGCTATAAAATTTAAATAGAAATAATTGATCAAATTATTTTATGTGAGGCATAGGGTGCTCAATAGGGAAGGCAATAAAATAAGAAATTATTAACTATTTTTGTTTATATTTATTCATTCATTTATCTATTCATTCACTCTTTTTATTTTTATTTTTCTCTCATATATTGAATTCCAGCAGCAGTTTCCCTTTCCTCCAATCCTCCCAGTAACTCTCCCCACTTCTTTTCTCCCCCAGAACTAAGAACCCATCCTCCATTTTCCTTCAGAAAAGAGTAGGTCTTCCAGGTATATCAGCTGATCATGACTAACTTGCAATAAGACTAGGGACCAGCTTTGTGTCGAGACGAAGGAAAGAGACCCAGGAGCAGGCAAAAAAGTCAGAGACAAGCCCTACTTTCTCTGTTAGGAGTCCCACAGAGTCACACAATGACATCAAGCTACACAACGATATCATATATGCAGAAGATTTAGCTCAGGTTCATACAGGCTCCCTGATGGTTGCTTTAGCCTCTGGGAGACTGTATGATTCTTGCTTACTTGATTCTGTCACCAATGCTGTTGTTGCTTCCTAGACCTCTCTGAACCCTATATTCCTTTCTCTCCCTCTTTTGTGAGTTCTCTGAGTTCTATCTAATGCTTGACTGTGGGTCTCTGTATCTATTACTTTCCTTTGCTGAATGAAACCTTTCAAGTAATGTTTTTGCTGGGTTTTGGTCTGTGAGAATAGTGTAATAGCAGAATAGTGTAAGGAATCATTTCATTACTTTTGTGTTGTTGTTGTTAGTTGTAAATGATTCTATCCTAGACTTCCAGGCTATCTAGCCTCTGGTTCCTGTCTCTCAAGACAGTGTCAGGTGTGGGTTTTCTCTCTTGGGGTAAGCCTGAAGTTGAATCAGTCATTGGTAGGCCACTCCCACAACTTCTGAATCACTTTTATCCCAGCATATCTTGCAGGTAGGACCAATTGTAGGTGAAATGGTCTGTGGATGGGTTGATGTCCTTGTCCCATCACTAGAAGACTTGCTTATTAATAGAAGAAGATGACTAGTTCAGTCTCTCTAATACTCATTAATATGAGTCATTGCTAGGGTGATCCTTGGATAATCTAGGCAGTTTCCATTGTGATAAGTTTTCGCATCACTCCCAAAATGCCCCCCCTCATTCCAATCATCTCTTCCAGTACTCTCTCCTTTCTATTCCTTGCCTTCACAATGGAAGAATTATAAGGATACTAAAATACATACAAAAATGTATAAAAGGATTTTTAATAGAATAACTATCTAGTAAAAAAATATTTACCTTTCTTAGATACAAACCAAAAGCTTAGTGTCAGGAAAGCATTATGTTTTTGGTAGTTTAGGACCAATGAGGTCCTATTAACTCTTAAACATAACAGGATATTGCCAATGACAGTTAAATCATTATGCTTTATTTATTTAAAATAAATATATATATATATAGTCATTTTTTAATGAATGTTGACCAAACTATCAGATTTTTTTCTAATAGTAAAGCAAAATATTCCATTTGAGTAATATCTGGGATATATGGCATGTGGACCAAGGTTATAGCAAAGATGTAGGCTCTGAGAAATTTGAAATAATTATAGAAATATGATCATGGTTTTTTTTTAGTAAAAGCAGATATTCTAGTTCTTGCAAGATCTACATATCTATCTGTCATATAAATCAGGTATACAGTTTTTAAGGGGCATTATATAGTTAACAACATTTCCCTTAAGTATGCCAACATCACCAACACATGACCTCACTTATATACTACTTTATATGGTACCATAATTTTTAAAATGTGATTGTGACAGGAATGTAAGATGTGATGTGGGAGTGTCCTATATCAATCTGTTGATTTCATTCGTTAAAATAAAGAAACTGCCTGAGCCCATTGATAGGCCAACCCTTAGGTGGGTGGAGTAGACAGAAGAGGATTCTGGGAAAGAGAAGCTGAGTCAAGGAGTCGACATGATGTTTCCACTGCAGAGAGACACAGGCTAGAATCTCCCCGGTAAGCACACCATGGGGTGCTACACAGATTATCAGAAATGGGCTAGTCCAGGTGTAAGAGCTAGCCAATAATGGGCCAGGCAGTGATTAAATAAATACAGTTTCTGTGTAGTTATTTCGGGGCTTAAGCTAAGCCATGCGGGCGGTCGGGTACAGGGTCACAGCCCGGCCGCTCCTCATACAACAAATTGGCGCCCACGTGCTAATGAACTCCACATAAAACCTGAGAGGGCTTAAAAAAGAGAGAGAGAGAATTTAAGACAGCTTTTTGCTGTTTCTGGGTTGCATACCGCAAAGAAATTGTCCTGACTCAGCAACAGGAAAAAACTGGCTGTTTTAAAATGCCGGCTTTCTGGGCTGTGCCGCCATTACGATTTCTGTCTGGCTCCTGTGGGAGACAGAGCTTTTGAATGGAGCATTTGGACTAAAGCTCTATGGTTTGCTTGATGGCAATGTGGACTGCTATATGCCTGGAATTGTGCGCAGCTCAGGTGCACCAAATGGCTCTGAGGCAGGAGTCGCTCAGCTCCACCATGCTGAACTGAGCTGGTCTCAAGCAGCAACTACCGTAATTACCTTAATGACAGCGCACTTAAGGTTTCTACTGGGCAGAATGCTGGTGGTACCATATTAACTATATAAGAAGCAACTTAAGTTTTTAAGAAGTGCTTAACATTTTAAAAAAATGCTCCTGGATAGTAAAAAAATTACAGATTCACAATAAAACAGATTCAGACAGACCACTAAATGAGTCACAATGTTGGATAAATGTACGTGGGCTTGAGAGAGAAAAAAATATATATAGAGAGAAAATAAAGTTAATGCCTTTAAAAATAAAAAAAGGTAAAGTCTTTAAAGAGACAGAATACAGATAGTTAAGAGAATAAGAGAAATAAAGTAAAAATAAGCCACGTAAAAATGGAAAATTCACAGAGAATCTGGATTATGTACATTGTGTTTTCTTTAAAATTTTTGACTGTGAAGGAGCTAAGTACATAAAGACATTTCATTATATGGGCTGCCAAATGGAACCATAATGGATATCATGAGGGTATAACTTCACAATTTGGGTCTAAGGATATGATGTTTCGGAAAGGGTCTTCTTTTGTTTTCACACAGGACCAGACCCTATGGATTTCATCTATTCTGATTTGGTATGATAGACCACGCCCTCCTGAAAGGTTGCTGTGAACACCCTCAAAAAATTACTTCACTCAACTGCCAACTGAGATGACCCTGACACACAGGTTATACCATGAAAGACCTAATTAACGACACCCCCTTTCAGCAGGAAGCAGTTTGGAGAGAAAACTGCGCCCATGTTCCCAAATAGGGTTTATAAACTTTTTTTATATTTAAAGGGGGATATGATATAGATATAAATAATTTGCATTGCTATGGATTTTAATGTCAATTTTGTTACATGTATATGTATTTCTGATCTTGATTAAGGTATTGTGATTATATAGTTCATTTTTAAAATGTAATGTATAATTAGGAAATATAGGTTATTGTTAAATAATTGTAAATAATAGTCAAACTTGTAGTCATGTTAGATTTTCTAGATATATGGAGATATATTTCAATTAGATAGGCATTCTTCATATCTTTCAAGGACTGCAGAATATGGCATTTAATGTTTTAATAATTTAGGGCTTTTCATGACAATGAGACACGTCTGCTCCTGGCAGCACCAATCTACTTCAAGAGAAAGATGGGCATAGAAGAGGATCCTTATGGAGTTTGATAGCCATTTGGGCAAGAAACTGCTCTTGCCTGGACTGATGCATAAACTGGACACAAAGAACCCGCAGAGAGAGGACTGCTGAACTTGCCTAAAGGTGAGATGATCTTTCGTGGTTCCTGATTCATAAAAGAGTCTACGAGACATTCTGCAGGACGCAGGACACAGCAGAAAATGACTGAACTGTCTTTGGAATTTCCTGCTTCATGGAAATGTCTGCTGGATACTATGGGCCTGGAGGCTGAAGATGGATGCCCCAACGGTACAGAGGAACTTTGGGTGACTGTCCAGGCAGCGAGATGTCTCTGTCATTTCTAGAGTTTGGATTTCTTGTTTGTTTAAATAATTTTATATCCTTCTGGAGTCTTTGATGGAGTTGAAGAATGGATGGATAGTTATAGTTTTCCTTAGTTATGATAAAAGATAAAGTAGATATAAATATTGTAACTGTAATTCTTACTTGATAACTATTTTGCTATATGTAATTTTACTATGTTAAAATGAAAGCCTTCTTTTTTGTTTAAACAGAAAAAGGGGAAATGATGTGGGAGTGACTTCTTATCAATAAAGAAACTGCCTAGGCCCATTGATAGCCCAACCCTTAGGTGGGTGGAGTAAACAGAACAGGATTCTGGGAAAGAGAAGGAAGCTGAGTCAGGAGTCGCCATGATGTTTCCACTGCAGAGAGACGCAGGCTAGAATCTCCCTGGTAAGCACACCATGGGGTGCTACACAGATTATCAGAAATGGGCTAGTCCAGGTGTAAGAGCTAGCCAATAATGGGCCAGGCAGTGATTAAATAAATACAGTTTCTGTGTAGTTATTTCGGGGCTTAAGCTAAGCCATGCGGGCGGTCGGGTACAGGGTCACAGCCCGGCCGCTCCTCATACAACAAAGATGGTAAGTCATATTGGGTTGTCTGAATATGCCTAATGTAATTACAGTCGTCCTCATATAGATTAACATCCAGCTTCCATATTGGGCTTAAAAACCATTTTATAAAGACAAACTAGATTCATACCTATTTATGATTAAATCAGTTTCTCCAGGATCAGATCAGCCTCATGCCCCACTTGTAGCCTTAACTACAAATGGCTCTGTACTTTCAGGAAATCTCAGCTATTTTCATGAGGCTGTTATGACCATTTTGTAACTCTACTTTTGCTTCAGGAAGTTGTTATGACCACCTTGTAATGACCACCTTTTTATGACTACCTTGTTATGACCACCTTGCAATCATGTCTTTGTTTCAGCAGGCTACTATGAGCAACTTTTTTATTCATATGTATGTTATGACTTTTTAACTCTACCCATTTGTCTTCCAAATTCCTAATTCAGAAATGCTTATTTATCTTTCCCTTTGTCCATTGCTGATCTCTTGACATTTGCCTTAGGGAGAGATAGTCTATGCATAGAAATAAAAAAAAAATCTTGTTTTAATTATTTTGGGTGGGTGGTCTTTCTCCTCTTATCTTTGGGATTAACAATATGTGTAAAAAGTGACACAAAAGAGAAATAAATCAGAATTAATGTACATTGTATTCACAAGCTTTGTCTTTGAGGAGAACAAATAAAACATGAAAAGGACATGGAAAACAATTATTTTACTTGGAATTACAGAAAAATGTAGATTCCATATTTAGGCTGTTTTTAGGTTGTGATTCTTGATTACAGACTGGAGAGGTGTACTTTGTCCTAGTTTCAGGTATCTGTGTTACTATAAGAAAAGCATTTTAAGAACTGGATTGTGAGAGTATTTGCACAGTAGAAGTAGATCAACGTTGTAGCTTCAAACTGAGTAGACAGTATTTTTATAATAATAACCAAACTATGTGGACAACTTAATACCGAATCATAATTATAGGCAATTGTTAAAGATTAAGAGAAATTCTGTTTAGTTTTGCATTTCAATGATTGATTATCCAAATCTAAGATGTTAGCCCTGAACACATATACAAAAGTAATGTTATACATATTGACTCGGTTATAATTTTGTATTTATGGACATACATATGTATGTATATCTGTATATACATACACATAAATGACTATGTATATACAGATATGTACATACAAAAATGTAAATGAAAAAGAAGGCTGAAAATATAAGACTTCAAGAAGAAATATATGGGTGGATTTGAAAACAGGAAATAAAAAGTTAAATTATATAATTATAATATAATCTTAAAATTAAGAAAAAGTACTTTAAATTATTATGTATTGGATAAATACATAGTAAATGGTCTCATTGAACTTTCAAAATAAAGAAATGAGAGAAATATTTGTCAGCTGTTTGTTAATATATATTAATGGAATTTTAATGAGAATTCTAAGGGATTTGAGATTATTAGAAATGGTAGAGATGGAAAAAGACATTATACATCAGCAAATTGTTTAGCAGATCTGTGTTCTTCAGTTAATGAACAGTAGGATTTGTAAACAACTTTTAAGAAAACTTCCCAAGAATATTTTGAAGTAAAGTATCAAAAGTGAATACTGGTTTCTTACTAACTGATAATTCTGGAAATTTTCAGTGTATCTGGTTGACATAAGAAACTAAGATTCTTTGCCAGTAATGTTTAATCTATAGGAAATATTCAAAGTGTGACTATGAAAAACTTTGTTAATATCTTAAGATGAGCAGAATTGTAACCTTTCTTACCATTGTATGTGGGGATCAGGTTTTTTTTTAAATTATATCAAGAAGTCCACTTTTAATGAATCTCTTCAATAGCACATATACCCTTCTTTGTTTCCATCATGTCTAATTTAGAAATTTTTGAGGATATGAATTCAACTTTACAGCTCATAAAATGTACTTTGATTGGATTCAATAAGGGTTGAGATCTTTAAAATCTCCTGTAGAGCAAACTTAATTTGCATGTGAATACCCCATGATTTTCAGAGGGCATATCATGGCCTGTGAAAGATCTGATAATCGATCCTGAAAGATTAAAATCATTATCCTCAGAACCTGCTGTATACAACATATGGGATTTTGAGTAGATGATTACATTAAAAGTGGAAGAAGGTGTTCAATCAAATCATAGGAAATGTGATACTATGATTCACTGCTATAAAGAATATAGAGGATTTGAGTATAAAAAGGTAGTTAAAGAATCTAGGAAAAGCAAGGAAATACATATTTTCTTCCAGCCTCCGAAATTAATGGTAATGGTAGTGCTATGGTCAGGGGAGCAGAGAAGCACACATCTTAATTAAGGGAGCCATTTTAGGGTTGGCAAGAGACTTGGATCTAGAGGGGCTCCCAGGTGCCCAGGGCAATGTCCCCAGTTAGTTCCTGGGGTAGCTGAGGATAGGGAACCTGAAATAACCCTATCCTATAGCCATACTGATGAATATCTTGCATATCACCATAGAAACTTCATCTGGCGATGGATGGAGATAGAGACAGAGACCCACACTGGAGCACTGGACTGAGCTCCCAATGTCCCAATGAGGAGCAGAAGGAGGGAGAACATGAGCAAAGAAGTCAGGACCACAAGGGGTGCGCCCACCCGTGGAGACAGTGGGGCTGATTCTTTGGGAGCTCACCAAGGCCAGCTGGACTGTGACTGAAAAAGCATGGGATAAAGCCGGACTCTCTGAATTTGGCAGACAATGAGGGCTGCTGAGAAGCCAAGGACCATGGCACCGGGTTTTGATCCTACTTCATGCTCTGGCTTTGTGGGAGCCTACCCAGTTTGGATGTTCACCTTCCTAGTCATGGATTGAGGAGGGGGGGACTTTGGACTTTCCACAGGGCAGGGGACCCTGACTGCTCTTCAGGCTGGAGAGGGAGGGGGAGGAGTGGGGGGAAGGGGAGGAGGAGGTAGAGGAGTGGGAGGGAAATGGGAGGCGGGGAGGAGGCAGAAATTTCTTTTTTTTCCAATAAAAAAAAAAAAGAAGAAGTCTGGTGGCTTCTCTGGTAAAAAAAATAAATTTTTTTCTTCAAGGGTCTTTGCATTATGAATTCAAGAAAATATTTTGCCTAAGGATTCATGGTAATAAATTTATTGGATTGTTTAAAACCACTAAATTTGCAATTGTTGGTGTTCTTTTAATGGTTAGTAAATATTTATTTATTGAATTATGAACATACTGCACATATACTAGCAAATGGTGAGTGCCTAATTGGACTGGAGGCACACACATCAGGGGATAAATCATGCCTGGTAATGGACACTTAGAAAATGGTCCAGGGATAGTGATGTCACAGACTTTAGAGAAGCATCTACTACTTTGCTGAACTAGCATAAACTCTTAGTGCATTTTAAAACATATACTGACATATACAGATAAACATAGATATGACACCTCATCTAAGAAGCTTCTTCTTACAGCAAGTGGAGACCATTACCAAAATACACAATTGGAGAAAATGCAAAGATCAACAGATCACAGGGAATCCTGTCCTAATGGATATGTCCATATCATGCCTTCTGCCCATATGGCTCAGGAAACAGAACAGAAGAGAGGGTGCAAAAATTATAAGCATCAGAATACTAGGAAGTCTTCTGTGAAACAATTTTTTCTATGAATGACTGTACAAATGAGACCAAACAATGACAATAACAATGGATAAGTTAACTTAGATGAGATAAAATTCCACTATCGAAACCAAATATGAGTTAGTACATCCCATGTTCCTCTTTTTGGGTCTGGCTTACCTCACTCAGGATAGTGTTCTCTATTTCCATCCATTTGCCTGCAAACTTCAAGAAGTCCTTGTTTTTTACTGCTGAGTAGTACTCTAATATATATATATATATATATATCCATACTTTCTTCATCCATTCTTCAATTGAAGGGCATTGAGCCTATAATACGTGATCTTAGAGAAGCTAAATAAGAAGGAGAACCCAAAGAAAAACATATAGACATCCTCCTGAATATTAACCTTCATCAGCCGATGAAAGGAGACAGAGACAGAGACCCACATTAGAGCACCAGACTGAAATCTCAAGGTCCAAATCAGAAGAAGGAGAGAGAGCATGAGCAAGGAACTCAGGACCGCGAGGGGTGCACCCACACACTGAGACAATGGGGATGTTCTATCGGGAACTCACCAAGGCCAGCTGACCTGAGTTTGAAAAAGCCTGGGATAAAACCAGTCTTGGGAAAAATCATAGAGACAATGAGGACTTACTGAGAACTCAAGAACAATGGCAATGGGTTTTTGATCCTACTGCACGTATTGGCTTTGTGGGAGCCTAGGCAGTTTGGATGCTCACCTTACTACACCTGGATGGAGGTGGATGGTCCTTGGACTTCCCACAGGGCAGGGAACCCTGATGGCTCTTTGGGCTGAAGAGGGAGGGGGACATGATTGGGGGAGGGGGAGGGAAATGGGAGGCGGTGGTGGGGAAGAGACAGAAATCTTTAATAAAAAGATGTCCAGTATATAAAAAAAAAATTCCACTATTCATCCCAAAGAAGAATGACCGAAAAATAATGATTGCTATGAGGAGAAGGAGTTTCAGGTAGTGTAGTCAGCCTTAAAATTGTTTACATACCAACAAAAACAGAATCTGCTGGTTGTATTTTCTATATATTTGTACATAAATATGCATACATACTTATTTATATAAGCAACAATAATAATGAAAGAAAAGAGTCTATCAAATTTAGTGTGCAAAGGCCTGGGGTAGTAGATTGGAGAAGCCGAAAAGAGAAAATGGAGAGAGAAAAATTATGTAATTCAATTTCAATTTTCAAAAGAGGTAATAAAAAATACCTGCTAATGAAATTAGAGTTCAAGCAAACAAAAATATTCCTCAAAAGAAAGCAAAGGGCAAAGTGGGTAAAGAAGGAAGAACCCTAATATTTTGAGGTTTTTATTAAGCAAAGAATGAAATCTGTGTCTTTTACAAATTGAACTGAACTTTAAGAATGAAAATTGGTCCTAGTTCTCCCGCTCAATTCAATTCAGGAAAAAAATAATTAATTTAATCCCAGTGTTGTTTATTTTAACTTTGTTTCAAACTCAATGGGTATCTACAATAGTAGTTTGCCAAGGAAATTTATTTACATCGGTTTAGCATTCAAGTTTTGCTACAATTGTCTAAGAATAAATAATAGAGTCTATTGTTATGTTTTCCCTTAGTTTTGTTGTCAATTGAAAGCATGAGTTGGTATTTTGTAATTTGGCTCCTCTCTCTTTCTCTTTGTCTCTGTGTGTGTGTGTGTCTGTATGTGCGTGTATCCATATGTGTGTGTGTGAGAGAGAGAGAGAAAGAGCGAGAAAAAGAAAGAGTGTGGTACTTCAGCACAGTGATTTATAATTCATTCATATGCAATCTACAATGAGATATAATCTCTAGGTCTCTTTCTCCTTTTTGTATTTGAGAGAGTGCTCACTAAATCACCCAGGACCTTTTTGAACTCATTCAGGACTTGTTGTCTTCCTTATCTAACCTTCCAAGCAGCTGGGACTACAGGACTGTCATAAAGACTTATCATGAGATACGGCCTTAAGACGAAATTCTAAATAATCAGTGATTAGCAATTTGAGAATTCCCCTTTTCAAAAATCAAACAAAAATGAATTTAGTTGTAGTATAATATTAACTACTATCTCTCTTTACCCTTCAGGTTATAAAAACAAATTTAGCTACTTCTGGCCAGAGTGGGTTCTAGAAAGTAAAATTAAAATATTAGTGTTAAATATTACTTCAAAGACTCACTGATTGATTTCAAGGTTAACTATCTCTGAATAATAGGAATTATATTCTTTCAAAGCTCCACTTAGATAAAATCATACAGTTCAAAGTTACTTATTGGAAATATCTGCTATAAATAAAAGTTTTCACAGTGAATTTATTTCATTTTATTTTTGGTTTTCAGGAGTATCAGCTATATTACTGTTGCCTTTCTTTTTAATGGGTAATTATTATTATTATTATTAATTTTACAAACCAACCACGGTTTTCTCCCCCTCTTCTCTTCCCACTAATCTTCAGCCCTTCCCCCAGTTCACTGCTCATCCACTGAATATAAAAAGAAAGGCTTCCAATGGGGAATCAACAAAGACAGGCATGTTAAGTTGGGGCTGGATGAAGCCACTCTTCCCTGAATGGAGGCTGAGTAAGGCATTCCATCATAGGGATGAACTTCAAAAAGCCAGATCAATATTAATAACAGCATTATTTGTAATAGCCAGAAATTTGAAATAGCCTATCTGTTCCTCAACCAAAGAATAGAAAAATAAAATGTGCTACATTTACACAATGAAGTATTACTAAGCTGTAAAAAACAATGACATCATGAAATTTTCAGGCAAATGATGGAACAAGAACTAATCATCCCTAGTGAAGTAACCCAGACCTAGAAAGGCAAATACAGTATGTATTCACTCATAGGTGGATATAAGATGTAAAGAAAAGGATATTTGGACTAAAATCCATAGCTCTAGGGAAACTAGGTAGCAAAGAGGACCCCAGTGTGTTTAAATGTTGCTTGATTATGAGATAGTTTTGTAGGTCATGCTGTGGATCATGGTTTACTGTATCTTTCTTCCTTATGCTATGATTTTGCATCGTATTTCACCAAGGGAAAAATAATACTTGCACATATTTTCAGCACAACCCTATCCTTTGGCCAATATTGGTCCATCCATTTTTTGTTTTTATACATTAAAAATACTTCCTGTTGCCAAGGAGGTCAGCTGTCAGAGGATGTCCACTTCCTTTTTCTGAGTGACATATTTTAAAAATATATTATGTTCCTAATTTGAAATTGCTATTGCCCGCACTTTTCTTATTATTAATTTACCAGTATTTTGCAATATCAAATTAATAACACATTTCCATTTTCTATTCATAGTTTAAAGAGCATCTCAGTTCCCATTTTCTAGCTATTGTAAATAGGGAAGGAAAGAAAATGTATATGCAGGTAACTCTCTGTTGTATCATACAGTGTCACTTAGATACATTCACAAAAACAAGGTCTGACATGGGTGGGGGGATGCTGTAGACTGATATATTATTCTTTGAACAGTCTCCATTCTCCGATTTTCTAAGTGACTGTTAGAAGTTTACATTCCACACACAATTGTGTAAGTTTTTCCCTTCTTCACATCCATGGCAGGATTTGTTATCATTGCTGTTGCTAGTTATCTCCGTTTTGACCGGTGAAATGGAATCATGGAGTAATTTGAAAATGTATTTCTTTGATGGCTAAGGATGTTGACTTTTTCTTTATTCCTTTTCTTTTTGTAATTATATTATTTCTTTCAAGGACCAGATTTTGTTATTTTTTTTTACATAAGTAATTTGCTTTCTTGTCATCTAGTCTTTAAAGTTCCTTATGTATTGAAGGAACTAATCCCCCGTTAATTGGGCCATTTTTTAAGCCTAGTGGCTTATCGCTTCATTTATTTGACAGTTTCATTTGTTGTAAAGAAAGGTTTAGGTAGATGAGACTCCATTTGCTGTTTGTTTATTCCCTGTGCTTTTGAAATGCTACTTACAAATCTCCTCTGTAGCTATATGTCAATATGGTTTCCTTATTTTTAATTTTTACCCTCAAAATGTCAAGCATTCTGTCTTATCTTGAGGTCTTTGGTCCATTTGGTGTTCATTTTCATGCAATGTGAAAGATAAGGAATAAGTTTCATTTTCCCATCTGTTTATATTTAGGTTTAGTACTGAAATTTGTTGAAGATTTTTTTTTTTTTTTTTTTTTTTTTTTTTTTGAAACAGGGTTTCGCTGTAGCTCTGGATCCTGTCATGGAAATAGTTCTTGTAGACCAGTCTAGCTTTGAACTCACAGATGTCTGCCTGCTTTTGCCTCCTGAGTGCACGGATTAAAAACATGCCACATCACTGCAAGACTCATCTTCCTGTTTTTAATGAATATTTTTGGCATCTTTCTAAAATATCATGGAGCTAGAATTTTACTTTCCTATCCATGGGTCTCATCTTCTATGTTTTAAATCTGTGAACATATCTTTATATGAGTTCCCTGTTTTAATATCCATATATCTCTTCAGTGCAATTTGAGGTCTACTAATATAATGCCTATGGCTCTGTTCTTTTCTTCAGGAATAATTTGGTTATCTGGTGTCTCATGTGTTTTCTTGTACATTGTAATTTTTTTTGTATTCGTTAATAAAAAGGTCTGAAATTTTTTATTGGTATTGCATTGAATCTGTGGATTGTTTTGTATAGAATGTATCATAATTCAAAATCTTCTGTTCTATACAAATGTAAGATATTTGCATATCACAGTGTTTTCTTCAATTTACTTATTTTAGTGTCAGACTTTTCATTGTCTTTCACTTCATTAGTTAAGTTCATTTGACTCTGTGTGTTGTGTGTGTGTGTGTGTACTTTGTTAATTTGATGAGCCTCAGATTTCTATTTCAATATGCTTTTGATTGCTACACAGAAAGCTTACTTGTTTCTTTGGCTTAATTTTGTATCCTACCACTTTTTAGAATCCTGAATATGTTTTACAGTTTTAAGGATATTTTGGGAGGAGTTTTATTATTTTATTCACTGGATCAAAATCTTCAAATGAAGTGCTTTCACTTATGTTTTTTTTATTTTCATCTCTTAAAAATTATGTTTTTCTCTTTAGCTGAGACTTCAAATATTCAGAAAGAATGGAGGAAGTAGACACGTCTTGCTCTCGATTATAATGAGAGTGTGCTGATATTTTTCTCTTTATAATAGTATAATATATGTTTGTCATATTATAATGGAATCATATTTAAGCATGCTTCTTCCATGTCAAAGTCAATTTTAACATCTATTGGCAGGACCAATTGATTTTTGTCATTGCCTCATTTATGTGATAGATTGCATATATTTCTTTATGTATTTTGAAATATGCTTGCATATCTGGTAAACGACAATAAGACTGTGATGTAAGCTTAATTTAATTTGCTAGTATTTTGTTTGTGATTTTTTTCATCTACATTCATCAATGATGTTGGTATACATCAGGATGAATTTTTGTTTCTTTTGTTAATCTATCTAGTTTTGGTGTCAGGATAGTTCTCACTCTATAAAATAAGTTTATAAGCAGGCTTTTAAAGAATATTTTCTTTGTACTATTGGAGGTAATTCTTTGAAACTCTGTTAAATACTCCAGCATTATGGTAAATACTATCTTGTCATGAAATGTTTGTTGTTTAATGCTTTTATGCTGCTCCTTACCATATAATATTTCCTCCTAGTAGAAATCTGTTGTTAACTGTTGATGCAAGCTCTTCATTGTGAGTTTTACAGTTTTCTATTTCTTATTATAGATTCTATGTAGCCAGAGACTGCACTTTCATTTCCAGCTTCCCAAACCCAAATAATCACACAGAAATTATATTAATTGTTGAGGGAGCTATGGGCTGTGTTCCTGCCACCAAGCTCCCAGCCGCCTGGCTAGCTTATACACCAAAATAACAGCACACAAACTGTATTCATTTAAACACTGCCTGGCTCGTTTCTATTAATGTGTGTGGCACCAAGCTGCGCTTACCGGGAAGATTCTAACCTATGTCCATCCTGGGTTGGAGCTTCATTGAGTCTGCCCAGGAGAGGGGAGCATGGCATCTGAGCTCACTTCCTCTTCCTCCCAGCATTCTGTTCTGTTTACTCCACCCACCTATGTACTAACCTATCAGGGCCAAGCAGTTTCTTTATTAATTAACCAATGGCCTTCCTCCATCAATTAATGACAACAGTGTTTGAACTATTAAGCTCAGGCTTCTTATTAACTAACTCTTACAAATTAAATTAACCCATTTTTATTATTTTATATATTACAACAAGGCTCATGGTTTGTTACCTCTTGTTTCTTGAGCAGTTACATAGCATCTTTCTGACTCTGCCTACTCACTTTATATATCTCTTTCTGCCTTGGCAAAAATAGCTTCTTTATTAACCAATGATAATAAAGCATATTCACAGCATACAGAGGGGAATCCACATCATTTCCCCTTTTCTGTCTAAATATATTAATTGATCTTTTATTAGTGTAAAACATTAATGATTTTAACCCATTCTTTTTCAATCCCAGTCCAGCTGGCCTTGGTGAGCTCCCAATAGATCAGCCCCACTGTCTCAGTTGGTGGGTGCACCCCTCGTAGTCCTGACTTCCTTGCTCATGTTCTCCCTCCTTCGGCTTCTCATTAGGACCTTGGGAGCTCATTTCAGTGCTCCAATGTGGGTCTCTGCCTCTCTCTCCATCCATCGCCAGATGAAGGTTCTTTGGTGATATGCAAGATATTCATCAGTATGGCTATAGGATAGGGTCATTTCAGGTTCCTTATCCTCAGCTGCCCAAGGAACTAACTGGGAACATAGTCCTGGGCACCTGGGAGCCCCTCTAGGTTCAAGTCTCTTACCAACCCTAAGATGGGATAAAACCAGACTCTCTGAACATGGCAGACAATGAGGGCTAATGAGAAACCAAGGACAATGGCACTGGGTTTTGATCCTACTTCATGTTCTGGCTTTGTTGGAGCCTAGCCAGTTTGGATGCTCACCTTCCTAGACCTGGATGGAGGGGTACCTTGGACTTTCGACAGGGCAGGGAACCCTGACTGCTCTTTGGACTGGAGAGGAAGGGCGAGAGGAGTGGGAAGAGGGGGAGGGAAATGGGAGGCTGAGAGAAGGCAGAATTTTTTTTCAATAAAAAAAAGAAAAAAATTAATGTAACTTTTATATTGAAAATATTAATGCAATTCTTGGAATGTGTAAATTTTATATGCATGTGAGGTCCTTCTGGATTGAATCCTGAGCTATACAGTATTTGTATTTACAAGCTTTTCAAATATTACCAAAATAGCCTTCCTGTGCCATTTGGAAGGATATTTGTATTCAAATTAACCAAATAAAAACATTAAGGAATACCCTGTACTCTCACATTTGGAAAATTAAAAGTTTTATATTTATAGTTCAATGTGTATAAAAGCAAACATCAATCATTTGCTTTATATTATTTACTTCCAAACTCTTACACTGTTATTTTACAATTTTTTTTTTGTTTTTAAATCATTTTACTCTGTTATAAGTCACATTTAAATGGGCATAACTGCTTCCATTACAGACAGACTTATCATGCAAAGAAAAATAGGCATAGAGCTGGGAAGACCACAGTAACACAACAGTGGCTGCGCAGCCTCAGGCAACAGTGTCAAGGTTTGCAAGTGGGTAGGAGCGAGGGCTGCTCACAGCCATTGGCCGAGACCATGAATGTTTGTTTGAACCAGTGAAGCTACTGTACAGAGGATCGTGTGACACTTTCACAGAGGAAAGTATGTAAGTTGCTGGGCAAGTTTTACAAATCTCATTCAACTGTGTAAGTGGTTGCTGAATTAGGATGCAGGAGAACTAGTCTCACAGGGCATCCTTAATCTTACAGCCAGGGGAATTCTTATGCCAAAATAAATACCCACACATACCAAACCTACACACAGAGTTGAAATGGAGTGGGTGCTGGGTCTGAGGGAGCGAAAGGGCCATTACTCGAACAATAGGTCCTCGTCCTTCTCCTCGGCCAGCAGGTTGGCATGCTCCATCACTTCTCCAGCTGCCCTCCGCTGCTCCAACTCCTTCTCAAATTTTTCCTTGATAATCTTCTTCTTCTCCTGTATTTTCTTTAACCTATAGAACTCTTCTCCCTCTCTCTCATCCAGCTCTGTGATGATATAGGCAAGGGTGCGTTCAATCCGGGGAATGATAACATGTTCGATGGCATTTACACGCCTGTTGGTTATCTTAATGGCTTCACCCAGACAAAGGAAGTCTGCAGTGAACCTAGTTCCACCAGTAGTTCCACTGCTTTGGCATAATTCCTCTTCAGTTTAGCCAGCTGTTCCCCACCTCGGGCTAAACCAGCAGTTCATAGCTGTCAGTTCCTTCATGGTAATGCTCAAACACTGGTAAAGTAACACCTTCCACATTATCTTTCTAGGCACGGATCTTCACTTGTGCTTTATTTACATTTTGGATAACTGTGGTGCTGAAATCTCCTGCTGTGAACTTGGCCTCATCCAATGAAAAGGCAGCTTCTCTCATCACTTCACCCATCAGCATCTTAGTCTCTACTATCTTCTTCAGGATCTGTCGAAATCGAAGAGTTAAGGCATCAGATTTTTTCTTCAAGAGGTTTCGGCCTGTCTGTGCTCCTTTTAATCGAGCCTTCATGATGGTCTGAGCCATTCGCGAAGGGAAGATTTCAATCTGGTCTTTGCCCGACATTCTGACGTTGACAGTTCGGGTCGGGCCCCCAACCGGGCAATCGTGACTGCAACACCTCCAGAACTGGTAACCACAGCGCCTTCCTCCACCTGGAGTCAGCTGATGGAGTCACTTGACCCTTTCGCGTTGCTAAGCGGCTACAAGGATACAGGTCCCCACTTCCGGTTCCTATTGTGAGAGGACAGAGAGGAAGGCGTGGGCTGGCCTTGAGGAATGCCCGGATGTTGAGGCACGCACAACCCGGAATTCCGGGTCGCTCCACCCTCCTGCCGGCAGGACACCGGTAAAGATTGCTGCATGTTCTGAGTAATGGATCCGAAGATCTATTTTACAATTATTAATGACAACAAAGATTATGTTTATCTCATATCTTAATTAGGACTTTGTCTTGAGATATACTTTCACAACCGTAATCTGGAACAAAATATAATACACCAATTTTGAGCATAGGGCACCAGACAGCAATCTTGGTTATGTCATATTACTCATTATTGTTGAATTTTCCTACCACTGAGTAAAAGATCCTGTTTTAGCTTACCTAATAATATGCTCATCTATTCCTATAACCTCAATTATACAAAAGACAATATCAAACTACCAAACAGTAATAACGATATATAGACATATCTCATTAATAAGCTTGTGATCAATAAAAGTCAATTAAGCCACAATAAAGAAAAGGAAGCAAAATTATTGCTTTAATAATGGCTATTTCTTATGACAGTCCCAGAAAATGGAAGCTTATAGCATTGTGTATCTTTTACGCCTTTGCTATGTTATATTTTACTGATTTTCTGTGCAAGATTTCTCTGTTCTTTATCAATTGTCAGTCATATATTCATATTAAGAGTATTAGACCTTTCCTGTGAGAGAAAATGCAATACAATTTCCAATTTTTCATATCTTTATGTTACTTATGATCATTTTTACCAGCTGCAATTTTAATACATACAAAAACTTTACATTTTAAACTGTTAAAATTCAGCTATTTTCATCACTGAAGATACTTTTCTTATACTTTATGAATGTTTGCTTTAATTTTTTTTCTAGAACTTTGTGATGCTTTTGCAATTTAATTTTATTTCTGTTACCAAGGATATAAAAATACAGTGACACAGATCACACTTATAATGCCTATGAGAATATCTGTAATTTGTAAATATCATTTATAAAGTCAGTATTTGTCATGTTTCTATTCTAAAAGAACCACCATGCTAATAAATGTGAAAGTGTGGTGTGCCTGTCTAACAGCATTGAGTCTCAAGGGAAGGAAGAAACTGTCAGATAGGAAAGTTGAGACAACATTGGGCCAGGGGAAACTCATGGATTTTTTTTAGCTAGAGTTTTAACACTACTAAATATTGACAGATAAACATACTAGAATTTAGAAAAAAAATATCATTCATGAATAAAAATTTAATGAGCTTGATGAAGATCAGAAATCATTAGAGGAATTTACTGTGGTAATAACAAGTCAACAAAACATATAGAAACTTTATGACAGACTGATAAAAGTAGAAAAACCCATTCCAAAGCCAGTTAGCATACATGCACAGACACACATCACAAAGAAACCCCATACTTTGCTACAAATATGGTGTTTTATCATCTTTGAACACTATTTTAGTTCATTTGATCTTACTGTATTACTTTCTCATGCAAGCTATATGTTTTCTGGAAAAGAGATATCTATATGTAACTTTTGATCATCATTATTTTATTCATAGTGATATAAATGATGTAAAAAAACAGCTCTCTTGAAATTGACTAAGTAAGCAACAAAAGTTTAGATGAAAATTCTTTAAACTATATTGGCTCAGAACAAGTAGATATCACTAAACGTACCATAAAAATGCATAATTTGGGGAACAATGGAAAGACTTCCAAAACTGTGAGTGTTGTGTTAAAAAAAATAAAAGTTAAAAAGGAAGTCCATCAGCTCCAGTTGGTGTTGTCTATACTTCCACGTGAAATCTGCTTTGAATATGTATTGTTCTGGAGCTATAAAAATGGATCCTGCACTTTAGAAGAGGATGTGACCTGGGACCCTTATCTCATCTGTGTCTTTAAGATCTTTCTTTTCAGTTCTTACTTATTCCTGTTCAAGATAATCTTGGTTCTCAGCACAACCACATTTTTAGACAAAAAATATAAAACTACTTTATGTTCCTGTGAAATATTTTCATAATTCAGTAATGTCAAGTAGATAAATCATACATCTCGGCCTCATCTTCATGTGGCAGCCCTAATAAAGGACATGAGAGAAGAAGAACTACGCTTTGTTACCTTCACTCTTTCAGGGAATTTTGTGTCTCCTATTTCTCTGACCAGTATTAAAAGCTATTCAACAGGTTCCAACACAGAACACAAGATAAGTTTTCTTTGAGTCCTTTGTGACTACAGCACCAGATTAGGACTGAGAAAATATCTGCATTACAGCTTGAACAAGTACCAGATTCTCAGTCTTTGCCGTATAAGACAGGGATTGTTGGACTATCCAGACCACATTTGGTAAACTAATATCAAACATATTTTATCAGTTATGATCCTTCAGAGAACCCTAACTGGTGCCCATATTTGTCTTGGTTATTGCTGAATTGTTCTATTTTACACATCTGTCTGTGTTGCTCTAATAATTGTTTCAATGCTTAGTTCTGATGTTCTCTTCTCATAAATTATTCACCAGCTTTGTTTTCTGTTCTTAATATATTTTTTTTGCTATTTAAATGTTTTCAGTTAAATGTTAAATAAACTAAAACTTAAATTTGCAACATTCAACTTAGTAAAACTACCATGCTCAAAAAGAATTAGACAAGTTTTTTTTTTTTAATATTTATTTATTATGTATACAATATTCTGTCTGTGTGTATTTCTGCAGGCCAGAAGAGGGCACCAGACCTCATTACAGATGGTTGTGAGTCACCATGTGGTTGCTGGGAATTGAACTCAGGACCTTTGGAAGAGCAGGCAATGCTCTTAACCACTGAGCCATCTCTCCAGCCCCAAGAATTAGACAAGTTTTAACTTGCTTTTTGTTTGCAGTTAAATTTGGTTGGGTGCTCAAATAGATACTAAAAGTGTAGCTGGAAGGTGGTGGCACATACTTTTAATCCCAACACTGAATAGGCAGAGGCAGGTGGATCTCTGTGAGTTTAAGGGCAGATTGGTCTACCAGAGCAAAGTTGCACAGAGAAACCCTGTCTCAAAAAACAAAAACAAGGTAACTTCTTCCCTGCTCCTTTATCCGCCCTTCCTCCATCTCTACCCTCCCACTCTCCCAAGCTCTCTCCAGTCTTTCCTTTCTCTCTCTCTCTCCCCTCTTCCCCTTCCTCAAACCCCACATCCACCCCTACCCCCACCCCCATGCTCCCAACTTTTGCCTAGAAATCTTGTTTGCTTTAAGGAAACCATTTTAGGGTTGGCAAGAGACTTGGCTCTGGTGGGGATCCCATGTTTCCACGGGAATGTCCCCAGCTAGGTCCTTGGGCAGCAGAGCAGAGGGTGCCTGAACTGGCCTTGCTCCACTACCACACTGATGATTATCTCGAATATCACCATAGAATCTTCGTCCAGCTACAGATGGAGATAGAGACAGAGAACCTCATCAGAGCAACAGACTGAGCTCCCAAGCTCCAGTTGAAGAGGAGAAGGAGGGAGAAGATGAGCAAGGAAGTCGGGACCTTGGGTTGTTCCACCCACTGAGACAGTGTGTCTGTTCTAATGGGAGCTCACCAAATCCACCTGGACTGGGACTGAATGAGCATGTGATCAAACCCAACTCTTTGAATGTGGCTGAAAATCGGGTTGACTGAGAAGCCATTGATAAAGGGAACTGGAACTTGTTTCTCCTGCATGTACTGGCTTTTTGGGACCCTAGTCTGTTTGGATGCAAAGCTTCCTAGGCCTGGATGTAGTGGGGAGGGCTTGGACTTCCCACAGGTCAGGATTCCCTGCCCTCTCTTAAGGAGGGAGGAGGAGCAGGAAGGGAATGGGAGGAGGGGAGGAAGTGTAAATTTTTGAATAGAAAAAAAAAAAGAAAATAAAACAAGAAAAAGTGTGTATATTAAAATGAAAGTAGTAAATGTATTTAATCACTATTTTTAAATAAAACTGTAATTACCTTACATTATAATTTCATCTTAAAACAGCAAATGAAACATTGATATTTATTATTTATGACATCAATGTCATTTTGTTAAAAATTTCACATCATTTAATATTTCGTCTTGGCATTTCCTTTCTCAAAGATTAAAAAAAGTACAAAATTTAAGCAAGTGATGTTATTATATAAATAACTGATGCAATTAAAATAATTGACTACTAAACTTTTATCATCGGCAGTGATAGAAAAATGCATGCATACAATATGACAAACTAGCTATGCATAGGTAAATAAAATAAATAAAGTAAACCTGTTTATGCACTTATGCAAATATGTTAAAATTTAAATAATATGAAATTACATGTTTATTAAAGCACAATTCAAAAATATACATCACATAATAAATTATTTTGGAGAATGTCAGTTGACATCATTTAAATCTACACATTTGATATAAAATTTCTGGAATTTCTCCAGCTATAATATTTATAGAACTCTGCCATATTTTAGTCTTTATTAAAGACTCTAGCTTAATTATTCTTTAAAAGTCATATGAATATTTTATTAAATCCTAGATTAAATGTGAAAATTTATTTTATGTTCTTAGTTAGGATTCTATAAAGAATTGTTTGAAAAATATTTGCCCTTTATATACTTTTAAATTGTACTTTTAATGACTTTCACCTCTATTTTTATTAATTTTGTGATCTTTTAGACTATAATTAAGTAGATATAATAATAATTTCAAACTCTATTTGAAGAATATTTCTTACATTCATTCTTATAATATCTGTGAATATTATCTAAATATAAACACTTTGTATATGTAGTTAGTGAAAATAAAATGCAAAATTTAAAGATATGTGTTACTTTATTGTTTTAAACATACCTTATTAAATCTTTATCAACTCTAATTAATAAAATTTTTAAATCTTTTTTAAAACACCTTTGATTATTAAGTACATGACATTACTTCAGTTATTATTCCAAATGGTGTCAATAAAAAACTACCATTTCTATTATTTTATATATAAACTATAGATTTTAACTGTCTTAAAATATTTCAGAAAGAGTTAACTTGACTACTAATTATCAAATCTTTTAAGATTAAAAACTAAACATATTTTATTAAGTCATATGAACACTTAGAGAACTACTCAAGATTTTAATACTAGATTGCATGGAGGTAGATAATACCTGGAGAAACACCAATGACTTCTTTATTATGTACATTTATTTACTTAAATTTTTGTGGATAACTTTTTTTTTTTTTTTCCATTTAATCACTGCCTGGCCCATTATTGGCTAGCTCTTACATATTGACCTAACCCATTTCTGATAATCTGTGTTAGCACCCCAAGGTGCGCTTACCGGGGAGATTCTAGCCTACGTCCATCTTGGGTCGGTCGGAGCTTCATCGCGAGCATGCCTCAGAGAGCCGAGCGATCGCCTCCGGCCCGCGAGAGAGGAGGCTGACTTCTCTGAGCGGAGCTGCGTGCATTCTCTGAGCTAACTTCCTCTTCCTGTCTGCATACTATTCTGTTTACTCCTCCCACCTATGTTCTAACCAATTGGGCCAAGCAGTTTATTTATTGCTTATCCAATGAAATCAATAGATTGATATATGACACTCCCACATCACTTCCCCTTTTTCTAGAGTTTGAACGTTGCTTATTTCTTGTTTGCTTAGGTAATATTGTATCTTTCTGGAGTCTTTGATGGAGTTAAGAATAGTTAGTTGTAGTTATACGTTTCCTTAGTTATGATAAAGATTATTGTAATTTTTACTTGATAACTGTTTTATGTAATTTTGCTATGTTAAAGTTAAAGCCTTTCCTTTTTTGTGGATAACTTTTTATCTTTGAGTCCTATTCTGGATAAACTGAGATATCTAGTATGTAACCACACATATTAAGATTAAAAAAGAAAAAAATATCTTTAAAATATTTAAGAGATAAACAGTATTTATGATATGTAGTATTAAGCAAGCTACTATTCATACTAATATCATATTTTTAGCTTTAGGTTTAACTATAATAGTATTAAAATAAAATTAGTGTTATCCACACTAGCCCAGAATAAAGTAGGGTAAAGGTTTATTTATTTAGGGGTAAACTCAGAGAAAATGTAGTAATTAAATATAGTAAATGCAGAGGACCACTACAAATCCAGTCACCAAAGAGTTCCCACATGCCCCTATATCTGCATATATATTACCCAAGACCTTACCCAACGTGGGCCAGCATCGCCAAGGCCATTGATTAAAGGAGTTCGCACAGTACCTCCCCAGTTTATCTAAATAAGAGAGTTCTAAATCCAATTCAAACTATATACAATATGAATTAAAAAAAACCAAATATATAGAGTTACAATCAGCACAAACAATATCAAGCAAGAAACATAAGCTAGGTGTTAATAATTATCCTATCCTAATGTGTTTAAGTCTTATATTAGAAATGGCTTGGATAAATCATAAAACAAAAGTAACTGTGACTATCTAGTCTTCAACTCCATCAAAGACCAGAGACTATAAATAATATTACTTGAGTAAACAGGAAGGGCAATCAAGCAAATTTCTAAAGGTACAAGAAATGACAGAGAAAACTTGCTACCTGGGCAATCACCCAATCTCATTTGCAACATTGGGGCAACCAACTTTGGATAAAGTTTAGATTAATTGACAGACCATATTCAGAGCAGAAGAATTTTAAAAACTGTCTTATCCTGTCTTGCCAAGATTTGGCAGCCTTTTTGATTGGATCCTGTTTGTCCAGTCCAAAAAACATGCATTTTGTAAGTAGTCGAGGCATGGGCAGTTCTTTGCCCAAAGTCCACTTTTGATAAGAAGAAAACAAGCTCCGAATGGAGTGTCTTTAGTGCTCATCATTCTTTAATGAGTATATTGGTGCTGCCAGGAGCAATCTTATTTCATATAAACAGAATCCTAAGATATTTAAATGCCATATTTTATAGTTCTTGTAAGTGGTTGAAGATTGCCTATCTATGTGGAATCAAATCTTTATGCATCTAAGGAACATGATTAGTTGGAGTATGACAAACGTGGATGACATTGATCTATAATTCTTAATACCTATGCAGCTTAAAGACTAAGATTTCATATTAAAATATTTAAAAATTCTGTAGACAAATGCACAACAAATGAGGATAATAAGCTCCAAATGTAAACAATTTATATGTATCTTGATCAAAGAAGAAATGTATAGTGCAGTATGATAAATATATCCTGAAGTTGCATCAATATACAAAATATCTTAAGCAGCAGTAGAAACATGCATACATACAATATGACAAAATAACTTTGCATAGGTGCACTTTTAAATATAACAGAATTATGACCATTTCCAAATATAATTATAATATATATTGATATTCAAGAATCTATGCCAATATAAATTTTCTATAAATTATAGCTCACAAGTGTTCTCACTATTATTATTAGTGAGAGTAAACTCACACTATTCTACCTATCATCCCATCAAATCCCTATTTTTTTCTAAAAAGATCCTGGGGCCTAGATATTTCCACCCCCAATACTTTATCAGTCATAAGCAACCCCTATTAGATGTCCCTAATCCTGAGGACAAACATGGTGTGAAGATGGAACATTGTTTTATAGAATTACTACTAGAATTAGTAGAAATTTTGTGGATAAATTGGAGCCATATCTCAAGTAAAATAAAGCATGAGGTCAGCTGAAAGTATAGGACCAGAAGAGAGAGAGGAAGATTGAGGCCATATGTGGCTAATATAGCAGTGAATCTACAGTGTTATGATCTGATGCAGATCCAGATCCCTCAGAAATGGAACATAACTCATGTTTCTGGGAGGGATATTATAAGGTACTGTTAAAAAAGTCACTAATCATTCAGGCTGTGCACAAACACTTAAAAACTAACAAACCTACAGAGATACCAATGGCCCTACCCTTAAAATAGTTAACTGAGGAACCAAAATGGGGAAAAATGACCTTTCATTGAAGAGCACTTTAGTATAGCAATCTCAATGGTTAACATTATTTTAATTTTACAGACTCTCATATAAAAAAAGTCACCCCCATGAGAGCTGGAAGTAATTTTAGAACACAACATCCTCTCTCCCAACAATGTTTGTCCTCAGGGTTAGGTACATATATTAGGGATTGATTATAATGGGTATAGGGCTTGTGGTAGAAATTAAGTAGGCTCAGGGATCACTTTAGAAAATAAAGGGATTGGATAGAATGATAGGTAGATCAGTGTAGAAGGAGCTGTGGGCTGCGTTCCTGCCACCCAGCTCCCGGCTGCCTGGCTAGCTTATGCCCTGAAATAACAACACACAAATTGTATTCATTTAAACACTGTTTGGCCCATTTGTGTGAACTTACACTAGCAATAATTGTAATAGTGAGAATATTTGTGAGCTATTATTTATAGATAATTTATATTGGTATAGATTCTTGCATATTGATAGAAATTTAAATCATATTTGTAAACACTCATATTTCTGCTTACTTTATTTGTACTTTTACTTTATTTTTAACATATTTACCCATAGGTGAATAAACTTTTATTACAGTCCATTCTGGGATAATATGGGACAATTTTATTTTAAATTGCAACAGCCTTCATATTCCTTTAGATATAAATTTAAGTATTCAACATATATTTTACGTACTGGAGCTTTTTTTCAATTTTAGAATAATTATTAAGATAACAAATTTAGAAAATCAAAGACTCAGAGACACAAAGTTTAAAAGGACAATACCATGGAAATAATGAAATCCATACACAAGTTGAGAGATGTGAACAATTACAACCAATACAAGATTTAGCAGGAGCTTTTAAAATTAGAGTTGTGAATTTAATTTCTGATTGAATTTTGATTATAATTATTCCAAATGTGTAGTTCCAGTATGTTAACAATGTAGTATTATGCATATCAGCTTGAATTTACAATGGAAATACTTGTAAATGTAATATATAATCAGCTATAGTTATATACTTTACTGTGATGTTTGCTACGTTCTGCTCTTCTGTTTTCTCATTGTTTGGTGAGACTTTCCTATGAATGAACTAGATTTTAAATTTTGAGTATAAACTATAGAATTGCATAATATATTTCAAAATGTCTTTTCTAGCTCTCATGACTATAGTAGACACAATTGAAAAGACTCCACATACAGGTGAAATACATGAATTTTTAAAGAAATTCAGACAATTGTGCCAGCTGAATATCATTTATGAATGAGTTGAAGGTCCATTTTTTATGTCAATAATGCAAAAGATAGATAATCATGAAATTTGACTAAAGCTAATCTGCACTTAAATCATCAGTTCTAAAATTATAATTTGAATTTAAAGATGAAAATATGTTGAAAAGAAACAGGAAATCTGAGAACAGATGCTGTTGACCCAAAGTAAAATTATCAGAAACATCTTATTTGATATCTTTCTTTAGGCTGCACAAAGCAAAAGATACAGTATAGGCAAATATTTTTTGTGGTGGATTGAAGGAAAACAGTCCTCATTGACATATATGTTTGAAGAAATGCCCCCAGTTGGCTGAACTATTGAGCATGGGTTAGATAATTTGGTCTTGTCAGATGATGTCTCACATAGGATTTTCTGGATTTGGGTGTTTCAAATGACCCAGAACATTTGGAGTGTACACTGTGCTTTCTGCTTGAGCACCATGTGTAAGTTCTTGGATATTCCCTTTTGCCATGGCATTTCTCTATTATTGTGAAATCTAATCCTTTAAAACTATAAATCCAATTAAAACTGCTTTTCTTTTTTAGTTGCCTTGCTTGTGGTGTTTTGTCACAACAATACAAAATTAACTTTCAAAGATCTATTTCAGTAAACTGGGAGTATTTTAGTAACTGAAATGCTTACTTGGTAGAATTAATACACACATGGTGCATCAAAAAAATAGATAATATTTGAAACAATTTAACATATGGATAGAAGTGTATGCTATATGTTGAACATATCAAAATTAACCTTGTTTTACTTTGAATTATGTGCTGTAATCATGAAAATATTCTACTCCTCATTTACTCTCATTACAAATCAAGACTCAAGTTTTAATTTGAATATATATTTCACTCTCAATTTTGATGTGTATGAATGTGGGACATAGAATAAATCCAGGAGATGTGGCAAAATGTGGAATATGCAGTTTGGATGCTCACCTTACTAGACATGGAAAAAGGTGGGAGGTCCTTGGACTTCCCACAGGGCAGGGAACCTTGACTGCTCTACGGGCTGATGAAGGAGGGGGAGCTTTGGGGGAGGGGAAGGGAAATGGGAGGCAGTGGCAGGGAGGAGGCAGAAGTCTTTAATAAATAAATAAATTAATTAAAAAATCTCAAAAAAAGAGAGTGAACCTAAAAAAAATGTACAACATGAAAGTTGAAGTGTTTTTCAGATCAACAGTGAAATAAAAATAAATATAGGAAATTAAATATTAGGGCAGAATATTATATATACATGCATATATTTTCTGATTAGACATAACATAAATACATAAAAATAATGTGCATACTTTGAAGAATATTCATAATCATAAGAATAAAGTCATTTAACTGTGCATAATTGTAGAAATATCAGTTGAAGAAAGAAAAAGGATGCTCAAAGTAAAGTCCTTTCCACATTTTGTAGTGTTATTTTCAAATATTTCTACAGAAATGTTTATTAATATTTGTCTTTGTAAAACAAATATGTAAATGCATATTTATATTTTTTGAAGCTTAAAGTGATTAACTTATGTAATGCTTTCCAGAAATTGTAAAGTGGCTATGTATTTAATTAGTGGCTGTTTTATAGATAGCATTTTTTTAATTTTCCATATTATGTAATATTATTATGTAATCATCCATCTGTTATGGATTTTTTTCACATTCTATCTCCATTTCTCTCATACATAGATCACAGCTTAAATGTTTAAATATTTGAATACTTTGTTTATAAGTTGTCCAATATTTTCAGGGAATATAACTTCAATGACTAATATAAAAAACTGTTGAAGTCAATGCCACTCTCATTCTGTACTTATGAAAGTGAAAACTGAAATCTTTATGTGGGGAAACAGTTCAAGAGTGTCACCTAACTAAAAACTTTCTCTTCTACACAGACTTTTCCAGGTATAACCAAGGAAAATAAAAATGTGTATTTGAATAAAAGAAATGAAGATATATGTAGCATTGGTTTAATTTGTAAAATACCAGTATCAAAGTTAATGCACCTGAGAATGTATGAAATTACAGAATTTTCATAAAATGTAACAAAACTCAGAAGTAAAAAAGGAAAAAAAAAACAAACAAAAAAAAAACTTCTTGGCCTTTCAGTGGAACGGATGACATCATTTAGATGGTCCTTCGATATTTTTAGTTTTATCTAGAAAAACTGATTGCAAGAATTTTTTATCATTTGGAGCATACACAATAGTTAATATTTTTTTATGTAACAAAAGGGAAGATTTTTAATCATAGGATGTGATTTCTAAACTAGTTTGCAAAAAGCTTTGGTGATGTAGAGACAGTGTTACTGAATTAATACCTAGTCCTGTGGGTGAGAGAACAAACTGTCACCATGCAACAGAACTTGCACTAATGCTGATGTATTACATCAAGTAATTAAATTTAAAAAATGCTGTTAATAATAAATTCACCAAAAATTTAAGCTATTCAGATAATATACATAATAGGCATGATCATACTTAGAATATCTATTTGGAAGAGTCAAACTTCATCCTAACAAAGCTAAACTCATGCATCTTCTATAATTTACCAACTTCAGTAAAAGTATCTACATGATGAGTGGTATATATAACTATTCATTTTGGAGTAGCTGTGTGATTCCTTTCCATTTTCTTGAAACATCCTTGATAGTTTGCATAATAATATTGAAGTAATCTCTGTAGTTAAAAATAACACTACACTTTCCAAGTGACAATTATTCAAGTTTAATTCCTGGTTAGCTATAATTTTAAGCTTGTAATTTGTTACTAGTTCATTAAACTCTTAGAAATTTCAAATCTGCTTTATTCTAAAAGTTTATTTAAAATGGTTAGATAAAAAGGACAATTTTAAACTAAAAATAAAGTAAATATTGTACATTAGATCTCTTTGTATTGTTTAAGATTACTAAACATTCATGATTCTAATACCAAACTTTAGATCATTTAATATATGTTGTAACTTTTTCACCATTATAAATTCAAATTTTGTTCAGGCAATGAATGCTTGTGGACTCCACATATACAATTTTTGTTACATGTTATGAATTAGTTCATCTAAATTTTATCTTCAGTTTAATAACCACACTTCCCAGTAAAGTATAGAAAAAAGAAAATGCCTAGACACACTTGAATATTTTAGCAATTTCAGTCGTTCCTTCCCTTTTTAACACTTCTCTCCTTCTTTCTTTCCATTCTTCCTCTTTTCTACTGTTTCTTGTTCCCTTGCTCCTCCTTCTTCTTCTCTGCTTTGCTACCCTATTTCTTTCATTTTTTTTTTGCCGCTACCATCTTCCTATAATATTTTTTTAAATAATCTGCTATACATTTTCTCTTTGACTGAATCCATTTTTCTTCTATAAGTTCAACTTAATAGCAATATAAGGAGCTCCTGTTATATTTTGAAAATAAATATTCCTTATTTTATAAATCCTAAATGGGCAAAATATTTAGAAGCACAACTTTACTGTAGCAAAATGTCCAAATGCAGTTCTTCTCTGAGGAACAGATATGAAAGCAGCTAGCAGTTGGATTTTAGTTCCAAATTTTAAATTACCCCTTTTAACCATAGTCATTTAAATTTATTCCCTTACAAAAACAAACACAGTTAAAGGAACACAAGCAATTATTTTTCTAAAACATGTCAATGCTTAGAGTTTTTTTTTCACTTAAATATAAGGAAGCCACTATATAAATTTAGCTCTGAATTTATTCTGTAAGTGCATATTTTTTCTTGTTTTTTTTTTTTTTGTAAAATAAAATCCCAACATAGGCTATTTTCTTGACTTCTTGATTATAGTAACACCTGTAAATTAAGTTATTTAATAATATCAGACAACCTCAGTATTCAACAAATGTTTTCTTATTTTCATTTAGTTTGAGAATACCTCAAAGTAATATTCATGAAAATAAAGCTCAAAATCATCCTAATTGTGAAGTATATGCAGATTAGAGTTTGTTTCTGAAAAGGTTTTCATTGTTTCCTTAATACAGGTCTAAAACCATGTGATTATATTCACAACTCAATAAATTCTTATAATTGGCATATTGTATGGCAACTATTATGTGAGTTATTCATTTCAGACAGTCATAAGAATATTTATAATATTAAATTATGCAGAGATAATTCTAATCAATATGACCTAGTATCAAGCTATTTTGATACTTAATATTAAAACTAAATTACATTAAAATTAAAATCAAGAAGTCACCAATCAGTACTCTGATTGTATTCTTTTCAGATCGAACCAGTCATACTTTTTAATAAACATGGTAAGTGTAAAATTAAGAAAACTTCAACATAAATTATTGACATTATCTACACAAAATAATACAACTTCATTCTTCTGATTATATAATCTTCTTGGCAAAAAAAAATAATGACATTTTGAAATTTGAGGGCATTTATGGATCTAGAAAACATACTAAATGAGGTCACCCAGATACAGAAAATCAAATATCATATGTACCCACTCCTAAGTGGCTTTTAAACATAAAGAAAAAATCCTACAATTCACAAACCTAGAGAACGGAAACAACAAAGAGGACCCAAAGAGAGACATAAATGTATCTAATGTTCATGAGAAGTAAAAAAAGACAAGATACCCTGAGTAAATTTGTAGCATAGTGATCATGGGAGAGAGTAGAAGGGAAGGGGAGAGGAAGGGAGATCAGCGAAGAAAAATATATAGCTCAATAAAAACAATAAAGAGCCGGGCGATGGTGGCGCACGCCTTTAATCACAGCACTCGGGAGGCAGAGCCAGGTGGATCTCTCTGAGTTCGAGACCAGCCTGGTCTACAGAGCTAGTTCCAGGACAGGCTCCAAAGCCACAGAGAAACCCTGTCTCAAAAAACAAGAAGAAGAAGAAAACAAAAAACAAATAAATATATATATAAAATTTATACAAAAGATATGATAAAAATAACAAAATGTAAATAAGATGTATTTTAACTCTAATTTACCTTAAATGTTAGTCTAAATGAAGTTCAGTTATTGGATGAAGTTACTATATTGTATGTTAACACTCAATGTTGCCTCATTTAAAAAAACAAACAAAATTTTGAATAAATTAACAGTACATAAGTAAAACATTTCATTTTTAGTTTCCTAATTTTCTACTTCATAATTATAATGGAAATTTATGAAATCTCATAAGCAGAATTAAAAGTCCAAAACCTCAACTGGAGATATATATCAGTAGTTAAGCACACTTATTCATTCAAAAGAACCAAAATTAGTTTCCAGTCCCCATGCATGACTCACAAATATACAGTCATTCACTTCCAGTTCTAGATCCAAGGACATATAATACCTCTATTAGGGCTTTATAGAACTTAAAACTCCAGGCTCACTCATGATGCACATACATAATGTAAGGAAAAAACTAATTATTAGATAATAAATAAATCTAAACAAAATCTCAAAGATAATATAATAAATAATTATAAACAAAATCCAAAACCTAAAATCTTTAATTAAAATTGTTTAAAATATTTGCCAATTACAGCTAAAATTATTTATTTTGCATTAATTAGAAAAATAAAACGTTTCAGAAGTTAATTTTTTATAATCAAGTTGTAAACATGTCAGAATTACAAAAGGTTCAATGTAATTATAATCTGACTGTATTTTTCATTTTCATAGACTCATTATGACATATACTTGAAACTGTTCTTGGTTTTCTAGGAATAATTCACCAGGTTTGCTCTATGCCATTCATAATGATTGAAAATGTGTGCTCAGTTTAATTTTTATGAGACCAGATGTTCAATTTGAAAGTTATGATGTGATAGGATTTATAAAATATATGACCAAGTGTGAAGAAACATGACACCTTTTTTCCCTAACAAAGATGAGTGATGACATTCGGGGGCAAGTGAAAATTGCCTAGTAAGTGTGAAAATTGTTCAGTGTTTTAGGAGAAAATCTAAACAGCAGATATTGGTGTTGACTTCTGATCAGAATCAAACCAGAGGCTTCAGACAATTGGTGTACTCAAAGCTGAGCATATTTCCCATTGTTCTTTTTTGTGTCATAGGACAGTAAAACCAGTAGATGTGGTCTTTGAGAAATACCTCCTGAGACAAAAACACACACACACACATGCAGATACAAGCACATGCATACACTCACACAGAAAAGGTAGGCATAAGGACTATAAATGCAAATAGTAAAGCAAACACTTATTAGACAAATATACAAATACTGACAACAAATGTGATTTATATAATTTATTATACAGAGTTCTATGAATTAAAAAGGGAAAAAATCTTTGAAATACAATTATTGACAGTGTGTAATGTGTTCATAACAGTTAATTATGCAAGTAAAAATTCAAAGAACAATTATCACTGGATAGTTCAGCAAGATCACAATGGTGCATTTTATGCATTCCAAAATATACATGTATATCAAAAATTATCCTGCTGTATTAACTCAGAATTTTAGTAGTTTCACAATTATAATAAAGCATATTGTCAATGTAGAAAGCCAATTACCTAGGATTTAATTAAGGAAACTATTTGATAATTAGTCTATCAAATAGAAATATTAAATAATTCAATTTTACACAAACAGACACACATACACACACAAAGACAATACGAGGACAAATTTGGATTTCAGTTTTGCTTATAATTTATTATAATTTAACAGATATCTGATATTTTAACATTTGCTGTAGATCTGTCCCTCTGTGAACCCAATACTGGATAAAAAATATAGTAAACAAGCTAATAGATACAGAACATTTTAAAAAATGTGTTCCTCCTCTTCATATCTGTAAATATTTTTTGTCTATTGTCTATATGCTAAGGTCTCCATATGTATGTATTCAGAAACAATTCAAAGTAATATGTTTTTGTATATAAGAATTTATAAAAATATGTGGACATGTATAGAAAGACATGTATGTATAGATTCATGTATAGTTGGCATATGGGTGTCATGCGTGTATGTACAAACACATGTATAAATATATGAACAATATAATTTTGTGTATATGTATGTTATATACATATACATTATAATCTTAGAAGAACTTCGGACATAATCTGGAATTTGTATATAGATATTTTTTCCAACATCTTTAAGAGATATATCTTTGTTTGATGTTCTAAAGATGTTTTAGAATTATATATCTCTGCCAAACTTAGAAGGTAAAAACTGAAAAATTAAGTGCAAAATGAACAGAAATAAAGACAGGTGATGATGAGTACTAGTGGGAAGGCCTGAGTCCTTGGGATATATATAGCACTGGTATTAACAGTATTTGTGAATTTACTGAGAGAAAAAAAATAAAGTTCTAAGTAGGTGATCTAGACACTGAAGTAAGCATAGCTATGAACACACACATCTGAAATTGAAATTTCACAACAGCACTGAAAAAGTCTCCGTAAGCAGTAACAGAACTTCCTAATTAAGTGGATGAAAATCAAGATTATATTCAGACATACAGAAAAACTTGGATTCAATTGTAAGAATTTTTTTCATGGAAGAATGAATTTTAAAATAGCAAATGAATAAAAATGTCTATGATAATTCATAAATTATAATTTAATATTTTACATTTTTCAGGAATAGTTAAATAATTAAAGCTGTCTTGCAAAAAATTGGTAATTTAGAACACAGAAAAGATATGATCATTAGGATGAGAAGGAAAAAAAATTAGAGAATAAACCAAAATATTATAGTATTTAAAGATTGATGATAAATAGAAGCATAGTTCTATTAATATATGAACAGATAGGTAGGTTAATGATATTATTCAGAAAGCTTCCAAGAGACATTGATTATAGAGATAGGTAAGAACTTGGTTATTAGTGAATTTGATAATTTGTCATATTGATAGAATTTTGAAGAACCATGAAAAAAGAAATCTGATTATGTCTGTAAAAATATGATAGGCCCATTGATGTGTGAAGTGCCACCCTTAATATAGTTCTCATTCCAAAGGTGTGAACTCTACAGTGAATAAAAGAAAAAAGCCTGCTGGGACAAGCACTCATCGCTTTCTGCTCTTGACTGCAGATATAATGGGTCTAGCTGCCTCAAGCTTCTGCTGTCATGCCTTTATACCTGGAAGAGATTATACACTTCACCTTTGCACTAATATGAAACTCCTTCCTTAGCCGATTTTGTAAGACAATTTTATCACATAAGATAAAAGTAAATTTTAAATTGAGGCATTACAATATTACATTTTTCTGAGTGTAGACAGAATTGACTTCACCATTAAGAAATATTGTAATTTCAAATGATCACTTTCAATGTGTTTCCCAGTATATAGAAAATAACAATCCACACAACTGTTTGGAAGAAAAAAAGCCAATACTTATTTGTAAAAAATTCAATGTCTGATACACCCCAAACAAATACAGTTTAAACACAATATTGGAATTATCCAGAAATTTTAGCTAATGTTATACTTGCAATTTCACTTGTGTTTTAAAATTATTAACATGCAGTAGTTGTTTGAGCCATAATTTTCTTCATGACTTTAGTATCTCAATGCAAACTGTTCTTGGTACTGGCTTTAATCTTTGTCAAATAATTGAATATACTTCACTGCAAGACTTGGCGACTAGAAATATAACTACATCCAAAGCTACTTGTACATGATTTACAACTCTCTTTTTCTCTGAAAATAAAACTCCAAAATTCTGAAATAGTGGAATATTTTTGAATTATTTAATGATTTCGTAAATAGCATATAGTTAGACATTTTGTACATAAATAATACAAATTGATCATACCCCTCTCCTATACCAACCAAGCCTATTTTCTTCACAAATTATCTTAATGTCTCTTTAAGAATTTTTCACGATATAAATATTTTTTGTTTTATTGTGTTTTAATTTTTCACTTTTTAAATTCTTTTTACATACAACCACAGTTTTCCCCCATTCCTCCTCCTGTTTGCCACCTCTCTGCCTTCCCCCCCCCCCCCCCCGCTGCAAAATAAAAATCACCTTCCATCCACTCATCTTAAAGGGTAAGGCCTCCAATTGTGAGCCAACAAAGTTTGGCACATTAAGTTGAGGCAGGGCCAAGTCCATCCCCCATGCATCAAGACTGACCAAATATTATTAATCAAAAGATATAATTATGGTCATTTGCATGAGAATGGGTGAGAATGTTATTTACTGAAACAGTGAAACCATTGCGGAATATTGCTCCATACCCAGCAAACATTAATTGCCTATTGTTCCTCACAGGCAAGGGTGGTGCACCATATTTTAGAGTGGAAATGGTCGCTATTATTTCTAGCCCAAATGTACATCATATACCGTTTCAGCCTCTTTGAACTTTAACTACATTCATTCTTCCCAAAGTAATTTATTAGATGCCATAAATTATAGCATTTTAAAATATCAGTTGTTAAAATAATTATAATGAAAACTGTTGAAGATTTCAGATTAAAAGATATACAAATGTTTCTGTCCTGCCCAGTCTCGCAACTGTTCAGCTCCAAAGAAATACACAGAGGTCAACATTAATTATAAACTGGTTGGCCTAGTAACTCAGGCTTCTTATTAACTCTTTCTGAAATCTTAAATTAGTCCGTAATTCTTGTTTGTGTTAGCCATGTGGCTTGGTACCTTTATCAGTGAGGCATTCTCACCTTGCTTCCTCTGCATCTGGGTGACACTGTATAACAGTACAGTAGACAAGAGTACAGTTGATTAAATTCTATTATTATTATTGTTATTATTATTATTATTAAATGTGTACAGATTAAGCCATTTAAACAGGAATGGTTGTTTACCCCTGTAACTCTTCACACCTGGAAGCCTGAAGCAAGACTGACGTGTAGGAGGACTGTCATGAGTTTAAGGACAGCCCGGGCTAGACAGTGATGCTGAAAAATGAGGCTTCTAAAGGTAAAAAAAAAAAAAGGTTTTAAAGTGACAGTTTACTTCTTTCATGGGATTGGGGAAACAAGAAGAAAGAAAGCTGTCAGTAATTATGGAGCTCTTTCTGACTTAAAATTCTCTTCCTGAGAATTTCATAGTATTAGAAGAATTATATAGTATTGGATAGCATGTAGTTCTTCATGGTGGTAGAAAGAACAATATTTGCTATTTGAACTTATTATCTGTTTACTCTAACCAATTACTTAAATTTAGATTTTTAAAAAAAAATTAAAAATATTTCAATCTCAATCAAGCCATCATTTTTAGCTCATTCATCTAATAACATATCCTATGTCAAAGTGGTTGTCATTTATTCCTAGTTCAGAATTTATGTGAAAAAGAACAATACACTGCTTACAGTACTGTATATTTTTAAAGTATTTTGAAACTGATATTAATCATGAGCTAAATATTTCAGCAGATGGATTCAATAAGTATTTCATTCTTTATGTGTAAATCATGAATATTCTGCTGAATGCCTGTGTACAAAAATTTAGTAGGTAATGGATAGCTTCTGTGATGCTGCATAAACAGTCCTTGCAGGTAAGTAGTAAAAGCTGCATTCTTGGAGTTGTAACAACTTACAAAAAGTGAATTGAATTTCTGAAGACTGGAAAGATAAGAGAATTGAAGGAGAAGATGGTGTGCTAATGACCCTGGAGAGTTTGAAAAGTGTTATGGTCATGTCTTTTGAGAGAATCTCCTAAACAGAGATAATGGGCATGACTGACTCTGTAAAGAAAGGATCTTGCTATCTATTGCCTGAGAGCACGGCAATCAAGAGGCAGGCAGTCATGCAGAACCAGCCTGGAGTTCTCATTCAATTCCTTCACAGAGAGGCGGTGCCTTCCCTACCAGGATTGAATCAGTGAGTGGCACATTCTCCTCCTTCTCTACATGGGAATATAGGGGATTATTTTTTGGTATGCACTAAATTTTAACACATATATATGAAAAGCAAATAATGGAATGTTCAAAAATTTTCTGACTTTGGTTTTGGAAATTGGAACATCTGATTTAATGATTCTTTAACACAGAATTTCACAGTTCTAAGTATGTTTAAATTTTCACATTAAATCATTATAATTTATTTCTTTATTTCAGCCCTGCATGGAAATATGCATATTAAATGTGATCTTTTCATTGTTATGTTATATTTAATATTTTAAAGGTTTGTGTTAATTGGCTCTAATATCTTAATAAATTCTGATGTTAGACAATAATTTTTTCCTAGTTTATTCTCAATTTATGTGGGTTAAAGATATCCCATCTAAATGTCAGTGTACACAAAGTCAAGTTTAAAGAATGATTTATACCCTGCTGGGATATTTTCAGATGAATACCATTATGGGATGGAGAAACGTCATGATTTCCACAGAACTGACAGTGACTATCCAAAAGGCAAGTGCTTCCAAATCTTTGCAAATCACAAATCAAGTTGCTCATTAAAGTGAACATACCCATGAATCTGTCTAGTGTTCTGTCAGCTGTACTTTTGCAGTATAATACTTGTGGCTCACATCAAATACAAAGAAAACTGTAAACAAAGACTTGCTTTCATTTCCCAGCTACCCACCCCTGAATAATCACACAGAAACTATATTAATGACAAAACTGTTTGAGCAATGACTCAGGTGTATTGTTAGCTCATCCTTACATTTTAAATTAACACATTTCTATTAGTCTTTGTATCATCATGAGACAGTGGCTTATGGGTAATGTTCTGGCATCTTTCTACTTTGGTAGCTACATACAGTCTCTGCTGGCTGCCAACAAACATGAAAATTTAGTACTATCTACTATAATTACTGGGTTGAAATAATATTTGTAATAAGTCTTTTTCTTTCCTAACAGCCAGCTCCCAAATAATGACATGGAGATGTTTTTATTAATTATTAAAGTTTCGCCTACAGATTAAGCTTCATCAACTCATTTATGTTAATCTATGTTTTATCACATGACATTACTTCTCTTTCATTTTTTTTCCTTTTAATTCTCCTTCATGTTTCCTGGCATCTCCTTCATGATTAGATCCATCTCCTGCCCCTAAGTGTTAGACTAAAAGTCCTGCCTATAACTTCTGCCTAGCTATTGACCATTCAGCTCTTTATTAAACCAATCACAGTAATATATATTTACACAGTGTACAGATGTCCTACAGCAAATATCCCTTGAATATAATAGTGACACAGATGTTTTAAGAGTAACCAATTGCTTTCTGTTTGGATTTGAGGCTGCTTACACAGAATTAAATTCATACATCATAATGTACTGTAAATATAAAAAGAGACATGAAATGTAGTTCACAGCTCTAGATGTGAATCTACTACTATAATTTTTCTAGGTACATAGAATATTATACTGCATTCTCAATAAATAACTATGCCTATATTTAGTGCAGTTCTCAGTCATCATCTCAGAGGGTTCTTTATGTAAAGAATGGCACCGATTACAAACATACACACAATTATTCAAGATATAGATAACAATGACTATATAATGTTCAGTACAAGGTATGTCATCTATGTCAAACCCCTCATCACAATACTTAGATCACAATGGGCAAAAATCTTGTTAAGAATGAAGATGGAAGTGAAATGGAACATAACAGTGTCTTCTAAATTTAGCAGGTGCCTTTAGCTCATGATCTCATGTCCTCAAAGCAGCTATTCTTGACTAAATGAGACCAAAGCAAATTCAGCGAAGTTGATATTAAAGCAGAGATGATGGATGGACAAACCATCTGTCAACTGCCAAGGAGGAGTTACTGCAGGTGATGCTTGGGAGAGGAGTGATTATCACTTTTCTTAATGCTGTAGTCTGAGAAAGACTGACCCTTATTCATACTCTGCTGAATGGGTGATTAATGAGATGGAGGGCATCTAAGAAGTGTTGGGAGATGAGACAAATACTACCAAAAGACGCTATAAAAATTAAATCTAAAAATATTGATTCCATGGATAAACAAATGGTTGATTTTTCTAAGATGTTTTAAATAATTTATTTTAAAAAGAAAACAAACTATCTTATTTCATTTTACATATGAATATCAGTTGCCACTGCCTCTCTTCCTCCATCCCTCTCACTTATGCTCCACCCCACCCATCATCCACTCCTTAGAAAGGGTAAGGCACATTGCTTTGGGAAAGGGCCAAGGCCCTCCCTACTATATCTATGCTGAGCAGAGTATCCACCCAAAGAGAATGGGTTCCCAAAAAGCCAGTACAAGCAGTAGTGATAAAACCTGATTCTACTGCTAGTGGCCCCTAAGTCTGCCCCAGTCATACAATTGTAACACAATCAGAGGGTGTAGTTTGGTCCTAGGGATGATTCCATCCCTGTCTGGCTATAGTATTGCCACTCTTCCACTGAACTCTGGGAGGTTAGCCTTGTGTTCTGATGCAGGTCTCTGCTTCTGTTTCCATTAGTTGTTAGATGAAGTTTTCTATGGTGACTACAGGGCATAACCAGTTTGGGCACACGCTCCTCTAATGCTTAGGATCTTAGCTGGGGTCATTCTTGTGGATTCCTGTGAATTTCCCTAGTGTCAGCTTTCTTTTCAGCTCCATAATGTTTCCCTTATTCAAAATATCTCTTTCCTTGCTCTCATCTCTGTCCTTTCTCCTTCTCATCTATCCCATTTCCTCAAGTTGTCATCCCTTCTTCCTTTTTCCCATCTCTTCCCCTTCCACCCGCCCTCCTTTCTCCACCCCATGCTCCCAATTTTGTCAGGCAATCTTGTCTATTTCTCCTTTCCAGACGGATAAGGAAAATTGGTCTTATGTTTCATGAAAAAGATATTAATAGGGTTATTCATATGATTTCTAAATCAGTTTTATTAAAAACAGAATTTGTTTCACCGTCTATCAAAAATATAATAACTCTCACTGAGTATTAGTGAGATTACTCACTACCAATCTCCTATATTAAGGAGAAAATGTGTATAAGTGTTCTTGCTTTAAGAATAAAATACCTGGAAAGCTAAGATTCCGGGAATTATTGGAATAGTTTTCAGAGTTTTTTACTGTTATTACTTGATGATAAAAGCAAACTCTTTGTTACACAAAAATTAAGATTTTTTTTAGTTTTAATGATCATATTTATCATTATAGTGTCTCTATAGTTTATAAGCTCCCTTTTAGTACATTATTTTATTGTTTTCAGAAAGTATTAAACATCTGGGAAATTTTGATGTATTGCCTTTCCAAACATGAATGGTGTGTTTTATGTATCCAAAGACAATAAAAAGAGATTTTCTTTTCTTTCTTCTGCCCAAAATGAGATATCAAAAATATTTAATTTTTTATCATAATGTACATGTCACAATATAACTGATATATATTCTATCAGAGACCAAAGTAGAAAGCACAGGGCATACACATGTCTGCACCAGATCCTTTGAATATATATTATAGCTTTGAGTTTAATATTTTTACAGGACTCCAAAGTTAGGTAAATGATGATATCCTTCCATATATATGTTGCTTTTACTGGTTGATGACTAAAGTTGTTTTGGCCAATGGCTTAGCAAGTAAATCAAGGTGTGGAATCCAAACAGAGCTATATAGAGAGAGTAGGTGGAGTCAAGGAGATGCCAGCCAGTCACAGAGGGGAAAAATGTGTAGAAAAATGTGGCTACATCATGGCCACGTGGCATTACATATACTAAAAGAAATGTGTTAGTTTAAGATGTAACAGTTAGTTATGAATACACCTGAGTCATTGGCCAAACAGTGTTGTATTTAACATAGCATCTGTGTGATTATTTGGGTCTCATCACTCTGCAAATTAAAGCATAGTCATTGTTTACATGTGAGTGAATGTGTTTCTGATATTTGAACCTGTGTATCTTTTCCATTTGTTTGGTTGCCTTTCCAACTTTGATTGATGAAATTTCTTTATTTTATTATAATGTATTTTGTTATGTTTTGTTGTGATCTCTTGGAAGCATGCTTTTTTCCAATAAGAGTGAGAAAAGGAGTGAATCTGGTATGGAGGTGAGTTGGGAAGAAACTGGAAGGAGCAGTGAGTCCCGAATTCTAATAAGTAAGATAATAGAACGTAAGTAAGAGATAAGAATGTACTTTTAATAAAAAGGAAAATTAAAGAAATAAAAGCCAACCCCTTTAAAAGCAAAAGACCAATTCAGTAAATTTGATTCTATAAATCAAAATACTATTTCTCTTCTATCTTATATGAAGAAAAAAAGTAGAATGCTACTCAAAATTTTACTTACTTTTTTAGTGTAGTTATTTTCATGTTTCTGTTTATATATGGATTTTTCTTAATATAAATTTGCATTATATCTTTTCATATTTTTAATTTAAATTTTATTCAGTATCTAAAATTCAAGTGACAAGTATAAGCTGTTTTGGAAATGCTAGTTTTCCCTCATCTTTAACCAATAAATCATGTAAGAGCAGCTGCTAGAAAGTTGCTAAGTTTTTGTCAAAATACTGTCTATAGAAAATTATCTATGAAACCATCTAAAAATAAGATTTTTTTCCTTATGACAATTATTGCCAAGTTTTATTAGGTCTATTTATCTAAAATATTACATTATTGTGATTTACACTGATTACATATAATGTAATTTTCTGTGAGCTGAAGTTTTTATTCTTATTCATGATGAAGATCTGTATCTTCTTTTACTAGACTAAATCAGGTACCCCACAGAAAACATATAAATTACTCACAAGTGTTTTACACTTAGCCTAGGACTCTTTTTTTTTTATTGGAAAAAAAAAAGAAATTTCTGCCTTCTCCCCGCCTCCCATTTCCCTCCCATTCCTCCCTCTCCTCCTCCCCTCCCCCCACTACTCCCCCTCCCTCTCCAGCCTGCAGAGCAGTCAGGTTTCCCTGCCCTGTGGAAAGTCCAAAGTCCTCCCCCTCAATCCTGGTCTAGGAAGGTGAACATCCAAACTGGGTAGGCTCCCACAAAGCCAGAACATGAAGTAGGATCAAAACCCGGTGCCATGGTCCTTGGCTTCTCAGCAGCCCTCATTGTCCGCCAAATTCAGAGAGTCCGGTTTTATCCCATGCTTTTTCAGTCACAGTCCAGCTGGCCTTGGTGAGCTCTCAAAGAATCAGCCCCACTGTCTCCATGGGTGGGCACACCCCTTGTGGTCCTGACTTCTTTGTTCATATTCTCCCTCCTTCTGCGCCTCATTGGGACATTGGGAGCTCAGTCCAGTGCTCCAGTGTGGGTCTCTGACTCTATCTCCATCCATCGCCAGATGAAGTTTCTATGGTGATATGCAAGATATTCATCAGTATGGCTATAGGATAGGGTCATTTCAGGTTCCCTATCCTCAGCTGCCCCAGGAACTAACTGGGGACATCGCTCTGGGCACCTGGGAGCCCCTCTAGATCCAAGTCTCTTGCCAACCCTAAGATGGCTCCCTTAATTAAGATATGTGCTTCTCTGCTCCCCTAACCAACCTTCCTTTATCCCAATCATCCCGTTTCCCCAAGTTCCCCCCACCCTCCCCTTCTCACATTTCTCTCTCCTTCTCCCCTTACACCCCCTTCCACCACACCCCAAGATCCCAATTATTTGCCCGGCAATCTAGTCTACTTCCCATAACCAGGCGGATAGCTATATGTTTTTCTTTGGGTTCACCTTCTTATTTAGCTTCTTTAGGATATCATATTATAGACTCACTGACCTTTATTTATCTCTAGAAACCAATTATGAGTGAGTACATCCCATGTTCATCCTTTTGGGTCTGGGTTACCTCACTCAGGATAGTGTTTTCTATTTCCATCCATTTGCATGCAAAATTCGAAAAGTCATTGTTTTTTACCGCTGAGTAGTATTCTAATGTGTATATATTCCACACTTTCTTCATCCATTATTCCACTGAAGGGCATCTAGGTTGCTTCCAGGTTCTGGCTATTACAAATAATGCTGCTATGAACATAGTTGAACAAATGTCCTTGTCATATGATCGGGCATCTCGTGGGTATATTCCCAAGAGTGGCATTGCTGGGTCCATGGGTAGGTTGATCCCAAATTTCCTGAGAAACCACCACACTGCTTTCGAAAGTGGTTGCACAAGTTTGCATTCCCACCAGCAATGGATGAGGGTACCCCTTTCTCCACAGCCTCTCCAGCAAAGGCTATCATTGGTGTTTTTGATTTTAGCCATTCTGACAGGTGTAAGATGATATCTCAATGTTGTTTTGATTGGTCAAGTTACTTATAAAGGTAGCTTAGGACTCTTGATCTGCACTAAAAAAAGAATAAGCTTACATGAATAAGTTTAAGACAATATATTCTATAAGTGCCTTGTCTATTTACTCTCTTCAAAAATTTATTGTGTGTTACCTTCCTTTATTGTGATTTTTTATTATACATCATTTTTCCCCCAGACATAATGAGTTTTGCCTGTGATAACTGAACTAAAATACATTCTTCTGCATCAGTAAGTCATATAATGCTGACCTTGATGTGTGAGGAGAATGTTTGGTATGTCTGAAATGCATTCAGTATATAACTATTTGGTGAAGACTGTGGACCTTATTGTAAACACAGACAATACCATCTATGGAGAAATTCATCAATGAAAATAGATATTACTTCATAACTATTTGTTATAAGAAGTTGTTCTGGCTTTCAGTGTAGACATTTGTAATTTGTTAAGAAGTGATTAACAATATTTTCCTTCAAACCCTTTATGTGTGTATGCCATTGCTAAGTAAATCAGTAATATGCAGACTTATCAGATTATCACTCTCATTTTCTCTGTGACATTGGTATCCCTTTGACCTTTGTGAAATGCACACAGTGACTTTCATCTGGATCTTGACAAAACCAAATTGCTTTATTTCCAGATTCAAATTTTAGTTATTGTTTTGTTTACTACATTCCAATATTTACTCTTTATTAAAAGCATGATTTTCTGTGTTTCAGTTAAATACCACACAATAGATAATTTACCTTATACTTCTTAACCAATAAAAGGAGTACCAAAGAATAATCTCAAGTATTCTTAGATCAACCCTAAATCCAATGAGAATCAATCTTTCTCTTTACATGTACTAGGAAAGATACCATTTGTCTGGTACAACAGAAAGAATCAGCTAAGCCCCTGTTTTTACACTCCATATTGTCTTGGCAAACATATACTGAGAATTCTGTCTTCATTGTATATGGCTTTGACCTCTGTCCCAAACATGGAAAAAATACTAAAACAGCATGTCTTTTTTATGAAATAATTTTCTCAGAGAAAGTCATATATATTATTAAATACCAGTACATAAAATGTGCAAAATTTTCTGTAGACATTTTTTTTCTTTTTAACCTTTCAACATTCTATGACATGACATTTTGCTTTTACATAGTTCATCTTATTCTCCATACTAGATTGGCCTTTCTAAGTAGTTCTACAATTATTTATTCAGGACTAGTTTTCATATAACACTGTAATTCAGATTTACATGCAGACTTTAATGTTCATATTGCTTATTTCTCCAAGAATATTATTACTATATTACATAACAATTGAGTGTTTATCTTATATGAAACCAAACCAAGCAAATTGTTTCCCAGGAACTATACTTCCATTTTAATCAGTAATAAAATTTGAAACTCAACCTCATATTGAGTCATCATAGGCAGCACCTGATGATCATCATTACTTTTATTCTGATACATTCTTAAGCATTTGTCAGTGGAATTTTCTTCCCTGATTATCCATTGTATTAACCATACATCAAGGCATCTAGAAACTGGAATCTATAATTTTTCATATTTAAAGGCTTTATCCTTTGAAAATTATTTTATGGATATAGGATTTACAAGTTATATATACTTATGTAATTTCAAATAATTGGTATATATAGTATGTTATATATAAACACAATGAATGCACATGCACAGGAATACATGAAACATTGTTTATAATAATAACAAAAGTAGTGGTACTGATTGCAGATGCAAAGTATACCAAGTGATACATGTTCACTTAGTGGTCTCTAGTATGTATTTTTAAACTTTATGATACACTGTCATGTATTTTATTCGTGTTTTAATAAATAAAGTTTGCCTGAAGATCAGAGGGTAAAACTAAACCTCTAGAGGGCAGGCAGTTGTGTCACATACCTCTAACTCCAAAGATTTAGGAGACAGAGGAAAATGGACCTCTGTGAGTTCAAGGCCACCCTGGACTATACAAGATCAATGCAGAGAAAATCCAGGTGATGGTGGCTCACACCTTTTAACCCATATTAGGATGTTACATGCCTTTAATTCCAGCACTAAAGCAGAATATAAAACAGGAGGAGACAGAGGCTAGAGGCATAGGCTGCAGTAGCTCAGCCTTCATAGAGGTAAGACTTCTCTAGTAGCTTGGCTGGTTTGCTTTTCTGATCTTCATCTCGAACTTCAATATCTGTCTCTGGGTTTTCAATTATTCAGGCTACACTTTTGTTTCCACAGGAGAAGTAAAGCTATAGATATCATCAAATTTGATAAAGATTTGATTGGGAAAAGAAGCACCCTTTTCTTTTTTTTTTTGGTTTGGGGGTTTTTGTTTGTTTGTTTGTTTTGATTTTTGTTTTTCTAGACAAGGTTTCTCTGTAGCTTGGGGATCTGTCCTGGAACTAGAACTTGTACACCAGTTTGACGTAGAATTCACAGAGATTTGCATGGCTCTGCCTCTTAAGTGCTGGGATTAAAGGTGTGCATGACCACTGCAGATACCTCTTAATTAGAAGAGATGGTAGTTCGTCAAAAAGCTTGACTGTTTAATCTAAACTAACCTATAAAACTAATAAATGTTTTTCATCTGATCAGATAAAATTTACCCAAAGAGAATCTCTACAAACTAGGGTAGGAAAAGAGTTGGGTTTTTATTTTTATTTTTTTTTATATTTTTTGTCTTTTAAAAACCAAAAATAAATAAATAAAAGAATAAAAAGAATAAAAGTAATCAGCTAAAGGATATGAAGACCACTGTGAAAATGAGACAGCTGAAGAAAAAAACATCCAGAAAAAGTATTCCAAGAAGAGGAGTAATTGGCCTATTGGTATATCACATTTCCAAAAGAATAAAATTTCATATAATGCAAATAACTTTTTATTTTTTGTATACTTAAAAAAACTATCTTTTCTCATTTTACACACCAATCCCCCTTCCCACCCCCCCCTCCTCCTGCTCACTTCACCATGTCTCTTCTTCTCCCATCCACTTTTCAGAGAGGGTAAGGCTTCCCATGGGGAATCAACAAAGTCTATCACACTGTTTGAAGAAGGAACAAGGTCCTCCCTACTATATCTAGGCTAAGCAAGGTATCCTATCAAAGAACCTGGGTTCAAAAGAGCCAGTACAAATAGAAGGGATAAACCCTGGTCCCACTGCCAATGGCACCACAGTCTTCCCCAGCCTCATTCAGAGACATTATTTTGATCCTATGTTTGTTCCTTCCCTGTCACGCTGGAGTTAGTGGGCTCTCATTAGAATAGGTAAGCTGTTTCAGTGGGTGAACACATCATGGTCTTGACATATTTGCTTATATTTTCATTCCTTCTACTCTTTGACTGGACGGTTGGAGCTCAGCCCAGTGATCCACTGTGGATCTGTGGCTCAGCTTTCATCAGTTGATGGATGAAGGTTCTATGGAGATATTTAAGATAGACATCAATCTGACTACAGAGCAAGGCTAGTTTTGCCATCCTCTCCACTATCGCTTAGGGTCTTAGCTGGGGTTGTTCATCTATGTGCATAGCAGCATTATTTGTAATACCCAGAACTTGGAAACAACCAAGATGACACTCAACCAAAGAATGGATATAGAAAATGTGGTACATTTACATGATGGAGTACTATTCGATGGGAAAAAAAAATGATATCTTGAAATTTGCATGCAAATGGGTAGAACAAGAAAAACCCATCCTGAGTGACATAACCCAAACCCAAAAAGATGAACATGGTATGCACTCACTCATAAATGGATACCAACTGAAAAGCAAAGGATAGCAAGCCAATAGTATACAACCGCAGAGAAGCTAAGTAACAAGGAGAAGCATAAGAGAAACATATATAGACCTCCCTGGGAAGGGAAATCAAGATCTCAGGAGACAAGATCTCCTGAGAGAATTGGGAGCATGGGGGTGGGGGGAAAGGGAGGGCAAAGGGGGAAGAAGAGGAGAGAAGGGGAGAGAGGAGGAGAACTTAAAGGAACTGGATAGTCAAGATGAGGGAAGAACAGAGATGGAGATCAAGAAAATAAATATCTTGTTGAGTGTTAGAACCAATTGAGTCTTGGCCTTCAGCTGCTCTTCCTGCTAGAGTCTTCTATTTGAAGTTACTAAAAGCTGTGCATTTGCCTAGAGGATCAGAGGATGGGATTTTCACCTGTTGGCCATTGACTGCAGGGTATTTAAGCCTCCACGATGCTATTAAAGAAGGGCTTTTGGTACCAACGATTGAAGGTCCTTGTGTCAGTCCGTCTCTGCATATGTTTTCTCAACCTCCAGCTTCTCGCCTGAAGCTTGCAAACTGGCTTCTAGTGCATAGAGCACAGATGGGGGGGGGGGGGCGCGGTGCATGGCAGATGAGGAAGCCATTGTGGAGCTAGCAAGAAACCTGACACTAGAGAAATTCCAAGGAATCCACAAATGCCTTTTTGTAGTCCTGTCTAATTAAAAATTGAAGCTGGCTTTTGAGTTGAAGTATGGCTCTCTTCTTCTCTAAACCCAAGCATGCTTATTAAAGTGACATCCGAAATTTTGTTTTATATCAAAGAGTCACCTGATATGGGATAAAAGAAGCAAATATTTAAGACTTTTTTATTGCTCCTAATTTATTAGTCTTTGCTTTCATGTTGACTCTTTAACAGTCTTTTTTAAGGTATAAGATTTACATGTACATATATATGAATATATATTGAAGTTTTGTCATGATATTAAATTGTCATATAGGGTATTGAACTAATTCTATAAAAAGGTTTCATCTACCTTCTTGTAAATGACTTCAAGTTTGATCCTCTTTCGGTTTTCTGCAGTGAACCAAGAGCATGCTTAACAGTGACATTTGAAGTCTCTAAAAGGAACATGGGTCACCACAATGACAATTCCTCCAGGGCTATAATACTACTACTAAGCTGAAAACTACAACTTAAATATTGACTTTTGGACTATAAACTACTCAAAACAATGTTGAGTTGGTTAGCTGAGATGATCCAGCCTAACAGACTACTCGTGCCAGGACTTGACAAGCTATGGGCTTTCCCATTATGCAGAGACTGGAAAATGAAAGATAAAGTTACCTCTATCAGGACTAGACACTTAAGCCAAAGTTTTCTTTTCAGGATCCTAAATATACCATCATCCCAGACAGCAGGAAGTAAATTCAAGAATATGACTTCCATATTCCCAAGAATTGGGGTGGGTGGTGATTGGTTATTCAAAATGTTATGGATATTTGTCATTGTTAATGGAGATTGGTTACACATTGTTATTGATAATAGTCAGGAAAAAGCTAAACATACTAAATTAGAGTGAAGATTCTTGTTCTGAAAAGAAACAGAGGGGGTATAGATATGATAGGATGAAAAGGTAGATAATTGAGGCTACTCTTTAAAAAGTAACTACTAGTTTTAAATGTTTTACATTGGATTGAACTTTTGTACATTGCATACAAATTTTGGTTATAGATACTAATTTGAGGTTAATTTTGTTAATGCTGGCTATATATACATTTATAATCTGTTCAAGCTTATTTAACAATGTTAGACAAATTTCTAGTCTTTGAAAGTTATTATTACCAACTGTTTAAGATAATAAGGAAATGCAGGTAATTAGTCACCTATAGTACATAATCACATAAGCTATGTTTTCAATGTCAAACAAAGATATATTTCAAATAGATAGACCATCTTCAAAAACTTAGAGATCTATAATATATGGCATTTAAGATGTTTTAACTCTGAGTTTGGGTATATGTTAAACACATATTTGGGATTTTTTTTTTTTTTTTTTTTTTGGTTTTTTGAGACAGGGTTTCTCTGTGGTTTTGGAGCCTGTCCTGGAACTAGCTTTTGTAGATCAGGCTGGTCGTGAACTCACAGAGATCCGCCTGCCTCTGCCTCCCAAGTGCTGGGATTAAAGGCGTGCGCCACCACACTGGGCTCATATTTGGGGACTTTTGTTTTTCCTGTGAAGATTTTGATTTAATTTGGCTGTTTTTCTCAACTAGAGATTAAACTCACGACATCATGTCCTCTACTACATAGGTTCATCCACAGTTCATAATTAGTATCAATGCTGGTGCCTTGTTTTAGTAAATATGTAGAGAACATTTGGCATATATACAAACTGTGTGATATGTTTTAGTAATAAAAACAAAATCTATGCCATTTAAAAAAAAAATTGACCAGAGTGAAAAGCATAGGGAAGCAAGCCAAAACCAGAAATCAAAATCCACAGGTTTTACAGATGTGTGAATGATACAAGTATCAATTTGAAAGAAGTTTCAATTAAAATAAAAATTGCCAGAGGTTAGAAGAAGAGCTTGAGCAAGAATTGTTGGTGGGCTTAAAAATAGATAAAAAAAAATAATGTTCTGCTGTTTTATTACACTATTATGACTACAGTAAAATTTTATTTTATATTTCAAAAAACTAACATAATGCAATGCTTCTGTCATACAAGGCAATGATCTTGTCTTAGGTAATAGATATGCTAATTAGACAAATCTGCTCATTAAGTATTCAATTTCTGTATCAAAATACCACATTAAGTTTTATAAATATGACAATTATGTGTCAATTAATTTTAAAACACTCCCTTATTGAAATAGCTAATCAAGAGTTAGCAGGAACCTTTCCTAAGGTAATGAATTAGTTAAGAATTAAACAAATATAGTAAGTGTATTTAGGACCAATGATCACATAATTATTTAATTTTGCAACAATCATCAAATATACAGTAATATACAAATATACAATAACAATTTAATGAACTATAGGGATATAATCTGTTGTAGTAGAATTTGAATATTTTGGTTTGGGAGTGAGATTTTGAAACTCTCAGGCTAAACATAAGGATAAAAATGCTGAGTAATGTGTTCCATGTTTTTCAAGAATGTGTAAATTACCCCTAAGAAAAATGGAGGAAACAATTAGCTGTTACTGTGGCTGCAAATGACATGACTATGACTATAGGGAAGAGATTGTTTTAGAATCTCACATCACACCATATGAATCCTGGGCATAAAATATGGGCTTTTGAATTTGAACACTTGTCCTACACCCTTATACTCTCCTTTGGCCCTATGCTTTTCCATGACCCTATATATGTTAATTTTGTGATGCTGACTTTCAGACTTATAAATTTGTTTAATTATTCAAAGTATCATAATTACTTGTGTGTTTTATTCTTGGCTAATGTTTTGGAACTGTGACACTGAGCATGACTAGCTGTTTATGGTTCAGGGAATCTCAGGGAGAAACTAAAAGCTCTTTACATTGCGATTTGGTTTTGAGGCCTTAGCAGTAAGTGGCCTAATATTATGGTTTAATTATGAAATGGCACCTTCAGTACCCTGTGTTGAAGGCTTTGGGATATCCTATTTATGGAAGTTCTGGAGAATCAGATTCTTTTTTATCATTTCTATTTATTTTTTTTTAAATTCCATTTTATGTTCCAATCACAGTTTTCTTGTGGTCACTTTGGAGTTTGAATTTTAGCTCTGTTCCTTCCTCATTATCTCCTCTGCTGCTAAGGACACTATGTGACACATACACTGCCTCCACAATGAAAGACTCACAATGATAATAGCAATGGATCACAATTTAAAAGATGTGAAACCACTGCAAAATTAAATCTCTTTTCCTTTTAATAGTAATCTCAGGTTTTTGTACCTCAGTGATAACCACTAAAAATATAAGAGAAATTATTTTTACTGTTTTACCCTCATGAACCTTAAGAGTCTGGAAGTCTTACCACCCAGGATTTTCAGGGTAGAATTTAATCAAGAGTGTTCCTTGGTACTTTTAGCCATTTAGTGTTAAATGAGGACTATATAGCCACACTAGAACATCCTTAGGTTTCTGAGCTGAGAAATCAGTTTTACTGGTTCCCCAGATTGCTGAAAGTCATTAAAATATAATTACTCCTCTGACTTTCTCATTCAATCTAATGAATTTCATGTGTGTGTGTGTTTGTGTGTGTGTGCATGTCATATCTTAAGCAATCATGAAAAATTAGTTGTGTGCATACATTGTTATGAATCATCGTTTGGTACTGGATAACAAATGACGGTGCTCTCACTTTAGGAAGATAATTTCTTTTACTTTTAGGATTTAGGATTTCTCACTTGCCTGTAGTACTTGGTCTAGGTTTGGGATCTTATAAAATTCCCTGCTTCCATTTTTTTTTTTCGGAAATACAGTTTCACAGCAAAATTCCTGTTTATCTGACCATTACAATCTTTCAAGCAGAAAGATTATTAACTCTTTTACATGATAATTTCTGACAATTAGGAACAGTGATTGTATGGTAGATTTATCATTTGAGACTGGGCTCCACAATTCTGCACTTTATGGATTGTAGTTATCTGCAACAATCTTTGCCTGTTGTAAAGATAGATTTTGATATCAGTACTTTATCTGCAGGTAAGGTTTTAGATACAATTAGAAGAGTTTGTTTTACAATACTAAAACTAATTATAAAATATTAGTAATTTTATCAAAAGGATGCTTTCCAGTCTAAACAATACAATGTTAATTTGAAATGCAATATTATTTTAGGGATAAAAACATATATTCAGTTGTCTTGTAGGCTTACTTAATAATGGCAAAAGAAATCTTAAAGCTGAAACTCTTTGTTGTAGCAAAAATGAAAACAATTTCATTTATAATCATTTTAGTTAATTAATTGTGAAAAATGTAAAAAAAATTAATTGTGTTTCCCATGATTATAAGAAAACATACACTGAAAAAACCTCTTGAAGGAAATGAATCTTTATGATCTTTAATATAATAAATATTCCAATATCAAACAATAAACTAAGAAAATTTTAAAGACATAAACTTCATAAATGCTATCATAAAGATACTTTACAACATTATAAAGTTATATTTTTAACTGTGTGACCTGTTGCATCATTTATTTACAATGTAAAAGTCTATTGGTTTATTTTTCTATTTTGCAAACTGATTATAAGCCAGCAATAAAATAACTTGCATTGCAAAAGCAGGAATAATATTAAGTTAGATCTCATGAATTCTTCATGAGATCAAATTTAATGTAATTATTTTAGAAATTGCTATTTAACAAATACATCCTCTTAGGTAGGTTTTTCTAAAGGTGTAAATATAATAACACTGGAAGTCTGGCATGTGCATTTTTAAGCAAAGTGTTTTGTATTGGTGCAGTGTTTAATGCTACACCTTAAATTCCATTTAATTAAAAATTGCCATTTATGTGGTATCACTCTATGTATACAACTGTCAGTCAAAGAGAGAAATCAAGCACAATAGAATTATAAATTATAAAATAAATATTTGTATATTAATGTGACAAAAAGGTAACTGGAGACATGTATGACTTTTTATCCTTCTCTATGGAAACATGGATAATAGCATCCAAGTTTATTCAATGTGTGCTTTTGAAAATAAAATATTAACATCCCAAGAAAATTTCAATTGTCTTTATACATGAAAGATGTTTTCTGACAACTTCCTATTGACAAAAATACATGCATTAATATATATTATTTATTTAATTTCATGTGGATATTTTAAACTTTTATTTTATGTGTATGTATGTTTTGCCTGCATCTGTACTTAAGTGTCTAGTGCCTAGACATATATGAAGAGGGTACTACATCATTTAAAACAGGAGTTAAATACAGATGTTACTAATAATTTAGTTGCTAGAAATTCAACACTGGTCTTCTGGAGCAGCTGTCAATTCTTTTTTTTATTTATTTTAAAGGAACTGAAGTTTTAATGTGTTTAAATATGTAAAACAATTATTTTTTAATGTGAGATCTTAGGGATTGAAGGGTTTGCTTAATAGTGATGTGTTTGTGTGTCAAGTTGACAACAGGTCAGTATTAAGTCCTCAAGTCTTATATACTGCTATTAAGATAAAAGTTCAACATATGAAAGAAATCTAAAACATGCACCACTTAGGATATATTTCTCACTTAACACTAATTAAAGATGATATTCTTGGTTTCTATGAAATATGAGAACTCAAAGAATTCATTTCCCAGCTAGTGGAATTTAATCCAATTATGCTTTTCTGTCCTCTACAAACAACAGAAATAAACCTTCATTCACATAAACCTCATACTAAAATTCTCCTAAATAGTAACTACACAATATCCTTAAGGCTCTTATACATTTTTCTTTTAAGTAATCTTTTATAAATGAGAGAATATTAAACAGTCACACACTGAGAACTTTTGATTTAAAAATTGAAAATAGTTGTCATCAAGCAGTCAGATTATATGAAAGTCTTCCAATGCTGTGAAGAATGGCCTGGCTAAATTCTTAGGGGTAATCAATCTTATTGTCTGCAACTTTTCCTGCAACTTTTCTGAGTTTCAAGATTGACTTCAGTAATATTTGGTAGACAATGAAATTTAAATATGTGCCAATAGTATTTGGCACAGATTGCTTGAAATGATGGGTGCTTTTTCCATGTTTGACTTGTGCTTTCATTCCTCCTTTCACAAAGTTGTATTGTTATCTTCGTTAGATAACCAGAGTGACAGCCTCCAGACTTCTGTCTTTCGTTTCCCCATCCCTTGAGGATGTGGAGGCATAGTGTTCTCTGACCTTAAACTATTGAGAAAGTCATGCTTAACTAATAGTCTTAAATTACATTGCAACTTTCTATGGTGTTTTATGAAACCCATATCTAAAATAAAAATTTGAAAAGTGCTAAAATTCAATGACATAATGGAATATTTTTGCTCCAAAGGATGAGATATTCTCCTTTTTAACTGAAATAGATGCACGATTTTGTCACTGTCACAATGAATGATATTAACTAAAAAAAACAGTCTTCAATGAACTAGATATAATCTTTTGGATACCACAGCAGAGATTGTGGGACAATAATCACCCCACTTGATTAATGGTCACTATGAAAGACTGAACTTCACAAAAGCCAAGTGGATGCAACAAATACATTCTGTGATCTCTCCCTACTCCTTGGAATCCCTAATTTATCCTTCAGTTTCTTTTCCTACCTTTCTCATGTTAATAGGCCTTGTTTACATTGTGATCTACTGAGTTTAACCAGTTACCTCAAAATGATCATAGGTATGAACCTGTCCAATCGAACCTGGTAGGTTCACATATTTGTGTGTATAAACTTGAAAACAATGACTCCTCCTCCACAAAAGTTTCTCTTAGCCAATAGTTTCTCAATGAAGGCTAGCCAGTACCCCAATATGTAACAAATCTAGTCTGATTGAGGCCTGTTACTGTCAATCAGAGATGAGCTGAGTTCATAATTAAAATGGCTATGACATACTCTCAAGAGAAACTTTTGAAATCCTTGAAAGTATGTTCCAACTTTTGCATTCTTTCTGCCCTGTGTTTTGTTATTTCTCATGAACGTTATAGAGGATGGTGTAAATGTCTTATTCATGCTGACTACTCCACCATCCCTATTTTTGAAACTTGAATAGTCAAAATTCAGAGGAAAGTCTATGCTGAAGGTGGAAAGAAGCTCTTTTCTGAGGTTATACACATGCCTGTTAATTTGTTGCAGTGCAATTTATGAAACCACAGTACTACATTGCCCTAAACAGATTAAGGGATTATGAGTTCTCAACTATGGGGTTTTGACTTGGACTTCAGTGACACACATACACCCCTTCCTTTGCAGTGGGCTTTGATTCCAAAATGAAAGCTGTTACTAGATTCCACAGTTGTTAAGTGCACTACTAAAGATCTTAACTCATATGTTGCTGTTATACTTTGCAGGGTTCCAGTTGAAGAAGAGCGTTTATTCCTTTCGTATTTCTTTTGTACCAAAAACACTCTCTAGCATTGATGTTTGTCTGCTAGAGAAAGCTTCTACCCGAGTTAACACTCAGGTTCTCTGTTTTTTTGCAACTAATGTATGTAAAGTACTAAAAAATAGGATCTGATCTTCTAGTTCTGATGGGGAGCAGAAAAGAATGGCAAAAAAAAAACTTCATTGTGATGGGTGCTTTATGGTATCCTTGAGCAGAAACAAAATGATACTAAGATCCTAGAAGCACCATTACCTAGTGAGGCAGAATGTTTCCCTTTCAATTTTTATCCTTTAAATTATATTCTGTTTGTTATAGAAATCATAGACATAGATACAATTTTTTATATACCCTATTAGATCAACCCACATATGATTCTTTTTTCTCACTCCAATTCTTGCTTAAACATTTCTATACTTAGTATTTTATCTCTCATTGTATGCATCACCAGTGGTCTACTAATTTCTCCCTGGGGGATCTTTTCTATTCTTATGATTTCTATAGGTACTTCAAGTCAAATTTACAAATAAAAACTTACAAAAAGTATTTACATATGAGACAGAACAAACACCATTTATTTTTCTATATCTAGGCAAACTAAGCAATTTTACATTTATATGTGACTTTTATAATTTTACTTTTCTTTTTATGAAAATAAAATTCTGTTGTGGAAAAATATGTACCAGTCATTAATTACCCATCCATTCACTGCTGAACTCTTGGAAGGCTCCTTTTTGTAGTTATCGTGAATGGTGAACATGGATGAAGAAGTATTTCTTTGGTTTGTATAGAGTTCTTCTGCTATTAGCCCAGAAGTGAAATAGTGTTGCGGGAGGTCTTCCCGCCCCTCCAACCAATAGCTGCTGAGATACCAGCCCATTGGGGCGTGGTTTCTTTCCCTTCAAAAGGCTTCTATTTCCTTCCGCTGGTCTCTTGACTTCCTGTTCGGCTGGCGATTAGTCTCGCTTCATGATTGCGAAAAGGGCTGTTGTCTGGGATCGTGATCTGTAAGTTTTTCCTCTTTAAATAAATACTACCCTATTAATAATAATTCATAACTGGTGTGGCATTGTTCGTGGCTTACGCCTTCACCTGGCGCCCAACGTGGGGCTTTTAGGACCCCTAGGCTGCCAGCTGCGAGTTCGGCTTGGTGCAAGCCTTCCCTTCCTCAGCCGTGCGGAAGCTGCAACCCCTCAGGGTGACTCTGTCACGTGGAGGCATACACAGCTTCTGGGTTATTCTTCTCTACCCCTGGATTCTGGGTTTATGGTTCCGTGTACGCCGTTTTTTGTTTAGTTTGTGACTTAGGCCCCAGTGCCGAGTCAGAGATACACTTGGCCTTCAGGCCCATAACATCCAGAGAGGCAGATCTCTGAGGCCGACCAGGTGGTGGTGGCATACGCCTTTAATCCCAGCACTTGGGAGGCAGAGGCAGGCGGATCTCGGTGAGTTCAAGGCCAGCCAGGCGGTGGTGGTGCCTTTAATCCCAGCACTCGGGAAGCAGAGACAGGCGGATTTCGGATTTCGGTGAGTTCGAAGCCAGCTGGATAATAGGTAATATGGCAGTTTTTGTTTCCAACATGACTTTCACTGTTTGGGCTACCAATACAATGGGTCTAATCATGCAAAATTTATATGACTATGAGGATAACTTAATTTACTGGTTACTAGGTTTTAGTATTCTTTTGAATATTCTATCATTTAGGAAGATTATGGTACTCTCAAGAACTCATGCAGGTCAGGAGATTCAGGAGATTCAGGAGATTCAGGAGATTCAGGATTCAAAAGAGGTAATAATAAACAAAATAATAAAAAGACTTGAAATGCTTGAAAAAATGATTGGAACTGGTGAACAGAGTAATAATGCACAAGGAGAGGATACAAAGCCAACACCAGCTATTAGAACTGGCTTACCCAGGGTTTTAGCGGCATACCCTATACTTGATTCTGACAAAGCGTCAACTTCTAAAGGCTCAAAGGGAGTCAGAGAAGCTAGATGGATGCCAATAGCAATGAATGATCTGAAAGAAATTAAACAGGCTATTGTTACTTTTGGCTTGCAAAATGCATATGTACAGGAAATGATAAGGACTTGGGCTTCTAATGCTAGAGCTACCCCCTATGATTTCCATCAGTTAGTGTCTGCAGTTTTAGATAAGGGACCTTCCTTGATGTTTGGAATTTATTTCAGAGAAGAATCCAAACATATGGAACAGCAAGGAAGAGCAAAAGGTGTCGAGGTTTCCCAAGATCAAATTCTTGGTGCAGGAGAATATGCTGATCCACAGGTCCAAGCTCTTTATGACGATGAAGTACTGCATCTATGTCACCAAGCAGCTTTAAATGCTTGGAATAGGATACAAGATCCAGCAAAAAGGGTTGAATCATATACCAGAATTAGGCAGGGACAGAGAGAACCCTTTATTGACTTTTTGCAAAGATTAATTAAGGCTCTGGACGTAGGGGTACCAGACCCGGAATCTAGACGAATACTTCTTGAATCTCTAGCGTTTGAGAATGCAAACATAGAATGCAAAAAGATAATTGGGCCTTTAAAGTCTAGATCAGCACCTATGGATGAATGGATTCAGCATACGATGAATGTTGAGACGTTTAGCTATAATGATGAATCTTGGGTAGGAGAAGCGATTTCCACAGCAATGAGGAGACATCAAACTGCCAGGTGTTTTAATTGTGGTAAATTAGGACATCTCAAAAGGGACTGCAGGCACAGAATTTCTAGGAATAATATCTCCTCTGGGAATGACAAAAATAGGAGACCTAGGCCTTCAGGTATATGTAGGAGATGTGGTAAAGGCCGTCATTGGTCCAACGAATGCAGGTCAACAACAGACAAACAAGGCAACCCGATTCCATTGGGAAACTCCTTGAGGGGCCTCTCGCAGGCCCCGAAGCCAACAGTGGCCCAGTCATTCCCAGTCACAGTGGAGAACGTGCCTCACCAAGAAATCTAAAAGCTCCAATTTCTGCTGTAAAAAGTAATACTAGTCTAAATGGTGAATTACGAGTGGAGGATGAGTTAAAAAACCCAGTAGGACAGAGTAAAAGTATATTTTGGCAGACTTCTATTAACGACCAAAGACCAAAGCTAAAAGTCTGTATAAATGGCATTTTTATTGAAGGCTTATTAGACACAGGTGCGGATGTAAGTATCATTACCCCAGAATCTTGGCATCCGAATTGGCCTCTTCAAGAGGTAGATGTTCAGTTTCTGGGAATTGGAACCCTATCTCGTGTAAAACAAAGCACAAGATGGGTTGAATGCATAGGGCCTGAAGGGCAAATAGGAAGACTAAGGCCATATATAGCCAATATTGCAATAAACTTATGGGGCCGTGACCTGTTACAGCAATGGAATACCCAGATTAACATTCCTGCAGTTCCAGGAACTCATAATTCTGGGAAAGATATGATGAGGTATTATGGGAAAAGGTCACCAGCCATTCAGGCTGTACAAGAACATATAGCAAATACCAAACCTTTAGAGGTACCAACAGCCCTACCTTTAAAATGGCTAACTGAGAAGCCAATATGGATCAAACAGTGGCCTCTAGCTGAAGATAAATTACAGGCATTGGAACAGCTGGTGCAAGAGCAATTAGATGCTCACCATATTGAAGAATCAACCAGCCCTTGGAATTCTCCTGTGTTTGTTGTAAAAAAGAAATCTGGTAAATGGAGAATGGTGACAGATCTAAGAGCTGTCAACAAAGTAATTCAACCTATGGGCCCATTACAATCTGGAATTCCTTTGCCTTCTCTATTACCAAAAGGATGGCCTCTTATAGTTATTGATTTGAAAGATTGTTTTTTCACTATACCGTTACAAAAAAAAGGATAGAGAAAAATTTGCCTTCACGGTGCCTACTTATAATAATTCTCAGCCTAATAGGAGATATCAATGGACTGTCCTCCCACAGGGTATGCTCAATAGTCCTACATTGTGCCAATATTTTGTAAGTAAGCCATTGGAAATAATTCGTAAACAATTTCCCAAGTCCATAATTTATCATTACATGGATGACATCTTATTATCTGATTCAAATAAAGATATTTTAGAAAGGATGTTTGAAGAAGTAAAGAAAGTCTTGCCTAGGTGGGGATTACAAATTGCCCCTGAAAAGATTCAAAGAGGAAATTCTATTAATTACCTAGATTACAGAATAGGGTTAGAGAAAATTAAAATGCAAAAGGCACAAATTAGGAGAGACCGGTTAAAGACTCTTAATGACTTCCAAAGATTGTTGGGAGACATTTCCAGTCTTCGACCAGCTGTTGGGATAACACCTGATCTAATAGTTCATTTAAACAAAACCTTAGATGGTGATAAGGATTTGAATAGTCCAAGAAAACTGACAGCTGAAGCAGAAAAGGAACTGACAATGATTGAGGAAAAATTACAGGAAGCACATGTGGATAGGGTGAACCCAAATCTTAGCTGCATCCTAGTCATATTGCCTTCCAGAATCTCTCCTACAGGGATTCTAATGCAGAGGGAAGATATTATTCTAGAGTGGATATTTATACCTAATAAACCGAGTAAAAAATTAAAAACTTATGTGGAAAAAGTCTCTGAATTAATTATAAAAGGTAAGCTGAGACTTCGTCAACTAGCAGGTATAGACCCAGCAGAAATTATAGTGCCTTTTACTACTGAAGAAATAAAAAAGTTATGGGAAGACAATGAACCGTGGCAAAGAGCTTGTGCTAATTTTTTGGGAGAAATTAATAGCAACTATCCCAAAAGTGGTAGACTTAACCTCATAAAGAGAACTTCTTGGATTCTTCCTAAAATTGTACGTGATGCTCCAATAACTGGAGCCCGTACATTCTATACTGATGCAAATAAATCAGGGAAAGCAGGTTACAAGTCAGATGAATTGAGTAAGGTGGAACAAAGCCCTTATAATTCTGTCCAGAAGGCAGAATTATATGCCATTCTTATGGTGCTAAGGGATTTTAAAGAACCTCTTAATATAGTTACAGATTCACAATATGCAGAAAGAGTTATCTTGCATATTGAAACCGCTGAATTTATACCAGATGACACAGAGTTGACTTCATTGTTTATCCAGGTACAAGACATAATCAGGAACAGGCTTTGTCCGATGTACATAACACACATCCGGTCCCATACAGGTCTGCCTGGTCCTCTAGCACAAGGCAACGCTGAGATTGATCAATTATTGATTGGAAGCGTGTTGCAGGCCTCGGAATTTCATAAAAAGCATCATGTCAATAGTAAAGGCCTAAAGAAAGAATTTTCCATTACTTGGCAACAAGCTAAGGACATTATAAAGAGATGTCCTACTTGTTCTTTCTATAATCAAACACCGTTGCCTGCAGGGAGTAACCCAAAGGGTACTAAGAGAAATGAAATCTGGCAGATGGATGTGTTCCACTTTATGGAGTTTGGTAAATTAAAATATGTACACCACACCATAGACACGTATTCAGGTTTTCAATGGGCTACTGCCCTGAGCTCAGAAAAGGCAGATTCAGTAATCACACATTTATTGGAAGTTATGGCCATCATGGATATACCTGTACAAATAAAGACAGATAATGGTCCAGCATATGTATCTAAGAAAATGAAACGCTTTTTTGATTATTATAATATAAAACACATTACAGGTATACCAAATAATCCTACAGGTCAGGCAGTTATAGAAAGATCAAATCGTACTATAAAGGATAATCTGAACAAACAGAAAGGGACCGAAAATACCCCCAGAAATAGATTACATAATGCTTTATTAACCTTGAATTTTCTTAACGCTAATGAGAAAGGAACGACAGCAGCAGAAAGACATTGGATAATGGAAAAGTCTGCTGAACTAAATCAACCGATTTATTTCAAAGATGTGCTGACCTCTCAATGGAAGCCAGGAGATGTGCTACGTTGGGGAAGGGGTTTTGCTCTTGTTTCCACAGGAGAAGAAAAATTGTGGATACCATCAAAATTAATAAAGTTTCGATTTGAAGAGGAGAAACCTCTTGGAAAGGAGAAATGACAACTCATCCACAATGATATTCATACAGGTGGTAAGAAAAACATATAGAATGGGGGCAGGGTTCTGTTCTTATCTCCACAGGAAAACACTCACCTTTGAAAAATTCAAGGGACCCTGGATATTTGGATACTGACAGATGGAAAAATACCTGCCCAATAGGAAATATCAAGAAAACTGAATGGGTTGTGTAAGTAAAACATATTAAACCATATTTCTAAATTTATAGAGCTGGTTTTGAAGTTGGACTCTGGCTCAGTCCCTCTCCAAATCCAAGCCTGTTAGTAAGAGAAAAACCCAGAGTTTCTGGAGTTTCTGTCTCATGTCAAGAGCCATGATATGGGACAGAAAGAAATATGAGTTTAGAAAACATCTTTGCTTTTCTTCATACCTATCATACCTCCATTGAATATATCTATCATGCCTTTCACTGAATATATATATGTCTATATAATTAATGTTTAAGTATTTTTACAATAAACAATGAGTCTTTTCTGAAGTGACATTTGAAGTTTCCAGGAAGAAGATGGAGCCCTACAACAACAACTCTACCTGGTTGATATGACGTCATGATACTGATAGCGCTACTACAAGACCTGTTTTGGGTACCAGCTGCACAAGAAGATCCCAACTTGTTTAGCTGAAATGGTGCACATCTTGTACAACATTCTGGCCAGACCTCCACAAAATACTCAGAGACTATTTGCAATTTTAAAAGACATTGATCTTGAAATTTAACCATCATTTTGCTTTCACAGGATCCCCCAGAAAGAACGTCGCCCCTATGACAGCTGGAAGTAATTCTAGAGGACGACGTCCCCTCTCCCAGTAAAGTTTGCCCCTGGGTTTAGGGACATCATTTAGGGGTTGGGAAGTTAGGGGGAGGAATTTTATAAGCTCAGGGATCAAATTAAAAAAAAAAAAAGAGGGATGATGGGATAATAGATTTGTAATTGTGAGTTACAATTTTTAGACAAATATTGGTATTGATTCTTGTATATTGATACAAAGTTAAATTATATTGACTATTGTATGCATGCATGTTTCTACCTCTGTTTAAAATATTTTTTATGTATTGACATATATTGTATCGATATATATGTATTGTATATATTTACCATATTGCAGTGTACATTTCTACCTTTGATTAAGATACTTATATATTGTTTGTGTATTGATATATATTTACCATATTGCAATGTATATTTGTACATTGTTTATATTTGGAGGCCATTATCCTCATTTGTTACACAGATGTTTATTGTCTTAGTCTTAAAGTTAGATAGATATTGAGAATTATATAGATTAATAGTCATCTAAGTTTGCCATTTATAATTAGACTAATCAGGTTATTTAGATATATAGAGATTATACTCAGTATAGATAGATGATCTTCAACCTCTTCAAAGAGCTGTAGAAAATGGCCTTTAATCTAACTCAGAGTTTGGTGGTAGTGAGACACAATTGCTCCTGGCAACACCGCTCTATTCCCGAGAGAATGTTGAGCACCAAAGACACTCCACCTGGAGCCTTTCTTTTGGCAGAACTGGCCTTGGAGCAAAGAAATGCCCATACCTCAACCACTGACAGAGATACAGAGCGTGCATCAATGGATAAAACAGGACTGTCATATCCTGCCAAGACAGGGTAAGATAGTTTTGAAAAGTTGCTTGCCTTTGAAAATGGTATGTCAGTTATGTTAGGCCTTAGCCAAAGTTGGTTGCTTCAACGCTGCAAACGTCACTTTGGTTGATTGCCCAGGTAGCTAGTTGTCCCTGTGATTTGTTGCATGCTTAGGAAGTTGTTTTACTGAACTTCCTAAATACCCAGGTAACATTATTTCCCTTCTCAGATCTTTGATGGGGTTGAAGACTATATAACTATAGTTACTTTTCTCTCATGACTTGGCCAAGTTATTTATTATACAAGTCCTAAGCTAGTTAGAATAGGATATTTATACTTATTGTATATAATTTCGTAGTAGGTTTAGAACTCTCTTATTTAAACAAAAGGGGGAGGTGTTGCGGGAGGTCTTCCCGCCCCTCCAACCAATAGCTGCTGAGATACCAGCCCATTGGGGCGTGGTTTCTTTCCCTTCAAAAGGCTTCTATTTCCTTCCGCTGGTCTCTTGACTTCCTGTTTGGCTGGCGATTAGTCTCGCTTCATGATTGCGAAAAGGGCTGTTGTCTGGGATCGTGATCTGTAAGTTTTTCCTCTTTAAATAAATACTACCCTATTAATAATAATTCATAACTGGTGTGGCATTGTTCGTGGCTTACGCCTTCAAAATAGCTAGGTTTTATAACTTACTTTAGTTTTTTTAGGCATTTCCATACTGATTTCCATAGTGGCTTCAACAGTTAACATTACAGTTAATAATGAACAACCCATTCCGTTGTCTGTATTTAAAGTTTTTTGACTTCTCGATGATTAATTGTACCTAAAAGTTCATCTGTGTCAATATTATGACACTGCAAGTTCCTTTAAAAACAATCAATTGTAGACATTTATTTAAACTATAACCACAGTATCAGTGAAACGTAGTTAAGGAAGCTGTTACTTTTTTCACATTAGTGATAAATCAGCTGCAAAAGCATTAGGTGATTTGTGTAACAGGAATCAACTAACTGATAACAAATGAAGGCACTTTGCCATCTAATCATCTTTTGTCTCCAAATGTTATTCTATAAATAAAATGATGGAAATTCATGCTTTCACATAATTATTCATAAAGAGTGTTTCAAAGGTAATAAAAGAACAACACAGATTTAAAACAGTAGCTATCTGGATCAAAGGACTTTGAGTTTTTTAGAAAAACAAACTTTGGAAAAGTTATTGAGAATAACATATAATAAAGAGTTAATAAAGCTTATGATGTAGATTAGAGGATACTAATTCCAGAAGAAGAATATAGAGTTGCCTCCAAAAATTAATCTTGGACTACCTAACTGGGAGTGTCAGGAGATGCATTTGTAAATCTTTGCCATACTTAGAGGCAAATTATGACAGGCAGAGATCTTCTATTTTATTAATGAGTATAATCTATATAATAAATGATTTTATGTCTTTATATTTAAAATTTTTCCACACACACATATAACCACAGTTTGCTATTTCAATGAGCACTCAAAGTATAGTGAGAATATATGGATAATTACTTATTGCTGCTTTCTGTAATGAGCCTTGAAGAAACCCTAATTATGACAAATGTTTAATAGAGTCTTTAAACTATATTCAGCACATTGTTCTGTAGAACATGTGTGCATTGTGTTCAATTTATTGTGTTTTAATAGTCATGTGATTTTCATGATTATCTTCACCATGATCAGTATGTCAAAATAGCATATTTTGGAGATATTTTCTACTACACTAAAGTCCTCCAGATTCTAAAGTCCTCTAGTTAGCAACATAGTTCAGAAAACTAACAGCTTTACTGTATAGAACAACGTTTAAAACTACTTTCAAAAAAAAACGATAATCATATATCATCATACTATCAACATAAAAATAATTTTGCAAAAATTATCATCCTAATTTGACATAACATATTTCACAATTGTTTGACTTATTCCAGTTATTGTATTCATAGAAAAAGAAACTTTCATTTTATTTTGATGCTTTTTATTTTGTATTATTATTTTTATTTTGTAGTTATAATTTTTAATAGAAATATCATTCACCTCTTTAAACACATTACTCTACCATATTTAAGGCACAAAGAGTATTTTGAATACCCTATGCTCAAATTTTAAAGTTTGGAAAAGACCATTCTGCATTCCTCAGACTGCATTTAGAAATTTTGAATGAAATTTTAGGAAAATACTAGAATATGCATTAAATCAATTTAAAATAAACTATTTGTGTGTGTCTGTTTGTATGTTTAACTTACTAGCTATGTTATACCTACATATAATTTCATGATTTGTACTCTAAATTCAATAAAATGCTCATTACTTTATTCTGCAATCAGAAGAAGTCATGACGGAAGGGATAACAAATATGGTGTTTGTGGTACAACCTGTAATGTAGGACCATCAAGATTGTATAATTATAAGTTTCTGGAGAGTTGTGGTGACAGGCTGATGTCCAAGTTGGTCTAAACTACCAACCACAAATCAAAAGAAAAAATAGGTTAAAGAATTGATACTTTTCTCTATATAAGCTATAATATTCTGAACTTTCCAAAAAAAAAATTTCAAAAAAAAATCCTGCAGAAATTCCCAAGAAAATAAAACTTCAGTAATTAAATTCACTAATTAAATCAACTTTGTTTTCAAAGAGGAAACATGAATGGTCAGTAAATATTTCTTAAAACTGTTCATCTTAGTCATAAGAGAAATTCGCAGCAAATCTACTTTAGAGATTGCTAATACTAATCAAAATAGCAAAAGGTGTGACATCAAGCAGTTGGAGAGCATATTTGGCAGTTAAAAGTAGTTGCTTCTCTTCCAGAAGATCTCAGTAGAGTGATATATTCCCACTTCAGATGGCTTATAGCAATCTGTAACTTTAGTTCCAGGAGATCTGGTACCTCTACTCTCTGTGGGTACCTTCAATATATATAACATATTTTCTTGCATACTCAATATACACACACACAAACACAAACACAGCTATACATAATTTAAAATAATAAAAGCATTTATTTTAAAAGAATTCATTATACTAATACAATAACAACTCAGATTCCAAATCATGTTTTTTTTGGAAAATTATTGGGTTTGGTCTATAATTTTTTATTTTAATTTTTTTAAAAAGAAAAAAAATATCTTTCTTTCAATTTATATACCAATTCCAGTTCCCACTCCCTCCTCTCCTCCCATTTCCTCCACCTTCCCCCCACCCAAACCCCCATCCACTCCTCAGAGAAGGTGAGGCACATTGCTTTGGAGAAGGTCCAAGGTCTTACTTATTATATCCAGGCTGATCAAGTTATACATCCAAAGAGACTAGGAATCCAAAACATCAGTACGGGATTAATTCTGGTGCCATTGCCAGTGGCACCGCAGTCTGCACCAGTCTTACAATTGAAACCCACATTCAGAGGAACTAATTTGGACCCATGCTGCTTTCCTCCCTGTCTTTCTGGAGTTAGTGAGCTCCCATTAGCTCAGATAAATTGTTTCATGGATGTTCCCTTCATGGTTTTGGCCTCTTACTCATATTCTCACTTCTCCCAATCTTCAACTGGACTTTGAGAGCTCAGCCTAGTGTTCTAATGCACTCTCTGCCTCTATTTCCATCAGATGCTGGATGAAGGTTCTATAGTGACATTTAAGATACTCATCAATCTGACCACAGGGCAAGGACAGTTTGGTCACACTCTCTTCTATTGCTTAGGGTCTTAGCTGGGGTCATCCTTGTGAATTCTTGGAAATTTCTCCAGTGCCAGTTTTCTTGTTAGCCCCATAATGTCTCCCTCAATAAAAATATCTCTTTCTTTACTTTCATCTCTGTCCTTCTTCCATCTTGACTATGATTTTAAGGTGTTTTACTTAAGATGCAAATTGTATCAATTTATTATTTTTTAAATGATTATTTATTTATATAAATATATAACATATAGATAAATATGTGTGTGTTTTTTAGAATAAATGTTTCTACACTAAGTGTTTAGAATAAAATTAATCAAATAATTCATTTTTCTTATTTAATAGGGAGGGACAAGGTTATTTGCTATATACACACATCATTATTACCAGCTTGAATTATACATAATTAGTTATCTGCTCCTACCACAAGGGGGAGTACAAGTCTGAAATCTCAAAGAAGAATTGCAGAAACCTAATGAGAAAATGGTATTCATATATCTTAATTATTGAAGGAAACCAAAATAATTATGAAGAAATACTAAAGTGAGTTCATATGCAGGTAGAGATAAGGACAAAGGTGAGATATAACAGAGCCTTACATTATTGTGAATTTTTATATTTCATTCTAAATGCTAAGGAACCAGAAAGCTTTGAAATTTTTTTCTTGTCAAGTCATATTACTTCAATTATTTTTGAAAAAAAATATTTTCACACTTCTTTGAGAAATAAAACTAGAAATATGGGCAGGATAAATAAATAGACTATTGAAGATAGTACAAGATGTCAATGTTTATCATAAAATTACAGTAATGAGGCTAAAACGCTACTGGAGAAAGATTAATGGAAAGAAAAAAAGCACTCTAAAGTAGAGCAAAAGAGCACTTAGTTGAGCTTTAATCAAAGGAAAAAGGCTGATGCAATGACCATATATGCATATGCAATATTTTAATCTAGGCGTTGACCTGATATCATTGAAATTTTATCTTAGACAAGGTCATAGATGTAAATATAAAATGCCAAATTAATCCTATAAAATACCTTGAGAACAAATAGAGAGGGGTCTTGTATTGTAGCAATGTACAAATACAGCACAATAAAAACATATTTTGTAAAATAACTAACTGACAAAATGGATTTTGATACATTTAAATTCTAATAAGGAAATAATACTGTTAAAAATGATAAGAAAGCCAGAAACTGAAAAGACGAGTAAGACGAGTCTACATTCTAGTTCTTAAGGGAGAACCAAGGACAACAATTATAGACAATATTCTATAAAGATTTCAAGGCTGTTGCATCCAACTTTGACCTACAACTTTAAGGGAGATTTTTCATTTTTTGGTTCTAGGGTTTTTGTTAAATAGTCCTTGCATGTTGAGGGAGTGTTATCATCACTCAAAATGAGGAAATTTTATTTGAGCAAGTCATGTATACATATGTATAAATTAATAAGGTTATGTTTCCCTAAGACTTTTTGAATCATTCTTTGTGTTCATTATTCCTCAATCCCTCTCTTTATGTCACCCTGGATCTTTTCTCTCTTGTGTAGTTTACTAATAGTAGTTTCTCCTCCATAGCCTGTGAGATCTACTACCAGCCACAGAGTTTTGACTATATTTACAGTACTAGGCCCATGTCTCCTTCTTGGGAGCAGGCCTTAAATAAAAACAAAAACAGATAGTTGATCACATAACATTCATATAACCATGGCTTCCTTGACTATATCTTATCATGTTGGTCATTATTGGGATTCAAAAGTTCACTGGTAGTTAAGACTCTTGTTCATTTCCCTTTAACAGCATTCATAGCACCTTCAGTCTGAACTAGCCAACCAAGAGGAAGCTTCCTGTTAGTAGTTACTTGATTTCTTCATTTCTTGTATTAATTCTGATACTGAGAATACAATGAACAGAGATCACACTTTGGAGGACTCAAAGTTCAGGTGCAACATGAGTGAAAAGTAATCATCTGGCTTCAGGCTCTTATTTCTGGCTGCTAGACTCTTTCCTGTTCCCTATTAGTGCAGAGGACTGTGATCTAGTACAGTGATCTGTAAGTCTCGCTAAATAAATAGCCTCTTATTATACGTAATTCTGAACTAGTGTGGGGTTATTTTGTAACTTCCACCATCATCTGGCTCCCAAACATAGGGGCAAGTTCACACTTTTTGGTATTGGTCCACCAACCACGTGGCACACTGGGCATTGACTCTCCTGCCCGCAGCTCTAGTTGGCACTGAGGTGCATCAGCCTGCTGCTCAGCAATCCCTGACTAATGACCCACATGCTGCCTCTCTGTCTGTTATACAGTAGCCCACACACTTCAATCCCCATAGTGTACACAGTCCACAACTCGCACTGTTGAAAAACATTGTTTTTTTTTTCTTTTCTGAGCTCCAACTCTCAGAATTGTTTGATCACCTTATTAACAGCTCTTAATTTGTTAAACAAAGCATATTTTTCATTACCTAAGAAGAACACATGTTGTTTACTGCTACTAGCGTCTCTTAGCCATGTGGCTGCAACTGCAAAGCCTACTGGATGATAGCAATGATTACACTGACTCTAATTCATTGCTATTTTTTTTACAACAGGTAATATCTGAAAAACTCCAAAAAAATGACTGATAACATCGAGGAGTTCAATAATTACTTTGCTTATACTATGGAAGGAATTGTGCAAGAGTTATGCTATTTTCCTTCCCTTTATTTGATTATAAGAATTAGTTTTGTTCTCAATATTAGCTCATTAAATAATTATTTAATACTATAGAGAGGGATCATATCAATTTAACAAAATTTTCTGAAAGAATTTGTGTTGTTGAATCTAAGTGTCAGAATCTGTTGAAAAGTTATGTGTTCAAGGATGAGACATTATCATTACTGAAAAAGTTGGAATCCTCAGTGAGGACATTAAACAGAATACTGGACATGACATTCAGACTTTAAATAGGCAGTAGTTAAAAAAATGAAAAGATCAAGAAATTTATTGAAATTGATAAGTAGGGACATAAGGTACAAGACAGAATTTAGCCTCATCAGTACATGCCAGACCCCTGGATTACTTACACAGAGTTTCAACTGCATATCTGGCAATTTGCTCAGAAAGACCATCTGTCAGAAAGTACCCTAAGGTAGTCAAAGAATATGCATGGAAACCAATACATATGAACACTCTAAAAAAATAAAAACAAGTGATATTTTATTATGAGTTACATTCACCATTTGTCAGGGGAAGAGTGTAAATGTGGTCTTTAAGCACTAAGGCAATCCTATATGTTTGGATTCAATTAATCTCAGTGGACCTAGAAAATGGACCTCAGCAGCTTTGGAAGTGTTATTGGAGAGAAGAAGCAAAAATTTTAGAGCAACAGGGAAAAGCAAAAGTATTTGAGACTTTCCAAGATCAAATTCTTGGAGAGGGTCATTACCCTGATCCTCAGGAGCAGGCTCACTATGAGGAACTCACATTATCCCTATGTAGTACAGCAGCTTTAAATGCTTGGAACAGGACTGAGGAACAAGGAAAGAGGACTGAGTCATATATTAGGGTTAAACAGGGCCAGAGAGAACCTTTTACTGACTTCTTACAAAGATTAACTAAGGCTGTACAGTTAGGAATGAAAGACCCTAAAGCTAAACGTTTACTAATTGAATTCTTGGCTTTTGAAAATGCCAACTTAAAATATAAGAAGATCCTTGGGTCTTTAAAGTCTAGATCAGCAACCATACATGAATGGATCTTGCATACAATGAATGTTGGACATTTGACTATAGTACTGAAGCTTGAGAAGGAAAAGAGATTTCTAATGGTATGAGGAGACACCAATATTCCAAATGCCAAATGAACAATAGGACCTCAAGAAGGAACTGTAGATAAGGAATTCTTAGGAATAATGTCTCCTCTAGGATTAGCAAGAATAGGAGGACTGAGCCTTATGGAATAAGTAGGAGGTGTGGCAAAGGCCAACATTAGACTAATGAATGTAGGTTGACAAGAGACACAAAAGGCAGCCAAACAACATCAGGAAACTCCTTGTGGGGCCTCTCATAGGTCCTGATGTCAAACAAGGCCCAGTCATTCCCAGTCAATGTGGAGAACACGTCTTGCCAGGAAAATTAAACAATCCAGTGCCCACTGTAAATAGCCATAATGTTCTAGATGATGGAACAGACATAGAGGATAAAGCAAATACTCCCATAGAAAATAGGAAACGCATAACTTGGCAGACTTCTATAAATGATCAAAGACCAAAACTAATAGTCTGTTTAAATGACATTATAATTGAGGGATTAGTAGAGACAGGTGCAGATGTGACTATCATTACTCCATAAACTTAGCATCCAGATTGGCATCTTCAAGAGACAGATTTTAATACATAGGAATTGGAACTCTATCTCAAGTCACACAAAGCATGAGGTGGGTTGAATGCATAGGACTAGATGGACAAAAAGGAAGGCTGAGGCAATATGTAGCTAAAATTGAAGTGAATTTGTGGGGTCATTACCTATTACAGCAATGGAATACCCAGATTAACATTCCTGCAGCCACAAAACCTTATGCTTCTAGGGAAGATATCAGAAGATATTATAGACAAAGTTCACCAGTCATTCAGGCTGTACCAGAACACAAAGCAACTAGCAAACCTTCAGAGGTGCTAATAACTTGAGTTTAAAATGTTTAATTGAGAACCTAATGTGGGTTAAACAGTGGCCTCTAACAGAAGAAAAGCCACAGGCTTTAGAACAGCTGATACAAGAGCAACTAGATGCTCACCCTATTGAAGAGTCTACAAACGCTTGAGATTCTCCTTTATTTGTTGTTAAAAATAAATCAAGAAAATGGAGAATGGTGACAGATATCAGAGCTATCAACAAGATTATTCAACCTATGGGTCCTCTAGTACCTGGGATTCCTCTGCCTGTTTCCAAAGGGATGGCCTCCCAGAATTCTCGATTTAAATGATTTTTTTTCTTCACTATACTTTTACAAGGAAAGGATAGAGAATAATTTACCTTCACATTGCCCACTTATAATAATTCTCAGTCTACTAGGAGACATCAATGGACCATCCTCCCTCAGGGAATGCTCAGTTGCACCACCCTCTGCCAGTCTGTCAGACAGCCATTGGAAATAATATGGAGGCAATTTCCTAAGTCTAAATCTACCATTACATGGATGGCATTTTATTTTCTGATTCAAATGCAGATACTTGAGAAAGAATGTTTGAAGAAGTAAAGAAAGTATTGCCTAAATGGGGGCTACAAATTATTCCTGAAAAGACTCAAAGAAGAGATTATGTTATTCACCTAGGTAGTAGGCTTTCAGAAAATTAAAACACAAAAGGCATAATTTAGGAGAGACTGGTTTTGGACTCTTAATGACTTTTATAGATTGTTAGGAGACATTTCTAGTCTATAACCTGCTGTTGGGATAACACCTGATCTAACAGCTCACTCAAACAAAACTGTACATGTTAATAAAGACTTGAATAGTTCCTGAGAACTAACAGCTGAAATGTAAAAGGAATTGACAATCATTGAGGAGAAATTACAGGAGGCAAATGTGGATAGGGTGAATCTAAATGTTATTTGGATTCTAGTCATGTTGCTTTCCAGAATTTCTCCTATAGGAATTTTAATGCAGAGGGATATCACCTTAGAATGAATCTTTATTCCACATAAACCATGTAAAAAAATAAAAACTTATGTGGAAAAAGTCTTTGAATTATTCACAAAAGGTAAATAGAGACTTTATCAATTAGCAGGTATAGACCCAGCAGAGATTATAGTGTCTTTTACTACTGATAAAATAAAAAAAAAAGTTATAATAGGACAATGACTCATGGCTAAGAGCTTGAACTAATTTTTTGGAGAAATTAATAGCAATTACCCCCAAAGTGATAGACTTAACCTTATAGAGAGAACTTTTTGGAATCTACCCTAAATAGTACATGATGCACCAATAACTGGAGTCTGTACATTTTATACTAATACAAATAAATCAGGGAAGGCAGGTTACAAATCTGAAGAATTAAGTAAGGTCCAGAAGGCAGAATTATATGCTAATCTTATGGTACTATGGGATTTTAAAGAACCTCTCAATATAGTTTCTGATTCACAATATGCAGAAAGAGTTTTCTTGTATATTGGAACCACTGATTTTAAACTATATAATACAAAGTTACTTCATTATTCATTCAAGTGGAAGGCATAAACATGAATAGGCTTTTTTCTTTATACATAACACACATCCAATCCCATATGGGTCTGCCAGGTTTTCTAGCACAAGCTAATGCAGAAAATGATCTATTATTGATTGGAAGTATGTTGCAGGCCTCAGAGTTTCATAAAAACATCATGTCAATAGCAAAGGTTTAAAGAAAGAGTTTTATATTACATGGCAACAAGCTAAGGAGATTATAAAGAGATGCCCTACTTGCTCTTTATATAGCCAAACACTGCTACCTGCAGGGACAACACAAATGGTACTCAAAGGAATGAAATCTGGCAGATGGATTTGTTCCAATTTGCAGAATTTTGAAAATTAAAATATGTACATCACACCATTGACACTTATTCAGGCTTTCAGTGAGCAACTGCTTTAAGCTCAGAGAAAGCTGATTCAGTAATTATACATTTATTAGAAGTTATGGCTATTATGGGTATTCATGCACAAATAAAGACAGACAATGATCCAGCATATATATCTAAGAAAATGAAACTTTTTTGTTTATTATAATATAAATCATATTACAGGTATACCAAATAATTCTATAGGCCAGACAGTTATATAAAGGTCAAATTGAAGTATAAAAGATATGCTAAACAAGCAGAAAGGGATGGAAAATACCCACAGAAATAGATTGTATAATGCTTTATTAATTTTAAATTTTCTTAATGCTAATGATAAAGGACCAACAACAGTAGAGAAACATTGGAAAATGGGAAAAAAAAAACTGAATTGAATCAACCAGTGTGTTTCAAGGATGTTCTGATCACAGAATGAAAGCCAGGAGATGTGCTGCATTGGAGAAGGGTTTTCATTCTTCTTTCTACAGAAGGAGAAAAACTATTAATACCATCACATTTAATAAAGATTCACTTTGAAAAAGAGAAACCTCTTGAGAAAGAGAAATGACAGCTCATCCATAAAGGTGACAACCATACAGGTGATAAAGAAACCATATAGGGTTGGGGCAGGGTTCTACTCTGTTCTTTACAGAAAAATACAAATGTTCAAAAATTCAAGAGACCCTAAATGTTTGGATACTGACATAAGGAAAATGATTGTCCAATAAGTATCATTGAGAAAATGGAATATGACTTATGAAGCCAGGTGATCAAAATATATATGAAAATATAGAGCTGGTTTGGAGTTTGACCATGCCTCTGTCCTTTTTCAATTCTATGAATATTGTTTAAAGGAATATTAAGAGTTTCTGTCTCATGTCAGGAGTCATCTGGTATGGTAGAGAAGGAAGTCTTTAAGAAAAAAATTAACTTTCTCCATGTCTATTTTGTCTATATCATATTCTTCATTAAATGTATGTCTATATGAATAGTGTTTAAGTTTTCAATGATGAATATTAGAGTTTCCTATAGATCCTTTTCTTGCAGTAATCTTTGACATTTTCAGGAAGGAGATAGGTCCCCACAGCAAGAACTTCACCTGGTTAAGATGAACCCATGATGCTGATAGTACTACTAGAAGACCAGTTTATTGTACTAGCTGCTGAAATGATGGACCTGCTCATGATATTCTGGCCAGAACTCCAAATAAGAACTTTGGAAATAACCTTATTGACTGCTCAGAAATAATTTGCAAATGTACTAGACAGTAATCTTGAAACTTAACCATCATATTACTTTTATAGGATCCGTTAAAGAGAGCATCACCCCCATGAGAGTGGGAAACAATTCAAGAAGACAACGTCCCCTCTCCCAAAAAAGTTTGTACTCAGGTTTGGGAACTCTGCTTAGGGTTTGTTGATTATTAATTACATAAGGTAGAGGGTGGGTGGAACTAAATAGGTTCAAAAATTAAAAAAAAAATAATAGTGGGTTATAGAGTGGATACTTGTGAGCTATTATTTATGGATAATTTACATCATTATAGTTTTTGTACATTGGTAAAGTTCAAATTATATTTGTTATTTCTGTTTACTATATTTGTATGCCTCTGCAAAGTTGTTCTGTCAGATTGTATACATGCATGTTTCTACCTCTTCTTAGGACATTTTGTATATTAATATAACTTTTGGACATATTTTCATATTGCATTATATATTATTCTTTCCTCTGGTCAAGATACTTATATATTGTTTACATTTTGAGGTTATTTTCCTCATTTGCTTCACATTTGTTTACAGATATTTTGAGCAAGTTTTCTGACCCATTAAGTCCCCCCCCCATTTAATATCAAATAAACACACAGAGACCTATATTAAATATAAACAGATTGGTCTATTATCTCAGGCTTCTTATACACTCTTGTAACTTATATTAGTCCATAATCCTTGTCTGTGTTAGCCACGTGGCTTGATAACTTTTTTGGTGAGGCAATCACATCTTGCTTGTTCTGTGTCTGATTTCTCTCTGGGTGATGACTGCAAACTGAAACTTTCCTCTTCCCATAATTTTTGTTGCCACGCCTCTATTTCCTGCCTTGTCACCATTTCCTTACCTATACTTCCTGCCTGGCTACAGGTCAATCAGCATTTTATTAAAAATAATACAAGTGATACGATAAAAGACCATAGTCCCACATCACAGCTTATTTAATATTCTGACATGAAGACTTAGTCTTTAATGTATACAGTTTTTAAATATTATTAGTCAATAGTTTTTCATATTTCGTATACATATAGTGATATTAAATTAGGTTTTTTAGATACATAGTGATTGTATTCTGCATAGATAGGTAATCTTCAACCACTTCAAGGATCTCTCAACCATGACATTTAAATAGCTTAGGGTTTTGTTTACATGAGACATGATTGCTCCTGGTAGCACCAATCTATTCCCTAGAGAATGTTGAGCACCGAACATATTCCACTCAGAGTTTGTTTTCTTCTTGGCAGAATTGACCTTTGGGTAAGGAACTGCCCATGCCTGAACCACTGACGAAGTACATGGTATCTGGACTGGATAAGCAGGACACAATGAAAAGTACTGCCAACCCTTGCCAACACAGAATAAGACAGTTCTGAAAAATTCTTAGCATCTGAAAATGGTCTGTTAATTATGTTAGGCCATAGTCTGTTGAAATTGAGGCGGCGAGGTTGCATCCCCCAACACCCCAGTCGCCTGGCTAGCTTATACCCGAAATAACAACACACAAACTGTATTCATTTAAACACTGCTTGGCCCATTAGCTCTAGCCTCTTATGGGCTAACTCTCGCACCTGGTCTAACCCATTTCTAATATTCTGTGTTAGCACCCCAAGGTGCGCTTACCGGGGAGATTCTAACCTTTCATCCTGGGTTGGAGCTTCATCGCGAGCATGCCTCAGAGTGCCGGGTTATCCTGTCCGCCCGCTAGACAGGAGCGTCTTCTCTGAGTAGAGCTGCATGATTTCTGACCTCACTTCCTCTTCCGCCCAGTTCTGTTTACTCCACCCACCTATGTTCTAACCTATAGGACCAGCCAAGCAGTTTCTTTATTTTAACCAATGATATCAACAGATTGGTATATGACACTCCCACATCAATAGTCAAAGTTGGTTGCTTCAAAGTTGCAAGTGAGATTTTGTGTGATTGCTCAGGTTGTCAGTTGTCTGTCATATACTGCTCAACTCAAATAATATTATCTCCCTTCTCAGGCCTTTTGTGGGGTTGATTATTGGATAGTTGTAGTTACCTTCCTCTATGGATTTAGCCAAACGTATTTCTGATGCAAGATGTAGTCTCTTTGGAATAGAGTGTTTATCAAAACATTTACCATGTGTTTCTTGCTTAATATTGTTTATGTTGTTTGTAATTTTATACTTCCTATTTTATGGAGTTTTGAATTGGGTTTGTATGGCTCTTATTTTGACAAAAGTGGGAGGTAATGGGGAAGAATTTTAACCAATTATCTTTAAGAGGTGAACCAAGTTAGCGTGTGGTTTTCTGGGACCTGGAGAAAATCCGCATGTGATCCAGGTGTGCTCTCTCTGTTTGTAGTTCCCTTGCAGCACAGCTGAGCTTGGGCATCTTATTCCTATTTCATCAATTTTCTCCTAATAATAAATAAAAAAATAATTATTTTAAGTTGTAGCTAGGCTGACTATTTCCCTAATCGAGTTAACTTCTACACTTAGGTAAACTCTGGTAAGGGGAACTGTAACGGTGACCAGATGATTTGGAGGAAAGAGCAACAGGGCAGGAGAGTAATAAAAGAGACATCTTGATATAGAGAGCTGCTATGGGGCTAGGGAGAAGCCTGATGCTAGGGCAATTTCCCAGGAATTCACAAGGATAACCCAAGCTAAGGTTCCTAGCATTGGTGGACAGGGTGCCCAAACTGAATTTCTTCTACAATCAGATTGGCAAATATCTCAATAATCATCATAGTACTTTCATTCAGTAACTGATGGAAGCAGATGCAGAGTTACAAAAATAAACCCCATGTCAAGCTGCAGGAATCCAAACTGAAGGGAAGGAAGAGGGAATATATGAACAAGGAAGGAAAAGATCATGAACCAAGTTCCTGAAACTCATGAACTCTGGACATGTTGCTGTGGAGTCTCCACAGGACCGAACTGGAATCTCCATATGTGGGAAACAATGGTGAAACTTGAGCTGAGGGGCCCCTAGCAGTAGGACCAGGATTTAACCCTGGTGCCTGAGGTAGTTTGTGAGCCCATTCCCAATGGTGAGATGTCATGCTCAGCCTTAAAGCAGGAGACAGGTTCTTGGTCCTGTCAAAACTTAGTGTGCCAGAGTTTGCTGACTTCTGATGGGTGCCCTTAGCAGTTTGGAGCAGTGGATGAGGGTGGTCTGTGGGCAGGCAAGGAAGGGTGGGAGGGAGAAATGTGGATGAAATGTAAAATAAAATAAAAATAAAATAATTTAAAATAAAATAAAAGAAAAACTTTTACATCCCTTACTCTTGTTAGCAGCTTTTTCCACTCTCTGTATGTAGATTTGGTTCAGTAGAGGTCACTGTTCCTGAGATTGTCACACTCCTTTGGAGCTAGATTATGCCACTGGAGGTCACTCAAGTGTAATGTAGCTTGTTTTAGGGAAGTTTATTTCCCCTGTACTTTTGGATGTGAGATTGGGCCCTCATTTTCCCTGACTGGTTTTTGTGCTATACTGGCTAGTTGGTGAGTTTTGTTTTATGATCCATTCAGCTGCTTTTGAAACTTGGTTTTCTTCCTCATCTACTCAGCATTCTACAATATAATTATTACATCATTTTATTTTGATGCACACAATTTTTGGTGTGTGTGGGGGGGCAGCAGTTGATTTTTTTTCAGGTAAGTTTCTCTCAATAGCCCTGGATATTCTGGAATTCACTGTGCAGACCAGGGTGACTATGAACCCAGAGATAAGCCTGCCTCTTCACACACAGCACAAACACAGAGATGAATTCATAAGATGATATATAGCAAGCATGCAGAGATTAGAAGACAATATGTAGATGTTAGATCTGTTACTAATATATGGATTCCAGCAATTGAATTACAGTTTTTTTTTTCATTCTGGTCAATGATATCATGTCCATATTACAAAGCTAGAGGAAAAATTGCACAATAAAATCCATGAAAAATTTGACATTTGCAGCATGACTGAATCACAAAATGTCAATATGTAACAAATTAATACATTACAATATTGTTTCACATGTTTCTTTCACATAGTTATTAAAGATAACACTAGCTAAGAAGAAATTGTAATTATATATCATAATTTTATAATATAAAATAATACTTTATAATATTTTAGGAAGGAAGAAAAATAACAAGACTATAATCTTCATCACACTGATGTAGTTCCTGTGATTTCTATGAAATGCCATGAATTTTCTGCAAGAGAAAAACAATAAACTTTTGATTTCAGTAAAACAAAAGGTTTCAGTTTCTGCATGAGTAAAATTTAAAAATTGAACAAAGGGTGAAGGAGGAATTAAAAAAATATCTTAAATTCTCTCCATTTAACAAAGAGCACATTGTGCTTTTCATGTTATTATCGAAAGTTTAATGCAGAAAATTCTGCCGCAGTAAGCCAAAAGTTTAATGCTCCAAATTCTGCCACAATAAATAATTGGAAACATAAAATTGTTTTTAACATTAATATCTAAATATTGAGCAGGTATTGTTTTATGTACATATTCTTAACTACAAATATTTATACATGCATGCAATTTGTGACACCACCCTCAACCATATAAGATTACATTAATCATTGTTTTATTTGTGATTATGCATTTAAAATATGTTTAAATCAGTTGAAATCATAATTGTACATAAGCAATTTTTACTAGGTTTTTCCAATTTTGTCATTTTTATAATTTCTTCCTGGTTGAACTTACAAATACCACAAAAGTGCTTATATTCTTTTTTTCCCTTTTCATTTTTGTGTTGAGCCTGTGTATGCTTTATGCTGGCATGTAAGCAGATGTGCATAACTAAGCACAAGCTCACAGAGACAATACAATTCCTTCTGTTTCCCTGTTCTACCATTATCCAGCTTTTATGTTTTAGAGAAGCTCTCTCATGGAACCTGGGTGAAGTATAGGCCCCACAAAGTAGTGATGATTCTTTTATCTATGACCTACCCTTGCCTTAATATACCCAGCTCTTTCCATGAGTTTGGAGATTTTGAACTCAGTTCCTTATGCTTAGAGGCAAGCATCTTTCACATTGAGTATATATATATATATATATATATATATATATATATATATATTCACTAATATTACTTTACATCAAAAATAAAAACTACTTGAAATAAATTGTTCAATTATACTTTCATAATGCCAAAAAAATCAACATTTTAATCTACCTGACAATGAAAGTATGTTTGTTCTTTATTTTTCTTAGCATATATTTCAAGCATTTATCTATGTACTTTATATTTTAGTGAAATTTTTAATCTTCAGTATCTAAAGATACCTGCTTATAGAAAAATTTCTAGTGACCCAAATCAATATATTTTGTGTTTTATATAATAAATATTTAGAAAATATATTATCCTACTAAATATTTTCCATGTATGGATTCAAATTTAATAATATGCTCTCTAATTATAGTTATAAAGCTAATTACCATCATCAACCATATCTGTGTTTTCTGTGTCCACTAAATCACACATAATTGTAAACTACTTACTCAAACTCAAGAATAATTTTTACATATGAATATAAGATCATATTAGACTCCCATTCTCTTATCTTCTTACTTCCATTGAACATATTCATCTTTTTTTCATTTAATTCCCATTATACTTTCATATCTTATTTGAATGTGCCTCGTGCTTGTGTGTGTGTATATATTTGTGTGTATGTTTGTGTGTGTCTGTGTATGTATGTGTGTTTGTGTATGTGTGTGTGTGTATGTGTGTTGATCCAATGAGTTAAAATAGCTATTCAACTAAGGTGCAATGCATATTACTGAGTGTATAGAAATTTTCCCTAAAGTAAAAGATTAATACTTGAAAATATTTTCATTTATTATAATTAGACAAAGCAAAAATTCATGAGAATAGGTTGAGATTGGATGAATTAAAGAATATAGGAATATGTTAAAATATTTCCCATTTATTACAATATTGCCCACCAGTTTCATAAACAGTATTAAAAATAGTATATACTTTTTTTTTTACCGTTAATGTCTTGAAATGAGCGGAATCAATATTTGTGTAGGGAAATGTTGAGACCGCACATCTACAATTTCAAGCATATAAATTATTACCTTTAAACTTTGTTAAATAAATTGTTATCTTTTCATTTTTAGCAATGTAAACATGCTTACTGTATTAAACGAGCATATTTCTTACAAATATAGAATTTTTATGTATTAACATATCATTCTGTAAGAAGTGGAGAAGCATATAGGAAATTTCAATTGAATGATGTATTAACTTCACCTTAATTAAACAGTTTCTAAGTGATAAATTACATTTGATACTCTATAAAACTATTAACCTTGTTCTTTCTGAAAGCACAGTAGATTTTTGAAGTTTTGGCTCATTTGTGCCAGTTTCTGAATTACTCTGTGACCTTATCTATGCCTCATGACCCTTTATTTTATGAAGTATGGCTGGGGAATATTTTCTCGGTACTAAGTGGAACATTTAAATCATTAGCAGACACGTTTGACTTTTCAGAACCCTGAAGGCAATCAATCACTCTTACTCTATTATTTTAACTAACTTATTTTTAGTTCACCACTGCATACACATTTATTTGAATTTTTCACTTAGTAGCACTATTTCTTACCTCACTGGGCACACCTGTACCCATTATATTTGATTTAATGTGACAATTGAAAACAAATGGTATTGACAGATTCTTCTTGAATATAATTACTCAACATAGCCATCCTGAATCAATTACTCATAGTGTAACTAAAATTTAATGTTCAGATGCTACAGCAATGAACTACTCACACTGTCAGTGAAGAGGGTAGTCTATACTTTGGTACATGATTTTTGGATAAATTTAGAACTGTTCACATAAATGCTACTGATGTCTGAAACAGTTCTGAAAATTCTAAATGTATTAATACTCATAGAAATTTATACCTTTAGGTTGTTCAAGATTCTGGCTTTTACAAATAAAGTTGCTATGAACATATTAAGCATGTGTGTCTTGTGGTATGATTGAGTATTTTTTTGGGTATATTGCCAAAAGTAGTATAGCTGGGACTGTGATTGAGTGATTCCCAGTTTTCTGTGAGTGTACAAGCTTGCACTCCCAGCAATAATGGAAGAATGTTCTCCTCCATCCACATACTTTCCAACATGAGCTGTCACTTGTGTTTTCAATCTTAGCCATTCTGAAAGGTGTAAGATAGAATCTCAAAGTCCTTTTGATTAGAATTACACACATAGCTAAGGGTGCTGAATATCTTTTTATGTGTTTCTCAGTCATTTGAGATTATTCTTTACTATAGAATTCTCTATTTTGTTCTGTACCCCATTTTTAATTGGATTAGATGGTTTGTTAATATATACTTTCTTGAGTTCTTTATATATTTTAGAAATCAGTCCATTTTGTGAGTTGGCCTGTGGACTGTGTTCTTTGCCTTACAGAAGAGTTTTAATTTCATGAAGTACCATTTATTAATTGGTGATGCTAGTACTTGTTATATAAGTGTTCTGTTCAGGAAGTTGTCTCCTATACCATTGTGTTGCAGATTACTTCCTAACTTTGCTTATATCAGGTTCAGTGTATCTGGGTTTTGTTAGGCGCTTGATTAATTTAGACCTGAGTTTTGTGCAGGGTGAGAAATATGGATTTGCGTTCTTCTCCATGCCAACCTCCAGTTAGATGTTGACAATGCTTTCTCTTTTTCCTCACTGTATAATGTTTTATTCTTTGTCAAAAAACAGGAATAGATAGGTGTATGGATTTACATCTGGGTCTTTGATTCAATTCCATTGATCCACCTGTCTGTTTTTGTGCCAAAACCATATGGGTTTTATTATTATAGTTCTGTGGTGGATCTTAAATTAGAGATGGTGATACCTCCAGAAGATCTTTTATTGTACAGGATTGTTTTAGTGATCCTGGTTTTATTGTTTGTTTCCATATGAAACCAAATATTATATTTTCAAGATCTGTAAAGTATTGTGAGGGGATTTTAATGGGGATTACCCTGAATCTGTAGTTTGTTTTTGATAAGATGGTCATTTTTCTATGATAATTCTACTGATCCATGAGAATGGTAGATCTTTCTATTTTACGATATCTTTTTCAATTTCTGTCTTCAAATATTTGATGTTTTCCTCATACAGGTCTTTCACTTTTTTGTTTTGAGTAACACTAAGATATTTTATATTATTTGAGGCTATTATAAAGGTATAGATGCTCTGATTTCTTTATCAGCCTGTTAATCATTTGTATATAGGAGAGCTATTGATTTTTTTAGTTGATTTTGTATCTGGTCATCTAATTAAATGGATGAAGAAAATGTGGTACATTATACAATAGAGTATTTCTCAGCTAATAAGCACAAAGACACCACAAAATTTGAAGGCAAATGTATGAATCTAGAAAAAAAATCAATAGATAATTTATATAACATTGCAATATCCCACACTGAGTGTATTATCAGTTGCTACTTAGAGAATCTGAGCCATTCAAGTTTGCAATTATTCTCAAATAACACAAATATTAATGTGTGAATACATATTTTTCCATCATTTCTTTCCACTAAAGCTTATTTTTTAATTAAATAATTCATTGTCAATTTCTGTCTATTATTTTGTCTTGTTCACAAAGCATTTAACTATGTAAACTTGACTGCCCTGGTAATTTCAAACAATAATACCATCTAATTATTGCTAGTGCTGGAGTAATGAATAGAGGTACTCATGAGAAGTCTTTGTCACTTGGTTGAACTTAACATGTATGTATGTATGTATGTATGTATGTATGTATATGTGTGTGTGTGTGTGTGTGCATGTGTGTATGTGACATATGTATGTGTGTGAGTTAAATTATGCCACTTGTGGTATTAATATTTTCCAAAAATGCCATAGAAAACAAAAACTCCTGTGCTAGGCATGGGAACCCTCTATTTGAGTTGTTAGATAGGATCTATATATTCCAAAGACAAAAATATGTTATTGTCATTGCCCTTGATTGCCTTTCAGAACATGAAGGTAAGACTAGAATCATGAGACACCATACACTCCAGATACTGAACTCAGATGAATTGCAATGACCTAGCAACTTCCTTGCTGAGGCTAAGTTCTCAAAGGGTCTGAATTGTCTATGAATATTGTCACATGAGAAAAGAATCAGTAACACCACAGAACTATAAAGCTATAACGTTATTGTGAATTGCAATAATGACCAAGCTATACAAGATGTGTCAAAGTGCATAATAAGAACACATATTTGGTGGTAACAAACAGCAGTATACTTGGTTGTAAAGGCCTCTCCATGGGAAGGAATGCATGTCTTGTATTATAATTAGCTGATGACTTGTCTGCAGTGAGAGTGAGTTTCTTAGAGAAGAACCTACCATGCCACTCTCCTAAACAAATACCATTTTAATCACATTCTATAACTTGATACATGTAACACTCATCCCTCATCCCTGTAATTATTTTTAAGACATTGGAGATGATTTTAGAATAGAGAGGGAAAACTGTCCATGAAGTTCCTGTCTCCAGATGATACATTTAAAATACAATCCGTACACTGTGACTTATGGAGCCTTGAGGAAGAGCCGCACATATATTGTAAGACCTAGAGGACCAGGATATCTGCTAAAAGAAAACATTTCCTATACACGTAAGGGAAGCTTTATTATAAATGCAAACAATTTTGTTATCAAAAACACATAAAAAGTTGGCAGGCCAGAATTTATGGGAAAAAAAATCTCACAAGGCCACATCTCTAGACAAAGAGACATAGGAAATTAAAGGTGTTGCAAAAAGAAGGTTCAGTCTTCTCCAGTAAAACCTGCCTTTACCTGCTATTTACTACCAAAGCAGTCTGCTACAAACATATACAAACATATACACATTCAAGCCACACTACATGGTCTCAGCAGGATACACAACATATATAAAGACCTACAGAAACAATATATATGTGTATTTGTGTGGGTATATATGTGCATATAATCTGCATATATGTATGTATACATATATATTGTATAAGTATTCTTCTAGAGAACCCTAAACAATATAGTATTTTTAACAATAGTCATGATCAAATTAGTGTCTACTTTTCATTGTAAAAACTATAATAGTTATTCTTATCTTAAGGTAAGAATACAGAAGGTTTTTGATATCTGTTTAAATATTATTGATATAATAGTTTTAAATCAAAGATGCTAAATATGATTGCAAATTCATATTGAAGAAAACAATTTATTTCAATTTAATGATTGCATAAAAGGATCAACAACTTTAGTGTGTATTTCTTCATTTTTCATATCGATGTTGTGTGTAATTACTCAGGAAAAATAGCTTTAATTTTATATATGCATATTCATTGATAGAATGTATATACTTACGGTCATTTCTTTGTTTATAATTTTGGTGCTTTACAAGACTGAAAACTCTAGCATTATATCGAGTATTTTGTTCACAAATATTGCTATTTCTTGAGAACTTTTATAGCATCTAGTCTTGCTGCAGTTTTATGTAATGACTTTAATGCTGAATTTACAAGGTGTGGAAAGCAAAATAGAACTAAAGATGTGCATAGTAATCATGTGAGATTAATTTAGGTGTTTTAAAACCATTAGCCTAACTTTATCAATTATAGAAAAATGAGTTTATAGTTCATGCCTCATCAAAAAGACAGGTTTATCATAACACAGTAACAAATCGGATAATTGGGGCTCAGGTGAAGAAGTGAAGAAAATGGAACTTTTCAATACCACATTAGGCTATGCTCTATTCCATCATTGAAATAAATAATGAGTGAAAGAAAAAAATTAAACTTGGAAGGAAAATAAAGGTATTTATGCAAAATAAAAGTTCATGTTTAATAAACATGTAGCTAATTGAAATTACTTTCTATTGAGATAGTTTGGTGACATGTTAGCTGTGTGAAGAGAGATTAAAAGAGAAATAACAAATATTGAGAGAAATATTGCAATGAACGTATTTTTCTTATCATACCTATATTAATTTTTATATAATATATTACTTCACATAAAATTGCCACCAGTTGTATTAGCCTCTTTTTAAAGCATTCTGTGTTTAAACTGATCACAATCCTTTTTAAAATATACAAATAAGCATATTATTCCATATTATTCAAAATACTTTAGCTCCAAAGAAGAGAAAAACTCAATGAGTAAAGTGTGTTATATTAGCTTGAGTCTGTGAGATCATTGACTGCAGGAATTCCTACCACTACTAACCCTTAAATTACCCTCCCACTTGTGCATGGTCTCTTATAATATTTATGCCAATGTAAAGCGCGCATCCGGTCTGTTGTTTTTGGCTGCAGGATTCAGTTGCTGTTCTCCTTTCCAACATAGGACTGTGATCTATGAGTCTACCCTAAATAAATATCCCTCTATTATACTCAATTCTGAGCTATTGTAGGCTTTCTTTTAAGCGTCCCTTTTTAATCATTAGAACTTACACACAGAGAAGCAGTCCATAGTTTTGTGCAATCGCATTCCTGATAATCACGAGCCAGAGTTCAAAGTTTCACTGTGACTCACTGATCAGAAACCTAAAGCTACAAGTCATTGAGACACCTTGTCTTAGAAAATAATATTCATGGCACTTGAGAAAATGTTACAGTTTGACCTTTGTCCTATAGTTGAACATGCAAATATGTACTTGCCACAGGTACAAACATTCCTCGACGAGTGTGATCTCCATTACAGACATGCATGCACACACACATGCGAGCACACACACACACACATACGCATGCACATGGTATTAAGTTTTTAAAATAATTAATATATTTCAAGGTTAGGCGAGATTGACACATGTACTTTATTCTCCTTCCTGACCTTCACTCAGATCTCTTGAGACTTACTCTGTCATCTTGCAGGAGCCTTTCCAAAGAAGCTCCTTGTCAAAACTTCTTATGGGTCCTAGGGGTTCAGCCTCTTGAAGATCAGGGTCTCTGTAGTTGTTCTGGGCAGTTCTTCAGTCTTTTTTGATAGCCTTCCTTAATTCCATTCTGACCCCACAAAACTGCCGGTGGTCTTGCGTCCAGGGACTCACAACACTCAAAATAGACTGGAATACAAACAGAGGAACTTTTTCCATTTCCTATTCTCTAATCTGATAAGAATGGTCAACATCTAAATAAATAAATAATATTTAGCACATACTGCTAAAAACGCAAGGAAAGTCAAACATTTATTTATTCACTGCTGTTGAGAATGCACACAGGTATAACCCAATATGGAAACAAGGTAGAGTTTTCTAAAAAATCAAACAAAATTAAAAAAAGAAAAGAGAAAATAGGTCAATTGCTAGATCTAGCTATTCCAACAAACTCTCCATCTAAATATGGATATACCTTGTCATTCATGTTCATTGCCGGTCTATTCATAACAGCTAGGATTGGAAAAAAACAACAACAAGTGTTCATTAACTGAAAAATGAATGAGGAAAATATGTATACAAATAACATAACAGTTATTTATGTTAAGAAAAGTTAATTCTGAAGGCAGAAAGATGGAACAACAACAAAAAGTTCTCCTATATAAGGTAACCCAGACTCAGAAATATAGTGAAGCCACATTGTCTCTTTTATATCAATTGTATATTTCTTCTAATAGTAACGTCTAAGCATTTTTTATCAATTGTATATCTCTTTTAATAGTAACGTCTAAGCATTTTATAAGCATTTTTCATCACAAATAACCACAGGGGTTAGGTAACAAGTAAAGAACCATGCAGGAGGAAAATTATTTCAATGAAGGGGAAATAAAGTGTGGTGTTTAAGAAGAATAGAGGAGCCGGGCGGTGGTGGCGCACACCTTTAATCCCAGCACTCGGGAGGCAGAGGCAGCCGGATCTCTGTGAGTTCGAGACCAGCCTGGTCTACAAGAGCTAGTTCCAGGATAGGCTCCAAAGCCACGGAGAAACCCTTTCTCGAAAAAAACCAAAAAAAAAAAAAAGAAGAAGAAGAATAGAGGAAACTAGAATTGAGGGGTTTAGTGGTGAAGTGGATGTGAGGGCAGAGTAAATTAAGGACTATTGGAATGCATTGCTAGTCCTAAAAGTCTTTTTTAAACGGCAAAGGAAAACCTACTACTCTAGATGTTACCTAAAATGTACACAGCTATGAAGAAAAGTTGAATGATGTTACCATATGATGTTGAAGATAATGGTCCACCTAGCAAATTTATGCTGCCAAGCAAAACTTTCAATGCCAGGAATGGATTCCACTTTGTTGGGTCACTGCCAAGACACTCTAAAATATTTTAGGCTACTGCCAAGACGATCGAGTACTTAGAAACACAGCTTGCTACAATACAGAAAGAAGCAGGAGTGGAACTCTGAAACAGCCTGCTACAATACAGAGAGGTCCAAGAGGAGAGTGACCAGCCACTTAGAAGAACACCTTACTCTCTAGGCCCTCCATAGTGGGCCAAAACCCTGGGCTCCTCCATGTAAGCTGCAGGTAGTTTCCTGCAGGTAGGCTGAACTAATAATACTCCCTTCCCATCTATTGGACCCTGCAATCTACAAGTAATACCCAGTCCCCAAACTTGCCTAGCGTCTTACAACCTCAGTGAAATTCTGAAACACAATCTGTCACTACACAAGGGGAGAGTGACCAGCCACCTGGTGAGACACCTACGCTCAAGGTCCTCCATAGCTCCTTCCCCACCTGCCTCAGCTTCTATAGCCAGACAGCAGGTGAGTTTCCTGCAGGTAGGCTGCTCCAACACCAACAGCCAATCCATTGAACCCTGAAAGCTACAAGCCCCACTCTGCCCTCACACCCTCTAATTCCTCCACCCCTGCAACTCAGAGGAACACTGAAACATGCGCTGCAACTACACAAGACAGAGAAACAAAAGAGGAACTCTAAGTCACAAGCTGTCTGCACAGAATAAACCAAGAGAGCAAACCATAAGAGAACACCAAGAGAACAGGGTAAAAGAGATCTCAGTGGCTCCCTGAAGCACAGTCATTGACAGAACAGAGCAGACAAAGAACAATGAATCAGACAGCCAATACAAGTATTGGATCAAGAAGCTAAGACACTGCTGGAGTAAGGAAACAAATACAAAAAGCACAGCAAAAACAACATCAAAACATCTTTCCACAAATACTGTTATTAGACACTAAGAAGAACTTATTACCCCATCAAAATGCCAGGCTATAAAAACTCATAGTTCCTAATGGGATATAATAAGTCTATATAGTTTTCAGAATGTTGCTATATGCACTGAGGGAGCTTCATGTAGTAGAATAGCCACTTTGGTTGTTTGGATGATCACATATTATAGATCACTATGCCTCAGTATACAACCAGTTGACTTGGTTCTCTGAATTTTCTCACTGAGTAAGTTTTATTTATTTTCTATGATTTTCAATTCTGCACATATATGGATGTACTGCTTAAGAAATTTTTCATGTTCACTAACAAAAGTGCCTAGCTCTCCCTTATCACATATTATTTTCCTGAGCTAGAGACCAATTATTATGCCCTGAGGCTAGAAAAACTAATTTTATTATTAGCTTAGGTACAAGACAACTCGAAAGTTGAATCTACTACAGAAAATCACTTCATATAAATTCTTTCAAAATGAACTGCACTTTTAGATTATTCATGGCACGGCTGCTTCTCCAATGGAATGGGTACATGAAAGCTCATGAAACTACTAAATTGAGTTCTTCTCAAGAACAAATGGGAAACTTTCCAGAAAGTTAACACCTTTCTTGATTGAAGATGAAATCATTTATTTTAAGGAATATTCTCTTCACAGTATCACCCCAGAGCATTTAAACTGGGGGTTTCAGAATCAGTTCGAAGTTCCTCATCTCTCTAACTCCCACACTGAGGGCAGGATGAAATATCTTGAAGTTATGAAACAATATACTTCAACTACTCACAGAAAATAATAAAAAAGGTGAACTATAAATCAAACAATGGCAATTCAGGTTTTCTTGCCTGTAACATTTTAAAGTTTAGATGAGTGATGGTTTCTAGTATATTTTTACTTTGTTAAGTAATTTATGTGTTTTTAGTTTTCAGATGACACAATTATTTGTTTATTTTTTAAAATAAAAGGATGGAGCTAGAAAACATCATTTTGCGTGAGGTAACCCAGACACAGAAAAACAATTATCACATGTACTCACTCATAAGTGCATTTTAAACATAAAGCAAAGAAATCCAGCACACAAATCAAAATCCCAGATAATTTAGACAACAATGAGGACACTAAGAGGGGCGTACATAGACCCTGTTCTACATGGGAAGTAGAAAAAGACAAGATCTCCTGACTAAATTGGAGCATGGGGACCTTGGGGAAGGGTTGCAGGGGAGGCAAAAGCCAGGGAGGGAAACAGAGAAAAATGTAGAGATCAATAAAAATCAATAAAATAAAATAGTATAATCTTTAAAAATATCAGATGACTATAATAGAATAATCTGTTTATTTGTATAGAATAATGGATAAATTATTTTAAGAATGTAATAAACAATCATTATATTGATGTATTGATTACTTTAGGATTTTGTATTATACCTCCTGCAACATACATTTTTTTCTCCTATACTTTATGCATTTTGGTATTCAAAAACTTAAAAAAAAACAGTGGCATAAATTTTATAGGATTAAAATGTCTTAAGCCTGTGCTATGAGATTGAATTCATACTGACACTACTAAGGGTCCCAATATTTTCAGTCGAAACATGTCATTAAACTAAAAGGAAACCTATTACAATTGTTCTTCTAAAATTTCTCTAAAGGGTATTGCTATTCCCATGGATCAAGTAGCACTCAAACCTCAGCAGAGTAGATTTTTATGACAGTGAATGAGAATTAACACAGAGACTCACAACTGGATAATGTGATGATTGTAAAAGATTTTGGAGCACCCAGACCTAAATGGGATGTCTTTATGTAACCCCTCATTTTGATACTCAGGGATCTATAATGAAAAGGAGGTAAAAAGATAGTAACAGCTAGGAGTAGTGGAAAACACCAAGGAATCAGCATCTCCTAGACAGTACAGAACTGATGCACATGTGAATTCACAGAGACTGTGGCAGCACACACAAGTCCTGAATAAGTCCAGGCAAAATTCTATTCCAGCACTGAAATAGGGAAGTGAAAACAGGGTGTCAATTTTTACCATAATAATGTGTGAAAATAATACAGTCTTTTAAAATGATCATCAGCTTTCTCTTATTGTCTTTGGATTATCACCCCAAATCCAAAAAAGTTCCAGGCTCAGGAGGAATGTAAACATTAAATGAATTCTGTTGTTTTTGTGGAATTTTTGTTTGATTTTAGTCTCTTTATATTTATTTGTTTTAATTTTGTTTTTTTGCTTTTGTAAGATTCTGTTTGAAACAGAAAAATATAGTGCAATTTGGGGAGGTTAGATAGGTGTGGAGAATGTGGGGGGGGAGGTGGCAAATGGGGAAATAATAATATGTTGCAAAAAAATAAAATTAGACTTTAAAAGGAAAAAAATTAGAAAAAAATGATATAGCATCTAAGTAGAAGATATGTCTCACCTTTTTCATAGCAATAAATGTCAAAGCTATCTTCCATCTTATTTCTTATTAAATTTATTTTATTAAACATATACACATGAATAGCTTTCCTTTGAAGTATAGTGAACAAATTTATGGCTGTTCTTTACTGATTTCAGTACTGTTCTTTGAGTATAAGAGCATCCCCTTCCATGGTTGTTTATTACACTCTGACAAATAGCTATCCTATGTTACCATTTGTTCTGTGGTATTTGTTTTTCATTTAATACAAAATTCAACAATGCAATGATTCAAAGTTATATTTAATAATTTCAGCATTAACCTTCAAGTGTGCTGTTTTACATGGTCAGATCTTAATTAATACTAGAATAAATCTGAATTATATACTCATTTCTATTTGACAAATATCAAGTAGAGTATGTTGTTAAAATTAATACATACTAAAACTTTTTTCTAATGAAAAATATAATCCTACAAAAAATGATAGGATTAAAAATGGAGAAGGTGAGATTTGGTGACTTATACCTTTAATTCTAGCACATAATTGAGGTCAGTCCTGTCCACATAGTAAATCATAGGCCAACAAGGGATACAGAGTGAAACTGTCTTTAAAAATTTGATGAGAAGGAGAATAGATGATAATATCTTCAAGTAATACATAAATGCAAGATTCAAACACAAGAAATTTCATGATTGACAGGTAGTGATGTATTTCAAGAGATGATCTCTCCTTACTTATACTTCAGAATATTTAATGTCTGTATGAAGTACACTAAGAACATATTGGAAAAAGAATACTTGTGAGTTTGGTTTTTCCACCCTTGTTTTAAACATTGTAAACATTGTGAGATTCTTTGTTTTAAAATCCACTTCAAAAGAAGTTTGTATACTTGGAAAGCTAAGAGTCAATTATCAGTTTTCCTCATTGGACTTTAAGTGACTACCTTATCTTTAGACATTGTTCATTATATAAAAGACTATAGCTAACAAGTTAATGGCCATTAATAGCTACACATGAATAGTGTCAAAAATTTGTACACAATATTATAGCAGATGCCAATGTAAACAAAATATTAAATTCCCTGATAAGTTCTTAGTTTATAAAACTGATCTTTTATTAATTTAACATACAATAAGATAATAGAATTTAAGATTTCATTTGAGAGCTGTTATAAAAATGTTTGATGGCTTAAAAATCATAGGGAGGACAGTAAATGTGTTATACTCTCTGTTTTGAATGCTTTCAAAGACTACCACTGATTTACATTTACATGTAATATGTAGGGATATGAATATAAGGTTTTCAAAGTATTAGGGTGCTTTTAAAAAGTAATTCCAAGAGTGAACTAGAACAACCAGAATATTCAAGCTAATACTTGATTCATTTTGGTTGACTTGTTAATTTATAACTATGTTAAAACCAAAATCTTTTACTAATATTTGAAAATTCAAATGATTTCTTCTAAAATGTAGATTATAATTGGTTACTAAATATTCAAATTCTTTGTCACCATATAAGTAAAAACGATACTGAAATTCTTTCTCACCATAGTAAAATTATCAAGCATCAGAAGAATAGTTAAGGACAAAGCTAATTAGGATGTGAGTAAAAGATGAATCCTTCTCCAAAGTAAGGTGTAATGTAATTCAGCGCAGACAATATATAACTTAATATGAAGATGTATTTTATATTAAGAATAAAACTAACATAACACCCAACTTTATGTCTCCTGAGGATAAGCTCACAAGAATCAAAATAAAGATCTTACATATTTACTTGTAAGATCTGTATTAATTATTTGTGTTATTTCCAAATTTTTCATTTTTCTTTATTTTTTTTTAATTAATTTATTTATTTATTAAAGATTTCAGTCTCTTCCCCGCCCCCACCTCCCATTTCCCTCCCCTTCCCCAAATCAAGTCCCCCTCCCTTGTCTGCCCAAAGAGCAATCAGGGTTCCCTGCACTGTGGGAAGTCCAAGGAACACCCACCTCCATCCAGGTCTAGTAAGGTGAGCATCCAAACTGCCTAGGCTCCCAAAAAGCCATTACGTGCAGTAGGATCAAAAACCCATTGCCATTGTTCTTGAGTTCTCAGTAGTCCTCATTGTCCATTATGTTCAGCGAGTCTGGGTTTATCCCAGGCTTTTTCAGTCCCAGGCCAGCTGGCCTTGGTGAGTTCCCGATAAACATCCCCATTGTCTCAGTGTGTGGGTGCACCCCTCTCGGTCCTGAGTTCCTTGCTTGTGCTCTCTCTCCTTCTGCTCCTGATTTGGACCTTGAGATTTCTGTCCAGTGCTCCAATGTGGGTCTCTGTCTCTGTCTCCTTTCATCGCCTGATGAAGGTTAATATTCAGGAGGATGCCTATATGTTTTTCTTTGGGTTCTCCTTATTTACCTTCTCTAGGATGACGATTATAGGCTCAATGTCCTTTATGTATGTCTAGAAACAAAATATGAGTGAGTACATCCCATGTTCATCTTTTTGGGTCTGGCTTACCTCACTCAGGATAGTTTTTTCTATTTCCATCAATTTGCATGCACACTTCAAGAAGTCCTTGTTTTTTTACTGCTGAGTAGTACTCTAATATGTATATATTCTATACTTTCTTCATCCATTCTTCCACTGAAGGGCATCTAGGTTGTTTCCAGGTTCTGGCTATTACAAACAATGTTGCTATGAAAATAGTTGAGCATATACTTTTGTTGTATGATAGGGCATCACTTGGGTATATCCCCAAGAGTGGTATTGCTGGGTCCAGGCGTAGGTTGATCCCGAATTTCCTGAGAAACCGCCACACTGCTTTCCAAAGTGGTTGCACAAGTTTGCATTCCCACCAGCAATGGATGAGTGTACCCCTCTCTCCACAACCTCTCCAGCAAAGGCTATCATTGGTGTTTTTATTTTAGCCATTCTGACAGGTGTAAGATGATATCTTAAAGTTGTCTTGATTTGCATTTCCCTGATCGCTAATGAAGTTGAACATAACCTTAAGTGTCTTTTGGCCATTTGAACTTCTTCTGTTGAGAATTCTCTGTTCACCTCAGTGCCCGATTTTATAATTGTGTTGATTAGCCTATTACGGTCTAGTTTCTTGAGTTCTTTATATATTTTGGAGATCAGACCTTTGTCAGTTGCGGGGTTGGTGAAGATCTTCTGCCAGTCAGTGGTTTGCCTTTTTGTCTTAGTGACAGTGTCATTTGCTTTACAGAAGCTTCTCAGTCTCAGGAGGTCCCATTTATTCACTGAGGTCCTTAATGTTTGTGCTGCTGGGGTTATACCTAGGAAGCGATCGCCTGTGCCCATCTGTTGTAGGGTACTTCCCACTTTCTCTTCTATCAGTTTCAGTGTGTTCAGTCTGATATTGAGGGCTTTAATCCATTTGGACTTGAGTTTTGTGCATGGTGATAGATATGGATCTATTTTCATTCTTCTACAGATTGACATCCAGTTTTGCCAGCACAATTTGTTGAAGATGCTCTCTTTTTTCCATTGTATACTTTTAGCTCCTTTATCGAAAATCAGGTGTTCATATGATGTGGGAGTGTCATATATCAATCTGTTGATTTCATTGGTTCAATAAAGAAACTGCCTAAGCCCTGATAGGACAGAAAATTAGGTAGGCGGAGTAGACAGAAGAGTATGCTGGGAAAGAGAAGCTGAGTCAGAAGTCGCCATGATGTTCCCATTCCAGAGAGACGCAGGTTAGAATCTCCCCGGTAAGCACACCATGGGGTGCTACACAGATTATCAGAAATGGGCTAGTCCAGATGCAAGAGCTAGCCAATAAGAGGCTGGAACTAATGGGCCAGGCAGTGTTTAAAAGATTACAGTTTCCGTGTAATTATTTCGGGGCGTAAGCTGGGCCATGCGGGCGGCCGGGTACAGGGATACAGCCATGCTGCTCCTTCTTACTACATTCATAGGTTTGTGGTTTAAAGTCCGGGTCTTCTATTCGATTCCATTGGTCGACTTCTTTGTTTTTATGCCAATACCAAGCTGTTTTCAATACTGTAGCTCTGTAATAGTGTTTGAAGTCAGAGACCACCCTTTATTGTATAAGATTGTTTTGGCTATCCTTGGTTTTTTGTTTTTCCATATAAAGTTGATTATTGTCTTCTCCAGATCTGTGAAGAATTTTGATGGGGATTGCATTGAATCTATAGATTGCTTTAGGTAGAATTGCCATTTTTTACTATGTTGATCCTCCCAATCCAAGAGCAAGGGAGATCCTTCCATTTTCTGGTATCCTTCTCAATTTCTTTCTTCAAGGACTTAAAGTTCTTGTTAAATAGATCCTTCACATCCTTGGTTAGAGTTACCCCAAGATATATTATGCTGTTTGTGGCTATCGTGAAAGGTGATGCTTCTCTGATTTCCCTTTTTGCTTCCTTATCCTTTGTGTATAGGAGGGCAACTGATTTTTAGGAATTGATCTTGTATCCTGCCACACTACTAAAGGTGTTTATCAGCTGTAGGAGTTCTTCGCTGGAGTTTTTAGGGTCGCTCATGTACACTATCATATTATCTTTATTGTTATCTGAATGTCTAGATTCAACTACTCTGCCCTCCAGCCCAGCTAGTCTGTCTTCCACTTGATCCATTTTGTTAGTGAAGCTTTATACTTAGCATTTATTTTTGTTTTGATACTCTTTAGATATTTAAATTTGACTTACAGTGATAAAGATATGGCACCACAGTGTTTGTTGTGTAAGAATGAAGAATAAAGTTTAGTTTCACAAAATACACATAAAACTGAGCAGATATAATTTCTCAGGCAAGCAGGCTATCTATAATGGTCACAGATGACAAGTTTTGGGTTCACAATAGATTTTGCCTGAAGATAATTGATGGTGATTGAGGAAAAAATACATCAACTTTAGAGATCTACATGAATGAATGCACAAATATTTGTATCCACACACACAAACAAGTACACTACAAAACACATATAAGCTATATCACACGCACATTGCATACACACTCATATGCATACACACACATACATGCACACACACACAAACACACATTCAAAACTCTTAATAGCTCCTTGGATCATTTCCAGAGAAAAGGTTACTAAGAGTATTTCAGAAAATAATGTAACAGAAACTATTTGTGGTTAGTTATTATCTAATGGCTCTTCAAGATAGATTCTTTCAAATATTCTTATTAAATATTTAACTTTGAATCATTTCATATTGTTAATGGAAAACCTTAAAATATAATTAAATAACTAATAGTGCTATATTAGTTGTGTTTTCATTATATTGAATTGTTCACTTTGTTTTTCTTACTCTTCAGGCATTATTAGGTAAATGAATAATTGTCTATTATTTAGGAAAGCTCTGAGGATTATATTTGCCACAAATTTACTGTTTACTTGTCATACATTTATATATTGTCAACCTTCTGATTCTTAATAGCCTGCAATTTCTATGTGACTCTTACTGAAATTATTATCTACTTTGGATAATATGCTATATTTTTCGTATATGAATGACCATGTATTTTTGAGTAAAAAGACTTCCACTCTTGTGTCTATATACCTTGACAAGTAAATACACTGTTTTGAGTTTTGCTCTGTTTGGTTTTGTTTTTCAGTAATTACCTTTTCTTATATATTTGTATTGTGCTTCATCACCAAACTAAAATATGTCGTGTTTGAATCTCTGAGATGTATTTGTTCTTGCCAATTTTGTGAGGCGTTTTGTTAGCATCAAGTCTTAGTGCTCTGAGGGATTGCTGCGCCTTTTCCTGGAAAGAAATAGAATGCCCTAAGAAACCATCCACACAACCTTAATACAAATGCAGTCTATAAGAGAGGGGTTCTGTTATCTTTTTAAATATTGAGTATATTATATTATCATGTGCACAGGTTTTGTTGACAGCATACTATAGCATTTTAGTGCACATAACAAAGCTACTGAAAGATATCTGGTGTCTTCCTTTATCAGTTTCTACCTTAATGCCTAGAAGTAGTATTTTTCATTGAACACTAGAATCTGCCCTGTTGCTTCAACTAGAACATTAGGCTATGAGCTTCTAGGACATGTTAATAGGAGCCTGAAATCTTGATGTTATAGGTACCCAGAAACATGCTTAAATTTTTATGTGGATGCTGAGCAATCCAATTTCAGCTCTTATTTGCAGAGCCACTGTTTTTATCTGCTGAGCCATCATTCTACCTCTCTGTACTATCTTTTCTTATTCATTTGTTTATAGCTATAAATCAAGTATATAATATTTTCTTTGAGATTGACAGTTTTGCATTTGTCTTGATACCATCTTTAAATTGTAGTTACTAGAAAGGATGTAAAATAAGGGGCACCTTATATGTTGCTATTTTTATTTAGAAAATAATATCTCACTAGCAATAGCTGGATTGTGTCCTCTCATTATTATTACATTTTATAATATATTATATCTATTATCTATAATTTATTGTATAAGAAAATTGATTGTTATAATACAATTTATATTAGTTTTTAAATGTCATAGCCACTGTAAGGACAATAGTCATTATCTTCATATTCTCATAATATTTGTATGATGTTAGTAAACAAAAACAATAAGACTAATATCAAGATTAATGTACTATTTACTTTTGTCCTTGGCATAAATGCTAGGCAATAATAATACCACAACAAGAAATAGTATTACAAGACAGAAGGAAAGATGTTGAGAAAACAGTGGGCAGAGATGCTCTACATTGCTTCATTGCAAAGTAGTAGAATCTCCTTGAGTAGATGATTCCGAGGAATATTTTATAATGACTCAGACAAAAAATATAGGAGACTTTGTAAAATGTAAGAATATAGACCATTTTAATAACTTTCCTGAAATCTTTATCTTCTCTCAAACAATTTTATATTTGGATTTTTATGTAGAATGGAGCCAGATGGACCTTAGAAGGCAAACTGTGAGTTCACAGAGAACAGAGCCAGACATGTGACCCAAGTCCTTTGGGGAAACCCAGAAGAACAGTGAGAAAATCCCAAATAATCGGACATAGTTCATTCTCACTTTTGAGGTTTAACTTTGATTCGTCCAGATTGTGACTGTACTGTGATTTTTCCCTCTTAAAGTGAAAAAGTACTTAACATATTTTTTGACTTAACAGGATCCCACAGTTTAAGGGCTTTGGAGTTTAAAGGGTATGGATTTTAAAAGAGACAAATTATTTTAAACAAACAGATTTTTAAAAGTTTGAACATTTAAGGACTGTGTGACTTTTAAATTTTGAATGTTTATATTATAATTTTTTTATAAATATGTTATCTAGGGGAAGAACAAGAAAGGAAAGGTTATAACGTAACAATGATGGATTTGTGTGTCAAGTCAACAAGAGGTTTATTGTGTTGGCTAATTTTATGTCAGCTTGACACACACTAGAGTTATATGAAAGGAAGGAATTCCAGTTGATAAAATACATATTTAACATCCAGCCGTAAGGCATTTTCTCAACTGGTGAATGATGGGAGGGTCCATCCCATTATGGGTGGTGCTATCAATGGTGATCCTGGACTCTATAAAAATCATGCTGAGTAAGCCTTGAGAAAGAAGTCAGTAATCTTCATTCCTCCAGGGCATCTATCTCAGCTCCTGCCTCAAGGTCCCTACTCTGTTTAATTTCCTGTCCTAACTTCCTTTGGTTATAAACAGTAATATTTCTTTTTAAATATACAAATTAACTTTTCCTCTCCAAATTTCTTTCTTTATGATTTTTCATTAAAACAAAAGTAATCTTTACTAAACCACCTCCTTTTTTGATTGACCCAGAATACATTAACCTGTATCTTAATTCCTTAATTTACTAATACTTATTAGTAAAATCACTACACATTCAAGGAAAGTATAAGTAAAATAGGAGGAGGCAACATCTACCAAAAGCCTGGAATTTCTGGTGATTTCAGAAACTTCTGCTTGCAATATGTTTCTGATCACAGAATGTAAGTAACTAAGGTGAAGCAAGAGAAAGCTATTTCAATTTTTCCATCAGCTCTCATTCTGAATCTTAAATACAGGTTTTGTTTTGATGAGAAATTCATGGTCAGTTTTTCTCTGCAGTTTCACCACTTAGGATTATCCATAATGATTGTCATGTGCTATAAAGGTAAATTTACGTAATGAGGAATGAGAGCTACACTTATCTATGGATATGAGGATAAATATTTAGAATAAAATTGGGAATTAAACTGGTTTGTAGAATGGCTGTCAAAGGTTTCCCTCAAAGGTCCATTGTCTAACTAGTCACTAGTAGCAAGCAAAGTTTATGGTACCAGGCATAATTTCCCTCACATTAAGTCATAAGTCCATTTAGGCAGTTGTTTATTTCCTGAAGGATAAAATCATCATTATTGCACCTTTAACAATACTTTGAAACCCTGGACAATGTTTTGGTAAGTCAGCAATACAGTTCTATGGGGGTCTTGATTACTTTTCTACCTCGGCCCTTGTATAGAACCTTCAGGTACCATGAAAGATACTACTCAGGAAGGAGAGAGCAATACATCTGTATTTCCCAAGTCATCATTTTAAAGTCTGTGATGTCTTCAGAAATGGGGTCTTACCATCACTCTGCTAGGAGGTAACCAGGATCATGAAGTTGAGTGTAACTTGTGATTATAAAACATGGTTGCATAAGCTCATCCTGTCATCACATTTATTCCACCAAATGTTGATTTTTTTTGTAAACTTTTAGAATGCATTTAATTCTAGAGTATTATATAGATATATGTGTAAACACAAGCAATATGCATTTATAATGATATAAGATCTATAAAATCATCCTATAATTTTAATAATTTACAAACATTGTATATATGTACATACACACACACCACCTATTCGGTGTGTGTGTGTGTGTGTGTGTGTGTGTGTGTGTGTGTGTGGTTTTACAAAAATAAAGTAAAATACAAAAAACTAAGGTACATTCCTAACTCTAATTTGATATGTCAAAGCCACAGAAGTCTTAGTACATGTACTAATTTCTTTTAAGTTTGTATATAGAATTGCATTGACATATACAATTTTCTAAAATATGGTTAAGTGTATTCAGATTGATTCCAAAAATTTGGATCCAAGCGTAGAACTTAACAGAGAAGGTAAGTTTCTAAGCAAGTAGCTGGCAAACTAAAAATTTTGACTAAAATCTCATTTTTTCTAGTAGTGCTATCAAATAATTATGGTTATAAATAATTAAAAATATGAACAATATATTTAAGTACTTGAAAATTAAATGAATGTTAAATTTCAAAACTCTGTGAACTATCATTTTTCTTCAAAATAAATAAGTTGAGGGCTACAAATCCCATAAAACTGTTTTCACTTTTTGATAAAGGTCTTCTGAAGAGGAGTTAAGGAACAGTCTTAAGGAAACTCACATTCAATCTGTGTAAAATTAGAAGGAGAGGCGATCTGGACAACAAGACACATGTTCTTGGGGGAAGGAGCATGCGAGGACAAAAGGAAAATCAGTCATCTGCAGCCAAAGAAACAGGTGTCAGAGCAAATCAATATTCCCCACAATTTTATGGTGGATTTCTAGGCTTCTGAACTGTGAGAAAATAGAGTTCTATTGTTTCAAACACCTGCTATATTGTATTTTGCTATTGCAGTCATTGAAAACTTATGCAAACATCCAGAAATAGAACAAAGCAGATTGCTACAATGATGTGTTATTGTCTTTATCTGCTTTCACAGTCTGAACCTAAGCTGTAGTTGTGATGAGAATCATTTGGCATAGATGCCTGAAATATTTAGCTTTTTGGCTTTTTACAGGAAGTTCTTGGCAAATTCTGGTGCAGGATCTTGGAATATGTACATTAGAAGGCTATTTTGTACTTGTAATTTTGAAAAAAAAATTTAAAATGTGTAAATATTAGCTATAAAACTGTGTCTGTACTCTTCCTCTTGCTATAGCATTGAAGATATGTGCTTAAATAAATTAAGATTTCTGGGTAATAGTCAAATGATTATAATATCTTTATGAAATTAAAATGTCTATTATTAATAATAATGCAAAGCTAAATACCATCTTTCTAAGTAAGCTATAAACCATAGATTTGTATGGTAAAGTTCCAGAATATAGGTTTGACGTTGACATATCTATAATCAGTAAACCAGGCACAAAACAGATTTCTTTTTTGTCTACAGAAAGGCTGTAGAATTCAAAAATAATTTTGTTAAAGAAATCTCAGAAAAAAATGAGTTACATAAACTAAACCAAGTTATGTTAATTACTGTAGAGTTGATAACAGAAGCAGCCACAATACAAGTGGGTCTTATTTTCCTGGGCATTAGAAGTGTGAAGAATAATGTGAGAAAATGTCAATCCAACTTTTATGTTGAAATTGTGAGAAAAATATATCTCCCTTTGTCAGTGGAGGTGTAAGAAATTGAAAATGCTAGGCCTTCAATGAAGAGAAGCCTTTTTGTCCCAAAGGGAGGAGGTGCATGATAAAATGAAGCATTCTTGCCAAAAACTGTTGGATTTGATTCCTGCAGCTTTATTCAGAACAAAAACAAATTGTTTACAGTAACCCAGGTCTCCCAGCAACACACACATGAGATGCAAGGTTGCATTCCATGAATTTACACATTTAAATGATCCAAATACTTATGTTCTTATTCAATGGGAAGCTACAAAGGAGAACAATAAGCTGATACAGTCACATTATATTGTCATATTTCATAAATGGATGATTAATCCTACTATGTGCCAAGTGCTCTCACTGGATCTGCAATAGTATAAAGAATGAAGCACAATCTCATAGGTAATGGAATGGGCTAACAGAAGCAATAGAGTTGTCTGCAATATATAAAATATACTTTATAAAACAAAGCAAATTTGGTAATTTGACATATTTATATGATAAATTATTTTAACACTTTTATTTAAGAACTGTGAGAAAGAAAAACATATTTAGTGATGTTGCAGAGGTTTTAATCCCACACTGTCCCCCAGCTGTTCAGTTCCAAAGAGAAACACAGGGGTCTAAATTAATTTAAACTGGTTGGTCTATTGGCTCTCTTATTAACTAATTCTTATGTCTTAAATTAGCCAGTACAAGTGACAAATATTTACAGGGTAGAAGACAATTGTCCCATAGCACAATGTTTTCCTACACACAAAAATGCAACACTTTGTATTTATCAGAAACAGAACAATAAGTAGGACACAGTGATTATTGACCTAGGTGAGTTGTCCCTAAACTTTTTTTCCTTATTGTTTTATAAGTTATTTCATTTTATTATTTTTTTAAATTTTTTCCTTTTATAGAAAATGGATTTTCTCATACAATATAACCTGATTGAACTTTCCTATCCCATGCTCTCCACAGTCCTTTCCTATATCCCCTTCCTTCTAGATCTATTCTTTTCTTTAATTCTTTACAGGCTTCTAAGAGATAACAAAAAATGATAAAATAAAATATGATATGTTAAAACAAAGACTCATCATATTGAGTCTGACAAAGCAATCCATTAGAAGTGCCACAAGAGCAGAAGCAAGAATCAGAGTCTGACTTGTTCATACACTCAGGTAACACTTATAAATACTAAGTTGAAAGCTATAATATACACATAGAGGACGTGGTACCAACCCATAGAGATCCCATGCTTGTTTCTTCACTCGTTATATGTAAGAGCCAGAGGAATTTGAGAACATTAGGAGAACAAGGTCTTCAAAATTTACTATTTTCTATGTATGGATGTCTTGCCTGCCTGTATGTCTCAACACCTCATGCTGCCATAACACTGGTGTCCAGAAGAGGGCAACAGAATTTCTGGAACCAGAGCTACCGGCATGAGAGGCAGATATGTATTGGAAGTGGTAAAGCAGATGACACCTAAACCAGGAGCCCATAGAGGAACAGCCAGTACTCTTAACCACTGAACAATGCCACCAGTTCTATTGCAACATCTGTTTTTTTAATAATAAATTTTAATTCAATTATCTAAAGCCTAGAGAAAAGTCACAATTGCAGATATGTTGACTATAGGCACTGAAATGAATAGGTTTCAAGTATTAAAAATTACAAACAAATTAAAAAATTCGTTTGTGAAAGGATTATAATTAGGTCAAGATTTACAGTTTTAATACATAGATCAATACAAGAGATATACAAACACACCCACACACTCATAACTGTTATATATTTAGAAATGGAAACAACTAACATTAAAAATATTAATGCATGTTTTGAGAATCAACTATATCCTCTTTAACATTTCTGGATTTCAGCCAGAAAATACATATGTTTATATCCATACCAAATATTCTCATAAAAACATATAACTACATCTAATAAATAGATAATTTTCTTGGTTCAAATTTATTATCTTAAATTTCAGAATAAAAGATAAAGTTTTTATAAAAATTGCATAAAATGTAAATAATGAGATCGGGTGTACCAAAAAGAACTTGAAGGTACAAATAAAACATGTATTAGGATAATTATTCATAAATTGTTGTTAGAGATTTTCCTGGTTTTATAAAGTAGTAGTTGTAGATATTTCTTTAGTAAATATGATTTATCTAACAGTGAGTAATTTAGCTGATTTCTAGTACCAGGCATGGTCTTCATTTTCTTGAGTTGGCCTTAAATAAAGAGAGAGTAGTTGTTTACTGCCAAGGTTTGTGAGACACTACCTCAATCCTAGGTTTTTCTGTTTACTGGTAACTGATGTGTGTTGACAGAGGTTTGCTATCCTGCCCAGTTCCTGCAATCATTAAGTCCCAAAGAAATCCACAGAAGTCTACATTAACTACAAACTGATTGGCCCATTAGCTCAGGCCAATATTGACTCTTATAGCTTATATTAGCCCATTATTTTCGACTATGTTAGCCACTTGGCTGGGTACCTTATTCAGCAAGGCAGTCACATCTTGCTTCTTATGTGGCTGGGTCAGGATTGCAGAGCTTTTCTTCTTCTCAGAATTCTCCTGTTTTCATTGACCCACCTCTTCTTCCTCTCTGGTTGTCCCCCTTTACTTCCTGGTTCGCTACTGGCCAATCAGCATTTATTTAAAATATAATTGACAGAATACAGACCAATGTCCCATGCCACTTCCCCCTCTTTAGAAAAAAAAACAAACAAACAAACTCTGGATCTAATATCCTTTGTTTAGCTTTTATCTTGACCATTAGCCATAACAACTTGTAACCAACATTCTAAACAAAGGAAAATATCCATAGTCCATTTTTTGGAAATGTGGGTATAGTTTTCCATGCTACTTCCTGCTGGTTGGGAACACTGATGTTCTTATGGGGACCTAAAGAAAATTTAGAATTATCATCAAGTCATGACTGGCATGACTGTGAGGCTTGATCATCTTAAGCAGCATTGTTGAATCTGTTCTGGATGTAGAACTCTGACATCTCAGCCATCTGTTACTACTGGAGATTTCTTAGGTGGTCTTCCTTAACCAAACAGAATTTTTAATTTAGAATGAATCCACATCCTTGTTTCCTGTGGAAACAAAAGCAAATCCTCTTCTCCAAAGTAACATATATTTTGACTTCAATTTTGAAGTGAAGGTATTGTCAAAATATCTATCTTGGATTAATTCAGAAGCCTTTATAAACAAATATCTTTTGTCAGTGTTGCTCCTTCCTCAGCATTAAAATCATTCAAAGAGAAGATTATAGCATACAGTATCCAGACTCTCAATTTATTTTTCATCTTTACATTGCTTTATTTTAACCTTTATTTCTTTTATTTTTACTTTTACTTTTTGGCTTTTTGAGACAGGTTCTCTGTGTATCTTTGGTTGTCCTGGAAATCCTTCCAGGACCAGGCTGTCCTTGAACTCACAGAGATCTACCTGCCTCTGCCTCCTAAGTGCTGGGATTAAAGGTGTGTGCCACTACACCTTGAATTCAGAGTTTTTCCTGCCTGTCTCCCAAGTGTTGGTAGTAAAGGTGTGTGCCACCACACATAACTACTCTCATTTTTTTCTTTTTTCTCCCAAGCCTACATATATTTTTAAACACAGTAAACCATTTAGAGGTTTTTTTCACCTTTGAATCTATATTTACTTTATATTTCTCTCTTTTTCTGACCATATGAGTCTTTAATTTGCTAAACAATATGGACAATATGGGTAGGTTTAAAGCTGTCACTTTGGTGTCTGGATTAAGTCCATTCTTTAGCTTTTAGAAATTCCAGCCTCATGTTGGAGATACTGACTTTAGCTGTGTTTATTGCCACAACTCTATGGCCTTTTATGGTCCCTGCTACCAATCAAGCTGCAGCAGTCTGCTCACAAACCACACTCAAATGTTCTGTAGCCAGACCTCCTTCCTGAAAAAGTCAGAGTTTGTGCTGGCAGGATGGCCCAGAAAGCCATAATTTTAAAATGGCATGGCTTTTTTCTTGTTATGGCAGAAAACAAAAAAGCATGTGGTCAGCTTTTCATCAACACCATTTAAGTGTTTCATGGCAGGACCTCTTAAAAGAGCTGCATGGTTTTATAACTAAAGCTAGGATAGGAAGCCTCTCTTAAATGAGAGTGTTTGCCTATAGCAAGCAGAGACAACCTGCGAAAATGTTGCTATCAATAAGTTGTGCTTAACTCTATTCTTTTTTGTGTCTAGAATTACTTCCCAAGTTCTCTTAGGCTTTATGTGAATGCAGTTGTCCATGAGTGCCATTTGTTGACTGAGTTTTCTGTCCTGCGGAAGTCATTAAGTCCCAAAGAAATCACACAGAGGTCTACATTAACTATAAATTAATTGGCCCGTTAGCTCAGGCTTCTTATTAACTCTTATAACTTATATTAACCTTTATTCTTGCCTATATTAGCCACATGGCTGGGTATCTTATTCAGTGAGGCAGTCATATCTTGCTTCTTCTGTGGCTGAATCAGGACTGCAGAGTAATAGGCTTCCTTCTTCTCAGAATTCTCCTGTTTTCATTGACCCACCTCTACTTTCTGCCTGGTTGCCCTGCCTCTACTTCCTGCCTGTCTACTGGTCATCAGCATTTATTTAAAATATAATTGACAAGCCGGGCGGTGGTGGCGCACGCCTTTAATCCCAGCACTCGGGAGGCAGAGGCAGGTGGATCTCTGTGAGTTCGAGACCAGCCTGGTCTACAAGAGATAGTTCCAGGACAGGCTCCAAAACCACAGAGAAACCCTGTCTCGAAAAAAAAACAACAAAAAAAAAATATATAATTGACAGAATACAAACCATTGTCCCACACCAGATGTGATTTACAGATCTCATAGCTGAGTAGAAATGTTGTTTTGTTGATGGCTTCCTTCCTTTGGAAATCTAAAGATTTATGGTACCAGTACAGCTAGTCCTCAGACAGAGAGTATATTCAAGTCAGTTATATTTTAGAAGCCTCTGCTCCTTTTTTTTTAAGTACATGTGTCTTTAGCAATAAGAACTTATGTTCTACTTCTGGTTACTAATCAAGGGCAACAATAATCACTTCTATATTTTGAAAGTATCTTAAGTGTTTTGACCAACACCTCAGAATGACATTTCTCATGTTTTGTATAGATTTTCTACTAAATAGTTTTTGCTTCTTCAAGAGAACACCTTAAGCCCTGATGAGAAAAGTTAATTAAAATTATACACTGAAATAACTGCATGCAGTTTTTTTTAAATAATATTTTTTTTCTTTTAAAGAAATCCATATTGTCATTCCACATACCTCCTTCTCCTGTATTTTCCTATCTCTTCCTTCCCAAAGGAACTAACCCCTTTCCACCATTTTTTTCATTTCTCCCTGTCATATCACTGGTATACAGATAACTGTAGTCCTCACTCCTTCTTAAGGAAATATCTCTGTAACATACATGGACTACTGTAGAATATCAAAACCAATGAAAATATGGAGTTTTGGAAAGCAATCCCAATCTACAAAACAACCCCACATCTAAATCACAGAGAATATTGTGGAAAGGAGGTAGAAAGGTTGTAAGAGCCAGAAGGTCAGCCCAGTGGTGATGGCACATGCCTTTAATCAGGAGGAAGACACAGGCAGATCTCTCTGTGTTCAAGGACACCCTAGTCTATAAGAGCTAGTTCTAAGACAGGTTCCAAAGCTACACAGAGAAACCCTGTCTCTAAAAATCAAATTAAAAAAAAAAGACAGAGATTATAACTTTTCTTAAGTTTGTGTCTCCTAGTAACATCAGAACCTATAATTGTTGTAGTCTCACCAAAACAGCTGGTCAAATGTGAGCTGAAATAGACTAGTGCCAGCAAATGCAACCATTGAGTGAGGAAAGGCCAGCAAAGCTATAGTCCTACACACAGAAATACAGGCAACCAAGTAAAGCTGGAAGTCAGAGTATATTTTCCCTAGGAAAAACACACCAAGTAGTCATCCAGTGTCAAGTAGTCAGCTCTAAAAACATCCAAGTCACATTATGTGGCCATAAATGGTTATACATACATACATACACATACATGTGTGTGTGTATATAGAATATACACATTATTTTATATAGCATTTAAGTTATGTAAACTCAACTATTATATAACAACACATGTTATATATAATTCCATTAATAATTTTTTTGAAATTAGAGGTTATTATTAAAATTATTGAAAAAATATTATGGAAATTAGAAGCTGATTATTTAATTAATTATTTAAAAAGAGGCCATAAGTTTAAAAAGAAATTGGTATATATGTACCTTGTTATTTCTGAGGGCGTATATGTAACTTATTATTTCCTCTACTAGAATATTTTATCATACTTTATTGAAAGTTTAAGTGTCTATGAAATCAAATAAATAATTATATATGCTTTACTATTTACTTAAACATGTATCATACCATTTTAAACCACACTGCCCTAGAATTTTGCTTATAAGTGGAGGAATACCATGCCATCTGGATATAAAGATTTCTCTGTATTTCTAGTTTTGATCTTGATATCATTTAGCATCTTATAATCTAAAGTATATGTACCTTTTCTCTTCCTCTTCATGTTACCCACATAATAAAATGAATATATATGTTTAAATTTTTCAATAAGTATATGATATATTGAAATATGATATATCATATACTTATTGAAAAATTTAAACACTCTAATTTGCAAATTAATGAGGTTATTAAAAGCAATAACTTTAAATGCCCAAATAAAGGCAATAAATGAGCAGAATTACATGTGTTAGAAGCAAATATAAACAATTTATATTTCATATAAGAACTAATACTAGTAAGAGGGCTCAGTGGGTCAAAGAAACTGTTCATATTGTCAATATCCTGAGTTTGTTTGTTCATTGACTCCCTTTGTATTAGGACTGAAGTGGCTCCTGAAAGTTGTCCTCTGACCTCCAGAGAAAATTTACTGGACATAAATTTACACAGAAAGTTAATATAAATTTGCATTGTTTTGCCAGATTTTTTGTTGTTGTTGTTGTTAGAGGGGGGACTTATGATGACAGCTCTCAGCTTTCTGGAAGTATCCTGTATTTCATTAAAATACTACTGACCCGTTGGTGAATTTTAGGACCTGTTAATCATGGATCTGAATAGTACTGACATTTTTTCTTGATTATGATATTCATCATTTTTTTTTGCCTGTGCTGGGGAAAACCTGCTGAACACTGAATGGAAACATTCATGTCATAAGAAGAGGAACATTTTTGTATGGATTCTCTGTGGTTTGAATGACATTTAGAAAGCCAGCTGAATAAGGCTCCACAAAGTTTAGTATGGGTTTTACTGTATTTTAATTTTCACGGGTATAATACAAAACAGAATGGACACTTTTAAAACTGTAAACACCGCTGAAATAGTCTGCCTTAAGGACACTTTGTCATTGAAGGAGCATCAAAAACATATCAAAATAATATTATATAATGCTTGAAAATAACAAAAACTTTAAAAGAATCCAAAACCAAATGAAAATATATTTTTCTATGTTAAATATGGTAACAAACATCTGTAACACCAGCAATCAGGAGGGGAAGACATGGAACCAAAAATTTGAAGGGTAATTTTGTCTACCTAGAAACCTCAGTATCAACCTGGGTTATGTAAGATCCATTTTCAAAAGTAGTAAAATCTTTTTAAGGCTAGTGAGATCATCAGTTTAGCAAAGACTTTCTCACTGTCACATTGCTGTGTGAGCAAAAGCCCTTACAACTTACAAAACTTTAGGATTTTATTCATAAAAAAAAATGTACTTACTACCTCTTTGCAAACAGAGACTATCCAGAAACTCCAAGGGTACGTAATGAAGAGATCAAAATGGATCATAGCTCTTGCTTCTAAGGCTCAGAGAACAACATGAAAAGGAAGCAGAAAGATTGTAAGAGCCAGAATACCAGTAAATCTATGGTGAAACGGTTTTTCCTAAAAGTGGCTGTATAAGCAAGATCAACCTGGAGACCCACATTATCAGAGGACAGGTTGATGTAGAAGAGAGAATATTTCATGAGGTCCCAATGATAGATGAAGTACTACCAGCAACAAATGACTCCTGGAAGAAGGAGAATTTGCCTCTCTCAGAGATGAGGCACACCAACAACAAAAACAGATTCAGCAGGTTATGTTATATATAGTTGTCACACACACATCAATCTATGTGTAAAGATATATATATATATTCATTTATAATGTAAATTATATATTAATATATACTATATATTATATTATTACTTGTGTGTAATCATATATATATATATTTATTTATTTATTTATTAAAAAGAACTATTCACCTGAAGGAAACGACATGGTAATAATTCTGAGAATGTAGCTGGGATCATTGGAGAAAAATCTAGAGGTAGTGCTAAAGCTCTATTTCAATTATATTTTGAAAAAAAAATATCCAGCAACCACAAATGAGATAAAACATTAAAATTTTTCGCTTTGTACTATTAATATAAACTAATAAGAAAAGGTAACTAAGCTGGGAAAAAACAGTAAAATTAAAAAATGACTTCTCTAAATCAATCCTTTCTAGAAAATAGTGAAACATCTCTAGTTGTAGTTTTGACCCTTTAACCATGTAATCTCAATTTATGCTATTTTATTTCATTTATTCTTTTGGAAACTAGTGAATACCTTATTTTTTTTTAAACTAGCCTGAGAATTCTATTTGTATCTTCAAATACACATATATAATATCCATTTATTTATATTTATAATATTCTCTTTACCATTAGTGGTATTGGCCAAAATTCATTTGAGTCCTTTTCAAATAAATACATAAATTAATTGTGATCTCAAAATTTTAAAAAAAATCCAATAACATTTTTATGGTAGTGTAATAAACAAATGTTACATTATAACAATATTTGCTTCCATTTAAACATTAATAAAGTTCAAATCTATCTAGGTCAAATGGAGGAGACACACAACTTTTATTTGACCTAAGTTTACACTCAAATAAACACATATTATCTGTTACAAAATTCATCAGCAGTATAAATAACTTGAATGACAGCCAGGCTTGCTTAATCTTTCCTAAGAATGTTTTAAAAATTCTTGCTGGTAACTTTAAGCCTGAAGAGTATAGTAAGTTTAAATTAAATAATAAATATTCATTAAAACAAATCATTTCCAAATAAGAAAGACTACTGAAGCATTAATTGAAGGATATAAGTTTAAATTACTCATTTTTTGGTTTCTCATTTCAGAAGAGCCCAAATATTTGTGATTGGTAGTAAATATATCCTATTTTACATCTTAAAATGTATCACTAGAAAACATCTTTTAAAGATAATGAAATGATCCATTAAATTGTCACTGAAGTTTAATAACATCAAGTTTGAGCATTTTTGTCGATGTGTTACTGAAATTTCTAGAACTAATAATGCTGAAAAGCTACATTTGTAAGAAATGTCACAGGTTTCCCTGTAAGGGAGCTTGGGCACCTACAGCTGGTGCTCCAGGGTTGCCGTCTGAGTTGTTGTGCTGAGGAGTTCCATCTGGACGGGTTGGTTCCTGCTTCTACACTGAAGAGATACACCCAGAAAGTCAGTCACAGCAAAGACTGGACCAAGACACCAGGCCTCTCCTGGCTCCATTTGAAGCAAGAGATGGGAAGGTGCCAATACAAGAATTCCTCCAAACTTCTAAAATGAAACTTTGCTATGATTTATTTCACTGGTAAACTTTGTTTAAATTAGATCTATCTATCATCCGAATTGAGGAGATAACTGATAGGAAAGCAGTTTCACAAAACTAGAGAAGAAATGCCTTCAATAATTTTTGCTCACAGTCAATTGACACACAACTTCTATATGACATCATTTTATTTAATATTAAATAATCTAATTTTCTACAAAACTTACATCATATGACATTGAAAAAGTGTGAAATATATAGTTATGAGTATATTATGTGATATTCATAGTAACTTTTGACCTGATGAAAAATGATTGGAAGCCGGGTGGTGGTGGCGCACGCCTTTAATCCCAGCACAGGCTCAAAAACCACAGAGAAACCCTGTCTCGAAAAATAAAATAAAATAAATAAAATAAAAAACAAAAAAAAAACAAAGAAAAATGTTTGGATTTTCAATCATAAGAAAAAGTAAATGATTACATAATAGAAGTCCATGATACTACTGATAGAAGACTTATGGAAAAGGTCTCTTAGAAAAATGAATTTCAAGTATATCAATGTTTTAAATGGATAAAATTAATTTATAGTGTCTAACCTCTATAAGGAACTTAATTTAGTTTAAACCTAGAATTTAGAGTTCTCTAAGTTCAGAGTGATCTCTAAGATGAAAATTTATTGGATATTGGACCATAATATGCACGGTTTGCTCTGACTATTAGTCTAGAAAATAACATTACTATGTCTTCATTACTTGTAAAAGACCTTAAGGTTTCTATACTTGAAACATTTTATAGTTGATTGTTCCTGATTGTATCAAGAACTATTGTTTCAAAGTAAACTAATAAAATATATTAGTCAAATATTTTAGATATATATTTGCAGTCATCAAATGTAAAATTTTAAATAAAACATAGTTTTATAATTCTATTTCCCTTATTCTTTAAAGTTTGACTTTATTGACTTGAAAGTTTTTAATGATGTAAATATTTAGAAGCATTTATGAATAATTTAACTAAGAATAAAATATTATGATAAACTTATCATTGTTACTGCCAAAAAACTCTTTCTTTTACCAACAAACAGATTTTTCTGTACTGGTTAATGTTTTCGTTTAGAATAAAGCTTTTGAAATAACTAGTATATATGCTTTGCTTTACCTTGATGTCTTTATTTTTATTATTATAGATCATACTGACAAATGATCAAAGAAAAATTGCTGTTCTTTTGGAAACTACAGCTCCCAGAATTCTCCCGCATCACGTATACCTGCACCGCGCAGGAGTGAAGTCATCCTTCCCAGATACCCCCACGGCCCCCGTTAAAAGACGGCTACGAGACCTGGCCCGCCCTTCCCCCCCTTCCCTGTGTGTCACGCACTGGTCCCCTTCCTGTGTCGTCCTTCCCATTAAAGGCACCCGCGCGGGAGCCGCGTGTCCGTGTGTCCGTGTTTGTCTCCGCCGTAAGTGTTAGTTTGTCTGCGTGTTCGTCCACACACCCTGCTAGCCTTACCGCCGGTATCCCTCCGGCTTTTTAGAACAAAATATTGGTGCCGTGTTAAACTCGGTAACTTCCGTCCCGGACTCTCCATCTGGGGCCTGGTCTCCGGGCTTGGGCGCCTCCCAGAACCTAGGCCCTTCTCCCGGCACGAAGCCACAACCGAGCTGCGAACACGACCACTTTCACCATTTCCGCGTTCTCACCCGGTTTTCACTAAAATCCTCATGTTAACTGTTAAATATGTTTTGGGCAATGGCAAATGTCTCTGATAGGGCCCGTCAGAGGCGTCCACGTTGCTCAATTCTTGTTCACTCTCTCAATGCATAATAATTGTTTATTACATCTCATTTCAGACTACAAAATCATGAGTCTCATATTTTAAGCTGGTATGTACCTTTAAATCTCTTAAACTGTTTTTTACCATTGTCAGTTCTGGCATTAACCTTCCATTGCCAGAAGTTTCTTGTTTCTGCCCTTTTGCAAATGTGGACCTTACCTGTTAAGAGCCAGTATACTGCAGCTATATTTAATCCAGCCCTCAACTGCTCAGAGATCTGGGGAATGTGATATTTAAGTATTTAATTATTAAAAACTTTTCACAACACCAAAAAGAGACAGGTTGGCTCCTAGCAGCAGCTCTCTGCTCCCTCCAAAGAAGACAGACACACGGAGAACAACGTCCTTCTGCATTTCGCTTCAACTGCAGAGCGCTAACCATTGGGCAAACCTGCCTTTCATCTAAACTAGAGATCTCTAGATGTGGACTGAATCGCTGGAATCGACAGCCTAGCTGCTCAGGTCAAGGTAGGCCTGTCTTCCTACAGATTTCTTAGCCCACAGGATCTTCTGGAGCCTGGCAGGCCCAGCGCTAAACAGCAAAGCTCAAGTACACCCTCCAGCGACCATGGAGGACCCCAAAAAGAGTAGCTCTGAGTGCCAACCAAGTAAGTTCTCTGTCATTTTTTTAATCAGTAACTCACGTAAAATCTTATATTTTCAAAGATCTCTGACAGTTTGACAGCTGAGAGGTTTTGTCAGGTTGAGGTTTTTGTAAGGTGACCTCACCAAACAAATTTCAAATCAATTTATCTCTTATGCTACAGTCATTATATGTCCTAAAACTTCTGTTTTCACAAACCCAAGGAGTTCTCTTGAGTTCCAGGGAGCCGAATTAAAAACAGGTCAGATACCCCTCAATTCCCTGGTCCTAAAAATTTTTTTTTAACCTTAATTTAACTCTCTTCTTTGTCCTGCCAATACCTGAGGCCATGCCACAAAACACCGTCAAAAGCAAAGGGACCAGTGACGCCAGGATGCTCCCAGCCTTCTCTCGTGCCCCCCCCCAAGACAACGTCCACAAATCAGCAGGAAGCAGTCTTGAGAATTCGTCGTCCCAATTCCTTCAAACTGGGGCATCTAATTTGTTTTTTTTATTAAAAACAAGAGGTGCATATGTTATTCTTTGGTCCTGTCCTAACCACGCCCACGCCCTTTAACCTCCGAATTCCGCCTGAGATGCCTCCTCCTGCCATCTTTCCCGTGTGCACGCGGGCTTTTCTCTCTGTCTCTCTCTCTCTCTCTATCTCTATCTCTTTCTCTCTTTCTCTCTCCCTCTCTCCCTTTCTTCTCTCCCTCAATAAAATGCCTTATACTTATTTTCTGTGTTCATGCCTCTGTTTCTCCGCCACCGGCCGCCAGGCGCGTGCCCCCCGCTGGTGAGAACCTGCCGCCGTTTCACCAGCCTGCCTCGGTAATCATTTTTAGAACAACATAACAAAAATGATTTTAGTAACTTGTGGTGGTGGATGATGACACCTTGGTACTCTGATGTTTGCAAAGAGACGAGGTACAAAAGAAAGAAATATGGATGGTTTGGGAAAAGTGTGACAGGAGATATGACAGAAAGAATTGTGTGTGTGTGTGTGTGTGTGTGAGAGAGAGAGAGAGAGAGACAGAAAGACAGAGAGAGAGATAATAGGTAATATATATATATATATATATATAGGTAATATATATGTAAATATAGATATATATAGATGTACATAGATAGATAGATGATACAGATAATTAGGTAAATATATGGTGCTGACAGATAATAGATGATAGATAGATAGATAGATAGATAGATAGATAGATAGATAGATAGATCGATGATAGATAGATAGACAGACAGAGCCTTTTCATCACAACATAGCCTATTCCTACAGGCTTATTAAATGATTTTATTATTGCATTGTTATATTCTAAGGTGACAAGAAAATATTTTTAAAACTTTTTCTATTTCATGTATTGATATATTTTATAGTATTTAATAATATTAAGCCTTATTTGTGATATATAAATTTTGCAAAAATTCCATGTACATTTGGGAAAATCCAAAATATAATTTTAATTATTATAGTAAGAATGTCAAGGTATACAATTTGTATTTATTATGAATTTTTGGTTTACTTTTTATTCTATTGATTGTAGTTTAGTTTTTCTCTTTCTTCATTGTTTATTTATAATTTTATTTTGTAAGTTAAGTATTATATAAAACAATTCATGTTTCCTTAGAGACTAACTGTTGTGATGCTTGTTGAATGTATCATAAACAAATTTTGATGTGCAATCATTATTTCTATTTGTCTAAATCACCATGCTATAGTTGGCTACAGACATATCCATTTTTTCAAACCAAATATTTACTTTTTGATAAGCCTCTTTGTAATATTATCATTAATAAAATTCCTGTTAGAAAAATATAACCAATTTTAACTTCTCTTCTTTGATCATGGACTGCAGTGATTTTAGAATATGATATTTTAATACATCCAAACTATTTCTCTTATTTCAAAATTTTAACATTTCTTTATGAAAGGCAACTAAATATACATACATTGTTATTATGTAGAAAGCACTTACCCTTAAAATTTATTGAACTTTTTAGGCAATTGTTGTTGACAGTCACAGAATTCAATATCATCCTAGGAATATCATTATATATAATATAAGAAATGTCCAATAGTTTACAATTACATGCTTTAAATTATTAAATATTACCATACAATTAAGTATAGCGTTTTTGTAATGGAAAATCAAATGGCTTTTTGTAAATAGAAGTTTCTGTCCCAAAAAGTCACACAGCCATTCAGTCCCAAAGAAACACACAGAGACTTATGTTATTTATAAACTGGTATTTCTATTGCTTAGACTTATTACTAACCACCTCTTACAACTTAAATTAACCCGTAATTAATAACTATGTTTAACCATGTGGCTTGGTACCTTTTCTTAGTAAGCCATTCTCATCCTACTTTCTCTGTGTCTGGTTAGCAATTGACTCTTTTCACTCCTAGTGTGGGTGCCCCACCTATACTTCCTTCCTGGCTACTGGCAATTCAGCATTTTATTAATCAATATGAGTTGTTGACTGTGGTTTCTGTTCCGCCTGGTTTCCCCAATTGTCAAGTACCAAAGAAATCACACAGAGGTCTAAATTACTTACAAACTGATTAGCCTAGTATCTTAGGCTTCTTATTAACTCTTATAACTTATAAAGGCAATTATTAGGCCATTATTCTTATCTGTGTTAGCCATGTGGCTCTGTACCTTATTCAACGGGGCAGTCACATCTTGCTTCTTCTGTGGTTGGGTCAGGACTGTAGAAGAATGGGTTTCCTCTTTTCCAGAATACTCCTATTCTCATTGACCCGCCTCTACTTCCTGTCTGGTTGTCCTGCCTATACTTCCTGCCTGGTTACTGGCCAATCGGTGTTTATTTAAAATATAATTGACAGAATATAGACCATTCTCCCACACCAATGATGGACAAATCTTTACAATGCACAAGAGCATTATACCACAGCAGCTTTAAATGAAAGAGTAATTATAGCAATATGAAACTGAAACCAATAAAGAATATTTTAATAAAATTGACTAGTACTTATTTTGCAATATCGCCATATATTTAGTTTACCCTGATAGACCTCTTTAAAGAAGAATGTTGTATAGTCAGGTTATCCTTTGCTTTGCTTCTAATACCCACTTATGACTGAGTAAATACCGTGTTTGTCTATCTGAGTCTGGGTTACCTCAATGAAGGAGAGAATGGAAAGAGATATCTTGATTAAGGGAGCCCTTAAAGGGGTATTGAGAAACATAGGACCAGGGGAATCCCCATAAATCCACAAGAATGACTCCATCTAAGACCCTAATCAACAGTGGAGAGGACACCTAAACTGGCCTGCCCCGTAATCAGATTGATGACTATCTCAGTTGTCATCATAGCACCTTTAACCAGCAACTGATGGAAGCAGATACAGAGATAAAGGTAAAGCACTAGGATGAGCTATCTAAGACAAGCCTAAGAGAGGGGAGAGTGATAATATGAGCAAAGCAATCAAGACCATGGTGGTTATACCCACAGAAACCGCTGAGCTGACCTAATGAAAGCTAAGTGACTTTGAAGAGATAGTGGGAGAATGTGCATAGGATGGAATTAGGTATATTGAATGTTGGGGTCAGTTATGAAGTTTGGACAGTCTGTGGGTCCCCTGGCAGTGGGACAAGGATTTATCCCTAGTGTGTGAACTGGCATCTAGGAGCACATTTCTTTGGAGGGTTATGTTTCTCAACATAGATATTGGGAGAGGGCCTTGGTCATACCTTGAAGTAAAGTGTCAGACTTTGTTGACTACCCATGAAAAGCCTTATCCTTCCTGAGGAGTGGGGCTGTGGGAAGAAGCAGGATGGGAGGGAGTGGGAAAGGGGATCACTATGTAAAATGAGAAAAAGCTTGTATTAAAAAAAAGAATTCTTGGATATTCTTCTGTTGTGCCTAGGAGTTGCAGATAAGGGCTGTGGAGAAGGAGGAACTGTCTTGTTGTCCCTGATCCTGACTGTTCCAAGACTTAAAATTTGACTGGAATTTGTCATTGAGACAAGATCTCTCCCCACTCCCACCTCCCTAAGGCACAAACAGAAATAAAGGTATTTAGCACATTCACAGACAATCCTGCAAGCTCAATACCAGCTACGTCTCTTTCCCGATAACACTCCTTTCAAAACTGACTTTATTGGATCCATCGGGGAGGACACCACAAAGTTTTCCTGACCCTACTATATCACTAAAGAAGCCATCGGGCAGGAATGCCAGCATCAACAGGAAGATTCACTGGCTCTGTCAACACGTCTACTTCACCAAGCATCATCATCTTACCAGCAGAGTAGATTACCTTCATGTGATACCATCACCAGCTATACTGCTGCGAAACAGTTCAGACTAGAGGTCTGGCTTTCCTTAAGACGCTGGAATTTGAAGGAGTTTTTCTGTGATCTGTGCTCTTAGTAAGTGACTGATAGTATTTTAGACTGAAGTGGTCCCTGAGTACAGAGACTGAGTTGCAGTTAAGTAAAAAATAGACTACAAGATCATGAACTGCATGAGGTGCAAGCCAGATTTAACATTCAAGTGTTGTTGAACTGAGAAGTTGCTAAAGAAAAACTGTAACAGGACCGATTGTTACTTATTGGCTTCCTCTCTCTGTCTTTGTTGCCTTTTGCTCTTACATTGCTTGTGTTGTCTTTCTAAGCAATATGTTCTCCGATAATTCACACTGCCCTGATTGTGGGCAACGGTGGTTCCCTGGTTTAGAATTAGGGCATTGGTAATACCAAAGTGAACTTTCTTAAAATGAATGTTACCCAGTGTTCTTAGACCATATTAACAGAGCTGATTATTGTCCTGAATGTTATCCTAACAATCCTGCCGAAGAAGCCTTGTTCTGCCTTTGTCTTTCCCGCTTGACCAGGTTGACCTTTGAGAAAGCTTGTCAACCATTTCTTCTGGGTCTTCCACTGGTTAGAAAAATGATACATGCCTTCAGAGTAGCTGGGTTTAATCCTGCCTTACAATTAACCTTGACCAGAACAGACAAAACCTTAAACAAAAAGCTTGGTCAAAGCAAGTGACTTCTGTAACAGAATCATGAAGACTCTCTAGGCTTTGTGTTCATAGCCTAGGTGAGATGAATAGTTACCTGTTTCTGTACTTTGTCTCTTTTTCTTTATTTTATAATGTTTTAAGGTGCTGTATTGAATCTGGGTGCCTTCATGCATGCTAGCCTATTGCTCTTCCCCTGAGTTTAACCTGAATCACTTTCTGAATCTGACTCAGATTGTCACTACTTTGTCTACTGCTAACTTGTTGGGTCTACTTCTATAATCTATGACCTATTCATTTTGTTATTTTTAGCATATATTTAGTCAGTATTGCAGACGATTTACCTAGAGTCAAACTAACCTATAGTCCAGACAAATGCTTTAGAACTAGATTGGAGTTAAACAACTTAGAAAAAGCTCCTGGGAACATCAAAGAAGCAACTGTACAATTTTTAAATCCCTCTTAATATTCTAGATGCTTCTGTAACAGTGGAAATGTTATCAAGGCCCCAGGTTCTTCGATTCTTCTTTTTCCTCCCCTATGGTCCTTATGGATGCCTTTTGTTCTCATAGTTGTTCTTTAAATGGGTTTAGTATGGTTTGTTGCCGGACAGCAGGCTCACATGACTTTCTTTCTTACAAGTATTAATTTGGAAATAAAATCTTTCTGAAATGTCAAAAAATTCTTAATTAAAAAAAAACTAGACAAAAATAAAAATAAAATGTTCATTTATAGTTATGTTAAAAGTATTTTTCCAAAATATATTCTTTATTCCTTAATAATAAAAAAGTGTTTGTGTCACTATGACACTTATATTTAAATGAAACCTTAGTTTAATAATTTACAGAATTGGAATTTGAAATGCACCTAGGCTATCTCTCTGCCTTATAGTAACGCGCACTGAATAAGATTTGCCTTACCTAGCCCACACTGCACAGGCAAATCAATGGGTTAATTTAACATTTCACAATATTCAGTAATAATAGTAGTTGCTATTTATGTAGGAATATGATTAAACTGGGTTCTAAGAAGCACGGATAGTTGAAATTAATTTTCTTTTAAATTAGGAGTATTGTGATTCAATTAAATGCTTTTATAAACTTTTAAAATGAATTTCTCAATATAACTGATTATAAATCTCATTACTTCTCTTTTGGACACATCATTCAGATTCTGAAGCACTACCATATATAATTTCACTATAATGAAAATGCATTTTTGTTTTTCTTTCGAATAATGGCAAATGCATATTAATAATTTTGCAAATATTTGTCCAGATAGACTGAGAGATGCAAAAGAGTCATCATTACCAATCTTCATGCTTAGAACTGAGCAAAAATTTTTGTCAGGTGTTGTGTAGACCCAAATTACAAACTTAATAATCTGTAATGTTATAACACAAAACTTTACTTAATATATTATTTAATTTGCTGAAGTAATTTTGCTCATTTTACAATTCAGTTGTGTACATATTTCTAAGAATTGAGTTGTTATTTTTTATACTATCAACTTCCCAAAATATGTCTCTTCCAAACACATTTATGGTAATATATTTTATACTTGGAATAGTAACAAATGGCTGTCGTCCAGTACTTCCTGCCAATGCAAATTAATATGTAGAATAAGAGGTACCACCAGTGACTTGAGAATATGGTCTCTGGTTAGTTATTTTCCAAAAAAAAAGCTGAAGCTAAAATAAAAATGTCCTAGCTCCCAAACAGCACTCATAAAAACACTATGTCTTTACAGGTGTTTCCAATGATGCATTCTGATTCATTCAGTTACCCTAGATTCTACTTCATAAGGAATAATTTGAAAAAGCCATTCTATCTACTATCTATCATTTATCTATCTCTCTATCTATCTATCTCTATCTATCTATCTATCTATCTATCTATCTATCTATCTATCTATCTATCTATCTATCATCTTTCTCTATCACACACACACACACACACACACACACATGTTTACTGCGAACCAAATCATACGGAATAACCCCTCTAATTTCTTAACCTGGTTTCACATAAAGAGTCATAACAACATGAAACATAAGAGGTTTATTTCTAGAACTCACATGTACATGGAAGATCACATGTAGTTCACAATAGGCTACTAGATACAATTCTGATTAATGTACATGGATATATTATTTTAGTGTCATGAATTTCTTCCAAAGAAAGGATTCCTGTAGAAAATGTTCAATCTGAAAGAGAGTCCAGGCTCAAAATATACAGTAAAACTAAAACCCTAACAAAAGACCAAATATGTGGATAATAAGACTAGAGAAAGGAAAAACATTCAATTTCAATAGCACAGGAAATATTTTCAGCAAAATCCTATAAGAAAATTCCCCTAAAGTAAGTTGCAAAAAGCAGACAGAACACTAAATAGAGTGGACCTAAAGTGAAAGTACCCATTGCACATGATAAATAAAACTAAATGTGCACATCAAAAGCATTAAAACGCTACAGAAAAAAGAACAAATGGCATGTAAAGTCAGACCTGTTAGAGCAACACCCCACCTTTCAATGGAGCCTCAAAAAGCCAGAAGTGACTGAAGAGATGCTTTCTACACTCTCAGTGAACACAGATGCAAACCAAAACTACTATACCCAATAAAACTTTCCTTCAAAATATATGGAGAAAGCCAGTCAATGACAAAACTGTTAAGGTCCATGAGTTGACCCACAAAAGACCACTATTTAAGTATGCAATCGGCATAACATTTACTTCTCGAGAGTAAAATTTCACCATGCAGTGGTCAGCCATAAGACAATGCAATATATATTGAAGAACGATGAAATAAAGTTTATTTTACATAAAGATCACAATAATCTCAGTAACATTTTGAAAAGTGACATATTTACACTGAAAATGAGACTTTTAGTCTCTAAACCACTAATTCATTACATTATAGCAAATTTTTTAAAATACAATTATCTTTTGGGAGAAAACAAAGTCAATGGACATAACAAAGCAGTGCAAGCTACAATGGAGCTGTATGTTACTAAAGGGGTATTTTAACAATATTTTATTGTTTTTGTCAGTGCTCTGAAAACAAGGTTTCTTGTGTATTTTTGTGTCTGTGAATATTGTTATTTTATATTTGTAATGATCTAACTCTGGAGGTAAATTTTCTTTTCTCATTGTGCCCTGATACCTAACATGGTTTTTGCAAAACTTAAGGTAAATAAATAACAATGACCAAAGGAGTAACCAATAATTTAATTATTCATGGCAGACAACATTATTAGAACAAACTCAGTGTTTACTCAATAGACAGGATAAAGAGAGGAATTGTTTTTGTTGACAATGTATAACATGAAAATAGAAAAAGGACTCAATGGAAAGAAGGTATTTAACTGGGAGATAAAAGGTTAAAGGGTAAAGACATAGTCAAAGTGCATTGTGTATATAAAACTAGAAAATAATGTAATTTTTTTTTCTAATATAAAGCCATGCAAAGCAAAATTACATTTGCCTGTTTATTAATTGTTAAATTAATTTATAATATTAAAAAATTAATCTATGATTTAAGATGTGCTTGTGTTTTATACAGGTTTTATTTCTTTCTATAGTTCTGAAAGTTCTTAAATTTTATTAGAAACTAAAATAAAACTCACACAGCAATTTTGAGAAATATATGTTGAAATGTGTTATGATGCCTAATTTTTTCTACTTATTTTTAAGTAAGAAAGAGAAGAGGATGCTTCTTCTGGTGACATGACCTGTGGACCTTGTTAGCAATGCATCTGCAGACTGAAACAGTAATAGAAGTGACTGTCTAATTGGCTTTACTTCTCAAGAAGTCATTATGTACCCAGAATAGCATGTGTCTTTTCAGTATGACAATAATTAATTCACCTCCACCACTGCACAAAAGTGTGAGTTAGTTTAATGCATTGATGAGTACCAACATTTTACAATCCTAGGGAATGTTACCTGAGGTATATTTTCAATAGGCAATTTTAATACACATTAATTTGATATATTTCCCACTTCCCCTTGGCTCATAAATTTTAAAAAAAGACTCTATGACTGCTCCATCCTGATTAAAATTCAATAAAACTTGTTCTTCCTTAATTAAACACTCCCTTCTCTACCAAACAAGGATTACTTAGACTTTCCTTACAGTTCTGTGATTGTGGCCATGGTAGTATCTCCAGAAACTGAAACACGATAGACTAATTAAATAAATGCAGTACACGATGGTAACTTTGCAAATTGTTTTGAAATTCTTTTGAGAAGTAACATTTTGATTTTTATAAAGAATACCCAATTTCTAAATCAAAAGAGGTTCCATTATAATTTGATCCAATCTTTACAATGAATCATTTAAAAAATCTCAACTTTTACTAATCTGTCATGAAGACTCCTAGCATGTATTGATTAATAAAATTTAATTAAGTGAAAATAATTAGGACTTTTTTTTTCAATCAATAAACCTCCAAAGCACAAGTCTGGAGAGATGGCTAGCATGTTAAGAGGAGGAGAGACTTTCAAATCCCCAGTGCTTGATTCTTTTTTGTTTTATTTAATTTAAAAAAAATAACTTATTTTTTTCATTTTACATACCAACCCTAGTTCCCACTTCTTTCCCCCCTCCCTCAATATTCTCCTCATCCTACCTCCTATCCACTCCTCAGAGAGGGTAAGGCACATTGCTTTGAGGAAAGACCAAGCCCTCATCACTATATCTAGGCTGAGCAAGAGAATGGCTTCCAAAAAGCCAGTAGAGAAGTATTGATAAATCCTGGTGTCATTGCAAGGGTCGTGCTGTCTGCCCCAGCCACACAACTGTCATTCACATTCAGACAGTCTAGTTTTGTACTGTGCTGGTTCGTTCACTGTCCAGCCAGCTTTGGTGAGTTCCCATTTTTCTCAGGTAAACTGTTTCAGTGGGTGTCTCCATCACAGCCTTGACCTCTTTCCTACCATTCTCACCCCTCCACTCTTCAGCTGAATTTAGGGAGCTCAATCTAGTGCTCGCTGCGGGTCTCTGTTTCCATCAGTTGCTGGATGAAGGCTGTATGGTGACATTTAAGATATTTATTAGTATGACTACAGGGTAAAAGCAGTTTGGGAATCCTCTCCTTTATTTCTTAGGGTCTTAGATGGAGTCATCATTGTGGATTCATGGGAATTTCTCTAGTGCCAGGTTTTTTGCCAGCCCCATAATGGCTCCCTCAATCAAAATATCTCTTTCCTTGTTTGAAGGAGTAAGTCACAAACAATGCCACACCAGTTTGGAATAATGATTAGTAGGGTGGTATTTATTTAAAGGGGAAAAAAACTTACAGATAACCGTCCCAGACAACAGCCCTCTGTGCAATCAGGAAGAAGTCTAGTTGACTAGTTGACGGAACCAGCAAAGAGAGCAAGAAGGGAAGTAGCTGCTTTTTTAAAGGGAGAGAGACCACGCCCCAATGGGCTGGTATCTCAGTGGCTATTGGCTGGAGGAGCGGAAGGACCTCCCACAACACTTGTTCTCTGTCCTTTCTTCATCTCAACTATCCTGTCCCCTCAAATTCACCTTCCTCGTCCCCTGTCCCGTTCTGCCCTTCTCCCCTCCTCCCCACTTTCTGCTGTACCTTCTCCCTGCTCCCAACTTTACAGGAGAATTGTCTATTTCTCCTTCAGGGGGATCTATATGTTTCTCTAATGGTTCACCTTGTAACTTAGCTTCTTTAGGGTCATGGACTATGGCTTGCTATTCTTTGATTTATAGCTAGTATCCACTTTTGAGTGAGTGCATACCATGTTCATCTTTATGGGTCTGGGTTTTCTCACTTAGGATGCTTTTTTTCTAGTTACATTCATTTGCATGCAAAATTCAAGATGTCTTTGTTTTTTACTCCTAAGTAGTACACCACTGTGTAATTGTGCCACATTTTTTATTTATCCATTATTTGAGGGGTATTTAGGTTGTTTCCAGATTCTGGCTATTACAAATAATGCTCATATAAACACAGTTAAATAAATGTCCTTGTGGTACGACTGAGCATCGTTTGGGTGTATGCCCAACAATGGTACTGCTGGGTCCTGAAGTAAGTTGATTCACAATTTTCTGAAAACCACCATACTGATATCCAGAATGGTTATACAGGTTTGCATTCCCACCAGCATTGAAGGAGTGTTCCTCTTATTCCATATATTCTCCAGCATAAACTCTCATTATTGTTTTTAATCTTATCAATTCTGACTGGTATAAGGTGGTCATTTTATTTTACATTTTCCTGATGGCTAAGGAATGTTCATCTTTGAGTCATTTGAGTCATTTTATTCGAGGAAATGAGTCTGTATGGAACCTAATAATGCAGTAACATTGATTGTAAAGAAAGAAATTGCAGGTTTAGTTATCATTTTGAAGTGGCATGTCAACCTATGTCAATTTCTTAAGATGATCATGTACTGATAAAGAGTGAAAACACCCTCTGATAAAATACTACATACATACCCATTAAGGCTAATAGCATTTATAATGATGCCAGCTGTTGAACTCCAAGAGATATACATAATTAATGACAGTTGAAGTTTACCTACCGTTTTTCCATCTGCTTCATTAGAATACAATTTCCCAAATGAATGACAAAAGCCTAATAAAACTTTCTGGTACTAAGAAATTTTTTCTTCAGTACTAATTTAAAAACATGTAAGGCTTATATATGCCTCTAAAATACACTAAATTTCTCATTATCAAAATATACTACTTTTTAAAAGAAAGAATTGTCACCATAAATTTGAAATAAAGTGATTGATGACTCTGTGCAATATAGTCACATTTATATGTGTCAATATGAATAGATAATGGAATATAACTATCAGAATACATGTGTATATCTTTTTCATAAATTTAATTTGCAAATATTTGCTTATAACAGAATATTGCTTACCTTTACTAAATAAATCTAGGAAAAGACATAATTTCATTTTTTGAAATTTATTTCATAGTAACTTAAGCTAACTGAGTCATTAGTACTGAAATAACAGAAAGAATATTTTTCACAGATCATCAAAAGGCAAAAAAATAATAAGGAACCTATAGTTGTTTGAAATAAATTCATTTGAGTTCTTAGAAGTTTTTTCTTTTCTGATGCAAAAAATTGAGGTGGTTCCATATATTAAAAGCTCAATAGCAGTCATTAATGTGGAGAGTTGCTTATGTGCAGGATGAGAAGTTGTAGAGATAAATAAAAACAGGCTTCAGTAGCTACATGCTTTTGGTTAGCATAACATATTAAAGACTCAGTATGACTGGAAAGATTAGATGAACCTACTGCCAAAGTAATTGTCAAGACTGATTCTTTTCAGTATCTCAAGATTTATGTTTCAGAACAATGAATAGAAAGCAAAATTTAGGCTTCAAAATCTAGGTTCACATCAGAAAACAATCACATCATATTTAACAGTTTGTGACAATGGTTCTAAAACACCCAGTCAAACCAAAAAAAGTACTAATTTAGTCAAATTTAGTCATAAAACTTGAAGATGAAGAAAATGATAAACTTTTTAAGAATTTAATTACTGCAGATATGACTCTCTATTAAAACAAAGAAAAGATATATTATATAGAGAAAATATAAAATAATGGAAATGGGTTAAATTAAGATGTTAAAGCTAGCCAATAGGAAGTTAGAACTAAAAGGCAAAGTAGTGATTTAATTGATATAGTTTCTGTGGGGTTATTTCAGGAGTCTGGACAGGCATGAAACAAACAAGCCTCCTACTAAAACAAATTGGCACTCCAACATGGTCGACTATATCCATGTAAAACCTGACAAAGCTTGGAAAGGAACTCTAGAGACATGTGCACAATAAACAAAGTTTAGCAGCACTATTTTTCTGAATTGTCTTTGCTTGAGGGTGACATGCTGTGGCTGCTTTAAGAAAAGTCTTCCTGATTCAGTGATAGCAGAAAATAAGCCACACAGTTTTGAAATGGTGGCTTCCTGGGCTGTGCTGCCAACACAAACTCTCGCTCTTTCAAGATGTCCAGCTATAGAGCATTTAAATGGGTTTGTGAGCAGAGTGCTACAACTTGCTTAATGGAGGCACAGACTTGTTGCCATCCAACCCTGGATCTGAGTCAGAGAAAATGACTCTTAGAGGCAGTGAATAGACCTCCTCCAACGTGTTGGGCTGGACAGTGCCAAAAGACAAAGCAGCCTTAGTTGCTGCTTAGCATTTTTTTTTTTTTTCGAGACAGGGTTTCTCTGTGGCTTTGGAGCCTGTCCTGGAACTAGCTCTGTAGACCAGGCTGGTCTCGAACTCACAGAGATCCGCCTGCCTCTGCCTCCTGAGTGCTGGGATTAAAGGCGTGCGCCACCACCGCCCGGCACTGCTTAGCATTTTAAGAACTGCTCTTGGACAGTAAAGAATTACAGATACATAATAGGACAGATTCAGACATAAAAGACCTATAAATAAGTCACAGTGTTGGATAAATGAATGTAGACTTTTAAGAGAAAAAAAATATAGACAGTTATAAAAAAGGTTAATCGTTTATAAAAAATAAAACAACATCTTTAAAGAGACAGGGAGAGACAGTTATAAATTAAAGGAGTAAAGATAATAAAATAAATATTAAGTAGTAATAGAGTAAAAACAAATAAGCCTTGTAAAGAAGGCATATATATAAAGAGTCTGGGTTACATATTTTATTGCATTTTATATTAATTTTTTGACTATGAAAAAGGTAAGTAACCAACATATATACTTTAAAGGCACCCTGTTTGCAAAATTTGGGTCTAAGGATATGTCGTTTTGGAAAAGAGGTTCTTCTTTTGTTTCCATAGAGGATGAGAACATGAGAAATCCTTCCAGACTAATGAGGCTTGATGGACCAAGACCCACTGAAAGGTTGCCTTAAATACCACTCAAAAAAATAACTTCACCAAACAAAAAGAAGGAAGAGGTTTAGAGAGAATTAAGCCCATATTCCCAAATATTGCTATAAATGTCCCTTTACATTTTAAAGAATGTAAATTGCATTAAAATACTATAGAGACTTACATTGGTCTGGATCTTGGTTTATTGATAGAAATTTAGAGTCAATTTTGTTATACTGTGCATATGTATTTCTGATCTTGATTATCGTATTCTGTTTGTTCAACTCATTTAAAAACTATAATTAAGAAATATAGGTTAATAGATAGTCCTCTATAATAGGCAAACTTGTAGTCATGAGAGTTAGGTTTTCTAGATATACAAAGATATATTTCAGAAGCATAGGGATTCTTCGGATCTTTCAAAGACCTTCTGAATATGGAATTTAAGATGTTTAAGAACATAGGACTTTTCATGACAATGAGACACATCTGCTCCTGGCAGCATCAATCTCCTTCAAGAGGGTGATGGGCCTTCCTTATAGAGCTTGCTTGACATTTGGGCAAGAAACTGATCTGTCCTAGACTGATTGATGATATTCTGTACAATTGGACATGGAAGATTCACAAAGAATTAAATGCTGAAATTTCCTAAAGGTGAGATTGTCCTTCTGGGTTCCTGCTTCATGAAAGAGTCTGCAAGATATTCTGCACGACAGAGAAGAAAGTGACTGTCAAACTGCCAATATAAGTGAAACTGTATTCAGACTTTCCTGCTTTATGGGAAAGTCTGCTAGATACTATGGGCCTGTAGGATAAAGATGGATGCTCCAATGATACAGAAGAACTTTGGGTGACTGTTCATACAGCGAGATAGATCTGTCATTTCTAGAGCTTTGGAAGTAGCTTACAATTACTTCTCATTTACTTAGGTAATATATTTTTCTGGAGACTTTGATGGAGTTGAAAAATATATATAGTTATAGTTTTCCTTGGTTATGATAAAAGATAGAGTAGATATAAATATTGTAACTGTAATTCTTGCTTAACACCTATTTTGCTTTATGTAATTTTACTGTGTTAAAATTTAAACCTTCCTTTTCATTTAAACATAAAAGGGGAGGTGTTGTGAGAGTCCACCCTGTATGCTGTGAATACTATTGATTAATAAAGAATCTGCTTCAGCCAGTGACTTAGTAGAACAGAGACAGCTAGGAAAATGCCAGAAAAAATAAGGTGGAGTCAGGGAGAAGCCACGGAGGAGCCACTGGAAACAGACATGCTGGAACCTTGCCAGTAGGCCATGAGCTTCATGATAAAATATAAAATAATAGAAATGGTAAAAGTAAGATGTGAAATCTATCCAATAAAAAGTTATATCTAAAAGGCCAAGCAGTGATTTAATTAATACAGTTTCTGTGTGTTTATTTCTGGAGTATGGGAAACCAGGAAATGAACAAGCCTCCTCCTACAACAAACTCATAGATCTATCCTGTGTTTCTGTCTTAGTTTCTTTCATCTGCCAGCTCCTCAATCCTTATTCTCCTCTCTAGGTACCCAGGTTGTCTCCTCTACATGCATAAATTTCTCCTTTATATTATATTATACTTAAAATAATATATATATATATATATATATATATATATATTTGTCATAAAAATACAACCGACACACTTGAATATTTTATATAAATAATTGCTGGCTGATGTTCTTTTCTTGCTAAAATGGGTTAGTGATCAACCACAAGCAAGCCCATGCAAACTCACAATGAATAAGCAAAATTTGCCAAAACAACCTGTCAGCAGACTAAAGGCACAGTAACTAATGTCCTAGTCAATCACAACACGCCAGCAGTGACTACCAGTTTCAAAAGGACCAACCAAAAAAATATTCCTGCTGCAGTTTAGTTTCCCTAATCCCATTAAAAAAAAATCCCAACCTTTTTACAGTAAAGAGTTTCTGTATTGGAAAATAATAATAATAATAAATAATTAAATATTTTTATTTAATTTTCAGTCAATTTATTTTAATTATATTTTCCCACACCTCCTTTTCCCTGTCTTGCTTAAGCATTATACTAAATTAAAAATCAAAACAAGGAAGTATAAGTAAAACAAAAACAATGCTAAAATGAAACAAAAAATTACATGAAAATATTGCAGAGTTTCTTTAGTATTGGTCAACTGTTCCTGGGCATGGAATTTTACCTTAAATCTGGTTAAGACACCTGATGACACTTCTCAAAAAATATATTATTCTCCCTCTGTGAGTAGATATCAATTGCAAATAGTTTCTTTTATACTGTTGAAATACAATGTGCAAATTCTTTTTCTTAATGCTGTTATCCCTTCAAGCAAAATCTTGTGCTAGTGTTGTGCATGCTTCAACAGTTTTTTTTTTCATATTTTTTTTATTTTTTTATTTTTTTTTAATTTATTGGGAAAAAAAAGCAATTTCTGCCTCCTCCCCGCCTCCCATTTCCCTCCCACTCCTCCCTCTCCTCCTCCCCTCCCCCCACTCCTCCCCCTCCCTCTCCAGCCTGAGCAGATGTCAGGGTTCCCTGCCCTGAGGAAAGTCCAAAGTCCTCCCCCCTCAATCCTGGTCTAGGAAGGTGAACATCCAAACTGGGTAGGCTCCCACAAAGCCAGAGCATGAAGTAGGATCAAAACCCGGTGCCATGGTCCTTGGCTTCTCAGCAGGCCTCATTGTCCGCCAAATTCAGAGAGTCCGGTTTTATCCCATGCTATTTCAGTCAGAGTCCAGCTGGCCTTGGTGAGCTCCCAAAGAATCAGCCCCACTGTCTCCATGGGTGGGCGCACCCCTTGTGGTCCTGACTTCTTTGCTCATATTCTCCCTCCTTCTGCTCCTCATTGGGACTTTGGGAGCTCAGTCCAGTGCTCCAGTGTGGGACTTTGTCTCTATCTCCATCCATCACCAGATGAAGTTTCTATGGTGATATGCAAGATATTCATCAGTATGGCTATGAGATAGAGTCATTTCAGGGTCCCTATCCACAGCTGCCCCAGGAGCTAACTGGGGACATCGCCCTGGGCACCTGGGAGCCCCTCTAGGTCCAAGTCTCTTGCCAACCCTAAGATGGCTCCCTTAATTAAGATGTGTGCTTCTCTGCTCCCCTAACCCACATTCTTTATCCCAATCATCCCATTTCTCCAAGTTCCCCCCCTTCTCACATTTCTCTCCCGTTCTCCCCTTACCCCCCCTCCCACCACACCCCCAAGATCCCAAATTTTTGCCCGGCAATCTGATCTACTTCCCATAACCAGGAGGAGAGCTATATGCTTTTCTTTGGGTTCACCTTCTTATTTAGTTTCTTTAGGATATCAAATTATAGACTCACTGACCTTTATTTATCTCTAGAAACCAATTATGAGTGAGTACATCCCATGTTCATCCTTTTGGGTCTGGGTTACCTCGCTCAGGATAGTGTTTTCTATTTCCATCCATTTGCATGCAAACTTCGCGAAGTCATTGTTTTTTACCGCTGAGTAGTATTCTAATGTATATATATTCCATACTTTCTTCATCCATTCTTCAATTGAAGGGCATCTAGGTTGTTTCCAGGTTCTGGCTATTACAAACAATGCTGCTATGAACATAGTTGAACAAATGTCCTTGTCATATGATCGGGCATCTCGTAGGAATATTCCCAAGAGTGGCATTGCTGGGTCCATGGGTATGTTGATCCCAATTTTCCTGAGAAACCGCCACACTGCTCTCCAAAGTGGCTGCACAAGTCTGCACTCCCACCAGCAATGGATGAGGGTACCCCTTTCTCCACAGCCTCTCCAGCAAAGGTTATCATTGGTGTTTTTGATTTTAGCCATTCTGACAGGTGTAAGGTGATATCTCAATGTTGTTTTGATTTGCATTTCCCTGATCGCTAAGGAGGCTGAGCATGACCTTAAGTGCCTTTTGGCCATTTGAACTTCTTCTGTTGAGAATTCTCTCTTCAGATCAGTGCCCCATTTTTTAATTGGGTTATTAGCATTTTAAAGTCTAGTTTCTTGAGTTCTTTATATATTTTGGAGATCAGACCTTTGTCTGTTGCGGGGTTGGTGAAGATCTTCTCCCAGTCAGTGGGTTCCCTTTTTGTCTTAGTGACAGTGTCTTTTGCTTTACAGAAGCTTCTCAGTTTCAGTAGGTCCCATTTATTCAATGTTGCCCTTAATGACTGTGCTGCTGGGGTTATACCTAGGAAGCGATCGCCTGTGCCCATCTCTTGTAGGGTACTTCCCACTTTCTCTTCTATCAGGTTCAGTGTGTTCAGATTGATATTGAGGTCTTTGATCCATTTGGACTTGAGTTTTGTGCATGGTGATAGATATGGGTCTATTTTCATTCTTCTACAGGTTGACATCCAGTTGTGCCAGCACCATTTGTTGAAGAGGCTTTCTTTCTTCCATTGTATACTTTTAGCACCTTTATCAAAAATGAGGTGTTCATAGGTTTGTGGGTTAAAATCCGGGTCTTCTATACGATTCCATTGGTCGACTTCTCTATTTTTATGCCAATACCACCCTGTTTTCATTACTGTAGCTCTGTAATAGAGTTTAAAGTCAGGGATGGTAATGACTCCAGAAGTTCCTTTATGTATAAGATTGTTTTGGCTATCCTGGGTTTTTTGTTATTCCATATAAAGTTGATTATTGTCCTTTCAAGATCAGTGAAGAATTTTAATGGGATCTTGATGGGGATTGCATTGAATCTATAAATTACCTTTGGTAGGATTGCCATTTTTACTATGTTGATCCTCCCAATCCACGAGCAAGGGAGATCCTTCCATTTTCTGGTATCCTCTTCAATTTCTTTCTTCAATGCCTTAAAGTTCTTGTCAAATAGATCCTTCACTTCTTTGGTTAGCGTTACCCCGAGATATTTTATGCTGTTTGTGGCTATCGTGAAAGGTGATGCTTCTCTGAATTCCCTCTCTGCTTCCATATCCTTTGTGTATAGGAGGGCGACTGATTTTTTGGAGTTGATCTTGTATCCAGCCACATTACTAAAGGTGTTTATCAGCTGTAGGAGTTCTTTGGTGGAGTTTTGGGGGTCGCTTATGTACACTATCATATCATCTGCAAATAACGAAAGTTTAACTTCTTCCTTTCCAATTCGAATCCCCTTGATCCTTTTGTGTTGTCTTATTGCTATTGCTAAAACTTCAAGCACTATATTGAAGAGGTATGGAGAGAGTGGACAGCCTTGTCGTGTTCCTGATTTAAGTGGGATGGCTTTGAGTTTCTCTCCGTTTACTTTGATGTTAGCTGTCTGTTTGCTGTAAATAGCTTTTATTATATTTAGGTATGACCCTTGTATCCCTAATCTCTCCAAGACTTTTATCATAAAGGGATGTTGAATTTTGTCAAAAGCTTTTTCAGCATCTAAAGAAATGATCATATGGTTTTTTTTCTTTCAGTTTATTTATATGATGGATTACATTGATAGATTTTCATATGTTGAACCAGCCTTGCATCTCTGGGATGAAGCCTACTTGATCAAAATGGATAATTTTTCTAATGTGTTCTTGGATACGGTTTGCCAGTATTTTGTTGAGGATTTTTGCATCGATGTTCATGAATGAGATTGGCCTGTAATTCTCTTTCTTGGTTGAGTCTTTGTGTGGTTTTGGTATCAGAGTGACTGTAGCTTCATAAAAGGAATTTGGCAATGACTCTTCTGTTTCTATATTGTGAAATACCTTAAGGAGTATAGGTATTAGGTCTTCTTGGAAATTCTGGTAGAATTCCGCATTGAAACCGTCTGGTCCTGGGCTTTTTTGGTAGGGTGGTTTTTGATAACAGCTTCTAATTCTTCGCGACTGACAGGTCTATTTAGATTGTTCACCTGGTCCTGATTTAACTTTGGTATATGGTATTTATCTAAAAAAGTGTCCATTTCTTTTACATTTTCCAGTTTTGTGGCATACAGGCTTTTGTAGTAAGATCTAATGATTCTCTGAATTTCCTCTATGTCTGTGGTTATGTCCCCCTTTTCATTTCTGATCTTATTAATTTGCAAATTCTCTCTCTGCCATTTGATTAGTTTGGATAGGGGTTTATCAATTTTGTTGATTTTTTCCAGGAACCAGCTTTTTGTTTCATTGATTCTTTGGATTGTTTTCTGTGTTTCTATTTTGTTGATTTCCGCCCTCAATTTGACTATTTCCAGTCTTCTACTCCTCTTAGGTGAGTCTGCTTCTTTTTTTTCTAGAGCTTTCAGGTGGGCTGTTAAGTCTCCAATGTATGCTTTCTCTGTTTTCTTTAAGTGGGCACTAAGGGCTATGAACTTTCCCCTTAGGACAGCTTTCAAAGTGTCCCATAAGTTTGAGTATGTTGTTTCTTTATTTTCATTGAATTCAAGGAAGACTTTAATTTCTTTCTTTATTTCTTCTTTGATCCAGGTGTGGGTCAATAGTTGACTGTTCAGTTTCCATGAGTTTATAGGCTTTCTGGGGGTAGCATTGTTGTTGAATTCTAACTTTAGTCCATGGTGATCTGATAAGACACAGGTGGTTATGGATATTTTTTTGTAACTGTGGTAGTTTGCTTTGTTACCGAGGATGTGGTCAATTTTCAAGAAGGTTCCATGAGCTGCAGAGAAGAAGGTGTATTCTTTCCTATTTGGGTGGAATATGCTATAGATGTCTATTAAGCCCAATTGATTCATTACCTCCATTAATTCTCTAATTTCTCTGTTAGGTTTCTGTCTGATTGACCTGTCCATTGGTGAAAGAGGAGTGTTGAAATCTCCTACTATTAGCGTGTGCGGTTTGATGGCAGCCTTGAGTTTTAGTAATGTTTCATTTACGTACGTGGTTGCTTTTATATTAGGGGCATAGATATTCAGGATTGAGACTTCATCCTGATGAATTGTTCCTGTTATGAATATAAAATGTCCCTCTCCATCTCTTCTGATTGATTTAAGTTTGAAGTCAACTTTGTTAGAAATTAGTATGGCCACACCTGCTTGTTTCTTAGGTCCATTTGCTTGATAAACCTTTTCCCATCCCTTTACTCTAAGTAGGTGCCTGTCTTTGTGGTTGAGGTGTATTTCTTGTAAACAGCAGAATGTTGGATCCTGTTTGCGTATCCAGTCTCTTAGCCTGTGCCTTTTTATAGGTGAGTTGAGTCCATTGACCTTAAGGGATAATAATGACCAGTGGTTGTTAACTCCAGTCAGTTTTTTAGTCATAGAGTTTTTGTGTTTGCCTTCTTTGGGTTGCACTGGTGAAGGGTTTCTAGATGTTTGAGTTATTGTGGTCATTGTTGGACTCCTTGGTTTGTGATTTTCCTTCTATTACCTTCTGTAAGGCTGGATTTGTGGCTACGTATTGTTTAAATTTGTTTTTATCTTGGAAAATTTTGTTTTCTCCATTTATAGTGAACGATAGCTTGGCTGGGTATAGTAGTCTGGGCTTGCATCCATGTTCTCTTAGCTTCTGCAGTACATCCATCCAGGACCTTCTGGCTTTCATGGTTTCCATAGAGTAGTCAGGTGTAAGTCTGATAGGTTTACCTTTATAAGTAACTTGACCTTTTTCCTTTGCAGCTCTTAATATTCTTTCTTTATTCTGTATGTTTTGTGTTTTGATTATTATATGGCGAGGAGATGGTTTTTTTTGGTCCAGTCTATTCGGTGTTCTGTATGCTTCTTGAACCTTCAAGGAATATCTTTCTTTAGGTTGTGAAAGTTTTCTTCTATAATTTTATTAAATATATTTTCTGGACCATTGAGCTGTACTTCCTCTCCTTCTTCTATCCCAATTATTCTTAGGTTTGGTCTTTTTATTGTGTCCCATATTTCCTGAATGTTTTGTGATGAGAATTTGTTGGTTTTGCTATTTTCTTTGATCAGTGTGTTAATTTTCTCTATGGTATCTTCAGTGTCTGACATTCTTTCTTCTATCTCTTGTAATCTGTTGGTAGTACTTGTCTCTGTGGTTCCTGTTCGTTTACCCAGGTTTTACATCTCCATCCTTCCCTCGGTTTGTGTTTTCTTCCTTACTTCCATTTCATTCTTTAAGTCTTGAACCACTTCCCTTACCTGTTTGATTGCTTTTTCTTGTTTCTCTTGGTTTTCTTGGGTATCTTTGAGCGAATTATTCATTTCCTCTACTTTTTTGTTTGTCATCTCTAATTGTTTATGGCAGTTTTTCACCTCCTGTTTAAGGTCCTCTATTATTTTCATATAATTCATTTTTGAGTCGATTTCTTCTAATTCTTCTGGAGTAGGGTGTACAATTCTTCTTATTTCGGGATCCCTGGGTTCTGGTGATGTCATGTTGCCTTTCAGGTTGTTGGAGGAATTCTTGTATTGGCGCCTACCCATCTCTTGCTTCAAATGGAGCCAGGAGAGGCCTGGTGTCTTGGTCCAGTCTTTGCTGTGACTGACTCTCCGGGTGTATCTCTTCAGTGTAGAAACAGGAACCAACCCGTCCAGATGGAACTCCTCAGCACAACTCAGATGGCAACCCTGGAGCACCAACTGTCGGTGCCCAAGCTCCCTTACTGGGAACCTTGAGACCTGCCTGGAAGGCAGGCACTCCCCGCTCTGGGTGGATAGCCTTAGTGAAAGAGCTTAAAACCGGTCTGAGCACTGGTCCTAGCAAACCACAGGGCAGGGTTGGGGGTGGGGTGCGGGGGGATTGGGTCGTGCCTAAGAAAGGCAGCCCTGCAGAAGGAGCTGGGGGAGGGGGGTTTGTGCTAGCTTCTGAGGCACACGGCGCCTGGATAGTAGACACTCACCTGTCCAGATGGAATTCCTCAGCACCTAACCAGGGCCGCCTGGTAGCTCCCAGATCCAGGGACAAGAAGAAGGAGGTGGGAGGCAGCACGGGGTGCAGGAGAACACTGGAGATCCTGGAGCACCAGCTGTAGGTGCCCAAGCTCCCTTACTGGGAACCTTGAGACCTGCCTGGAAGTCAACAGTTTTTTTTTTTTTTTAGTTCATATATGCATCAATCCTATTGTATTTGGAAAACACTGTTTCCTTGGACTCATCCTTTCTTCACATATGGCCCTTACAATCTGTCTGTGTATGCTACAACATAGATTCCTGAAACTTGAAGAGAACAGTTTGCGAAATATATTCTCCTTCAGGGGAGAACAGTCTGAAATACCCAAATTTCTGTATATCATCCAGTTTAAGGTCTCGGTTTTAAATACTTTCTCTTGTAAGGATAAGCTACTATGATTAACATTTAGCCATACACTGATATATGTAAATAGCAATATGTCACTAGGTAATATGTTCACTGAGCAGAACAATAGCTGTAGATTTCCCCCTAGGACAGTGAACTATTAAGTTTCAGGTTCCTAGCCACATAAGCAGTGTTTTGTATTAGTTACAGTTCATGGAGTGAGTAGTAAATCTAATTCAAAAGTGTTTGGATACACTTGCCATATATGTTCCATTATTGCACCAGTATATCTTTCAGCAGATTTCTGTTATAAGGAACAAGGTTTTTAGCCATTTATTATTGATAATTACCTTTTTTCTGTAGTAGTATAGAAAGTATTTTCCAGTATCATAAACTATAATCATTAGTGCTGAAGTTTATTATAGGAACCATCTTGATTTCTTCCACTTTTTTTTTATTTTAAATATTTTTTAATTTACCATGAAAGGGAGTCAACTTCTGAGACTTTATAGATTGCCATGAACCAAAGCATTACATGCTAGAGAACCAGGAGAGAACCAAATACTACTGGCAAAAAAGCCAATGAAATGATTTCTAGTGTTATTCTGCTATACTCACAAACTGGGGCAAACCCTATTGTCGTCAGAGAAATTTCTCTAGCCCCTGATGTAGGCAGATGCATGACCACAGAGTCAAACACAAGGTAGAGCCAAAGGAACCTTGAAGAAGTGGTGGAGGAATAGATTTAAGAAACTTTGGGGTCAAGGACATAAAGAGAATATAGACCACTCAATCAACTAAGCAGGACTCATAGGAGCTCACAGAAATTGAATTGATTTACAGATATTGCATGAGTGAAACTAGGTCCTCTGCATAAAGCTTATGGTTGTGTAACTCACTGTTCTTGTATGACTCCCAGCTATGGAAGAGAGAAGTGCTTCTGACACTTTTGCCTGCTCTTGGGACCCTTTTTCTCCTACTAGGTTGCCTCATTTAGCATTGATATGATGGTTAAACAGAGGAGTAGACCAGAAGGAGAAAGTATATGGGGCGGGGGAAACTTGTAGGAGTTTATGGTTGAAAATTGAGGTTGAGTTGTAATGTACAAAAAATATAATTTAGGTAAATAAAAAATAAAAAAGATAATTTTGTTTAAAATTTCTGTAAACACTTCCCTCTGTATGACATATTTATCATTGTATTCAGATTATTGTTTTCAAAATTGATGTTATTCAATTTATATATTATTAAAAACATTTTAATATGAAAGTAGTGATATATATATATATATATATTTGCCTTACTTATACACTGAAAATAGTTTACAGTTGCCTTTTATTTGATAGATAATGAAAATAAGAAACATGTCTTTAATCACCAATCCTCTCTTTATATATATTATTAGTACACAATACTACTAGACATTCTTTCAATTGAAAGTGGGAGAAAATTTAGGATTGTTCTATGCTATTCATAACATGCTGTTCCTATGTTTCTATACCAAGGAATTTTGACCATTTATGCACTTATTTCCTTAGGATTTATTTTAAAAATTTCTAAACTGTCATTGTTAGAGTCAAGAAATAATGCAAAAAATAGCATATTAAACATGTAATATCTTTTGAGGGGAGGCACTGCCACCAAGAACCTAAATAATCACAAAGAGACTGTATTAATTAAATCACTGTTTGGCATATTAGATCTAACTTCTTATTGGCTGACTTTTACACATTAATTTAACCCATTTTTATTAATCTGTGTATTGCCATGTGGCTGTGGCTTACCAGGTAAAGTTTCATCTGGCTCTGGGAGGGCTACATGGCTTCTCTCTGACTCCTCCTTCTTCCCAGCATTAAGTTTATTTTTGCCCACCTAGTTTTGTTCCCTATAGCTCTGCTATAGGCCCAAAACAGTTACTTTGTTAAGCAACAATATTCACAGTATACAGAGGGGAGTCCCAAATCACCTCCTCTTATCTGTTTAAATAAAAAGGTTTTAACATTACCAAAGCAAATACAACAAAAAGGTATTAAACAATAATTACAGTTACAATATTTACAATTTATCTTTTATTACAACTGAGAAAAACTCTATCTGTTCTTCAGATAGAGACTCATCAAAGACCCCAGAAGGATATATATAATATTACCTAAGTAAAACGAAAGTACATTGTGAACAACTTCCAAAACTCTAGAAATGACAGAGACTTCTTGCTATATGGACAGTCACCTAAAGTTCTTCTGTAATGTTGGGGCATCCATCTTCAGCTTACAGTGCCATAGACTCCAGTGAACTTTTTCACACAGCAGGCAATTTCAGATACACTTACATCTATATTGACAGTTTGTCAGTCATTTTCTTCTGTGTCCCTCAGAATGTTTAGCTGACTCTTTCATAAAACAAGAACCCCAAAGGATCATCTCACCTTTAAGCAAGTTCAGCAATCATTTCTCTGTGAGTCCTGTATGTACAGTTAATCAAGCAGTCCAAGTGAGGGCAGTTTCTTACCCAAATGTCTAACCAACTCCATAAGAAACCTCTTCCATACCCATCTTCCTTTTGAAGCAGATTGGTACTGCTAGGAACAGATGTTTCTCATAGTCATGAAAAGGACTAATATTCTGATGTTCTCTAAAAGATTTGAAGAATGCCTATACATCTGAAATACATCTCTGTACATCTAGAAAATCTAAGATGATTATTAACAACTTTTATACATGACTGTCTATTAACCTATATTTCTTAAATTATATATTACATTTTTAAATGAGCTACACAATCACAATACCTTAATCAAGAGCAGAATATATATATACATATATATATATATATATATATATATATCATCTATCTATCTCTCTCTATATATACATACGTACACACATATAATACATAATTGGCCTTGAATTTGTATCAATAAACCAATATCTATACCAATGCAAATCTTTATAGCATATCCCCATTTAAATATAAATAAACATTTATAGTCAAAATTTGGAACTATAAGAGTAGTTCTCTAGATCTTTTCCTGCTAATTGGGGATACCTAAATCAGATCTTTCATGCTGTATTCTGTGTGCTAGGTTCATCTCAGTCAACAATTAGTGCAGAAATGTAAATCAAGTCTTTCATGGTGTATCCTTTGTGCTATGTTCATCTCAGTCAGCAGTTGGGTGAAGTAATTCTATGGAATTTTTCCACAACAACCTTTCAAAAGGTCTTGGTAGATCAAATCACATTAGTATGGTGGAAGGATTTCCCAGGTTCTCATCTTCTGTGGAAGCAAAAGAAGAACTTCTTTTCCAAAGAAACTTATTCATAGACCGATATTCTGAAGTCAAGACACCTTTATTTATATATTTATATTTTTATATATTTATATATTGGTTTACCTTAGCAATTCCTAGAATCAAACATCTCTCTATAGTCAAAAATTCAAATAAAACACAACAATATACACAATCTGGACTCTTTGTGGATTTTTTATCTTTACATGGCTTATTCTTTCTTTACTCCTTTTAATATATGACTCTCTGTACTGTCTCTTTAAAGACTTTATCCTTTTTTGTAAATTATTTATTTCATTTTATAACTGTCTATATTCTTTTTCTTCTCTCTCCCAAGCCTACACATATTTATCTAATACTGTGACCCATTTAGAGGTCTTTTGTGTCTGAATCTTTCTTATTGCTTATCCCTAAATCTTTAATGTCCAAGACAACTTCTTAAAATACTAAGTGCTTCTTAAAAATGTAAGCAGCATCATCGCTAGGGGAAATATGGTACTTTCTGCTTGCCTTGCCCTGTGCAGTTGCTCACCACCTTCTAGAGGCAGGTACATCGCTTTTTTCTGACTCCACCTTTTTCGTCCCAGTATTCAGCTTAGAATTCCCCCACCTTGCTCTATTCCCCTATAGCTCTGTCATAGACCCCAAACAGTTCCTATATTAACCAATAATATTTACAACATACAGGGGAGAATCCCACATCAAATATCTAAAGGGTGTCTTCACATATTTGATACATGACATTTGATAAGAGGGACTGACCCAGAAAATCAAATAAACAAACCTTATAAGAAGTATCAAATTGGTGTTCATTCATTTGTTTTAGTATCCACGGGGCACAAATGTTTCCATATTTCCACATCGTTATCCATTAGAGTAAGATTTGAATGTTCAAAATATTCTATGTGAATGAAATGACAGGTAACGTCAAAAACTCCAGTCCACTGGAGAGTCCTCTGTTGCTTCATAGTTGCCTGGACAAATGACAAATAGTAAGGAAAATGTGTTAAATGAAATAGAATTAATTTAGAAAAGACACGAGATAATAGGTAATGGTCTAGGAAAATATCTATATTGATTATATGCTAGAAAACAAAGTAGTCTAGCCAACATTTATCAGTATGTGGAAACAGACTCTGAGAATTACCCCTGAGAAGCAATAGAAATACTTTCTTTAGATATGATCACAAGAAATTGGTCAAATTAACAAACCTAGATGTCAACATGTCTAAACAGATATTTTAGTATATTGATTATGAACTGACATTTGGTGAATAATTTTTGTAAGAGCCAACTTACCACATTTTCAGTTGATCTCTATGAAGATATGAGGATGCAAGTTTACTTTCTTGTCACTAAACAGAAATATTAGATATGCTTTAGTAATGCCAATGAACTATAAAATCATTTAAGGTTTACATGATCTTATCACTACTGTCCAGTTTATTTTTAGGGATAAAAAAACTAATTTATTTTTCAAAAAAGGAGACATGTACTATCCATAAAATGTTATGAACTTACTATGGAAATACCATGATAATCAGAGCAAAGGTAAAATATTCAAGGAAAATCAAGTAAAAATGGATAGGTGGTTTTCAAATAACTGAGGAAAAAAAATCACTTGGTAGAGTTTCTGTTTCTTGTTCTCAGTTATTAAATGTGAGTTGCAAAATATTTAACTAACTTTATAAATTACCTTACCAATTATCCCCTTTATAGTCTCAATTAAAAGGTTTTAACATATCCAATTATTTGTTTACTTTATTTTAAGGGTATATGTGTGTTGTGTGTGTGTTCCTCAGCATGTGTATGTGTACCATGAACATGCAGTGCAAGTAGATCCTTTGCAACAGGAGTTACAGCAGTTTTGAGTCAGAGAATAGATGTTGAGAACCAACCCAAAGTGTTGTATGTGTGTAATAAATAAGTGTGCTTAAAATCTGAGATTCCTCTCCAGCCGTGTAATTTCTAATCTAAAAGTCTAAGAATGAAAGGTGGATAAAACACCTAATTCTTTTCACCAGCAATTGATCCTCTGAAAAGGCATCCTATAAAATATAAAAGAATTTTGTGACAGATCCAAAACTGATACCTAACATCTTCAGTTTCTTGAGAGAAAAATTCAATACAGAGTAATACTTCTGGCAATAGAGACATTCTGCTATATTAGGCGAGAAGTTCAAGCTTAAGAAGCATATGACCTTGTAAGGATAAAATTAAAGCTGGTTTAATAATGAAATAATTAGTAAACTGAGCAGATAGGTTGGTAGACATCTAATTTGGGCTTGAAGAAGCATGAAAAAATACCATATAACTTTTCCATAGAATAAAATAATCTTTCTAACCAGCTCATAAACAATTTCATAATAAATATTGCATTGACTGACACAATGTTTTAAAGTAGCGATGTTAAACAATTTTATAGGTAGACATTATTTTTTCTCAGGATAAAATTTGTATTATATGAATATTTTTTATTTTGACTATGCCTGACATAGAGCACAGGTTAGAGTACAATCTGAAAAAAATCCGTTCTTTCCTTTCATAATATGGCTTTCAGGGATCAGACTAACATCATCTTGCTTGGCAGCAAGCACTTTTACCCACTGAGCCACCGTGCTGTCCTTCACAGTCTGATTTTAATCCCCTAAAGCCCTTTTTATTAGCCCTATAAGAACAGCATGCTAAACATATGGAGGTTTCAAGATTATGGGCTTAATCAAAATTTTTGCTGACAAAAAAAGAAAAAAATAAAAACAGTTACCAATTTAGAGGACAGAACTACTAAATTATTTGGATTAATGTAAGATATATTGATGAATAATATTGAAAAGTCACTATAAACAGTAGGGATAAATGTCAATGATATAGTTCTTATTTTGTTTAGCAGAGAATCTTCAGTATATTTCCTCTTTTTTTTATTAGTTGAATTATTCACTGACCACTGGTTCATTTTGACTGTTCCACATATTCTTGTGCCATTGCTACATAAACTGAAACATATGATTGGAACTAATTCTGGTAAACTTATTTCCAATTAATGTTTTGTTGTTGGGTAAAAACCATCTGTGATACACCTGTGATATACATATCACAGTAAAAAATTATTTTGTTCTTGATGATGATAATCCTCATTTACTGGTGACCAGTAAAGTACAAGTTCATGTTTGTAGATCATTAAATATTTATTCATTCTTAGTCTGGACTGCTGTTGTTGAAATATGTACAGACAAAACCATAAATATATAACCCCACCAATTATTTATTTTGCATTCCAGATATAGTCTATTATTTATTAGTTATTCTAATAAAAATGAATTTACCTATGTAAATTATATATGTTGGGGACCAGCTTCAACAAACATATACCACTTATGATGGAAGGGGCATGGAGATTAGAAAAATAAGTAAAGAAAATGAAGACATGAGTAAAAGTAACAAACAGAAGCATAAGATAATATCAGGAGGGAGTTTCAGTGAGTACTGAAATTCATCTATGTTTAATTTTCCATGCACATTTATACTCCATTATAACAGGGGGAAAAAGAAAAACTACTGTTTTAATGATATAAAAAGAACAACTAGAACAGTTGCTTGCTTCAGTACTTTGAGACATCAAACAATTAATTCAAGGGAAAATCATTCTGTTGTTTGGGCAGTGAATTAACCTTAGACCAAGTATCATAAAGAGAGTCACTCCCTGGGTCAAACCCCCTAATTTCCAAAAAGTAGAAAAATCTGCTAGAATTCTCTGACCTTACTCTTGATGGAGTGGATCTACTGTATGGGTCATCCTAATGTCCAAATCACCAAGCTACAACACCTTAGGTCAGGCTGTGTAGCCACAATTGTCCACAACTTTGAACAAGTTTAAACTCTCTGACCTTCAGATGAGGTGGGAATAGACTCACATTTTTGGACCTTCACAGTAAATAGCATTCGATCTTCATACAAATCAGTGAAATATTATTATTAAGAGTTTTCAAAACTGGAAAAGATTTCAGAAATCACACAATCACAGAATAAAGAGTAAACTATTGCTCTAAAACTGAAGATCAATATTTTTACTGAAAATAAAGTTATTTTTACATGATGTATTTTTGCTATAGTTTTCCTTCCTATAACTCCTCTCAGATCCTCCCACAAATCCCTATCATGCTTACTCTGAAACTACTCTTTCTCTCTCTTTCTCTCAATTTCTCTTTCTCAAGAAAACAGGTGCAGACTCCTCCCATCCCACCCAGCTAACATACACCCGAAATAATTACACAGAAACGGTATTCATTTAAACACTGCCTGACCCTTTATTTTTAGCCTCATATTGGCTAACTCTCACATCTTGATTAACCCATTTCCATTAAATCTGTGTAGCACCACGAGGCTGTGGCTTACTGGGAAAGTTCCTAACCTATGTCTGGAGATTCATGGCATCTGCCTATCTCTCCTTTCTTCCTCCCACAATTCTGTTCTGTCTTCCCTGCCTACCTATGTTTTGACCAAGCAGTTTTCTTTATTAATTAACCAATGAAAGCCATAGATAGATAGAAGACCCTCCTACATCAATAATAGAAAGGACAAACAAATGAGAATGAAGCATTAAACAAACTAACAGACTCATCCAAAATAAAAAAAAATGAACACAGGAAATGCATACCTGTAGAACAAACAGACAAACACACAAAAATACATGCACACAGACATGCAGATGCAAACAAAACTCATTAATCATAAGATACTAACATTGAACCCCCTGGTAATAAAAAAATCTATATGAATCTACAGGAAAAATTAAAAACAGTAGTGTAGACAATGGTGTATGAGTACACAACATACCCTCCTAGATTTATCAAATAGTCAAACCTGATCTGAAAGGACATTCAGGGTTGGAAAATTTACTCAGTGTTTGTTTCTGAGTATTCACATAATGGCTCATAAACGTGTAAATACATGGAGTAAAAACATCCACATTGCATTGAACCTGTAGATTGCTTTTTGTAAGATTGCCATTTTTACTATGTTAATTCTCCCTCCCAAGAGCATGGGAGATCTTTCCACTTTCTAGTATTTTCTTCAATTTATTTTTTCAAGGATTTAAAGTTCTTGTCATATAAGCCTTCCACTTGTTTGGTTAGAGTTACTCTGAGATTTGTTATACTATTTGTGGCTATTGTGAAATGTGTTGTTTCTCTGATTTCTTTCCCAGCCCTTTTATCATCTATGTAATGGAGGGATACTGATGTTTTTGAGTTACTCTTATATCCTACTACATTACTGAAAGTATTTATGAGTCATAGAAGTTCCTTGGTAGAAATTTTTGGATTAAATATGTAAACTAGCATATTGTAAGCAAACAGTGAGAGTTTGACTTAATATTTTCTGATTTGTATTCCCTTGATCTACTTTTTGGTGTCTTATTGCTCTAGCCAGGACCTCAAGAACTATACCGAATAGATATGGAGAGAGTGAACAATCTTGCCTTCTTCCTGATTTCAGTGAAATTGCTGAGAGTTTATCTCCACTAAGTTTGATGTTGGCTGTTGGCTTGCTGTATATTGCCTTTATTATGCTTAGTATCCCTGCTCTCTCCAAGATCTTTATCATGAAGGGATGTTGTATTTTTTTTTCAAAAGCTTTTTTGGCATCTAATGAGATGACCATGAAAATCCCAGAAAAATTCTTTACAGACCTCAAAAGAACAATACTCAACTTCATATGGAAAAGCAAAAAACCCAGGATAGCCAAAACAACACTATACAATAAAAGAACTTCTGGAGGAATTACAATCCCTGACTTCAAACTCTACTACAGAGCTACAGTATTGAGGGAAATCTGCTATTGTCATAAGAACAGAAAGGAGGACCAATAGAAAAGAATAGAAGATCAGGATATTAATCCACACTCCTTATAACACCAAATTTTTGACAAGGAAGCAAAAATATATCAAATGGAAAAAAGAAAGCATATTTAACAAACGGTGCTGGCATACCTGGACATCAACATGTAGAAGAATGAAAATAAACCCATATCTATCACCATGCAACAAAACTCAAGTACAAATGGATCAAAGACCACAACATAAAGCTAGTAACACTGAACCTTATATAAGTGGAAAATACACTTGAACACATTGGCACAGGAGACCACTTCCGAAATATAACCCCAGCAGCACAGTCACTGAGAGAAACAATTAATAAATGAGACCTCCTAAAATTGGAAACTTCAGTAAAACAAAGGACATGGTTAACAAGACAAAATGACATCTTACAGACTGGGAAAAATATCTTCACTAACCCCATATCAGACAGAGGTCTGATCTCCAAAATATACAAAGAGCATCAAAAGAACACATAATCCAATAAAAAATGGAGTACAGACCTAAAGAGAGAACTCTCAACAGAGGAATCTAAAATGGCTGAAAAACACATAAGGAAATGTTCAACATCTTTAGCCATCAGAATAATGCAAATCAAAACAATTCTGAGATTCCATTTTACACCTGTAAGAATGGCCAAGGTCAAAAACACTGATGACAACTTATGCTGGAAGGATCTGGTGAAAAGGGAACACTCCTGCATTGCTTGTGGGAATGCAAGCTGGTATAGTTCCTTTGGATGTCAGTGTGGCAATTTCTCAGAAAATTAGGAAACAACCTTCTTCAAAAACCAGTAATACCACTTTTGGGTATGTATCCAAAGGATGCTTAATCATGCCACAAGAATGTGTCCTCAACTATGTTTGTAGCAGCATTATTTGTCATAGTCAGAACCTGGAAACAATCTAAATGCCCCATGGATGAAGAGTGGATAGGGAAAATGTGGTATATTTACATAATGAAGTACTACACAGCAGAAAAAATAACAGCATTTTGAATTTTGCAGGCAAATAGATGTAGCTAGAAAATATTATTTTGAGTGAGGTACCCTGACCCAGAGAGACAATTATCACATGTACTCACTCATAGGCTGTTTTTAAACATAAGCAAAGAACATCAACCTGCAAATCACAGTCCCAGAGAATTTAGACAACAATGAAGACACTAAGAGAGAATTACATAGATCTATTCTACATGGGAAGTAGAAAAAAACAAGATCTCCTGAGTAAATTGGGAGCATGGGGACCTTGGGGGAGTGTTGAAGGGGAAAGAAGAGAGGCAGGGAGGGGAGCAGAGAAAAATGTGGAGCTCAATAAAAATAAATATAAAATCCACACACTTCTAACTAATAATGAAGTAAAAATTAAAAATAAAACTAAGAATGGGTTTTCAAGAGTAATTAACATTCCCTGGGAAAGTTGGAAAGTGTTTTTTCCTATGTGGATCAAAAGTAAACAAATTTAGGTCTTCACAACATGTGTTATCAAACAAAGCATACATATGTGTCATTCATTTTCTTGGAACCCCTTGAATGGGTTCTGTGACTGATCTTGGGCCTCTTTTCCCCCTATTGGGTTGTCTCTTCAGCCTCAATATGAGAGCCTTTGCCTTGTTTTATTGTATCTTGTTTTGATGTCCTCTCTTGGATATCTGCTCTTTTCTGAAAAGGAAAATGGAACTGTAGGGGGTGAAAGAACTGTGATACAGGAAGGTGAGGAGAAGCTGGGTGGAGGGAGGAAAGTCAAATATTCTGTATGAGAAAATTTATCTTCAATATCAAAAGTTTCTTTTTCTTATTTTTAAAAGATGTGTTCCTTGATAAAGAAACTATGTCCATTTCCCACAGGAGAGAACTCACTGAAAAATGCATTGGGTGATATACTCAGTGACACTCAAATGGTTAAAAAAAAAAATTCTTCTTCTATCCCAGAAGATATCAATTGCAAACATCTTCCTGGTTATACATGGGATTTTGTGCTCTTTTCTGCTTCTCAGTGATAAGAATTTTCTTAGTTTTGAAGATATTCAGGTCTTATGAGTAGTATCCAATTCTTTTGGGATTCATATATGTTTCAGTCCAGATCTGTCTGAAAGATGCTGTTTTGTCATGCCTAGAAAGAGTTAGTTAACATAAAATGACACCCATTGCTTTTTGTGTTTTGTTTATTTGGGAAATTTTTGTATTCCTGCTTTGGTTTTTTTGGGGAGAGGGGATTGTTTAATTGTTTGATTGCTTGCTTAATGTGCATATGTATATTTGTTTAAATTCTTTTTTTCTCCTTTTGAGATAAAGAAAACAGAAAAGTGGGCATGCAGGTAATATTGGGAAGGAGCTGAGGGAGGGTGAAGAATGTAATAAATATATTTTATGAAAATATTTAATTAAAATGATTAATTTTTTTAAAAAATAACATTGTAGTAGAGGCTGCTTGTTTTGTTCCTGGCTGCTCAGCCCTGAAATAATGACAAAATTATATTAATTAAATCAATGCTTGGCACACTAGCTCTAGCTTCTTAGTGGTTAACACTTACATCTTAATTTAACCCATCTCCATTAATCTGTGCATCACTACAAGATCATGGCCTACCAGCAAAGTTTCAGCATTTCTGTCACCGGCAGCAGTCCCATGGCTTCTCCCTGACTCTGTCTCCTCTCTCCCAGCATTCTATGTAAGTTTTTCTTGTCTAGCTCTCTTCGCCTATACCTCTGCTATAGGCCCAAAGTATTTCCTTTATTAACCAATGATATTTACAGCATATAGAGGGGAAACACACATCATAGCATTGAGAAAATAAAGCCATTGAATGACACTCAACGAAATCAAGATAATAAATTATTTAGAGATTTGTTTCTAGTAACTAGAAGCCATCATTAACTGGAAATTTTAAGAATTCTACTGTATGTTTTACATACCTTGTACTGGCAAGAGTTTTGGAAAACACAATTAAAAGTAAGAAAAATAAGCTATGGATATACAAAATTATAGAATTTTCCATACTCATCAATTTTCCAGTTTTGCTAATACTGTAACTTCATGCCTATCTCCAGAGCAGTTCTACTAAGTTATCTGCCTAGACTTTCTATTCATTCATCTGCTTTTCTTTTCCAGAAATTCCTTTTGTTTCTATTTTAGTTTCTTCCTTACAAGATTCTCATTTGCTTCAAGAATATGGCAGTGTGGTAGAGAAAATTCCACCTTAATAATGAATTTATCACCAATAACAATCTAAGGAACACATACACAAGGAAGTTTCTTCTTTCCTATTTTAACTATTAATGAGAAGAAATCACACCAAATATCTTGAGCTTGGTTTACTAAAGAAACCTGAGAAATGCTTCATTATTAACTTATGGCTGTTCAATCACCAAAAGAACCTTAACATTCTTTTGAATTTACCAAATATTGTTAAGTTTTCTTTTTGAATATAGATAGCATATCCAATTTTGTCCATAGTAAAATTATTTTAAAACTTTGAGCTTATACATTATGTCTCTGTTTTTCAGATGTACAATACTGCACAAAATATCAACTTTAAGAAAAATTTCACAGTTAAAAAGCATTATTCCTTATTTTCTGTTGCCAGGTAGAAGTATAAGAGCAACTAAGAAATATATAAATACATATTTGTGTTTGTGAAAAAATTTTGTAGTTTATGTTCTTTGCCAAGATTTATCATTACTTTTCTATCAGCAGATTATCTAGCTGTTTGCTAGAGTAAAAATGAGATAAATGTCTCTTACATATCACATTAGTCTGGAACAGGCTTTCTTGTCAATTTTTACAAATGCCCATTGCTATTTATCATTAACAAACATATTTCTATAAAGTATGCTGCATAAATTACACATTTATTTATTAGTTCATAGTAATTAATAGCATGAAGATTCAGGATAACTGCTTAACTAGAACAAATTCTTTATAGATAATTTCTCTTTGAACTAAGATACATTGCTGTTCACTGTGAGATATGACACCAACAAATTCTCTCAGTAGGATGATAGAAAGAAAGGTACAGATGAGTTAGAGCAGAAACTGTGAGTGGACCAAGCTAAAGGTTATGCTAAGATTATTCTATCAAATGTCCCCATTCTAATGGAGAATTGGTATTTCAGACACTGACATCTAAATGATCTGCCAGAATCATGATCAGACTCTGCTACATTAATAAGGAATCCTTAGAGTTTACCTCCTTAATGCAAATAATCTGATCAATCTCTCACCACAAAACATATAAAAAAATCCAAAATTCATCATAAGAATGAAAACTTGTCAGTATTTCTCATAATTATGGGTACATTTTTCTTATTATTTTATTAATTTATCTACATACACATATTTAATTTCTGGTGCTCAGGAGAACAGAATTCAGAGAATAAAACCTGGCAATAATTTCTCAATATTAAAAATATTTCTAGAACTTGCTATAATTAATGTTAGTTCTTGTCAGGTATTTCTTTATCTTATTTTCCTGTACTTTATGCTCTGATCACTCTAAAGTGACATCTTTCTTCTTTTTGTTTCTATTTGTCCAGTCATTTTCATGTTCCATAAGGGGTAATGTTCTGTACCCTTTTTGCTTATCTATGCACATACTTATATAAACTAGTTTTAAATGCTTTAAAGGCATTTCATTTTAATGAATGTGTACTTAATATATTGAGTTGTGTTGTTTGTACTGTGAAGATACATGTAAATAAAGGTATTTATAAAGATTTCACTATTCATTTAATTTTAGCAGCTATGTATTTTTAATTGCTTTGAAATAAAGACAAAATCACTTTTCATATTCTGTTTTAAAATATATCTATTTGCCTTGTACTAAAGAAAGAAGAGAAAAATGAGATGCATTTGACTTGAATTCCATGTTTAATGTCCCTTTACGGCTTTGAGTTCTAAAACTTCTGACTATTTCCTCATCCTTACCCTGGGAAGCTGAATCTTTACAGGCATTTGCTGATCTCTGAATAATTTCTCAGCCTGACAACTCTTACATAGATTGAGTACTTTTCTTCGTGCTCTTTAAAAATCAGTTTTCCTTTAATTCCATAGTTTTATCTATTTCATTGAATGATGGTTGATTCCTCCCATTAAAACCTTCTCAAAGCTAAAAACCTTCTAGTTCAACGTCCTAGATAATAATTTGACAACATTTTTGAAGTCTGTCAAAAATCTTACAATACTACGATGCTCAAGTATCAGCATTCCACTTCTCTGCCAGATGCCTTTCACCCTCATCACTACAAGACATGCCAAGAGTTTTTTTGAATCTCAGCTGAATGCATTTTTGCAGCAAAATTGCATTCTCAGATATGCTAATATGTGTGGGAAAGAGGGAAATAAACCAGATTAATCCAAATGTTTGAAGACATATGTATCAACTTGAAGAGGTTGAGGAACTTTCCAGGGAGTATAATTTTAAACTATTTTATGGATCCTTTATTAATATTACATAATATTACTATCACTTTTTTACTTTACATATAATAAATAATATGCATAAATGATTATTAGTTGATTCTTTATATTATCCCCTGATGAAATAATGAAATATTTTCATTGGACATGTTATATGCAATTAAAATATTTCATTGCTGCTATTATTTGAAAGTTCATAATAAAGGACTGCACCCATGAAAGGGGCTAGCATGGTGATATTGGGTACCCTGATCAGAGTGCCTTAAACATCTTCATAATTTATCATTAACTCATTCAGAGATGATGAGCTAGTAAAAAGAAGTTTGAGAAAAGATTGAGCATAGAATCTAAAGGATGGATATTGAAGATACCGTTTTATCAGTCAAGAACATGTTAAAGAGATTATTTTTATTTTAAGAGGTATAGAAAACCAAATTTAAAACACAAAATAAGAAACAAAGGATTAACAAAATTGTAACTCAAAACATAAAGAATATAAGATAATTTGAATATTTATAAAATACAGAAATTTGCATAAAATGGTAATTAAACCAGATATGGTGGAGGAGTAATGATTAATGCAATAAAGAAGATATTTTAGTTTGTACCTAATTGATTTTAAAGTAGGTCACTCAAATAATGAATGACTTCAGTTATTTATTGATATATATATATATGTATGTATATATATATATATCAAACAAAATATCTTCCAATATGTAAGAAATAAGTTATAATTTATTATAATTTCTGATTTTCTATTGTGATGATTGAACCAGTTGAACAATTCTTTATTATTTTCTCAATTACCATTTCAAACGGTGGCTAAAATTTTCACTGAGAACATTAAAAAATAGTTATTTTTCTTCTTTAATTTTAGAAGCTGTGGTGAGTTGACTAAAAGCTTACTCTGTATTTGAGGGTAGTTTGTATTTATTTTTTTCCCTTGGTGTAAAATTTTGATGGGTACTTTCTAATGAATTATTGTTCTCAGAACTTAAGGTTATAAAGGAAAAAACTTTCAGTATATTATATATTGTTTATGTGAAAATTAATGAAAACCACTGAAACTATTTTCTATTAAATGTGAAAAATATTATTAATATTTCCTTTCTTCCCTTAAAATAAATTTATGAGTAAGTACTCAGGTGAATGTACAGTAATAATAATTCTAACATTAATGTTGGTCAAACAATTAAGATAACATCCAAGATAATTTAGTGGCATTTTTTTTCTAAATATTAAGAGAAGTGAAGAGTTTGAACATCTAAAATTTGGAAGGCAAACATTTAAGCCATGATAGAAACAGAATAGTTCATACCTTCAGGAAAGAGTAGAATATATAAGAATCATTATGCATACAGAGGAAAGTTGGTATGTCTCATTTTAAACTCAAAATTAAAATTGTATAGGTATAATGGTTCTCCCTCCTTGAAAGTCTTTCATAATTTCGTATGTATTGTCATAATATATTAAAAGTGTCAGAGGTTATTTTCTTTATACAAGAGCTTCTTGGTTGAATGAGCATCTCCTGGATTTCACATTTCACAGATGTGTATGTGAGCCCTTAACCGTTGATATATTTAATAGCATTTTGAGTTAAGTATAGAAAAACTTTCATTTATTTACCATTTCAAATAACTCTGAATTATCTTTTGCATATTCTGTTTCTGTTTCAACAAGTAAAACTTTCCTAAAGGTGAAATTGCAGTGTTGAGCCACTAGAGGCCAGGAAGTGGTAGCACACAATTGTAGTCCCAGGACTCAGAAGACCGAAGCAGAGAGATTTCTGTTACTTCAAGACCACCCTGGAATACATAAGATTGAATCTGTCTAATAGAAATAGCTCACACAAAAGTGACTCCAATACGTTGGTCACATTCCTTTAATCCCAATTTTAGGAGGTGGAGGCAGGAGTGCTAAGTGAGCTAAGTGGAGTGAGGAATAGAGGGTAGAAGGGAGATCTGGTGGAGAGAGAGGCAGTTTGAGATATGGTGGAGGAGACAGTTGCAATCTGAGGATTAGCCCTGCAGTAAGCGGACAAAGAATTAGGAAACAGTTTGAGGACATGATAGGCCCTTATTCTAAGCATTGGTAGAGGTAAAAGAACTCAATTGTGTCTTCTCAGTCTGTTTCTCTAATCTTGAGTATTAACTCCTTTATAAGAGTCTAGTTTTCATTACTAATACCAATTAGAAGTCATGCTACATCTGGCACCCAACTTTTGGGGTCCAAATTCACACAAAAAAAGCCACTTGGGATTTCAGTCCGGTGCTCCAATGTGGGTCTCTGTCTCTGTCTCCTTTCATCACCCAATGAAGGTTAATATCCAGGAGGATGCGTATATGTTTTTCTTTGGGTTCACCTTCTTATTTAGCTTCTCTAGGGTCACGAATTATAGGCTCAATGTCCTTTATTTATGGCTAGAAACCAATTATGAGTGAGTACATCCCATGTTCATCTTTTTGGGTCTGGCTTACCTCACTCAGGAGAGTGTTTTCTATTTCTGACCATTTGCATGCAAAATTCAAGAAGTTGGCACTGGGTTTTGATCCTACTGCAGGTACTGGCTTTGTGGGAGCCTAGGCAGTTTGGATGCTCACCAAACTAGACCTGGAAGGAGGTGGGTGGTCCTTGGACTTCCCACAGGGCAAGGAACCCTGATTGCTATTTGGGCTGATGAGGGAGTGGGAGGGAAATGGGAGGTGGTGGCGGGAGGAGGCAGAAATCTTTAATAAATAAATTTAATAAAATCCACTTCTGTGGCTTTGCAGCCACCAACATAGGCCTATGTAGCTACATGGGGTTGGACTCACTGCCCTACCCAATAGGTTTTCCTTTCTTGCCTACTGGTGGGCTTTTTATGGAATCACATATCAGGCTGCTGACATCTAAGTAGCTGCCTTTATATCTACTCAGGGTTTTAATGTGCTATTCACCAGTAGTAAACCTCACATCTTCATCATCATTGGCAGTAGATTTTGTGAGAAAATTGGAAATTCTTTTTTTTATTGGAAAAAAAAGAAATATCTGCCTCCTCCCCGCCTCCCATTTCCCTCCCACTCCTCCCTCTCCTCCTCCCCTCCCCCTACTCCTCTCCCTCCCTCTCCAGCCTGCAGAGCAGTCAGGTTTCCCTGCCCTGTGGAAAGTCCAAAGTCCTCCCCCCTCAATCCTGGTCTAGGAAGGTGAACATCCAATCTGGGTAGGCTCCCACAAAGCCAGAACATGAAGTAGGATCAAAACCCGGTGCCATGGTCCTTGGCTTCTCAGCAGCCCTCATTGTCCGCCAAATTCAGAGAGTCCGGTTTTATCCCATGCTTTTTCAGTCACAGTCCAGCTGGCCTTGGTGAGCTCCCAAAGAATCAGCCCCACTGTCTCCATGGGTGGGCGCACCCCTCGTGGTCCGGACTTCTTTGCTCATATTCTCCCTCCTTCTGCTCCTCATTGGGACATTGGGAGCTCAGTCCGGTGCTCCAGTGTGGGTCTCTGTCTCCATCTCCATCCATCACCAGATGAAGGTTCTATGGTGATATGCAAGATATTCATCAGTATGGCTATAGGATAGAGTTATTTCAGGTTCCCTATCCACAGCTGCCCCAGGAACTAACTGGGGACATCGCTCTGGGCACCTGGGAGCCCCTCTAGGTCCAAGTCTCTTGCCAACCCTAAGATGGCTCCCTTAATTAAGATATGTGCTTCTCTGCTCCCCTAACCAACCTTCCTTTATCCCAATCATCCCATTTCCCCAAGATGCCCCCACCCTCCCCTTCTCACATTTCTCTCCCCTTCTCCCCTTACCCCCGCTCCCACCACACCCGCAAGATCCCAATTATTTGCCTGGCAATCTAGTCTACTTCCCATAACCAGGAGGATAGGTATATGTTTTTCTTTGGGTTCACCTTCTTATTTAGTTTCTTTAGGATATCAAATTATAGACTCACTGACCTTTATTTATCTCTAGAAACCAATTATGAATGAGTACATCCCATGTTCATCCTTTTGGGTCTGGGTTACCTCACTCAGGATAGTATTTTCTATTTCCATCCATTTGCATGCAAAATTCGCGAAGTCATTGTTTTTTACCGCTGAGTAGTATTCTAATGTGTATATATTCCACACTTTCTTCATCCATTCTTCCATTGAAGGGCATCTAGGTTGTTTCCAGGTTCTGGCTATTACAAATAATGCTGCTATGAACATAGTTGAACAAATGTCCTTGTCATATGATTGGGCATCTCGTGGGTATATTCCCAAGAGTGGCATTGCTGGTTCCATGGGTAGGTTGATCCCAAATTTCCTGAGAAACTGCCACACTGCTTTCCAAAGTGGTTGCACAAGTTTGCATTCCCACCAGCAATGGATGAGGGTACCCCTTTCTCCGCAGCCTCTCCAGCAAAGGCTATCATTGGTGTTTTTGATTTTAGCCATTCTGACAGGTGTAAGATGATATCTCAATGTTGGTTTGATTTGCATTTCCCTGATCGCTAAGGAGGCTGAGCATGACCTTAAGTGCCTTTTGGCCATTTGAACTTCTTCTGGTGAGAATTCTCTCTTCAGATCAGTGCCCCATTTTTTAATTGGGTTAATTAGCATTTTAAAGTCTAGTTTCTTGAGTTCTTTATATATTTTGGAGATCAGACCTTTGTCTGTTGCGGGGTTGGTGAAGATCTTCTCCCAGTCAGTGGGTTGCCTTTTTGTCTTAGTGACAGTGTCTTTTGCTTTACAGAAGCTTCTCAGTTTCAGTAGGTCCCATTTATTCAATGTTGCCCTTAATGACTGTGCTGCTGGGGTTATACCTAGGAAGCGATCGCCTGATATGGAAGCGGAGAGGGAAATCAGAGAAGCATCACCTTTCACGATAGCCACAAACAGCATAAAATATCTCAGAGTAACTCTAACCAAAGAAGTGAAGGATCTATTTGACAAGAACTTTAAGGCATTGAAGAAAGAAATTGAAGAGGATACCAGAAAATGGAAGGATCTCCCTTGCTCGTGGATTAGGAGGATCAACATATAAAAATGGCAATCCTACCAAAGGCAATTTATAGATTCAATGCAATTCCCATCAAGATCCCATTAAAATTCTTCACTGATCTTGAAAGGACAATAATCAACTTTATATGGAATAACAAAAAACCCAGGATAGCCAAAACAATCTTATACAATAAAGGAACTTCTGGAGGCATTACCATCCCTGACTTTAAACTCTATTACAGAGCTACAGTAATGAAAACAGGGTGGTATTGGCATAAAAATAGAGAAGTCGACCAATGGAATCGTATAGAAGACCCGGATTTTAACCCACAAACCTATGAACACCTCATTTTCGATAAAGGTGCTAAAAGTATACAATGGAAGAAAGAAAGCCTCTTCAACAAATGGTGCTGGCACAACTGGATGTCAACCTGTAGAAGAATGAAAATAGACCCATATCTATCACCATGCACAAAACTCAAGTCCAAATGGATCAAAGACCTCAATATCAATCTGAACACACTGAACCTGATAGAAGAGAAAGTGGGAAGTACCCTACAATTAAGTTCTTAATTCTGGTAGGTATTACAAGAAAAGTTCAGTCTAGCTACCCTTGGTAAAATTTCAATAAAAGTATCTATAGAAGTGCACAAGACTGAGTAAGTGCTAAATTCAGAATTAGGCATATGTTGTACTGAGGTCAACTTCTTGTTTTGAGTTTTGTACGGTTGAACTGAACAAGATTAATTTTGAGAGAGTGGGTGTGGGTAAGAATTTTAAAACATGACCCCACATACCCATGAAATGTTTGTGTTTCTGCAATGATTTCACAATGTATGTAAAGTTGCAAAGGGAAACTAACTGAAATCTTCCTCTGTCACTTCTGGCCAACTTCCTGATTATTCACTAGTATTTGAGAATAATTCTAAAGTAAGTTTTGGAAAAGCATGCATGTTCTTAAAGAGTTAATATTGAGTGAAAAGAAGATTATAATAACATTATACTAAAATATTGCTTTCAACTGTAATGTGTTTTAAATATCAAGAATTGCTTTATAACATATGATAGAATCATACTGCTTAGATTAAAGTTAATCCACACATCACTTTATGCTCTGCACTGGGGATCCCAGGCCTTTCATTTGCACTAATGGAAGATAAAGTGAATCACAAACTATGCACAGAATAGATAATATGGACAGAAAAAAACTATAATTGATAGTCATTTCATTATTGAGGCAGGTCACTGGATTTGCATGACTTTTCTATTGTGAACATGTGATTCATATTTGATCCTAGGAAGTGACATCTTTGATTCTTCACTTCCTAATCACAGTGGGAGCTATTCATTAGCAGTGGGTAACAAGATGAACTAACAAGATGAGCATGAGTGCACAATGTAATTCTTTACTTATTAAAAAATCCCAATACTAAGTTCATAGTGAGAAAAAGAATGCATTGATACCATGAGATAAAACTCTTATTATACTCACCATTTCAGCACAGCTGAAACCTTTCATGTAAACCACATTTAGTGTTGGCCTTGCAACCTAAGAGAGAAGTACAGAGGACTGAAAAAAGGAGTCCTATAAATGATCAAAAGATTAAAATATGACCTCTGAAAAGAAGTTAAAGGGATGGTAATTATTCTTCCATGAGTCTAGGAAGCTAAACATAAGTTGAAATTATCTTTAAAGAATATAACAGATGACAGGGATTTATACAAGAATGCTTTACTGTGGTCTCGATTTCTTCTTAACATATTTAGAATAATTCAATATAAATTGAAACATGTTAGTACTGCATTATATTTTAAATGTGACTTACAAATGATTTTTAAATAATTAATTATTGTTCATGGATTTTGGAGGAATTCCATGGTAGGCAAAATAAAAAGTTAATCACATGTGTCTAGGGGAATTGACCTATTTGAAGGGTTTCTAGGAGAATGTTGAGTACTCAGTTAAGGAATCACCCTTGCCAAGCATAGTACCAGATAAAAGTAGTTATTTTAAACAAGAAAGTATGTATGTGAGTCTAATAGAGTACATTATTTTTAAATGGTAGGGAAAATAATTTCTGGTACAATATGATGTCATGTGAATGATATATTAAGAAAATATTCTTCCCATTTTGCCAAGTGTGTTATCACTCTCATTTTAAATGGCATTTATCCTTCTATAATTTTGGAGTACTGAGGCTTTTTACTTCCTGACCATTTTCCATAAAATAACATAGATTCCATAAAAGCTTTCAATTTCAACTGAGGTACTTTAGCTTCCACATGTAAATGAACAAGGGCACACATGTATTTAGCACATATATACCACATTCTTTTTGGTATTTGAGATAGTTGTGTCTATATCCGATGATACACATTTTTGGGGGACTTTAATTCACACTTATTAACTTTATACAATTCTTCCTCAGTTCTCACAACACAGAAAGTTAAAAAAATCTATTCTAGAGAATGTCAATAAAGACGGACATGAAAATTAGGAAAAAGTAAATGGTGGTAACTAGTTTGCAACAGTAAATTCATTTGGGCAGATGTTCATAGCCTATGCCTATACATGCATTATGAGGACCAAGAGCATATTTAGACTTGCGCTCATTTCCTCAATGGGAGATTTTACTCTTTATACTTCTTGAAGATACTTTCTGTGTTCATGGATCCAGGTCTGTATTATCATTTTTCCAGCAAAGTATCATTTATATCTTATAGTTTCATCTGTACAAAAAAATTTTTGTTGTTTTTCTATCCCACCCCCTTCCTCTGGGTATGTGATTTCTTTATTAGTACTTTAAAATCCTTGAGTTTCAAGTGTTATTAAGAGATCTGAGACAGCTTCTGTTCTCACTGTTAGGAGTCACACAATATATGCACAGTCTCATGAAAGTTCCCTGGTTGTCAGCTAAATCTCTCTAACACTTTATGATTACTTGATTATTTGATTCTTTTGGTTGATTCTTAGTCTTAAAGAAACTTGATATGCCATATTTTTTAAATATCAATGGGAGTGCTGTCCTTTGCTGAACAGAAACAGAGGAACAATGGATTATGGCAGGAGGAGGGACAAGAGAACAGAAGTGATATGTGAGACATGGACTAGGCAGCAGGAGAGAGCTAAATCGGGCTGTAAAATTAACCAACTAATAAAATTCCTGTGTTTCCTCAACATTGTATTTGAATCTATCAGCAGTTCCTAATTAAAAAATTTGAATTTCTTTTTTCAAATAAGCTTTATATTATCAGAGTTTTCTGTCTGTCTTCTTAGGAAAGATGTGCTTAGGATTGTTAAAACATATCACTAACAATGGTGAACCATGTAAAAATTTTTTCTTAATGAAAGATTATAGCTAAAGTAATAAGAATCAAATTTATTTCATAAGATTATCAATGTTTTAATTTTTCTTCTTTAGTAAGCATGAAATAGAAGCATATACACAGATGTGATTTAGATGTACACATTCTTACAATATCCCTTCATGATATATTCCTATGATCTACTTTTAAATATTAATTTTGACATGTAATGAAGCTTTTGGGAATAGATATTTTTAAATATTTTAATAATTTTGTGGTCTTAGCAATATCTCTGTTATCCCAGTAGTGATTTTTGCTAAAGCTTGCTCTATTTATGAGTACATGGTCAATATTTGTGGATTTCCATTCATGTTTAAGACAAAACATATTCTACAGTTCTGTATTTAGCACCATGCTTCATATATAATTATATTTAATAAATATAACCTATGCAATTCATTATCATTATGTTATATAAATTATGGTAACATTAATAAATTTATTAGCTATATATAAACATCATGTATTTTAAATATTCTTAAATACATAATGCTATAGTATTGCCTAAGTAAACAGGAAGTGCATTATAAGCTACTTCCAAAACTCTAGAATTGACAGAGACATCTAACAGTCTCACAGTAATCCAAAGTTCCTCTCTAACATTGGGGCATCCAATATTCAGTCTCCTGGCCCTTAATATCCAGCAAAATTTTCATGAGGCAGGAAATGTCAAAGACATTTTTGTCCATATTAGTTTGAAATTTACTTTCTTTTGTGTACTGAAGAATGTCTTGCAGACTCTGTCAAGAAGCAAGAACCTTGAGATACTGTCTCACCTTTAGACAAGTTCAGCAATCATTTTCTGTGGGTCTTTGAATTGTCTAGTTCATACAGCATACATCAAGCAGTCCAAGCAAGAGCAGTTTCTTAACCAAATGGCTAACAAATTCCTTAGGAGCCTTTTGGATGTCCATCATCTTCTTGATGTTGATTGATACTGCCGGGGCAGATGTGTCTCACTATCATGAAAATTCATTACTTCTTTCTTCCTTCCTTCCTTTCTTTCTTTCTTTCTTTCTTTCTTTCTTTCTTTCTTTCTTTCTTTTTTTATTGAAAAGAAAAAAAAAATTTCCGCCTCCTCCCAGCCTCCCATTTCCCACCCCCCTCCTCCCGCCTCTCTCCCCCTCCCCCCACATTCCTCCTCCTCCCTCTCCAGTCAGAAGAGCAGTCAGAGTTCCCTGCCCTATGGAAAATCCAAGGTCCTCCCCACTCCATCCAGGTCTAGGAAGTTGAACATCCAAACTGGTTAGGCTCCCACAAAGCCAGAACATGAGGTAGGATCAAAACCCCATGCCATTGTCCTTGGCTTCTCATCAGCCTCATTGTCCACCATGTTCAGAGAGTCCGGTTTTATCCGATGCTTTTTCAGTCACAGTCCAGCTGGCCTCGGAGAGCTCCCAATAGATCAGCCCCACTGTACATTTTAAATGATATATTCTTTAGTTTTTGAAAGATTTGAAAAAAAAAACTATTTGTATGAAATATATATCTCTACATCTAGAAAAAAACTAGTTAACATGACTACGAGATTGATTATTATAGATGATAATCTATTAGCAACTCTTAATTCTACATTACATTTTCAAATGAACTGCACAAACACAATACCTTAATCAAGAGCAGATATATATATATATATATATATATATATATATATATATATATATATGGAGGATTCCCCTGTGTATTTTGTGAATACCACTGTTAAATAAAGAAATTGCTCCCAAATTTCCTGAGAAACCTCTACACTGCTTTCCAGAGTGGTTGCACAAGTTTGCATTCCCACCAGCAATGGATGAGTGTACCCCTTTCTCCACAACCTCTCCAGCAAAGGCTATCATTAGTGTTTTTGATTTTAGCCATTCTTACAGGTGTAAGATGGTATCTTAAAGTTGTCTTGATTTGCATTTCCCTGATCGCTAAGGAAGTTGAGCATGACCTTAGGTGTCTTTTGGCCATTTGAACTTCTTCTGTTGAGAGATCTCTGTTCAGCTCAGTGCCCCATTTTATAATTGGGTTGATTAGCCTTTTACGATCTAGTTTCTTGAGTTCTTTATATATTTTGGAGATCAGACCTTTGTCAGTTGCAGGGTTGGTGAAGATTTTCTCCCAGTCAGTGGGTTGCCTTTCTGTCTTAGCGACAGTGTCCTTTGCTTTACAGAAGCAATTTATTAACCTTCATCAGGCGATGAAAGGAGGCAGAGACAGAGACCCACATTGTAGCACTGGACAGAAATCTCAAGGTCCAAATCAGGAGCAGAAGGAGAGAGAGCACGAGCAAGGAACTCAGGACCGCGAGGGGTGCACCCACACACTGAGACAATGGGGATGTTCTATTGGGAACTCACCAAGGCCAGCTGGCCTGGGTCTGAAAAAGCCTGGGTTAAAACCGGTCTCGCTGAACATAATGGACAATGAGGACTACTGAGACCTCAAGAACAATGGCAATGGGTTTTTGATCCTACTGCACCTATTGGCTTTATGGGAGCCTAGGCAGTTTGGCTGCTCACCTTACTAGACCTGGATGGAGGTGGTGATCCTTGGACTTCACACAGGGCAGGAAACCCTGATTGCTCTTTGGGCTGACGAGGGAGGGGTATTTGGTTGGGGGAGGGGGGAGGGGAAGGGGAGGTGGGCGGTGGGGAAGAGACAGAAAGCTTTAATAAAAGAAATAATTAAATAAATAAATAAATTTAAAAAAAAGAAAAAGAAAACAAAAATTATGGGAAAAAAAGTAATTGCTATGTTGCTATGAGCATATGGCAGAGCAGGGCAGAAGAGAACTAGGTGGAGAAAACTAAGCTGAATGCTGGGTAAAAGAAGGTGGCGTCAGAAAGAAGTCATGGGGCTCTTGCCAGAGACAGATATGCCAAATCTTTGCTGGTAAGCCACACCCCCGTGGTGATTATTCCACAGAATAATGGAGATGCATTAAATTAATATGAAAGAGTTAGCCAAAAAGAATTTAGAGCTAAAGGGTCAAGCTGTGTGGTTATTTTGTGGCTGAGCAGTTAGAACTAACTAGTGGCCTTTTTACAACAATTTGGCACACCAACATGGTTGATTATATTCATGTAAAATCTAAGAAAGCTTAAAAATGAATTCTAGACGATAAAAGAGAAAGATTAACCACATTTTTGGGACTGATAGGCTCTGCTTGCTTGTGGCATTCTGTGGCTCCTTTAAGAGATGTCTTCCTTATTCAGCGTTATCAGAAAAAAGTCATGAGATTTTGAAATGCATATTAACTCGTCCATAAGTTGGCATACCTCCTTTGTGTGTTGTTAACATTGTCAATTTACTTCAATTTAACTTTTCAAACTTTCCCCAGTGTACTTTCTCTTAATAGTCAGTAAAAATATTGGGAAGAATATTTTTTAAGTTTCTGAAATTCTTTCTCATGTCAAATTTTGGCTAATAATATAATATTTAATATTCTTTCAAAATTGTTATCACACTGCTTGACTGACTGAAAAATATTTTCATTTTATACCCATCTTCTATTTTTTAACAATTGATGTTCTATGTAAGAAAGAATAAATTGTCTTGCCAATGTAATTATTTGCAGATCATTTAACATACATTTTGAATATCCACATAGTTTTGCAAATTTTAGACCAACATTCCAATCACTTATTTTCTTTATTCAAATTCATTCTGTTTTGGTGGCCTCATAGACATACTTCAGATTAATTATGCTTGTCTTCTTCTAAGGAAACCCTATAATTTTTAAGCATTTTCATTTTCTGACCACATAAGTTGCTCTTACTGTATTTATTTTCTGGTAAAAAAAAAAAATCTGCTACCTGGCTCAATGACTCCATTTTCAGTTGCTGTAAAGTGGTGTTCAGAAACCAATGTGGTATTCTTATTGTTATTATTGTGTGCTGCCTCTATGCTTAGTACATTCAGTAGGACTATAATTGTGTTCTTTCACATAGATTATTTATGAATGTTAATGTGTATATGTGTGTTTGTGTTTGTGTGTGTAGTTTATTTTCTTTCTATTTTGAAGCAATCTGACAAAACCAATTTTAAAAAGGAAAAAAAAATGCCAGGTTGTGTTGGCACGCACTTTTAATCCCAGCACTCAGAAAGCAAAGACAAGTGGATCTCTGTTAGTCTGAGGAAAACTTGGTCTACAGAGACAGTTCCAGGACAGCGCTACACAGAGAAACCCTGTCTCGAAAGAAAGAAAGAAAGAAAGAAAGAAAGAAAGAAAGAAAGAAAGAAAGAAAGAAAGAAAGAAAGAAAGAAAGAGAGAAAGAGAGAGAGAGAGAGAGAAAGAGAGAGAAAGAGAGAGAGAGAAAGGAAGGAAGGAAGAAAGGAAGGAAAAGAAAAAGACAAATTCTTTTCTTTCTCACATTTACTCATAGTGAGATACTCAGTGCAATAGGAACTTGGAGCTGCTAGTCATATCTCATACAAAATCAGGAAACTTAAAAAAATTGAAGCCGGCCTTTAGCTCAATACTTTTTCTCCTCATGTGCAGTCCAGCATCTTGACCCAAGGAATAGTACAATCACCATCTGACAGGTATTCTCAAGTTTGTTAAACTAATCAAGAAACTTCAACAAATGTATGCTTATAAATTCAAAGTGAAAGAGATAATCCCTCTCATATATGACCAGAGGAGTGTCCTAGATGATTTTATGACCTACCCAATTTTCAAAAGTAAACATGACAGGCATTTCAATAAACAGAGAATGAATATTCTTTATAAAGATTCAAGACTATGTTAAAAAGAATGTAAAATTTACAAAATGTAAAACTGAGGGTGTTTTTGTCCACATGTACAGTTCATAGAAACATAACCTACATTTAGGACCAAAATCTAGAAGTAACTTTGAAGACCCATTTATGTAAACATAAGCAGCTTTACTATTTTATATATAATAACACATTGCTGAATTAAAGTTCTAGCTAAAATTTTATCTGCCACACCTTTTAGAATTGGGACAATTTTGTTCAATTTCCTTTCATTCTCTTCAGTTTTTTTCAACCAGAATAAAGTATTGACATTTGCATGCTCCATTTATTCTGTGAAGTACAGAAATATGCCATATTACTTTGACCTTTCTGAGAGTCTTAAATTTAATTAGTTGACTATTTTCCACCAGGCATCACTTCAAATTCATTGAGTTGTAAGAAATAATAGAATTGCCTAAAATATATGAAAAAAATGATTAAGGAAAGCATTTCATATGGTCTTAATCCTTGTACTGTGCTCAGATCTGTCTTGGGAGTCTCACATGTGCAAGAAACATTTCTTCATATTGAAGTGATCATCAGCTCAGAACAGTGTTCCTTACAAAACACGTAGCACAATTCTTAAAGAAAGTTCAACATGCATGTCTTGAAAACAATGTTCTTTGAGTAAATGAATCCTCTCTATATAGAGAGGTTTTGTCACTTAAAGGGACAGCTTCACCAAACAAATTTCAATAAGTTACAAGTTAGCAAAATTCTCTCTCACATTGCCTTTCATAGTCTTAAAGACACTTTTTATTATGCAAAAATATATTTCAAAGTAATTCTGGTATAAATATGCTTCTTTTTAAAACTTATATTTTCACAAACCCAAAACATTCTTATGAGTTCCATAAGAATTAAAGAATCCACCTTAAACAGATCAGATACACCCCTATCAATTCCTTAATCCTAAATTTTGTTTCCCTAAACTTAACTTTGTCTTCTGTTCTGTCAGTACCTTAAATGGATCTAAGAGAAACAGGGCATTTCCATACCACAAATACTGGAGAGGAGCAAAGGAACCAGCCACCCCAGGATGCGAACAGTACCCAGAATTCTCAGGATCCCCCCAAGATGACAATGACAAATAATCAGAAAGCAGTCTTGAGAATCTTCCGTCCCAATTCCTTTAACCTGTTGTGCCTAACTTCCCACCCTTTTATTATAAGAAAGAGATGAGAATGTTATGACCTGCTACTGACTTGTTCTGCCCCTTTAAAAGACAAGCACTGCCCACTTCTCCCCTTCCCCAAGGCAAGTGGATCTTCCTGCCACTTCCAGCCTCTTCTCTCTGTGCCCTATCTTTTTTTTTTCTGAAGAGGTGGCTGCAGCCTCCTCTCCTTTCTCCTCCTTGCCCCCCTCTCTCTCCCTCTCTTCTTTTCCCTTCCATAACCTACTAAATAAACTATACTCAAATTCTCAAAAAAATTGTCATTTTGGTATCTGGTAGTTTGTATCTTTAGTGACAACAATGAAAATGAGTTACATAAATGCACAGGTGCATGAGTTACAGGATAAAACAATGTGCCTGATCTGGGCAGCCACATATGAAAACATTAAGGCTGTGGATGTTAATGTTTTTTTCTAGTTCTTTCTCAAAGCTATATTAATGTAGAAATCTGTCCCCACCAAAGAATGAAGTTATCAGTTAAACACTAGTTTTCTTCCCTAGTGAAGACACAGATAATAGGACTTGGAAATACAGTTCTCTAAATAATTACCTACACTTTAATGTGTTTCTTATCATGATAATAACTTATATACTTATGTAATATTGATAATAATGGCTGTGTTTTATCTATAATCATACATTCTATTGTTACTCTAAGCCAAAATCATCACTGATGCAAAAAAAGTTTTCTACAGTGTAGTGACTTTTCAGTTTTCTACATCTTATCCAAAGAAAAATAGAAAATAAGATTGGCATTTTCAGACTTTTCTTAAGAATAATATGTTTCCTTTTATATAATATAGGTAAGTTTGTATTTTAAAGAAATATTTACAGATATGTTGTTGTAATATATATATATACATATATATATGTAATTATTTATATATATGTTAAACAACTATGATGATTTTAAGACTTACATGAATTTCTATTGTGGGATATGATGTCTTGTGCACTGTTAATTAAATTATAATTTACAGCATTTTTACTCCATTAAAGTTTGGGGTAGTATGATTCTGCCTTAGGAATTTCAGGAGAAAAGCCCAAAGTCAGATTGAATTTTGTTGCATTTTTTATTTTCACCTCTTTACATTTTATTCGTCCTTAGACATTTTCTGCTAGTGACTAAATTCCTTTCTCCATACCATTGAATAAAATATTAATGAGACTCTTCCCCTCCAAATGACATAGTTGAAAATAATTCTATTCCATTTACACAATTTGTAAGAACAGGAACACTTTAATTAAGTCAAGAGAGCAGGACTTGAATTCTAACAAAGTAATCCACCTCAAGAGCAAAGTTATAAACAATATAATTCAGGTTCGTGGCTATATTCTTATAACTATGCAGTGATATTTTTAAAAACACTCGTCTGTTTTAGAAATCACAGGACACAATATATTTTAAATTGCCAATTTCTAGACATGAGTATGACTGTGAAATAGAAAAATAAAGACAGTGAGAGAACCTGCAGTTGCTGATCCATTAGTCTTTCAGAAGACAGAGGTGATAGGGTGACTGCTAACTTCCCTCTTATAATGGTATCCTAGAAAGGAGGGACATCAAGGTGTTTTTATGTATAAGAATTTTCATTGTTTTCTAAAGTGAATTGATACTCTACACTTCAAGTATAGAAAATTTTGTTTTCACCTTTCTATGAAAAAGGTTGGATGTGCTTTTAAGATAATCTACAAGACTTCTGCTAGATTCTACCCTGTAACTGTTGTGAGATCTTGTAGAGCACCACAGAAATTTTATACACTTTCATAACATGTTCTTCCCAGGTGGCTTGTGAGTCTTCCACATATTTTATATTACCCCTTGGGTAATAACTTCTCAAAATTTTTGTGTGAGTGTGTATGAATATTATATTTAATTGGGGTGGTATTATGAAAAAGTTTTCTAGGCTTCTTCTGATAGGGAGAATAATTACCTATTTTAAAGAATGAAATGGCAATATTTCTGGGACTATATCTTCTGCTAAGAGTAAAGAGATTACCCCCAGTGATATACAACCTTGGGAATCTGAAGATTCAAAGTTATCAGCCCAAATATGTTCCTCTCACACATTTCCATTCCAACTTGTCCTTACTTTAAGCATCCACAACCTTTTTAGTTTTTGATATAAATTTTCTTTGTAATTTAACATGTCTTATATTGAGAACTTCAGTTTGATTTTCTACAAGTTGAGGTTTGTGACTGGTGGGTAGAATATTCTCTTCTAGGAACACTTGAAAATGTTCAGATTGTTGGTGGGCAGCAGTGGCACACACCTTTAATACCAACTCTTAGCAGAAGATATAGTCCCAGAAATATTGCCATTTCATTCTTTAAAATAGGTAATTATTCCTTCACTTAATGTTAAACTAGCAGTGATGTTCTCTGAAGCAGATGCAAGACATCACAATACATTGATATCCCCAAGCCCTGCCAATACTTGCCTCTAGAAGTATAACAAGATTTAAGGTCGTGCAGGCTTCTTGGAGGGGAGCTGGAAAATGTAGTACATGTAGAGATATGCTATGCTACTAAATAACTTAACGAGTTGTTTAATTCTTTTAAGCAGGGGTATAGGGATTATTTATAGGAATACTTTTAAGGGTAGGGGACAATGGTGGAAGAAAGATAAAACTGGAACAGGCTGAGGTTATCTATATGGGCCTCTAAGGAGTTTACCTTTAATATGGAAACTCACACAATTTGAAGAGGTGCCAAAAGTTTGTTTTAATAATTGACTGAAGATGGTTGTCAAATGAATATCTACTGGAAAGCATTTAGAGATTTCAGATATCCCTGGTTTGGTGTTAATGAAGGAAACTTGAGTCTCAGAGTAATTTTACTGCTTGAGTGGGTACATTGTGTAAAAACCAATCCACCAGAAGGCATGGACTTAATTCATCCGATAAAGTAGAAAAAGGTAAGAGGATGCCCAGAACATTGACAATCTTTGTTTTTGTCCCTTTCCTTGTAAAAGATCTTACAATTGAGATGCTACTGCTCAGGAGGATGAATTAAAGAGAATGGGCTTAGTTGAATTCCAAAGTAGAAATGGGCAGGTTGCAGTACTGAATTGCCAAAAGCAAGATGATGCTACTTATTATGATAAACACCATATGAAGGCATAAGCCACGAACAATGCCACACCAGTTTGGAATTATTATTAATAGGGTAGTATTTATTTAAAGAGGAAAAACTTACAGATCACGATCCCAGACAACAGCCCTTTGCGCAATCAGGAAGCGAGTCTAATCGCCAGCCGAACAGGAAGTCAAGAGGACCAGCGGAAGGAAATAGAAGCCTTTTGAAGGGAGAGAAACCACGCCCCAATGGGCTGATATCTCAGCAGCTATTGGTTGGAGGGGCGGAAAGACCTCCCGCAACACCTCCCCCTTTTGTTTAAATAAGAGAGTTCTAAACCTACTACGAAATTATATACAATAAGTATAAATATCCTATTCTAACTAGCTTAGGACTTGTATAATAAATAACTTGGCCAAGTCATGAGAGAAAAGTAACTATAGTTATATAGTCTTCAACCCCATCGAAGATCTGAGAAGGGAAATAATATTACCTGGGTATTTAGGAAGTTCAGTAAAACAACTTCCAAAACATGCAACAAATCACAGGGACAACTAGCTACCTGGGCAATCACCCAAAGTGACGTTTGCAGCGTTGAAGCAACCAACTTTGGCTAAGGCCTAACATAACTGACATACCATTTTCAAAGGCAAGCAACTTTTCAAAACTATCTTACCCTGTCTTGGCAGGATATGACAGTCCTGTTTTATCCATTGATGCACACTCTGTATCTCTGTCAGTGGTTGAGGTATGGGCATTTCTTTGCCCCAAGGCCAGTTCTGCCAAAAAGAAAGGCTCCAAGTGGAGTGTCTTTGGTGCTCAACATTCTCTCAGGAATAGAGCGGTGTTGCCAGAGGCAATTGTGTCTCACTACCACAAAACTCTGAGTTAGATTAAAGGCCATTTTCTACAGCTCTTTGAAGAGGTTGAAGATCATCTATCTATACTGAGTATAATCTCTATATATCTAAATAACCTGATTAGTCTAATTATAAATGGCAAACTTAGATGACTATTAATCTATATAATTCTCAATATCTATCTTACTTAAAGACTAAGACAATAAACATCTGTGTAACAAATGAGGATACTGACCTCCAAATATAAACAATGTACAAATATACATTGCAATATGGTAAATATATATCAATACACAAACAATATATAAGTATCTTAATCAAAGGTAGAAATGTACACTGCAATATGGTAAATATATACAATACATATATATCGATACAATATATGTCAATACATAAAAAATATTTTAAACAGAGGTAGAAACATGCATGCATACAATAGTCAATATAATTTAACTTTGTATCAATATACAAGAATCAATACCAATATATTTGTCTAAAAATTATAACTCACAATTACAAATCTATTATCCCATCATCCTTTTTTTTTTTTTTTCAATTTGATCCCTGAGCTTATAAAATTCCCTCCCCCTAACTTCCCAACCCCTAAATGATGTCCCTAAACCCAGGGGCAAACTTTACTGGGAGAGGGGACGTCGTCCTCTAGAATTACTTCCAGCTGTCATAGGGGCGACGTTCTTTCTGGGGGATCCTGTGAAAGCAAAATGATGGTTAAATTTCAAGATCAATGTCTTTTAAAATTGCAAATAGTCTCTGAGTATTTTGTGGAGGTCTGGCCAGAATGTTGTACAAGATGTGCACCATTTCAGCTAAACAAGTTGGGATCTTCTTGTGCAGCTGGTACCCAAAACAGGTCTTGTAGTAGCGCTATCAGTATCATGACGTCATATCAACCAGGTAGAGTTGTTGTTGTGGGGCCCCATCTTCTTCCTGGAAACTTCAAATGTCACTTCAGAAAAGACTCATTGTTTATTGTAAAAAAATTAAACATCAATTATATAGACATATATATATATATTCAGTGAAAGGCATGATAGATATATTCAATGGAAGGTATGATAGGTATGAAGAAAAGCAAAGATGTTTTCTAAACTCATATTTCTTTCTGTCCCATATCACGGCTCTTGACATGAGACAGAAACTCCAGAAACTCTGGGTTTTTCTCTTACTAACAGGCTTGGATTTGGAGAGGGACTGAGCCAGAGTCCAACTTCAAAACCAGCTCTATAAATTTAGAAATATGGTTTAATATGTTTTACTTACACAACCCATTCAGTTTTCTTGATATTTCCTATTGGGCAGGTATTTTTCCATCTGTCAGTATCCAAATATCCAGGGTCCCTTGAATTTTTCAAAGGTGAGTGTTTTCCTGTGGAGATAAGAACAGAACCCTGCCCCCCATTCCATATGTTTTTCTTACCACCTGTATGAATATCATTGTGGATAAGTTGTCATTTCTCCTTTCCAAGAGGTTTCTCCTCTTCAAATCGAAACTTTATTAATTTTGATGGTATCCACAATTTTTCTTCTCCTGTGGAAACAAGAGCAAAACCCCTTCCCCAACGTAGCACATCTCCTGGCTTCCATTGAGAGGTCAGCACATCTTTGAAATAAATCGGTTGATTTAGTTCAGCAGACTTTTCCATTATCCAATGTCTTTCTGCTGCTGTCGTTCCTTTCTCATTAGCGTTAAGAAAATTCAAGGTTAATAAAGCATTATGTAATCTATTTCTGGGGGTATTTTCGGTCCCTTTCTGTTTGTTCAGATTATCCTTTATAGTACGATTTGATCTTTCTATAACTGCCTGACCTGTAGGATTATTTGGTATACCTGTAATATGTTTTATATTATAATAATCAAAAAAAGCATTTCATTTTCTTAGATACATATGCTGGACCATTATCTGTCTTTATTTGTACAGGTATACCCATGATGGCCATAACTTCCAATAAATGTGTGATTACTGAATCTGCCTTTTCTGAATTCAGGGCAGTAGCCCATTGAAAACCTGAATACGTGTCTATGGTGTGGTGTACATATTTTAATTTACCAAACTCCATAAAGTGGAACACATCCATCTGCCAGATTTCATTTCTCTTAGTACCCTTTGGGTTACTCCCTGCAGGCAACGGTGTTTGATTATAGAAAGAACAAGTAGGACATCTCTTTATAATGTCCTTAGCTTGTTGCCAAGTAATGGAAAATTCTTTCTTTAGGCCTTTACTATTGACATGATGCTTTTTATGAAATTCCGAGGCCTGCAACACGCTTCCAATCAATAATTGATCAATCTCAGCGTTGCCTTGTGCTAGAGGAACAGGCAGACCTGTATGAGACCGGATGTGTGTTATGTACATCGGACAAAGCCTGTTCCTGATTATGTCTTGTACCTGGATAAACAATGAAGTCAACTCTGTGTCATCTGGTATAAATTCAGCGATTTCAATATGCAAGATAACTCTTTCTGCATATTGTGAATCTGTAACTATATTAAGAGGTTCTTTAAAATCCCTTAGCACCATAAGAATGGCATATAATTCTGCCTTCTGGACAGAATTATAAGGGCTTTGTTCCACCTTACTCAATTCATCTGACTTGTAACCTGCTTTCCCTGATTTATTTGCATCAGTATAGAACGTACCGGCTCCAGTTATTGGAGCATCACGTACAATTTTAGGAAGAATCCAAGAAGTTCTCTTTATGAGGTTAAGTCTACCACTTTTGGGATAGTTGCTATTAATTTCTCCCAAAAAATTAGCACAAGCTCTTTGCCACGGTTCATTGTCTTCCCATAACGTTTTTATTTCTTCAGTAGTAAAAGGCACTATAATTTCTGCTGGGTCTATACCTGCTAGATGACGAAGTCTCAGCTTACCTTTGATGATTAATTCAGAGACTTTTTCCACATAAGTTTTTAATTTTTTACTCGGTTTATTAGGTATAAATATCCACTCTAGAATAATATCTTCCCTCTGCATTAGAATCCCTGTAGGAGAGATTCTGGAAGGCAATATGACTAGGATGCAGCTAAGATTTGGGTTCACCCTATCCACATGTGCTTCCTGTAATTTTTCCTCAATCATTGTCATTTCCTTTTCTGCTTCAGCTGTCAGTTTTCTTGGACTATTCAAATCATTATCACCATCTAAGGTTTTGTTTAAATGAACTATTAGATCAGGTGTTATCCCAACAGCTGGTCTTAGACTAGAAATGTCTCCCAACAATCTTTGGAAGTCATTAAGAGTCTTTAACCGGTCTCTCCTAATTTGTGCCTTTTGCGTTTTAATTTTCTCTAACCCTATTCTGTAACCTAGGTAATTAATAGAATTTCCTCTTTGAATCTTTTCAGGGGCAATTTGTAATCCCCACCTAGGCAAGACTTTCTTTACTTCTTCAAACATCCTTTCTAAAGTATCTTTATTTGAATCAGATAATAAGATGTCATCCATGTAATGATAAATTATGGACTTCGGAAATTGTTTACGAATTATTTCCAATGGCTTACTTACAAAATATTGGCACAATGTAGGACTATTGAGCATACCCTGTGGAAGGACAGTCCATTGATATCTCCTATTAGGCTGAGAATTATTATAAGTGAAGGCACCGTGAAGGCAAATTTTTCTCTATCCTTTTTTTGTAACGTTATAGTGAAAAAACAATCTTTCAAATCAATAACTATAAGAGGCCATCCCTTTGGTAATAGAGAAGGCAAAGGAATTCCAGATTGTAGTGGGCCCATAGGTTGAATTACTTTGTTGACAGCTCTTAGATCTGTCACCATTCTCCATTTACCAGATTTCTTTTTTACAACAAACACAGGAGAATTCCAAGGGCTGGTTGATTCTTCAATATGGTGAGCATCTAATTGCTCTTGCACCAGCTGTTCCAATGCCTGTAATTTATCTTCAGCTAGAGGCCACTGTTTTATCCATATTGGCTTCTCAGTTAGCCATTTTAAAGGTAGGGCTGTTGGTACCTTTAAAGGTTTGGTATTTTCTATATGTTCTTGTACAGCCTGAATGGCTGGTGACCTTTTTCCATAATACCTCATCATATCTTTCCCAGAATTATGAGTTCCTGGAACTGCAGGAATATTAATCTCGGTATTCCATTGCTGTAACAGGTCACGGCCCCATAAATTTATTGCAATATTGGCTATATATGGCCTTAGTCTTCCTATTTGCCCTTCAGGCCCTATGCATTCAACCCATCTTGTGCTTTGTTTTACACGAGATAGGGTTCGCAACCGGCAACCGTGTGATCTGGTTCGCACCACTTAAGAGCTGTACTTGCCAGGGAGATTTAAAAGCGACTCAGAAAAGAGTAAACCACGCGGGCCTGTGGAGTTTAAACCCATGTGGGGACGCAGAGGATAGGGTGCGTGGGAACTTGAAGTCAATCTGAGGTGCCTAAAAAAATATAAAAACTGCAGCAAGAAAAGCCAGTGCGTGATAATTTAAATTAAACTGCTGGCTCCAGGCACAAGGCACAAGCTACACGACCACCACAAGGCACAAGCCACACGGCTGAGGAAGGGAAGGCTCGCACCAAGCCGAACTCGCGGCTGGCAGCCTAGGGGTCCTAAAAGCCAAACGTTCGGGTGCCAGGTGAAGGTGTAAGCCACGAACAATGCCACACCAGTTTGGAATTATTATTAATAGGGTAGTATTTATTTAAAGAGGAAAAACTTACAGATCACGATCCCAGACAACAGCCCTTTGCGCAATCAGGAAGCGAGTCTAATCGCCAGCCGAACAGGAAGTCAAGAGGACCAGCGGAAGGAAATTGAAGCCTTTTGAAGGGAGAGAAACCACTCCCCAATGGGCTGGTATCTCAGCAGCTATTGGTTGGAGGGGCGGAAAGACCTCCCGCAAGAACCATAGACAAAGCAATCTCCATAATGGCCGAACATATAATGGGAAGCACAGGCAAAGTAATTTTTATGGGGGTATGACTCATATCAACCTTTGTAACTGGTTAAAAAAGTCATTACATTTTCATTATAAAACAGAATAGAAACCAGCTAGATTTTGGTTGTTTGATCTTTTAAAAAGAAAAGTTCTCAACAAGAAAAAAAAAGAATGTCTACATTGCAGTGTGGCAAAAGACAATCTCAGTTCATGAACCAATTTCCAGATTTGAACCAGTTTGAAGACCCAAAACCTCTTAAATAATGAAAGGTTCAGTGGGTTTCCCTGAAAAAGGACATTGACAGAATATTAAGAGTTTTACTGTTATCCTTTAGCTGTTTTTCCCAGAGGACTTATGGCTTATTACAAAGCTAAGTATATTCTGGGAGAAAAGAAAGACTCAAACTTTCTAGGGTGTTGAAAACAATTCTAAATTCATGCTGATTCAAGAAGACCGAAACAAACATTGTAGTTCTACTGCTAGAGTATAGTTTTATGGAGGTCAGGTCATTAATGAAGTTTTGACATAATTATGGCTCACAGAAGACCCAGTGGGCTCTTGAAGTCACCTAATGGTTGTTTCCCCAGTCCCAGAATGAATATTTGGGATATATATTCATACTTAGGGTAGAAAAATAACTCATTGTTCTCTGACCTGTTTAGTGTAAGTCAACAAGGTAGAAAATGCCAAATGATAGTCATTAGAGTTGCCTCTGCAGTGGGGCTAGTGTATTGAAGGCAGCATTTTATCTTTGTGGGAAGTGTAAAGCTAGTGCCACCATCAAGGGCTTAAAAAATGCAGGCATGTTAGGTTCACACTACATCTCCCTTTCTCACTCCTATTTATGCAGAAGACAGATGAATCATATATAGAGTTACAGGTGGCTACTGAAAACTTAATTCTGCAGTGATTCCAATTGTAACTGCTGTACCAGATATGGTGTCCTTACTTTAGCAGATTTTTGCACCTCCTGATACTTGGTATGCAGATATTGGTCTACAAATGACTTTTCCTTGGTTACTTTGCATAAGGACTATCAGAACAATTTACTTTCTAGTGAAAAGGGGAGAAATATACATTTATAGTTTTATTTCAAAAATGCATTAACTTTCACACCCTGTGTCATAACATATTTTGAAGGGAATTTGATTGTCTCTTCCACAAAATATTACGTTGGTCCACTATATTGATGTTGTTATGCTAATTGTACCAAGTGAGAAAGAGTTAGCAAACAAATTGTTCTTTTAAGTAACATATATGTGAAACTTAGAATGGGAAATAAATCCAAACAAAATTCAATGCCCTTATACCTCAATACATTTCTTAGGGGTCAAGTACTGTGGAACATACAAAGATGACCCTTCTTAGCTTAAAAATAAGTTTTTGAACAGGATGTTCTCACAACCAAGAAAATAACACAAAATTTAGTAGGCCTATTTGGATTTTTGAAGGCAGCACATTTTTTACTTGTATGTGTTACTCTACCCAAAAACAACCCTACTTTGAAAACTACTAACTTTGGATGAGACCTGGAAAATAGGAAGGCTCTTCAACAGGTCCAAGCTGCTGTGTAAGGTACTCTAATATTTGGAACATAAAATTCAACATGCATAATGGTACTTGTAGTGACAGATAGGGATGTAATTTGAAGCATTTGGAAGCACTTTATGTATGAATTACAGCTAGAATTTTACAGCAAGGCTACCATGTGCAGAAAACTCTCCTCCATTTGAGGGAAACAGCACGTTTCCTCCTGTTGGGTCTTATTTAAAGCAATGTTTGACAATGGGCCACCAAGTTACCATGTGACCTGAGCAGACCAACATGAAGTGGGTTTTCTTTGGCTTGCAAAACATAAAGCTAGACATGCACAATAACAATCCATTATCAGATAGAAGTGGTATATGTGTGACCATGCCTGAGAAGATTCTGAAGGCACAAACAGGTTATATGAAAAAGTTGTCTAAATGTCTGCAATTTACATTCTCTTTTCAATGTCATCACTTACCAACTATAGCTTCATTTGGTGTGCCTCATTATCAGTCACCTGAGAAAGAGAAAGCTAAAGCCTGGTTTATTGATCCCATTCTGCACAGTATGTTTGCACCACCCACAAATGGACAACTGCAGCATTAGAATCACTTATGGGACAAAACTGAAAGGCAATGGTAAAGTAAAATCTTCACAGTTGGAACAACTTTGGGCAGTACACCTTGTCATATATTTTTTTTAAGGATAAATAAATAGATGTATATTTGTTCACTGATTCATGGTCTGTAGCAATTTGATTGTTCAAGAACTGGGAAAGATAATGAGTAGAAAATAGATAAGAAAGAAAGTTTCAGTTGAAATATATGGATAGATCTCTCCAAATGGTCAAGGATGTTAAGACAATTTCACTCCATGTAAATGTTCATTTAAAACTGACTTCAACAAATGAGTTCAATAATCAAATAGATAGAGGAACTATTCAATGGACAGTGAACTTCTTTCCTCAGCCATATATTATTGCTCATTGGACTAATGGACAAGGCCTCCATGGTGACAATGATGAACCTTATTCATGGTATCAAAAGCATAAATTTCCCTTTAGTAAAGATGGCCTCACTACAGCTTAATATACTAATAGAAGAGCCCAAATATGATCCCCAGATATGTACCATTCCAGGGTGACCAGCTAGTGACCTAATGACAAGTTGAATATTAGACCACTTCCTTCATGGAAAAGACAATATTTTGTCCTTAATGAAGTAGATACTTACTCTGGTTATGGATTTGCCTTTAATGTCCATAATGATCTCATTACAACCACTACATGTGGACTTACAGACTGCCTTATTCATTATCATGTTATTCCACACAGGGTTTCTTCTAAAAAAGGAACCCACTTCATAGCCAGAGATATGTGGTAGTCGGCCATAGTCCTTTAATCTACTGGTCTTACCATGTTTCTCTCAAAACTGAATTTGTCCTGATAGAAAGATGGAATGGCCTTTTGTAGGCAGAGTTAAAGTGCCAATTAGGTAGCAGCAGCCTAGAGACTGGAGCTCAGGTTTCTCCTGAAGTTGGAATATGCTCTGAATTAGCTTCCAATGTATGGGGAATTTTCTCACATAGCCGGGATATGTGGATCCGGGAACCAAGAGGTCTTAAATGAGAAAGTTTCACACATTACCACCTCTAGTGATCCACTAAGAAAACATTTGCTTCTTAGTCCTATGAAAATAATTTCTATTGGCTTAGAAGTTTTGGTTGCAAAGGGGGCAATACTCCTGCCAGGAAACACAACAAATACTTTACTGAGCTGGAAATTCAGGCTCACTACTGGGCTTTGTTAGTTCTTGATGCCTTTAAGCCAACAAACTATGAAAGGGATAATAGTATTAGAAGGGGTTAACTTTGATGTATTTGACTGTTCATTCTACTGTATCACTAATTTGAGCTTATACTAGTTAGTATAGATCCTGATTTAAAAAGAAAAAATTGATTGATTCTCCACAATGGAGGTAAGAAGAATAATGTCTGGAGTTCAGAAGATCCTTTAGCAATCTAATCCAGGCAGGATGACAAAGGCTACAGACCCTTAAAGAATTCGGGTATAGGACATTCCTCTGGGAAAAGAGCCAAGACCTCCCAGATGATTGCTGAGGCTGAAGGAAATATAAACTAGGAATGAGGGAAAGTTAGATATAAATAGCAGTTAATGTGATTCGTTGTACAAACCAAGATTATAACTCTCCTAAATGTTTCTATCACTCATCCACCTTCATGGATTGAACAACTACTGGATCCTTGGATTTTCTTGTTAAACACATATTAGTCTACAGTTTTTAAGCCACCCTAATAAGTCCTCTTCATATATATTTTCATTCTCTTGTTCAGCTTTTTAAATAATCCCAAGGAGTGCAATACCCAATGAAAATAAAGTCAGCAAACAAAGTTGCTATTTACACATGTATTTGTTATAGTATCAACCAAAGTAGCTAAGGTATGGATTCAATTCAACATTGCAAAAATTTTTCACATTTCTAATTGTTTGCTGAATGTTATCTAGCAATAAAAACAAATAACTTATTATTTAAAGCTAAATCAATGGATCTGAAGAATATCATGGTAGGCAAAAAAAAATCCAGACACAAAAATACCATTTCCAAATTCTCTATTTCATATCATAAAGCTGAAAATATAAATAAGCTGATATTAGACTGGAAGTTGGTAGGTAGTTATAAAAGTTGTGGGAGTAAATCAGGGTGGAAAGCTTCAAGTGATTTTAATTTATGTTCATTTTATGCATACATCAAATTTCACATTGAAGCTCAATAATATATATAACCTATTATTGTTCAAATAAAACATGACCTAGATATGCCATTTAGTGAGTGAAGGTAATTTCAAAGAGCTTTTGATTGGAGTCCATAACTAAAATAAAAGATGTTTGACTTCTGACTCATAATAGCAATGAAATGTAAATGCTGTTGCTTGATGATAGAAAATTCTCAGTATCTTTTTATATACAAAGGAAGAAAAATGTCTCTCTTTCTCTATTTCTCCTAAGAAGGGCCCCTTATTTATTTATTCTGTTACTATAAGTTTTTAAACTTTTATATTTAACTCAGTCACAAACTCTATATTAATAAGGAAGGTCCTATTTTAACTTTGATGTATTTGCCTGTTTATTCTAATATATCACTAATTGAGCTTATACTTGTTAGCATAGTTTTAACAGTGGTTCATAAAATGGTGTATAATCTGGTTCATCAAAAGAAATAATAGAAAAAGGTAGGAACCAGGATACAAACAGTTATAACTAAAATGTAAATGTGCTTTTTGGGGTTGGAGCTTTTTGAATTCATACAATCCTTGTGCTTTGCTTTCAAATTTTAGTTGTGTTTGGTTGTTGGGTTTTCTGTGCTGGAAAATTTAGAGAGAGCATTTAACTTGTTCCGTGAGTGTTCTATCACTGTGGTCTAAACTGAGTCCTAGATTTTACCACTTTTAAGAAAAATTATTTAATTTTATGTTTAACTCTACAACCAAGTTTGAAGCACAGAATTTGATTTCCAAGCAAAATTATGGATAGATTTATAATGGTTTCTCCTTCAGTTTTGATCTATAGGACATTTCAGCCTTGGAACTAGCAGCATTGACCTTTATCCAAGTCCCAGGCACTATTCTAGAAGTGTCATTCTTTGTCTGCCTTGGCACCATTCTGAGCCCATCTTCACCCATCTTCTAACTATCTCTATGAATATTTGAGATCAGGATTCTGAAATTACTTTCTAAAACAAAGTAAACGGCCATAGGTAACCTTGCCATGTTGAAAATAGGACATTACTATAAAGAGATGGAATCCACAATATATTCTTTTTTCTTTGTTTAATAATTTTAACAAAATTTGTCTGATAATTATGGCAATTAGACAGAGTGTGGGAAACTGCCACAAATGACAGAGAAACTAGAGGATACTTGAAATTAATAGATGATATTGGCATAATTAATAGTTGTTATGCTATGACAGAGGCAGAAATATGAAAAAAGAGTGAGTCTTAGATAATATTTAAAGAAAATTACAATTGTGAAATAATAATTTTGACAATACTTTATTGAAAAGAAATTGTATTATGTACAACACATTGTGACAACTCTTTTCCTTTCTTCCAACTCTTCCTAGACTCCCTCCACACCTCCCAATGCAGCAACTAAATGTCATTTATTTCTCCCTCTCTTTTAAAAAGCAAAACTCCCCCAACTCTCTTTCTCACAAACATATGAATAACCCCTGAACATTGACATAAAGCCCTACAGTATATGACAAGGACTTATGTAACAAAGGTATGTAAAATGAAATATCTATAAAGTCCTGTTGAGTTTATATTTTGACCACCTAGACAAAGTCACGGATAACTACCTGAAGTATGGTTAAAACACCTAGTGGGAGTGAGGTGGAGAAAACTAATTATTTTATTTGAAAGGATATACTAATTGCAGATAGCTTCTTAATTAGAAGTAGGAGCCCATATTCACTTCTCCCTCTCAGTGCAGGAACACCATCTGGCTTGAATTTGTTTAGTCCCTGTGTGTACCGCTACAGTCTCAGTGAGTTCATACGTGTGTCACTCCTACAAAGCCTGGAGAACACTATTTCCTTGGAGTCTTTCCTCACCTCTGGCTCATAAAAGCTTTTTGCCTCCTCTTTTTCATAGTTCCCCAAGACACAAAATCTAATGAAAATGAGAAAAAAAAAGGATGTTCTCAAGACAAGTATATTTTAAATCTATCATTACTGCATGCATTTCAAAAACTGCATGAGAATTGGTTCACTACTTGGTAAAGGATCTTAACTAGACACAGGGATCTAATTCACTTTTAAATGACAGAAATTTTATTATGTATTTAATTTATTATATTATGTATTTTTATTGGGAAAACATTTTCTTTTTTAATCTTTTTTAAATAATTTATTTTTATTAAGCATATTCATTATTACCATTGAATATAGATATTTATGCCAATTAATCAAATCAAAGACAGTATATATGAAAAAACATAAAATAGATTTTCCCTAGGATCTTTTGACTGTAGTACTCTTGAACCTCTAAAATAATATATGTTTTTATGTATATACAATGAAACATCAATAATATACATTTTGGAAGTAATAATTTGTATATATTTGTATATAACATTTAATCTATATTTTTCAAAATGTATATCAGGCCATTTACCACACTTAGAGAACTTATGGAATGAGTATATGTGTATATATACACACATATGTGCATGTGTGTTTATATCCATATATATATATTAATTTCAAATATATATTTTTTATTATATTATTGGAATGATCTAGGCTTTAGTCCCTCAAATCCAACAATGACTAGCTGTGAATGAGAAGTCCAAGTATCTAATAGTTTTTCATTCTTACCAAACTAGGTGTCTCAGCTTGCCTTTTGTGTATTTTGGAATCCCAAAGAAGTAGGCTTGAATGTCAGTGAAGAAATAGATGTGCTGACAAGGCAAGGCCAACTAGGCAAAGAACAAAATCTTCCTTCTTTCATATCCTTATAGAGGCTACCAGCAGAAGTTGTAGCCCATATAAAAGGTGTGTCATCCTGCCTAATGATCTGGATTAAAGACATGTTTGTTCCTGCCCAGCATCTCAGACAAAAGCCTCTATCTTCCAGCCTTAAGTTTTGGATTGCAATTATGTTTAGGAGGAGGCCACTTGTTCTTCCCGGACTCTCGCCTAGTTTAGACCTGAAATAATAACACAGAAACTTAATTAATTAAACTAATGCTTTGCCCATTAGCTCTAACTTTTATTTGCTAACCCTTACACATTAATTTAGCCCATTTCTATTAATCTGTGTATGTATCACCACGAGGTTGTGGCCTACCAACCAAGTTTCAGTATATCTCTCTCCAGCAGTGGATCCATGGTGTCTCTCTCCCCACCTTCCTTCTCTCAGCATTCAGTTTTTCCTCACCTACCTAAGTTCTGCCCTATCAACAGTACAAGGCAGTTTCTTTATTCATTAACTAATAAAAGTAACACATAGACAGAAGGACCTGTCACACCAGTTATGGTCTCCATTTCTGGATTTCATATATAGTCAAGTTAACATACAGAAATAGCCATCACACTCTATATTACCTAACTCCTTTTCTAGGTTGTTCTAGATCACGAACCCTTCTGTACATGCTGACTATGTATTATAGTGTGTTTGTCATGTTTTATTACTATTTATTATTTAAATTAATATTTATACTTATAAAGTACAAAATTTTGTTTAAATAATATATATTTATATGCTATACATTATAATTTATATATCATAATTATATTAATAATACTATATTTAATATATCACTACTGACTAGTATAATTATTTTATAATTTAATATCTAACCACATGTTTATATCTACAAATGTATAGGTGAAACTAGGACATGTCTGAAGAAAATTATTTTTTAAATCACAATGTCATCTAGTTCAAATTAGTATGTTGTTATTTATGTGTAGCTATGCAGGTAAAATTTAAGCATTATATGATTAATAAAATATTTATAAAACATATGAAATAAATCTTCCTCGTCCCAAACTTTGTAGCTACATACACCAATATAGTATATGACAGTGCTATACAACCATAGTTCCTTCTCTAGGTATAAATATATATGTGTATATATACATATATATGTATATATGTGTGTATAAAAGATGCATATATATTTACTAAAGATGCATCTATATTATATAGGAGTTAAATTTAAGATGGGTTAGAAAAAATGATCATACTAGGGATATTTTTTTAGAAATACATCTCAGAGGATGAAATCATTTTCCACCAAGCATGAGAAAGCCTGAATTTGACCCCTGGGATGCATGTAGCAGAACCGGAGACCTGACTCACCACAATTGTCCTCTAATCTACATGACCACACACACACACACACACACACACACACTAAATATTTTAATGAAATTTTCTAACTAAATAAAATGTTTAAGATGTAAATTTCTAAGTGAAAAAGGAACAGTTTGAAAAATGTGTTTTGAAAAAAAAATTAACCAAGTCTTTCCAATGTACACAAAATAGAATATACACAGAAGAATTTGAAGAAAATGCTGTGCTATTAGCCTTGACTTTTCACCTGGAGTTTTCTATGATATAAAAATCCATGAAGAAATAGAAATGCACAGTCTTAATTTTTTTCTATGTCTGTTCTTGCCAAAGAATTAAATACTGTAAATTGAAATTTAACCTCATCAAATATCAATTTCTTTCCTACTGATGTTATTAAGGTGATTTTATTCTCACTAACTGTCCTAGGGTTTTATGCTGTGAAGAGATTCCCTGACCATGGCAACTCTTATAAAGGAAAACTTTTAATTGGGACTGGCTTACATTTCAGAGGTTCAGTTCATTATAATCATGGAGGGAAGCAGGGTGGCATGAAGGCAGACCGTGCAAGAGAAGCAGATGAGAGTTCTATACCTTGATATTCAGGAAGCAGAGAATGACACACTGACTGTGGCTTGAGCTTTAGAGTCCTCAAAACTCACCCACTACTGGCACACTTCTTCCAACAAAGCCAAACCTAATCTAGCAAGACGACAACTCCTAATATTGCCTTTCAGTATCCGTCTATGTGTGTTATTTTCATTTTGAATAAAACACTACCCTATTGAATTATTTCTTTATAAAGTACTGATTAAGTGACTTATTGGAATTAGTTAAAGATTTGTTATATAAGATTCTATATCTATGGATGACAAAAATGTTTCCTTACTTATCTATTCACATTTCTACAATTGATGTCATGTCTGATTATTTTGGCTTTGTTTTTATATACCAATCGAAGTGTCCTCTTTCTCCCCTCTTCCCAACCTCATTCCCATGACCTTCTCCTCTTGTTTCTCTTCAGATATAGGCAGACATACCAAGGCAGTCCACTGAGCCATGGAGTGAGAATAGGCACCTCTTCTATTAAAGATGGATAAAGCAACAAGGTTCGAGGAATGGGTTCCAGAAACCGACAACTCAGTCACAGACAGTCCCTGCTCCCAGTGTTAGGAGTCTAACAGGAAGACCAGGACACACATTTGTAACAGAAAAGAATGCTTAGGTCAGTAGCAGGCTGTCTCTCTTGGTGTTCCTTCAGTCTCTGAGTCCAGGCTGAGATTAGTTGGTTCTGTAGATTTTATCTTGCTGCCGTTGATATTGCTAGATACTATGCTTGATTTTAATATTAATGAAATGTGGCTTTTGCATTTTCTGTAAAGTTGTATATGAGAAAAAATATTTTAGAAAATTTCAAAAGCCCTCAGTTGGAAAATATCTTTAAATTATTTCTTTACTTTTTCATTTGTTTTTTATTTATTTATTTATATTTTTTAATTAAAAATTTCCGTCTCCTCCCCACCTACCTTTTCCCTTCCCCTCCCCCCACTTTCCAACCATCACACCCCTCTCCATCCCTCTCCAGTCCGAAGAGCAGTCAGGGTCCCTGTCCTGTTGGAAGTCCAAGGTCCTCCCTCTCCATCCATGTCTAGGAAGGTGAACATCCAAACAGGCTAGGCTCCCACAAAGCCAGTACATACAGTAGGATCAAAACCCAGTGCCATTGTCCTTGGCTTCTCAGCAGACCTCATTGTCCTCCATGTTCAGAGAGTCTGGTTTTATCCCATGCTTTTTCAGTCCCAGTCCAGCTGGCCTTGGTGAGCTCCCAATAGATCAGCCCCACTGTCTCAGTGGTTGGGTGCACCCCTCGCGGTCCTGACTTCCTTGCTCATGTTCTCCCTCCTTCTGCTCCTCATTTGGATCTTGGGAGCTCAGTCCAGCGCTCCAATGTGGGTCTTTGTCTCTATCTCCATCCATCGCCAGATGAAGGTTGTATGGTGATATGCAAGATATTCATTAGTATGGCTATAGAATCAGGCCATTTCAGGCCCTCTCTCCTCAGTTGCCCAAGGACCTATCTGGGGACATCTCTCTGGAACCCTGGGAACCCTTCTAGAGTCAAGACTCTTGCCAACCCTAAAATGGCTCTCTTAATTAAGATATATACTTCCCTGCTCCCTTCCTTTATCCCAACCATCCCATTCCCCCAAGCTCTCCCCATCCTCCCCGTCTCACTTTTCTCTCCCCATCTCCCCTTTCCCCCATCCCACCCCACCCCAAGTCCCAATTTTTGCCCAGGAATCTTGTCTACTTCCAATATCCTGGAGGATAACTGTATGTTTTTCTTTGGGTTCACCTTCTTATTTAGCTTCTCTAGGATCACGAATTATAGGCTCAATGTTATTTATTTATGGCTAGAAACCAATTATGAGTGAGTACATCCCATGTTCATCTTTTTGGGTCTGGGTTACCTCACTCAGGATAGTGTCCATTTGCTTGGAAAATTCAAGATGTCATTTTTTTTTTTAACCGTTGAGTAGTACTCTAATATGTATATATTTCACACTTTCTTCATCCATTCTTCCATTGAAGGTTATCTAGGTTGTTCCCAGGTTTCATCTTACACCTGTCAGAATGGCTAAAATCAAAAACACCAATGATAGCCTTTGCTGGAGAAGATGTGGAATAAGAGGTACACTCATCCATGGCTGGTGGGAATGCAAACTTGTACAACCACTTTGGAAAGCAGTGTGGTGGTTTCTCAGGAAATTTGGGATCAACCTACCCCAGGACCCAGCAATACCACTCTTGGGAATATACCCAAGAGATGCCCTATCATACTACAAAAGTATTTGTTCTACTTTTTCATTTGTATTTGTTTTCTTCTTTAAGAAAAAAATAATATGGGTTGAAATATTTACATATTTTAATTTCTTTTTTCCTTCAGCAGATGGGAACACTTATAGAGGCCTACAGTCAGACAGAATTTAGAGAAGGAGAGACCTTGGAAGACTAAGTCCTAAATGGCATATCTACATCAAATCCTTCTCCTCAGAACTCAGCCAACCCTGTGTAAGGGGGTAAATTAGTGTATGAGAGAGAGGGGATGGAGGAAAAAAAAAAAACAAAACCCTCTAAATCACAGCTCACAGAAGTTACTGAGACTGAAACAGAATGCACAGAGTCTGCACAGGTCTATGCCACATAGTCTGTGTATTTATCATGGCTTCCAAGATAGTACTTTCATGGGACTTCTGCATATGTAAGCAAGTAGGTCTCTGATACTTTGCCTTCTCTTGGACTTTTTTACTTTTGTTCGTTTGTTTTGTCCAATATCAACTTGCTAGCTTTGTTTTATATTAATGTATTTTATTTTATTATTATCCCTTAAAATTTGTTTGTTTTCTAATGAGAGACACATCGGAGATGAAGGAAAGGACTGGTAGGAGTAGAGTGAGGAGAAATCGTAATTAAGATCTGTTATGTAAGAAAAAAATGTTTTCTATTTAACAAAAAAAAATAAGCTATGGTCCTCAATGAACTGATTTAGGAAGTAAAGATTAGTACAGCTCTTCTTTCTTGGTTTTACTTTTCACAGACTCTAAGGTATGGGGTAATGAAGCAGGCTTAATAACATCAGATAAAATTAAAAATAAAACTAAAAAAACTAAAAATATCTTGAAAATGTTACTTTTGAAAATTTTTTATTTGTTTTTTAGAACGAAAAATTAATACTGATTGAAACATTACATTGTTTAACATTATGACTTGTGTATTGAGTACTGTTTAAAAAATGTATATTTCGTTGCTGATTTTCATGTTAGCTTCAAAATTTTCTAAGTAGACTGAACATAATTTACATTTTGTGCAAACATAGTTTCTATGACTAAATTCACTAAAATTCAAGTTATTGTAGTACATATAGCTTCTGAGCTTTGTAAGGTTATTTCCTTAGTTTGGATGTGACGTTGCATTTAGATGGTTATCAAAAATCAATGTATTCAGTTAAAAACAATGTTCAACATAGACATACCATCTTTAGAATAAATTCATTTCTTTACAGTGTATGTAGTCAAGAACTGAAAAACAAAAGAAATAAAAATATTCTGTGATACTTGACCTTGACTCTTAAGTCTTTTTGACATTGAAAGCCTGCACTGTACTAGATTACTCTATTTTTTTTGTGTGTCTAACTTAAAATTTTGCCTACTGCTGAACACCCTTCCCTTCTTCACTCCTGCACTGAGAAATGCTATTCAACGTTCTCCTTCTGTAGATTCAACTATTTTAGATTTAGGTAAGTATTGCATTTGTCTTGTTGTTCAATGTATTCCGGCAGCACATTTCTCTCAGGATGCAAACACAATTTTAAAATAAGAGATCACTTTCTTTTAAGTTTGAGAAATATTTAATTCTGTCTATGTGTAATATTCTCTCCATCCTACATTGATGGATAGTCACATTGATTCAGCATCATTGCTGTGGTGAATAAAGCTAAAATGAGTTTAGATAGAACTGCAATTATCTCCACAGAGAAGTGACTTCAAGCTCTCTGGGTATGTGCCCAGAAAAGGAATTAATTAATATTATGTAACTTTTATTTTTACCTTTGCTTCATAGATCTTTCACACTGTTTTCCAAAGACTTTATTCTACTTTTCATCAGCACATGGTATTATTGTGGGTTTTGATGCCAAACATGCAAAGAAGTGTAATATAATATCCTCATATCTTTTATTTGTTGCTCATAAATCTGTATTACCAAATATTATTACCTGCAACTGCTAGTCAATTTAAAGTGTTTTTTAATAAATTTGTCTTCAGTCCATTTACACATTTATTAAAATTGAATTATTGTCTTGCTATTGTATTGCTTGATTCTTTGTGTCTGATATAATCACTCCTTGAATTCTGCATGGATGCTAAAAAGTTTCTCTCACTTTGTGTTGTCTCTTTACCAATTGTTTATTTTGTTTCTGTACATAAACTATAAAATTTGATGTCATGACATTTTACTTATTATCATTTGTTGTTTTTACTAGAGATCTGGTGTGGGAGAATTGTCTGTATTCTGTCAATCATGTTCTAAATAAATGCTGATTGGCCATGCAGGAAGTATAGGCAGGTAAACCAGACAGGAAGTAGAGGTGGAGCAATGAGAACAGGAATATTCTGGGAAACAGGAAGCTCCCTCCAGCAGTTCTGCCAAGACCACCAAAGAGGCAAGATGTAAGCTTCCCGGCTGAGAAAGACACCGAGCCATGTGGCTAACACAGTTAGGAACATCTTGTTGGCAAAGCAGGTTGTGGGTCTTAGATTTTATAACTTGGTTGGTGTCTCAGCCCTACCACTGGGAGCCTAACCTGGTTACAGAAGATACCTGGTTCAGGCTCCATATTCTCCAGTACTAGGAATCACTGAGGTCAACCTTAGAAGTTTCAGGAAATTTCTATTACTCTGTTTCCACGTAGTCCACTACATACTCACCTCTTTAAGTCATCTCTCCCCACACTTCATTGCTCCATCCCTCCCTTGTATATCTAGTCATTCTAGTTCCCATCCTAACCTGACCACAGTTCATAAGTTCATAAGTTATTTACATAAGAATTACTGAACATTATATGGTTTTCATATAAATAGCTATGAGTAGAGATGGTTGACCACTACTCATTTTCATCTTTTTTATTAAAAGAATATTTATTAGAATGGCTTGCAGCCTGTTTCCTAATGAAAAGTCCAAGAACCCATTAGTTCAGTGAATGAGGATGGATGTCTTAGCACACCCAGTGGGTTACTGGTTTCCTGGGAATTCCCAGAGAGCTACTGGTCTCTAATCTATATTGGAGAATCCTGAAGAAGTGGTTAATTTTTTTGTTTATTTTATTTATTTTTTTTAAGAGCAGGAATTGAATCTCTTGTGGGGTACAACCTCCATTTGATGATTTTTCCTACAGTTCATCCTTGGAAACTAAGTTATTTTCTGTATTTGTGCCAGAAAAAAAGATGCCAAATCTGTACACAATAATGTCCAAAGTTATTTGTAACATCTTTGGGTAATGAAAGCCTTCATTTCTATGGAGTTAATGATATGGCAGGAACATTGCATATGGCCATTCACCATCTCCCCAGGAATTAGAATCACAAACCAGAATTAAAGTTTTAAGTAATTCTACTGGAATTATTCATAAATTCACATTTTATATGCATCCTGTAGGCATTGTCTTTAATAATATAAAAACAGTATTTTTTTTCAAGTAGCTTGTGTACTTTCAAATGCTTGTGCCTATACTTCTTAATATGTTTTAGGGAAATAGCAGATTTTAAAATTTTATTTTAGGTAACTTTTTAGATAATTTTTTATGCAATATATCAAAACACTAAAGGTAATCACTATGAATATAATCTTATCAATATTCTGGCATTATATTTTTTGTCTTATTATGGTTTGGCTTCCAGCTGTCTGCCCCCTTTGTTTATCTCGATATTTTCTAGGAGCCCATGAGTGTTTTATGAGTTGGAGCAAAACTATTTTAGTTTTCTATCTTTTATTTCTATCAGAAGTTTCTCATTGACAGTTACAATCATTGCTATGCAAACTGATGAATCTGGTTACCTAGTATAAGAATGCAGACGCACATGGTGCTTTCATGTTTTAAACCAGGAATGTCATGGACAACATGTAAACTTTGAAGATTCTTTTTCGATGTGAAGAGCTACAAACAGGAGACTTTCTTATCCCAACCCTTCTCAATGAATAATTGTTTTTGCTGGATTATTTATAAATTATCTCTATCAAGAACACACATTATTTATCTTGTTGCCAAAAATATGAATTCTGTAAAGTTTATTTATTTATTCATTATTTTATTAAGCATAATACTTCATGATTTAGATGCCTTCAAATATTTTACACAAACAGCTTTCTCTCAAAATGATTCTGGTCTTAAGAATTTGCCAAAGATCTTATAACATAACATTATAAATTGTTAAACCTTTCTCAATACAATCATGTCTTCTTATAATTTATCATACATCATTCTTAATTTTCATTTAAGAATCATAAATTTAGTTCTCATCCCTCTCCAGTGAAAACATATGAAACAAGCTTATTGCTTTCTTATATCTAAACAAGAGGCATCTATCTTAAACGTTGATGGCTGCATGCTTATTGACCATAAGGTAATAACTATAATACTAATACTGATCTTAAATGTAAAGGGAAATATATTAAATGAACCACATGTGAGATGAGTAAATCTATTTCTACCAATATTAGCACTCATGCTTGAAGTAGCACTTCTTTCAGATATTAAAAAGACAGTGTGATAATGTTTAATTCTAAATCTTTCGATAACGGGGTCTCAATTATTAGAGTATGTGCTATGCATGGAAAACCATTTATTTTCTTAATAACATGTTGTGAAATTTACACGCAAGTTACATATATCAAGAATATCAAAATGAATGGAATTATTTCCTATTCATGACTTATGCTTATACATGTATATGCTTTCCCTTATCTTCATAAAGAAATAGTCATTGATATTTTTAATAAATTTCATATCAAAAATAGAGAATATGGAGGAGAGACAAATTCAGGCCATAAAATCTTATTTTAATCACAAGTGTTTTGCAAATCTCAGCACATAAATAAAGATTGTATAACTTTTCCACAAAAGGGTCCCCTACAGATACTTGGGAGACCTCCTAAGCAACTATATAATGAATGGGAGGTAAATTTCAAACAAATAGCTTATTTTTATTTCCAATTCAGTCATCCATTATGTTGGTCCATTATGTTTTAGCTCCTATGGAGATAAACACTGCAGGAACAATGAATTGAGCAGTGCTGACTACCATTCTCATTATACCAGAAGCTGAGATGGGATAATGTAAATTGAATATCATGGCCAATGGCTGGATAGAGAAGGCTGAAAGAAATGAGGAAGTCATTTACAGATTGGGCAGTATCACAAAGGCAAGATTATCTAGGCTCAATCCCTCATCCACAGCTCATGTGGTTGTCTTTGGAACGCTGTGGCCATGACCTGCTGTTAAAACTCACTTTGCTCTCATGCAGGTTAGCAAATAACATCTATTTGGAACTATTAGGGTTCACTATGATTTCACTAAGGCAAAACCCCACTGAGCTTTAAATAAGAAACTGCACCTGTAGTTATCTAATTCTACCCTAATATATTCCACACTTTAATAATTGAAACTCCAACAACACAGATCTAAGAATAAATGTTATTGAGGTCTAAAAGTTAGGATAAATAATAACAAAAAGTGTTATTCATGCTGCATCTATGCAAAGTTAATCAGTAAAGGTTTTGGGTGACTTTGCCTCAAGTTGACACTAGGCCATGAGAGAAAACTTTAGGACAACTCAGGTTCAAGTTTGGATATCAAACTTAGACACTTATGGACAGCATGATGTACTGTACTCTGTAAGTACAATACGGATAATAATATTGGTCATCTCTAATGCACAAATATGAAACACAGAGAACATGAACTATCTAGAAGAAATCATGAAAGGAAGGTGCACTTCTCCATGTATACCTCTTCACAGAGCAGTCACGTGGAGTTCATATTAAAAAAAAACAATAATCAAATACTATCATATACTGTAAGATTAAAGGGGGAAATGGGCCTCACTCTCCTTATTAAAACTATATTAAAAAGTGAGAAGGTAATTTAATTTCATAGATTCAAACAATTACTGTATTGGTGAACAAGTTTTCTGTCCCAATTGATTCTGCAGTCCTTTAGTCCCAAAGAAATACACAGAGTTTTACATTAATCATTAACTGATTGGCCTAGTATCTCACACTTCTCATTAACTCTATAACTTATATTAGTCCATAAATCTTGTCTGTGTTAGCCATGTGGCTTGATACCTATTTTGGTGAGGCAGTCGCATCTTGCTTTCTCTGTGTCTGGCTTCCCCTCTATCTGGGTGACAACTTCAAATTAAAACTTCCCTCTTCCAAGAATTCTCATTGCCACACCTCTACTTCCTGCCTGGCTATAGGCCAATCAGGATTTATTTAAAACACAAGAGACAGGGTACAGACCATTATCCCATAGCACTGTATTCTTTGAAAATATCCTCTATCACAAAATAACCTCACAAGTTATAAGTTTTGCCTTTGTCCCAACAGAATGGTCTATGTGAAAAACAATGATTTATTTTTTTATTTGTTTTGTTTTTATATTTTTTTTATTTATTTTTTCATTTTATATATCAACCTCAGTTCCCCCTCTCTCACTTCCCCTGCCTGCTATCACCTATTCCCAGTTCACCTATCCCCAGTCCACCCCATCACCCACCCCTTAGAGGGGGTGAGGCCTCCATAAGAGAGTCAAGAACCAACCAAGTCTGGCATATCAACTTGAGGGAGGACCAAGTGCCACCCACCTGTATCAAGACTTAACAAAATAACACACCATAAGGAATGGGCTCCATAAGCCAACACATGCACCCGGGATAAGCCCTGCTTCCATTGCCAGGAGCCACCCAAGCAGATGAAGTCACATAACTGTCACTAACACTCAGAGGACCCAGTTTGATCACATGCAGGTTCCCCAGCTGTCAGTCCACAGTCCATAAGCTTCCACAAGCCTGGGTCTTCTATCTCTGTGGTTTTCTAAATCATGATCATGACTCCATCCTTGCTTATATGATCCCTCCTGCCTTTCTTCAACTGAACCTCAGGAACTCAGCCCAGTTTTAAACTAGAAATCACTGCACCTGCTTCCATCAGTTAATGGATGTAGATTCTATAATGACAACTAGGGTAGTCACCAATTTGTTTATGTGGGAAGGCCAGTTCAGGCACCCTCTCCACTATTGGTAGGAATTTTAACAGAGATGATCCTTGTGCATTCCTGGGACTTTCCCGAGCACCATATTTCTCCCTTACCCCCAAATGCCTTCCTCTATCAAGATATTTCTTTCGTTCTTCTACCTCTTTCTCCCTCCTCCAACTTGACTATCTCAAACCCTCATGTTTCCATCCTCATCCCCTCCTTTTTATCTCCTTGCCAGCATACCGAAGGGATATTAACTATTCCCCCTTCCTGGGAACTCTCTATGTTGTTCCTCTTAGGGTCCTTTTGACCCTGAGAGAAAAGAAATTGGGAAGGAGCCTTGAACACATGGGCACAGGAGACCACTTTCTAAATATAATGCAAGTAGCGTAGACACTGAGAGCAACAATTAATAAACGGGACCTTCTGAAACCGTGAAGCTTCTGTAAGGGAAAGAACATGGTCACTAAGAGAAAATGGCAGCCTAGAGAATGGAAAAAGATCTTCACCAACCCAATATCTTACAAATGGCTGGTCTCCAAAATATATAAAGAACTTAAGTATAGTGATTTCAATAAAATTTATCACTATAAAACTGATGATAGCTTCAGTTATCACATAATCTGAATGAAGGATTTTTGTACAAAATTTAATGATTAAAACCATATACAGATCTTTGATTAAATAAACAACCAAATAAACAAATAAATAAGTTGGAGAGGTGACTTAGTAGTTCATAGTGCTTCCTGCTCTACTAGGAGACTTAATTTGGTTTCCAGCATCCTTGTGAAGTGACTCACAACTCTCCTAATCCAATTTTAAGGGATCTGACATTCTAATTTTGCCCATGATGACAAGGTCATGCATGTGGTACCTCCCCACTCCAATCCCACCACACCCTCACACACAGAGTGGGGAAAGAGAGACATACACATAAACAATTAAAAATAAATCTCAAAAAATTATTCAGATCTCCCAAATTAGTAAATGTTTGAGGATTATTAGGATGATTTCAAAATTTTTACGTTTATCTTTATTAACAGTTTTACATTAAAATATTTCTGAAAAATAATGTGAAACAAAATCTTTACACATGTCTTTGAATTTTTAAAGTATGAGAAATCTTTCCTAAAGATTTCCTTTCTAAATTTAATAACTGCTTTAGAGTGGGACATAAATCAATAAGATCAAATGTGACACTCATTAGTAGTTAGTTGTCAAGACACAACAACTTGCCAAATCCTCTCTGTAAAACTTAAACGCAAATTGATCTTATACAGAGGGATTTTTTAGTTGGCAATTGTCTCTTCTGGTGTGGAGTTCCTTTTTGCACCATAGGGTACAACTGGCAGATCATACTCAATCTTGTATTGTGCTTCACAATTCAAATGGAAAACATAAAATTTGTTGGGTATGAATTAAATTAATGTTGGGGAAAACACATAAGCCTTCTTTAAATTGTTAAATGTAAGAATAAAGTAGACAATCACAACAGAATCTGCTTGGGGGCTCCTTTCACCATGGCTCTATTTATTTAATCTACTTCTTCTAGCATCAAATATGCAGCTAATGGATAGGTTGCTATATATCTCACATATGCTTAATCAAAATACAAACTTGAAAGAAGGAAAGGGTACACCGGCGTTAGCTGTACATTTCAATCCTATTACTTTGGCTGGACTAAGCTAAATCCATTGCCTTAAGAGTATGTGCAAACACTGAGCCACTACAATAATAATATCTATTACAGACAATATTGTATTACTATAAACTATCATTTAGTATCATGAGTATTTCTTAGAACATTTCAACTTCCCAGCACACTCAATAAGCGAGTATGCTTAAAAAATCAGTGCCAACATTTTTGAATCCTTTAAATATACGTGGTCCTAATTATTTGTCTTAAGCACATTTTCATTACTTTCATGCTGAAACAAAATAATTACATGAAAATAAAATTCTTCCTGTCCCTGACTTACTAGACTCTAATATCCATGGTATGCATTCACGCATTCACACACACACATACATACTCACACACAGACACACATACACATATGTATGTATAAGTGTATGTGTGTGTATCCATTTATGTGTGAGTAGATGTATTTTTGTGTGTGTCTGATTTCATTGTAAAGGATATACTAAATTAGCCAGATTTTTTTAATCTTAATATTTATAACTTTACTCTTCATTATATATGGAAACAAAATTTATAGTTCATATCTCTATCCTACCACCAAAGCTTTATGTGGCTTAAATTTGTGTGCATTGCACACTGCCCTTGAAGCAGATACATCTGTTTTTTTTTTCTACTGTTGCAGACATAAATCAACAGGGAATGTCTTTCCCTGGGGAAGATTTCTTTATACAGCTTTTTCCTCCGTGTAAACAAGACATAGCTTTCCTCTACAAACAGAACTTTCATTTCATTCATTTTAACAGCAAAGTTCAAATGACTATATTGGTCTTTTGAGTTTGCTTTGATTCTAAGGACTAGCCCCAAACTTAAACAGACAAACAAACAAACAAAACCCCATCCAGATAAAAGAAGAGGTCCTTTATGTCAGAATTTATGAACATCAATTCACACTGAACCTTTTTTTTTTCTCTAGGAACAGTTTGCTGCTGTTGGTTTTGAGTGCACTTTGTACTTGAGAAGAGATAACAGGTGAATTGGTTTAATGTGAAAATGTTATCTAACATTTCCCTCATGAAATAAGCCAAATTACTGACTCTATAGCACTAATCCGAGATAATTCATTTTATCCACAGTGTCATAAATTCACAGTGACATTTATCATGATGTCAAAAGTCAGGGCTTTAAGGAAAAAAATTCAACCAAAATGTTTTCATTCATTTTTGAGAAGTTACCATGTTATGACAAAAAGAGCATATTTCATGGTATTTATGTGTTTTGGTACAAAAGAGATAATCATACATTTTATATATATGAGATGTTTACATTTTTAAATGGATGAATTAATTGGAAAAAGTCTATAATTGTAGTCAACTTCTTTGCTCCTGAATTGTCAAGTTGTTCATTTCAGGACCATTTACCCAACTCATTTCTATTCAGTAATAATATTAAATATGTTGATGTATACATTTTGTGTAAATAATTACAAGTTTTCTTGATTATCCAATGTTTGCTAATTTGGTTACAAATCCCATCTTTCAGATGAAGGCAACTCATAGATCTCTATATTGCTTATTTTATTTTTAATTCTGTAACACTCATTACTTGTCATTAAATTGCTGTCTATAATAGTCTTTTTAACTAATTCAGATATTCCTATTGTTTAAGTATCAAATTATCTATTTTTAATTTCTCTGTATTTTATCTTTGTGTCTTGATGATAAAACATCTTGCCAATGAGGTGTCATACTCTTGTCTAAACATGAGTAATTTTTCTGCCTTTTAATATCTATGCTTGCATCATGTCCTTCCAGTCCATTAAAGTTCACAGGAGTTCATTCTAAAAGTGATGCACATGAAAAATAAAATGTATCTAATGAGGGGGTGTAAATTGACCTCTCTAGCTCTACAGTGGGTGGACAGTAGTATATCAATGTCTCTTTGTTGAAAATTCAGTCAAGTCCTTTATTTATTTATTTATTTATTTATTTATTTATTTATTTATTTATTTATTTATTTATTTATTAAAGATTTCTGTCTCTTCCCTACCGCCGCCTCCCCTTCCCTCCCTCTCCCCCCAGTCAAATCCCCCTTCCTCGTCCACCAAAAGAGCAATTATGGTTCCCTGCCCTGTGTGAAGTCCAAGGACCACCCACCTCTATCCAGGTCTAGTAAGGTGAGCATCCAAACTGCCTAGGCTCCCACAAAGCCAATAGGTGCAGTAGGATCAAAAACCCATTGCCATTGTTCTTGAGGTCTCAGTAGTCCTCATTGTCCGCTATGTTCAGCGAGGCCGGTTTTAACCCAGGCTTTTTCAGACCCAGGCCAACTGGCCTTGGTGAGTTCCCGACAGAACATCCCCACTGTCTCAGTGTGTGGGTGCACCCCTTGCGGTCCTGAGCTACCTGCTCGTGCTCTCTCTCCTTCCGCTCGTGACTTGGACCTTGAGATTTCAGTCCGGTGCTCCAATGTGGGTCTTTGTCTCTGTCTCCTTTCTTCGCCTGATGAAGGTTGATATTCAGGAGGATGCCTATATGTTTTTCTTTGGGTTCTCCTTCTTATTTGGCTTCTCTAAGAACCCGAATTATAGGCTCAATGACCTTTATTTATGGCTAGAAACCAAATATGAGTGAGTACATCCCATGTTCCTCTATTTGGGTCTGGCTTACCTCACTCAGGATAGTGTTTTCAATTTCCATCCATTTGCCTGCAAACTTCAAGAAGTCCTTGTTTTTTACTGCTGAGTAGTACTCTAATATGTACATATTCCATACTTTCTTCATCCATTCTTCAATTGAAGGGCATCTAGGTTGTTTCCAGGTTCTGGCTATTACAAACAATGCTGCTATGAACATAGTAGAGCATATACTTTTGTTGTATGATACGGCCTCTCTTGGGTATATTCCCAAGAGTGGTATTGCTGGGTCCATGGGTAGGTTGATTCCGAACTTCCTGAGAAACTTCCACACTGCTTTCCAGAGTGGTTGCACAACTTTGCATTCCCACCAGCAATGGATGAGGGTACCCCTTTCTCCACAACCTCTCCAGCAAAGACTATCATTGGTGTTTTTGATTTTAGCCATTCTGACAGGTGTAAGATGGTATCTTAAAGTTGTCTTGATTTGCATTTCCCTGATAGCTAAGGAAGTTGAACATGACTTTAGGTGTCTTTTGGCCATTTGAACTTCTTCTGTTGAGAGATCTCTGTTCAGCTCAGAGCCCCATTTTATAATTGGGTTGATTAGCCTTTTATGGTCTAGTTTCTTGAGTTCTTTATATATTTTGGAGATCAGACCTTTGTCAGTTGCAGGGTTGGTGAAGATCTTCTCCCAGTCAGTGGGTTGCCTTTCTGTCTTAGCGACAGTGTCCTTTGCTTTACAGAAGCTTCTCAGTCTCCGGAGGTCCCATTTATTCCATGTTGCCCTTAATGACTGTGCTGCTGGGGTTATACGTAAGAAGTGGTCTCCTGTGCCCACGTGCTGTAGAGTACTTCCCACTTTCTCTTCTATCAGGTTCAGTGTGTTCGGACTTCAGTCAAGTCCTTTATCCTCTTAATTGTCTTGATAGTCAAACTACTCTTAGAAATCCATTATTTTTATGATATATATTAACAGATTTATATGTCAAACTACTTTTATATTATTTCAGCACATGTTGAAAGTTACAAGAGAAGAAAACATACAAACTGATTCAAGAATATAGCAGAAATAGCAGAACTTATGTTTGAATCAAGAACTTATGTGTTAACTGTCCCATGTTTATTTAAATCCAAAAGGTAAACTATGTATAACAGCATGGGCTTAGTATCTTAGGATTTCTTTTTCTTTTCTTTTTTTTTTTTTTTTTTTTTTTTGAGACAAGGTTTCTCTGTAGCTTTGGTGCCTGTCCTGGAACTAGCTCTTGTAGTCTAGGCTGGCCTTGAACTCACAGAGATCTGCCTGCCTCTGCTTCCCATGTGCTGGGATTAAGGCATGTGCCACCATTGCTCTGCTGTATTTTAGGATTTCTGTTGCTGTGTTCATAAGAATTGGCAAAGTCAACTTGAGGGATAAAGGATTTATTTAATCTTAAAATGTACAAGTCAATCTACATTACATATGGAAGTCAGGAAAGGAACTTACTTAAAACTGGAGCCCGGAGGCAAGAACAAAATCAGAGGCTATGGAGTGACATTGCATACTGTCCTTCCACCTCGACGCTTGCTCAGCCTATGTTATAATATAGCTCAGGACCACTATTGAGGGGTAGCATCATCTCAGGGTACTGGGCCATCACACATCAATCATTAATTAAGAAAATGCCCTACAGACATGCCTTCAGAAATGTTAGTACATTCTCAATGGAGAATCTCCATCTAAAATAAGTATAAATATACTCAAGTTGACAAGAGAATAAAAAAATAACCTAGATCCTGAACTTTTCATGAATTTTCATGAAGTACATGGCTGGTTATATAATAAATTCTATTTTTCATACTTAGTTATTTTATACATTACCTTTTCAAATATTTTCTAAACTTCACCTATGTTTTCTAGTATTTTTTGATTATCTTTCAAGATAAAAAATAAAGTAATTGTTCCTTTTTTTGTAACCACAAAATTCAATCTGGTCTCTCCAGGCAGCAGGACTGATGCTTATTACTGATTAGTTTTACAGCCTGGCCTGGAATTAGCTCTTGTAGACCAGGCTGGCCTAGAACTCACAAAGACTCACCTGCCTCTGCATCCTGAGTGCTGGGATTAAAGGCCAGTGCCACTGCTACCCGGCATTATTATTGACTCTTTTGGCCAGCTTTAGTGTTTTCTTGTAACTAAGTGTAAGAATTTGTCTTGGGCTTAGTTCACAGAGAGAGCTACATTTGTTTTTCATTTGATTTCTTTGTTCTTATATCATATTTGTTATATTTGTCTTTTACTATCTGTGGTGATTCATAAAAGTATGGCCTATAATCACAAGTAGTTATTACTATTCAAGCCTTAATTCATCATGGAGTGAAAACAGGAAGAAAAAAATCATAATATGAAACAGAAATTGTTGATTTTCTTGCTTTTTGTGACATGATTAAACAAAAGTAATATTCCTGAGAACATTGCTATCTTTTTAGTATATTTCTAATAAGCATGCATATAAGTCACAAGTTAAGAATTTTTTGTTCTGAGATATTAAAATACTTGTAATCAGAAAGACTAACTATAAGCACTATATTAAAAATATAGTAAATAAATCCTAAATGTAATTATTTATGCATTTATATACAAATTCCTGATATACACCTATGAATTTCTTATGGCTGTCTTTTAGTTTTGAGATACAATTGCTGTTCTATATTCATTTAATAGAGATATAATACCTTAGATTTCTCTATATATTTCATCAGGAAACTGAAGGATGTCTCTCAAATTTAGAAATGGAGTATTAGGAATAGATGCTCATTAATATAGTATGTGAAATAGATCATTATTTACTTTAAAAGAAGTCATCATCATCGAATTGAGATTTTATTGGTGAAGTTGATGGGTAAATGGTGGCATTGCTGTTACTGACTCTCAGTATAGTAATATATAATCTTTCATATAAGAATGCCATTATATCTGATTGATCTAAAACTGATTTTCCTATGCAAAGAATCCAAAGGTCCTTAGAAGTCACACAGTTTTACAAATCTTTTGTAATTTTTATATGCTTGTTTTCTATGTCTAAATATCAATGATATCTCAGATACATTGAGGGCAATACGAATTTTAACAAGTCACTGAAGTTTGGGTAGCATTGCCTTCAGGGTCCTTATAACAATTATGTCAGGGTAAAAGCATGTTGGAAAAAAGTGGTCAACCAATATACTCCATTATAAATATGGATTATGAGTGAAAATAAACATTTTGTGTTTTAAATACTATAGATATATTATTTATATTAATTGAAAAATATCTTTTAATATATCTGAGACAATCATAAAAATCTCTATGTTATCTAGGATAATTGATTCCAAATGCATAAATAAATAATGTCTGATTTATTATAAAATATTAAAATTGTTAGGGCCTTGTTTATTTGCTATTTCATATAAGTGTTGTTTAAGTTTTAATTGTTGGATTTCTAAATAGTTTTGGTGGAATAAGCCTGTAATAATTACACTAGACAGAAAGAAGCAGGAGAGTAGGAATCTAAGACCAACCATAAATAAAAAGCAAAACCATCTTTCAAAGTTATCCACATAGATAAACATATATGTATACATATATGGCATATAGATACTCATTTGTTGTATATAATGAAATGAAAATATATTTACTGAAAAGTAGACACAAGCAGATATCAACTATTTAGGTCCAGAATGACAAATACCATGTTACCTCTCTTATTGGGTTCTAGGTTTACCTACTTACATTCAATTATTTATATATGTATTACATAAAACTAGGCAAGAGTGAGAATATCTGAAGAGAAGAAGGAGACTAGAAGGAGAACAGAAAATGAAAGATGAAAAAATGGGGGAATGACTATTGAAAAAGTAAGTCATAAAATAGAAAGAAACTGTCTTTATGAAACCTGTCACTAATTGAGAATGAAAACACAGCAAAAGATTTGGTAATCCTAGACTCAGGCCATAACATAGTGGGAAGAAAAGATACTTAGCATTTTTTTTTAATTGTTTGGTTCATTCCACATAAATGCTTGTAATCCCAGTACTTGGTAGATTGAGAAAGAAAGATTAGTAATCCAAGGTCATTTCCAGCTGCACAGTGAATTTGAGTGTAGTTTGGACCAAATGAGAGACTGTATCAACAAACAAACAAACAAACAAAGCAATACTAGATCAGTATCATTAGAATATTCAGTGGATCATCATCAAAATCAGGTGTTTGTAGGTGTGTGGGTTAATATCTGTGTTGTGTCTTCCATTTGGTTCTATTGATCATCCTGTCTGTTTTTCTGGCAATACTAGGCTGTTTACAGTATTGGAGCCCTATAGTAGAGTTTGAAGTCAGAGATTGTGACCTCCAAAGTTCCTTTTTTGTACAGGATTGTTTTGGGTATTCTGGCTTTTTTGCTTTCCCATATAAAGTTGAGTAGTGTTCTTTTGAGGTCTGTGAAGAATTTTGTTGGGATTTTGATGGGCATTACTTTGAATCTGTAGATTGCTTTAGGTATGATTGCCATTTTTACTATGATAATTATACCTACCCAAAAGCATAGAAGGTCTTTCCATTTTCTGGCATCTTCTTCAATCTCTATTTTCAAAGTTTTAAAGTTCTTGTCATACAAATCTTAAACATGTTTGGTTGGAGTTACTCCAAGGTATTTTATGCTGTTTGTGGCTATTGTGAAGGGTGATGTTTCTCTGATTTCTTTATCATACCACTTATCATCTGTGTACAATAGGATTACTGATTTTATTTAATTAAATTGTATCCTTCTATGTTACTGAAAGTGTTTATAAATAGCAGAAGTTCCCTGGTAGAATTTTTGGGGCCACTTATATAAACTATCATCTCATCAGCAAATAGTGAGAGTTTGACTTCTTTTTTCTGATTTGTATTCCTTTGTCTCCTTTTGCTTTCTTATTTTTAGAGATAGAACCTGAAAACTATATTAAATAGATATATAGAGTAGACAACCTTGTCTTGTTCCTGATTTCAGTGGGATCACTTTGAGTTTCTTTTCATTTAGTGTTTTTTTTTCAAGTTTTTTCTCTTATTTTGTATTTTTTAAAGAAAACAAGCTATCTTTATTTATTTTACATGCCATCCTAGTTCCCACTCCTTCCCCTCCTCCAGTTCTTTATGCCTTCCCTACCCCATCCCACCAGCCATCCACTCCTCAAAGAGGGTAAAGCACACTGCTTTATTGAAGGTCCAAGGCAATTTTGTTTTATGTTGGCTGTTGGTTTGCTCTACATTGCCTTCATATTAAGTTTGGGTATGTTGTTGAAGGAACTGCAGCAGACTGCGTCCTACCACCTAGCCATCTTGACCAGAAATAATTACACAGAAACTGTATTCTTTTAAACACTGCCTGGACAATTAGTTCCAGCCTCTTGTTGGCTAGCTCTTACATATTGATCTAACCCATTTCTAATAATCTGTGTAACCCATGAGGTTTCTTACCAAGGAAGACCTTAACCTGAGGCCCTGTCGGGTGGAAGAATCATGGCAACTGACTGACTCGGCTTCTTTCTCCCAGCATTCTGTTCAGTCTTCTCCGCCTACCTAATGTTCTGTCCTATCAAAGGGCCAGGGCAGTCTCTTTATTTAACCAATGAAATTAACAAACAACAGAAGACTCTCCCCCATCAGTATGTTCCTTGTATCCCTGCTTTCTCCAAGACCTTTATCATGAAGGGATATTGTATTTTGTTAAAGGCCTTTTCAAGATCTAATGAGATGATCATGTGGTTTTTATTTTTCAGTTAGTTTATATGGTAGAAGACATTGACAGATTTTCATATGTTGAAGCATTTTTGCATCTCTGGGTGAAGCCAACTTGATCATGTTGGATAATTTTTCTGATTTTCACAAAATATAAAATGGGAAAAAAGCATACTTAACAAGTGGTGCTGGCATAACTAGATATCATCATGTAGAAAAAAAAATAGATCCATATCTATCACCATGTACAAAACCCAAGTCCAAGTGGATCATAGACTTCAGTATATAGCCAACAGCATTGAATTTCAGAGAAGAGAAAGTGGGAAGTAGTCTTGAATGCATTGGCACAGGAGACCACTTCCTAAAGATAATTCTAGTAGAACAGACACTGGGAGAAACAATTAATAAATAGGACCTCCTGAAACAGAAAAGCTTCTGTAAAGAAAAAGACATGGTCAACAAGACAAAATGACAGCCTATAGACTGGAAAAAGATCTTCACCAACCCCACATCAGAGAAGACTGATCTCAAAAAATACCAAAATTCAAGAAATTGGTCATCAAAAGAAAAAATAAACCAATAAAAATGGAGTACAAACAGAGAACTCTCAACAGAGGAGTCTAAAATTGTTAAAAGACACTTAAGGAAATGCACAACATCTGTAGCCATCAGAGAAATACAAATCAAAACAAGTCTGAGATTCCATCTTACACTTGTAAGAACTGTCAGGATCAAAAACACTGTTGACAAATTATGCTAGGGAGGATGTGGGGTGAAAGGAATACTCCTGCATTCCTGGTGAGAGTGCAAATTAGTACAGTCCTTTGGATATCAGTATGGTGATTTTTTAGAATATTAGGAAATAACCCTCCTCAAGACCCAACAATACTTCTTTTGGGCATATATAGAAAGGATACTCAATTGTACCACAAGGACATATGCTCAACTATGTTCATAGCAGCATTGGTTGTCATAGCCAGAACCTGGATATAATCTAAAAGACTCTTGACCGAAGAATGGATAAGGGAAATGTGGTATATTTACAGAATGGAGTACTACATAGCAGAAAAAAATAACATCTTGAAATTTTCAGGCAAATGAATTGATCTAGAAAACATCATATTCCATGACTTTAGCCAGACCCAGATAGACAAATATCTGATGTACTCACTCATAAATGACTTTTAGATAAAAAGCAAAGAAAACTGCCTAAGAGTCCTAATCCCAGAGAACATAGACATCAATGAGGACCCTAAGAGAGGCATACATGGATCTAATCTACATGGGAAGTAGAAAAATACAAGACCTCCTGAGTAAATTGGGAGCATGAGGACAATGGAAGAGGGTTGTAGGGTAGGGCAGGAGAAGGAAGGGGAGCAGAAAAATATTTAGCTCAATAAACATATATATATATAAAAGAAATGATATGTTACAAAATATGTTCCTATTTAGAGTTCTAGAAATCAAACAGTGGCAACACTCCAAGAAAAAAAAGCATTTAGTGGAACAACAATAAATTGAACAGTGCTACACCAATTTATTCCATTGGGAAACAGTAAAATTAGATATCTGCATAGAGCTGAAGGTGTGGAACAAATATTCCTCTCCACAAAATTACCCCAATTTAGTTGCATTTAGGCTTACTTATACTTGATGCATTTTCTTTGTTTCAACAGGGTTTTTCACCATTTAAAAATCTACCTACTTCAATTTAGAAAACTCAAAAAGAAAAGTCAGAACATTTACCTATAATTTAAGAGTTAAACATACAAGTTAATTTTAAAAATGTGTCATATACACCCTTCTTATGGTAGGATTTTAGTGAGTAGTCTCTATATAAGTATTTTTTTTTTTTTGGACAAAGGGGCTTTATTATAGACTGCTAGGATCACAGTAGGACTTAGGAATTAGCATTGGGGCCCTTCTTCTTGCCAAAGGTGGGCACAACGTTGACAAAGCGACGGTTGTACTGCATCCGTCGCTTGGCCCGGCCTGTCTTCTTCTTCTTCTTCTTCTTCTTCTTCTTCTTCTTCTTCTTCTTCTTCTTCTTCTTCTTCTTCTTCTTCTTCTTCTTCTTCTTCTTCTTCTTCTTCTTCTTCTTCTTCTTCTTCTCCTTCTCCTTCTCCTTCTCCTTCTCCTCCTCCTCCTCCTCCTCCTCCTCCTCCTCCCTCTCCCTCCTCCTCCTCTTCCTGCTTGGCCACATTGCGAGTTTGACCTCTCACTTTTCCAGCACGGGCCAGGGAACCATGAACTTTACCTATTTTTTAAATTTATTTTCCGTTTTTTATTTTACATCCCCTTGCATTTCCTACTGCCTGCTCTCCCCTTGCAATCCACTCCTTCTCTGTTTCTTTTCCATGAGAACAGTCTTTTCATAGATATCAAAAAAGCATGGGAAATTAAATTGCCTTAAGATTAAAGACCTCCGTTTGTAATTTGTATGTAGGCTGAACATGACAACCCAGTATAAGGAATAGTTTCCTAAGAGCCAGTGAAAGCCTTAGGAATAGTCCCTTCTTCCATTGTTAGGGATTACACAAATAGTACAAGCTGCACAACTGTAACATGTATCTAGAGGGCTTAGTTCAGTCACATACAGGTTCACTTGTGGTTGGTTCAGACCCTATGAGTTCCAATAGTTACAGGTTAGTTGTTTCTTTGTATTATCATGATCCAATTTTAAAAATGTGATACAGACCTTAACAAAGAATTCTCAACAGAAGACTCAAATGGCAGAGAAACACTTAAAGAAATTTTCAACATCATTAGTCATCAGGGAAATGCAAATCAAAATAACTCTGTCATTCCATCTTAAATTTGAAATTGAAACTTGTGCACTGGCAATACTGAAGTATGCATGGGCAGCCCATATATGGTGGTTCTGTTGAACTTGCCCATATTCAATTTCATGTTCCAAATTGATGAGAAAAGCATTTGATCTTATACCTGTCCAAATGGCTATCATAAAAAAAAAAAAAAAATATCAGTTTATGCATGAAAAGATGTAGAGCAAGGTTAACACTCCTTTGCTGGTGGGAGTAGAAACTTGCACTGCCACTTTGGAAAACAATATGTCAATTTCTCAGAAAATTGGGAACTGATCTACCTCAAGACCCAATAATACCACTCTTGGGCATATATCCAAAGGAAGCTCTGTCATAATACTGCAAGGACATTTTCTCATCTATGTTCATAGCAATTTTACTTACAATAGCCGAAACATGAAAATAGCCTACATGTTCCTCAATTAAAGAATGGATAAAGAAATTGTGGTCCATGGTGATAGATATGGGTCTATTTTCATTCTTCTACAGGTTGACATCCAGTTGTGCCAGCACCATTTGTTGAAGATGCTTTCTTTCTTCCATTGTATACTTTTAGCATCTTTATCGAAAATGAGGTGTTCATAGGTTTGTGGGTTAAAATCCGGGTCTTCTATACGATTCCATTGGTCGACTTCTCTATTTTTATGCCAATACCACACTGTTTTCATTACTGTAGCTCTGTAATAGAGGTTGAAGTCAGGGATGGTAATGCCTCCAGAAGTTCCTTTATTGTATAAGATTGTTTTGGCTATCGTGTTTTTTATTTTTTTTGTTTTTCCATATAAAGTTGATTATTGTCCTCTCAAGATCAGTAAAGAATTTTGATGGGATCTTGATGGGGATTGCATTGAATCTATAAATTGCGTTTGGTAGGATTGCCATTTTTACAATGTTGATCCTCCCAATCCAAGAGCAAGGGAGATCCTTCCATTTTCTGGTATCCTCTTCAATTTCTTTCTTCAATGCCTTAAAGTTCTTGTCAAATAGATCTTTTACTTCTTTGGTTAGAGTTACCCTGAGATATTTTATGCTGTTTGTGGCTATTGTGAAAGGTGATGCTTCTCTGATTTTTCTCTCTGCTTCCATATCCTTTGTGTATAGGAGGGCGACTGATTTTTTGGAGTTAATCTTGTATCCGGCCATATTACTGAAGGTGTTTATCAGCTGTAGGAGTTCTTTGGTGGAGTTTTTGGGGTCGCTTATGTACACTATCATATCATCCGCAAATAACGAAAGTTTAACTTCTTCCTTGCCAATTTGAATCCCCTTAATCCCCTTATGTAGTCTTATTGCTATTGCTAAAACTTCAAGCACTATATTGAAGAGGTATGGAGATAGTGGACAGCCTTGTCGTGTTCCTGATATAAGTGGGATGGCTTTGAGTTTCTCTCCGTTTAGTTTGATGTTAGCTGTTGGTTTGCTGTAAATAGCTTTTATTATATTTAGGTATGACCCTTGTATCCCTAATCTCTCCAAGACTTTTATCATAAAGGGATGTTGAATTTTGTCAAATGCTTTTTCAGCATCTAATGAGATGATCATATGGTTTTTTCCTTTCAGTTTATTTATATGATGGATTACATTGATAGATTTTTGTATGTTGAACCAGACTTGCATCTCTGGGATGAAGCCTACTTGATCATAATAGATAATTTTTCTAATGTGTTCTTAGATACGGTTTGCCAGTATTTTGTTGAGGATTTTTGCGTCGATTTTCATGAGTGAGATTGGCCTGTAATTCTCTTTCTTGGTTGAGTCTTTGTGTGGTTTTGGTATCAGAGTGACTGTAGCTTCATAAAAGGAATTTGGCAATGACACTTCTGTTTCTATATTGTGAAAAACATTAAGGAGTATAGGTATTAGGTCTTCTTGGAAATTCTGGTAGAATTCCGCATTGAAACCATCTGGTCCTGGGCTTTTTTTGGTAGGGAGGTTTTTGATAACAGCTTCTTTTTTTCTTTTTGTTTTTTTTTTTTTGTTTGTTTGTTTTTTCGAGACAGGGTTTCTCTGTGGCTTTGGAGCCTGTCCTGGAACTAGCTCTGTAGACCAGGCTGGTCTCGAACTCACAGAGATCCGCCTGCCTCTGCCTCCCGAGTGCTGAGATTAAAGGCGTGCGCCACCACTGCCCGGCCTTGATAACAGCTTCTAACAAAACTCAAGTCCAAATGGATCAAAGACCTCAATAACAATCTGATCACACTGAACCTGATAGAAGAGAAAGTGGGAAGTACCCTACAACAGATGGGCACAGGCGGTCGCTTCCTAGGTATAACCCCAGCAGCACAGTCATTAAGGGCAACATTAAATAAATGGGACTGAAACTGAGAAGCTTCTGTAAAGCAAAAGACACTGTCACTAAGACAAAAAGGGAACCCACTGACTGGGAGAAGATCTTCACCCACCCCGCAACAGACAAAGGTCTGATCTCCAAAATATATAAAGAACTCAAGAAACTAGACTTTAAAATGCTAATTAACCCCATTAAAAAATGGGGCACTGATCTGAAGAGAGAATTCTCAACAGAAGAAGTTCAAATGGCCAAAAGACACTTAAGGTCATGCTCAGCCTCCTTAGCGAACAGGGAAATGCAAATCAAACCAACATTGAGATATCATCTTACACCTGTCAGAATGGCTAAAATCAAAAACACCAATAATAGCCTTTGCTGGAGAGGCTGTGGAGAAAGGGGTACCCTCATCCATTGCTGGTGGGAATGCAAATATGAGCAACCACTTTGGAAAGCAGTGTGGCGGTTTCTCAGGAAATTCGGGATCAACCTACCCATGGACCCAGCAATGCCACTCTTGGGAATATATCCACGAGATGCCCGATCATATGACAAGGACATTTGTTCAAGTATGTTCATAGCAGCATTATTTGTAATAGCCAGAAACTGGTAACAACCTAGATGCCCTTCAATGGAAGAATGGATGAAAAAAGTGTGGAATATATACACATTAGAATACTGCTCAGCGGTAAAAAACAATGACTTCGCGAATTTTGCATGCAAATGGATGGAAATAGAAAACACTATCCTGAGTGAGGTAACCCAGACCCAAAAGGATGAACATGGGATGTACTCACTCATAATTGGTTTCTAGCCATAAATAAAGAACATTGAGCCTATAATTTGATATCCTAAAGAAACTAAATAAGAAGGTGAACCCAAAGAAAAACATATAGCTATCCTCCTGGTTATGGGAAGTAGACTAGATTGCCGAGCAAAGAACGGGGATCTTGGGGGTGAGGTGGGAGGGGGGGTAAGGGGAGAAGGGGAGAGAAATGTGAGAAGGGGAGGGTGGGGGGAACTTGGGGAAACAGGATGATTGGGATAAAGGAAGGTTGGTTAGGGGAACAGAGAAGCACACATCTTAATTAAGGGCGCCATCTTAGGGTTGGCAAGAGACTTGGACCTAGAGGGGCTCCCAGGTGCCCAAGGCGATGTCCCCAGTTAGTTCCTGGGGCAGCTGAGGATAGGGAACCTGAAATGACCCCATCCTATATTCATACTGATGAATATCTTGCATATCACCATAGAAATTTCATCTGGCGATGAATGAAGATAGAGACAGAGACCCACACTGGAGCACCGGACTGAGCTCTCAATGTTCCAATGAGGAGCGGAAGGAGGGAGAATATGAAGAAAGAAGTCAGGACCACAAGGGGTGCAACCACCCACGGAGACAGAGGGGCTGATCCATTGGGAGCTCACCAAGGCCAGCTGGACTGTGACTGAAAAAGCATGGGATAAAGCCAGACTCTCTGAATTTGGCGGACAATGAGGGCTGCTGAGAAGCCAAGGGCAATGGCACCGGGTTTTGATCCTACTTCATGTTCTGGCTTTGTGGGAGCCTACCCAGTTTGGATGTTCACCTTCCTAGACCAGGATTGAGAAGGGAGGACTTTGGACTTTCCACAGGGCAGGGAACCCTGACTGCTCTTCAGGCTGGAAAGGAAGGGGGAGGAGTCGGGGGAGGAGGGGAGGAAGGGGAGGAAGGGGAGGGAAATGGGAGGCGGGGAGGAGGCAGAAATTTCTTTTTTTTCATAGTGGAATATTACTCAGCTATTAAAAACAATGAAATCAGAAGAGGGGGAGCTATTCAGGGTCAGGTAGAAACCTGATATAAGATAAACTGATATAAGAGAAACCCTGTCTCGAAAAAAAAATGAATTCTTACAAATAATTTCTTGCATTCTGGTCAAATTGGTCATGTCTAAAACAGACTATAGAAAAAAAAATAATTTTATCTATGACTACCTGCTGAAAACTCTTCTCTCAGAGACAGATAGTTCAGAGCAATAGATTAGAGCTACTCATCTCTTCTTTCACACAAAACAGAAAGCAAAACACCTACTCTACTGTGCTGTCCACTGGTGCTCTCTTCATTCCAACCTAGGTCACAAATCTATGGGGTGTTACTGTCAATATTTGGAAAAGAGTCTTTTAACTTACTAAATTCTCTTTAGAAATGACTTCACGACCATATTTAGAAGTGAACTTTGATAATTCTGCTGCCAATTCCTAAACGAATAAATTTCACCATTAAGTTTAATTAGCATTGAGGCAGTAAGATGCTTCATTACATAAAAATCTACAAGGTGCTTATTCTCAAGCCCAAGTACAAGAATTCCAACTCCACTAACCTTACCATGGAAGGAGAAAAATAGCACCTATGAACTCTCCCCTGAAGTTAGAAAACACATGTGTGTACAGACACACACACACACACACACACACACACACACACATAGGAGTATTTAAAAATTAAATTAAAGTTAAACTCTATACGATGTTCATTTGGTTAAGGTGCTGATTATTTGGTTGAATTTCTGAGAAGCAAGAAAATATATATTTGTCTGTATATATAAATGTATATATTGCTTATATATGTATATGTATGTATTAACAGGCAATCAAATTTTTATTGTAAAGTATTGAAGCTTTTTGTAGGAACAAAATAAATGGAAATAAGGGAGCATAAAGACCAAGTATGTGAATAAGAAAATAGCATAAAAGAAATTGTTTGGAAATGAATGAACACAGAAATACAGTATTATTTTGTTCCTGCTGACTATTTCCTTTGCCTGGTTTGACATTACTTCCGCTGTGCTAATTTTTAGTGCTGTCATTGTTGAACACCAACCATGCACTAGCTTTGATATTCACTGTTTAGCTAAGTCTTTTAGCATATCAGGTATATCAATAAATATTTCAAATTAAATGATTTAAAAGATTAAGCTATATAATTTCTTCAAGAACTGAATTTCTGAATGGTAGAGACAGGTGTCGATCTTACCATCTTATTTCATAGTTCACTATATGTTTTTGTTGCCTTTGTTTTACATTTGGAGGGAACAAAGTAATCTATTTTTAAGTTTGTATTCCTAGTTAATACAAATTAAATGTTCCCACAAACAACTCACTTAGTGCTACTTATCACTTCCAAACTATTTGATATACAGATATTTGTCAGATTAAAGTACTTTTGATATACAGATATTTGTCAGATTAAAGTACTATATCATAACGTAAATTTTTTCTAAAATATCTTAATCCTTCTTAGCTTCCCCAACACACATATTAAGCAGATAACAATGAAATAAAATTTACCAAAAAATAATCTATTGAATGGAAACTCCTTCATCTTTCTTCCAACATCTCTAGAAATCTACAGATATATAAGTTGTCTATCTTCTGCTTTCAAAAGTAAAGGGCAGCCAGGCAGTGGTGGTGCAAGTCTTTAATCCCAGCACTCGGGAGGCAGAGACAGGTGGATCTCTGTGAGTTCGAGACCAGCCTGGTCTACAAGAGTTATTTCCAGTATAGGCTCCAAAGCTACAGAGAAACCCTGCCTCGAAAAATCAAAAAAAAAAAAAAAGGAAAGGGCAGGGCCAATTCTTTTCATTTTTTTTTATTGATCTACCCTCTCTATTCACCTTAATGAACTTAATTGGAACACTTGAATGTCACTTTATCTGCCCTATTTGCAGATTTCTGTTGATCATATTTATCTTTTGACTTCATTCCCTGCATGTTCCAAAAGATACTTTTTTTTGGAAATTTTTACCCACATAGGCTTTATTCACAAACTATATAGTTATTAATTATATATGCAGCATTAGAATAAAAGGTAGCTATAGCAACGCACATCTATTTAGACCAATGAGTGTAATATGAAAATAAAAATATAATAATATTCTACTCTTCAAGATAACATTTAAGGAAAGCAGAGTATCCATTCCATTCCTCTGCTCTATCCAATATTTCATTCACTCTATCATGGTCAATACACTGTGGCAGGAAAGGAGATCATTTGTCGAATTTCACAAGCATTACTTGGCTTATATATTCCTTATTCTCAAGGTCTAACCACTATAGGTTTTTCATTTCTGCAGTAACACCAGTGAGAAGAAAATATTGAATTTTAAATTATGAAATGGATCCCATTCATCAAAGAGGTTGAACCATGAAATAATAAAGTTTCTATATTACAGGCATTCAAAGGGATATGTGTATCTCACCCCATCACTGGTACAGTGAGCTAGATATTTTACCCCTCTCTGTGATGCTGGGGAAAGCTATATCTGTCACACTCTCATATCTCCTTTTTAAACTGCAGAAGAACAAGTCCAGGTTCGTTTAGCAAAGACAGTGTCAGCGATCAGGAACTTATGATGAGAGCTAAGGTGCTTAAATTAAAGTGCTCATAGCATTTAATTGGTCTCTTGATTCCTCTCTCAGCAAAAATATCAAAGAACAGCTTGACTTTTGTGAGAAGATTAACTACAGGAACCTTCAAAGCACCTAGTCTATCACATAGCTATGTCTCTAACTGGAAAGATTTCACAAAATCTGGCTTACTATTCATTCATCCATGCTTTCACCTTCTTCTATACTTCAACATCTTCCTCTCATCAAATTTTGTTTCTCAAGAGAGAGTACTTTAAAGTTTGAATGGCAAATATCACCTTAATCTCATGTTTAATCAATTGGTCCTTACTCAAAATTTATCACATTTTTCATTACAGCTATGAATGTCATAGATCATTAATTACATGTTTATCTGATTAAGAAATATTTTACATGATTAAAAACATATTTTATTCTTCTGAACTTGAAATTTTATGTTTTTACTAGTCATTCTTTCTCACATTAAAGTAATTGCTAGTGATTGTATTTCTGTCATGTTTTCCCATAAAGGTAGATATATTAATAATCAACTTTATGGTAGTTATGCTTCATATATTACCTAGGAAAAATACTTATATATTCCATAATCTTGTTTCTTTTTTTCCAAATGCATATTTTCTTTCTGTGTTTTCTGTATTTAGAAAATTATAATTATCCTAATAAACTGTAGGCAACCCAATATGCTTTGCCCGTGTATTAAACAGAAATCTGATGAGCCTTTAACACTTTAGATTAAATTACTGAATTGATTTAGAAACTTCTGACCAACATCTAATGTACTGCAGTGGCCTTCAATCTGTGTTTCACATACCATTATAAGAAAAAAATTTGTATAAAGTAAATACCCCCTAAACATTATTTTTCAATGACTATGTCAGGACTTTTAAAGCAAAAGTGACAGTTATTCGAGGCCATGGGTTATTATATTCAGGTGTTTTTATTTTTGCATAAATGAGATGCTTTCAAATCATATGCCTCATCCTGAAGATTATATATAGGTACACTAAAGTGGTATTCAAGGGATAATCATATCTTCTGCTAAGACAAAGATGGAAGCGAAATAAATAACAAATTGTGGCCCCAAATATTCCTATTAACAGCTTGTCTTATTATTGCATTGTTTTTAATCACTGAGAGACAAATTGTATCTTATTTCATAGTGGATATAAAATATTTATGTATACACTGATTGACTATTACCCCAAGGAAGACATGTAAGAAAGTTTCCCAGAGAATTCTGTAATGTTTAGTGATAGCTACAAAAAAGTGACATTTTCCTTCTCCAATGGGATCAATAAAAAATGTTTTTATTCCTAATACTACAGAGACAGAGTATTTACTGCTCTCAGCAAACATGAGAAATACTGAAACAGGGCTCTAGTGTGGTAACATATTACTTTTAATTTGAAAGGGAAAAGTATTCTTTGAATAGGAAGAGAGAATGGCATGTTGAAATATATATATATATATATATATATATATATATATATATATATATATATATATATCAGCAGAGGTGGAGGAAAAACAGAGAATCGTCAGGTCATATTTCCAAAACCTATACTCCACAAAATTGGAAAACTTAAAGGAAACTGACAACTTTCTGGATAAATATATCATTTATTAAAATTAAATAAAGATCAGATAAGCAAATTAAACAGAACTGTAACTGCTGAATAAATAAAAACAATCACCAAAAGTCTCCCAAACAACAACAACAACAAAAAGCCTAGGACCAGATAATTTCACCTCAGAATTCTACAACATTTTCAAAGAATTGATACCAACACTCCTCAAATTGATCCATTCAATAGAAACAAAATAAACATTGTCAAACACTTTTTTATGAGGCTACAATTACCCTGATACCCAAACTTCATAGAGGCATTAGTAAGAAAGAGAATTACAGACCAATCTCAAAAATAAACATTTATGCAAAAATACTTAAAAAAAAATACTGGCAAATTGATGGAGGAAGGTCATTGGTTAAAAAATAAAGAAACTGCTTGGCCCTCATAGGTTAGAACATAGGTGGGTGGAGTAAACAGAACAGAATGCTGGGAAGAAGAGGAAGTGAGCTCAGACTCAATAGCTCTCCTCTCTGCGCCAGACGCGATGAAGCAAGCCTCCAGGTCAGACATGCTGAATCCTTCCCAGTAAGCGCAACTTGGGGTGCTACACACATTATTAGAAATGGGCTAGTCCAGGTGTGAGAGTTAGCCAAGAAGAGACTAGATATAATGGGCCAAGCAGTGTTTAAAAGAATACAATTTGTGTGTTGTTATTTTGGGGAATAAGCTAGCCAGGTGACCAGGAGCTGGGGCAGCAGGAACACAGCCTGCAGGTCCTTCAACAGAATGGCGCCCAATGTGGGGCTTGAACCCATGACCCTGAGATTAAGAGTCTCATGCTCTACCAACTGAATCCAAGAACACATCAGAACCATCATCCACCATTATCAAATCAGCTTTATCCCAGAGATGCAGGGATGGTTCAACATATGAAAATCTGTCAACATAATCCAACATATAAACAAATTGAAATTAAAAACCACATGATCTTCTCCTGAGATGATGAAAAATCTTTCAACAAAATATCCCTTCATGATTAAGGTCTTGAAGAGAGAAGGGATATAAGGAAAATATTTAAACATAATAAAGATAATATACAACAAAACAACAGCCAACACCAAACTAAATAGAAAGAAACTCCCAGCAATCCCACTGAAATCAGAACAAGACAAGGATTCCACTCTCTCTATATCTATTCAATATAGTTCTTAAGGTCCTAGCTAGAGCAATAAGACAACAAAAGGAGATAAAGAGGATAGAAATCAGAAAATAAGTCAAATGCTCACTATGTGCTGATGATACGATAAGCAATCCCAAAAATTCTACCAAGGAACTTCTACAACTCATAAGCACTTTCAGTAATGTAGCCAGATACAAATTTAACTCAAAAGAAAATCAGTAGCTTTTCTGTACACAGATGATAAACTGGCTAAGAATGAAATCAGAGAAACATCATCCTTCACAATAGCCACAAATAATATAAAATATATTGGAGTAACTCTAACCAAAAAAGTGGAAGACTTGTATGACAAGAACTTTAAATCTTTGAAGAAAGAAATTGAAGACAACAAAAATAAAATGATTTCCCATGCTCTTGGGTAGGCAGAATAAGCATAGTAAAAATAGCAATCTTACCAAAAGCCATCTACAGATTCAATGAAATGCCCATCAAAATCCCAGCAAAATTCCTCATAGACCTTGGAAGAACAGTTCTAAACTTCAAATGGAAAAGCAAAAAACTCAGAATAGCTAAAATAATCCTGTATAATAAAAGAAACTTCTGGAGGCATCACAAACTCTACTATAGAGTTCAAACTCTACTATAGAGCTTCAGTACTGAAAACAGTCTGGTATTGGCATAAAAACAGACAGGAAGACCAAAGGAACCCAATTGAAGACCTGGATATTAATCTACACACCTTCAAACCACCTTAGTTTTTACAAAGAAACAAAAAATATAAGATGGAAAACAGAAAGCATACTTAACAAATGGTGCTAGCATAACTGGATATCAACATGTAGAAAAATGAAAATAGATCCATATTTATAACCATGCACAAAACTCAAGTCCAAGTGGATCAAAGACCTCAATATAAAGCCAGATACATCGAAACTTTTAGAAAAGAAAGTGGGAGGTACAATTGAACACACTGGCACAGGAGACCACTTCCTAAATATAAGCCCAGAAGCACAGACTTTGAGAGAAACAATTAATAAATGGGAGCTCCTGAAACTGAAAAGCTTCTGTAAAGCAAATGACATGGCCAACAGACAATACAGCAGATTACAGAATGGGAAAAGATCTTTACCAATCCCACATCAGACAGAGGTCTGATCTCCAAAACATACAAAGAACTAAAAATATTGGTTATCAAAAGAACAAATAATACAATAAAAATGGAGTATAAACCTAAACAGAGAACTCTCAATAGAGAAATCTAAAATGGCTGAAAGACTCTTAAGGAAATGTTCAACATCCTTAGTCATCAGAGACATGCAAATCAAAACAACTCTGAGATTCCATCTTCCACCTGTAAGAATGGCCAAGATCAAAAACAGATGACAACTTATGCTGGAGAAGTTATGGGGAAAAGGGAACACTTCTGCATTGCTGGTGGGAATGCCTGATGGAACAGACCCTTTGGATGTCAGTGTGGTGATTTCTCAGAAAATTAGGGAGCAACCTTCCTCAAGACCCAACAATACCACTTTTGGGTATATATCCAAAGAATGTTCAATCGCTGAACTATGTTCATAGCAGCATTGTTTCTCATAGCCAGAACCTGGAAACAACCATAATGCCCCTTGACTGAAGAATGGATAAGGAAATTGTGGTATATTTACACAATGGAGTCCTAGAACAAAATAATGACATCTTGAATTTTTCAGGCAAATGGATAGAAATAGAAAACATCACTTTAAGTGAGTTAACTCAGACCCAGGAAGACAATTATCACATGTACTTACTCATAAGTGGTATTTAAATATAAAACAAAGAAAAACAGACTACAAACCACAGTCCCAGAGAACCTAGACAACAATTAGGACCCTAAGACAGACATACATAGATCTAATCCACATGGGAAGTAGAAAAATGCAAGAACTCCCAAGTAAATTGGGGGCATGAGGACCTTGGGAGAGGGTCGAAGAGGAGGGGAGATGCAGAAGAGAAACAGTGAAAAATATAGAATTCAATAAAAATCAATAAAATTAAAAAAATAAATGAGAAATATTCAAAGGGGTCGTGGAGTGGATATGACCAAAGGGCTTCATGCGTATATAAATGAATGTTATATATTAAAACTGTCACAATGAAAGCCAAAAAAGAAAATTTTACATATATAAATAATATTCACTTTTGAAACTATAAGCAAACAAGTTATATAAGTAATTATATATTGAAGAAATAATTGTATATATCAATTATATGTTAATAAAATTCCCCATTCCAATGAAAACTAAAAAATGTCCTATGAAATTCCTACTTAGATTTTTTATTCACAAGTGCCCTTTTATTCTCATTCTTGTACATATCAGGAAACATCATCTCTGCAGGCTATATTTCACAGGTCTTCAAGCAATTCTATAAGCCATCAGAGAAAAGTGTGGCCATCAATCATATCCTTCTATGAAAACTACAAGCTAAAATAATGACCTACATGGCAAGAAATGTCACTGTGAAATAATCCATAAATATTAACAGACTGTCTAAACATTTTATCCTTGGATTTAAGTTCCACTCCACCAGATGGAACACTTGCTTAGCAATATTATAGTGTTAATAACTTATCACTAGATATGATATAGATCACAGAGTAGAACCTACAATGAATATACTGATAAATATAATTGATATTTAACTTATTCCTAAATATTAGCTGTTGTGTCTATAGGTTAATTTATCTCTCAACTCTCATTCAAGAAGAATCCATTTGCAGTCAATGATAATTAATACAAAGATCCAGAAATTTTCAAAATGCAGAGACTGATAGACCACAGAATGTTAAGCCCCAAAGGCACTATATGTACCACAGCATCTTCCAAAGGCAAAAATCATTGCCAAGAAGGCAGTGTAAACTGTATAAGAACTATAAATGTTGTGTACCTACAAAGAAAGATTTGGGCATGGAAGGGAAGCTTCACACATAAACACATGCAACAACAGGCATGAAACCTGTGTATCACCAAATCCTGTCATTGAGAGGAGAGTTTAGAAACAAAAATCCTCTCTGTAATCATGCAGCAAATGGTAATTATGAGCTGCTTGGATAGGAAATGCTTACTACATTCCACCAGGAGATCAAAAAGTCAAGAAAATTTCAAGAGCACGAAGAAGGAGGAGGAGGAGGAGGAGGAGGAGGAGGAGGAGGAGAAGAAGAAAGAAGAAGAAGAAGAAGAAGAAGAAGAAGAAGAAGAAGAGGAAGAGGAAGAGGAAGAGGAAGAGGAAGAGGAAGAGGAAGAGGAAGAAGAAGAAGAAGAAGAAGAAGAAGAAGAAGAAGAAGAAGAAGAAGAAGAAGAAGAAGAAGAAGAAGAAGAAGAAGAAGAAGAAGAAAAGCCACAAATTTGTGCGGGATGGGAGGAAATAAATTTTTGAAGAATTGGAGCAGAATGTGATTAAAACATGTAGGAAACTTTAAACTCACAAAGAATTAGTTTTAAAAATTGATAAAACAAGTTATAATTTTGTGTAGATATTTATTCTTATTAAGTATAAAATAAAATAAATGATGGTGTCAATATAGAAAACTTTAAAAAATCATATTTATCTATTTATTTATAGCACAAATAATATAAACCGAGAGACAGATATTGGGGTTCAACATGAAGATCAGAAAAGCAAAACAGACAGCCACAGTCTCTTACCTCTACCTCTGATTGAAATAAAAATACTGACACCATAAATCTTCAGATTGAGACTGAGACCTGTCTCCTTCTGTCTTATATTTCTCTCCAGTGCTGGAATTAAAGGAGTGCACAACTACCGCCTGGCTTCTGTGGCAAGCTAGTGTAGCTACTGGGAAAGGTGTGCGCAACCAGTGCCTGTCTATATGTCTGATCAGTGAAGCTGTTTTATTCTATAAACTTCAGATTTTTTTTATTAAAATACAAATGAAATAGCACTACATTTATGTTTTAGTAATTTGATATGTGATATGTTTTCATACCTCCTCCCTGTCTTCAAAACTTGTCTCCTCAAACTTCTTTTTTTCTTTTTGGTAGCATCAAGACAATTATTTATTTAAGCATTAGATTTCAATCTTTAAATTGTGATTCTGGCCTTACTTTCTTGACTGGTCTTTGTCATGGAGAAATGGCAGTACTAAGAAGTAAATAACTTCCCACACCAATGCATCTCCTTGACACCTATATCTGAAGGTTGTAGTCTTATTTTGATTCTGTTCCTTCTATACTTTGTTTTGGGGTTGTCTACTTATAACTATATAGAAGAGTCATACAGCGAAAATAAACAGAATTGTTTACAGAATAAAAAATATCCATGTGCTGGGTGTCATGATATTTGCCTTTATTTCCAGCATCTCAAAATATTGCAGGCAGAGGCAAGGAAATCTATATGGTTCCACAAAAGCACTGTCTACATGATTTTCAGGTCACCTAGAGACAGAAATACTATCTCAAATGAAGGAGTAGGAGAAGTAGTAGTAGGAGATAGAGGAGGAGGAGACGAGGAAGAAAAGAGGAAGAGAAGAGAAAAAGAGGAGTAGCAAAAAAGGGAGGAAGAAAAAGAATCATTTTGGTGTTTATAATTTAAACTATGATTTAATCTTATAATAAAGGAATTCTGGGTTTGTAGAGAATATTGTAAGCATGTCAGTTTGAGGCATGTATGCACTGTCAATGTGATATATATATATATATATATATATATATATATATATATATATATATATATATATATATATATATAAGTATATATATATACTTATTATATACATACATATAATTCATGTATATTCACTCACAAGTTGTGTGAGAAATCTGTCAGTATCAGTTATGATTTCTTTAATTTTTAGAGAACATTACTCATAATGGAAACTGAATTGCATCATGGCATAATATTGGTCTAATGCAAATTCCTTTTCATGGCAAATATTTTTTTTATTTGGCAGTTTTATCTACAATAAAATGGAGATGATTTTAGCCAGCTTTCAATAAGAAAAATCTCCATAAGCATGGCAAATATTTCAATGTAATAAATGCCTTAGATGTTAATCTTGTAATCATTGCAGTCTTGTTTAAACGTAATCAACTAATGTTTTGACTGAACATGAGTCAATGAAGCCTAATTTTTAGATTTGGGAACTTCCTCACCACAGAAATATGTGGCTTAATCTTGATTAATGTAAGTTCATGTTGGTAGGCATTCTGTGACATTTCTCTTGGACAGAAGTTTATGGAAATTTCAGATGTAAGCCCTGAATGTTTTCTCTCCTAGTTATTATGCTATGTCTAGTCTTATTTATTTTGTGTCTACAGCCACATATATGGAAAATAGATTTGTATTTGTCTTATCCTTATTTTACTTCTGCAAATATATTTTGTTGAATACTTGTCCATAATACAGAATATGTCATAAAAATGTTTAAGGTCAAGTCTGTGAGTACTATGGGAAGGTTATGCCAGTTTCATTAGATAATTTCAAATTTGGCACTAGTATCCAAAATACCTGTTAGTATTTTATAGTTAGTTTCCTCAGATCTGCAGAATCTATCTTTACTCATAGGAGGATTGTAAGAGCTAAAAATAAGATAAATTAGGTGCAAAATATGTGCTATATAATTCTAGATCAGACTCATATCTAAGATCAGAAAGAAAAACTGTATGATGTTTCCAACTGTAAAACTCTGAAATGTCTAACATTTCAAAAATGAGATTAAATCAAGTGAGAATTCAGATGTTTATAAGTCTTCCTGTGAATGGAATATGTAATATTGATATATCCCTTGCTTTATAAAATACACATCAACCAATGGACTGTAATAACTTGCCTCTGCTGTTGTAGATCACTTTACCCGTGATGTATGACCAGAGTAGAAAACACTTAAAATGAGTTAAACACAAAAAACACTCTTGTAATGTTTTCCCAGATGAACAGTTTAGGAAATTTTAGCATGTTGCTGAATGTGCTAAATGAGAGGATATTATATGCAAGCATTAATTACTGTTCATAGCATGTGTATATCCTGAGCACCTAGTGGTGAGTGTTCAGATGGAATAAACATAATATCTGGATTGATGAGTATACTAAAATTTCCTTCATGCAATATCCCCAAGTAAAGTCTTTTACTAATGTTTAAAGAAGCATAAATCATCAGTATAACCCTGTTATGGATTTATCCAGCATTAATTTATTGAATCTTTGAATTTTTTGTTTATTCACTTCATATTCAAGATGAGTAATGAAATCTAGCATGAAAACCTACTATATTTTAAAATCTTAATGAATGTACAACATTTTAGAGTTATGACATTTTAGTACAGTTTCTGTTTTAATGAATTGAACAATTAAATAGTAATTGTCAATATTATTTTATGATTTATTATTTTAAAATCTTAAACAACACTCTATGTAATTTATTTAAACTAATTCTAAATTCTGTATGGAATATGATTCTTTCTGTGTACATGTTTTATATAGATAATAGACATAATGCATATTCCCTTATGTGTTGTACATCTAATTACATTTTTATTTGATCTTGATTTAAATTTCATATGGGATATCTATCAGAAAAACTGTACACTTGTTTTAGATTTTCCAGTATTGTGAAGTACATGTTTTAAAGTATGACCAAGTAATTCTTTGATTTTCCTCGGTGTCATTTGTTATTTTCTCCATTTTCATTTCTGACTTTGTTAAAATACATGTCTTCTCTCTGTTTTTTAGTTAGTTTGGATAATGCTTTGCTAGTTTGTTGATTGTCTTAAAGTAAAAACCCTATTTCCATTGATTTGTGTTTCTATTTCACGGATGTCATCCCTCAGTTTGTTTGCTTTTGCCATCTACTTCTTTTGGTTGTGTTTGATTTTTACATTCTATAGCTTTCAGGTGTAGTTTTAAATTGCAAGTATGAGGTCATTCCAAATAACTTTTTAAGAAACAGTGCTATGAACGTTCCTCTTAGCACTGCTTTCATTTTCTATCATTATTTTGGTTATGTTGTATCTTTATTTTCATTAAATTCTAGTAAGTCTTTAATTTCTTTATTTGTTCCTTGACATACTAGTCATTCAGTTGAGTTGTTCAGTTTTTATGAGTTTGCAGTCTTCCTCTTTTGTCTGTTGCTGTTGAGATCTAGCTTTAATTCTTTAATCCACGGTGGTCTGATTGGACACAGGGGCCAGTTTTAATTTTCCTGTATCTTCTGAGACTTGCTTTTTGATAAAATAGATGATCAGTTTTGCAGAATGATCTGTGAGAAGTATGTATTTTTTTTTGTGTTTTGGTAAAATGTTCTGTAGATACTTGTAAGATACATTTAAATCATTACCTCTCTGAACTGGATGAACTGTTCATTGGTGAGAGTTGGGTATTGAAGTTTCCAGGTATAATTCTAGTAGGTCTGCCTTTATATGCTGTTTAGTCATTTTCGCTGAATCTTATAATATCCTCTCTTTATTGTGTGTATTTTGTGCTTTGATTATTATGTTGCAAGGGGATTTTCATTTCTGGTACAATATATTTGGTGTTCTCTAAGCTTCCTGACTTTTATAAACATATACTTTAATTTGGGCATTTTCCTTCTATGATTTTGTTAAAAAATATTTTATGACCTTTGAGCTGAAATTTTTTTATTTCTGTTATCTTATGCTTATTTAGTCTTTTCATGGTGTCCCATGTATCCTGAATGTATTGTTTGGGAGGCATTTGACATATTCTTTCACTGATGTACCTATGTATTCTATCATATCTTCAAACCTCAGATTCTATCTTTAATTTCTTGCATTCTACTGGTAATAATTGTGACTGTGGTTATTATTCACTTAGTTGAGTTTTCAATTTCCAGAACATCCTCGGTTTGTAGGTTTTTGTTTGTTTGTTTTGTTTGTTTATAATTCCACATTTCAGGACTCAAAACAATCCCTTCACCTCTTTGTTTTATCTTGGTTTACTTTAAAGGATTTATTTATTTTCTCCAATTGTTTGTGTTTTCTTTTAGGGGTTTGTTCATTTCCTCTTTAAGTCATTTATCATGTTTATTATGTTGGGTTTAAGGTTGTTTTCTTTTGTTACAATTGTGTTAGAATATTCAAATCTTGCTTAGGATAGCTGGACTCTGGCAGTGATATTACTATTGATGACTGTGTTCTTACACTGACATTTAGGCATCTGGATTTGGGGTGATTATAGGTCTATCTGCCAATTCCTGATTTCATTTTTGTGGGATGGATATTTTGTTCCTTTGTTTCTGCTTTCTCTCTGGTCTTCTTCTCAGTACTTTGTAGGGTTGAGTAGTGTGTCTCTACCCAAGTTGCAGACTGGATTTCTGATTGATGAGTTAGATTCTGGTTGATCGGTAGCTCTCTGCCCAAGTGAGGGACTGGAGAACTGGTAGCTGGAGTGTCCTCTCGTCTCATCAGAGGTCCTCTGATATTCAAGATGCCAGTGTGGCCTCTATGCTTCTGCATGCTTGGCCTCTGATGAAGCAGGGGACTTGATTGGAAGTCTATATAAAACAGTATGACTTTGGTATAAACACGTAGGACACAGTTAATTGTATCAAGTAAATGATACACGTATGTCATTGTTCTGTTAATTTAGTGTTTTCTAGGCCTTTTGTTGATTTCATAGGAATAAGATTGTGAAAGATAAAACTGGTTACCTTTTTGTGGACCTATGGACCTCTCTGAATGAGATCTTTAACCTTCTTTTTTTACAGAATCTTGACAACATCATTTCTGTGAAAATTTATGATAAAAATACTATAAAGACTGATTATTTAATTTTATTATCTCTTCAGAGTATAGGTAGTGTAGTCTTAGAGAAGCACAGCATTGAAAACTTATTTTATTTTCTAGAAATATTTCTAATATTTTAGACTAAACCCAACAATATTTAAAATGAAAACTTTACTTATTCCATTTTGGAGAACAACACTTTGATGAATTTATATAGGATTGCCTAGAATATAAGCCATTTACTGATGGATCCTTTCATTTCTTAAGATGTTTATTCAAATATTAAGTTAGTTATCAAAACTACCAATAAATCTACTTGAGCGTAAATTCCATGTCCAAAATTATTGTATTTTTTGTGTTATTTGTAGCTACAGTATCGGTTAATATAGATATGGAAATACATCAATACTATTTACAAAGAGTAACATTTGTTTATAAAAAAACAACCATATCACTAACAAAGCAAATTAGTACATCCATCAGAGGAAACAGTCTTAAAATAGACAGTGAAAGAAAAATGTTAAGCAAATATCTGCTCCCTTATTTTTAACAGTGTGTGTGTGTGTGTGTGTGTGTGTGTGTGTGTTAAAAGCTAGAGAGAGAAAGGTAACTGAATAACATATGTAAAAATACACATTTATATAATTAGGTATTTCATGAATACATCAAATTAGGGTATTAAAAATTTTGCTAAACAAAGGGGAGAGCTGTGGCCTTAAAAGAAGATAATAAAATGGGACCCATGGGGAATGGATTGACACTGAATTATGTGAGAAATTCTGTAATTGCTCCATAAAAGTTCTTTACAATGACAAATTGACTTCCTTTTTCCTGTGGACAATATCACTTCTCAGTTTGTGTGTCTATTACTTATCGTTCCCTGAATGCATTAAACTTTATCTCTTGACATCGCCTCAAGGATGGTGTTGAAATGTTTGCTTTCCTGATGTTAAGGTGGCTCAGTCATTTGCCTAACAGTAAGGTGGTATCATAGATAGTATGTAACAAACAGCATCATTGTTTGCTTTTTTTATCTTGATCCCATACATTAATGAAATTAATCATATGTTTTCTAAAATCAGCTATAGACAAGGCTAGAGAAAGAGGTTTAAAAGAAGAGCAACAGCAGTACTACCATCAACTTTTAATTTTTTGCCACTGCATACATCTTTCAGAAAATCTGGCTGTGTCCTGTAGGTCTCCTGTAAATGGAAAAGCTTTTTGTAGAAGTAATGACACAATAAGGCAGAAGCTGCAAAATGAACTCCTATAGGAGTACAGAAGATTTGACTTGACGTTTTTGTTTCTACTAAGTAATGATGCCACAGAAAAAAACTTTCACTGATAAACAAAATCTCCTGAATAGAGCTCAGGATGGATGGATGGATGCAAATGTTTCATCCCTGTCCTTTTGATATCAGGCAATTATCAAATAAGCCTTCATTTCCTCAAAATCAGAATGTAAAACTTGTCCAGAGAGTATATAATTTGAGACAGTTTATCGATAATTTACCAATTTTCTTCATTCTTTATGTGATATAGAAGAAAAAATAGTTTTCCTTGATTAAGGTGCAAGAACCTTTAATTTTGTTGCCCTTTTTTTAGTTTAAAAAGATTTTGCATATGTAACTTGTGACTTTTCTCAGTATAATTAGATCAGATAATCTCCTTGAATTGAGCAGCGTGTCTCAAAAGACCTGTACATTTTATGCTTATTTTAGAATGGTTCTTGATATTTTTATTCTGTAAGTTCAACAGTTCTAAATTATATTTAATTTGTCCCTATCATTTTAAATTGTCTTTTTTACAGGAGTCCTGTGTCACTGACATTTTTAAACCTTACTTTCCCTTTGTTTCTTGAAAACACTGATGAAGTGTTCTAAGTCCCTTTTATTGATTGACAAAATAATTCTAAGAAATACTATACAGCAATAACATATATTACAGCATTTCTGTCTTTTTCTATAGCACAGTATACATTATCTTTGAATATTAATAGTGGAAAAGCACTGAATTTCAAAAGATGAACTATTTTTTATATTTAAAAAGAGAATCATGATTTAAACAATATATTCCTCTAATAATTAAAAATTTGAAGTCTTAATGGACTTCAATAAGAATGATGTACTCTTATGAATACAATCAACTGAAATGTGAACCTGGCTGTATTCTCTGTTCATTACTTTTAAAATCACTGTCTAAGTATCTGATGAAACTCATCTTATCAAATAAATAAATATATAAGCTCAAGGACTAAGGGGATACATCCTAGCAATGTGAGAAAACCATAGTGACTCTCATCAGAGTAAGGAACAAAGCTAAGTCAAGGACTAGGGTAAAAATAGAAAAAGAACAGCCTGTCCCTACCTTTAGAAGTCATTTTCTCTACAAAGACTTTATCTCTGAAAGATTCCATAACCTCACAAATTAGAATTACCCTCTGGATACTAGTTGTCAAACACTAAGTTGTGGGGATATTGTACATGCAATCCCTAGGAAATGAGTATCATATTATATGGTATCACATTTTAACCATGTACTAATGATGATACCAGTATTAAAATTACCCCAAGAGAAATGGTTCCACACATATATAATACCAGTTCTCTGGAGGCAAAGGGAAAACAAACACTCCAAGTCCAAAGGTAGCCTAGTCTACATGGCTAATATTCCACCCTAGCCAGAAATGCATCTCAAAATTTAAGGGGGAAAATGTTCTCAATGCATATACTTTCTGTAACAACCTGCAGCACATTATTTTCTGAAACCAATAGTAAGCGTATGTGATACAATTTATGTATTTCCTCTTATGATGCTATGAAAGGAGAAAGACACTGGAATCTTTTTTTTAATTGAAAATTTCCACCTCCTCTCCTCCTCCCCCTTCCCTCCCCTCCCCCCACTCCCCTCCCCTCCCTCTGCAGTCCAAGGAACAGTCAGGGTTCTCTACCCTATAGGAAGTCCAAGGTCCTCCCTGTTTTCCCCAGGTCCAGGAAGGTGAGCATCCAAACAGACTAGGCTCCCACAAAGCCCATCCATGGAGTAGAATCAAAACTCAGCGCCATTGTCCTTGGCTTCTCCATCAGCCTTCACCATCAGCCACATTCAGAGAGTCTGGTTTGATCACATACTCCATCAGTTCCAGTCCAACTGGCCTTGATGATCTCCCATTAGGTGAATCCCACCACCTCAGTGGGTGGACACACCCTTCACAGTCCAGAATCTTATCAGTAGACCACAGCTTTGTGCTGACACACAGATTAAGAGAAATGGGTTAATTTAAGATCTAGGAGCCAATTAGGAAAAGACAAAAATTATTGGTCAAACAATGTTGTAACTAATGTAGTTTCTGTGTGATAACCTGGGACTGGCTGGTTTGGAAACTAATGAGGCACCTCTATGCTCTGGGAGCACATTCGGCTCCTTCAGTCAATCGCCTTTAAGATAACAGTCCACTTGGGCATGGTCTCTTATACTACAAAAAGCAGCAGTAACAGTGTACCTGCTTTCTTGCTTTTGGCTCCTGCTTCTGGCTGCAACACTCTATTTCTGTTCACTCAGAGAACTGTTGTCTAGGAAAGTGATCTGTAAATTTTCCCCTTAAATAAATAACCCTTTTTATTATTCATAATTCTGAACTGGTGTGGGATTGTTTTATGCCTTCATCTTTGTTTACATATCCACTGTTTGACTCCCAATTGATAGAACTCTTTGGGAAGGATAAGGAGTCATGTCTTTGTTAGAGAAGATGTTTCACTGGAGCTGAGCAGGTGGTCTTCTGAGATTATATATATAACATGGCTGAATATCATCCTGGAATTTAGTCAGTAGGAAACCTTCCTTTATGATCTCTGAATTGCTTCCTAACTTCAGGTTCTTGCTGCTTCCCTAGGCCAATGAACGATGGACTCTGACCTGTAAAATGCACTAAACCTTTTCCATCCCCTGTTGTTTAGAAAATAATAATCTATTATAGTAGCAATAAGTAGACAAATAGAATAATATTAATATTATGTCTAAACATTAGCTCAGCTATTTTTTGATAAAATTCTCAACTAAGTGAGTTTTTGTAATGCATAGATTTTTTTTGTTGTTTTTTGTTTTTTTTTTTTTTTGTTTTAAGTTCTGAGCGATTCCTTAACCTGCCACCGTGAGGCTACCTCGCATAGATATTTTAAGTAGACACATTTTCCCTATACTTAAGTCTACTCATTTTAATTATGGGTATTACCTAAAATTACTTTCCACAAATAAGAAAATGATTTACATGTTGCTTATTATTTCTTTAAGCTGTATCTATCTGTATAAACACTACTTCATTTCATATTGCCAACAGGCTTTTCCACATAATCATCAAAGATTTCTTTCAGTATAAAGTAACTATTAGAACTATTTTCAATGGTTTGTTTGTTTTGTTTAATCAAAGTCAGCGCAAGCTTCAGCATTTAAATAACCACTACCAAAAGCTAATAAACCTAAAATTTTTTTTCAAGGCTCATTGGGTAGTCATGAACCTTTGACATCTGACTCAGTTTTAAATAGAACTGTTTATTATCTGAAATAATCTTAATTAAGTTTAGTCAATGTAACATTTTCCTTATAAATGACACACATTGTCTCATTAGGTCACCCTTTTTCTTCATTAGAAAAATACTTTTGATATTTTATTCTTTTAGTGAATATCATTAATGAGAACAGAACAGAGTTGGTGCTTGCAGATGACAATAAATGTGTCAGGAATTATTACTCTATAGGACTTCATAGTTCAAATAGTACTGTGAAAATGACACTCTAAATTAGTGCCATCCTAATTTAATATATATAATATATTATAAGTAAATATAAAATATTTCTCTAAATATATGAAGTATATGGTATTACACCATTTTGATCATACTTTAAATAATAACACTTTTATTTAAGTGATCTTTAAGCAGAGATAAATACATGTATGTGCTGTATTATTTCTAGTCACCATTTACTTGTCATTGAGTCATTCTTAGAACTATCACTTGGTAAGTTTTGTGATGGCTCTGAGGATAAAATGGTTAGATACACATAATAAGACCTTGCATTCACTCTCCAATCAACACTGTAAAAAGAGAGAACTAATTCCTAGAAGTTGTACTCTGCCCTCTAAGTGAATATCATTGCCTGTGCCTCCATAAATAAATAATTATAAAAATATTTAAATGATATGTAAAATATTTTAATTACATTGGATTTAGCAATAAAACTATAATTTAATAAATGATAATAATCTAAATTCATGATTTTAATGACATTTAAATTTTTTTCTATTTAAATAGACCAACATATATATGTACATTTTACCTTACTTTAGATTTTCTGAAGAGTAGTCAAATTATATATGGAGGTAGAATATTATAATTGACTTTTTTGAGATTATGACTTAACTACAGTATTTTCCCTTCTCTTTCTTCCCATCAATTTCTTCTATAAAATTTGTCTCCATTATCATTCAAATTCATGACCTTTTGAAAGTTATTATTGCATGTTTGTTTATGTATATACAATTATATTTCCAAATATAAAGCTCATTAATGCATATAATGCTCTATGTATGTATGCATGCATATTTTCAGGGCTGACAGTTTAGCACTGAACCATCAGTTTGTGTGCACTTTCTGGGGATGACCAACTCTTCTCTTCCTTGCTTTCCTTAGTTGCCTAAAGTTCTCCATCTATTGTTGAGTCCTCTGAGTTTTTCTGTGTCAAATGTGGCATGTACATTGGTGTTATTGTTCAGCTCACATTTGGGCAGTCACATTCATCACTTATTGGTTGTGGGTTTTGATATTACAAGGAGACATAGTCTTATAACAAACTTGCTGTTTCTCTGGTTCTTATAGTATTATTACCCACTCTTCTGCATTTTTCCATGAGTATTTGATGAGGAATTGCTTTTTTAGATGTATCAGTTGGGTTGTCCATTTTATTGACCGTTGTTTTCTTTAGTGGTTCATTCCGTTTCAAAGAAAAATTTCCTCAATCCATAGTGAAGCCTTTACTTATCTATGGTGATATAAACAAATGTTTAGTGATTGTTATTTGGTATTTCTTTGACTTAAAATACTAGAAGTTAAAGATTCCTTCCATCAACTATGATTTCCCTAGCACTGATTAGTTATCTATGTTCCATCTACCAAGTATGTTATCTTAGTTGAGTAATATTAAGCTCATTTAGAGAGCTGGAGGACACTACCATGATTTTCACCCATGCCACAATTCTACTATTTAGTTTTTGAACAATTATGCACCATGTAAATGATAAATGGTTACTTTACAAAGTTGAAAGTGTCTACTTCATTACTAATCCTAATAATATTTGACTACAACGTTGTAAGAGAGTGTAAGCAGTATTTCCTTCTAGAAGGTTTTATTTGTTTTCTTAGATAAACAAGACCCTAGTCCAACACATGCTTATTTACTATGTGCCAAGAAAAATTATGTAATCGTTTGTCAGTTGCTTGCTAAAATTTCTTCCACAATCAGGTTCAGTTTTACAAATTTTGTTCAATACTGGAACTGTGCTTTATGCTTTCATAAGTGTGGCTTTAGAGTATTTTTCTTGAACATTGTGTAACTCTACATTTCTAACAATACAAGAGGAGTGTGAATTCACAAGAAAAATGAATTTGACTAAATATAACCATATAGAATTAAGAAAGAAATCATGATGTCTTTTGATGACCTGATAAAAGAATGAGGTATATATGAAACAGTAATAATACACTTTCATTAATCAAAAATTTAAATGTTTACTAGGTCAGGTTGTTATTTTTCTCAAATTCTGCTGCAAAAAATAATAGACGCAATGATAAATCAGATACCAATTCATAAAACTTGCGATTAATCTTGAAAAACAATATCATAATTTCAATTTATGTTTCAAAGCAAACCAACCCTACAAATCACAATCTCAGAGAACCTAGACAACAATGAGGACCCTAAGGGAGATGTACATGGACCTAATCTACATTTGAAATAGTAAAAGACAAGATCTCTTGAGTAAATTGGAAGCATGGGGACCATGGTAGAGAGTTGAAAGGGAGGGAAGAATCAGGGAGGGGAACAGAAAAATATGTACAGTTCAATAAAATCAATAAAAATGAACATATATACAATGGTAGAAAAACAAAGTAAGCACATACAATGAAATAAAGAATCCATCCCATTACTTTGGAATTTGATAAATTATACTTGAAAAGAAAATTTGCAAACAGAGAGAAAATAAATCAGAGTAAAAAAAGAATATATTCTGAACAGGTCTGAGACACGAAAATACTTTGAAGAAAACAAGATCTCTCTCCATCCTTAAATTACATGGGAACTTTACTCCCATGACTTATATGCTATATCCTGTGGTGATGTTTTATAACATGAAGGGGGCCCTGGCCTGCTTGTTTGGGTTTTCTGCCCCTCCCAGTACCGCAGCTATTTAGTCCCAGAGAAAACTCACACAGAGATCTCTATAAGTTATAAGCTGATTAGCCCAGTAGCTCTAGCCTCTCACTGGCTAACTCTCACATCTTGATTAACTCATTTTTCTGATCTATGTTAGCCATGTACTTTTTTTTCAGTGGGGAAAATAACATCCTGCTGCTTAGGTAGTCTGGGCAGGAGTGGGAAGAGTCAACTTCCTCCTTCCCAGAATTCTCTTGTTCTCATTACATCATTTCAACTTCCTGTCTGCTTATTCCGCCTATATTTCCTGCCTGGCCAATCAGCATTTCTTTGAAACATGATTGACAGAATACAGACAATTCTCTCTCACCAATGTTTACTTCTGGCACTATCTTTTTCTCATGGTTATCATTAACCATGCAATAATATTGCTATACTCTATATTGTTTCATTGACTTTGTCCAATTCCATGAAACACTTTCACAATGTCAGATATTATTAAATGTATAAGAGTTCAAAAGAGGTGAGTGTTTTGTAAGTAAATGTTTGATACTAGAAATTATAAAAACTAGGATTTGATTTTTTGAGTACATGAGAAAAATATTAATTTTTCTTTTTATTTTTGTTGTGTTTATTGCTAAAGAAGCTTACTTAAATGAAAAAAATTAGTGAACTAATTTCAGTTCACTAATATAATAGCCAATACACAGTTATGATAGTTTTACATTCCTGAAATTGTATTTATATCTAGATAAAAATTTTGTTTAAATTTCCATTTCATTAACCCAACACTGTGTTTAGTGTTGTAAATTTTCTTATATTCACTATTCACATGTATGGGAACATAATATGGCATAAAATGAGTATAATTATGTAGCACCTAGAAATTTAATCAAAAATTGAAATTTAAAGGTATTCTTTCTCATGAATCAGAATTTTATAATTTTTCTGAAAACAACTGTATATTTGAGCTTATAAAGCAATTGTAACATTTCTCTCTTCACTTATCTCCCTTTAAACATTCCCATTTACTCCTCTCCACTCTCAGTTCATTGACTCTTTTTTCATTAATTGTTATTAAATGCAATAATATGAGTATAAATATGTATATATAATATTTGTATATCTAAATGTAGATTTTTCAGAGCAGGCACGTAAGTAAGTGTAAAGAAGTAAATACAAAAGAAGGAGATTTTTTTTTTAGTTTAAAATTTTTTTATTATTTTTTTTATTGGAAAAAAAAAAGAAATTTCTGCCTCCTCCCCGCCTCCCATTTCCCTCCTCCTCCTCCCCCTCTTCCCCCCCTCCCCCCACTCCTCCCCCTCCCTCTCCAGCCTGAAGAGCAGTCAGGGTTCCCTGCCCTGTGGAAAGTCCAAAGTCCTCCCCCCTCAATCCTGGTCTAGCAAGGTGAACATCCAAACTGGGTAGAGAGAGGCGGCGGGCTGCGTTCCTGCTGCCCTGGCTCATGGCCGCCTGTATGGCTAGCTTTATACCCAAAATAATTACACGAAAACTGTATTCTTTTAAACACCACTTGGCCCATTAGCTCTAACCTCTTATTGGTTAGCTCTTACATATTGACCTAACCCATTTCTAATAATCTGTGTAGCCCACGAAGGTGGCTTACCAGAGAAGATCTAAACCTGCATCTGTCTGGAGTGGGAGAATCATGGTGACTCACTGACTCAGCTTCTTTCTCACAGCATTCTGTTATGCCTACTCCACCCACCTAAGAGATTGCCTATCAAAATGGGCCAAAGCAGTTTCTTTATTAGCCAATGACCTTCCTTCATCAGGAGAAAGATGTGTAAATATGAGAAGACCTGAAAAAAATCAAAAGAATTTGTATTTTCAATTATTCACCCCCAAAATTTATAATTCATGTACAAACATACATTGAGAGTAACAATAAACTTTTCTTACCAGGATTGAGAGTGGCCTTTTTAAGAAGCAATATCACTTATACCTATACCAGACATAAGAAAATGCTTTATTAGTAAAATATGTGCCAGATTAAATGGAAAAGAAACAGTGAGAGATACTACAAGAATAATTTTTAAATTTGGTAAGTGTAGAAATGACAATACTCCTTAAATATACCATATATAAAACACTTACTATTTTAAGTATTTTACCTTGTAAAATATATATGCATTTTAAATATCTTTTCTTTGACTAAGAAACAAATAGTATTCACTTGGGGTTTAGCAATTTTATTGTACTAAGATTTATGTGCCTGTGAAAGACAATGATGAATATTAAAAGGCACTTTTCCTATAGTGGTGTTTGATTTACTTAATTTATGCAAATTCTGTATTATTACTAGGACATGAAAAACAAATCTTTCTATTTCATTAGAACACATACTTCCTTGACAAAACAATGGAGATTATGTTTTTTTTTATTACTTCATACATAATACCAATCAAAATTCCCACTTCCTCCCCTCTTCCCGCTTCCCTCCTGCTTCCCCACAACCTTCCCATGCCCCCTCCCATCCTAAGAGATTGTAAGGTCCCCTGCCCTGTGGGAAGTCCAAGGCCCTCCCCCCTACATCCAGGCTTAGGTGGCACAAAGGTAGCATGTATGACTCCAGATAATGTCCTAATTATCACACTTATGTTTTTCTAAAAAGTAGATGGATCCAACTCCATTTTTCATAAAGTGAAGGGGGAGAATGAGGAAAGTGGGCTCTTTACTCTGCAATTGTTTCACTCTCTATGACTCTCATGCTATATATGCGTTATCACTATTCTCTTCTTCTTCAATCTAGTCCATGTTCATTTCGCAGTAGCTGAAAATTGACATGATATTATTCTTACATGGTAATTTAAAAAAAAATTAAATATCTTTCCTGACAGCATCATTATATTTGGCAACACAATACAAAGAGGGATAGAATGAGGGGTGGGAGGAAGACAGAATCATCTAAATACTCCATTCCAAAGGCGATATTAGTTTGTTATGATATAGAAGTCAGTATATTGTCATTTTAAAATAATGTATATTGGTTCAGAAGAGTTGGATTATTTATTAGGAACATTTGTTGAACTTTCAGAGAATCCACTTTCAGATTCTAGTTGCCAGTTTGTGGTTCACAATGACTAAAACTCTATTTATGGGGAATCCAGCATTCTCTTCTGAACTTAGTTAGTACCAATCATATACATTATGCACATAGGCATTCAATCAACATAATCCTATACATTAAGAAAAAAACCTAATTTTTGTACAAATCTCCCATTGATATATTTTTGAAGACTTTTACCTATTTTCTTACTAGACTTTGCTGACTTGAGTAAACTGTGTTTAAGAAACTATGAGAATGAGCACTGAACTACTCTACACTTTACAACTTTCAATTAAATGATTATGGTGTTTGTGATCATGTTTTACTATTCTTGATTTGTAATAACTGATGACCATCCTGAGTTTAATGTCTACAATCTCTTTATTTCTATTTTCAATTTTACTCCATTATGTCGACTAACACTTTTTTCTTTAAGAATATAATCCAAGAGCTCTGTTTCTTTCCTCCTCATGTTAACATCATTGCATTAATGATAAGCTGAAAACAGAGAATTATCAACAGATAAATCTAAAATGGGTGAAAGATACTTAAGGAAATGTTCAACATCCTTAGTCATCAGAAATGCAAATCAGAACAACTCTGAGATTCTTATACCTGTAAGAATGGCCAAGATAAAAAACACTGTTTACATCTTAAGCTAGAGAGGTTGTAGGTTAAAGGGAACACTTCTGCTTGTGGGAATGCAAGCTAGCAAAACCCCCTTTGGATATCAATGTGGTGTTTACTCAGAAAAATCAGAGAACAACCTTCCTTAAGACCCAGGAATATCACTTTTGGGTATATATCAAAAGGATGCTCAATCGTGCCACAAGGACATGTGCTCAACTATGTTCATAGCAGCGTTGTTTCTCATAGCCAGAACCTGGAAACAACCTTAATGCCTTTCAACTGAAAAATTAATAAGAAAAACATGGAACGTGTTCGAAATGGAGTACTATCACACACAGCAGAAAAAACATAATGACATCTTGAATTTTGCAAGAACATGGATGGAGCTAGGAAATATTATTTTGAATGAGATAACCCAGATACATTAAAACAATTATCACATGTACTCACTCATAAGTTGTTTTTAAACATAAAGCAAAGAAAACCATCCCACAAATCACAATCTCAGAGAACTTAGACAACAATGCGGACACAAAGAGAAATTTACAAAGATCTAATCTATATGGGAAGTAGGAAAAGACAAAATTTCCTGAGTAAATTACGAGCATGTGGACCTTGGGAGAAGGTTGAAGGGGAAGGAAATGGCAGGGAGGGGAGCGAGCAGAGAAAAATGTACAACTCAATAAAAATCAATTAAGAAAAAAGAAAACTTCAACTAGTCAAGTAGATGTAAAAGTAAATATGTCAGCTTGGACATATTAAACTTGGGGTTCCAAATATTGTATACTTTTCCTGTTTTTCTGTTTTGTATTGATGGTTTTTTAATCAGGTATTTAGGAGGTCATATTTTAGAAATATTATTTAAATAATCAGTTTGTACTTTGTGTTTAGTTAATACCTCAGTGGGAGCATTTAAAACATGATTTACTATAAAGTTTAAGATTCAGCAAATAATTAGAAATTTCTAGCATGTGGAAAACTGAAATAATGTGTTACATTAAAAAATGAACATTGTTTTAAAATTATTCAAAATAAGTTGCAATTCAAAAAACAAATCTACTATGTTTTAAGGTAGAATAAATGATGTAGGAAATGAGCATATGTAGTACTTGTAAAACCTCAAACACCATTCTGATTTATTTTATGAATCCATGGCAAAAAGAGAAAAGTAATATAACACACAATATTAACTTACAGTACATTGTTAAACACTCATAGATACACACCCACACACATATGTATAACAAAGTGCATTTTCATATATTCATTTATATGTGCAAACTTCTAACAATTCAAGAAAAAAGCATAAATTTTGGGAACGGTCTTCAAAAATAAGTGGAAGAAGAGAAGATGAGCGTGAAGCTTCAGTATACATCTATAAAGTTCTCAAATGAGCAAACAGAAACTAACACACCCCACAGTATATAATATAGTACTAATATAACATACAAAATAACAATTTGTATCATGAATTATTCCTGATGAGAGCATCACATTTTATCAGCATTTGTAAATCTTTCTAAACATATGCACAAAATGTGAATATTACAACTTGCATTTTGCATCACATATTGCACAAAATATGGTAAGTGGTATTTTCCTCCGGCATCACTTGAGTTGTATTCTTCAGTATTTATTTTGGAAATATTGCTTTTTGAATTTTACAAGGTCTATTTTAAGCAATTTAAAACTTCTATATATTTTCACACATGCACGTGGTTGATGACTAGGCATAAGGTAAAGATTCTCAAATTTCCCTACATATTTATACACTTGTTTCTACAAAGAAAAAAAATTACAGAAGTCCAATTTATGTATTGTTCTACCTTCACATAAAAAACACATGAAAATATTTTTAACTTTCAAATGAGAATATTTTTTCCTGAGGAAAATAATTAAATCATGACTAATAAATGAATATTTACATCTACTGACCACAAGGACAGCTACTCTAGCAAAAGTGAAATGCAAGCCTTATTTCAGGCCACAAATCCTCATTTAATACTGTTATTAAGCATAGCAAAAAACTAGCTATAAAAAGGCTTCATTTTATAGTGAGGGGAATAGTTTCCCTCTTTTAAGTGAGGGGAATAATTCATACCAAAATCAGTTACAAAACGCATATAAATAAAAACTGTTATAAGAAAATTTCAATCTAAGCTAAAGTATTATTTCTAGTTATGAATAATAGCAACCTATAATTTTCTTTGCATACCACATAATTTGAAATATTAATAACTACAGAATACACCATTAAGATATATAAAATTTGCAAGTTTTTGTAAAAATGTATCATAAATTATTTTGGTTGTTTAAGAGAAGTAAAGAAAATGCATAGTAAAATTCAATTCATTTTTTAAAGTTGATATGTTCACCAAAGAAAACTTCCACATATTTTGCTCTGATTCTCAAGTCTTTGTCATTATTAAATGGCAACCAATTTTTCAAAATGAAATTTTAGTAATTTTGATATTTTGACATTTCATACATATAATTTGTCTATAACATTTTAGATTAAGCAATTATTTATATTCTTAACATTTCCTTTATAATTCTGCCTCAATTATCAATATTCAGGCTTAGAGACAATCTTATAAAGCTTATACACAAGGTACTTTAATCAAATATCCCTACCCAAACTATACCAGATCCTCCCTACTTGGCCATGCCCATAACTTTATGTGATCTCTCTCTCTCTCTCTCTCTCTCTCTCTCTCTCTCTCTCTCTCTCCTGTCTCTTCCCCCTCTATGTCTCTCTCTGTCTCTCTCTCAGAAGCAAATGAATAAATCAGGACAAAATAAACAAACAAAATGACAAATCAAAAATAAAGAAATTCCATGAGTATTTTTTAATTTTTGGCGAATATAATAGTTTTACAATATTTTCTCCCTATTCAAAACCTCCCTTATACCATAATTGTTGTTATTTTTCATAATTATGTATCAATGTCTATATATATTTAAATACATACACAAAAATATTTCCTGCCAAGTCTGTATAATGTTACTTATATATCTTTTCTGTACCAATCATAGTTTTGAAACTAATTGGTCTGCCCTTCCATAAAGATTATTTCTTCATTTATCACAATTATCATTTAGCCAAATAAATGAGCACTTATTCTAACCAATTTGATGGAGGAAATAAATCATTCTGTTGAAATAATATGTACATATTTAATCTTGTGAACTGTGATTTTTTTTGACAGATCACTCTCAAATTCTCTTTAAATGTTATATTTATTAATTCAAGAAAATGTCAAACCCAGGGTAGCTATGAGTAAACCCAGGGTACCTAAAACAATTCTATACAATAAAAAAAACTCTGGATGTATCACTGATTTTAAGTTGTACTATAGAGCAATAATGATAAAGAAAATCACATAGTATTTACATAAAACAAACAGGCTGGCCAATGAAACTGCACCAAAGACCCAAACATAAATCCACAGGACTATGGACAACTGCTTCTTGATAAAGAAGCCAAAATTATAAAATGGATAAAAGAACGCTTCTTCAACAAATGATACTAGTATAGCTGGGTAACTACATGTAGAAGAATGCAAATACAGATATATCTATTACCCTGCAGAAAGTTCAACTTCATGTACACCAAAGACCTCAAAATAAAACCAAATACATGGAATATGATAGAAGAGAAATTTGGGAACAGTCTTGAATGTGTTGAGACACATACTCACAAAAAAAAAAAGCAACTTCCTGAAGTGAAAACCAATTACTATGAAACAAAAATCAATAACTAATAAAACTGAAAACTTCTGTAAGACAAAGAACACTGTCAAAGGTACAAAACAGCAGTTTACTGAATGGGAAAAAGCCTTCCCCAAACCCCATCTGACTGATAGCAAACCTCTAAAATATATAAAGAAGTGTAGTGAAATTCTGTAGTGAAATTGCCTGAGATATTGGGATAAATGAACCACAAGTATTAAACAGAATCTAAATGACTTCATATATGAAGAAACTGCACATCAAAAAACAAATAATCTAATAAAATGGGGTACAAATCTAAACAGAGATTCTCAGCAAAAGAATCTGAAATAACCAAAAAGCACTTAAACAAACGTTCAACGTTTCAGTGGGAACAGCCTAAATATCCCACAACTAAAGAATAAAGATACATTTTCACAATGTAACTCATCTGTTAAAAGCAATGACATTATGACATTTTCTGGCAAATGGATGGAATTAGAAAAATCCATCATGGACAAAGTAAGCCAGACCGAGAAATTGCATAGTATGCACTCATATATAGATGACTATTAGCGATAAAGGATAACCATGCTACTATTCATAGAACCAGACATGCTAAGTATCAGGACACAAATCGCCCTGTGACGAGATTGAGTAGATATCACAGACAGATGATGAAAGGGCTCTAGATGGATAAAGCTTAGTATGGCAACAAAAGTAATCAGGTAAGGGGAAAATGGACGGAGAGAATACTGGAAAAGACAATTGGAATTATGAGTATCTCTAGGGTGAGCTAGACACTTAGTACAAAGAAAACTCCCAAACTCCCAAGTATCTATGAGGATTAACCTAGCTAAGACTTCTAGCAAGAGGAGATATGGAATCTGAACTGGCAATATCATAAAACCAGGCAACATTTACCAGTGGATAGATATGAACCCCACCCAGCCACATAACCTTTGACCTATAGTTTGTCTTGCCTACAAGATATGCTGGGATAAAGATCATAGATATTATGGGGGTAGACAACAAATTACAGGTAGTGCTTGAGATTCATACCTTGTGGGATGTCCAACACTGACACTGTCTGAAGAGCCAGGACACAGACGCTGCAGAGCCCAGAGGCCTAGGACAGAACCAAACAAGACGGGCAAAAAAAGAAATGATCTCTAATGATATTCTGCTATACTCATAGATTATTCCCTGGCCATGCTCCATCATACCACAGGTATACTTGCTCAGATAGGTTCGTGTCAACTTTAATCCTGTCCCTCAATCAAAGAATGGATAAAGAAAATGTGGTGTATTTATACAATAGAATAGTGCTCAGTTGTAAAAAGCAAATATATTATATCATTTGCAGGCAAATAGATGAAACTAGAAAAAAAATCCTGTGTGAGGTAACCCAGACCCAGAAGACAAACATGGTATGTACTAACACATAAATGGATACTACATATAAGGCAAAGGATAACCAGACTGCAATCCACAGACCCAGAGAAGCTAGTTAACAAGGAGTACCCTAAGAGGGAAAGATGCATCACCCTTGAAGTGAATAGATGAGATGTTCGGGGTATACTGGGGGGGGGGCAGGTGTGGGTGGTAAATAGCAGGGGTGGGGAATAGGAACATGAGGTAATGGAACGGTCCAGTTTGGGAGAGATGGAGTGGAGAGTAATGAAAGAGATATCTTGATAGAGGGAGCCATTATGCAGTTAAGGAGAAATTTGGTCCTAGAGAAATTCCCAGGACTCTGCAAAAATGACCCCAGCTAATACTCCTAGCAGTAGAGAAAAGGGGTGCCTAAAAGGTGTTTCCTCAGATTGGACCTACCCTAACTGTCATCCTAGAACCTTTATCCACTAACTGACGGAAACAGGTGCAGAGATTCACTGCCAAACCGTAAATTGGAGTAACAGGAGTTCAGTAGAGGAGAGGGAGAAAAGATGATATGAGCAAGAGTATTACTGGGAAACACACACAGAGAGACAGCTGAACCAAGGTCCTAGGATCTCACTGACTCTAGACCGAGAGCTACAGAATTTGCATAGGACCAAACTAGGTCCTGTTCATTTGGGCAACAGTTGTATAGTCTCAGATCTTTGTGGGACCCTTGGCAGTGGGGCCAGGATCTATTCCCAGCCCTTGAGCTGGCCCTTTGGAGCCCGTTCCCTATAGTGTGGAGGCCTTGTTCAACCTTGATACAGAGAGGGGCGTCTTGGTCCTGCCTCATCTTAATGTGCCAGGTTTTGCTGACAGTTCATGGGAGGCTTTGTCCTTTCTGAGGAGTAGATTGGGGGTGGGTTGTGGAGAGGTGGGGGTTGAAGGTAGAGGGGAAGGAAGGGGACTGGGATTGGTATATAAAATGAAAGAAGATAATGTGTTTTCCTTTTGTAAGAAAAAAGTAAAAATAAAAGGGAAAAAGGCAAGAGAAAGAGAGAGAGAGAAATCAGGAGGGAGGGACCAATCAACCAAGATTCACGAAATACAGCTTTTTTTTTCTTGTTTTTTGTTTTGTTTTTCAAGATGAAGTTTCCATGTGTGGCCCTGGCTGTCCTGGAATCATTCTGTTGACCAGGCCAGCCACGAACTCACAGACATTTGCTTGCCTCTGCGTCCCCACATCTGGGATTCAAGGTTTGGGCTAGTGTCTGTTAATTGATCAAGGAGTGAAAAGTAAGCATAGGGATAACCCAGCTTCAAATTTCGCAACTTACCACAGAAAACTGCTTTCAAAAACTAATAATTGCTAATGAATGTAATCAACGATTTTTAACTATATCTAAGGCCTATTCCAAGAGATGGACACCATACTGGACAATAAATGCAATTATGTGTAAGAACCTGAGACTAGGAAGGTCCTGGATGCTAAGGGAAGACCTACTACTGTTATTTTGTTAAAAGAACAAAGCAATCAAATGATTCATAATGACATATTGCTGTACCTATAAAACAATGCATCACTCAACACTCATCAGAGTAGTTTCTTTCAGAAGATTATATTTAAAACTGAGACCTCCAACTCAACAATGTGCAGAGAATGAGAGACTTTATAGCAGTTAGTCATAATCTCAAACCTCTAACCTTGAACTCAAGGATGGATGTGGAAGTGGATACAGTAAGGTTATATGAGTCAATGGTTGAGGAAAAAAAACAATTTTTTTTCAACAAGACAAGATTATATACATGAACTCAGAAAGACTATGACAACACTCATTGAATCTGCATAGGTTTAAAACAGAAAAAAAAATCTCTGCACCGGGAATGGGAAGTGGACAAAAATTTCCACCCATAAGCAAGAAGCTATGAAGTAAAAAATCAGTTTTCCCTCTTGAGCATCACTATTTTATCAGCATGTTTCATTGCAGTAGTAAGCCATTCAAGACAAAATAGGCAAATTGTTTTAGAGGGAAGAAAGGGAGGGAGGAAATCTTATGACTCTTAAAAACTGCCAGTTTAAATTAAAGAAGATTGTGGTTATGAGTTGGCCTTACATAATAAAAGAAAGACCTTGATTTCTAAAGACTTGAATTTCACAAGAAAGCAAGCATTCCACCTTAGGTATGTAATCCAGAAATTCTGTCTGGTATAGTCGCTCCTCCTTATTTCTCCCACATAGTCTTTAAACATAAGAGTGTACCAACTCTCTCTGTGTGTATGTGTGTGTGTGTGTGCATGTAAAATTATTTGCTGAATTTGGTTTTCAGTTTTGGGTTGTTTTGTGTTTGCATGCTTTTGAGAGAGAGAGAAATGGAGAAAGGGAGGGAAGGAAGGAAGGAAACATAAAAAATGAACAGCAAACTGAGTAGGTAGGAAGCTATGGAGGAGGAGACTGAGGGAGGAAAAAATAATGTGATCAAAACACAGTATAGAAGAAAATAATAAATCCTTATGTTAATGTACTTTTACACAAATAATGAATAATCATACAAATTAGTGCTTTTTAAAAGAAGTTATATCAGAAATTTTCATTATTATTATTAGTGCAAGTATGAGATACACAGCAAGAGCAATGAAGATATCCCATATTTGCTAATTTGAAATAATTGAATAACTTATATAGTGCAAATATTCTGATTTGAATTGAGTTTAACTAGTAAAATATAATGTGCAGTATTTCACTTCTTTATATATTTCAGATGATTTGTAGTAGAAAAATTTTTTTTATTTTAGCAGAAAATCAACATTATCTGAAATAAATGAGTATGTATTTTATATAACAACACACACAAATGCAAGGATACACATTCTCATTCTCACACAGGCTAAAATTCAAGTATTGCAATACATGCTTTTAAACTAGCAGCATGGAAGACAAAATAAAAGAATGGCAAGCTTCAAATCAAAAACATAATACATTTTATTTTGAGACTATGTCTTAAGAAATGAGAAAAGAATAAAATAAACTCATAAATTATAACATTTACTATAACAAGCTAATGCATGCTCACATGAACAACACATTTTATTGCTTATTCACACGCTATTGTCATTTTTATAATCTGTATTTGTAATTAATATTTACTAAAATTGTTTTGCTCTTTTATATTAATATTCAAGATAATTTCAGCATAATTTGATGATATTTAATACCTTAAGTCTCTTATTGAACAATTTACAGTAAAGGTTGAACTAGGTAATAATTTGCCTTTATCTTTAAAGACATACCCTAAATTATTATCCTGTTATCATCATATTTTGTCATAGTTTCCACACTCTTTTGCTACTGTAAATTAATGGTGCTATAACCAATAATCTTATTTTCTTCTACTATTCTATTGGATATCTTTGGGAGAAAATTAATGCATAAATAAGCTTTGTTTAGTAACACTGTTGAAGGCCTTGAAATTAATATTGACAAATCATTAACACAGGACCACCTATTTCTTCTAGAAATAATTTTTCAATAATTTCTCAATTATGCATTGTCAGTAACTGAATTGTAGAATGTTATCATTGTATATCACAAGAAATGATTTTCTATTTACAATCTTCCCTATTTCCTAATGCCAACAAAGTATTTCATGCGCTTAGTGACTTGGGGTGTTTTTTCATAAATATTATGTGAATAGCTTTATGGCATCGTGAGCACAATAATGTTTGACTTTCTACTCTTTTGTGATGCACAATTGAATAAATTTTACACTGAGGACAATATTGGTAAATAAAGATTCAGCAGCATTTCCGTGAAGAGATTCATTATTATGAATGGAGTTTTGCGAAGGTAGAGTTACTTTCTTCCATTGGTGAAGAACTATATGCAAATTTCCTTATCTGGCACACACAACTGTCAGCATTGCTATCTTTGAAGTTTCTTTTTATTAACAAGAACACGAAAGTTTTCTGATACATTTATGATTCAGATTCAGAAGAAATGTGTTTTTTGGTATAGGTATCGTCTTGATCATGTGGAAAGTAAACAAACATGTAAACACCTTAGATACAGCATTTCAAATGCAAATATTCTTTTAGAAATCTATCCTATTTCAATAAACTCTAAATATTAAAGATGTTAAAAATTTCTTCGTGTTGTATAGGCAAGGAAAACATTATTTGGATAACACTGCAATTTGGTAAGTTGGTTGAATGAAGAAATATGATCAAAATATATCATTATAAGATATATTATTGAAGAAATAAAAATTGATGATTATATTTGCTGTTATCAAGTGATCTCATATATATTAAAATAATCATATGAGGTAACAAAAGCTTCTCTGATCAGAATTTTTTTAATATAGTTCAACTGAATTTGATAAAATAGATATTAAGGAGAGCAGTCTCAATTGTTCTATATCATTGGACCAGTTGATTATGTCATTATTCTTTCTGATGATGATTCTTTAACTTAATTTACATATTAATATTTAACCTTATGTTATATATTTATAAACCCAGAGAACTAATATTTAGTATCTAAAGATAATACATGTTAACTTTTAGCTGTATTTATTTCACTTCAAATGTTTCCTTACAGCTAAAAAATAGCCTAATACAGCAAAAACCTTGTTTTTATTTTAGTGTGTCCATTGAGACAAAATGCAATTAAAATGCCAGCACTTGCAAAATCTGATAAAAGACAGTATAATGAACCATATTAAAGAATTGACATTTAAGTTCCTAAGACATAATTTCCCCAAACAGATTCACAATTTAATCTAATTTATTTATCAAAAGAATTTGGCGTTCTAAGCAAGAAAAAATTCATTCCCCCAGACCGTCACTGTTTCTTTCAGAAAGTGTACCACTACTATCAGTTTGCCATTATTCCTAAAAAATATTGAATATATCAGGGAAATAAAATGTGTCAAAGGCAATGGCTCCATATAAAACAAAATCAGAGTAGGGCGGTGGTGGCACACATATTTAATCCCAGCACTCGGGAGGCAAAGTTAAGAGAATCTGTGAATTTGAGGCCAGCCTGGTCTACAAGAGCTAGTTCCAGGACAGACGCCAAAGCTACAGAGAAACCCTGTCTCAAAAAACCAAAAAAAAAAAAAAAAAAGAAAAGTCACTAAGATGTAGTAGGAATAAAATATTAAAAATTAATAAAAATTATTTCTTCTGAACATCTGTCACTGTAATAAATATAGTTTAGAGTATTATATACAAATGACACATTGCTATAATTTTTTAAAAATATATGAGAAAAGTAGTCTCTAAATATTTGTAGCTAATTCTTAAGGAAAAAAATTACCATTTAAAAGTGATTTTATATAGATTTGTCATTGTGTGTGTAGTATAAAACTATTGAGTGCATGTTTTGCTGGATTTGAAATTTGCAGATTTTGTACACCAATTAAAAACAAAATTTTGTTTTTTTGTTATTACAGAAGTATGTTAGTTTTTATAAGCATTTTTTTGAAAAACAATAATATAACAGAGGGCTCTTCTTATTTTATTTTTGCACCTGTTGAATGTCACAATAAAATCCTCAAAGCGTGAGTGTGGACAGTCTATAATTATTTCCACTATTTAGCACTCTGAGGCTTGTCATCTTTGACTCAGATATAAACAAATGAGGATTTTATTCAGTATCTTTCTGCGATATCAAGAAACCTGTATTTTCTACACATAAATTTCGAAAAAAAAAGAAAGGAAAACGTTTCATGGCAAACTTATAGGATTGCATTTGTGGGAAATGAGCTTCAAAAACAGGTCAATGTCAATATTATCTTGTTCATTTTTTTAAAAGTAGATCCATAGTATTATTTCTTTTGTTATGTGGTAAAATTTATCACTATTTTCAAACTACACATGACTTCCAACAGATTGAAATAACATTTTAGTAGGATAAATAGGATTATTTTCTGTATTGTTATTGAATACCCATAATAAAAATTAGAAAATGATCACACATAAAATGTTATCTGACACTTGTAAGAAATTCCAGAGCAGACACAAATTGCAATTTAATTAATCTCACAGATTGTGTTAGCAACAAAATGAGCTAGGATTTTAGAATTAGACACTAATGACATTAAATTTGTTGTTCCCATGTGAGTGTGACTATTTTCATTATTGCTATACTAATGTGCGAATCAATCTCACACCAGTTTGGATTCACAGGGGTATTTATTTTAGGGGAAAACTTACAGAACACCGACAGTCAGGAAGGAGTCCAGTTGCTTGAGCAAGAGCCGAAACCAGTAGAGTTAACAGAGGACTACTGCTATTTTTTTTTTTTTTTTCGAAACAGGGTTTCTCCATAGCTTTTTGGTTCCTGTCCTGGAACTAGCTCTTGTAGACCAGGCTGGCCTCGAACTCACAGAGATCCGCCTGCCTCTGCCTCCCTACGGCTCTTTCTTTTTTTTATTATTATTTTTATTTTTACTTAAAATTTTCTACATCCTTCCTTCCTCCCATTTCCCTCCCCCTCCCTCTCCAACCCAAAGAGCAGTCAGGGTTTCCTGCCCTGTGGGAAGTCCAAGGTCCTCCCTCCCTCCACCCAGGTCTAGGAAGGTGAGCATCCAAACAGACTAGGCTCCCACAAAGCCAGTACATGCAGTAGGATCAAAACCCAGTGCCATTGTCCTTTGCTTCTCAGTCAGCCCTCCTTTTCCGCCCGGTTCAGAGAGTCCAGTTTGATCACATACTCCATCAGTCCCATAGACTAAGCCAAGTGGGCTGGTATTTCAGCAGCTATTGGATAAAGGAGCGGAAGGCGCTCCGCAACACTTGCTTACTGTAGAATGCATCTTCAATTGACATTTGTTTTATTGGAAGATTCAGTCTCAGAAAATGAGGAAAGGGAAAGTGGCCAACACCATTCCTTTTGCCCCTAAATTTCTATAAGTATCCTTATTTTTATGTGGGTCTAAGTATAAGGACCCGGTACATTGTATTATTTTGATTTTGTATCATTTATTATCATCTAAAATATTTATTTTCATATATATCACTAATTTTTACTTGAATAATATTTAAATATACTTAAATTTGCTTGCATTTATCATGTTTTAAATTAAGGTACCATGTGCCCAACTCTGTGACTAATTTGCTAGTTGTTTGAAAAACCTATTTACTTCAAACCTGAATAAAAAAATTGTCTCCACATATGCAAACAAAACTAATGTGCACAAATATAAGGCATGTGCTACACCAATGCATAACATGTATTTTAACATTAGTCAGAAAAAGAAAAAAATGCAATCAAATTGATGAATATGTTGGAATTCTTAGGCAATAGGGATAAATAGCCCTATTATTTTTCACAACCTATTAATAGTCAAGACTATTGTGAAGAAGTGCAAATGCAGGAAGGTTATTCTCTGGTTATATGACTGATGCACACACTGCTTAGGCAAAAGCTAACTATTCTAAAAAGGGAATAGCAAATCTTGGAATCAACAACAGTTTTTCAAGTAATTTAATCACTCTTTGTCAAGTTGCAAATGACAGAACAAGGCATTGTTGAGTTTGGGAGTTTTATTATCTCTCCCCTTTTTCTGGGAATAGAATAACTATGACTTTTCAAGGCCATGGGAAATATTAGATTTCAAACAAGAGCAAACAATAATCTTTTTAAGCACTCAGAAAGCATGCAGCATTCTCTGATGAGTAAGTACAGAAGGTGTGGTAACAGTTGGGAAGTAATTAAAAGAATTTCAGATTTAATTATTGTCAAATAAAACTTGTGTTCATTGAAAGGATAAATGAGTGTAAGAAAAGAAACTCTCAAGACTGCACTGTTACTAGATGATCTTATATATGTTACTCTTTCAATTAGGAACAGTTTCTCAAGCAGTAGCTTTGAAAACACTGGCTCTGTTTGTACCAAAGGTATTGCAGTTAGCTACAATGAACTATCTTTCAGTTCTTTTTCTGTTATTTGAAAATATTATAGCTCCTGTTGTAGTGTTAATTAGCTAAATCATCAGTCCAGTATTGCATTAGTATTTCTCAATCACTTCTTTTGGAAAAGGAATGTATTCTGTGCAATGGTATGTTAGAAGTAGGCAAGTGGCCATTTCATTTTCCATAAGGTTATCATTAAGAGATTGCTTTGAGTATCAGAAGGTATTTTAAATTTTGGGCTTTTAAGCAAAGTTGAAACTGAAATACAGCCATTATTTTAGAAATTGCACCAAATTTATTTAAAATTATGATATGGCCACAACCTTTTGGTTTTAGCAGAGTGGAATGTGATAGTTTGAGTGAGAATGGCTCCCATAAGTCCATATATTTGAATACTCAGTTCTCAATTCTTACAAGTCTTTTAGAAGAATTAGGAGGTATGACATTTTTTTGGGAAGGGTGTCTTTGGGGAAAATTTCCAAGGTTTAAAAGACCCCTGCATTTATCACTGAGTTCTCTGCCTGCTGTCTGCAAGGTGCAAGTTCTTCGCTGATATCTCACCTGCCTTCTCCCATGTCTTTACTCCTCCAATATGGACTCTAATCCTGTGAAACTATAAACCCAGCTATGCATTTTATTCTAAAACTTGTCTTGGAAATGGCGTTGACAATTCATATCAGCTGGAGGAGAGAGAGTCACTTTCATTTGATAAAGTGGCCAATGTGAGATTTCCCATGTCCCAGTATATGATCCCACACCCATTGTCATATTGATAACACTAATTGAGCTCAACAATTTACAAAGTAAATAAATAGAAAATAACCTTTTAAGTCAAATCCTCCTTCTATATGGTGTTTATTACAAAATAGGAGCATTGTTAAAGTTGATATGAGAATTTTTTTTTTCGAGACAGGGTTTCTCCGTAGCTTTTTGGTTCCTGTCTTGGAACTAGCTCTTGTAGACCAGGCTGGCTTCGAACTCACAGAGATCTGCCTGCCTCTGCCTCCCGAGTGCTGGGATTAAAGGTGTGCGCCACCACCGCCCAGCTTGATATGAGAAATTTGATAATTATATTAAGCAAATGATTATCTTTTTTTTTTTTTGGAGCCCATCCTGGAACTTGCTCTGTAGACCCGGCTGACCTCAAGCTCACAGAAATCCACCTGCTTCTGCCTTCAAAGACAAGCAAATGGTTCTTATATATCAGTTTCATTTTTATCTTAATCTAAATACACAAACAGGTGAAGTCACTTCTAATTTGATTTGATATAAATTGAGAATTATTTTTATAAATATATTGATTTATGTTTGTCCTATTTGGGAATAAAAGACAGTTGAGTTGATGTATTGATATATTTCAAGATGCTTCTTCTCAATCTTATGCAAAGTAGCAAGGATCTTTTTCTTTTCTATTCTTTCATAAAGTACAACTCTACCACAGTTTCTTCTCCCTCCTCTGTTGCTAATTCCCGAACTCACACCTGCCCTATCCTAAAGATTCTGTTCTTTGGGTAGTTTGAAAGAAAATGACCCTCAAATGGAATGGCACAATTAGGAATTATGACCCTGTTGGACTAAGTGTATTCTTGTTAGAGGAAGTAAGTCTCTTTTCTCAAGATTCACTCAGTGTCACTATCAGTCAACTTCCTGTTTCCTGCAATATCCAGCACTCTCAGGTTCGGAACCATTTCTGACTGAATGCCCCCATGCTTTAAGCACTTCTTTTATAATAACTAAAGAAAACTATAAATATAACTTTTTTAACTCTATTAAATACTCCAGCAGGCTGTAATATTACCTAAGTTAACAGGAAGTACATTGTAAGAAACTTCCAAAACTCTAGAATTGTCAAAGACTTCTCGCTGCTTGGACAGTTAGGCAAAGTTCTTCTATAGCATTGGGGTATCCATCTTCAGCTTTCAGGCCCATAGTATCTGGCAGACTTTTTCATGAAGTAGGGAATTTGAAAGACTGTTTTGTTCTATTGGAAGTTGGTTAATCACTTTCTTCTGCGTCCTGCAAAAGACCGGCAAAGTCTTTCATGAAACAGAAAACCTGGCTGGTGACTGATGTCTTTCTCTTTTGGCAGCTACATGGCCTCTTTCTGACTCCATCTACTTTTTCTCTATACATCTTTTCAGATTTCATGCCTGGCTTTACTCTATTAACCCACTGATAAAAACAACTTTTTAAATAATCAATGCTAATAAAACATATTTGTAACATACAGAGTTAAATCCCACATCAGGGGAGAGCAACGAATGAGACATCTTGATGGAGCCATAATTAGGTTAGGGAGAAACCTGGTGCAAGGCAAATTTCTAGGAATCCACAAGGATGACATCAAAGATTCCTAGTAAGAGTAGAGAGGGTAACTGAACTGGCCATTTCCTGTATTCAGATTGGTAACTACCCTAACTGTCATAAAATCTCCATCAAGTCACTCATGGAAGCATATTCAGAGATCCACAGCCAGGCACCAGACAGAGTGCAATGGGACCAAGGTCTATTTCTTTTGCTTTAGTTGGCTTTTTGGAACTCATTCTTTGTTCAGTCATAATGCAGGGAGAAGCAGCTCAGTACTGCCTCAACTGAATATGCCAGGATTTGCTGTCTTCCCATGAGAGGCCTGACCCTTTCTGAGGAGTGGATGAAGGTAGATTGGTGAGTTGTGTGTGGGGATAGGAGGTGGGGAGGGATTAATTGTGGTTGGTATATAAAATGAATAAATAAAAAAATTAGTGAGTACTCAAAAAACTTTATACTTGTGTGACAATAATCCTTATTATAAAATCATCAGTAACTGATTCAAATCACCAAAACAATAGGGTGGTTCTTAAGATTTTGCCATTGTTGTCACTTAATTTTTATATTTTTAAGGAGGTAGCAACTTTAGATCATAAAAGAACTCTAATAAGGATTACTTCTCGGCCTTTGTCAATTATTTGTGTTACAGTTGTGATCAAGTAACTTAAATTATCTAAGGCATAATTTCTCATTTATAAATAGAAAGTTAATCAGTTTGTCACCCATGAAAATGTATATTAGAGTCCAGAGTGCTGAACATAACGGACAATGAGGACTACTGAGACCTCAAGTACAATGGCAATGGGTTTTTGATCCTACTGCACCTATTGGCTTTGTGGGCCTCTTAGGGTTTTTTTTGGTCATAAAAAAATATTAAAAAAAGATACGCAAAATTATTTGTAAATAAGAAAATGCCACTCAATTTTTAATTTGGTGTGCATGTGTTGACTTTTCATCCTCTGTGTGTGTAGTTTTGGAAGGCAAATGTTTTATTGTTAAATACACTTTTAAACATCATTTAATTAATCCTTGATTTTCTTCTAATTATCTTGATTTTTAATTTGTATTCTCATATTTAAATCTTTGTTGTGCCTTGAATCATCTTCTAGTTTGACCATAAAATAGAACAAATATTTTAGGAATATCTGTTTTGAATAAGTGATATACATGTGTACCCATATTACTCAATAAATACATTTATATTGCTTTCTTGTTCCTGTTGAAGACAATTTTTCAGAAAGAGACCATAACTCATAAAATTGTCAATGTACCACACTGTGCTCTAGGATCTCTCAAGCTTATATTATGTGTATATGTGGCAAGCAGAATATTTATGTCCATAAATCTATTTTAATTATCATAATTATGATATTAAGCTTAAGTCAAGGTAAATAATCTGCGTTATTAATAATCAAATCTCAAAGAAATTAATTCCAAATCCTTCAGTGTATAATGTTGAAATGTTATGTGGCAGTATTTTAGTGATCAACATTCATTTTTAGGTAAAAGAATGTAAAATCAATTAAGCACTTTAGCTGTATTTATCATTGGAAATCTAAATTACTTTTGTATATGGAAAACAAATATAAAATAAGTACTTTGTTCTGTATTTTCATGTATTCCCTTAACTTTTTTCTTCATTTTCCCCTCTTATTAAGGATTTTTATGTATTCTAAAGCTAATATTGTTTTAACTATATCACTAAAGAACGGTTTTCTATCATTATTTTACAAATACACCATGAACAGAATCCGTGAAATACCAGAGTTGTCAAAGTCAAAGCAGACATTGTGCAGTCAGGATGGAGATAGAAGGATGAGGTTTTTAGTGGGGTGTTTTTAAGGTGTAACAAGGGACAGAGACTTGAACAGCAAAGAAGATAGAAACAGGAAACATAAAAATCTGTAGTGAGGAGTAGAGTAGCTATACTGGAAGCTGACACACACAAGATGCAATCCAGCACTCCTCCCCTCCACAGCAGTGATCTAAGAATGTGCCCAGTTACCACTGGCATTTGATAAATGGGGATATACATTGTATCTAAATGAAATAGAAAGGGATGTCTTATATTTTGCTTCCCACCCTACAGACATTGCCTGGTGAAAAAAAAATGGAATTATTAAAACAAAGCTCATGCACCATTTGTAAAAGACATTTACACTAGAAAATAAAATAATGATTGTAACCAAAGTAAAACATAAAATCCTTAAAAAGAATAATCAGTGAATATAGGTACTGTGCATGCATAGTTAATACAGGTATATGAATAATCATTATATTATATCAAAGCCTAGTAATAATCAGCATGTTATAAGAAATTATTGGTTACCATGCTGATCTAGTTTATCGACTAAAATTATAAAAATTTCTTTCCAGGAAAAAAGACCTTTGCTCTGAAAGGTTGGCTTCAGATTCCCTGCATAGCTGAGTGCATGGAACTCAATTTATCTACCTGGAGAAGATGAAAGGCTTAACTTGCTCTCTGTGATTGCAAACTCTGCCTTTGGTAAGTCTCCCAGAAATACAGCATAGTAAGCCACCCCTCTAGTTCTCACATTGTTATTATAGAAATGCTATGATTTTTTTTCTCTAAAGAAAGATGGAAATTGGCTATTTTTACCTTGATACAAAGCATTTTAGAGTGAACAATATTATTTTTTCTGTCAGAAAACATTTTATCTAAGCACATTGGGCATTCTCCACTAAATCAGCAGAAAGAGCTACTGGAGCAAAATGAAACAACTCCAGATCTACACTGTATTGAAAAGTAGGGCATGGTTCTAGACATGGAAGTGTTTAATAGGGATATAGGAGAAAGGGACAATTTTGATCATTTTTTTTCTTTAAAATTATTTATTATTTTTAACATAGGATATATATATATATATTTCACTTTAACAATTCTGTAATATAAAAACATAAAACCCCAGTTATTTAAAGTTATTTTCCTTCAGTTATCTTCAGGTTCCCACAAGACTCCAGAGAATACTTCTATACTAGTGGTCACACAACTAACCTTGGTTATATTTTATAGGTTAAAAAATAAAAGAAGCCACACAAATCTGAAAAAATTGACTTCCAAGGAGAGGAGAAGAGTTGATAAAGTAGGAGACAGAAAGAAAAGACTAAATAGAGATTATAATAAGAATATAATATATAAATATATAAAATTATCAAATGATGAACAAAATGAAAAGTATAGTTGTTTTTTTTAAATTGTGAATTTACCATTATGAAAATATTCTTCACATAGATCTAATAGGTTTAATACTTACTGCACTTAGTGGGAGTTAGTACAGAAATTTACCTTTCATACCTTTGCTTTTTATTTTACATGGTAATGTTCTAATATAACATTGTATACATTTTCTCCACGAGAACAGTATGTTTAAGCTCTAATATTCTTCTTACCAAAATGTAAAGTCTGACTGATTTATGTAAGTTCTTGTAAATATCACTAAATGGTGGTGAAACTTTTATTTTTTAACTTTAATATATCACAACATGTAATTTATTAACCCTTAGGAGACAGCAAATATTCTAAAGGCTTAGAGGACATTTTTCTTTAATAATGGCATGTTTAATTGTGTTATGCAATGTAATATATTTGAGAGTTATCCTTTTGTGACTCATCCCATAGTTGAATCAAGGAAAACTGAGAAATTGAAGCTACAGGACAATACATATATTGATGATGTGCTCTTCTTTACATCCTCTTGCAAAACTTCTTATTCTTTTCACAAATATTCAGCCTTCTCTCACTTAAAGAATCACTACTAATCCTCATTGGTGAGACAGTGGTCAAGAGATAGTCTGATCTTTTGCCATCACTGAGGAAAAGTTTATGTGACAATACATATTTAATCCTGGCTTAGATAGTAACTGGACAAAAAAAAAAAGCCAAGAAGAGAGGAGTGAAGAAACTCTTTGAAATTATAAAGGTAAATTTTGTTACAGGATGTCTTCCTTTGAAATCCAACTAAATCTGAATAAAAACCTAATAGGAAGGCAATTTTCACAGAAACATTGTGATTATGTTATCAAGAATTATTCTGATTTTCTAAGAGGTGTGATACGATTTGATTTGATTTCTAATATCCATCTTGATCCGGTAACCTCTGTTGAGGAAACTGGAACTGGTTTATGATGCATTCATCACAAAATATAGATTCTTCTTTTGCTTCATATAGTCCCACAAAACACATATGTTTCTGTGCCACTAAATGCTATTCAAAATTACCTTCCTCTGAATATTTGCACTGGTGCAGCACAGGGGAACACATTAATTAGGTACCATCAAATTTCAAAAAGGTTAGTAGATTATAACTTAATAAATGCAATTTATTTTCTTGTATGTCCAGTAATGCTAACTTTAAAGGAATATCAAACACATAGAATTATTCTTCAGTACCTATTAGGTATGAATTAAGATTACAAACATGAAAGCAATCGTAGAAGGTGGCCGTCTAAAAATAAAATATAAGATCATTTTATTTTCTCCTTTTAGGTCCAATAACAGTCATCCTAACATGTCACAGTGTTTCTATCAGATATAGTGAGATTATATAGAGGCATTTAAGTAATTCCTGCATAAGTTATAGTTTTATTAATGATTATATGATTTATATATACATATGTATGTATATATATATGTATATGCATATAAATCTACTAAGTAATTTGATATTGAGATAATAATTAACCAGAATATGAGGATTTTATACAGCTATCCAACACTTAGAAGAGAATACTAAAGAGTGAAAAGGTGCCAGCTAGAATTAGAGATAGTAAAAAAGCATCATTAGATAAAACAAGATGGTCTCCTTTTGATATTTTAAGCCTCCTACTTTGGATAATAATAGAGTGCAGAATAAACATTAAATAACAATATTTTTAATATTAGAGAAGCAGAAAAATTTTCAAAACATCAAGGATCATTTTAAATAGGACAGTATTGTATTTTGTTGTAGAAACATCTTTTAAAAATATCTTAAAAATCATATATATATATAAATAATCATGAACTTATTCATATAATTTTCATCAATTACTTTATTCAGATGAAATATTTATATTTATTTTCTCTTCTCTCATGCAATATATGCCAACCTTGGTATCCTCCCTTCCCCCCTCCAATCCCTCACTTCCCCTTTCCCCCAGATCCACTGTTCCATAGATTAGGCCTTCAGAATAGAGCAACCCTCCCAGTGATATCAATGAAATTTGGCATAATAAGATGCAATAAATTATGTCAACTCATAACATGACTGGATGAGGAGAGAGAGAGAGTACAGAGAAAGACAACTGAAAAACTGTGGGCATTAAGGGACAATATGGAAACCTAGTGCAGTAGAAATATCTTAGAATTTATAAAGTTAATCATAGTGAGATCACCTAGTAATGGAGATTAGGGAGACTGAATAAAAGATTCTAATTATTGGTGTAACACAATGGGCTGGCTTGTTTGTTGGGGTTTCTGTCCCACCCGGTACCCCACAACTGATTAGCCCCAAAGAAAATCACACATAGGTTTCCATGAATTATAAGGTGATTGGCCCATTAGTGCTAGCCTCTCACTGGTTAGCTCTCACATCTTAATTAACCCATTTTTCTGATCTATGTTAGCCATGTGGCTCAGTACCTTTTTCAATGAGGCAGATCACATCCTGCTGCTTCAGTGATCTGGGCAGGAGTGGGAGGAATCAACTTCCTCCTTCCCAGAATTCTCCTGTTCTCATTACATCATTTCTACTTCCTGTCTGGCTTTCTCACCTATATTTTCTGCCTGACCAATCAGTGTTTATTTATAACATGATTGACAAAATACAGACAATTCTCCCATACCAGATTGGCATATGAAAAGATAAGCAAACAATTCCACACTTCTGTACTTATCAAAATTACGGCTGCACTGGGGAGTTTGCTCACATTGTTAAGCCCTTGCTTTGTAAGCACAAGGACTGTGTTTCACATCTCTAGAGTACTAGGTAGGTTTGGTGATTCTGCTGTAACCCTAATGTATGGGAAAGTAGCAGGAGAATCCCTAAAATATGTTTCTAGCCAAAGTAGCTCTGATTTCCAACCCTGTACTCACTGAGAGACTCTGCCCAATATCTAAAGTGAAGAATAAATTAAAAGTCTAAAATGTTGCAGAAATCTATTCACACAAGTTCACATATGCATCTATACAAACTTACAGCAATGAACATGGAAACATGCATTAATATAGAAACACTTATCACAAGCATGCATATATGTGAACAATTAATGTACGGTTGCTGAAAGAGATGACTCAGCTTCACAGAAATAGCACCCATGAATCAAATGGGAGGGCAGAGAAGTAGGTTAGTTCTTAACATTTTGAAACAACTAAGTAGCAAGTGTCTTTTACTCTTCCTTCTGTTTTATACCCATCATGCAATTTAAACAAAGTTGCATTTAATTATAGAACATGCACCTAGCCAGACTTGTATTTTGGCCAGCACTTTCACTACTAGGTGCTTTTGAAAAGCTTCATTTTATGCTTCTTTTACAAGCACGAGAAAAAAAGCTAGTAAAGTTATCTGTTTATATATATTTCATGTTCTCTAGAACTCTAAAATAATAAATAGAAAACAGGACATAGGACAAAGGACTCAAGTCCATCACAGAATGGACCAGTGTATATGAACCATCTTTTCTGACTGTCGCTGATGGTCAACATCTCTCTAGAGTGTTTTTGCCATCATGACACTTCTTTAATATTCTAACAATAAATACTTGTGTTTCCAAATAAATAGATTTGTATCATGTAACATTTTTCTTGTATGATGAGACTCTCAATGTTTCTCTTTATATTTATGAAGAATATATAACAACTCACAGCCAATGAAAGGGATATTTATGAAAATATTATTTTGGGGAAAATATGTCAATTTTATTATTATAAAATAGACACAAACTAGATTAATAAGTGGCTATTAGGGTATTGATACCTATGGAGAATATAGTAGTGGTCAAAGAGGCATGTTTACGATGAGACAAAAAAAAATCCACAAACTATTGAATAATTATCAAAATAAATGTTTTAAAGTTTGAAGAAGAAAACCCTGAAACTATACTAAGATAATGTATTCCCAGGTGGGGATATAAATACATTATGAGTTATTTGTTTGTTGGTTTGTTTTATCATTTTGGGCACATATAGGAAATGCAAATAGTAAGTGAATAACGGGCATGACATCAATTGTATTATCAAAATCACCATGCGTTCTGTTTTTACATTGATGGATTTATTTTCTCTGATGTAACTTTTATTTTTTAACTCTGAAATCTTCATGTAAATGTGATTTTCTCCTGATTATAGACTTCACCTTAAACAAGCTAGGGACATAAATTCTCCTCTTAGATTTCTATGGCAGCTGGAGCTGGACACTCTGAAGTCAGAACTCATTTGGCACTTATATTTTACACACTCATTTGAAAGTATGATAAGGCTGGTTTTTCTAAGTCACCTGGGAGAACATAAGCTGAGTTAAGGGAACCATGGACCCTGTATTTTTTGTTTAGCTTTCATTTGCACAATTTTATAAGAGATTTAACAAGATTATTGGAAAGATGCCAAAAGACCTAGAAAAACAGCCAGGTACATGGCTACAGTAAGACATGAGATTTATCAGGTGAAGGTTTTCACAAAGCAGGAGACACCTTTGAGAAGGGTATAATTCTGAAGACCTTCATGTATACACAAATTTGGAAGGGATTTGTGCAAATCTTAGAGCGGAAAGTGTATTCAGGTTTTCATTACACAAATTAAGGCTTGTGGGTTTTCATTGGTGGCATGCTGAAGCTTCGCATGGATTCCTTTCTTGTTTTGAAAGGACAAGTGCTTTTGCTTCCAGAGTGCAGACTGCAGTTAATCCTCAAAAGTTACTGAGAGACTAAGGGAATCAAAGTTCAATTTCCTTGGCTTTCAAGCCTTCTTTCCAACCAGAATTTAGCACTGCCTGAGGCCAATCAAAGCTAAGTCAATTTAGCACAATACCATTTTCATATTGCAAACAGAAATATCTCTAGGTTAGTTCGAAGATTTGAATGCTGTCAGTGACTTTTAAGAGTATGTGTTACTGTACACTTTATTACTTGTTTGATCTTGCTCCCTTGACAATATCTGGTATTGAGTCTCATATTTTGCAATGAACTGCACAATATATTATTGCCTTTATTCCTTATATTTCTACCTATTACCAAGAACAGTTTAACCTTTTCTGATTGGGTTGTCTATCTTATTTTATATTTGAATGCTTAAAACTTCTTGTGTGTTATGTTTGGAATGGCGGCTAAAATTAAATGTACTGTTAGCTTAGAGGACAAAGCAAACGGTATTGGATACTTAAGACACTATGACAAAACACAACACATAAATAAAATGGTTTCAAGCAATACGAAAAATTTCTTTTATAAATCTGGATGATAAATGTCATAAGTCAAGATGTCTGTGGGGCTAGGCTCTGAAGACATTAGCAAAGATTGCTTACTTATTAATTCTAATTTTCTCTAATCTAACATTCTTTACTTTTTTTTAACATATTCCTGTTTTTGTTTTCATTTTTTTTACTGGGCTTCTCTCAGTGCCTGACTTAGCATGAACACAAGTGCCATTATACGTATAGTCTACTCTAAATTGTTTGTACTCATTTGACTGAAAGACAAATTGTTTTATTCTATAAATCATATTTAAAAATCAAAATCATATATATATGAGATTTTTCATAAGAATAATTAGAGATATAAGATGAACAAATATGTTTATATTTACACAATTCTAAAAAAATTCTAAAAACAATTCTAAAAAGACAGTTTTCTTTGTTTGTTTTTAAATTCAGAAGGGAAACACAGATGAAAATAGAAGAGCCAATAAATTTGAAGTTGTGGGGAAAAAAACACTACAGATGTATTCAGTTTAGCTTGGTTTGCTCAGAATCCAAATATTAGTCCGTCAAAATTACACAAACTAAATATAAGGGAATTGAAGGACAGAAATTTTTCAAAGAATTTATCACCTCAGAGAAGACCTGAACCATTTTCATTACAGAACTGGTCAGAGACAGCACTCACTTCAGAAAATAATTTTAAATACAAGATATTAAAATATTGTTTAAAAATGTTATCTTTTAATGATGCATGACCACAACCAAAACATATTATTTTTATATAAAAATGTTGAAAAAAGAAAATGTCATGTAAAAGGGATACTGTCAATGATCCTCCTAAGTAAATGCTGGATTATTTGTTTTATTCTTAGTAGGCAAGACACTCATTTTACTGTCAAAATATTAGTTTTTATTAGACAAATATAATTATTCTAGATAAAATATATACTACTTGCTACAATATACCATCTATAGCATTTAACATATAAATATTCATGTCATATGATATTGAGTCTTTTTTCACCCAATATTCACTTATTCTAAATGCATATTTCAAACATTTAATTCTGAGGGAAATTGTAAAATTTATGATAAATGTTTTCCGATGTGTTGCCTGTAAATAAATGTTGAATAGTAGACCTATATTAAAGAAGGTAATAAGCTTCAAATTTATTGATTTTCCTTTCATTCTTTTCTAAACATTCCCCTAAGTACAGATTTTTATGCCACCTTACACATTTCTATATCAAATTAAGGAATGGTATTCTAATTTATTTTACAATAAATTAGTATTGTTATTAGTAACATGGAAATTTATAAGAACTTTATCATATGGCGTTCTATATTCTCTCTACTGTTATATACATCAAAATTAGGTTATGATGCTCAGTTAATCTTAGTTTTACCTTAAAATGTTTCTGCATTGCCGGGCGGTGGTTGCACATGCCTTTAATCCCAGCACTCAGGAGGCAGAGGCAGGCAGATCTCTGTGAGTTCGAGACCAGCCTGGTCTACAAGAGTTAGTGCCAGGACAGGCTACAAAGCTACAGAGAAACCCTGTCTCGAAAAACAAACAAACAAAAAAAATTTTTCTGCATTTATGATCTCTAGATGGCATTTTGTCCAGAATATCTTGGTTAAAATTAAAATTTAATTGTTCTCTTTAAACCACACTTCTGCTCCAGGATAATTCGGCACACAGGCTTCAGAATTCACAAAGTGCCATGGCATGTGTAGTTTCTTGGCTTGCCTAGAGGTAGAGTCATGCCAAACTCAATCAAGACTCAAAGTGTAGTTATTAATATTGACTGATCTAGATATACATGCTTCCATCATGCTTGATCATTTACATTGTCCTTTACATGTTTCACACTTATTCTGTTCTCTCACACTTATTACACTCCAGCAAATGTTAATTTGCACTCTATTGCTAGATATTTTCCAATTTAAGTCTCTTCCATATATAGAAGCATAAAAATTTGAGCCTGTATTGTTGGCTTTTTACATTCTGCATAATTCCTGGAGACCTTCTTTAATTCTTGGTTTCCCAGATTCTCTTTTTATATATTCAATACATTTTTTTTCTTTTTTTTGTTTTGTCGAGACAGGGTTTCTCTGTGGCTTTGGAGCCTGTCCTGGAACTAGCTCTGTAGACCAGGCTGGTCTCATACTCACAGAGATCCGCCTGCCTCTGCCTCCCGAGTGTTGGGATTGAAGGCGTGCGCCACCATCATCTGGCTCAATACGTTTTCTTGCAGGTGATTTTTTTTTCCCCAGTCTGTTTACTGCCTTTGATTATTTTAATTCTGTTTTACATAGTCAATTCTTTTAAGTTTTTACAATACAAGATAAAAATGCTTTAGCTATTTTTTAGCGGTCCTACTTAGATCTAGGCTTTAAAATATTCTCTGTATTTATGTAGTCATTATATTTTTATATATTTAGATTTTATATTAACGTTCAATGGTTTTGAGCATTTGAGCATTTTCAGATAACTGCATAGATGTGATGCTTATGTTGAAGGGGTTTTGGTGGTGTTTCATTCATTTATTTGTTCTCTTTCTTTTCTCCCTTGCTCTGCCTTTCCTTCATTTTTGTATGTGGATGTTCAGCTTATCAAAGAACTGTTTGATTTAATTTTTTATTCTTGCTAATTATTAATTAGAAATATTTGTATCTTGTTTTCCATTCTTTTTAAAAAATCATTCCTAATATGAATTATCAAACTCATTTTGTCCTGATTATATTGGTGCATTTATTAGTGCTCTAACGCTGTGATAACACTATGACCAAAGCAACATATAGAAGAATGGTTTCATTTGGGTTACCACTCTAGAAGGTAAGAATCTGTGAGTGTAGAACCAAAGCATTATACAGCAGGCATGGAATTCTCAGAAGAGAATTGATGATTCGCCACCACCAAGAAGCAGAGGGTAAATTCAAAACACAGTGAGTCTTTAAACTCTTGAAGCCCACTTCCAATAATGTATTTATTACAGCAAGACTACACTCCCAAACCTACTAAAACAGTGTTACCAGCTGGAAATCAGTTACTCCAACATATTTGAGGGACCTCTTTTCCAAACTTCTTGCCTCCAATCTTAATATCATATAATATGAAATACTTCAACTAAAAAAGACCACTATCTGCTAATAGATTCAACCCTGTTTATAAGTACAAAGCCTCCTTTAAATCTCATGTCAACGTCTTAAAAATAAACTGTAGTAGTACTTTCTCTTCAGACTATCTTTGGATCACCAGCCAACAAATAATGACCAGGAGAGTTAACATTAATTATGAAAACTTGGGCTTAGCTTATACTTTTTCCCAACTAGCTCTTACAACTTAATTGAGCCATACTTTTCTTCATCTGCATTCTGTGGTGTGACTCATTTACCTCTTCTTACTATGGCACATTTGCTTTGCACTGAGTTTGCTAGAAAATTCTCACACCTAGATTCCTTTCCTCAGTTTCTCTTTCTCTGCCTGGAAGTTCTACATATGTTACTCTGCCTAGCTATTGACAATTTAGCTTTTTATTAAACTAATCAGAAGAGGTCTTAAGCAGAGACATAGCTTTATAGTGTAAACAAATATTCCACAATAACCTCCTGTACAATCAAAAAGTAAATCATGCACTTCTAATGAACTCTGACACAGTAAATACATTATCATTTAAAGGGAAGGATAGGGCACAGTAGGACATACTGAACTGACACCCATCAGAATAAAATAACAAATTTTTAGTTCCCTGTCTGAAGTCAAAAGACATATATGACTCTACCCTATCATCTTCAGTGCCTGAAAGTTTCATTTCTCTCTTGGAATGTTTGCTTTACCTGTGTGCAGTTTTCCTTGAATGGCATCTCATGGTTCTAGAAGCTTAAACATATTGGGGTATCTAATGCAATCCAGAACTCACTTCCACAACATTACACAAGAGTTTCTTTGGACCTTAATCCAGAAACACCTAAGAAAACTGAATAGATTTAAATTTATTGAATCAAGTTATGTAGAAGGAGCTGTGGGAAGGCCTGCTTTTCATCCTGCCCAGCTCCTACACTGCTAGCTTAGCCCCGGAAATAATAACACAAAAACGCTATTCTTTTAAACACTGCTTGGCCCATTAGTTCTAGTCTCTTACTGGCTAACTTTCATATCTTCCTTTAACCCATATCTAATAATCTGTGTAGCACCACTAGGTGGTGGCTTACCAGGAAAATGCTAGTGTACGTCCATCTTGGGCTGGAGCTTCATCGCATCTGACCCAGAGAGGAGAAGCATGGCGATTGCCTAATTTCCCTTCTTCCCAGCATTCTGTTCTGTCTACTCCACCCACGTAAGGGCTGGACTATCAAACGGGACAAGACAGTTTCTTTATTAACCAATGAAAGTAACTCCTCCATTAAAGTTATTGTCTTCTCTATACATTATGATTTATAAAACAAACTATTTAATTTGAATGGGTTGGGAATCCAGTCCTGTGTCTTGTATATATTAGGTATTTTATGCTAGTATTCAATCTCTGAAGTATTTCTCTAGATGAAGATAGGATTTGCATTTTTCCTAATTAGCAGATCATTTTAATTTTCAAAAAGATCACTGATAATTTTCACAATGGGAATGATGGTATTTCTGACTTTTTCACCTGCTGTAGGGAACACTCTTCCACCTACTGGGTCCCACATTCAGTCTTGATATGACAGTTTGTGTCTAGTTTTATATCTTGTTATGCTGTGTTCTGTTGATACCCCTTGGAGGGCTGCCCTTTTTGAAGAGAAATGGAAGAAGGGGTATTCTGGATAAGAGAAAAGTGTAAGGAAATGGGAGGAATGGAGAGAGGAGAAACTGCAGTTTGGTTGTATTGTATTAGAGAACAGTAAGTAGAATTATTATTGTTATCAGCATCATCATTATTACTATAGCATATATATGTTTTAATGCCTTAACTTTAGCTTTTTATTCCTTATACAATAATTGAGTTATTCTCTCTGGTCACTGTAAAGTAATGATAGATGAAAAACAAAGAAAATAATTTTACATGTAACACTGGTGGAACTTAGATGACAGCACTTTATCTCTCTATTTCTCTGTCTGTCTTTCTGTTGGTATATCTATGTATCTATCTATGTATGTATCTATGTATGTATCTATCATCTATCTATCTATCTATCTATCTATCTATCTATCTATCTATCATCTATCTACCTATCTATCATCTATCTATCTATCTATCTATCTATCTATCTATCTATCTATCATCTATCTATCATCTATTTTATCTAAATAATATATACATACACAATTATTCTTGTAAATTAGTTAATATTGAGCAAATTCAGATTTCACTACAGTCTTTACTATGCTACAATCCTTAAAAACTTTATTGAATTTTAAAGTAGTTAAAGTTAGCCATAAAGTATCACCAAGCTGGAAAATTTTAACAAACTTATTCTATAACTAACATGATTAAAGCACTAGGAACAATGAATTTTAAGTATACAGATTAGAGAATGTCTCAAGAGTACTAATGTGATTAACTGCTGTTATACACACAGGCATAAAATTGTTACTAATGTATCCAGGCATTATATTTTAAAAACAATAGAGTTTATAAAATATTAAGTCATTTGAATGTTAATATTTTAAACACTGGTGTGTCAGACTCATCTACAGTTACTGTGGAAGTTGAAATCCCAATAGACATTACTGATCCTGTTTTTTAAAACATGGAGGGAGACAGCTTTCTTCCTGGCAAATACAATTTTGATAGTAATTTTATTCTTTGTATGTATCTATAAACTATAAATAAACATGATACTATATTTACACCATTACTTCTATGATGTTTTTTTATTATCTCTTCAATACAGGATTCTTAACCTGCTTCTTAATATTTTCAAATACATCCTGTAAAATGTTAATTCATAATTAATTTTAGTTTAGAAATTATACTATGTAACAACATATCTTTAGATTTTGCTTTCATATATAAATGTACATTTGCAATTTTGCTATCATAACTGTTTTACTAGATTTGACTAAATGTAGTCAAAGACTATATTTCATTTTTTAGATAATATACTTAGCCTTTAGCCTTTTGTTATAATTTTAGTATTCATAAAAAGAAACTATGCTGACATAATTAGATTACTCTATTTTTTCCAAAAGGAAACTAGAAAAAGAAATGGAAGTTTGATTTGCACATGATCCTAGAGTTGGAAATGATCTCTTTTGGGAATAAGAAAATAAGTTTCCTCCAAGAACCTATGTATGGAAGTCCACATCCCTGTATTTCACTCAAAAAATACCTCTCATATCTTATTGACATACTAAAATGTATATGTTTTTTAAAACCATAGATTTCCAATCTTTTATACCCTTTAATAAAAAGTCATATATTTCAATGTTATGTTAATATTTACATCTCTACAACAACTTCTAGGATCTGAGCTTCAGGCATTTTCTCCTGCTCAAGGCTGAAACAGTTTTCCACTGAAAAGTCGCATTGCTTTGCCTCTTGCATTTTATTAGCCTATGAATATTAATTGTATATAAAATAACCAATCTGTCAGAATATGACATCAGTTTGGTAAGCCTATAAAATAAGAATTTTATAATAAGATGCCCTAATAATTCCAAATATTTTCAACAATAATACAAAAATAAAGTATATTTAATACTTTTGAGTGTTCAGTTATATATAAAGGAGTATTAGTAAAATAAAATGTTATTAATGAATTGTGATTCCATCATGATTTAGCTCAAGCAAAATAAATAAATAAATAAATGTTGTCTTTATTGGTAAATTCAAACTGTGTTGTTTTATTTTTCTTCTTTTAAATATTCATATATTTGGCAGTTTGTCTTATAACTGAATAGTAATTTTAATTTATTATTTTATTTTTCTTGTGCTATCTATAAATATTTTAACCTTTGAACCTTTGATATGCTTTATTTCTCCTCTCTTCTGATCTACCTTCTCCTGTGGCACACACAATCTCAATTTAATCAGGAGATCTCATCTTTCTCCCTCCTATGTAGACCCATGTATGTCTCTCTTTGGGTCTTCTTTGTTGTCTGTATTCTCTAGAGGTATGGACTGTGAGCTGATTTTTCTTTGCTTTATGTCTAAAAGCCATTTATGAGTGAGTACATATTATATTTGTCTTTCTGGGTCTGGATTACCTCACTCAATATGCCTTTTTTTATATCTATACATTCGTTTGCAAATTTCAAGGTGTCATTTTTTTTTACCGCTCAATAGTATTCCATTGTACAAATGAACCACATTTTCTTTATCTGTTGTGGGAGGTCTTTCCGTCCCTCCAACCAATAGCTGCTGAGATACCAGCCCATTGGGGCGTGGTTTCTCTCCCTTAAAAAGGCTTCTATTTCCTTCCGCTGGTCCTCTTGACTTCCTGTTCGGCTGGCGATTACACTCGCTTCATGATTGTGCAAAGGGCTGTTGTCTGGGATCGTGATCTGTAAGTTTTTCCTCTTTAAATAAATACTACCCTATTAATAATAATTCCAAACTGGTGTGGCATTGTTCGTGGCTTACGCCTTCACCTGGCGCCCGAACGTTTGGCTTTAGGACCCCTAGGCTGCCAGCCGCGAGTTCGGCTTGGTGCAAGCCTTCCCTTCCTCAGCCGTGCGGAAGCTGCAACCCCTCAGGGTGACTCTGTCACGTGGAGGCATACACAGCTTCTGGGTTATTCTTCTCTACCCCAGGATTCTGGGTTTATGGTTCCGTGTACGCCGTTTTTTGTTTAGTTTGTGACTTAGGCCCCAGTGCCGAGTCAGAGATACACTTGGCCTTCAGGCCCATAACATCCAGAGAGGCAGATCTCTGAGGCCGACCAGGTGGTGGTGGCATATGCCTTTAATCCCAGCACTTGGGAGGCAGAGGCAGGCGGATCTCGGTGAGTTCAAGGCCAGCCAGGCGGTGGTGGTGCATGCCTTTAATCCCAGCACTCAGGAAGCAGAGACAGGCGGATTTCGGTGAGTTAGAGGCTAGCTGGATAATAGGTAATATGGCAGTTTTTGTTTCCAGCATGAATTTCACTGTTTGGGCTACCAATGCAATGGGTCTAATCATGCAAAATTTATATGACTATGAGGATAACTTAATTTACTGGTTACTAGGTTTTAGTATTCTTTTGAATATTCTATCATTTAGGAAGATTATGGTACTCTCAAGAACTCATGCAGGTCAGGAGATTCAGGAGATTCAGGAGATTCAGGATTCAAAAGAGGCAATAATAAACAAAATAATAAAAAGACTTGAAATGCTTGAAAAAATGATTGGAACTGGTGAACAGAGTAATAAGGCACAAGGACAGGATACAAAGCCAACACCAGCTATTAGAACTGGCTTACCCAGGGTTTTAGCGGCATACCCTATACTTAATTCTGACAAAGCGTCAACTTCTAAAGGCTCAAAGGGAGTCAGAGAAGCTAGATGGATGCCAATAGCAATGAATGATCTGAAAGAAATTAAACAGGCTATTGTTACTTTTGGCTTGCAAAATGCATATGTACAGGAAATGATAAGGACTTGGGCTTCTAATGCTAGAGCTACCCCCTATGATTTCCATCAGTTAGTGTCTGCAGTTTTAGATAAGGGACCTTCCTTGATGTTTGGAATTTATTTCAGAGAAGAATCCAAACATATGGAACAGCAAGGAAGAGCAAAAGGTGTCAAGGTTTCCCAAGATCAAATTCTTGGTGCAGGAGAATATGCTGATCCACAGGTCCAAGCTCTTTATGACGATGAAGTACTGCATCTATGTCACCAAGCAGCTTTAAATGCTTGGAATAGGATACAAGATCCAGCAAAAAGGGTTGAATCATATACCAGAATTAGGCAGGGACAGAGAGAACACTTTATTGACTTTTTGCAAAGATTAATTAAGGCTCTGGACGTAGGGGTAACAGACCCGGATTCTAGACGAATACTTCTTGAATCTCTAGCATTTGAGAATGCAAACATAGAATGCAAAAAGATAATTGGGCCTTTAAAGGCTAGATCAGCACCTATGGATGAATGGATTCAGCATACGATGAATGTTGAGACGTTTAGCTATAATGATGAATCTTGGGTAGGAGAAGCGATTTCCACAGCAATGAGGAAACATCAAACTGCCAGGTGTTTTAATTGTGGTAAACTAGGACATCTCAAAAGGGACTGCAGGCACAGAATTTCTAGGAATAATATCTCCTCTGGGAATGACAAAAATAGGAGACATAGGCTTTCAGGTATATGTAGGAGATGTGGTAAAGGCTGTCATTGGTCCAACGAATGCAGGTCAACAACAGACAAACAAGGCAACCTGATCCCATCGGGAAACTCCTTGAGGGGCCTCTCGCAGGCCCCGAAGCCAACAGTGGCCCAGTCATTCCCAGTCACAGTGGAGAATGTGCCTCACCAAGAAATCTAAAAGCTCCAATTTCTGCTGTAAAAAGTAATACTAGTCTAAATGGTGAATTATGTGTAGATGATGAGTCAAAAAACCCAGTAGGACAGAGTAAACGTATATTTTGGCAGACTTCTATTAACGACCAAAGACCAAAGCTAAAAGTCTGTATAAATGGCATTTTTATTGAAGGCTTATTAGACACAGGTGCGGATGTAAGTATCATTACCCCAGAATCTTGGCATCCGAATTGGCCTCTTCAAGAGGTAGATGTTCAGTTTCTGGGAATTGGAACCCTATCTCGTGTAAAACAAAGCACAAGATGGGTTGAATGCATAGGGGCTGAAGGGCAAATAGGAAGACTAAGGCCATATATAGCCAATATTGCAATAAATTTATGGGGCCGTGACCTGTTACAGCAATGGAATACCCAGATTAACATTCCTGCAGTTCCAGGAACTCATAATTCTGGGAAAGATATGATGAGGTATTATGGAAAAAGGTCACCAGCCATTCAGGCTGTACAAGAACATATAGCAAATACCAAACCTTTAAAGGTACCAACAGCCCTACCTTTAAAATGGCTAACTGAGAAGCCAATATGGATCAAACAGTGGCCTCTAGCTGAAGATAAATTACAGGCATTGGAACAGCTGGTGCAAGAGCAATTAGATGCTCACCATATTGAAGAATCAACCAGCCCTTGGAATTCTCCTGTGTTTATTGTAAAAAAGAAATCTGGTAAATGGAGAATGGTGACAGATCTAAGAGCTGTCAACAAAGTAATTCAACCTATGGGCCCACTACAATCTGGAATTCCTTTGCCTTCTCTATTACCAAAAGGATGGCCTCTTATAGTTATTGATTTGAAAGATTGTTTTTTCACTATACCGTTAAAAAAAAGGATAGAGAAAAATTTGCCTTCACGGTGCCTACTTATAATAATTCTCAGCCTAATAGGAGATATCAATGGACTTTCCTCCCACAGGGTATGCTCAATAGTCCTACATTGTGCCAATATTTTGTAAGTAAGCCATTGGAAATAATTCGTAAACAATTTCCCAAGTCCATAATTTATCATTACATGGATGACATCTTATTATCTGATTCAAATAAAGATACTTTAGAAAGGATGTTTGAAGAAGTAAAGAAAGTCTTGCCTAGGTGGGGATTACAAATTGCCCCTGAAAAGATTCAAAGAGGAAATTCTATTAATTACCTAGGTTACAGAATAGGGTTAGAGAAAATTAAAACGCAAAAGGCACAAATTAGGAGAGACCGGTTAAAGACTCTTAATGACTTCCAAAGATTGTTGGGAGACATTTCCAGCCTACGACCAGCTGTTGGGATAACACCTGATCTAATAGTTCATTTAAACAAAACCTTAGATGGTGATAAGGATTTGAATAGTCCAAGAAAACTGACAGCTGAAGCAGAAAAGGAACTGACAATGATTGAGGAAAAATTACAGGAAGCACATGTGGATAGGGTGAACCCAAATCTTAGCTGCATCCTAGTCATATTGCCTTCCAGAATCTCTCTACAGGGATTCTAATGCAGAGGGAAGATATTATTCTAGAGTGGATATTTATACCTAATAAACCGAGTAAAAAATTAAAAACTTATGTGGAAAAATCTCTGAATTAATTATAAAAGGTAAACTGAGACTTCGTCAACTAGCAGGTATAGACCCAGCAGAAATTATAGTGCCTTTTACTACTGAAGAAATAAAAAAGTTATGGGAAGACAATGAACCGTGGCAAAGAGCTTGTGCTAATTTTTTGGGAGAAATTAATAGCAACTATCCCAAAAGTGGTAGACTTAACCTCATAAAGAGAACTTCTTGGATTCTTCCTAAAATTGTACGTGATGCTCCAATAACTGGAGCCCGTACATTCTATACTGATGCAAATAAATCAGGGAAAGCAGGTTACAAGTCAGATGAATTGAGTAAGGTGGAACAAAGCCCTTATAATTCTGTCCAGAAGGCAGAATTATATGCCATTCTTATGGTGCTAAGGGATTTTAAAGAACCTCTTAATATAGTTACAGATTCACAATATGCGGAAAGAGTTATCTTGCATATTGAAACCGCTGAATTTATACCAGATGACACAGAGTTGACTTCATTGTTTATCCAGGTACAAGACATAATCAGGAACAGGATTTGTCCGATGTACATAACACACATCCGGTCCCATACAGGTCTGCCTGGTCCTCTAGCACAAGGCAACGCTGAGATTGATCAATTATTGATTGGAAGCGTGTTGCAGGCCTCGGAATTTCATAAAAAGCATCATGTCAATAGTAAAGGCCTAAAGAAAGAATTTTCCATTACTTGGCAACAAGCTAAGGACATTATAAAGAGATGTCCTACTTGTTCTTTCTATAATCAAACACAGTTGCCTGCAGGGAGTAACCCAAAGGGTACTAAGAGAAATGAAATCTGGCAGATGGATGTGTTCCACTTTATGGAGTTTGGTAAATTAAAATATGTACACCACACCATAGACACGTATTCAGGTTTTCAATGGGCTACTGCCCTGAGCTCAGAAAAGGCAGATTCAGTAATCACACATTTATTGGAAGTTATGGCCATCATGGGTATACCTGTACAAATAAAGACAGATAATGGTCCAGCATATGTATCTAAGAAAATGAAACGCTTTTTTGATTATTATAATATAAAACACATTACAGGTATACCAAATAATCCTACAGGTCAGGCAGTTATAGAAAGATCAAATCGTACTATAAAGGATATGCTGAACAAACAGAAAGGGACCGAAAATACCCCCAGAAATAGATTACATAATGCTTTATTAACCTTAAATTTTCTTAATGCTAATGATAAAGGAACGATAGCAGCAGAAAGACATTGGATAATGGAAAAGTCTGCTGAACTAAATCAACCGATTTATTTCAAAGATGTGCTGACCTCTCAATGGAAGCCAGGAGATATGCTACGTTGGGGAAGGGGTTTTGCTCTTGTTTCCACAGGAGAAGAAAAATTGTGGATACCATCAAAATTGATAAAGTTTCGATTTGAAGAGGAGAAACCTCTTGGAAAGGAGAAATGACAACTCATCCACAATGATATTCATACAGGTGGTAAGAAAAACATATAGAATGGGGGCAGGGTTCTGTTCTTATCTCCACAGGAAAACACTCACCTTTGAAAAATTCAAGGGACCCTGGATATTTGGATACTGACAGATGGAAAAATACCTGCCCAAATAGGAAATATCAAGAAAACTGAATGGGTTGTGTAAGTAAAACATATTAAACCATATTTCTAAATTTATAGAGCTGGTTTTGAAGTTGGACTCTGGCTCAGTCCCTCTCCAAATCCAAGCCTGTTAGTAAGAGAAAAACCCAGAGTTTCTGGAGTTTCTGTCTCATGTCAAGAGCCATGATATGGGACAGAAAGAAATATGAGTTTAGAAAACATCTTTGCTTTTCTTCATACCTATCATACCTTCCATTGAATATATCTATCATGCCTTTCACTGAATATATATATATGTCTATATAATTGATGTTTAATTTTTTTACAATAAACAATGAGTCTTTTCTGAAGTGACATTTGAAGTTTCCAGGAAGAAGATGGGGCCCCACAACAACAACTGTACCTGGTTGATATGACGTCATGATACTGATAGCGCTACTACAAGACCTGTTTTGGGTACCAGCTGCACAAGAAGATCCCAACTTGTTTAGCTGAAATGGTGCACATCTTGTACAACATTCTGGCCAGACCTCCACAAAATACTCAGAGACTATTTGCAATTTTAAAAGACATTGATCTTGAAATTTAACCATCATTTTGCTTTCACAGGATCCCCCAGAAAGAACGTCGCCCCTATGACAGCTGGAAGTAATTCTAGAGGACGACGTCCCCTCTCCCAGTAAAGTTTGCCCCTGGGTTTAGGGACATCATTTAGGGGTTGGGAAGTTAGGGGAGGAATTTTATAAGCTCAGGGATCAAATTGAAAAAAAAAAAAAAGGATGATGGGATAATAGATTTGTAATTGTGAGTTATAATTTTTAGACAAATATATTGGTATTGATTCTTGTATATTGATACAAAGTTAAATTATATTGACTATTGTATGCATGCATGTTTCTACCTCTGTTTAAAATACTTTTTATGTATTGACATATATTGTATCGATATATATGTATTGTATATATTTACCATATTGCAGTGTACATTTCTACCTTTGATTAAGATACTTATATATTGTTTGTGTATTAATATATATTTACCATATTGCAATGTATATTTGTACATTGTTTATATTTGGAGGTCATTATCCTCATTTGTTACACAGATGTTTATTGTCTTAGTCTTTAAGTTAGATATTGAGAATTATATAGATTAATAGTCATATAAGTTTGCCATTTATAATTAGACTAATCAGGTTATTTAGATATATAGAGATTATACTCAGTATAGATAGATGATCTTCAACCTCTTCAAAGAGCTGTAGAAAATGGCCTTTAATCTAACTCAGAGTTTTGTGGTAGTGAGACACAATTGCTCCTGGCAACACCGCTCTATTCCCGAGAGAATGTTGAGCACCAAAGACACTCCACCTGGAGCCTTTCTTTTTGGCAGAACTGGCCTTGGGGCAAAGAAATGCCCATACCTCAACCACTGACAGAGATACAGAGTGTGCATCAATGGATAAAACAGGACTGTCATATCCTGCCAAGACAGGGTAAGATAGTTTTGAAAAGTTGCTTGCCTTTGAAAATGGTATGTCAGTTATGTTAGGCCTTGGCCAAAGTTGGTTGCTTCAACGCTGCAAACGTCACTTTGGGTGATTGCCCAGGTAGCTAGTTGTCCCTGTGATTTGTTGCATGTTTAGGAAGTTGTTTTACTGAACTTCCTAAATACCCAGGTAACATTATTTCCCTTCTCAGAATTTCGATGGGGTTGAAGACTATATAACTATAGTTACTTTTCTCTCATGACTTGGCCAAGTTATTTATTATACAAGTCCTAAGCTAGTTAGAATAGGATATTTATACTTATTATATATAATTTCGTAGTAGGTTTAGAACTCTCTTATTTAAACAAAAGGGGGAGGTGTTGCGGGAGGTCTTTCCGTCCCTCCAACCAATAGCTGCTGAGATACCAGCCCATTGGGGCATGGTTTCTCTCCCTTCAAAAGGCTTCTATTTCCTTCCGCTGGTCCTCTTGACTTCCTGTTCGGCTGGCGATTACACTCGCTTCATGATTGTGCAAAGGGCTGTTGTCTGGGATCGTGATCTGTAAGTTTTTCCTCTTTAAATAAATACTACCCTATTAATAATAATTCCAAACTGGTGTGGCATTGTTCGTGGCTTACGCCTTCATTTATCCATTCTTCCATATTTTAACTTTTAATGATTTTTAAAAACTCTTTCTTTGTGTATTTTTTAAATTTTGTCTCTAGAGTTTCATTGTGTCCTAACTGCTTAAATGCTAGAGTTTTAGAACTTTCCTAGTCTCTCCATTCCTGTGTGATCTGTATGCTTTAATTACATCTGTTTTTATTCCTCTGTATGTTCTCTGCTGTACTAATTGTACATTAAAAACCTTGAGCTAACTCACATTATGACATTAATATCTAGGTATCTATCTATTCTGTCTTCTAACCAGGTTTCTATGTAAGCATATATAAATGAGAATATATTCAAAGAATGAATAAATCATTCCTGTCTACTTCTGTAATATCACCTTTATTGAATAGATATAAAATATATGTATTAATATAAAATTCATCTACTTATAGTAGAAACAGTATTAAATTATGCTTTTATAAATTATAATTTAAATAATTACTTAAAATTGATTGATCATTTCTTTTTTAAAAAATATTTATTTATTATGTATACATATTCTGTCTGTGTGTATGCCTGCTGGCCAGAAGAGGGCACCAGATCTCATTACAGATAGTTGTGAGCCACATGTAGTTGCTGGGAATTGAACTCATGACCTTTGGTAGAGCAGGCAATGCTCTTAACCACTGAGCCATCTCTCCAGTCCCTTGATCATTTCTTTGAAATACAGTGAATGTCTCCTAATCCTTCTCTTCTTCATGGCTTCCTACTTAACCTGACAGCTTTCTCATTTGTTTTCACTTCATTATACTCAATATCATTGTAATTAGACTACAAATATATATTCTCTTGTAAAGTATACTGATACTTTCATACATTATTTTTGCTAATAGTTTACTTTTTATTTGAAAATACATTCTTTTCTTATACATAATGACCACAGTTTCTTCTTCTACTCCTTTCAGGTTTCCCCCAATCCCTGCTCTGTCAGATTCTCCCCACCTCCATTTCCCTCCAGAAAAGAGTAGTCTCCCCCCCCCACCAAGACATAAAACAAATACAACAAAACCAGTTATAAAAGACATGTCAAAATCCATCATATCAAGACTGTGCAATGTAACCCAATTGGTAAAGAAGAGCACTAATAGCAGGCAAATGAATCCAGAGCACACCTTCTCCCACTGTTAGGAGTCACACAAAACCATTATACAACATTACACTAAAAAGCATAACATGTATGCATATGACTTGTTGTGGAATTGAGGACCACTTCATGAGAGAATTCCATGTCTGACACTAGAATTTGCATGGTTATTTACAAAATTTCTGTGCCACCATAGTCCTAGCACATTTAACATGCAGCATACATTGTATGCCTAGGATTTTTTGAGGCATTGGTCCTAGTAACAGCTGTGCCCATATCAAAAATAAATATTAACTCAGTATTTCACTTACCCAGAACTTCCTCTACTCTCAAATATTATTCCTCTAAAAATCGCCTTAAGTAACTTTATCAATATATTAGGTAAAATACTGATTATGGAGAGAAAAATTCCTACACTAACCATCATTTTGGGATTTAGCAATTAAAAACAGACATTTCAGCTGAAAGATAGGCATTTTGGAAAATTTTGGGAATCTAATTTCATTTCACCATGTGTGTATGTGTATTATGTGTGTGTGTTCAGTTGAACAGATGTCATGGAACATGTGTACAGATCATAATACAGTTTTATGGGATTGCTCCTTTGTTGCTGTTCATGTATACTGCTATTCCTGAAATCAACTGCAGACTATTGTAGGACTTTGCAACAACAGCTTTGACCCAAGACATCTTGGTGATTTCATTTTTAAATCACTGTGAGAAATGAAACTTGAGTGGTGAATTTGGGTCTTGTGTATTCTTTTTCTAGGATATAGAACATGAGTAAGTCTTTACAAACTATGAATTCATAAATAACTTCACTGTTAAATAATATGTAAATTTATTTCAAATGAACATGACTTACCAGGTACCCCTCCTGATTGATATTTTTAGGGGGAATTTAGCACTAAGATTAGTATGTGTAAATATTAATAAAACTCACTGGTACTAAACAGACAATATATACTGTGTTATCACATGGAATATGGAAAGTTTCCTTTTACCTGCTGCCCTATGCACACAAGATATTAAGTCATTTAGTACCATATTCTAAGTAAATGCAGGTATGAGTATTTGGAAATTTAGTTTTACAATGACTAAGTTCCCAGAGTATATTTTACAGGTCTTTAGATAGTTTTAATGTAGATTCTATATTAATTAAGAAACATATACTTTTAAATTACATAGCGTAAAATTTCTTTGGTCATATATCTGAGTAATATATATATTTTGGATATTCAAAATACAGAACAGATATATATATATATATATATATAATTGACTAAAAGATGTCACTCTGTAGATACAGTTAATAGAATATAGGCATAGTTTTAATTGTTCTAGAATATAGAGTAGAGTGTCAGATTCATATATTGTTTAATGGGCAGAAGTTTCAGGCTTATTTTCTGGGTTATCTTTGAAGGTTTGGAAGCTTCATTATTCAGTTCACACATCCTTTGACTTAAAAATTGTTTACAAGTATTTTTAACTTGTAAAGATGAATATTTACACAGAAACCTTGAGGACAATACCAGAATTTTTTCTGAATTATTCTCACAAATTAATTCTGTAGTTTGTTTTTAAGACATTTTTGAGCACCTGGGGATTGCTTACCTCGGGAATAGAAGGTAGCCTGTGGCATTTCAGTTCTTATTGCTATTTCATATGTCATATATTTCCAGAAGTGCCACAATGGCTGAAAATGATGGAGAGGGAGTGAAAGTCTACAATCACTATCCCAAAGAGAGTGAAGTTGCTCTCTCACTGACATTTAGGCAATATGAACCTCAATATACTCTATTGGAAATAAAGATGGCTATTTCTTGATTGATGAAGAGTTGGTGATGTGGAAATAACTGTAGCAGGCTCTGGACAATAATCCCTATATATTTTTTCACATTTAATAAATCTTCAAAGCTTGAGATACTATAGTAAAGTTATTGTAGCATGACTCTTTGAGAACTAGAACAACTTTAGGAAATATTCTTTAATAAATATTGTTTCTTGCAAAATTTCCAAGTGTCTTTTAATTCTATAGTGTTTGTTGATAAATAAAATGCTATATTTTTTACAATTAAGATGTATGTCGACTTATTTTCCATTTTTACTACCCTTTAAGTATATTTTGAATGTACTCTTTGTAAAGCAAATGAAATAAAAATTTTACCTTTAAGTTAACTTATTTCAATATTTAAAAATTTTCCTTTGGGATTTTTGCGCATTTAATAAAAGTTCACACTTAAAGTGTTTCTAAAATAAAGAGGATTTATCAGACACTAGACAGGGGTTGGAAAAATCTAGATTCCATTATCTTCTCATTCTCTGAATTCAGTCTATTTCAAGCAATGAACATGTTGCATGTGGCCAATAGCAATATAAAACTTATAATGGTTGGATATTATTTTGGAAATATTTCTCACTTTATATACACATTATATTACAAGAGTAGGAGTTAGGAAGATTCATTGTTTAGTATCCAGGTTGTTAATTTTTTTTTTTACTTTCCAAACATATATTTAATCAGGAAAACATTTAGGCTACATGGCCAAGAGTGGTGAATAATATGGAGTAGACGAATGTGATGGATTGTAATATAGCCTTTCATCATAACCAGAGCTTTTGGTTTGATGCTCATCAGTATCATATTTTCCTTTTAAAATAATTAGTGATAAAGAGGACTTTCTTAGTTTCCTTTCATAGCAGAAAAGACGTAAGTGGGCAACATATACCTTAAAATCTGAAGTATAAAAATAATTGCCTAATAGATTATTGGAGGGGCAAGCCTTGAAAAAGGTGACATTATATAACTGATTTTAAATTATACTTTTAAAAGAGCAGATAAATCAATAAACTGGAAGTGTTTAACCCTGAACAAATTTATATACATTCTGCTACTATTTTGAGAGATTATGTGGAGAAATTTCAGCATAGTAGCCCATGTTCCAATATTCCCAAATTCATGTCTGTGATCTTTTTAGAGTGAAATTTTCCATACTTCAGGACAGTATTTGAGAAGAAGGAGAATGCAAGCTCACAAAATAAATTTGAGGAACTGAATACTGATAGTGCATTTTTATGTTCCTCACATTTTGTACTGCATTTACCAAGTGAGGTTTGGACTTCTGATGAGACTTTGTGAGCTTGACTATAATTCTGGTATCTTTACAGAAAAAAGCAGTATTATGCAAAACTGATCACACAAGTAACAAAGGACTATGTCTTGTAATGCAAAGGTGAGTAATTCCACACCAGTTGTCATTTGATGACAATTTTAAGATCATTCGTGAAGAAGAAAGTTAAATTGTGTAACTTGGTCTTCATGTGAGACTCCTAACAATGAGAGCAGAGGAAATCTCTGACTCTGTTGTTTGCATTTTGGGATCCTTTGCTCCTCCTAATCTATTTCTCTTACAAATTACTTCCTCCGGCCCTTATAGAAAAGAAGGTGCCTAATCTCATTGAAACTTGATATACTATGCCTGGATGATCTACATGACATGCCAGCCTGTATCAGAAGAGAAACAATGGAGGAGAAAAGGATAGAAGGGAGGCGGAGGCATAGAAGCTAGGAAGAAGAGAGGGAAGTGAAACTTTACTTATGATGTAAAACTCAAAAAAAATGGCATAGCCATATATATAGCCATCGTATAGCCATAGGGATGAATATCATTTATTTATTTATTTATTTATTTATTTATTTATTTATAAGATTTCTGCCTCCTCCCCACCACCGCCTCCCATTTCCCTTCCCCTCCCCCAATCAAGTCCCTCTCCCTCATCAGCCCGAAGAGCAATCAGGGTTCCCTGCCCTGTGGGAAGTCCAAGAACCACCCACCTCGTTCCAGGTCTAGTTAGTTGAGCGTACAAACTGCCTAGGCTCCCACAAAGTCAGTACATGAAGTAGGATCAAAACCCAGTGCCGTGTTCTTGAGTTCTCAGTAGTCCTCATTGTCCGCTATCCATTGCTGGTGAGAATGCAAACTTGTGCAACCACTTTGGAAAGCAGTGTGGCGGTTTCTCAGGAAATTCGGGATCAACCTACCCCTGGACCCAGTAATACCACTCTTGGGAATATACCCAAGAGATGCCCTATCATACAACAAAAGTATATGCTCAACTATGTTCATAGCAGCCTTGTTTGTAATAGCCAGAACCTGGAAACAACCTAGATGCCCTTCAACGGAAGAATGGATGAAGAAAGTATAGAATATATACATATTAGAGTACTACTCATCAGTAAAAAACAATGACTTCTTGAATTTTGCATGCAAATGGACGGAAATAGAAAACACTATCCTGAGTGAGGTAAGCCAGACCCAAAAAGAGGAACATGGGATGTACTCACTGACGAATATCTTGCATATCACCATAGAACCTTCATCTGACGAAAGGTGGAGATAAAGACAGAGACCCACATTGGAGCACCAGACTGAGCTCCCAAGGTCCAAATGAAAAGCAGTAGGAGGGAGAACAAGAACAAGGAAGTCAGGACCTCGAGGGGTGTGCCCACCCACTGAGATGGTGGGGCTGGTCTAATTGGAGCTCACCAAGGCCAGCTGTACTGGGACTGAAAAAGCATGGGATCACACCAGACATTCTGAAAGTGGCTGACAATACAATAAGGGCTGACTGAGAAGCCAAAAACAATGACACTGGGTTTTGATCCTACTGCATGTACTGGCTTTATGGGAGCCTAGTCTGTTTGGATGTGCACCTTCCTAGAACTAGATGGAGGGGGGAGGACCTTGGACTTCACACAGGGCAGGGAACCCTGATTGCTCTTTGGACTGGAGAGGGAGGGGAAGGGCCATGACGGGAGGGGGAGGGAAATGGGAGATGGGGAGGAGGCAGAAATTTTTAATAAAAAATTACTTTAAAATAAAAGTAGCTCTTTCACTAAGGCTATCCACCCAGAGCGGGGAGAGCCTGCCTTCCTGGCAGGTCTCAAGGTTCCCAGTAAGGGAGCTTGAGCACCTACAGCTGGTGCTCCAGGATCTCCAGTGTTCTCCTGCACCCCGCGCTGCCTCCCACCTCCTTCCTCTTGTCCCCGGATCTTTGAGCTACCAGGCGGCCCTGGTTAGGTGCTGAGGAATTCCATCTGTACGGGTGAGTGTCTACTATCCAGGGCCTTGCATCCCAGAAGCTAGCACAAAACCCCCTCCCCCAGCTCCTTCTGCAGGGCTGCCTTTCTTAGGCACGACCCAATCCCCTGGCACCCCACCCCCTAACCCTGCCCTGTGGTTTGCTAGGACCAGTGCTCAGACCAGTTTTAAGCTCTTTCACTAAGGCTATCCACCCAGAGCGAGGAGTAACTGCCTTCCTGGCAGGTCTCAAGGTTTCCAGTAAGGGAGCTTGGGCACCTACAGCTGGTGCTCCAGGATCTCCAGTGTTCTCCTGCACCCCGCGCTGCCTCCCACCTCCTTCCTCTTGTCCCCGGATCTTTGAGCTACCAGGCGGCCCTGGTTAGGTGCTGAGGAATTCCATCAGGATGGGTGAGTGTCTACTATCCAGGCGCGGTGTGCCTCAGAAGCTAGCACAAAACCCCCTCCCCCAGCTCCTTCTGCAGGGCTGCCTTTCCTAGGCACGACCCAATCCCCCTGCACCCCACCCCCCAACCCTGCCCTGTGGTTTGCTAGGACCAGTGCTCAGACCGGTTTTAAGCTCCTTTACTAAGGCTATCCACCCAGAGCAGGGAGTGCCTGCCTTCCACGCAGGTCTCAACGTTCCCTGTAAGGGAGCTTGGGCACCTACAGCTGGTGCTCCAGGGTTGCCATCTGAGTTGTGCTGAGGAGTTCCATCTGGACGGGTTGGTTCCTGTTTCTACAATGAAGAGATACACCCAGAGAGTCAGTCACAGCAAAGACTGGACCAAGACACCAGGCCTCTCCTGGCTCCATTTGAAGCAAGAGATGGGAAGGCGCCAATAGAAGAATTCCTCCAACAACCTGAAAGGCATCATGACATCACCAGAATCCAGGGATCCTGAAACAAGAAGAATTGTACACCCTACTCCAGAAGAATTAGAAGAAATCGACTCAAAAGTGAATTATATGAAAATAATAGAGGACCTTAAACAGGAGGTGAAAAACTGCCATAAACAATTAGAGATGACAAACAAAAAAGTAGAGGAAATGAATAAATCGCTCAAAGATACCCAAGAAAACCAAGAGAAGCAAGAAAAAGCAATCAAACAGATAAGGGAAGCGGTTCAAGACTTGAAGAATGAAATGGAAGTAATGAAGAAAACACAAACCGAGGGAAGGATGGAGATGGAAAACCTGGGTAAACGAACAGGAACCACAGAGACAAGTACTACCAACAGATTACAAGAGATAGAAGAAAGAATGTCAGACACTGAAGATACCATATAGAAAATAAACACACTGATCAAAGAAAATAGCAAAACCAACAAATTCTCATCACAAAACATTCAGGAAATATGAGACACAATAAAAAGACCAAACCTAAGAATAATTGGGATAGAAGAAGGAGAGGAAGTTCAGCTCAATGGTGCAGAAAATATATTTAATAAAATTATAGAAGGAAACTTTTCCAACCTAAAGAAAGATATTCCTTTGAAGGTTCAAGAACCATACAGAACACCGAATAGACTGGACCAAAAAAAAAAAAAAAATCTCCTCGCCATATAATAATCAAAACACAAAACATACAGAATAAAGAAAGAATATTAAGAGCTGCAAAGGAAAAAGGTCAAGTTATTTATAAAGGTAAACCTATCAGACTTACACCTGACTACTCTATGGAAACCATGAAAGCCAGAAGGTCCTGGATAGATGTACTGCAGAAGCTAAGAGAACATGGATGCAAGCCCAGACTATTATACCCAGCCAAGCTTTCATTCACTATAAATGGAGAAAACAAAATTTTCCAGGATAAAAACAAATTTAAACAATACGTAGCCACAAATCCAGCCTTACAGAAAGTAATAGAAGGAAAATCACAAACCAAGGAGTCCAACAATGACCACAATAACTCAAACATCTAGAAACCCTTCACCAGTGCAACTCAAAGAAGGCAAACACACAAACTCTATGACTAAAAAACTGACCGGAGTTAACAACCACTGGTCATTAATATCCCTTAACTTCAATGGACTCAATTCACCTATAAAACGGCACAGGCTAAGAGACTGGATACGCAAACAGGATCCAACATTCTGCTGTTTACAAGAAACACACCTCAACCACAAAGACAGGCACCTACTTAGAGTAAAGGGATGGGAAAAGGTTTATCAAGCAAATAGACCTAAGAAACAAGCAGGTGTGGCCATACTAATTTCTAACAAAGTTGACTTCAAACTTAAATCAATCAGAAGAGATGGAGAGGGACATTTTATACTCATAACAGGAACAATTCATCAGGATGAAGTCTCAATCCTGAATATCTATGCCCCTAATATAAAAGCACCCACGTACGTAAAAGAAACATTACTAAAACTCAAGGCTGCCATCAAACCGCACACGCTAATAGTAGGAGATTTCAACACTCCTCTTTCTCCAATGGACAAGTCAATCAGACAGAAACCTAACAGAGAAATTAGAGAATTAATGGAGGTAATGAATCAATTGGACTTAATAGACATCTATAGAATATTCCACCCAAATAGGAAAGAATATACCTTCTTCTCTGCAGCTCATGGAACCTTCTCGAAAATTGACCACATCCTTGGTAACAAAGCAAACTTCCACAGTTACAAAAAAATATCCATAACCACCTGTGTCTTATCAGATCACCATGGACTAAAGTTAGAATTCAACAACAATGCTACCCCCAGAAAGCCTATAAACTCATGGAAACTGAACAGTCAACTATTGACCTACACCTGGATCAAAGAAGAAATAAAGAAAGAAATTAAAGTTTTCCTTGAATTCAATGAAAATAAAGAATCAACATACTCAAACTTATGGGACACTTTGAAAGCAGTCCTAAGGGGAAAGTTCATAGCCCTTAGTGCCCACTTAAAGAAAACAGAGAAAGCATACATTGGAGACTTAACAGCCCACCTGAAAGCTCTAGAAAAAAAAAGAAGCAGACTCACCTAGGAGGAGTAGAAGACTGGAAATACTCAAATTGAGGGCGGAAATCAACAAAATAGAAACACAGAAAACAATCCAAAGAATCAATGAAACAAAAAGCTGGTTCCTGGAAAAAATCAACAAAATTGATAAACCCCTATCCAAACGAATTAAACGGCAGAGAGAGAATTTGCAAATTAATAAGATCAGAAATGAAAAGGGGGACATAACCACAGACATAAAGGAAATTCAGACAATCATTAGATCTTACTACAAAAGCCTGTATGCCACAAAACTGGAAAATGTAAAAGAAATGGACACTTTTTTAGATAAATACCATATACCAAAGTTAAAACAGGACCAGATGAACAATCTAAATAGACCTGTCAGTCGCGAAGAATTAGAAGCTGGTATCAAAAACCTCCCTACCAAAAAAAGCCCAGGACCAGACGGTTTCAATGCGGAATTCTACCAGAATTTCCAAGAAGACCTAATACCTATACTCCTTAATGTATTTCACAATATAGAAACAGAAGAGTCATTGCCAAATTCCTTTTATGAAGCTACAGTCACTCTGATACCAAAACCACACAAAGACTCAACCAAGAAAGAGAATTACAGGCCAATCTCACTCATGAACATCGACGCAAAAATCCTCAACAAAATACTGGCAAACCGTATCCAAGAACACATTAGAAAAATTATCCATTTTGATCAAGTAGGCTTCATCCCAGAGATGCAAGGCTGGTTCAACATACAAAAATCTATCAATGTAATCCATCATATAAATAAACTGAAAGAAAAAAACCATATGATCATTTCATTAGATGCTGAAAAAGCTTTTGACAAAATTCAACATTCCTTTATGATAAAAGTCTTGGAGAGATTAGGGATACAAGGGTCATACCTAAATATAATAAAAGCTATTTACAGCAAACCGACAGCTAACATCAAACTAAACGGAGAGAAACTCAAAGCCATCCCACATAAATCAGGAACACGACAAGGCTGTCCACTCTCTCCATACCTCTTCAATATAGTGCTTGAAGTTTTAGCAATAGCAATAAGACAACATAAGGGGATCAAGGGGATTCGAATTGGAAAGGAAGAAGTTAAACTTTCGTTATTTGCAGATGATATGATAGTGTACATAAGCGACCCCCAAAACTCCACCAAAGAACTCCTACAGCTGATAAACACCTTTAGTAATGTGGCCGGATACAAGATCAACTCCAAAAAATCAGTCGCCCTCCTATACACAAAGGATATGGAAGCAGAGAGGGAAATCAGAGAAGCATCACCTTTCTCGATAGCCACAAACAGCATAAAATATCTCGGGGTAACTCTAACCAAAGAAGTGAAGGATCTATTTGACAAGAACTTTAAGGCATTGAAGAAAGAAATTGAAGAGGATACCAGAAAATGGAAGTATCTCCCTTGCTCGTGGATTGGGAGGATCAACATAGTAAAAATGGCAATCCTACCAAAGGCAATTTATAGATTCAATGCAATCCACATCAAGATCCCATTAAAATTCTTCACTGATCTTGAAAGGACAATAATCAACTTTATATGGAATAACAAAAAACCCAGGATAGCCAAAACAATCTTATACAATAAAGAAACTTCTGGAGGCATTACCATCCCTGACTTTAAACTCTATTACATAGCTACAGTAATGAAAACAGGGTGGTATTGGCATAAAAATAGAGAAGTCGACCAATGGAATCGTATAGAAGACCCGAATTTTAACCCACAAACCTATGAACACCTCATTTTCGATAAAGGTGCTAAAAGTATACAATGGAAGAAAGAAAGCATCTTCAACAAATGGTGCTGGCACAACTGGATGTCAACCTGTAGAGAATGAAAATAGACCCATATCTATCACCATGCACAAAACTCAAGTCCAAATGGATCAAAGACCTCAATATCAATCTGAACACACTGAACCTGATAGAAGAGAAAGTGGGAAGTACCCTACAACAGATGGGCACAGGCGATCGCTTCCTATGTATAACCCCAGCAGCACAGTCATTAAGGGCAACATTGAGTGAATGGGACTGAAACTGAGAAGCTTCTGTAAAGCAAAGGACACTGTCACTAAGACAAAAAGGCAACCCACTGACTGGGAGAAGATCTTCACCAACCCCGCAACAGACAAAGATCTGATCTCCAAAATATATAAAGAACTCAAGAAACTAGACTTTAAAATGCTAATTAACCCAATTAAAAAATGGGGCACTGATCTGAAGAGAGAATTCTCAACAGAAGAATTTCAAATTGCCAAAAGGCACTTAAGGTCATGCTCAGCCTCCTTAGCGATCAGGGAAATGCAAATCAAAACAACATTGAGATATCACCATACACCTGTCAGAATGGCTAAAATCAAAAACACCAATGATAGCCTTTGCTGGAGAGGCTGTGGAGAAAGGGGTACCCTCATCCATTGCTGGTGGGAATGCGAACTTGTGCAACCACTTTGGAAAGCAGTGTTGCGGTTTCTCAGGAAAATTGGGATCAACATACCTGTCCATCACATACCCATGGACCCAGCAATGCCACTCTTGGGAATATACCCAGGAGATGCCCGATCATATGACAAGGACATTTGTTCACCTATGTTCATAGCAGCATTATTTTGTAATAGCCAGAACCTGGAAACAACCTAGATGCCCTTCAATGGAAGAATGGATGAAGAAAGTATGGAATATATGTACATTAGAATACTACTCAGCGGTAAAAAACAATGACTTCGCGAATTTTGCATGCAAATGGATGGAAATAGAAAACACTATTCTGAGCGAGGTAACCCAGACCCAAAAGGATGAACATGGGATGTACTCACTCATAATTGGTTTCTAGCCATAAATAAAGAACATTGAGCCTATAATTTGATATCCTCAAGAAACTAAATAAGAAGGTGAACCCAAAGAAAAACATATAGCTATCCTCCAGATTGCCGGGCAAAAATTTGGCATCTTGGGTGTGTGGTTGGAGGGGGGGTAAGGGGAGAAGGGGAGAGAAATGTGAGAAGGGGAGGGTGGGCGGAACTTGGGGAAACGGGATGATTGGGATAAAGGAAGGTTGGTTAGGGGAGCAGAGAAGCACACATCTTAATTAAGGGAGCCATCTTAGGGTTGGCAAAAGACTTGGATCTAGAGGGGCTCCCAGGTGCCCAGGGCGAGGTCCCCAGTTAGCTCCTGGGGCAGCTGTGGATAGGGATCCTGAAATGACTCTATCCCATAGCCATACTGATGAATATCTTGCATATCACCATAGAAACTTCATCTGGCGATGGATGGAGATAGAGACAGAGACCCACACTGTAGCACTGGACTGAGCTCCCAAAGTCCCAATGAGGAGCAGAAGGAGGGAGAATATGAGCAAAGAAGTCAGGACCACAAGGGGGGCGCCCACCCGTGGAGACAGTGGGGCTGATTCTTTGGGAGCTCACCAAGGCCAGCTGGACTCTGACTGAAATAGCATGGGATAAAACCGGACTCTCTGAATTTGGCGGACAATGAGGGCTGCTGAGAAGCCAAGGACCATGGCACCGGGTTTGTTCCTACTTCATGCTCTGGCTTTGTGGGAGCCTACCCAATTTGGATGTTCACCTTCCTTGACCAGGATTGAGGGGGGCGGACTTTGGACTTTCCACAGGGCAGGGAACCCTGATTGCTCTTCAGGCTGGAGAGGGAGGGGGAGGAGTGGAGGGAGAGGAGGAGGAGAGGGAGGAGTGGAAGGGAAATGGGAGGTAGGGATGAGGCAGAAATTGCTTTTTTTTCCAATAAAAAAATAAAACATGTAACATTTATTCTTGAAATACATCAATAGATGTAAAAAATCATTAAATTATTAAATCATTAAATCATTTTATTTTCATTTAATAAAATATTTCCACTATACAAAAAAAAAGTAAAACAAGATTAAAAAAGGGAAGATAGATTAAAAACAAATGCCATATGTTTTCTCTTATGCTGATTTTATCTTCACTTTTGTTGCTTTGTGTGTTAGAGTTTCTGTAGGGATCAGGAAGCTGAAAAAATAAATAGGAAGGGCCATAAAGGAGGCTTCATGATAAGCGGATAGTAGTGTAGAGATTATATGAAAGGAAAGCAGAAGAATATAAAGGATAAAATATTTAATCGCAGGTGTGAATGGGAGGTGGAAAGAGGAAGTGAAAATATAACCAAACTAAGCTTATTGGAAATGATTCAGGGAATCCTACTTCATAAGTCAGTTACAAAGTATAAGAATATTTAAAGGAGTTTGAACGGAGATATCTTAAATGAATAGATAGTGCTTTTCACAGAAGTCATGGGTTATTTAACAAAAATCCCTCTGCCAGATGTTGGACAATTCCCTTTGAGTTACTGGTCAAGGAGGCCACTAAATCGGAAACTTTCTACTATTCTTGGTTGCCAACAAAGCTATCTGGTAGGAACCCACTATTAAAGACAGAATTTATTTTAGTGATAAGGTATCTAAAAATAAAGGTGGAAAAGATCTGGAAAATTCCTCCCTAACTGATAGCAATCATAGTGTTCTAAAATGCTATCTAGACCACTAGGAGAGAAAATACATTCATGACATTAACCAGCACAGGACCTTACAGCCTAAAATACTATTCTGCTGGATAGGATATCCACTGTTATCATGGTGACATGAGTATTATTAGAGCAAACAACCACTTTCCGATTATTTAATGACAGCTTGACAGGAAGTAAAAATGTCTGGTATTATAAATCTGACCAAATTGCATGGTTGAGGAAATCATAAGCTCTAGAAAGAATCCTGCTATGTTGGTAAATTGGCATGTTGTCAATATGCCTTCTTAATATTTTAATGGCATTAATTACTGCTATTCTCAAGCTTAATGAGAGTTGCTTCTTTTTGACATGACCAGCATTTAAGGAAAACATACTTAACTAGCCAAAGAGCTGAGAACAAGTGATCGTTCATTGTTTAGCCGTGAATGATACATTTACCTCCTACCCTCCTTTCAATGCTTAAGAAAAAGGCATCTTTCCTAGAAGATGGAAAAGGCAACAATGAGGTGCTGTCTTATGTTTAATATAATCATTGCATCCATAACCTCACTCAATTAGAGTTAACTCTAGCGTAACTTTTGAGCCGGTCAAAATTGAAGTAGACAAGACAGAGGAGAAGATGAGGCCCTATCACCAAATGTGGAGATATTGTCAGTTAATATATGATGGTATAGGCATAATAGTTATTCTGCATGAGTATAGCAACCTGGTACGTTGCCCTAATATTTTAAATGCTTCATACCCATGTACATGCAAGCAATTCTAAGTAGCTCCATGGAATCTTAGTCCAAAAGAAGTAAGAGGAAAATAACAGAATACTAGCAAGTGAATAACATCAAAATGAATGTAAAAAATAATCATAGAATAAAATACATTTTTAGAGTCTTGTAAAGAAATATGAAAGATGGTAATTTGGTGATCTTTCCAATACCAAGTAAAAGAAAGATAACTATCAGATTTTAGGAAAAACAAAATTAAAATGTTTATGTTTTGCTGTTATTCTAAGTATTCTAATTTACATATAGTAATAATACAATCAAATTAATATTAAAAACACAAAAAGGAATTATGTTGGTAACATTACCCAGTGGACAAATGTGCTTGCCAGCAAGCTTGGTGAGTTAAGATCAATTTCAAGAACCCAAATGATGGAAGAAGAGCATTCATTGTAGCAGATTTTTTCCACTGATGCACCTAAGTATATACATTCATCTATACAAACATTTAGACAATTATTTTTTTTTCTGTGAAAGGAGAAAATATTGTTGAAAATTAGAAAACTAAAATTAATATCCTGCTCTTATATTTATCGATAATTATTAAAAGTTTGTCCTGGCATTAAGTCTACTTGATTTATTTTCACTATGCTTGTTATAAAAGACTATGTTTTGGGGGGCTTTAGACATTTTATTTAAATACTCTGATAAAGAAAAATTACCAAGATTATTTGATACTAGTTTTATTTCTTGTTTTAATTTAGTATTCTTCTGATAAGTATTGTAAGGCACACTTAGAATCATCAATCTCTGAATTCGTTGTCATTGTTCACATTTGTAGGTAACTTACATTTACTGCTAATTTGTATGAGGAAATGGGCATAGCTGATACTTGCACTTTAATTATAGAGCAGAGAGAAACATTAATTTTGATAAATATTTTCATTCTTTTACTAAGTATTTATCACAAGTATCATGATCTTGAGGATCACTTAAGGCATTAGAAAGATGGAATAGGTGATACATGCTGAATAAATGCCTGTACAGTAATCTAGTAAAATGTAATTCAAATATATTCTGCTTTTTATATAATAAACTTTTATCAGATGTTAAAGATATTCTAAACACAAACAATATAACAATTAAATTAATAGTTATCATTTTTACAGAATATTTTTACAGTATGTGAAAGCTTAACATAAAAATAATTAGTATAGAACTTAGCCAGAGCATATCCTTTTCTATAAATAACTATAAAAATGTAATGATTAAAAACTCTTGAAAAGAAAATAAATGACAGTGGAATAGTGAAAATACTGTTTTTCATGCAGAATTATATTGAGAAATATGATTTTTTTTAAAAAATGTAGATTATTTTATGGCTTTGTGACTGTTATTACACTCACTTGTAATGCCTAAATTTAATAAAAAACATTGTTATAAATATGAGCTTTTTATAAATACTGAAAAATTTAAGAAATATCTATTACTACTAAGGAATATATTCACTTTCAGATATTCAAGTATAAACATATAATATATAATGTCTGTGAAAATATAAATCAATAATATCTTTATTTTTATTTATTAATCAAGGACTATATTTTATATTTTTTAAAGTTAAATTCTTTATGTAACTTTAGTGCAGGCTACAGTATCCCAGTAGCATAATTAGAATAAAAACTATCTCTCAGTAATAATCTTGATTGTTAAGTTGGTTAGATAGTAGAATGTCTACATTGGTAGGGTATACTTCTGAGTGTGTTTCTGAGACTGCGTATTTCAACATAATCAATGGTGCACAGCACGGACAGATCCTGATGTTCAACAGACTATTAGGAGATAGAAAACAGAAGGAAGTGTAGATTATTTGGAGAGTAGATCATCCTTTAGTTTGAAGCTTTTCCCCAGGCTTCCTTCTGATACTTCTCTACACTGCCTCCTGTCAGTCATGATAGGAACAATCCTCCTACACATCCTTTGCTGTGATACACTGCAAGGAGGATAAATCTTCCCTACTTGTTATTTCTGTGAAACACATGCATGATCACAGCATCAGTAACCCATTTCTGAAAAAGTTAATATTAGTGTTCCAATAAGCAAAATAAGTACAAGAAAAAAAACTGGGTTATTCCCTGTTTTATAGAAACTAAAATCCTTGATTAAAGATACTGCAAACATGATCTTAATAAAGCTAGTATTAAATAAATTTTTCAATTAGGTGAATTTCATTAGCCTCCCAAAGAAATTCCCTTGTGAATGAATGTTCAAAATGTTTCAAAAAATGAAAACCTTTGAATGATGTATTATGAGCACTGTTAGGTTTAAATTTCAATGGTGGGAGAAATACAGTATAATCTGATTTGTGTGTTTGGTCAGATAGCTCTATTGATCTTGTACATGATAACATTTCACTTGGCAGATGAAATTGAAAATGAATGTTCAAAATACTGCATTTTATTTTCAGAGCAAGTAGTTATTAAGGCTAGAAGTCAGAATGCTAGCAGCTACTGTATTCTAATAACTTCATTTCTAATATTGAAAGGAAATTCAGTATTACTGCCTTCTGTAGAGTCCAAAACAAGTAAAATATTTGATTTAAGAACATTCAAGTCATAATATAAATAGATATATTTTTCAGCCACCAGAGTTTACTGTGGCAGGGTAAGATCTTTAAAGACATACTTATTTTAAATTCCCCCTCAGAATTTCAGAGATGAGATAATTATATAATAAATTGTAAACTATGTCTATAAAATGCTCCCACTCTGAAATATTATAAGTACTTTGTCTGATATTTCTTTACACTAACTACAAGAATGGTGTGTGACTAACCACTATATCCACTGAAAGCTTTTTGAATATATTTTATATAATTAATGAAATATAATATTCTATGATATTTAATTAGAATATATTTACTTAATTCTCTATCATTAGATTACAAGTATTTTAATGTATCTTAAATTCAGTGTATAAGCTAAAAAAATTGCAATAATTTTCTGAATATGTTTTCCTTAACAGAAATACCATATTCTTTAGAGAAAAAATGTATGGGCTATTTTTTGCTTTACAAAACAACACTTCCAAAGTATTTTAACTTTGCTCTTCAAATGCAAGAGTATATTTGATTAACATAATGTGCATTTAGATGAAGTTTGAGACCTCAATCTTTTAGGTCTATTAATAATTTAAATAAAAACCTCAGAAAATAGAACCATTATAAACTTTACATATTTAAGTGATATTTAAAAGTAGAGTCTGTTCTGAAATATTTGTGGACTGGCACATTACATGATTAGTATATTATAAACAAATTGTGGACTTTGATCTTAGTTTCAAGGAACTAACCTTTAAATCCTTGGAATAGCCTGCCTGAGCTGACTGCTTTTGTTTATTTAAGGGTAAAAGGGTATGTTAGATAATATATGCTAATGATAATTTATTGTAATTTATGGTTATAACTTACAGAATTAGGTATCATTTGACCTCTGGAGGCACTCTCAGCTAAATTTAGCCTCATATCTGACCAGCCATGTCAATTTGAACAGAAATCATTTCAAAAACTCAAGTTTGAGACTCAGATGAGAATCACTCATTAGAAATACTCCCACATAAAATTTCTGAGAATTGTACTATTGCAGTAGGCAGTACTGTCTATAAGAAGACATACAGAGAAATTTAGGAATATTCATATTTCAAAGCATCCTGGAGTCATCAGTCTCCACTGAGATAAAAAAATGCAACTATGAATATAACAACTTCCGTAAATTTGCTAAATCTCTTTGAACTATGACCCTGAAAGGTGACTTTTAACCATCCTGGAAGTTCTACTTTCTATGAAAAATAGAAGTCTTAAAGACTACCTAACAGCACAGTTCAATGTGTTTCTCATTTTATTGGCATTAGAGGAGGGACAGACGGTGAGAGTATATGATCAGTATAATTATATTGGGTGAAGCAAAATAGAGAAACACTCAAAGTATGAAACTTTACAACATAAGACTGTCGTCAGGATTCAATGAATTCATTTTTGAAAATAATTAATATAGTGAATAAAGCAAATAAAGCACCACATAAATCTGTCTTTTTACTCATTCACTTGAAAAAATAGAAAAAAAAAAGTCTCTAAATGTAACTTGAATAACCACAAGCATTAAAGACTTGTAAACAGTCATGGCAAAATTTTAAGTCACATATCATTAACTTTGGGCCACTTTCTTCCTTTTGCATTTTCAGTATGAATCACTGCCTTGATGAAGTTGATGAATTTTCCATGCATAATTTTTGTCCTAGAACCTTTCATCATGTGAGTGTACCTACATTCATTAGGCACAGACCTAATTTTATGTATTTTCCTCAGCCCAAACATTTCTTTATTAACCATTGCTCGACTTCATGTTTGTAAATCACTGGTAACTTTTTATATTTTGTTCTGGTAAAGTGTCATTTGTTCAATCTATATTCAATGGTATAATGGCATGAACACAGACACCAACTAGTTGATATATTTCCTTTATAGTTAATGTTTGGTGAAGAAATAGTTAATGAAATCCAAGAACACATCAAAAAAATCTTCCATCATGATCAAGTCAGCTTCATACCAACTTGAGTTGCAGGGCTGGTTAAACAAGCAAAAATCTATCAATGTATAAATAATATACATTGTAAGAAAAAACATATGATCATTTCATTAGATGATGAAAAAGCATTTGGCAAAATCCAACACATCTTCACTAACCCCACATAAGACAAAAAAAAAAAACTTATCTCCAAAATATATAAAGAACTCAAGAAATTAGACATTAAAATTATAATTAACCCAGTCAAAGAATTGGGAAGAAAAATGTTCAACATCTTTAATTATCAGGAAATGCAAGTCAAAACAACTCTGAGTTACCACATTACACCTGTCAGAATGGTTAAGATCGAAAACACTAATGATAGCCTATGCTGGAGAGGATGTGGAGTAAGGGGAACACTCATCCATTGTTGATGGGAATCAAGCTTGTGCAACCACGTTGGAGATCAGTATGGTGGTTTCTCAGAAAATTGAAAATCAACCTACCTCAGGTTTCAGCGATGCCACTCTTGGGTATATATGAAAATATGATTAATCATACTACAAAAGCATTTTTTCAACTATGTTCATAACAGCATTATTTGTAATAGTCAGAACCTGGAAACAACCTACATGCCCCTCAAATGAAGAATGAATAAAAAAATGTGGCACACTTACACATTAGAATACTACTCGCCGGTAAAAAAGCAATGACATCTTGAAGTTTGCATTCAAATTGATGGAATTAGAAAACACTTTCTTGAGTGACATAATCAAGACCAAAAAAGATGAATATGATATGTACTCACTCGTAAGTGGATACAAGCTATAAACAAAGGCCATTGAGCCTATATTTCACAAGCCTAGAGAAGCCAAATAATAAGCTGAACCCAAAGAAAAACATATATAGACCCAATTTGAAATTGGAAACAGACATGATTGCCTGGCAAAATTGGGAGCATGATAATGGGGAAGAGAAGGGAGGGTAGAAGGTGAAGATGAGGAGAGAAGGGGAGTTTTGAGGAGAACTTGAAGGAATGGGATAGTTGAGTTGGAGAAAGAACAAAGATGAGAACAAAGAAAGAGATACCTTGATTGAGCAAGCCATTATAGGGTTAGCAGAAACCTGGCTCTAGAGAAATTGCCAGAAACCCACACATTTGACAGCACCTAAGACCCTAAATAATAGAGGAGAGGGGGCCTGTTCTTAACTTGTCCTGCAGTCAGAATGATCATTATCTTAAAGATCACCATAGAGCCTGCATTTAGCCACTGATGGGAACAGAAGAGCAGTGGACTAAGCTCCCAAAGTCCAGTTAAAGAATGGAAGAAATGGGAATATTAGCAAAGGTTTCAAGTCCATGATGGGTTCATCCACCGAAACAGTTTACCTGAGCTAATAGGAGATTGTCAACTCCAGCTGGACTGGGAAATAACAAGCATGGGACCAAAATACTCCCTATTAATGTGGATCATGGTTGCATGGCTGGGGCAGACTAAGGTACGAGGATTTATCCCTACTGCCTGTATTGCCTTTTTGGGATCCTATTCTCTTTGGATGTATATTTTGCTCAGCCTACATATAATAGTAAGGACCTTGGACCTCCCACAAAGCAATGTACCTTACCCTCACTTAGAATTAGATGTGGTTGTGGTGGGAGGGTGTGTGGACAGAATAGGAAGAGGGGGTGGAGTGGGAGCTTAGATTGGTATTTTAAAAAAAATCTAATAAATTAAAAAAAATAAAATGAAAAAAATCATGAATATATTCATACTAATTTCCTTTGTTTTATTTCCTGGAGTTTTAATTTGATATAAAGAGTTGCACATCTTTTTTTCAGGAAAAGATTACATATGTATTTTCAGATATCTGGGTTGTATTTTCCCTGACAATGAACTATAATTGTGCCAATAGACTTTGAAATGATGTGCAATTGAATGTGTTGTTTCTTGACAAAATGTTCTCTAAAAATTGATGACTAGTCCGTAGGCCACAGTTTGACAAATCTTGCCCTATGTTATTTATAAATATATGCACACACACATACATGCATACATACATTCACATGCATGAGTGTACACATGTGCCTAAGCACAGTTAAAATAAATTAAGATTAATATGTTTAATAACAAACTATAGTGAATTTAATTACTTAATTTTGTATGTGAGAATTCTCAGATCACTCTATAGTCTCATCAAAAAGAAGATGAGATGGATTCAATTACTCTTATACATCTCTATATTCCAAATGTTATTTTCTTTTGTTTATTGAATTTTATTTGACTGATTAGCTTTAGTTTATGTCTGGATAAATTTTAGATATGAGAAAATATTGACAAATAGATGACTCAAAGTATTCCAAAACCTATAGCATGTTTTAATTTGAGTACAAAATATAAAATAAATAAATATTAATATCAATATAGCAACATGAATATAAAACAATAACAAAAACCCCAGTATATCATGGTTTATTTAAAAGAAATTATAAAAGTTGATAAAGACATATGCTACTATCCACCCAATTATTTATACTACAAGAGCTAATACGAAGATCAAAGTAATAAAAAATCATTAAAGATATTATATAGCAATATATTTGAATGAGTATGATCTTTACTGATTTTCGATGTGGGATTCCATTCTGTATTCTATGAACACTATTGCTGAATAAAGAAATCGCCATGGCCTGTTGATAGGAAAGAACTTAGATAGATGAGGAAAACTAAGCTGAATGCTGGGAGAAAGGAGGTGGAGTCAGAGAGAAGTCATGTAGCCCCACTGGAGACAGATGCTACAAATTTACCTGCTAAGACACAGCCACGTGCTGATATACAGATTAATGGAGATGTGTTAAATTAATAAGAGTTAGCCAATAAGAAGCTAAAGCTAATGGGCCAAGCGCTGATTTAAATAATGAGGTCTCTGTGTGATTATCTTGGGGCTGAGCAGCCAGGAACCAACAAGTGGGCTCCTTAAGACACATTTTTTTTTTTAAAAAAAAAAGATTAAATATCATGAAGTAAAACAAATTTGATGTGTAAAGTTGTGAATTAAACTTTATACATTATGCATTAAAATATATAACATGTATAGATTATAAGGTTAAAACATTGCTAGGCTGGGGAAAGTAGCAAATATTTTACATGAAAGATGATGGTCTTATAACATTGTTATAGGCAAATGTGCAAAATTTTCAGCTTGCTTTGTCATGTTTACTACTAAAGCATGGTAATGCAAACTAATAAAATATGAATTCCCCTCCTTCTTCAACTTAAATTTTATAATAAATTATTGACAAATCAAACTCAACAGTATTCATGTATCATGGTGTACTGCTTACTTTTATTTTCCAATTTGTGTTGAAATATGTCCAGAAATTAATATGAACAATGAAGGCATGAGCATTATGATGTCCCCAATGAAGTGAAAAAAAAATCTCTTGAGATTCGTTAAAGAGAGGGTTTTGGAAACATTTAAAAATCTTAGAAAAACGTTCTAAGAAAAAACCAATAACTCTCTTTATAAAAGTTCTGTTCGATATTCTGAGGACAGAGAAGCTCAAAATAGCATTTAGGATTGCATATTATAAAGGTAACACAGAAGAAATTTTAGATGTGTAGGGCTCTCTTGCAAGTTATGACAAAGACAGTCTCAGGTATCATATGACAAGAAATTTGGGTACATGTTACCCTGACACTTTATTGGAGTCATAGCTGTGAAAGGAATCAACCAACTTACAGAATGTGGAAGATGCGTCAGTGGAGACACATTGGGAAGGGAGCGGTGCTAGGAATTAAATTCCTATTAAGAAAAGTATCTAGAAGTAAACAGCTATAAGAGAAAAGCTATTCAAGTTCTTGGCATCCTACATTTTCTTCCAGTGTTCTTGAGATGTTAGGTATGGTGTTGCTTTTATGTTGGGCTGACATATTCCTCTGGACAATAATCTTTTTTACTTTTTCTGCTTTTAAATTTTGGTATCAGAATTTTTGTTCTGTGATTGTTATATCTTACACCAGAAATATATAGCTTATTGTTTTGAGTGATTGGAAGAACTCTTATCTTCCAAATTTGCATGGGTTTAAGAGAGACTTTGGCCTTGGATTTGTGAACAAAATTAAAACACTTAATGACACATGCCATTTAAGGATGGATACAATGCATTTTATGTTGTGAAATTGACAAATTCTTGGAGATATAGATGATACTCTGTAGTTTGGATCTGGAAAATGCATGAAGGATGGTCTAAAATTTACACAAGTTTGACACATTTGAGAAGTGAGGAGACTTTTAAGAAAAGGAGCTTAATATGAGAAACCGAAGCTTCAGGAAAGACAATTTTAAAGGATTGTGAAATCCTGTGACTTTCACTCTCTTTTGACTGATTATGGAATGAGTAATCATTCTGTACCAACAATACCTGGCCTCAATACAAACCCAAAATAAAGGGATCAACGGATAATAAACTGCAACATCCAAAACTGTGAGATTACATAAATTGATCTTCTATCTATAAAATCATTATATTAAATTTAATACACAATTGTAATCTGATAAACATACTTGGCAAACTGTGCTGTATCAGTTTTAATCAATATTTAAATATTAGTATAATTTTTGGTACTTACACATAATAGATGAAGACATGAAATGGAGTTCAAATTTAAAATATTATACAACAATGCTCTCAATGAGCAAAAAATATTAGGTAGGGGTTCAAGTATTTTGAATGAAGAAAGATCCATATTTACCACCCTGCACAAAACTCAAATACACGTGAATTAAAGATCTCAACATAAAACCAGGTACATTGAACCTGGTAGAAGAGAAAGTGGGGAACAGTGTTGAACACATTGATACAGGGAAGAACTTTCTGAAAAGGTTACCAATAGTATGAGCTCTAAGATTAAAAAAAAAACTAATAAACAGATCTCATGAATCAGGGATTCTTCTGTAAGGCAAAGGGTACCAAATGGAAGAACACAGAATGGGATGGGAAAAGATCTTCAACAAAGCCACATGTTTCAGAGAGCTACTATCCAAAATATATAAAGAATTCAAGAAACCAGATAACAAAAAAACCACAAATAATCTAATTTTAATATGGGGTACATCTCTAAAAAATTATCAAAAGAGAAATCTCAAATGACTGACAGACACTTATATTATGGAAATCAATATGTCAGTTCCTCAGAAAAATGTAAATTGATTTACTTCAAGACCCAACTATGCCACTTTGAAGCATATATCCTAATGATATTCCATCCAACCACAAAGATACTTGCTCAGCTTTGTTCACTGCAACTTTATCCATAATAGCCCAAAATAGAAAACAACCCAAATATTCCACAACAAAAGAATAAACAAAAATGTGTGGTATATTTTCATCATGGAGTATTATTCAGTTGTTTTAAAAATGTTGGCATAAAATTTGCAAGCAAATAGATGTGACAAGAAAAAAATTATCATGAGTGAGGTAAATCAGAATCAGAAAGACAAATATTGTATGTATTCACTAGTAAGTGGACATTATAAAATATCAATGATTAAAAAATTGATAATCTCTAGACCAAGAAAATTTAGGTCAATGGGAGGAATCTATGGTGGGCCAAAAGATTTTCCTTGGAAGAGGAAATAAAATAGATTTTGTAGACGTATTGGGAACAGAGGACCATGGGAGAAGCAGGAATCAGGTGGAGCATGGGAGATAGGATGGAAAAGGAACATAGTCGAACATATGTCCTTATAGTATGACTGACTGTCTTTTGCATATATTCTCAACAGAGATATTACCAGTTCTTGAGGTAGATTGTTATACAAGCTTGCACCACCAGCAGCAGTAGAGGAGCATTTCCCTTCACCCCACATTTCTCTCCAGCATATGCAGTCGTCATATTTTAATTTTGACCATTCTGACAGATATGAGATGGAACATCAGAGTTTTTCTGATTTGCATTTCTCTGATGAATACAGATGTTGAACATTTTCTTAAGACTTTCAGCCCTTTGAGATTCATTTGTTGAGTTTTCTGTTTAGTTCTATACCCCATTTTGTTTTATCAGATTATTTCTTCTTTTGATGTCATGTTTCTTGAGTTCTTTACATATTTTGGAAATCTGTACTCTGTACAAAATGGGGTTTGTGAAGAACTTTTCTGATTTTGTAGGCTGTTGTTTTGTCTTGTTGACCATGTCTTTTCTTTACAGAAGCTTCTCAGTTTCATGAGCTGCCAAACCGACATTTATCCAACACTGTGACCCTTTAGGGGTCTTTTTTATTTGAACCTGTTGTTATTGTGTGTCTGTAATCATTATCTGACCAACAATGGGTTTTTGTTGTTGTTGATTGTTTTTTAAATTCTAAGTCTTCGTGGCTAGGACCAAGTCTACAGTCTTGCCTGTTGGCTCCACCCAGTCCAACATGGCGGAGGCATGTTCATTGCTTCTGAGAGTCAAGCACATTGCCACAGCTCTGGGGTCACAGCAGGTCTTGTCACCATTAAGCAATTTGTAGCATGCAGTTCACATACCCCATTTAAGTGGTCGGCATCCTGAAAAGGCCAGAGATATTCTTGCAAGCACGAACCAGGAAGAACACCATTTTGAACAGCAAACAGAGCAAGAAGCTGTGTTAAACTCTCTCTCTCTCTTCTCTCTCTCTCTCTCTCTCTCTCTCTCTCTCTCTGTCTGTGTGTGTGTGTGTGTGTGTGTGTGTCAAATATATATATATTTTCAAGTTTTCTCAGAGTTTATGTGATTTTAGTCAGCCCTACGGTGGGTGCCAATCTGTAGGCAGAGGCCAACTGTTTGTTTCCTGACTGTCCAGAGTCCCAAAATAATCACACAGAAGTTAACTATTTAAATTACTGTGTCGCCAATCACTCAAGTGTATTGCTAGCCAGATTTTGTATCTTTGGTAAACCCATTTCTAATAATTTATATTTTACCACAAGGCGCATGGCCTACCAGCAAGGTTACAGCTGGCAGATCATGTCTTTCTCCTCTGATAGATTTATAGTATGTCCTTGTCTCGACCTTTTTCTCCCAGAATTCAGCTGTTTCTCTGCCTAGCTCTAATCTATCCTATCATAGGCCAAAGAAATTTCTTTATTCATTAACCAATAAAAGCAACACCTATAGAGACAGACTCCCATATCACATGTATGAGCTATATTTATTGGCAGAGGATATCACTTCCTAAATATGACTCCAGTAGATGAGACGCTGAGAAAAACATCAACACAGTTCCCTTAACATAGGAATGTTGAGCAGGTGCCTATATGAAGACTTCATACTCTCTTTGGTTCAATAATGTACTCTTCAGCCTATGGAAAGAGTAATGTTGAAACATCCCCAAACACACAAATTTTGACCAACAATCTGTCCTGTATACAAGATGTGCCAGGGCAATAGTGACATGGAACTTGTGGAACCAGCCAACCAATGTCAAATTTAAATTGAGACACACTCATTGAGAGGGAGCCATGGATGACACTGCCTGAATCCCTAGGAACTGGAGACTGGATATCCCAGAGACTTAGGGTAGACCAAAAAGATTTTTTTCAAAATAAATAACTAGAATACATGATAGATGATAGATAGATAGATGAAGATAGATAGATAGATAGATAGATAGATGATAGATGATAGATTGATTGAATAATTTCTAATTATACTCTGCTCTAATCATAGTGTGGTACCTTGTCCATTTGTCACCAGAGATGTTTTCCCTGGCAGTAGATAGAAATGGATGGAGAGATCTATAACACGACAATATAGAGAAAGACTCTAAATTGGAGGAATCCATTGGTCTATGACCTTGGAACTCAGTGAATCACCTCAAAGATAAGTCAGAAAGATTGTAGGAGTCAGATGACATGAAAGACACCAAGAAATCATGGTCCAATGAATTATCTAATCAGGGTGCATATAGACTCACAAAGACTGAAGTGGCAAGCAAGAGAACTGTGTCTTCACCAAGTCTTCTTAGTATATGTTGGGACTGTTAACTTGATGTTTTTGTGGTACTCCTAACTTTGTGAGTAGCTGTATTTTGACTCTTTTGCTTGTTCCTGTGACTCTTTTCTTCATGTTTGGTTGTTTTCTGCAACCCAAATATAATGCTGTCTCCTTGTATTATTGTATTTTATTTTGTCTTGTTTGGTTGCTGTGTCTTGGAGGCTTGCTCTCTTTAGAGGGCAGACAGGAATAGTGGATCTGGGTAAAAGCAGAATTTGGGGATTGTGCTGGGGGAAAATATGATCAGAATGTATTGTATTAGAGAATAATCTTTTTTTAATAAGAAGATATGCTATATACTATAATAGCAATAGTGTATTATGATAGCTACATAGGTAAAAGAAAAGAAGATAAGCCTTATCTTGAATGGAATTTATCATTTTGTTTAAGAAACTTGGAGCTATTGAAAAAATAGCTATGTGTTTCTTCATTTTCCTAAAATAAGACAGGTAAAACATTAAAAGATTCCATAATACATTCTAGGGAAACTAACTTTTGTTTTGTTTTGTTTTCGAGACAGGGTTTCTCTATAGCTTTGGTGCCTGTCCTGGAATTAGTTCTTGTAGACCAGGCTGGCCTTGAACTCCAAGAGATCCGCCTGCCTCTGCCTCCCAAGTGCTGGGAGAAACTAACTTTTGAAGCATTGAAGTTTTCTGCAATTGTAAATCAGAATATATTAAAATATAAAGCTAAATAGAAATGAAGGAGATAAATGAATTTACAGCACTATATATATATATATATATATATATATATATATATATATAATACAGATATACATATATTCACATACTGCAGCAACTTAACTATCTTAAGTGATTTTAAAACATAGTAATATGACAGATATGTCAAATATTAAAAAAATAACTTCAAAGATTAATCTCTTTTCAATGATTTTGCTGTTGATATTGTTATTTGTGCTAATATACTATAATTGACATTTAGGATAAAGCTGCACATCAAAAGCAACAATGTGGATATAAACCAATCTATTAGTGTTGATAGGCATCTACATACAAAATCAAAGCAGTAAAATACAGGTCATAATATTATCTATTAGTATCAGAAAAACTAATTTATTTTTATTTAAAAATTTATGTGTTTTGAATAACTGTGCATGTGTGTTTGAGTGTATGTGTGTATGTGTGGGTATGTGTGGGTATGTGTATGTGTGTGTTACTTAAACAGAATAGTAATGATAAAATTAGAAGCAATAATTATTGTATTGTCAGCTTATGTTTACTTCGTATCATTCAACAAATGAGAATGAAAACTTCTTGGAGAAACATCTGCTTTCATAATATGAAATATGTGTACTTTATCAATTTTTCATTGATTCTTTGTGAATTTCACATCATTCACCCCCATCCTGCTCATTTTCCAATCTTATCATATCCACAACTCACTTCTGTAGTATCCCCTGACTAAAGCAAGTCAAAAAATACTTAAAACAAAGAAAATAAAACAAAAATTTCACTTCACTCCTCCATCTTTCTTGCCTCTCCAGCACCTTGTCACTCATCTTAGTGTCATTGGTGCCTGCCCTTTGTTATACAGTGTACATTTTTGTACACACAGCTTTCTTTGCCAATGGTCATTGCAATAAGTTGTTGGCCTGGTACAAGGCCTTTGAAGTCAGGCACACTATCAACACTGACCCTCACCCAAACGGTTTTTGGATATCCTCCTGGTGCCCTGAATAATGGAGATTCTGTTGCCATGGTACAACAGGACCGTTCCTTTCACACATTCTTGAAGATCTTAAATGGATTAGATATTGGGGTAGGCCAACAAAAATGTCTGGATGTGGGTCTGGATGTTAGCTAATTTGATCAGTCCAGGCATCTGGGACCTCCTGCCTCAGATGAGGGACAGAACTAACTCTTCTATGCTTCATGCGAGTGGGGGCCATGGACCTGGTGAGAAGCTGTAGCATCTCTGATGAGTTTGGGATCTGTTCTCTGGTAATGCATGGGTACAGCTCTCCCAGGAGGGCCAGAAAAGGGCAGCAGACTCAGCACAGTCCTTGAATTTCAATATTCTTGGTTCCTATGGCCCCTTGTGCTGACATGGGCCAGGAACATTCCAGGGTGTTATAGAGCCATGGACTATATATCCCTCACCTCCATCAAAGACACCAGAAGGATAATATTACCTAAGTAAACAGGAAGTGAATTGGAAGTAACATTCTTAGACCCAAATTTTGAAAACAAGATATCTTTAAAGTATATATGTTGTTTACTTAGCTCCTTCCCAGTCAAAAAATTAAAAGAAAGAAAGTAGAGGAGGGATGACAAAAATAGGAGAACTTTGGAAAGAGAAAAGATTCAGCCTGCAGTTGTCACCCAGATGCAAAGGAAGCAAGATGGGAATGCTTCACTGATAAAAGGTACCAAGCCACATGGCTAACATAGACAAAAATAATAGGCTAATGTATAGTGTAAGAATTAGTTAATAAGAAGACTGAGCTACTATGAAAACCAGTTTATAATTAATGTAGACCTCTGTGTGTTTCTTTGGAACTGAACAGCTGCAGGACTGGTTGGGAAAGCAATCTCAGGCAACACCAATGGACTCTAATTTTGATGTTTTATTTGTCAAACTGATCCAGTCTATAATCTCCTGGGAAGACTGATTCAATTAAGAGCTTCTAAATCAAGGGGCCTAAGGACCCATATATGATTTCTTATTATCTATTTAACTAAGATAGGAATACTAGCCAAATATGACTGGTGCTATTCCTTAGGTAGAAATGCTGAACTGCAAAAGAGTAAAGAAATAAAGTGAACACAAATATAAATGGATTAGTCCATGCCTCTATTCTTGACTGTCAGTCATAGGTGACCAATTGCTTCAAGTTGATGACAACTTGATGTCTCCTCAATAATAGACTGAAAACTAGAATTGTGAGTCCAAGGTCCTTTCTCACTTAAGTTGTCTTTTTCAGAATGTATCATCATAGGAAACAGTAAAAACTTATAAAACAGTTCAGTGAATTTACTTTTAATTTAAGTCAATATTAGTTTTAGTAGTTGAATCACAGTTTGGCTTTATTTTCTCAGTTATTTATGACACATTCTTTTCGAAAATACATTTGTTTCAGTGAATTCTCTGAGGATTTGACTCTAAATTTTAAAACTTAACTGGTCATATTTAGATATATTTTATTTTACATTGCATATCTTTAATGTTAACAATCTGTTTTCTTTTAGATCAACTTTTTGCATTTCACAAATTTCAAGGCTTTATTCAATGTGAGAGTATTTCATTCAAATTAGAAGGAACTTTGTATTATTCTGATATATCAGATGTGAAGATTTATTTTAAAATCTAATATGGTATTATTTCATTGCTCCAATTTCAAGTATTTTTGTAGAATTTAAGAATTTTCTTTTCCTTGGCCTGTTAATCTATTAGATCAGACTTGTTTCCACTCCTTGGCTATTTAAATTTTGGTGGTCTAACAAAAAAGAATCTAAGGTGATACATTTGGGTCAGTGTGTAGTGAACTATTTCACAGTGTGTTTCCCTTTATCTCTTTGTTTTATGAACACGTTCACATTTGGCTGTATTAAACCCTCTGGGAGTTCACTAACCTCCTAGTATTTCTAAAAGGCTTTTTGGAACTTCCTGTACCTTTACTATGAGAACTCAAGAGTCCTTTATTGAAGTCTTTTTCAGTTGATTAATGTGGTCATTGCGCTATCTTTGTGTGAGCTACTTTGAATTGTCACTCTGGGAATATATATACTTTTTGTTCTTTATTGATTCTTTTGTGAAGAGAATCTCTTTTCTTTTTAGAATATTGAGATTCCACTTTGTTTGACCAATTGATAATATTTGGGCATTCTATAGAAAGATTAGAAACATATAGTCTGCAAAGCAAGCCATCTCAGGTTTCTATAGAAGAATCCAAGTATGAAATAAAATACGTGCCCCATAAGTTATATGATGCAAAGAATGGAAGTTTTACAGAGTAGTGTTAATAACCAAGAGTTATAGCATGATATGCCTGCCAAATACAAAAGAAACTGAGATGTAAAGGCAAAAAAATGTTTATTATGATATGAAGGAGGAAGTCAGCTATCAGAACAATGTCACCAGGAACAGACCTTTATTTTTTTCCTTTTAAGAAAGTTTCCAAACTTTCAAGTTTGACAAAATGTTATTAGAGTCATATATATGTGTGTATACATATTTCTGTGTGTGTATGCACATATATATATATATATACATATATATAAATGTATTAAATGAAATATCTAAAAATGCTTAAATATTTCACAGTATATACTATATTATTAAATATATAGCTTGTTAATAGGAATAAGAATATAATAAAGACCTTATGCTTGTAAATTTTAATGAAAGTGGAGAATTGCACATATAAAATACAACCCAAAATTTTACATTAAGTTCATGAATGATATATATCTATCCTGAATATTGGAAGTAATAATTTTCCTTGTTGATCAAACTATAAAGCGGAAAGTATTGTAATTATCACCATATTTGAAGTTTCAGATATACCTTTTACAGAAACTGAAACTCCTTAATAGATTTCTAAAATTAATTTTTATGTCTAAGATACATTTCTTCAAAATACTTTCCTGTGTGTGGTCGTTTGAAAGAATATGCCACCTAAAGAGAGGACCACTACAAGTAGGGCTGGCCTTTTGGAGTAGGTATAGTCTTGTTGGAGTAAGCGTATCACTGTGGGAGTGGGATTTGAGGTTTCATATATGATCAAGACCTCAGAAGTGCGGACTACTAAAGCAGCTGAATGTTTTAATCACTGCTTAGTGGGCCATACTAGTAGAATCATGGAAGACAGTGGTGCTTACTGTGATTAAAATTGTGGGTGCCTGCATCAAGAGGTTTCAGAGGAGAAGAATATTAGTATGTGGCCTAAAGACCAGTCTAGTTATATTTCGGTAAAGAATATGTCTGTTTTTTGGTTTTGTCTGAAAAGTCTGCCTGAGGCTAAAGAGTTTTGGATTAACTCAGTTAACAGAAGAAATCTCTAAATAACTGGTACAGACTCTGTCATGTGGTTACTAATGTTAACTCTGATCAGGATTTAGAATGAAAAGGAGCAAGATAAGAAAATAAAAATACACACTGTTCTGATTGAAAAAAAGGGACACCAGAAAGTTGAATAGAGCTAAATCCTGTGTCCCAAGAGACAAATTAATTAAGAATTGGGATAACGCAAGTGGTGACCTCAGGACAGAATCGCTCCGCAGCCATGGTTCCAATCTGTGAAAAGGAACTAAAGCAAAGCTTAGACCTGGGTGTGATAAATCATAACTTTAGTTCTAGCATGGGGAATGCACAGTACGGTGTCAAATTGATATAGAAATCCAGTTTCAGGATAGCTAACCTTCAGCAGTGAAGGACAGAAAACTAGTTAAAATGTAATCAAATGAAGGGACCATGTTCCAGCCTCAGTAAGCAACAGATTTTGGAAGATTCAGTCACGTGGTTCTGGCTTTAGAGTCAAAATAAAAGAATGAGGTTATGGAACTTGTCTCTTTACTTAAGAAAAGCTGTTGAGGCCAGACATGTGTCAGAGATGTCTTTGAATAGAGACCCAAAGAGGTCATCTTGTGAAGCTGTGAAGATGAATCTTGAAGTGCTTTGGAGAACCCAAGATGTATGAGATGCCAGAGCCATGGTATGAAACCCACCCAAGAGAAAGAAGCATATTTCAGTCAATGAAGCTAAAAGGAGCTGGAGATCTGAAGAGCATTTTGACATCAGACATGAAGATAAAGAGTTTTGAATTTGTCCAACTATTTTTTTTTTTTACTTTTTAATTTTGCTTTGGTCCAGTAATTTCTTACTATGTTCCCTTTTGTACATTTTGGAATGGTAATGTATATCATGTGACATTCTACATTGGAAGTATGTGCTAAGTTCTTGATTTTGAATTTAAAGGGGCTTAAAGTTCAGAGATTGCACGCATGTTTGAACTTGAGATGTTCAAATAACTTTGAGACTATAATAGACAATGGGGACTTTTGAAGCTGCACCAAATACATTTTTTTTTTTGCATTATGATATGCTACATGCTCTAGTGGGGCAAAGACAGAACGTGGTGGTTTGAAAGAAAATGGCCCACAATGTGAGTGGCACTACTAGGAGGTGTGGCCATGATGGAGGACTTGCTGTCTTTTTACAGGAAGCTTGGAACAATGGAGATAGGCTTTGAGCTCTCATATATTCTCAAGATACCACCAAGCCACTGTGTTCCCCCTTGATTATAATGAGTGACCCCATGAATTATAAGTGACTCACCCCAATTATATGTTTTCTTTTATAAGAGTTGCTATAGCCAAGCAGTATTGATACACACCTTTAATCCTAGTACTTTGGAGAAGAGATGAGCAGCTCTCTGTAAGTTAGAGACCAGCATGTTCGATGGAGTGAGTTTCAGGACAGACTCCAAAGCTACACAGAGAAACTCTGCCTAAAACTCCCTGAAAATAGAAGGAAAAAAGTGTCTCTGATCATGACTTGTCTTCACAGAAATAGAAACCTTAATACACTAAGATTTGGAGATTTTTTTTTCCTTTATTTTGATCAAGAAATTTGTTTCCTTGTTTTAATCATGCGTGTATGTGTGCCTATATGTATAGATCTGTGCTTGTGTGACTGTAATTTCTTGCAGAGACCAGAAGTGGGCAGGAATTCACCTGCAGATGGAATTGATGAAAAATAGTGACTTGGGTGCTAGGTATAGTACTTTGGTTCTGCTAAAGCAATGTGCTCTCAACTGCTAAATCTTCTTTCCAGCCCTGGTACAACTTTAAGTAATTTGAGTGCTTCTTATTTTCAAGAAACATTTGAAATTCCTTTAATAAATTTCTGGATAATAAAAAGCAGCACAGACTTTCAGTAAGCTCCCAATAATGGAAGAAAGAGACTTGAGGGAATAGTCATTCATTCCACACGTAGAGGAATAATGAATGCTGATTTTGATATGGCCAGAGTTTGTAAGAGAACAAGTTTCAGGTTAAGCCAGGTGAATATGATCAACAACAAGAAAGATTCTGATAAGTAATAACTAGTGTGTAAAATAAATAATGATGTGTTATGAGAAATAAACTAAATCCACTGCTATTGGAGTATTAAGACTGTGTGTTTGTATATGTTAGAGGCCTTATTATTAGTTAATATTATATTTGTAAACTCATTCACAATCTTCTTTAAAAATTAAGATTTAATTCTGAATAAATATTGCATTTTAAGATTCCCAAAACAAAATTCAAAAAGAAAGTTTATAATGTACATAATCAAAAAATATTATTGCTAAGAAATTTTGGTCTTTTTCTTATTAGTGTTGTAGAATTATGTCCCCTCAGTTTTCTTTTAAAATTACCACATATCAGAAATGTCAAATATTTTATTAGAAGTTGTAGTTTTTTTAATTTTTACATATATGTACATGCATATGTATGGCTTTTCAAGACAGGTTTTCCCTGTGTAGCTTTTGGAGTCAGTCCTGAAACATGATATGTAGATCAGGCTGGCCTACCTTTGGCTCATGAGTGTTTGTATTTTTTATTATTCTTTTTATATGATCACTCCTATTTTGTACATGTGAGTAGGTAAATCATTTCTAATTATTTTATTCAATCTGTTCTTCTGAAAAACAAAAGATTTTTCTAGACATTCAGTGACTCATATTGTAAGTTCCCTTATATTGTCATTATCATGGGACCATGCAATGTAAAAAAATTGTTAACTACTAGTGATCTTAATGTTCCCAATACTATAAAGACTCAATTAATTTCAACTTGAAATTTACACAAGAAAAGAGACACAAATACAGAAATATATTAAAATAATATTAAAAAGAAATTAATTTTTATTCATGAATGATGAATGTAAATTGAAAATTATCTGAGATAAAAATAATAAGTGTATATTACCTTGGACATGATGACCTAAAATATGTACTCTGTTTAGTTCAAAAAATCAAAATAAAAATGTAAAACTTAATTCAAGAAGCCCTACCATATTAGTAAATAGGCAGCTTGGAATTTTATAAATGATATTGAGCTCATAAAACAAGCCATTTTATCATAATAAGGCCACAGAATTCTAATGTACACATTGTTTTCTGTACAGCTATGGGGTTGTGTTTGCACTGCTGTCAAACACAGTTCCTATATTGTGAACTATCTGCCAGTTGTCATTTCCTTCCCTTTTGTTTCTTTCTATTTATCTCATACTCCTTATTTTTTTCTTTCTATGTCTATAAAAGATATGTGTCAATTTCTTTTAAAAAAGTACCGTGTGTTCATTTAAATGTAAGTGGAAAGCAGAAAAGACTTTCAAGTGAATTTTTAAAGTCTTACAACAACCTTTTCTCTCCAGGATAGTTTGCACATTAAGGTATATTCCAGACCTCAAATTTCCTGAGGCTTTGCTTCATAGACATTACACATTTTTCAGCAGTGTATTATATCTTGTTTAAATGTATTGAAGATGCAGGATCCTTCTTAAATATTAAATTCATCTTCAGTTGATATTTATTAAAAACAACATTTTATTAAGATTATATCCAAAAATAATAGCGCAGCACACATGTCATGAAAGCTCTAGTTGCTCACTCTTTGACTCCACCTCTATTACTGCTTATGTTGGTAAGTTCAACAATAAAAACAACATAATAAAGAGTGTAGAATAAGTGATGGTACCTTCATAATTTATAGCACAATTAATAAAAACTCAGAGAGAGAAAAACTAAGGTTTGACCTGAATAATCAATAATCAAAGAGCCAGCCACTGGACCTAACTTCAACCTCTTCCAAAATGGTGATACTGCCTACAGGATTCTCAGAAAGAGATTGAATTTTTATTACTCATACTATATTTGGTGTCCAAATCTCAGGTAAGAGTTTCCACATAAAGCCTGAAAAATCTTGTGCAGGTAGAGACTGCTCTTTCTTTCCCAGCTGACCATACCCTAATAGTCATACAGAAACAATATTAATTTTGTTGCTGGTTCGCCAATGACTCAATCATATTCCTAGTTACCTAGACCTCACATCTTAAATTAACCCATTTCTATTTATCTGTGTATTACCACAAACTGTGACAAACTGGTAAAGTTCTTCTCTTTAAGCAACCACATGGTGTCTCTTGATTCTGTCTACTCTCTCTATATATCTGTGTTGAGATTTTCACCTGGCTTTATTCTTTCCTGTCATAAGAAAAAGAAACGTCTTTATTAACCATTGTCAATAAAGCATATTCACAGCATAAAGGGGAAAATTCCACATCGAGCTTACAAAGAAGAAGCACTTCTAGACCCACAAAAATGTGAGTCAATTGCAGCTTCTTTGTAGCCACATTTTTTTTTTAGGTATGCTGTTTTCTGACTTCAAGAAGAGGTGTGATTTATTTAAGAGATGTCTTCCAGGCTCAAGCAGGTGGTTCTGCTATGGAGGACTTAAATGGAGTTTTTGGACAATATGCTACTAGCGGCTTAACGGTGACGTGGACAGCTGTGTCCTCTGGGGCTGAGGTGGTGAGCTCAGCTGGCAGAGGTAGCAAACATACCTACACCATGTTGTATGGGATAGGGACAACAGGCAACACTGAAACGTTAGCAATAGTCATGCTCTTCAGCATATTACAGATTCATGTGGTCACAAAAAAAAGATAAATTTGTACAGAAAGACAGATTCCAAAGAAAAAAAACTTCTCAATAGCTTACTGCATATTTAAAAACACATGTAGACTTTGGAGAGAAAAGAAAATAGATAGAGTCCCAAAAAAGAAAAGAAATAGAATAACTGGGCATGGTGTTATACACTTTCGGTTTCAGCACCTGAGAGGCAGAAGCAGTTGTATCTCTATTAGCTTAAGGCCAGTCTGGTCTAGACAGTGAGTTGCAGGAAAACAACAACAGAAAAGAAAAAAAAAAAAAAGAAAAACCCTGTCTCAAAAAATTATAGAAGAAAAGAAAAAGAAAAGAAAGAGTAAAGAAAATTCACTTAAAGAGAAATAATGTACAGAGAGTCTGGATACTATATGTTATTTTGTTATCTTTGAATTATTTTACTGATGAGGAAGGAGCAGCAGCTGCTTAAATACATTTGGTTTTAAATGTTTCTGGATTTATCCAACCTATATATTTTGAAAATGTCTTGACTTCAAAATTTAAATCAAAAGATTTGTTATTTTAGAGAAGAGGTTTTACTTTTGTTTCCACAGGAAATGAGAGGCTGAGGATTCATTCTGTGTTAAAAAAAATAAGATTTGATCAAGAGGAAGGAAGACCCCAAGAAAAATCTCTATAGAGTAAATGAGCCAGATAATCCAACATTTTAGAGCACTATTACTGCAATTTCCTTTGGGTTCTTCATAAAGAACAACTTCATGACTGCTGGCTGAGATGATCCAGAATCACAGAATACTGTAGTCAGAACTACACCATAATTCTAAATTATCTTTAGGTTCCCATAAGATTATCAGCACCCCAAATCAGAAGGCAGTAGCATAGAAAACTATGCCCACATTCTTAAAAACAGATTGTGGATGTTTGTCTTTGTTTAGAGTGTTGGTTACAAGTTGTTATTGATAATAGTCAGGGAAAAAAGCTAAACAAAAGAGATTAGATTCAAAGTTCTTTTTTTGAAAAGAAAAAAAAGAAGTACTATAAAATAATGCTTTTAACCTTATATCATTGGATTCAGCAGGGCAGTAGTGGCACCCTCCTTTAATCCTAGCACTTGGGAGGCAGAGTCAGGCATATCTCATGAGTTTGAGGCCAGCCTGGTATACAAATGCTAGTTCCAGGAAAGACTGCAAAGCTACAGAGAAACCCTGTGTTGAAAAATCAAAAACAAACAAGCAAACAAACAAAAATCCATTATCAGTGGGTTCAATTCACTCATAAAACACACAGGCTAAAAGAATATATGAAAGTAGAAGCCATCCTTCTGCTGTATATAAGAACTACATCTCAATCTCAAAGATAGACATTACCTTAGAATAAGGGGTTGGGAAAATATTTTCCAATCAGATTCGTAAGACAAGCAGGTATAGCTATCCTAATATCTAATAAAATAGCATTCAAAGTAAAATCAATCAAAAAAAAGGAGGAGGACGCTTTACACTCAAAAGAAGAACAATCCATCAAGATGAAGTCTCAATCCTGAACAAGTGTTCTCTAAATATAAAATCACCCACATATGTAAAAGAAACATTACTCAAACTTAAATCTCACATCAACCCCACACACTAATGGTAGGAGACTACAACACCTCACTCTCCCAATGAACAAGTCAACAAGTCAGAAGTTCACAGAGAATTAAGAGAACTAACAGATTTCATTACCCAAATGTACTTAAGACACATCTACAGAACATTCCACCCAAACACAAATAATAGACCTTCTTCTCAGAACCTCATGGAACCTTCTCTAAAACTGACCACATTCTTGGTGACAAAGCAAACCTCAACAATAAAAAAAAAAACAGCTATTAATATCTGTTTTTTTTTTTGTTTTTTTTTTTTTGGTATGGAATCACCATGGTTTAAATTTAGAATTTATCAGAAACACCAATTGCAGAAAGTCTACAAACTCATGGAAATTGAACAGTGTTCAATAGTACTACTGCTGGGTCAATGAATAAATAAAGAAAAAAATGAAAGAATTCCTAGATTCAACAATAAGGGAGGCACCACATACCCAACATATGGGACACATGAAAGCATCAGTAAGAAAAATGTTCATAGCACTAATTACCTTCATAAAGAAAATGAAGAAATCTCACACTACCACACTCCACAGAAAGATTTAGAAAAAAGAAGAAGACTCACCCAGATGGAGTATATGACTAGAAATAATCCAAAAGAATACTGAAATAAATAAAATAGAAACAAAGAAAACAATTCAAGGAATCAATGAAACAAAGAGATGATTCTTTGCAAAAATCAACAAGATAGACAAACCCTTATCCAAACTAATCAAAAGGCATAGAGAGAAAATTCAATTTAACAAAATCAGAAATGAAACAGGAACATAACAACAGACCCTGAGGAAATCCAGAGAATCATTGGGTCATAATACAAAAATCTGTACTACTCAAAATTGGAAAATGTAAAAGAAATGGATAATTTTCTGGATAGGTACCACATATCAAAATTAAATAAGACAATATGAACATTTTAAATAAATCTATAACCAGCAAGGAAATAGGAGTCATCAAAATCCTCCCAACCAACAAAAGTTCAGGGCCAGATGGTTTCAGTGCAGAATTCTACTAGAACTTCAAAAAGAGCTAACACCTATACTTTTCAAAGTGTCCCACATAATGGAAACAGAATGAACATTGCCCAACTCTTTTTTTTATGAAGCTACAGTTACCCTGGTATTGAAATCATGCAAATACTTAACCAAGAAGGGGAATTGCACACTAATTTCACTCATGAACATAGATGCAAAAGTAATAAAACACTGGCAAACTGACTCTAAGAACAGGTAAAAAAAAAAAAAGCTCATCCACCATGATCAAATAAACTTCATCCCAGAGCTGAAGGGATGGTTTAATGTATGAAAACCTATCAAGGTAATACACCATATATGATGTGGGAGTGGTTTCTTATTAATAAAGAAACTGCCTAGGCCCATTCATTAGGCCCACCCTTAGGTGGGTGGAGTAAACAGAACAGGATTCTGGGAGAAAGAAGCTGAGTGAGGAGTCGCCATGATGTTCCCACACCAGGCAGACACAGGCTAGAATCTCCCTGGTAAGCACACCTTGGGGTGCTACACACCTTATAAGAAATGGGCTACTCCAGGTGCGAGAGTTAGCCGAGAAGAGCTAGCCAATAATGGGCCAGGCAGTGTTTAAAAGAATACAGTTTCCGTGTAATTATTTCGGGCCATAAGCTATGCCATGCGGGCGGCCTGGTGCTGGGACCCAGCCCCTGCGCTCCTTATTACTACACATATAAATAAACTGAAAGAGAAAAAGCTATATTATCATCTCATTAGATGCTAAAAAAGCATTCAACAAAATCTAACACCCCTTCATGATAAAGGTCTTGGAGAGATCAGGGATAGAAGGAACATATCTAAATATAACAAAACAATATACAGCAAGCCAACAGTCAACATCAAATTAAATGGAGAGAAACCGAAAGTAATTCCACTAAAATCAGGAATAAGACAAGGCTGTCCAGTCTCTCCTTATCTGTTCAGCATATTTCTTGAAGTCCTGGCTATAAGACAATAATGGGCGATCAAGAGGATTCGAATTGGAAAGGAGGAAGTCAAACTTTCACTATTTACAAATGATATGATAGTATACATAAGTGACCCCAAGTGCACTACAAGGAAATTCTAACAGCTGATAAATAACTTCAGTAATGTGGCAGGGTAGAAGATGAATTAAAAAAAATAATCGGTAGCCCTCTGATATACAAATGATAAAGAAGCAGAGAAAGAAATCAGAGAAACCTCACCCTTCACAATAGCCACAAATAATATAAAATATCTTGGGGTAACACTAACCTGTCAAAGACAGATTCAACAAGAACTTTAAGTCTTTGAAGAATAAAATTAAATAAGATACCAGAAATTCTATGCTCTTGAATAGGAAGGATCAATATAATAAAAATGACAATCCTACCAAGAGCAATCTATATATTCAATGCAATCCCCATCAAAATCCCAACACAATTCTTAAAAGATGTTGAAAGAACAATAATGATCTTTCAACAAAAAACACAGAAAAGCCAAAACAACCCCACACAATAAAGAAACTTCCAGAGGCATCACCATCCCTGACATCAAACTCTATTCTTAAGCTACAGTAATGAAAACAGCTTGGTATTGACATAAAAAAAAAAGGCAGGTTGATCAATGGAATTGAATCAAAGTCTTGAATATTAATCCACACATGTATGAACACCTGATTTTTGAGAAAGAAGCTAAAATTATACAACAGAAAAAGAAAATATTTTTAACAAATGGTACTGGCATAGCTGGATGTCAACATGTTGAAGACTGAAAATATATCCATATCTATCCCATGCACAAAACTCAAGTCCATTTGATTGGAGATCTCAGTATAAATTCAAACACACTGAACCTGAGAGAACAGAAATCTGGAAATAGCTTTCAATGCAGAGACACAGGAGACCACTTTCTAAATATAAACCCAGTAGCACAGACACTGAAAGCAACAGCAAATAAATGGAATCTCATGAAATCGAAAAGCTTCTTTAAGCGAAGGACATAGTAAAAAAGACAAAAAGTTATCCTACTAAATGGAAGAGTATCTTCACCAACCCGACTTCAGACAGAGGAATGATCTACAAAATATATAAATAAATTAAGAAATTTGGTGTAAAAATTCCAAATAATTCAATTAAAAAATATGGTACCGAACTAAACAGAGAATTCCCAACAGATTACTCTCAAATGGCCAAAAGACATTTAAGGAAATATTCACCATCCATGGCCATCAGACAAATGCAAATCAATACAACTCTAAGATAACACCTTATAACAATCAGAATGGATAAGTTTAAAAACACCAATAGTAGCTTATGCTGGAGAGGATGTGGAGTCAGGGAAACACTCCTTCTTTGCTGGTGGAAATGCAAAATTATGCAACCATTATGGAAATCAGTATGACAGTTTCTCAGAAAATTGGTAATCAGTCTACCACAGGACCCAACAATACTACTCTTTAGCATATACCCAAAGGATGCTCAATCATACTAAAATGACATTTGTTTAACTATGTTCATAGAAGCATTATTTATAATAGCCAGAACCTGCAAACAACCTCTATGCCCCTCAACTGAAGATTGGATAAAGATAATGTGGTACATTTACGCAATGGAATACTACTCAGAGGGAAAAACAAAAACAAAACAAAACAAAATGAAAAAAACAAACACTGTCTTAAAATTTGCATGCAAATGGATGAAACTAGAAAAAAAAAAGCCATCCTGAGTGAGGTAACCCAGATCCAGAAAGATGAATATGGTATGTACTCACTTATAAGTGGATACTAGTTATTGACAAAGGATATTGAGCCTACAGCTCATGATCCTAGAGAAGCTAAGTAAAAAGATGAACCCTCAGAAAAACATAAATAGATTCACCTGGAAATGATATAGACAAGATTGCCTGACAAAATGGATATAATGGGGGTGGAATTAGAAGGGAAAGTAGAAAAGAAAGAGAAGGGGAAAAGGGGAGGAGGGAGAAAAACTGAGGTAACTGGATATTAGTAACAGATGAAGGACAGAATTGAGAGTGAGGAAAAAGATATTTTGATTGAGGGAGCCATTATGGGAACCCACAAGAATGACCCAAGTTAAGACCCTAGGCAAGCCGGGCGGTGGTGGTGCACGCCTTTAGTCCCAGCACTCGGGAGGCAGAGGCAGGCGGATCTCTGTGAGTTCGAGACCAGCCTGGTCTACAAGAGCTAGTTCCAGGACAGGCTCCAAAACCACAGAGAAACCCTGTCTCGAAAAACCAAAAAAAAAAAAAAAAAAAAAAAGACCCTAGGCAATAGAAGAGGAGGGTACCTACTGGCCTTGATCTATAGTCAGATTGATGAATATCTCAAGTGTCAGCATAGATCCTTCATCCCACAACTGATGGAAACAGAGGCAGAGACCCACAGTGAAACACTTGGCTGAGCTCCCAAAGTCCAGATGTAGAGTGGGAGGATTGATAATATGAGCAGAGAGGTCGAGACCATGATAGAGACATCCACTGGAACTGTACCTGAGCTAATGGGAGCTTACCAACTCCAGTTAGACAGAGAAGGAATCAGCATAGGACCAACCTAGAGCCACTGAATGTGAGTGATTTTTGTATGGCTGGGTCAGACTGCAAGGCCACTGGAATTAACATCAGGATTTATCCCTACCATTTCTATTGGCTTCTTGGAAACCTTTTTGCTTTGAATGGATAACTTGCTCAGCCTTGATATAGTATGAAGAGCCTTGAACCTTCCTTAAAACAATGTGCCTTACCCTCTCTGAGGAGTAATTATGGGGTTATAATAAAGGGAATTTGAAGGGAATGGAAAGAGGGTAGGGAGTGGGAAATGGGATTGGTATATAAAATAAAAACAATAATTTGTTGTTTTTATAAAAAATAAAAGAATTGCCAATTTTAAGAAAATTATTCAATGAAATGTATATATCTTCAAAAGTATGGAAAGGAAACTGGTAACTGAGATTATTCTATGTGTTTAATGATATTACTTTGACATCATACATTGACATTTGTTATAATTCATTCCTATTAGCATTCTTAAAAATTATCATGACTAGCCTTTGCTTTGAAAATATAAAGAAAAAGAAAAGAAAATCAAATGGTGATTAATGCAGAGTTTTTGCTTACTGGTTTGCTTTACGTGGCTTGCTCAGGCTGTTTTATTACAGAATCTAGGAATGATAGCACCAGGGAAATGTCTTCCAGATGGATCTCAAAGAGGCATTTCCTCAATTGAGGTTCCTTTGTCTGTAATTTGTCTAGCTTGTGTGAAGTTGACACACAAAAACAGCCAATATAATAATGGCTTTTCCATATATAATTACAGTATAAAATATGGAGACTCAAGTGACTTTTTAAAAATAAGATTCTCAGCTAGGCTACATAATCTTCCTCTAAGTAACAATGTTAAGTAGTGATGAAAAGTGAAAATAAATTCAAACAATATGTAATAATGAATATGGTATAATCAATAAAATTGAAGTCAAGTAAACAAGAAAATAGTTCAATGAGAACTGAATCTTTATTTAAAAGTCTTTGCTGATTGTTATTATTCTTACATATTTCTTGTATTTAATTTCTTTCAAAGGTGTGTATTCTAACAACTTTTGACTCATGGGAATCATATGCATGATGGAACACTCAAATCTTCAGATTATCATGAGAGAAGAATTTGCACCTGACTAGAACACTCACATAAAATGATGAAAAACATTCCAAATGACCAAGAGACATACACACTCTGAACACAGAGCAATCTGAGTGAACCCCATAGAATGTAAACCCCCAAACTTCTGATCTAATGTACATTGTAAATTTCTGAAAATAAATCAACAATTTATGATAGTTTAGCAAAAATGCCACCTTATTTACAGTGGAAAACATTAGAAAGATAAATTTTACTAATTACAGGATATGATTCAAATTAAAAGGGAATAGAATAGCAAAGAAATTTCCAAGTGCTGAGAAAAAAACTATTAATTTGAAAGCATAACTGCTTGTCTTAAGCAACTAAAGGACAATAACTGGGCAAAATTTGTTTCTCAAGACAGAAAGTCTCTTTAATTTTATTTTTTCCTATTAAATATGTGTCTATTCTACCATATTGTAGCCCTTTCAAAAAGCAATAAAAATAATTACATAAGATTTGATGTAGGAATTCCTTCTGTATATGTGTTGCTTTTGTTGGTTAATGAATATAGACTCTGCATTGACCTGTGAGAGCACAGAGTATAGGTAGAGAAAACTAAACTGAATGCTGGGAAAAACAAGGCACAGGCAAGAGACAACATGGATCCACCAGAAGAGAATAATGCAAGCTGCCATCTGGAGCCTTGCCATTAGGCCACAAGTCTCATGGTAAAATATAAAATAATAGAAATGGGCTCATTTTAGTTGTAAGAGCTTTCTAGGAATACTCTAGAGCTACTGGCCAAACAGAGTTTTAAATAATATAGTTTCTGTGTGATTATTTCAGTTCTGGGTAGCCAGAAAAGAACAATCAGCCTTCTCCAACATAAGATATGCATGTTATTGAGTTAAGGATTGGCATAACCATTTGTCTAGGAAAGAAAACACTGCATTAGATCTTCATAATCCTAAAGTGCAAGATTCAAAATTTGATAGGGTAGAACCACTATCCATTGTAGATTTAGGCAAAGAGTAGCACAATTGTAAACCACTAAATTAGAAGCTTAAAAAATGTGTCAATATATAAACACTTAGAGAAGTCTAAACTTTTGTGGGAATGACTTTTACAATGACTGTGATGGCTTGAAAGAGAAGATCCCCCCATAGGTTCACATATAAGAATCCTTGTTCTGCAGTTGGTGGAACTGTATAAGTTTGAAAACATGTATCTTATGTGGGACAGTTCTACCACTGGGGTTAGACACTGAGTTTCCAAAAGCAGAGCCATTCTTAATTGGTTGTATTTTTTTCTTCTTCATGACTGTGAATCAGATGTAATCTTTTAGTTATTTTCCCCCAACACCATGCCTGACTGCCAAATGCCATATTCTCCATTATAATGACAAACCAAGAACCAATTAAATGGTTTGCTTTTAAATTGTCTTGGTCATGGTATCATATTTATAACAGTTAAAAGGTAAGAAAGATAGTGATCATATGCTTCAACACCTTGTGCTGTAAATTGTGAAACTTCAAACTTATCTTCCTTCTTTCTATTTGTTTTTATCTTTCATTTAGAAATTTTCCTAACATTTCCACAGAAGCATTGTAATTTAAAAATGTAGTTTCCTTCTTTCTGCCTCCTTTGTTCTTTAATCATTTTAGTGATATTTTTCTTTTATCATTTGAGAATTTCAAAGTATGTACTATGCATTTTGATTAAATATACCTATATTTCCCATCTACCCCATTTCTCTTCTACCCCTTGTTTCCCCAACACCATGTGTTTTTAGTTTTCTTTTATCCATTGAGTCCACTTTCCGCTGTGGGAACACTTTCCACTCCTTTAGCCAATAACCTTTAAGATACCATCCCACTTGTGCATGGTCTCTGATACAATAAAAGCAGGGTTTTTTACTGATTTTTATAGAGCTCTACGTTTTTCCTCTGCTCCTCTCTCTGCCTCTCCCCTCCTTTTCAATGTTCTCCCAAGGTCCCCATGCTCCCAATTTACTCAGGAGATCTTGTCTTTTTCTACTTCCTATTTAGATTAGATCTATGCATGTCTTTCTTAGGATCCTCATTGTTGTCTAGATTCTCTGGGACTGTGACTTGTGGGTTGTTTTACTTTGCTCAAAAGCAGTTTTTTTTTTTTTAACAATTTTTTTGTATTGGAAAAAAAGAAATTTCTGCCTCCTCCCTGCCTCCCATTTCCTTTCCACTCCTCCTCCTCTTCCCCCTCTTCCCCCTTCCCCCCACTCCTCCCCCTCCCTCTCCAGCCTGAAGAGCAGTCAGGGTTCCCTGCCCTGTGGAAAGTCCAAAGTCCTCCCCCCTCAATCCTGGTCTAGGAAGGTGAACATCCAAACTGGGTAGGCTCCCACAAAGCCAGAACATGAAGTAGGATCAAAACCCGGTGCCATGGTCCTTGGCTTCTCAGCAGCCCTCATTGTCCACCAAATTCAGAGAGTCCGGTTTTATCCCATGCTTTTTCAGTCACAGTCCAGCTGGCCTTGGTGAGCTCACAATGGATCAGCCCCACTGTCTCCGTGGGTGGGTGCACCCTTTGTGGTCCTGACTTCTTGGACCTAGAGGGGCTCCCAGGTGCCCAGGGCGATGTCCCCAGTTAGCTCCTGGGGCAGCTGAGGATAGGGAACCTGAAATGACCCTATCCTATAGCCATACTGATGAATATCTTGCATATCACCATAGAACCTTCATCTGGCGACGGATGGAGATAGAGACAGAGACCCACACTGGAGCACTGGACTGAGCTCCCAATGTCCTAATGAGGAGCAGAAGGAGGGAGAATATGATCAAAAGCAGTTTTTTAAAGCAGTGACTTCTTTCTTCTTTTGGCTCCTGTTTTCAGCTGCTAGACTCTGTTCCTATTCGCGCAGAGGACTGTTATCTAGGACAGTGATCAGTAAGTTTTTCCTTAAACAAATAACCGTTTCATTATTTCGAAGAAGTGGTCCCCTGCAACAACTTTCTTTTGCTTGTAGGTACATTGGGTAGGAATGACTACTAGAACATGGATAACACCTGAGTGATTCCATGATGGAAGAAAATAAACTCTCTCATTTCCAGCAGTAATCATTTGGATAATAGCTCATTTTTTGGGTGGTAGAATTTCAAGAATCTCTACTTCATCTAAATAAGATTTTGCCTGGGTTTATTCTGTGTAAGTCTTATGAATGCAGTCAGATTCAGATTTTTGCAAATCCACCTCACCAATTTAGTATGAAGTTGCTTCTTTGTCTTCCCTGGGAATTGTGTCTACAATCTTCCTTATCTTCACTAAACTATTTGTTTCTCAAAGAAAAAGAGTTTTCTTTTGCACATAACCTACCAGCATAATCATTTAAACACTACATTTTAAATAAAATCAATATTACATAGAATCTTATAAAATACAATCTATATATAAATATGATATATCATCATTTGAAATATGACACTAAAATTATTTACAGATTCAGCACAGATGTTGTATTTTTCTAACTATTGCTAATATGCGGTTGTATGAATGAATATGCAAATCAAATTTCATGGAAATAAATGGTTGAGACACAATAAAGCACACTGTCATGTCATATTCAAGAAAAATCAAATGAGGAAAAGAGATCCTCTGTAAGTCAAAAGAATCTTCATTAAAAAAAAACCTGTGATATGCCTTGATCGTGAACTTTCTAGTTTTATAAAATTATAAAAACTCACTCCAATTTATTAAGCCAAACTATCTGTAATATTACAAAATGAGCAAAAAAATATCCTAATCCTTCTCTTTGTCATGACTCTAAAATCTTCTCTAGCATTTACTTTCATTAATGCCTATGGCCCTTCCTCATTTTTTCACTGCCATATGTGCTTCTATATCTATGTTTTTAACTGTTTATAATTCTTGCTCACTTTGGATGATAACCATGAATAAACAAATATATACATGAAACAATAAATGTTGTTCAGAATAGTAAGAAAAGTTTTTTGTTTGTTTGTTTTGAATCAGGACATTATCTATGAAAGCAACAACCACAGAAAATGAGCACTGAAGGTCTTTTCCTATATGGGAAAACATGTGAAAGTGTAGGCTAAGAGTTTCTGTGAATTCCAGTGTGAGCTGTGCCTTGATTTCTTTTGTGACTTAAAGTGAATCTGAGAGAATTTAAAGATAGGGCTGAGTTATTCTTTCCATTCTAAACAATGAGACAACAAAAAGTAATCATATTAATGTCCATTAATACTTGAAACATCAATGGACTTTGGTGGCTTTATATTAAGACATTCTAATCTCGACTCGATTTTGTCACAAGGCTATTATTACTATTATTATTTAATTTTATGGTTTTGCTCTATACATTACAAAAGGAAGCCATTCCTTGGCATTTAAATTACAATATGAAAATTTGGAGTTATGTAATATTTGAAAAGAGGTCTATTGAGGAAAAACTATTTTCTTCTGTTAAAACAATTAACTAATCCCAATCTCAGGCTCCGAGAATATCCAAGAAATGCTGCAGAATAAATATGATTGAATAGTTGGAAAGATTGGGGTGAAACAGCATCTTTTGGCCATTATGGTATGTGTGTGCTCAGTCACAGAAATCATAGTTGTCTGAAGAACACGTGCATCAAGCAATTCAAAATTCTAATTTGCACACTGCAGAGAAACAGGCGCACCCACCCATTAGCAAGGAACAACTGAAGGTATACAGTTGATAGAGGAGAAGGAATTCCATTTCCTTAGGGGCATGGCCCCCTATGTAATTGCCTGTGCTTCACTGGAAGGTTCACATCCATACACATATGCAAGTAATAACTGGATATGATGTGATAGTATAAAAGGGGAAATAAATGAGGGAAAACACTAGATAGTGAGTATGAGAGAGCATCTGGGTATATTTGCAAGTAGATGGGGGATATAATGGAAATACATGATAAATATTGTATGTAATTCTAAAACAAACAAAATATATTTTTCAATAGTATAAAATTTCATGTCTCCTGCTGGTCCAGGATGTTCTGGATGTCATGATATTCCAATAGACCCAGAACTCTCCCTTGTGAGAGCTTCTAGCCAAAATTCTGTCAGGCAGCCTTTAGTATTCTCTGCTCTTTGGCCATTGTAACTTTATGAATTTTTGAACGATAATAAAGAAAAACACAACTTTTCCTTCATTTCTTCTTCAAGTACCAGCAAAAGCCTGCCAGTACTACACTCATAGGACTCTCTTACACATTCTCAGGCATCCACCTACAACATGTTATTAATTACTCACCTCTGTAGCAAAAGTCTTTATATTTTTCTTTCCTCCTTCTCTAAAGACTTTGTCTGGTATACAAAGCCCTGCTATTTATGTGTAGCTTTTATTGATTAATGAATAAACAAGCTGCTTTTGACCAGTGGTTTGGCAAAATAGAGCTAGGCAGGAAAACAAAACTGAATGCTTGGAGAAAGAAGGAAGAAGCAGGGAGAAGCCATTTATCCACTGACAGAGACAGCTGTGTCAGAACCTTGCCAGTAAAACACACAGATTAATAGAAACGGGTTAACCAAAGATAAAAGAGCTAGCTTGGAACACACTTAAGTGACTGGCAAAGCAGTGATTAAAATAATATAGTTGTGGTGTGATTATTTCAATTCAGGGCAGCCGGGAACAAACAAGCAACCTCTGCCAACAAATGACACCCAACGTGGAGCTGACCAGTGAACTCTGAAACATGCAAAAATGTGGCCAGGCATGCAATGGAGTATGTGAGGGACCCCTCAAAAAAATTGCACCACAGGTGAAGAGGTAAGTACTGAGCGCTCAAAAACAAATAGTAGATATAAAAATGGAAAGAGAAAGCCAGGCATAAAACCAAGAATAAAACTGTAAATATTTGTAAATATGGAAAAAAGAAATAGGATTCAACTATGGGTACAGTCACTTGGATGTATGTTGATAGCTAGAGCTAAAATGGAACAAATACTAATAGAGATTTTTAGAGTTTGTTAATATTATATTCCTATTCCTTCCCTGATGTGGGAGTGTCATATATCAATCTGTTGATTTCATTGGTTAAAATAAAGAAACTGCTTGGCTGGTCCTATAGGTTAGAACATAGGTGGGTGGAGTAAACAGAACTGGGTGGAAGAGGAAGTGAGGTCAGAATTCATGCAGCTCTGCTCAGAGATGCAGGCTCCTGTCTAGCGGGCAGATGGGATAGCTCTGCGCTCTGAGGCACACGTGAAGCTCCTACTCGGGATGGACGTAGGCTAGAATCTTCCCAGTAAGCGCACCTTGGGGTGCTTACAAACCTGATTTGAAATGGGCTAGTCCAGGTGTGAGAGTTAGCCAAGAAGAGACTAGAAATAATGGGCCAAGCAGTGTTTAAATGAATACAGTTTGTGTGTTGTTATTTCGGACATAAGCTAGCCAGGCAGCTGGGGTGTTGGGGACGCAACCCTGTGCCCCAATTTCAACACTTCCCCATGTTAGTGGCATATCCACCAACACCTACGGGCTGCTTCAGGTATTAGAGAGGCCAAAATAAGGCCGCACCTTTGACTCTGAAATCACCAATCCTTTCGTCACCTAGATACAGACTCTATTGATACTGAGAGGGTGAGGAGAATAAAAACAGCTTGGTGTACGGCCTAGCAATGGCCTATGTTAGCACTGAGATTTTAGCAGTCCACACACAGGCACTGTAGGCAGCTGAGTCTGACTCATGCTATTCAATGGAGCAAGAAAAGACAGAAGTCAAAATAGTTTAAAGGGTTATACCTCCCACACTCAGTGTCCAAAGTTGGTCAACAGAAATGCCTAAAGGCTAATTGACTTATGAGCCAAGGAGTCTATATGGATAAATTTATGACTTTTAACAGAGGAGAGGATTCAGGAATACTCTTTACTTTGTGACTACAAAATTTAAAATATAACAGCAAAGTCAGTAAACATTGGTGTGGCTATACTCACCTAAGATTGTGGCCAACTGGCAAGGTTCTGTTCTAGCTACAAATAGTCATACATTAAAGGAGTACAGAAAAATAAGCCATGTAAAGAAGGAAAATATCCAGAAAGTCGTGATTATGTATATTATTGTTCTCTCTTCGGATTTTTTGATTGTGAAGGAGCTAAGTACAAAGAGACAGTTCATTGTATAGGCTGCTAAGCTAAATCAACATATATGTTTTTAAAGTACTTTCACTTCAAAATTTGGGTCTAAAGATATGTTGCTTTGAAAAAGTAGTTCTACTTTTGTGTCCACACCTTTGGATTCCTTACAAATTATGTGGTTTGATGGATCAAGAAGCCACAAAAGGTCTCTGTGAACACCCCCTAAGCTTATGTCCCCCAACAGAAAGCAGGAAGCAGTTTGGAGAATATTATGCCCAAATTTCCAAATATAATTTTTAAATATTTCTTTACATTTAAAGTGGGATATGCCATACTTATTTGCATTAGTATGGATCTTGGTTTAATGATTCAAACTTAAGATCAATTTTGTTATATGTATATTTCTGCTCCTGATTAAGGTATTGAGTTTGTAATAGTCATCTATAATAGTCAAGCTTCTAGTCATCTTAAGTTTTCTAGATGTACAATGTTATATTTCAGATATTTCAAAGACTTCAGAGTATGACATTTAAACATGTTTTAAGGATTTATACTTTTAATGAAAATAAGATAAAACTGCTCCTGGCAGCGCCAATCTACTTCAAGAGTATGATGGGTATTGAAGAGGCTTCTTATGGAGTTTGTTAGCCATTTGGGCAAGAAACTGCTCTTGCCTGTTTTGCTTAATGGTATAATGTGTGAACTGGACATGCAGGATCCATAATAATTACTACTGAAACTGCCTAAAGAAGGTTAGAAAGTCCTTTGGGGTTCCTGCTTCATGAGAGAGTCTCCAGAAATTCTACAGGACATAAAAGAAAGTGACTGACAAACTGCAAATATAGGTGAAACTGTCTTTGAAATTTCCTGATTCATGGAAAAGTCTGCCAGAAACTCTGTATCTGTACACTAAAGTTTGGTTGTCCCAATGTTACAGAAGATCTTTGGGTAACTGTCCAGGCAACGAGATGTCTCTGTCAATTTTAGAATTTTGGAAGTTGCTTACAATACACTTCCCATTAACTCAGGTTTTATTATATCCTTCTGGAGTCACTGATGGAGTTGAAGAATAGATATAGCTTTTATTAGTTATGATAAAAAGATAAAGTAAATATAAATATTGTAACTGTAACTCTTGTTTGATACCTGGTTTGTTATGTATAATCTTGCTGTTTTAAAGTTAAAACCTTCCATTTTATTTAGACAGAAAGGGTGAAATGGTGAGGGAAGTCACTCTGGGTATGTGCTGCTTTTATTGCTTAATGAATAAACAAGTTACTTTTGGCCAGTGGCTTAGTAGAATAGATCTAGTCAGGAAAACTAAACTGAATGGTGGGAGAAAGAAGTCAGAGTCTGGCAGAAGCCATGTAGCCACAACCAGAGACAGATATACCATAACCTTGCTAGTAAACCTCAGCCACCTGGCAATACACAGGTTAATAGAAATGGGTTAGCCAAAAATATAAGAGCTAACTAGAAATATGTTTAAGTGATTGGCCAAGCAGTGATGTGAATGATATAATTTTTGTATGATTATTTTGATTCAGGTCAGCTGAGAATGAACAAGCAGCCTTTGCCAACATTGGTTGTCTTGTTTTTGATTCAAAATCTAATGAATTTCTCCTTAGACTTTCATATGTTTCTGTTTTTAAAGGACTCCTAAAATCGTCCACATTCCTTGATGAAGTTCAGACTTGGAATAATGGTCAAGCCCAGTTAGTATCACATTTAAGGTAGCAGTAACCAATCAATCTTATTTAGTGGTGGTATATCCAGAGATGCAAAGGAACTAAGATGCCCATCTATCTGATATAAATGAGGATGAGTGACATTTACTTTCCTTTGTCTTCACTAAGGATCATGTCTGAGAGTGTTAAGTTCTATAATGTCTATAAAAACCTCTGTAGAATTGTATGCAGGTAAAGAAGATTGGACAACCTGTCAAGAATATTAAGAAAGTCCATGAGAGCCTGGAATAAAGAATAACTTATATTTATTTGGGGACAATTATACAGTAAGGGTAGAGAGCTATGTCCTCTGTTCTGTGGGCACTAAAAAATGAAAAAAATTCTGACCACTACCCAAGAGAGAGTATGCTTTCTATTTGCCCTTATCAGTCCACACATAGTACCTCTCTGTCCTAATGGGCAGGTACCCAAAAGGCTATTGGCTGAATAAATTCCCACAACAACAGCCTCTGCCTATGTTTGTCACAGTATAAGCATTTATTTCTAATTTGGTTCTTGTCACCTAAATTGACTTGAGCACATATCATACTGTGTAAAATAAAGATTACAAGACTTGGAAAAGATTATATATACTGATATATATGTACATGATTACGGAAATCTCAAAAGTTGAAGAAGAAAGACAATTGTCTGGGACTATTTTAGTACATTTTAAAGCTAATATCTGGGTGGGGGAATTTATAATGCATCAAAAGATACACGACCTGATGATATATCTGTTTGGCTAGCATAGCTCTTTGGCTCTCAAATAGTGCAGCATTAAACTTTCAGCTCCTGCACAGGACATCATCAGCTGAAAGACTTAGAAGTTATGATTTTCTTATGGAGAAGTAACCTCGGAAGACTGACCTCAGCTTGACAAGGCAGAGTATGACAATCAGCCCAACAGTTTTCACAGGTTATCCAAGGCCCTGGCAACAAGTGAGAAATGTGGCAGTTTCACCTAGTGGTTAGCATTATCAAAATCCAGGTGGCTTTTTCATCATGTCTTCCTTGGAGACATTAGGGTTACCATTAGGTTCTGACATTTTCATCTATCTCAGCATGAGTTTTGCCTTTCACATTTTAAATGCCATATTCAGCTGGTATCTGAAAAGTTTTGAGGGCCATCTATTAAATAGTATATTTGATATTAAATAAACTTTATTTATTTTAGTTACTGGCTATAGGTTTAACCTGGTAAACACATGAGGAAATTTCAACAATGCTTGTACCTGTAAATGATTTATATTTGTAAAGAATTTAATCATTTATATGTTGGCCATAAATTTATATATCTCAATAATCGTTGACAGTTGACAAGTTAGCTTTTATGCAATTATGATTTAAAATACGTTATCCCTTTTAAGTTTAAAACTTTAGAATTCTTAAATTGAAGACAGTTTAATACCAAAGTGAAACTTTTGATCATAATTACCGTCAATAGAGAGACGGGCAACATTTTTTTCTGGTTCTTTTAGTATGTTCACTGGCAGAATATCACAATTTCTTGTACGACTAAGCTTATTAAAATATCTAAAAGTTAAAAAAATTAGCAAAGAAAAGGAAGTTTGACATATATTCCAATTTTTGTGTCTGTTAACCTGAATAGATCTTACATAATGAAACACTGTTATAAGCTCATTGTCAGACTTTTTAGGTCATTGTCTAGATGCAACATGAGATACACATATCCCAGTTTCTGGTGCTTAGTTTTTCAGCCCACAATTTAGCCAACTGGAAATTATAGTGTATACCTGAGATTTCAGTGCATCCTTGAGCCTTTCTCAGGGTGAGTCTTTAGGCATAAAAAACATGTTTTGGATTGACATATTTTAGTTGACAAGAACAGTTAGCCAAAAGTAGAACTACAGGAGGAAAGAAATAACAAGTTCGGTACATTTGGAGATTTTCCCAGAACTATAGACTTGATGAATTAGGTCTCTCAATTTTTTGTTTTGTTATGTTTTGTTTTGGCTGCTGGTGTTGTCTATGTGCTGAGTTTTATAGTCTGAATGGTAAGATTACCTAAGTATAAATTTTTACTTGCTAACTGTGTCATGAGTTTTAAGTCGACTTTTGTTATAGATTTTTAACCATATCCAATAATTATATCCAATAAATTAGGAGGTACAGAACACTTATATAATAGTCATATAAATCTTGAGATAACGTTTATATCTTAACAGAAGTTTTAAGCAGTTAAAATGAAGGCAACCATTAATTTTAGCAACTCTGCCTTCCTCTTTATTTTCTGTCACAGTCAGGTGAGTCTACTGACGTAGGACAGAAATGTTCTAATTCCAGAACAAGATTTTCAAAGTAACAGAACAGTACAAAACAATATTTCAATATTATCCATACCAAAAGACCTTTGAATCACTGCTAAACAGAATCTAGAGACCAGAAACAAATGTTGAGCCATGGCTATCACTCTAATCATGGAAAAGTGCACAAAGCTCCCCAGGGTGTCATGCTGAGGTGCAGGTAAGACATGTCAGCTTTGCCTCAGTCCAACAATATAGCAGTGGTGGTAGCTAGGTCTGGTTCCAAAGTCTGCCTGTAACTAAAGAAAACTAATAGGGGCACAGAAACACACACAAGGGATGAAAGCAGCAAAAATGAAACCAAAATTATGTAGAACGCGAACACTCAAGAGATGGAGACAGAAAACAAAGAAATAAAAAAGGGCCAAAGAATAAGCAGAATACAGGCTAGAGGACTGTGAAGCTTACTTGTCTTATTAGTGATTTTTTTTTCTGTTTCAGCTGGCCCAAGTTTGAACACATAAAGACAAACAAAACAGAAGACAATACACAGAGGACAATGGCTACAGAAATTGGGATCATTCTGAGGTTCACCACTTCGAGCAAAGTTCATTTTCAATAATTCTGAACTACCTCCTTGTATAACCAAGGCACCAGGATCCCAACAGAGGTTTCCTAAGTGTCAGATTTCTCAGTTCAGTTAGACCGGGCTCTTTAATTTTTCTAGGCTCTGGGTAACATTGAAAATCCTGCCTGTTGATTCTGTTGGCTTCCATTATTACCAAATTCTTGAGGGTTGTGAAACTCAGTTGTGCAGCCTTGCCTTGGAAACCCTGCCAGTGGGCACTCAGATGTTGGTCAAATAAGATTTCTATTTTGGCTTCCAGATTTACCAGGGCGTAACTACAATTCCGAGGCAAATCAGAAAAAGAATTGCTGGTTCTCCCTGAACTCCTAAGTAACCAAAAGTGCCATTTAATGTCATACATTTTATCTTGAACAAGAAAATGTTGGATCTTGTCAGCTCCACTATGTGCCCAGTCTGAGATCCCACATAACCAGGTGTCACAAAGACTATTTATGATTTTTTGGGGTAGGCCTCCATAATGAGTACTTGCTGCTTTCTTTTCATGAAGCCCATTCTCTCAGGCTGTCTGTCGGTCAAAGTGAAGGCACACCCTGTGGCCTTGAAATGTCTCCAAGTTATTCATCCTCTAGGGAGCATCTCTTTAGTCCGAACCAGCATGAAGAAAAGGTCCAGCTTCTTAATATGGGTTGGGATTTTGATCTTTTTGGGGTCTCCAAACATTAAGTCTACAATTGTGAAGAGAAAGAACACCAACCCAAATCATGACCAAGTTAATTAATCAGTTAATTAAATCAAATTTTTACTGTTTAGGTACATGAGCTATCTCTAGCTAAACCCAGGATCCAAGATCATCACTGGATAGTGCTAAGAGCTTATCATAATTTAGGAGTTGTGAGTTTGAGAGGGATTTGGTAGGCAGATTACAAGAGCAGAACATAAGTATCAGTTGGTCAAAACAACCTCCTGAAACAAAGACATAGTTGATGGTTTTTCATAGCAAGGTAGTAAAATAAGGGAGGTCAGAAAACAATTTTGAAAAAAATACTTAGTTGCCATTTCCTGGAATAAGAAATTCAGAAAAATTTGCAGTTAAGGATACAGGTGGGGTATAGTCTGTGTTAGCAGATTTAACAGAGATTTAACCATATACAGGAAAAAAAAAACTGGTTTGTCTTTACATCTTTACTATCAAATGCATTCAAGTCTACAATGGAAGTAGGCTGATTTATCAGTTTCCAACAATACATTGTAAACATGTCTTGCTTAAAAATTTTCTTCACTCTTTTACCATGAAAGAAAATATACATGTTGGAGAAGGAAATTTGAGATAACCTTAATTGGGTTTCTTTCACTATTGCTAGTAGTAATTGATATCAGACTATCTCTTACTTTCCCTTATAGTTAGAAATGTATTTATATGTGGATGTTTTTATCCTCTGTTGTTTCCAATTTCTGTAAATGCATAATCATACTTTCCTTTTGATACTGTTTTCATAACATTTTCAGCAAACAATTATTAATGGGTCTGTCCAGTGTCCTAATTGTCTAAATTTCTGCACCACTTTAGCTTAAAACAATATTTTATATTTGTTACTTTAGAAATTTCTCTTACTCATTGTTAATTGGGGTACATCCATATACCATTCTTGAAAGTGAGATCAAATAAATGTTGTCAACATCACCATTGAAAAATTCAGCACTTCTGAAACCTTTAAAATCTGTCATAAAAATTAAAGAAGATTTTTCCTCAAATATGGAATAGTTTTAAATTTAAAGCAAGAGGAAAAACACTTTGAAGTTCAAAGACTTATGTATTGGAAGATTTGTTCAACATTTGATAAGAAAAGATAAAATTCAGTAGGAATAATCTGAAAATATCATAAAAAATAAATATTATTTTTTATGTACTTTAAACCCAGAACAGGACGCTAATGGTTGTAAATGCTTCCAGATATATGGGTTTGTTTCTGTATCAGACAATGAGCTAGTCAGTCCATATGCCCATGAAAGCCAGAAGGAGACATCACAATTCCTGGAGCAAGATTTACTGACAGTTATGAGCTGCCACACATGGGTGACACAAGCCTAAATTATGTGGTTTGCTAGAAGAACATGTTGTAACTTGGCACATTTTAACCATGAGAGACATAATTTAAAGCACTAAGATTGTAATGAATGTTTATCAGTGGATCTTTAGAGATACATAAATTGGTTTTGTCTTTGTTGCTGTGTATTTTAGATAGAATATGAATAGATACTCAAATATATTTATGGTTCTTTGCCTTGGGTTTTCTTTTTAAATAAAGCTTGGCAGAAAATTTATGAATAGATTTTCAGAGAGTTGGAAGATTAGAAGTGACAATGCGTAAAGCTAATGCAAACAAAACTGTGATTCTTTATTTAAAACTTCATGGAACCTAACCTTTTCAACTTGCATTCTGTGGGCACAAAAATGACCTTTAAAAGCAAGTAGTAAAAACCTTTTATTTGGTTCACTGTAGTTTGATAATGATGGTTAGTGTTGAATTTTGTCTTGACATATCCTTAGAAATGCTCATGTATTGCTATAACCGTTGACTGTTAAATGACACAAAAATAAGTTGGAAACAATATCCAGAACAAAATTTCCCATACACCCAATTTCTAATGAAAGAAGAAAACTGAAGGAATGTACTTGGACTATATTAAAAATTTTCTATCACACAATGTGTAAAACCACGGGTTTTACTTTTCCCATTGAGGCTATGTAATAGTTTATATTTGTTTGTCACCTTACCTGAGGTGAGAATTGTAAAAATTAACTAATTTTAGGGTATGTCTGAAGGATGTTTTTTGATAAGATTAATATTTGATTCAGTAAATTTCAGAATGTAGATGATGTTCCTTAATATGAGTGGGCATAATTCTACCTGATGAGAAGATAACGGGAAAATAGACTGATAAAGGAGACCCTACCTTCTTCCTGTTTTATGGTGGAGTCTTGAGATTAGTTCTCTCCTATCTTCAGTCTGCGACCAAAACCATCAATATCAATGGCCCTTGGGCTTTCAGGTGTGATTAAAGTAACAGTAATGGCTTCCTTGTATCTCCACATTGCTGACACCCAATAGTGAATCTTCACTATATCCATCAACATAAATGTCTCACTTTTTATAATAAAACTTTAACAAATTTTAACAAATAAAGCACAGATCTTACTTAAAGGCAATTAGGAATGGCTTACATGATATTGTTTGGGGGCATGGAACACATTAAATTTAATTGTTTTAGTCTTAGAACTAAGCCATTCTGTCATCTCATGAGGTTGTCAGATTCTTGTACTCCAGGAAAGAATATTATACAGATATTATAGAGAAATACTTGGTGAGAACTATGGAATCAATGTATTAAGAGGGGTAAGTCATTTCTGGCACTGAGAGTAGAATAGTGCCATTCTTAGCATTAAAATCCCTGTGATCAAACATCATGACCAAAAACAGTTTGGAGAGGAGACTGTTTATTTGTCTTATACTTTCTCATCACTGGTCATCAGTGAAGGAAGTCAGGCCATGAAGTCAAAGGGGAAAGAAATGTTGAGGCAGTAGAAGATGCAGTAGTTTTGAATACTGTTTATTAACTTTTCCATGGTTTCCTCAGCCTGCTTTCTTATAAAAGCCAGAACTAACATACCAGTGGTGAAACCTTTGAAAACAAGCTGGACCAATTAAGAAAATTACCTACAGTCAGACGTATACCCTAATTTTATTGAGTCATGTTCTCAATGTTAATTTCTTCCTCCCAAACAATTCAAACCTGTGTCCAGTTGACATAAAACAAGCTAGCATAGATATTGAGCTCAAGAAATATTACACATTCCAAATTACTAGGCCAAGACACTTACCAATTTTTGAGGTCGTTTCCATAGTAACTACATTCTAAGCTTCCATGTAACATGAGCATTTGCTGACATATTGTCTGTTTTATGTGCCCTAGGTAGCAAGGATTTTCAGTTTTTTCTCTTCCTACTGACTTCTATCTACTTATCTTGTTGTCTCTTTCTCTTATTTTTAGTCTCCAGCCATTACTTCTCTCTGAGAGCTGAGGTCCCGAACCTCTCTTTTGAAAGAAGAGTAATAATGATGATAAATCAGCCTATTGTAAATACCCATGATGATGAAGAATATAGTGTTTTCCTAAGAAGGACTGCATGACTTTCTCTATATATTTGTTGAATGGAGAAGAGTTTCGAGCTTTTCTGCTTAAAAAAAATGACTATATTCTTTCATCACCATGTCCTTAAGATGAAATTTTCATTTATCTTTGAAGGCACAAATTGTATTATAATACAAAGTTTTAACATGAGCAACTTGATTATGTTAATCTATGAGTCTAGAGAGAATGACAATCCAGAAAGATATGGCCATACATGTCCTAAAAGTGTGACCTTAATTATTTTTCTATTGTTATGTGAAACAGCAAAGAAATTTCTACTATTGTCTTGAAGAAAGTGATTAGGTTTACTGAGGGCCTCAGAGGTCCATGATGGCACAGTGAAACCATGGTGGGAGAAAGAGAAGCTGAGTACTCACATATTGAGATGCAAAAATAAATAAATAAATAAATAAATAAATAAATAAATAAATAAATAAATAAATAAATAAATATATAAGGAAAACACAAAGTTCATAAATCAGTGATACACTTCATCAGCAAAGCCATTTCTCTTATAGCAAACCAAACACTGTCACAAAACGGGGACTAAATACTCAGATATTTCTAAATATGAGGGAATCATCTCCTTCAAGATGTTACATTCCATCTCCTAGTGCCACGTTATCATAAACATATAACCATTCAAAATACATTCAGTCCAGCCAAAATGTTTCCCATTTATATCATATTCTCAAGACATTTTGAAGTTCAAAATCCACAGATTATTCTGAGACTCAGGACAATCTCTTACCTTTAATCACATACAAAGAATTAAAACTGAAGGTGATTCAATGTTTATATAAATTAAGCATTATTTATATAATTATACTCTAATAAAAGTAGTATCCACTGCTAGAAAAATAGAGCTTATGCAAAGGTGATGAGGCATTAAGGATCATGAGGAGAAGAACATCTAATTTTCAGCAGTTTTAGGAATTCTAGATGGAATCAGGAACTTTCATGCTGGTCTACATGAGGCTACTTTGTATCCAGTCTTATAAGCAATTTAGATGTACATTAAACTTTAGGGTTGACCAAATTACCATTATTAAATTTACACTAGGGTTAATAGAAAACATAAAGAGCACAAAACCCAAACCAAGTGGCAGCAATGGATATTTTAAAATTTAAATTACAGAACATTTAACAGGTTAATAATTAATGTAGGTATAACCCAACAGAGTTCAGTGGTCATTGTATTTTTATTACTGATTTCATTATTTACTCATTATTTATTCATCCACTCAATCTTTGACAGATTTTTTTACACGTCAAGGGATATTCCAATGTTAAGTGTTTTCAATACAACAGAAACTAGTCTCAGTGTATTATATTTTCATTAGACAATGGAAATTTGAATGAAAAGGACAAGAGAAAAATTGGTCAATGTGACTCTCAATTTCAAAGATGGGATTATACACATTTAATGTAGTAACAATAAATAGTCATGTTAAAAAATGTTTTATATAAAGCTGTTCTAGATGTCCTCACTCTGTACTTTCTTCATTAATTTTTTGTCATATAGTAAATTCATTGAATATTCATCTGAGTCTGTCTAGATATTCATTAACAAATCCTATGAACTATATAATTTAAACAGCTTAAGTTTTTCTCATTATTCCGGAATATATATGTTTAGGAACAGGAGTGTACCACAACTAGTTTTGGACAAGTGTTCTTTATGTAACTCACAAATATCTACTTCCTTGAAACATGTTAACTTGATAAAGCAAGTCTTTTCTGAGAAGACTAATCCTATCATGCTTATTCTACGTGTATGTGCCCTTTGAGTCCCAGACTTGCATCCTCATTCAATATAGCTCAAATCCTGGGATTATAAGTAGGTGTCACTGTACCATCTTTTTGTCTGAAATATTTATTTCTGGAAAGGACAGCTTCAACTGCCCTGGGGATCAGAGGTACAGAATATTAATTACTGGGAAATGTAACTGAGTAAAAATTTCAGGGTTTTGTATTATAAAGAAGAAAAAATGCAACTTTAACTTGAAAGGCAGTATAAGAGTTTTAACATAAAAAAAGACTTGCAGTAATTAATACATTTTTAAAAGAAAATTCTGGGGAATTCTCTGAATTACATTGAATTGTATCTATGGGTTCTGTGTTGTGCAAAAGTTACTGTACTCATTTATAAACAAGAACAGAACACAGTGATTCTGTTTATTTTGCTCTTACTGTCTACCAACTACCAAGAATCAAATAATTAACTGACCATAAATTTTTTTCAGAGTAGTCAGTATTTTCAGAAAATACAGAACTTCTATATTGTTCTACACCCTCCCTTCTCAATTGCACCTTGCACCTATTCTTACACTAATTCATTCATTCATCATTTATTCCTTGTGTGTGCTCATGCTCTCTCTCACCCTCTCTTACTCTCCCTCTTTCTTTTCCACTTCTCTCTCTCTCTCTCTCTCTCTCTCTCTCTCTCTCTCTCTCTCTCTCTACACACACACACAAACACACACACACACACACAACATCAATATGAGGACAACTTGCAGGAGTCAGTTTTCTGATCCTCCAGGTGAGTTTCTGATCAACCGACTGACCTGGAAATATTTCTACTTGCTGAGTCATATTGCCAGCTGAATGTTTCCATTCTTTTTAATGACATATGCCATTATAACTGATGAGTAAGTGGTGATACATTATTACTAACTATACTTCATAGTTGAAGCATGTATCAAGCATTATAACATTACATAACTTAAGTGGTCTAAATTCTATACTCAAGGTTTCATTTCTAAACATTATGATTTCATTTGGAAAACCATCCTATGTATAAAGTAAATCATCTAAATGATGAAAGAGCACTATCTTAATCCCTATTGTTGCAGAAGCAATTTTTACAGTTAAACACTGGTTATTGTATTCTCATTTATTTTTCTCAGCAAGTTCAAGAGGCTAGGTTATATCGACTTTGGGGACTAAATGTCTCCCATCTCAAAATTCACCCCAAACACTGCCAACTAAAATTAAATGAACCACAGGAAATAAAAATAATTAGAAAAGCCTCAAAGAAAATCAGAATTTTCCTCAGTGAGTCTCTTGGTAACACTAAGTGACATAGTCTGGAAATTTATGCTACCTTTCTAATAGCAATGCAATCTTTTTTATTTGCTGTATCCAAGCACAAGCATCTGGTTGGTTACATTTCAGCGAAATTTCCTGTTGTTAATAGTCTGTTCAAAACAGCCACTTCAAAGATTTCTTTCTGCAAGAGTGTTTGATATTGGTATTTGTTCTTAGTCCTTTGTGGGGAGCATTAATTGGATCATTTTACACTAATCGAAACTGTTTGCCAAATAGTTACTTTGCAATTTGGAATGGAATTTCTATTTTTGTCTTGCATGCAGGCTCTGTCTGGATTAGAGCAGATATGAGAAAACCAATAACTATGCATTTCTTTCCTGCCCCTCCTCAGTATCATGGCTCCATGTTTAAATTTGTGTAATGCATTCACCTTTGTAGATAATGAAGAGTTTTAGCTCTAAAACTCATTCTTATGTGTTATATATTTCCACTTCTGCTTGCAGAAAGCTATACAAATACATTTATGTTTATGTATATATTTATAAATTTGAGCTCATGTGTGTTTTATTAGATTTTATAGGTGTATTTAATTTTGACAAAACAAAGGCATTTGTCTTATTGGTAAAATTATTGTCGACTGAAAATAAGTTACCTAAACAGAAATGCCTTCATTACTCTCAAACATACAATTTAAACAAAGAAATTTAAAAAAATTATCAACATGAATTACTTATTCATAATCGTGGGTTTCCCTGTGTCATTTTATACATGTATGTAATTTAATTTTATCACATGTACTCTCTTTAGCCTTTTCTGTTCTTCTCATTCTTGCTGTTTTCTTCCTCTTCTAACTTTGTCCTTTTCTGTATTTATTTATTGTTCTTGATGACTCAACATGTTTTCTTACTATTACTTTCAGTGTTCTGGTGAGGGGTTATTTACAGCAGAAAAATATCTTTATCAGTATCTTCTCTCATAGATACAATTAATTGCTTATAGATGTTCAAAGAGTAGTAGGCCTTCTACCCTAGCTATAAATATCTTCCAATAGGTCATGGGGCATTGGTTCCACAAACCATAGTTTCCACATAACTAGATGTTTGCAGGTCCAATCTTGAACTGGTCTTATGCAAGTATACTCAATTGTTGAGGGATCAAAAGTGTACTATTCAGAGTACCTCACTCTTTGACAGGCATTTATGTACTTTCTGCTGTTTATCTATTCCCTAACAATTGGAGATAATATAAAAGTCTTATTTATTGGTTTATGTTTGACTTATATTCACACGTTTACACACTTAGAAGGTTTTGCAACCCAACTAACATTGCCCACTTCCTGAAAGGTCTTCTTTGCTAAAGTTAACAGATGCACTTATCTATTGGTGTTTTCTATAGTTCTGAATTTGCTAGGAAGATTATATTTAATTTATAATGTAATGCTTCATTACAGGGATTACAGGCATTTTGCAAAAAAGAATATTGAGAAATATAATCTTTAAATATACAATTCAAGATTTTCAAAACAACTTAGATTCCTGATCTCTGAGTTTATTAAGAATGTAAAGAATTCAAGGACCACCCACCTCTATCCAGGTCTAGTAAGGTGAGCATCCAAACTGCCTAGGCTCCCACAAAGCCAATAGGTGCAGTAGGATCAAAAACCCATTGCCATTGTTCTTGAGGTCTCAGTAGTCCTCATTGTCCGCTATGTTCAGCGAGGCCGGTTTTAACCCAGGCTTTTTCAGACCCAGGCCAACTGGCCTTGGTGAGTTCCCGACAGAACATCCCCACTGTCTCAGTGTGTGGGTGCACCCCTCGCGGTCCTGAGCTCCCTGCTCGTGCTCTCTCTCCTTCCGCTCCTGACTTGGACCTTGAGATTTCAGTCCGGTGCTCCAATGTGGGTCTCTGTCTCTGTCTCCTTTCATCGCCTGATGAAGGTTGATATTCAGGAGGATGCTTATATGTTTTTCTTTGGGTTCTCCTTCTTATTTGGCTTCTCTAAGAACCCGAATTATAGGCTCAATGACCTTTATTTATGGCTAGAAACCAAATATGAGTGAGTACATACCATGTTCCTCTTTTTGGGTCTGGCTTACCTCACTCAGGATAGAGAGGTGGGTGGTCCTTGAACTTCCCACAGGGCAGGGAACCATGATTGCTCTTTGGGTGGACGAGGAAGGTAGATTTGACTGGGGGGAGGGAAGGGGAGGCGGCGGTGGGGGAAGAGACAGAAATCTTTAATAAAAAAATAAAATAAAATAAAATGTTGATATATTTAAAAAAAAGAAGCTAGAGCTAATAGGACAAGCAGTGATTTAATTAAAAAAAAAAGAATGTAAAGAATTAATAACACAGTATCTCTTTCTATTCTTTAACTCCAGCTAATATTCCCACCCCAGTCTCCTGATTTATAGACTTGAACTAAGAAGACAAAGCTCATTTGCACAAGTAAAACACTTAAATCCCATGATGTATTTCTGCAACTAAATATTGTGTCAGTTTTCTCTTTTGTCTTAGGTGACCATCACCATGAAAATTACTTGACATAGCCAACTTAAAAGGAAGAAAAATGATTTTGCTTCATAGTTCTGAGATTCCTCCTTTTGAACAGCTGTCTCCGTTTGTTTTTAGACATATATAAAGACAGAGAATGTGTATTGAAGTAGAGCTGCTCATATTAACTAATAAAGAGAAAGAGATAGGAATAAAGGATGTCACAAAGTATACATAGCAAAGAGTTCACTCCCAGTAACATACTTCCTCCAAGCATTCCTAGCTTCTTATGACTGCTAATAGAGCTATAAATTATGAATTAATTAATATTATACGATTTCTAAAGCTAGAATCTACACTGATCATGTCACTTCCCTAATTATCATGGCACATGATCCTTTACTTCATATCCAAATCGAAACATTTTTCAATACAGAATAATCTTTGGCCTTTTCCTTTCTGCCAGGAACCGGCTGCTTGCTGTCGAAATGTGCAAGTTCGTGAAACCCGGGAAAGTGGTGCTCGTCCTGGCTGGACGCTACTCGGGACGCAAAGCCGTCATCGTGAAGAACACTGATGATGGCACCTCAGACCGCCCTTACAGCCATGCCCTGGTGGCTGGAATTGACCGCTATCCCCGAAAAGTGACGGCTGCCGTGGGCAAGAAGAAAGTCACTAAGAGATCCAAGATCAAGTCCTTTGTGAAGATTTATAATTACAACCACCTAATGCCCACAAGGTACTCTGTGGACATCCCCCTGGACAAAACTGTTGTCAACAAGTGATGTCTTTAGGGACCCAGCCCTGAAACACAAGGCAAGGCGGGAAGCCAAAGTCAAATTTTGAGGAGCGATACAAGATAGGAAAGAACAAATGGTTTTTCCAGAAGCTTCGCTTTTAGGTATATTTTTGTTTACATCATTAAAAGTTAAAAAATAATAATAATCTTTGACAAAATTACTAATAGTGATTTCCCTACATTAGCTATTATTTTGATTTTTCTTTAGGTTATATGTCAATTTTTCTATTTAATATTATTTTTGCTTATAATTAATGACCCATTCCTTACAATTATTAGAATAGATTTGTCTTTATTACAAAAGAACCTACTTATTAAAATTCAAGGACTGCCCACTGGAAAGCAATGTTTGAAATATCAGTAGAAGCTCAAGCATTTTATTCCTACTGGGATAGTGACGTCATTAAACAAATTTCTTATTTTCTTTTTTGTTCTTAGCATCCTCTACAATAAATGTATATGATAAGGTGAACTATATATTATGCAGTTATACATATTGAGCAACTACCAGAGGATTAAGCCAAAATCTTTGGGGATAAAATTCCACACTAAAGTGTATCAAGCTCTTTTATATGCTGTGGCTGGAGATATTATTTGATGTTTAAGAGAACTGGATGTTTTTGCAGAAAATTTATGTTAAATTCCCAGTACCCATGTGGCACCTCACAGTCTGTAAATTGTAAATTCAGTTTGAAGAGACTGAAATACCCTTTTGAATTCCACAGTACCAGGTATGCTTATGCTGTACAAAGATACATGCAGGCAAAACACCCATACACATAAGAAGAAACAATGCAATTTTAAACTTGATTAAGTATTTTATTTATTGCTTTTGGTGAAACTAAAAGCAGTTTTTCTAAAACCTGTTGAAACTGAAGTAAAAATAAGCTGGCACACAAGGAAAAAAGTATGTATTTGAAAATAAAGACAAATGTCTATTGGAAGAAAGAAAGTCAAATCCACCTAATCTGAGAAAAATCAAACTTTTTTGAAAGTTATTATCTCATAAATAATGGTACAGTGAAGAAAACAGGGAGAAGGAGCAGTGAATGTAATATTTAACTCTGCAACCTGACACCTCTGTGTCTATTAATCTTACACGTGGTGGCTCTATGTATTCTCTATGGACTGGGGACACTGGGGAAAATAAATTGTTACTTTAACTTGGATTTTCAGTGGAATCACGCAATATCCTTCCACAGTGCCAAGTTCATGGTAAGCATGCATACAAGTTGTTGCCATCCTATGGCTCTTCCTGGCAGCTTGTTAGCCACCCACATCTATCTAGGCTCTACATAAAGGAGGGGGAATCAAGATGCTTTGGGGGAAAAAAGGACTTTAAAATTGGCCAGTGATATAATTACTGAATGTGTTTTGTTTCTCCTGTTTTCTCCTGGAGGCTCTAATCAAAGACACTTTGCTAATAATGACTTGAATTGCCACAGATGTTACTGATGAACTTTAGGGACATAGGAACTAGCTACAAAGTAAGCATCTTTTCATAGCTAGAATGGGTTCATTGGTGGCCTATAAGATATTTATTAATACAAGATAATCTCTAGATGTACAAACAATAAATGGCTTCATTTCATTTTCCACTTAAGGTATATTGGCTCAGTTAGGAACTAAAATATACAATTTATTATTCCCGAAAGATAAGTAAAAACCATGGGTTCAGACAGCCTGTTTCTCTTTTCAAACAGATTTTCAAAAGGCAAAGACTATTTCACCCCAAGGTGTTTTCCAAAAGAGACTAGCAGGTATTGACAACAAAAATGGTTAAAAAAATAGTCCAACCATAAATATTACTTAATAAAATATACATTATGTTATGCATATATATATATATATGTAAACAGATTTTTAAAATTTCAGAGACAGTTTTAAAGATTTTCAAGGTTTTGAGATAGAAATGAGTAATGCTCAGATGTAGAGATGCGGCCCCTCCTTTGGAGGAATTTCTGGCAGTGAGTATGAACATCATATTGTATATTATAAATGTTAGAAATAGAAGTGACTCTAGTTATTATTTCATAAGGTGAGACATATATGACAGTGTGTCATATTTAGCCATCCAAATGGAAGAAAGGTTGTAACAATTCAACTAATGTCTACACTCCTGATATTGTCCTATGTAAAATGCTATCAGAAGCAAAAACATTCAGAACATATAGAACATGTTCACAGCACAGGGAGCTTTTCTATTCAATAAGCTGGAAATAAATTGGTATCAGTACTATTCTGAACTTGTCAGAAATGACAGACAGAACAGCACAGGTACCTTTACACAGATAAATATGATTTTCAGTTCTTACAAAGGGAAGAAAGCTAACTGAGTATTTTCCACAACTGTTCAGAACAAGTAGAAAAATTATGCAATGAATCTTAAGTTTTGATTAATAGAATAAGGAATAAAAGTGCTACAAAATATTAATTATCAATTACATGCATAATGAGAAAGAAGTGCAGACAATTCCACCTTAAAATGCAATTATACTAATTGGAAGACTTATGTAAAGTTTTTGACAAATCTTTTATGAGAGAATGTAAGAAATTCATGCAATTTACCTAATGAGGAGGGACGAACATTGCTGAAGATATCTTATTTATAAACTATCACTACAAACAATATTTAGGTAAGGTAATTACGTCATGCTATTCATATGTAAATGTATGACCAAAAATAACACACATTTTGAGTTTTTTTTTAGAAATAGTTAAAAATTCAAACATATGATGGAATACCTAAAAACACATTTCATCTTGATACAGAATATCCATTTCACTTACATCTGTGTACATTAGTGATTTATTATGCACCCATCAGCTCAAAGTATCATCTAGATTTATTAGAGATGATGGAAGGGAGATGACAGAAGATAATTTTCTCTTTATATCTTCCTATAAGTACTATTATTCTGTCTATAAATTTCAACAGTGGTTTTCTGAAAGATTTGTGTCCATATTTTAAACCAGACTTTTAGCCAATGGGAGGAAAATGATAGAAAATGGCTTCACTAAAAATAATAACATAATCAATATTCTATATGACTTATTTTGTATGTCCATATATGATGACACAAGCTGGAGTTTCCAGGGTTTGCTAACTTTTAGATAAAGATGCTGGGAATTTAACCTGAGTTCTCTGTAGGAAGATTGGTATGTTTAATCACTGAGCCATCTCTCTAGTCTTTAATAAATAAAATTTTGATAAGAAAAATTTGTCAAATTTGAGGAAAATTTTTATCAGGTTTGTAAAAATATATGTTGTAAAATGTTTGAGCAGGTTAAAAATGATTGCTAAAACCTTAGGAAGTCTGCAGTGATTAAAGTCACAGTTATATCCAAAACAGACAGCAAGTTTTCTTCCCTTTTCTCTTGGACTTGCTTTTATTGATTTTTCATACTTCTGTTATCTGTTCTTGATCTAAGGTGTAATGATTTATATTAGAGTTCATCAAGGACAACTCTTTGTATAATAACAATGTTGAGGATTGACTTTCCCTCTACCTCTTCTGCTGACACAACAAAACAACCAATTGAACATTTCAGCTTTTCACTCTTAAAGCAAATATTTGACATCATATTGGTAGACTTTTAATCCCTTTGAATTAGTTTTCTTATCTCTAAGATTGCTGTTACCTATATGCCTTTGGGAAGGGTTCTATGCAATAAAAAATATCGCCTATTGAACTATTTTGGAACAAGAAAGCATATAGAAGATACTATTAATGACTTTTTTATTAATCCTCATACTTCTGTGGGGAGTATATCCTTGATATGCAGGTGAAAGAGGATTATATTGCCAGCCAGTGAACCAAAGTGCTGCAATCCAGCTTTTAGAAACATACAAAGAGTTTCTTTCTGCTTAGCTTCACCAGTTGCTATGAGTTGCTATGTTGAAAATAATCTCACAAACAGACTTAAAATATTTTTAGGACTTTTTGGAGATATTTCTTAATGTAAGCCTAGGAATCAAAGTTGAAATGACTTAATATCCATGTTACAATCTAAGCTGAAACAGTAATTATACCAATGATTGATTAAAAAAAGTTTTTGTATTTATGAATGGTCACTAGTAATTTTGTGTATAATATCATGAATATTGATGAAATACTAAAGGTGTTTACATATTTAAGTATGAATTTAATATATATTGAATATTAGTATAATGGTATTAATGTATACTGGATAATTCAATTTCATTTTAAAGAAACATTGAATTGCTTATTTCTTATTTAATCAAAATAATGTATACAGTATTTCTGTAAGGTTGAAACAAGTATAAGTGCAAAACACAGCATCAAAATACTTAATAGTTATTGAATTTTAAATTAAAACTCTGAAATATTTTAAACCAAGATATTATCTCTGCTCAGAGTTTAGCACTCTAACACAGATTTCCAATATAAGCAATCTAAATATTAATTTGATTTTTAAACATGATAGTTTTATTTTTGTTTTTAGTAAGCATCATAAAAACCTAATGTTAAAAAAAATTTAACAAGCACTAAACCTTATTATTTCAGTTTTTTGATACAAGTAAGCAACAGAGTGAAGTAAGTACCTCGTTGAAGTGTGAAATCATTAACAAAGTACTTAAGGTCATTAAAGTGTGAATATGTAAGGAATAAGAATCAGTATTTTTGATTCCAGGCACTGTGCTCTATTGAACACTTTTAAGTTTGTGAACATTCATCACTGGACATCAATAGACGTCTTAAAGCCGTGGGACCTGGTTGAAAACGCTGCAGAATAACAGCGGGATACTACCACTTATTTAGCTAGGAGAAATGGCCAGTGGCCATGTTCCCTGAAATGTTACCTCAAGCAGGTTTAGGGTCTGCTTATATATTATAGAAAATGTTCTCTAATTTTCCACTGGAGTTCTAGGAAGTCTAACCTGAAGACATTTCCTTGAATTACATATGAAAAGAAAACTGTCCTGCTGTTACACATTGCCACTTATGTGTGGTACTCCATAATCTGAAAGTCCAGTACTAATTGCTGCAATAAATAGTAAACAAATATTATATATCTAGTCAAAACAAGAATTTAAATAAAATTAATTTTTACAGCTTTAAAACTGATTGTGCCATAAATTACTTCAGCATATTGTAAGGATGAACATTGTGCATTCTTGCTATCTAAAATGTTTTATAACTCTTATTACATATGTTACACCAAGTACTTTGTAATGTATGGTCTGTATTTCAAAACCCATGCAGTTTTGATTCAACCATTGTCATATATAGAATGGCCAAAAAATGGATAGAGTTGTATTTTCTCTGGAGGAAGTATAAAATTCTTACTTCGGATGCCCAGAGTCTGCATTTATGAATTAAGTGGGAGAATCACTCAAGTTCAGTTCCTCCCTTTCCACACCGTGATCCTGAGAATTAAACTTGTTTAAATTGGCTTATTTTTCCATGCCTCCTACTTTTTTTCTGCTTCATTACTGTCCAAATATCTTAAGTGTTATACAATGTAAAGAAGATGATGCTGTTGGCATAGCCATGGATTTCATTGCTGTGGCCTTAAGTCTAGTACTACACATGCATGTACATGCAAGGGGTGATGAATGGTTTGGAGGTTTTGTAGCAGTGCAGGAGTACTAAATCATCCATCTGAAATGGACTACATTATTAGTACACCTCTACATATCAGAGAAGCAGAACTTTTAAAAAATCTACAGAAGATTTAAGCCAAATTAAAAATTAATTTTAAACATATATTTGGTTTTGCCTGAAATGAACATTAGCTTCTGTATCAGACTTTTTCAGGGGGGGAGGGGGCTGGAGAGATTTCTCAATGATTAAGAACACTTGGTCTTCCAGAAACCAGAATTTGTTTCCCAGAACCCATATTACATGACTCATAACTTCTTCAAAATACCATGCTAGACCCTGTATCCCTGCCCTCTCCTCTTCTCTCCCTCTCTCCTTGTAGGTCTCTGTCCTCCACTCTCTTTGTCTGTCCTTCGGTCGCTCTTTTCTCTCTCTCTCTTTCATACATGTAGAAAGACATATAAAAGTGATAGGAAAGTTAGCTGACAAAGTGAAAGTCATCATATTTCATAAATTCTGCAATAAAAGCCCATTGATTTATTAGTGAAAATATGTATCACAGTCCTTCAATCATTGAAAATGTGCACAGCAATGTTCATATGCTGAAGGTAATGCCTAAGAACATATAAAGCTTACGTACTTTACAAATGCTGCAAACAAGCTCTCAAGTGCATAGTCTGAAAGAATCCTGAAAGATAACAGTTGATGGGATAGGTTGGAACTTGATAAAATATCACTCCACAGATACTATGTATTTTCTAATTTTAATTATTAACTATATATTTAAGTGTCATTTGTTTTAAATCTTATCAGCTTTTGTTATACATGGGACTTTACCAACTCTAAGAAACACACCTGAAGTTTAGATAATTTAAATTATATACATGTATACACACATGCACAAACACACACTCACACACAAGCACACAAATATAGTTTGGAGCTATCTTTCCAAGAAGACATGTATATCAAGCTATAGTCAAGCATAGTGGGAAAATAAGATGCTATAGTAAGAAATTGGTTTTGCAAAACTATTTTAGAGTTGTATTGAATGATACATACATCCAGTGATACAATAAAACTAGGGGAAAATAAGATTGTTATTCTGAAATTGATTTTGCCAAAAATATTTTAAGGATATATCAGTCTCACAAAGTAATATTATGTCTCAGAAAGGCATGCAAGCACATAAAATCTGTGGGAAATATTAGTTTGGTGAGGTTTAATGTTCTCAGAAATTTAAAATACACAGATGGCCAAAGTACAAACAATCTTTGGGAAGTCTTATGTCCTAAAACCTTTGGGTATGCTGGCTTTGTTTGTCAAAATGGTGTCAAGTCTGTTAGAACAGCTTGGCCAGTTCTGACTCTATTCCTTGCTAAATTAGTGCTGTCCAGATGAAGTTTGCAGTTTAATGTGAAAAGCTGAGTTCCTTCACCAGCTCTCCGAGAACGAGCTATTCATCACTGTGGGATCATACTTCCTCTTTCTTGGAAGGAAGGGCTATTCTCAGGGAAGCACTTCAAAGTCTGCTTATGTATTTTACTTGTTTTTTAAATGTGCATGTACAAACAGCTGCACAACACAACTACATTTGACATGCATCATAGCGATGGACCACATAAAAAGTAGCTTTAAATAATGCTTTGTCATGTACGTTCATGAATAGATGAGCTATCCCAACACATTAAAATTGAGCTCACAAGTGGAAAATCTTCCTCAGTAATGCAGCAATTATAAGATTTTCTTAGTATTTCATAATTCAATGATATACTATTAACCAATATTTTAAATACTTCTGAACTAGAATAAATCTGTCACTGAAAAAAGAGGAATTTCATTTCCAGCCTTCACCTCTTTGAAGTTTTTCCCTAACATTGATCCTGCTTCACATATTCAGCACAGCTCGATACAAGGTGGATAATTCTTTTTTCAGGCCAAGCCAAGTTATCAGAATCTGACACATACTTGTGTTTGAATCTATAAATTATACATTGATTTGACAATATCTTGTTTCTATCTCTAAGAGTTCAATGACAATTCACATGTTTTATACTCAACTTGCATATAAGGTAAAAGAAAGCAAAATATTGTTCTTAGTAGAAGAAATATCACTTAAACATAAAAGTGAGTCTAAACTGAGATTAGGTTGAAAAATATATATCTTAAATATCACAATGAGAATTGTAAGAAAAATATAAACTATTCTGATTTTGAGATTAATGAGACAGCCCTCAGCTCTGTCTTTAGAACAAAATTATGTCTTAATATGCATATTTGTGTGTCTGTACATGTGAGGGGGTGTGGTTTGTGTAAACAGGTATGATTTTCTAACAAAAATCAGCACTTTGCAGGTTTTTGAATGGGAGGTAATTTTCTAATTTAAAATCAGCCATCTTTGCAATGAGATGCAGGTATCAGAGAACTGATGTCAACGTTTTCCAGATTTTTAAGCATGGCTCAATTTCAAAAGGACTTATACTTTCTATTTTTTCTCTGCCAGAGGATAGGAAAATACTACAACTAATGAAGTAAAAAGTGAATCAGATAACATTATTGCATTGCTAGATTCTGTGTTGCTGTGACAAAATACTTGAGAGGAGAAAAAAACTTAATGAAGGAAAAGTTTGTATTATTGACTATTTCCAGGTATAAGTTCATAGCCATTAGGAGTTTTCCCTGAGCCTTTTGGAGGACATCATGGGAGCAAGAGAACATAAGGAAGGCTATAGTGTGCTGGTTATCTGTTGCACACAAAGAAAGGGGAGACAGACAATTTGGACAAGAAGACAGCCCAAAAGAGCCCATACCAAGTAGTACATGTTTTCCAGCTACATCCTGACTCCTGGAAGATTTTATTACCTTTCAAAACAGAATGGAAGCTAGGGACTATGAAATAATACATGATTCCTCAGCAAATATGTTATTGCTTCCAGTTTTGTGTTTTTATGAGTTTCCTTAGTGTAGGAACTAAGGAACTAGTAGACATACATTTATTTCTTTTTTTTTCCATCTCTTAAGAAGTTTGTTTTTGGAGGGTTGGCCAAAACAAGCAGCTTAGTCTTCGGACTCAGAGACAGAAAGCCTGTGATAGTTTCCCAGCACTTACAAAACACAAGAATTATGTTATAGTGAAAGAGCAGAACATAAGGAAAGGTAGAGTATTACCTTCCTATTGTTCCTGTAATAATTTACCGCTAATTGAAACTTGGTGGCTTTTTCCCTACTGGTTAGTTTTTTCCTAAACCAATTTTAAATTGTGTTTTATCTTATTGGATCTTATTTTATTATTATTCTTAGAGGCCTGTTTTTTTATTGAAAGATAGAAAATGAGTGGATTTATATGAGAAGGAAAATGGTAAGGAAAGGGAAAGAGTAGAGAGAGGAGGAACCATTAAGTGAGAAAAATATCTATTTTCCATAAAAGTAAAAATAAAATAAATTAAGCCAATAGAAAATTGAAATAAAATATGATCTCTTTGGGACATTTCATATTAAAGATATGTTGTATAAGAAGGAAAGTTATATATCTGCTTCAATTGGATTGAAATCCTAGAAAGTTCACTGGATGCATGCCGTTCTTCCAAAGATTAAAAGAACTTCATAGTTATTTTCTTCCCTGCTCCCATATCCACCCTTCCTCTATCCCAACCATCCCATTACCCCAAGGTCTCCCCATCCTCCCTTTGTCACGTTTCTCTCCCAATCTCCCCATCTCCACCAGCACCCCACCCCACCCCCAAGATCCCAATTTTTGTCTGGCAATCTAGTCTACTTCCAATATCCAGGAGGATAACTATACGTTTTTCTTTGGGTTCACCTTCTTATTTATCTTCTCTAGGATCAAGAATTATAGGCTCACTGACCTATATTTATGTCTAGAAACCACTTATGAGTGAGTACATACCAAATTCATCTTTTTGGGTCTGGGTTACCTCACTCACAATAGTGCTTTCTATTTCCATCCATTTGCATGCAAATTTCAAAATGTCATTGTTTTTTACCGCTGAGTAGTACTCTAAAGTGTATATATCTTAATTAAGGGAGCCATTTTAGGGTTGGCAAGAGACTTGACTCTAGAGGGGTTCTCAGGTACCAATGGAGATATCCCCTGCTAGTTCCTTGGGCAGCTGAGGAGAGGAAGCCTGAAATGTCCCTTTCCTATAGCCATACTGATGAATATCTTGCATATCACCATAGTAGGTTCATTAGGCGATGGATGAAGATAGAGACAGAGACCCACATTAGAGCACTGGACAGAGCTCCCAAGGCCCAAATGTGGAGCTAAAGGAGGGAGAACATGAGCAAGGAAGTCAGGACTGTGAGGGGTGCACCCACCCACTGAGATGATGGGGCTGATATAATGGAGCTCACCAAGGCCAGCTCTACTGGAACTGAAAAAGCATGGGATCAAACCGGACTCTGTGAACGTGGTGGACAATGAGGGTTGACTGAGAAGCCAAGGACAATGACACTGGGTTTTGATCATACTGCATGTACTGGCTTTGAGGGAGCCTAGTCTGTTTAGATACACACCTTCCTGGACCTGGATGGAGGGGGGAGGACCTTAGACTTCCCACAGGGTAGGAAACCCTGACTGCTCTTAGGACTGGAAAGGGAGGGGGAGGCGAGTAGGAGGAGGGGGAAGGAAATGGGAGGTAGGGAGGAGGCAGAAATTTTTAATAATAAAAATAAATAATTTAAAAATTATAGATTTCAAAAAAAGAACTTCATAGTCAAAAGGTACAGAGCAGCAAAATATAATACAGTGCAACTTTCGCACGCTAGTATTCAAAAAAAATGGAAAACATAACAATGTTTGAACTATTTGAAATAACAATTTATGCATAAGAAAAATTTCTCTATTGTTCTATATTTATTGTTATGGTTACATTAGCAATATTTAGAAATAGCTGTTGTTGCTATGTAAGTTTGCATTTTTATTTACATTTTGGATTCTTGTATATCTTTGAGTTTTAAAGAATTGAAAAGTTAAGATATGTATTGACAAGTTTGACATTTAATTCTCTGTTTAAAAAGCATGGTGTTTTAATTGCTAAGATAAGACCTTCTTAGATTATGCAGTCAAGGCAGCTGTAGTCTACCTTTTTTTACTCTATTTTAAAGACAGAGTAACATATTTTTATGTCACATTTTATGCAAACCTAAATTCTTAGCATAATATTTTTAGAAATTATTGAAATAGTAATTAAATAGCAAATTATATCCAGAACTGTTTAATTTGTAATGATTTTACTTATCTAACACTATTTTGGATGTTTATCTAATTGGGATTGTTTTTTGTTTGTTTTTCCTAATAAAATTTTACATCTTGTACCCCAATTCCTTTCCTTTCCCAGTCCTTCCATGTTCACCCTTCACCACTATAGCCTCTCCCACAAAAATATAATTAAAAGAAACAAGCCAAAAAATATACATTTCACTCCTTAGTCTTTCAAAATCGCATATACATTTGCCATAATGGCATTGGTAGCCACACGGTGTCTCACATAGTATGTCCTTTTGTCCAAACAACTTTATTTGCACATGTTCATTACATCTTTATTTACAAAAAAAAAATCTTTACATCACTAAAAATATAACACACCTTAATATAGATAAGTCATATTCTGCAACATAAAGAAGGGTTTACATAGTTAAAATAATATTTTGCAACACTTTTTCTCATGTTAGAGGAGCTGATTGGTATGGGACAGAAGAAGAAAACCAAAATTAAGGGACTATCAATTGTCAATAATCTCACACACCTTTGGTTTTATTTGATTCTTTAGAACTTTTCTTTTTTTTTTTTCTTTTTTTTTCTTGGGAAAAAATAAAGAAATTTCTGCCTCCTCCCCGCCTCCCATTTCCCTCCCACTCCTCCCTCTCCTCCTCCCCTCCCCCCACTCCTCCCCCTCCCTCTCCAGCCTGAAGAGCAGTCAGGGTTCCCTGCCCTGTGGAAAGTCCAAAGTCCTCCCCCCTCAATCCTGGTCTAGGAAGGTGAACATCCAAACTGGGTAGGCTCCCACACAGCCAGAACATGTAGCAGGATCAAAACCCGGTGCCATGGTCCTTGGCTTCTCAGCAGCCCTCATTGTCTGCCAAAGTTAGAGATTCCGGTTTTATCCCATGCTTTTTCAGTCACCGTCCAGCTGGCCTTGGTGAGCTCCCAAAGAATCAGCCCCACTGTCTCCGTGGGTGGGCGCACCCCTTGTGGTCCTGACTTCTTTGCTCATATTCTCTCTCCTTCTGCTCCTCATTGGGACATTGGGAGCTCAGTCCAGTGCTCCAGTGTGGGTCTCTGTCTCTATCTCCATCCATCGCCAGATGAAGTTTCTATGGTGATATGCAAGATATTCATCAGTATGGCTATAGGGTAGGGTCATTTCAGGTTCCCTATCCTCAGCTGCCCCAGGAACTAGAACTTTTCTTAAGGTCTAAATATTATCTCAAAATTTATAAGATTAATATGTATATCTTTATATTCTTAAACTTTCTGTCATGATATCAATGGTCATATATAGAGTACTAACTAATTCTGGAAATAGCCCTCATCTAACTTCCTGTATGTGATTTCAGGCTTGATTTTTTAACCAAGCAATTAGGAATTAGATTGTACACCCTGGATGTATTTAATAGAATGTTGTCCTTTAATCCATCCAATATCTTCTGTATGTGACATTCAAAATGTTTAAGTTCTCTGAAACATTCAACAAAAAAATGAGAAAAAGATCAAGTCCTGAGAGAGCTAGCTGTTTTCTTCCATGTTCTTGGAAAGTACAATGCATGTAAGAAGTTCTGGCTGGAGTAGTCCATGATGCTGGACCATCTTAGCTGACCTGCTTGAAATTGCCCTGAGACATTTGTAGTCCAAAGCTGATATTAAGGTGGTATTTTTTATCATACCATATGGATATGTCAGAGGTCATTTTTAGGAATGGTCATTGTTTACTTTGATAAGACAGGGTAGGACATTCCTTCAAAACTTCCTGCTTCATAAGAAAAAAAAAGTGTGTCACATCTTTTATACCTGTAGGCCAAATATGGATGCCCCAGTGTTGCCGAGGAATCGTAGAGTGACCGTTTAAAGAGCCAGATGTATCTGTATTTTCTATAGTCTTGGAAATTGTTTGCTCTTCTCTTCTTGTCTATTCAAATATATAATATTATATAATATTATAACCTTCTCAGGTCTCTGAAGGGGTTGAAGACTCGATAGTTATAGTTCCAGCTTTCCTCAGTTCTGATATAAAATAAATTCAGCACAAAATTTTGTACTCACCAATAGAGGATAGATAATGGAGTATTTTTTTCTGAATTTGCCAAATACAAATGGACTGAATATTGTGAATGTAATTCTTAATAATTATTCTTATTTTATATAATTTCACTTTGCTAAAGTTAATATTTTCTCTTTTTATTTAGGTCATAACTGATAATTGTTTTTAATGTATATAATTTTGCTATGAGAGGCAGAGAGAAAAAGGAGGTATCTGGGAAAACTCACTGGTATTTTCAATCAGGAAAAGTGGAGAAGAGGGTCAGCTGTTAGTTTTTCCATTGTTCTGTCAGGTTTATACCCTAACATCTCACATCTGAGCTTTGTTTATTAATAAAATAATAAAAGGAACTTCTGCAAAGCTGCACTAATCTCAACAACATATTTACCAAGGCATGACAAGCACAACGATAAGAGTTAACATTAAGGTGATTCAGTTTTCTCCTGGGATGAGTTTTCTGATAATCATTTGAGTGTCCAGGCATACACACATTTGCACAGAAACGATACTAAATATATTTAGTAGCGTGTGTGTGTGTGTTTGTGTATGTGTAATAGTATCTGTAATTACAGAAGAGGTAATAAATTTGAGAAGGTATGGGATAAATGCAACATGTCTGAAGAAAGGAAAGAATGGAAATAGGGAAAAACAGTACTTACATGTGAAAATACCAAATATAAATTAAAATAAATACATTATAATAGAAATAATGGAAGTATCACAAAGAAATAAATTATGTCTGCAGTTCCATGTGTCATCTAAAATTTTATTTCTCCCACAATGTAATTTTATTTAAAAAAAAAGGAGAAAGAAAGAAAGAAAGGAAGGAAGGAGGGAGAGAGGGAGGAAGGAAGGAAAGAAAGAAAGAAAGAAAGAAAGAAAGGAAGGAAGGAAGGAAGAAGAAAAAGAAAACTTTTTTCTAATCGTACTTGGGCAGGTTAAAGGGGGCTGAAAGCAAGTACACTTTTTACATTTAATTTTAATATCGGGTTTCTCCTTTTCCTCTCCTTGCCCCTTATTGGATATTTTTATTTTTTGTCCCTGTTGGATGTCTTTGGTTAAGAAATGTATTTTTTGCTGTTAGTCTTCACATATTAGTGTGAAGCATTTTGCCTAGTCGTCCCTGCACTTGAAATACTCACCTTGAGTGAGGAATCTGCCCTATTTATTTGGAGTCAGTAATGGGACTCCATGTTTTGTGAGCACTACAGTGTTACCTTTGCTCATTAATTAATTGAATATGGTAATGAGGTCATGGATACAAAGTCAAAGTAGGAGAAAATGAAAAATAAGGCAATTTATCTACCAGGGCAGAAACAGTGAAAGCCTGCTAACTGTCCTTAACAAGACCTTTGTTTGGTAGTTAATTTTCGTAGCTTTTTGTCATCAATCCCTTCTCCTATTTTCCTTCCCTCTTCTTTTATAATCTGTCTCTTCTTTGCATGTCTTCTTTTTGTATAAGCCTCACTTAGTTTAATTAAAGCTTCTTTGTCAACTGTTGGAGGAGATTATTTAACCAGAACAAATGTAATATTTTCAACATTAATATTGCATGTTTGTTGTGTTAAATGCTGAATAGATTATTAATGAGAAATATTTCTTTAAGATTAAGCTGATTTAAAAACAAAACCTGAAATATTTCATAACCTAAATTCATCACGTTGAATTCTGTGGCTAATATATTAACTCTTCTTTATCATCAAAGTGCTTTATTTTCTATTTTATACAAATAGTATATAATATATTATAAATCTGCCTTTTGAATATTGGTACAGCAAAATTTAAATGTATTACTTAATTTAAAATATGTGAAAGAGAATGTTACTGGGCTAACTCCACTTGAATTTCAGGGAAAAATACATGGTATAGCTACCGTAATCAGTAGCATGATTTTTGTGAGGTAGCAAATGTCCATAATAGGGTAATGTCCATTCTTAGAGAATATTGAAATAATCAATAGCAAATCACAGTTAAAATATTTAATTTCCATAATTTATTAAAGTATATTTTATAGTTTGTCAGATCTTATTGAGCAAACCCAGCTCTCAATTATCTAATCAGTGAAGTTTAACTAGATATAAACCACATGTAGTTTTTCTTAGCTTAAAGCTCACTAACTGCCCTCATATTTTGCATGGTTTTCATATAATATTCTCTTAAGTACCTAATATATATATATATTTGTATCAAAAAATGTGTGATATTATAAATCTATAAATAAGAGGATCTGAGAGTAAAGACCCCAGAAATAAAATTAATTGTACATCATCACTTGCATTTTTAATAGATTGCTCTCATGTTCAAAGATTTATTCAGTGTAGATAAACACTGTTTTTGTTACAGTTGATATTCTTGAAGAAAAAATGTCACCTGAATCTAAACAAATATGATAAGGTACAATGGAATATATATTCTTTCTCAGTTTATTAATGATTGAGTGTGCCTATTGTCAATGAATGTTTGTATATGCCAACTTAAAGTTTTATATCTTTATGAAAACAACAATTAATATTTGTACACAGGTGAGTTACTTCAATTCTAAAAATTAGGGAGGAGTGAAAGTTTCATCATATCAGAGTGAAAGAAAGAACCTAATCTAGATAGAAATATTCTCATTGTAATGGCTCTTTTTAGTGATGTGTTCTCATTTGGAATCAACTAAAACACAAACTGCTGGTCACTGCTGTGAGCAATTTCCTTGATCATATTATTTCCAGTACAAAGAATCAGGTTAAAGGTTTCTGTGGCACTGTGGCAGTTTTTCTTATTTTTATAACTAAAGCATTAAAACAGCAGTAGTCTTTTTTTTGTTCCAAGTCCAAAATGACTCGTGATATTAAGAAGACTTTCAGAACATTTTTGTTTTGCCTTATTGCAATAGTGTAATATGCCTAAAGTGAATTTTCAGAAGGTGTTCACAGAGCATTAATGTTTCTGAACAAATCTAGACCCACGGACTGCTGTGAGGCTTGCCCATCTGAAGAAGCAATTCATAAAATGTAATGAACATCTGATTCATCTCGGGCTGCTTGTTAAGCAGGCAGATTTTTGGATCCACCTCCACATTCACTGAAGCAGAATTTCTGCCGAGAACATTTTCCACAGCTAAATAAGGATTATGATCTGGCAAAAACTTTGCTGGCTGAATGAAACTAGCTAGCCTCTTAAAAAGTGCAGATTTGAATTCCTTCTGTGTTCTTGAAACCCATCTTAAAATTTTGCAGAGTGCAACAAAATTAGCCAGTTTTCTTTTCTATAAAAAGAGAATGAACATTTGTCAAAAAGCTAGAATTTGGAAGACTGGGATTCAAATGCAGATATGTCTGGCTCCACGTCTGTGCGTTTTCTGGGACAATATGGGCATCACTGATACTCAGAGTTTCTTGTATGAATTTATGAATTACTTTAGAATCTTTTGCTGCATAATCACAAAAAAGCACAAAATATAGACATAGTTCCTTATTTTTTATTTAAGTTGCACCTCTCAAACTAAGTTTAGTATACAATGTAAATAACAATGAAATTTTTGCTTTTAAAGCCTCTACTACTGACTTCATACTTGAATATTCTCTATAGTTTGATTTCTTCTAGTTAATTTGTTATTTAAAATTTAGCTGTATTATGTCATCTTATTCTATTTTTGTTTGAAATAAACTTTATATTCTTGATATTTGTTTCTAAGTCATTTTACTTCTGAGACTTAAAAGTTCAAGGTGAGATGGCTCTGCATTTAACAAAATCTGTAGTTATTCCAGGGGATCCAGGCTTGGTTTCTGGAACCCACAACAGGCAGCTCACAATTTCCCATAACTGCAGCTCCAAAATATCAAGGTCTTCTTCTGTTTTCTTCAGAAATACACACACATGCATGCGCGCACGCACGCACGCACGCACGCACACACACACACACACACAAACACATTATAAAGTATGTAAACAGTTAAATATATGGTAAACCTGGTGGTTTGAACAAAAACAATGACCATAGACTCCTAGCGTGTTATATTTTTGAACATGTGGCCTTCTTGAAAGATGTATGACATAGAGGATGACTTTGACATCTCAGAAGCTCAAGGCATGCCCAATGTCACTCTCTCTTCTTGCTGCATGCAGATGAAGAACTCCCGTTAATTCCTTAAGCAACTTGTCTGCCTTTGTACTGCCATGCTTCCAATGATAACAAGACTGAGATAAACCTCTAAACCTCTTAATCAATCCCAGTTAAATAATTTTACATTATAAGACTTGACATTACTATGGTGTCTCATCACAGCAGTAGAAACCCCAACTAAGACAGAAACACATCAGAGTGTAGATTAAAATTTCATTTTAAAATAACACTCTGTAATATCTAATAAATGCTGAAAAATATGAAAAGTTCTAACATAATCTTTATTTACATTTAACAAATACTAACATTTTATAATCCTATGTAATAATTTCTTGTTTTCTATTTATGTTGCTTTGCCTCAATATCTGTCTCAATTTCCTGCATCATTCCATAAATAACAGAATATATGAAATGAGGCTTACATATTCATAGTTTAATTACCCAAATCAGATATTAGTAACAAAACACTATATAATTATTACACTATAGATATTAGCCTAATATCACAGCATAAAATAAGCTACTATACCCATTTATAGATTAAATGAAAAGTTATTATGATTTTGGGTTTTTTGTTGTTGTTAGTCTGTTTATTTGCTCTTTTAGATTTTTTTCTATTGTAAAATTTCCTCAATTTATCAGAACATTTATGTGACTAGTTGAAAATAAGACAATTTTGCAACAAATATTCCATAACATGTGTTTGGTAACTGATCATTATTGTGTATTCCATATCTACATCTTGACAGAAATTCTATAGAATCCATTTTCAATTCATTATTATTGTGCTTACTGTTGTGTTTTTTTTTTTGTTTTTTGTTTTTGTTTTTTTTTTTTTTTTAGTTTTTCAAAACAGGGTTTCTATGTGCAACAGCTCCTGCTGTCCTGGAAATCATTTTGTAGACCAGGCTTGCCTCAAACTCACAGAGATCCTCCTTTCTCTGCCTCCCAAGCCCTGAAATTAAAGGTGTGCACCTCCATTGCCTGGCTACATTTTCAATTTTTTATTGATTAAAAATCATATATTAACTGTTTTGCCCATTATTACAATACCTTGTTTCAAGATGTGGATCTTAAATGGTTTTAAACTACCCCTACTTTTCTCCAACTTATTACCTATTAAATTATCTTTATAGGTGTCTGTAACCACAAATATACATTCTTTCTTTAAAAGAACTACCATAGAGGAAAAATTCGAGTGTTCCACAGGTAAAGGTGACTATTACTAATTCTGAGTTTTACACCTGGAAGCCACACTGCAGAAGAAAAGAAACAGGTCCTGCATGTTTTTCTCTTCCATTCACTGTAGTACATAAATAACCCAAGATGAATATCACATATGTGTGTACATCCATATAAACACATGGCAAAAAAATACATATTCAAAAATATATAATTTAAGGACATCTCTGTCTTTTAACACTCAAGACCAGAGGATTGTAGCATGTCAAATTCAAATTCACTCCTTGATGGTTTATCAGGATCTCTACCTTTTTAAAAATATAGCTAAATTCAAAAATATTGCAGTGAAACAACATAACAAAGGAAACACATAGAAGGAAACATTTGATTGGAAACTTGCTTGCAGCTTCTGAGAGTTAGTACAATATAATTATGATGGGGAGTATGGCAGGCAGACATGGCGCTGATAAAGTACCTGACAGATATTTCCTCATCCTCAGGTGTAGAGTTCAAAAAGGCCTTGTGCACACAGACCATCACTTGAGAAACCAGGGAAGTTAAACACATAGTTCATCTTGTTATGAAAGGCTAGCCTTGCTTTGAAACCATGAAGATCTGGGCTTGATTGACAGCCTCAAAGAAGACAGGTATTGTGTTTTACTCTTATAATCCTAGGCTATGGAAGGCAGAGACACATGGATTCCTGCAGCATTGCTGAGAAGACAGGCTAGTCTCATCATCTAAACAAGACACAAAGAGAGAATCTGCCTCAAAACACAAAGTGCTTGCTTCCTGAGAAAAATAACCCAGGATGATCTTCACATTCCTAGATGCAGTAGTAAGTCCATTAATACAAAAATGTTCATATGTTCCCACATATACGCACATAAAAATATCTTTATTAAAGTATTTAAATTAAAGAAACTTCTTGTAAAAGGTTAAATAGCAAGTAGAAAAAATGATTCTATATATTTATTTAAAAATCAGTCATTATCATATATTAAATTACTGACTTATACATTTTTCTTATTAAATATGTTGTTTTAAAATTGACATTATAGTTGCATGCAACCTGTTTAATGGATAAATCTCCAAGAAGCACTTTCAAGTCATTTATAGATGACATTGTTTTAGTAACTTATTAATGTTGTGGAATCATTGGTATATAGAAAATTAAAAGCCATATGCATTTGCCATAGCCTAAAGAAATACATTTTATTTTTTAAAACAGTAAACATCAAATGCATTGTAAATTATTTATATTATAAAATGATAACTTTGGAGCTGACCTAGTAGCATTTTGAGTTAGGCTAAATGAGTTTGTGTTGGAGAACATGCATCATATAAGGAGACAACTGACAGTAAACAACTATTGTCTACCTGCCATATGAAGGCTCATAAATGATTGCACACATACACACGAACACAAATACAAATTAATGTGAACATTTTGAATTTAGAATAGGGATCACCAGAACAAAAGCTAAGCATGTTCTCTCACTTCCTTTCCACATGACTGATAGTAGTCTATCCTGGGAATTAAATGATGAAGAAGAGAAATGGCTTAAGATGTCGTCTGAGCTCCAGGACCTTGGTATGGAATGTGGGTATGTACATGTATATATATATGAAAAGTAAATGTAAAAATAACAATGACAAATGACAACCTCCTTGCATGAAAAAAGAAAATTAAAATTAAAAGTCTCCTCCTTTCTTTCTCTGCCAACCCCATCCACAGGGCTACTATAAATATGCTGGCTTAAATGACCTGTGTTAGGACCTTAACAAATGAAGCCAATTATTTGGTTCAAAAGATTTTCCAAAATATAGGTACACTTGTATTCTTTTTTCTTTTCCCGAATCCTTCTATCTTTCTTTAAATATATTGTTAACTCATCCTTAAAAATAGTTCTCTCATTTTAATTACAGCTATAATTTAGAGATTATGTAAAATGTGAAATCTCAACTAATTTATACTGTGATTGAGAGGGAGCATGAAGCTCAATAGTACACCTAAACAGTATGGAAATAGAAATGTTAACTGACATGATTATGGGTGTGGGAAGGGATCTCAGAGATAAGAATTAAATTGAAAAAAGACAAAGAAAATGACCTAGCCCCACACAGCATTACAGCACTTTTCTGATCCATTAGCATCCTGAAATTCTTAGCTCAGAAGTCGGAGCTTTGAGAAGCTCTTTACACAAAGTATTACAGAAAATATCCTAAAGAGTATATCTTGTTTCTCACCCTGTGATTTGTTGTAAAAAGGAAACTTTATGAAATGGAGTACAGTTTATATTTCAACTTGGATGATTATTTGACACCAATGACAAAAGCAGATTTAAACAATACCTATCCATAAATCCAACCCTGCAGAAAGTAGTAGAAGGAAAACTACAACCCCAGACAGTTAGGTGTACCCACAAAACAGATGCAATAGATAATTTTACACCATCCAAATGCAAAGAATTTAAATATAAAATACAAATGGATACACACACAACACACTACCACCACCACCCCTAAAACCAAAAGGTAACAGCAATTAATAAACACTGGTCATTAATATATCTCTATATCAGTGAAATCAAATCACCAATAAAAATACAAACTAACAAACTGAATGTAAAAACAGAACTCATCATTCTGCTGCATAAAAAAATACACTTTAAATTTAAAGATAGATATTACTTCATATTAAAGGTTTAGAAAAAGGTTTTCCAATCAAATGGACCTAAGAAGCAAACTGTTGTAGCTATTTTACTATCTAACAAAATAGATTTCAAACTAAAATCAACCAAACACGATGGGGTAGGACATTTCATATTCATCTCCCCCAAAAATCAATCAAGATGAAGTTGTAATTCTGAGCATCCATGCCCCAATGCAAGGGTACCCACTTTGTAAAAATAACATTACTAAAGCTTAACTCCTGCATCAGATCCCAAACACAAATAGTCAGATACCTCAACACTGTATTATCACCAATGGACAAATCTACCACACAGAAAATTAACGTAAAAGGGAACTAACAGCTGTTATGATTCAAATGGACTTACCAGACATCGACAGAACATTTCACCCCCTAGAGCTAACAAAAGAAGGAGACCAAGTGAATATGTATATGAAAGTAAGGAGTCAAATTTTCATAATTTGTAGATGATGTGATATAATACACATGTGACTCTAAAAATTCTACCAGGAAACTCTTACAGCTGATTAACACTTTCAGTTATGTGACTGGATACAAGATTTACTCTAAAAAAATCAATATCCCTCTAATATCAAATGTTAAACATGCTGACAAAAAAATCAGAGAAATAACATTCTTCACAAAAGCCACAAGTAATATACTGCTTCTTGGGTTAAATAACTAAGCAAGTGAAAGATCTGTATGACAAGAACATTACATCTTTAAAGAAAGCAATTGGAGAAGATAGCAGAAAATGGAAAGATCTACCATGTTCATATATAGGTACGATTAACATAGTAAAAATGGAAATCACACCAAGTAGCAATCTACTGATTCAATGCAATCCCCATCAAAATTTCAATGCAATTTTTCACAAACCTTGAAAGAATAATTTTCAGCTTCATATAAAAAAAAACAGGATATCTGAAACAATCCTGTACAATAAAGGTACTAGGGGAGGTATCACCATTCCTGATTTCAAATTATGTTATAGTAATAAAAACACCATAACAATGACATAAAAATGATTCAAAGATGCTGACAGAAATCCACATACCTGTGAATTCCTGAATTTTGACAATGAATCATAATTGTAAAATAAAAAAAGAAAGTATTTTTAATAAATAGTGCTGGCATAACAGAAGAATATTACAAATCTATCCATCCATATCTATCTCCCTGAGCAAAACACACCTCCCAGATGATCAAAATCTCAGCATAAATCAAGTTACACTAAAGCTGATAGAAGAGAAAGTTGGAAGTAGACTTGAATACATTGACAGAGGAAATAACATCCTCAATAAAACACCAATTGCAGACACTAAGAATGTAAATTAATAAATGGAACTTTCTGGAACTCAAAATTTCTGTAAAGCAAAGACACTATCAGTAAAACAAAGTATATATATATATTGTTTTCACTAAAACAAAGCTTATAGAATGGGAAAAGTTCTTCATCAATTTGATATATAAAAGAAGTCTGATCTTCAAAATATATGTAAAGAACTCAAGAAACTAGATATCAAGATACCAAATAATCCAAATAAAAATTGGATACTAGCCAGGTGGTGGTGGCACATGCCTTTAATCCCCGCCCTTGGGAGGCAGAAGCAGGTGGATCTCTGGGTTGGAGGCCAGCATGGTCTACAAGAGCTAGTTCTATGACAGGAAAAAAAGCTACACAGAGAAACCCTGTCTCGTAAAAATAAAAAAAAGAATACAGATCTAAACAGAGAATTCTCATTAGAAAAATCTCAAATGGCTGAGATACACATGAAAAAATATTCATCTTTCTTTACCATCAGGGAAAAGCAAAGCAAAACAAATCTATCCCTGTTAAAATGACTATGATCAAAATCACTGATGACAGCTTCTGTTAAAAAGAACACTCTTCCATTGTTGGTGAGAGTACAACTTTGTACAGCCACTTTGGAAATCAGTATGGCTGTTTCTTAGAAAACTGAAAATTAATCTACTTTGAATTTAGTTATTTTTCAGATTTTCACTGTGGCAAATAAATTTTAATATTTTAATAGAAGGTATAACCTATGATTTATCCTTTAAAATTTAATTATATTAAATACTAAATATATCTGTTAATATATCTATGTGTGTCCTCGGGAGTAAATTTTTTTAAAATGCTTAATGGTGAAGGCCAGCAGAAGTAGGATGTTCTTGACAAAAAAGGCTATACATAGCTTGGTGCTATGCAGTATCAAAAATGCAAGAGGTACTACAGATAATAGATAATAAATAATAACAAAAAAATTTAAAGAATTGTTTGCTTCAGTAACAATGTAAATTTAGCCTCAAAGATCTGAAAATTTATACTACAGAAACTTCAAGACTTTTTTCTTATACTAATGAATGAGATAAAGTTGTTTTTAATTGAAAATATCTCTAAATGCGGAAATAAATAATTTTTAAACACAATTATGTTATTATGGTACAAGTAAATTTATTTAATATTCTAGACATGATTAATATACAATTTAAGCAGCATATATCAGCAAATATCAGTTTAATTACCAGTATATACTTCAGGGCCACGATTTTCCTTATTATTTAAAAAAAATCTGTTAGAGATCCACCTGCCTCTGCCTCCCAAGTGGTGGGATTAAAGGCATAGGTCACCACTGCCCAGCTCTCCTTAAAGCTTTTATTGGATAGTGCCAACTAATTTATAGTTTGGCTGAACAATAAGTCTGATACTCAGAGCAAAAACATTTAAGATTTAGCCAAAACCAGATCTCTCTGTGTATCCTCTATTTAAGCAGATATATCTGGAATTCCTGCATACAAATTTTGCTAGGTCCTTTTCGAAGCATTTTTGTAGGTATAGAAATATCGCTCTTTCTCCTTGTTTGTCCCTTTTCCCTGCTTTGGCTCTTTGCTTTATCCTCACTTTTCTCCCTTTCCATCTATCTCTACCCATTTTCTAAAAATTGTTCTATTTATTTTTTATGTACTAGTCATAAAATAGTCCTATATTTTTCTAAGATGATTAAAATTATTATTAGTACATGTAATGACAATAAGAATTGATTGAAGTTAAATGCTTAGAGTTGATAAATTCCATTGTTAAAATGCATATTAAATGTTTGATTAAATTTAGAATGGAGATTAAACTTAGGAAATTTGGCCACAGTAGACATAGTAACCAAAAAAAAGTATCTGTGATATCCAAAAGAATAATAAATGTTTGTTATTGCAAAAAAAATTTTAAAAAAAATCTGTTAATTCTTTGAGATTCTTATCCAATATATTTTGAAAGTAAGTAAGCCTAATCTTCCAAGTCATACATGATTCATATTACCCTCCTCCTCAATCAATTAATGCATTTTTTCTTTCTGTCCAAATAGTTTTGTTTTGGGACGTGCCCCAGGGAGAAACTCACCTGTCAGAGACATACACTTGAAAAAAACTGACACAGGGGCAGTCAGAGAAAAACAAAGTTTTTACCAGTCTATATCTGACAATGGATAGTATCTAGAATATACAAGTAACATACACACACACAAACAAACAAACCAAAAAACCCAACACAGACAGACCAATTAAGAATTGGAGGAATGAACAAAGTAAAGCTCTCAAAAGATGAAGTCTAAATGTTTAAGAAATAATGTTTAAGTGTTCAGTATCTTGAATCACTAGGGAATTAGAATTAAAACTGTTTTGAAAATTCATCTTATCCATGGCACAAAGGCAAAATAAAACAGATGAGAAGAAAAACAATCACCAATTGCTGGCACAAAGTAAGTTGAAAGCAGAACATTTATTCTCTGTTTATAAAAATGCAAACATGTAGTTACTCTGGAAATCCAAGTTTTGAGATGCCTCAAAAAGCCAGAAAGAGATTATTTACATAATTCAGCAATAATATTTTGAACATAGACCATGCCCTATAGAGATACTTATTCATCTCAACAAGTCCATTGCAGTTGTATTTTGAATAGCCAGGATATAGAAAGATTTATGTATTCAGTAAGATATAAATATAAAATATAAAAATAATAAAATATGGTATAGTTACATAGTGAAATATTGTTCAACTTTGAAAAAAAATAAAAGTTTGAAGTTTACATGCAATGGAGATGGCTTAAAATAACCAACCTACAAGAGATAGCTCATAGCAGCAAGACAATCACAACATTGATTTCCTTGATATTCAGTTACATTTCAGATATGTGTGCTTCTTTTGAAATACTCATTGAGGTTAGAGACAAAATAATTGGTATATAGTGGTAGTCAGAATATTTCAAAATATGGAAGATAAAATTGATAGCTGGTATTATTTGTAGAAAAAATAGCCTAATATTTCTTTAGAGATAAAAATGTGGAAAATTGTTTATACTATTTTACTTTATGAAATATGATATGAGAATAGCAAATATTTTATAACTTTATAGAACCATGGCAGTTGTAAAGATAGTATAGTCATTCTTTTTGAAATATGATTTTATTCTATGTTTAATGATCTTTTGTGTGATTGAATAGAAAAAATGATACCTAGGGAGGATTTTTTCATGATCATAGGGAAAACCATTAAATATTACAATTAAATATTACAAATAAGTTGGTGGTGATGATAAATAATGTTAATATCTATGTTCTTTGTTGAATGTGTATCATCATTTCCTCACAAAACTTGTTTCTATTACAATTTTCAGAATCATATGCAGAGACATGTTTTCTCCATTTCAAACAGAATACATAAACAAATAATATTAATATTTCTGATACCTTAAAACTTGTCTAATTAAAGTCCCTAAAGAGAACTGTAGATTGTCTATTGAAACTATGAGTCACTTCTGATGTTTTTAAGATAACTGGACTCTTCTTTCTCTCCTTTTACAGTGTGCTTGTTTAGAGACCAGAACTGATTGGCAGGTGTGCAAGTATGCTTACAAATGCTAGGTTCTTTGTAGAATAGGTTTGTGCAACCCAGGAGGTATGACTATGCAAACACTCACAGATGGCTATGTAAATGTAAATGCAGTTGTTCTGCTAAAGGTTGACATAGTGATGCATTCAATTAATTTTAAACTATGAATGTTTTACCAAAAAAAAAGCATTAAAAATATTTTGGAGACCTTTCATCCATTACAGAATTCTTCTTACCTGTTGTTTGCCCTAATAGGCATTCTGAAATCTTGGCAGAACATTTTATAGTTGAAAGATTTCAATCTCTGAGAGTATTACATGGCAGATGGCAATGTAAAGGAACCACTCAACTATCTGAGTGCTGTGTCTTCGTAGCCATCTGCTGAGTATTCGTTCCCCTGGGCTTCCCAACTTCTAGAGGCTGGAAAGTATGCATACAATTTCAAAGTTTTTCAAAGTTCAGGGTAAATGGCATGTTTATGTATGTATGTGTTTGTATACACATGTATAAGGATAATTAAGAAAATATTTTATTAACAATTTATCTAATAAGTTTTTTTCAAAAGACTTTTTGCTAAATATTTTAAATAGACACATTTTAAGTGCTTTTTCTTTCTATTTTAACCGAAAGACTTGAGCTAAAATCTAATAATGCTTAATCTTATTCTAGTTAATTTTTCCTGTTAAAAGTAATACTTGGATTAGTGCTACTTACAACCGGATGTATTATTACACATATTTAGCAAATGTGTATATTTATATGTTACAGTAATGAAAATATTCACAAAAAATATTCTTCAAAATATCAGAACTAAATTATTACTCTATTGATTTAATTTATCTTTATTTAAATTCATATATGACTTTTTAAATATTCAGGTTTAGTTATTAATTATTCTTAAGTCTGTTATATTATTAATATTAGAGAATAATTTTGAGGTACAAAAATATAAGGAAAAGAGAAACAATTCTCACTAAAGTTTATCTTTTATTTTAAACTGAAGCATTTGTGCTGATTTTTACATTGCACAATCTCATTTATGATAACAGAATTACTACTTTTGTTTATGTGTACACTCACACACGCATGCCCTTTATTCTTTAGAAATTTGTAATATTAATGTGAAATAAAATGTATCATTTTAGTTATATACATTTTGAAAAAAAACCTGACATGCCATATTATTATGTAGATGAAATGTAAGTATTTTCTGTGCTATATGAAATATTTTGAAACAGGCATCCCATCATCAACAAATGTCCATAACAACTAAAATCAATGAAGACCTGTTCTTTGTGAAGTTCATGATGGTACGTACCTGGTGTCCACTATTTCAGTGAATTGCCCTGTCCTAGGAATCAATTCAATATTGGTAATTCACTACATGTAGACTTTTAAAAAGTGTGAACACTAATTTTGAATCATAAAAAGTTATTCTCTATCTGTTTTATAACAGCCCCTATGCCTCTGGAAAAGGTTTAATCATCTCACATAAGAAATTTTAATTTTATTTTGTGCTTATGTAGATTATATTGGTAAACTATCATGGACTGTGTAAGCAAATACAGAAGCTGACTCTGGAAGACAAGTTACTACCTCATCTACACTTCATACTCAAGCATATATGCTTCAAATGTCTTCCAAATACCTGTGTCCTGTCTGGCACACCACCTGGCTCTGACACAGTGAGAGTGCGGAACAGCCATCCAAGAACATCCCTTTAATAACAGCTAGACAATAATTCATTTCCAACAGAGGTTAGTCACCATTGTTTATCTCATGCTTTAAGAATGACTGTACTGGGAAAGAGAAGCCTGAAGCTCATCCCTGAAGGAATGATCTGTTCTCTCTGAGACTCCAGGAGACCATTTCTGAATCCTAATATATTTGTAAACTCCCAATTTTAAGATTGTACCTTTCTGCTACAATTTTTTCTTTTATTTGAAAGCATCATCCAAAGGGACACCCTACTATATCTTGGACTCAGTCCATCAGGGACTGCTCTTTTAGCTAAATGCTTAACGAAATACAGTCTTCCGGTCAACTTTTGAAATTCTGCTCTATGTTTATACATGCTTAAAATTTTGGATTTGATATTATTATTATTTCCTCAATCAGCCTAATCCAGTTTTTTCTATGAAATTTTTTGGCATTCAATTTGTCAATATTTTGTTATATATGTGCTTGCTTTTCTGTCTTCCTGTTACCCTATTTTTTAAACTATATATTTAACAATCTTACTCTTTCAAAATCAAAATCATAAATGATATACATAATTCTATGGACAATGCAGAATATATTTCTTCTCATAAGCAATTATCTAGGGCAATTTTAGGATAGGAAATCGTCATTGATTAAAGCACTTTGATACTTCTAAGTATAATAAAACCCCTAATTCAACTATTGGTACCAAGCGGTATTTTCCTGAACCTTGTAAAAATTTAATTTTGTTTGGTAAACTGGAGACTCCAAAATGAATCCGTCTTGTTTCTGTGCTATCTACTCTTGTAACACATCAGTGTTGGGATAAATATTTCTGTCTATAAACTATGCTTTGAAATGGATTAGAACAAACACATTAACAAACTCCTAACATTTTATTCAATCTATATTTGAAGACCCAGAATCAAACATGACTTAAAACTATTATAAATGAAGATAGGATACTCTCAAGAAACATTTGGTGCTATAATATAGAAAAATATTGATTCTTATTGTTTCTTAGTGGTTCAGAAATGTGCACAATGTTTTTCAAGAGCTTGATAATTATGTCATCTTATGGACCTTTTGAATTTTACCCAATATTTTAAGTCATTTTACACATTAACACCTCTCTCCCCCACATAGAAACTTGAATGACTTATTCAGTTCTGCTAGTGAAGGGAAATGAGATGTTTACTAATTAGAATTCATTATTAATTAAAAATTAGTAATATTTATTATTAGATGTGTCTTACTTAAATCTGTATTTAGGTAAATTATATTTTAAAATAGCGTCACAGACAGAAATATATAAATAATACTTGTTAACTTTATTAGCTTTCTCCCAGGTAATCAGAAAATTTTAAAACTAATCAATTTTATCAAATGAATATTAATAACAAAATACTGTTGCATCAGCAAGGTCCTTAACATGTTTTCTATTTTCAAGATGCACCCTAGTTATCCTAAGCTAGGTTGTATCACAAGAATTTATTGAGCTAGAAAGTGCCCTGGTCAAAAATAATTCTATCTATTACTTTATCAACTATTGAAATGTCTAGAAAACCTGGAGAAGTCTTATAAGACATATATACCTATCTCAGTATTATGTCTCAGTATTACAATAGGAATCATGATTTTTTGTGATAGACTATAAAACACACAATAGAGAATGCTTTGCTACTAATCTCGGTTTCAAATAACTGTCTGTTGTTATAAACATATTTTAAAGAAATTCGCAAGATAAAGAATAATTTTTTTATATATTTCAAATGACTGTTCATTTGAGAAGAAACACATTCTGCATTCAGAGTTATTCAGAAGTGTTATTGTAGAGTAGAATACATCTTCACAAGATTTATTTAAAAAGCAAAAATGTTTATTATTCTATTATGTGAATCTTACCATGACCTACTTCCCCTGTATAGATATCTCTTCCCAGAGATAATTGAACCTAACTCTGATATTTGACATTTTCATTTCTAAGATGATATAACCTTTATCCTTTCTACTGAGGCAGGTTGAAGGTGATCCATATGACAGCCTTTCTGCTTATCTGAGATAATAAGAAAGCACAGACTCAATTTCAAGATGACCATGTTAAGAGATATTGCACTCTGTGAGGAGCGGAATATAATTAAAATGTTAAATACAATATAAATTGTGTGCATAATGTTTATATTCTTTTCCTTCAAATATCAGGCATATTTTAACAAAGGGAACCTTTACTAAAAAGTAGATTTGAAAATAAATGTTAATTACTGATTCACTCAAATTGTGATTTTTAAAAGTTTTCTTTCACAGTAGAAACAGAATATGTTGTTTGGAATAGTAGAGTATTCTCATAAAAACTCATACAGAATTACATTATAAGATTAAGTATAAATATGATTGTTTGGAAGTCAGAAAATGTATCATAAGTAAAGTAGAAATTATAAGTGGTAGGTACTAATACTCAACTCACAAAATTCAAAGAATTAATACTGGAAGAGTTTTATATATCTGCGAAATATATTTTAATATGTAGATCAAATTTTACTTGACATAATTTTATGTGAAGAAATAGAATGATTATTTAGAATTTTTACATCATGATTGATAAATTTATATTTTGCATAATGGACAAATTAGATATAACTTTCTTACCAATCATTGTTATACACTTAATTTTATTTATAGTGCTATGAAGTAACAAGAATGAAAACCAACTATCAGCTTTGAGCTGTAGTCCATCTCTGAGAGAGTTCAGGACAGCAAACGTCTGAATTCTGGAGGAATGACTGAAGCAGACTTGTGGCTTGTTCTCCTCAGTTTGCTTCACTATGCACGTGGCCAATATGGAGTGGGACCATCCCTGATGATCTGGCCCTTCCCACAATCATTATTAATCAAAAATTATCATATAGACTAGCCCACAGACCCAGCTTTTGGAGGTGTTTCTTTCAATTATGAATCTTTTCCCCCCATGTATGTCTAGATTTATGTTAAGCTGACATAACACTATTCAAAGCAGTTGACTCTTTCTTAACTTTACACACAGATACAGTACTACAAAGCCATTAAATGTCCTTTGTTATTTCTTCCTAAGAGCTTATATTAGTATCACTATCACAATATAAAGTACATCCACTTTCAAAAATGCCAGCCTTTAAATATTCCAAACTTTAAATATTCAGTCTCTTGATGGTTCCTCCTAGGCCATCGGGTGTGTCAAAATGAAGCTGAATCTCACCTTCCCAGACACTGGCTGCCAGAAACTCACTGAAGTACATAGAGAACACAAGTATTATACTTTTCATAAGCAATACTGGGCCTCAGAATTTGCTACTTATGCTGTGGGTGAAGAGGATATATATTGTATGGTTCAGATCAGTTGTAAAAATGACAAACTTGTCTCATGATGTAAGGTTCCTTGACTACGGCAGAGTGTGCCTGTTGTTGATTAGGGGATGTTCTATTATTGATCAAAGGTAACTGAGAAGAAAAAGCACAAATCTGTTCAGGAATTCATTTTAAGTGCCAACTTGAGGGCCCTATCATATGACAAAAGCATTTGTTCAACTATATTCATAGCAGCATTATTTTTAATAGCCAGAACCTGGAAACAACCTAGATGCCCTTCAATGGAAGAATGGATGAAGAAAGTGTGGGATATATACATATTAGAGTACTACTCAGAAGTAAAAAACAATGACATCATGAATTTTGCATGTAAATGGATGGAAATAGAAAACACTATCCTGAGTGAGGTACCCCAGGCCCAAAAAGATGAGCATGGGATGTACTCACTCATAATTGGTTTCTAGCCATAAATAAAGGACATTGAACATATAATTTGTGATCCTAGAGAAGCTAAATAAGAAGGTGAACACATCTGCTTGGATATGGGAAGTAGACAACTTGAGGGTTTTAAGCTGTGTTATTAAAAAGAAAGTGAAAAGTTTCTTCCTAGAGTGACAGAAACTACTGTACTTCAGTGGTTGGGGCTCAAAGAATTAGCAGAACCTGAAAACTTGACAATTTCAGTAATGAAGATAATATCCTCCAATACATTGTCGGAAATCCCTTACACAAAGTAGGGAGAAATTCCAGGACAAAAGGGCCCAAGATCAGTATCTTGTTACTAAACATGCCCTGCAATAAATTTGCTGGCACATGGCTCTGAAGAAGAAACATGCTAAGAAAACCAAGAGAATAAAGAAAGTCAAGGAAAAAAATCCAAGAACAATTGCCTTGAAGTGTAGGCTGTCCCTTCTGAGCTGAGACCTTTTATTTATGAATCTGAGTCTAGTAGAAAGTAAGGGTTTTTAAAAGTAAGTAATAAATGATCAGATCTTGAAATATAAGGTAGTACATCCTCTTTAAATATCCAGTCTGTTTACAGTTCAAAGTCTCTCAAAAATATCCAAGTTTTCTTACACTCTCTAGTCTCTTAACTGTTGTCTCCTAATATAAACAAAACAAACAAAAAAAAAAAAAAAAAAATCCTATTTTTTTTTTCTCCAAGACAGAAGAATCAAGGCACTGGCACAATCAAATTAAAACACAATTAAACTTCAATAGGGTTATGGGCTCTAAAGGGCCCCATTTCTGTATTTCTGCCATATATGATGTTCATAGTTTGCCTCTCAGGCTCAGGCCCACTCTGCTAAGAGTTGTTGCTGTCCTTGGTGGTTGTCTTGCAATGCTAGTATCTCCAATATTCTGAGATCTCCATTGTAACTGAAGAGACACCTTCCCTAATGTTGCCTTCTAACATCTCTTAAGGGACTGAAGGCCTGATATACAGTCAAATTCCATCTGTTAAAACCAACCATGTCTTCCAAAACAATACAAACTATAACTCTTAAGATTACCTAAGTCTGCTTCTCACTTGAGATAGTCTTTGTGTCCTCTAGAGCACAGCTCTATGGACTGACCATGAAAAGATTCTTTAAAAAATCTTCACATCAAAGACGGTAGTCTCTTCAAATTCACTGCTAATTTCTCAGTCTCAATTAGCACTCTACAGCTAAGGTTTCTCTTAGGTGGTGCTCTTCTCTTGCTGTTGCCATCAGGTTCTTCGGCTCCAGCTGACTAGACACACAGATTCTTAATTCAAAATATCAAATATCTTCAACAGAATCTTAAAGGAATTTTTAAGTTTACCTTTGAAACTTCAAAATCTAGGCCTCCACTGTCTTCACTGATCTAATCATCATCTTCTAAGATCTCACAATAGCTCCTCTACCTCTGAACACCAAATAACTATCCTCTCTGTGCAGTTGAAGCCTCGGGTTTGCCCTTGCTTGGTCTGTGATGCCCCATTCCTGTCTCTTTCTCTACAAATCCCACCAGCTCAGAAAGTCTCTGAATAAAAAAGGGCACCAAGAGCTCAGCCCTTCGTTTTGGACGACTATTACAACTTCCTCCCCTGATGCCACAACTGTACAACTCCCTGCCTAAGTGCACAGTTGTATGGCAACTTCCTTCCCTGATACCACCACCTTCACAATTCCCCACCGAATCGTGCAACTCCATTGCAAATTCCTCCTGTGACACCACTCGCCACACAAGTTCCAACCTAAGTTCTCAGCTTTTGACTATACTTGGGCACAAACCCAGCTTGTGGTGCACACGTCATCATTCCTCCCCAATAATTTATAAAACTTTTCTGCCATTTCTCCGTTAGTGCGACTTATCCAGTCTTGACCTCTGAGACTGGTGAACCTTGGAGTTGCTTTGCTCAGTAAACCTGTTGCTATACTTTTTACTTAGGCTTGATCTGGGCTACTGCATTAGCAAAGAAACAATATTTAAGGTCAGAAAGCCTATTACCAGCCTAAAGTGTCAAAGCCCTTCCAACATGATCATTTTGTCACATCAAGGTCCCTCAAAGCTGGTTCTGTCTTATTGAGAGTATCTATTGCTGTGATAAAACACCAGGAACGAAGCAACTTGGGGAGAAAATGTTTATTTCAGGTTTTAACTCCCGGCTCATATTCTAACACTGTGAGGGATTTCAGAACAGAAATTTAAGGCAGGAATCTGTAGGCAGCAACTTAAGCAGAAGCCATGAAGGAAAAATGCTTACTGGCTTGCACCTCATGGCATACTCAACCTGATTTCTTATATCACCCAAAATCATTTTTCCAGGGCCGCACAGTATGTGCTGTGGTTGTTCCTCCTACATTAACCATCAATCAACAAAATGTCCTATAGATGTGTCTACAGGCCAGTCTTATGAATACATCTTTTCAGTTAAGATTGTTTTGACCCTGATATAGGTTTGTATTAAGAGGACATAAAACTAACAAAAACATTTGGTTTCATAACATGTTAGGACTTACATTATTCTACATACTCCCATCCATGTATACATAAAAATAGAAAAAAATCTCACAGACAACTTTATTCCAGTTAAGCACTATCATAAATACACAAGCCAAATTATTTGTGTCCTGGACAGTAACATTATTCACTTAATATTTTGTTGAGATGTAAATACTTGTTGCGGGAGGTCTTCCCGCCCCTCCAACCAATAGCTGCTGAGATACCAGCCCATTGGGGCGTGGTTTCTCTCCCTTCAAAAGGCTTCTATTTCCTTCCGCTGGCCCTCTTGACTTCCTGTTCGGCTGGCGATTAGTCTCGCTTCATGATTGCGAAAAGGGCTGTTGTCTGGGATCGTGATCTGTAAGTTTTTCCTCTTTAAATAAATACTACCCTATTAATAATAATTCATAACTGGTGTGGCATTGTTCGTGGCTTACACCTTCACCTGGCGCCATTGCATAAACTGGACATAGAGAACCCGCAGAGAGAGGACTACTGAACTTGCCTAAAGGTGAAATGATCTTTCGGGGGTTCCTGATTCATGAAAGAGTTTGCAAGACATTCTTCAGGACAAGCAGATAGTGACTGCCTTTGAAATTTCCTGCTTTGTGGAATGTCTGCTGAAAACTATGGGCCTGTAGGCCAAAGACGGATGCCCCAACGGTACAGAGGAACTTTGGGTGACTGTACAGGCAGCAAGATGTCTCTGTCATTTCTGGAGTTTGAACGTTGCTTTTCTCTTGTTTGCTTAGGTGATATTGTATCTTTCTGGAGTCTTTGATGGAGTTAAGAATAGTTAGTTATAGTTATACTTTTCTTTAGTTATGATAAAGATTATTGTAATTTTTATTTGATAACTGTTTTATGTAATTTTGCTATGTTAAAGTTAAAGCCTTTCCTTTTTGTTTAAACAGAAAAAGGGGAAGTGATGTGGGAGTGTCATATATCAATCTGTTTATCAATCTGTTGATTTCATTGGTTAAAATAAAGACACTGCTTGGCTGGCCCAATTGGTTAGAACATAGGTGGGAGGAGAAAACAGAATAGTATGCGGACAGGAAGAGGAAGTGGGCTCAGAATGCGCACGCAGCTCCACTCAGAGAAGCCAGGCTCCTCTCTCGGGCGGACAGGATCCAGCTCTCTGAGGCACACTCGCCATGAAGCTCCGACTCAAGATGGACGTAGGCTAGAATCTCCCCGGTAAGCGCACCTTGGGGTGCCTACATAGATGATTAGGAATGGGTTAAGAGGTTGAAGTTAGTGGGCCAAGCAGTGTTTAAATGAATGCAATTTGTGTGTTGTTATTTCGGGCATAAGCTAGCCAGGCGGCCGGGGTGTTGGGGACACAACCCCGATGCCCCAATTTCAACAAATACTCATCTCTTAAAATCCATCACTTATCTCCCAAGGACTTATGATGCTCCAAGGAAATCCTTTTGTTATGTTTGTTATTAATAAGAGCATATTAATAATCTTACTCTCATCCTGTACTCTCTCAGAACAAAGCAAACTCTTGCCAGTTGTGATATTTAATATTAATTTCAATTGTGTCAAGACCACTCTCATGAATTGGATGTCATACTTTTTGTATTTTTATGGCAACATCCAGAATAGGTCACCTGCAATGATCCTCTGCCATAGTCTATTCCAGTGAATATTATTCAAGCCAGTAAAGTATGAATATACATACTCATGTGTTCATACTGTTTAGGTATCTTTTCTTGCTTGCAGAATATTCTTTTAGAAACTAAGAATATATATTATCACTGTTGATGAGAGCAAGTTTTCTTATTCAAAAACTTACACAAAGATATAACCATGTTCTTGAAATATTTTTGCATAATATCCATTTTTTAAACATTGTGGATTCTTTGGAAACAAGTAATCACAGTAAATAACTGAAATAAAGATGGGTACCATCCCAGACTTCTCTTTGGTAGTAGATTCACCACTTAAAAGACAATGCCCTATCCTCAGATTAATTCTCATCTCTCTGACTTGGTCCTATGACTGGCTCTCCCCATTGTTCCGGCAAGACTCAGACATGGTTCAGTGACCTCAGACTTTCTCAAAAAATTTGGACTGTCTCTACTTTCGGTTCCTGAGGTACCATCTTGATGCAGAAAATTTTGAGACACTGGCAGAATCCCAAGCTATAAAATGGTAGAAACAAGTATGCCTGAATCACCATATGGAGATATTTATCAAATGCAGACACCTGAAGTGGACTGTGACATAAGGAACAAAAATAATAAAACAAAAATCTTCTAAAAAAAAAAAACAACAAATAAATAAAAGTAGAATAACCCAAAGTGCAGGGATCTCTGAGAGCCTCATAGTCAACAGAGTAATGATCTGAGGGACGCAAGTGTTTAATTCGGTTCAACACAACAGAGTAGCCTGTATTGGTTCAAACTTGGAGAGTTTGATCCAAATATTTGTTTTTAGAAAAATAGCAACGAATTCAGCCCCATGTATACAATAAAGCTTAAGATATGTAAAGGCGGATTTGAATTAAATCAGAAGGATAATTATAAGGTTATACAGCTTTATTAACTCACGCAACCAAAAGTTCCCGCGCAGTTCCCGCGCAGCACAGGAGAGAGGAAGCAAACAAGGGCCCGCGCAGCGTCTGCGCACCTTATTTAACAGTCAAAGCCTGCCCCAGGCGAGCCCACCCACTAGGGGGGTGGGGCTCATCCCTACATCTCCCCCTTTTGTCTAAATAAGACAGAATTAAACCAAATACAACTATAAACAATAATAACAAAAAATAAATATAATAAACAATATTGAGAACAAAAGTTTTACCAGACAGTCTATCTCAAAGTCTAACTAATATAGAGAGTAATTACAGTTATATAATCTTCAACTCCATCAAAGATCTGAGAAGGGAATAAATATTACTTATCCAAAATGTGCCAAAAATAACAGAGACAACTGACTACCTGGGCAATCACCCAAATTCTCGTTTGCAATGTTGAGTCAACCAACTTTGGCTAAGGCCAAACATAACTGACATACCATTATCAGATGCAAGGAACTTTCTTAGAATCATCCTACCCTGTCTTGGCAAGATAAGACAATCCTGTTTCATAACTTTGTCAGTAGTTGAGGTATGGGCTTTTCTTAACCCAAAGGCCAGTTCTGCCAAGAAGACAAGCTCCCAGTGGAGTGTCTTTGGTGCTCAACGTTCTCTCGGGAGTAGAGTGGCGTTGCCAGGAGTAATTGTGTCTCATTGGCATAGAATTCTAGGTTAGATTAAAAGCCATTTTCTCGCAGCTCTTTAAAGAGGCTGAAGATTATACTATCTATACTAAATATAATCTCTATGTATCTGTGAGGTTAGCACATCCTTGAAATAAACTGGTTGATTTAGTTCAGTAGACTTTTCCATTATCCAATGTCTTTCTGCAGCCGTTGTTCCTTTCTCATTGCTGTTACAGAAAAATTCCAGGTTAACAAAGCATTATGTAACCTATTTCTGGGGGTGTTTTCACACCCTTTTCTGTTTGTTCAACATATCCTTTATAGTTCTATTTGATCTTTCTATGACTGCCTGACCTGTAGGATTGTATGGTATACCTGTAACATGCTTGATATTGTAATAGTCAAAAAAACGTTTCATTTTCCTAGAGACATCGGACACATTATCTGTCTTTATCTGTGTGGGTATACCCATGATGGCCATGACTTCTAATAAATGAGTAATTACTGAATCAGCCTTTTTCCCGAACTTAAGGCAGTTGCCACTGAAAGCCTGAATAAGTGTCAATGGTGTGATGAACATACTTCAATTTGCCAAATTCTGCAAAGTGGAACACATAATACATGTATATGTATTTCTGATCTTGATTAAGGTATTATGATTGTGTAGTTCATTTTTAAAATGTAATGTATAATTAGGAAATATAGGTTGTTGTTAAATAATCGTAAATAATAATCAAGCTTGTAGTCATGTTAGATTTTCTAGATATATGGAGATATATTTCAATTAGATAGGCATTCTTCATATCTTTCAAGGACTGCAGAATATGGCATTTAATGTTTTAATAATTTAGGGTTTTTCATGACAATGAGACACATCTGCTCCTGGCAGCACCAATCTACTTCGAGAGGAAGATGGGCATCGAAGAGGATCCTTATGGAGTTTGATAGCCATTTGGGCAAGAAACTGCTCTTGCCTGGACTGATGCATAAACTGGACACAAAGAACCCGCAGAGAGAGGACTGCTGAACTTGCCTAAAGGTGAGATGGTCTTTCGGGATTCCTGACCTATGAGAGAGTCTACGAGACATTCTGCAGGACACAGCAGAAAGTGACTGAACTTTCTTTGGAATTTCCTGCTTGATGAAAATGTCTGCTGGATACTATGGGCCTATAGGCTGAAGATGGATGCCCCAACGGTACAGAGGAACTTTGGGTGACTGTACAGGCAGCGAGATGTCTCTGTCATTTCTAGAGTTTGGATTTCTTGTTTGTTTAAATAATTTTATATCCTTCTTCATATATATTATGATAGTTCATGCCTGTAACAATAACATTCAGAGGAGGCTGTTGTACATCCCAGGTATAAGTAAAAATAGGAAAATAAGATACAATATATAGACAGCTTAGTAAAGTCATTAGGAACTGACAATGATATTAGAAGGACTATTATCTTAAATATTAGAGTGATTTTCCAAACAGAAACTTCTGTCTGATAGTCCATAATGAGACTATTCAACATAAAAATACACACACACACACACATACACAGAGTGAATGATAGAATAATATTTGACACCATATTAATTCCATACTTCTATGCAACATTCATACTGCCTGTCATGTTTTAACTATCTGCATATGAACTATCCCATTTTTGTTTTGAAAAATAATACAAAATACCACCCTGTAAAGAAAGAAAAGATCCATGTGTTGGAATGTAATGAATAAGAAATCAAATTATTAAACTTCTATTTTATATATGTTCAGGAATTTTAGTAATTTAGTAATTAAATTTAGTAATTTCATTGTCTTTAAATACTACCAGTGCCTTTTGTAGTAATAATAATCAGTAATATTCAAATAAATGTATGTGAAACATAAATAGTATTTCACTTATTCTTTAATTTGGCAAATCATTTATCAGTTTTGATAATATTGTTAATACTCAGATGATTTATTGCAATATTGGTGAATAAAATCAGGAAAATTTTATATGTGAAAATATATGACTTGTTTCAATATGGGGGTCATGTTTTAGAAATCAAGTGGAGAAATAAATGACCATGATAGTCTTGATAAAATTATGGTAAGATGATTTGAAATACTTCACAGATCATATTAAAAAGAAGAGGTGAAAATATGTAAGAGTTGGAGATGGTGGGTAAGGTAGACCAGAAAATATATACATATGAATTCAGAGATAGTGACAGCATATATGAGACCTGCAGAAGTTAAAAGCAGACAAATTCCCAGCATGAAGAAAGAAAAGTAGATACAGGGTTCTATCCCTAACTAAGACGATGTTGCAAGTTGATACCTGCTGGGAAAGAGAAAATCAGTTTTATTCAGTGGTATGTCCCTGGAAGGGCAACTACATTCTAGGGAAGGGGCCAAGCCCATGAGTTCAACACAAATTGGATTTCACGTGATTTTTTTTTTGTTTCATATTATATTTTTTGGTTATCTTTTTATATTTGTTTTTTTTTTTTTTTTTGAAAAAGAACACGATGTTTGATCTGTAGTAAGGTTCCAGGAAACTGTGAACTGTTGAGGAAGGGCAATGAATATGATCAAAATACATTGTATAAAAATGGTTTTATAAATTATAAAGAGAAAAGAGATTCTGTAGTTCTTTTCTTGCAAGTGAAGATAAAATCATATTCTTAAGTGGCAGAAGAGCTCTTTTGTTACTAGGTTCATCTTTAAACTAACTTATATTTTTTTCCTGATGTATCAGAACATATATGGATATATAAATAGATGAGATTTTAAAAGCTTTTCATGATATTTTCAAATTTTGCTTTCATGAAATTACTAAAACAAGGTTGCAAGGACGGTCATAATGTGCTTTTTTTAAAAAAAGAAAAATCTACAAAAAATGCAAAAAGACCTTGTAAGCTAAAAATTGTAGACAAAAATATTCTATAATCAGAACCTGTAGAAGAAATCAGATTTATTAACATAGAGGTTTGGGTGCAGAAAATCATATATTGTATTCCTAAACTAATCAAAAGGCAGAATAAGCAGTAAAATTTCATTGACTTATAACACTAAGTTATTTTAGTCAGAATCTCTACACTCTTGTCATATTTATATCCAGTGCATAAGTGACCCTTACCTTCTTTGTGGCCTGTGATGGTTAGCTGTGAACTGGAGATAAACTAGAGTATATTTGGAAGACAGAACAGTAATTGAAAAAATACTTTTTTTTTTTTTCGATAAGGTTTCTCCAAGTAAGCCTGAAAGAATGTCCTGGAACTTGCTCTGAAGACCAGACTGGACTTGACCTCAGAGTTCCTTCCAAGTGCTAGGATTACAGAGTATTTCTTGGTTGCTAATTGGTGCATCATGTTTCAGTACCTTGTGGCAGTGTCAGCTCTAAGGAAGTGTTTCTGAAATATATGAAAACAAGCTGTGCAGTTTTCCTTCACAGTCTTTGTAAATGCTGCAAGTCTCTAGACTGTACAGACGACAATAACTTATAAACCCACTAAACACTTTCCTGCTCATTTTGCCTTTAGTCAATGTTTTACCACAGCAAAAGAAACTCACCTAGAATATGACTTTTTTTTTTTTTAACTCTTGCTTGGACTCTAAACTCAGCTTGTAGGGTTTAGATTGGTAGTTTCCACATCAAATAGTGGTGACATAGCATTCTTATGCTACCACTTGTTTCCTTGAGTTTTTTCATTGCTTTGAGAATATATTTAGACTTTAAGGAGCAAGAACTAAAAAGTTCAGGGTTTAATTTTTACAGCTGTCCGAATTATAGTGAGGTAAAAGAAAATCCAGGCGCATTCCACCAGACATGGGAACAGTCCTTAGCAGTGTTTTTATCTGTGTTGCGATTCTAGGTGAACTCATAATTTATGTTAAATGGTATTTGATGGCTATGAAAATCATGTTGTTGTTATAATTTTGTAGTGTTCACGAATATATGTAGAAAATATAATCACAAACGTCACAAAGACTTAATGTTATTTTATTTACAAGCTTTCTTATGTTTTCAGACACTCCCTAACTTTTCTCTGTTAAAAAGTTAGTACACCAAATATCTAAACTTGGACTTGATTAATTCAAGCATATTTAAGTGCCGTTAAAATATCAGAAAATAAAAGAGTAGCTGCCAGAGTTCTGGTTGTGTTCTTTTTGTGTTCAGATAGTGAACTCAAGCTTGCTCTCATCAACTCTGCTATTGATGTCCCTGTTGATTTCCCTGGGGTCCATTCCCTATGGACTGCTCTTCATTATGGTCTCCACAGACTTTAAGAATTCATTAATAATGATTAGAAAAAAAAATCCTCTATTTACTTGTGGTGCATGTGTTAATCCTAGTAATTCATAGTATCAAAAATGTAAAATAAATTAAATGTATTTGTCTTCCTTATTTTGGAATATGCAACATTAAATTTTTTCTTGCATTGGTACTTTGGATTCCCATAGTCTTCTAGAATGCGTGTATGTATTTCTGTCAATTTTTATGTGAGTTTTAAATGAATTTAAATCTGAAGAGTGTCTAAGTATGCTTTTAAAGGTCCATGTAGTAGTGAATAGAGACTTTCATGAAGTGGAGTGAGAGGACTTGTTCATGTTCCTGTTTTGTGAGTAACTTCCAAGTTTAGATTTGTGACAGATCACTTAGGTTTAAAAAAAATCAATGCCCTATTGATACTATGAGTCTCAATGATTACATATCAATTCAAGTTTTTTTATATTTTTGTCATAAATATGCCATTAATATAACCACAAAAATTTTGTGCAAATTTTGACTATCTTCTTTTTTATTTCCAGCATTATTTAACTAAACTCTTAAACATAAGTCTTATCTCGCACTTAATTTTTTTGATGTTACATTTATTTCTTTGTGACCTTTCCTTCATAAGTAGAATCACATTGTAATAAGCTATGAAGTAGAAAAAAAATCCACCTTTAGAGCTTTCGTATGTTTTAAGAAAAAATACCCTTTTTCCTAAATAAGTAATAAGCTTCACTGCCTTGAAAATGAACTTTCCTTGCATTCTCCAGAAAGATCCAGATGTGTCAACTTTTAGAAAGTTGAGAATTGATATCTTTGAGCCAAGCATGGTAGTAAACTTAGAATTTGGGGGCTGTGGCATTAGAATTTCCAGTTTGAGCCTATTCTGCCCTCACAGAATTATACCCTGTCTCAAAATATGTAAGTGAAGATACTATCATAGATAAGCCATACATATATTTAAGAGGTAAATATAGATTTATGCATTCTGTTTCAAAATTTTTGAATATCACCAATATTTCACAAAACCTTATGGCTTCAATGTGGTAGCCTAAATAATTTTGTCTTGAAAATCCATCACGAAATTGTGCCATACACAAAGTGAGAAAATAATTCACTGTTCTTAACCATTTATTGAATGTTTTTCTGTGAAAAATTCCTTCATGTTCCAGACTCTGTGTGCATGTGTCTGCTGTTCTTCTGCCCTGCTCAGCCTTGCCAAGTATATCCCCCCACCCCTCCACAAGAGAGCATCTCAGCAAGGTTGCTGACATCTCTGTCTGGTTCTTCTATTCTGTGCCAGCGTGAAAAGTTTCTGCATCCTGCTAGGCCTCTTTGCTGACGCAATAATCAAATCAGAACAAATCAAATCGAATTAGAAACAGCCCAGGTTTAATGAACACAAACGCTCCCATATGGCTTTCCAGCCCTGCTCTGTGCCTTGAGAGGAGACGCAGAATGGAAAGGACCAGAAAACGACGTGTTTGTTCTCTGGAGGGTAGTTTAAATACCTTGTGGGCGTGGTCTTGAATATCTCTGGAGAGGAGACGTTATTTGGCTGCTTTTCTCAGGGTTAGAGTCTGGACTGAGGCAACTCTCAGGATAAAGGGCTTGGTGTGAAACTTTTACTCAAACATTTCAGAGTCTTTGGATGTATGGCTTCCATTCAAATATTCCAGACCTATTAGATGTGTGGATGCCAGGAGCTGAAGCGAAGTCTTCAACCAAACAGGAGAATGAAGATCTTCACCCAAGACCCTTCTGAGAAAAAAAAAAAAAATTATTTGGGAAGGTGACCAGGAGAGTGGTTACCTCTGCGGCGGTGGTGAAGGGCAGCCCACAGCTGATCAGGCAGAGAGGCTATTACTTCTTAGGGGCGTTTTCTCAGGGAAGTTTTTTCTGCTCAGGATAGGTGAGTTTAGCGGGACTTGGGTAGAAATGACTCTGATTTCAGGGTGTAAATGTATTTCTTTCAGTGGTTCTTTGTGCTTTTTTTTTTTTTTTTTTTTTTTTTAGGATTTTTTCAAGACTGGGTTTCTCCTTAGCTTTTTGGTTCCTGTCCTGGAACTAGCTCTTGTAGACCAGGCTGGCCTCGAACTCACAGAGATCCACCTGCCTCTGCCTCCCGAGTGCTGGGATTAAAAGCATGCGCCACCACTGCCCGGCTCTCTTTTTGCCCTTTGACTCTAATCTTAGGGCCAGGACATATTTCTTTCACTGTCTCTGATTTTAGAGACAAAGTGTGTTTCTTTGGCACTGGTTTCAGAATCAGGGCATGTTTCTTTGGTTCCGATGTTCAGGGATAAAGTGTTTCATTCTCTGACTCAGGTCTCAGATCCAGGGTGTGTTTCTTTCCCTGACTATGGGTTCAGGGTTAAGGTGCTCAGGGATTGATTGGTTTTGTTTGTTACTTGGTCAAAGGCACAGATGGCTCTGATTTCAGAGCCAAACTGTAACTTGTTAACTGATCCTTTTTAGCCTTTTGGCTCTAATTCCAGGGCCTTGGTGTATTTCTTTCCCTGACTCTGATTGTAGGGGGAAAAGTGCGTTTTTTTTTTTTTTTTGTTTTTTTTTTTTTTTGTTTTTTTTTTTTTGGCTCTTTGTTTCAGGGTAAGGCCATATTTCTTTGGATCTGGATTAAGGGATAAAGTGTTTCTTTCACGGGCTCAGGTCTCAGATCCAAGGTGAGTTTCTTTCACTGTCTCTGGGTTTATAGTCAGGGTGCTCATGGATTGGGTGGCTTCCTGCTAAGGAATTTGTTCGCTGATTTTCCTAGTTTAATTGACCCTTTTACCCTCCACTTTCCTCCTTCATAATATGTATGTTTTAACGCCCCCTCCACCCCCCACGAAGACACATGCCCACCATAGCTCCTTCTAGGTTTTTAAACTTCTGTGGGTACTCTATTTAAACACACATTTATAAATTTGACATAATATAACTTGAATCTGAAAAGGTAGAAAGTGATAAATACACTTTTGTTTATTAGCACAGAAATTAACTGATAGCTAATGTATTGTGACTAACGGCCAAGAAAATGGGACCTCATAACAATGATATGCTTCTACACAATCCTAAACATCATCATTTCAGTAAAGAGGCGGCTAACAAAATCGAATATATTCTTTGATATCATCACGTTTGACTGAGGATATTGTTTGGAATATACCAAGGATAAATTAAAAAAATAAAATAAAATAAACAACCTAGTTAAAATTAGAGCACAAAATTCAAGAGCAGTTATCGAAAGAAGAAATGCAAACAACTGAGAAATATTCTAATAAATGAAATACACTCTTATCCATCAGGATAATGTAATTTATTTATTTATTTCTTAAATTTTATCATACCGTCCTCAGAACTGCTAAGGTTAAAAAAAAAAAGGACATATTATATAATGGATGTTGAGAGAAAAAAAAAACACATAATTTTTAGTGGCTGACAAAGTGTTGCAACCCAGGGAATTCAATTCAATTTTATCTAATTAAAAGACCTTAACTTATACCTCGGGTGGGGGAAATGCTTCTCTAAGAGACTACAGGCTATAAAATAAAGAGACGAGTGCCAAATGTGCATTACTACATATTGAGTGTTTAGTTACTGGGTTCTCTTAAACTTTTCAAATGTTACATGCCAATGACATTGCTTGTTTAGAGTTTTACAGACATTGTATTGCTAGAAATAACATATACCTGAATCATAAGGCATGAACAAAAAAAGTTGCTTGAACTTTTCATTCTTATTGGCTAGCTTTTCTAGTACTGGACTATGGAATCTACCAAGAAAGGGATGCCATTACGAGTCCTACAGAGTTGTGAATCTTGTAAAGTCAAATAATATACTTGCCTGTCAAGATATGTCTATTGGTCAAATAGTGGCATGGATATTTTGGGAGTAACTAATGACTTTTGTTTGATTTAATGCTTGCTTCAAGTGGTCAAATGCATGCCTGGCAATGATAACTGAGTCAAAACCTTTGACTGACTGTGGTGTAGGGCATCCAAAAGGACCTAATAATGTTAATCTGCTAAATGAACTTTGTATTAACTAGTTCCTAAAGATTGTTTCTTTATGCCTACATTATTGAATATCTCAACACTCATCAAAAAACTTCTTTTTGTATTAGAAGACAGTTAAAAAATCTTCACAGTGGGTAAATGAGTAACCACTAAGAGACTGTGGGGTAATATACTCTAAACATGACAATTATATAGTCTTCCTAATTCCCACGGGCTCAGGAATCACCACAAAAAAATGAATATTCAGAGATAGAGTAATTTTGTAGTGAAGCACCATTTGTAGGATAACACAAGGTCATTTCAAACATGAACTCATATTGAGTTGGCAGGAACATAATGTGAAAAAGATTAAGCCAGCCAAAATATCAACATTGATTGCAGAGTGGATCATAAAATCCCACCCCTAGCAGAGGACATATTCTCAACTGATGGTTGCTGAGGGGAGAGAGGATCTCTTTTTCTTGGAAATGTGTCTCTGAGAGGATATCCAGTCTTATTTCAAAGGTACTATATTCATCAACATTCAGGTAGCACTAAAAGCGCTCAATGTTCTTGGTGGTTTTGTTGTTGTTGTTGACCAGATGAGGTTGGGAAAGGAAAAGGTGGGAGGTCAAAGGAGGAATTGGAGAGGATCTAATTAGTGATATATTAAACTATATTATAGACATATATGAAATTCTCCAACATATACAATAAAAGGACAAACAATACATTTTAAAACTTAAGAGACTCTGTCTCTATCTCCATCCATCGCCAGGTGAAGTTTCTATGGTGATATGTAATATATTCATCAGTATGGCTATAGGATAGAGTCATTTCAGGTTCCCTATCCACAGCTGCCCCAGGAACTAACTGGGGACATCACCCTGGGCACCTGGGAGCCCCTCTAGATCCAAGTCTCTTGCCATCCCTAAGATGGCTCCCTTAATTAAGATGTGTGCTTCTCTGCTCCCCTAAGCAACCTTCCTTTATCCCAATCATCCCGTTGCCCCAAGTTCCCCCCACCCTCCCCTTCTCACATTTCTCTCCCCTTCTCCCCTTATCCCCCCTCTCACCACCCCCCCAAGATCCCAAATTTTTGCCCGGCAATCTGGTCTACTTCCCATAACCCAGATAGCATGGCACCGGGTTTTGATCCTACTTCATGTTCTGGCTTTGTGGGAGCCTATCCAGTTTGGACGTTCACCTTCCTAGACCAGGATCGAGGGGGGAGGACTTTGGACTTTTCACAGGAACCCTGACTGCTCTTCAGGCTGGAGAGGGAGGGGGAGGAGTGGGGGGAGGGGAGGAGGGGAGGGAGGAGTGGGAGGGAAATGGGAGGCGGGGAGGAGGCAGAAATTTTTTTTTTCCAATAAAAAAAAAAAAAGAAAAAAAAACTTAAGAGAAGGAACTTTAATTTGGATAAATAGACAGAAAAATAATTGATATAAATTATTTGAAAAAAAATTATTGATATAAAAAGTGGTTACTCAGCAATAATATTTAACAATGTATGTTAAATGATAGAACGTCTTATGTAAAATGAATCATATACCATAATTTATAATTTTTGCTGTTGAACTTATAACTTATATGTAAAAGAATATTAATGAAGCAATTAGAAGTTGCAAAAATGACACATTTATCTTCTCTTTTTTATTTATTTATTTATTTATTTATTTAAGATTTCTGTCTTTTCCCCACCGCAGCCTCCCATTTCCCTCCCCCTCCCCCAGTCAAGTCCCCCTCCCTCTTCAGCCCAAAGAGCTATCAGGGTTCCCTGCCCTGTTGGGAAGTCCATGGACCACCCACCTCCATCCAGGTCTAGTAAGGTGAGCATCCAATCTGCCTAGGCTCCCACAAAGCCAATACGTGCAGTAGGATCAAAAACCCATTGCCATTGTTCTAGAGATCTCAGTAGTCCTCATTGTCTCTATGTTTTTTCCCAAGACGGTTTTAATCCAGGCTTTTTCAGACCCATACCAGCTGGCCTTGGTGAGTTCCCGACAGAACATCCCCACTGTCACAGTGTGTGGGTGCACCCCTCGCGGTCCTGAGCTCCCTGCTCATGCTCTCTCTCCTTCTGCTCCTGACTTGGACCTTGAGATTTCAGTTAGCAATAAAAAAACAAGGACTTCTTGAAGTTTGCAGGCAAATGGATGGAAATAGAGAACACTATCCTGAGTGAGGTAAGCCAGACCCAAAAAGAGGAACATGGGATGTACTCACTCATATTTGGTTTCTAGACATAAACAAAGGACATTGAGCCTCTAATACGTGATCTTAGAGAAGCTAAATAAGAAGGAGAACCCAAAGAAAAACATATAGGCATCCTCCTGAATATTAACCTTCATCAGGTGATGAAAGGAGACAGAGACAAAATGACACATTTATAAAAATAAAGTATGTTAGAACTAATTAAATGTATGGGCCAGGATAAAAATGGCAAACTATTTTAAATCAGTCCGGAAGCTATTCCATCGAATTTAATGGTAAGACAAAGTCCCAACAACATATATGTTGCCATCAGACAATCTCCAGTGATGGTTTGTTGGCCAAAGGGAATCCATAGAAGCCACCAAACAGCAAAAGGTATTGCTGACTCTACTGACTGCTCTCCACAAATTAATAGTAAATGTTAATTGATGAAGGCTTCATCTACATAATCCACTGAAGTTGGAAACATTTAGCTGGAACTTACTGAACAATTTTCTTTGTACTGGAAGGTACTCTGTATACACCAACCTGTTACAGACCCTTCAATCTACAGTGGTGACCTGCCTAAGAGATAAACTGCCTATGAGTAGTGACACAAAAACTGCGGAAGATACAAACCATTATCTAATGGATTTAATGTCCACTACATGAGACAGAACCCAGGTCTGACTCAGCTCAAGTGGCTAAGGACCTGAGAGAAGATAGGCCATAGAAATAGGGGAAAACCAGATACATTGTTCTACTAAAACATAACAATAAAATAATTTCTTATGCCATTCTGTTAACTAATAGATTGATATCTTGTTCACCCATTATCAGAGATACTTTTGCCTTAAAATTGGAATAAATGTAGAGATCCATAGCTGGGCAATGTCTTAAATGGGACATCTCCATTAAATTTCTCCCCTTCTGGCTCAGGAAACTTTGCGGAAGAAAAGGCAGAGGATGGTAAAAGTCAATGGGAATGGAACTATCAAAGAAACATAGTGTTCTAGACAGAACAGTACCGAGAGACATATGGACTCACAAAGACTGCAGCGACATTCTGAAGAGCTGAAAAGACTAAGCTGGATGGGGACTCAGAGCTGAGAGTGGAAGTTGACACATACCCTCATCCCTAAACTAGGAGCTATTTTCAATTGACAACAGTCCATAAAAGAAATATTTACAATGAGATAGCTGTCTTGACTGTTAGCAACTTATTCAAATGATGTAATAAATAATTTGGAATGATTCTTAAGACTTCTGTTGAGATTGCCTCTATTGTTCAGCCTACATTTTGATGTCTCCGTGGCCTATTTCTCAATTGTATACAGAAATAATCAATTTTATTATACTTAAAAGAGAAAGTTTATTGCCTGACCAATAATAACGTTATTAATTCTTGTCTGGAGATTTTGTTTCAAGAGTATATCCTTTGTATTCATATGAAATCTTTGATTCTTCAAAACCAAATAAATTCTGTCATATTTTTTAGGTTTGTTACAAGGATTAGAAGTCTCCATGCATTTATACTAGGTTCACTTTTAGGAGTGATATTGTACTTAATCTTTTCTGTGCATTGTCACGGACAGAGAGATTTCTTTGCACATTCTTTTAAGCCATTTATCACGTTATTTCTATTTCTAGTCATTCTTATATATTTTAGAAGAATACCTGTTTTTCTATCCTGTTTATCTATCTTTCTTGTTTACAAACTTTTCCGTATGACATGATTCCATAGATTATAAATTAGACCATAAAGATCAAGCAGTTATATAAAACTTGTCTGATGGAATTCTGAACTAAAATGTGAATTATCTCTATCTTCCTAATTTTAACAATTTGGTGTTGGCATTAAATTTTGCTTGAGATACGGCTTAAATTCTAATTGCCCAGGGCTATTTTTAGTCTCATTATTCCTCAAGAGAAATTGAAAATGTCTTTGAGTGGAATCCCTGAGGGAAAAGAATTTGTTTGAGAGAGTTGAAGGTATGGTATAAGATGGAGGTGGCAGAGACAAATGAAAGGAGTCTGAATATTTTATGACAGATTTGTTAAGAGGTTTTAGAATAAGGGAAAAATGGCAGTAAAGATAAAAATTTAAAATGAGCTAATGGAATGATAGACTTGCCCGAAGTTGGTATAGGAAAAATTTGCAAGGATTCTTAACACATTGTACTTAGGATGATGTTTTCATTGAAAAGACTTGGATAAAGAGTAAAGTGTCAATTTGACAGCTGGTAGTTTTTTATTAAAATTACTAACATTAGTCAATAGTTTTTGGATACAGAAATGTGCTTAGTGTTCTCAAACTAGATGGATTGCCATGTGATTGAAAACACACAGAAAACAGGAATAAGTTTCAAACCCCTGGCCAATCTAGCCTTAAATGTTTTTATACATCATGTGTACTTGCTACAGTGTTCCATTTCATAAATTTTGCTTTGACTCAAGGAGAACCTATAACTCTTCTTTTTAAAAGGTATCTCCTTCCTTCCCAGAACTTTCCTGCACTTCTCATTATGTATCTTCAAATACAACTTGAGCAATTGCATGCAATATTTCTCCAATCTTAGTACAAACATACCCAGCAGAAAAGTATGAAATATGTGTTTTACTCATGTCTCCATCTACATTTCAGCATTTTCAGTAGATATTCCATAACATTATAACATAAATATAAATATGCTTTTTCTATAAACAGCAGTCATGCTTAACAAAAGGGAATGGAAACACCTTTGTCTTTTAATATAGAATATAGACATATCCTGTCACCAAGCTACAGATATATCTGTTTTCTCAAGACCGAAAGGCAATTTGTATTATTCCTAGAGTTTCTTCTGTTTTATTTTCAAAGATTCCATAAACTCAGGCCTCTCATCCAGTTCAGAGTTGAGAATTAGAACAGCTAATCCATGTCACCTGCTTGCCATGACTGGCAGGAGACACTGCTGGTTGTAAGTTGACGATATGAGTAAACAGAAATTCATTCATGTGTGACCGGAGACAAAATATGAACTACTATTTAGTGCTCAGGTGAAAATATGATTTTAATGTGTAAGCGCCTTTGAGCAGGATGACTCTGGTGACCTACCCAGCATAGGAATATGAATTCAGCTTCCCAGGGAGAGCAGATCAGTGAAGAGAGATGAAATAATAATCATTTGCCTGATTCATTTCAGTAAATAAATTCTGTTTATGGCTCCTCGTATTAGGACTGCTAAATATTATGGATAAGGAGAAAAATTACAACAAATCTAGAGTGTTTCTGATATATGGCTTCTATGATTAAAAACTGTAAGCAGAACAAATAAATTTTAAGAATGTGTAAGATATCCTTAAAATAAGGATGTTACAGAAGGATAATAACCTAATTTGCACAGCGAAAATGACACTTGCTATACAGAATCTGTGACTGTCCTTCTACTTGAGAGTGTTGCAATTTATAAAAATAGTAATGGAGAGAGAAAGATGCCATGCAACAGAATGCACTTGGTGAAGTTTTTATTAGGGGAAAGAGAACACAATAAAAGGAAAGGGGATGGGGGACACCGAACTCTGGGAGCAGAAGCAGCAGAAGAGAAGAGGAAAGAGAGAGAAGCAGAGAGAAACAGAGAGAAAGACAGAGAAAAACATATAGAGAGAAACAGAAACAGGGAGAAAGACAGAGAGAGACAGAGACAGAGAAAACATACAGAGAGAAACAGACAGACACAGAGAAATATAGAGAGACGGGGGGGGGGAAGTGGACAGGTCATTTAAAATGGGAATTTTTTTTTCTTTTCTTTTTTTTTTTTCTTTTTGGTTTTTCGAGACAGGGTTTCTCTGTGGCTTTGGAGCCTGTCCTGGAACTAGCTCTGTAGACCAGGCTGGTCTCGAACTCACAGAGATCCGCCTGCCTCTGCCTCCCGAGTGCTGGGATTAAAGGCGTGCGCCACCACCGCCCGGCTAAAATGGGAATTTAATGAATGTACACAGGAGGTGCTCTTACTGGTTACAGCTAAGGATGTAGCCTGTCAGAATTCCTATGGCATGACAGTACAGATGCCTGAATTCTAACAGAGATGACATTAAAAAATTTCCTCCAATGTTTAGAGATAAATCACTAAACATGATAACCCTATGTAGTATATAAATGTTTTACAAATAAATATCGAACATATTTAAGTAAGTGCATATGGTGAATATTTTACAGAAATGATTTTTAATATCAAAGCTATAAAAATATATTATAAAAAAGGGTTTAAGCATTGTCTGCCTATTTGTCTTCTCCATGTTCAGCAGGTTTACGTTCATGGTCACTAAAGCCTTATGCCTTTAAACAAATCATAACAAACATCATACATTGTCTTTTTCCTTATAGGATGTAGATAAATGCATTATAAATTATTGAAACAAGTTTTGGGCCATTTTATCTCATGTAATTCTCATCTGTGGAACATCAGCTCATAAATGATAAATGGAAATATGAATTATCTACATATACTACAGTAAAACTGTATTTAATATTTTAAGGCAAGTAATTTACATTCTTCATTCTATTTAGACTTTGGTAAGGCCAACGCTACTCTTCTGTGTAGTACAATGCTAGACTAAAGCTTGAGTTCACTGAATTGAAATTTTAGAAACATTGTTGATGATTTATCAGGTATCATCAGGACAGCTAAGCATCTTATCATATTGTATTCTTGGAAACTATAGGCTATCAACTATTTGATTCATTTTAGATAAATAGTTTGTTCTTACTATTTTAATATGATACTCAGTAGTTTGAGGGAGATGATAGATTCAAATTGTGTTCTCAAAAACAATACAAATAGCTGGATGTTTTGGATCGTGTCTGTAATTATAACACTTGGGAGGCTGAGGAATGTAAACTGCCTGAGCTAATGTGGGTGACCTTGTTTCAAGAACCCACTAAAAGCAGCCAGAGAAAATTAACAAATGAAACAAAAGCAAGAAACAAACCCCACATTTCAGTATGGTGCTACATAGGGTGGAGGAAGAACATTAAGAAGTCAAGGACAGTTCTAGCAAATAGCAAGTTTGAGGCAAATGTTATCATTTCTTTAAAAAAATATATAAAAAATAGAGCTGCAATAGGCTGGACTACAATCTTCCTTTAGAAAAGGATTCCTGTAAGCACTGTATATGAGCAAGTGCATGAATTTTTTTTAAAAAGAGATTAATGAAATATGTGAACCTTAGTAGAGATGAAGATCAAGAAATTAAATAACATTTACATGGAGAATGAGATTTGATTGTGTGTATATGTGCATTTTCAAGATTTTCAAGGGTTGACAATTTCTCCTTCAACTGTGGTCTCATGTAAATTATTATATAAATGATAAGTCTGTGAACCACATTCTGACCTGATATTTTTCTGGTCAGTGATAAAAGTACAATATTTGAAATAAAGCTGAGAACAGGCTACATTTCTAATATACGTTTCAAAGATTGCAAAATTACTCATGATCACTGGCAGGATATTTAGCATCATTTAACTTTTAATACAAATAACTATTCTGTACTGAGAATATTCTTTTCATACATATCAATGTGACATATATCTTTACTCCTGAGTAGATAGGTTAATGACAATGTGAACCCCATATTCAAATAGCTTGGTTTCTGGAGAAACCTACCCAGAATAATCATGGTTATTTCAGTATCTGTCAAAATTTGTACATTTTTTCTCCTTAAACAGATTTCTCATTTTCTTTATTTTTGCATTTATTCACTTGAGCAAACCTTTCTTCTCTCTAACTATCCACAATATTTTAGGCAATTGGTTGGCAAATAACAGCACAATATAATATTAACTGGTATTACAGAGTAAAGTCACTGTTCTTCTAGTTCCTTTGTTTTACTGCGCTGTACATTTTGCTGACTAGAACTGGTAGCATGTGATAAATCATTATTCTGAAATTGTTTGAAAATATGTTTTCTCACAGTATCTTATTCTTAAACACCTTGGAATGCTTTGTGTGTATGTAATATAAAATGTTACTATTGTTGCCAAATGTATCTGAAAATGATGTTATAAAATGTGTCCAGTGAAACTTCAGTGCTTCATGTTGGGAGCAGTGAGACCCCAGATCCTGAATTTCTTGTAAGCAACTTGTTTTCCCCTGAGTGCCTACAACTGCTCTGAGCACGAAACCTTCAGGAGTTCCTGATGGCAGAAGAGTGGTTTCTGGTGGGTTTGGCTGGGGCATGGCTATCTCTATATAATCTGCCCCTGAACACAATAAAAGGGCATTATTGGGGAATTCAAGGATGGCCCGTGTTTCTCTCTGTCTGTGTGTGTCTGTGTAGTTTAATCTCCAGCCCCCTTGCCCGAAGCTCGCGAACTGGGTGCCAGCGCACAGAGTGCAGACACGGGGGCGTGGTGCGTGGCACACACATACTCACACACACACATGCATCCACCCAATAAACCATAAACACAAAATCAGAAACCCCAAAATAGATGCAAAAGATGAAAGAGTAAGGGGAGAGAGAGAGAGAGAGAGAGAGAGAGAGAGAGAGAGAGAGAGAGAGAGAGAGAGAGAGAAAGGGAGAGAGGAAAGAGAGAGAGAATGAAAGAAAGAATAACCAGACAAAACAAATACAAACAAAACAAATAGTCTACAAATTTACCATTGTGTTTGTATTGTGTGGGCTAAGTTACTAGACATTATTTACTACCATTATTTGTGGTTTGTAAATCCAGTGATACTCCCTTAGAGATAACATTTTCCTTTGTAAGCTGTTTTTAATTGGTCATGGCTTCATGGATAGGGATAGGAGTACTTTACTTACCCATCTCTACTCTGGGAGTCCATATGGTTATTGATCTGTGCAGGCCACATAAGTACCAAAACAGTCTGTGTGAGTTCATATGTGTATCAGTTATTTTGTGAAAAGGCTAATGTCTTTATCCTATTGTTACCTCCTGAAATTACTTTTCACAGAGTTACTGACCTGACATCTTTGATTTTGCTTTTCCATTTCAGGAAATCCAAGATAGACAAAGGTTTCTCTGGTATTCATGGGACTGAAACTAATTTTGTTATATTTCAAAGGATGAGCATTTCTAATTCTTATAAACTTTGAATAGGCCACTTTGTATAAGGGGCCTTGATGTGGGATTTCCCTCTGTATGCTGTGAATACCATTCACTAATAAAGAAACTGACTTGGCCTGATAGGGTAGAACAGACCTAGGCAGAGAAAACTAAACTGAATGCTGGGAGGAAGAAGGAGGATTTATAGAGAAGCCATGGAGCCCCACAGCACAGATGCTGGAATGTTACCCAGTTAGCCCCAGCCACATGGTGATACAGAAAATGCGAGAAATAGGTTAAATTAAGATGTAAGGGTTTACCAATAAGAAGTTAGGGCTAATGGACAAGCAGTGATTTAAATAATATAGTTTCATGTGATTATTTCAGTTCTGAGCTGCCAGGTGGCTGGGACACACAAAAGTGGCTTTACAACATATTGGTGCACCAATGTGGCCAACTAAATCCAGTTAAAAACCTGAGATATCTTGAGAAAAAAAATTCTAGACACAAAAATACAGAGTTTAACACAGCTTCCTGCTGTTTGCTGGTGGTGTGCAGCAGCTCCTTTAAGAGATGTTTTTCTGACTTAGTGGTAGCAATAAAAAAAAGCTTTGAATATGGCAGCTTTCTGGGCTATGCTGTCAGTGCACTCTCTGGCTCTTTCAAGAGATGGAACATTTAAAAGGAGTTTGTGACCAGCATGTTACAAATGGCTTGATGGCTTGACATAGACCCACTGCATACTTGGAAGTGGGGCATTGTGCGTGGCTCAGAGGCATTAAACAGACTTCTTCCACCATGCTGGACTAAGTGGGGCAAGCAGGAAGTGCCATATATACACTAGCAATGCCACAGCTTAGTTTCTTAAAAAACGCTTAGCATTTTAAGAAATGCTTCTGGTCAGAAAATAATTACAAATATGCAATAAGACAAATCCAGATGGAAAAGACCTCTAAATGAGTCCCAGTGTTGGAAAAATGGTTCTTCTATTGTTTCCACAGAAGATGAACACTTGTGTTTTAAATCCAGACTAATTTGGTTTTATGGACCAAAACACCCTGAAAGATTGCCTTGAACACCCCTCAAAAAATTACTTTGCCCAAAAAACAATAGGAAGCAATTTGGATAAGAACTATGCCCTTATTCCCAAATATTATTTAGAGGGGGATATGCTATATAGATTTGCATTGGTATGGATCTTGGTTTATTGATACAAATTTAAGGTCAATTTTGTTATACTATGTATATATATATTTCTATTCTTGATTAATGTATTGTGATTGTGTAGCTCATTTTAAAATGTAATGTATAATTAAGAAACATAGGTATTGTTATGCTTGAAGTCATGATAGTTAGCCTTTCTAGATGTACAGAGAAGCATTTCAGATAGATAGACAGTCTTCAAACCTTTCAATCTCTACAAAATATGGCATTTATAATGTTTTAAGAAGTTAGGACTTTTCATAACAAATACATGTCTGCTCCTGGCAGCACCAAATTACTTCAAGAGGAAGATGGGTATTGAAGAGACTCGTTAGGGAGTGGGTTAGCCATCTGTGCAAGAAGCTGCTCTTGTCTGGACTGTGTGATGAACTGGACATGCAGGATCCACAGAGAAATGACTGCCGAACTTGGCTAAATGTGATAAAATCCTTTGGGATTCCTGTTTCATGAAAGAGTCTGCCAGACATTCTTGCAAGACACAGAAGAAAAGTGTTGGACAAACTTCCAATATATGTTGAACTGTCTTTGAAATTTCCTGATTCATGGAAATATCTGTTAGATACTAGGGGCCAGTAGGCTGAAGATGGATGTCCCGATGATACAGAAGAACATTGCATGACTGTCCAGGCAGCAAGAAGTCTCTATCAATTCTAGAGTTTTGGAAGTTGCTTACAATGCACATCCTATTTTCTTAGGTAATATTATATCCTTCTGGAGTTTTAATGAAGTTAAAGAATAGACAATAATTTTCCTTAGTTATGATAAGAGATAAAGTAGATATAAAAATTGTAAGTATAATTCTTGCTTAATAACTGTTTTGTTATATATAATTTTACTATGTTAAAGTTAAAACTTTCTTTTTTATTAAATAGAAAAGGGGAGGTGGTGTGGGATTCCCTTCTGTATGCTGTGCATACCATTGGTTAATAAAAAAATTGGCATGGCCTGATAGGGTATAACAGAGCTAAGCAGGAAAACTAAACTGAATTCTGGGAGAAAGAATGTGGAGTTAGAAGAGAAGCATTTAGCCCCACCAGAGACAGACACTAGGAATTTTATCCAGTAAGACACGGCCACATGTCAATACACAGATTACTAGAAATGGGTTATTTCAGGTCAGAGATACCAGGTGGCCAGGAAAAAAAAAAAAGCCAATGCCTAACAACAGGGCATTTGAAGGAAAATAAATAAAGGATGCATAAATAAAAAAAAATTATCCTCATAATCTATGTAGAATTTGTACAACAAATTTAAAAGTGAAAACTTCACAGAAATTTTATTTAACTAAGTTTTTTTGTGTGCAAAGAAGAGCTTCTGATGTTGGAAGTACTTTGAATGGAGTGGGATTCTGAGAACTTTACTCTGAACTGTGATGGAAGCAGTCACTTAAGTGATTCAAATATAAACAGTGTTTACCAATTATTGGGTAAGGATCATAAACTTTGCAGTGTTTAATAAAAATAATAAAACATATCTTATGCATATAGAAATTCAAAGAGTTAATTGTTAGATATAAATTGTAGGAGTATCAAGAACACTACTAGCTAAGCAAAATCCCACCAAGTTAAGACTATGATATCATTAAAAAGAGGAGAGAATGGTGTGGAAGATAACAATGAATAGGAATTATCATAGCAAAGACACTGTTACTTGTCATCTTAATTTAAATAATATATGGGCACAAATGGAACAATAATTCTTAGAAATACATGGTTCTGGACACCTATAAACTCATTTGGGTTTGTATTCATTAACGGCCTTTGTGGTTTTATTCAAGTTGAAAGTAGAGGATTTTACTTGGTGATTAATTAAAGTGATATGTCATAAAAGAGTAATATTCCAAATATATTTCTTACCTATAAAATTAATTAATCTGAACTAACTTGATCTTGTAAACATTAGAGTCATAAAACAGAATTGACGTAGAGAATTGAAACAGATGTTATTGTCCTTTGTCTAATGACCTATTTAGTAGAATGACTTAATACAGTTCTATGAAACACATGAATAAAAAAATTCTTATGTTTTCTATGAAAGGAATAAACTGGTTCTGCTAAATATACCTTACTAGCCGATGTTATATGTGTGTTTTTCTTTGCAATATTACATACTTGTATTAAGTAGGAAAGTTAAAAGAATCCAATAAGGAAATTACAGCTTTTTTTAAATTTCCTTATGGCACACCATCATCTAATTTTATATTGAGTCTATTTAAACTTTCCTGGCATTGTTTTTAGGAGCTAGTCAAGCAATAATGATATTGATTTACTTCAGCAAATAAAAGCTCAGGTTTATGGTTTTTTTTTTCCTGTTTTTTCTTTTGTTGCTAGCAATCACATATTATTTTATACTTTATGTTAATTAGTCTAGAACTAGTTTCCAAATTACTAAACAAGAACATCCAAGTCTGCACAGGTTACAGTAATTGTGATTGATGTTAACTTACTTTATGTTCAGCAACATTGTTTACTATTATATTTGAAGTTGAAATATTTGCGATTACTATTACTATATATTAAGAAAAGTGTGAAATAGCATCTTAATTTTTTCTTACAGTTATTTAATTTTTATTATTTGGTACATTAGAACTCATACACAACAGAAACTTGGAAATAATTATAAATGTTATTAATTTGAATACTTGTATGTTTATGTAGAAATGATTTATGTACATGTATTAAAAAACATTCCCTGAAGTGTATTCATTATGAATAGAAAGAAAAGTGGCCTAGCAAATATGGTAGCAGTATAAAATTATTGATGATATATTAGATACCATAATGTAATTCACATATTATCAATTCCATTTCAAATTTATTAATATTTTAAAGTATAAACAACAAAAACTGGGAAAATAGTCAATTTTATTATTTTCTTTAGTTATGCAAGTTTAATTTCAAGGACAATCTACAGAAATCTTAAAAACAAACTTCATGTTTTCTTTTTATTTCACATGCTGAATCAACAATTTTAATTGTTGGTTGTATTATAGGAAATAATTGCACATTAGTGAATAATTAATTTTAACTTATCAAAAATTTAAGCTTATATACACAATGTCAATGCTTCAATTTTCTCTTTAGCATGCTGAAGGTTGCATGGGTCAAATAAATATTTTACAAATATCTATTTTTTTAATTATAATAGCATCATTTTTTTTCTTCATTTTTCTCCATTGAAGCCCTCCCATGTAATCCTTTGAACATTCTTTCAAATTCCTTGCCTCTTTTTCATTAATTCTTGGTACTTACTTATATGTAGATATTAGAAAAGAATCTACAACTGACATTTTCCCAAGCCACCATAATTTCAAACTTCATTTGAAATATTTGTCATTATACTCACATAAATATTTTTGACTATAAAATATATTACTCATAAGGAGTAATAGTCATTGACTATTTAAATAACATTATACTAAAAAGATGCTATGTATATTTACAAGAAACAATATGGTGAGCATCTTTCAAGGTATATATATATGTGTATATATATATATATATATATATATATATATATATAAAGTTTACTTAATATTCTAATAAATCATTATATGAACACCAAATTTTATTTGATTGGGGTACTTTGAATTACTTAATTACTTTTTCCATTACTAAGACACTGCATTTCTTATATTTCTAATGAAACATTCCATTTCACTCTGATTTAAACTATATTTAGATTTACTTTTTTTATGTGTATGACTGTCTTCCATGCCTTTATATATGTGTATCCATTGCATTCCTGTTGCCCATAGGACATCAAAAAAGAATGAAAGATTTCCTGGAAATCAGTTACTGTTGGTGTGGGTCACCCTGTACTTGCTGAGAACCTTGCTTTTATGCAAGGGCCTTATGTGCTCCTAACTGAGCTGTTTCTCCAGCTTCTTAATTCAGATTCTGATTTTAAAAATGAGGATAAAAATTGGATTTTATAAGAATGTAGGTCTTTGAAAGAAGATGTGGAGCTACATAGGATAAAATATTTAAGTGAATTTTCAGCATGTTGTGAAACTACGGATGTGGATAATAGTAATATTTACAATATTTTAATATCTTTCATTTCTTTATTATTTAACATTCAGATGATTTGTTAGTGCCTAACTATTCTATAATTTACTGCTCTAATATTGCAATCAAGGCCATATCAATACTGCCAGAATTATATTCTCTGCAAATTTATATGAATGCGTGTTATTTCAAATCCATGCAAATATAAATTGTAATTTCTATTATTTTTTGAAATAAAAAAATGGTCCCTCCTCAAAGTGTTGTATCAGACTTTGTTGACTCCTCCTGGGAAGCCTTACCCTCTCTGAGGAGCAGATGGCAAGTGGGGTGGGGGGAAGATAGTGGGAGCTGGAGGAGGGGAGGGACTGGGAACTGGGATTGGTATGTAAAATGAGAAAAATCTTTGTGAAAAAATAAGTGAATGAATTAAAATAAAAAAATCACTATATCTAACATTGGACATAATGGTAGAAAACTGTAAAATGCATTTATTAGTAAATTTTTCATTTATTTTTAATTAAAATAGAACATGACATCAGTTTTCACCTTCCCTTTCTTCCCTGCAGTCTTTCAGGTGCTCTCCCTCCAATCATTCCCTTCCTCCCTTTCCTCCCCTCTTCTCCAATTAATAGAATCCTTTTATTTATCTGCCCTCTCTCTCTCCCTCTCTCTCTCACCCATTTTCTGTCGTCTGTCTGTCTGTCTGTCTGTCTCTCTGTCTCTGTCTCTGTCTCTCTCTCTCTCTCTGTCTCTTCTCTCTTCATTTACCTTGGATCATTTTCTTTCAGTACTGAGAGTAGGAACTTTCTATTGTGCTCAGGACTAAAATTCCCTGTCTTTGTTTCAGGGTGGGATAATTGCTTATTTGACAATCATACTTGCCTAAATTAATCAAGTTTGATAGTTTGAATGATTTATTCAGAAGAGAGACTTTTATTTTTTAGATTGTGAAAAATTAAATATGAAATGATTCATTTTTTCGTAAGGGAATTGTACAATGCCATATAGGAGGAGGGAGTCTCTCTCTCTCTCTCTCTCTCATACATATGCACACAAACAAACACAAGCATGAAAGAGAGACAGAGAGAGAAAGCAAGATTAGAAAGAGATAGAGACTTCACCAGCACTTGATTAACTAACTCACTTCTATTGTAATGCTATTGATCTAGTAATGAGGTCAGACCCTCTTTTACCTATTCACCTCTTAAAGTATTCACCTCTCACCATTTACGCTTTAGATTAAATTGTCAGCACACACACACACACTGGAATATTTAAACCACATTAGTGATTAAGGTGTTTATTAATTCCAATATTTTATGCATACAGAAAAAACTTCTTTGTTCTGTTGTACAAGATATTTAAAAATCTGTAGACTTGTGACAAGCACTAAATTTAAAGATCAGCTTATACTGTTTTGAAGTAAATCCCCATTAATAATTATCTAAGATATTATGATTATACGTGATAATATTCAGTAAGATCACAGGATGTAAATAAAGTAAGCACAACAGTAGAATGCCCACAGTTAATTAAATTGCATTTCTTAACAAAACTAAAAGTATGCCAATCAGATAGTCAGTTTTTATTCTTATTGTTAAGTATTTAAGACTCAAAAAAAATAATTCTTTGAGTTTAGATTTATTATAGATGGGAACCACATCACTAGTGGATAATACCTCATTATTTTTCTGGAATGACAATGAGGACATTCACCTTAAGAGGCTCCCTCTGATGTGGTATTTAAAATCACAAGTGAGGGATGTGTCAGGAATAAAATAAAACTGCAGGTGGTGTTTTGATTCTCAAGTCTCTAGCACTTAAAGTACAGAGAAAATTAGCAGATGAAATAGAGACTCTTTATGGAGTCTGGCAGAAAGTGTCCCAATGTTTAATTTTCTGATTTGGATCTTATTATAACAAAAACAAAATACCATATATGACAATAGCAAGCAAGGTTGGTACAATTAGTAGTTAGTGACTAATTATCCTTTGTCTGCTATTTGAATTTGTGGTTGATTTTCCTGCGACAATTCATCAGTGAATGACAACATTTGCTTTTACTACTGTTTATTATTTTTTCTTTGGGCTATTTTCTAATAAAGTGAATTCACCAACCTCTCCCTCTAAAATAAAATTTTATGACAAAAATAAGTTCCTGTTTTCCTCATTGAATGGAAGTAAGGAAACTGCAGCAGCATGAGCAACTAAAACTCCTGTAACTTCTGCATAAGGGCCTCAAAGTCTGATCTATGCAGTCACGGGGGAGATTAGCACCAGAAAGGCTAAGGATACAATCAACTGTTGAGGGATAAAGTAATGTAGAATCACTAATGGTGGTTAAAATGTTCAATCAAGCATCACTGTAAAGTGATTATCTTAATGAGTAGAGAAATCCATACATGTTATGGATTTCTGTATGTATATATTTATTTATTTGGAAATTACATTGAGGAATGGTCTCCATTTGGTGAACCAAGATTTAAAAGCTAGGATAAATATGGACAACTGGACTTAAAAGCAAAACCAAAGAAACAAAACAAAACGTAATGCCATTCTACACAAGAGATAACATTAACATAAAATTTAATGTATTTTAAAAATTACAAGTAAGAAGTTCCAGGTCACTATCTAAGAATCTCCAATTGATAATTAAAAAAAGTGTAAATGGGGGCTGCTATTCATTCATGGCTAATAGCACAAATCTTTGTATTATTAAATATAAAAATTGTATATAAAATCAGTGACATTATGACTTGACAAAATTCTCGTTTAGTAGACTATCAAATGTATACCCACTGAGATGAAATATAAGGTCAGAATTATTTCTTGCTAGTGGCTCAGTAAACTGATGCCCAAATCCTATAAAAATACTATGTGTTGTTTTCATTTGTTTCCCAAGGAAAGCACAAACTTACTCCATTCTTTGCTCACTACAGTGGCAAGTCTGATTGAACATGGTATTTTGAATTACTTAAAGATTCAGATATATATGGTTTTAATAACTTATGTGGCTTCTGAATGAAGGAACACTATTTAGAATATATTCTTCCTAGTTCTTTTATGACTGTGTTTTGGTTTCCTTGCACAAAAAAGATAGAGCAGAAATTTAATTGAGAATGTTAGGTTAAACTAAAGATGTGAGCTACTGACTTAACAGGTAATTTAATTTTTTCTAAATGGTTTAATTTCAGCCCATGTTAAAAGCATTGCTTTCTTATCAATGTGAAGTGAACATTGTAAAATAATCTGAATTTTCAAGAGAGAATAATTTGCATTCTGTTTCCAACTTTGTGAAAATTTAATGTAAGGGGCATATTCAAATGTTTTTGAAAATTTTGTGTAAAATGAAATCAGAGGGAGAGTCTATCTGGCATATTCTCATATGGTTTTTAATCTCATGATATTAGAAAATGATACAAGAAAAGTGACTTTTTATTGCATCCCTCTTTTCATTGTAATTAACCTTTCAAATTTCCAAATTATTCAACATTTTGGAATTATTTGTTTTATGCAAAAGTCTAAGTTTCAATACAAACTACCATATAGAAGTTCTCATAATACTAATATTTTTGATTGTGTCATTAGTTGTAGACATGATGGTTAATTTTTTGTTTGTCTCATTGTTATGATGGAAGAAGACCTGCCTTCAGCAACTTTAAGCAAGGAAAGATTTACGTTTGCTTATAGTTTTCAGGGATTTTAGTTCATTATGTCAGTGAAGGATTAGTGACAGGTAAGTCTCAACTCATGTCAGTGGGATTATGACAGGACCGGTCACAGTGTAATGGGTCATCCAGGAAGCAGATACTAGACAGGACCTGCAGGACCAGGCCACAAATCTCAAAATGTCCTATTGTTAGTAAACCATCACCATCTACCAGGATCAACAACATTCCAAAACAATTCCTCCCTCTGGGAATGACAAGTCTGGGAAATATACTTCGCCTTTAAATTATAACAGGAAACTTGATTATTTAGAAGACTGTTTAGTAGACACTGAAATTATTCCTCTGGGAGTGGTAGGATTTGAACATCAACCTTCTCCTTGATTTTACTTAAGCATTTTATTTTAAATAACACTACAGGATATAATTGAAATAAATGGCATAATACTGATAATGCTTTCAACACGTCTCATAGTTTCATGATTTAGTTGGTGAAGAAAGTATCAGAACATTAATATTTATGAGTTGCTATTTTGAGGTATACTAGTCTAAGCACTGATTTTTCTATTAAGTTCTTACACTCATTCAAATTTCTCACATGCTGCTTCTATTTACCAAATGTTATCCTGGACTTGAAAGTTCTAATGAATTTTTAATTGTGAAATGCTGATACAGCTTTCTGCTAATATCCAAATGCTGTCCATCATCATACATTTTACTAAGCAATTTCCCTTAGCTACTGATCACTTGAAGCTTACTTATGCCTTTGACAACTTATAATTTGACTTGTTTGACATAGCACAAGAAATACATAATTTTATTTTGTAGTCCTTCCTTACTCAGGTTACTTATATTGCAATTTCTCATTTGCATATAGGAACAGCTTAATTGGCTTATTATCTTAGTTTCTTCTGGAAAATCCATTCTGCATACAAAACTGCACATGAGTCTCACTCATGTTGATTCTGTTTATTTGCAAACAACTATCTATTTATTATTCATTGAAAACTGCCTGCTCATTTTTTGAATATTTTCATTTTTAGGCTAATGGAATCTTTAAAAATAATTTAAATATGTTTAAGATTCTGTCACTTTCCCAATTAAAATAGTCTGTTAGCATATGTGGATGATGCCATACTTATGAATACTATTTTCTTTATTCTATATTTGTGTCAGTGCTTTTTTTTTTAAAGGAATACGGCTAGAAGTGAAATCTACTTGAAAATCAAAATACAGTTTCAGGAGGTCCCATTTATTTATTGTTGTTCTTTTTGTCTGTGCTACTGGGGTTATACGTAAGAATTGGTCTCCTGTGCCCATGTGTTGCAGACTACTTCCCACTTTCTCTTCTATCAGGTTTAGCATGGTCAGATTTATATTGAGGTCTTGAATCCATTTGGACTTGAGTTTTGTGCATGGTGATAGATATGGATCTATTTTTATTCTTCTACATGTTGAAATACAGTTATGCCAGCACCATTTGTTAACGATGCTTTCTTTCTTCCATTGAGGTCCAAATGAGGAGCAGAAGGACGGAGAATATGAGCAAGAAAGTTAGGATGGCAAGGGGTGCGTCCACCCACTGAGACAATGGGACTGATCTAATAGGAGCTCATCAAGGCCAGCTGGACTGGTACTGATGGAGCACGTGATCAAACTGGACTCTCTGAATGTGGCTGACAATGAGGGCTGACTGAGAAGCCAAGGACAATGGCACTAGGTTTTGATTCTACTGCATGGACCGGCCTTGTGGAAGACTAGTCTGTTTGGATGCTCACCTTCCTAGACCTGCAAGGAGCGGGGAGGGCCTTGAACTTCCCACAGGGCAGGAAACCCTGACTGCTCTTAGTACTGGAGAAGGAGAGAGAGAGAGAGAGGGAGAGGGAGAGGGAGGAGTGGGAAAGAAATGGGAGGAGGGGAGGAGGTGGAAATTTTTAATAAATAAATTAATTTAAAAAAATCTAAATACATGCACAGAATACCTGAGATCAAATATTTCATTTTATTAGTACAGAATTTTAAATCTCATGACTTTAAGATTTTACTTTTAAATATTATAGGAAAGAAAAAACGTTAATTTAATAAAATATAGAATGTGAGTTTTTAAAGTTAGAATGATTCTTGATCACTGTAGGGAAAATACATAAATATTCCTAAATCAGTTAATTTATCTCCTTCCTGGAGTTTGAGAAATTAAATATTCAATATAAATTATATGAATGATAACTGATTCTTCCTTAGAAATAATTTAATTAAACCCATATTTATTGTTATTCTTTGCAGTTTTTTGAGAATTCTTTGTATACATACATTTACTTCATTTTATTATCTTTCTCTTTTATGTTATTCTTATTATATCTTTTACATTCTTAAAATCCATTGCTTATTCTTAATTAAAATTGTTACATATATTTGTTTATAAATAGGATGTGTTGAGATCACTTAGTGTTGATAATATATTTTTATGGCTATCTTCTTTAATTGGCTAACCTATTGTGTGCTTGTGTTTGAATAAAACTGATCCCCTCTCTTCTTGAAACCAACAATTAATTGCCTGTAGATATTCTTCTACAGGTGGAAAATATACCCATCAATTCACATTTCAATTGGTGGTGTTACTTTTAGGCCTTGTTTAGTCCATGGTATTGTTGATATGCCTGGATCCAACTAATACTTTCCCTACCACAGTACCTGTGAATGGTAGAGACATGGATTTTAGAGGAAATGTAACTACTATAACTTCACTAAACCAGTATAAATTCTAACAATTTCAAATATTTATTTCACCAGTAAGTGCAGCTCTCACTGTTCAACAAATAATTCAGTTTTGCAGCAAAAACTATTTTGTATAATTCTTAACATTAAATTATATTATGTTTCAAATATATACATGAGTGCAGATATAACTAGTATGCACACATATTAATATTTTTCATTAGCTGTGGTACTTACTTATGTGGTAGCTGGAAAGGAATATAATTTATGAAATAATGACTTGTTGTAAGGAAGCTGCTTGTTTGTTCCTGACTGCTCAGCAGCTCTGACAAGAAATAATCACACAGACACTATGTTGTTTAAAACACTGTTTGGCCCATTAGTTCTAGCTTCTTATTGGCTAACACTTATATCTTAGTTTAACCCATTTCTAGAAATCTGTGTATCACCATGTGGCTGTGACTTATCAGGTACCTGTCTCTGGCAGAGCTACATGGCTTCTCTTCAGCTTTGCCTCGTTTCTCCCAGCATTTAGTTCAGTTTTCCTCGCTTACCTAAGTTTTATCCTATCAGGCCAAGTCAGTTTCTTTATTAACCAATAGTATTCATAGAATACAGAGGGGAATCCCACATCAATGAATAAACATGCAAGTAGGTAGATAAGAAATATCTAGTTTTAGTCTTTTTATTTTTACTTTTGATTATTTTTTTTTCCAGTAGCCACTACCTGTATTTGGAACCAGATACCTTATTGAAAATTGCAATCCTTACCTAACATTTCCCAATGCTTTGGAACTCTAAACATTTTCCCCGTAAATGTTTTCTCTAGATTTCATATGATGATTCATTCTAGATGATTTTTTTCAATTTGCCAACTAAACCTATACTTCTAATTAGTTTAGCTTCCTAATCTATAATGTCTCTCCTGTATGCCAGTGGGCTGAAAATTGAAGCAACCAATCAACTATTTCTCTAGGCTGGTGCCTTGCATGCTATTAAAAGAAAATTAAGTCACATAAATCATTAAGTTTATCGCCAATGTTGGAATTTTGAGTTATGATATTTAAGAAATACATGGCAGATTACTACCCACAGTAGTAATACAGTAAGCCACCTACCAAAGACCTGGAAAAGAGAATAAATTCAGATGCTGATGGTAGTAGCCAGAATATCTTATAACCATGTATGAAACAAAGAAACATATTTGTTTAATGAATGAATCAGAAAATGAAAAGGAAAATTGCTAAAAAAATTTTAAATTTAGTTTTCTTTTACATGTGTACATTAGCCTCCACATATGCATATGCATGCCTTCCAAACTTACAGAGAACACATGTGTCTAATCACCCAAATTGGAGTTACTATTGGGTATGAGCCAGCATTTTCATTCTGGTGAATGAACCAAAACCAATGTAAGAGCAGTTCTTTAATCTTTGAGTCATCATTGAAATCTGCAGATTTAAATGATAGTGGGAAAATAAATCCAGGTATTTACCATTAGTTGATAAGCAACCAAAGTGGCAAATGCAGTAGTTCATACACTCAACATAGAATAGAGTTCTTATATACTGTATTTGAATAGCTTTGGGTTGCTCTCCATTTAACTTCATATTGGTTCAGGGCTTGCTATAGACAGCTTTTTCATCATCAAATGAGATGATCACATGGTTAATTTCCTTCAGTTTGTTTACATAGCAGATTTCATTTATTGATTTTCATATATTGAAATATCTCTGAATCCTGGGTATGAAGCCTACTTAATAATGGTTAATGAAGTCTTTGATGTGGTCTTCAAATTGATTTGCAAGTATTTTATTGAGTATTTTTGAATCTATGTTCAAAATTTTTCTGTCATTCTTCTCATTGTTGCGGATTTATATGGCTTGGGTATCAGAGTAACTGTGACCTCATAGAATAAATTGAGCAGTGTTCCTTCTATTTCTATTTTGTGGACTGATTTGAGGAAAATAGGCATTAACTCTTCTTTGAAAGTTTGGTAGAATAATGTGCTAAAACAATCTGACCCTGACATTTTTTAAAGGGGGAGATTATTAATGAATGCTTCTATTTCACTAGTAGGTTTTGGTCTGTTGAAAATGCTTATCTGATCTACTATGGGAGGTAGTATGTATTGATCAAATAATCTATTTCTTTAATATTTTCCAATTCGGTGAAGTATAAGCTTTTAAAGTATGTTTTTGATTCTCTGGATTTTTTTTTTTTGATGCCTATTCCTATGTCACCCTTTTCATCTTTCATTTATTTTGTTAATTTGGATAAGGGCTTATCAGTTACAAATAAGGGCTTATTTGTTTTCACAAAGAACAAACTCTTTGTTAAATTGATTTTATATATTTTCTCTGATTCAATTGTATTGATTCCTTTCTGGCTTTGCGTATTCATTGCCATCTCCTCTTCTTGAGTATGATTTTTTCTTTTTGTTACTCATAAATTCAATATTGTTTTCTATCTTTTTATAAGCATTAAATATACTATTTTATGCTTCATGATTTGCAAAATACATTTAATACAAATAAGTAAATACTAAGCTATCATGATCAATGATTAGCAAAGAGACAGAAATCTTTAATAAATGAATAAATAAAAAAAGATGATCACAAAAAATATATATATTGAAATGATAGACTGAAAAGATATCTAGGAAAAAGTAATAGCAAAATCTTAGACATCAATACAGGTCAAACATAAGTCAGGCATATACTAATATGCATAAAGAAGAGATGGTCTTTTGAGTATCCAGGATAATTATGACACTGTAAATGACTTTGCATCCTCAAAATGGTACAAATATTTCTCAGAAATTAATCTTCTCTTTGTATTTCATCATCTTCTTAATTTTTAATTATTAAATATTTAAATCTTTAAATCTTAAAGATTCAAAATATTAAAGATCAAAACATAAAGTATATGTTCATCAAAACTTCCCTAGTAGGAAATCCATTAGAATTATAGTGAAAATCACTTCAGAATCACAGTATCTGCTGGTGGAGATGAGGTCAGGTTGGGGAGTAACAAAACCTGAAACTCTTGATGCTATCTCATATTCATAGTATAAGAATAAAAATGGATATTGTTCTATTGTCCCTGGCTTCCTTCTGAAAATTCTCACGAGAGAGTGTGACTTCTTTAACTATTGTACAGAGATATGGAGAAAATTGCTTCCCTTCCAGGAGTAAGGAAAAGATGAATTGCTTTTTGAAAACTACAATCCACATAAACACAGAGATAAAGAGTCAAATAAAGGACTAGGGGCAGTGGGTGTCAAAGAGGTTGTTGAAACTTCAAAGAGTAGGAAATCAATTAAATGATAGTGAAAAGCACCTCAGAATCACAATATCTGCACTGGAGATGAGGTGAGGTTGGGGAGTAACACTAAACCTGAAAGTCTTGATGCTATCTAATATTCATAGTATACAATAAAAATGGGTATTGTTCTGTTGTCTCTGCTTGTTTCCAAGAATGTGAAGGTAGAACTCTTTTACTAGGCATTCCATATCTGGGAGACAATGGTGAAGCTTGAACTATTTGAGGGGTCCCTGATAGTAGGACCAGGATTTTCTCTGGTGCATAAGCTGGCTTTTTGTAGCACATTACAGATGGTTGTGAGCCACCATGTGGTTTCAGGGAATTGAAATCAGGACCTTTGGAAGGGCAGGCAATGCTCTTAACCTCTGAGTCATCTCTCCACCTCATCCCCTTAGTAGTAAATATTAATCAAGGGCTTCTGAGTTCATGTACCCTAAAGAAAAACCTACTACTTCCATCTTCCTATATAGCACCAGAATAGGTAGATTCTTAAGAAAGAAACATGAATTGCACTGGAAAGTGTAATTAGATGATAACTCTTGGATAAACTTGGGGCAGAGGTGACAGCAAATAAGAGGGGATAGAAGATGAGAGCATGAGGAAATGGGATGGTCAAGGGGGAGAGAGATGGAGTGAGAGAGTATTCAAAGAGAGATCTTGATAGAGAAAGTCACTATAAGGTTAGGGAGAAACCTGGTAGTAGGGAAATTCCCAGGATTTATCAAGGATAACCCCAGCCAAGACTCATAGTAACAGTGAAGAGTGTGTCCAAACTGAACCATGTTCTGTAATCAGATTGGTGAATACCCCATCATCATAAAGTCTTCAACCAGTAAACTTATGGAACCAGGTGCAGAGAGCTACAAAAAAAAAAAAGAAAGAAAAAGAAACAGACTGAGCTCTGGGAATCCAATTGAAGAGAGGGAAGAGGAAATAAATGAGAAAGGGAGGTAAAGATAATGATGGAGAAATCTGCAGAGACACAGAGACAACTATACCAAGTTCATGGAAACTCAAGAACTCTAGACTGACAAATGTGGAGTCACAATGGGACAAAACTAGGCACTCAAATGTGGGAGACAATGGTAAAGCTTGAACTATTTGAGGGGTCCCTGACAGTAGGACCAGGATTTTCTCTGGTGCATAAGCTGGCTTTTTGTAGCACATTCCATATGGTTGTATGCCATGTTCAACCTTATCACAGACACTGAGAGCAAAGATAAATACATGGGAATTTCTGAAACTAAGAACTTACTGTGAGAGAAAGGACACATTCAGTCAGACAGCCAACTGAATAGAAACAGATCTTCATCTACTCCAAATTAGAAAAAGGACTAATTTCCAAAATATTTAAAGAACACAAGAAACTAGACATCAAAATACCAAATAATACAATTAATAGATGGGATAGAGATCTAAACAGAGAATTCTCAACGAAAGAATCTCAAATGGCCAAAAGACATTTAAGGAATGGCTCAGCATTTGTAGCCATCAGAGAAATGCAAATCAAAATGACTCTGAAATACCATCTTAGACCAGTCAAAATGGCTAAGAACTAAAATACCAGGGATAGTTCTTTCTGAAAAGGATACAGAGTAACAGGAATATTTCTTCATTGCTGGTGGGAGTGCAAAATTGTACAACCATTCTGGAAATCAGTATGGAAGTTTCTCAGAATATTTGGAATCAATCTACCTTAACACCAAGAATTGTAACTCTTGGGCACATACCCAAAGGATGCATACCCATACCACAAGATCATTTGGTCAACTATTTTCATAGCAGCATTATTTGTAATAACCAGGGCACGGAAACAACCTAGATTCCCCTCAACCAAATAAGGAATAAAGAAAATGTGTTACACTTACATAATGAAGTATTACACAGCAGTTAAAAACAATTACATCTTGAAATTTGCAAGCAAAGTGATGGAACTAGAAAAATACATTGTGAAGTAACTAAGACCCAGAAAGACAAACACAGTATGGACTCACTCATGAGTGGATGTTAGATGTAAAAAAAAAAATAATAACCACACTATAAATTTTGACTCTATGGAAGCTAAGTAACAAAACAAACCATAAGTGAGGAATACACGGATATCCCTGGGACAGAGAAATGGATGAAAACTCCTGAGAATATTGGGAGAATGGGGAGTCAGGAGAAGGGAGGGCAGAATGGGTGAGGAGGGGGAGAAGAGAAGTGGGGAGGAAAACAGGAGGGAATGAGTTGAAGAACAAAGAGAGAGCGAGCAAGGAAATCTTTCTTGAGGGAGCTATTATGGAACTAGTAAGACACTTGACTCTACAATTCACAAGGATGTCCGCAGCTAGCACTCTAAGCAATAGTGGAGAGGATACCTGAACTGGCCTTCCCTCATAAACAGATTGACGACTACCTTAGTTGTCATCATAAAAATTTCATTCAGCAACTGACAGAAGCAGATACTGTCTACATGTAGTACAGTAGCAGCAACACAGCTATGGAGACAGGAGGAAGTTGGATAGCACTCCACTATTCACATTTCTGAATAATAATAATAGTAACAACAGTAAAAAAAAAGAAATGGGGGCGGAGGGGTACTCAGGAGGTGAGATTACCATAAATGACCTTCCCAGTTAACATAACCCTTCAAGCCAGCTCTTCAGCTCCTATTCTGCCAAGATCCTTAATTATGACATCCCTATTTCCTAATTAAAAGCTAATTAAGCTCATGTATAGTATAAGAAGAGACCAATGAATGTACAGTTCACTTTTTCCACTTTTATATGGTCCAGAATCCTCTGTCTAGGAAATTGTGTCATTCATAATAGGCAAATCTTCTTACCCCAATTAATGTAATCAAGACAGCCCCCCACATGGATGCTTAGAAGTCAATCTCCCAGGTGATTCTAGAATTTATCAAGTTTCTAATACTAGTACACTCATAATCTGAGCATATTCTAGGAGTCTATGTCACATTTCCAAATTGTTTTCCTCATTGTGCTATGTCAATAAACTATGAGCACCACCCAGCTGCATCATTCTTTTGTATATGATGAAGCAATTCATACTATTTAGACAAATTTAAATATTCATTTAAGATCTCCTCCTTAAATATGATTAATCCTGTGGCATTAAAGCTGGATTTAAAATGAAAAAAATAATGATAAATATTATATAATTCTAAAATGAACAACGAAGATAATACTGTAAACTATTGAAATAATATATTTTTATAAGTTTTCATATATGTTTGATTTTTGTGCAATTTCTTACTCTGTTGGAATGCATACCTAACCAATAAAGGTACTGTGAGTGAATCAGTAGTATTTAGCTGTTTCCTTCAGTATAATAGACAGTATTGCTTGAGTAAGAATGGCTTACATTATTTGAATCATTGTGTTTATAGATTTGGTATTATGTCATGTGATTTTTCTCTACAATACTTAAAATATTTTATGTGGAAATATTTTTCTATCAGTTGGAATATCATATTGAACACAATAATGACTACATAATCATTTAAATCTTTGTATAACCTAGTAGTCTACATATTCTTTGGTGCAATAAAGTATTTTCACCCATAGATTATTTTTCAAATTGCAATATTTAATATACTAGCATAATGCTTTATTTTATTGCATAATCTTTATATTGGTATGCATATAGATGGCATGAATGATTACAGAAATTTGTATTATAATGAAGTCATATAGTTTTAAACACAGTTGTTATAAACATCAAGATTGTGTACTTACAAAATATTTGTTTTATGAATTTAAACTTATTGAGAATTAGTCATGTTTAGAAATGTATAATTTGTGACCTTCCCATAGCTTTTGAAAGTACTTTATCTACATCAGCAAGTTATAATTTGTGAACACATAAGGAAATATATGGGTCCATTTAGATGACAGAGAAAAAATAACATGCTCTTTTCCTTTACTATCATCTTTGTAAGTGGAGTTCTCACAATAACCCTTTGTTTTTCAAGAATTCTGTACTCAGTGAAATATCTTTAAAACCAGAAACCTGCAGAAGATTGATTTCCTGATATACTCAAATATTAATTTGCCATCACTTATCCACTTTCTAAATGCTGTTATAAAGTGCATTTGTTTGAAATAATTGCCAATATTCCATATCTTAGGTCACTATTTTCTCATTTTGATGTCTATAACATTCTCTTTAAGTAAAATCAATAGCCCAAGAAAGTCTATTTACATATCTATAACAAGAAAGCAGATTTATATCAACTACATTATACTAGAATCAGTCATGTGCTGAAATAACTCTTGCTAAGATGTTCTAACTAATCTCTATGCTCTCTATAATTAATGAAGTTAGTTAAGCTTCACTTCTCCAATTTAATTCGTGCTCCAACCACACTGGGTTGAAAAGACACTTCTTCTATAATCAAGCCCCTTTTACTAACAGATCTGATGCATCCCTGCGAAAGAAGTACCCAAGAACAACACTGTGAATTACATCTGGTCAATATGCAATCTTTGTAACTCTGTGAGATTCTCCAGCAGTGAACTGGTAGGGTGAATAATTCAGGTAAGAATTGACATTGCTGGAGGCCAAACTGCTGAAATATTTCTCCATTAGAATTATAAGAACACGAGAGATTTTTGGAGGGAGAATAAAGGTCATTTGGTCCATCAAGGCATATCCTTTTCAGTACTCTATTTCCCCAAGGATGGCATCTAATTGTTTCTTGAATGACATCCCTGCTTTTTGCCTCAACAACTTTGCCTTCAGGCTCTTCTCAGTATTTATTATTCTCCACATGAAAAGGTACTTTCTGAAATATGTGCTGAATTTATTTTTTAATTTCCATTTATGTCTTCTTGTCCTATAATCTGTGCTGAAATGGAAATAATAATTTAAGTTGACATTATCTGTGGCAGCTCAGACTTTATATGCTTCACATCAGACAGTTCCAAAACTGTCCTTAATATTATATGCCTGGATTTACAGTTGGGACCACCAGACCTGCATAGCAATCAGTGGCAAAGGTTTTAGTTACAATAGTGACTTCCATTCAATAAACCTAACGGAAAATCTATTGACTTTATTGGAGGGTGTTCTTGTCAGTTACAAATAGACAAAAACTTGTGGAGGTGCTGTATATACATATTTTGTGCATGAATGAACTTCCATTGGGACTGAAGTTGCACCCTTAGCAATTGCCTCTCCTTTCTTCTCACTATGAAAACCTAAACTTCCCTCCTTTCAAATCTATTTATCTCAAGCTGCCAAAATCAGCAACATGAGAAACTCGTACTCATTAAAAAGTTCAGCTGCCTGCTTTACTTGTAGCTTTTGTACATCTGGAAACAGAATTGGTCTGTATTTAAGTCATTGGAGAATTTTCTTAATTAATGGTAGTTGTGAGAGGACTCATCCATTGTGAGCATTGCGATTTGTAGGTCTGTTGTCCAATCCTTGGTTTTGTAAAAAGAAAAAACACAAAAAGCACTGCGCTAGGCATGATAGTGCATGCCCTTAATAATATTTTGTGAGAAAAAGGCAGTAGGAGGAATTTGAGCTCCAGGGTATCAAACTCCACATATAAAGCTCCAGGTTGGTCATAACTTCACTGGGAGACCCTGTATCGAAAACAAAACAACAAACAACAACAACAAAAAAAACACCACAATGGAGTACTACATAGCAGAAAAACATATGACATGTTGACTTTTGCAGGAAAATGGATGGAGCTAGAAAACATCATTTTGAGTGAGGTAACCCAGACACAGAATGACAAATATCACATGTACTCACTCTTAAGAGGTTTTTAGACATAAGGCAAAGAAAACCAGCCCACAAATCACAATCCCAGAGAACTTAGACAAAAATGAGGACCCTAAGAGAAACATACATAAATCTAATCTATATGGGAAGTAGAAAAAGACAAGATCTCCTAAGTAAATTGGGAGCATGGGGACCTTGGGGGAGAGTTGAAGGGGAGGAGAGTGGCAGGGAGGGGAGTAGAGAAAAACGTAGAGCTCAATAAAAATGAATAAAAAAATGAATACTTTAAAAAAAATGCTGTCAGTAAGCAGTGATTTTCTTTGGCTGTGGCTTCTTTTCCTGTCTTTTGTACCTGCCTTGAGTTTCTTCCATTGTATACCATAAATTTTAAATAACCATTCTCCTCCCAATGTTGCTTTGGTTTTGATGTTTTACAAGAGAAACAGAAAGTAAAATGTGAGATCCATAATACCTAAATTTGCTCTTTTCATAGTGTCATACTCACCTCATATTCTGTTCATAGAGATTTTCAAGAGAGGGTTTCTCTGTAGCTTTGGAGCCTGTCCCGAAACTAGTTCTTGTGGACCAAGCTAGCCTTGAACTCACAGAGATATACTGGCCTCTGCCTCCTAAATGCTGGGTTTAAAGACGTGTGCCACCACCGCCCATCAGGATTTATATTTTTTAATGTGCTGCTGCTGATTTTAATAAATTAATCCAATCCTACCCAATTTTCTTCAAGTCACGATATTATTTCATCTACATATTTTATTCTATTGGTAAGGTTTTACACTTTTTCTTTTGGTTTATTACAATTTTCATTTGGTAATATTTCAGTTTAGTGTTTCTTTCATATTTCTTGTCATTGTTTCTTATCATATTTTCATAAGTCATCTTTCACTGAAATATATTTTCATATTCTGAATTGGCTTCCTTATTTTATTCAGCTACTTGTGCTTTTAAAAACTCATTAAGGAGAGTATTTTATTATCTTTGAATTAATTTATATTTGTATTTATATTTTTGACATATTCAATTATATTTATAATTTATAATCATTTTTGGATGATTTCTCTGAATTAGAGTTTCATTTAAATTATTATCATTAGTGGGCAAAGCTATGAAAAACATTCATTAATTTTTGAGGAGACATTTTGCTTGAATTGTCATGCTCTATTATATTATGCTGGAGTTTATGCATCTTGATTTAGCTTTGTTAGGCTTTCTGAAACATCCAAGTTCAATGAACATTTCTTTGGATTCTGGCTATTCGCTCTGATTTGTAAGTGTTGTCTAGGCTCAGTGTTACCTATAGTTCAGCTGTGGAAAACATAGTGAGAGATATTGATGATCTCACCTCTGTGGTTGTAAGGGGAAGGAGAGCATCCTCTATCCTCATGGAACACTACAATATAGCTGGAGGATGCTCTTTTGAACTTTAGAGCCGGAGTTCATTAGGTGTGTGGCACTTTGCATCATAGTTCATGACTTGTAGATACCCAAGTTCCCAGGATTTAGAGCATAAGTACAAAGCATCTGTGAGTAGAGCAAACCCTATCACTTCTCTGGGAATAGGGCACAGAGTCAGTGGTGAAATTTTGTAATTGCTGTGCATTTTAATAATTGAATTCAACAGGGTTATTTTATATTATTTATCTAAGGAATATTTTATATTATTTATCTAACAATGGGATTGTAGCATACTTTTACTTCAATAGTTAACATGTGCTCTAGAGAAGGAAGTTCTGGCACAAATAGAGTGTCCGAGATCTCTTATATGCCTGGCTTTGGTGAGTATGCTGAACAAAAATGTGTACTGTTTAGGCAAGAGATTAGGGATTTCTTAATGTTCATGGAACAATGGAAGTATGCATAAGAACTGTTGTATCCAAAGACCCTTTACCATTCTGGATTCCAAGTTGGTGGGGCAAATTTAGGCCAGGTTATCAGAAACCCTTATAGACAGGAATTGTATAATACTGGAAGTGTGCACAGGAGGCAAGCGATAAGGGGACCCTTTACTAATCTGCCCTAGGTGGTGATGAAGAGAGATAATGTGTGAGTTGAAACTACATCATCTGGGGACTCCTTACTTATGTGTGATTGGAACAGATGGGTGGTCATGGTATGTGTCATATCTTTCTTCTTAATATTAATAAAATTACAAATGTTGGTGCTGTTTTGACTTTCTTACATTGGTATTTGGCCCATGAGTGAAGGATCATTGTAATCATATATTTTTATATGTACACAAAAGTCTAGGTGAATAAATCAGAAAAATACAGCTGTCTGTCTCTACATTGGAAGCAATGGTTATTTGAGGATTATCCTTCAAAAAATAGTTTAGTACACTTGTTTATTTCTCTAGACACAGTGGGAACTGGGATAATGGAGCCAATAAATGAACTGGACTTAAGTCTCATGCAATAATTGATTTTATTTTGAGAATTAGGAAATTTAAATTTTGGGGTTAAGAAGGGTCACATGAGGAAATGTACAATCACAGGGGCAAAATGCACATGCCAAATCATATTTTTGCATGAAGACATAAAAACAAACAACAATAGCTGATTGTAATGAATAATTGAAGTACACTCACTCCCATCTGCTATAACGGGTTGGACCACAAAAGCATAATCCCTGAACAATTACATGTTTTTAAGAAACTGAGGTTGCAAGGACCTTGTCTTGGTTTCATGGAGTTTTATCAGAAGCCCTCAGAAATTTCCTCACAGGATGTCATTCTTGGAATGTGTTCAGATACATATTTGTTCTCACTTGGGGAAATGGTAATTTGCTTTCCTCAGGAATGAAGCACAAAATATGTTGCTGTTGCTGTCATAAAGGAATTTAAGAAACAGCTCAGAAAATGAGAAGGATGTAGAAGTTGTACCAATGGGTCTAATTTTACAGTCAAAATTTGGATTTTATAACAATCATAACTTCTCAGTTTTTAAACAATATAATTTTGTTTACTGTAAATTAAAATATTTGAGTCATTAATATAAATTTTATATTTAAATTAATTTGTATCTCTGGCCAACTTTAAAATATAATATAATTTAGTCAGTATCAAACATTTACTTAAAATAAGCTTTATTCATGATATTAACCTCTTTTAAAGACTATTAAAATAGAATACTGGCTACACTGCATAGAAAAATCATGTAGGTGAGATAACCTTTCTTATATCAGGGTCTTTGTCATTAATTTTATTGTCACAAGTTTAGGTGAGACTTCCTTATGATCACTAGAGACTTTAATCACAAAGGAAAAGGAAAGTTACAACTAAAGAAACTTTTTCTATTCTTTTTATCATGAAAGCAGCAGGATATTCTTCCTTCATCACGAGCAAAGTGAATCCCTCTTACTATCTGTCCTTTTGAAACAACGTTTTCAATGAGAGGGTCATAAAGTTTCAGAAAAAAAGACGATCAATCAGAGAATATTTAGAGTTTTCTGGGCCCCTTTCTTAGTTGGAAATGGAGCTGAACCTTTCAGTTGCATTTTCAACTATAAAAATTCCAAACCACAATGACCATACTAGTGAAATAATTAAAGAGATGATAATCATAAGATTAAATTATTTAATCTCGGAAGGATGCTCTTAAAGGATGTTTGCAATAGATATGAGGCATGGTACCTTAAAAACAGCATCATATAATACAGAATGATGCAGAATTGCAGAGGAAATGGAGGGGATATTTAGTCAATTGTCACTAGTCTCAAGGGATAAAGGTGAAATTAGTTGCTGGAAGATAAATTATATTATGTTTATTATGTACGTTATTCACATTTCAATGTTTTTTTTTAATTTTTTTAACACAAAAAAGTTAACCATTAACTGACTCACTATAATATAAAACTACATATTAATGGAGTGTAATTCACCATTTTGATGTATGTATAGAACTTTCAATATTTATGGCAACTTCCTCATTTATCACTTCGTTTTAGCAAATGCATTCAAGTCATACCTGTTTTCATTGTATACCACATGCTTGTATTAGTCACTGTATTTTATTGCAAGCCAGAACATTGTCACCCTCCATTAATCAAGTTAGTCATTGACTACACTTTCCCTATCTATTCCCTGCCTCAATTGTTTTAATTCAATGGAACATCAGTGATTTTTATTCAAAATTCACAAAATATTTATAGAAGAATTGTGATTAGTTTATTGTCAAGTATATATGATTCATATTTTGTGCTATTTCATTCTCATGTTAATAAGAAAAATATCAATGAAGTAATTTCACATCATGATTATTATGTGAAGACATGAATCACTTGACATTCTACTTTCAAAATATTTAAAATGTGTTCCTGCTAAAGAATTATATCATGAAGTAACTACACAGAGTTTTAATAGTTTTACTAATGCATATATTAATCTGTTTTCAGTAGTTTATAACTTCATATATTTTGCACCAGATAGGCCCTTTGTTTATTAATATGTTCAGAAAAGCCAACATAATAAGTATGATTAGAGAACTATATGAAAGCCTGCCCCTAATAACTCAATCTAAACTGTCAGATGATATTATTTGAAGCAAATGAAGATGTATTTGCCTTTTAGGTGTTAATTAAATTGGCACAATTATAATTTGTAATTTGTGATGAAGCAGAACCCTGACTGATATAGCCTGAGGTTAAGGCTCACCATATACCACTGTTATTCTAATAAATGACAACTGATTTCTAAAGCAAATTACTCTTGTGTGTAAACTGCATGTTGGCTTGACATTGCCTCCCACGGAAGCTGGCGTGGATCTCACCAATCTCTTTCTTCTCCCTAGTCTATCCTTTTCAACAAACACTTTAACAGCTGTGAATGCAAACAAGGGACATTTGGCAAAACTAGGAACCAGATGCCCAAGTCTAAATGTATGTTCTATTCAAAGCTTCAGAGCCTACCACTCATACCTCACTGGCACCTCAGCTGGCACCCTATTTAGATTGTCTGCTGGCACAATACCAGTCTCATCTGGAAGTATTGTTGAGGTCATGCAGGTGTGTCCTGGTTCTAATTATCATAGCCAGCTAAAGCTATTATTAGGTAATTTGCTATATCTAAGAATATTTTGTGAAAAAATAATATAACAATAACATATATGCACTAAAACTGTTTTACGAAGAATATTAAGGTTATTTTGTATTAATATCAAGCTTTTTGGAATTAAAACATTTTTACCAAAAGAAAATTGTTATATATATATATATATAAAAGAATTAGAACACAAACTGAGCAATGAACCTTCAAAAGAAGAAAACACCATGAATTCATTTTAGAAGATGCCTTCAGTTAATTATCTACCAGCAGATTTATCTCTCAATGTGGATACTACTTTGTTGTTGAGTTTCTTTGTTCATATGTTTATTGGATCATTTGAGACAGAGTCTCACTCTGTAGTTTAGTTGGTGAGTAACTCAGTAAGTATACCTCGTCGCCCTCAAATTCACAGAGATACTCCCCTCCCCATCTTCTGAGTGCTGGTTTTACAGCCTGTGAGCATCAGAGTCAGTTCAGATATGCATTTATTTGGAAGATATTTTTAATTAAAATAGAATTATTCATTTTCCCACTTTATTTTCTTCCTTCCAGCACTTCCTAACTGTCCTGTATCAAACTCCTTCTGTGCCCACCCATTCTCTAGTCAATAATCTCTTTTCTGTTCATTAGGATTGCTACACACACACATAGACACACACAAACCAAACAAAAAAAACTTGCTTATTCATTTTTTTTTTGAGATTTCTGCCAAGGAAGTAGAAGAGTTTGCAGAACCAGGAGATAAAACAGAGAAGAAAATCTTCCATTCATATTTGAGTTACTTTCACATTAATATAACAAAATATTAGACAAGAGATAATTTAGGAAAGGAAAGATTAACTCAACTACTAATTTGAGACAGTACAGTACACCATATTGAGCAAAGCCTCAGAGAAGGAAGCAATTGGTTATCAGAATCCATAAAACAGAGAGTAAACTCAGATAAGGTAAACTATGAATGTCACTATATGTCACAAAAACCACAATCTTCAACATGATTCCAAAACTAATGGCTCCATAATCCTCATAAACAACACTGTAAACTGAAGTCAAATAGTCAAATTCATGATCCTGGATTGTGCTTCATATCTAAACAATGGTAATTATTAATGCAGACAAAGGGTAACTTGTACTGGGTAAAATGGAAATTTGGGGGAGCCCTTTTACAATATTTTGAGAAGTATAAAACTGATAAATAAAATTGGATTCCATTTTCCTTCACTCAGGAAATTTCTATATTCTATTTTTATTTTATATTTATGTTGCTATAGTTCAATTATTCAATGAATTTGAATTTGAGAGTGAATATAATCAATCAACTAACAAAACTACTGGTGATATAGTTGAATGAATGAGAAGATAGGAAAATATTTTGTTCATCATTTAAACCCTGAAGATTAACAGAAAAATGAAGAAATAATATCAATGAACAACTAATAAATATATAAAATGTCTTGTAGAAGTATAGTGTCAATTTTTATTATATATTTATTTTTGAAATTATAATTACCACATCTCTACCTTTCTTTCTGTCTGTCCAAACCTTTCAATATATTCCTCCTGCTCTCTTATAATATTATTGCATCTTGTTTTACTAATTGTTACTGCATGCATAAATGTGTGTGCACATGCACATGCTCACATATACCCATGTCTAAATAAAACCTGTTAAGTTTATATAATGTGACCTAAATTTATGTGTGTTTCTGGTATGATGATATTGCACTGGGCAACCAATTATTGTGATTGTCCTACGAGAAACATCTCTCCCTGTGCAGCTTTCCTCAAATGTCTCTAGTTCCATGTGTAGCATTGATGACTTGTGGGCTTTTTCAAGTCAAGGTTGTCATGTTTGTTGGTGTCATCCTGTTCAGCTCATATTTGCAAAGATATGTTAAAACTTTCCATGTTAATTTATCATCTTACCATAATTAGAATGCTTTGAAATTTAATATTTTTAAATTGTAACAATGAAGAAATCATACAAACCATTAAAATTAAGGAAGATGTAATCAGCATAGAAAATATAACAAAATTAATTGCAGATCTTGCATTGAACATAAAACAATGTAGGAAAATATGCTAGACTGAAGGGATTGAACATCAGAATAATGCCACTCAAAAGGAGTCTCTGCAACATAAAAGACACAGCGAGCTGTCTTATCTAATGGATTCCAGGACAAAGGCATTAACTATTAACAATAAAAAGGACACCCACATTATATTGCATTGTATGAGTTTATTTATGCTTAACAAAAGCATATTCTTAATTAAAATGTATGTACTATGACTGATTTGACATAAGAAGAGCAGAGTGAATGAAAAATGGAATGTACTTTTGAGAATGATCATCAAATAATATACTATAATATGTTAATGTATTATATTTCAGAAAAATTACAAGATAAGCTTTTCTAAATAAGATGTATTACATATTTTAGTTATGAACTTAAGTTTCTTTCAACTACTTAATATTCAAACCATTTTTCTAGGAAGCAGAATGAAAGAATTAGATTCATAATGTTACCCAATAAACACTCAAAAAGAGGCAGACTTCTGTTTGTTTTTTTTTTGGGGGGGGGGAATAGTATTGGAAAGACACGGTTTTAAATTTTACTCATCCAATATTTTTAAAAAAAGCAAAAATTCCAGGAATATTTAGCTTTTCTAAGAGTTAGAAAGATGTTTTCTCATTTGACACAACTAATCAAGATAGTCCCAGAAGATTAGATAGCATAAAATAATAATAATGGGAACAACATGTAGTTAGTTCTACTTTATAAGCAAGAGGGATTGCTTCCAGTCAATATGTGTACCAATTCCCTCAGGTGAAAAGACTCTCTCCTGGAGGGATGAAGAGAGTTAGAAGATGTCAAAAATCTCAGGATGGAAATCTGAGAGAATCACAATTCCTCTACGCAAGATTATGGGGGACAAAAGTTTCTAGAGAGAAAGCACACTCCTATCATCTAAATATTTAAGAGCCTGTAGGCTAAGTGTGAAGCCTCAGAGAGGCAGGATTTTAGGTGATACAACTGATTCTAATATCCATTCTTCTATAGCTGGCTTTGTCAAGCTGGGTTGTTGTGAGATTGTTAATTTGGTCTAATTTGGGAGAATTGCTATTTGTGAAGTGAGATACTACAATGTATGAAATGAGAACTTTAAGATATCCTTTTATTGTAAATGTTTAAATTTATTTTGTTCTAATTAATAATCATTTTAAGATGTTGAAAAGTAAAATTTTATTACATAATTAGTTAGAGAGTATATAAAACATGCCACTCAGTCAAGAAAAATACCTGAGATACCTCATTTAAATTTTGATTTATCACAACTGATCAACCTGATAATTTTAAAACATAAAATACTTAAAAATTAGCTGTTTTAACGCAAATAAAAATGCAGTCCTCTTTCTGCTTGAGATGCCTCTGTATTTTAATGGCAAATAACTAGGTAGTTTCAAGCACAAGGATTTCAATTTAAAATTGAAATCTTGCATTATTAATACTCACTGTTGAAGAATTGACCAAGAAGGGATGAGAAAGGGAGTAGTTCATGTAGAGAATGTGAAGTCAGACATACTGAAAGAACTGGAAGCAATTAGGACGGTAGACCTGGAGATATTCCACAGCAAAACTAAAATGCAGAACGAGCGTGATGATAAAGTGTCATTGCTGGAAGCTCCTACAGCCCATGGAATGTCAAGAAGCAATGAGAGTGTAATGTTACTATCTTAATAAACAATTTATTAGGAATTAAATGCAATATGATTTCTGTTTGTGGAATATGACACACCGAAAGGAAGAACTGGGCAATCTTATCAATTGGTGTGGTAATACAATAGGTATTAGTTTCTGTGGAGCTGTAATTGACAGTAGGTTAAAAATGGCAGATCATTACATGGAAAGATTTTATAACATGTAATACGCTGTTCTTTAATGGAAAGGCAAAACAAATCTGATAAAATTGTGGTAAATCATTTCATCTTTCTTATTATCAGTGCATCCTGCTAGACATCTGGTTCATGTTTCCAAAGAGAAATTTAAACATAGAGTGGTGAACTGTACATGATGTATGAAGCAAAGAAAATAGTATTCACCTATTAAATATCTTTCTGTTAGTTGAGGCTACTGTGAAAGCTAGTAACTTAACATAAGACGGATTTATCTTAAGAAAAGGAATTTCTCTTTTGTCAATCATCACTTAAGAGAGTCACAGCTGGTATTCAATGACCTGGATTTTGAAATAATACATGTATTTTGATGCTCTATACTTCTATGGTCATCAAGAAAATAATAAATCTGATATAATTTTATTTTTAATTATGAAAAGCTGTATATATTTTAACCGTTTAGTGTATAAAAATACTACCCCCAGTATTTCACATGTATAAACAGTTTCCTACAACTAAAATTCAATTTCCTTTATCCTAGCAGTAACTTTACAGTTGTTGATTTCTTAATATAGCATGTTAATAGTGATCTACCTTCCTATTTTTCTTTTGTAAATTTTCATATGGTGTATTATTTATCATCCCAAGTTCTCCCCAACTCTCCTTTCTCTCCCACCTCAACCAGTTATGTTTTCCTCTTCTCTCTTAAACAAGAAAGAGCACAAACCAGAAGAGTATGACATAAGTTTTTGTTAGCCATCTGTTCTTGACCATAAGGACTGAGTGGAGAATGGCTTTCTATATGTGAAGAGTAAGAAGGAGCGAGAAACTGCAACAGTCAGTCCTTAATGGAATGACTTTACCATACTTCTGCCCTCAAGACACAGGGACCTATGTGGAAGAGGGAAAGGAAAGATTATGAGCAAAGAGTGGTCAACGACTTCCAGTAAACAGCATTTTCCAGACACAAAAGGGCTGACAGATATATGAACTCAATGAGATTGTTACAGCATGCTCATGAACTGTATGCGTTCAATTCAGAAAGAATCAAGCAAACAAATACAAAAAACAAACAAACAAACAAACAAACAAAAAACCTAGCACTGAGAAATTGGCCTAAAGTCACACTGCTGAAAAAAAAAAGTTTTGCAATTAGTAACTTTTCAGAAAAAGAAAGTAAATATTCTTCAATGAAGAAACTTTCCTTTCCATTTTTTTGCAATGTGGCTGTAAAAATTGCTGCAAATTCTTATGCTGTAATTACATCCTGCTATAGCAATATAAGTACCATAAAATATTCCCTTTGATTTATGCACTTTGTAACTAAAATATTTAATGCATTTTGAAACATTTAAATTTATTCATTTATCCTATTAGTTTCATATCACAATAATAAATTGGAGTCATTGACAAACATTGAGAAATATTTCAATTAATTAATCCATGTTTTAGTCTATTTCATTTGCAATACTGGGTTGAACAGAAACTCACAGCTGAACAATATGTGAAGAGTAGAAGACCTCCAAATATTTAATATAAATTAGATGTCGCCATCAAATACCTCTCCTCTGGTTCAGCGACCTATGAGAAAAAGGAAAAAAATAAGATATAAGAGTCAGAGAGTATAGAGGAAAGAAAGAAGGAAACAAGTCCTTCTACACCTAGGAGGACACAGGCACATAAAAACTCACACATATTTTCGCCACTATGCACAGAGCCTGCTCAGTTATGGGTCTCTATTCCTAGTACAGAACCTATCTCAAATTGATAACTCCTTGCAATGAAAAATTAATTTTCTTCAAGGGAGTCTTCCTGAGTGTATAAACTCCTCTTAAGGCCAAGACCCAGGTCAAGCAATAATATATAAACAAACATAATACAAATTCAATGGAGAATTTTGGAGATTATTTGGGTCATAAAGTTTCACCAGGCATTTATTACTTATATATCTGCTTATTTTTAACTTTGTATGTTTATTGTGATTTCTGGTTTTGTTTTTTGATGGATTATCTGTGTATGAAAATTTGTATGTCTATGTCTGTGTTTCTTATGACCTTTCTTGGCTCCTTTTCTATTATTTGTTTGATTTATTCTATTCTGGCTCATTTGTATTTTATTATTGTTGTTGTAATTTTATTTTCTGTACCTGTTTATATTCTAATGAAAGAGAAAAAGAAAGTAAGAGGATTTTAATGGCTGAGGAAAGAGTGCATCTGGAAAAACTGGTGGAAGATAAACCATAATCTGAATATTTTGTAGGAAAAAAATCTGTTTTAACTTAAAATCTATACTGTAGGAAAACATTTTTTCACTAGAAAATATAAAAAAAATATGTCATAAGTTGAATGGCATATAAAATTCTATTTATTGCTGTAGTGAGCCTGGGAAGTCCAAGATCAATGATTTAGTGGAATAAATATTTTCTGAGTGCATGAGTCCTCCTGACAATTTCTTACACTGCCAGTACCTGTTGGAATGATGATTGTGCATGCACATGTGTTGTTCATTTGTTTGTTTGTGTGTGTATGTCTGTGTGTGGTGTATATGTGCATATATGTGTGCTGGTTTATATGTGTGAATATATGTGTGGAATCCACACTATGTTTTATCTGTCTCAGAGCTCGCTGTCTTATGTTAAAAGATCCATACTGGATCTGAATATCACAAATTTGGCAGATCGATTGACATATAAGCCAGTTGGATATTAACTTCTCCATCTCCCCAGACCTGGGATTTAGTTTGTGAATATATCCTTGATTTACATGAGCACGACCAGTGTTTACTTAGGTGCTAGAAATCAGAACCAAATCCTGATAAATACACAATAAGCACTTGACAGAAGAAAGCATTTCTCCGGCTTGAGGCCCATTTGTTTATTTGTTTACTTGTTGATTTTTGAGCACATCTCTGTTGTCAGTGAGAACTGTGCTTACATGACAAAATAGCCTCCCAGATCCTGACCACTACAACCATAACAATGATGTTGAAATTACAGCTGGTGCATTCAGGCTGATGTCACCACATTGATCATTTTCATTACTCACAGTTCTAAACCAATACACTGTGGTAATTATAAGCAAACTCCCATCTTTTTTGCATTTGACTTTTTTCCCATCTTCAGCTGTTTGAAAGAGATAGATACTCTGCACCTCATTATTATAATTAATGATGATAGTGACCCTTGGTGGATCCCATGGCGAGTGGGGCATTGTGGTGGGTAAGGAACAGACAAATATTCCATGCAGAAAGGTCTTGGGTATGGAGGGCTTATTTAGCAGGTATTTGGGAGAGTATAAGACTATATAATAGAATAGAGAGAAAGTGAGGGACAGAGAGAGAGAGAGAGAGAGAGAGAGAGAGAGAGAGAGAGAGAGAGAGAGAGAGAGAGAGAGAGAGTAGACAGATAAAAAGGAAAAGGGGGAGAGAAACCGAAAGCTGCCTCTTCAGAAAAACAGCAGGCAGAGATAGAGAAAGGGGACTCAGGTGGGCTTGCCTCAGTGGGTGGGGCGGGGACTGGGAGTGGGTGGAGCTTGTTTCATAAATGGACAAAGTACCCAAGTGACAGGGCAGTCCAGAATAAATTCATAACACTCATATTGCATTTACCTTATATCATAAATAAGTAGAAGTAACTGTTCCCACTACTGATTGCCAGTTTTCTCAGATCTCACCCTATCAATCTATCAATCTTAGCCTACAGGCCCATAGTATCCAGCAGACTATTCCATAAATGAGGAAAATTCAGTGACAGTTCCACCTATATTGGCAGTTTATTAGTCACTTTCTTCTGTGTCCTTAAGACTGTCTAGCTGACTCTTTCATGAAGCAGGAACCCCAAATGATGGTCTCACCTTTAGGCAAATTTAGCAGTCAATTCTATACAGGTCCTGCATGTCCAGCTTTTCAAGCAGTCCAGGTAAGAGTCATTTCTTGCCCAAAGGGCTAACAAACTCCATTAGGTGCCTCTTCAATGCCCATCTTCCTCTTCAAGTAGACTGGTGCTGCCAGGAGCAGATGTGTCTTGTCATGAAAAGGCCTAAGTTGTTAAACATTTTAAATGCCATATTCCGTAGTCGTTGAAAAGAATACCTATATATCTGAAATATATCTATGTACATCTAGAAAATCTAACATGACTACAAGCTTGACTATTATAGATGATTAGCTGTTAACCTATATTTCTTAATTGTACCTACATTTTTAAATGAGATGCAAAAACACAATACCCTAATCAAGAGCAACAAAATCAATCTTAAATTTGAATCAATGCAAATCTCTATAGCATTTCCCCATTTAAATGTAAATAAACATTCACAAATAATATTTGGGAATATGGATGTAGTTCTCCTTAAACTGCTTCTGCTGTTTGTTGGGAGAATTAATATTTTGGGGTGTCCATGGCAACCTTTCAGGGAGTTTTGGTCCACCAAACCATATTAGTCTGGAAACAATCCACAGGTTTTCATTCTTTGTGGAAACAAAAGAAAAATCTCTTTTCCAAAGCAACTTATCCTTAGACTAAAATTTTGAAGTCAAGAAACCTTTAAAACATATATGTCGGCTTAGCTTAGCAGTCTCTACAATGAAATGCATCTGTACTTAGCTTCTCCACAGTCAAAGTTTTAAAGAAAACATAATATACATAATCCAGACTCTCTGTGCATATTTCATCTTTATATGGCTTATTCGTTTTAATTCTATTACTTTTTCATATTTATTTTATTATCTTTACTTCTTTAATCATGACTGTCTCTATTCTGTCTTTTTAAGTCTTTATACTCTTTTATTCTCTCTACCAAGCCTATGTAAATTTAACCAACATTGCAACCCAGTTAGTAGTCTTTTATGTCTGAATCTGTCCTGTTGTGTTTCTGTAATTCTTTACTGTTGAGCAGCCATTCTTAACATGGTAAACACTTCTTTAAAACTTAAGCTACGGCATTGCTAGGATATTTATGACATTTCCTGCTTTCCCTGCCCTGTCCAGCATGGCAAAGCTGCTTTTCGTCTCTGAGAGCTACACACACTGACCCACTACCAGGAACACAGCAGGTCCATGTTGTCATCAAGCAAGTAGCAGCATGCTACTCTCAAATACCATCCAAATGCTTGGTCTCCTGAAAGAGCCAGAGGTGGTGCTGGCAATACAATGCAGAAAGCCTGCATTTTAAAACCCTGGCTTTTTTTTTTTTTTTCTACCACCGAATCAGGAAAGCCTCTCTTAAAGAAGCTGCAGCACACCATTAGGAAACAGCAAGGAATTGTGTTAACCTCTGTATTTTTGTGTCTAGAATTCCTTTCCAAACTCTCTCAGGTTTTAAGTTGATTTTATTTAGCCACATTGTTGCACTAATTTGTTAAAGGGAGGCCACTTGTTGGTTCCTTGCTGCTCAGCCCTGAAATAATCACACAGAAACCATATCATTTAATTCAGTGGTTGGCCTAATTAGCTCTAGCTTTTTATTGGATAGATCTTACATAGGAAGTTAAACCAATTTTATTAATCTGTGTGTTGCCATATGGCAGTGGTTTACTGGGTAAAATTCCATCTGGCATCTGTCTTCAATGGGGCTGTTTTTAGCTTAGTTTTTCCACCTTCCTCTATTCCCTGTGCAGGCCCAGTATTTTTTTTTTTTTATTAACCAATGGTATTCATAGCATACATAGCAGAATCCCACTTCAGATTCTATCTTATCTCTCTGGCAAGTTGAGTATCTGTTTACTGTTGGTCCAGGCAGTGTAGCACATGGGCTTCTTCTTGTAAGCTGGACCTCAAGTTAAATAAAATATCAATTGGCCACTCCTGCATGATCTTTGCCACCATGGCCACACTATATCTTACAGGCAGGACAGACTGTAGAGGGAGATTTGTGGCTAGATTGGATTTCAGGTTTCTCTTTCTGTAGCCTTCATTTTGTAACGGGAATGATCATGTCCCTGTAAAAGTAAATTATTATTTTCTTATTTTATGAGTGTACACAGAAATTTACAAGTGTTCACAGAGAAGAGCTCTCCCTAGGTCACAGTAAAACTTATTTTTGAAATTTTAAAAATGTTATGATTGTTAAGGTTTTGGAAACTCTTGAAGTTGGACTTGTTACATTTTGAATTTTAAGTGGGTTATGAGCTTTTGGGGGAAAACAAGCTGATTGTTATGTTCTGAAATTTAAATATCTCATTAATGCTCATAATTTCAAGACTTGGTCACCAGCATGAGGTTTATTTGGAATGCCCAAGAAGCTTTGAGATGTAGAGTCCAAATAGGAAAAAAGGTAAATTGCTAGAAGTGGTGATTGACAGTTATACCCTCTCCAGCAACCCCTCTATGTGTCTTTATTTTGAAAAAGCCGCTGTCCCTAGCTGCTGCCAGAATCATTAATGTTTCTCTTCTAGTGCACTATGACAGATAGAAGAGACCAGACATATTATATCTTTTATTTTTATATGATTTCTCTAATTTATTCTCCTCACATCAATACTTAGATAACTAATATAGCCCCAAAGTAAAAATATTTTAAATCATCTCCAGCTAATAAACCTGAAAGTAAAGTTACTATTTTAACACAACATAGTACAGGTACATATAACTTATAATGGCTACACATAAGGCTCTGAAAACTCCTGAAAGAGAAGATAAGAAGATTTTAAGAGCCAGAAGATCATGTTGTCACCTATGACACAGTACCTTCCAGAAATAACAAAAAATACTACACCCTTTGAATCTAAACAGTATTGCTGTGTAAGCCTGCCTCCCATAATGGCCACACTTGATAACATGTCAGTATGAAAGCGGAAATTCACAAAGCTACATTGATACATTTAGAATTACAAGCAATAGATGAATGTTGAGGGAGGGAGAATCTGATTTGTTCAGTGTAGGCACCTGATAAGAAAGCTAATTCAAAATATTACTTCCTAAACATATACACACACCAAATGTATTCACTATCCTATAAATATATTATATATCATATGATTATATATCCACTTTTATTTATATGGCATGTATATAATCCAAGAAAAATATGTATAAATTGGGAATCTTTTGAAAGTTCAAGTTACCAACTATTCCTGTGAACTAAAATAACTATCAGTAAATTACTTTAATTGACACTTAAAAGCAGTGGGGATGGTATACATGATATATAAATTTATTATGTGATTAGGAAATATAAAAATAATAATGCATTTCTAAATGACTTTAATGAGATGATAAACTTTTAAAATATGTTTAAATATTAATCCATGATTTGTTTGAACTACAACTGTTTCCTTTTTCCCATTTTCTTTTCTTTAGAAGAGATTTGCTCTCATACTGCATATTCAGATTAGTTCCTTCAAGATCATCCCCCATCAACTTCTATTCAGATCCTCACCCCAGTTGACTTTCCTTAGGAAGCAGACATATAAATAATAATAATAAAATAAAAAGAAATCACCCCCAACAAGACAGAATAAAGAGAAAACCAAACAAGCAAAAGAAAGAAAAAATGGGTCAGGTAATGTAACAGAACAAGAAACATATACAGATGAAGTTGGAAAAAAATAGAAAATAACTGATAAAGGAATCTCACAAAAACACAAAATCAGAATCCATAAGGTATACTCAAAGAACCTGCTATGCACAAAAATTTGCCATAACAAAACATTATGAGATAAGGAACTTCCAAGCATTCAACTGAGTTCACTTTGTGTTAACCATATACTTCTGGACATGGGGTCTGCCCCTAAAGTGTCGTTTAATTTCCAATGAGACTCTTAGTTTTCTTAGAGAAAACTAATTTTGTATTTGCAAATGCTTTTCATTTGGTTATAGCATCAGGGTTAGAAATGGGAACTGTGTCTACTTCACTTACAGTGCTAAAACCTTTTCTGGCCTAGATCTATATAGGTCCTTTGCATACTGACACAATCTCCACGAATTCATAAGTGTTTTAGTCCTGCTATGCAGAAAAGGCCTTGCAGTTTTTCGCTTCCTGCACCTTCTCTGGTACTTCCACACTTTCTGCCTATTATTCTTCAGCATTCTCTGAGACTTGAGGGGTATGATTTGATAGATACATACCATTTTTTTGCCAGAATGATCCAGATGATTTCATTCTGTGCACAGAGTATGGCTGAGGGTCTCTGGATTTGCAATTTGCTCCTATTTACTACAAGAAGAAGATTCTCTGTTTATGGTTGAGCAGAGCACTGATATTTGAGTAGAACATATGCTGTTCATAGTTAATTTATTGTTTACTTTCTTTGTCAGAACAGTAGTATTAAGTTTGCCAATAGTTTCTAGGATTATCTAGTCTCAGGTTATTGCCCACTCCAGCAGTGCCAAGGATATGCTCCATCTCTTGGAGATAAAATCTGATCAAATATGGATGGAATATAGGGAGGGACAGCTAAAATTAAGCATCAATTGAGTGGTTGTATGGAAGCCTAATATAGTAGAACCTTCTAAAAATATGCACATATATAAGATGATCCAAAGGAGAATGGCAAAAATACAGGGGAAACAAATAAAAATGTTGATATCAGGAATGAGTTATATCTAACTGATTTGTTGGCCAAAGCATCTCAATGGAAACCCCCAAACAAATTAGGCTGTTGTTCAGGCTATTGGGTTTTCTTTAAAACAGACAGTAGGTTCTATTGCTGAAGACAACTTCTATACAATTCACCAGACATGAAGAAAACACGATGGTGCTACCTAGATACGTCAGAACTACAGATAAGTTGTCAAGGAACTAGAAGGTCATCTCTGATCTACCAAATAAAAAAGGTCAATGAAAACAATGCTACAAGCCTATGAAGATGACCTAAATGTTTAATGAACTAGTCAATAGTGGCCCAAAAGTTGACAGCATAACCAACCAATATCTGGTTAGATTTAAGGCTTTCTTAATGAGGTAGAACTCATCCAAGACACTGCTCATGTGGCTGAGAAATTCTATATTTAATTTTATAGATCTAAATATTTCAGAAATATTCAAATTCCAAATATGTATGTATGCATGCATGTATATATGCATATATGTATATATTTGAGAAGTTATTATGAACACAGTATTTTTGTTTATTTTATGAGAATCATTAACAAAAATTATTCTGTTACCACTATAAAATCAACCTTTGATCATATTTTGACTGATAATTAATTAGATATTAATTTACTATTATTTAAATTATAAAGTTCCATAGCCACATTATTTTATTCATTTTCATGCCTGAAAAAGCAAATAGTTAAAACTGTTTTTATACTTATGGAAACATTAGTTTCATTTGTTCAGCTATAACTGATCTTAACAATTCCAAATTTTTTAGAAAATTTTTTTCTGAAAATAAAATATCCATCATTAAATAGTGCTGTAATGATATTTTATTGTTTTTATCTATTTGATGTATATTTTTGATACAGGGTGTCATTATATACCCAAGGCTATACTTTATTACTATATTGATTTTGTTGCCTCAGACTCCCAGAGATTCATCTGCCTCTTCTTCCAAAGGACTGGGAACAAACATATGTACTAACCTGTACAATCTATAATAGTGTGTGTGTGTGTGTGTGTGTGTGTGTGTGTGTGTGTGTGTGTGTGTTGGTGTCTATTTGGATGATGTTATCATGTGTGTTTCAGTTCAGGTGGGCATATTTAGATTTGGAGACCAAAAATAAACTTCAGGTTTCATTCTTCTGAAGTGTTCCAATTTGTGTTTTTAAGATAGGATTTCTCATTTGTCTTCAACTTGCCACCCAGCCTGTTTGGCCAAAAAGTTCCAAGCATCTGCTATGATAGTTCCAAGATTACTTGAAAATATAAGCATCCTGGTATATCTACTCCTCAAAAATATTTCTTTCAGTCCTCTGTGAATTTTCAGTATAACATAAATTTCAAATAAAAAAAATACTTCCTAGATTTACTAATTTGCAAAGATGCTTATCCAAAATAGACTTTTTGTTCTTGATTCATAATTGTCATGGTCTAGTCAGAAGTGGGGAAAAAACACATTGCAGAACACTGCCGTGCAACTCCCAGGTTATTATTATGTCTTCATATTTCAACTTTAATATCATGCTGGAAAGTTTTATCTTTTTTTCTGAAGCTTTAAGGAATAGTGAGAATCTTACCTTACAATTTATTAGAAACATTTTTTTATCCCCTTGTGAAAGAATTGCTCCCTTGTATAGTAATAAGATCTCTTAGACAAGCACAGTCCACATATCAGGTCAGGAAATTTAAACCATCAGAGTCCAGAATTTGAGCATTTGTATTTGACACAGGGTTTTGGAAATACTATAATGACAAATAACATTCCCATTTTCACTTCATAAAATCTAGACTAATGCATTCTGGTTGTGTGGAAACATACATGCTTTATGTATTGTTTTAGATTGACAAGTAGGGAAAAATGGAGATGTTAGGGCTATATTTATTGGAAGTACAGGATTTGAGCTTACTATTGAATGGGTCTAAAGTCAAGATATTAATTAGGAATGGTTTTAATGAGTCACTCTGTCAACAGTCATAATTATAGAGTAGGTGATAAGTAAAGGGTTATAATATAATATAATACAAAATGATAGTTTGAGTTGATTGTTGAGTTATGGTACACAAGATAGGCTAAGGGAAGACATGTTGTTGAATTCCTGGAGAAAATACATTTTAAGGTCACAGTTTCTTTATTCCCAAATTTGTACCCAACAATTATGACATTCTCTTCAAAATTTGCAAATTGAGGTTTTATACCTGGCGTCAATAAATGTCATTTTAATGTGATCTAGCATCTATCAATAATTGCTAATAGTAAAGTTAGTATTTATAAGTAGGCTTTTTTGATTATTCTTTTTGATTTTTGTCCTTTGAAGAGAAAGAATGAGCATAAAGTTGGGTGAATGGATGTGAGAGAATCTTGGAGGAGCTAGATGAAGGTAAAGAATATGATCAAAATATATAAATTTCTTTAAAATAATTTTTTAAAAATAGAGTAGATAATGAATGCATAGGATGGAAATAATCCCGGTGGGAAACCCACATAAACACAGATGTAGGTGTTACTCATTTCAAATCCATTTGAGACTTTTTAGTATCTTAATGTATCAACATCATTACTTTGTAATGCTGTGAAATAAAATTGTATTAACAATGTATTTAGTTTGTTCTGGCAATACTATCAACACAACACATGGGGGAAGAAGTAACAAACAGTCATCTGTCAAGTTATATTGGGAATTTGATTATTGACAGTTTTCTCCTTAGTAGGATTCTTCACACTTTCACATTTCCATATGATAATATTATTTATAGAGGTATTTCATTATCTCAAACTTCCTAATAGTACCAGCTGTATTTGACTTTATTTATTTGTTTGTCACTTTTTAAGAGAGAAAAAATCATAACTCAAGATTTATATGGCATGCAATGAAACTCTTGAACAATATATAAAGGAAATATGATTCCTCTACTCAGTTTCACAGTTTGTTTTTGTTACATTGGTCATACAAACATATAATTAATCCCCCCAAAATTATGACCAATAGTCATTGAAGCAGAAGATTCTGTGTAACTTTCTACTTTTGAATTAACCTTGTTCTTCTTGCTTCTTACTTTTCTTGTTAAATGTTGCTAATTGGCATCTGATTCAATGGAAGCCCATCATAATATCTGCATCTTCTGCTTATACAGCTAATAGGTGGAAGAATCACAATGATATCCAGAGCTGTATACATAAACCTCCAGCTTATAATAAGAGAGTCAATCCTTTGTAAATATGTATATCTTTATAAGTGATTAAACCATGAAACTATTTCCATTATCCTTCCTTATATTACATGGTTGATTAAATCCATGTAAAACCTAAGAAAGCTTAAAAAGGAATACTAGACACACAAGAACAGAGTTAAGCATGGTTTGGAGGTGACATTTTCTTGGATGAGCTCTGTTTGCTGTAAGTAAGCAGAGGCATTGTTTTTTATGACATGTTTTCCTAATTTGGTGGTAGCAGAAATAAAAAGCCATGCTGCTTCAAAATTGCAGCTTCAGTACTGCCAGCACTATGACTCTTTCAGGGGGTCAATCATTTAGTTGAGGTCTGTAAGTAGCATGTTACAAACTGCTTAATGAATAGACATAGAGCTGATGCATACTTGGAACTAAGGCAATGTGCATGGCTTCCAGAGGTGGTGAACAGAATTGCACCATGTTGGAGTGTGTGTAGCAAGCAGGCATGGCCTTATATACCCTAGTAATATGCAGATTAAGTTTTTAAGTACATTTAGTACTTTAAGAAGCACTCCCAGACAGTAAAGTATTACAGATACACAATAGGACATATAAAGATATAAAAGAACTCTAAACAAGTCACAATGTATCCAAAATGAACATAGGCTTGGCAGAGAAGAAAAAGAGTAAAGTGACAGTAATATAAAGAGGGCAGACAGCCATAGATTAAAGGAGTGAAGATAATAAAATAAATATTAAAAAGTAATAGAGTAAAAATAAGCCATATAAAGATGGAATATACACAGAGTTGGGATTATGTATCTCATTGTGTTTTCTTTGAATTTTTTTGTGTGTGAAGGAGATATGTAACCATAATATATATTTTTAAGGTATCTTGACTTCAGAATTTGGGTCTAATGATATATTGCTTTGGAAAAGAGGTCCTTCTTTTGTATTCACAGAGGATTTAGTCCAGGCTAATGTAGTTTGATGGAGCAAGATCCCCCCCCCCGAAAGGTCACTTTGAACAGCCCTCAAAAAATTACTCCACCCACCAAAAAAAAGGAAGCAGTTAGCAGAGAATTACAACCATATTCCCAAATATTGTTTATAAATGTTTGATTATATAAAAAAGGGATATGCTATAGAGATTTGGAGATTTGCATTGGCACGGATCTTGGTGTGCAGCTACTCTTTCTCAAAACCTATGACACTCCCCACATTGAATTTATGTCTCTTTTTTACTAATATTGATAAATATATATGTGTCTATGCACAAATGCACACACACACACACACACACATAAAACCTACTCAGTCAGCATTCAATGCTAACAATTCTTCACTGAACATCCAATAAGGGGCTCATCTCTGGATCTCTGCAAAGTGCTAATTCTCTTTCTCTCAGAAATCATTATTTGCCTGTAGCTCTTTATCTATTAGTGTGCCCCACTATAGTTACCTCCTTTTACATTAAGTTACCCACTGGTACTGCCATTTTTTCAAGAATTATTAATTGAGTCACTTCTTGGAAAGACTGCATTGCAGAGTAATTCTCATTCTAGACTCTCTTCCATGATGTTTCCTGAGTGGTTTATGTAGAGTTGAGCTCAAGTTGTATTCATTTTTAGTTTGGCTCTGAATTATAATCAAATTAACAAGGAAGAGATGCAGTTAAATAGTCCTACAACATATATGAACCTTGACAACTGCCAGAATGCAAGATATGTATAAAGTGCAAGAAGGGACACTCATACCTTTATGGCAAATAAAACCTATCTAATTTGCTTAAGGTCCAATCAACAAGGGCAAAATCATGCCTAGTACTGAAAATATAGCCCTATCGTGGCTTAAATGATGTCATGAACCTTAAAAAAAATAACCTACTACCACTACTTTGCTAGAACAATCTAGTTCCTTATTACATTCATATCTGGAGATAATGTAGCTATCATCCAGGAAGAAGGTAGCCTATAAAGACTGTCATAAAAAACTAGACACACGATTCTTGATACTGCTATTCATAAATCATCTTTTATAATTTTAATCTCATCATGTGAAAACACTTTTGATTTTAAGAAGATCTTGGAAAAAAGAGATGTAACACATATATTAGTTTCTGAAAAGAAAGGCATTGAGCAATTTCCTAGTGAAACTCATGCTCTGAAAAACACATTGATTATCTATCAAGAGTACTGTTACACTTCAAATGATATGACCTTTAGCCTGGGAACCTGACATGATCACTCTTTTGAGCAACATGAGTGTTGAGATCTTGCTCTTTCAAATGAAAGCATACTAACCAGAAAGATCCACATCCCCTTTTCCTGCATTATATATGTATGTATTAGGCAAATATTTGTTCAAAAATTATTTACATAGAATGGATTATTACAAGCATTATTGTAGATTTTGAAATATTTTGATCAAAATAAAACACAAAAATGAATAAAAACATCTTTTTGGGCTAAAGATATTTTTTATTTTATATGTTTATGTGATTATTTATTTATTTATTTATTTTTACTTAAAAAATTTCCACCTCCTCCCCTCCTCCCATTTCCCTCCCCTTCCCCCATCTCCCTCCCTCACCCCGTTCCCCCTCACTCTCCAGTCCAGAGAGCAGTCAGGGTTCCCTGCCCTGTGAGAAGTCCAAGGTCCTCCCCCCTCCATCCAGGTCTAGGAAGGTGAGCATCCAAACAGACTAGGCTCCCACAAAGCCAGTACATGCTGTAGGATCAAAACCCAGTGCCATTGTCCTTGGCTTCTCAGTCAGCCCTTCTTGTCAGACATGTTCAGAGAGTCCTGTTTGCTCATATGCTCCATTAGTCCCAGTCCAGCTGGCCTTGGTGAGCTCCCATTAGATCAGCCCCACTGTCACAGTGGGTGGTCACATCCCTTGCAGTCCTGTCTTCCTTGCTCATGTTCTCCCTCCTTCTGCTCCCCATTTGGACCTTGGGAGCTCAGTCCAGTGCTCCATTGTGGGTCTCTGTTTCTAGCTTCATCCATCGTCAGATGAAGATTTTATGGTGATATGGAAGATATTCATCAGTATAGCTATAATAGGGCCATTTCAGGCTCCGTCTCCTCCGCTGTCCAAGGATCTAGCTAAGGACATCTCCAAGGACATCTGGGGATACCTCTAGAGTCAAGTCTCTTGCCAGCCTTAAAATCTTAATTAAAGATATATAGTTCCCTGCTCCCATATCCACTCTTCCTCCATCCCAACCATCCCATTCCCCCAAGCTCTCCCCATCCCCCGTTCTCACTTTTTTCTCCCCATGTCCCCTTACCCCACCCCACCCCACCCCCAAGTTTCCAATTAAAAGATTTCCAAAAAAAATAGATTGACCAAAAATTTAAATAACAGAATTTTATAATTTTCTGCTTTGCTACCCAAATGTTGTTCCACGTTCTAATTCTGCTACTATCAATTATGGAATTTCCTCATACTATAAATGTTGCAGGAGGTCTTTCCGCCCCTCCAAACAATAGCTGCTGAGATACCAGCCCATTGGGGCGTGGTTTCTCTCCATTCATAAAGCCCCTATTTCCTTCCGCTCGCTCTCTCTGGACTTCCTGCTGGTCTGGCAACTAGACTCTTTCTCTAGTTGTGCAGAGAGTTGTTGTCCGGGATCGTGATCTGTAAGTTTTCCCTCTTTAAATAAATACTACCCTAGTAATAGTAATCCCAAACTGGTGTGGCATTGTTCGTGGTTTACGCCTTTACCTGGCGCCCGACGAACGTTTGGCTTTTAGGACCCCCCCTCGGCTGCAGGCCGCAAGTTTGGCTTGGCGGGAATGAGCCCTCGCTTCCTCTGCCCAGTGCCGAGTCCGAGATACACTTGGCCTTAAGGCCCATAATATCCAGAGAGGCAGGACGATCTCTGAGGCCGGACAGGTGGTGGTGGCATACACTCGGGAGGCAGAGAAAGGCGGATCTCTGTGAGTTCGAGGCCGGCCAGGCGGTGGTGGTGCACACCTTTAATCCCAGCACTCGGGAAGCAGAGACAGGCAGATTTCGGTGAGTTCGAGGCCAGCTGGATAATAGGTAATATGGCAGTTTTTGTTTCCAACATGACTTTCACTGTTTGGGCTACCAATACAATGGGTCTAATCATGCAAAATTTATATGACTATGAGGATAACTTAATTTACTGGTTACTAGGTTTTAGTATTCTTTTGAATATTCTATCATTTAGGAAGATTATGGTACTCTCAAGAACTCATGCAGGTCAGGAGATTCAGGAGATTCAGGATTCAAAAGAGGCAATAATAAACACAATAATAAAAAGAATTGAAATGCTTGAAAAAATGATTGGAGCTGGTGAACAGAGTAATAAGGCACAAGGACAGGATACAAAGCCAACACCAGCTATTAGAACTGGCTTACCCAGGGTTTTAGCGGCATACCCTATACTTAATTCTGACAAAGCGTCAACTTCTAAAGGCTCAAAGGGAGTCAGAGAAGCTAGATGGATGCCAATAGCAATGAATGATCTGAAAGAAATTAAACAGGCTATTGTTACTTTTGGCTTGCAAAATGCATATGTACAAGAAATGATAAGGACTTGGGCTTCTAATGCTAGAGCTACCCCCTATGATTTCCATCAGTTAGTGTCTGCAGTTTTAGATAAGGGACCTTCCTTGATGTTTGGAATTTATTTCAGAGAAGAATCCAAACATATGGAACAGCAAGGAAGAGCAAAAGGTGTCGAGGTTTCCCAAGATCAAATTCTTGGTGCAGGAGAATATGCTGATCCACAGGTCCAAGCTCTTTATGACGATGAAGTACTGCATCTATGTCACCAAGCAGCTTTAAATGCTTGGAATAGGATACAAGATCCAGCAAAAAGGGTTGAATCATATACCAGAATTAGGCAGGGACAGAGAGAACCCTTTATTGACTTTTTGCAAAGATTAATTAAGGCTCTGGACATAGGGGTACCAGACCTGGAATCTAGACGAATACTTCTTGAATCTCTAGCGTTTGAGAATGCAAACATAGAATGCAAAAAGATAATTGGGCCTTTAAAGTCTAGATCAGCACCTATGGATGAATGGATTCAGCATACGATGAATGTTGAGACATTTAGCTATAATGATGAATCTTGGGTAGGAGAAGCGATTTCCACAGCAATGAGGAGACATCAAACTGCCAGGTGTTTTAATTGTGGAAAATTAGGACATCTGAAAAGGGATTGCAGGCACAGAATTTCTAGAAATAATATCTCCTCTGGGAATGACAAAAATAGGGGACCTAAGCCTTCAGGTATATGTAGGAGATGCGGTAAAGGCCGTCATTGGTCCAACGAATGCAGGTCAACAACAGACAAACAAGGCAACCCGATACCTTCGGGAAACTCCTTGAGGGGCCTCTCGCAGGCCCCCAAGCCAACAGTGGCCCAGTCATTCCCAGTCACAGTGGAGAACGTGCCTCACCAAGAAATCTAAAAGCTCCAATTTCTGCTGTAAAAAGTAATACTAGTCTAAATGGTGAATTACATGTGGAGGATGAGTCAAAAAACCCAGTAGGACAGAGTAAACGTGTATTTTGGCAGACTTATCATACCTTTCATTAAATATATCTATCATGCCTTTCATTGAATATATGTATATATATAGATGCCTATATATGTCTATATGATTAATGTTCAAGTTTTTTACAATAAACAATGAGTCTTTTCTGAAGTGACATTTGAAGTTTCCAGGAAGAAGATGGGGCCCCACAACAACAACTCTACCTGGTTGATATGACGTCATGATACTGATAGCGCTACTACAAGACCTGTTTTGGGTACCAGCTGCACAAGAAGATCCCAACTTGGTTAGCTGAAATGGTGCACATCTTGTACAACATTCTGGCCAGACCTCCACAAAATACTCAGAGACTATTTGCAATTTTAAAAGACATTGATCTTGAAATTTAACCATCATTTTACTTCCACAGGATCCCCCAGAAAGAACATCGCCCCCATGACAGCTGGAAGTAATTCTAGAGGACGACGTCCCCTCTCCCAGTAAAGTTTGCCCCTGGGTTTAGGGGTTTAGGGACATCATTTAGGGGTTGGGAGGTTGGGGGAGGAATTTTATAAGCTCAGGGATCATTTTGGAAAAAAAAAAAGGGTGATGGGATAATAGATTTGTAATTGTGAGTTATAATTTTTAGACAAATATATTGGTATTGATACTTGTATATTGATACAAAGTTAAATTATATTGACTATTGTATGCATGCATATTTCTACCCTTGTTTAAAATATTTTTTTATGTATTGACATATATTGTATCTATATTTACCATATTGCAATGTATATTTGTACATTGTTTATATTTGGAGGTCATTATCTTCATTTGTTACACAGATGTTTATTGTCTTAGTTTTTAAGTTAGATAGATATTGAGAATTATATAGATTAATAGTCATCTAAGTTTGCCATTTATAATTAGACTAATTAGGTTATTTAGATATATAGAGATTATACTCAGTATAGATGGATGATCTTCAACCTCTTCAAAGAGCTGTAGAAAATGGCCTTTAATCTAACTCAGAGTTTTGTGGTAGTGAGACACAATTGCTCCTGGCAACACTGCTCTATTCCCGAGAGAATGTTGAGCACCAAAGACACTCCACCTGGAGCCTTTCTTTTTGACAGAACTGGCCTTGGGGCAAAGAAATGCCCATACCTCAACCACTGACAGAGATACAGAGTGTGCATCAATGGATAAAACAGGACTGTCATATCCTGCCAAGACAGGGTAAGATAGTTTTGAAAAGTTGCTTGCCTTTGAAAATGGTATGTCAGTGATGTTAGGCCTTAGCCAAAGTTGGTTGCTTCAACGCTGCAAATGTGACTTTGGGTGATTTCCCAGGTAGCTAGTTGTCCCTGTGATTTGTTGCAGGTTTTGGAAGTTGTTTTACTGAACTTCCTAATTACCCAGGTAACATTATTTCCCTTCTCAGATCTTTGATGGGGTTGAAGACTATATAACTATAGTTACTTTTCTCTCATGACTTGGCCAAGTTATTTATTATACAAGTCCTAAGCTAGTTAGAATAGGATATTTGTACTTATTGTATATAATTTCATAGTAGGTTTAGAACTCTCTTACTTAAACAAAAGGGGGAGGTGTTGCAGGAGGTCTTTCCGCCCCTCCAACCAATAGCTGCTGAGATACCAGCCCATTGGGGCGTGGTTTCTCTCCATTCATAAAGCCCCTATTTCCTTCTGCTCGCTCTCTCTGGACTTCCTGCTGGTCTGGCAACTAGACTCTTTCTCTAGTTGTGCAGAGAGCTGTTGTCCGGGATCGTGATCTGTAAGTTTTCCCTCTTTAAATAAATACTACCCTAGTAATAGTAATCCCAAACTGGTGTGGCATTGTTCGTGGTTTACGCCTTTATATAAACATCTAGAAGAATTAAAGTACAAGCTACTCTGCAGTCACTATAAGGCATTTGTCATTTACATATCTAGTACATAGTACAATAAATTAAAAAATCTATGCTGCTTTTGGGGGAAAATAGACAAAAATAATAAAACTAGAAACAAGAATGTGCTAGATGGAGTTTTGGGAACTCCCACTGTCTATAGTGTTGATATGAGTTATTATATAAGAATCTTCTGGAAATATATCACAACTTGCTCTTAACTAATAATATGACAATGGTGAATGGACATCATTTTCACCAATGAATCACCTATTCAAACATATCATCACAACAGCCCATTCTACTCTTTCTGTTTTTCTATTCTTGGAGAAAAAATGTCATCTGAGAATTCTACTGAAAGAATAGTTGAATGGTGCCAATAACCAGGAAAAAAAAACACATTGCTTTCTTGCCAGCTGTCTATAAGATGGTAGTTTCTGCCAACACCTAGATTCCAGTTTTACAAAATATTGAATAGAAAATAGAGCAAAAGATCTATAATATTATCTGCACTCAAATTGTAAAAGAAGTCATGCATGGTATTTTAAATGACAATTCTGTGGTGAGTTTTAAATATTACATAAAAATTCCTATCATCTGTATGATACATAATCTATCACTAAACTAGGGAAATTATACTGAAAGACAAAGATAAATGTGCAATACTGTATTCAGTGTAATTTGAAAAGAAAATAATTATTCCTAAAAAGATATGGCATTCAAACTCTAAAAATCAATAATATTCTTAAGCAAACATTGTTCCACCGTATATCTAACTATGGACTCTCAATATTCATATATTTATGGATACAAGGTTTCTCTGTCTTTTTATAATAAAGTCATCAGAAAGGGCCCAGAAGCTTTCATTGAACTCTGTGAGTTTGTTGTTGTTGTTGTTGTTGTTTTGTTTTGTTTTTCATGAAGAATTCTTTGAGCTTCAACAACTCATCTCCCCTTTGAGGGCATGGACATTTCAGACTCGATTCCAAGACCACGCACACTTCTCACATCTTGAGTTGGAGTTGCTTCACTTTTTCTGTTATAATATAGTTTTCTTTGAAACTTTTATCCCGTTTCTGGATATTTTCCATGTCCCTATAATCAGGGAAAAGCTTATATTTTCATTCTTATTCCAAAAGAAATCACAACATTTTCTGGGGATATAATTTGGTATGGCATCACTTTAACATAAAGTGAGCAAGGAAGTCAGGACTGCGAAGGGTGCATCCACCCACTGAGACGGCAGGACTGATCTAATGAGAGATCATAAAGGCTAGTTGGACTGGTACTGATGGAGAATTTGATCAAACCAGACTCTCTGAATGTGGCTGATGGTGGAGACTGACTGTGAAACTAAGGACAATGGCGCTGGGTTTTGATTCTACTGCAGGGACAGGCTTTGTGGGAGCCTAGTCTGTTTGGATGCTCACCTTCCTGGACCTGGGGGAATGAGGGAGGACCTTGGACTTCCTATAGGGTAGGGAACCCTGACTGTTCCTTGGACTGGAGAGTGAGTGGGAAGGGGAGTGGGGGGGAGGGATGGAAGTGGGAGAAGGGAAGGAGGTGGAAATTTTCAATAAAAAATAAATTAATTAAAAAAAAGAAGCATAATGAAGACAATGTTGAAGCTGGCATACTGTAAAGGGAAGAAAGTATTTAGAGAAAATGAGTGTCAAAGCATGTTTTTTTAATATGATGTAATACAAATTATTTGAAATTCAATCACAATAGGAAAATTTTGTTGTTTGTTTTTTAAATAGTTTATCAATTCTTTGAGAGTTTTAAGATGCATTCAATGAGCTTTTATCATTTTTATTCTTACCAATTATTTGCAGAGCCAATAAACTCTCTTATGCATCAAATGTTCATCTTTAAATTTTTGACACTTCAATATCAATCATTGGTGTTCCACATATTCTAGGATGCATGGTCTTCTGCTGGAGCTTAAGTGATAAACACATCAAAAGTCACTGGGAGAAGATGAAATCTTCCAAAGACTTCTGGTGAAAACTCAAATATTTATTTCTATAACCAACTACTTAACCTGGAAATCAATTCAGATATGCTTGACTAGCTTCTAGTACAAGTTGTAAAAACCTTTTATTTCATTTTAAATATATTAAATATTAAAATCAGAAAATATTTTAGCAAAATGCACATTATAAAACTGCTTGGCCTTCACCCAGTGATCCTCTTGTTTTAAATAAAACAGTTGACAGATGTAGATTTTAATGGATAAAATACTATTTTCTGTATGGAAACTAGTTTATTTTCTTTTAAAGGCATTCATAAAGCAATTTGTATGAGATATTGTATACACAAAAACTTCATTTTATACTGTTTTCCAAGCCACAATAGTTTTCCTATAAGAATAAAATTATTAAGTTTAATGTGGAATAGTTTTTATAATAATAGTGTAGCAACAATGATGGATGAAAAAATTAAAAATATTTATTTATAGGTTCAACTTCAGAGTAATCTCACAGACAAGAAATATTCCTCTGGAAAGAATATAATTCCAAAATCTCTACTGAGAATGTAATATTTACCTTATTATTATACTAGACAGAAATTATTTTAGCAGTTATACATTAGATAGTTATCTTTTCCTCTGTATTCAGCTTGTTCTGATGTATGCATTTCTTCCTGAATTAACTTCAAAAAAAATACAATGAAATAACAGAATTCAACATTTACTGAACATTTCCTCATGTCTCCACACACTGAAATAATTATTTGTAAAAGAGTTGATATTTATAGTGGGCAATATTTTCCTCATGGTTTAGTATACTTTTAATGGAGATAATTTTTTTTCTACTAGAAAATATATCTGAAATAGAAGAAGTGTGTACTCCATATTTATTTAATCATTTGTTCTTTTGATGATAAATTTTTTGAGATCTTTGTATATTTTGGGAATCAAACCTCTGCCTGATGTGGGATTGGTAAAGATCTTCTACCATTCTCTAGATAGTCATTTTGTCTTGTTGACCATGTCCTTTGCTTTACAGAAGCTTTTCAGTTTCAGGAGGTCCCATATTAATTGTTTCTCTGAGTGTCTACTTCTAGGGCTATATTTAGGAAGTGGTCCCCTGTGCCAATGCATTCAAGTGTACTTCCCAATTTCTCTTCTATATGGTTCAGTGTGTCTGGGTTTATGTTGAAGTCTTTGATCCATTTGGACTTGAGTTTTGTGCATGGTGATAGATATCGGTCTATTTCATTCTTCTATATGTTGATATCTAGTTATGCCAGCACCATTTGTTAAATATGCTTTCTTTATTCCATTTGATATTTTTTGTTTCTTTGTCAAAAATCGGGTGTTCGAAAGTGTGTGGATTCATATCTTATTCAGTTCCATTGGTCCTCCTGTCTGTTCTTATGACAATACCAGTGTGTTTTCAGTACTGTAGGTCTGTTGTAGAGTTTGAAGTCAGGGATTGCAACAGAAGAATATAAAATGGCTGAAAGACACCTAAGGGAATTTTCAACATCCTTAGTCATCAGAGAAATGCAAATAAAAACAACACTGAAATTTCATCTTACACCCGTAAGAATGACCAAAATCAAAAACACTGATGACAACTTACGCTGGAGAGGTTGTTGGGTAAAGGGAAAACTCCTACATTTCTGATGGAAATGCAAGCTGGTACAACCCTTTTGAATTTCAGTGTGTCGATTTCTCAGAAAGTTAGAAAACAACCTTCCTTAAGACCCAGTAATATCACTTTTGGATATATATTCAAAGGATGCTCAATCATGCCACAAGGACATGTGCTCAACTATGTTCACAGCAGCATTGTTTGTCATAGCAAGAACCTGGAAACAACCTAAATGCCCCTAGACCGAAGAATGGATAAAGAAAATGTGCTACATTTACACAAGGGAGTACTACACAGCAGAAAAAACGCCACCTTGAATTTCGCAGGAAAATGGATGAAGCTAGAAAACATTATTTGAGTGAGGTAACCCAGACACTGAAAGACAATTATCACATATACTCACTCATAAGTGATTTTTAAACATAAAGCAAAGAAAACCAGCCTAAATATCACTGTCCCAGAGAATTTAGACAACAATGAGGACACTAAGAGAGACTTACATATCTATGGGGAACTCACCAAGGCCAGCTGGCCTGGGTCTGAAAAAAGCCTGGGATAAAACTGGTCTCGCTGAACACAGCAGACAATGAGGACTACTGAGAACTCAAGAACAATGGCAATGGGTTTTTGATCCTACTGCACAGATTGGCTTTGTGGGAGCCTAGGCAGTTTGGAGGCTCACCTTACTAGACCTGGATGGAGGTGGGTGGTCCTTAGACTTCCCACAGGGCAGGGAACCCTGATTGCTCTTTTGGCTGAAGAATGAGGGGGACTTGATTGGGGGAGGGGGAGGGAAATGGGAGGCGGCGGCGGGGAAGAGACAGAAATCTTTAAAAATTAAATAAATTAAAAAAAAACGTAGAAAAAAACAAGAACTCCTGAGTAAATTGGGAACCTTGGAGGACGGTTGAAGTGGGGAGGAAAGAAGCAGGGAGGGGAGCAGAGAAAAATGTAGAGCTCAATAAAAATCAATAAAAAAAGTAAAACTCAATTTAAAAAACAGAGAAGAAGCAAACCATCTATAACTTTGGTGCCTTATTGTACCATTCTTACTTTGTCTTACCAGGCTCCCTAAACTATCAAACATTCACAGGTCAGTTAGGATTATTTATTAATATTTAAAAGATGAAATTATGCAATACAGACAGTTCTGGGTTATTTTAGTCCACATTATATTGGACATTCCTTAGCTATTAAGAAGAGTTTAAATGTCAGAAACTTAGAAAGCTAAAAAGAGGTAACAAAATTCTTGTACACAAGGAAACATGAAACATGAGTTTGTGGTCAACTAGATATTTTTAACAGCACAGCAGATTTCTTAAAACACACTGGTGACCCTCAGATAATGAATAACCAATAAATGCAGTATAGAATGAGCCACTTTGACTGGAAACATGATGAAAGACAAGAACTGATGTATGAAGTGGTTCTCTTACCTCCACAGTCCTGTTTTGACTCCACATGTCATCTTTTCTCAGCAACTACGAGGGTGAAGTATACAGACAGAATCCTGAGATTAACTTTCCCTAGAATGTTTACCTGGGAAAGACTTGTTTTAAATGGCATCACCACCAGTTGTATCATAGGTACATCCTGCAACGTTTTTCAGCTGTGATTTTTTAGGGTAGCCAAGTTTAAGGTCAGTACAGGTGTCCGACATGGTTAATAGAGACAGTCAGCTTTTCAATATCTAGAATCAAGCCGGAGACAAACACCATGACATGTTTGTAAGAGGCTATAAGAATTAAAGTGGGGCAACTACTTCAAATGCGTGCATCAACCTTTCATGAGCAAGAACACCAGACAGAACAAAAAAGGGAAATTTGGATAAGCTCCTTGTTTACTGATTTTATATGCAGTGTGACCAACTGTTTCAATTTCCTACTCCTATGCTTCACTCACTACTGTGTGATGCACCCTCAAACTGAGGGTAAAAATAGCCTCCCTCTTTTGTTAAATTGCTCTGGCAGGCATTAATTCATGGAAAGGAGAAAGTATCTGAAGCAGTGACTAAAAGAATGCCATGATCAATTTTATCTTGAGTCTAGAAAGTACAGTGTAGTACACTCCCACAGCTAATGGGAAGCAATTGAGGTTCATTAATGACTTTATCTTTGAAAAAAAAAAAGATGCAGAGGAGATACAGCTGAAGAGAAGAATAGTTTAATTTGGATCAGATATTCATAGTGATGTTTCAGATAGTCAGTAATGTACTTACCAGACTCTACTACTTCAGCTGTTTTACTCCTGCAAAAATAGGGAGACATCTTAAGGGTCCTTCCAAGTTTCCATGTCTGCATAGGTAATGTTTTTTTTTTCTATTTTCTCAGATTCTTTTAAATTCCCTACCCCTAGGAAATATTTTTCTAAGGAAACATTTTGCAACACACTGCTCCTTCTTCATTTTACATTAATACCAGTAGTCTTACCTGTTTTCCGACCATTGTTGGATTCCCTCTGAATATATTTACATAAACCCAAGGAGCATCCTCTAGTAAGCCCTGAGATTAGATGGCCTGTATTTTTGATAAGGGTATCTGATTTCTAAAATTTAAGAAGATTCAGATGTTTTTAGGCTTATACATGGAAGACTATTAAGGGTTTTGATTTCTTTTAACCCCCTTTTTTAAATGTATTTTCCTCTACCTCTGTTTTCCCCACAATGGCGAACCTAAATCTTGCCAGTTCTCCATTTCTCATTAGTCCATGTATATACAATCTTTTTTCCCACAAAATCTTTTTAAAAATTTAAGAGATTTGTCCAAGAGCAAGTCTCTTATGAGTTAGTATTTCCCATGTTGCTCTCAACTCATCCCACTGGGTACTTTTCTCTCTCTCTCTCTCTCTCTCTCTCTCTCTCTCTCTCTCTCTCTCTCTCTGTGTGTGTGTGTGTGTGTGTATCTGTGTGTGTGTTTGTGTAATAAAACAACTTCATAGAGGACAGCAATAATAACAAAGCAAGGTCTCAGTTGAACATACATAACAAAGAGCAAATAGTGTTCCTGTGACGATAACCCTACTTTGCTACTGTGAATGCCCACTTTTTGCTACTCAATATGAATATAAATCACTCCTGAAATTAAATATGAAAAAATGATATTAAAGGATAGTTAGCAAGTTCAAATACAGCACACAAAGGCATCTTCAGAATGGACAGAATGACATAGCTGAGGTAAATCACCATATTTGCTTGCGATAATTCATACTCACTCTCCAGATGCCATATGACTTCTTCAGACCTTTCTGAGCTGTAAAAAGTGCTCTGCGCTGGTTGAATAATGGCTACTTAGGAAATTCCCCTACTGGTTTCTGTAACTTTGTCATAGCTCCAAAGTAGCCTATACTGTTTGACATTTACCACCCTACTGAGCCTTGGCAATTTTATAGGTTGGCATTTTGCCTAATCACTGATAACTGTCTTTTCATGATGCTCTCTCAGATGAATATCTTAGCATAATGAAGTGAAAGTTGTAACACAATAATATGTCCTCCTCCAGAATATTCTCTAGCATTAATATTCACTCAGTTTTGCTTTAATGATTTTGGAAGTTTCCATAAATTAAGGTACATCCAGCTTCAGTAATTATGAAGCCCCAATTATTTGACAAAGCAGTAAGTACCAATAAAACCACAATTCTTTTATGCATGTAAGACCTCAGGTCACCACAAATGGAGAAAAATAAAACTTCATGAAACAATTCAATGTAACATAGATATCTGTGAGATTAACTGATTTAGTCAAATTCACAAAGCTCGTTATTGTCAAAGTTCTGCTGGAACTCAAATACCAACTAATCCCACCCAAAACATTAATGTCTCACCATTTTTCTGCTCTTTTATCAAATGTTCTGTTATAAATTAAGAAATTGAAATAATCATTAGATCATCATCCTTCATCATCATCTATATTATTGTTTGGTTTAATCAATACCATCATAAAATCACATACTACACATGGAATTTTATTAAGTAAGTTGACATACAGAGATACTACCCAGTTTACATTGGGTATACATTTTTCTTCAATCTGTAAATGTTCATGTGCATCCTTAAAGGGATGCATAGACTTTCTAGAAACTTTCATATCATGTCATTACCAAGGTTGTCCGACATGTATCTTAACTAGACAACATAAAATTATGAGAAAATGCACATATAGTTTATAAACACATTTGTTAAGCACTTACAATTCCTACTATATTTATACATTATGTAACTATAGTGATTTCTTATCAATAAAAAAACTGCCTAAGGCCCATTCGATAGGCCCACCCTTAGGTGGGTGGAATAAAAACAGAACAGGATTCTGGGAGAAGGAAGCTGAGTCAGGAGTCGCCATGATTTTCCTACCAGAGGCAGAAGCAGGCTAGAATCTCCCTGGTAAGCACACCTTGGGGTGCTACACAGATTATAAGAAATGGGCTAGTCCAGGTGCAAGAGCTAGCCAATAAGAGGCTGGAACTAATGGGCCAGGCAGTGTTTAAATGAATACAGTTTGTGTGTTGTTATTTCGGGGCATAAGCTAACCATGTGGGCAGCCGGGTGCCGGGAATGTAGCCCCGCTGCTCCCTATTACTACAGATTGGCACCCAACGTGCTAATGAACTCCTCGTAAAACCAGAAAGGGCTTAAAAAGGACATAGAGAAAATTTAAGACAGCTTTTTGCTGTTTATGGGTTGCGTGCCGCAAAGAAATTGTCCTGACTCAGCAACAGGAAAAAACTGGCTCTTTTAAAATGCCGGCTTTCTGGGCTGTGCCACCATTATGATTTCTGTCTGGCTCCTGTGGGAGACAGAGCTTTTGAATGGAGCATTTGGAGTAAAGCTCTATGGCTTGCTTGATGGCAATGTGGAATGCTGTGTGCCTGGAACTCTGCGCAGCTCAGGGGCACCAAATGGCTCTAAGCCATTCAGCTTGGCCATTCTGAACTGTGCTGGTCTCAGGCAGGAACTACCGTAATTACTGTGATAACAGCGCACTTAAGGTTTAGACTTTGCAGGACACAGGCATTACCGTATTACCCCTACATGGTGCAATTAAGTTTTTAAGAAGTGCTTAACATTTTAAAAAATGCTCCTGGATAGTAAAAAAATTACAGATTCACAATAAAACAGATTCAGACAGACCACTAAATGGATCACAGTGTTAGATGAATGTACGTAGGCTTGAGAGAGAAATAAATATATATAGAGAGAAAATAAAGTTAATGCCTTTAAAAATAAAAAGGAAAAGTCTTTAAAGAGACAGAGTACAGATAGTTAAGAGAGTAAAAGAAATAAAGAAAAATAATTCATGTAAAAATGGAAAATTCACAGAGAGTCTGGATTATGTACATTGTGTTTTCTTTAAAATTTTTGACTGTAAAGGAGCTAAGTACAGAGAGTCATTTCATTACATGGGCTGCCAAGTGGAACCAGAATGGATATAAGGGTATTACGATTTCAAAATTTGGGTCTAAGGATATGATGCTTTGGAGAGGGTCTCCTTTTGTTTTCACAGAGGACCAGACCCTATGGATTGCATCTATTCTGATATGGTATGATAGACCACGCCCTCCTGAAAGGTTGCTGTGAACACCCTCAAAAAATTACTTCACTCAACTGCCAACTGAGATGACCCTGGCACACAGGTTATAACATGAAAGACCTAATTAATGATGCCCCCATTCAGCAGGAAGCAGTTTGGAGAGAAAAATTGTGCCCATGTTCCCAAAATATTGTTTATAAATGTCCTTTTACATTTAAAGGGGGATATGATATAAATATGAATAATTTTCATTGGTGTGGATTTTAAGGTCAATTTTGTTATATGTATATGTATTTCTGATCTTGATTAAGGTATTGTGATTGTGTAGTTAATTTTTAAAACGTAATGTATAATTAGGAAATATAGGTTGTTGTTAAATAATCATAAATAATATTCAAGTTTGTAGTCATGTTATTTATATTTTCTAGATATATAGAGATATATTTCAATTAGATAGGCATTCTTCATATCTTTCAAAGACTGCAGAATATGGTATTTAAAATATTTTAATAACTTAGGGCTTTTAATGACAATGAGACACATCTGCTCCTGACAGTGCCAATCTACTTCAAGAGGAAGATGGGCATTGAAGAGGCACCTAATGGAGTTGGATAGCCATTTTTGCAAGAGACTGTTCTTGCCTGGACTGTTGCATAAACTGGACACAAAGAACCCGCAAAGAGAGGACTACTGAACTTGCCTAAAGGTGAGATGGTCTTTCGGGGTTCCCGATTCATGAAGGAGTCTACGAGACATTCTGCAGGACACAGCAGAGAGTGACTGAACTGTCTTTGAAATTTCCTGCTTCATGGAAATGTCTGCTGCTGGATACTATGGGCCTGAAGGCCGAAGATGGATGCCCCAATGGTACAGAGGAACTTTGGGTGACTGTCCAGGCAGCGAGATGTCTCTGTCATTTCTAGAGTTTTCTTATTTCTTGTTTAGTATTATATCCTTCTGGAGTCTTTGATGGAATTGAAGAATGGATACATAGTTGTAATTTTCTTTAGTTATGATAAAAGATGAAGTAGAAATAAATATTGTAACTGTAATTCTTACTTGATAACTGTTTTGCTATATGTAATTTTACTATGTTAAAATGAAAGCCTTCTTTTTTGTTTAAACAGAAAAAGGGGAAATGATGTGGGAGTGATTTCTTATCAATAAAAAAACTGCCTAAGGCCCATTCGATAGGCCCACCCTTAGGTGGGTGGAATAAAAACAGAACAGGATTCTGGGAGAAGGAATCTGAGTCAGGAGTCGCCATGATTTTCCTACCAAAGGCAGAAGCAGGCTAGAATCTCCCTGGTAAGCACACCTTGGGGTGCTACACAGATTATAAGAAATGGGCTAGTCCAGGTGCAAGAGCTAGCCAATAAGAGGCTGGAACTAATGGGCCAGGCAGTGTTTAAATGAATACAGTTTGTGTGTTGTTATTTCGGGGCATAAGCTAACCATGTGGGTGGCCGGGTGCTGGGTATGTAGCCCCGCCGCTCCCTATTACTACAAAGAGATGCATAGACTTTCTAGAAACTTTCATATCATGTCATTACCAAGGTTGTCCGACATGTATCTTAACTAGACATCATAAAATTATGAGAAAATGCACATATAGTTTATAAACACATTTGTTAAGCACATACAATTCCTACTATATTTATACATTATGTAACTATAGCACTAAAACATGAAGAAAAAGAATAAATTCTTTTTTAAAGTGGTTATATGAGATTGAACAGAAACAACACTGCATTATAGTTTATAAATCTTGCAAATGCCAAATTACTTAAACATAGCTACAATCAAGGGTATAATAGAAGTGCTTAACACCAAACTGGAGGGAATCAATTTGGTATGCATGTTTTAGGTCTGGAATAGAAAACAGTAGGTAATCTTTGATTCAGAATGAACTATAAAAAAGTGTTATCTCATATCATATTAAATTATACCCATCTTGCTTTTAGTTATCCTTTATTTCAGTCACAATAGCCATTTTAATAATCTAGTGATCTTTACAATGCCAGTTTCTTAAGTAGTGTACAAAGTCTGCCAAATGTTATTCACTTGAAGCTGTAACACTGTTTTTCTTTATATGGTTACATTCTCCCTTACCATTATCTGAAGCTGAGGCGAAGAATAATAAATTCAATTATGAAACTAACTTTATATATGTTTTTCTTGGGCTTGGGCCTTTTTTTTGGTTGCTGTTTGTTTGTTTTGAGAAAGTGATACCTCTTTATGTAGAACAAAGGTATTGAATCAAAAAAAACACAAGGAAATCAGACTTGTTTGATTGTAATATCTGTTACAAATAGTATATTAAATAAGACAAGAATATAATATTTATCTAATAAAATATATTTAGAACAGGATTGAAAATAAGTTCATGGTTTTAAAATGTGCAAAGGGTGTATTATTTCTAACTAAAGCCAAATGTTTATGTATCTTTATATTTAGCTTCAGAGCCTATATTTGGAAGAATAATACTTATCTATCTATATAAATAAATACATACATGTTTTGAGTTACCAAGATCAAATTTAGAAATATTGGTGCAAGTGAAAGCTCCAATTAAAATCCACTTACCATATGTCACCGCGTGACCTAAGGGTATAAAGTCAACAAATAAAGTCAGAGAGATTGATTAATGAGTTGATATTGGCAGCTGGCATCACTAAAATCAAATTGTTGGCATGAAGTTATAAAATATGAATGGAATTTGAATGAAGAAATTTAAACCACATGAACAGAGAAAATTTATCAGAACATGAATAGGTAGAGGTCTCTGTTAAAATTAAACTTACAACCTATTCCTATTCATTTACCACTCAACAATATAAAGACTTTTGTCTCTGGCTTTCTCCATACTGTGTGTTTAGGTATGTTTTAGGAAGGGTGTGTGTGTGGTGGGTGTGTACATATATACTTTTTATCAATCTTTTATTGTGTTTCTAAATTTGGTTTCTAAATTGTTACTGATTCTATAAAATGTCTGATCAATAACTATTGGCATTAGATGTCTCAATCACTTCTTGTCTTTGATATACTCAGAGGCAAAAAGTTATCCACTTTTAGACATAATTAAGGAGGTTCACAAGAGGTGGAAGTCAACAATTATTTATTTTGGTAAAAATTCACATTAAGGATAGAGAGTGGTGGTTCTCTATTAGCACTGAAGGTGTGAACTGAACTCTGACCACCAACCAAGAGAAAGGGAGCAAGCAGGCTTCTTGTCCTTGCTTATAGTACCTCAGACCATGCCCTAATGAGCCAGTTTCCATGAGGCTAATGACTGAATGAATTTTCACAACAGTTTATCATTTTATAAAGCCAAATATGTTTTTAAATCACGTGAATAATCATTTGCATTCAGGAAATACCCAAAGGGCTTATTGACATGTTCATTATTTGTACAGGTTACACAATTAAATGTCAGAGCAAAACAGGATAGTGTTTAGCAAATTGCATTAACTGTCCTTGGATATACCTACTTTTAAGATCATACAAATTACATGTGTTTGTATTCTTTCCTCTGAGAAGACATAGCCATTGTCATCTTGAAATCAGGGTATTGTTATTACCAAATGGAAACTTATTAACCACAATGACATTTCTGTCTTTGAGGACTAAAAGGGTTTTAAGGCACTCATGAGGCACTCATGGAGGGGCTCACATGGTGGGAAGCAATTTAGAGAAGAAGAAATATAAGAAGTTAACTATTATTTGGGCGTGGAAATGTAAACCTTTTTGTTTGGTAATATGGTTCTATGTTCCCTGGGTAACTCTTCACACATCTTCCAGTAAGTAAGCCAAGATAAAGTCATTGGCTCTTCAACCTATGCTTGGGTTAAATTATTCATTCTTGCCTCTCAGTGGTGCTATTTATTGGTTTAATAGGCATACTATTGCCTTTCGCAAGAAAAAGGTTGTATAATACAAATTTATAACATTTTTACCAAGTCCATAGCCGAGAAGCTTAGATTTTCTAATGAAGATTCAAATTGTATTCTTGCTAACAGTCCTTCACACAATATAAGTATCTTTTTTCTTATACATTAATGTAGAGTTAATAAACACTAACTTGCAAATATTTTTTGAAATTTCTCCTATAAGATTTTATGCATTATCTATGAAGTATAAATATTAAGAAAATGAATTATTTGATATAAAAATATACAATGGTGAATGTAGGTAGATGTTCATAAGTAAAATGAGGTAACAAGATATAGATATTCTAGCAAAGTAACATTTTCTCTTGTATACTCAAGCATATTTATTCCAAACTTAACCCATCTTCATCATGACTTTCCATTACTCAAATTAGTTTTTATTTTTTAAATCATCCAATGTCTTTGTATGTTTCTCCTGTGATGGAGGAAGGTCATTGTAGGATCTTCCTGGTAAGCGCACCTCGGTGCTACACACTTTATTAGAAATGGCCTAGTCCAGGTGCGAGAGTTAGCCAAGAAGAGGCTAGATATAATGGGCCAAGCAGTGTTTAAAAGAATACAATTTGTGTGTTGTTATTTCTGGTGTAAAGCAAGCCGTGCAGGAGCCAGGCGGGACGAAAAGCAACCCGCAGCTCCTTCTACACTCCTGAAGTTAAATTATCATACACTAAGGGCTCTTCAGGGTTAGCAATCTCTAAATTTAATTACTGACATTTTTGATCCCAGAAAGGCTTGTGTTCTACTCATTCATTTTCCTCTTTTCAATTTCTCCTCTTCATTAAATTCTACATTGTATCACCAGAGCTTGTCTTTTTATGCAAATTAAAACTCTATCATGTCAACTTCCACAATTTTTTCATTTAATAATATACTGGCCAGCCTGGTCTACAAGAGCTTGTTCCAGGACAGGCACCAAAGCTACAGAGAAACCCTGTCTCGAAAAACCAAAAAAAAAAAAAAAAAAAAAAAAAAAAGAGCTAGTTCCAGGACAGGAACTAAAAAGCTACGGAGAAACCCTGTCTCGAAAAATCCAAAAAAAAAAAAAAAAAAAAATTATTTTATATAAATATATATAAATATACAATATGATCTGCATATATTTATATTAAAGTGCAAAACTCACATAAAATCCAGTCTAGCTGTTAAATTTGTAATTTGTATCTAGAGTGATGTTTAATCATATATTGCTACTATGTTCATGGGTCATGAAGCATTTTATCTTAGACAATAACCATATTCTTTACAGATATTTCCCTTATCTTTTCAAGCAGAGATTCTATATTTCAAATAAATAAACAATTATGTTTTGCTGAAGCAATTTATTTCTATTTTTGTTTGTCACTTCTATATTATGCTTGAAGAGGCTAAGACTGATGATCTTATCATTAGTGTGAATAAATAAATGTGTATTCAATCACATAATGTTATTCACAAAGAAAGCAGTATACCTGTTTACTATAATTGTATTTTGGGGAGGATATATATATATATATATATATATATATATATATATATATATATATATATATATATAAGAAAATAATATTTTACTTACCAAGTTAGTCATTGGAGTCATGTAAATGGCACCCTACAGTTCTGGAAGTTAGTAATAGAAGGAAGGTTTATTAATCAAGATAAGATAGGTACACAGTGCTCCCAAATTCCAAACATGATCCTATCTCTTTTAATAGGTATTACTTCTCTTTCATCATGTTATCTACACATATGAGCACTCAGTAACTAAATTTATCCTAGTGTTCTTTCAGAAATACATCTTGAGGGTCTTGGCTATTAAGAAGTTTCACACTCAGCACAACAAAGGAAGGTAAAGGGAAGAGTCTCTCAACTCTTATCTTGTAAGCATTTTTGTAAGAAGTTGATTTATTATCATTTTAATGGGAAAAGAAGTCACATAATTACATTTAACTTTTTTTATTTAATATACATTAGATGAATGCTACTGTATTAAAATAATTTAAAGCGTTTTTGCTTTTATAGATATCAGGTTTGATGGCACATACTTCTGCTCTCTGAACTGTTTTGTAATCTCGAAGTACTGACTTTTGACTCTCTAATGATATTTAAAGTAGATGACCTCATATTTAGATGGCCATAGAATAAGAAGGAGGAGTAAGAAGGAGGAGAATAAATAATCTTTGTAGGAAGTATTGATGGGGATATTTGGAAAAGTTCAAGTGGAAGTGAGAAATTGGGGGACAGCATGATGATATTTCATAATGTAGTTAAGCAATCTTTAAAGTATAATAAAAAACAAATATTCATTCCTCTGTTCATTGTTTTTATTACATGCAAACTGCTCTTTTGATTATTTAGAATTCAGATGAGGTAGTTTTTATATCCATAGCTCTTTAAATAACCCAGCAGTCAGTCTCTTGACATATTTTAAGATTTTGTATCGATTCACATGAAGAACTACTAAACCATGCCATGTCACTAAATGCTGTGCTTTGTGAGAATGGCAGCAGGTGTTTTGTTGAGCAGAAAATCCCTCTGGCTTTATTTGCTTTTCCTCCATAGCCTAGTCACATATCAGTTACTCATGACAGTCATTTTTTTTTAGAAGTTGACTTTTTTTTCTGCCAGACTTCATTAAAAATATGTTCCTTTTATCCACAGATGAGGTTTACAATTTTCATTTTCTTTGTTCTATACAACCTTGTTTAGGATATTCATTAATAAGTTCTATCACACATTATGAACCAAATTTGCATTTGAATCCAAGGAGAGTGTAAAGCAATAGCTAGAATTTTTCCTTGAGGAATACTAGTCTCTGGTAAAATGGGGCCGCATAATTGAATCTTATATACATCCTTTATTCTGCTTATCATTTATTTGTAATATACAATTTTACCTTAATGCTTTATTTTAATACTATTATTTGATTAAAATAATAACTTTATTAATCTATATACAGCTATGAAATTAGTAAACACATGATGTAATGGTATATTTCCTTACTTATATTAGGAAAAGTTGTTCTTAACCTCATAAAAGTCTGATAATTGTCAGTGCTTTATTTAAGCATTGTCAAATACAGTTATACAAAAAGCTCTCATTTTGAAACATGCTAAAAGAAACTCTAAAAAATCTGCCTAAAATATATTTAATTTTAAGTTATAATTTTAATTTATTTTGTATGTGAAGTAAAAATGAATTTAGATGTAAATATTTCAATGATTGAAGCTATGGTTCAACGGTGGTGGATTTACCAAGGTAAAAAAAAAAACATACTATAAAACACTTATCTAATTTATTATCTCCATATCTGTAGATTATTGCTCATTTCTAACCGCTTTAAAGAATTTTATTAGTGCAGAGTGTAGTTATTAACTCAGAAACTGGCAATCTATCAGTATTCCGAGTGCAATAGTGGAGTGCTCATGCTCAAATGGGACATCAAAATTACACTCCTCAAGACTCAAGAACCTTTGTAGTAGAGGATGCAGGCAGACTGTGAGTCAGAGGCTGGAAAAGACAAGAGAAAAAAGTGTATCTCCTGGGCATGACAGGACTACTGAACCAGTAGCAAATCATAACTGCTGTGCTCCTCTGTACAATCATAGAGAAATAGCCTACCTTCCTGCTCTCAGTAAATAGGGGATCTTGTGTTTCTTCCTTTGCGGAGAAGCTATAGGCAGTCCTGGGCCCAGAGAAAAGAGAGTATTTTATACAAGTAGTAGACAGTAAGTATGACTGAAAGAAAGCACCGAAATGAGGCATGTGTGGCTAGCACATTTTGGACTTGGTTAGTTAAAATTTAAAATAGAGTTGAGACAAAAATAGAAGCTGATAATAGATAATAGTTGAGAGTTGTTCTGGGAGAAGTTAAAAAGATAATTAGTGATGATTATAACAAAAATTCCACGTATGCATATCTAAAATTGTAAAAAAAATAAAATAATGTGTTTAAAAACATATATACTTGGAAAAATTAGTGTTTCTTTATAAATGAATTTCACAATCATATTTATGCATGAATCTGCTAACTTCACTGAAAATAAATAATGTCTCCTTTTTGATTAATATCAAATTAGAAAAATGGCCAAACCTTGCGTTTAAATTTTACTCATAATTTTCCTTAAAATTGTTATCTATAAATTCATGTTAATACTCACAAACTAAATGTCTATATATGATTATTTAGAAATCATAGATCAAATCTTTGAAAATACAATTTCAAGAGCCTGAGGAGAAGTTTCAGTTGGTAAGGTGCTTTCTGATCAATCATGAGGATCATTTCTTATGACCAGAGGCCATGCAAATCTCAGGCATAATCTCTAGTGTCATTAAAATAAGACTTGGAAGCACAACTGTAGCTCCAATCGTAAAGAATCAGAGGAAGAAAGATCTCAGATACTCTCTGACAAGGTAACCTAGCCAATCAATGTACTTCAACAGTAAAGAGTTCAACACTTACCGTGGAGTGCTGTGGAGGGAAGAGAGCTGAGGTACACATCCGGAATTCACATACTTTTACACACATGTCTATGCACAGAGTCCTTTAATACACAGAAAAGACACACTCCCACCCCCCCAACCCCAAACTGACTCAAAAATTGTTATCTACAAAGACTGCTTAATGATGGTATTTTATTAAATGCTGTACTGGATTAAATGAGAACTTCCTCAATAAATCCATTTGTTTGAATATTTGGTCCCCAGTTGGTGGAACATTTTGGGAAGGATTAGGAAGTATGTTCTTGTTGGGGGAAATGTGTTACTGGGGATGGGCTATATGTTTCCAACAGAACTAAGTATTTCCAGTTAGCTCTGTCTTCCTACAGAGCTGATAAATATTTAAGCTTCAAGCTGCTCTTCCAGTGTCATGCTTGCTTTTCTGTTCCTATACTCACATGATGGCCACGACTTCTTACACTGTAGAACTATGATAGTACCAATAAGCTTTTCCTTCTGTAAATTTCCTCAGACATGGTGACAATTCATAGGAAGGAAAGGTAACTAAGACAGCTACTAATTATATAATAGATTATTATAAAAAAAAACTTGTCATAGTAAGGGTTTCTACTACTATGATAAAACAACATGACTAAAATCTACATGGGGAGGAAAGCGCTTCATTCATTCTACCATTAAGCATCATAGTTCATCACTGAAAGAAGCCAAAGCAAGAACTCAAGACAGTAACCTGGAGGCAGGAACTGATGTAGATGCCATGGAAGAACTTCTGGCTTGTTTTTTTTTTTTTGCCTCACTGATATTAGATGATTCCAGCTTCTGTCATAAAACTAATCAGAACACCCTGATGAATGAAAATTAAAGAAAATAAGTAAAACAAGAAATCAACAGACTTGCAATAAGATAAAATAATATCACAACTAGACTCTGTGTGTTTGTATAGTGTACATGTAGATATATAATTTAATCTGAAATTTGAATTGAAATACAGTAAAACCTACAGTACTCAATTTATCTATTAAATTGAGTTATATGAAGTCTCCTAAAATTTGATCTTGTGTCAGTGATCTCTAATTCACTTTCAATTTAATATATCACCAACAACATGACTAATGTAAGGTTGCATTCATTTTTAATAAAGACCAGAATTTAATAGAAAATAATTATTATTTATTTAATCTTCAATTTGAATTTCAAAATATGCAAATACAAATTTTGCATGATTGTCATGAGATAGTTTCTTGCACTCTACCACAGAGGACAATTCAAGTTTTGAGAAAAGGAATGGGAAATGAAATTTTATTTGTATTTATTTTTTGTTTTTACTTTAGTAGCATATCAACAGTTACTAGGGAAATAATTGAGCAGCATAATAATTTGAACTGTTAAATTCTGAAATATTTTATATTTCAAGAAAATAAAACTAATGTTCTAATTATTTTTAATTTTCATCATTGAATTTTAAAATTATCAGTTATTAACATATCAACAAATTTTTAGTTGGTCTGATTACCCCACCCACTAAATTATGCATTTTATGATAAACATTTTTTCAAATGACATGTTTTCTGAAAAGTACTCATTAAGTATGTAGACAATTATGACCTTTTTAATAAGTAAATAAAAACATTATATAAGTGATTCACAAAAATTTTTAGATCCTCCTACTTTCTGTGAGTTTGTATTTAGTTAAAAAATAAATAGGAAATATTAAAGTCTCACATGGTGGTATTTTACAGTCCATGCCAGCTATTAGAGAAGCTGCGGAAGGAAACTTTCAAGTTCAAGGCCTCCTTGGGAATCATATCAATTATGAGGCCAGCTTGGTCATATTAGCAGACCCTGTCTCAGAACAAAATGACTGAGGATATAAGCTCTCTCATAAGTTTCTTAAATAGCATGCAGAAGGCCCTGTTTGAATTTCCCAATATTACTATAAAAACAAAAGAGTGTATTGGCATTTTATATTCCTTATAGTCTATGTACACTGAGTCTGTCCCTGATGCTCAGTGTTACATATATTCACAAAATCTTGCCGTCTAAAGTGATGACTCTGCCATCCTCACAGAATTACTGTTCACTCCTCAGTTAATAATAGCTCGGTACTTCCAATGTTTGTGTGGCTTGCATGTGTGTAAGTTAAGCTATCATGTGTTACAGGCTTTTACCAAAAAAGTTTGATAAATAATTATATTTTGGTGGATAACTTCCAGTTTTTCAGAGATAATGCACTATTATGTTTTGAAACTAGAAAGTGTCAAGCAAGGTAAAGACAGAAATTCTATGAGTTAATTTGATATTTAGACAATTTATTCAAAAGTGAAAAAATATTAAATTTTCTTCCAAAATAAAAAAAATTGAATTTGGATTTTTTAAATCAAATTATAACTGGATCTGAATGGTTTTCAGGCAGCTTCCACATCATTTGGCAGAATCTATTGGAGTTGGCACTCTTTGTTCTGAAAAGACCCAGAAGTTAACAAGGAGTTTTGGATGTAGGTGTTACTGGCACAGATGTTCCTGGGATCTGATGGAGGACTGTGTCTAAAATGTTTTTCTCAGCCAATATTAGCCACTATTTCTATTTTTCTTTATCAAAAATATTTATTGAAGTTACAAAAAACACCACAGATAAAGGAAGCAATATTATTGGAAATGATTGCATTTACTTATATGACAATTAATAAAGGCATTTAGAGTATTAATTGGAAGATTATAACAATTTATATATGTATACGCAAGTCTTATTTCTGTATATTTATATATATGAATGTGTGCCCTTGTGTATAGCCATGTGTGAAACTTTGAAAAAATATTCTGCCCTCAATATAGCATTATTGAATATACGTATTTCATTTTATTAAATATCATTTTAATAACTTAATGTGTCCTAATTACTGTTTCCCTTTCTTCTAGACTTCCAAGCTCCTTCCCACATCTACTTCAATATGATTTGACCTCATTTCTATATCTTATTAAAAAACAAACAGGATTGATACTTCAGTCTTTGTGAACCAATAGATGCCCTGCTTAGCTAATTCAAAGAGCCTTGTTCTCCTGGTGTCCTTCGTACTCTCTGATCTGACATTCTTTCAGACCTGACTTTCAATGGGTACTCCTAGCTCTGATGAGAGGGACCAGATGAAGGACCTCCAACTTAGGCTCTCCATGTAATTTCTGGTTATGTGTTTCTGCATCTGCTCCCATTTACTGCTCGGGGATGCCTCTCTTATCACAACTGGACAAAGAAACAAATCTATGTATCATCAAGTATATATATATATATATACATACATATATGTATGTATATATATATATATATACACAAATATACATACACACATATATATGCACAAACCTTCACCTATTTTATATATATATATATGTGTGTGTGTGTGTGTGTGTGTGTGTGTGTGTATGTATTTATATGTATGTATGTACATATGTATGTATGCATATTTTATCAGTCATGTTTTGTTTTACCCTAAGTCTCTGGTCTGTGCAGTCTCTGGTTCCTGACCATCACAGAAGTTTTGAGCATGGTCTTCCTGTCATGGAGTGGGAATCAAACTAAGTAAGTTATTGATTGGCCACTCCCACAATGTCTGTACCACTATTGACCAAGCACATCTCACAAGCAGACATTGTAACCCAAAGGTTTTGTGGCTGGATTGGAGTCTACATTTCTCTTTTGGTAGCTTACAGAGTACCTGCACCAGGTCCTCTTTGTATATGATGTGGCTGTTAGCTTGATGTTTTGTGTGATTCCCAACTTTCAGAGTGTGTATGATTTTGCCTGATCTTGGTATTCTTTCAGGGACATGTTTGGATGCCTTGCCTTGCCTCAGTATGAGGATTTTTTGCTTTTTCTTACTCTATTTGTTTTGTCATGTTTGGTTATTGGGTTATTGTCTGTTGAAGGTCCATTTTTTTGTTCTGCACAGAAACTGCAGGGGGAAAGGAAGTAGATCCTATGAGTAGATTTGGGATGATTGAACAAAAATGAGAGAAACAGAGGGAAGGGAAACTATGACCAAGATGTACTGTGTAGGAGAAAATGTATTTTCAATAAAAAACAAAACAACTAGGCTTCTATGAGATAATGATAAAAAATATAATATAAGAAAACAAAATATAAGTGGGCTGATTTGAATAAGAATGCTTTTCATAGGCTCATATATTTTAATTTGAATTTATGTATTCATCAGGAAATAGCACTATTTGAGAAATTGTAATAATTAGGAGCTGTGTCTTATGGTAGTAGGTATGGCATTGTGTTGAATGAGGAGCGGCCGGGCTGTGTCCCGGCATCCGGCCGCCCGCATGGTTTAGCTTATGCCCCGAAATAATTACAAAGAAACTGTATTCATTTAATCACTGCCTGACCCATTATTGGCTAGCTCTTACATATCGAGCTAACCCATTTCTGATAATCTGTGTAGCACCCCAAGGTGTGCTTACCGGGGAGATTCTAGCCTGCCTCAGCCTCTGGTAGGAAAATCATGGCGACTCCAGACTCAGCTTCCTTCTCCCAGAATCCTGTTCTGTTTACTCCACCCACCTAAGGGTGGGCCTATCGAATGGGCCTTAGGCAGTTTCTTTATTAATAAGAAATCACGCCCACATCAGCATTGTTGGAGGAAATGTGCCTGTTGAGGTTTTAAAAAACCCATGCTAGGTACAATTTCACTCTCTCTCTATTTATACCATGATGTAGCTCTCAGCTACTGCCCCAGTGTTAATGTGTTCACCACGGTAATAACAATGAATTGAATTCTGACACTATAAGCAAGTCCCCAATGAAAGGGTATCTATTAAAATTGATCCCACGGTAATGGTGTCTTTTCATAGCAATAGGGACTAAGGTTTTAAGATGAAACAAAAACTAACATGCATGAATTGTACAAATAAAACAAACATAATTAATAATATCCAAAGTAAGGAACAAGAAAAAGACCTACTTACTCACACACTCAGAAATCCAATAATAACAATAAGCCAAAAACCATAATATATACCCATAGGATCTAGAGGGAAATTGAGAGAAGAAAACGTATAAATACAGTGAAATAGAAGAAAAATAAAATAAAAAGTGGAAAATTCTTGACATGACCTTCAGAAACAAGAAACATCCAAAGAAACCCACAAGTTTCTGTTGGTTGACTACTACTGGGAATAAATCATACCCATAAGAGTAGTCTGCTTTTTCAAAGAGACTCCTTTCAAGAAAACTGGAAGCTAAATTTTCATTTGGAAATGGTTCCTTAGGTCTATCATGTACTGCCTGAAGAACAGGGAATTGAGAGAGATATCACATTTATGACTGTTTACATATGGCTTCCTTCTTGTTACATGAGCCTCAAGTCAAATGAGATATTGACTGATTTCTCCCTATGCTTTGTGCCACCATATGCCTAGTACATAGTGAAGGCAGGATGCCATTGTAGATCAATTAATGTGTTGTGGCTGGTTTGGTGTTTATATTTCTGCTTTGATAGTGTTCAGATACCTTTCTGTACCAAAGACACTAGCATGTAGTGATGAAAATTCTAGATGGGCATCAGTTTGATTTCTATGTATTCACTGAGTTGGGTAGGTGTTTTTATTGCAATGATGCCTTGCTGTCAGTTTTTGGGGGAACACTTACAGTTCTGGAAACTGTCATTTTTGTTTGGATTTCCCTTGAGCCAACAATTCAATTCAATAGAACACAACCCTAGTTTTGAAAGTTTCATGTAGTGAAAAGAGATAATCATTTGTGTTATGGTTCCCATATTATTTGGTGATTTCATTTGCATTGTCATCATATATTTATATATTTTAGTAAGCTTTGATTGTATTAGATTTCCATACTTCTCTGGAAATGGTTCTTAATTTTATTTGTCTCTTTTCATATCCTGCCATTTTTCCTCCCCATATCCACTTAATTCTCCTGTTCCTGTGTGTCAGACAATACAAAATAATCCCACACTAGTTTAGAATTATGTATAATAAAGGGTTATTTACTTAGGGGAGATGTACAGATCCTTGTCCTAGATCCCAGTCCTCAAAACAAATGGCAAACAGAAGTAAGAGCTGGAAGCAAAAGAGTGAGTGCAGTCTTTACAGCTGCATTTATAATGTAAGAGACCATGCCCAAGTGGGTTGGTATCTTAAAGGCTATTATGTGAAGGAGCAGAAGGAGCTCCCACAGCACCTCCTCCTTTTGTTTAAATAAGAGAGTTCCAGACCCAATACAAACTATATACACTAGGAAGAGATATCAAGTAGAAGATTAGAATTACAATCAGCATAAACAATAGAAAGCAAGAAACTTATACTAAATGTTTTAATAAGCATTCTATCCTAAGCAGTCTACCACTTGGAAATGACTTGGATAGATCATAAGAGGATGGTGACTATGGCTATCTAATCATCAACCCCATTGAAGGCTTGAGAAGAGAGATAATATTACTTGAGTAGGCAGGAAGTGCAATCAAGCAGCTTGCAACATGTGCACTAGATGACAGAGACAACTGGATGCCTGAGTAATCATAAAGTAACATTTGCAATGTTGAAGCAACCAACTTTGGCTAAGGCCTAGAGTAACTGACAGACCATTTTCAGAGGCAGGGAATTTTTCAAAAATGTCTTACCCTGTCTTGTCAAGATTTGACAGTCTTTTTTCTTCTATCCTGCTTATCCATTCCAGACATCATACACTTTATTAATGGTTGAGGCATGAGAAGTTTCTTGCCCAAATGCCAGTTGGTATGTACTCACTTATTAGTGGATTCTAGCCATAAATAAAGGTTATTGAGCCTATAATTCATGGTCCTACAGAAGCTAAAAAAGAAGGTGAACCCAAAGGAAAACATATAGTTATCCTCCTGGATATTGGAAGTAGACAAGATTGCCAGGCAAAAATTGGGAACTTGGGGGTGGGGGTGGTGTGGGGATAAGGGGAGATGGGAGAGAAATGTGAGAAGGGGATGATGGGGAAAGCTTGGGAGAATGGGAGGGTTGGGATGGTTTCCAGGCATATTCTTTGACTACCTTAGGGTCTTTGTGCCAGATGTTTTTTCTGAGTAAGATTCAATAGCACAAACTCTTTCAGAAAGTTTAGTCAAATTGAGTATATCCCTTTCCATTTTATTGAGCCATTTTTTTTAAATGAGATAACATTGAAAACAAAGCTATTTTCTAGAATCAAATGAGGTGAAAGAAAATAGCATAGGTCTTGCACAATAACTTTCATAATATAAGCAAAATAATTATTGAACCTCTGGATGTTATCAGTCATTTTTTTTTTGTAGTTTTTCAGATCTTACCTGTCATAAAGTAATTACAATGAATCAAGTAGGTATAATAATCGTTATTGGCCAGCAGGTGTCACAATTGCAGCCACATGGCAGAGACATGCTAGAAGCAAACAGCACTTCTTGTTTACTTAGGTACAAAAATATGCTTTATTTAAGAAATTAAGAACAGTTATTAAGGCAATCAAACGATTCTGAAAGTTGAGGCCCAGGATAAAGTGAAAACCCAAAGTTATCTATGAGTGAAATTTGTGGACTGTGTACTCCACAGGGATCACAGACAGCAGTGTATGGGCTGGCATGTGGGTCACAAACTAGAGAGTGCTGAAGAGCAACCTGATGAGTCTGAGGGCCAGCTAAAGCCATGCGCTGGGAAGTCAGTGCCCAAATGCGCCAAGCGGCTGGCCGAACGATGCCAAAAAGTGTGGAATGGTCCTTATGTTCTGGTGCCAGTTGATGGTGGAAGATACAAAATAACCCCATACTAGTTCAGAGTTATCTAAAATAAAGGGTTATTTATTTAGGGGAGACTTACAGATCCCTGTCCTAGATCACAGTCCTCTCCATTGATGGGGAACAGGAACAGCATCTAGCAGCCATAAGACAGAGCCAGGTAAGAGAGTTAGCACAGGCTTTCCAGTTGCATTTATAGTATAAGAGACCACACCCAAGTGAGCTGGTATCTTAAAGGCTATTGTCTGAAAGAGCAAGGGGCTCCCACAACATTCCAGTTTCCCCTACCATTCATTCATAAATTTTATTTCTGTTTTTTCTATGGATATGTATCTGCCTTCTTACCCCCGGGCCCTTTGCTCTATACTGAACCTCTGTGCTTCTATGATTTTAGCTTAGTTATCATTGACTTAACAGCTATTATGCATATATAAGCAAATACATAACATATTTTGTCTCTCTGTATCTGGGTTATCTCATGGGACAATTTTTTCTTGCTCAAATAATTTATATGTTAATAACTATGTCCTTTTTTAATGACTGAGTAATACTCCATTGTGCAAGTGTATTGCATTTTCTATATTAATTCTTGTGTTGTGGGGCACCTAGGTTGTTTCTAATTTCTGGCTGTTTTGATGAGAACAACAGTGTAAATGGAAAGTATTTCTGGAAAGATGAAGTGTCCTTGGGTTTATGCCAAAGAGTCATATAGTTAATCTTGATGAAGATCAGTCACCATTTTACTGAAGAACTGATACACTGATTTCTACACTGGATATGAGTTCTCACTCATAACAGCAATGTGTTAGTGTTCCTCTAAATCTATATCCTTGCCAGTATGAGCTGTCACTTGTTTGTTGATCTTAGACATTCTGACAGGTGTAAGATGAAATCTTAAAGTAGTTTTGTTGTGCATTTCCCTGATGGCTAGGGATCTGAACATTTCTTTAAGTGTTTCTCAGTCATTTGAGCTTACTCTATTGAGAATTCTATGTCTAAATCTGTACCCATTTTGATTAGGTTATTTGTTTTCTTGATACCTAGTGTTTTAAGCTCATTGAATGTTTTCGGTTATGGCTTTTTTTTGGAGGTATAGTTGGTAAAAACAATTCCCATTCTATAGGCTGAAGTTTTGTCTGAATGATAGTGTCCTTTGCCATGCAGTAGCTTTTTAGTTTCATGTGGCCCTATTTATTACCTGTTAATCAAAGTGCCCATTTTAATTCTGTCCTGTTCGGAAAGTATTTTCCTGTGCCAATGTTGAAGGCTATTCCCCAATGCCTTTTCTATCCTGTATACTGTGTCTGGCTTTATTTTTCTTTCTTTGATCTCACTATTGTTTAGCTTTGTACACAGTGATAATTATGCATTTGTTTGGATTCTTCTATATGCAGCATTCTAGCTTAAACAGCATTATTCTTTGAAGATGCTATTGTTGGTTTTTTAATTTATTTATTTATTAAAGATTTCTGTCTCTTCCCCGCCACCCCCTCCCATTTCCCTACCCCTCCTCCAATCAAGTCCCCATCCCTCGTCAGTCCAAAGAGCAATCAGGGTTCCCTGCCCTGTGGGAAGTCCAAGGACCACCCACCTCCATCCAGGTCTAGTAAGGTGAGCTTCCAAACTGCCTAGGCACCCACAAAGCCAGTACGTGCAGTAGGATCAAAAACCCATTACCATTGTTCTTGAGTTCTCAGTAGTCCTCATAGTCCGCTATGTTCAGCGAGTCCGGTTTTATTCCAGGCTTTTTCAGACCCAGGCCAGCTGGCCTTGGTGAGTTTCCGATAGAACATCCCCATTGTCTCAGTGTGTGGGTGCCCCCCTCGCGGTCCTGAGTTCCTTGCTCGTGCTCTCTCTCCTTCTGCTCCTGACTTGGACCTTGAGATTTCTGTCCGGTGCTCCAATGTGGGTCTCTGTCTCTGTCTCCTTTCATCGCCTGATGAAGAATCCCAAGAATATTTTTGCATTCTTTATCACAATTTAAGTCTCCTTAGGCATGTCAATTTATGTCTATGTCTTCAAGTCTATTTCAGTCCTCCAAATATCTATTTTTGTGTTGATACCATGTTGCTTTTATTATAGTAGCTCTATAGTAAAACTTCAAATGAGGTATAAAGATTATCCTGAAGTTTAGTTATTATTCAGGTTTGTTTTAGATATCCTGCCTTTTTTGTGTGTCTGTGTTTCCATATGAAGTTAAAGACTGTCTTCTCAAGATTTGTGAAGAGTTGTGCTGGAATTTTAATGGTAATTTTATTGAATAAATAGATTGGTTTTGGTAGGATTGCATTTTTACTATGTTTATTTTTCTTATCCACAAGCATGGGAGATCTTTCTATCTTTATAAATTTATTTCTTCAGAGACTTGCAGATTTTATCATACACATCTTTCACATTCTTTGTTAGAGTTATTCAGGTATGTTATTATATTGTTTGAGACTCTTCAGAAAATGGTTTTGCTGATATACAAATTTGATGTTTTCCTATATACAATTGACAAGTGGACTGAGAAAATAGTACACTTGTTATTTGCATATAAAAGGGTTGATTTTATAATTTAATGTATTGAATGAAAGTGTTTAACACCTGTAGGAGTTTCTTTGCTCTAGATAAGACTTTTAGTTGGTATTAAATAGATATGGAGAGAGTGGACAGTGTCATTTTAGTCTTGATTTTTGACATTGCTTTGAGTTTCTCCATTCTCTATTTAAGTTGATGTTGACAATGGGCTTTCTATAAACTAGGTATTTCTCTCATATTACAAATATCTGCAGGTGTTTTATAAGTACTATTGTATATTTTGGTCAAATACTTACCTGCATATCATGAGATAATATGTTTTTCTCTCTTTCTTTTGTTTATAGATGGATTGCATTAATCAAATTACATGTATTGAACTATCTCTATATCTCTGGGATAAAGACTAATTAATCATGATAGATAATGTTTTTAAGTATTCTTTTTTTCACTTGATAATGATTGATTTTGAGAATTTTGCATTAATATTCAAAAGACAACTTTGTCTATAATTCTACCTTTTGGAGTCTTTAAATGGTTTGGTAATAAGAGTAACTATGGCCTTATTAAAAATAGTAATGTTCCCTCTTTTTAATTTGAATAATATTAGCATTAACTCTTCTTGGAAAATCTGGATAAATTCTGTGCTAAAATCCTTTGGTCTTGTCATTTATTTTTTCATTAATTTTTGCTTGAACAATTTTAGTGAACATCTATGTTTCACTAGGAGATAGTGAACAGATCTCTTTTAAATGATTATCTGAACTTAATTTAACTTTGGGAAGGGGTATGTATCAAGAAAACTATCCATTTCTCTTAGATTTTCCAATTGCTTGACATACAGATTCTCAAAGATATTATTTTGATTGTATGGGTTTTATTGTTGTAAGTTTTTTTGGACCGCTTTTTATTTCTAATTTTGTTTATTTGGATATTCCTTCTATTTTTGTTAATTTTGGTAAGAATTTTTCAAACTTATTCAATTTCTCAAAGAAACAACTCTTTGTTTCAATAATTCCTTGCAGTAATTTTTTTCTATTTTATTAGTTTTAAGATTAGGTTATTTCTTGCTGTTTATTCTTTTGGGTGCAGCTTTTCTTTTTGTGTAATACTATGGATGTGTTGTTAATTACCTAACAACAAAAAAATTTCTCTGATTTTTTTTTCTTCAGTTCAAATCCTGCTTTAACTTACTACTAAAAGCTTTCATTGTTTGGATTGTTATGTATTAATTTTCAAGCATTTTAGAAAGTTTTATATTTATCTATGTCTTGACACATTTTTCATTTAGTAGTGAATAGCTCAGTTTTTATAAATTTGTAAACCTTCTTTTGTTTTTCTTGTTGTTGATATTCAGTTTTAATACATGATGGTCAGATAGGAAGCAGATTGGTATTGAGATATTCTTAAATTAGAATATTCTTGAATTACTTTGTTTCTGTGTTCAATTTTAGATGAAGTTGCCTTAGAATCTGAGAAAAATGATATCCTTTTGTGTTATGCAAATATCTGCTAGTTTAATTTGATTTATAACATCAGATATCCTTCACATTTCTATGTTTAGATTTTAGTCTCAATGATATGCCTATATTGGGAATTGAATGGGATATTGAAGTATCCCTCTATTTTTGTGTGAGGGTCATGATGTGATTTAAGCTGCAGTCTCGTTTCTTTTATAAACTTGGGTTCCCTTGTGTTTAGTACTTCAATATTTACAATTGCAAAGTTCTCTTTGTGGCTTTTACTATGAAGAATATGTAGTGTCTTTATCTTTTCAGAATAGTTTTTTTTTTTGAAGTCTAGTTTTGTCAGATATCAAAATGGTTACACTATCTTTAATCTCAGGTCTATTTACTTGGAATATATTTTTGTCCCCTTTTTCTTTGAGGGGATGCATTTCCTTGATGATAAAGAGAGGTTCTTGGATAAAACAGAAAGATGAATCTTGTTTTTATATTTATTCTGTCAGTCTTTTTATTTGGGATTTGAGATTATTAATATGGAGAAATATCAATTCAGTGTTTGCTGATTCCCATTATTTTGTTGCAATTATTGTTGTTATTATTTTTATTAGGTGGTTGTTATTATTGTTATGGTGGTAATGGTGGCGGTGGTGTGTATATGTGTGTTTCTCCTTTTTGGACCTCCTAGTCTAGAAGTACTTACTTTTTATGTTTTTATTAGTGTTATTAAACTCTGTATACCAGCAATTTCTTTACAGAGAATTATGTATGATTGGGTTTGTAAATAGATATTGTTAAGTTTGATCATAGAATAGAATAACCTATTTTCTCCATCTATGGTAATTGAAAGTTTTGTAAGGTATAATATTCTTGGCTGGTATCTATGGTCCCTTAACATCTGCAGCACATCTGTACAGAACATTATGACTTTTCAGTAAGGTGTTATTTTAATATAGTTTCCCTTATGCAAATTTAATTGTCTACATCTTTTGCAGCTCTTATATTCTTTTTTTTTTTTTTGCACATTTAGTGTTTTCCCTACTATGTTCAATGGGCGATTTTTTTCTTGTCTAGTCTATTTGGTGTTCTGTATAATGTTTCTTACAACTTGATGGGAAACTACTTCTTTATGCTAGGGGAATTTTATTCTGATTTATTTGGAGATGTTTTCTGTGCCTTTACCTTTGTTTTATCTCTGTTCTTTATGATTAGCATTCTCAAATGGATTCTGTTTATGGCTTCCCATTTTTTTTTTGGATGTTTCATGGCATGTTTGCAATTTAACATTTATTTTACTGCAATGACTATTTATTCTATTGTGTCTTCAGTGTGTAAGATTTTCTCTTCTGTCACTTGTATTCTGTTGGTGAGGCTTGTCTCTGAAGTTCCTGTTTGATTTCCCAATTTTTTTCATTTCAAAGTTTCCCTCAGTTTGAAGTAATTCTTTATTGATGATATTTTTGCCTTTAGGTCTTGAACTGTTTTTTTTTATTTTCTTCCAGTTTTTCTCTGTGTTTTCGTACATTTCTTTAAGAGACTCATTAATTTCCCCTTTCAGTGCCTCTAAAGGCTATATTAAAACTCTGTCTTCTGTTTCACCTAAATTTTTCAAACTCGATACCTGTTTTGGAAGGATTGTTTGGATCTGGAGGAAATATACAGATTGTATCTCTTTTATTTATTTATTTATTTTTTTTGTATTGTCTGGTAAGAACTTTACTGGAGTCCTGATGGGTGTGGCCATTGGAAGTTTGGGGTGAAATACATTCCTAGGTATTGTGACCTGACAATTAGAAATAAAGGTAATCTAAGTTGTAGGAGAAGGACTGAGGGGGTCTATTTATGGAAGATATCAAAGTGTTCCACCAGGATCTAACTAGTCTGCTGGAAATGGATGCAAAGAATTAGAAGAAGAAATAAGAAGTGGTCTCCCACAGCCCACGGATGAGCCTGCAAGTCCATGTGTAGGAAAAGGAGGAATGGAAGATCTGATATTTGCCTACCTGCTTTGCTGGCCCACTTGCTTCTCATTCAAGTTGACTGCTGGAATCCCAGGAAGCCTGTGGGAGTTGTTTGATGGGCTAACAGGATGAATGAAAGGGAGGTTTGTAATAGAAGATCTTCCTGATTCATTGTAGATGGGGACAGAGAGGAGGGAGATGTTGAAGTAAGAGGTCTGGAATAAAGATGGTGTAAGAATAGGAGAGTGGATTTGTAGAAAAGGAAAAGAAAGTGAAGCATGCCAGGAACCCTACCTTCTTCCCTGTCTTCAGTAGTCTGTGCATTCCTGGGAATGCCACTAGTTTATACTTTCTATTCCTATCAAAAATCACTCTAAGGCTATTTTTATTCACATTGTGTAATGTCAACAGAATAAAAGACCAAAACACATTATTAAGCTCAACATTCAGTTATTAAAATTTTGAAAATATTAAAAGAAAAACTAGTTTGTAATAACATAGAAACTAGGATTTCAGGGTTTATTTTTTAATGTTCTTTCTTTACTGGTTAAATATTTATGTAGATATTTGGGAGTAAATTTACCCAATTTTTTTAACTCTTTCATAATTCATTGCTGAAAATTAAGTAGGAACGTAACAGAAACTATTACCTCAAAAACTTCCCATTTGTCTCTTCGGATTTTAGATATTCACATAGTAATTTGGATTGCCTAGTAGGAATTCAGAGACTTCTAAGATAGCAAGGAAACCTGCTACTGCTCTTAGCTGCCAACTGAACTTGAAGATATGTTCTTATTTTTGATGATGCTACACACAATTGGTCATAGGACTTAAAAAAAACTAAACTTGGGACATTCCAGACTAGCCCCTCCCTGGTGTCTAGGTGTCATAGTACTAAAAGATAATATGTTAACTCTGGGGTTTAGTGGATGAGGAATAAACAGACTAACCCCATTGTGAGCCCTATAATGAGCAATACTGACTGATGACAAATTAGTGTGCCCTTTTTATTGAATTTAAAATATAATCTACTAGAAGAAAAATATTCTTGGAATAAGAATTTAAGAAATCTGAAAAAGGACCCATGGTTGAGAAGTTTACAGTCGCTGGGAATGAATCTAATAATATTAATTTGCTCAAAGTATATAGCATGGAACTGCATTCTAAATTTATATTTTTCTCTACATAGATTAATACAGCTCTCAGAGAGTATCATAAGAGCTGATTTTGCAGTGGATATTGGTTCATAAAAGAACTCACAACTGTTTAAACTATAGAAAAAATGTGTATATGTAATAGTAAGCCGGAAACGAGGTATCTATGCCACATTTCTCGCCTGTGCTAAAGAACTACTATAGAAGGGGGTGCAGAAAGTTTTTTTTGTTTTTTTTTTGTTTGTTTGTTTGTTTTTTTTATTTTTTTATTTTTTTTCTTATTTTATGCCTCCTCCCCGCCTCCCATTTCCCTCCCACTCCTCCCTCCCCTCCTCCCCTCCCCCCACTCCTCCCCCTCCCTCTCCAGCCTGAAGAGCAGTCAGGGTTCCCTGTGGAAAGTCCAAAGTCCTCCCCCCTCGATCCTGGTCTAGGAAGGTGAACATCCAAACTGGATAGGCTCCCACAAAGCCAGAACATGAAGTAGGATCAAAACCCGGTGCCATGGTCCTTGGCTTCTCAGCAGCCCTCATTGTCCGCCAAATTCAGAGAGTCCGGTTTTATCCCATGCTTTTTCAGTCAGAGTCCAGCTGGCCTTGGTGAGCTCCCAAAGACTCAGCCCCACTGTCTCCACCGGTGGGCGCACCCCTTGTGGTCCTGACTTCTTTGCTCATATTCTCCCTCCTTCTGCTCCTCATTGGGACTTTGGGAGCTCAGTCCAGTGCTCCAGTGTGGGTCTCTGTCTCTATCTCCATCCATCGGCAGATGAAGTTTCTATGGTGATATGCAATATATTCATCAGTATGGCTATAGGATAGAGTCATTTCAGGTTTCCTATCCACAGCTGCCCCAGGAACTAACTGGGGACATCACCCTGGGCTCCTGGGAGCCCCTCTAGATCCAAGTCTCTTGCCATCCCTAAGATGGCTCCCTTAATTAAGATGTGTGCTTCTCTGCTCCCCTAACCAACCTTCCTTTATCCCAATCATCCCATTGCCCCAAGTTCCCCCCACCCTCCCCTTCTCACATTTCTCTCCCCTTCTCCCCTTATTCCCCCTCCCACCACTCCCCCAAGATCCCAAATTTTTGCCCGTCAATCTGGTCTACTTCTCATAACCCAGAGGATAGCTGTATGTTTTTCTTTGGGTTCACCTTCTTAATTAGTTTCTTTAGGGTATCAAATTAAAGACTCACTGACCTTTATTTATCTCTAGAAACCAATTATAAGTGAGTACATCCCATGCTCATCCTTTTGGGTCTGGGTTACCTCACTCAGGATAGTGTTTTCTATTTCCATCCATTTGCATGCAAAATTCGCGAAGTCATTGTTTTTTACCGCTGAGTAGTATTCTAATGAATATATATTCCATACTTTCTTCATCCATTCTTCCATTGAAGGGCATCTGGGTTGTTTCCAGGTTCTGGCTATTACAAATAATGCTGCAATGAACATAGTTGAACAAATGTCCTTGTCATATGATCGGGCATCTCGTGGGTATATTCCCAAGAGTGGCATTGCTGGGTCCATGGGTATGTTGATCCCAACTTTCCTGAGAAACCGCCACACTGCTTTCCAAAGTGGTTGCACAAGTTTGCATTCCCACCAGCAATGGATGAGGGTGCCCCTTTCTCCACAGCCTCTCCAGCAAAGGCTATCATTGGTGTTTTTGATTTTAGCCATTCTGACAGGTGTAAGGTGATATCTCAATGTTGTTTTGATTTGCATTTCCCTGATCGCTAAGGAGGCTGAGCATGACCTTAAGTGCCTTTTGGCCATTTGGATTTCTTCTGTTGAGAATTCTCTCTTCAGATCAGTGCCCCATTTTTTAATTGGGTTAATTAGCATTTTAAAGTCTTGTTTCTTGAGTTCTTTATATATTTTGGAGATCAGACCTTTGTCTGTTGCGGGGTTGGTGAAGATCTTCTCCCAGTCAGTGGGTTCCCTTTTTGTCTTAGTGACAGTGTCTTTTGCTTTACAGAAGCTTCTCAGTTTCAGTAGGTCCCATTTATTCAATGTTGCCCTTAATGACTGTGCTGCTGCGGTTATACCTAGGAAGCGATCGCCTGTGCCCATCTGTTGTAGGGTACTTCCCACTTTCTCTTCTATCAGGTTCAGTGTGTTCAGATTGATATTGAGGTCTTTGATCCATTTGGACTTGAGTTTTGTGCATGGTGATAGATATGGGTCTATTTTCATTCTTCTACACGTTGACATCCAGTTGTGCCAGCACCATTTGTTGAAGATGCTTTCTTTCTTCCATTGTATACTTTTAGCACCTTTATCGAAAATGAGGTATTCATAGGTTTGTGGGTTCAAATCCGGGTCTTCTATACGATTCCATTGGTCGACTTCTCTATTTTTATGCCAATACCACCCCGTTTTCATTACTGTAGCTCTGTAATAGAGTTTAAAGTCAGGGATGGTAATGCCTCCAGAAGTTCCTTTATTGTATAAGATTGTTTTGGCTATCCTGGGTTTTTTGTTATTCCAAATAAAGTTGATTATTGTCCTTTCAAGATCAGTGAAGAATTTTGATGCGATCTTGATGGGGATTGCATTGAATCTATAAATTGCCTTTGGTAGGATTGCCATTTTTACTATATTGATACTCCCAATCCACGAGCAAGGGAGATTCTTCCATTTTCTGGTATCCTCTTCAATTTCTTTCTTCAATGCTTTAAAGTTCTTGTCAAATAGATCCTTCACTTCTTTGGTTAGAGTTACTCCGAGATATTTTATGCTGTTTGTGGCTATTGTGAAAGGTGATGCTTCTCTGATTTCCCTCTCTGCTTCCATATCCTTTGTGTATAGGAGGGCGACGGATTTTTTGGAGTTGATCTTGTATCCGGCCACATTACTAAAGGTGTTTATCAGCTGTAAAAGTTCTTTGGTGGAGTTTTGGGGGTCACTTATGTACACTATCATATCATCTGCAAATAACGAAAGTTTAACTTCTTCCTTTCCAATTCGAGTCCCCTTGATCCCCTTATGTTGTCTTATTGCTATTGCTAAAACTTCAAGCACTATATTGAAGAGGTATGGAGAGAGTGGACAGCCTTGTCGTGTTCCTGATTTAAGTGGGATGGCTTTGAGTTTCTCTCCGTTTAGTTTGATGTTAGCTGTCGGTTTGCTGTAAATAGCTTTTATTATATTTAGGTATGACCCTTGTATCCCTAATCTCTCCAAGACTTTTATCATAAAGGGATGTTGAATTTTGTCAAAAGCTTTTTCAGCATCTAAAGAAATGATCATATGGTTTTTTTCTTTCAATTTATTTATATGATGGATTACATTGATAGATTTTCATATGTTGAACCAGCCCTGCATTTCTGGGATGAAGCCTACTTGATCATAATGGATCATTTTTCTAATGTATTCTTGGATACGGTTTGCCAGTATTTTGTTGAGGATTTTTGCGTCGATGTTCATGAGTGAGATTGGTCTGTAATTCTCTTTCTTGGTTGAGTCTTTGTGTGGTTTTGGTATCAGAGTGACTGTAGCTTCATAAAAGGAATTTGGCAATGACTCTTCTGTTTCTATATTGTGAAATACCTTAAGGAGTATAGGTATTAGGTCTTCTTGGAAATTCTGGTAGAATTCCGCATTGAAACCGTCTGGTCCTGGGCTTTTTTTGGTAGGGAGGTTTTTGATAACAGGTTCTAATTCTTCGCGACTGACAGGTCTATTTAGATTGTTCACCTGGTCCTGATTTAATTTTGGTATATGGAATTTATCTAAAAAAGTGTCCATTTCTTTTACATTTTCCAGTCTTGTGGCATACAGGCTTTTGTAGTAAGATCTAATGATTCTCTGAATTTCCTCTATGTCTGTGGTTATGTCCCCCTTTTCATTTCTGATCTTATTAATTTGCAAATTCTCTCTCTGCCGTTTGATTAGTTTGGATAGGGGTTTATCAATTTTGTTGATTTTTTCCAGGAACCAGCTTTTTGTTTCATTGATTCTTTGGATTGTTTTCTGTGTTTCTATTTTGTTGATTTCCGCTCTCAGTTTGACAATTTCCAGTCTTCTACTCCTCCTAGGTGAGTCTGCTTCTTTTTTTTCTAGAGCTTTCAGGTGGGCTGTTAAGTCTCCAATGTATGCTTTCTCTGTTTTCTTTAAGTGGGCACTAAGGGCTATGAACTTTCCCCTTAGGACTGCTTTCAAAGTGTCCCATAAGTTTGAGTATGTTGTTTCTTTATTTTCATTGAATTCAAGGAAGACTTTAATTTCTTTCTTTATTTCTTCTTTGATCCAGGTGTGGTTCAATAGTTGACTGTTCAGTTTCCATGAGTTTGTAGGCTTTCTGGGGGTAGCTTTGTTGTTGAATTCTAACTTTAGACCATGGTGATCTGATAAGACACAGGTGGTTATGGATATTTTTTTGTAACAGTGGAAGTTTGCTTTGTTGCCGAGGATGTGGTCAATTTTCGAGAAGGTTCCATGAGCAGCAGAGAAGAAGGTATATTCTTTCCTATTTGGGTGGAATGTTCTATAGATGTCTGTTAAGTCCATTTGATTCATTACCTCCCTTAATTCTCTTATTTCTCTGTTAGGCTTCTGTCTGATTGACCTGTCCATTGGTGAAAGAGGAGTGTTGAAATCTCCTACTATTAGTGTGTGCGGTTTGATGGCAGCCTTGAGTTTTAGTAATATTTCTTTTACGTACGTGGGTGCTTTTATGTTAGGGGCATAGATATTCAGGATTGAGACTTCATCCTGATGAATTGTTCCTGTTATGAGTATAAAATGTCCCTCTCCATCTCTTCTGATTGATTTAAGTTTGAAGTCCACTTTGTTAGAAGTTAGTATGGCCACACCTGCTTGTTTCTTAGGTCCATTTGCTTGATAAACCTTTTCCCATCCCTTTACTCTAAGTAGGTGCCTGTTTTTGTGGTTGAGGTGTGTTTCTTGTAAACAGCAGAATGTTGGATCCTGTTTGCGTATCCAATCTTTTAGCCTGTGCCTTTTTATAGGTGAGTTGAGTCCATTGACATTAAGGGATATTAATGACCAGTGGTTGTTAACTCCGGTCAGATTTTTAGTCATAGAGTTTGTGTGTTTGCCTTCTTTGAGTTGTGCTGGTGACGGGTCTCTAGATGTTTGAGATATTGTGGTCATTGTTGGACTCCTTGGTTTGTGATTTTCCTTCTATTACTTTCTGTAAGGCTGGATTTGTGGCTACGAATTGTTTAAATTTGTTTTTATCCTGGAAAATTTTGTTTTCTCCATTTATAGTGAACGAAAGCTTGGCTGGGTATAGTAGTCTGGGTTTGCATCCATGTTCTCTTAGCTTCTGCAGTACATCTATCCAGGACCTTCTGGCTTTCATGGTTTCCATAGAGTAGTCAGGTGTAAGTCTGATAGGTTTACCTTTATAAGTAACTTGACCTTTTTCCTTTGCAGCTCTTAATATTCTTTCTTTATTCTGTATGTTTTGTGTTTTGATTATTATATGGCGCGGAGATGTTTTTTTTTGGTCCAGTCTATTTGGAGTTCTGTATGCTTCTTGAACCTTCAAAGGAATATCTTTCTTTAGGTTGGGAAAGTTTTCTTCTATAATTTTATTAAATATATTTTCTGGACCATTGAGCTGTACTTCTTCTCCTTCTTCTATCCCAATTATTCTTATGTTTGGTCTTTTTATTGTGTCCCATATTTCCTGAATGTTTTGTGATGAGAATTTGTTGGTTTTGCTATTTTCTTTGATCAGTGTGTTTATTTTCTCTATGGTATCTTCAGTGTCTGACATTCTTTCTTCTATCTCTTGTAATCTGTTGGTAGTACTTGTCTCTGTGGTTCCTGATCGTTTACCCAGGTTTTCCAACTCCATCCTTCCTTCGGTTTGTGTTTTCTTCATTACTTCCATTTCATTCTTCAAGTCTTGAACCGCTTCCCTTATCTGTTTGATTGCTTTTTCTTGCTTCTCTTGGTTTTCTTGGGTATCTTTGAGCGACTTATTCATTTCCTCTACTTTTTTGTTTGTCATCTCTAATTGTTTATGGCAGTTTTTCACCTCCTGTTTCAAGTCCTCTATTATATTCGTATAATTCACTTTTGAGTCAAATTCTTCTAATTCTTCTGGAGTAGGGTGTAGAATTCTTCTTGTTTCGGGATCCCTGGGTTCTGGTGATGTCATGTTGTCTTTCAGGTTGTTGGAGGAATTCTTGTATTGGCGCCTTCCCATCTCTTGCTTCAAATGTAGCCCAGAGAGGCCTGGTGTCTTGGTCCAGACTTTGCTGTGACTGACTCTCTGGGTGTATCTCTTCAGTGTAGAAACAGGAACCAACCCGTCCAGATGGAACTCCTCAGCACAACAACTCAGATGGCAACCCTGGAGCACCAGCTGTAGGTGCCCAAGCTCCCCCACAGGGAACCTTGAGACCTGCCCAGAAGGCAGGCACTCCCCGCTCTGGGTGGATAGCCTTAGTGAAGGAACTTAAAACCGGTCTTGAGCACTGGTCCTAGCAAGCTGCAGTGCAGGGTTGGGGGTGGGGTGTGTTGCCGGGGGGGATTGGGTCTTGCCTAAGAAAGGCAGCCCTGCAGAAGGAGCTGGGGAAGGGGATTTTGTGCTAGCTTCTGGGACACACCGCCCCTGGCTAGTAGACACTCACCCGTTCAGATGGAATTCCTCAGCTCCTAACCAGGGCCGTCTGGTAGCTCAAGGATCCGGGGACAAGAGGTAGGGGGTGGGAGGGAGCGAGGGGTCCAGTAGACCACCAGAGATCCTGGAGCCCCAGCTGTAGGTGCCCAAGCTCTCCCACAGGGAACCTTGAGACCTGCCCAGAAGGCAGGGACTCCCTGCTCTGGGTGGATAGCCTTAGTGAAGTAACCCAGAAAGTTTTTAAGAGCTAGGCATTAGATGGACTGGAGCAAACAGGGTGTTCTGGGATAGCTTCCATGTGCTCATGAAGTTATAATAATTGTGATTACTTGCACAAGACATGCAGGAGATCAAGTCAATAAATATTAAAGCATGGAATTGAGGCGGTAAATTCTAGTAATATGAAAGTTTATCCCCAGCAGGAGACTTTTAGATCATATATCAGCATGGATCTGCAACTCTTCTATGTGAGTTCAGGGTGTTTTTAGCAATAGTGACATTTCAAACTCTGATAAGCGACAACAAAAGGAAAAATCTGATAATGTTTTGGTAATCTTGCTGTCTTTATTGATCAACAATTTGAGATGGCTCTTCTAATTTCTGGCATTGGTGTTTTCTTAGATATTATATAACTGTTGTGTAGAACATTACTATTGAGGGTGAAAATTTTCACTTCAAGCATATGTGAAGGTTTTTATTGTTTTGTTTTGTTTTGCTTGTTTTTAATAGAGAGTCTCATGATAGAATCAAGTTACAATGGTTATTTCCATACTCTAGAGTATGTCAGAAACACAAATTGGAGTCCATGACTTAATAGTAAGAGAGAGAAAGGATAGATGGATAGATAGATAGATAGATAGATAGATAGATAGATAGATAGATGATAGACAGATAAATGATAGATAGATAGATAGATAGATAGATAGATAGATAGATAGATAGATAGATAGACTGACAGAGACAGAGAAACGAATAGATACAGAGAGGCAGAGGGAGATAGAATAGAATACAAGTAAAATTAAAGTATACCAGGAGAGGAGAGTTATGGTAAATATTATTAAAATACATAATTTGACATTCTCAAAAATTAATAAAAGTATTTATTAGCTTAAGATTTCATTGTTTATACCATTGTTTATATATATATGACAATTTATACCTCAAAAACTCATGAGAGTTAATATATGACGTTTGTCTTTCTTGGTATGGGTTGATGCATACATTTTCAATACATATGATCTTTTCTTTTCTGTATATTTTCCTCAGATTTTCATGATTTTATTTTCCAACATAAAATTTTATTGTTTATTTGGGAATTTCACGTAATTCATCCCTATCCCAATCACTTCCTCTTTCTCCCAGGCCTACCTTCCCTCCTTATCCCCTCCTCCCAATACACTCAGTATATTTTGTGTTGCCTATGTAAATCATTGAAGCATGGACAAACATCCTACAGTCAGCCCCTTAAAGATAACTGAGTCTTTCCCCACCTCCCTACCAGAAGGCATCAACTGTAAAGACCTACACTTCAAAATTTTTATCACAACATTTTAAGAACTCTCTTTAAAAGCCTCATGTTTCCTGCAGGCGATGAGTGACACTGAGCATGTCAACTAATTTTGGGCAAGCCTCATGTTCAGGAGTAATTGACCAACAACATATAGTTGGACTCCACAGGATTTTGTCTGAGCTTTATTTGGTTACAAGTTGGGCTTTTTGTTTGTTTTCAATCTTTTTTTTTCTTTCTTTTCTTGGTATGACTTTCTTGTTTCTAAGTTTTGGAAGATTTTATTGTTGTACAGGATTTTTGCTTCTTGTTAAAGAAAGAACTTAAAGTTGGGTGGGTAGGGATGGGGAAAAGATCTGAAGGGACTTGAGGGAGAGGAAGAATATGATCAAAGTGTATTTGAATTTGAAAATTGTTTTAAATAATGGAAAACATAATAAATTAATTTAAAAATAAAAAAAAAAAAAAGAAAAAAAAGCCTCATGTTTGAACTTTTTTCTTAATTGGGGGGAGAGAGAGAGGTTGTTACAAAGCGTTCAATGTTTCTCATTCTCAAATATGTGTCTGGAATCATCAATACAACTGCAGCAGAAGTTCCCCTGCCTATAACAGCCAAAGGAAGTATAGATCATGTGTTTACACATGGTTGCTTCAGGCTGCAGAGACCATAAACCTAATCGTGGTCTCAAAATGGCAGAATGGATCATAAACATCAACATGGCCTCCAGTGGCATCAGAGACCATAGACATGAAGATGGTCCCTTGTGACAGCACTGATTACAAATATCAACGTGGGCTTAGGCAGCAGAATCAACATGGCATCCATGAACATCATACACCATGGACAGCAGCATGGCCCCTGGTAGCAGGATTGATCACAGGTGTTGCCATGGCCTCAAATGACAGCATGGATCACAGATGCCAAACTGGTCTCAATTGGCAGCAACAGCCATGGGTATCTATATGGCCTCTAGTATTATGTTAAGGGTGTCAACATAGCATGTGACAGCAGTATGAACTTTAGACATTAGCATGGTCCAGGGACCAGGCTATTGTATGGATTTAGGAAGATGTTGTCCTTTGTTTGTTTGTTTGTGTGTTAGTTTGTTTTACCCCAAAATGGGGTTTTGTTGTCTAGGAAATTTTTTGAGGAATAAATGAGAAAACAATCCTTTCTCCATCTCTTGCATCTTGCCTTTTTTTTTCAGGGCCAGGGCAATTGCAGGGGACTGGGCAGAACATTGAGGAACAGAACCTGGGCAAGCTCCAAACAAGAGCTCACTACCCTACGTGCCTCACTTGGCAGTAACATGCTCCCTGGTACAATCCGGTTGTGTTCTTATACCTGTCTCTCTCCAGCTGAGTGAAAACCACTCAGTTTCACCATCTTTCTCTTTCTCCTTTTCACCCTAAATATTGAAATGGCATTGTAGAATGCAGTGTATCAGTCAAACGGTGCATTTTTTGTCTGTTTTGTTTTGTTTTTGTCCAAACAACTTTTCACGCAAACACTCATTGCAATGAGTCATTGTTCTGGTTTAAGGAAGATTTTTGATTTTTTAATCGCCATAAACAGTAGATTATGGATGAGACTCACATCCTTTTGCTATCCAGAGTCAGAGTGATCTTTCAACAGGGCAACTTGTCCAGGGGACAGGATCTCTGCGAGCTCTAGGTAACTGTAGTTCTCTCTGGTTTGGTTGGCACAACTGGGGTAACTAAGGACCACCTATACAAAATGTTCTGCTTTCTAGAAGGTATCAGCAACTTCTGTATCTTGAGTTGATCTTCAAATGATTTTGTAAAATGTTCTGGTAATAGAAATTAGAGATGTGTCTGGATATCTTCCCCAGAGATAGAGAAATTCTCTCTGGTGCTCTTCTCTGAGTTTCTTGCAGCAGGTCAGCACTCTAGCACAGGTTTGGATTCCAGCAGCAGAGGTAACTATGTCTACTTAATATTGGCTGTGAGAGTCACAGCAAGGGCAGGAGCACACTGTCTCAATGGCATTGTCTCTCATAAAGGTACTGAGCCACGCTTGGCTGTGAGTCATTAGTTTGGCTGGAGTTTTGTATTTCTTAACCTGCTGCAGAGTTCCATTGCTTATATGTACCAAAGAGCAGCTTATTTGAAAAGCATCGGTGCTGGTTCTTTCATGATTTGTTAGAATCCAACACTAATTCAAGTTGTCATGGGTTTCTTTCTTTTCAGAGATTTTTTTTCTGTTAAATTACTACTTCATTTTACAGTTTCTACTGCTATAAAAAGATACCATGACCATGGCCACTCTTATAAAGAAAAAAAAGGACATTTAATTGTGGTTGGCTTATAGTTCCAGAGGTTTAATCCATTATCATCATAATGTAAAACATCACACTGGGCAGGCAGAAATGGTACTGGTGGAGAAAAAGAGAGTTCTACATCTTGATCTGCAAGCAGCAGAAGAAGGTTGTTACACTGGGAGTGGCTTGAGCATAAGCCCAAATTCACAGTGACACATTTGCTCCAACAAAGCCACACCTACTCTAAGAAGGCCATACCTCTTAATAGTACTACTGGCTATGGGCAAAGGATTCAAATGCATTAGTCCATGGGAACCATACATATTCAAATCAGTTAAACAATTAAAGGTAATACAGGAAACAAAATAGGAAAAGAATAATTCAAAATATTCTCATTTCCAAATGATATGATGTTACACCAAAAAGATCCAAAGGCTCACCAAACAACCTTTTATAGCTTACAATAAAATTTAGTATAATGGCATGTAAAAAATTAATACAAAAGTCAGGAGCTTTCTGAATCTAAATATCAAACTACTGAGAAATATATCAGGAATCAATGCTACTAAATCAATTAAAAATATTGGGAATACATCAACCAAAGAAACTGAGGCCCTGAAAAACTTGTACATTGAAATTTTTGATACAGTGAGAAATTTTTTAAGAAGTTGCTAGAAGATGGGGAAAACCTCCTAAAGAAAAAAGAATCATCTCTTAAAGTTCTGGAAGCTCAGAAATTAGTGAAAGTCAAGAGGCTGCCAAAATTAGCACCTGGTGAGCATCTGTGCTATGATGCATGCACACCCCCCCCACACACACACACACAATTTTCAGATGCGTAGAGAGGCAAACAAGCTTCCTCAGTTCTCATTGAAACATACCATCGCTATAATGAGAAATGCTTTACTTTCCCGATATGATTGACCCTAAATGCCCCAGCTCTTAATTTCATCACTAAGACCCTCAAAATTTCCAACATGCGAAAACCAGTATGTCATATATGTCCCAAGCAAATATTTTCTAATTATTGTGTGTGAGACATTATTTATATATGTGATAATTTGTCTCAATGAATTATTGAAAAGCTGTTCAGTATGTGTAAGTTGGTGTTTTAGTTTTGTATTCATCAAAGAAAAGGCTTGAGAACAAGAGAAAAGACAGTTATTATAACTTATAATCTCTATATTCTTTGTGAAACTCTAGATCTATGAGTCTGAAAAATAATGAAACAGAAGCACCTGAGGATCACATAGGCTTACCACTTCTCTTTGTTAAACAAGAACCAAAATGGAAATGAAACCTACAGCATGTCTTTTATTAATGGAATTTCATGAACACATTTCATCTCAATTTATATTTCCTGGCGTCCAGGTGCTAAGTGCCATCTCAAGCATACTCTGCCATCCCATAAATTATACAGTTCATCATCACTTGGTAATGGGCACTTTATTTTTCATGCTGATTTCCTTAAGTGCTCCACTCTGCGATCCCCCGGTCATTGCCATATGCTTACCTTTCCTTTCACAGACACAAGCATCAGTTTAGTTCCAAGGATTTAATTTTTTCCACCCTTTTTATGAACCCTAGGTTACTCAAAATTGTTTAGATTAGGAAAAGAATAAAAAAGCATTTCAAAGAAACTTTCAAGAAACATTTTTTTGCCTTTTATCATTGCTGCTAAAAATCAATTCAAAAGGATTTCTATGAAGAGATGAAAGGATGACAACTTTTAAATATAAAAATCTTGAAAGGTAGAAAAATAGTTGAAGACAATGTGTTTCAAACTCTAAGGATGCTGACACATTAAAATATGTGTTCGTTTTGTTTTGACATTTTATCTTCATTTTTTTTTTTAGTGTACAAAGACTTGATGCCAACAGAAATGACATGCACAATATACTCCAAGCCAAATTTGCAGGATGTTTAGTCCTGTACTGCTATGGGCAGATAAACTGGTGTTTCCTCACATTCCCTAGAGATATTCATTAACAATTGATCAATCTCATTGTAACATGCAACACCTAGGGCCTAGTACCTAGGCAGCTAAATGATTTTTCAGGGACAAATGCATGTCCGTGTCAACCTTTGTATTGTACTTTTTCTGAAACCTAGCTGTTCTTTAACCTTTGTCTAAAATCTTTGTTTTTTTTTTTTTTCTTTTTTAAATTCGACTCTCCTAACATTCTTTAAAACTGCTTTTTAAAAGCTTGGAGTTTTTACATTAAAATTTTATTGCTTCATTTTCAAGCACTAAATACATGACAACATCCAGACTCTATAAATGGTCTTGAATTGTTATAGGAAAACAGTACAATGTCATATACGAGTCTCTATAATTTGTATACATGTGATTTTTGTCTGAATTTCTTTGTAACAAAATTTATGACAGTACTGGAAACACTAAAAACTCCAGTAACATCATTGTGCAATTTTTAAAATGAAGTATATAATAATTTCTTAAGCAACCAAGTGCGGATATGTGAAAAGCAACAGTATTAGCACAGGTCATCTTTATTATGAAGTTAAACATTTGCTATAATATTTTTGAAATATGTCTATGATATGATTAGGAAGAGGGGAACTTCCACTTCCATATTTTATTTTTATGTATGGCACAATGCTGTGGAATTATCCTTCTGTGCACTGTGTAAACATATGTGATAATGATTTGTTTAATAAACAAGCTGACAGGCCAATAGCTTGACAGGAGAAAGTCAGGTGGGAAAGCCAGACTGAGAATTTTGGGTTAAAGGGTGAAGTTATAGCAGCCACCACCTAAATGAAGAACAAATTGGAAACATAAAAGGAGATACAGGTAAAGGCCATATGTCAGAATGTAGATTAATAGAAATGTGTTAATTGGAGTTGTAAGAGCTAGTTAGTAATAAGCCTGAGCCATTGGCTGAGCATTTATAATTAATATTAATCCTCTGAGTGATTATTTGGGAGAGACTACAAGGAAGCAAAGTACAGCTAATTTAAAATGAGATGGAAAAATACATTTGATGTATGTTATCATTGTCAATGAAATTAAATTAAAATTCAGTGTTTAATTTCTCACAGGTAGATTTTTAATTAATATTAAATAAAAATTGTGAGTATTAGACTTATCATAAAGGTAAAATAACTTACCTGAATAGCTCAAGAAAAATATTTTTCTAGAGTGTATTTGATAAGCACATTTCTCAAATTTCAAAACATTCATTCACCAAATTTTATTAAAACATTTGTTTAATTGTATAATATGGCATGAGTAATATCTAGAGTAGTTATATTTATATTATATTATTACATATTATTACATATGTTATTGTTTAGCTGAATCCTATATTACTACAAACATGTTTTTAATGAAACATGTTGACTGATGTTAAAAAGAAAAAATAGCATTCTTTATTTCAGGCTGTAATAGTTTTAAAAAGGCTTTCTAGTTTTCTTTATTCAGTTTTAATCAGGCATTGTTAGCTTTCTAAGATAATTCTATATCATCAATACATTTGAAGGTACCAAATTTTCTTGATCATTAATCACCATAAAATATTTTATAAACCCATATGCCTGTGAAACTTAATCAAAATATTTCATTGTTAAAATTTCCATAGGTGATTAACCTTTGGTAGTTTATGTAAAGTCACACAGCAAATAGTCTTGTTTAATCAGTTCGTTGTCAATTATTTTAATGAATGTCATTCTTTAGATGCGGAATTGGAATTATCAGGATTCTGTGTAACATGTGTTACCAGAAAGAAACCCTGGGTAGTCCTTTAGGATTAATATCTTTCCTGCAAAAATAAATCTTTCTTACATTAATTGGAATCTTATCTATTCTAATTCTTTATGTTTTACAAAATGTCATTATGGATTGTAAGGACGAGAAGGGGAACTTTCACCTCCAATCTTTTATTTTCCATAATAATTTTTGGCATCTGAAATCTGAAGGAGGTATATAGTCTCTCACAAATCTTTTCTGATGATTCTCATTATTGCAATATTCTTGTGGTTTTGAATCAATGGTTTTTCTTTGTTGGCAGATATGTTGCTCTCTTATTAGATATTACAGCCTTTGCTAATCATTATTTGTACTGACATGTTATTTTAAAAGCCCAACATAGGGACATATGTGATATTAGCCTAGAGCTCAGTGTCGCAACAGGTGGTTAGATGATTGCTTTGCTCTTTGGTTGTTTGGTTTTAAAGGGATGGTGCAAGATTACAAGGCCAATAGGAGCATCATATTAAATTTGAGGACGCTTAATTTATTTTAGTTTTTTTTTAGGAGGTATTTAGTGATAGTTATCTCTGCTATAATCCTCTCTCAACGCTGCCATTTCACCCCCAACCCTAATTTTAAAATGTTCTGTTTAAATGGAGACTGCACTTTCGTTCCAAGCAGCCTAGACCAGAATAATCACACAGAAACTATATTAATTACAATACTGTTTGACCAATAGCTTAAACATATTTTTAGCTAGCTCTTACATCTAAAATTAACCCATTTCTATTAATCTATGTATCACCACCAGGTTATGATCTACCAGTAAGTTTCCAGTGTCTTTCTCCTTTGGCAGCTACATGGTTTCTCCTTGAGTCTGCCTACTCCCTATATATATTTCTCTTCAGATTTCCCTCCTGGCTTACTCTGCTATGCCATTGGCCAAAAAAAAAAAAAAAACCTTTATTTATTATCCACTAAAAGCAACACATATACAGAAGGACATCCCACATTAGTCCTGTTTTATCATTTTGCTCTAATTCTTTATACTTTTGATTCAACATATACTTTAAGCTACTATTGTATTCCAAATAAATGCACATATCTGAAGCCAATAACCAAGATGAGAGGAAAATATGTGGCATATGTATTTTGAATGTGAAATACTTCATTCAATATAATATTTTTGAATTATATCATTTACATAAAAATTTCACAATTTTATTTTTCTTTACAATTTAATAGTGTACCATTGTACATATATATTGCATGTTCATTATCTAATCAGTTAATGAAAAATAGACAATTTTAATTTTATGGTTTTTGCAAATAAAGATGCTATGAGCAAGGATGAGCAAATATATCTATAGTTTGATATTGAGCCAATTAGGTAAATGTCCAAGATTCATATAATGAATATTATACTAGATCTACTATAATATTTCATTTGATTTTTAATAAATAAACGTTGCCTGAAATCAGAGAGTAAAACAGTCAGTCTAGTCAGCCTTATAGATCATGCAGTGGTGATACACAGCTTTAATCCCAGTAGTCATGCTAATTTGTCATAGAAACCATGTGGTAGTGGTGCACACCTTTAATCCCAGCACTAAGAAGGAATTTAAGACAGAAGGAGACAACTCTTAGACCCACTTTCATTCTGAGGGTTTCTGGAGGCAGAATCACCATTTTCAACTGAGATAGGGGTAATAGCTAGTGACCGGCTGTTTTGCTTTTCTAACATTCTGGTTAAGTCCCAATATCAGTCTCTGGATTTTATTTATCATGTTACAATCTATTTTGATCTTTTTGATGACCTCCATCCTAATTTCCATAGTGACTAAATCAATTTATAATCTCACCAGCAGAAAATAAGTATTCCTTCTTCATCTCATGCACACCAATATTTATCATAATTTTCTTCTTAATCTAGCAATCCTTAACTGTGGTAAAATGAAATAGTTTTAATTTAATTAATGTAATCAATTTATAAATGTAACTTATTTTAATTTGCATTTCCTTAATGTCCAGTGATGTTGCATTCTCTAAGTATTTTTCAGCTATTTGCATTTTATCTTTTGACAAAAACTTTATTCCCTTGCCTTTTTAAATTTTTATTTATTTTTTGCAATTATAATATAATTGCTTTATTTCTCCCTAATCCTTCCATCTTTTTCCCTACCATGCCTCATTTTTAATTGTGTTGATTGATTACTTTATATTTAGCTGTTTTGTTTTTAATTTCTTTTATATCCTTGACACAATAACTCCAGCATAAAAATAGCTGGTAAAGACTTTATATCAGTCTATAGACTTCTATTATTTGTACTTTATTCTGTACAGCCCCTTGCTGTGAGCAAACTTTTTAGGATGAAATTTCATTGATTAATTGTTGACATAAATGTCTCACTATAGGAGTCTTATTCTGAACACTCTTCTTGATTTTAATAAATTCTAGTATTTTCTCTAATTTCTTAGGTATCACATTGAAATAATATGTCTTTTATTGAGGGTTTTATTCTATTTAGAATTCAGATTTGTGCAAAGTGAGAAATAAGGAACCTGTTAAGTTTTTCAACATATAGTACACCAGTTTAGTTCACACCACTTGGTGAAATTCTTGCCTTTTCTCCTATGTCCATTGTTCACTTCTTTGTCAAGAAACTAGGTGACTAGTAAAATGGACCTACATATGAAAAGCTATTTATATTTGACTGATTGATGTGTCTGTTGCCATACGACTACCATGCTGTTTTCATTACTATTCAACTATAGTATAATTGGAGCCTGTGACAGTGATAGTTCTCATAGATTTGTAGTACTGGTTTATTTTGATTATTCAGGATAGTCTTCCTACCCTGAGTATTTTGTATTTTCATGTAATATTTACCTGTTACCAGTTTCTGTGAATAATTACATTGGAATTTCGATGAGTATTGCATTGAATCTGTAAATTATATTTGGTAAATTTTCCTACTATTCATCCTAGCAAGACTACAAACCCAAGGTCCAAATCAAGAGCAGAAGGAGAAAGAGCACGAGCAAGGAACTCAGGACCACTAGAGGTGCACCCACACACTGAGACAATGGGGATGTTCTATCGGAAACTCACCAAGGCCAGCTGGCCCGGGTCTGAAAAAGCCTGGGATAAAAGCGGACTTGCTGAACATAGCGGACAATGAGGGCTGCTGAGAAATCAAGAACAATGGCACTGGGTTTTGATCCTACCGCATGTACTGACTTTGTGGGAGCCTAGGCTGTTTGGATGTTCACCTTACTAGACCTAGATGGACGTGCGAGGTCCTTGGACTCCCCACAGGGCAGGGAACCCAGTCTGCTTTTCAGACTGATGAGAGAGGGGGAGTTGACGGGGGAGGGGAAGAGATATGGGAGGCGGTGGCGGGGAAGAGACAGAAATCTTTAATAAATAAATAATAAAAAATAAAAATAAATAAATAAAAATTTAAAAAAGAAAATAAAATAGAAACTTAAAAAAAAGAAAATATTCATCTTGTACTACTTTCGCATAGAAGCTGACGATATGAAAATTTCTTTCATGAAACTTACATTATGAAGTTCCTTAATAGGGACATTTGTTTCCAGTATATTCAATGCCTTAGTATCAGCCCCCTGTAGTGATAGAGGTGGGTCTTGTATCTTATCTGTTCTTTCATTGGCTAACTAATAAAAAAACTGCCTAGGCTCATTGATAGGCCAACCCTTAGGTAGGCGGAGTAAACAGAACAGGATTCTGGGAGAAGGAAGCTGAGTCAGAAGATGTTCCCAGTCCCTGCAGACACAGGCTAGAATCTCCCCGGTAAGCACACCTTGGGGTGCTACACAGATTATCAGAAATGGGTTAGGTTGATATGTAAGAGCTAGCCAATAATGGGCCAGGCAGTGATTAAATGAATACAGTTTGTGTGTTGTTATTTCGGGGCTTAAGCTAAGCCATGCGGGCTGCCGGGTACAGGGGCACAGCCAGGCCGCTCCTCATTCAACAGGTGGCGCGCCAACGTGCTAATGAACTCCACATAAAACCTGAGAGGGCTTAAAAAGGACATAGAGAAAATTTAAGACAGCTTTTTGCTGTTCCTGGGTTGCGTACTGCAAAGAAATTGTCCTGACTCAGCAGCAGGAAAAAACTGGCTGTTTTAAAATGCCGGCTCTCTGGGCTGTGCCGCCATTACGATTTCTGTCTGGCTCCTGTGGGAGACAGAGCTTTTGAATGGAGCATTTGGAATAAAGTGCTTGCTTGATGGCAATATGGACTGCTGTATGCCTGGAATTATGCACAGCTCAGGGGCACCAAATGGCTCTGAGGCAGGAGTGGCTCAGCTCTGCCATGATGAACTGAGTTCCTCTCAAGCAGGAACTACCGTAATTACTGTGATAACAGGGCACTTAAGGTTTAGACTTTACAGGACACAGGCAGTACCGTATTACCCCTACATGGTGCAACTTAAGTTTTTAAGAAGTGCTTAATATTTTAAAAAATGCTCCTGGATAGTAAAAAAATTACAGATTCACAATGAAACAGATTCAGACACACCACTAAATGGATCACAGTGTTGGATGAATGTACGTAGGCTTGAGAGAGAAATAAATATATATAGAGAGAAAATAAAGTTAATGCCTTTAAAAATAAAAAGGTAAAGTCTTTAAAGAGACAGAGTACAGATAGTTAAGAGAGTAAAAGAAATAAAGAAAAATAAGCCACGTAAAAATGGAAAATTCACAGAGAGTCTGGATTATGTATATTGTGTTTTCTTTAAAATTTTTGACTGTAAAGGAGCTAAGTACAGAAAGACATTTCATTATATGGGCTGCCAAGTGGAACCAGAATGGATATCATGAGGGTATGACTTCAAAATTTGGGTCTAAGGATATGATGCTTCGGAAAGGGTCTTCTTTTGTTTTCACAGAGGACCAGACCCTATGGATTACATCTATTCCGATTTGGTATGATAGACCACGCCCTCCTGAAAGGTTGCTGTGAACACCCTCAAAAAATTACTTCACTCAACTGCCAACTGAGATGACCCTGACACACAGGTTATACCATGAAAGACCTAATTAACGACGCCCCCATTCAGCAGGAAGCAGTTTAGAGAGAAAAAACTGCGCCCATGTTCCCAATTATTATTTATAAATGTTTTTTTATATTTAAAGGGGGATATGATATAGATATGAATAATTTGCATTGGTGTGGATTTTAAGGTCAATTTTGTTATATGTATATATATTTCTGATCTTGATTAAGGTATTGTGATTGTGTAGTTAATTTTTAAAATGTAATGTATAATTAGGAAATATAGGTTGTTAAATAATCGTAAATAATAGTCAAGCTTGTAGTCATGTTAGATTTTCTAGATATATAGAGATATATTTCAATTAGATAGGCATTCTTCATATCTTTCAAAGGCTGCAGAATATGGCATTTAAAATATTTTAATAACTTAGGGTTTTTCATGACAATGAGACACATCTGCTCCTGGCAGCACCAATCTACTTCGAGAGGAAGATGGGCATCAAAGAGGATCCTTATGGAGTTTGATAGCCATTGGGCAAGAAACTGCTCTTGCCTGGACTGATGCATAAACTGGACACGGAGAACCCACAGAGAGAGGACTGCTAAACTTGCCTAAAGGTAAGATGGTCTTTCAGGGTTCCTGATTCATGAAAAGGTCTACGAGACATTGCAGGACACAGCAGAAAATGACTGAACTGTCTTTGGAATTTCCTGCTTCATGGAACTGTCTGCTGGATACTATGGGCCTGAAGGCCGAAGATAGATGCCCCAACGGTACAGAGGAACTTTGGGTGACTGTCCAGGCAGCGAGATGTCTCTGTCATTACTAGAATTTTCTTATTTCTTGTTTAGTATTATATCCTTCTGGAGTCTTTGATGGAGTTGAAGAATGGATAGTTATAGTTTTCCTTAGTTATGATAAAAGATAAAGTAGATATAAATATTGTAACTGTAATTCTTACTTGATAACTGTTTTGTTATATGTAATTTTATTATGTTAAAGTTAAAGCCTTTCTTTTTTGTTTAAACAGAAAAAGGGGAAATGATGGAGGTGGGTCTTGTATCTTATCTGTTCTTTCATTGGCTAACTAATAAAAAAACTGCCTAGGCTCATTGATAGGCCAACCCTTAGGTAGGCGGAGTAAACAGAACAGGATTCTGGGAGAAGGAAGCTGAGTCAGAAGGAGTCGCCATGATGTTCCCAGTCCCTGCAGACACAGGCTAGAATCTCCCCGGTAAGCACACCTTGGGGTGCTACACAGATTATCAGAAATGGGTTAGGTTGATATGTAAGAGCTAGCCAATAATGGGCCAGGCAGTGATAAAATGAATACAGTTTGTGTGTTGTTATTTCGGGGCTTAAGCTAAGCCATGCGGGCTGCCGGGTACAGGGGCACAACCAGGCCGCTCCTCTTTCTACACTGTAGAAACAGAAGCAGTAAAGTGTGTGAAAATCTAAGATTTCCTTATGCACCAGCCCCTGCCTGGTGAATATGCATGTTTCTTTCATGAAATATCTGAGTAATAATTTATAGACTTAACAAATCTCACCCATAGGTGAAAAACTATTGGTGATTAATGGCTTTTAGGAAAGGTAGACTCAGTTTTATTCAAATATAGTAGTCCTTAAGAGGCTGTCCAGGGTACTCTGGATGGCCCTGTTCCCATAATATAATCATACCCATCGCCATACCAATACCAACATGGCTGAGTGGATTCTATAGGTGAAAATCCCCAATAAATATCTGTAAGATTTGTAGTTAACTGTGATATTGGACAAGAATTAAAGTAAAGGGCATGGAGATTAAGCATGACAAAATATAGTTTATGGTTTTATAAAATTCTCAAAAAATCTAAAAATAGGAAATAAATATTAACAATTAAATATATATATAACATTTAATGATTCTTTGAAGATTTTCTTATATACATACTACATATTTTAATCATTCTCATCTCCCCATCCTTTTACTCATACTCCCCCTTGTCATCCATTCATTCTCCACTGCTTCACCAACTTGCCATTTCATGTCCTCTTTTTTTTTTTTATTAATAGCATACTGTGGTGGTTTGAATGAGAATGATCACCATGTGCTCATATGTTAAACTACTAGAAGTTACATCTTCAAAGTAGACTGAATTTCCTTCCCTGAGAATGTGTCCACTCTCAACAGTCCCTCAGATAAAGACGTGGGCTTGCGAGGTTTTCCACTCTGTGTGTTGGAATGTTGCCTGACTTCATCTTGTATAAGCAATCTTCGCTGCTGAGATCTTGAGTAAAAGTAGCGCTGTCAAGAGCAGAAGTTGTGCTTTGCTGCAGTAGTTCCTGAATTCTGGATCTTAGACAATCTTTCTGCTTTGTTTTCCCTAAAAGTCCCAAGCCTTGAAAATGAGTGGAGAGGAAGAAAGTACAATAGACAGTACAGTTTGTATTTGACCACTGCAAAGACACTTATTACCTATATTGCGAGTTCTGAGTCAACCAAAATCTACTACACAAAGAAACTTCTTGGTGCTGCTGCACCAAGCTGCAAATGTAGCCTTTAGAGTTCAAAGAAAAAAATAATTCCACATCTATTTCACAAAATGGTGATAATAATATTCCAAACACACACTGGAGTCTATGAGATTCTAGTTAAAAAATAATTGATCACACAGAAGATTCAAACAAATAGTTTTGTGAAATCTGGAAAATTTTGAAAATTTTGTAAATCACAGATAAGGTCGTTTTCGAAGTATCTGGGGTAAATCTTTATGACAGAAACTGCTTGCAGGTATTCATTAATTTTTAACTAGAGATTGCACTGTGACTGTTTACATCAGGCTCACACACTGAATTTCTGGGCTCTTAATTGAAAATAAAAAGTTTTTTTTCCAGATATGCCATTATAGATTGTTGATTTTATTTTATTCTTGTATTCTAATTTTATATTTAAAATGGCCTTTATCATGCATTCAGCTTCACCACTCCTAATTAAAACAATGTTGAAATATTTTGTGTAGTATAAATGTGAATTAAATATCTCATAATAATTCTAAATCAACAAAAAGATATAATAAATATTAGAAAAAATAGAACAAAAACAATATTTTAAACTGACTGTTAGGGGCAACATTAATTTGAGTAGTAATTAGATTTATTCCATAAAGTTTGGAATTTTCCCAGAGATTGTTTGGAGGAATATATATTCTACATCAAATTTTAACCCTAAGATTTAATGTTGAGAGTCACTTCAATCTTGAATGTATCATATTCCCAACATTTGTATGTTGTCTTTATGTATGTTTGCACAATTGGATCCACATGGAGATATATGAAAACCTGTGGCTCAAGGTCTAGCCGTCAGGTGCCTGCTACCAGCAGGGAATCTTGAAGATTAGGTAAGCCTCTGTTTTTATTTTTTTCTTGAAACTATTCTGTTTCACACCAAAATGAGTAGTTCTTTCTCCTTACTCTCTCACAAGAGAGCCACTCTGCTATTAATTTCCTGTCATCTCCGAATTTACAAGTCAAAATCTTTCTTCTCCCCTTTACCTAATTTTTACTGTGGTCCACTAGCAAATGAATGTGGAAAGCAGCTGACAAGGAGAGCAAAGAGGAGTAAAGAACTAATCAGGGTGGCGCACGCCTTTAATCCCAGCACTCGGGAGGCAGAGGCAGGCGGATCTTTGTGAGTTCGTGAGACAAAAAAAAAAAAAAAAAGAACTAATCAAATGTGCTCTCCGTTTTCTGACCACCACTGATGTTTCGCAGAGTTAACAGAGCTAGTCAGGACCCAGGAAAGAAAAACGGGCACTTTTTAAATTTAGACTAGGAATCTGTGTTACTACAATTGTCAGAAGAAAAGTACGTTGAAAGAGATAAAATCTTAGCTAAAGGAAGAATAATAAATATTTATTCATCAGGGGCATTCAGACTTGATACTTTCCTTTCTTAAACCAAGGCATAAGAGATGCTGATTTTTTTTTTTTCCACCTTCTGTTTCTGTCTGGATTGAGTTTCCTGTAGGCTGTCAGAACTGCTAAATCAGATGTCTCTTTATACATGCCACTTAGAGGAGGCAGGGACACTGCAGCTCTTGAGTCCTTTAAATATAGAGTGAGTGCTCTTGTATGTCTCTGTGGCAGAAACTCACTGTCAGCCTTTCCCTGTGATCTGACCTGCAAAGGAGCCTAGAGCTCATTGATAAAACAAAAGAGAAAATCTTGCCCCCAACAGACACTGATGGCATAGACTGCCAATCCCAGTGTGCTGTAACTTGGGCCACATCCATCCTCAGCATGCCAGTAGCTGAATCCATTTTGATGAAATGTGATTTTTTTTCCATATAGAAGTATTCACTGGAGTTATTTTAAATTAGGTTGTGAGCCTTACTAAAATACCCAGGATTTTGGTAACTAATTTTTTTTTCTGTTATTTCCTTAAGTGCAGTAGATTATATTAAATAATTTTAGTTATTAGTTAATTGCAAAACCATGAAATGTGATTTTGTGAGAACTATATTCTACAACATTTTATTCTCAATTCTGAAGTTACTGTTCAACTTGTATTTCTAAGGTTATTTAAGAGAACTATTCTAAAATTTCAGGCCCTTTCTATCTCATTGCTGCTGTCTTCTGTGTATTAAGATTGTTGGAGGGTATTTTGATTCACTGATATATCATTTTATTAAACTGATTTTTTAAAGCAAACTCTAATTTGGTTTGATATGATACAAGAAATACTTAGGGAAGGAAGAAATAAGCAATAATTATTAATAATAATTAATGTTAGTTACTCAACACAAAGATTAGAAACTGATATTAGCAATATTGTGCAGTGCTTGTTACTTCTAGAAAATTGATAGAAAAAAGTTTATCAATCAGTCTTACTACTTTACTTTAACAAAGAAAAATGGGAAAGAAGTGTCATCAATATTTTCAGCTCACTTGTACTTTACTTTTAACATTAGATTAGAGTCTATATAATGATATACTTCATTATTAAATTCATACATAAATGTAATGTTCATTGCAAACATAGAAGGAAGCTTACATATACTGTTATCCATGTACTGCAATAAATATACTGATATAAATTGGAATAGAGTCTTCAAGGTAATAAAAGCAGAAACAGAAGTGATTGCACTAACTTCTCTGCACTGAGTATTGATGAAAAGCTTGTAAAAGAAACGTTAGAAATTCTATATATGACCTTAAAACCTCACGTAGGCATCCAAATTGATCATGTTCTTTTGAGTCAATGAGTCAAGCTCATCACTATGTGACAATTTTGAAAAGAATTTGTTCAGTCCTTATCAACCTCATAGCCCTCGTGTTTCTAACTCTGACAGCTAATCTGAAAATTTTATAACTGCCATAATTATCAGGACAAAATCTGTCATGTAAAAGAGAATATAGTGTAGACTTGAGCATGGACAGATGTTGTAATCTTTTATTTCTTTGGCTTCAAGTGACACAACATATTTGTTGTATTTTCTAGTAATATATCATATTACAAATATTGAAAATTATATATCATTGACAAGAAGAAATATGGAAATGCATTAGCCTTCCCTCTCCTCCAGATTCATTCCTCCTTCTATTTCCTCTTCAGAAAATATTGGGGCTCTAAGAGAGGACAGCCAAACAAGGCAAAACAAGATACATTAAAACAAAATGAAAACCCTCTTATAGAAACTGAAGAAAACAACCCAATACAAGAAACAAAGTTTCAAAAGAAGCTGAAAGTTTGAAATGGCAAGCATGGGCCCTGCATGGGTCTACACCAGGTCCTCTATGTATGTGTTATGGGGACTATCTTAAGGAAGAAAATTAGTTGAACAAATATTGAACAGTTATTATTTATGGATCATTGTGAGATATTAATACAAAGGGCAAAAAATTCCTTTCTCTAGGTTTTAGAATTAACTATTACCTTAGTACTGAGATTTATTTAAAATTTTAATTAACTTCTGTCTACTAATCCACATTTTCAGTAAAACTATATTATTCTCTCTATATAAAGGATGCATTTTAAGATAACACGGTAACACAAAATAACAAAAACTCTTTTCATTGTGGCCAAAGGCCAAAATCAGTAATTAACATACTCATGAGAAACATTAATAGTGATTCACTTAAAATAATCTTAAAATTTAAATAAATATAAAATTAAATTAGCTAGAACTTGAAGAGACTCAGTTCAGGAATTTAAGATGAGGCTAAGCATCATAATGATATAGTCCCTTCAAATGATTAATAAGTGAAAAAGGGGAAAGGCAGATTACCCTTGAAAAGTGATATAAACTTTTTTCAAAATTTCATATTTCTTATCATTAATAACCTGCCTTCTCTAAAGGCACATAGATATTTTCTTCTATGTATGACAAAGAACCTGCACCCATAAAATCCTAAAATATGGTTGCCTAAGACTTTGAAAATGATCTTGTTGGGAAGTATTATTCTAAGGTGTGTTTCTTGGATTTGTTTAAGCTGAATTTGTTTAACTCTGTGAAGCTGTGACTCTTTGCCTGTCTAAAACACCTGATGGTCTATAAAGAGCTGAATAGCACAGTAGGAGCAAGAATAATTAGGACTTGCAGGTGGAGTGTACAAGTAGAAAGAGGAATGAGGAAGAAGAGGAGCTAGAGAACAAGAATAGGAGGACCTCAGGGTCAGTCAACAAGCTGAACAGTAAGACACAGAGAAAGACACAAAGAAAAATATACTGAAATAGAGAAAGACAAAAGCCCAGAGGCAAAGGTAGTTGGGGAAAGTTGGCAAGAAACAAGCCAACTTAAGGCTGGGCGTTCATCACTAAGAATAAGCCTCTGTGTGTGATTTATTTGGGAACTGGGTGATGGGCCCCCATAGAAGCCAAAATAGTAAAACATCACACAGCATATACTCACCAATTGACATATCAAAGTGGGTAGGGGAACTCACACAAGGCTAAAATATCCCTCTGGGCAAAATTTTATATGCAACTTATTGTTGCAAAGGGAGAGAATGTTCTTCTAGTATGATCCCCATAAAATGTTAGCAAATTCGAAGAGGTAACCATTAAATCCATAAGCTACACTAAATGATTTCAAGAAATTTTATTCATAAATTTATATTAAAATAAATACAATTACTTCCAATAATATGTATATTCCTATATGAATTGCTATCTCATAAGCACCTAAAGTTTGTATTTCTTATACTATTAATTTCCATGAAAATATCCATATGAATTGATAACACACTCATCTCAATTATAAGGATTACAACAATGAGCTATAAAGACATTTATACATTGTTTAGATTTTACAAATAATGAAATGCAATAATTATTCTTGCCACAGAATATTTTAACTGTTTTGCCTAAGATTTTAGCTACCAGCCTGTGTATAATGGTGAAAGAACAGGTGGTGAGTATCTACAGTTTCACACTGTTATTAAGAAATTATGTTTGTCATACAGCATCTATAAAAGCATCAACACTTTGCATTTAATTCTACCACTTACTATGTCAGCTAAAACTCTAATGGCATCTTAATTTAGAAATGTATTGTGAAACAACCTGGAATTAACTTAAAATTATTGCATACTATTAGCATAAACAATCATAGAACATTTGGTATTGATAATACTTAAAAATTCCTTTTAAACAAAGACAAACAAAAGAAAATAAAGTAGCAGCAGCATTTCATCCATAACCAGATGGCCAGGCATAGCAAATCAGTGGTATGCAAACAGCACTGTTTCAAGGCCACATAAAAAGTGACTAGTTACTCAACATCTAGTTATACATACATGATCACCATGTTGACAAGACAAAATTATGTACCTTTTATTGCGACTAATACAGTCCCCAGAGTTGCCAGTACCATTTTCAAGTTCATTTGTATAAAGGTATAAAAACAGATGTGTCAGTAACATCTGGATCCTGTGCTAAAATCTACTATGAAATATAGTAAACATCCAATTCAAAATGCACATAAAATATAGTGGGAATTACAGTGAACTATAAGTCACTCAAAGTCAGCACCATCATTCTCTTTAAACCTGGTGCAATTTTATTTTCTAACACTAGGAAGTAATATATATCTTCTTCTATATTACCCAACTCCTTTCATAACAATAAAGACATAATATTGGGTGCATTGTGCTATGAACACAGATTGCTTGACACAATCATATCCATTCTAAAAAAAAATGTCAAAATATTTGCTTCCAAGTATTTCTGATATTGTGAGGAGAGAGTTTGAGCCAAAACAGGTCATCCACAGCTAATTATATGCCTATTGTCTTTATGAATACATTATGAGTGGCAAGCTGCCAGTTAACATGTGTAAATAATGAGAATGATGAATTTAAAAAATTCTGAACCACTGGACCAGACTGGCATTGTTATAGCAGAATATTAATTTTCACACCTGGTCCCCATTCTGATAATACTCTAGCATCTTCATCACATATATTTACATTGCTCCCTCTCATATTTTAATAATGGCACATAAATTAGGATTGTGATCCTCTTGAAAAATTAAAAAGATAATTTGGATGAAAAGTCACTTGCTTCAATAATGTCTTTTTAAAACAGATTTCAGTTTGTTCACTGTTAAGTCACTTTGTCAATATGATTTTCTCTAGACTCTTTCTTTTTTTCCTGATGTTTCTTGTTTATAGCTCCTGAATGAATGCCAGAAGCCATTTTGCATTTTCTACCATATTATCCCTAATCTGATGGAGTTTTTTAGTATTCAGATTGTCACAGTACACACGTACTCTTCTTAGTAGACTCCTCTATTATAACAAACTGCATTCAATTAAAAGACACTTGTTCAAAGTCTCTTTATAGTAATCCTTCATATGCTACGTAGCACTTTGTTCCATTTGTAAAATTATAAAACAAATTTTTTGCACAATTTAGATTTTCTTTAAACCATGTCTTCCAATTAATGTTGTAACTCCTGTTTGTAATTCTATCACTGAGACAGAAAAATTGTTATGAGTTCTTGTCCTGCCTGGACTACAGAAATTGTCTCATAAATTCAACCCCCTATATCCTATCAACATTTATAATTTATAGGCAGTATGATTGGTGCATATGAATGTAATTATGTTCTGTTGAAATGATATTGATATAGAAAAGAATATAACTTCTATAATTATTTTGCTTAATATGAAAATATATTATTTATATTTATATTATTAATTGTTTTCCTCTTTATGTGTAATAAATCGTTAAATACATTAGATTTTTGTTCATTATGTGGCATTGTCTTTTTTTTTTTTTTTTGGTTTTTCGAGACAGGGTTTCTCTGTGGCTTTGGAGCCTGTCCTGGAACTAGCTCTTGTAGACCAGGCTGGTCTCGAACTCACAGAAATCCGCCTGCCTCTGCCTCCCGAGTGCTGGGATTAAAGGCGTGCGCCTTTAATTCAGTTTTAAGTAAACTTAAGGGGATAGCCTGTGTCTTAAGAATATCTATTGCTGCCGGGCGGTGGTGGTGCACGCCTTTAATCCCAGCACTCGGGAGGCAGAGGCAGGCGGATCTCTGGGAGTTCGAGGCCAGCCTGGTCTACAAGAGCTAGTGCCAGGACAGGCACCAAAGCTAACAGAGAAACCCTGTCTCGAAAAACCAAAAAAAAAAAAAAAAAAGAATATCTATTGCTGTGGAGAGACACCATGACCATGTCAACACTTATACTGAAAACATTTAATTGGGGTGGCATGCTTAAGTTTCACAAGTTCAGTCAATTTTCATCATGATGTTGAGCATGACAGGAGGAGCATGCAGGAAAACATGGTACCAGTTACATCTTGATTGGTAGGCAATAGGTAATGGGCTAAAAGTGACATTGACGGAACCTTGAACAAGAAACTTCAAAGCCTGCCCCATAGTGACACACTTTCTCAAACAAGGCTACACTTAACTTCAATAAGTCCACTCCTCCTAATAGTGTCATTCTTTATTATTTTATGGGAGTCAATTACGTTCAAATTACCACATTTTGTTCCTTGGCCCCCATAAGCTTTTAATAGTATCATAATGCAAAATAAATTTAGTCCAACATCAAAGGTCTCATTAGTGTATAGCTGTCACAACAATGTTTAAAAGTCCAAAGTTCAAAGTCCCTTCTGAGATTCATGCAATCTCTTAATGTAATCTCCTACAAAATCAAAGCTCAGATCACATACTTTGAACATAGAAAGTCACAGGATATACAATATCATTCTAAAATGCAGGAAAGGGATCATGGTGAGGAAATTCTGTACCAAAGCAAGACCAAAAAACAACTGGGCAAACTTCAAAATCTGTGTTTCCATGTTTGAAGTTGAAATCTTCTTCAGATCTCCAACTCCTTTCAGGATCCTTGCTCAAAACATACATCATTCTTTTGAGCTGTTTGCATGACCTCTTAGCAGATTTCCATAACAGGTATTCCATTACCTGGCGTCTTCAATATCTCCAGCTCTCCATGGGAAACAGGATTCATCTTCACAAATTGAGGAAATGGTCTCTCTTCTAGACCTCCACTTACACACCTGACACACACCTGGTCTCAGGGACTTTCCTTACACAAGGTTGCAAATTTCATAACCTACTTTTTCTTTCCTTAATTCTAAAGCCAAAACCACAAGGCTAAAGCTGCCAAGTTCTGCACCTTGCTGGGGCTGGAATATGGCTCTCTTGTTCAGTTACATCTTTTTTTATGTGATTGGCTGAAACAGCTTTATTCATTATCCAAGAAAATCAACACATATACAGAAAGACATCCCATATCATTTCCCCTTTTCTGTCTAATCTAAAAGGAAAGTTTTAACTTTAACATAAAAATTACATATATAGTTAACAAGGGAAAGTTATAGTTACAATATTTAGTCCATTTACATTTGGCAAATTAAGGAAATATAATCTAACTTATCTTTGTGAATCTAAACTCATATCTAATTTATCTTTTATTATAACTAAGGAAAACTATAACTATCTGTCTTTAACTCTTTAAAGACCCTAGAAGAATGCAATATTACCTAAGTAAACAGGAAGGGCAGTGTAAGCAACAATCCAAATTTTTTGAATTGACCGAGACATCTTACTACCTAAACAGTAAGTTTTTGTAAAGTTGGGCATCCATTTTCATCCTACAGGCCCATAGAATTTTTTATGAAGTAGGGAATTTGAAGATCTGGCTTGCCTTGTAATGGCAAGATTTATCCATTGTTTTCTGGTTGTTCTTGCTTTTGTTGTTGTGTGTGTGAGTGTGTCCTACATAATGTATGGCACTTTCTTTTGTGAAGCAGGAACCCTGAAGCACCATCCCATCTTTTGGAAAGCTGAGCAGTCACGTTCTTGTGGGTCTTTTGCCTTTTAAATCCTCTACTTTAAGATGCTTCTTCTTAACAAAACTGAATTCAGCATTTTCTTTTTCTTTTCCTTAGACAACAATGGGAAGTAAAAAAAAAAAAAGATATCCTGAGTACATTGGGGGCATTGGGACCTTGGGGAAGGGTTCAGGGGGGAAGGGGAGAGGCAGACAGGGGAGCAGAGAAAAATGTAAAGCTCAATAAAAATCAATAAAAAATAATCAATTACATCTTAAACAACTGTCTGTTTTTGTTTGGCACCTTTCCTAAAAAGCTTGACTGACTTTGAATTTATTTTGTAGATCTGGCTGGCCTCAAACACAGAGATCTGAAAGCCTCTGCCTCCCCATGCTGAAATTAAAAATATACAACACCACACCCAGATGTAAAATTTTAAATTTAGTTAGATGGGGTCTGTCCTGAGACCACCACTTTCTTTATTCCATTTCTTGATCAATTTAACTCATTGAATACAGGATTTAACACTATTCCACATCTTGTTGTCCCTTTTCTCAAAGTTTTGTATTTTTATTTGCTTAGCATGCTCCTTTTCATTACAAATCTTCATCAGCGCTAACAATAATAACCACACAACACCAAAATATCACATGAATGATCTCTACACAACATACTAAAGTACTTCCCTGAAACCTCTTAAGCCATTCCCCCACAAATCAAATAACTCTTTACTCCACTGTCTCCTATGCTCCTAATAGTATTCTCATGCAGGTTTAGCAGCAAAGCCCTGGCCTCTGTAAGAGAAGCAGTGAAGGTCATTCTCATGAGTTGACAGGCTGGAGAACAGGACCCATGAATTCCATCTCAAAAGCATGAAACCAAGTTCTACTGTGTGATCATTCCAAGACCACAGGGTGCTCTTCTCCTTTTTCATTAAAATCATTTTAAGGGTTAAACTTAACTAATTGCTATCCAAAACTCAAGAAACAGGTTCAGGGGAATATAATATGCAGCCTTTACTAAGCAACATGACATAAATCAACACAAGGAAATAGATAACCATATTGAAATATTCCCTTTAGGTGAAAGTTAATTTTGTCCTCTGATTTTGCAAAGTAGAAAAGAGTTATAAAAATAACACACTGACTTTTGAATAACAAAAGTGTAGGACATTGATTCTTCATATCTCTATGCCACAGTGCAGGCTTTCAACATTTTCACATTAAATATTTCCTCATATGTGAAATGAGGCTATTAGACTAATGAGGGCTGGATTTCTTTTCTAGCCTAAGATTCTGCAATTCTTTTTCATTATTATTCTTCATCTCCTTGTTGGACATAAGCAAAGAAAATCTAAAAGCACAGTAATATGGCAAGTTGTTGATATCTCAAATACATTGAGGATATGTACGTCAACAAACTACAAGGTACATCATATATTTTTGCACTCCTATAGTACACATATTTCAAAACATCACACTGTCTGCCTTTTTCCTAGTGAAGATTTCCATTAGGAACTCATTTCTGATTTTGATTTTTTCACTACCTAATCATTTCTGATTATGATGGTTTATCAATACGCATCTGAGTTTGGAAGCTGTGTGTATAAAAGGTGTTACTGTGAAGTTGAAATTTGAAAAGTCAGATTTTAATCATTAATGTTACAAAGTCAGAATAAAATTGAGCAGAGGCTTATTTTCTTCTTCTCACTGTCTCACATTTTGTTCAATTGAAGATGAAATTCTTTTTAATAAACAGTGTCATTAGCAGAAGAGGGGATGGAAAAAATCTCTTTTACAGATGAACCCTGTCCTGGAAGAAAATTTGTATAATAACAGTAATTGTTATGATTATTATCATCATTATTAGTCAATACCACAAGCTAGAATTATCTGAGAAGAAGGAAACAAATGGAAAAGATCCTTAAATTAACATTTAGCTGTAGGACTGGCCTAGTTCATTTTCTTAATTAGTGATTGATATGAGAAAGACCAGCCCCTAGTTGTGTGGTGCTGCCCATTCATGTGGTCCTGAAGCATACAAAAAAGCAGAATGAGGAAGGCACAGGATAAATTAGTATACATTAGTGACGTCTTCACCTGTTCCTGTCTTTATGTTCCTGCCTCATTTGAGTTCATGCCCTGGTTTCCCTCGCTAATGGATTGTTACACAAAAATATAAGATGAAATAAACTTTTTCTACCCAACTTGCTTTGTTTTGGTCATAGTGTTTTATCACACTAATAGAAACCGTAACCAAAACAAATTCTTTTACTGTAGTTGAAATTCTATTCTCAAAAGGATAAAACTCTTCTACCAATGCTGAGAGTGGCTTTTTCTTGACTATTTTTTAAAAGTGAGTACAGTATTGAAATTGAATGGGAGTAAAGAACTAATAGGATTTAGGAGCTCAGTAGCCTATAAAGATTTGACACTGAAATGTAGGTATAGTATCCTATCATCCTTTGTGTGTCAAACTCTGGTAATCAGGTATTATATCTGCTCAAAACCACAATTACAGAATCTACCACAAACTAGAATTGTCAAGGCTGTGTGAGAACATTGCTGAAGAAGCTGTATCTGACTTTGAAACCATTCCTATGTAGGTCAAATCCCCATGTCTCAGGAAGTTATAAGAGAAAACACAGCATGGGGAACATATGCGTGAATGGTGAGTCTAATCGAAGAGCACTTTCTTTCTGAAGAGGGGGAGAACTGATGTTAATGCACACAGGCTGGCGTGAGTACTCTGTATGAACACAGATATCGAAGTTTGTCCTAGTAAATCAGAGCAGTTCTATTTCTTCTGTTGAACAGTTTTATCAAATTTAAGTCTTCAAAATATTTGGATAATAATAATTTTAAGACTAGGGAAAACATAACAGTGTCAAGGGATAGTTATTGAGATCTTGAGCAGCATCTGGGAGGAAGTCGTATATGTATAGCTAATCAAAAGAAGGACAATTAAGCACTAGCAACAATCACCAGTAGCCTCTGGAATCGCTCAGAGGTGGTATTGTTTGTTTCTTATTTGGGTTTTTTGGAGAAAATAGACATAATTAAAACAAATTTGCAATGGTTATTTTTTTTTTCAAGACTGGGTTTCTCTGTGTTTCCCTGGCTGTACTGTAACTCAACTTGTAGACAAGACTGGTACCAAAACTCACAGAGATTCACATGTCTCTGCCTAACCCATGCTGGGATTAAAGGTGTGCATCACCAACGCCCAACAACTTGCAATTAGGTTTTGAATCCTTTATGATTTATCAATCATATCATTGATAGATAGCAATTATTTGCACCCACCAAAGTTAGGTCAGGACTTCAAAGAGGAAAACTGCAGGCAAGAATAGAAGCAGAGGCTGAGGAGAAATTATTTTCACTGACTGATTTTTCATGGATCGTGAAGTTTGCTTTCTTACAGAACCAGAAATAACAATGGACATATTTGACTGGACATTCCTGTGTCAATCATTATCCAAGAAAATACCCAACAGAAATGCCTGCAGTTCAATATCATGGTAGAAATTCCATAAATAAGTTGCACTCTTTCCAGATTATCCTAGTGAGTGTCATTGACAAAAAATATGACACTCAGTAGCTTATATATTTTTGTGACCTAACTTTGGTGATCTACTATGATCAGTATATGTAGGCCAGGAAGCACTTCCTTTCTAGGGATCGTTTTTGGTCACAGGTTATCACAACAATAGGGCAGATGCTATTACCACAATTGAAGTTTACAAAAATGGACCTGACATGTTTATTAGGGGAGGATTTGGAAACATTTTGAACTTTTAGCTGGAAAAAAAAAGTTACTACTTGGAACTATGGACTATTCTTTGGAAATTTCCTCTAAAATATTGAGAAAAAAAGCATGTGTTGGACATGTGGCTTATGAAGTTTAAGAGAGGATCAAAGATTCTATCAGAGGCATTTATATGATATTTTTTAAATTAATTAATTTATTTATTTGTTTAAGATTTCTGTCTTTTCCCCACCGCAGCCTCCCATTTCCCTCCCCCTCCCCCAGTCAAGTCCCCCTCCCTCTTCAGCCCAAAGAGCTATCAGAGTTCCCTGCCCTGTGGGAAGTCCATGGACCACCCACCTCCATCCAGGTCTAGTAAGGTGAGCATCCACACTGCCTAGGCTCCCACAAAGCCAGTACGTGCAGTAGGATCAAAAACCCATTGCCATTGTTCTTGAGATCTCAGTAGTCCTCATTGTCTCTATGTTTTTTTCCCAAGATGGTTTTATCCCAGGCTTTTTCAAACCCAGGTCAGCTGGCCTTGGTGAGTTCCCGGTAGAAAATCCCCATTGTCTCGGTGTGTGGGTGCAAACCTTTCGGTCCTGAGTTCCTTGCTCTCCTTCTTCTCCTGATTTGGACCTTGAGATTTCTGTCCAGTGCTCCAATGTGGGTCTCTGTCTCTGTCTCCTTTCATCGCCTGATGAAGGTTAATATTCAGGAGGATGCCTATGTTTTTCTTTGGGTTCTCCTTCTTATTTAGCTTCTCTAAGATCACGTATTAGAGGCTCAATGTCTTTTGTTTATGTCTAGAAACCAAATATGAGTGAGTACATCCCATGTTCCTCTTTTTGGGTCTGGCTTACCTCACTCAGGATAGTGTTCTCTATTTCCATCCATTTGCCTGCAAACTTCAAGAGGTCCTTGTTTTTTTTTAATATTTATTTATTATACGTACAATATTCTGTCTGTCTGTATGTCTGCAGGCCAGAAGAGGTCCTTGTTTTTTATTGCTGAGTAGTACTCTAATATGTATATATTCCATACTTTCTTCATCCATTCTTCAATTGAAGGGTGTTGAAATTGAGGCGTCGGGGTTTGCGTCCCCAACACCCCAGCCGCCTGGCTAGCTTATGCCCGAAATAACAACACACAAACTGTATTCATTTAAACACTGCTGAGCCCATTATTTCTAGTCTCTTCTTGGTTAACTCTCACACCTGGACTAGCCCATTTCTTATAAAGTGTGTTGCACCCCAAGGTGCGCTTACCGGGAAGATTCTAGCCTACATCCATCTTGAGTCGGAGCTTCATCGTGTGTTGAAATAGGGGGCAGCAGGGCTGTGTCCCTGTACCCGGCCGCCCGCATGGCCCAGCTTAAGCCCCGAAATAATTACACGGAAACTGTATACCTTTAAATCACTGCCTGGCCCATTATTGGCTAGCTCTTACATATCGACCTAACCCATTTCTGATAATCTGTGTAGCACCCCAAGGTGTGCTTACCGGGGAGATTCTAGCCTGTGTCTGTCTGTAATGCAGGCATCATGGTGATTCCTTCTCAGCTTCCCTTTCCCAGAATTCTGTTCTGTTTACCCCGCCTACCTAATTTTCTGTCCTATCAGGGCCCAGGCAGTTTCTTTATTGAACCAATGAAATCAACAGATTGATATATGACACTCCCACATCAATCGTGTGCGTGCCTCAGAGAGCTGGGCCATCCTGTCTGCCCGCTAGACAGGAGGCTGATGTCTCTGAGCGGAGCTGCGTTCTTCTCTGAGCTCACTTCCTCTTCCTGTCAGCATACTATTCTGTTTACTCCACCCACCTGTGTTCTAACCTATAGGACCAGCCAAGCAGTGTCTTTATTTTAACCAATGAAATCAACAGATTCATATATGACACTCCCACAGGGAGTTTAAAATGCCGGCTTTCTGGGTCATCCTGCCAGGGCAAACTGACTGTTTGAGGCAGGAGGGCAGACTACAGAGAAAGGACTTGAGTGTTGTCTGTTGCAGCTTAATTGCTGGCAGGGACCTTGAAACACTGTAGACTTGTGACACTGAACGCGGCTCTGGCCTGTACCTCAGTCACATGGTTGGAATGGCAGAAAGTTAAGGAATGAGCTACATCTAGCCGGCAAAGCCACGCCTTTAGTCCTACTGAGATTGCTTGGTAAATTAAAGACCTATGTGGTCAGAAAAACAGAGAGAGATACAGTAAAAAGAGACTCAAAGATAAAGAAATATTTTTAAATGGTTTACAGTGTGTTAAAAATATATGCAAGCTAAAAGTAAGTTCTTAAAAGTAAAAAATAAGGAAGAAAAAGAGAAGTTGGTTGTGGTAGTACACGCCTTTAATCCCAACACTTGGGATGCAGAGGGAGATTGACCTCTGTGATTTCAAAGTGTGGTAGCACACGCCTTTAATCCCACTGCCAAGAAGGCAGAGGCAAACAGATCTCTGTGAGTTCAAGGTGTAGTAGCATACACCTTTAATCCCAGTGCCTGGGAGGCAGAGACAGGCGGATCTCTGAAAGTTCAAGAACAGCCTGGTCTACAGAGCTATTCCAGGTCAAAGATATACGCTCAAAAAGTTAAAAGTAAAAATAAACGAAATAGAGGTTAAAATAAAGTGCTCAAAGATGGAAAATACACAGAGAATCTTGATACTGTATGCTATTATGCTCTCTTTGAATTGTTTGAATGCTGAGGAAGGAGCAACAGATGTCAAACGGTATTTGCTTATAAATGCTGCTAAACTAACCCAACATAGATATTGTGAAAATGCCTTGACTTGGAAATTTGGATCTAAGGATATAATACTTTGGAAAGGAGGTTCTTGTTTTGTTTTCACAGAGGATGAGACCCTGTTCATTTCTTCTATTCCGATATGGTATGATGGACCACTCCCTCCTGAACGGTTGCTGTGAACATCTTCAGAAAATTGCTTCACTCAACTGCCAACTGAGATGAAACTAGCACACAGGTTATACCATGAAAGACCCAATTAACAACGCCCCCCATTCAGCAGGAAGCAGTTTGGAGAGAAAACTGCGCCCATGTTCCCAAATATGGTTTATAAGTGTTCTTTTACATTTAAAGGGGGAAATGGTATAGGTATGAATAATTTACATTGATATGGATTTTGCTTTAGTAATTTAAATTTAAGGTCAATTTTGTTATATGTATATGTATTTCTGATCTTGATTAGGTGTAGTGATTGTGTAGTTCACTTAAAAATGTAATGTATATAGGTTGTTAATGGATAATCATTGATAATGGTCAAGCTTGTATTCATGTTAGTTAAGATTTTATAGATGTACATAGATATATTTTAGATAGGCATTCTTTATATCTTTCAAAGACTACAAAATAGGGCATTTAATGTTTTAATAACTTAGGGCTTTTCATGACAATGAGACACATCTGCTCCTGGCAGCACCAATCTACTTCAAGAAAAAGATGGGCATCGAAGAGGATCCTTATGGAGTTTGATAGCCATTTGGACAAGAAACTGCTCTTGCCTGGACTATTGCATAAACGGACACAGAGAACCCGCAGAGAGAGGACTACTGAACTTGCCTAAAGGTGAGATGATCTTTCAGGGTTCCTGATCATGAAAGAGTCTGCGAGACATTCTTCAGGACAAGCAGATAATGACTGCCTTTGAAATTTCCTGCTTTGTGGAATGTCTGCTGAAAACTATGGGCCTGTAGGCCGAAGATGGATGCCCCAACGGTACAGAGGAACTTTGGGTGACTGTACAGGCAGCGAGATGTCTCTGTCATTTCTAGAGTTTAAACATTGCTTTTTTCTTGTTTGCTTAGGTGATATTGTATCTTTCTGGAGTCTTTGATGGAGTTAAGAATAGTTAGTTATAGTTATACTTTTCCTTAGTTATGATAAAGATTATTGTAATTTTTACTTGATAACTGTTTTATGTAATTTTGCTATGTTAAAGTTAAAGCCTTTCCTTTTTGTTTAAACGAAAAAGGGGAAGTGATGTGGGAGTGTCATATATGAATCTGTTGATTTCATTGGTTAAAATAAAGACACTGCTTGGCTGGTCCTATAGGTTAGAACACAGGTGGGTGGAGTAAACAGAATAGTATGCTGACAGGAAGAGGAAGTGAGCTCAGAGAAGCACGCAGCTCCGCTCAGAGACAGCAGCCTCCTGTCTAGCGGGCAGACAGGATGGCCCAGCTCTCTGAGGCACACACACGATGAAGCTCCGACTCAAGATGGATGTAGGCTAGAATCTTCCCGGTAAGCGCACCTTGGGGTGCAACACACTTTATAAGAAATGGGCTAGTCCAGGTGTGAGAGTTAACCAAGAAGAGACTAGAAATAATGGGCCAAGCAGTGTTTAAATGAATACAGTTTGTGTGTTGTTATTTCGGGCATAAGCTAGCCAGGCGACCGGGGTGTTGGGGACACAACCCCCGACGCCTCAATTTCAACAGACAGAAGGGCATCTAGGTTGTTTCCAGGTTCTGGCTATTACAAACAGTGCTGCTATGAACATAGTAGAGCATATACTTTTGTTGTATGATAAGGCCTCTCTTGGGTATATTCCCAAGAGTGGTATTGCTGGATCCAGGGGTAGGTTGATCCCGAATTTCCTGAGAAACCTCCACACTGCTTTCCAAAGTGGTTGCACAAGTTTGCATTCCCACCAGCAATGGATGAGTGTACCCCTTTCTCCACACCCTCTCCAGCAAAGGCTATCATTGGTGTTTTTTATTTTCGCCATTCTGACAGGTGTAAGATGGTATCTTAAAGTTGTCTTGATTTGCATTTCCCTGATTGCTAAGGAAGTTGAGCATGACCTTAAGTGTCTTTTGGCCATTTGAACTTCTTCTGTTGAGAGGTCTCTGTTCAGCTCAGTGCCCCATTTTATAAATGGGTTGATTAGCCTTTTACTGTCTAGTTTCTTGAGTTCTTTATATATTTTGGAGATCAGACCTTTGTCAGTTGCGGGGTTGGTGAAGATCTTCTCCCAGTCAGTGGGTTGCCTTTCTGTCTTAGCAACACACTTTGCTTTACAGAAGCTTCTCAGTCTCAGTAGGTCCAATTTATTCAATGAGGCCCTTACTGTCTGTGCTGCTGGGGTTATTCGTAGGAAGTGGTCTCCTGTGCCCACTTGTTGTAGAGTACTTCCCACTTTCTCCTCTATCAGGTTCAGTGTGTTCGGACTGATATTGAGGTCTTTAATCCACTTGGACTTGAGTTTTGTGCATGGTGATAGATATGGATCTATTTTCATTCTTCTACAGATTGACATCCAGTTTTGCCAGCACAATTTGTTGAAGATGCTCTCTTTTTTCCATTGTATACTTTTAGCTCCTTTATCAAAAATCAGGTGTTCATAGGTTTGTGGGTTAAGGTCAGGGTCTTCTATTCGATTCCATTGGTCGACTTCTCTGTTTTTATGCCAATACCAAGCTGTTTTCAATACTGTAGCTCTGTAATAGAGTTTGAAGTCAGGGATGGTAATGCCTCCAGACGTTCCTTTATTGTATAAGATTGTTTTGGCTATCCTGGGTTTTTTGTTTTTCCATATAAAGTTGATTATTGTCTTCTCCAGATCTGTGAAGAATCTTGATGGTATTTTGATGGGGATTGCATTGAATCTATAAATTGCTTTTGGTAGAATTGCCATTTTTACTATGTTGATCCTCCCAATCCAAGAGCAAGGGAGATCCTTCCATTTTCTGGTGTCATCTTCAATTTCTTTCTTCAAAGACTTAAAGTTCTTGTCAAATAGATCTTTCACTTCCTTGGTTAGAGTTACCCCTAGATATTTTATGCTATTTGTGGCTATCGTGAAAGGTGATGCTTCTCTGATTTCCCTCTCTGCTTCCTTATCCTTAGTGTATAGGAAGGCCACTGACTTTTTGGAGTTGATCTTGTATCCTGCCACATTACTAAAGGCATTTATCAGCTGTAGGAGTTCTTGGTAGAGTTTTTGGGGTCGCTTATGTATACTATCATATCATCTGCAAATAACAAAAGCTTAACTTCTTCCTTTCCAATACGAATCCCCTTGATCCTCTTATGTTGTCTAATTGCTATTGCTAGAACTTCAAGCACTATATTGAAGAGGTATGGAGAGAGTGGACATCCTTGTCTTGTTCCTGATTTTAGTGGGATGGCTTTGAGTTTTTCTCCGTTCAATTTAATGTTAGCTGTCGTTTGCTGTAAATAGCTTTTATTATATTTAGGTATGACCCTTGTATCCCTAATCTCTCCAAGACCTTTATGATATTTTAAATTAATAAATTGTGGTATTGAAATGTTCTTGTGCTTTACTGAGACAATCAATGTTGACTTACTAGGGCTGAGAACTCAGTTGTGGTTAATAATACACCAGTATCTTTGCAGAGGAATCTCCTAGAAGTAACTTCCTTATGACCTGCGGGGAGTAAGGTCAAATGTGTATATCAAGCTGTGAAAAGAACTTGACAAATAGTATGTATAAGGTGGTATGGGTGGGTTGGTTTTGAAAATTGAAAAAGTCACAGAGAAGAGCCAAGGTGTAGTACTAAGAAAGGCTAGGAGAGCCCACAGTTGAAGGTGCAGCATCAGCAGAACAGAAATCTTCATGACTGAAGTACTCATGGACAGAAATAGAAGACTGGTACCACTAGAGCCCAGAAACAGTACTGTAGAAGGTGTAGCCTCAGTTGTAGCAGAATCTCCATAACAATGGACATACTTAGACTCTCAGATAAACATTAATGAAATCAGCAAAATGGAATGAAGCCTGTTTAAGCCTACTAGACGAGCATTGTGTGCTTTGGATGGAAGAGTCGGAGAGCTGCAGCTGCCCAACCACATTAACAACCAAAAGTTTGTGATTGATTCCTTACCAGACAATAAACTATATAGACTGTTGGTAATGTTTTATTTTATGTTTATTTGAACTGGTTTCCACCTCTTGGAATAAGTGTTTAACATTATTTTTAAAATTTTCAGGAGTCCATTGTTTAGACAGTAGATATTTCAAGGAAATATTAAAATCTTAAGTGATATATATTTTTATGGAATGAGCATTTGGTCTTCATGTATGTAAGTGTACTGTATGCAGGTCTGATGTCTAAAGAAGCTAGAAGGGAGCAATGGATCCAATAGTACTGGAGATACTGATGGTTTTAAGTCAGTAGGTGGGTTTTGAAAATTGAATGCATGTCCTCTGCAGGAAGTGCAGATGCTATTGGTTGCAGAGTTGTTTCTCCAGCATTTTGGTGGGATTTTGCTTTTTAGACTGTGGGAGTTTTATATTTGGAATGCATTTTCAATTATGATAAAAATGTAAATCCTTGTGCACAAACAAGTATAAAATGTTCACATTAAGTAGTGCAGCATCTCCATGTTCCCCTCACAGGGGGTGAGTTCTGCTCATTACTTCTTGTCAACACGACAAAAGTTAGAGTGGGCTGGGAATAGTAGACTTCAATTAAGGAATAACCTCTATCACATTGTTTTGTGAATATATTTATGGGACATTTCCTAGATGCATGAGAGGTATTGAAGGGCCTTATACACAGTGGGTAGTGTCACCCCTTAGAATGTAATATTTGGTTGTATAAGGAAGCAGTTTGTCTAAGCCTGAAGACTAAGCAGTAAGCATTTTTGCATGGCCTCTGTGAGTTGTATGATAAAATTAGTCCTCTACTCCCTGGTTGCTTTCGTCATTTGTTTATTACAGCAACAGAAAACAAACTAGGACTTTGAACAAGAGTGAAGCCTCGTGGGAGACTTAAGGATTTACATGTTATTAAGTATTTTGGGGAGGGGAAGGAATGTGATTCGCAGTATCACTGAGCAATGCACATTCATGTTGAATATCTTCTAATAATTACATATTGATTGAACATTTACAACTCGGACATAACATATTTAATAGAATAGATGTACATATTTTTTTCCTATAAACTAATCAGCATTATAAGTGTATTGGAAAGAATGGAAGCAGAAATAGGAACTATTTTGATAGCAAAGAATTACAAAAGTTTAAAATTTGAATAAGCTACAAATTGTTATATTTGGTTTCCTTGTGAATTAATTTTCTTTTGTCAAGTTAATGGAATGAGTCGTACGTTGCTTTGGTAAACTTCCTGATCGAAAATGATTACAGATATGCAATAAAGACAGATTCAGAAAAAAAAAAGGCATCTAAACAGGTTACAATGTGTGTATTGTCAGACTACATCTGAGCTCCTATCTCCGTTCACCTTATATTCCTCTCTCTGCCCAGTCATATTACACCTGTCTCCACCTCTCTAGTCTGGGATTAAAGACAAGTGATCCCAAGTGCTGGGTACACCTTTGTGTGTTCTCTATTTCTTTTATTTATTTTTTTTGTGTGTGTGGGGGGTCTCGTATAATTTTAGTAAATGAATCAATCCTTTTTCCAAATTCTTTTTTTTTTTCTGTTTTAATTATTTATTTATTTATTAAAAATTTCCACCTCCTCTCCTCCCATTTCCCTCCCACTCCCCCCACTCCCCCTCCCCCTCCAGTTCTAAGAGCAGTCAGGGTTCCCTGCCCTGTGGGAAGTCCAAGGTCCTCCCCTTCCCCTATCCAAGTCTAGGAAGGTGGGCGTCCAAACAGACTAGGCTCCCACAAAGCCTATCCATGCAGTAGAATCAAAACCCAGTGCCATTGTCCTTGGCTTCTCAGACAGCCCTCATTGTCAGCCACATTCAGAGAGTCCAGTTTGATTACATGTTCCATCAGTCCCAGTCCAGCTGGCCTTGGTGAGCTCCCATTAGATCAGTCCCATTGTCTCAGTGGGTGGACACACCCCTCACGGTCCTGACTTCCTTGTTCATGTTCTCTCACCTTTGGCTCCTCATTTGGACCTTGGGAGCTCAGTCCATTGCTCCAATGTGGGTCTATGTCTCTATTTCCATCCATCGCCAGATGAAGGTTCTATGGTGATATGCAAGATATTCATCAGTATGGCTATAGGATAAGGCCAGTTCAGCCACCCTCTCCTCTGCTGCCCAAGAAACAAGCTGGGGACATCTCTTTGGACACCTGGGAAGCCCTCTAGATTCAAGTTTCTTGCCAACCCTAAAATGGCTCCCTTAATTAAGATATCTACTTCCCTGCTCCCATATCCACCCTTCCTCCATCCCGACCATCCCATTCCCCCAAGCTCTCCCCATCCTCCCCATCTCTCTTCTCTCTCCCCATCTCCCCTTATCCCCACCCTACCCCCACCCACATGCTCCCAACTTTTACCTGGCAATCTTGTCTACTTCCAATATCCAGGAGGATAACTATACGTTTTTCTTTGGGTTCACCTTTGTATTTAGCTTCTCTAGGATCACGAATTATAGGCTCAATGTTGTTTCTCTTTTAGACAGATTCGATCTCATATATGCCAGGATGGCATTGAACTCACAGAGATCCATCTGCCCCTGTCTCCCGAGTCCTGGGATTAATGATATATGACTGTTGCGGGAGGTCCTTCCGCCCCTCCAACCAATAGCTGCTGAGATACCAGCCCATTGGGGCGTGGTTTCTCTCCCTTTAAAAAGCTACTACTTCCTTCTGCTCGCTCTCTTCACTTCCTCTTCCGCCCAGTTCTGTTTACTCCACCCACCTATGTTCTAACCTATAGGACCAGCCAAGCAGTTTCTTTGGAGTAGTCATGTAGTCCTCTGTGAGGACTGCATTGTCTCAGCTGGTTGCCTTGAAGCTGTTTTGGATGTTGGATCACCTGGGTCATCACTCACATTGGAGGACTTTGGGTAGTCTTATGGTACTATCTTCGAAGGAATTCACAGCTCTCCATCTTCTGTGAAAACAAAAGAAGAACCTCTTTTCCAAAGCATTGTATGATTATACCCAAATTTGGAAGTTAAGATACCTTTATGCTGGTTTAGCTTAGCAGCCACCCAAATCCAATGTCTCTGCAGTTAGCTCATTAACAGTCAAAAAAATCCAAAGAAAACACAATGGTATGTATAATTCAGACTCTTTGTTTGTTTTTCACCTTTATCTGACTTATTAGAATTTTTATTGCTCTATTCCCCTTTTAAGAAGTTACTATCTTTAAATTATTATTTTAATCTATTGATCATTTAGCTTCTCCCTCTCAAACACATTGTTGAGAGGTCTTTTTGTCTAAATCTGTCTTTATGGCAATCATTTTTCGACCAGGAGAGTTTTTAAAATGCTAGACGGCCGTGACTAGGAACAAATGCTCAGCTTTGACTGAGGGTTCCCCGCTGCCCCCCTACTCCCTTCTTGTTCAGGAGAGTCATGCTAACCTTCCCTACTCTGGGAAGCAGGGCTAAGTAGTTTACAGGTGTGATGTGCTTTGCAGTCCTCAGCTGTGCTCTCAAGCCCATAGGAAGGGGCTGGGAGCTTCTTTACCATGGTGCATGAAAGAGACTATGGGAACTCACCATGCAGCTCAGCCCATGGCATTTGGACTGGATCCATTTTTCCCACAGTATTGCAATTGTCAGGAGATGCATCTTTGTGCTGTGGCTGGCATTAGAGATTAGGAAGCCCAGTGTGGGTCTATTTCTTTGTGCTTAGAAATTTTTAAAAGCTTTTTTAGGTCTTACGTGGATCCATGCCAGACAGTGGTTGCCATTTGTAACTGGCAGTTTCTCTCCCATTCGTCAGTTCTGAAATAAACACCCAGAGGCTTTATATTAATTGCAAACTCTTTGGCCTATTGTCTCACACATATTATTAACTAACTATTAAAACAAAAATTAATCCATTTCTATTATTCTATATTTTATCATGAGGCTTGTGGCTTGTTACCTCGCATCTTGTTTCCCTGGCTGCTGCTAGTGACTCCCCAACTCCATTTTCTCCCTGTCTCTCTCTTTGGATTTCCCAGCTGGTTGTTTCATGCCTGGCTATTGATCAAATCAAAGTCTTTAATAACCAATGCTAATCAAACATAATCATAGCTTACTTAGGGGTATCCCACATCATGTCTTTACCTCCCCAGTCCATGTTTCACAAGTTCATAGTGCCATGACTGGCCTTTCCTACTTGGATCTTTTGGGCTTCAAGATTTTTTTGCTAATACTTTACCTGAGTTATTTTATAATCCCAAGAATTCCAGTTGAAAAAAAAAGTTTTCATGAGAAATGATTAGATACTATTCTATTTTAAACAGTATTTTTCTGAAAGAAAAAAATTAATTAAGAGAGATTTGTGTCTTGAAAATTTACTTATATGAGCACTAATGAATCTTAAATATATGCTACATTAATTCTACTTTATTTCACATTTTTAAAAACTGTTTATTAATTCACAAAAAAATTGTGAATTTTTGAATTCACAAAAAATTTCTCACTTTTCAGAAGTAAATGGATTTTTCAGTTGCTGCCTTGAGGTATGATTGCTGTATTTTTCTACCAAGAATTCTGTTATTTTTAGAATCAGTGAAGGTGGCGTGGTAATTTAATCTTTTTTTTTTCTGTCATTAGAAAATAGATTTTAACCACTAAAGACTTCACTGTATGTAAGCACAAGTTGGTTTGTGAAAAGCAATTCAAAGGTAGAGATAACTTCACAGTGCCCTGATGAAAAAGAGATGCAAATGATTGTACCCATTAGGAAACATCAAAAGCTGTGTGTGAAACTCTTCTTTACTTACAGCTAAATGCATTATTCAAGTTATGATTCTGTTGTACATATAATATTTGCTCCAAAGACAGTAACTAACTCCAGTTAGACTTTTCTAAATTACTATTATAATGTTGCACCATTTTAAATTAATATGAAACATTCAATTATAATGTTTTTCATCCTTTTTGATGACCAAATATTGATGTATATGTATTTAATGAAAATATGCTCTTTAATAGAAACCCAAAAATGATTCTGTCTGTTTTGTTACTTGGGAAATAATATGAATACCTGCTTTTACTCTGAGAGCAGCAATTGACCTGATATTATAATCATTCATGACTGACAAACTATACCAGAATGTGTCCAGCAGGATTACAAAATCCTTTACATCTATATCCCACAAATTTTGTAACCCCGTGTTCTGAAAGTTTTCAGGCTTTGAGTTTCAATTTCTTGGAGTCCAATACTAACCATAAATTCATACTCTCTTTATTCCCATGAATATAAGCAACTTTTATTAAAAATAAGATCCTAAGGGTTACTTTGTTACAAGATTCAACAACACAAACTCATTAACATTCACGTTTGCTTTTGTGTCATTGTCAAGGTCAAAATCCATCAGGCTGCTGCCCCTGTACTCTTGATAAGCCAGCCTCTCTTTTTTTTACCCTCAGGCACAGCACATAATTCCTCATGAGTATCTTCTGTCACAAAGAAATACCCAGACTCAAAAATACTTGAAATAAAGGGTTTGGTGGCTTAGTGGATAAAACTTCTGACCCTTTACCTCAGAGAACACAGCTTAAATTCAAACTTTCAATGTAAGTGAAACAAGGTTTACGGAGTTAGCAATATAACCTGTACAGAATGTTCTAGAGTTGGCTACAAAATATCTGTAACGAAAGAAAATAAAAGAAAATTCAAGACCAAATTTACTTGAAAAGCACATTTTTTTCAGAGTACATGGCTTTGGAATTTTAAATTAGGATTGGATTATGATCCTGAGTTATTTATTATCAATGCCTTACAAATTGAGTATATTTACTTCTGAGCCCCTGAGCTCTTGTCAATTTCTTCTGCATCCCTGGAAAATATGAGAGGCTTAATTAAAAACAAATCCACTATTTGGTTTAAAAGAGAATACCACCATTTATATGATCGGTGTTTTTCAAGTACACCATGTTTAAAACACCTCTTCTCTGCAAATTTAAAAGGAGGGAAATTAGTACACATAAGAACTGGAAATCTGCTCTAAAATAATGTAAAAATCGCCCTAAAAGGGGAGCTATAATTGATTTCCTTCATGCTGCCTCTGTTTTCACAACTTCATCGGAGCCTATATGAACATTGTGACAGAGGTGAAAAATAATTATACTAGAATAGTTTTCATTGTACAACTTATTCAACACATTGAGGGAGAATCTGTGTTAGCATCTGCAAGTCACGACAATGATATAGCAAGGATGACATTTGCATATGCAATCTGTATTAGAGACTTGAAAATAGGTCAGCATTCTCTACAGAAAAAATGATAATAAAGAAGCTGGGGTGATATTAAAAGATTAAGGTGTTGATGTCATATGCATTCATTAGCAACTGGTATTAAATAATCTGGTCTCTTTGCAACTAACTACATTAAGTAATATTACAGAAACTTTATACATTTATTATGGATATATTTAACATTTTATTTTGAGATGGTGATATATATATATATATATATATATATATATATATATATATTGTTCAAGAATATAATTTCCCCTCATGACATAGAATTATGGTTATGTGGTTAACCAAAGTATTGCTGAAATATTGTTTCATATCTAAAAACCTCTTTTCTAGCAACAATTATGTAAGATACAGAAATTTACAACATTTATTTCTTATTTTTGGGCTGATAATATATTTACCTGAAAATAACATTAAGTAAAAACATAAGATAAAGAAAAAAAATGTTTTAATAGGCAAAGGATCAGCAGCAAACATTTAAACACATTAATAAATGGAAAAACTGAAACATGCATTTATATTTTGAATAGATTCATTGGAAAAAATATTCACTCAGGTAATTTATTATTGGGTTCAAATCATTTTAAATCATTCAATTTTTAAGATCTTATATTCCGTCTATTCATAGTTTTTTATAAAGGCAACTGCTACAACTTCTTTGAGTTGTCACTGTTTTTAAATTATAACTGAATGAGATCTTTTAACCATGGTATTCCACAGCTAGAATGATAAGGTTAATAGATCTTTATTTTATAATATTAATTTGCACATGAAACAATACATTTGGAAGTATTTCACTCTGGAAATTGGAAGGACTCTAAGTCATTCCTTGTATTTTTTTGAAGAACTCTCTCCTAATAATTTACCAACTATAATTACTTTAGCTTCAGCCTACGTGCTATATATGAATATTTAAGTTATCCATCATCCATTATGGAACTTCATTTTTATAGATCTTAAGATATAATTTTGGTTACCTAATCTCTATGAATTATGAATAAATAGAAATAAATAGAAGTTTATGATGAAAAAACTATTTATTCTTGTAGGTTGGTAAAACTTTACAGAAATAATAGGTATGTATTAATTTTTTTTTTCAAGACAGAGTAGCTTTGGAGTCTGTCCTGGAACTAGTGCTTATTGACCAGGCTGGCCTTGAACTCACAGAGATCCATCTACTATGCTTCCTGAGTGCTGGGATTAAAAATGCATGTGATACCACTGCCCAGTGCTATACCGTAATTATAAAAATAATACTGTGAAAGTTTACTAATTGAGATCCTGGAGATAACTGTATTTTTAAAAAGATTTATCATTTTGTTTGTTTTATCTGTATTTATGTATGCCTGAGTGTATTTTTTGAGAACTACTTGCATGCACTGCTGCTCATGAGAGCATCAGATCCCCTGTAACTGGAGGTGCAGCAGACAGTCCGCTAAGCCTAAATCCTCTGGAAAAACAACAAATGCTTTCCACTACTAAGCAATTTCTTCTGCCTCCATAAAATAATTATATTTTCATTTATATTAGAAAATGTCATCATTTGAAATATATGGATCACCTTTAACATCTTCGAAGAAAAACAGTCAATACACACACACACGCACACACACACACACACACGAGAGAGAGAGAGAGAGAGAGAGAGAGAGAGAGAGAGAGAGAGGAACACAGAGACAGACAGACACACACACACACAGAGAGAGAGAGAGAGAGAGGGAGAGAGAGAGAGAGAGAGAGAGAGAGAGAGAGAGAGAGAGAGAGAGAGAGAGAGAGAGAGAGAGAGACATAGGAACATATATAAATACAGATAGACAGGAGAGAAGAGAGAAATAGACATACCTTATATTATAATAAATAGCTTAAAAATTATACCCAAAAAAAGTCCCATGCCGAAGACTGAGAAGTTGCAGCCCATTGCAAGAATTTGGATAGATGGAGATAGAGACAGAGACCCACATTGGAGCACCGGACTGAGCTCCCAAGGTCCAAATGAGGAGCAGAAGAAAGGAGAACATGAGCAAGGAAGTCAAGACCGCGAGGGGTGCACCCACACACTGTGACAGTGGGGCTGATCTATTGGGAGCTCACCAAGGCCAGCTGGACTGGGACTGAATAAGCATGGGATAAAACCGGACTCTCTGAACGTGGTGGACAATGAATGGCTGATGAGAAGCCAAGGACAATGGTACTAGGTTTCGATCCTACTGCATGAACTGGCTTTGTGGGAGCCTAGCCTGTTTGGAAGCTCACCTTCCTGGACCTGGATGGAGCGGGAGGACCTTGGACTTCCCACAGGGCAGGGAATCCGGACTGCTCTCTGGACTGGAGAGGGAGGGGGAATGGGATAGGGGAGGGGGATGGCGGGAAGGGGAGGGAAATGGGAGGAGGGGGAGGAAAATGGGAGGCGGGGAGGAGGCGGAAATTTTTTTCAACAAAAAAGAAAGAAAGAAAGAAAGAAAGAAAGGAAGGAAGGAAGGAAGGAAGGAAGGAAGGAAGGAAAGAAAGAAAGAAAGAAAGAAAGAAAGAAAGAAAGAAAGAAAGAAAGAAAGAAAGAAAGAAAGAAAGAAAGAAAGAAGAATTTGGAGAATACACCAGAGGACAGAGAAGCGACAGGTGAAGCATACAGATTGGAAAGCAAAATGTAGTCTTGGGCAGGAGAACTTTAAGCTCCTATAATTAGGATGACAGACAGGAATTGTTATCTCCAACCTAGACATTAAATAATTGATTTTTAATTTGACTGCAAAACCTATCTATATCAATGAGAAAATTACTTTTACTCAATCTACTATGTAACATCGTATCATGCAAAAATGCTGAGAGATGAACTGACTAGTACTTAATAGAAAACTCTCCAACTCATGGCTTAGTCAAGGTGACACTTAAAGTTAAACAAACAAAATTGTACAAAATAAAAAATTTCCCTTAATGTTTTGTTGGAAGTTATTAGATTATAAAGAAATGAGGGCTACATTTTTTCAGATTCTATTTTTCATTTCTTTAAAACTTCTCTATTCTTTCTCTAAGCATTAACTTAAATGTAGAGTCAAATAAGCACACTATACTTTGCATTCATCAATTATTCAGAAAATATGTCTGCAGATTGCCTTTGTTTCACATATACAATGGTAATTAACATACCAACTTTTAAAAAGTTTCATTGGAAAATTTAATTAATCTTAATTTTTTTCAGATAGTAAATTAAATAGAAGTTTTAGAAAAGCAGAGTATATTGTACTCTAGTAAATCTGCTTTCTGATATTTCATTTTATCTATAAATTTTTTAAGTGAAATTAAGTATGTTAATGAGTATTGAAATGTTCTGGATTTCTAACTGTATTTTTCCTCTTTTAACTCTCAAATTACACTAATTTTTATCATGTGTAAGCCACCACATATTTCTGGATATTACTTGCTTCAGCAGAGTGGATCTGTTTTTATTATCTTCCCACAGGTTTTAGTTTCTCTTTCGCATAGAATTGCACTGAATACTTTGTCATCTAAGTGTAGCAGATATGTAAGCCCTATATCCCTGAACATGCTCAATATTCATCAGAAAACTGAAAACAAAGATATGCTTATTTAAAGCAGCACATTACATAATCCTGATTATTGTTATTATTATTATTATTTTGGTTTTTCGAGACAGGGTTTCTCTGTGGCTTTGGAGCCTGTCCTGGAACTAGCTCTGTAGACCAGGCTGGTCTCGAACTCACAGAGATCCGCCTGCCTCTGCCTCCCAAGTGCTGGGGTTAAAGGCGTGTGCCACCATAGCCCGGCATAACCCCGATTATTACAAATTTATAAAAGCTATGTTGCTACTGAAAGTGCACTACTGAGATTTTTGGCACATTGATAGAAGAGTGCTAAACATTTGGAATAGTTTATATTTTGTAGTGGGAAGGTGTTATCACAGTATATTACAGATTATATACACCTTTTAAATGCTGCTAAACTTTTGCATAAAATATTCCATTTTATTTATAGGAACTTATTATCTTTTTAATATTTAAATATTATGAATGATCACAGTGTTTACGAGAGAGTATTCAGGGTTCAATTTTTCCTCATATTTCAAGAAGTCCAGAATTCCTGACTATTGTCTTCCCCTTTCACATACATATCACAGAATTCCAGGGCATGTACAACCATTGCTAATCCTCCTGTGTGTATGTTTACAGATTTCCTCACCGATGACTATGTCACTATGTTTTAAGTAAACCCCATTATATTCTCTTATCCTCCATCACCCTCTTCTTTCTCTCTCTCTTTTAATTTTTCCCCTCAACTTCCATATCTATAATCTATGTTTAAATAAGCACCGATTTCACTGCTTAGACTAATCAACAAAGTGATTCTTATCTGACCACTGACATCTATTCTGATGGTTATTTTGGACAGCTTTGTTTTGTTTTGTTTTTGATAAAAGCTAAGCATTTCTTCAATGTTCTGAACTCCTTTAGGTACCTTATTAAAATACCTAAAATGAATTTCTTTTCTGCAATTTATTTGAGACTCTCTTCCACTTACAAATTTCATATTAGCATGTTACAATTTATAGCATTTTTTTTAATCCTCTATTCTATCTTACCTAGAGAGAAGATTTTGCAAAGTCCTCTGTGGAACTTCCCCAGAGTTCAGTTGTTATTGAGTTTAGATCGGGGTTTTCCCTTGCTTAATCATGGTCCCTTACTCGATCTCTGCCAATCCCTTCATAACACGTACTGTACATTCACTTTCTGCAACAGATAAACAATTTACTTCAAAGCCATGAATCATATCTAGGGAGTTCCAGCACATAGACGTGTAAATTTACTTTTTAAATCTCTGTTAGGAAAGTCAAGATGCCCATAGCCTTCCTAACATGAAATCCTGAAAATGAATTAGTTCCATCAGGAAACATTTTTTAATCTCCTCCATCTATAAATAAATATAGCGGTAATCATCAATCTAACATAATGACCCCTTACATTTATCAACACTTATTCCTTATTTTTTAAGAGGATATTCTCTGGTATATACTAGCAATGAAATCCAGCAATAAAAGTGAACCTTCATACATGCCAAAATGTAGCTATTATTTCATAGGCAAATTGATATAGATTATTAGTCTAGAGCCAAATATGAGTGACAATGAGGCAAAGTGCAGATTTAGGTATTCCCAAATATCATGCTCCTCTGTGGACATAGTTGCATAAGATTTTTATTAGTGACCGGGCAACATTAAAAATCAACATATTTAACAATTGTATTCGTGGAGGCCATAGTTTGGTCAGTCACAGCACAGCAAGAGAAGAAAAACAACAAAAATGTTCTAGTATATTTAGAACATTTCTGATGATATTCTTTTCTACTGGTAGAAACAAATGCTCTAATAAGAACATGTAAGTCACAGATACCAGATCAAATCAAGAATGTGAGCAATGAGCGGCTTTCCGAGGACTCATAGGAGCAAAAGATTACCTCTGATCTGCAACATTCTAACTCTCATTCATTTCAAAGTTCATTCTTTGTTTTGCAGAATATTTAACAGAGAGGAAGTTTTCTATTGCATTCTATTTCCTCTCACCCTCCCTTTCTTTACTCCCTCTCCCTCTTCCTTTTTTCCTCCTTCCTTCTTTTTCTTTCCTTCCCTCATTCCTTTTTTTCCATCAGTGTTTTTCATTGTCTTTTCTTCTTAGGATACAAATTAACAATTTCAACTTTTACAAAAAGTTTCAGAAATGCTATATCACTGAATAGATATTTAAAAGTATAGTTTTCAAGAAGACATGCTACTTGAAACTTCAAAGTGTTGATTTCTTGGGAAATTTAACCTTATAATAATTGTGTGGTTACTCCGATGAAGCAACTGTTACTTTCACCTTTGTTTAAGTTCCTTTCGAGTGATTTTGTTGCAAGATATATGAATAAACTTGAAATATATGAAACAATAGGAACTGGGTGGTGGTGGCTCATGCCTTTAATCCCAGCACTATAAAGGCAGAGGCAGGTGGATCTCCATGAATTCAAGGCCAGCCTGGTTTACAAGAGCTAGTTCCAAGACAGCCAGGACTCTTACACAGAGAAACACTGTCTTGAAAAAAAAAAGAAGTAGAAAAAAGAAAAGGAGAGAAATAATAGGTATATATACTTATTCAGATATTATTAATACCTGAATATTTAGTAATTAATTATAGGGGCTTAAATGTTAAAGTCAGGCCAAAATTAGTTATACTGTGCTCATGAATTTTTATTAAAGCATGTAGAAATAAAATAGTATTATTAAACTGATTTTGACTGAAGCAATATGTATAATATGAAAATAAAAGCTTTAGTTTTTATTTAAGCACAGTTGGTTACAAAAATAATGAGATAAAGTGTAGAACTGTTCCTTCTTTGTACAATAAAATTTATAGCATGTAATGTGCCATAGGTAAGAAAAACAATAGGAGCTACTCTATTTCAGTCAAATTATAAACATGTTTCATCCTCAGAGGAAAAAAAAACTTCGGAAGAATGAAAAAGTTCTTAGTAAAGCTATCTTTATTTAATGTCTTTACAGATACCTGTGGGTACATTTCTACCTTTAAAAAAAATGCTGTGGCTGATATTGCAGAATATCAGTCTCACCATATTGCCAGTCACTAAAGAATGATTTAGAATAAGAAAGGCATGAAAATAATTTTCCAGCATATGAAATACAGAATGTGTGGAATCTTCTACTGACTGATTGTGGGAAAGATTCATAGAAAAGCACATTTCTATAATTAGACCTAAGAAAATTTCAGTTTATTAACTATTATATTAATGTTGGGCTTTCTGAGCCATAATATTTATTTTAGGTGTGTAAGAAAAACTTAGGTGTAGAATATGATAGAAGCATTATGGTATACATGGTTTTCAGATAAATCTCATTCTTGCATTGCAAAAACCCTAAAGTTCATAAGTAATTCTTTCCCTTATAAGAAGGTATAAACCCTCAAACAAACAAACAAGTAAAGCTCACATCAGGGTTTTATCCTATAAATAATTGCAACAAATTATGAAAATGGCATAATATATTTTAACTTTACTGTCATTTAAAGGGAAAGAAAATAGTCACATAAATTGTAGAGACAGTACAGAGCAGAGACACATGCTCAGCACATGGGAAAATTAGGAAACTCAGTTTTGATTCATGAATTTATCAATCAGTTATACCTTTCAGAAAAAACTGCTCTCAATGTATCTTCCATGCAAATTCACAATCTACTGATTTTATAGACAAAAATGCTTCATCAGCAATGGTAGGCTGCTGGCGTACAAAAGAGTTCCACAATAGCTCAAAATGGAGTATAACAAAGGTTTATTTATCTAAGGATAAACTCACAGAAAGAGTAGCAATCTGCAGTCCTCTTGTGTGCCGGGAACTGGAACTGAATCCAGCAGCCAAGAGGCCTGTGCATGCTTTCTGTCTGCATAAAAACAGTACATAAGACCATGCTGCTCTGAGTGGACCGGTATCTTAAAGGCTCTTGGCTGAAGGAGTTCCCACAGCAGTAGGCAACATGTTGACCTCTTCTGATTGAATGGTTTGAAACACTTATATTCCTTTATCCATATTTCCTTAAGAGTATCTGTAAAGTTTAGACATTTGTAATGTGTGCAGTATGAATGGATCAAAGTAAATAAGATCTAGAAAATGAAATGTTTGTGTCTAATTGTTACATAGTAAACTCAAGGCCTTGTCCATTGGCTTCATTTCCTTGCATCTTTTATTTAATTGTCTTACTTTGGTATCTCATACTGTTCCCACTTAATTAAGGCTAATTAATTAAAAATAGATAATTCATTTATATTTTCTTATAAAATTTGTATGGAAGAAATAAAACATTCCTTGCAGTTTATCAAGCCCATGTTGGTATTTTATTGTCTAATGAATTCTTAACATGTTTTAAGACATTTTATATATCTTATTGCATATGAATTTAGAATTTACTGTATTTGTAATGTAACATATTATTAAACATTTGATGGCTTGTTTACTTTTTACTTAAACATAGATCCTATATTTAATCAATTTCTTAAAGATTTATTTTATTGTAAGAATATTTGGCTGCATGTATGCATTCATAAAATTTATGTGCCTGATACTTGCAGATGTCAGAATGGGAAACTGATTCTTCTGAAACCAGAGATGAAGATTTTTTTTTTTATTTATTAAAGATTTCTGTCTCTTCCCCACCGCTGCCTCCCCTTCCCTCCCCCTCCCCCCAATCAAATCCCCCTTCCTCCTCCTCCCAAAGAGCAATCAGGGTTTCCTGTCCTGTGTGAAGTCCAAGGACCACCCACCTCTATCCAGGTCTAGTAAGGTGAGCATCCAAACTGCCTAGGCTCCCACAAAGCCAATAGGTGCAGTAGGATCAAAAACCCATTGCCATTGTTCTTGAGGTCTCAGCAGTCCTCATTGTCCACTATGTTCAGTGAGACCGGTTTTTACCCAGGCTTTTTCAGACCCAGGCCAGCTGGCCTTGGTGAGTTCCGATAGAACATCCCCACTGTCTCAGTGTGTGGGTGCACCCCTCGTGGTCCTGAGCTCCCTGCTCGTGCTCTCTCTCCTTCCGCTCCTGACTTGGACCTTGAGATTTCAGTCCGGTGCTCCAATGTGGGTCTCTGTCGCTGTCTCCTTTCATCGCCTGATGAAGGTTAATATTCAGGAGGATGCCTGTATGTTTTTCTTTGGGTTCTCCTTCTTATTTGGCTTCTCTAAGAACCTGAATTATAGGCTCATATACATATTAGAGTACTACTCAGCAGTAAAAAACAAGGACTTCTTGAAGATTGCAGGCAAATGGATGGAAATTGAAAACACTATCCTGAGTGAGGTAAGCCAGACCCAAAAAGAGGAACATGGGATGTACTCACTCATATTTGGTTTCTAGCCATAAATGAAGATGGTTTTGAGCTAAGATGTAAGTTCTAGGACAGAACCCAGGTCTTCTGCAAAAGCAGCCCATGGCTGTGTGATCTATTCAATCCCTGCATTCGATCATTTTGTCAGCCTTTCTGTTTTATTTTGTAAAGATCATACTGTTTTTTCTATAAGCCTAAATTATTTACTTATAATCAATGTACACTACATATAATTATTTTTCACAATGTGTATTTAGAAATGTTTAAGAATACTTATCATCATTGATGTAATTAATACATTCCTTACATCACATATTTGCTACATTATGCATATCATTCTAAAATCAATAATTGGCAGGGTATGATGATCTTCAATTGTAACTTTTATACTTGAAACTGATTCCAAGGATATCACACTAGAGACTAGCCTCAACTTTCTTCTATATACACAAAAAACCATGCATACACACACACACACAATTTGCATGCATAAACACATGCACACTTGCACTCACATAATACCCCCCCACATTCATGCATACACATGCAACACCCACATACAGTTAATATTCACATATATATGCACACAAACACCCCCAGTACACACATGTGTATGCATACTCTCATGCATACACACACATGCACGCACACAAACCTACACAAATAAGTAATAGAATTTTATTAATAGTTATGTTTATATCTACCTTTTACTATTTTAAGCAACCACATCTTAATTTAATTCAAATAGTGAATTCAGTATTTCCATGATATGTCATTTTTATAAAAAGGAAACTTGAAATGCCCGTGTCATTTAGCAGTGTTAAAATTAAGAACCCTTATTCATGCTTTGCAAATAAATGTATGTAGTACTTTTAGAAATAAGTTCTTATCAAATAGATCCTCATCAACAATCACAAAGAATGAATTGTCAAAACCTGTATGATTTGAAGGACTTCTGGGGCTTCTCTTAAGAAGTGATCATAAGGAACTGTATCATGTCAGGCATTGAGACTTTTGATGAATATTTTTTTATATATTAGAAATAATTACATCTACAAAATGTTATGTATTAAGAAAATATTCATTGTAAAATTGCAGTAAGACATTCTGGTGAGATACTATACTTAGCTCTAATTTACTAATACTAATGAACAAATTCTTTAAGCATTTTATATTTTTAATTTCTCTGATGCTATTTACATTAAGAAAATGAGTAGGTGTTTCGTGAAAAGAAGACAGGTCAGTGCTAAGTACTAATTTTCTAGTTAATAAAGAAAGAACAATTTGCTTTCTGTAAATGGTGTTTAATGGAAATCTTTAAAGGAAGTATAAAATTGAATGTACACCACTAGAAGTGTACAAAATAATTTTAAGTAAAATAACAATATAAAAACTGCATGAAATATTAATAAAATAGATTCTCCAAATAGTTGTAATCTATAATTATAGATAGGAAACATTAAAAATTATTTAAGATTATATTGCTAAATTAATTATGAATTTTTCTAAAGTAACATTTTCTATCTAAAATAATTTTTATTTTTACTTATACTTTAACCAAATATTGAATATGTACTTCTAATTATAGGACAAAACACAGACAAGGAAAACCAATTCATATAATGAAATGTATAATGTATTAAAACTAAAAATTAATTCCTCTCAAAACATTGTCTTATTCATAACAGTAATTTCCTTTGAATGTGATACATCTGTAATATTATTTTTTCTAAGAAACTTAAAACATAAAATAGAATTTTTTAGTTCAGTTTGCCTTTTGTTTTTATATATTTTCTATTGTTGAGAATTTCAAACATGTTGTCTTAGATGTTTTAGTTACTATTGCAATGTAGTGAATAGACACCATGACAAAGGCAGCTCTTATAAACTGAAGTATTTAATTGTTTCTTGATCACAGTCTCAGAGATTTAATCCATTATCATCACAGTAGGGAGCAAGGTGGCTGGTATATCAGGCATAGTTGTAGAGACCCTGTAGAGTGTTTCATCCTGATCCTCAGGCAGAACTAGAACTTGGGCCTAGCATGGGCTTTTGAAACTTCAAAGACTACTTCCAGTGACACCCTTTTTTCACCTACTAATCCTTCTATTCCTAGTCCCATTGACTAAGCATTCAAATATATGAACCTATGGAGGAAGCATTCTTATTCAAACCATCATATTCTACTCCTTGCCCCTATAGGCATTGAGAACAACTTCAAAAGTCTCTATAGTCTATTACAGCCTCAACACTGTTTAAAAGACCAAAATCTCTTCTGAGACTCACAGTAACCTCTTAACTGTAACCCCTGTAAAATCAAAATCATAAAGCAGATCATATATTTCTAACATTGAATAGCACATAATATAGACCGCCATTCCAAAAAGGAGTAAGAGAAGAAAGTTTAGAACCAAAATAAGATTGAAAAGAATGAAGGCGGGCCGGGCGATGGTGGCGCACGCCTTTAATCCCAGCACTTGGGAGGCAGAGGCAGGCGGATCTCTGTGAGTTCGAGACCAGCCTGGTCTACAAGAGCTAGTTCCAGGACAGGCTCCAAAACCACAGAGAAACCCTGTCTCGAAAAACCAAAAAAAAAAAAAAAAAAAAAAAAAAAAAAAAGAAAAGAATGAAGGCAAACATCTAATTCTGCATCTTTATGTCTGATGTAAATGCACTTTCAGGTCTCCAGCTACACTCAGCTTTGTTGTTTACAAAATACTTCCCTGTCTCTTAGGTTGATTCCATACCTGGTCTTTAGCTCTCAAACCCTATTTCCTATGTCCCATTTGTCATCCCCAATATCTTACAGTCTCTAAGATAATCCAAGTTTCACATTACAGCTTCACACCATGGCCCCCATGCATGGACCCCTGACATGCAGTGGCTTTTCTTTATCTGTGGAGGAGCAGTCCATAACCCCTTTCCTGTGTCATTGTCTCTCTATCTAAAACCACATATCCAAAGCTGCTATAATCTGCTGCTTCCTACAACATAGTCCTTAGTTCAATTACATCTCCACCCGCTTTCTTGAGTTGGTGGTTTCCTTCACTGTTTCAGCTTTTCCTTAATTCCTTTCAGGTGTTGGAAGTTTAACAGAATCGGGTCTTGTCCTGAGGTCACCACACCCTTTCTTCCATTTAGCATTAGGCTTTTCCTTAAATCTTTTATCTCATTGAGCAATGAACTTTGCTCTATTATACTTTCTCATGCTCCATTTCTCCTCAAATCATACATACTGTGTTAGTCTTTTTTTTCTCAGTTTGATCCTTGTTTATTATGGATCTGCAAGAGGATTACTAATAATCTAAGACAGAGTTAATAGTAGGTTGTCTTGAAATCTCCTCTATCAATGTCATTAATCAAAAAACTCTGCAGTTTATTCTCAGATGGATTTTCAGTACAAGAGTAAAATGCAGCCACATTCTATGCCAAATTATCACAAGAATGGACTCTAGGCCAATGCCTACTGTTTTTTTCTGTGAAAGAGTTCACATCTTTCTCAGTAGTACTACTCATTGTCCTACTAGAATGGCCCAGTAGGCTCTGCCTAATGTTTTCAGGCACTTTTCTCATCCAATTTCCAATGTCCCATATTTTTCTAACAAATAGCGTGATCAGGCCTGTTTATGGCAATAGCCAGTACCAACTTATGTCTCAGAGGGTTAGATAGTTCAATGCCTATTTGTTCCAAACTAAAGGCATCTGGAGGAAGAAACCTCAATAAAAAAAAAGGCTCCATAAAATCAGACTCTAGGCAAGCATGTAGGGAATTTTCTTTTCTCTTCTTTTTATTATTATTATTTATTTATTAAAGATTTCTGTCTCCTCCCCGCCACCGACTCCCATTTCCCTCCCTCTCCCCCAATCAAGTCCCCCTCTCTCATAGGCCAAAGAGCAATCAGGGTTCCCTGCCCTGTGGGAAATCCAAGGACCTCCCACCTCCTTCGAGGTCTAGTAAGGTGAACATCCAAACAGCCTAGGCTCCCACAAAGCCAGTACGTGCAGTAGGTTCAAAACCCAGTGCCATTGTTCTTGAGTTCTCAGCAGAACTCATTGTCCACTATGTTCAGTGGGTCCGGTTTTATTCCATGCTTTTTCAGACCCAGTCCAGCTGGCCTTGGTGAGTTCCCAATATAATATCCCCATTGTCTCAGTGTGTGGGTGCACTCCTACAGATGATAAACACCTAAAAATAAAAAAAAAACTTTTTTTTTAAATTTTACATACCAATTCCATGTCCCCCCCTTTCCCACTTCCCCCATGTTTTCTCCAACCACCACTCCATCTACTCCTCAGAGGCTGTAGACACTTAATTGGTGATTTTGAGGGCTATTATTTGTTATCAGCTTGAATGAACTGCAATAGAGAAAAGTAAGGTACACCTGTGGACGATTATTTTTCTTGGTTTGAAGTGTATCAATCCACTCCTAATCCTGACCTTTGAGGGTGGAAGACACATGCCTTTAATTTGGATATTGAGGCACCTTTATTCTGGGCCAAACCTTCTTCTAGAAGTCTATATAAGGACATAGAAAAGAGGAACTTTTGATCTTTGCAGGCCTGATCTCACCTTGCTAGCACATCCCATTCCTTTACTGGCATTAGAGCCTACCTTGTTGGTATTTCAGCATATACAGAAGACCAGATGAGACATCAATCCTTAGGGACTGTGCAACTACTGGATTCGTAAACTTTCCCTTCATAACCAACCATTGTTGGATTAGCTGTAAACATTCTGATAAATCCCCTTTATTTGTATATAGAGAAAGATTAATTCTTAGTTGTGCTACTATAGAGAACCCTAACTAATGTAATGATTGATGGGTTATGCTCAGCCTGTTGTGGGTAGTGGCATTCCTGGGCTGATGGTTATGGGTTTTATAGTAAAGCAGACTGAGGAGTTCATGAGGAACACACTAGTAAGCCACACCCCTCCATGGCCTCTCCATCTACTTCTGTTATCATTTTCCTGACCTAATTGTGTCCCTGCCCTCACTTCCCTTAGTGATGGACTGATGCCTTAAAGTGTAAGCAAAAACAAACCCTTTCTTCCTCAAGTTGCTTTGGTCATAGTGTTTGATCAAAGTAACAGCAGTCCTAATTAGGTGACTTATTCACGGTTCTTTTGCTGTGTTTAGACACCCTGACCAAAGGGATTCATAAAACAAACATTTAATTCAGGGCTTGCTTACAAATACAGAGGCTTCATCCATTATTATTATGGCAGGAAGCATGGCAGGCTTGTTGTTGGAGATATAGATGAGAGCTACAACCTGACCTACATGCAGAGTGAGAAACACAGCCTGTCATTGGCATTGAAACCTCAAAACTCACAGCCAGTGACATATTTCCTCCAGAAGGCCAGTCTTTCGAAGCTTTTAAATATTATCATGCTGTGGGAGCACACACTGCTCCTTCTGCCAATAGCCTTTAAGATACCAGCCCACTTGGGCGTGGTCTCTTATACTGTAAAAGCAGAGGTAAATGTGCACCTGCTCCCTTGTTTCCTGCTCCCACTTCCAGCTCCTAGACCCTGTTCCTGTTCCCAAAGAGGACTGTTGTCTAGAACAGTCATCTGTAAACTTTCCCCTTAAGTAAATAACCCTTTTATTATTAATAATTCTTAACTGGTGTGGAACTGTTTTGTGACTTACGTCATCATCATCACAGAGTTTTATTCATTTGTGATTAATCATTCAAATACATAAGTCTATAGGGTTCGATCTTATTCAAACTACAACACATGTGTACAATGAAATATGGTTATATTTACCCATGTACTTACTTTCCAAAATCCCCTTATATCATCTTGTGTGTTCTCAAAATATCTTCCCCTCAATTTCACATTTTTAAATGATTCATAAATGGTATATACAACATTTACTCTTAGAGACTTCATAACAAGGAAGGTGAAACTTCTAAGAGATAATGAAATATATAGAATAATAAATAAAATATATAAATAATTATAGTAGAAAAGAGGTTCTTGTATGTTTTACCATGAAAATGAAACATAGTTGGATTCAGTATGTAAATATTACACAAAGATCTATGAAATATTAAAGAACAGTGAGGTCATCATTATGATTCCAGATCAGTGAAAGAATAAAATAACAATAGCAAATCACCAAAAGAGAAATATTGTTCTTTATAAAATAAAGTTATAATCATGTCAACATATGTATAAAAATAAATTATAAGAAACTGAAACAAAATTTTCATGAAGAATTCAATTCCTGAAATAATGTAATTATTTTATAAGATAAAATATGTATTTCATGGATTTTTTTTAAAAAATGGGATGCAAGTATTCATACAGTATTTTAATTATCCAATAATTTTATTAATTTTCTATAGAAGTGTAATTCAATCACTGTTCTTTTTTCTGAACTGTCATATGACTATTTCGTGATGCAGGTGATTTAAATCCATTATTCCTTCAATTATTAGCTTGTACATTTGAGAACACAAACCTTCTTGATTATCCAAACATGAGAAAGAACTAAATTTTTTTTACATTTCATAAGATTATATCTCCTCTAGATGTTCAGAAAACTAAGCATATTCCCAACTAGAAATATCAACAAACCTATATGAGAATACTAGTTTAAATTTTCTTTCTATTACTTAATATTTACTCCTGTTCTTTTTACTTTTATGCCTGTAAAAGGTCTTATTATTTGCCAGTACTACTCTACAAGTTTCTTTTGAAGCCAGCAATACATTTTCTTTGAGTGCTCAGGCTGACTCCCTGCCTCTGAAAATTACCAATTTATAGAGAAGTTAATATCTTTGTCTGTGTATTTTATTGATAACACCCAATGAAACATAGAAATGAGGGGAAATGGATCTCATTCCTGTTCTTCATCCTTCCTCTCCTCTTATTTTGCCTCAACTTTCTCTAATTCTTTCTCTCTGCTGCTTCTATTAAACATGATTAGGATCTCTCTGCCATTCCCAGGCCACCACTGTCAGAGTTCTAGAACTCAAGGTAAGGAGGATGTCATAATTCCATTTTTCTCTTTATTATCCCAACTGTCCTTTTGAATATAAAAGAGCAAATTTTTAGATGTCTCTTCCTCACTACAATGTGTTATAGTATGTTTTCATTTCAAATTCTTTTTTTTCTGAATAAACTCAACATGCATATTGATTAGCAGTTACATTTCATACTTTAAATAATAGTCCATTATGCATGTGCAAAGAACACTGTAGAAGTTGGACATTGCTTTAACTCAAAACTTCCTAAATTTGATCTTATGTATTTATATCTTTTTACATAATTTGGGTTGTTATGTATTTTCTTTATTGCTATTATTAAAAACACATTTGTAGATGTATTCATGAAGTGATTCATACTAATTCAAATACAAATATTATCAGAGTGAAAATTAATATAATTCTCTCTCAATTTTTATGATACATGACCAAAGTGTACCTGGGAAATAATAATCAATAGGATGTGAAATGCTTGTGGACTTTGAATGGAAACTATCTACCATTCTTACTTTTGTATTACATTTTCTCATTGTTGCATAAAAATCTAGAAACATAATTAAAAGGAAAAATAAGATTGCATAGATTTACTTTCTCACAGAAAGCATCAAAATATTTTGTAAGAAAAACAAGAAGGATTAGTGTGAAGATTATATATTAAATTGAATATTCTTGTTATTTTTGGTTCAAGTAAAATAATATCAAGTACAAGATTTGTGAAAATTTCATTGTATTTTTTGTTCAGACATCTAAAACTTTAATTTATAAGGATGATCTTTTGCCAGGCAGTGATGACACAGGTCTTTTATCCCATCACTCCAAGGTCAGAGACAGGAAGGAAGATCTGAGTTTGAGACCAGACTGGTCTAAAGGGTAAGTAAGTTCCGTGATAACCAGCACTCCACACATAAAACTGTCTCAAAAAACAAAACAACTTCAAAAAATAAAATAAAGATAAATTATTTAGTTGCTCAATAAGTTGCAAATATTGTCCATAAAATATTAACCAAAAATTCTGATAATAATTTGAGTAGCTGATTCTGTAGAATAAGGTGGAATTTGAGAAACACATCTTTAGGCATTTATCACTTCATGTCTGCAAGGTACTCTCTAAATAACCATTTAAAAAAAAAACTGTTGTCAAGAGGATATTTTTAGAGACCTATCTCTAAATCACTAGGCCAGGAAGAAGGACAAGGTCAAGCTTAAGGAATGGTGCAGGATATGGAAGAACAAATGGTTTTCCCAGAAATATTAGCTATATTTTTCCATCATTAAAAATTGAAATAAAAATGCTCATGACAATTGTGCAGAACATTGATCTCTGAGTACAGAAGAATATAACCTGTTATCATTTCATTGATTTTGGTTTGGTTTGGTTTGGTCAGTTGTGTTTGGTACTCTGGGTTATTGAGTCTCTTGTTTCTGACAATCCAGGCAGTGTAAGTTGTGGGTTCTCTCTCAAGGAATGGACATGAAGCTGAAACTTTCATTGGTTGGTCACTTCCACAAAGTCTGTGCCACCATTGCCTCAGCATATTTTGCAGACAGGATATTGAAAGAAAACATATTTAAAAGATGGTGCTGGCATAACTGGAAATAAAAATGTGGAAAAAATTAAAATAGGTCCATATCTATCGCCATGCACAAAACTCAAGTAAAAATGAATCAAAGACCTCCACATAAAGTCTACTACACTGAAACTCATAGAAGAGAAAGTGGGAAGTACACTTGAATACATTGGCACAGGAGACCACTTCCTAAATATAACCCCAGTAGCACAAACACTGAGAAAAACAATTAATAATTGGGACCTACTGAAACGGTAAAGCTTCTGTAAAGCAAAGGACATGGGTCAAGAAGACAAAACGGTAACCTACAGAATGGGAAAATATCTTCACCAAACCCACATCAGACAGAAACTGTTCATCAAGAACAAATAATCCCATAGGAAAAAAAAAATGGAGTACATACCTAAACAGAGAACTCTCAACAGAGGAATATGAAATGGCTGAAAAATCCTTAAGGAAATGTTCAACAACCTTAGCCCTCAGTGAAATGTAATCAAAACAACTCTGAGATTCCATCCTTTTTTTTTTTTTTTGTGGTTTTTCGAGACAGGGTTTCTCTGTGGCTTTGGAGCCTGTTCTGTAGACCAGGCTGGTCTCGAACTCACAGAGATCCGCCTGCCTCTGCCTCCCAAGTGCTGGGATTAAAGGTGTGCACCACCATCGCCCGGCCCTAAGATTTCATTTTACACCTGTAAAAATGGCCAAGATTAAAAACATTGATGACAAATTAAGCTGGAGAGGTTGTGGGGTAAAGGGAACACTCTTCCATTGCTGGTTGGAATTCAAGCTGGTACAGCCCCTTTGGATATCAGTGTGATGATTTCTCAGAAAATTAGGAAACAACCTTCCTTCCTCAAGACCCAGAAATACCACGTTTAGGTATATACCCAAAGGATGCTCAATCGTATCACAAGGACATGTGCTCAACTATGTTCCTAGCAGCATTGTTTGTCATAGCCAGAACCTGGAAACAACCTAAATACCCCTCGAACTATGAATGAATAAGGAAAATGCAGTATATTTACACAATGGAGTACTACACAGCAGAAAAAAATAATGACATTTTGAAATTTGCAGGCAAAGAGATGGATAGAGGAAACATCATATTGAGTGAGGTAACCCAGACCTTGACAGAAAAATAACTTATGTACTCACTCGTAAATGGCTTTTAGACATAAAACAAAAGAAAAAAATAGTCTACAATTTGCAAACTCAGAGAAACCAGATAACAATTATAACCCTATGAGAGACATATATGGATCTAAGCTTTATGGAAAGTAGAAAAAGACAAGATATCCTGAGTAAATTGAGAGCATGGTGACAATGGGACAGGGTTAAAGGGGAGGAGAGAGGCAGGGAGGGGAGTAGAAAAAAATGTAAAGCTTAATTTTAAAATAGTGAATAACAATATAAGTTCTCTATAAGTTGCTATTCAGAATTATACACTATAGTTTACTGACTTAATTCAAAGTGGAATGTTATGTCTTTCATACATACAGGCCTGTTTTTGTGACTAATTAGAGACAAAAATGAGTCAAAATTATCTATGTGTAACCTAACTAGATCATACGGAATTGGAAGAACAATATCATGTAAATATCATAAATACAGGAGATATTTTTGCATGAATGAATGATACTAGTAGTAATTTAGGAAAAAAATTAATTGCTAATTAATTATTATTTTATTATTATTAAATTTAATTATTGTTTTTCATAATTTCAGAGTAAGGACTATTCGTGGGTCAATATTCTTATCACAAGCAACATGGGGTATTTGATATGGTACCACTAACAAAAAAGATCACCAAGTTTATAACACTTTATTCCTTGTCTTCAAATACTTTGTTGAAAGATTGATGGGGGCACAGAGATGGATAAGTGTTATTATGTCTCATAAATTCATGTTAGGCCCTACACAGAAGGAGTTTTTAAAAACTTATCTGTCATCAAAGTTCTGAAATTACACTTATATGTACTTAATTACAACTTCAAAATGCTATTAAATACATTTAACAGTATACATATACATATATATGCATATATATTCACACATGCATATACACACACATTAATATAAACTAAAATTTCCTGAACATAAGTAATATAGAACACTTTCCTCTATGGATAATTTGAAATATATATAAAGAAATACCATTTTAAAATGTGGTCTAAACATTGATAAAATCAATAAGATATGGATTATAAATATTGATTTTCAAGTCTTAATTTTTCAAAATAAATAAAGTACATTTTCATATTTTTTATCAAGTTTCCATGAAATAAATTCAAGACTGATATTATTGTTAAACAATAAATTATTAACAAGGATACAAGGTAAAATGCTCTCTAAATTGCATATTATATAACGATCCAAAAGAAAAGTCATAGAAATATTTTTAAAAGATATCCCTATAATGAGAGAGGGCCACATAAGAAATGTATAGCTAAATAACTCATACAATAACTATTTTAAAACAAATGCATGCTTGTTTGTGTGTCACATTTAGATGTTAAATTTCACCTGGATTGGGCTAATGAATTTTGAGCACTTTGCTTACTAATGTTAATATAGTATACAGTAAGTATATTTATTGTTTTATTTTTATTCAGAATCTTTTGATACCATTGCAAATAACATAAAAATTGAAATATTTAAGCAACAAGAAATGTGATTTACTTGATATTTGCAAGCTTGTCCTATTTCTGAGCTTCAAGAAGTAACTTTACAAATTGAAAATCAAATATTTTTAAGTTCCAGGCTTCTGGAGGGCATATTTTTTAAATGCTATATTCTAAATTGCAATTAATTTTTTATTCCTTTAAGCACATTTAAGTATGAATTTGTTACTTTAATTAAACTGAATGTTTCAAATATTAAATGAAACTGTGTAACCCCAACTAACTGAAAAGCAAGTGGCTGATTACCGAGTATGAGGACAGATTTAAAAATGTACAGTTTGCTATAAAACTCATTTAATTTAAATATACTTAAAATTATATTCTTGTGAATATTAAAAGAAGGAGTTTCAACTTCTGGCTGGATGTATTTATTCCTCCTGTGTTTATATTAATGTGGATGTATGTATTTATGAAGTTATACTTTTACATATAGATATGTGCATTAAATAGCATTGTAGCCAGGTTCATGTTTAAATATACTCATATAAATGTCTGTGTCTATTTTCATGCACATACACACAATCATATATATGAATATACACAACGTCTTCAGTTTGCTTTGCTAAATAGTATTGAATATGTTTTTTGGTTGGCATGTTACTTGTATTAAATTTTTATAAGATTTTCATTTACTTTTCTTGATGAGAGAATGATGTGGGATGTCCTTCTGGTTATATGTTGTTTTTATTTGCTGATGAATAAAGATGCTTTGGCCTATGGCAGGGCAGAATATAGCAAGACTGGAAGAGATATATAGGGAGAGTAGGCAGAGCCAGGTAGATGCCACATAGCAGTCAAAGGAGACAAATGCTATGTAGTTGCCAAAGGAGAAAGACATGCTGAAACTTTATCTGGTAAGCCAAAGCCTCATGAAAATACACAAAATATTGGAAAAGGGCTAATTTAGGATGTTAATAGGAAGATGTTAGTTAATAGGAAGCCTGAGCTAATAGGCCAAATAGTGTTGTAATTAATATAGTTTCTCTGTTATTATTTGTGTCTGGGCGACTGGGAAATGAAAGAGCAGCCTCCATTTACAAATTGTGAGCCAACGTGGAGCAACTACTTTCACATAAAACCTAAGAGCGTTTGGGAAGAAATCCTAGACATGAAAGAACAGAGTTAAGCATGGCTTCTTGGTAGCTGCGTTTTTTCAGGTAGGATCTGTTTGTGGGTCACAAACAGAAACATGACTTCTTTAAGAAATGGTGGCTTTCTGGTTATTGCTGGCAGAATAAACTCTGGCTATTTCAGGAGATTCTACAATTAAAGTGGGTCTGTGAGCAATCTGTTACAAATTGCTTAATGGTGACAACACAGACCTGCTGTGTCCCTGAAGCCGGGGCAGTGTGCATGGCTTACAGAGGCAGTGAACACGCCTCTGCCATCTTCGAGTGCGTGAAAGAAACAGGCATTGCAGCAGAGTTGTCCTAGCCATGTTCTCTTGGCATTTTTTTTAATGCTCCTGATCAGAAAATCATTACATATACACAATAAAGACATATTCTGATGAAAAAGACCTCTGAATGATCACAGTATTGGATAAATGTATGTAGGCTTGGGAGAGAGAAAAAAAAAGAGTATAGACACCTATAAAAAGAAATAGGTTTAAAAAATAAAACAAAGCCTTTAAAGAGATAGTAAGAGTAATGTAAAAAAATATAGACAGTCATAGATTAAAAGAGTAAAGGAAAATAAGCCACATAAAGATGGAATACACAGAAGAAAGCAACTGATGAATTTTGCCATCACAAAGTAGAACAGAACTTCAAATTTCCTGCTTCATGGTAAAGTCTACTGGGTGCTATGGACTTGTAGAGTGAAAATGGGTGTCCATCATTACAGAAGAACTTTGGTTGACTGTCCCTGTAACAAGATGTCTCTGCCAATTCTATAACTTTGGAAGTTGGCTTTAATGTGCTCCCTGTTTATTTAGGTAATATTATAACCTTCTGGAGTCTTTGAAGAGTTAAAGACATATAATTATAGTTATAATTTTCCTTAGTTATGTTAAAAAGATAAATTAGATATAAAACTCTAGACTCACAAAGATAGGATAGGTGATAGAGGATTTTTCTTAATTTGCCAGTTGTAAATGAACTAAAAACTATAACTAAAATTTTTGCTTGATAAATCTTTTGTATATATAATTTGACTATGTTAAAATTAAAACATTGCTTTTTATTTAGATGCTGTGGGATGTCTTTCTGTATATGTGTTGATTTCATTGGCTAATGAATAAAGCTGCTTTGGCCTATGACATGACAGAATATAACCAGACCGTAAGTGATATAGACATAGAAGGTGGAGTCAGGGAGACACCATTTAGCTGCCAAAGGAGGTAGCTGATGAAGGAGAAGGGCTTGCCGGAACTTTATCCCATAAGCCAAAGCCTCATATGATATACAAAATTATAGAAATGGATTAATTTGAGATGTAAGGGTTAGTTAATAAGAAGCCTAAACTAATAAGCCACGTAGTATTGTAATTAATATAGTTTCTGTGTGATTATTCAAGTCTGAGCAGTTGGGAAATGAATGAGCAATTTTCTACAAGAAAGTATAGTTCTGAGTGCACTAATACTTTTATTATAAGGTTGAATTAGATTAGTTTAAACATTTTTAATTTGAAAAATTAGTATCGCATTAGCAAATAAATATAGAGTATCAACTTGTCAGAATATTGTATATTATTTGAATTATAATAGTTTTAAGGCATGTTTCAGGGTGTATGAATCCAAATTAAATATATTTAGACATAAATTAATACCATAATTAAAATTATAAGTGGAAGTTTCTATCCCACCCAATCCCTCAGCTTTCAGTCCCAAAGAAATACACAGAGGTTTAGATTAATTATAAATTGCTTGCCCAGTTGCTCAGGCTTATTACTAAAAATTGAAATTAACCCATAATTCTTATCTATGTTTAGTTATGTGGCTTGGTACCTCTTCTCAGAAAAGCATTCTCATCTTACTTACTCTGTGTCTGGCTTATGACTGTGTCTCTGCTTTCCTCTTTCCAGAATTCTCTTACACTGGTTACCCTGCCCATACTTCATGCATGACTATTTGCCATTAAGCAATTTATTAAACCTATATAAGTGGCAAATATTTACAGTGTACAAGAGCATTATTCCATAGCAAATTATATAATATATAAATATATCTGTGTATCTGTATGTATGAATTTTATTATTAATGCTTGTAGTGACATCAACAAATTATAACTTTAATAAGATGAACTTATTTTCATTTCTTCAGTATAATAACATATAATTAATTTATCTGCCATATTACAAATAAGGTAATAAATATTGTTTTGGTTCTTTTCTTTAACTTTTAAGGGGGGCATTACTTTAGATATGAGTTCCAGGTTCAGATATAATATAAACTGAAGAATGGATAAGGAAATGTGGTGCATTTACACAATGGAATACTACACAGTGGGAAAAAATAATGACATCTTGAATTTTTCAGAAAAATGAATGGAGCTAGAAAACAACATTTTGGGTGAGGTAACCCAGACACAGAAAGACGATTATCATATGTAGTCACTCATAAGTATTTTTTAATCATAAAACAAAGAAAACCAGCCCACAAGTCACAATACCAAAAAAAACCTAGACAACAATGAGGAACCTAAGAGAGACATGTGTAGATCTAATCTACATGGGAAATAAAAAATGACAAGATCTCCTGAGTAAATTCAGAGAGGGTTACAGGAGAGGGGAGAGGCAGGGAGGGGAGCAGAGAGAAATGTAGAGGTCAATAAAAATCAAAAAGAAAAGAAAAAAGAAACATGCAGTCAAGGCAACAGGCACTTGAAGCTTCTAGTCATAGTTACAGTAAAGGAAACAGAAAGTGTGAATGCATGCTTACCAGCAACTCTTTCCCTCTAACACTGTTCAGAACCAAATCCAGAAAACAGTGATATACACATTGAGCAAGGTATTCCCACATTAGTTCACAAGCTTAAATCTCTTCTGCAAACACTGCAACAGGCAAACTTGATGTCGAAGATCTTTATTAATACTCTTATGAAAGAAAACCTGGTCCTGTGGCCTTCGGTTACCTTTCCATAGGCATATATCTGTCTAATTCTTCTTGATTATTTCTTTCCCAATGTAAGATTAGTCATATTAACATATACTTATCTTTAATCAGCCAAGTACATTAAAAATCACTGGACTGTTCCAAATTCCTCTTTTTTTTTATTTGTGTTTCTGCTACTTATCTTTCATGTGGCTAATTATACTGGAGAAAAACAGATATACACAACTATGTTATCCTTAAAATGCTTAATTACTTACTATGTTTACACATTGATAATGATTGTCTAAGCCAAATTACAAGTGAAAGATACTGATTTGAATGTATTTCTTGTTGAATTTATTGCTGTATGAATACTAAAACTGTGTCCTAGACAGAAGCATCCATCATAAGTGTAAAGAGATTTTCTCAGTCTCTTGTATAATATTAGTGGACAATCAATTATCAGTTTTTCCTTTGCTCTCATTCTATTTGAAAAATCTTAAACTATTATTTATGGCCCAGTGAAAAAAATGATTCAGAGAGAATGATATGCTTTGTTTGAATTATGAATTTTCGGTAACAAACTCAATAATATATAAATCCTAATGGTGATTTATTAAAATCATAAATTGGTATCTTTATAATTTAGTTTTTTCCCATTATTTCAGGAATTTTGGTTTTACACATTTCTTTTTATCTGAAAAATTTGAAAATTATTTGAGGTATGAGAACATTACTATGAACAGAGCAATGATGAAATTAAGATATTTATGTACTGATTTTGGAGTAAAATTGAATTATATCAGTCTCAAATACTGACTTTTACTTAACGAAGTTATACTTCCAACAGGGTGTCAGTGCTCCAATAAAACAAAAACCTACATAGAACAAATGAAATTCTGTTACATATTTTTCTCAGTAGAATAATAGCTAACAAGGTAAACTCATATTTAGGAATTAAACAGAAGAATAAAGAATCAGATGAAAATTAGTCACATGATAATCATGACTAGTGGCACATAATTGTGATGGTTTTTTTGGACAAGTTCCAAATTAAGAATCCTACTAAGAGAATTAAATTTTCATGTAACCATTTAGCAGAGCAATGTTGGTGAAAGGATGATAAATTTTGTTTTCTCATATTTTTGGAAAATCATTCCTTTTGCTATTAAAAAGATGTACTTCTTCATACAAATTGGTTTGTTTATTTATTTATTTATTATTTTTATTTTATGCAGGATTTTTCTTTGCTGATCATACTCTTCTGGAATTTACTGTATAGACCAGATTGCATTCGAACTAAAGAGTTCTGCCTGCCTCAGTCTCCCTAGTGCTTGAAATTAAATGTATGAACCACCACCACCCAACAATTTTTCAATTTATGTCTGTTTCAGTGTTTATTTCTTGAAAATACACCAAAATAATATACTTAGCACATATACTGTAAATTTGTACATACTTTCTTGATCAATATTGTAGTGATTTAACATTATTTGACTACCTTTTTTTATATCATTAGCATGGTCTTTATGCATTTCATTCTTTTAGATGGCTTTAAAGATAACTGAGCTATTTATTATGTGTTTTTGCTATTTACATAGGTGAACATAAACATTATCAAAATAAGGTAAATCAGTGCTATGGAAGAACTAGTCAAGCATTTATAGTCACTCACTATGTTGCAAATGATCAAAGATATTGAATCGCAAAATATTACCTATTTTTCTAATATATTCCATTTTGTATGCAATATTAAATTGTATATATTTTCTTTATTGTGAATGAATATTGCTCACAGTCTTACAGTACCATTTTGTTACAACATTATCAGTCAGGTAGAGATCAATTACACTAGATGAGATATTCTGGAACCATACAGAGGAACAACCTTAATATAATTTGGTTTTCTATCTATACTGTTACTTATATTTGAAAGTGTAGTAAATACTTATTTTGGTGAAATAGTGACTGAGGGTTTATAATGTGTAAGCACTACCAAAATTACTTCAATGCTCTCAAAGTTGATGTAATACCACATTTAACAGTACAAGTAGAAAAACTTAAAAATAGGCAGCTAATACAGAGGAAGCAATCTTCAACAAATTTAGATTGGTGTTTTAATCTTATTTTTTAAACATCATTCTGAAAAGCATTTCTAAAGTAATAAAAAAGGAAAAAAAAGAAAGACACTATGAAGGACTCAATTGAATAAGTTGAAGTATAAAGGAAACTTAATTAGTCTTTACATTGAACGTCATTTTCAAAAGAAATAAAATGGAGACATATGGGAAAATGTCAACTAGAAATGTGAATGGATGATCAATTTTAACATAAATATGGGCATGAATTTAGATAAAAAATAAGGATTAAAAAAGTGGAATATGCAAATTTATGGAATAATAATGAAAGATATTATATACATTTGAAATGAAAACAGGAAGTCGACTACTAGGGTTTGAAAGTGAGATAGTCAGGATTACAGGAAAAAGATGACTGAGAAGTATCAAACAAATTCACACAAAAATTTCATAATGAAATTAAATAAATTTTAAGTTAATTAAACTGTAAAGACAAAATAACTTTTCATAAAAATGCTCTCATATCAGACGCTTGATTGTGAAATAGTGAGCTATTAGAAGGATAATTTCTTTAAGTTTGTTTATTTGTTAACAAATTAAAAATTATAATCATTACTGAGATATTTAAAGCTATTTATTCATAATAATTGCAGATCTGTATAGTCTCTCTTATGTATTTTACTTAACTTTATATATACATATTTTAACGTTGTATTCTTTATATTATTTTTAAAATAAATATTGTGGCCTTGATTTTGTAACCAATAGTTACTAAGAGATCATTTCTCATATTTCTGGAAAACTTTATATCAATAAATCTTTATGATTTTCTGTCACTAACGCAATAATTTTATGTATTCTCAAAGTTATTAGATTTAAGTATATTAAGACATATTCAATATGAATATGAATACTCAAATTTCAAGAACACTTAACTATTGCCTCTCAGAGGTCGTTGCTAACTCTACAGCTTCTGATAGTCTCTACGTAAAATGCTTTCAAAGGAGCATTGGATGTAAAGCAGTAAGAGTCATAAAATTAATATATTCATCTAGTTTATTTAAAACATAAACATTGCCTAAAGCCAATATCATAGGTAGGCACATAAATTATAATCATTCACTCAAATTTGCATCTGATTGAAAGGAATAAATATAAAAAGAAGTTCCATTCAAGTAAAGAACAGATAAAGAAACGTAGCAAAATAAATAAATAAATAAATAAATAAATAAAAGGTTTAAAACCTATTTTAAAATAAATTTGTGCTATTATACCTCTTGTCTTTCCAGGCATTTTATCTATTTTACCATGTTATTTGTTATTGTATTAATAATTACTGTTGCTCATATTTGTGTCTTTTTTCCATGTCATAATTACTTATCTCTTTATCTGCATTTCCATATTTTTATTACTTCAAGATTATCTTTTTATTCTGTATATAATTGCTTTTGTAAAGCAAATTTTTGAAAATGTCGATAAATGGTTTTATTTTGTGGCTATTATTTTTGATAATTTATCCATGCTTAATAATCAAACTAAATGTCATTCTTGTTTTCTCAAATTAAATTATCCTTCAAGGATTCTAACATGTCTTCCTTCTTGTATCAATTTGTTTGTGTTGGCGCCATTAGCAGCAGGTTATAAGATTAATCAAACATTTCTCCATCTACATTATTTACACACCCATACAAACATATTATAAAGTATGTTTGAAAATAAAAACCCTTTGGAAGATCAAGAGAGTGTGTGAGTACTTAACTTAATTTGTTCTAGATTTGGCTAATACTAGATAATATTTTGAGCAAATAAGGCATTTCTTATTTTATATTCAGTTAGGGATTTGCATTGCTGTTTTCTTCTAACGATTACCCTTCATTCTTTTCTAAACTTTATTAAGTCTTGCTTCTGATCAGAAAAAAAAAAAAAATGAACCACATCAAATAGAGGAGCTACAAACATTCCCATTCATGGGTATCAAAAAATCTTTTTTTTTAAAGCCAACAATTTGCTTAACAGATTTTAAAACAAACTGCCCTCCCTAAGGAGACATTAAGCATGCCTTCTTTTTCGTGCTTGGAGAGCAAAGAAAAATCTCCTCCCGGTAAGTACTATTGAAAGTCATGACCGTATGGCAATTTATTTCATTAAAAAAAAAAAAAAAACTATTATACTTATTTCTTCTTTATTACAGATGGCCAAGCAATTACAAAATACTATAACTCAAGTATTTATGAGAGCAAGAAACATTTGTTTTTATTTTAAAAGTACAAAAATAACATAAAATTATTTATTGAGATAAATAAAAAATATTTTTATTTCTTTAGTATAATTTTAATTTTTCTGTTTTGATAAAGTTAGCATTCTTAGAAACACTTCATATATGTTTATTTTATGTTCATGGGATTGTCTGTATTAACTGTTTCTTTTATTTATAAAAAATGTAAATGCTACAACTTTAGTGGACATTCGTGTTATATAACACAAAATCTTTTCAAAATATTTTTATGGAACTGTCAAATTGTGATAATTTCTCATATAAAATAATTAATTTTAAATATATGAATAAATGTATCATATGCAATTTATACTTATTTAAACAAAATATATTTGTTCTTCCCTACAGTTGATATAAATGCATATGTAACCTTCTTAGTAACAGTGATTGGAACTTGTATTTCTTCATTATGTATGTTATTAATTTTTTGAAATAATATTTTATAAACTTTCTAAGTACCTTGAAATTAAATTGGTAGGTGATTATAGTATTCTTTATATTTTAACTTCAATTGGCAACTGTACATTTTTGTAATGGTTCTGACTTAAAAACTTATCTTAGAATAAATATATCCTTATATGTCACTGAAAGATGATGCATTTGGCTTTAGTTAAATTTCCTAAAATATGCAACTGATAATACTTTTATAATACTGAACTCAATTATAACACTTTTAGAAACAATTATTAAATATTTTTCAAGATTTGTATTACTTTTTCTTTAAAAATATTTGGAATATTTAAAATTCATTGGACACGCACACTTTAAAGTTATAGTAATATAGTGGTTAACATAGAAAATAAACATACTCTGTCTAAAATATAAAATATATAAAGACACAAATCATCTATATTTCCTCTGTTTCATCATTTTCTAGATGTAATAAGAATAGATGTTCTTTAATTTCAAAGGAAAAATATAGGCCTGTTGAAACATCTTAATCATTAGAATATAATAAGTAATTTTGAGAAAGCTTGTAATCCGTGATGTAGTTCATGGGGCACATTCAGCACAAATCACTTTTTTCTTGGATTTTATTACAGATTTTTTTTTTACAAAGTTTACATGTGCAGATTAACATTAACCAATGGTATGTAATTAGACATAATGGGACACACCTATATTCTCAACACTTATGAGTCAACCTAAAAAGCCTGATAAAAATAAAGACTTGCTAGCCAGGCGATGGTGGCGCACGCCTTTAATCCCAGCACTCGGGAGGCAGAGGCAGGCGGATCTCTGTGAGTTCGAGACCAGCCTGGTCTACAGAGCTAGTTCCAGGACAGGCTCCAAAGCCACAGAGAAACCCTGTCTCAAAAAACCAAAAAAAAAAAAAAAAAAAAAAAAAAATTAAGACTTGCTTGGCAGCCTGGGTGACATAAGGCAGGTTGAGACCCTGTCCTCAAACCAGTAGAAAACAATTTCCAGAATACAAATTGTGGAATGTGAGTACTGAAAGCTAAAATGTGTCCCCTGACTTCCATACTCACTGTGGCAGATAGGTAGGAACATTTAAACATAAAATTAAAATGGAGTTAGTATATGCATATGAAAATAAAAAAATTGTTTTCTAGTATGACAATATGTCATTGTGTGTGTGTATATAAATATATGTTTGTGTATACATATATATTGAGAAATATTCTCATATAGGTTTCACATACACATATATTTATAAATACATATATATGTACATATGTACATTTCTGTATTATGAAGAATGTATTAAGAAAACTAAAGAAATATTAAAAAAAAAGAGTGGCTACTGCTGTCTGGGTGACCAACCTCCAGTAGCACAGGGCTTTGACAGAACCCCATGAGTCTTCAAAGCTAGACTTTTCTTTCTGAGGGAGGTTAGGGAAAAAGGCACTTACAAACTCTGTGAAGAACTGTGTTGGGATTTAAATTCTTAAAATGAATAAAGTAAATAAATAAGAAAAATAAAATAAAAGAGTTTTAGTTATATGGAAGAAGGTAACTTGCCTTTAGTTTTTGCTATTTCTCTTGGTATTCTCTTAATATATGATTGAATTTAAGGTCTGTTCCTTAAGAGGTAACACCTCCAATACTAATGGGGTGGTCAAGAACCTGAGAACAGATAGGCCAGAGAACTAGAGGAAAACCAAATACTACTGTTCCTCTTTAATACGGTAATAAAAATTAGTCAGTAGTCGGATTAATTCTATGTCCATTTAGCAGTATAGTAATTTGTTCTTCCACATATCCTATGACCTATCTAGAATTATACTGTCAGTTGCATGAAAGATATGGGTTTCATCTTACAGAGTGGACCTTAAATCCAATCTGAAAGTGTTTGGTTGCTTCCATGCTTTTTGTTCACCTATTGCACCAGGGAACATATCTTTTCAGTCCAGCGATATTGATGATTACCTTTACTTTAAAAGAGAATGTGTAGGTTTTCCTGGCATTGTAAAAACTAGCCGGTGGGAATAAAAATTCCATATTATACCTAAGCTTGCTACCTCCATCTTCAATGACTCAAGTATGCTGTACCTTCAACAATAAGGTTTTACCATCAAAGTCTAGAAGATAACTGATACTCCTGGCAGTACCTGTAATGTTTGAGGTTCTTTCTATGAGACTCACAATAAGGATGAATCAACTAACACTATTTTTGGACCTGAAAGTGGACTTAAAATAATTTTAAAAAATAAAGCAGGGTTTTAAGTTCCTTCACTAAGGCTATCCACCCAGAGCGGGGAGTCACTGCCTTCTGGGCAGGTCTCAAGGTTCCCTGTGGGAGAGCTTGGGCACCTACAGCTGGGGCTCCAGGATCTCCGGTGGTCTTCTGGACCCCTCGCTCCCTCCCACCCCCTACCTCTTGTCCCCGGATCCTTGAGCTACCAGACGGCCCTGGTTAGGAGCTGAGGAATTCCATCTGGACGGGTGAGTGTCTACTAGCCAGGGGCGGTGTGTCCCAGAAGCTAGCACAAAACCCCCTCCCCCAGCTCCTTCTGCAGGGCTGCCTTTCTTAGGCAAGACCCAATCCCCCCTCCCCCTCCCCCCCCCCCCGGCAACACACCCCACCCCCAACCCTGCCCTGCGGCTTACTAGGACCAGTGCTCAAGACCGGTTTTAAGTTCCTTCACTAAGGCTATCCACCCAGAGCGGGGAGTGCCTGCCTTCTGGGCAGGTCTCAAGGTTCCCTGTGGGGGAGCTTGGGCACCTACAGCTGGTGCTCCAGGGTTGCCATCTGAGTTGTTGTGCTGAGGAGTTCCATCTGGACGGGTTGGTTCCTGTTTCTACACTGAAGAGATACACCCAGAGAGTCAAGTCACAGCAAAGTCTGGACCAAGACACCAGGCCTCTCTGGGCTACGTTTGAAGCAAGAGAAGGGAAGGCGCCAATACAAGAATTCCTCCAACAACCTGAAAGACAACATGACATCACCAGAACCCAGGGATCCCGAAACAAGAAGAATTCTACGCCCTACTCCAGAAGAATTAGAAGAATTTGACTCAAAATTGAATTATATGAAAATAATAGAGGACCTGAAACAGGAGGTGAAAAACTGCCATAAACAATTAGAGATGACAAACAAAAAAGTAGAGGAAATGAATAAGTCGCTCAAAGATACCCAAGAAAACCAAGAGAAGCAAGAAAAAGCAATCAAACAGATAAGGGAAGCGGTTCAAGACTTGAAGAATGAAATGGAAGTAATGAAGAAAACACAAACCGAAGGAAGGATGGAGGTGGAAAACCTGGGTAAACGATCAGGAACCACAGAGACAAGTACTACCAACAGATTACAAGAGATAGAAGAAAGAATGTCAGACACTGAAGATACCATAGAGAAAATAAACACACTGATCAAAGAAAATAGCAAAACCAACAAATTCTCATCACAAAACATTCAGGAAATATGGGACACAATAAAAAGACCAAACATAAGAATAATTGGGATAGAAGAAGGAGAAGAAGTACAGCTCAATAGTCCAGAAAATATATTTAATAAAATTATAGAAGAAAACTTTCCCAACCTAAAGAAAGATATACCTTTGAAGGTTCAAGAAGCATACAGAACACCAAATAGACTGGACCAAAAAAAAAAAACATCTCCTCACCATATAATAATCAAAACACAAAACATACAGAATAAAGAAAGAATATTAAGAGCTGCAAAGGAAAAAGGTCAAGTTACTTATAAAGGTAAACCTATCAGACTTACACCTGACTACTCTATGGAAACCATGAAAGCCAGAAGGTCCTGGATAGATGTACTGCAGAAGCTAAGAGAACATGGATGCAAACCCAGACTACTATACCCAGCCAAGCTTTCGTTCACTATAAATGAAGAAAACAAAATTTTCCAGGATAAAAACAAATTTAAACAATACGTAGCCACAAATCCAGCCTTACAGAAAGTAATAGAAGGAAAATCACAAACCAAGGAGTCCAACAATGACCACAATATCTCAAACATCTAGAGACCCTTCACCAGCACAACTCAAAGAAGGCAAACAAACAAACTCTATGACTAAAAATCTGACCGGAGTTAACAACCACTGGTCATTAATATCCCTTAATGTCAATGGATTCAACTCACCTATAAAAAGGCACAGGCTAAGAGATTGGATACGCAAACAGGATCCAACATTCTGCTGTTTACAAGAAACACACCTCAACCACAAAGACAGGCACCTACTTAGAGTAAAGTGATGGGAAAAGGTTTATCAAGCAAATGGACCTAAGAAACAAGCAGGTGTGGCCATACTAACTTCTAACAAAGTGGACTTCAAACTTAAATCAATCAGAAGAGATGGAGAGGGACATTTTATACTCATAACAGGAACAATTCATCAGGATGAAGTCTCAATCCTGAATATCTATGCCCCTAACATAAAAGCACCCACGTACGTAAAAGAAACATTACTAAAACTCAAGGCTGCCATCAAACCGCACACACTAATAGTATGAGATTTCAACACTCCTCTTTCACCAATGGACTGGTCAATCAGACAGAAGCCTAACAGAGAAATAAGAGAATTAATGGAGGTAATGAATCAAATGGACTTAACAGACATCTATAGAACATTCCACCCAAATAGGAAAGAATATACCTTTTTCTCTGCAGCTCATGGAACCTTCTCGAAAATTGACCACATCCTCGGCAACAAAGCAAACTTCCACTGTTACAAAAAAATATCCATAACCACCTGTGTCTTATCAGATCACCATGGTCTAAAGTTAGAATTCAACAACAAAGCTACCCCCAGAAAGCCTACAAACTCATGGAAACTGAACAGTCAACTATTGACCCACACCTGGATTAAAGAAGAAATAAAGAAAGAAATTAAAGTCTTCCTTGAATTCAATGAAAATAAAGAAACAACATACTCAAACTTATGGGACACTTTGAAAGCAGTCCTAAGGGGAAAGTTCATAGCCCTTAGTGCCCACTTAAAGAAAACAGAGAAAGCATACATTGGAGACTTAACAGCCCACCTGAAAGCTCTAGAAAAAAAAGAAGCAGACTCACCTAGGAGGAGTAGAAGACTGGAAATTGTCAAACTGAGAGCGGAAATCAACAAAATAGAAACACAGAAAACAATCCAAAGAATCAATGAAACAAAAAGCTGGTTCCTGGAAAAAATCAACAAAATTGATAAACCCCTATCCAAACTAATCAAACGGCAGAGAGAGAATTTGCAAATTAATAAGATCAGAAATGAAAAGGGGGACATAACCACAGACATAGAGGAAATTCAGAGAATCATTAGATCTTACTACAAAAGCCTGTATGCCACAAGACTGGAAAATGTAAAAGAAATGGACACTTTTTTAGATAAATTCCATTTACCAAAATTAAATCAGGACCAGGTGAACAATCTAAATAGACCTGTCAGTCACGAAGAATTAGAAGCTGTTATCAAAAACCTCCCTACCAAAAAAAGCCCAGGACCAGACAGTTTCAATGCGGAATTCTACCAGAATTTCCAAGAAGACCTAATACCTATACTCCTTAAGGTATGTCACAATATAGAAATAGAAGAGTCATTGCCAAATTCCTTTTATGAAGCTACAGTCACTCTGATACCAAAACCACACAAAGACTCAACCAAGAAAGAGAATTACAGACCAATCTCACTCATGAACATCGACGCAAAAATCCTCAACAAAATACTGGCAAACCGTATTCAAGAATACATTAGAAAAATTATCCATTATGATCAAGTAGGTTTATCCCAGAAATGCAGGGCTGGTTCAACATACGAAAATCTATCAATGTAATCCATCATATAAATAAACTGAAAGAAAAAAACCATATGATCATTTCTTTAGATGCTGAAAAAGCTTTTGACAAAATTCAACATCCCTTTATGATAAAAGTCTTGGAGAGATTAGGGATACAAGGATCATACCTAAATATAATAAAAGCTATTTACAGCAAACCGACAGCTAACATCAAACTAAATGGAGAGAAACTCAAAGCCATCCCACTTAAATCAGGAACACGACAAGGCTGTCCACTCTCTCCATACCTCTTCAATATAGTGCTTGAAGTTTTAGCAATAGCAATAAGACAACATAAGGGGATCAAGGGGATTCGAATTGGAAAGGGAGAAGTTAAACTTTCGTTATTTGCAGATGATATGATAGTGTACATAAGTGACCCCCAAAACTCCACCAAAGAACTTTTACAGCTGATAAACACCTTTAGTAATGTGGCCGGATACAAGATCAACTCCAAAAAATCAGTCGCCCTCCTATACACAAAGGATATGGAAGCAGAGAGGGAAATCAGAGAAGCATCACCTTTCACGATAGCCACAAACAGCATAAAATATCTCGGGGTAACTCTAGCCAAAGAAGTGAAGGATCTATTTGACAAGAACTTTAAGGCATTGAAGAAAGAAATTGAAGAGGATACCAGAAAATGGAAGGATCTCCCTTGCTCGTGGATTGGGAGGATCAACATAGTAAAAATGGCAATCCTACCAAAGGCAATTTATAGATTCAATGCAATCCCCATCAAGATCCCATCAAAATTCTTCACTGATCTTGAAAGGACAATAATCAACTTTATATGGAATAACAAAAAACCCAGGATAGCCAAAACAATCTTATACAATAAAGGAACTTCTGGAGGCATTACCATCCCTGACTTTAAACTCTATTACAGAGCTACAGTAATGAAAACGGGGTGGTATTGGCATAAAAATAGAGAAGTCGACCAATGGAATCGTATAGAAGACCCGGATTTGAACCCACAAACCTATGAATACCTCATTTTCGATAAAGGTGCTAAAAGTATACAATGGAAGAAAGAAAGCATCTTCAACAAATGGTGCTGGCACAACTGGATGTCAACCTTTAGAAGAATGAATATAGACCCATATCTATCACCATGCACAAAACTCAAGTCCAAATGGATCAAAGACCTCAATATCAATCTGAACACACTGAACCTGATAGAAGAGAAAGTGGGAAGTACCCTACAACAGATGGGCACAGGCGATCACTTCCTAGGTATAACCCCAGCAGCACAGTCATTAAGGACATCATTGAATAAATGGGACCTACTGAAACTGAGAAGCTTCTGTAAAGCAAAAGACACTGTCACTAAGACAAAAAGGGAACCCACTGACTGGGAGAAGATCTTCACCAACCCCGCAACAGACAAAGGTCTGATCTCCAAAATATATAAAGAACTCAAGAAACTAGACTTTAAAATGCTAATTAACCCAATTAAAAAATGGGGCACTGATCTGAAGAGAGAATTCTCAACAGAAGAAATCCAAATGGCCAAAAGGCACTTAAGGTCATGCTCAGCCTCCTTAGCGATCAGGGAAATGCAAATCAAAACAACATTGAGATATCACCTTACACCTGTCAGAATGGCTAAAATCAAAAACACCAATGATAGCCTTTGCTGGAGAGGCTGTGGAGAAAGGGGCACCCTCATCCATTGCTGGTGGGAATGCAAACTTGTGCAACCACTTTGGAAAGCAGTGTGGCGGTTTCTCAGGAAAGTTGGGATCAACATACCCATGGACCCAGCAATGCCACTCTTGGGAATATACCCACGAGATGCCCGATCATATGACAAGGACATTTGTTCAACTATGTTCATTGCAGCATTATTTGTAATAGCCAGAACCTGGAAACAACCCAGATGCCCTTCAATGGAAGAATGGATGAAGAAAGTATGGAATATATATTCATTAGAATACTACTCAGCGGTAAAAAACAATGACTTCGCGAATTTTGCATGCAAATGGATGGAAATAGAAAACACTATCCTGAGTGAGGTAACCCAGACCCAAAAGGATGAGCATGGGATGTACTCACTTATAATTGGTTTCTAGAGATAAATAAAGGTCAGTGAGTCTTTAATTTGATACCCTAAAGAAACTAATTAAGAAGGTGAACCCAAAGAAAAACATACAGCTATCCTCTGGGTTATGAGAAGTAGAACAGATTGACGGGCAAAAATTTGGGATCTTGGGGGAGTGGTGGGAGGGGGAATAAGGGGAGAAGGGGAGAGAAATGTGAGAAGGGGAGGGTGGGGGGAACTTGGGGCAACGGGATGATTGGGATAAAGGAAGGTTGGTTAGGGGAGCAGAGAAGCACACATCTTAATTGGGGGAGCCATCTTAGGGATGGCAAGAGACTTGGATCTAGAGGGGCTCCCAGGAGCCCAGGGTGATGTCCCCAGTTAGTTCCTGGGGCAGCTGTGGATAGGGAACCTGAAATGACTCTATCCTATAGCCATACTGATGAATATATTGCATATCACCATAGAAACTTCATCTGGTGATGGATGGAGATGGAGACAGAGACCCACACTGGAGCACTGGACTGAGCTCCCAAGGTCCCAATGAGGAGCAGAAGGAGGGAGAATATGAGCAAAGAAGTCAGGACCTCGAGGGGTGCGCCCACCCGTGGAGACAGTGGGGCTGAGTCTTTGGGAGCTCACCAAGGCCAGCTGGACTCTGACTGAAAAAGCATGGGATAAAACCGGACTCTCTGAATTTGGCGGACAATGAGGGCTGCTGAGAAGCCAAGGACCATGGCACCGGGTTTTGATCCTACTTCATGTTCTGGCTTTGTGGGAGCCTATCCAGTTTGGACGTTCACCTTCCTAGACCAGGATCGAGGGGGGAGGACTTTGGACTTTCCACAGGGAACCCTGACTGCTCTTCAGGCTGGAGAGGGAGGGGGAGGAGTGGGGGGAGGGGAGGAGGGGAGGGAGGAGGGGGAGGGAAATGGGAGGCGGGGAGGAGGCAGAAATTTTTTTTTCCAATAAAAAAAAAAATAAATAAAAAAAAAAGAATTACATTGACAATGTACAGTACAGTTGTATTTGGCAAATCTGATGAAAGCACTGTATTATTTATCCAATCCAAGTGAGTAAAAAGTTTATACCTAAAAAAAAAAAAAATAAAGCAACAGAAAAGTGAGGAAGGAAGCATCTCAGTAACTGCATACCAAAATTTTCCCCTTTCAGATTATTACTGAACTTCCCAAAGACTGCTCTTTGTATTTAGATTCTTTACTGTTGAGATTAGAGGAGACCTCCATTTTATGAAAAATATTGTAATAAATTTTCTTTACAGATTATAAGTATTCAATAGTGACTACTCATGTTTTGATTGTAATGACGTTTTCTGATATTACCGACTTCTAACCCAGGTTAGCTGTGACTTTTCTATCAAAGAATCATTTCCTTTAGCTCCATGAGTTACACATCTTAGTTGATTTTTTTTTTCCCCATCTCTTAAATGTATATCTGTTACCTCTTCTTCACAACTTGGTTTGTTAGCAGGGCAGTGGTGGCACAACCTTTAACCCCGGCATTGGGAGGCAGAGGCAGGCAGATTTCTCTGAGTTCGAAGGCAGCCTGGCCTACAAGAGCTAGTTCAGGACAGGCTCCAAAACAACATAGAAACTCTGTCACAAAAAACCGAAACAAACAAACAAAAACAATGAAAACTTTAAGTATTCAAGTAAACAAATGCCTAGAGAAGATTTATTCACTCCAGACTTCCAAATAGACAATTTCTTTTACAAATGGATGCATAAATGTGTAGGGCCCAGGTCTGCCCTTGTTTCTGGTCAGCTGACAAAGCATTCTGTTAGTTCCCATGATTCCCCTGCCCCGCCTGGCATTGACTCCATTGTTGATATGGTAATTTCCCACCTGCCTGGGCAGAGGTCCTTGTGTTGCAGTTAGGTAGATAAGGACTTCCCCAAGTCTGAATAAACCAGCCTTCGGCATTCCGCTGATCTCCTTTCGAATGACCCAGGTCTCTTTGTGTGTTCTTTCAATCTCCAGGCCCTTGCCCAACTCGTGTACGGTACAGTGGCTCGCGAACTGTACTGAGGGTGTAACACAGAATCGGGTGTTACATAAATGAGCCTTCAACAATGCCTGTTTTAATGACCATATTAACATGGAATTTGAAAAATATCTCAAGGTTCCACTGTAGAAGAAAACCTACATGGAGTTCATGAATGACAGGTGAGAAAGAACTAATCTTTTTCAGGGATGAGCCTTACTGTTTTTCCAATACATAGTGGTTAGTACAAAACCAGACTCAGTAAGCAGTGTGTGTGTGTGATATATATATATATATATATAGTGGTTAGTACAAAACCAGACTCAGTAAGCAGTGTGTGTGTGTGTAATATATATATTACATACATATATTACACAATATATATATATATATTACAATAATCCTAGAAAAATAGGCTATCAAAATGCACTTGGGGAGGAATTTCTGAAGCATTAATATGGGGATGCAGCATAGAAAGAGAGGAAGAAACTGATATAATTCCATTTCAATTAAGTCCTTAATTTTTATTTAGTATTTGCTTTTATATTTGTTTATATTTCCATTAGGGCTGTTGTTTTCAATAAAACTCAAAGTCTTCCACATATGAGATAAGAAGGAGCTCTACTAATAAGCTACAACTCCATCTCTGAAAGTATTCTTATTACAATTTCAAATTTAATACATATTGAGCTTTATAATCTATTTATTTTAGCTAATAATGATTATAACTCATTATTACCCTTTTTCTTTTAAATTGAAATAACATTTGTATTCTCAAATGTATACAAATATATTGCATTTTAAGAAAAATTCAGAATAACAGATACTATTCTTTGACAATATTAATAAAATGAGTTTATATTTTAAATTATTTGAAAATTATATTATATCAATTTTAAACTTTGTTTTTAAACTTTTTAATGATTCTTTGTGGATTTCACATCAGGATTCCCAAACCTAATCATCTGCCTGTCTCTTCAAATCCACTCTCTGCCATTGTAAGTTCACACCCCATAATGAAATAAATATTAAAGGAAATGAAAAAAGTCATAAACAAAAACAAAGAAATCTCATCCGAAATCTGTAGTGTGAGGCAGAGAGTCACATATTTTAACCTGTAGTCCATATATCTTTATTTATAAGTGTTCATTGTAATGACTCATTGGTCTGGTTTGAGACCTCTGGCTTCTACTTCACTCTACACAATAGACCTTCACTGGGACTCTTCTTGAATATTCTGTTGCCTTGTTTCAGGGAGATCCTGTAGCTTTGGATTTTCAGGCCTGAATCTTTCATATGCTCCAGCAGTTCAGAGATGGGGTGATGCTGTGGTGCCCTAACATTTAGCTCTTTTTCTGGGCCTTACATGTAGCTGTTTTGATCAGCCTGTCAGCTTTCCCTAATCATACCACCAGGGTGCGCTCTCCAGCACTGCCCCATCTAGCTCATCCTCTGCAGGAGACAGCAAGGAGAAGGACCATTTCTCCTGCTCTCATGCCCAAGGGAGACTCCTCCACACCACCATCAGAGCCAATTCTACTCTTTTGCCAAGGGGTGGTGCAGGGTCATCTCCCCAGATAACCACATTTATGCTAACATCCACTGTCCCAATTGCTGCACGCAGTGAGGAAGATTAACTTTCATGAGTTCAGGACCAGCTCTCAACAGGGTAACTTCTATTGTGCTGCCCAGATGAGGTGTAAGACCTGTTCTGGGTGCTGAAGTTGGTAAGGAACAGGAGCAGTTCTCATAACACCTGAACAAGCTTTCCTGCATCCAGTAGCTTTCCTGCATCCAGTAGCTGGGGAGAGGTGAGAGGGTATAATCTCTCCAACTCTTATGCCTTTCAGGCCCTCTTGCCTGCAGACCTGCCAATGGGGTCAGCTCTACTGTGCTACAAAGGCAAGGTACAGGGCCCATTTTCCACAGCGCTGAAGTTAGTGAGAGGTAGGACCATTTCTTCCTAGTGCTATAGTCAGTGAATGAGGGGCCACCTTTGCAGTTTTATCCTCACTGTCTTCGGTTGTAATAGAAGCCATGGACGTCAACACAGACTGATACTACAGCAAGGCAATGAACCCAGACATGGCCCTTTGCAGCAATCTAGGCCTGGAAGACACCCTGGCCCTGGATGGCAGCACGGATTCCTCAGGTCAGTGTGGCCCCAGCATCTCCATGGCCCTCAAACACTAACATATACCTAGGTGGCAGCTCAGGCACCTGCGTTATGTCTGAGTGTCCCTTGTTGGCAGCATGAACCATGGTTATGAAAACTGACTTCACTTGCAATTGAATCAGCAGCCTAGGTCAGGATGGCACCATGCCCTAGGTGACAGTGCAGGTCACTCAAATAGTCATGGACCCTTCAGCTGTGTGGCCCTCAAAAACCAACATGGCGCCAGGCAGTGGCTCAGTTCCTGGGTATCTAAATGGTATCTAAATGGTACTTAATGGCAACAGGAATATCTGACATTAATGCAGACCCAGGCATGGCCTGGCTTCATCTTGACCATTGTGATTCCTTGGCCCAAGGTGGAATTACATGTCACCTCAGACACAAAACTGTCCACAAGTGGAGGCCAAGAGCCAATTGAGACCCTAGCGGGCATCACGGGTCACCTGAATTAGCATGGCCCCAATGACATGAGTGTGGCACTCAAATACCAATATACCTCCAGGTTGCAGCCCAGACCCTAGGCATTCACTTGCTCTTTAATTGTAACAGAAACCATGGACATCAATGCACAGCTTAGCTGCCCTAGTGTCATGGACCCAGTCATGGCCAAAGTTTTAAACATTTTGTTTTGATGTGGGATTTTGGATGTTTTCTTAAGCAGTATAAAAAGCATTCACAAGTACAGGCAATGACCCTCAACTTCACATAAACTGAGTGTCCTGGTGTATGCCTTTAATACAAACTCAAACAAAAGGTGGAGGCAAGAGGTTCAACTGTCCTGTGTCATCCTTGCTGATTTAGTGGGCTTGAAGTCAGCCTAAGCTGGGCAAACATCTATTATACCAGAGCAAACAACAAAGAAAAAAATGAATAGGTTACATTTCTGATATTATTCTGATTCAATTAATCAAATATGAGTTATCTATTTAGTAGGATACCATTAGAAAAAAAACATTTTGAGAAACTCTGATTTAAGTGTACATTGAAAAAGACATTAAGCAACAACACACGCTTTGACAAATGAATAATACAAAGTAAATAAGGAAGTTACCTTAGTTAAAATATAAGTTTCATTATGGATATGTGGACATAACATTGCTATGTCAGATTTAGCAAGTTTAAGCTTAAAAGTGAAATTTAGATTTCATATTTATAGCATCACTTTATGTTTCTTAAATACCATGTCTATATTATGAGGTGGTAGCATCATATTAAGACTTCCTAATAACTGTATAAGATCATGTGAATGAGGAAGGCACATTTTCATTTTTTTTTAATTTCAGTTTTATCCCTTGGTGTACTTAATCTTTACTACTTCCTTTCCGTCTGATCTCCCATCATCCTTTGTCCTGCTTTCTACATCCCAGGACAGTCAAAATACCTGTTTTATGAAGTATTTCTTTTCAAGTACTCAGAAAAAAAATCAAACTGGCATGATGGATCCTAAATTCCTAAGTTCATTACTAACCTCTGATTATACTCCAGTTGAGCTACATGGATAAAACAAAACATATACCAACACCAATGATTTTCCTGAGGTACCATCCAGGGAATGAAGATCCTCTCTTCAATATTATTGATTTGCATGTTGGAGCACAGCTTTATTTTCATCCAAATATCATTATTACAGTGTGTGTTTATTTCTTAAAGTAGTAGAGCAGGAAAAAAAATTGATGTAAATTGGGGCTTCTGATCTGGATTATCAACTCACTTTTCATTGACTCAAGCTTGTTTACTTTATGGGGATGGTCACTCAGGATCCTTTCTTTATTTGCTGTTTAACATTTAGAGAGAAAAGAATTCCCCAGGGTACTCTATTTTTGATATTGCTCTACCAAATTGTCTACCCTTCATTTCCAGCTTCCACACTTTTCAAGCAGATGGTATAAAGTGGCTAAACATGTATTTGTGGAGAGAACATAAGGAAGGCTGTCACTTGGCTTATGTCCTTTTCATTACTAAAATTTTGCTATTGATGATTAACAAGGGACTGCTTGATGGATTAACAAGACATGATTATTTTGGTCTGTCTAATACACAGAAATGGCTTTTTCCAGGAATTTTTATATTTTTGGGTTATTGTCTTCTACATTTTCCCCTTTGCTTCTTTGCTTCCTGATCTATCTATCTATCTATCTATCTATCTGTCTGTCTGTCTGTCTGTCTGTCTGTCTGTCTGTCTGTCTGTCTGTGTGATGTTAACTTACTTGCTTTTACTATCACTGATTTCTTTTGGTGATTTCATAATTGTGTAAGATATAACTGAGGAATGTGGTTCTCTTTATTTGTGTAGAAGTTAATATGGCACAGGGATTTGTCAGAATTAGGAAGCTGGGGAGAGTAGACATACATGGAGGGCCAAAGTATATGACTTAAGGTCCATGCCTTAGTGCTGGAGTTAAGTAAATACAGAATGATGAGGAGAAAGTGAACATTTATATTCTCAGATTGTACTTTAGTTACTTTTATTGCGGCTTTCACAAAATTTCTCATAGTTTGAGATTATAGTCCATAATGGTAGGGAAAGCACAGCATCAGATTCAGGTAGATACTGGTTTACATTGTATTTTAGGTCACACAACAGACAGAGAAATAGTCAAAGACTGATATAAAGCTTTCTGTTTCTTCTGAATTTAATACAGATAATAGCAAAGGAAATGGTAGTCCTCACATGGAAGTTAGAACATTACAATTTAACCTAATCTAGAAACATAGAAAATTTTCAATTCAGAGTGACTATAATCCCACTGACTGACATTAAAAATTAACCTAAACAACTCCAACCTTCGAAAAATTGACTCCTAATCACGTAACTTTTAACCATAATCATTTTCCCCGTAGGCTTTTAGCCTTCTAACAATGTAAAATATATTATCTATAACCTCAATAGTCTCCACAGTCCTTAACAGTCCCACTACTGATCAAAAATTTAATTACAGAATCTCCTTTAAGACCCAGGAAATCTATTAACTTTGAGTTCATAGACCACAAAAGACAAATCACACACATCTAACTTTAAAAAATATAGTAGCAGAGAGTAAACAGAAGGAATAGTGGAAGAACGATAAAAAAATAAAGGCCCACACAATATCAAAACTCAGTAGTGCAAACTTTAAATTTAAGAATCTAATATCCAGTATCTGTAATTATACTGGGATAATCTGTGTTTCATAAGATTTGGATAGCCCTCTCCTCATCTTCATATCTTCATGAAGTTGTCTGTCATGACGTTTTTGCAACTGTTTGTCCCAGAAGTGACCTGTCATCAGAGGTTGTCTCCATGTACACATCCCACATAGCCCATTCAATCATTCAGTTTTCAAGGATACAAATTCAATACCTTATATAAGTTCCTTAACTGTCCTAGAAACACTGGCCTAAAGAATTTTTGTTCAGCAGGAAACGTTCACTTACATGATCCGTTTTTCCTTCTCCTTGGGAAGGGATTTTCATTTTCACCAGGTGGAGAGATCAGTGGGCAGAACGTTTTTATGCATATTATTTGACAATCTACTATTTGCCTAAAATTCTAGTATTTCAACTGTCAGGGAAATGAACAAAAAAGTTCTAGGTTTCTTATTCTCCAAAATTTTAGCCTTCCACATTCCTTCTACAAACATGTATTAAGGTCTTTAGAAACACATGGTCAGGTTATCACTGTAGTGACATTACTCTTTGCTGTCAATACCATTGGTTAATAAAAAATCTGCCTTGGTCTGTGATAGGGTAGAGTAGAACTGGGGAAAACTAAACTAAATTTTGAAAGAAAAAAGGCGGAGTCAAAAGATTCCATGTAGCCCAGCTGGAGACCGATGCATGCTTTGGACGGAACTTTACCTGGTAAACCACAGCCCCATGGTGACACACAGATTAATAGAGATTGGTTAAATTTGGATGTAAGAACAAGCCGATAAGAAACTAGAACTAATAGGCCAAGCAATGTTGCAATTAATACAGTTTCTGTGTGATTATTTCTGTTATGGGCAGCCTGGAACAAACAATTGGCCTCCTCCTTCAATTCTTGGCATTTATTCTACACATTAGACTTTTTATCATTACTGTAATAAATTTTCAGAAATTTATTTTCACAATGGTCAAAATTCCAAAAACTTAGCAATGAAGATTGTCATTCCTCTATTAGAGAATTATTGGTAACAATTAATTTGATTACTACATTTAATTTTTAAACAAATTTAAACACCATAACATAAAGATATTAAATCCAAAATTTTAAAATGACTTAGTCTTTACTTGTTCTTCTCTTTTCTAAGTATGTTTTAGAGGGAACACTTAGGTTTGATGAATGATGTATTATTTTATTTTCATCATGAATACATAGGTCATAAACTATGAGTCTATAGTATTTTATTTACTGCTTCATATTATCATAGTTCAGTTGCTAATCCTTCTATATTTAACATAAAAGTGAACCAGGAAAATATCAGCAAATATTATATTGATTATTAAATGAACAAAATACTAAGGCAAAACATAAGAGAAAGTATTTTAAATAATTTATTAATAAAATATGGCAGGCATTATTTGTTTAAATGAATTTATTTTAGTGGACTGTTCTGTGTTGAGTAAAAGTTAATAACATCAAAATAAATTTTAAGATTGACATAATGTGTTCCATTAAATTATTTTCTAAATTTTTCTTTTAAAATTGATTTTCATCTCACTCCTTAATGTGAAAATATTTCACATTATTTCCCCATCTTTATAGTAATCACACTTAAATCACAGTTCTGTTCTTTGATAGTCATTCATCTTTTTGTGCTTTCTCTTTAATTTGCTTCGAATAATTAAAACATATAGAAAATACCTTTCGTCCTGTGTTTTTTTCCAGTTCTATGTTCACACAATACACTATTTTTTTTTTCTTATAACCTTTGTTTTACTGTGTGAAACTCCATCTCTAAGGGAAGCATGGTTTTTAATATCTGTATCCAATTTTACTGTAAGTGAGGGCTTTCATTACTTGGCAAATACTAAACTGTTTCTGTTGCTGTCATTTTACATCACAGAAGTAAATTTAATAATGTTTGCCTAACTGTTATAGTCTCTCTATTGCATGCTGATATAGTTGTTTTGATTGTCTGATAATGTTGCTATGAAGTTATGTTTCAATATAAATCAATTGTTTCTAAACATTCTTCTACTCTGACAGTTAACATCAAGTTATCCTTTATTATTATTATAATTATAATTATTAATATGTTTTTTAAGACATGGTTTCTTAATATAACTATTGCTGTTCTGGAACTTGTTCTGAACCAGACTAAACTTTAACTCACAGAGATCTTCCTCTCCTTGTCTCTTGAGTGCTGGGATTTTGGATTGCTTGTGACACCATGCATGGCTCAGGTTTTTCTTTTTTAAATATCATTGGTTTTTCAAGATCATATAATTATAATTAGTCAATTATAATTTTAGCAACATTTTTATGAGGCATTCATTTGAGTTGCAGGTATTGGATAATTTTGCAAATTGTAATAGCAAATAATAATTGTTTTGAAGTACTGTTATGAATCACTTAAATATAAAATAATTCCCACTACTAACGAAAATATTTGAAGAGGCATAATATTCTTATAAAATAAAACAAATGAAAAATATGCAGGTAAATTTATTAAGAAATGTGTAAAAGCAAATAAGTTGTTTCATAGTAAAAAAGTAGGAAAATATTGAAATCTAATATTTTGATTTGATAAAACTATCAATTTTGCATGTATCAATGAAAAATACCATGAGATTTTAAAGTTGGTGGAATAACTCAGCAGTTAAAATGCATACTGAACTTGGAGTGTAATTTAGTTAAATTTATGAGCCATAAAATATGAATTTATTTCATAGAAAAATAAGGTATAACCAAAGGCAAGATTTGGAAATTTTACTAAGAAAGAAATAAATCTTCTTAGTCACTGCATTATACTCTTAGCATACATGATTTAGGTAGAAAATAATATACATCAAGGAAATCACAAAGACAGACAAAATACTATGACTACCTTTTGTTAATTTGCTTATAAATTAACAATTTTAAACAAAAATGTCTTTATTTAGTATACACTGTGAATATTTAACACGAATATTTAACTAAAATTGTTACGTAAAATAATTGTAATTTATATAACAGCTGATAATAGTATTTTTTACTATTCCCTAGTATGACTAAAGACAAAATTACGAAACCTAGAAAAAAATTAAAGCAATACAATATTAACAGCTATGTAACATATATAACAGCAAATAAATATTTTCATTTATATTATATATTTCCCAGTGTAATACTGCTACCCTAAATGTTACTAAGAATTTAATATATTTCAAACACCAAAGACTTTATGAGAAATTTGAACCCAGTCCCTTGTCAGTCTGATCTTCATTGTTTAATTTTTTTTTCTAAGAGGGGCATGATGAATTCCTCTGGAAATTTAAAGACAAACAAAAATATATAGGAAACCCCAAGAAAAGCAGGGTGAGAGGATAACCTAATACCCTATTTTGTTTCTTTCTGGCGTATTTAAGACAAAACAGCTAAGTCTGGAATGTTTTCCACTTTTTCCCAGAAAAACAAGACAGAAATATTCGCCAATATGTTGCCTATATGTAGCATTTTTTTTTTTTTTGAATATTGTCCTCAATACTAAAGAACAGACTGGTTCAAAGCAAAGTTTTCATGAAATGTTTTCTCAGGAAAATCTGTTTGAGTTGCTAAAGAAACTGCCACCTCTCACCATCTGTGGCTGGATGTCTCTTGCCAAGCTTTTCTCTTGTTTTTATGTAGATGTTGCCTTTGTCTCTTGTGTTTTCCAAACATGGCAGACTCTTCTATCAGTTGCATTCTTTAGCAAAATGTGTTTTACCATTCTACTAAATATTATTATGACCCTTATTTACAAACATATATACTTTTTATTGTACACCTTCACACTTAATGTACTAAGTCACAGTAAAATCCAAGTGGAAGTATACACATATCACCCAAACAATGGTAAAAATGATATTGAGAAAGAATATAGATTACAAAAACAGTTGAAGAAGATACAAAAGAAATAAAGAGCTCATAACACATACAACAGAAATAAATACATTAAGTAGTTGATAAGTGTGGTAGTTTCAATGAAAATGTCCCCCATGGATCCATAGAGAGCATCACCATTTGGAAGTCTGCCCTTGTTGGGGTAGATGTGACCTTACTGGGATAAGTGTGGCATTGCAGGAATAGGTTTGGCTTCCTTGGAGGAGGTCTCTCACTAAGATTGCATTTTGAAGTCTCAGACACTTAAGCCACGCCTAGTGTGGCAGTCAATTTCTGGTGCCTGTGGATCCAGATGTAGAACTCTCAGCTTGCTCTCTAGCACCCATGTCTACTTATCTGCCACTGTGCTTCGCACCATGATGATAATGGACAAAACAACTGAAACGTAAGCTACCACCTTTTGAATGTTTTTCTTTATAAGAATTGCCGTGGTCATGGTGATGCTTCACAGAAACAAAACCCTAAGGCAATATGAAATATTGGAATTGACTAAGGATAACAAATTTTTCAAATTGAATAAAGTTACACATTCTTCAGGAAAAACAATATGTTCGTTTCAAAGCAAAGCATGTGAAAATAAATGTTTTTGTTTGATACAAAATGTTTAAATCTCAAAACATACAGGACTGATTTTCAAGTTTTAGTTTTCTTCTGTTTATGAACGAAAAAGAAAAATTAATAAGAGCTATCCAGATTTTGCCAGTGTCAATGCCTTCAATGCTCATTGTGTTTTATCTGGTTAGTCATTATTTATTATCTATATAAATTCACTATTCAATGTGAATTTTATTGAGATACTATTGTAAATCAAGCTATATTTTTGTAGATATGTATCTATCAGCCTTTTCCATAGGAAATAATAAATACTAAGAAATGATGTGTCTTAACAACTATGTACAATGTAGACTTTGATAAGTGCTAAACAATTTAACCTAACAGCTGTTAGATACTTTAATATTTTGACGCAGAGAAAGTCATTGTCTTCAATTTTAAACCAATTTGAAGCCAGTAAGCTCCAAAACCCATGGCTACACAGGTTCCCTCGACAGACTCATGAGTAACAAAAGTATTTGTAAACATTATCAGGAGACAGAGATTCATGGGAAGGACAGAGTGAGAGGGAGATAATAAAGGGTAGATTGGAAAATGTATCCCTGTGGATATGACTGAAATTGCTTAAGAAATAATTTATCAAAAAAAAGTTGACTAGTTGAGCAAAAGATTTTAAAGTATGTATTTAAAAAGTGGGAACAAAATTTTAATCATCTTTAGCAAATCATTTTTCTGTATGGTAAGTATTATAGTTTGTTTTGGAAATAGGTCTGGATGAAATATGGTCAGCTGGCTTCCTGAGTGCCAGACCAGTCTCATTCGTCTCCTGCCATGACATTGCCATCATAATGGGTTGCATTCCCTGTCAAAGTGTAAACAAAACCAAAAAAAATCAAGTAGATATATCCAGAAGTGTTTTTTTTTTCTCTCCAGGTAATCTAACATAACGTCCCTACCCCCGAAAAATAGTAATAGAGAAAGAAACAAGTACGATAAAATACAGAAACTATTTTCATCATGAAATGTGGCCAAGGCTGTATTGACGATAATTAGATGTCCAAGCAATGACAATTGTCTGTATTATTGTGATTGTTATGTGAGTATAAATTTTTCTACCTCTGATTTTCACATGAGCACAAAAGGTAACAACAACAAGTGAAATTAAAGTCAATAAAATTCACTTTACAGTAAAATAATAATTAGTGGTATATAACAAATGAGGAGTAACAATTTTCAATGAACAGACACCACTTCATCTCAAAGAAAAGAAGTTTCACCTGAATATACATATATTTCACAAAGATTCAAATGAGAAATATATTGATAATCATGAAAATAATATATCATTAGGATATGAAAAATTATGGAAATTGCTAAGACCAGATTAATATGCTTAAAGTTGTATGCAAATGACACCCAAAAGAATAAACTACAGCATAAGGAGTACTTATAATGAAGAAAACTGTACGCCAATATGAACTTTCAGGTAAACACAATGATACCTTCTGAGCTTAGGTATGTGAGGTTATAGATATGTTAATTGGTTTGATTGTGGTAATCATTTCAAAATGTATATGTATATCAAAACATCATCTTATAATCTTTAAATACATATAATTTTATGTGTTAATTACACTTCAATAAAGCAGGAAAAATGTCTTCTGAGGTTTAAAATGTATGTAGATTATGCATGACAGCATCGATGCAAAAGGTAATGGATGTAAATTTGCTCACAGAGCATGAGGTGTTTGCATTGTATCTAGTTGAAAGGAATTAAAAAAAGATATCTATTGTAATATAATAAACAATACATATAATAATATGCATACATATATGTGATAGTATTTTAAAATATATGTTTAAAATGATGAGACAAAAATGACCCTGTTGAATAATCCAAATAATCAATAAAAGAAAAAATAGGCAAAATTACATACATATGTATTAGATTGAGTTTTGTATATATCAACAATAATAAAAATAGGTAAAGACACCAGGAAATGCAAACATTGTGATACAATATAAAGCATATTGTGATCAAAAAACCTATCAAAAGTATTTTTCCTATTTTGTGACATTAAAAGAAGCCTCAAATTGAAAAAAAAAACATTTTAGCAATTAAATACATTAATATTCTTAGTTGGTTTTCAAAGAAATTTAAAAAAAATCACCGATTGAATAAAGAGGTAAGTTAACAAAACCCTTTATGAGACTAATTACTAAAAACAAATTGAGAAATAACATTGGTAACAGAAATGAAGATAATAAAATAATCAGCTAAGTATTTTATAAAATGTTTAAAAAAATCAAAGATATCAGACAGAATAGAAACTCTGAGAGTAAAATTGTAAAAAAAATGTGTATTTGTTGATTTATTATTTATTCTATATAAGATTTATAGTGGACATCTATGCCCTGGAGTATATATGGAAGTCAAAAGAAAACTAATTTCTCTCCTTCCTACATGTGCATCCCTAGAACCAAACACAGTTCAAAAAGTCTGGCATAAATACTTTTATTCACTAAACCATTTTCCTGGAACTTTTCTTTAGTTTACAAGTATTTAACCAACTTTAAATGTGTACACAACTCAATACTAATAAATATATTTAAGACGTGACCATTATCTAATTAAATAATAATAATATCCTCTGCAATTAAAAAATATAGAACTAATTCCAGCTTCAGTTAATGAATTTGAGAAGTAATTTTAGTATGCCTCTGTAAGCACAATTGACCCAATCGTACAAGGGGTTATAAATTAAGATTTCTAGAAATTTACACAGTTGTTGTTCATACAAGTAGCAGTAAAATATATAAATTGATTTTGGATTCAGGCTACCACATGCACAAGCATCAATGTATGATCACAAGCAAGTAAACACACATATAAATACCCATGCACAATGCAGGTGTGTAAAAAAGAATAAAAATGTTTTTATACGTGTTGCGGGAAGTCTTTCTGCCCCTCCAACCAATAGCTGCTGAGATACCAGCCCATTGGGGCGTGGTTTCTCTCCCTTCAAAAAGCTTCTATTTCCTTCTGCTCTCTCTCTTCACTTCCTGCTCTGCTGGAGACTGGACTCCCTTCCTGGTTGCGCAGAGAGCTGTTGTCTGGGATGGCGATCTGTAAGTTTTTTCTCTTTAAATAAATACTACCCTATTAATCATAATTCCAAACTGGTGTGGCATTGTTCGTGGCTTACGTCTTCATATACGGGCTATATATCTTCCTAAAACATTATCTCCCAAATAGACAACAACAACCATTTTGTACATCTAGTTAAACTCTGATATGTGAGATACTTTCTATAGGCAGCTATGAAGTCTTAATAAACTACTAAACATTGTAATACTTAAACACAAAATCACATCTACTCTCCCATATCTCATACTTCACATAGTTTACTGTTATTCTGAGATTCATGTTCTGAAACTGACAGCACATTGTTTAAATAGAAGGGTAAATTATACAATTGTTTTTCCTATCATATAGTGGTTATTCTGTGTTTGCTTTTACAAACTGAACAATAATCTGTGTAATTGGTTTGAAACAGATGTTTATGAGGTAAGTAGCTCAACTTACAATAATTTTAAAAAATCATTATCATTAGGCATGGTGTATACTTTTTGCACTGCCATACAGTGGTAAGGGACATTGAGCATGTACAGAACGCAGGAGAATTTGACTAAACTGATCCTTTGTATCTACGTCCACTTCAAAATAAAATTTCAAAATAAAAACGAGGATAATGACATTAATCCATTTCCAAAGCCGAATCTTTGTGACATATCCCTTGTTAATTTTTCTGCTACTATATATAATTAAAATAGCAATGATAGTTCAAAGTAGATTTACAGAAAATGACAGATCATAATAGATTCTTGGAAAATTATCAGAAGAGATTTTGTTAAATTAAGCAGTACTCAGACTTTTATTTAATGCATGTTAATTAAAATGTGGGTGGCAGACTCTAAGTTTGGATTTTTCTATAATGATATTTCATAGCATGATTTTTGGTGAAAATTATAGTGATTTCATTCAAAGACTTATAATGACATATATGTGAAAAATGAATCATGGAAAATGGCTGATATATACATATATATATATATATGATATTTAGGATTAAAATATATTATTATTTGCTAATATAAAATTATGTGTTAATAGTTTACATGTTTAATGGGTACACATCCATATAAGTTGACAATACATTGTTGGAATTTAATACTTGGTTGATAAACATAAGGTAAAATGCTGTTTGCTTGCATGTTAATGCCTTATTTTAACACAAAAGTTATCATAAACATACTCTGTACTAAAATTGATTGGACTTTTATATATAACAACATATTTTAATTTAAATCAATAATTTTAGTACTGCAATACAACTCAGATATTAATATTCTAATTATAGAGTATGTTTTAAAGACAACCTGTATTTATCATAGTAAGAATCATTTATGCCTAGCTGAACATTTGTTCTGTTAATTTGGGTGTGTACATGGGTATGTATGGTATATCATCATATCATCCTAAAAGTCTGATTTAAAGTTATCACAGTAATTTTTGACAAATAATTGAAAAAAATTGAAAATAGAATCAAAATTTATTTTGTTTAGCAGCAAAAGTTCAGTTTCTAATTAAAAACTTCCATAACATTAACATATTCTATAAACAAAAGAATGACAATGGAAGCCCATGAATTTTATTTTCTTCAACAATAGTAAAATAAAACAATAAAGATTTCCATCAGGTTACATGTAGAAATAAAAATTAAACCTTTAAGTTTGGGTATATAAATTATCCTAATAAATTTAGCATAAAATCTGACATACCTAGTTGTATGTAGATCTTCCTAATTACCTAGGAGGAGATTGTCTCCATAATGAACACAAACATCGTGAATCCACAAATTAAGATACTGATGCCATTTAAGTATACGTGTCTCTGTAACATGTCTATGTGTTAATTTCTGCTGATGAGTTTTTTTTTTTTCCTCTGATTTCATTGCAATGAATTCCTATAGTCAAGCACCTGGAAGTAATTACCTGAAACACTTACTATATGCATAGGTATTGCTCAGGAGACCAAAAATATTCTTTATCTCATGTAAAATTCAATAGCTTGTCTACCACGAAACACTTTTGAGTTAAATGAAAATCATCGTACTCAAATTTTAGCATCTCACTATGTAACATTCTATAAAATTCAATATGACTTTCTCTCTCTCTTTTTCTTATAAATGTTTTTACTTACTTTCTTTTTCTACATGAAAAAGATCAATTGTGAGATGTTTCAAAACCTTTGGAGAATGGAAATAAGGATACCATTTTGTACTACGGAATTCTATTTTATGCCACGGGTGTCAAAAAAAAAAAAAAGAAAGAAAACTGACAAATTTTTCTTATTTTCTTGTCCAGATATAAGTTCTATAAAATTGAGTTTTTGATCTTGCAATATTTTATAATAAAATAAGATAAAACACATAAACAAGACAAACTCAAGCATATTTCAAAATTCTTAATAACTTATTCATTCATTAATTTAAAATAATGTATTGTAACTTGTTTATGGTGCGGACTTGCACATCAGCAAGTGTGTGTGTGAGTACACACACGTGTGTGTGTGCATGTGTTTTCTGTATGTGAACAATGACACAAGTATGATTTGGATATGTGTGGAAATGGTAAGACAACTTTTGGAAGTCAGTTCTGATTCCATTATGGGTTTCAGAAATTGAACTCAGGTTCCCAAACTTGTGCAGTTAGCCTTTACCCACTACTCCATTTTTCTGACTTTTATTCAGTAATTCAAACAGCTTGTATAATGTTTATTGTTCCGATCACTGTGTCTACTGTGATGTTTATAAAAATCACCAAATAGTTTTGTTGTATGATATGGCCTCTCTTGGGTATATTCCCAAGAGTGGTATTGCTGGGTCCATGGGTAGGTTGATCCCGAATTTCCTGAGAAACCTCCACACTGCTTTCCAGAGTGGTTGCACAAGTTTGCATTCCCACCAGCAATGTATGAGTGTACCCCTTTCTCCACACCCTCTCCAGCAAAGGCTATCATTGGTGTTTTTGATTTTAGCCATTCTGACAGGTGTAAGATGGTATCTTAAAGTTGTCTTGATTTGCATTTCCCTGATCGCTAAGGAGGTTGAGCATGACTTTAGGTGTCTTTTGGCCATTTGAACTTCTTCTGTTGAGAGATCTCTGTTCAGGGAACCCTGATTGCTCTTTGGGCAGACGAGGAAGGGGGATTTGATTGGGGGGAGGGAGAAGGAAGGGGGGGGGTGGCGGTGGGGAAGAGACAGAAATCTTTAATAAAATAAAAAAAAGAAAGGAGTCAGGGCAAAGACAAAAAAAAATATTACAGGTGACGGCTTGAGTGATAAGAAAATAGACAAGTTATCTCCATGTTGTTTAACTAGTTTTAATAATTACTGGTTGTGAAATTGAAATGAAATGTAAGGTTAATTTTTTTCATCATGCTATTTACATTAAATTCTCACTCATTGCTTGCAAAAAAAAAATTACCAAATAGCTTGTCCTTCGGGGGGTATTTCTGTTTCTGTCAGTTATTATCCTCCATCAGACATGCACATCCTATAGTTCAAGATTTTACTAATGCTACAGAATCATAATAACTAGATATAGTATTAGATAAACCGAATCTTAAATCATTCTCTGAATTTATTAGGTCCAACACAAATTGTAATATTCTAAAATATTTTATTGAGAAACATTTTACATCATGAGATAATTCTAAAATTTTGGTGAATATCAGAAAATATCACAAATAGTTGTCCAAATAGTTATAAATAGCTAATATCAAATAGCATTATTTTTCTTTGTTCAGTAATTTACACATATCATCTCATAAATATTTTTATATTGAACATCAGACATTTGACAAATACCTCAAGATTTTTACAGATAATTGAAAATTAAATGTATTTTTGAAACCCTCTATATTTTTCTCAAACTCTGAATCAAGCATTATGATAATATTTTTTATAGATTTACCCATACTGGGTCATTTAGTGTTACAGTTACCGCAAGATGCAATTTTTTAATTTCAAGAATGGTTCTAGGTACCTTGAGCTCAATAGACCTACAATGATTCCTTTTCAGACATTAGGGCAATAAACAAGATTGAGCATGCATATGATGAAATGAGACCTCTAAAGTTACAATGCAAACAAACACTTGCTCTTCATAGCTTGATCATTGCCTGTATTGTTACTCTGAGGGAAATCTGATGACCACAGATTGCAAAAATAATCTTAAATTCTTGATTAGCAGTTTGGCCATCCCCATGCTTTCACTAGTAGTGCACATAGGAAGCATTGTTCCCTCTCAAATTCTCCATAGATGTAGCTAGTGCAAGACTTTGTGTCCCGAGCTTTTCTATGCAAAAGCAACTGTGATAATAGATTCTTTAGCTAGTAGGAGTTTAAATATGAGATAATCTGAAAGCTCCTTAGATTCTATTCAAAATTCAGCCCACACTTAATTGTATGGTACCATGCTTACTTCTTTTTCCAATCAAATCAAAATTATTCATCTGTATATTTTAACACAGGTTGAAAATCTGATATAGCCTCTTCACTCTCATATTTCAATATTGTTTTTCAGAAAAGACATGCTAATGTTTTGAGAATGCCTCATCAACAAAAGAAGGAATGTGTTCCGCTCACACCTGTTTTCTCATTATGGAAACATTCATTCAGATTTTAGAAATCACTTAATTGATTTTAAACAGTGTGTATATAGCACATAGCAAACTTTCTTTTAAATGATTGTATCCCAGACTGACATGGATTATATACACTGATTAGGTAAAGCAGTGAAAATCTTTTTCAGTTCTATAACAAAATTGAATCAAACTTAGAGACCCATAAGCAAAATAAATTTGTTTTTCACATTTCTGGATCCTCGAAAGTTCAAGATAAATTTTCATATTATACAATGTTATACATTTAGAGTATAGCTGCATAACTCTTTTCAGGAGTACTTCTTAGTCACATTTGTAGGACTTCAAAGAATAAGATATATTTCTGCCAAATTTATAGTTCTTTAAAGTCCTTGTCCAACAAAATTTAACAGCTCGAGCAATAAAAGATAGTCTCACAATTGTTGGATCAAGATAATGCTTTATTATTTTGTTTTTTTGTGATATTATGATTATGATAAACTTATCTAAAGCTGAATATGGTCATCCATGCCTGTAATTCTAGCTTCTAGGACGCTGAATCTAGAGAATTGCTGTGAATTTGATTTTAGTAAATTTTGTTTTGATTTGTAGTAATTTTCATGCCAACATGGACTATATTGAAATAATTTGTCTAAAATATCTAAACATAGTTTATAAATAAATAAGAAATTTGTTTTTGTTTATTTAACAAATGTATTTAAATAAAATAAGACAGTGGTGGTTACCATGCTGCTTATTCCTATTTTATGTGTCTTACCTAAAGTTGTTAGAGTTGAGAAAATATTATTCACACATTTGTTTAGTGGGAGATATTGAGTGACTTAAATGCTTCTCTAAATTAAATTTCTTTTCAAAGGACACCATCTACTAAAACAAAAACAATGAAAAAAAACATGCATTCAAGTGGGAAAAAAGCAAAACAAAAAATTAGGCAGTAACCTTTGGCCAGCTCTTTAATATCAAAACAAAAAAGTACATACCATTAAAAATTTGTATACATTGCTTGTGATTAATATTACTTTAGTTATGGATTAACAGAGTAGATATAGAAACCATGAATTCTAGCCATTAAATAATTGCCTAAAGGAATATATTAGTAATTTTTCAAAACTGGCATCTTTGGTAAATAGAAAATAATATGCTTCTCTCTCTCTGAAACTGATAACTAATTTTTCTCTGATTGCTATTGTTTTATATATACATATGTGCAAATATATAAATATGTAAATGCAGCCTAAAAAGTCTGCTTTTGTAGTTTCTGTGTATATTATTTCAGGACTGATCACTTTGTATTGAAAGAACAACAGAGGTATCTTCCCTGAGAAATTCTAAGTCTTTCTCTCCCAGGAGTAAGAAGTTACCTGAGGGTCTTCATCTAAGTGTGAGAAGCAAAGCATTTTCTTCGTTGCACATGAACACATCTATAGATTTGACAGTCTTTCCATCTTGTTTATGCAGCCATTTCTAGAAGAGATGTCTTCACAGCAGATTTTCTGCTTTTCTAACACTTATTGTCTTTTATACTTTAGGTTCTTCCATGAAGCATAGACATAGTTGTGAAGTAGTTCTATCCATTTAAAAAGTTGCTTTATTTTATCTTGTTTTGGATGTCCGCTCTTGGGGAACAGCTCCTCTCTAAAGGGAATAGAAAGTGAGAGGGTCTGAGTGATGGGGAGGCTGGAGCAGAGGGAAGCTGGGCAGGATGGAAGGAGAGAAAACTGTGGTCAGGATTATTAAATGAGAGGATAATCTACTTTCAATTAAAAGTAAATAAAAATTGTCCATTTTACAATAGTTCTACATATTAATTTCACACAAGATAGAGTTTTGTGTCTTATGTGTGCAGTATATTCATCAATAGAAACTTAAGCTCTGAAGGACAACCCAAGATTTCATCAATAGTTTGCATTAGGTTTGTAAACTGGCTAACTTGTGGTACTCACTTTAATTCAGTTTTTTTCTTTATGTGTATACTATTTTATATTGTTTTCATAGGTGTAATATGAACACAATTAAACCTATATTTATTTTTTAAATACAGATTCTCTGATTTTTTTACTCTTCGTTAGAATTTTCTATGTATCTACTATATTTACATTTTTACCCTTCTCCCTGCTCTCTAACTCCTCCTGAGTCTTCTTACTCTTCTCAGTCTCATCGACAACTTTTCTTTAATTTGAAATTTGGAAATATAAACAAAATCCTTCCTGACATTCTTTGTCTCTCTGTTTGATTGCATCTACTACAATGATTTTTTTTTATTATTTTCATGACTTGAGCTATTTTCATGTGTCTTGTAATCAAGAAAGTTTCCTTTTACCATTTCTTTCAGACGAGTCTAATTCTGAAAGACTACGGCAGATATTTTTAAATCTGAGAACATTTTAATTCTCCACCCATTTGTGAGGAAAATTTACAAGTTTGAAATTCTTATTTGACATTTTTGAGTATTTGCACCATATTTCTTTTACGCTTTATGAATTAGAAAATTAGCCACTGATGCAAAAATTTTAAATGGTGAAAAATATACAGAGTAGTAATTGGGTCATGAGAGTTTTATCTTCATAAATTAAACAGTATCTTACAACAGGAATATGTATACTATTATAACAATAATTTGTAGTATTTTACTTTACTGAGGCATGACTAATAAAACCCCAGAGACAGATATTGGAGTTTAAACTGAAGACCATAACAGAAAAGTAGCTAACCAATGGCTCTTACCATGACCTCAGTCCAAAAATGGTGGTCCTGACTCCAGGAAGCCTCAGAATGAGACTGAAACTGATAGCTGTCTCCTCAATTTTATAATCTCCTCTAGAGCTTGAATAAAGAGCATGCACCACTACCACGTGATTTCTATTCAAACTAATGTGGTTACTTGGATTAAAGGTGTGTGTGTGTCATTACTGTCTTGTCTGTAAGGCTGGCTAGTGTAGCTGTTTTACTTTTCTGATCTTCAGGCAAGCTTTATTTATTGAAATACAAATGAAATGCCACTTCCTCTTATCATTACTATTTCGACGCATATTTGTTTTCTTATGAGCGGCAGAAAGGGTATGGGTCCAGATAGGAATGGAGGTGGGGAGAAAATGGGAGGAGTAAGAGAAGCGAAAATTGCAATCAGAATTCAATGTATAGAAAAAATGTTTTAACAAAAGAATTAAAGAATAATTCATAGTTATATATAAATCAACTTAATCCCTTCAAAGTGTTATGCTTTCTTATTCTTTTGATTTCTACCATAAGACAACAAATTAGCAATCATCTTGCTAAATGTGGCCCCATATACTATGATATCATCATCTTTAGATTTCTAAAAGTTCAATGCCTAATCTTTAGAAATTATGTCTTGTTTGTTTTGTTGCATATGTATAAAACAAAGGAATGACCATTATATAAATTGCGTAGATTAGTACAACAAATAACTTTGAGTATTTGGGTCAGGGTCTTAAAGCAAGAGGATTAGAGCACTAGGGAGCAATACAGTTCTGCCTATCAAGATCAAACGTTGTCAGACAAGAAGCTGTGCTTATTCTCTATATTCGCTTCTATTTCAGGACTCATCTTTGAATGAATGTTGGTTTATTCAATGCTGACATTTGTTCCTAAATCCTATGCATATATGTTTCTGGCCTTCAAATTTGGAATTTAAATCCCCTTTCTAAAGTACAAGTTGGATGGTTGGTTGATATGAATTTATATTAACAGTTTAGTGCTTAGTAAAAATAGAGGATTTGGAGGAAATGCCATAGCCATGTACAAACTCAGATCCATGAGGATTTTCTTTGTGCATAATGAAGTCTGTGAATTCAAAGTCAGTGTCTCCATTTAGCATTTTCTTTGGCACATTTCCGGTATGCATCATGCCTTCCGGACTGAATCAACTACTTTCGAATGTTTTCGTCCATATTTGTGTGTTGACTCTGCCCTCTCTACATGATTAGTTTAAATAACATTTTCCCTGGGTTGCCAATAATTAGGCAATATTTCACAGTCATCTTGAATCTCAGAGTTTACCTCTTAGTTTCTGCTTTCTAATTCTTATGTGGCTGTTGCTTCTCTGGATAAAGAACTTCTTTTGTCCCTTATATATGGTTTCAAATGGCAACATACATACTATCTTACTTGAAAGATGCACTCATGTGAGGTCCATCAGCAACCTGTTAAAAAGTGTATTTATGTTATTCTCAGCAACTTTCTGTTGGAAAGGGTTTGCCAAATATTCCATGTAACCCGGAACTTTGTATTTAATTAAATTACATCACTTAATAGAAAAAAAATCATTTGCATAGATGAGACTGCTGCTTTTCCATATGCTTCAGAATTAAGCACAGCCTGAACCATTTTATGTATAGCTTTTTAAGAAATTTTATCTAAAGATAGAATTTAAAAGCTGTGTACACTCAGCAGCTTTCCAATACCTGCCTTGCAGAAATATTTAGCTGAACAAAATCATAGATGAGGTGACAGTCACAGGAATTTTCCTTTGTTTCAACTATTAGTTGCTAAAGATTTCATAGAAAAAGACATACTGGCAAATAAATAGGGAGATGTAATGCACATAAAAATACAAAGAATAATGTTATAAATATTATAATACTTTTACTAATAATAAAGTAGTCAAAGTTGACCCTTTGTATGTATGTGTGTTACTAGTTGATGAGAAAGACATCACACATTGACTGAAATTTTTTTTGTTATCTGATTTATTGACAACCATTGGAAAAATCAGTGGCCTTTGTGGTTGCAATTCATTTTAATCATACTAACCCTCTGAACTTCACTTGATTCATTAATCCAGCCCTGCTTCCCAGTACTGTTCCGTCTGAGGCTGGCTTCAACTGCCTTGGAGGCACATGATACACTCAATTCCAACTGAAATCTGCCCTGTGGAACACTATATTTTTTTTTGACACAGAAACATACATCATATCATAAATGTAGGCTCTTTAAATTAAATACACTTACAATAAATATTGAAAAGTAACAGGAATTACACTATGAAAGTTTTCTCATAAATTTGTTAAGAAAATTAGAATTTGAGCATATATTTCTTTAATTTCTACATTGAATATTACCATACATATTTTGAGAAAATAAAGTATAATATTAAATGAAGCTAAAAATATTTTCTGTGAAATTATACTAAATGATTAACATTTTAGCATTTTTGAGATTATAATTGCATTGTTTCTTGCCATTTCTTTTTTACAACCCATGTTTATTGTCTTTTACTATTTCAAATTAATGGCCTTGCTTTCCTTATTACATCAAGATGGATATAGACATATGCATCTATGCTGTTATATATGTAAATACAACATTTTCAATATGTATAAAATACTTGCATATATACATATATATTCATAGTCATAGCTGACCATCTGATACTGGATAGCTACTTGGCAGAATCTTCCCTCAGGATGATTAATTCTTCTTTCAGCATTCTGTCATTGCCTATAGATCCTTGTCTAGGGATGAGATCTTCTGAACTTTTCCTCTTTTACATCCTCATGTTTATTGTGTTGTGCTTTGTCTGGAAACAAATTTGGGTATTCTGCATAAGCAGTATCTGTTTTAAATAACTGATTCAACTCTTAAGTAGGGGAACTTCGTATTTCTAACAATATCAAAAATTTCAATTACTTATAAATTTAATATTTTCATTAGTATTATAAATTTGTATTTTAATTATAGATCTTATTTTAGATGACTACTGGACTCAGAAAGGATGACAATTAAAAAGGTAATGAGAAGTCAATCAATGCCATAACTTTTTACAATACAAAGAGGTAGTAGGATATGTTGCCTCCTTCTACTGTAGTCCTTCATTAACTTGTTTGGTTATTATATTTGAAAAACTGTTCATAATTCAACGAAGTGTTACTTTTTTGTCTAAAGTATCCATTCAAAATATGACCCCTGGAGAGACAAAAAATAGCCACAATATATATGTAAATGAAGCAGAATCAATTGAGACACATTTCCAGTTCGGAATTTCTTAGTTATAAGAGTTAATATACAATCTTGAAATTAGCTTTGGGTTTGTTTTAATAATAATTTTGTACTGTATAAGCTGTTTATAAAGGAAAATAAGTTTTATAAGATAGAATAAGTTCAAATAGTGCAATATGTTTATACTGTGGTTTGTAATGGTGACTAGATGTATTAGAATGATTTTATAACTTTCCTATAATACAATGACTAATTTCTATTTAATTTCCAGCATTTTCTTTCATGTTGTATTCTTACTGAAGCAACTTTAAGATTATAAGATGCCAAGAAAGTTAGATAAATGATAAAAGAACAGAGAGTAGGTGAATGCTGTCATCTAAACAGATTGGCACATGTCTGCAAGTTCTGCTGTCTTGATTCAGAGTTCCCACGTTATCTATTAAATTCCACTGAAATCTGAAGAAGCATGAAGTTTGGGACAGAGGTGTTACTTTTAATGGAAACAAGGGTGACTTCAATGAAATAAAACTCACTTTCATATCTCTGACATCTCATCTCAAGCTGCCTCAATAATAAAAATAAGAATTCCTATATAATGACTTTTACATGACTCAATTAAATGGGATGATAATTGCTAGCTTTTAAGATGCAATTACAGTTTCTAATTTTTGTAACAAAAAGACTTTTTCACATTTGTAAATTTGTCCAAAGTGCTTTATATTCGTAAGTCATCATAGATACCACTTAAATTAACAAGAACACCCAGGAAAATAATTCACTGCCAAAAATAACAGTGGGCTAACACCTACTCCAGGATTCATAAATATTGCACCACACAATGTTCTTTTATTACAAACACCTTTAAAAATTCAAGTCATGGTTGGAATCTTTCTTGTACCCAAAACTTTCAGGTAAAGTTTTTCATGATTAAGTATTCATATTTTTGCTCTTTTTTTTTTACACATTTTAGTTAAAAAATATAAAAGGTCCCAATTTTAGCAACAATTTCAAAACAGGATATTTCATTTAGACAAAACTTTTTATTTGAAGTTTTTTGCTTCTCTTTTTCTTTCTTATCGGCATTCCATTTTTAATTTAACTTGAGATGGTACTAAACACATGTTAAGTCTTGTTTAGAATCCTTTTGGACTAGACAACTGTTACCCACCTGATCTAAAACTTTATTTGATCTTTTTCATGTTCTTCTATAATCTTCACACTGTTTTTGCCACATTGAAATATATGGGCACAGTGTTCAGAAAGAGTGCTGCAGCTTAGCATCCCATTAACACAATATTTACTTTATGATCCCTGTTTACACCAATAGTCCTAAAAACATGAGAATGAATGCAAAGAGGAAAAGTGATCTCAACAATAAATTCAGATTATTTCAATAGTGAAAAAAGAGAACATATTTGTATAATGATTAGAATTTGTGAATTCATTAAGGATATTCGGTGAGCCTGTACTTTGTGTTTTTGATGCTTGGGAAAGTTAGTGAGCTATGACTGTATCACGTGAAGAAAATAGAGAAAGTTTCACCAACATGGCACCACACAGAGATAGGACACAGCTCTTAGAAGTAACATAATGTACAGTTATAGTTTTGTAGGGGAATGGATACTGTAGTATTTTCATTAGGAATGTGTAGATCATCTTTGTTCAACACTTACTCTTGGCATAAACAAATGTCATGCAAATAGTAGTGTCTCCATTTATAAAAGCCTGTATATATTAAACAAGGTTTGTTATATTAGCTAAAAGAATATGATAAATTGTAGTAACTCTTTCTTACAAGTAACGGGAAGTAATGCAAAGGCCCCTATTGCTGTTTTCTCTCTGATGTTCTTTGACTGAACATTTGCTTACACCTCTAAAAAACAACTCAGTATTTCATGTAGAAAACAAAGAAGTCCTTGATAATAAAACTTCAATCTTGTGATTTCTTATCCATTTTACTTTTATTGTATTGATTTGTTGATTTGGTACCAAAGACTCATTTCATGCCTCAGTTATCCCTATCTTTAAAACTTTTGTGCATAATTTACCCCTAATATTTTATTTTATGTATTTGAAATTAATGAGCCCAAATATTACAAAATCTAAAACACTAACTAAACAGTCTGTGCTATATTAAGGCTCAGTGATTTATTATGTTTCTGTATCACACATTTATATGGGCACACAAAATTCACAACAGTGTGTGGATTTCTTTTTCTTCTCACCATATAATTTGGTTTATATGAAATATTTATTATTAAAAGGTAAACAGGCAAAGATAGAAAATATCTATCTGGCAAGTTAGTCTTAAAGGCATCCTCGAGAACTGATAAATTTGAAAGACCCTAACTAGCTAATCCTGCTAATTTAAATATATTAATTTAAATCCTGTTAATTTAAAACATGAATGAAGTCTGCATTTACATCTACTATAAGAAAAAAGATTATTGCTCAAATAATGTGAGCAAACTCTTGTATATTAAAATGCATTTTATAATATGTAATTATGTCTAGTAGCATATAATGTGAAATATTTTTGCAATATATTTAAATGTATTCTTAATGTATCTCCCCTCATAGTTTGTAAAGGATATAAAACCTTAGAGGAAATAGGTACTTCATGTAATGTAACCAACTTTGGTTATTCCATTTCTTCAAGGTTTCTTCTTTCAGCCTACCTAGGATGTTTACTTAACAGATATTTCTGACCTTTATTTTGCTTTTTAACACAACTGATATTTAAACAAAATATCATATTTCATTATAGATTCAATTAGATTTAGTAACGTTCAGATTGCCAACTCTTCCTAACGTTTTTGAAGATAAACTTGAGAATGCCTTTTTGATGATAGAGGTGAAAGTATTCACTTAAGCTATTGGTAGAACAAAGAGCTGTGGTAGAAGGATCTAGGTAGCACAGGCACTGAGATCAGTAGTTTCTAAATGGGACTTCGTGAATATAATAATTATCTATACAACGATAATTCTCACTATTACTACAGTAAAGATGTTGTCTATAAAATGCAAAAATTTTACAGCTTTATATTGGGAAGACTATCTAGAATATATGAGGAAGTCAAATAATAAAAACACCAAGCAAGCAAACAATCCACAAACACAGTCACAAAACCATTGGCCTAAAACCTGTTCTGCATGCAAATACTCTAGAGCAATGGTGACACTGATTTTATAGAGTGTCCAACAAATTTCTCCTTTCACCATAGACTCATTTAACAAGAAGGAACTTGTACCTGATACTGATTAAGTTACCAAGAATCAGAGGCTAGATTGATCAGAATCATAGGGTCAGACCAAATGAAAACTGCTTTAAGACATCAATAAAATTATTCATAATTATATTCTGCTATACTAATAGATCAAGGCAGGGCACTATACAGGTATCGTCAGAGAGGTTTATCTGGCAGCAGATGCAGAGACCTGCAGGCAGAAATTATCTGAGAGATAGTATAAATTAGAGGCCTCCATTAAATCTCTCCCTGTCCCCTTTCTCCAGAGAGTAAGCAATGATAAGTACAGTACACTGCAATGAAAAACACACATTCTAAAACATGTGAGCATCACAAATTGGTTTGAAAAGATAATTAATAAAAATATACTCAAAGTTGTATGAGTATAAAAGAGGGAAGAGAATCAGGAAAAGGTTAGAGCAAGGTTATTATTATGATCAAGTGCATTGTATGAAACACTTCAAGAACTAATTACAAGAAATTTTATTAAATTTCATGCCAGATATTAGATAAATAAAATGATGCAAAATATAGAATTATTAATTAACAGTTTATTATTGGAAAAAATTTCAAGTGAATCAATAACTTAAAATAAGTTTAAAATACGCAAGTACTTTGTACCTATTTAGAAATAGGTGGAAGTTAAAAGTCAGTTTATGTGCATATCTTGCAGAATTACTAATCATAATAGACACAAAGCATGTTGATATTTAAGATATTTTAAGAAAATAATTTATTATCCTGGATAAAATCATATTATTTTAGATGCAAAATATTTGTAATGAAAATTGTATGTGTCATGCTGCTATGTATTCAAATAGTGCTTCTAGGTTAATCTAATGAAACTAAACCACATTTTGAGTAATCTTTGTGGCCCTGTTGACAATAAGCATTAGAAATTAATCATGTAAGAGCTTGAAACATGTAACTTTAATAAGTTTTTGATGCCTCTCAATAATCTTTCAAAGTAATTAAATTGGAAAACTATACTCTCATAATTAAATATAATAACCAAGTAAATATGAAAATGTTACAAGGCATGGAGGAAAACAGAATGAGTGCTTTTAATATGCTTCTTTTTCTAGTAAAGGGGCATTATGAGGTCTTTCAGATATTGTTTACATGCATACTTAAACATGTTGGTAGATATGCTATTTTAGGCAGCGACACATCATCCTGTACTAGCTGTCTTCCCCTTTATTATTAAGAAAATAATTGGTATAGCTATTTTATGTTTATATTTATTATTATTACCATTTGTAAACAATAGTCAATACTTATTAGAGAGCTACAGAATATGTAAGTGTCATAGCCCATCATATCCCCCTTTTCTTCACTCTTATTCATCTTTTTCTGGATCTCTCCTTTCTTTATATCATTTACTGCGCCATTTTCTCCTACTTGTAGTTCTGAGTGACACTTACCCTTTTATAGTACCTATCCATTAATGTATTATAATTTGGTAATTCTGATGTTCAATTAAAGAAAAATGTCAGCATGTTGCATTTTTCTTATTTTGAACTCTATGATTTTTGATAAAGGCCATTTTATTCAAGGCACCAGAATAAAATTCTTTTATTTAGCAGTGTTAATCATAAAATAGCATTCCAAGCCATTATTGACATTTCATGACAACTAATAACAAGCTTTCCAGAAAAGTAGAGGAGTTTCTGTATTGGAGATGAACTTTGAACTTTCTCACAGACCTTTGATACATTGTGGCATAGAATTATCAAAAGAACTTTCAAATGCCATCTGTCTCCCATCAAATATCAATATTATTTAATGCATATAACCCTAACATCTTTAAAATATTATGTTGATTCACTTTACTAACTTTGAGATAGAATCAGACTTTTATTCATCAGTATAACCTCAAGCATTTAAAATATAATTAATATACATACAACCAGACAACTACTATTTAAATGATAGCATTATGTATTTATACTGAAAAAACAATAGGTTCATAGATAAACTCTATGTGTATAATCATGGACAAAGTTATAAAAAATTTCAAATACTCATTCTTATTTTGTGACCTTAGATTTGACTTTAAAATCAAGCAAACATAAAATAATTATCACTAAAATATAGGTTAAGAATAAAAGTTAAATAGGAAATTCTATTATAGAACAAACAATAAAACATTTTTCTAGTAAGTTAAAAATAAATAACTGATTCATGAAACAGCACTGATAATTATAGAAAGATCAAATTATTTTATTCTTCTTCAAAAATTGTTAATTTTCATTCCTAAAATGATTTTAGCAGGAATTTGAAATTAATAAGAGGAATGCTTAATAATATATATTCTGTTCTCATTGAAGTTATGAGTTGTGATAAAATCTAATGTAAAACCTTGAAAACTTAGAAAAAATAAAAACAACACCAAAACTTACTAAAATAATTGGAAAAATCTAAGAAGTCAATTAGTAACATTACCATTAGTTTTGACAGCACTCATATGTATTAGGAACTAAATCAATTAATACCAACTTGTGGAGAAAGAAATCAAATGAAAATTAGGGACTTAAGTATCACAAAATGGCTGTTGTTATGGAATTTTTTTCTGAAGTGAAAAGTTCTAAATCATATCTACTCCATCACTCTGTTTAGATCTCACCTATTTCTCCATCATAAAACTCCTGCATGTTTTTTTTTTCCTGAATAGAATGTGGCTGACAATAAGGGTGGACTGAGAAGCCAATGATAATGACACTGGGTTTTGATTTTACTGCATGTACTGGCTTTGTGAGAGCCTAGTCTGATTGGATGCTCACCTTACTAGAACTGGATGGAGGGGGGGAGGGCGGTTGGACTTCCCGCAAGGCAGGGCACCCTGACTTTTCTTAGGACTGGAGAGCAAGGGGGATAGGGTTGGAGGGAGAGGGAGGGAAAAGGGAGGATGGGGGAGGTGGAAAGGTTAAATAAATAAATTTAAAGAAATTGAAAAAAGAAAAAAATAATAATATTTTGCAGTTTTTTTAATAGTTGTATTTCTTCTGCTTGAAGTCGTGATATTTGTCTAAGACTAAGCTAATTACTTACTAACCAGCATTCACTTGAGAATTCCCCCAAACCTATGTCCATCCAGTTTTGTCTCTTCTTGAATAACTTATCTGTTTTTCTATGATTTTCATCCATAAGAATTTGGACATGGTTGTGAATTAAAAAAACAAACAAACAAACAAACAAAAAAACTAAAGCAGTATCTACTGTTAAAGAACACAGTGCACCTACCATTCTAACTTTCTTCAGGTCAGCAAATCCTGGAAGCTATAAGAAAAGGTACCCATTCTTATTGTCATGTCTTAGGTTTAATCCTGAGGTCATTACAATTAACCTACTCTTAATAATAATTTTATTTACCATTCAGCTACCTTAATAGGAAAATACCTTCCTCATGGAACTTTGCACATTGAACTCTATTGTTAAATAGTGCTTGAAAACATTTCCTTGAGCATTCTGGACAAACAGTAGATTCCAATTATTCCAACCTAAATGTCTTCCACATTTCTGTAGTCATTCCCTAGAGAATATTTTGTCACATCTCTAGCTATGGCTGAACAAAAACTGTCTACCAAAAAAAAAAGCCCAAGACCAGATGGTTTCAATGCGGAATTCTACCAGAACTTCCAAGAAGACCTAATACCTATACTCCTTAATGTTTTTCACAATATAGAAACAGAAGAGTCATTGCCAAATTCCTTCTATGAAGCTACAGTCACTCTGATACCAAAACCACACAAAGACTCAATCAAGAAAGAGAATTACAGGCCAATCTCACTCATGAACATCGACGCAAAAATCCTCAACAAAATACTGGCAAACCGTATCCAAGAACACATTAGAAAAATTATCCATTATGATCAAGTAGGCTTCATCCCAGAGATGCAAGTCTGGTTCAACATACGAAAATCTATCAATGTAATCCATCATATAAATAAATTGAAAGCAAAAAAAACATATGATCATTTCATTAGATGCTAAAAAAGCTTTTGACAAAATTCAACATCCCTTTATGATAAAAGTCTTGGAGAGATTAGGGATACAAGGGTCATACCTAAATATAATAAAATCTATTTACAGCAAACTGACAGCTAACATCAAACTAAACGGAGAGAAACTCAAAGCCATCCCACTTAAATCAGGAACACGACAAGGCTGTCCACTCTCTCCATACCTCTTCAATACAGTGCTTGAAGTTTTAGCAATAGCAATAAGACAACATAAAGGGATCAAGGGGATTCGAATTGGAAAGGAAGAAGTTAAACTTTCGTTATTTGCAGATGATATGATAGTGTACATAAGCGACCCCAAAAACTCCACCAAAGAATTCCTACAGCTGATAAACACCTTTAGTAATGTGGCCGGATACAAGATCAACTCCAAAAAATCAGTCGCCCTCCTATACACAAAGGATATGGAAGCAGAGAGGGAAATCAGAGAAGCATCACCTTTCATGATAGCCACAAACAGCATAAAATATCTTGGGGTAACTCTAACTAAAGAAGTGAAAGAGCTATTTGACAAGAACTTTAAGGCATTGAAGAAAGAAATTGAAGAGGATACCAGAAAATGGAAGGATCTCCCTTGCTCGTGGATTGGGAGGATCAACATAGTAAAAATGGCAATCCTACCAAAGGCAATTTATAGATTCAATGCAATCCCCATCTAGATCCCATCAAAATTCTTCACTGATCTTGAGAGGACAATAATCAACTTTATATGGAAAAACAAAAAAACCCAGGATAGCCAAAACACTCTTGTACAATAAAGGAACTTCTGGAGGCATTACCATCCCTGACTTCAAACTCTATTACAGAGCTAAAGTAATGAAAACGGGGTGGTATTGGCATAAAAATAGAGAAGTCTACAAATGGAATCGTATAGAAGACCCAGATTTTAACCCACAAACCTATGAACACCTCATTTTCGATAAAGGTGCTAAAAGTATACAATGGAAGAAAGAAAGCATCTTTAACAAATGGTGCTGGCACAACTGGATGTCAACCTGTAGAAGAATGAAAATAGACCCATATCTATCATCATGCACAAAACTCAAGTCCAAATGGATCAAAGACCTCAAAATCAATCTGAACACACTGAACCTGAAAGAAGAGAAAGTGGCAAGTACCCTACAACAGATGGGCACAGCCGATTGCTTCCTAGGTATAACCCCAGCAGCACAGTCATTAAGGGCAACATTGAATAAATGGGACCTACTGAAACTGAGAAGCTTCTGTAAAGCAAAGGACACTGTCACTAAGACAAAAAGGGAACCCAATGACTGGGAGAAGATCTTCACCAACCCCGCAACAGACAAAGGTCTGATCTCCAAAATATATAAAGAACTCAAGAAACTAGACTTTAAAATGCTAATTAACCCAATTAAAAAATGGGGCACTGATCTGAAGAGAGAATTCTCAACAGAAGAAGTTCAAATGGCCAAAAGACACTTAAGGTCATGCTCACCTCCTTAGCGATCAGGGAAATGCAAATCAAAACAACATTAAGATATCATCTTACACCTGTCAGAATGGCTAAAATCAAAAACACCAATGATAGCCTTTGCTGGAGAGGCTGGGGAGAAAGGGGTACCCTCATCCATTGCTGGTGGGAATGCAAACTTGTGCAACCACTTTGGAAAGCAGTGTGGCAGTTTCTCAGGAAATTCGGGATCAACCTACCCATGGACCCAACAATGCCACTCTTGGGTATATACCCACGAGATGCCCGATCATATGACAAGGACATTTGTTCAACTATGTTCATAGCAGCATTATTTGTAATAGCCAGAACCTGGAAACAACCTAGATGCCCTTCAATGGAAGAATGGATGAAGAAAGTGTGGAATATATACACATTAGAATATTACTCAGCGGTAAAAAACAATGACTTCGCAAATTTTGCATGCAAATGGTGGAAATAGAAAACACTATCCTGAGTGAGGTAACCCATACCCAACAGGATGAACATGGGATTTACTCACTCATAATTGGTTTCTAGAGATAAATAAAGGTCAGTGAGTCTATAATTTGATATCCTAAAGAAACTAAATACGAAGGTGAATCCAATGAAAAACATAGCTATCCTCCTGGTTATGGGAAGTAGACAAGATTGCCGGGCAAAAAATTGGGATCTTGGGGGTGTAGTGGGAGGAGGGTAAGGGAAGAAGGGGACAGAAATCTGAGAAGGGGAGGTTGGGGGGGGGGAACTTGGGGAAACGGGATGATTGGGATAAAGGAAGGTTGGTTAGCGGAGCAGGGAAGCACACATCTTAATTAAGGGAGCCATCTTAGGGTTGGCAAGAGACTTGGACCTAGAGGGGCTCCCAGGTACCCAAGGCGATGTCCCCAGTTAGTTCCTGGGGCAGTGATGGAGGTGGGTCTTGTATCTTATCTGTTGATTTCATTGGTTAAAATAAAGAAACTGCCTGAGCCCATTGATAGGCCAACCCTTAGGTGGGTGGAGTAGACAGAAGAGGATTCTGGGAAAGAGAAGCTGAGAAGGGGTCGCCATGAGGTTCCCACTCCAGACAGATGCAGGCTAGAATCTCCCCGGTAAGCACACCTTGGGGTGCAACACAGAATATCAGAAATGGGCTAGTCCAGGTGCAAGAGCTAGCCAATAATGGGCCAGGCAGTGTTTAAAAGAACACAATTTCCGTGTAATTATTTCGGGGCATAAGCTAAACCATGCGGGCGGCCGGGTACAGGGACACAGCAGTGCTGCTCCCTACTACTACAGGGCAGCTGAGGATAGGGAACCTGAAATGACCCTATCCTATAGCCATACTGATGAATATCTTGCATATCACCATAGAACCTTCATCTGGCGATGGATGGAGATAGAGACAGAGACCCACACTGGAGTACCGGACTGAGCTCCCAATGTTCCAATGAGGAGCAGAAGGAGGGAGAATATGAGCAAAAAAGTCAGGACCACAAGGGGTGCGCCCACCCGTGGAGACAGTGGGGCTGATCCATTGGGAGCTCACCAAGGCCAGCTTGACTGTGACTGAAAAAGCATGGGATAAAACCGGACTCTCTGAATTTGGCGGACAATGAGGGCTGCTGAGAAGCCAAGGACAATGGCACCGGGTTTTGATCCTACTTCATGTTCTGGCTTTGTGGGAGCCTACCCAGTTTGGATGTTCACCTTCCTAGACCAGGATTGAGGGGGGAGGACTTTGGACTTTCCACAGGGCAGGGAACCCTGACTGCTCTTCAGGCTGGAGAGGGAGGGTGAGGAGGGGGGAAGGGGGAAGAAGGGGGAGAAGTGGGAGAGAAATGGGAGGTGGGGTGGAGGCAGAAATTTCTTTTTTTTTCCAATAAAAAAAAAGAATATTAAAAAAAAGAAGAAAATGATTAGAGGTAATGAAGGTACCAATACTACAAAAACTGTCAATGACACTTTATCTTTTAATTACTAATTACTCTAATTTTATACATGGTCACATGATCTCAATACGAACTAAGCATATCTTTAGTAGTTAATATTAATGTTCTACTCATAACTAATAGCTAGTCTGTAGGTGACAGAGTTTAAAACCGAGAACTTCGGTTAAATTGTGCAACTGAAGATATGTAGTTAATCTGCACAGAGTTAATTTGTAAAGCTGTGGTTTGCTGGTGTGGTTATGTGAGCTGGTAGAAAATGTGTGTCATGAGCCATGACATGAAGATTTTCCACACACCCATTATTTAGAAATTTCAAATTAAGGTCGTTTGATGAATTACTTTGGATTTCTATATCTGGAAACTCTAAAATTCTGTTGGAAGACTAGCCATTTATATGAAACAGACAAATATTCTTCATCAATATGTTTATTAAAACAATTATATTTTGAAGCAAAATCTTCTCTCTCAGATTCTAAACATTAATAATCTAGTATGAGAATATGGAATGAACAGTGGTTATAATGTTTTCTTTAACCAATTATTTGAATTATTATAACAGTTACTGTGGCTTATCATGTTTTATATTAGAAATATACCAATCATTTTTAGTATTGTCTATTTTTATAGGGCTACAGAAACATAATCTTCAGCAATATTAAATGCTATCATCAAAGTTCCAAACATTATGGCTGCCAGTTTTCCTTGATATTCCTTCCAAATTCTACTCTGTTTTTTTTTTCATCATAGTCAATAACAAACAATTTCACATAGTAGAAATTTCTTTGGAATTAGACAATTTCACTTAGAGAAACTAGTGTCTTTAAAGAAAAGTAAATAGGTGATTATTATGAGTAATCAATAAGCAAAAGACCATAAACACCCATAGATTCTTTAATAAGTTCAATACAGTTGCCTACCCATCAATTTTGTGTATGAAAAAACAGAGCTGACCTCTGGTGGCAGATGTGAACATTTTCAGTATTTTTTTAAAACTTCAACTGTAAGATATTATCTAATTTAGATTTGAAATACTCTTATTTGAAATAGCCAGAACCTGGAAACAACCTAGATGCCCCTCAATGGAAGAATGGATACTACTACTCAGCAGTAAAAAAAACAATGACATATTGAATTTTGCATGCAAATAGATGGAAATAGAAAACGCTATCCCGAGTGAGATAACCCAGATCCAAAAAGATGAATATGGTATGTATTCACTCATTAGTGGACTCTAGCCATAAACAAAGGACATTAAGCCTATAGTTCACAAGCCTAGAGATGCCAAATAACAAGGTGAACCCAAAGAAAAACATATATAGATCTTCTTGGAATTTGGAAGCAAACAAGATCATCAAGCAAAAGTTGGGAGTGTGGGGGTGGGGAAAGGGGTGGGGAGGGCTGGGGGAAGGAGAGAATGGGAGAGGGAAATACTCTTTATTATGAATTTCTACTCAAATTAAAAGACTTCTAATTGAGTGTTATAAGTTGTTTCCATGTAAACTTTGTTGCTTTGGATGATAATTTTATTTAACATAAATATTGACAAAAACTCATATGGAAAAAAATTAAGTCATTCATAAGAAAAAAAAACACTATATCTCTAAAATTCATTTTCAAAAACATGTTCCTTCCATAAAATATCCAATTGCTATACAATCTCTTTTTTCTGGTTCTTTATTACTTGAAACTATTAGTAACTCTGAAGAAATTCCTACAACTTATTAATACTATCAGCATCAATGCAATAGCCATACTAAAAGTGGCATAACCACTATATGATATACTAAAATTTGTAAAGATACAAGTGACTTTTGTAAATACTTCGACTTAATGTACAATGAGATTGAACTGTTTTTTTTTAATTTTAGAAACACTGGTCAGATCAAACAGAGTGATAAAAATGAGCTGAGATGAAAACAAACAACAAGGAATCAGGAAAGCGGGGGTTTTAGAGTTTCTAGCTTGTCTTCTTTTCTCAAATGGAAAGAGAAATAAAAATCTCCAGCTGCAACTAGAATCAGAGTTCAAACATTGAGAATACCAAACTTGGTATACACATCAGTAAATCAAATAAAAAATCTGATTTCAGTCTGGTAATATTCAATGGTTTGAACTCTGACTTTAGTGGTAGGTTATGGCTAATTTTTTATTAGGCTGTGATTATTGATTTATGGCATCTAAACTGACTTCCCTCACCTTATTGTTCATATCTTTTTTGTATAGTTTTATGGTACAGTATATCTAATATTTCGTATTAATATGTATAATTATTTCCTATGAATATAACAAATTTTAAAAGCTTACTAATTAGTAAATCACATAATAAAGTTTATATAATTCATATATTCCAATTTGCCATAGAAATATTTTCGCTTTTATATAGGAATGTCAATAACAGTGTATATTATAATCTTAAGTGTGTGTTATTTCTTAGAATACTTTTGTAAAAATGAAATCAGTGTTCTTAAAGTAAATTCTTTGATTTTTTTACAATAGTAGTTACAATAATAATAACCTCCTATACTTTCATTTTTATTTATACCTCATAAATTTTGAAAGAATACATAAAGGAGTAGATTATATTATTCTATTTAGTTAAATAGTAGAATATCTTTTGATTATATTTTTCTATTTAGTTATAATGCCACGAGCATTCTACAATTATTGTTAATGTTTTAGTGTTTTTTTAAACAACCTTTAAATATTTACTTTTGGATTCCTCCTTTGGAAATTAAAGAGTTTAATTAATTCATCATTATACTTTCATTTTAACCTTCGTTGTTCAATTTTAGCTTGTCATTCCTTTATATAAGTTTTCCACTATGTAAACTTATAAATTTGTAATTTTGTGTTAATATGCGTTATTTTTAACCTATCGCTTCTTATCATAAATAAAGCATAATTTTTACTATTTCTCCACTACATAAATTTACTATTTTTCTTGGATATTTCTATTTCTACGCTATAATTTTTCTTTTAAATTAAAGTAATACTTCATCCATATATTATATGCATGGTACAAATTTAGTGAGGCCAATTTTTCTAATTAGCAAGTTGAACTTTTGAATATTGTTTATTATCTTATTATCAACTTTTTATTCACTGAGTTATATTTTCCTAATGGACCCAATGAAATTTTCATTTGACCTAATTCTTTTTTTTTTTTTGAAGTTTAAATAAGATAATTTATTTTTCTCTCCTCTAACAGTCTGCCTGGTGTTCTATTTTCATTTCTGTCACTATGATGAAATACCCTGACAACAATCAGCTTAGGGGGAGGAAAGGGCTTACTTGGCTTATAATTCCAAGTTATGGTTCTTCGTTTTGGAGAAGTCAAGGCAGAAATTCAAGCATCTGGTCACATCACACCCCATAGTCAAGCGCAGGCATCCTTGCTTACTTGCTGCTAACTTTCACTAGCTGTTTGCATGTTTACTTTTTTTTTTTTAATCAAAGGTTATTTGGGCTAATTAAAATCTGTTGGTCCTAGGTCATTGTTTATTTACAAATAAATTGTATTTATGTAAACATGTATTTCATAACATTATTTGTGTAATTTTTGTTACTTTGTGTGTGTGTGTGTGTGTGTGTGTGTGTGTGTGTGTGTAGTAAACCTCTTCTGATCCTTCCTTGGTGAAAACTCCAGTCACCAAATCCTATTTATTGCTCCTGGAAGTGATGATGCTTTTATTACTGACATCATTCTTAGGTTTACATTCTTGACACAAGATTTCTTTCTAGTTCTTGCTCAAAAGAAACTTTCAGTTTCATTTCAGATATATTTTAATCCTTTAATTTTGCAAATACTGAATGTTTGTTTATGTGACTTGAGAAGTATTCAATGCTTAATTTTTCTCCCGGAGAGATGGATAGTAGTTCACTTATAGCTTAAAGTTCCTTATGCAAAGTAGTTTACTGTGTTGTATACATGAATTTATGATAACATGTATTATTTTTTATTCATAACATGAAGATTCTTGTCAATTAATGACTGAACTTTAATGGAGATTTTAAAGAAATCGTACTGAATAAAGAAAAATTTGATACTCTGCAAGTAAGTAATATTAACAGCTAAAATTTCAGTTTCAAATTTAAATTAGGAAAATCAAAGTGATGAAATATAAGTTGAAAGATAACATATATTATCTTTAATATATATAAGTTATAAAAATTATAATAATGAAGTTAACTTTAAGCTGCTTAAGGGAAAGGTTGTTTTTGAATGTTACTTCTATATTATACTACATGTCCTCCCCCAAACACACAAGAAACTTCACCAATGATGACATGAAAATATCATAGCAGTCAGAAATTAAGTAAGATTGCTGTGAAAATTGCCTTTTTGATAAGAGAATACCAGTGTACTCATAATCTAATGGGAACTGTGGCTGTCTGCACAAGAGTTGTAAAAGATAAAGCCAATTCATATTTTCTGATGGAGGGAGAAATAGCTTTATCTTAGAAGCTATTGACAGTTGGTGGATTTGGGGAAAGGAACAGTAAGGTTTTCTTCAGGGCTATTGTTTTTTGTAGGTTGTCTTAATTTATTTGCTTCACTGTATATAGACAACTACATTTAAGGAAAAAGTTCTACATTAAGGTTTTATTTACATGAGTTGTTTACTTCTCTACTGTTAAACTGTCTTAGTACCCTGAGAATAAATATCTGCAAACTGACTTAAAATGTGAATTCGTATACCTTTCCCAAGAAGAGATAAGATGTTACTGTCTTGAATATATACTTATTTCATTTATCTTATGATCATGAATTTCAACTCTTTGTAAATATAATTAGTTAATTAAATAGACATTTAAGGACTTATTAGGAAACAACACTATTCTGACAGTTATGTTTTCCCATTAAAGAGGTACTAAGAAGAATAGAGATAGGTATCAAGGTATATGTATACAAATTGCACTATTTTCATACAATATAAGAACAAAAGTAATCACTTACTGAGCAAAATATTGCTCATGAAGTTGAATAAGAAAATCCATTGTAGCCTTTGGTCCTCCAAACAGAACTTTATATGTCCCTCATAAAACACACACACACACAGAGAGAAGAGAGAGAGAGAGAGAGAGAGAGAGAGAGAGAGGAAAGATATAAAATAAATAATATATTTTAAAATGTATCTTATGCCTTTGGTTTTATATACATAATAAGCTATAAACTTAATAATTTGTCTATTAAAACAATTTTTGACAAACAATAACAACCAGGTTGTTTTCTAGAATGAAGACTAGATCAGATATTTCCTACAGTTAAATATCGGAAACTCCCTTTAAAATGATTTTTGTGTGTTTTGCAGACTTACACTTGCAAAATGTTTCTTCAACAAAATCTCTGAACAAAATGGCCTTAAGCATCCTCTAAGAACAAGCTGCTCTTTGGCATACAACGTTTGACATTCATCCTGCTTTCTTAACTTTATTCATCTGGACTGTGACATCTCACTGAATTTAGCTAGAGGCTAAAATATTTCCCTTCCAGAATGTTTTTTATGTACCTCCTGGACCTGGATATATGTTTCCTCACGTGCTGACCTTCAACTTCTACAGAGGTCATGTAGACTTTGTATTCCTGGGATAAGTAAGAGTCATGTAGCATTGAGCAATTAATATGTTTTGTGCTAGACAAATATTGATTCCAAATGACATGCATAGAAAAGTAAAAAGTAATGCCTTTTCTGTTCTGTTTAGTGTATGTAAGATTAAAATGATTGTAATTGAAAATAAATATAAATTTGGAAGTAAAATGCTCTAGTTACCATTTTATATGGCACAATATTTAATGAGCCAGGACAAATTTATATGTTTAAAATATTTTTAGTATGTTATCAATTTCTCTTTTCAATATGAATCAATGTGATTCATCAACTAAAATAATTTAAAAATGTACATAATATTTAAAATTTAATATCTCTGTTTTGACAAAACTATCATTCTATGGGGTCAGAGGATATAAGATAAACTAAAAAAAATAGAAGTCTAGAGAGATAGCTAAGTGCTTAAGAGAATTTACAGTTCTTTTAGAGGCCCCAGTTAAGGTTTCAAGCTCCTAAGTTGTAAATGGTAGTTCACACCACCTGTAACTCACATTCCACGAAATAAGACATACTTTCTGTGGGATAAAGTTCTTGTACATTGTAAAGATTTGTCATTCATATTGGTTTAAAACACTATTGGCAAGTAGCCAGGCAGGAAGTATAGGTGGGACAACTGGACTAAGAGAATTCTGAGAAGAGGAAAGTCAGCTGCTACCTAGATACCGAGGAAGGAAGATGAGAATGCCTTAATAAGAAAAGGTACCATACCATATGGCTAAACATAGATAAGAATTATTGGTTAATTTACCTTAGAAGAGCTAATTAGTAATAAACCTGAGTAATAGGCCAGTTTATAATTAATATAAGATTCAATGTGTTTCTTTGGAACTGAATGGCTTTTGGAGAGGGAGGAATAGAAACTTTTGTCACCATATTCCAGATACTCTTTTGACATCAATGTGTAGAAGGCACACACCTGTAGTTCCTATATAGATACAAAAAATTAACCGGGCGATGGTGGCGCACTCCTTTAATCCCAGCACTCGGGAGGCAGAGGCAGGCAGATCTCTGTGAGTTCGAGACCAGCCTGGTCTATAGAGCTAGTTCCAGGACAGGCTCCAAAGCCACAGAGAAACCCTGTCTCAAAAAAAAAAAAAAAAAAAAAGATATACGGCAAAACTTCACACATACAAACACAAACATGTGCATTGATATGCACATTTTAATGCATAAAACTATAGCATTATTTCAATTTTTCTAGCTAAATTTTAAATATTTGGGACTTTTATTATAAAACAAATGCTTATTTTAATATTTATACATCTACAATTCTAATATTTGAATTGTTATACATCTACCTTTCTAAAATATATTTCTCTCCATGGCATAACATTATTTAGTAGTATATATTGTTATATTTATGTTATTAGAGCATGCATTTATAGTCCTTTAGTATTCAATATATTTTTAGAAAATATGATTTCTATTTATCATTTTTAGCAGGACACCTTTGTTCTATCTATATTTTGTCAAAATAAAACAGACAATTATTTTGAGATGAACATTTTCTTTAAAAGCATACAATATCAGACTTAAAATAGGTAAAGCAGTTGCTCTAGCTACAAAAATAGTAGTTATTGAGACATATCTAAAGTATAGGCTGTGTTACAGCTTAAAAAGTTAAATTAGCACTATATAGGCTTGGCTTCCTTATTACTTGGCTTCCTTGAACCATGACCTTCTACCATGGCTCTTATTTGTTTGGCTCAAACTCTGATGTAGTGTATTGACAGAATGATAAATCACAGTTTAAACTGGGCATCATACCTGCTTACATGATACTAGTCACTGAAGAGGGGCCAATATCCACACCTTTTGATGATTTTTTCAAAGCTTGGAAATTAATGTATCATCAGGCCAGCTATTCTTATCCAAGTTCTCTAGAAGCTGAAAATTTTCCCCTTGAAATGACAGCATCCCTAAATGCACACTGCATTTACTCATTTTTGTAGGAAACAGCGAGGTCATACATCATTAGAGGAAACAAGCAATCATAACCATGTCCGCATCAATAGAAGTTATAATAACAAGAAGGATAATATGGAGACAAAGACTATCTGATTTTTAATGTTTAAACCTTTTACAAATGAATATTTATAAATTTACAATGGTAATACACCACGTATCAAATGATGATAATAGAAGTCTTCTTTATAATAAAAATATTTGATTTAAATCCCATTTGCCTTAAATTTGGGGAAAGAATTTTCTGACTTCTTGGTAAAAAAAATTCAATTTTCAAATCTACTATAGGACAATAGTAGAATAAGATATAATTAAATTAATTCTTATATTATGTTCCCATCTAGTTTAATTACACAATGCATATTAAAGCTATGAATAACTGAAAAACACTATTAGATAAAATATGTGTAACAATAGCATTTGAATTAAATTAATGTTTTACTGATAATGGAGAGTAATGTTAAAAAGTTATAGTAAAATATTTTCAAATTATTATATGATTCAAGGAGAAAATAAGTGGTATCTTATCTGATAAAATTAATGTGAATAGACACCAGTGTTATAATTTTATAAATTATAATAGGATTTTGTTAATTTTAAATAAATATTAATGTATCTATTAACTCAAATTCTAAATAAACATTTTAATTTTGTTTTACATGATATAAATATTTATTATTTCACTGATTTCCTAAATTAAGATTAGGACTTTAAATAGTATGAGAATATAGCTCAGTGGTATGGTTCTTATGTAGAATATACAAGACCATTATTTTATTCTTAGTATTGCAAAACATGATTTTTTTATTCAAGTCACATGGACTTCCTTGCATTAAAGTAATTTTTCTATTATGTTTGTGCCATTCATTGCCTCAATTATATTTTATCAAATAAAAAATAGGGTCCGTTATTTTCAATAGTGTGTGTGTGTGTTGTGTGAACAACTTTTTTTACTCAATTTTTCAAAACTAGTTTAAAAGAGACAAGAGGTCAAATCATTGGAAAGGGTTCATGACTGCCATTCAATAAAGTTTTGTGCCTTCAGGTATTACCCAGGGCTAATGATGTTATCCTAAGGACAACATTTGTTGAATGCACTTTTTGATATTTCTTGGGTAGTTTGATTTGTTTTTCCAGTGCTGTCAGTAACACAGTAAATCAATGTTACATGACACTTCTCCAGTTCTGTATAACATAGTTCTTCTTATGTTGTCTAGATTTAGAAGGAAGCTTGTGGTAGATGAATCCCTTGCAGCCTGATTCATTTCGAGTATTGATTTCTAAAAGTCTACAGCAGGGTGGCAGCATTTAAGGGTATTGAACATTTAAAGAATAAACTGCTTTTATGATTCACCATGAATTTGATACTAAACAATTTTTATATATTTAGAGGTTATTTCTAAATAAAATTTCAATTTCAAAAACAATGTAAGAAATAACAGTAAGAATTAGATATATTTTCTCAGGCTAATGTACAAGTTTACCTTACTGATTAAATCACTTAAGGTGATGCTTTGTTTTGAAATATATACATAAATTGACACTGTAACAAGGATCTTCTATATTTTGTGCTCATCTCAACATAATAGATTTTTTTAGAAAACAATTATTAACTTTTAATTTTTTGCTATAAGTGATAGTTTTATTACATGGTATTGTAGCTGTAGCTACATTAATTGAATGCTTACAATGTGGTAGTCTTGCTCTTAATTAAATATAAATATTTAAAGTATTACTCATTTTCTGTCATAAGAAAACTGAAGCTCAGAAACACAAAGTAAAAAAGAAGATAAATTACATAGTTTAATAGTGAAAATATCACATTTTGAAGCATCATTGCTTTGGTATTAAATTATAAAATTATTTTATTTTTTGTGGTATAAGTATAGAGAGACTTTCAGATGAAGTTGATTACAATTAATCTTATTTTAATATTTATTGTTTCTAAGCAAAATTTTAAGAGTTTACTAAGACAACATGTAAATACTAATTAAGTCAAGCACATATAGTTTATCTCATGAAGACACAATGAGCCTTATTAGTAGCTATCAGTGTGGAAGTATATAGAGACATTTTCTTAAGCATGTCTCATATATATCTTGAATCAAGTTAGAAAGTGAGATACAAGATTATGACATCTCACTGGTTAGGCATTTATTCTATCTCTGTTTTTGGGTTTTTTCAATTTAATATTATTTGGCACATGTCTGATGTTGAAGAAAATAACATACATATTTTTGTTAGCAAAATTTACATTTTTTGCAGTATAATTCCTAACCTAGTAAACATAAAGCAGAAAGAAAGGGTTAGCTTGTCTGTTTCAGAGATTTCAATTCCTGGTTTTATTCTCATCATTGCTCTGAGGCCTATGGCAATGCAGACATAGCATGAAGCACACATGATGTCTGTAAATCATAACAAAGAAGGTCAAAACTCTAAAATAATCCCTCAAAAACACAATCCAATTAACAAACTTCATTCTGCTAGGATTTATTTTATTTTTTAACTTTTAACTATTTCATATTTGATTACTATATTTATGACATTTGAATTCCCACTTCTTCAAAAACTCCTCTTATGGCTTCATTTCATCTCAAATCTATGACCTATTCTTTAATTTTTATTATTACACTCATACAAGCACAGACAGGGATGAGAGAAAGGTATGAAGTTGTACATTCGGTGGTTACTTGATCCCTGCTTCTTTAAAGCTGTAGATGTCTCTTATAGTTCCCATCTGTTGAAAAAAGGAGTTTCTTTGATAAGGGATAAGATCTTCATTTATCTGTGTATACAGGATATAAATTTAAAATACAACTTGAAGCTAGCTATAAAAAATGTCTTTAGTTGGTTTTTTTATGACCTATGACCTCAAAAAGCCGTTTTGAATAGGCTAATGTTGGTTAAGTAGCAACAATACTTATTGAGTGTCTTAAGACCAGTTCCATATTTGTTGATTATCCCAAGATAAAAGTGACACTCCTATAAAATAGAGACAACTTGACAAAAGAATCATAGATGTAGATAGTAGTTTAGGAAGGAGACTAGCAATGTTGATTTTGAAAGGTAGACATTTTATGGTTTTCAGTACTAGATAAACCTACAAAACTTTAAAATTCATTTTAAGCAATTTATCTCTCACTCAACTGTCATTAATTCAATATTTTACTCAGGTTCCTTTAAAGCAATGAATACCATAAAACTGGACATGAAGAAAGAGGCCTCTAGATTTATTCTATGTACTTGTGTGTGGTGTCTTCATTGAAAACTAGTACATCACTAAAGAAACAATTGTAAAGAATTCACACAAAGTTATATGATATGACCAAAAGTTTCCCCTCTAAGTTGTGGGAAGGAGGTCATTTGTTGGTTCCCGGCTGCTCAGCCTCTAAGTATTCACACAGAAACTATATTACTTAAAACACTGCTTGGCCCATTAGTTCAAGATTCTTATTGGCTAACTCTTATGTCTTAATTTAACTAATTTATATTAATGTGTGTATCACTACATGGCTGATGTTTACCGTGTAAAGTTCCAGCATCTGTCTCAGGCAGGGCTACATGGTTTCTCCTGACTCAGGCTTCCTTCTTCCCAGCATTCAGTTTAGTTATCGCAGCTTACCTCTGTTATGCCCTGCTCTGCTATAGGCTCAAAGCAATTCTTTATTAATCAATGGTAATTACAGCATACAGAGGGGAATCCCACATCACTAAAGCATATCTTCAATATACTTTATATTCTGCTACACAGTATCTTGCCTATCCACTTTCTTAAAGCTTTATTCACCATAATCAAGAAGTTGAATTGGTCTATACATTTTCTGACTGATTAATGGGCAGTGAAATTCTGGTACATATATAAAGAGAAATTAAAATCAGCAGTTAAGGCAATTAAATCATAGAAATATGCAGGCAAATGAATAACATAGATTAATATAATACTGAATGAGAAAATCTAGACCCCCAAAAATAAATGCTCTATGTTCTCTCATTATTAACATATTAACATCATCCTCACTATGAACAGGAGTTATGTATTAACAGGCATAGACATTTGCCTTTGAATTTTTGAACAAGAGAGTATGAGAAACTACTGAAGCAATATAGACCAATTCTGTTTTCTTTGGTTTCCTCTCAGAATTTGAAGGTAAGACCTTTGAACTCATTTCCTCACAATTCCAAAACCTACTTATAGTCCATCAGGCTGTCAGCCAACCTTTTACTTTTTTTCCTTTGTGGGGATTAACATGTCAAAACTACAGCAAAGTTCCTGTAAACTCTTTGAAACAAAATTCTTAGAAATTCTCCAATAATATCTCAACATATTTTGTTCAAATCTTTTTTAAATTAATTCCAAATAATCTGGATATTTAGAATGTTCACAGAAATGATTGACCCTAAAATCCTTAAGCTAATCTTTTAAAGAATACTTTTATGAAAAGCGTGGGAATTTCTTTACAATCATGTAAAAATATTGCAATCGAAGGGCCACACAACCTAAATGCAAACTACAGTAGTCATGATTGGTTCATCTTCTGAAGTTAAGTGGCTTAGTTTCTAGCCTTAGTTCTGTCACTGAATCCCTGATATAGGTCATACAACCTAAATGGCCAAGGATACATTTTCTTATTTCTAAAATGGAAGTCACAGATTTTATGTTTTTCATTACTAAACAATACTCAAGAAATTTGTAAAGTATTTTTAGCAATGCTTTACTCAGTCAGTTATTATTAATTTTCAAGATCTTACTAAGGTCAGTTGAATTATATAAAATAATATTCAGAAGGCAGATGAGATATGAGAACAGGTAAAAGCTCATGATGTTGGATAATTGTAGCCTGGTGACTACAGTTGAACTCAAGTACATGTAGAAGGAACCAAATCCATGTAATTGCCCTTTGACATCCATCATGTTATAAGAATATCTCTATACATACACACAAAAAATATAAATAAGGAAATGTTATATGTAAACTTCCTGTGCACATATCTTAATTCAACAGTTGATGGATTATAATTGAAAAGGTAAATTATATTAAAATGCTTATACCTTAGTTTTATTTTAAGTAATAAAATATTTAAATAAAAATATTGATCCATCTTTATTTGAAGAACTTAACATTTCTAAAATGGCTCCATAAATCCTCTTAAATAAGACATATTTATTTTCATACATAATTAACAACCTAAAATAACAAGAGGAAGATTGAAATATTTAATTTCTAGAGTACTTAGGGTATAACCAATGTCATGAAAAATAGGAAATACCCTCTTTCAAATATGTAAATAAACAAATAAATATATAATTCTAATCATAACACTCTGATTAATAACGTATATGTATACAATTTATAAAGACTATATTATATTATAACAATATACTTAATATTTTGGACTAATGCTTCTAAGTGAAAATTAATGATTGATGCTATATTTATTGTAGTGTTTACTTGAGTCATGCTCTCTCCAAAAGTAGATTTACAAGGGAGCTAGCCTTATATAGCACTATGCAGTTATATCTTTGTCAGTTGTCATTTCCATCTACTATTCAAATCCCAAGTATCAACATCTATTCTCAGGGTAAAGAGACGTGTCTAATTTTGTGCTCTCATATTTTAGCTACAAACCCCGTCTGTCTTTTGTAAAGGCATCACACTACTTCTTCACCTCCAGTGTTTATAAACTACTTTTAACATCAGGATACCTTAAGCCTTTAAGGAAAACATTTCTCTCTTGATACTTGCTAATTTCATGGATAAAAACACATATCAAATGCCACAGCCCCTTGAACAATCTAGCAATTTTTTTCTCTAAAGTAAATGGTCACAGCAATAAAAAAAAATGTATACAGTTTTTTTTTCTTGTTTCATCTGTTATTTTGTTCCTTTTGATCTCTTAGGGGTTTACTTTGTTTTAGAAATGCAGAAGCATTGAGAAATATATAGAAAATCTCATACCACACATGCATTATCTTCCCCCAAATCTATTAATTTAGGTAGTATAAGATTTTACAAAATGATGGACCACCATTTTAAAATCTTAAAATAAGGAGGCATAGCTGATATAGGGAAATTATTATTTCTCAACTTAATTTTAAGATTAATTTTAATTGTAATAATTTTTACAAAATGGAACTCAAGCAGTGGTATCATTTTGAAAAAAAAATTAATAAGTAGCACTATTTCAATGTATCCTAATCAAAAATAAAGAAGTTTTAATTTGGAGTATAATTTTCATATTGCACATATCAGGTTATCTCTCAATGTGTTGTCCATTTCTTGTTATACAAAAGAAATGTAAGAGAATACAGTGGATAAAGAGCAAAGTTTCAGCACATCTGTCTCTGGCAGCAGCTCCATGGCTTCTCTCTGACTCTGCCTCCTTTCTCCCAGCATTCAGTTTAGGTTTTCCTACCTAGCTCTGTTCATCTATAGTTCTGCTATAGGCCCAAAACAATTTCTTTATTAACCAATAATATTCACAGCATACACACAGGAATCCCACATCAGATGACTCTTGGCACAGCAGAATAATAAAATAGAACTTCTGCCATTATCTTTTAGATAGGATTCTTCATAATACCAGAATTAATAGAGCATTTCATTTCTGTTAGCAGATAGTTTATCATAATTTGGCCAAGTCCATTATATTCTATCTGAGAGGTGAAGACTCAAGAATTTTTAATGTGTTGTTGATTGAAAAATTGAGATGTTGAGTCAAAAGAACAATGGAGACATAGTGAAGGTTCAAAAGTCTAATGTCCTAAGCCATTAAATTTGACATCCAAGGCCAGAGGAAGACTATTCAAGGAAAACTGGAAAAAGTGAAGAGACAGTTTGGGAAAGATTATTCTTCTAAACTTAAATTTTCTTCTGGGCCTAAAAAAAATTAGCGATCTCACACCATTGACAAATCCCTCTTAAAATTCTATTGATTACAAATGTTAATTGCTTTTGGGAATTCCCATAAAGACACAGCTAAATGTTCACTTACCTTTTGGTGATAAGGTAATTAAAATATTAATATAGAATAATAAGATTTTTCTAAATATAATGCATGAAAATTTGAAATTATAATTAATGCAATACTTAGAAAATAGAATTTGATAAATTACCACTGAATATCCAAATAACCAAAACAATACTCCTTTAATCACAAAGGATAACATACAAAAGATAGCCTGCTATGGAGTAAAATGTATTCTTTCTAATGTGAGTGACTTAAAAAAAACACATTTATGTATAGCATAAAATGTTTTTCACACCCTAGATAATAGTAAAAATATTAAAGTACCCAATTTTGAAAATAACTTGTTTTGTTTACAGACAAAAATTGGAACAAAAATTTTATTCCATTCATAATTGTGTTAGGGTTACTAGAGACGGCTCATTTTAACCACACACAGACATAGACACACTCATAATAAAGGCATGGCATCTGTGCTGATTGGATGTCTGTAAACTTGACAAAAGTAAGTAATTGGAGAGGAGGGAGTAACAATTCAGAAAATGCCTCCATAAGATTTGGCTCTAGTCAAACCTGTAGAGAATTTTCTTAATTAGTGGTTAATGTGTCATATCAGTGGTTAATTAGTCAGTCTATTATGGTTAGGGCTACAATGAGTTGGTGGTCCTAGGTACTATAACTAAGCAGGCTATGCAAGACAGAGGAACCAAGGCAGTAACAATTATGCACGGCCCCTTCATCAGTGTCTGCCACCAGGATCCTGCACTGTTTGAGTTTGTGCTCCGATTTTCTTCAATGATAGACTCTGATATAGAAGTATAAGCCAATAAACTACCTTTTACCATACTTTATTTTAGTCTTGTCCCATCATAACAATAGTAACCCTAATTAAGACAGGATGTACTATCCTAATTTGGGAAAGAGGGCCAAAAGGGTTCCCAAAGACTTGTTGGCCACTCATTCTAGACAACTGATGAGTTCTACATCTAGTTGGCCATATTCAAATATAAATATATAAATATAAAAATATAAATATATAAATAGCAGAGATCATCTTCTTCCCTCCACATATGCACACAATGGGTACACTTAACAACAACCAAAATAACATCCATAACAAAATACACATGTTGTATTTAAAAATTTTTCTTGTAATTGTGAAATAGACACAGACCCTTTCTAAGAAATATTGAGATTGTGAACCAAATGGAACTTAGAGAAGTAAGAAAATTTCATAGAAAAATGAAGAAAAATTGTCTATATCAAATAGATCAGAACTTGGAAGCCCGATAAATGATATTTGATAACTCCATATTTCAACCTCCTGAATTTTAATGGTTCCATTGACCTATACAGGAAAACCCCAAAGTACGTGGCTAATATAATGTCCCTCTGAATCCGTTCCAGACCATTCCATAGAAAACAGCATTTTTAACTTCACCAAGAGCAAGTCATCACAATTACCTCTGATCATTAAAGAACATTCAGAGAAATATGGCAATCTGTAGTTGATTTAAATCTTTATGGTTTTTTTTTTGATGTAGTGTTCTTATCAGCTACATTATTTCACTAGTACATCCCTCAGTGACTGTGACATGACATTACAATTGAGCTTGTGCTGTGCTTAAGGACTTTAAATGTTCTTGTATATGCTTAAAGTCAAGTAAAAAAATAATTTCAATTAATATGTAAGAGGTGAAGGAGATTGCAATAAGTTATAAAAATTCTACTTCAAATTTTGAGATGAAGTCATTTCCAAATAATTAAAATGGGACTTCTCTACCTGCACCCAACATTTTAGACACTCCAGCCAATCAAATCTTTGTGTTGAGAAAGGTGTTATCTAGGGACAGAGTTATTACTGGTTTCCTAAGAGACACATGCCCTTCATATATTTGATATGTAAGGTGAGTTGACTAAAATCATTTTAAAAAGGGACCGATTTTGATAAAAATTGAAACATTAACATAAATAGCTGTTCCCCTGACTGCAATGTGAAATACCCTTATTTCACATACATATTTGATTTAGACAGCAGTTGCTACTTGCCTACCAATATGATTGCTTCAAACTTAGAGGTTAAAGAAAAAATTTAAACACATTTGGATATTACATATTGCATCATGAAGAAAGGAGCAATAAAACTCCATCGCGTGCTCTTATAATGACTTATAATATTTGTTCAAATTTAAATTATAAAATACTGCAGATTTAATACATAATTCCTTGTCTTATATATTCTATGTTCTTAATCAAATATAATATTATTGGAAAACAAGTCAATATAAACAAAAATATTAAGTGGCAAGTGTTATATATACATATGCACACAAGTATTTCAAATTTTTAATAAAACACATTAATAGTAAAAGCAAAGCAAAAATAAGCTCATCTTGCTGTCATCTTCCCACAGACAGATCATTTTAAAAGGCTAGAATATACCAAAATAATGTATTATTGCATTAGCAAATCTTTGAGTGGCCTTTTTTCTTCTTTTTTTGAATAGCCAAAGGAAAGGAAAAGTCTACATGAAAAAGCACGAACAATATTCTTGTGCCTTCCAGTATTAATTTAAATTTATTTACACCAACAAGTAAGACACTTCACTCACGGTACAAAAAGGCTAAAATTCAATTCTTTCATTTGAAATTCAGTAGCAGGCCTGCCATACTGAAGTTTGACTGATATGCTACTATTCAAGGACTGTACTACTGGAATTGTGTTGGAGTTAGTGGTACTTTGCCTCCAATTTACATACCTCCCTATGGACACTAAGACCCACACCACTACAGTGAGGATCATCAAGAGGTAGAAATTAAAGTTAAAATTATCAGAAGTGGTACTGAGTTTTTCACAGAGAAGTTGTTTGTATAACATATTTACTGATGTAAACAAAAAAGCTACAGATATCAACTAAAATAAAAGAGAGTACTTGCAATTTCAAAACCTGAATCTTAATAATGCATTACATGGAAAGGTAGCAAGTATAATATCCATAGAAATAAATTAAGGTGTTAAAATAATCTCTGGCAATGCACATGTAAGACAAATTTGGAACTATCAAGAATAAGACATGAATACATTTAGTTGGACTTTATAGCATGCTGAAAGGGCATGATGGATTCATTTATGATATCAATATAAAATAAATATCATCTATAATTCTGATAATTTATACTTTATTTTTACTAAAACATTATTATAAATAACTTGCAAATAGAAATGTCATACATAAAAACTAACCAGTTTATATTTCAATGGATAAAAACTAGTTAGGGTTTCTATTTCTGTGAATAGGTACTATAGCATGAATTCTATTGGTCTTAATAATAAAAACCCAGAGCCAGGTTTTGGGGTAAATACCAATAGGAGAAAGAGAAAGTGAATAAAGTCCTGGAATAAACTGCAGTGAGAAGAGCTCCGGTGGTCGTGTTTTTCCTTGCTGTTCGAGGGTAGACATGACAAGAAAGAAAATTACAGACCAATCTGCCTCATTATCATTGATGCCCAGACGTGATGGGCTGAATCCACTTAAAAACCTGAGAGAGCTTAATTCTAAACAGAGTTTAACACAGAGTTTAACACAGAGTTTTGTTCTTTGTTGGTGGCGTGCCCTAGAGAGATTTCCTGGTTCGGCAATAGCAGCAGAAAAAAAGCTGCGTCATTTTAAAGTGCGGCTTTCTGGGCTGTGCCGCCATTGCAATCTCTGTCTGGCTCCTGTGAGAGACAGAGCTTTTGTATGGAGCATTTGGAATAAACTGCTTTGGCTTGCTTGATGGCAATTTGGACTGCTGTGTGCCTGGAACTCTATGCAGCTCAGGCTCACCAAATGGCTCTGGGCAGGAGCAGCTCAGCTCTGCCACACTAGAGTCTCAGGCAGGAACTACCGTAATTACCTTAATGACAGCGCACTTAAGGTTTCTACTGGGCAGAATGCAGGCGGTACCGTATTAACTGTACAAGAAGCAATTTAAGTTTTTAAGAAGTGCTTAACATTTTAAAAAATGTTCCTGGATAGTAAAAAAATTACAGATTCACAATAAAACAGATTCAGACAGACCACTAAATGGATCACAGTGTTGGATGAATGTACGTAGGCTTGAGAAAGAAATAAATATATATAGAGAGAAAATAAAGTTAATGCCTTTAAAAATAAAAAGGTAAAGTCTTTAAAGAGACAGAGTACAGATAGTTATAGATTAAGAGAAATAAAGTAAAAATAAGCCACGTAAAAATGGAAAATTCACAGAGAGTCTGGATTATGTACATTGTGTTTTCTTTAAAATTTTTGACTGTAAAGGAGCTAAGTACAGAAAGACATTTCATTATATGGGCTGCCAAATGGAACCAGAATGGATATCATGAGGGTATGACTTCAAAATTTGGGTCTAAGGATATGATGCTTCGGAAAGGGTCTTCTTTTGTTTTCACAGAGGATGAGACCCTATGGATTTCTTCTATTCCAATTTGGTATGATAGACCATGCCCTCCTGAAAGGTTGCTGTGAACACCCTCAAAAAATTACTTCACTCAACTGCCAACTGAGATGACCCTGACACACAGGTTATACCATGAAAGACCTAATTAACGACGCCCCCGTTCAGCAGGAAGCAGTTTGGAGAGAAAACTGCGCCCATGTTCCCAAATAGGGTTTATAAACGTTTTTTTATATTTAAAGGGGGATATGATATAGATATAAATAACTTGCATTGATGTGGATTCTAATGTCAATTTTGTTACATGTGTATGTATTTCTGATCTTGATTAAGGTATTGTGATTATATAGTTCATTTTTAAAATGTAATGTATAATTAGGAAATATAGGTTGTTGTTAAATAATCGTAAATAATAGTCAAGCTTGTAGTCATGTTAGATTTTCTAGATATATAAAGATATATTTCAATTAGACATTCTTCATATCTCTCAAAGATTGCAAAATATGGCATTTAAAATATTTTAATAACTTAGGGCTTTTCATGACAATGAGACACGTCTGCTCCTGGCAGCACCAATCTACTTCGAGAGGAAGATGGGCATCGAAGAGGATCCTTATGGAGTTTGATAGCCAGCCATTGGGCAAGAGACTGTTCTTGCCTGGACTATTGCATAAACTGGACACAAAGAACCCACAGAGAGAGGACTGCTGAACTTGCCTAAAGGTGAGATGATCTTTCGGGGTTCCTGACCTATGAAAGAATCTATGAGACATTCTGCAGGACACAGCAGAAAGTGACTAAACTGTCTTTGAAATTTCCTGCTTCATGGAACTGTCTGCTGGATACTGAGGGCCTGAAGGCCGAAGATAGATGCCCCAACGGTACAGAGGAACTTTGGGTGACTGTCCAGGCAGCGAGATGTCTCTGTCATTTCTAGAGTTTTCTTATTTCTTGTTTAGTATTATATCCTTCTGAAGTCTTTGATGGAGTTGAAGAATGGTTAGTTATAGTTATAGTTTTCCTTAGTTATGATAAAAGATAAAGTAGATATAAATATTGTAACTGTAATTCTTACTTGATAACTGTTTTGTTATATGTGATTTTACTATGTTAAAGTTAAAGCTTTTCTTTTTGTTTAAACAGAAAAAGGGGAAGTGATGTGGGAGTGTCATATATCAATCTGTTGATTTCATTGGTTCAATAAAGAAACTGCCTGGGCCCTGATAGGACAAAAAATTAGGTAGGCAGAGTAGACAGAGAGGATTCGGGGAAAGAGAAGCTGAGTGAGGAGTCGCCATGATGTTCCCACTGCAGAGAGACACAGGCTAGAATCTCCCCGGTAAGCACACCATGGGGTGCTACACAGATTATCAGAAATGGGCTAGTCCAGGTGCAAGAGCTAGCCAATAAGAGGCTGGAACTGATGGGCTGGGCAGTGTTTGGATGAATACGGTTTGTTTGTTGTTATTTCGGGGCTTAAGCTGAGCCATGCGGGCGGCCGGGTGCAGGGGGAACACAGCCGGCTGCTCCTCATTCAACATACAGTCCTCAAACCCAGAGAAGACATAGGAGAACCATAAGAGACATGGATCCCCCTGGAAAGGGAAGCTGACAAGATTTTAATAAACTGGCAGCATGAAGGTAGTTGAAAGGATGGTAGGAGAGTAGGGATGGCAAATGGAAGTGAGGAGTAGAGCATGTGGGGTTGGGAAGGTCAAATTGGCTGAAGGACAGAGAGGAAAAACAAGGAAAGAGATACTTTGAAAGAGGGACCCATTACGGTGTTAGCGAGAAATCAGGCACTAGGGAAATTCGTAGGAATCCACAAGGATGACCTCAGCTAAGAATCTAAGCAATAGTAGAGAGCATAAAATCTTAACTGCCCTTCTCCTGTAATTGTCATCATAGAATCTTCATCCAATAACTGATGGAAACAGAACACACTGGGCCAAACTCCTGGAGTTGAGTCATAATGAAGGAGGAGCGATATTATGAGGAAAGGGGCCAAGAACATGATGGGGATACCCACAGAAACAACTGATCCGACCAAGTAGGAGCTCACTAACTCCTGACTGACAGCTTGGGAACCTGCATAAGACAGAACTAGGCCCACTGAATGTGGATGACAGTGGTATGGCTTGAGCAGTTTGTGGAATAACTAGCCCGAGGTACCATTATTTAACCTTAGTGCAGGAATTGCTTCTTTGGAGCCATTCCCAATGGAGAGATACTTTGTTCAGACTAGATTCAAGACAGAACGCCTTGGTTCTGTTTCAAGTGATATGATTGAATTTGTTGACTCTCTATGGGAGGCCTCACCCTCACTGGGGAGTGAATAAGGGTGGGTGCTTATCTGAGCCACTACTCCAAGAGCTAGGTTTTCTTTTTTTCCCCAAGCCTCGGAGCAAGTTTGGGATTTTCCTCTTGCATCCTCCTTCAACAGTCTCCAGCTGCCACACAAAATCCTGAAACACCCTGGCTCCAAACACCACCGAACCTACCAAACCTAGCCTGACTGAATCTGTCTTCCTGCAGGTCCTGCTGTATCTGCTTCTTCCACACAATCCCATGTGCAATTATCAGATAGCCGACTGATAACTCTCCCGCAAATTGCAATCTACCTCTTATAGCATGCTGAAAGGGCATAAAGTCCTGGAATAAACTGCAGTGAGAAGAGCTCCGGTGGTCGTGTTTTTCCTTGCTGTTCGAGGGTAGACATGACAAGAAAGAAAATTACAGACCAATCTGCCTCATTATCATTGATGCAAAATATTTAATAGAATACTGACAAACATGAATCCAAGAACACATCAGAAAAAATGAACTACTATAATCAAGTAGGCCTTATCACAGAAATGGTATAACATAAAAATCCATCAATGTAATCCACTATAAAAAATTTAAAAAGGCATGAATATCTCATTATATAAGAACTTGAAGAGATCAGGAATAAAGGAACATACCTAAATATAATAAAAGCAGTAGACAGCAAGTCAACAGACAACACCAAAATAAAGGGCAAGAAACCTTATGGCTGGGTAGAGAATAGTACGTAAGGCAGTAGGAGACAGCTACTCAACACTTTTTCGACCGAGGAATTAGTAAGATAAGAGTTAGTTGTGGTTCGCTGTTTTCTTTTTCATGAAGGGATGTTGGATTTGTCAAAGGATTTTTTCTCTTTCTCCTTCTCTCTTCCCCTCCATCCTCCCTCTCTCTTTTTCTCCTCTCTCTCTCTTCGGGCAAACCTCTCCCAGCCCTTAAGTAGGCATGGGCTGCCAATCCCGGATTGCCAGGTGGGCACTGCCCATAGGTTCATGCATATGCAGGCAGCTGATAATCATTGCGTGATCATAGCATGGGTCAGGCCTTAGCCATCTCAGGAGTTGATTATACATCTCCATCAGGTGTGACACCAAGCAGCTCGCTACACTTTCTTAGTTTTATCTTTGTGTGGTTTGGGTACTAGGGTAACTGTCGTCTTGTAAAAAGAGTTTGGCAGTGTTCCTTCCATTTCTACTGTGTGAAACAATTTGAGGAGTAGTGGTGTTAGCTCTTCTTTGAAATTATGCTATAATTCTTCAGTGACACCATCTGGACCTGGGCTTTTTTGGTTGGGAGAATTTTAATGACTGCCTCTATTTTCTTAGAGGTTATAGGTCTATTTAAATTGTTTATCTGTTGCTGATTTAGTACTTGTATGTGGCACCTATCGAGAAAATTGTTTATTTCCTATTTAAAGTTTTTAATTTTGTGGAGTATAGGTTTTTGATGTATGACATGATGATTCTCTGGATTTTTTCTGTGTCTGCTGTTATGTCCCCATTTTCATTTCTGACTTTGTTAATTTGCATGTTCTGTCTCTGATTTTTGGTTACTATGGATAAAGGTTTGTCTATCTTGTTGATTTTCTCAAAGAAACAACTATTTATCTCATTGATTATTTGTATTACTTTTTTGTTTCTATTTTACTAATATCAGCCTTCAATTTGATTATTTCCTGGCATCTACTCCTCTCAGGTGAGTTTATTTCTTGTTGTCCTAGAGTTTTCAGGTGTGCTGTTAATACAATAGTGTGAGATTTCTCCAGGTTCTTTAATTAGGCACTTAGTGCTATGAAAATTCCTCTTAACACTACTTTCAAAGCTTTCTATAATTTTGAGTACATTGTGTATTAATTTTCATTAAATTCTAGGAAGTCTTTGATTTTTTTCTTTATTTCTTCTTTGATCCAAGATAGATTCAGTTGCGTATTGCTCAATTTTCAGGAGTTTGTGGGCTTTCTGCAATTGAAGTTGAAGTATGCTTTTTTGTATGCAGAAGGATGGATATCCATTCTGTTAGCTTGTGCCTTTTTATTGGTGAATGGAAATCATGGATATTAAGAAATATTAATGACCTGTGATTGTTCATACCTGTCATTATTGGTTTTGATGTTGCTGCTGGTATTATGTGTGTGTGTTTCCTTCTTTGGATTTTGCTGGCATGGCATTATTTTTTGTCTGTGTTTTTGTGGGTGTAGCTAGTTTCTTTGGATTGGAGCTTTCCTTCTAGTTCTTAATGTAGGGCTGGATTTGTAGAATGATATTAATTAAGTCTGGTTTTGTCATAGAATATCTTGTTTTTTTTTTTTTTTATCTATGGTGATTGAAGGCTTTGCTAGGTATAGTAGTCTTGTCTGGCTTCCATGGTCTCTTAGTATCTGCAGTATGCCTGTCTTGGACAGGCTTTCAGATGTTCCATTGAGAAGTCAGGTCTGCCATATGTTGTTATATGTTGCTTGACATTTGTCCTTTGTAGGTCCTTTTTATTTTATTTGTTTAATGATTCAATTATTATGTGGTGAGGAAACTTTTTAAGTCCAATCTACTTGATGTTTTTTTAAACTTCTTGTATTTTCATAGGCATGTCTTTTTTTAGGTTTGGAAAGTTTTTCCTATGATATTGTTGAATGTATTTTCTGTGCCTTTAAACTGGATTTCTTTTTCCTCTATCACTTATAGTCTTAGGTTTGGCCTTTTCATGATGTTTCAAATTTCCTATTATATGCTAGTTTTTGCTGGATTTAACATTGTCTTTGACCAATGAATCTATTTCCTTTAGCATATCCTCAGCACCTGAGATTCTCTCTTTCATTTCTTGTATTCTGTTGGTTATGTTGGCATCTATAGTTTCTTATTATTTACCCAGACTTTCCATTTTCAGAATTCTCTCAGTTTGTATTCTTTTTTTTTTGCTTCTATATCTGTTTTCAAGTCTTGAACTGTTTCCTTCACCTGTTTGTTTTGTCTTTACTTTGATTTCTTTAAGGGAATTGTTGTTTTCTTCCATCTTTTTTCTTCTTATACCTCTCTAAGGAAACTTTTTATTTCCTGTTTAAGAGCTTCTATCAACTTCATAAAGTTATTTTTAGCGTTGTTTTCTTCTACTTTAGCTGCATTGGGATGTTCATGTCATGTTAATGTAGAACCACCAATTTCTGGCATTCCATATTGCTCCTTATGTTATTGACTATGCTCTTACAATGCTATCTGCCCATCTCTTCCTCCAGTGGGTGCAAGTGGGCCTGTGCTTCCGAGAGTCCCTCTTCCTCCATTTGGTGTAGATGGGGCCTGTGGCTTAGATGGTCACTCTTCATCCAAATGCAGGCATGTCTATGCCTCTGGTGTATGCTGATATGGCTCTGAAGCTTCTCCAGGTGTAGGTGGAGCCAAGTCTTTCATGTTTGCAGATGCCATGGGGGATGTTTGGGGGTGTGAGGGGGCTGCTCTCAGGTCACTGAGGCTTTGTTATGTGAGTGTGAGAAGGCACTCACTTGTCCAGGTAAGGGTGGAGGTAGGGCTCTACTGGTCATTGATGCTATGGGGCATGGTTCAGGGTGTGAGGAGGCTGCTTTGAGGTCTCTAGAGCTTCACTTGGTGGGGATAGGATGCAGCATGTTCCTCCATGAGCTAAGACATAGAGAGTAGGGCCCTCCAGCCAGAGACCCCATCTATTACCTCCCTACCTGGTCTTAATGATTAAAACCTGGAGCCAGATTTCCAGGAAATCCTGAAAGATCGGAGAGAGAAAGGAGCAATCCACAACCAACTCCTAACTTTGTTAACTCATTATCTGACAAAGGCACGAGGGCCTATCTCTTCTTACCTTATATTCGTCTCTCTGCTCAACCTTATCACTCCTGATCTGTCTGTATGGACCTCCATACCTCCATGGTTAACCAGTGACTAACTCTGCCATCTAATCTTCAGGCAACCTTTATTAATTAGGGCACAAAGAGAATATCACAAGACACCATGGAAATGGTAATGTTTTCAAAACATAAACATTTAATTGGGGTGGCTTACATTTTCAGAGGTTCAATCCTTTATCATCATGGTGTGACATGGTGGTGTGTAGGTAGATATGGAGCTGAAGAAGTAGCTGAGGGTCCCACATCTTGATACACAGACAACAGAAATTTGGACTGAGACTCTGGGCATATTTTGAGCATATTTGAGACCTTATGCCCCACCTCTGCAGTGATATACTTCCTTCAATAAGGTCACACCTAATCCACAAATGTCACACATATTAATAATGCCAATCTCTATGAACTTATGTTGGCCAATTTCATTGAAACTACCACAACTAATATCAATATGCAATTCTAAAGGCAACTCTAATTTTTATGTCTGGCAGAGGGAGTAGTCCTATTATGAAACTCTAGTGCTAAGCATTACAAACTCTGAGATAAGCCTTTATTTTAAAACATTCCACTTGCAACTTACCCTTATATTTTAGTCTGCCTTTATCATTGCATTTAAGGAGTCCACATTTAGATATAATCAGGAGTGAAAGAGAGAGAAAGAGAGAAAGAGAGAGGTTTATCTTAAGATAAACTTACCAAATGAGAGTATGAGATTTTAATATTTGAAAAGAGTAAATTCTCTATGTGAAATAAAATCAAGGGGTTACAGGAGGAGATGCTTGAGCAGCGTCATTCAAAAGGCCAAGTGATGTGGGAGTGTAATATATCAATCTGTTGATTTCATTGGTTAAATTAAAGAAACTGTTTGGCTGGTCCTATAGGTTAGAACATAGGTGGGTGGAGTAAACAGAACTGGGCGGAAGAGGAAGTGAGGTCAGAAATCACGCAGCTCCGGTCAGAGCCAGACGCCTCAGACAGAGACGCCATGCTCCTCCTGTCTAGCGGGCAGACGGGATAGCTCTGCTCTCTGAGACACACTGGTGATGAAGCTCCGATCCAAGATGGACGTAGGCTAGAATCTCCCTGGTAAGCGTACCTTGGGGTGCTAACACAGAATATTAGAAATGGGTTAGACCAGGTGCGAGATTTAGCACGTAAGAGGCTAGAGCTAGTGGGCCAAGCAGTGTTTAAATGAATACAGTTTGTGTGTTGTTATTTCGGGCATAAGCTAGCCAGGCGGCTGGGGTGTTGGGGACACAACCCCAGCGCCCCTATTTCAACAGCCAAGAACTGAAACAATTCTCTTTTCTCCAGAATAAATCAGTACTTTTTCTAACAACCTTCAACTGATCATTGAGGTCCACGAATACTTATAGACTGTAATCTATTAGAGAATACTGATATGAAATTTTGTGTGATCCAAAAAATGCCTTTGAAGGCCTGTTGTTATTGGGATATTTTAGTTGTTTTACTCAGAAAATGTAAATATGAATGATGATGAGTGTGGTAATTTGTTTCAGTCTCATAGACACATTACTATCTGTATATGTCACATTGCATCATGTTTTAAGTCTCAACACATTTATTTAAGCACAACAGCATTTATTAAGAACACATCCAATAAAAACTCATGACAGAAACATCTATAACAACATTCATACAAATATTTGTATATAGTTTGTAGACAATTTGACACAAAAGATTAATCTCCAAAAGAGGGTGTGTGATGTAAATGCTGCAGCCCCAGATGCCAGAACCACTGCTTTCCACATGCACTGCAAAAATGCAAATAGTTTTATATATTTAATTAAACACATACATAGAAGTGCTTCACCTTCCCTTGTGACATTTTCCCCTTCTATTTAGAAACAGTCTTCAATTTGTGCATACCCAAAACCAAATGCTTTGCAATATTATTTAAGAGTTATTTCTATAGAGCTATCGAAATTCCAAGGAATTGCAAGAGTGAAATGCTCCTGGTATCTTTTTTGAAAATTAGTTTTAACAGGAGGAGTACCCCAATTTTCTGCTGTGTAATTAAATCTGGAGTAATAAGATAGCATGACAAATATATCAGACAAATGACAGTTGAGATATTTTACACTGTTGACATTATCATTGTTGTTATTCCCATATGAATCTAATTATAGATAGTACATTTGTTTTTGATAAACTTCGGTGTATGATATGTCTCTTTACACCATAACTTAAGTTCTTTACTTCAATAAATAACCCAAGAATATTTAGTTCCAGTCTATTCTAACAGTTGACATCTATTTAATTGTGATTACCTTATTTTGCTGTTTATTGGTGATGGATGACATATATTGGAAAGCAATAATAACAACAGAATTATAATTTCTTAATTCTAGAAATCCTTAGCTATATTTTCTTTTATTACTTTACCTGTTCAATCCTACACTGTATAATCTAACTATATTCTCTGAGGAATTCAGTGATATCCTTCAGAACATGAGAAATTATACTAAAAAATTTGATGATGGAAGGGTATTTTTGGTACTTTCATTTTTCAGCAATCTTTGAAGTGTTACAAAGAAGAAAAAGAAAAAAATAATAATAGGAAAAAATAAATTTGCTTTCTCAAATGATAATCAGCACAAGGGAGGAAGAAGCAGGCTGATATATGATTGAGGTCAAAATCTTTCAATTTGACTAATTATTGAGAATTTGTCTCTAAAAAGAGAATATATATATATATATTATATATATATTCATACCATGTTTTATGAAAAATTATAATGCAGGTAAGTGCTCAGGATAATGATCTGTACCCTGTCACTTGTATTTTAAATAAATGCTGATTAGCCAATAGCAAGGCAGGAAGTATAAGCAGGGAAACCAGGAAGGAAGTAGAGATGGATCAATGAGAATTCTGAAGAGGAAAGTTTCACATGACCCAGCCAGATGAAGCAAAGTGTGACTGCCTTACTGAAAAAGGTACCAAGTCACATAGCTAGCATAGAAAAGAATTATGGGTTAATTTAAGTTATAAGAGTTTTAAAAAGCCTGAAATACTAGGCCAATTATTTGATAATTAATGTAGACCTCTCTGTGATTTATTTGGGTCTAAATGGCTGTGGGACCTGATGGGACAGAAATCTCTGGCAATAGAAATGGTGCCCAATTGGGGCTTGAACCCACAACTCTCCTATTAAGAGTCTAATGGGAACTTCTACCAACAGTTAAGTACAGGTTTAAGTGTAACCATACAAAGATTGTTTCAATGATTCTTGCCTTCCTCCTATACAGAATGAATAATATAATAAATTATTGATTTCTGACATTGTTTAAATTTTCTGCTTTAGAAGAGATGCAAATTGAAGAGAAAAATAAGAGGGATGTAGACATAAATTAGTGGGCATATACATGAAGTAAATCTCCAGGGTCTGAATATCTGTGAAAATTATGCAGATAGTATTAGTTTATCAAGAATATTGTCAGTCATTTTTATGTGTCAATATATTGGGATTCTTAAGAATATTTCCCTTATATAACAGCTGTTCATACTTCTCTTTCTTATAGAAATCTACAACTATGAAAATCCCAGTTTATAGTAGGATTTGTTTCCTTCTAAAGTTAAAATTATATTCTAATGATAGCTTCAATATTTCATGTAGATAAGTAAGATAAAGCTACTCTCTCCACATGTTGTCTAACAACAATATCAAAATAATATCAACTTCTTGATTCTGTCTCCTAAGTTGATATTCTCAACTACTATTACTAATATAAAAAATTTAACTACACTGTTAGTTTTTAAGCTTTAGATATGTGTGATTTACTTACATTATCCAACAATGTTAGTCAGATTCCAAGGGACTAGAAGGTAAGAGAGGATCTTTCAAAGAAAATGGAGTATTGTGTAATAAAGGCATAAGAGGTACACTAGACTAGAGGAAATATATATGGAGGAAAATGAGAGAATAAAGCAAAGAAAGAATGGCAAGAATATTTAAATTCACATGGAAAATTGTTACTCCTCAAGTTTTCTGATAATATATTCAAAAATAAATAGAACATAAACGGAATTAACATATGAGGGGCAGGAAAATTCTCCTAAGTTTGCATCATTTGATACGAATAAAACCCCAAGTATCAAATATATATTACAACTTGTTGAGTCATTAAGAAAGTGGGGTCCTATAGATCACCACTCAGACATAGACTATGCTACTGCTGTTGATCATCTACTACAAACTGACACTAAGGCCAATAAAAATATAAAGAAGGAAGAGTGGAAAATAAGGGGTCAGATACCTAGCCACACAGCCAGACTGGAACAAGAAGGAAAGAACACACATATAGAAATATAGAAAGGTAAAGGCTGAAAGGCAAAAGAAGATGGGATAATTTAAGTCAAGAAAAGCTGGTTAGAAACAAGACAAGTTAAGGCAGGACATTCATAAGAAAAAATAAGCCTTCATATATTTATTTTGGGGTTAAGTGCTAGGCTCCAAAAAGTAAAGCATTAAAAAAAGAAAAGTAAAGAAATAAAGCAAAAAAAGAACAGAAGCAACCACAAGACTCACTGGAAAAAAAAAAAAAAACCACGTCATTTGGACAAAAGGAATCCAAAGCAGATTAAGTTCTGAGAAAAATTATAACCCTGAACCAGGAACATGGAACAAGTAGAGAACAGTGGGGATGGTTAAGGACATGAATTTCAAAGTCACTGTATCAGAGACAGATTCTCCTTCATATCTCTGAGTGTTAGTGGCTTCTTTTACTGTTGTGCTTTTGCATTATCTTGCATACTGGTTGCATTCAGAATACCTAAGAGCCACATCTCCCATACTTTCAGCACATGGATTTTTGAACATAGTGATGCTCGACATTTGGGTTATATGAAAGTGTTTAGAGCTAATAATGTTCTTTTTTTCTGTTTTTGGTTGTATAAATCAAAAGAATTTGTGAGAGCTATTTATAGTTAATGCATTAATGTGCCGGCTTTTCCATGTGTGGCCCTTAGAAAGTTCATTCAATTATTGGGTCGCCCTTTCCAGATTCCCCTAGGTAAACTATACCTCCACATGGTTTGAGGCAGTTAACAAAACATAAACAAGTAGAGAATTTAACAGTATTCACAAATCAAAAGGGCTTGCTGCCTTATGCTGTCTTTGGTTTCACAAAAATGCTCTGTCAGGAACTCATGATTAGCCTGTTAAATAGTAAGAGACAAATAATCTGATTGGAGATTTCTTGTCAAGTGATAGCCTAATAAATTCCAGAAAACTGAGTAAGGACATTTTACATTATCTAGACACAAGTTGAACTAATGGATCTTCTTAGTCATGAGTGGCGATACCATTGACTGCCTGCACCTTATTTACTTGAGGAACTGTCAACAAATAGGAAGTTGAGTAAAACAAAAAAGATGATTTTTTTGTTACCTTTTTATGTGAGCGTATTTTATTATACCACAAAATAACTTATGGAAACAATTATACACTTCTATAATAGATTTTTCAAGTCGGTAATATATAAATATCTAGTAAAATTAACTCAAAATATCAAGCAATTCACCAAATATCTTTGTATAAAAATATTGGAATTTTCGCTAGTAAAAGAACTCAGAAAATATCAGGTATTGCAGAATGTGACTCTGGAACCAAAATCTTTCAAGGAAATAAATGTGTATATACATATATCTCATAGGATAGTATCTTGTTTCAGACAATTTAAAAACCATCAGGCAGCCAAAATTATTTTACTCAGAGGGTTTTTTCTCAGAATTTCCATGGGATAATGAGAATGAAAATATGGGCAATGTGAGTAGCACATTCTGTCAGCCTTAGTGATTAAGCTATTCTGGTCTGTCCTAGAAGTTATGACTGTGTCACTGCAATGCAAGGCTCCATCCCACGTAATGAAGGCACTAGACACAATCTTTCTCCTTAAAAGAGTCTACTATCTAGTAGCAGATGAGAAAAGGAATTCAGGAGATATAAAGCTCAAAGACCAACCATAGAATTCTTATTTGCTTCTTTTCTATTATTACAAGATAAAACATATCAGACAAGATTTATAGCCACAGTTGAATGATGTAATGCATAGAGAAAGCAGAGTCACCTTGAAAACAGTTCCTAAATATATACTAGAATGGAGCCACAACTTTAAACTTAATCCATTTTATTTGTCTTTTATCTCTGTGTTCACTGAAGCATGAGAGGTATGAACAGAATCCCAGTACATCTAAAGATGTTTGGACAATTATTTCCAAATTGTATTTAAATGTAGCAAAAGACAAAGACTAAACAATATTATTGACCAAGTACAATAAAGCAAAATAACAGGAAACAGATTTATTGCTCCTGATCTTTCTTTCTTAATTTTTTTTTGTGTGTGAAATATATAGGCAACAATAAAATGACTAGATTTAGCATGAAAAGATGAAAAAATTTAAAGAGTTGCAGATGAATAATATCATTAATACACTTTCCCAAAAACTTAGGATTATCCTTAGTATGATAATGAGTAACCATATTGTTGATTTATACCTTTGATGCTTCTAGAAAACTTTTGAAAATATTGGACATATAATGCAAGCTATTTGAATATCATGGTTGTCATGAAATGGTGTAGGAGGTCCTTCTGTCTATGTGTTGTTTGTATTGGTTAATGAATAAAGAAACTGTTTTGGCCTTTGATAGGGCAAAAGAACAGAGCTAGGTAGGGAAAACTAAAGTGAATGCCAGGAGAAAGGAGGCAGGGGAAGAGAGAAGTTACGCAGCCCTGCTGGAGCTGGACAGAACTTTACCCGGTAAGCCACAGCCACATGGCGATACACGGATTACTAGAAATAAGTTAAATTCAGATATGAGTTAGCCCATAAGAAGCTTGAGCTAATGGATCAAGCAACAATTTAATTAAGACAGTATCTGTGTGGTTATTTCAGGGCTAAGCGGTCAGAAACCAACAAGCAGCTTCCTCCTTACTACAATAAAAAAACTGTTTGCTGAAATGTGATCATTTATTAAATTAAGAGTCAGCAAAGTTTCTATATCTTTCATTCAAATAGTGTTTCCTTTAATTTATTTTTAATATGATTAGGGATAAAAGGGTCATACCTAAATATAATAAAAGCTATTTACAGCAAGCCGACAGCTAACATTAAATTGAACGGAGAAAAACTCAAAGCCATCCCACTAAAATCAGGAACAAGACAAGGATGTCCACTCTCTCCATACCTCTTCAATATAGTGCTTGAAGTTCTAGCAATAGCAATAAGACAACATAAGAGGATCAAAGGGATTCGTATTGGAAAGGAAGAATTAAGCTTTCGTTATTTGCAGATGATATGATAGTATACATAAGCGACCCCAAAAACTTGACCAAAGAACTCCTACAGCTGATAAACGCCTTTAGTAATGTGGCAGGATACAAGATCAACTCCAAAAATTCAGTGGCCTTCCTATACACTAAGGATAAGGAAGCAGAGAGGGAAATCAGAGAAGCATCACCTTTCACGATAGCCACAAACAGCATAAAATATCTAGGGGTAACTCTGACCAAGGAAGTGAAAGATCTATATGACAAGAACTTTAAGTCTTTGAAGAAAGAAATTGAAGAGGACACCAAAAAATGGAAGGATCTCCCTTGCTCTTGGATTGGGAGGATCAACATAGTAAAAATGGCAATTCTACAAAAAGCAATTTATAGTTTTAATGCAATCCCCATCAAAATCCCATCAAAATTCTTCACAGATCTGGAGAAGACAATAATCAACTTTATATGGAATAACAAAAAACCCAGGATAGCCAAAACATTCTTATACAATAAAGGAACGTCTGGAGGCATTACCATCCCTGACTTCAAACTCTATTACAGAGCTACAGTATTGAAAACAGCTTGGTATTGGCATCAAAACAGAGAAGTCGACCAATGGAATCGAATGGAAGACCCTGACTTTAACCCACAAACCTGTGAACACCTGATTTTTGATAAAGGAGCTAAAAGTATACAATGGAAAAAAGAGAGCATCTTCAACAAATTGTGCTGGCAAAACTGGATGTCAATCTGTAGAAGAATGAAAATAGATCCATATCTATCACCATGCACAAAACTCAAGTCCAAGTGGATTAAAGACCTCAATATCAGTCCGAACACGCTGAACTTGATAGAAGAGAAAGTGGGAAGTACTCTACAACACGTGGGCACAGGAGATCACTTCCTACGTATAACCCCAGCAACACAGACAGTAAGGTCTCATTGAATAAATGGGACCTACTGAAACTGAGAACGTTCTGTAAAGCAAAGGACACTGTCGCTAAGACAGAAAGGCAACCCACTGACTGGGAGAAGATCTTCACCAACCCCGCAACTGACAAAGGTCTGATCTCCAAAATATATAAAGAATTCAAGAAACTGGACCGTAAAAGGCTAATCAACCCAATTATAAAATGGGGCACTGAGCTGAACAGAGATCTCTCAACAGAAGAAATTCAAATGGTCAAAAGACACCTAAGGTCATGCTCAAATTCCTTAGCGATCAGGGAAATGCAAATCAAGACAACTTTAAGATACCATCTTACACCTGTCAGAATGGCGAAAATAAGAAACACCAATGATAGCCTTTGCTGGAGAGGTTGTGGAGAAAGGGGTACACTCATCCATTGCTGGTGGGAATGCAAACTTGTGCAACCACTTTGGAAAGCAGTGTGGAGGTTTCTCAGGAAATTCGGGATCAACCTACCCCTGGACCCAGCAATACCACTGTTGGGAATATACCCAAGAGATGCCCTATCATACAACAAAAGTATATGCTCTACTATGTTCATAGCAGCACTGTTTGTAATAGCTAGAACCTGGAAACAACCTAGATGCCCTTCAATGGAAGAATGGATGAAGAAAGTATGGAATATATATTAGAGTACTACTCAGCAGTAAAAAACAAGGACTTCTGGGAAGTTTGCAGGCAAATGGATGGAAATAGAGAACACTATCCTGAGTGAGGTAAGCCAGACCCAAAAAGAGGAACATGGGATGTACTCACTCTTATTTTGTTTCTAGACATAAACAAGGACATTGAGCCTATAATAAATAATCTTAGAGAAGCTAAATAAGAAGGAGAACCAAAGAAAAACATATAGGCATCCTCCTGAATATTAACCTTCATCAGACGATGAAAGGAGACAGAGACAGAGACCCACATTGGAGCACCGGACTGAAATCTCAAGGTCCAAATCAGGACCAGAAAAACAGAGAGCACGAGCAAGGAACTCAGGACCCCGAGGGGTGCACCCACACACTGAGACAATGGGGATGTTCTATTGGGAACTCACCAAGGCCAGCTGGCCTGGGTTTGAAAAAGCCTGGGTTAAAACCGGTCTTGGGAAAAAAAACATAGAGACAATGAGGACTACTGAGATCTCAAGAACAACGGAAATGGGTTTTTGATCCTACAGCACGTACTGGCTTTGTAGGAGCCTGGGCAGTTTGGATGCTCACCTTACTAGACCTGGATGGAGGTGGGTGGTCCTTCTACTTCCCACAGGGCAGGGAACCCTGATGGCTCTTTGGGCTGAAGAGGGAGGGGGACTTGATTGTGAGAGGGGGAGGGAAATGGGAGGCGGTGGTGGGGAAGAGACAGAAATCTTTAATAAATAAATAAATAAATAAATAAATATTTGATGCATGATAAGGGTTGACTGAAAAATGAAAAGATATTATTTTATTATACCATCATTTCATAAGTTCATTAAATATGAATGTACAATTTGTTCACAAGATTTCATATGAATTTTCAAACATAAAGTACATATGCTTTTATTCACGTGATTGGATATGATATATGATAAATATTACTGAATACTTCAATAATTAATTCACTAACTTGGTACATTAGTATAATATTGCTGAAAGTGTTGTGACCTGATTCTGAAGGTCTTTAATGTACATTACTGAAAATTACTGATACATGAAAAGATTGACTGACAGTTTTCTCACAAGATATTTGCCATTTTGCAGGTCAAGTATTCCCACTCTTCTTGGTCATTTTGTCAAAGGACTTGTTGGACCTCAGGTTATTGTGTTGGGTTTAACTATGGGTATGTTCACCAAAATGCTGAGAGTTTAGAAATAAAGCAGTTCAGGATTTGCAAAAATCACCTAAGTATTGAATCATTCCTGATGAAATCTCATGAATTTACTTTATCTTCAAATTATCATGAAACTGCCTCTCAAATTATTAAACAGTCCTTATATGTTCTTTAGAGACTGCTTTCGTCTGTGAATAAAATAACCTCTTTATTGTTCTTTGATTCATTTAATTTAGTCTATTATAGAAATACTAACTCCATATTCTTTACTCAGAAAAAAATGTTTATAAGATGAGCTAGCTATTTCGATAAGAGCCTAACGAATATGTTTTATGCTGACTATTTTTTTTTTCAAGGTTAGAATTTTTTGTCTGTTTGCTTGTCTTGTTTTTTTTTTTTTTTTTTTTGTTTTGTTTTTTGTTTTTGAGTAGCCGTGCTGAACCAATGTTTGGTCTGAATTTGAAGTTACCCTGTAGCAGACAAATTATTTTGTCTCCCAGCCAAAGGAATCCTGAATACACATGGTGTCTGTGTCTTTTTTCATATGCCTTTGGATCTTATAAATTAAAATTCCCGTGTTTTAGTAGAGATTTCTTGTTCATAATTTCACTCATTCAGTCGAGGACTATTTTTCTTTATTCCTTCATTTTATTTTATGTACATGGGTACTTTGCCTGTATTATGTCTGTGAATTAAGTTAGTGCAGTGCTTCTGCACTCCAGATTCCATATAACTGAAAATATAGCCACCATGGACACATGAAGTGTGCCCAGATACTTTACAGCAACAAGTACTCTTAGAACTGAGCCTTCTCTCTACTGAGTGGGGAGATATTTTATTATTATTCCCTTTGTTATTATTATTAATACATATATGAAAGTATAAGGATTTTTTTCTATGAAGACTATCTCTGAGAACAACTCTTACCATTCTTATGCTATACCTGCATCAACTCTTAGACATCAACTTCATACAGAGTTTCTACAATTAGATGTTTCTATTGAATAAGCAAGTCCTAGGCTGAAAACAAAATATATGATCAAACATTAGTCTTCAGGATTCAAGAAATAAAACATTATTTCTGTTTCCTAATATTTTTAAAATGGCACAAAAAGGGACTGCCCCTTTTTTGCATTCAATGTTCTTAAAGAGTTAAAGTAAACTACACTAGATAAGAATCTGAAATTGTTCCAATTATTTATCCTTCATGCTTTTATTCCTCCAGAATCAAACTTAATGTTCCCTTTGTTGCTTTATTAGAATAAGTTTGTGATTTTATTTTTATCTAATCTTAGGAAATCAATTTCATTTGCCTTGAATCTTTGTACTACATTTAAATTTTAAATGTTAACCTGTGGTTTAAATGAACAATGGTTAATCTCAACACAGATGAATAGAATTGCACTAGTTATACAAAAGAAAACAAATTTTAAAACTTGTGTAATGGATGACACTTAGTTTTATCTTATGATTACATAAGTTCTTTTTCACTTTCTGCAATGTATAGGTTTATTTCTTTAGAAGTGACTTCAAAGTCAAGCATTCTAATAAGATATTAGGGCTGTGGTCTTGTAAGACACCTAAAAATAATCTTTAACAAATATCCTGCATCTTACGAGTTTATGCTCAAGACAAAATATAACCCAGACTAATGGTGAAAGTGTTTATATAAGAAATTTAGATTGATAAAGATTGTTGTAAATTTAGAGATGGAGAATCTGTCTAAACTGTCTTCTTATTTATGTTATACTTATTTCTTCCTTGTTGTTTTAAAGTCCTGGGCAGAAAAGAAATAAAATTTACGAAATTAGATATAGGATGAGTCATAAGTACTCTGTCAGCTGCCAAATTTCAAAATATACTTTATTGAGTTTTAAAGACACAGTTTGTCTTTGTATTTTTATGTTATCAGGTTTTATATTTTATAATAAAAATTTTTTTAAATTTTTTTTCTCATATCTCGAAGATCAATATTGCAAATCACGTGAACCAGAAGGTTCAGATTCTGACATCACAAATTAGGAGTTATTATTTAGGAAATTTCATGTGTTCTCTTTCAAAAATGATTATTATTTTTTCTTAAATTTTTATGGTCACTTATGTTTGGAATAATTTTTATTAACAATTATAAATATAAAATAAAAGAATGCAGAATATAATAAAATGTAAATTTGTCATGAAAAACAAACTAATCATACAGTAATTAATAGATTGTTTTCATCTGTTTTAACTATCAGCAGGTATGTTAAAAATCCACAGGAAAAACTCTAACTTTAGAGCAGCTATTGATCATTACATGACTGTGACTTAATTTTCTTCTTTAAATTGTTATTCTGGCTTAATTCTCAAATTTTATATCCTAAATTTTAACCTTATTACATTTCTATGGTAAAAGAAGTTATTTCCCATTCTTCAAAAGCAGGAACTAAATGTTTGTTATAATTAATTGTACTATTCTAATTTTGATAATTCTTATTTAAAGTAAGAGCACATTTCCCAGCTGGACTCTAGGCTTTGATAATTAGAACAGTAACATGCATGGATAATGAATACCCATGGGAAAGTTTGACCAAAGAAACATAAGTAAAACCTGTTATTCTTCTAGATATCCCCCCCCAACAGTGACTGGAATCTGTAATAAATTGCATAGATTATACATTATGTTATATATGTATGTATGATCAATCTCAGGTATATATTAAAGAAATTGTATGAAAATCATAGTTTTGTGTTTTCACGCATATGAAATGATGGAGATATTTAGATTTCAACTAGATCTTATTTTTTCTTGAATAGATTTGCTTAAATATGTGTATTCCTTTATGAATATGGTTTATGATTATTGCAACAATTAAATTCATGATTTATTTAACAGTGTTAAAACTTGATGTTCTAAAACAGCATATAGATCTTGGGAATTTAAATCCTCCTTTCTAAAAAAAAAATATATTTATTTATTTTACAATTCCGATACAGTTCCTTTTACTCTTTCCTCCTTTCTGTCTCCACCATCATTACTACTCCTCTGTTTATGTTCAGAAAAGGGAAGGCCATTCATGAGTATCCAGAAATCATGACATATCACCTTTCAGTAAGTCTAACCAACCCTCCTTTTATTAAGACTGAACTAGGTAACATAGTATGAAGTAAAGTGTAGAATAGGTCAGCAAAAGAATCAAATAAAGACCCAGCTTCCACTGTTAGGAATCCCACAAAAAGAGAAAAATTACACAACTTTACAATATATTCAGAAGGTTTAGGTCAGACCCAAGAAGGCTCCCAAGTTTTCAGTTCAGTTTCTGTGAGATCCTATGAGTCCAGGTTAGTCAAATATGAGTTTTCTTCTTATCCTTCCTACCTCTCTACAGAAGGACTCTCTGAGTTTCAACCTATGCTTGGCTGTGAGTCTCTGCATCTTTTTCAATCAAATGCTTAAAGAATCCTCTCTGATGATAATTGGAGTAGGTATCAATCTATGATAATAGCATAATATTATTAGATATCATTACATTAACATTTTTCCTCTCTAGTTATGTTTGGTTCAATTCTAAAATTCTGGGCCATCCATTCTCTGAGTTTTTGCACTCCAGACAGTGTCAGCAGTGAGCTCCCTTTCATGACATGTGTCTGAAGCAGGACCATTCATTGTTCAGACACTCCAACAGTCTCTGTGTCATCCTTACCCTAGCATATCCCATTGGCAGGACAGACTGTATGTCAACATTTGTTTAGCTGATTGGTATCCCAATTCCTTAACTGGTAGTCTTGCTTGACCACAGGAGATGGCAATTCAGTCTTTGTATCTACTCTTGCTAGAAGTTGCAGCTGGGGTCAACCTTGTAGATTCCTGGGAGTTTCCATTGAACCAGGTTTCTGCCTTTCCAGTAGTTTATTTCAGTACTCTTCCCTCCACACCTCCAACCTGATCCCTCATGTTCCCTTCCCTCTTGCCCAGAGTCCACAAAGTATCATTTATTTCATCTTCCAGAGAACATCTGAGTGTTCCCCTTGATCCTTCATTGATGCTCACATTTCTGGGTCTGTGGATTATAGCATGGTTATCCTTCATTTTATTGCTAAGATCCACTACTAAGTAAGTACATGCGATGTTTGCTTTTCTGGATCTGGTTACTCCACTGAGAATTTATTTTCTAGTTCAATCATGGGCCTACAAATTTAATGATGTCATTGTTTTTAGTAGCTGATGATAACTTTTGCCTTGTCTTATTTTATCTTGTTTTGATCTCTTTCACTAATGTGTCATGGAGGCCTGATATATTCTGAAGAAGAAAAAAAAAGCCAGAGTAGATATGGGGAAGGAATGGATGGAGGGAAATCTGTAATTGGAATATGCTTATGAGAGAGGATTCTATTTTCAATAAAAATTGAACATTTAAAAGGAAGATATAAAGATTCTCAGATACATGATATTGACTCTGAAAATTTAATTCCCACCAATTCATTTTGGCCCACAAAAACCTTTGATAATATGTCTTTGCATATTCTATTCAGTATTTTTGGTACAGGAAAATTATTTAATATATCATTCCCTTTAGGAAAAATATCTTAACTTCTTGAAACTTCATTGACTTTTTAATAATTTATTAATGGAGCTAGAAAGATGGTTCAAAGGATAGATGTACTGTCGCCAAGCATGATAATCAGATTTTTTCATTTGTATAATAGTTTTTATTATTTAAAACAATTTTTAAATTTTAATATATTTATTTCATATTCTTTCTTTTTGTAAGTTCCTCCAAACCATGTCTTTCTTGGTAAAAACCCAACTTTAAGTTCTTTCTCAAATAATTAGAATTTTAAATACATGTTCATTGTGGACAATTTTTCATTTGTGTTAATCAGATATATTGCTCTATAATTTTAATTTTTCATTGAAACTTTGTCTGGTTATGATATAAGTTTAATAGTAATTTTATAAAAGGATCTGGGCCATGTTTATTTTTTCTTATATAGTCAAAATTTTATTAGTAGCAGCTATTCTTTGATGTTCTGGTAGAATTTAACTCTAAATCCAGCATTTGGTTTTGGATAGTTTTTATTGGGAAATTGAAATTGTAACTTTTATTTCATTACTTACTAAAGGTCTATTATTACTGTCCACTTCCTCTAGGTGAATATATACATATACATATCTGTACATATAAATATGTGTTCATATTACATATATATTAAATTTCTATTTTGTTGGAATTTTGATATTTTATGTTCTTATAATGATTCGTTAAGTATGCTTAAGCTATTGGCCTAACAGTATTGTTAATGATATACTTTCTGTGTGATTATTTTGAGGCAGGGTGATCAGGAAATGAAAGAACAGCCTCTGCCAACACTATTGCAATTTCTCCATTTTCATCTCCAATTTTAATAATTTGAACATTTTCAGTTCGTTATTCTGAGCTACTGGGCAAGGAAAGTAATGATCCCATATGTGAACTTTGTGATTTACAATAAGTACTGTCTTGCAAGACATGCTCAGTGTTGAAATAGTGATTCACCATAGGATTATTCAATTACATTCAAAATGGATTTAAGGCAAACTACAGCAGATGAAATTTATACTTGCCATTTTTACAAGAGTAACAGCCTATAGATGAAAAAGTCATAAGAGATTCGGGGAGAACTTCTGGCTATTATTTACAAATAAGATATGGTCTTAAGAGGATTAATTCATAGGTGAATGCATTGCTCTGCTCTAGTCTTTAAAGTTTCTAATTTTAGTAGATGATGTTTTACACACACACACACACGCAGACTCAAGAATATTAAGCCATATATCAAACATTTTTTATACAACTCATTTCAAGATTCAAGGGTCATTATGTAAGTCCAGGAAGAAAGAATTAAAAGCAAGAGGTGGTTCATGATAATAAAGAAAGTTATCTTCAGGACATATGAAATCAATTGCACATATGAATTCACAGAAATTGTCAAAGTAAATCAAATCCTAGTCAAACCCTCTCCAGATCAAATTGCAACATTGCCACGCTTCTGGGCACTCACTCACCCTAGCTTATACAACATGGAGAGATAGTTTTCTCTCTGATATTCTCCCAAGTATGTCAAACATACTCCCACAGAAGACAACACATCTAATAATATTTGGAGGGAATAGATAGGTCTTGAATGTTTGAAATTCTTTGCCTTTAAATAAAAGTTGAAAGGGTGGGAAGGGGTAGTTTGTGAGGAAAGAGTTGGAGCAAAGGTGTGGATATGATGAGAACATGTAAGAGTCTCCAAAGAACTTAAAGGAAAAGATAATAAAGTAGAAAAACTATTATGAATAAAAATGACTTATTTTTATCAATGACTGTCAATTTAATGTTTAAGAAAAAGGGATCAGAATAAAGTCATTGAAGAGTAAATAGAACAGAAGACTGGTAACTGAGAAATATAAAAATAAATATGACATAAGAAAGCATAGGAACTTTATTACCAGCTATATAAAATCATTATGCTTGACCTTTAGCCATTCCTGACAAGAAAAACATCAATTACAACTCTAATCAAAAGCAGGACTTTAAGCTTGTTAAAAGTGTGTAGCTTGACACTGAAAAGATACCACCGAATAAAACAATGCTTTAGAGAGAAAGGGATGTGGTGTGAGGTCACTGAATAATTGGATTGTTGCATATATTAGAGCTGAGAGAAGCAAAGATTTAGGGAAGACATAAAAAAAAAAAAACAACTGTATGAAATTACCAGGGCATGATAGCTATGGTGCTTTTCCCCCATGATTCTACAAGTAAACATAACTTAAACTATGGAGACTTTTCAACAGGTATCTCTTCACCAAGGTTTCTATTGCTGTGCAGAGACGATATGAACATCGCAACTCTTATAACACTTAATTGAGGAGCTCTATAAGTTTCAGCACTTCTATTGTGGTGAAGAGCATGACAGCATGCAGGCAGACATTTTGCTGGAGCAGTAACTCAAAGTTGTACATTTTTTGCAGGAAACACCAAGGCTTCAGAGATACTGGGATGTATACTGAGTATAAGAAATATCAAAGTTCACTCCCACAGTGGCACAATTTATGCAAGGTCCTACCCACTCCAACAAAGTCACATTTCCTAATAGTGCCAACTTCTATGAGATTATAGAGGTCAATTGCATTCAAATTTGACCCCATAAGCATGTAAAAACATCATAAGGTAAAATTCCCTATAGTTTATCATAGTTTCACATTGTTTTAAAGTATAAAGTAAAACTCTTTTCTGAGATTCATGCAATCTATTATCTGTAGTTCCCATGTAAAAGTCCAAATCAAAGACCATATAACATACTAACAATGTATAATGGCACAGGATATACATTGCCATTGCAAACAAAAGGAAAGGCACATAGTGAGGAAACTGGACCAAAGCAAGTCCAAAAATCAGCTGGGTATCTTCAAATTTTCCATCTTCATGTCTGATGTCAAAATGTTCTTCAGATGTCCAGCTCAGTTTAGCTTTGTTGACTGTGATGAACTTCTTTCTCTTGGCCTCATTACTTTGGCCTAGGGCAGGGCAGAACATAGCCAGACTGAAAGAGCTAAAGAGAGAGAGAGTAGGTGGAGTCAAGGAAATGTCATGTAGCTGCGGAAGGAGAAAAATGCCACCTGAAACTTACTGGTAGGCCACAATTTTGCGGTGATTTACAGATTAATAGAAACTTGTTAATTTAAGATTTAAGAGCTAGACAGGCAGTGGTGGTACACACCTTTAACCCCAACACTCAGAAGGCAGAAGCAGGTAGATCTCTGTGAGTTTGAGGCCAACCTGTTCTATAAGAGCTAATTCCAGGACAGGCACCAAAGATATAGAAAAATCCTGTAAAAACTAAAAATAAATAGATAGATTAATTAGTTAGTTAATTAATTGTAAAAGCTAGCTGGAAATAAACCCATAGGCCAAAAACAATGTTTTAATTAATATAGTTTCTGTGCAATTATTCAGGTCTGGGCAGTTGGGAAACCAAATGAGAAGTCTCCAATTACAGTATCACATGACTCTAAAGCAACGTGGGTTCCCAAAGGCAGTCCAGGCTTCAGGAATGGTCTCTTTACTGGGCCTCTATCCATGGGCACCCCTGACATCCCTGGCCTCAGCACCTTTCTTAGTCACACAGGTAAATTTCATCACTCATTTCTTATATCTTTAAAAAGAAATTACATGGCCAGAACCAAATGGCCAAAGCTGCCAAATTCTGCTGCTTCTTGGGCCTGGAATATGGCCCACTTTGTGCTTCACTGCCTAAACTTGGCTGCCCTGAAACTTGCTCTGTAGACCAGGCTGGCATCAAACTCAAAGAATTGGCAGCCTCTGTCTCTCCATTGATGGGGTTAAAGGTGGGCATCATCACACCAGACTGGAAGCTTTGCTTCACCTTCTTTACACAAGTTTGAAATTTACCTGGGTGTGACCTTGCCCTGAGGTCATCACTCCCTATGTTCCATTTCTTAATCCATCATTCTTCTTGAACACAGACCCATCTATATTCCACTTCCTCGATACTCTTTACTCCTTAAAATTAACGTTTCACAATTTTTCCTGCTCAGTTTCCTTGTTTTTTTTTTTTGTTTTTTTTTTTTTTTTTTTTTTTTTTTTTGGAGGAGTGGCTTGTTCTTTGTTTTTTATAAATCTTTATAAGTGGGAACACTAGTAGCCACAAGATAGAGTCTATACTAGGTTGTTCTGAGATTTACTTTGCCTTTAGAAATAATCCAAAACTCTTCACTTTAGTCTCAAGTAGACTCTGCAGAGAAGGGCAAAAGACTGTCACTTTCTTTACTAAAATGTCACCACAAAAAATTATCTCTACAAGTGGGAAAGAGCTAATAGAGTGAACTGGAATAATTCTGAAAAGAAGCATATGTAATAAACAAAAGCAACGACAGAACATAAAATTAGGAAATATTATTGGTAAAGGTTAACATTGTTTTCCTATAGAATCAATGAATACTATTTTAAAGTTGAAAGAAAAGATATCAAAGTGTCAGATACAGTATCTAATAGAGACTGGAAAAACACATAGGGAACAGATGTAAAACTAAGAGGGTTATAAAATAAAATTTTAGAAACCTAAATACCAGGTGGAATTAAAGCTTCTCTACTGCACCATAATAGATTTTAACACAGACTCATCTATCTAATCTACATCAATATCTATCTATAGAGAGACATTATAATACAGAAAGCAGTAATGAAAGCATGAAATAAACATTTATCTGAAAGTATTCACCTCACCAAAGAAAAATCCAAATCCAAACAAAAATTAAAATGTTAGGGACAAAGGACAAACCACACACACACACACACACACACACACACACACACACACACACACACACGGAAAACAACCTGCAATACATGAAGAATTAAAAAAAAAATACAAACAAATCAACAAACAGGATTGAGAGAGAGCACTCCAAGCATGTACAGGCTGTGATTTGGACATTCATCATTGCAAATTTGTAAAATATTTACATTTGAACACAGGAGACCAGAACATATTCAAAATAGTGTCTTCTATACTTAACAGGGAATTTGTACCTCTGAAATCTGCAGTGTGGTCACTGAAATAGGACCTGCATGTTGAAAATATCAAATGCTTGCTAATATAGAAGGGTAAGATATCACCAATCCCCACTCCACCTGAAGACTTATAGGCAATTTGGAGGCAGAGGGAAGGAGAATCTGTACTTTCAAGGAATGAACTCTCTTATAATGTATTTAAAATTTTTTATTTATTATGTATACAATATTCTGTCTGTGTGTATGCCTGCTGGTCAGAAGAGGGCACCAGTCCTCATTACAGATGGTTGTGAGCCACCATGTGGTTGCTGGGAATTGAACTCAGGACTTTTGGAAGAGCAGGCAATGCTCTTAACCTCTGAGCCATCTCTCCAGTCCCTATAATGTATTTAATCCCAAATTGTCAGTCCTAAAGATGTAATCCGCAAAATAGATTCAGGAAACTGTATTTATTTATATCATTAAATGTGTGTGTGTGTGTATATATATATATATATATATATATATATATTTGTACAAACACACACATATAAATACTTTTGAGATATTTGCATATTTGGGTGAGACTTGAACTGTTGAGAGAGGAGTTAGAAGAGACAGGGATTCGAAGTGATTTAAATTGAGTACACTTGTAAAATTCTAAAAATATAGAGTTTTAAAAAACAATAACTATAATAGATATAGATGAAAAACTCAAAATAATGATAAAAGAAAAGAAGTAAAGTGACAACTAAATACATATAAACAGTGAGGTTTGGTAATTGATTACTTTCATAACTATTACAGGATGCTCAATAACCCAGTGATAAATAGTTTTAAAATGCAATGAAAAAATATTAATTTAAAATTAAAAAATATTTAATTTAATAATTAAATAAATGTTTTGATACTCAAAACAAAAATGATAAATCATTTTTTGTGTGTGATGTGATTACCAAAATATTTTCTGATATCATTCTATGAATAATTACATGCTAAACAATTTCATTCTGCATACATGATGAGGCTATTGGTTTGAAAATTTATTACATGATATGTTATGATTTTAAACTTTAGAGCATGACAGCAGATAAGGAATTAAAACCTCATTCAAAATAATAAATACTTAACTCTCTATTAATCAGAGCTTTTGGTTGTGCCAAAATTTTACCCAGATAGCAAAATGGAAAAACATACTAATAATTCATTTTTTACTTAAATAATTTACTTATTGTTGACTTGAGCAAGCTCTTTTAGTAAATAAATGTAAAATGTTCCAAGAAAACAGGCATACATATGTTTCTTTTGTTTAGCTATTTCTTTGTAAAATAGATATCTCATTTGTGCAACATGATAATCAATTGGAAAATTAAGTGTAAAAACATGTTTAGCATTATTATTAACATAAAGATATTGCTGTAACTCCCAGTGTCATCAATGGACAAATAACCCACTTCCTTGGAGTAAGGAATTCAAACTCTGCTGTGCTTTCTAATAATTCATTGTATAATACTTTAATACAATTAGTAAATACAATTATGATGAATTATATAAATTAATTAAAATTAGTATCATATTAAATGTAATTACATGATTTATCTGTTTATATGTGCTTTTATTTGGAAAAATAAAAATTATATTGAAAACCTGCTATATTGAAAACTAATAAATTGAGAAGTTATTAGTTGATATGAGAAGTTTTGCTCTCCAGTGAAATATTTTTTACTGCTATCCCACCGGGACATTGATCTACAAAACTTCTAACTAATTGAATGTTTTCCAATATCCCCCAACATTTCATTGCCTACTGTTGTCTGGCTATGTTAGGCATTTTGTATATACTGTTAAATGAAATTGTTACCACTTCTCTGAATTTAATTGAGAAAATAAAAACATTGTTTTTTCTTCACAGAATGTTCTATGTCATTGCCTGTTTTTCTATGGAATCCAACGGATCCACTGAGATCTTCATTATTTGAGTTTTTTTTTTTTAATCCCAATTACACCAGTTGTTTAAACACAATGAAAACAATGAAAGAGTTTTCATTTTGGTTGTTTTTATGTGATTTGTTTTTTCTTTGAAATCTATAATAGCATCCTAGAGCCATGTGAATTCTTTTAATATCACAAGATGTGGATGATGTAATCATCTACAACAGTATCTGAAGTTTGGAATGTGTGTTCATCAATTCATTAATATTTAATTAGCAAGAGACTACATGAGCTGTGTAATATTCTTGCTGTTTCAAAATTATTCTTTCAGGCATATATATATATATATATATATATATATATATATATTAAATAATAATTTCTTGTTTTATATTGCATTCAATGGTACATTTATACGTTCTTCAATAAAAGTATCACAATTAGATACATACACAATGTATGTAATTTATATATATAAATTCATATACATATGTAAATGGATAAAATAACATTTATTTCTTGCAAGATTATAATGTTTATTTCTGAAGAGGTTTCGGTAGGTTTTACAACTTTGACATAAATTCCAGGTATCTGTTACAAATATGGTAATTAATGAGGTGTGAAATATCCTATGATCATCGGTTTGCACATGAAGCTGTGTTGAATATCTTTGTCTTTAATATCCACAAGGGTTCTGACATGGATGTTATCAAAATGATCCATTTCGGGAATATTTTAAAGTTATAATAAATTACTGATCAGAAGCTATTAGAATAAAGTATATTTAATGCTATTTAAAATTATTGATATTTAAAACACACATAAAGATGTGAAAACATCACCTACATTTTCAAACACAGTTATTACAAAAAAAGAAAATTCTCCAAATTGCTAATCATTATAAAAACTGTAAATGCAGCTTGGAACAAACACCTAATACAATCTAAATTTATTTTATGAAAATGTTTGAAAAATTTAATTTGTAAAATTTTAATATAGTCAATAATATCTTTCAGGCTATATGAATTTTCCATCTTTATTTCAAAACTACTTTTAAAAACTCACTTTGAAAATATTGTTTGAGAGAATAATCTATTTTCAATAAAATTAAAGATAAGAAAAATAAACAATAGAAACTTAGTAAAATCATCATCTAAAATGTATTTCTTAAATGTGACTCAGTTTTCCAAGGCAAATTATTTAATTCAGCAGGATCACGGTAAAATATCCTAGCAGGTTTCAAGACTGATCATTGCTTTCCCATTAGTTTTCATAACATTCAACATTCAATTAATCATTTTGTATATATCACACTCACTCCTGTTAATATAATTATTATGCTAAATGTTATTGATACTCATAAATGCAAACATATTTCCAAAATAAGCAACAATGCCAGTTTTATTCATATTTCTGTTAATAAGCAAAATATTGATTACATATGAAAAGCAATAATGAACAAATAGCCATGAAGAAGCACAATAATAATTTTAAGTCATAAATTTTTCTGAGCTTTGTGTTATATATATCCCAGCATATGAGAGCCAAAAATACATTTACTATGAAAACACTAGCATATATATTACATGTACATTTAATATTCTTCTATTTTCATATACTTAAATTATATTCATGATCAAGAGTCCTAAACTGTCATTTGTCAACATTAATATTATCTTTATTTTTCCATTATGTTAGTTTTAGTTATTGTCAACATGTGTTAAATTAATAAATTCTATATATAATGGGGTGAGTGTGAGGATAAAACTACCATACTTATTATGATTTGGGGAAAGTTCTTTGATACTTTTAGTATTTTTGTTTGTTGAATTTGAATCCTCCCCATTGGCTCACATTTGTGATTGTCTTGTGTCCAGTTAGTGGAATTTTTTTTATGAAAGATGATAAGGTGTTTCCTTGTGGGAGGGAGTGTGCCATGGGGGGACTGAGTAAAAGCAGTCCACAGACTGTTTTCAGTGAAACTATAATTAGTTGTATGTTTAAATTATGCTTTCTTTGTATTTTCTGATAGTTTTAATTCTGTGTTCACCCTCCAATACATGATTAGCAAACCTGTTTTTCACTTAACTGATGAACACTAATGATTTTATTTCTCATTCTTTATCTTCATTTCTCACTGATATGAAATTTATCTTACAAAGTGACTCTATCTGTTTGGGAAAACATGGATGCAGCAATCCCACCCATAATATTGATGCCTTTTGACCCTAGTTGACATTTTTTTCAGCTCTGTGAAAAAACAATTAGCTTATATTATATTTAATTTTTATTATTAATACTTATTATTATAAATGAATTAGACATGTTAAATAGCCTCACAGAAATTTTCCTTAAAGACATTCTTGTACATTATTCTTTTTTGATCTATTAAATCTAATTTTTGTTTCCATTTTTTTGTTTTTCTTCATCCAAATAACTCAACCTTAAGAGGTACAAAGAAATGTTTCTCTGTAAGCTTCTTAAGGTTTCTGAAATTTTACATGTGCTATGAAGATTTAATAAAACTTATACAGTGTGGCATAACAATGTGGTTCAGTGGTAAAGAGGAGTGATTGATTTTTTTCCAGAGGACAAGAATTTGATTTACAGGATGCTTAAATTGTCTTACAGCTGTCTGTAACTCCAGTGTCTGTAATCCAATGTCATCTTCTGGTTTCTGTGTGCAAGAGGCATACATACGGTATGTAGACAAATAGGGAGGAATCCTGATATACCAGAAATATAACAAAAGAAAATTTGAAAATATTCTTCAAACAAATAGCATTGTATGTGAGCCAAATACATATATAATTAGAATAGTAGTCAAACTCAAAGAGTTCCGTAATTTTCATAACTTTTGTAATTATTTTATGATTATAAGCCTTTTTTCTTCTTACAGCTTTTAATTACTACTTTATAACTTATTATAACTCTCAGGGAAAAAATAGTATCTAAGTGTTTCCTTCAATATTATTCTTATCAAATATCTTCTTAACAGATGTTTCTAATGTACTATAAAATAATTGTTGTTTCACTGTCTAGGATCTAGACAGTCTATACTCTAGATCATTTAATATAGCACAGGTCATTTAAGAGCTAATGAATAATGTCAAGCATCAATTTTTATAGGTGGTCTATATTTCATGGGTATAATATGTAAAAGTCATAGAACTATATGAATACATCTAAAATTTTGACATGATTATTTTTAGTAAAAACTAAAAATATTAGTAACTAGATGCTTCAAAAGGTATTTGTGTAGGGGTTGATGACTTCTTTTCAGTAAACTTAACTTTCTAGGAATCTTTGAAATGAATAATTTCCCTTTTTTTTCCGCTAAAAAAATATTTAATGTGCTGTCACTAAGAAATTTCTGACTGTCCTTGTTGGTAGAGAATTGCATGCGAGACTATTGTAAGGAATGTCTATGACATAGTGAGTTTGCTTCTTTGAGAATGTCTATGACATAGTGAGTTTGCATCTTTAAATGTAGCTATCATGCTGGGTTAGAAATATAATCAAAAATTATTTATATTTTAACATTGATTTTAATAATACAAAGTACAATAAAAAGAAAGTGAATTGTGAAAGACTTGGCAGCTAGCATTGAAAACTAGACAAGCTAAAATATCAGGAGAAATTACAAAGAAGTGCAGACACACAGCATACCCTAACAACAACTTGCCCATATCAAAAATAGCATTTCTTTATGACAGTGAGACTCTTTGCTCTTCCACAACACTGCCCTAATCCCACCACAAAAGAATACAATAAAAAATAGGCCTATGATTGAAGATAAGTACTTTCAACACAAACCTGCACACGATAGCAACAGTCAGAGTTCAAGAAATAAAAAAAAAAAGAGAGAGAGAGAGAGAGAGAGAAAGAAACAGAAAAGAATGGGAAGAAAAATGACAGGTAAAAAGAATCATGACCCCATTTATAGCCGCAAACTAAAAAGCTTTAAGGATAAAACCAACCCCTTCAAAACAGATAGGTGCATTGGACCTTTGTGGCAACATAAAGACAAGGATGAGTAATGTGAGCAAAAATGAGGAGCAAAGTTAAACCATCAAAAACTGATATCTTTATTTGAGTCATGATGAAGAAAACATAACGAATGAAGAATTTGTACAGCGAGTAAAGTAATTTAAAGCTACAAAAATAACTGGAGAACATTTTAATGTGTTTAAAATTATTTTAATTAAGAAAAAAAGTGAAATGTAAAAACACCCTAATCAATTAGGACAGTATGAACTTACAATGAAACAATTTTTTCACCGAAATTCCTATATTTAACCTGAGGTGTTATTACAAATAGAAAATAAATGAGACTGCATAGGTCAACACAGTGAAGTTCTCATAAAACTTCTCACATTGCAATGAACATTGTTGACAACTTTGTAATTGCTGAGATTACATTTATTTTTGACTTTCCATAAATAAACCTTTGTAGTAATCTTAGTGAGAATTTGTTATTAGTTTTATTTTATGTGTGATAGAGAATGGGCACAGATTATTTAGATTATATTTCCCAACAATATACATACAAGCAGTGGCAAAAAAAGATTTAATTAAGAAAGCTAAGTAGGGCAAGAATCAGCAAAAAACAGAATGCAACAATGTAATAAGACATGTTGAGGATGTAGTTCTAGCAACTGACAGAATGCTTACCTAGCATGCACAAAGATATAGTTCCCATTCCCAACATTCTGTAAACCTGGCATGATGCTGTTTACCTATAATCTCAGAAGTAGATAAATAGAGGCAGGAAGATTAGAATTTCAAGGTTATCATTGGCTGTATAATGAATTAAAGACCAACTTGAAATATATAAATCCAATATATATATAGGCATTACATATATAAATAGGCATTATATTGTTGTAAGAAGGTCATTAGTTATTTTCCAGCTGCTCAGCCACAAAATAATCACTGAGAAATCATATTATTTGCAATACTGTTTAGCCAATAGCTTAAGCATATTTCTGACTATCTCTTACATCTCAATTTAACCAATTTCTAGTAATCTGTGTACTGCCACGTGGCTGTGGCTTACTGGGTAAAGTTCTATCCAGCTCGTGGAGCTACATGGCTTCTCTCTAACTTCACCTTCTTTTTCCCAGCATTCAGTTAAGTTTTCCCCACTGAGCTCTACTCTACCCTATCAGGGCAAGCCAGTTTTGTTTATTAACCAATTGTATACACAGCATATAGACGGGAATCCCACATCAGTGTATATTACAATAATGTCTATATTTTTTTAAAAATGAACAAATGTAATATAGCAAATGCCACAAATAGTTCAAAATGTGTCTTATAGAAAAAACTCGACTATTTAACTTGGCAATAATTTTTAAAAGCTAAAGCAAGTACACCTTATATAGTGAAATTATATTCTGCACAAAGGAATCATCCTGAATAAAAATTTTAAATATGTTTAAAGTTTTGGATCATTTATTTCATGATTGAAATCAATAAAGTCTCAAACATAGGAGTATTTAATATGATCTAAGGTCATACTCAGGGTCTAACATTAAGGAATAAAAAATCAAGATCAGTGTACATATAAATTAACAGAGACAAGGCAGCATGCAAAAGACTTGCCAGAGTCTGCACCACATTGGGTTTTTGTACCGAAAGTGAAAGAAGTGGACATCTGACTCCTTTGCTAACCGAGAAGCAATCTCCAATTGATGATCTCTTGAAAATGAAAATAAAATTTTCTCCAAGAGACATTAACTGAAGGAGAACACTCCCATTAAGGGTCTACCCCAATCCCAGGAAATGGCCAACACAAAATGAACTTAATGTCATTTTTGGAGGTCCTTCGTCTCATAATGTCATATCAGGACCTTATTTTTTATTTTTATTTTGTATTTATTGTATTTATATATTTTCTCTCTTTTTGTCTTACAAATTCTTCTGGTATTTAGTGTACCTTCCAGTTTAGTGCTTTTATGGAATTCCTGAGTTCAAGAACTAGTGGGTTCCTGTTTCCTATGCCTTTTCTTGGACTCTTTGCTACCTATTCATTTGTTTTGTCCTATTTCAACTTTCTATCTTTTGTTATAGCTTATTTTATTTCATTAGCATCCCTTAGAAGCCTGTTTGCTTTCTAGTGAGAGACAGAAAGAGAATGAATCCTGATAGGAGAGAAGGTGTAGAGGAACTGGGAGGAATAAAGCGAGAGGTAACCAACATCAGGAAATATTATGTGACAAAAATATTTCAATAAAAGAAAAAAATTATCAAAAGGGAAATTAAAATTGAAACTTTTAAATAACACTCATTTTTAGAATGTTTTATTCAAAGGTATTTTTCATAAGTGTTAGATTATCTTATTTGAGAGAGATTATTGCATTATTAATAATAACAAATGTGACAAAGAATTCACTAAAAAATACCATTTTAGAGGCTTTGTCACAGTTATGATCTACCACAAATAGGAAAACTTTTGGCTAAGGAGAGATGAATGGATAGTATGTTTGACATGCATTCATGAAGACTAGTGTTTGGTCATCAGTAGCCATGTAAAAGCTAGGCAGAGGTGTACCTGTCTATAGTCCCAACACTGTGTGTAAAGAGGAAGAGAGAAAGCCGTGACTTACGGATGCCTCGGAGCTTAATTGACAGTCTTCAGCCATTCTTTGGCCATCAAACTAGCATGAACAGATAATGATCCTATTCATAGCTACGTATTGACACATATGCAACATGCTTTTATCTACATTATGAAAATCAATGTGTGCTTATAAAAATTCGACAGCACTAGAATTTTTCATGTTCTAATTTCTTAAGCTAAACATAAGGGCATGTAGACATTGAAACACTGATTGTTCCTAAAAACTGACAATGATAACAGAGAAGAGCCCCTTGGTAAAAGGAAATAGACTTTACAATACTAAGAATTACCAAGTCAATAAATTAACAGCAAGAATGGAAATTTAACAGACTATTTTAGATTATATGCAATGATATTCTAAATTCAGACTATTTTAGATTATATGAAATGTTATTCTAAGTTAAAATTTAACATAAGAAAGTTAGCAGTGTTATAGTCAGAGGTACATAATTAAATTTGAAAATAATCCCCAAACAAAATACATATGGAAATGTACAAAGGTGATACAAGGGAAAAGAATAAATATAACATTGTAATGACTGATAAGCTTAGGTATATAGAGAATATATAATTTATAATTGGTTTGTGTTTGATATTATATCATAATAGAATATTTTTCTTCCTGTTTCCCCTTTATGTCCTCCTCTATAACCCACTCTTTGTCCTTTTCAAATTTGGGGCCTCTTTATTTCATTAGATACTGTTTCCTGCACATATGTACACATGTACTTATCCTTAAATATTAGCTGTGTAATTTGTACTATGTAATATGTATGTTGTCAGTGCTCATCATTTGGTATTGGATAATCAATTGATGTTATCTTACCTGGGTACTCTTCTTACTCCAACTCTTGATTTCTCACCAAACTTTTGGTGAGAGGGGAGGGAAACGTTTGGGGGAGGGGGAGGGAAATGGGAGGCGGTGGTGGGGAAATCTTTAATAAATAAATAAATTAAAATAAAAAAATAAAGATTGTGCTCCAAAGACCGTGAGTAATATTCTTTTTTTAAATTTATTTATTTATTAAAGATTTCTGTCTCTTCCCCACCGCCGCCTCCCATTTCCCTACCCTTCCCCAATCAAGTCCCCCTCCCTCATCAGCCCAAAGAGCAGCCAGGGTTCCCAGCCCTGTGGGAAGTCCAGGGACCACCCACCTCCATCCAGGTCTAGTAAGGTGAGCATCCAAACTGCCTAGGCTCCCATAAAGCCAGTACGTGCAGTAGGATAAAAACCCATTGCCATTATTCTTGAGTTCTCAGTAGTCCTCATTGTCCGCTATGTTCAGCGAGTCCAGTTTTACCCCAGGCTTTTTCAGATTCAAGCCAGCTGGCCTTGGTGAGTTCCTGATAGAACATTCCCATTGTCTCAGTGTGTGGGTGCACCCCTCGTGGTCCTGAGTTCCTTGCTCGTGCTCTCTCTCCTTCTTCTTCTGATTTGGACCTTGAGATTTCTGTCTGGTGCTCCAATGTGGGTCTCTGTCTCCTTTCATCACCTGATGAAGGTTAGTATTCAGGAGGATGCCTATATGCTTTTCTTTGGGTTCTCCTTCTTATTTAGCTTCTCTAGGATCACTAATTATAGACTCAATGTTCTTTGTTTATGGTTAGAAACCAAATATGAGTGAGTACATCCCATGTTCCTCTTTTTGGGTCTGGCTTACCTCACTCAGGATAGTGTTTTCTATTTCCATCCATTTGTATGCAAAATTCAAGAAGTCCTTGTTTTTTACTGCTGAGTAGTACTCTAATATGTATATATTCCATACTTTCTTCATCTATTCTTCCATTGAAGGGCATCTAGGTTGTTTCCAGGTTCTGGCTATTACAAACAATGCTGCTATGAACATAGTAGAGCATGTACTTTTGTTGTATGATAAGGACTCTCTTGGGTATATTCCCAAGAGTGGTATTGCTGGGTCAAGGGGTAGGTTGATCCAGAATTTCCAGAGAAACCGCCACACTGCTTTCCAAAGTGGTTGCACAAGTTTGCATTCCCACCAGCAATGGATGAGTGTACCCCTTTCTCCACAACCTCTCCAGCAAAGGCTATCATTGGTGTTTTTTATTTTAGCCATCTGACAGGTGTATCTTAAAGTTGTCTTGATTTGCAAATTGTGCTGGCAAAACTGGATGTCAACCTGTAGAAGAATGAAAATAGATCCATATCTATCACCATGCACAAAACTCAAGTCCAACTGGATTAAAGACCTCAATATCAGTCCGAACACAATGAACCTGATAGAAGAGAAAGTGGAAAGTACTCTCCAAAACATGGGCACAGGAGACCACTTCCTACGTATAACCCCAGCAGCACAGACATTAAGGGCCTCATTGAATAAATGGGACATCCTGAGACTGAGAAGCTTCTGTAAAGCAAAGGACACTGTCACTAAGACACAAAGGCAACCCACTGACTGGGAGAAGATCTTCACCAACCCCGCAACTGACAAAGGTCTGATCTCCAAAATATATAAAGAACTCAAGAATCTAGACCGTAAAAGGCTAATCAACCCAATTATAAAATGGGACACTGAGCTGAACAGAGAATTCTCAACAGAAGAAGTTCAAATGGCCAAAAGACACTTAAGGACACGCTCAACTTCCTTAGCAATCAGGGAAATGCAAATCAAGACAACTTTAAGATACCTTGAGTAATATTCTTGATTCAATTTTGATTCAGTTATATAAACTCCCCTGTATTTCTCATCCTCATTAATACTTCGTTTTCTTGACCAAAATTATGTATGCAATCCTGGTGGAATGTCTTTTGCTTGCAAGATTTCTGGCATTCAAACTTTATATTAAATGATCTTATGGAAATTTCTTCTTTTATTTTAAAAATGACCGCATGCTCCATCAGTCCCAATACACCTGGCCTTGGTGTGCTCCTATTAGATCAGGCCCATTGTCTCAGTGGGTAGAGGTACCCCTCACGGGCCTAACTTTCTTGCTCATGTTCTCTGTCCTTCTGCTCCTCATTTGGACCTTGGAAACTCATTCCAGTGCTCCAATGTGGGTCTCTGTCTCTATCTCCATCCATCGCCAGATGAAGGTTCTATGGTGATATGCAAGATATCCATCAGTGTGGCTATAGGATAAGGCACCCTCTCCTCTGCTGCCCACGGAACTAGTTGGGGAAACCCCCTTGGCCACTTGGGAACCCTTCTATAGACAAGACTCTAGACAACTCTAAAATGACTCCTTTGGTTAGGATAACTTCTTCCCTGATCCCATATCCACCCTTCCTCCATCTCAATTATCCCATTCCCCCAAGTTCTCCCCAATCCTCCCCTTCTCCCTTCTCTCTCCCTATTTCCCCTTCCCCTCAACCCACTTCCACCCCCGTGCTCAGGGACAATGACACTGAGTTTTGATTCTACTGCATGGACTGGCCTTGTGGGAGACTAGTTTTTTGGATGCTCACCTTCCTAGACCTGGATGGAGTGGGGAGGACCTTGGACTACCCACAGGGCAGGAAACCCTGACTGCTCTTAGGACTGGAGAGGGAGGGGGAGAGGGAGTAGGGGGAGTGGGAGGGAAATGGGAGGAGGTGGAAATTTTTAATAAATAAATAAATTAATTTAAAAAAATTAAAAAACTGATGCTAGAATGTATTATTGACCTATAAACCTGTATAATCATCTTCAAAATTGTATGGAACTCACTTTGTAGACTAGGCTTGCCTCAAACACTCAGATATCCACCTGCTTCTGCTTTCCTAGTGCTAGCCTTAAAGGTGTGCTCCACTACCACCCACATACAGTTCCACGTTCTAAAAGCTTCTGAATTACTCCCATAAAGCAAAGGACTCAAAGGTGTATCATCTAGAATACTATTTTATGGATCCATTTCTTGGTGCCAAAATCTGTATACTTTCCTTTGTTCCTGTGATAAGACATTTTTAGAAACTTATGGAAGATGGTTTTGTTTGACTTACTGTTCTTTAGGTGCATTCTCCATCACAGTGATGAAGGCATAGCAGCAGGGTTGTGAGGATGGCTGTGAAAGAGGCCAAAGAGGATGAGGAAAAGATGGGAGAGGAAGTGAGCTAACTCACAAAACTCCAAATCCCCTATAGATATGGTTTTTCTTTCCTAAAACTCGCATATTTTTTCTAGGTTGCATCTCATGGTAGAGACCAACTTTTCAAACACATTTGTCAATGGGAACACATCAGAAGCTAATCCCAAAAACAATTTTAAATTTTTCTTAATCCCTGATTCTATATAGTGTAGCTTGGTGGGCTTACCGGTGGATACAGTGGAGTATTTTTTATAAAAGGAATTATCTAATAATTCTATGTCAGGAATATAATGAATTCTGCTACAGCAGTTGCATTAAATTTATTACAATAGAACGTACTTTAAAAAAAGGTTACAAAGATTGGTGAGGTCAATTATGCTATAGTTTTAATAAGTATGTTTCTTGTTATATGATTGTAGCTCTTAAAGTGTTTTGATTTATTGGATTCATTTTTAACATTATGTAGTCTCTAGGACTGAAATAATTATTTGGTCTTTTTATTTATCTGAATGAAATTCATGTATTTATAAAAGATTCATTAGATCTTTTTTAAGTAAATTATAATTTTCCACAAGGTTATCTCTTAAATTATGTTCTGTGTGTTATTTGCATATTTGTATTAGAATTATTTTTGGACATGAGTTGTGAATTATTGCTGTTTCATGCATCAAACAATCCTATCTGTGTCATTCTGATGATATAAATATAAATTCCTATCATGAAATGTATTCAGAAATGATTCTTACAGATACCTAAAGAGTGAAATTCTATTTGCATTAATAGAAATCCTTTTCTGGCATCAAAGAGCATAAGCATTTTTGTTTGATTTAGCTTTCTGATGATAAAAAGAAAAAGCTTAATAATTGATAGACCTTATCTTTCTAACTGTCAATTTTGACACACATATATTAATAGACTAATAATGTTTGACATGGCTCAATGGTAATACATGCATTTCTATCATTAAAATAAAAGAACATCATTTATTATATCTTGAAGTTGAATAGCACATTTAAATTTTCTTATTAGATCATAGAATTCATGAATGTCAATTTTCTATTAAACATTTTCAAAATATATGAAAAAAATGAAAGAAACAAAAGATGGAAGGAGGGAGGGAGAAAAAAAGGAAGAAAGGATGATCAGAAAATTCACTACTTCCAGGGCAGTTTTAACCCCTGAAAACTTTGAGAGGGATTCACAGGTATCAAGTTAAAGTGAAGTATCACAGATGATGTCTACAAGATGCTATCTACTTCCATTTATTACTACATCCATCTATTATGTTCCTTTCCATTATAGGGCATGGTTATTCTCTAATCCTTTCTGTTAAATGAACTGTACTTTAAAAATTTCTTTATCTACATTAAAATTTTCTAGTGTTATTAAAATGCAATCTCTTTTATGGTTCTCTAGTTTTCCATCATTGGTCATATCATTTGTTTAAAAAGATGTACTTTTGAGAATGCTACACTTAGATACAATGTAACATAATCATCTATCTCATTTATCCCCAACAATTCCTTTCCTATCAACATCATCATGGCATCTCAACATCATTTCCCTTTTTTTCTGATAATTCAGTATTTTCATTTATTACTGTCATATGGACATGAGAGGGGGAACCAGAGCATGGCAAACCTAGCTGTGGCCACATCAAGAATGGTCATTTTCCATCATGAATTCTCCACTGCCAATAGCTTCACCCTACCTCTGCTGAAATTTTGGCTGAATCATCTTTTATGGAGACCTATAGCTGCTATGTTAATGAGTGTTATATCTATATTATGTTCTGCAATCATCACCGTCCAACTTTTGCTGGGTTTATTTCCATACTTTCATTAGTAACAATCAAATGTCACAAAGCATCTATCCTATAAGTACTCCAAGAACATCTAGACATCTAGACACACCTGAGGAAAGCATTTTTGATATATTAATTGTTTCTCACCATATATTTGCAAGCCATATTTTCATACTCACATACACACACATGTTGAAGGAGCGGTGGGCTGCCTTCCTGCCCAGCTCCTGCATGGCTAGCTTTACACACAAAATAACAACACACAAATTGTATTCTTTTAAATACTGCTTGGCCCATTAACTCTAGCCTCTTACTGGTTAACACTCACATCTTGATTAACCCATTTCTATTAATGAGTATTGCACCACGAGGTGATGGCTTAACTGGAAGGATCTTAAACTGCATCCATCTTGGACAGGAGAGCTATATCGTCTGCCTCACTGCCTTCTTTCTCCCAGCATTCTATTTGGTCTATTCCTCCTATCTAAATTGTGCCCTATCAAAAGCCAAGGCAGTTTCTTTGTTAACCAAAGAAAGTAACACATAGACAGATGACCCTCCTCCATCACACACACACACACACACACACACACACACACACACACACACACACACTACACTATTTTTTATCATTAAGGATGTGTATTATCTCACCTTGTCACCAGGCCAACCCACTTTGTTGCTTTTCTCCATTGTCATGTATTCAATAGACAGGGCTTGGAATCAAAAGTATGGTGTTTAAAATTATCAAATATTTTTATATTTTATTCACTGAAAAAGGACTGTCTAAGTATTTAAAAACAATACTACTCAATCCTACATAATTTTACTAGTTAAATGTTAAACCACTACAGTTTAAATAGGATTGGTTTTATTGCTACCAGGAAATTCTAGACTAAGAATCTTTATACAAAATCTAAGAAATCTATCCAGTCCTCTCTGGTGACCTCATTATCCTCTCCATATGTGTCTGAGGTGAAGGATGATTTGTCAATCACTGTCCTGAAGGACCTGTTTAGGCTCACTGAGATGATTCCCATTTTATCGTTCATGTCTTTGATCTTCACAGGGTGCAATAATCAGGCCACTGACTCTTCTGTCATATTTGTCTTTAGGGAAACACGTGTAAGCTTTAATTCCTAGTACAGTGAACCCTAAGCTCTTCTTTATTTTACTCTCATATGACAGATACAATGTAGATATACTACTATTTAATAACTATTTTATTGAAATATATTTACTCTTCTGTTTTACTTCTTAAATGTGTAAATTAATGGAATGATTTTGCATATCTCAAGCTCTTACAGAAAATCCTGGAAGAGTTAAATATTACTTATTAGTGAAAGTTTTATACTTATATTTTTTAAATTATGCTTTATTACCAGACAAACAAGTATATACATTGAGCAAAAGGAAGATTTGGAATCACCAAATAAGTGAATATATAACTTTAGCCTCAGTTGAGAGTGGCTTTTCATATGAGAAGTTCAATAATTACCACAACATGCTATTTGAAGCGACAAAATTATAAGGCATGAAAGCCATTTAGTGTGCTACAAATGGTTTCTGCTATTAGATATGTACTCAAAAGAAAAGAAAATGCATATCCACATGATGATATTTACATAAATATTCATGGAGCCATTCGTTCTGATGCATTAAATATAAAATGAATTAATTGCATTGTGCTGCATGTACCCACACAGTGATCAGGAAGAATCGATAATCGTGCTTGTCACTACAAATATAGCCTTTGGACACCTCAAAAAATTCATAATGAATGAGGAGTAGAGCTTAAAAAGTATAAATACTATGCATTAATTTTAATTTTTTATAAAACATTTGTTTATGGGGAGTAGGAAAAAGATGATATATTACCATCAGCTTCTGACTTAGAATAACTTCAGGTTGTTTTCTGCATTATTTAAATATTCTATTTTATATGATGGTTTTAAGTGTCTGTATGTGTATGAGTGTATGTGTGTGTGTATGTGTGTGTGTGTATGTGTAGGAACACCATATATGATGATAATCCTATGGCAATGTTATACTATAGGCTACTATAGTACTATAACTAGTACTGTAGCCTACCTAAGAAAATTATGATGCTAGACACGGGATATAGCTTTTCAATTTCTTTCTCAAGGTGAACAAAGAGACTATTCCAAAAAAAATGCTATTGTAATTGTTCTTGTTTGCCTCTCAGACTTAAAGTTATGACTCTATTACGGACTAAGCCTTATGACTTTGCATATAAGACTTCCAAAATCAAAATGGAACTGACTTAGGAGCCTTTTCTCTGAAGACTAGCTCTCATATTGTCAAAAGGTACTATGCAAGATGCTAAGCAGAAATGCAATACATATTTCTAACCAACTTCAAAGATAACTAAGTACAACAATAGTGAAAGATATCTTAATGGTGCATGAGTTTCACTTTTATGTGGGAAATAAGCAAAAATATTTAAGTAAATTTAAGATCCACTCAGTTGATGTGGATAAGTGGCCAACACTCTAAATTTAGGTAAATCACTAAGTCTGGATAGGCTGTATAGCATAGAAGAGATTCTATTATTGTCATTTTCCTAAACCCAAATAATTTCTAGATATATTTTAAATACTTAATATTTTAGGCATATGTAAGTGCAGCTTTCATATTCGTTAAAATAAAATATCATATTCTTTTCTCAACTGATAAGAACTGTTACAGAGATATAAAAGTGATGCTTTTAGAGACAAGAAATGACCAGTGAGTACTCAACGCAATTCAAAACAGTCATGACACAAGCACTATGCCCAAGTCTCAGAGAAATCACAAAGGGGGTGTAAAGTTCATAAATGCCAAGCGAGAAGTACCCCTGATGGTACACACTTCCTTCAAGACACCGCAGAAATGTTTTCATGAAATCTCCACAATAAGCAGGAGATAGGGGTGATAGCACAAGGTTATATGACAAGTGGATGTGGAGATTTCTCAAGGTTTTATCTTTGCCTAAAGAGTTACAGGCAACCAATGGCTTCTATCAGAAGAAGAAGCCTGTGTGTGTTTAATTCTTAATTTAACAACAAAATTGTACCTGGTGCCTGGTGGTGCATGTTTTAATCACAACACTGGGAAGGCAGAGTCAGGCAGTTCTCTGTGATTTTGGAGATTCATCTACATAGCATGTTTTACAGAGGTCAGGGCTACACAGAAAGAACCCTTTTCACAAAACCAAAAATAAAGTAAATTAAGAAAGATGAAATTGTGAAACAAATTTCTCTAAAAATCACTGTCAAGAAAGTCACATTTTCATAACGATTATAAAAATAACATTTTCAAATTATATAATGTTGTTCATATGTAGCCTCAGGTTAGTTAATACTCCACTAAAAGGTTAGTATCTATTGGCATATACAAATATTTTAATCTTGTATCTTGGGGAAGCATGAAAATTTTATTCAGATGTCAAATTATCAATCATCTACTGGAATATATTTTCAGTATTGAAAGCATTTACAATATAAGTCAAATAAAAGATATTAACATAAATATTCATGATTTAGTTTTAAGACTAAAATGTAGTTTTTTAGTATTTAAATGCTTTTAGATTATAGATTCTGTCTCATGTAGATATTTACTAAATAAGTTTTCTTCCCAGTTCAAGAAGGGTTGTTTATGTTATACTTTAAATTAAGAAAAGGATATATGAAGTGATTCAAGTTTGAGTGGTAAGATTGAATTTCACTTGAGACAGTTATCTGTTAATTTCATTTATTAGATTTAAATGTTTTCATAATATACATAAGATTTGTAAAGTATGCTTATAGTACATTTTTGTAGTTGTATTTAGAATTATCCATTTGAATATCTAAAATGCTAAAAATATCATGCAATAAAGTAAGATTTCTTTATATATAATATTATACATTGTTTTCATTGTATTCATTAAGAACATTAATGGAATAATTTACTGATGTTTTATTCAACATAATTTTCCTTCATCAATTATTAATAAAATTATCAATGAAATGAACATCAAGATAGACTTGTGAGCAAAAATTAATCAGGGAGAATGGAACAATATTAGGTGATGGCAAGAAGTCTATGGAGGGAAAGATAAAGTTCTTAAACTTTCTCCGATTTACTGAGGAGTCCCAGGCTATAACTCCCATTCAGGACATAATTCTAAGGTAATGGTACTAAATCATTTAGTGATTTAAAGGTAATCATAAAACAAACAACAGAAGTTGATAAAACAACATGTTTGTGTGAGTCATGTATTATTTGAAAGCATATACATGGCCATTACAGAAAGTTCTTTTAAAGTATTTTAAGAAAACTGACAAGGTTTATGTACTTTAATAGAGGGATGAAGGGGCAAATACTGAGAGGATGATCTCAGGGAAGTAGAAACAGTACACCATGCAGAACCTTGTTTTTGTTTTTCAAAAGAAAGAAAATTTTAATGTTATAAAAGAGAAAGAAAATATTTTAGCCCATTATAATTTTATTTTTCTCTTATTGAGACAATAAAATTATTCCATTTCTCCACTCATTTTTTATCAAACCTTTCAACTTATTGCTCCTTATCTCTGAACAAAATGCATGGCATCTTTTTTTCTTTATTTGCCACCTCATGCATACATGTACAAGTAAATATATACATGTATACGTACATTTATAAGTGAGTATATGCACCTAAATACAATCTACTCAGTCTATGCAATGCTACCTGCATCATGTATTCCAGATGATATTATAGAGTTAGTTTATTGTCACCTTTTGAGAATGAAATACCCCCCAAGTGTCTAATGGTTTGATAATTTTTTTCATAAGGTGACATTATATGTATATGACATGTTATTTTTAGAGGTAGAGTCTAGGTAATATAAACAGGAACTTATTGTAGGAGGCCAGTTGTTTGTTTCCTGGCTTCTCGACAGCTCAGACCAGAGATAACCATACAAAAATTATCTTAATTAAATCACTGGTTGGCCCATTAGCTCTACCTTCTTATTGGCTAACTCTTACATCTTAATTTAACCAAATTCCATTACTTTATATTTTACTGTGAGGCTCAGGGCCTACGCACAAGGTTCTGGAGTGTCTCTCTCCAGCCATGGCTCCATGGCTTCTCTCTGACTCCACATCCTTTCTTCCAGCATTCAGTTTAGTTTTCCCTGACTAGCTCTGCTCTACCATATTACAAGCCCAAAACAGCTTCTTTATTAACCAATGGTATTCACAGTATACAGAGGGGAATCCCACATCACCTACCCTTGTTTTATGTACTTTTAATATGTTAAAGTTAAAACCTCCTTTTTTATTTAAACAGAATATGGAAGACGGACTTGTTTATGTTTTGCCAGTAAGCCACAGCCTTGTGGTTATTCACAGATTAGTGGAGATGGGTTAATTTAGGATATAAGAGGTAGCCAGACATATGCTTAAACTATAGTTTCTGTGTGATTATTTTGGGGCTGAGCAGCTGGGAACAAACAAGTGATCTTTCTACAACAAGAACTAGGAATGTCTGCTTGAAATTTAATCCTCGTTTTGACATCTTTTAATAATGTTATTGTTGACATGACAGGAATAATGAAGTAAAATTTTTGGAAACCATGAGACAGAATAAATCTTTGAAACTCCAAATTATTTTTGTCAGGTATAGTAGTCAGATCAACACAGATATAAATAATGTCGTCGTGGAGTAAAGTATTAAAGAATTTTTAAAAATTTAATTCAAGAACTTTTATTGTATAAAAAACATAGACAAAGTCCTACAGTGGACACACAACTGTAGTAAAAAATAGTAAGCATACATATAGAATATTCCAGTGAGATATGAACATGTAAAATTGCATAATAATGTTCATGCACACTTTGTCTACATGACACTGTACTAAATACCATGAAGCAATGAGATGATTCTAGCTCAGGAAAATATTGAATACATGCCTAAAAATGATTATTCTTTGAATTAAATATATTTAAATGAATTATGGAGCTTATCATGAGACTTTAAGTTTATTTGTGTACATGCATGTGTATGTGTGTTTGTGTTTCTGAGTTTGTTGTGTATGTATCTGAGTGTGTATATATTGTGTGTGTATATAATGTATCTGTGTATATATGTTGTGTGTATTATGTATATTACATATTATGGTCTTTCATTTCTTGTATCTGGTATCACCTTAGTCTATAAGTTACTAAATTTTGTGACTTCTCAATCTAAAAAGAATTCATAAATCATTCTATAATTCCCTTACCAGAATGTCTCAAAAATAAGCATATACTTATTATTTCCAGTCCTGCTCCACTTGCAGCCATATTTATAAGTCCTTAAAATTATTCCTAATGAGTTAGATGAGGAAACCTGAGCACTCCTAGTTATATTGAATAATTTGCTCTTGATTTATAAAGCTGGACATGAATTGTACCTTCTACAGTTCCCAGACAACTGTCATTAGTTTCTTCTCTTTCATCTTTAATTAAAGGCAAGAACACAACCAATTTATGACTTCTTCAACATCCTGTACATCTACATAATGGGAAAAGTCAAATTATGTTACTTCCTGAAAGTTTTCAATTACAAATTGTATATATATAATTTCTTTGGCATATGCTATAGTGTATTTCTGCTTATATTTTTCTTTTGTAACATCGTGAGTACTAATCTACCAGATATTTATTTTCTGAATTTTTTATCTGGAAAAGGTTTTCATGACAGCATTTACTCTCATAAAAGAATGTGATTTTCACTATTTATTGTTGAAATTGAGGGGCGTCGGGGTTTGTGTCCCCAACACCCTGGTCGCCTGGCTAGCTTATGCCCGAAATAACAACACACAAACTGTATTCATTTAAACACTGCTTGGACCATTATTTCTAGTCTCTTCTTGGCTAACTCTCGCACCTGGACTAGCCCATTTCAAATCAGGTTTGTAAGCACCCCAAGGTGCGCTTACCGGGAAGATTCTAGCCTACATCCATCTTGGGTCGGTTGGAGCTTCATCGCGAGCATGCCTCAGAGAGCCGAGCGATCCCCTCCAGGCCCGCAAGAGTGGAGGCTGGCTTCTCTGAGCGGAGCTGCGTGTGTGTTCTGAGCTCACTTCCTCTTCCTGTCAGCATACTATTCGGTTTACTCCACCCACCTATGTTCTAACCTATAGGACCAGCCAAGCAGTGTCTTTATTTTAACCAATGAAATCAACAGATTGATATATGACACTCCCATATCAATTTATTATTGTAATTTCTGTCTTATTTAAGCTCAAAACTAATAAACATCAATTTAAAGTATATATAATGTATATACTTGAAAAGGTGATATATATATACATACATATAATTTTATATAGTATACATAAGGGATTTGGACGAAAATAAATTATTTTATTATTATTTTTTGCTACAACTTGAGAGAAAATGTATAATTAATACCTAGAAATATGAATATGTCTTTCGCAAAGAATCTAAAAGCATCATTCAATTCAATATTCTACTTTTGTCTATTTTAAAGCATGCATCTGCATCAGACTAATGAAATGAACAAATGTATTTATATGATACTTGAAGTGAACTGTATTTTTCTCAATTGATACTAAATTAAATCTTTGCAGGAAATAAGATTATTCTTTAGAGTTTACAGTGTAACAATCGCCAAATATATAAAGTCTTTTGAACATCTAATTTATAGGGAAGCAGGTGAAATAACCTATATTAAAAGTGAGAGGAACACAAAGAAACACCAAGGTAAAATTCTCTAAAATGAAAGAGAAGATATCCAAGAGTGTATTCAATAGTGCCAAATTCAGCAGTAGGATTAAGAAAGATGAAAACAAAACCCAGGAATTGGATATATTGATGAGGAATTCATTAATAATTGAAGCAAATGCTCTTTCAGTGCTGTCATGGAAATAGGGACCACACACAATACATTAGAGGATGTAATGAAAATAAAGACATCTCTGTTATCCCTTAATGGTCATGAAATTCAGGATAAAAGGAGAGAAATATGCTGTGGCGTTCTGAATTTTCCTATCATGGAAAAGAACAAGAGGGGTTCTGACTAAAGGAAAACAATACTTGCAGGGGAAAGAGTTTGAAAGACAGCAAGAATAGTACAGGTAGCCAAATGAGGACAGAAACAGTGTCATCAAGCTTTAGAAATAATATTACAACACTGAGAGTCCTCTGTTTAGGTCTGTACTCCTAAACAATTTACACTTCCTCCCCTCCTTCCATTCCCCTCCCTCTCTCCCCCATTCACCCTCCTTCTTTCCCCTCCCTCCTTAAGAGAGGGCAGGGAATCCTGCCCTGTGGGAAGTCCAAGGCCCTCCCTCCTACATCCTGGCCTAGGAAGCTTTGCATCCAAATAGACTAGGGTCCCAAACAGCCAGTATGTGCAGTAGAAACAAGTCCCAGTGCCTTTATCAATGGCTTCTCAGTCAGCCCCCATTGTCAGCCTCATTCAGAGAGTGTGGTTTGTTCCCATGCTCTTTCAGTCCTGGTCCAGCTGGATTTGGTGAGCTCCCATTAGAACAGGAACACTGTCTCAGTGAGTGGACCAATCTTGCAGTCCAGACTTCCTTGCTCATCTTCTCCCTCCTTCTGCTCTTCAACTGGACCTTGGGAGCTCATTCCGTTGCTCTGATGAGGGTCTCTGTCTCTATCTCCATCCCTAGCCGGACTAAGATTCTATGGTGATATTTGAGATAATCATCAGTGTGATAGTAGGGCAAGGCCAGTTCAGGCAACCTCTGCTCTATTTCCCAAGGACTAAGGTAGGGACATCTTCGTTGGCACCTGGGATCCCCTCTAGAGCAAGTCTCTTGCCAACCCTAAAATGGCTCCCTTAATGCAGATATCTTTTTCCCTGCTCCTATATCCACCATTTCTCCATCTCCACCCTCCCACACACCAAGCTCGCTCCAGTCTTTCCTTTCTCCCTTCTCTCTCGCCCTCTCTCCATCCCCCATCCCCAAGCTCCCAACTTTTTCCTGGTAATCTTGTTTGCTTCCAATTTCCAGGAGGATCAATATATGTTTTTCTTTGGGTTCAACTTGTTATTTGGCTTGTGAACTATAGGCTTAATGTCCTTTGTTTATAGCTAGAGTCCACTAATGAGTGAGTACATGCCATATTCATGTTTTTGGGTCTGACTTATCTCACTCAGGATAGTGTTTTTTATTTCCATCCATTTTCATGCAAAATTCAAGATGTCATTGTTTTTTACCGTTGACTAGTACTCTAATGTGTATATATATATATATATATATATATCCCACACTTTCTTTATCCATTCTTCCATTGAGGGGCATCTAGGTCGTTTCCACATTCTGGCTATTACAAATAATGCTGCTATGAACATAGTAGAACAAATGCTTTTGTAGTATGACTGGGCATCTCTTGGGTATATTCCCAAGAGTGGTATTACTGGATCCTGAGGTAGATTGATTCCCAATTTCCTGCTAAACTGCCACACTGATTTCCAAAGTGGTTGCACAAGTTTGCATTACCACAAGCAATGGATGAGTGTTCCCGTTACTCCACATCCTCTCCAGCATAGGTTATCATTGATGTTTTTGATCTTAGCCATTCTGACAGGTGTACGATGATGGTATCTCAAAGCTGTTTTGATTTGCATTTTCCTGATCGCTAAGGAGGTTGAACATGACCTTAAGTGTCTTTTGGCCATTTGAACTTCTTCTGTTGAGAGATCTCTTTTCAGTTCAGAACCCCATATTTTAATTGGGTTAATTCCCCTGGATACTGCCTTACTCTTCTGGACATAAACAAATTTTTAAATGGTTGATTTGTTCTTTTGATGTCTAGTTTCTTCTGTTCTTTTTGAGATCTTAACTATATTTTGGAGATCAGTGCTCTGTCTGATGTGGGGTTAGTAAAGATTATTTTCTTATTTGTAGGCTGCCATTTTGTCATGATGACCATGTCCTTTGCTTTACAGAAGCGTCTTAGTTTCTGGAGGTCCCATTTATTAACTGCTGCTCTCAGTGTCTGTGCTTCTAGGTTATATTTAGGAAATGATGCCCTGTGCCAATGCATTTACATGTACTTGCCACTTTCTCTTCTATCGGGTTCAGTATGGTTAGTTTCATGTTGAGGTATTTGATCCATTTGGACTTGAGTTTTGTATATGGCAATAGATATGGATCTATTTTCATTCTTCTATATGTTATCTCAAAAGGATGGAAGACACTTAAGGAAATGCTGAACATCCTTAGTCATCAGAAAATTCCAAATAAAAATAAATCTGAGATTCCATCTTACACCTGTCAGAATGACTAAGATCAAGAAAACTGATGACAGCTTATTCTGGAGAGGATATGGGGTAAGAAGAATGTTCCTCTTTTGCTGGTGGGAGTGCAAACTTGTACAGCTTTTCTGGAAATCAGTATGGTAATTCCTCAGAAAGTTAGAGAACAATATATCTGAAGATCCAGCAATACAGCTTTTGGTGAAATATCCATAAATGCACAATTATACCACAGTACATGTGCATAACTATATTCATAGTAGCATTATTTGTAATATCCAGGATGTGGAAACGACCTAGATACCCCTCAACTGAAGAACAGATAAAGAAAATGTGGTACTTTTTCACAATGGAGCACTATGCAGTGGTAAAAATAGTGACATCTTGAAATTTACAGGCATATGGATGAATCTAGAAAAAGCTATATTTAATGAGGTAACCCAGAATGAGAAAGACAAATATAATATATATTCACACATAAGTGGTTTTTAGACATAAAGCAAAGTAAAAGCAGCCTACAGGCCATAACCTCAGTAAAGCTAGACAACAAAGAGGACTGTAAGACAGACTTACATGGATCTACAAAGGAAGGTGAAAAACACAAGATATCCTAAGTAAATTTGGAGTATGGGGGTCAAGGGAGAGAGTAGAAGAGAGAAGGGGATGAAAGGGGAGCAAGATGAGAAGAATGTAATAAAAAAAATTTCAGATTGAATGTATTTCCTTATGAAAGGGAAAATTCAAAAACTAATAGCATGTGAGATCAAAAAATGTTTTATCATCAAAAATATAAGAAAAAACATATTTTGATATATCAGTTTACTATATTCAGTTCAAGTTTATGAATCCAATCTTTTTTCAAATACTTTTTTGCTGTTTATTTAAGTTTTTAAATTTTAATAAAACAATCATATATATATATTTCAGGTTTCTATAGAAGGAGAGATACTATTCTAATTGATCATATACTCTTCAGAGATACTTCAGCATAAGCATATTATCTTCAATTTTATGATATTACAGTGGAGGAAGAAATAAGAATTGACACATTACTGGCAAATATTTGATAGATACTTGAAGACATGTAATCCCATAGGATTACATATTCAAAGACATAACTTTTGAAAATATTTGTTTATAATCTCATAAGAACAAGAGTCATAACTTTTGAAAACATTCATTTCTAACTGATTTCAAAAAGTTCTGCTATGGGACATATAGTATATAAAATAAAACATAGAAAAAGTGGTTATTTTCTAAATGTAAACAATAAAGAGTGTGAGAATTTTTTAATGATTTAATTGAACAGAAGGGAAAATTCAAGTTGAGGCTTCTTTAGATATTGATCCTCTTTTAGAGGAGCAATGATCAGTATTGAGGTTTGACTTCAAGTTAATATTGAATTTTGTTCTTTAATATTTTGTAAGAATTTACAAAATTATGACACATGTTATGGGTAATTTTCTCCATATAAAATTCATTTAGATGTCTTAATACCTTTAACTTTGAACAGCAATCATATTCAGACACAGAGTTTTTAATGATGCAATGAAGGTGAAAAAGAGGTTCATTGGTATATAGAAATTTTGATTATTGACCTTATACAGATAGAATATAAACCAGAAGAACACCAATTTAAGATCTATTGTCAACATATATGTCATATTTGTAAAATAAAACTTTCTGACATCTCTAGAGGTAAATTATGAAATAGCAAGTCGCTAGATTCAGTCCAGTCAGAATTCTCGTTTATTTATAATTTATTATGGTCTTAGTGTCATGTGCCACCTATAAGTTCATGTGTTGAATGTGATCACATTAGGCCATGATACTTTAATATGTGGTGCCTAGAAGGAGATTTTGAGTCTCTGATGCATTCTCCTTGAAAGGTATGACTAGTGTCTGATCCCTTCATATCTCTACTTCTAATCTGTATGGTCTGATTAGCTAGCTCCACAATAGGATGGACTGAGACTATGAATAAAGTAATGTTTTCCTTCTTAAGTGTGTTACACTTCATTCTATTAAAATGGCCAGAAATTTAACATATTTAATTAGAGTGGCATAAAAGTACATTTGGAACATAAAAAAGATATCAATAAATAATTTTCTATAAACTGTAAACCTGACAGCTGAAAGCATAAGGGAAAATGATAGCTATGACTAAATATAAGAACATTTATAGACTTCATATTATAGAATGTGAATTAGCTTAAGATAGTTCTAATCAAGGAGTTATATAATAAACAGTTCAAACACAGAAGGTTTGTTATGATTAGGACTAATAAAAACTATTTGTGGATCTACAAATAAATTATATATATATATTTGATAGAAAAATTCACAGTCCTGAGAATCTTCACCTGAAAATGTCATCCACATGTATATTAAGGGTTCTAGGAGGCTGCTTGTTTGTTCCCAGGTGCTCAAACCCAAAATAATCGCACAGAAACCATATTACGTGCAATACTGGTTGGCCAATAGCTTATGTGTGTTTCTGGCCAACTTATATCTAAATTTAATTCATCTCCATAAATCTGTGTATCACCATGAGGCTGCGGTTTAGCAAGTAAAGTTCAGGTATCTGTTTCTAGCAGGAATACATGGCTCTCTCTCACTCCACCTCCTTTCTGACAACATTCAGTTTAGTTTTCTGCACCTAGAAAAGGACAAGAAATATTTTGAGACATGTTCACAATCCCTACCAATTTGGAGCATGCAAATGAAACAATTTTGAGATTTCTATCTCATCCCAATCAATATGCAAAGATCAACAAAACAACAGAAAGCAAATTCTGACAATATGGTATTGTATATGGGTATATGGAAAAGTGAAAACTCATTTACTATACTTGGAATTAGGTTCTACACCAGTTACACTGGAAATAATGAAAAATCATCACAGAGCTAAAAGTAAAGTTCCCATATTAGCCAACTATATCCCTACATGACTCATGCCCAAAGGAGTTGGAAGCCTAAATCACAGATAATTGTTCAGTAATGTTTATTGCTGATGCATTTGCAATAGCTAGGTTTTGGAAGATAACTAAATGTCCTTCAACTTGTGAATGGATGATAAAAATATGGTACATGTATGTTACAAAAACTATTCAAACATAAATAAAGGTAAGTTCATGAACCTTATATGTAACTGTACAAAATTAGAATACATAATATTGAGTGATTTAACCCATAATCAGAAAGACTAATGTTGTATGTTCTCGCTTACATATCATGAGAATTTATTATTTAGCCTATCATATCTCTGGGATTCTAAAGAGTAGAAAGGAAGCAATAGAGGAATATGTGTGCAAAAGAGGAATCTGTGTGCAGAAGAGGGGGAAATGCTGTTTATAAGCTATTTTAAGAGAATTATGTGTATCTATAATTAGTTTTAAGGAGTAGATAAATTAGAAGAAGATTGGCAAGCCAAATAACAGATTTTTTTTTCTTTACAGCAGAGTAATATTACATTGTCTATGTGCATTTTTTATGATGTGTCCATTAGTTGATGGACATTTATGCAGCTTCCATTTCCTTTCCATTGTAAAAAGAGTGTTTGCCAACTCTATTTATGGGAGAAATTCAAGTATAAGTCACTTTGCTATATAGCAAAATTGAAATAACTGTCATCAAGAATTCCAACAACAAAGGCTGGTAAGGACGAGGGGAAAGAGGCACTTCACCATTGCTTGTGGAAAAGAAGACTAGTGCCACCATTATGAAACTGTAAGAAATTTTCTTTTTTTATTTTATTTTATTTTATTTGGTTTGGTTTTTCGAGACAGGGTTTCTCTGTAGCTTTGGAGCCTGTCCTAGAACTAGTTCTTGTGGAATAGGGTGGCCTTGAATTCACAGAGATCTGCCTGCCTCTGCCTCCCGAGTGCTGGGGTTAAAGGCTGGCAGCCACCGCCATTGGTTGTGGTAGTGCATGTCTGTAGGATTTGCTAAAGGAGGCAGAGGCAGAAGGGTCACAAGTTTCTGTTATTAAGTTTTTATTTTATTTATTAGTCAGCTGTACCACTGCCGGGCATATACCCAATGCGCTCCACATGCTACCACATAGGATAAGTTTTGATGAATGTTCTCATTTGGCATAGTCAACTCCCAATAGTGGGACACAAACATAATTTTCAAGGTTATTATCACCTTTGGCAAATGGTACATTTGTTAGTGTTCCTCAAACAAATGAGTTTTTAAGATAACAATTTATACCATTAGATTGAAGAAATATTTTAAATTTGAGTAAGTAAATGTTTTGAATGTGCTTTTTGCTTAACACAATTTTTGCAGCTCAAAGTAATTTACTACTGTGAAGTAGTAAATTATGATAAATATAAAAACTGAGAAATGTTAAAATATATATAACATAACCACAGTTATTAAGACTATATCCCAGTAACAAAAAGAAAATTACAACAATATAATTACCACAACTATCTTTTAAGGAATTCAAAACAAGAATTAATAATTTGTGAGAGAAGAGTTGATATGGATATTTTTGATGAATAATAGTTATTCATTTAATATATAGTCATCTTGGACATGATAAATTACATATCATAATGATATAGTACTTAGAGTGGGAAAAGTAAGCTGTAAGTTTTAGAGATATTGATATAAGAATTTATAAGAAATAATGGATACACATTTTAATATCACTCTCACTGCCTTATCTAAGAAACCATTTTCTTTATCTGTAGTAAACACCACTAAAAAGAGACTTGTAGTAAAAGACTGATGTCCTATATTACCCATCAAGGAAATGAAATAGTCATTACATGGAAAATGGACAAATGTCAAAAAATAGAAAATTTTCACGACTAGTACAGATTCCCTGTATTGCTGTCTCAATTTACAATTCACCATGGGCTGAAGAAAGTCAAGCAAAAACTACTAGCTAATACAGTAGGATGGCCCTTTCAGTGGGCATCCCCAAATCTTCCTTGTGCCTGTGGGACCATGAGCAGAGCACACAAAAACTTTTCTTTAACTGTGGTGCTACAGTCAGTCTCTCCCTTTCCCAAATGGTTTTTAGTCCTCTAATACAAATAATGTCTGTCAATTCAATTTTTATGGTTCTAAAGTTTTTAATAATTTGGTTTTCTTTTATGCCCATAATTTCTGTCAACAGAAATAATGAAAGTAAAAGAAGAGTAATGGTTTTAATATCAATGTTCCAATATAATATTGACAGAATTAGTGGCCGAGAACCTAAAGATATTTATATGACCTGTTTTACTTGTTGGTGAACATAATTTTTGAAGGGTTCAATATATTACTTAATTACCATCTACCAATCCATCTTTGCCTATCTATCTATTTATCTATCTATCTATCTATCTATCTATCTATCTATCTATCTATCTATCTATCTATCTATGTATGTATGTATGTATCTATCTATCTATCATCTATGTATCTATGTATCTATCTATCTATCTATCTATCTATCATCTATGTATGTATGTATGTATCTATCTATCTATCATCTATGTATCTATCTATCTATCTATCTATCTATCTATCTATCTATCTATCTTTATCATCTATCTATCATCTATCATCATCTCTCTATCTATCATCTATGTATCTATCATCTATGTATCTATCATCTATCTATCTATCTATCTATCTATCTATCTATCTATCTATCTATCATCTATGTATCTATCTATGTATCTATGTATCTATCTATGTATCTATCTATGTATCTATCTATGTATCTATCTATGTATCTATCTATCTATCATCTATCTATCTATCTATCTATCTATCTATCTATCTATCTATCTATCATCTATCTATCTACCTACGTACCTATAATCTACCTACCTACCTACCTACCTACCTATGTAACTTTCCATCATATGTCTAGTTTCATCTATCGAGCTATTTTCTCTTTTCTATCCATCTTACCTCCTTCTTCTATTCCATCCCATGCTTCATTTCTATTTTACCTTTTGATTTTTCTTAATAGACATATTTTAGGACCATAAGGTAGATCTTCATTAAAAAAAGCAATTGATAAATCTTATGTCTAACAATGTAGTGACAGTACTTTGGGTTAATACAGTAAAAAGTAAAACAAACAAACAAAGTAGCTAGTAGATTAATTTCAACCTCCACTATGTTAAATTGCAACAATTAAATTTCAGTTACTATTAATGTTTCTTGCTAGTTTGTTTCACATAAGAATTTGGAAGATTTTTCAAGCCAGGAATAAAACATAAGATGGTGGTAAGATATATGTGTTAGTCCCTGAGTCCCCTTAACAGTACTTTATGAATCCAGTGTCTGAAACTCAGACAATAACAGTTTTCTTTGTACTTCTATATTTATTTAGAATAGAAAACGCATATCCTAGGTAAAATTTTCCTTTCTGGTCATCCAAGAACTTTTTTTCTCTTCAATGATAAACAATTCCATTAATGACTCATAGCTTTGAAGTGAGAACTTATTTACACATTAGTTACTACTTGCTAAAGAATTATTCATTTCAATTTTCTCATAGAATGCATGATTATTATTTTGAGATTAAAAGTTAAAGGGGCTATAGAAATGACTGAGATGTTAAGAGCACACACTGTTCTGGCAGAGGAACTGAGCTCAACTTCAGTAAGAGCATGGGTGCTCAATGTTATCTGTGCTCCAGTTCCAGTGTTTCTGAACCCATCTTCTGCCCTTTATAATGATCTACATGTATATTATCTACATAATTCATGCAGGTTAATGTGCATACATATAACACTGAGTTAATAAATGAATATTTAAAGATCTTTGTATCATTTAAATAGCACATAGTCCAGTTACCTCTAAATTTTAAACACCTCTCCAGCTTGTTGAACTAATATGTGCTAGTGATGGTTATGATTCAGTTGTATGTCCTATAATTTATATATACTGAAAATCAGGCTAGAGTAGTGATATGTCAGAACATCACTGTATATGGAGACAGAGAGCTTACAGATGTGATGGAACTTATGAGTACTTACCAATAACTGTCTCAGAGAGATATATGTCACAACTGCTCTAACACAGAAAAAAAAACTATGAAATAATAATATGCCCTTGTATAACCCACAAAGGGAGCACAAGAAGAAAGCAAATGAGGAAGAAATTTGACATGAAATATTTAGCTTTCTGAAGTATAAGAAAATAAATTATTTTCAAGGTGACCCATTTGGGGAGTAGCTTAGTATGAATGATATTCAGCTCAAGAAAACTAAACAATTTATAGAACAATAGATAATGCTTTAGTGATTAAAACCACTACAGCTAATATTTTAGTAATAAAATACCATATTGTTCATGTTTAATCAACTATAGCAACTGTTTTTAATATATAATTATGTAACAAGCATTTTTTTAAAAAATTTACATACATAAATTCACCTGTTTCTTTAGAAATTATTGATCATTAGAATTATTTCATGTTAAGGAAATAAAGTACTTTTAAAGCTGACATAATATCTAGAATATATGAAGAACTAAAAATAAATAAACATCGAGAATACAAATAATCAAATTAAAAAATGACGCAAGGAAGTAAAAAGAGCTTTTTTAAAAGAAAATATAAGGGGCTGAGAAAATAATATAAAAATATTCTACATTTTTAGCATTATGTAATTGTAAACTAAAACTACTTTGAGATGTTGTCATATGCTAGTCAGATTGGCTGAGAAAAAATGAAAATATGACAAATGCTATCATGCATGTGGGGAAAGTGAATGACTTATTCACTGATGTTGGAAGTGTAAAAATTACAGAAATCAGTGTGGAGATTACTCAAAAATCTAAAATTAAATCTACTGTAAAATTTTGCTATAATTCAATTAGTTATATACATGAAAAAATATATATTCCACACTACAGATATCTTCTCTTCTATGAACACTGCTGTTCTATTAACACTAGAAAGAAATGGAAACAACTTAGATGTCCATCAACTGATTAATGGACAATAAAAATGCTATATATCTATAAAACATAGTATTCCTCAGTCTGAAGCATTTATCTATTTTTTTTTTACAAAATAAAACATAAGAGTCAGATATCAGGTAAGAAACTGATTAGTCAGAGAAATGGCAGGAGAAGAAACAAGTGATCTCCTCTTTCTCTCTCTCTGTCTCTGTCTCTCTCTTTCTCTCTCTCTCTCTCTTTCTCCTTGACCCAAAAGACCAAGAGTCTTTCTAAAATCCTCCTTAGTATTTCCTATGTCATTCTGTATGTTCTCGGTCCTCCAAAACTAGTAACTAGCTCCATCCTCTGATTCAAAATAAATGTATTGGCAGTCTCTGAAATATCAGAGTAAGATCAAAACATCCCACAACAATACCAATTAAGGAGAATAAAATGTTGACTCACAGATAAGTGTAAGGAGTTTGAAACAATCAATCTGAATGGCATATTTAATCAAGAAATACAAACATCATTATATGTTTCCTTTTCTCTGTGGATACTAATATTGAAATGTTAGATATGTGTGGTTAACTTAGAAAAAATATAGAAGTAAAGGATCAAGAATAGGGGCACAAAATGGAGATGGTATGAACACACTGATATGAAATGTTCATGTAAGAGATATACAAGAATTGTAAAGTAGAAGCCAGGCTAGAGGAGAAATTATGGGAAGTGATAAACATCATTAAATTCTTCAAAAAAGCATAGAGATAGATACTACTGTAGAAGCTCTCTCTCTCTCTCTTACACACACACACACACCCAAACACACACATACACACAGACACACTCACAAATGCAAACAAAGTAAGAGTTGAAATAGAGGTATCCTTTAAGCAGGTAGCAATGTCCCACTAGGTATCAGAGATTAAGAAATAAGAAACCAATGGCTAAAAATCAGTAAATTCTTTCAGAGTTATTAGCTAGTAAAATCTCTTTAAAATACAAACATTACAAACTATTGCCATTGTAGTTGGTTATCTTCCATAATTTGGATTGAGGAAGTATTTGGGTTGTAGAACATGAAGAAATTATGCTGGTACTAACATGATTTCCTCATCCATTCTCACAAATTTTTTAGTGCTAAAAGGTTCTATGAACTCTTTCAGAATATAAAATAATGAAGATTGAAGTTACAAAATAACACACTAGCTCAGACTTGCATAAAATAAGGGGTTATTAATTTAGGGGTAGACTCACAGCTCACAGTTCTAGATCACAGAAGGTACTGAATCCAACAGCCTGAATTGCGAGAGAGTGAGCAAGTGCTTTACCTCAGCAATTATATTATAAGAGACCATGCCCAAGTGGGCTGGTATCTTAATGCCTATTGGCTGAAGGATCTCCCACAGCACCTCCCACTTTTGTTTAAATAAGAGAGTTCCAAACCCAATACAAAACTATAATACACTATGATAAATATTTTAATAAACATTGTATCTTAAGGTGTCTAAGTTTTGTAAGAGGAAGTAACTACGGCTATCTCATCTTCAATCCCATTGAAGGCCTGAGGAGGTAGATAATATTATTTGAGTAGGCAGGAAATACAATCAAGCAGCATCCAAAATGTGCAGCAGATGACAGAGACAACTAGTTATCTGAGCAGTCGGGGAAAAAAAAAAAGAAAACACTACAAGTGGAGTGATTTGGTGTTCAACACTCAGGAATAGGTAAGTGCTGCCAAAAACAATCACGTCTCATGTCAATAGAAACCTGTATTAGTAAATGCCATGTTCTACCAATCTTTGAAGTGGTTAAAGATTGACCATCTATGCTAAATACAATATGCATGTATATAAAGAAATTAATTAGTCTGACTATAAATGTAACAAACATGAATGACTATTGACCTATAATACTTAATACTTATACAATTTAAAGATTAATACTTCATATCAGAATATTAAACAATCTTAAAACAACTATAACAGACAATGACCTTATAATGTAAACAATGTATAAGTATCTTGTTCAGAGGTAGAAATGTATAATGCAATATGATAAATATATTCCAAAATTGTATCAGTATACAAAAAAGTCCAAAACAGGGGTAGAAACATGCATCCATACAATCTGACAAAATAACTTTGCATATGTATATAAATATCATAGACAGAAATAGGAGCATATTCACTATAGAAAATATAATTGAACTTGAATGAATATACAAAAATCTATGCCAATGTAAATTATCTTTAAATAATAGCTGACAAGTATTCACCCAACTATTCACTATTATTATTATTATTCATGTAACTTCATATAAATCTATATATTATCCCACTCAGTTTTCCCTCTTTGTTATAAGATTTCTGGGTTTATATAATTTCTATTCCAACCCCAAATCTATATGAGTAATAATCAACCCCTAAATGGTGTCCTTAACCCTGAAGACAAACTTTGTTGGAAGAGGGACATCATCTTTTTGAATTGCTTCCTGATGTCATGGAGACAAAATTCTTGGATGTCATGGGATGCTGTAAAGGTAAAAGATGGTTAACTTTCAAGATTTCTGTTTTGTATAATTGCAAATGGTCTTTGAGCAGTTCATAGGGTTTTTCTGAACTTCTTATTTGGAGGTCTGGCCAGAACATTCTGAGAAGATCCATCATTTCAGCAGCTGGTACCCAAAAACCAGTCTCATAGGAGTACTATCAGCATAATGGTGTCATAATCGCTAGATGAAGTCATAGATGTGGGGCAATTCTACCTGGAAAATTCAAAGATTACTGTGGGAAAATATACTGTTCATTGTGGGAAATTTACATATTATTTATATAGTTATATATCCAATGAAAGATACTATATAGACAAAATTATATATAGTTATTTATATAGTGATATATCCAATGAAAGATACTATATAGACAAAATTAGCATGGAGAAGTAAGTAATTTTAAATTTTAAGTAAAATATTTTCTTAAAATCTGTTTTCTTTCTGTCCCATACAAGATGGCTCCTGTCATAAGACAGAAGTTCTAAAATTTTCTTTTAATACATGCTTTTATTTAGTGAAAGATAGACATCATCCAAAACCAAAGCATGCTCTGATTTTTAAGTAGAGATATATTCATGTTCAGAAAATCAAATTTTACCTTGCACATGATACAGCATCATAAATCAGGTTTCCTTTTGCTTGTTGACTCTTTCTGGAACGCTATCTTTTCATCTTTAAGAATCTTGATATCCAAGATATTCGTCAGTATTGCTATAGGATAGGGTCATTTCAGGTTCCCTATCCTCAGCTGCCCAAGGAACTAACTGGGGACATCGCCTTGGGCTCCTGGGAGCCACTCTAAGTTCAAGTCTCTTGTCAACCCTAAGGTGTCTCCCTTAACTAAGAATTGTGCTTCCGTGCTCCCCTATTCAACCTTCCTTTATCCCAATCATCCTGGTTCCCCAAGTTCCCCCCACCCTCCCCTTCTCACTTTTCTCTCCCCATCTCCCCTTATCCCCATCCCACCCCACACCCAAGATCCCAATTTTCTCCCCCGGCAATTTTGTCTACTTCCCATAGCCAAGAGGATAATTATGTGTTTTTCCTTGGGTTCACCTTATCACCATAGAACCTTCATCTGGTGATGGATGGAGATAGAGACAGAGACCCACAATGGAGCACTGGACTGATCCCCCAAGGTCCCAATGAAGAGCAGAAGGAGGGAGAACATGAACAAGTAAGTCAGGACCACGAGGGGTGCACCCACCCACTGAGACAGTGGGGCTGATCTATTGGGAGCTCACCAAGGCCAGCTGGACTGTGACTGAAAAAGTATGGGATAAAACCGGACTCTCTGAACATGGCAAACAATGAGGGCTGATGAGAAGCCAAGGACAATGGCAAGGGGTTTTGATCCTACTTCATGTTCTGGCTTTGTGGGAGCCTAGCCAGTTTGGATGTTCACCTTCCTAGACATGGACGGAGGGAGGAGGACCTTGGACTTTCCACAGGGCAGGAAACCCTGACAGCTCTTTGGACTGGAGAGAGAGGGGGAGAGGAGTCGGGGGAGGGGGAGAATGGTGGGAGAAGGGGGAGGGAAATGGGAGGCTGGGAGGAGGTGGAAACTTTTTTTTTCCTTTTCTCAATAAAAAATAAATAAAAAATAAAAACATCTAGTTAGTAAAGGGAAAAAAAAAAAGAATCTAGATATCCAAGGTCTCTTTACTCTTTGAAGATGAGTATTTTCCTGCAAAGACAGTAACAGAAACTTCCCCAAATCTTATGAGGTTTTCTTACCCCATGTATTATTGTCTCATCTGTGAATAAGATGTCATTTCTCAAGAGTTTTTTCTTTTCAAACTGAATCTCTATCAATTTTTTGATGGTATCCATAACTTTTCTTCTTTTGTGGAAACCCCTTCTCCAACATCACACATCCTTCTGGTTTCTATTGTAAATTCAACACATCCCTGAAATATACTGGTTAACTTAATTCAGAAGTTTGTTGTTGTTGTTTTTCTGTTATCCAATATCTCTCTGCTGCTGTCATTCCTTTCTCATTAGTGTTAGGAAAATTTGAGGTTAATAAAGCATTATGCAATCTATTTCTAGGTGTATTTTCCATCCCTTTCTGTTTGCTTAGCATACCTTTTATAGTTTGATTTGCTCTTGCTATAACTGCTTGACTTGTAAGATTATTTGGTATACCTGTAATATGCTTTATATTATAATAAGCAAAAAATATATTATATGCTGGACCATTATCTATATTTATTTGTTCAGGTACAACCATGATGGCTATAACTTCTAATAAATGCATGATTACTAAATCAGAGTTTCCTGAGCTCAAGGAAATTGCCCATTGAAAATCTGAATAAGTGGCAATGGTATGATGTACATGTATTAATTTTCAAATTCCTTAAATTGGAACACATCCATCTGCCAGATATCATTCCTTTGAGTTTTCTTTTGGTTATTTCCTGCAGGAAATGGTATTCAGATATGGAAAGAGTATTAGGACATCGCTTTATAATCTCCATAGCTTGTTCCCATGTATTAGAAACCTTTAAACCTCTGCTATTGACATGATGTTTCCTATGAAATTCTGAGTCCTTCAACACACTTTCAATCAATAATCAGTCAATTTCTGTGTTACCTTCCTCTAGAGGACTTTGTAGACCCATATGAGATCAGATGTGTGTTATGTATATGGGACTGGGCCTATTCCTGATTATATCTTGAACCCGAATGAATAATGAAGTCAATTCTGTCTCATCTGGTAAATTCAGTGGTTCCAATATGCAATACAACTCTTTCTGAATATTAAAAATCAGTAACTATATTGAGAGGTTGCTTAAAATTCCTTAGAATCGTGAGAATAGCATATAACTCTGCATTTTGGACAGGATTATAAGGGCTTTGTTCCACCTTACTTAATTCTTCTGATTTGTAACCTGGATTTCCCGATTCATTTGCATCAGTGTAAAATGTACAGGCTCTAGTTAATTTAGTTTAAAATTCTCACAGAATCCTTCAATGAATCTATCTGTTTTATTTTTTGTCAGGATTCAGGGGGTAGAATAGTAGAACCAGGTGTTAGGTTTTTATTATTGCTTAAATCTTATTGCTCATTATGTATTTGTTTAAGTTACTTAATTAATCTTTGTTTAAGATTTTTGTTCATATGCATTTGAAAACCTATTGATTTAAATTTTGTTGACGGTATTTCATTGATATATATTATGCTATCTCAATTTTTGTCTGTAATTTAGATATTTGAGAAAGAAAGTACTTTTTCTTTTGGGTAATTTGTCTAGCTCTTTTCAATGTCATTCATTTTATGAAGAACTAATAGTGTGAATTATTATTTTAACTAGGAAAAGATGTGTTGCATTTCTTTATGCTGCAGAGTATTACTTTAACTGTGTAAAGATGTATTACTTTTCTTTATACTGAATTTGCTTATTATGAAAAGATTATAACATTTGTTTCACCTTGCCTGCCTGAGGCAAGTGATTGATCTAATAAAGAGTGGAATGTCCAATACCTAGACAAGAGAAAGAATGGCAGGACTAACAGGCAAAGAGAATAAATAGGGGAAGAAATCTAAACTTGACAAGAATGGGTAGGGCAGGGAAACCTTATTGCTCTTTGGGCTAACGAGGGAGGGGGACTGGATAGGGGAAGGGAGAGGGAAATGGGAGGTGGTGGTGGGGAAGAGTCAGAAATCTTTAATAAATAAATAAATAAATAAAAAGAATGGGTAGAACAAGAGAAGGAGTACTGAAAGGGGGACACACCTGGTTCAAGAAGACAAGCAACAGCCAGGCCACTAGAAAGTAGTGAAAGTAAGATAAAAGATATCCAGAAGCAAGGCAATAAACCCTGAGGTAAGAAAGGTGGCCAGAAACATGCCTAACTAGGCCCAGCATTTAAAATTATACCTTTCTGGACTGAGACAGAATAAGCAAGGGTAGGTAGGTAGTGGGAAGGGAGATAAAGGAGAGAAGGGAGGATAAATTGCAATTGGGATGTAAATAAAAATTTTAATTAAAAATTATCTTACAAATACCTTCAATTTCTCTTATTGATTTTTCATATGCTGTCTTTACATTTTCATTCTACTCTGGCAATTTTTATTTAATGCCTTTTTAGTGTTGTCAGTTATTCAATCATTATTTGATAAGTTATTGTTTTAGCTCTAAATTTTTGTGTTTATCTTTCTGTTAATATTGAGATTTATTGTGGTTTGGTCAGATAGAATACAAGATACAAGATTATAATATTCTCTTTGTTGAATCTTGCTTTCTTTCATAATATGTAATCTATTTAAGAGAATATTCTATGATCTGCTGAAAACAGTCCATAATCTTTAGCATTTGAGTAGAATGTTCTGTAGCTATCTGTTAAGTCAATTTGATTTGTGGCTTTATTTAACCAGACAAATCCTCAGTGTGTGTTTTAATGTTGTTTTTGTTCAGAATTGCAATATTGCTATTCTATCTTGTTACCTTAATGTGTATAACATAAATGTAATGTAATTACTCATTTTAATTGTCAGAGTTATTATTACATCACTTCTTCCCTTTTCTTCCTTTTTCCAATGCTGCTCACAATCTGAACCTTTTTGATCTTTTTCCCTTTTATGATTGGTTTTAGTCCAAAATCTATTTTTCAGCTGTAAGATCAATTATTGATATTGGTTTCCTAGTTTTTACTTATTTTCTTGTTCAACTCTTTTACTCTAAAATTATGTCTATCTTTGATGGTAAATTTCTTAAAGGGAGTAAAAGATGGTTCTGATTTTCTATTCCAATCCATGAGTCTTTGTTTATATTCCATTTTCTGTGGGACAGTGGTAAAGGTATTCAAACCTTTAATGTTCCAATTAATTATTGAAAGATATTTGTTGATTCTTTATATAGTATTGTTTTTTAGAACTCTTTTGACTATTTTGAAATTTTTTATTTCTCTTCTGGTCCAATTTAAATAGTTTTATCATTCTTTTCAGTTTAAAAAATTCTTCCTGCCGGGCGGTGGTGGCGTATGCCTTTAATCCCAGCACTCGGGAGGCAGAGGCTGGTGGATCTTTATGAGTTCAAGACCAGCCTGGTCTACAGAGCTAGTTCCAGGACAGGTTCCAAAGCCACAGAGAAACCCTGTCTCGAAAAACCAAAAAATAAAAAATAAAAATAAAAAATAAAAAAATAAAAAATTCTTCCTTGTATATCTGTAGAGCTAGGTTGTTGACATTGTATTCCTTTATCTTGATTGCATCATGAGCATATTTTTTTCTTTTGCTGTCAATTAAGACAAGAAGTTTTGTTTGATTTGTAAAGCTGTGCTATTAGTTGTGGTCTTTTAGAATTTGGAATACACATGCATTTTAAAGCTTCTGTCAAATTACCAACACTTATTTTGATGGCTTATCTGTAATATGAGAATTGACCTTTGTTGAACATGTTGTTCATGTGTATTTCTGCTTTATGCCCATGACAAATAAATTGGGTGTTTTCAGGGCATCCCTAATTTCCACATATTTTATGGGGTTTTAAAAAATATTTCTTTAACTAAGTGGTTTGGTTCCTTTACTTTGTCTTCGTGCACTGATATTCTGTTTACTTTAAAATGTATGCTTTTGATGTAACTTCTTCTGTTATTTCTGTCTTTAAAAAACAATTTTTCATATCATGAGCTGTTATTTTAATTTTATTCAGCCATTTGCTTATGTTATAATATTATTCCTTAAGGGGATATTAGAATTTCATGCATGTTGGAAGAGAAATATCTTAGCTTATCTCATAGATTGCCTTTTGAAATAGTAAATTAGCAATTGGGCATTACATGTAGCTTTTCTTTTATTATCATTTCAGGCCACTCCTCCCAAACAGTAAAGAGAAGTGATATCCTGAATGGCTTGGGAGTATCTGGTAGAAATGCTTGTCATAAAATTACTGGACTGGTATTATTACATATTTCAAGGGATGATCTACCACATTGTATATCTCTCACACACGTGTTGGAATTCTGAATGAAAAGGAAGTTCATAATGAAGATGGGGACGCTTATTGGATCTGGAAGAAGACTCAGATCTAGCCAATGTGAGATTTGTGTCATCTGAAATTAGGCATCACACTAGTGAACATGGCTTCAGAGAAGAAGGGAGGCCTAGTACAAAAGGAGGGCACTGTCACTTTTGAGGATTGGTGGTGGTAGTGCTATACCTGAAGCAGGAAGGACCGAGTCTGGGCAATGACCAGATCAGTTGCTATGGTGAAGCATTACAAGACCATATTCCAAGAAGTGAGAAGGGTAAAATGAATTCTGTGTGGGAGAAGAATAAATCTCAGAAAATAGACAAATTTATATGATACTGAAATGTGTAACAAAATTAGAGTCAAGGTAAAACATATGGACCAGGGTACAGGAGAGGGCAGGGTCTTTGAAATGCTGGTATGGGAACCTAAGGATTAAGTTGGGATGAGGTCAGAACAGAAAGCCCTGTTACAATTTTAACTTTTATTGATTATTTTTTTCATGAAATTACAGGGTTCTTTGTGAATACTCTCTATTCAGTGATGTAGAAGAGTTTGACGTTTGATAAGTATCATTATTATTTTGCCTGTGTATCTATCTCCTTCTAAGTATCTGTTATTATGGAGTTCAAAAAATATTGAATTTCCACCCTGGATTTCTTTATATGGTTGCTTATATGTCTAATTTTTCTGGAAGACTAGTGTTTCTAAGAAATGGAATGTTTTACAGTTTTGTAATAGATGTGTTGTACCATGCTCTACTCTTTGTGTAGTGAAGGGCATCACCTTGTAATCTAATTAAAAGTTTCTACAGCAACTAATGTAAATTTAGACCCTGGTTATAAATAAAAATTCTAAGTATTCTCATCTTATTTGATGCCAAATTTATCATTTAATGAGTTCAGGTCATAACAACCTTCAAAACAAAATCAATGATTAAAGCTTTACACTATCAACAGGGTTTTAGAGTGCAATAACATAAAACTATTGAATATTTATTATAAAAGTATATTTGGGATTTTATATTACAAATAATTCACTTGCTATTATGATTATTAACAAAATATATATTTGAGCAACATTGATTCTTTTCATTCAATAGCTAAAATTAGGATGAAAATGAACATGCTGTTAACTATCTTGTATTGCTGGAGTTTTTATACATTATTAATGGTAACACAAAATACTATAACTTATTTAAAGATGTCATAATGTTCTTTTATCCTCACCTATATGAATCAGAAATTCACAGTGATTAATATTATAAGTAATATTGAGGTATTTCATAATACAAAGAAGATGTGTTAAGTAAAGATCATATATAGTTTTTAACAACATCTTGGTTTATAACTGACAAAATTTAGAGCATACGGAATTCTCATATGCCCAATCCTATTTCAATGTACAAATAAATGATGATTTGTCTATGATGTTGAATATTATTGTTATTAAAATAATAATTGATAAATGTGAAATTAATAAAAATATCACAATGTTTATGTTAAGATAAAGGAGACAAACATAGAAGTATGTACCTTTCTTAGATGTAGTGACTCATGCTTGTAATTACAGGTCTTAGGAGACTAAGACAGGAAATTTCTAAGATTTTGAAGGCTGCTTCTGGTGGATGAGATTTGGTTATTGTAATATCTTTCTTTTTACAACCGACCTCTTCACGTGCATATTTGTATATACACACATGCACGTGCATACACACACATGTTTATGTATGCAAGTGTATGCTTTAATTTATATGAAATAAAAAAGACAAAACTAGTTACTATTAATAATTGTTATTCCCAGGATATCAGAGGTGGGAGAACACACAAATTACAAAGATGAATGTGGTTGTTTCAAAAATAATGGAAATTCTTGTGATAGTCATTAATTTACATCTGAGTTTCAAAATGTTTTGGCTACTTACTAGAATGGTATAATTTCATTGTCTGATAATTATATAGCATTAGTACTTGAAAAAACTAAAAGAAAAAGTCTGGATATAAAAGTGAAAATGAAAACAAAGACTATATTAGAAAAATATACGTGTTTAAATGCCTTCTGACACTTTCTGGATTTTAGAAAATAATAGCCTATGAGACTAGTATTTAATTCTTTAAATACTGTATAAAAATATTTCCATAGAAAAATATCAAATTTCAACATAATAAAATGAAAACATTGATTTGTTTCCTTGTGTCTACCCACAGGAACAAAAAAAAAATGACCATGTTGCTAAATTTGGTATATATTTAATTTGGCTACCAAACGCCTAATACCAATTTCAAAGAATTTCCTTTGCCACGGGCACTGATTCCTCTGGCAATAAATGAATAAAGAATATTGCACCCTTTGAACACCTCTAATTTAAATCAACTTAATCAGCCCTCTTCATTGAAAGATTCTGGAGTACAATTACAGCTCTAATGTGTAGCTGTGGCTTCATTTCAGGCTTCCTAGGAGAGAATAATTGCATTACATGTATTTTCCTGAGGAAATTGCTTTGTGCCTTGAGGTATTACTTTTTAAAAAATGATTTCTTTTATATTATGTAATTTTGAGTCACATGGAGGACCTTTTGCATATAATATACTAATATCATTTTCTTCATCTGAACAAAACATAGGTAAAACTATATATAATAGTTACTATGGATTTATCTGTCAAATATTACTGATATCATTAACATAGGTACTGATTCTTTGCAATAAGAAACAATCTTTTGTTTCAGGTTATGAATCAAAGAGTTTTAGACTGACTTAAAATGGGAAGTTTTGTTTTACACACGAAAATTTGAACTATAATATCTTGATGATTATTTTGTTATTTCATGCTTTAAAAACATTATGTGACAAAAACAGAACACAGATTCATAATGAGTACAACATCTATTCTTTTAGTAACAGTGCACTACCCATGAATTTTTCTAAAAAAGAAAGTAAAGTTAGAAACTTCCTTAAAGTTTGCACTTATAAAACTAAGTCATATTTTCATTTAAACAGGTGATATAACACCTAATTAATTATTGAATATTTAGATACTTAATACCTAAGGATTATCTTGTATTAATCAAGTGTCCTTAGTCTAACTTTACTATATATAAACTTACTTTATTTCAGTTTTCTCATATGCAGAGTTTGCATTTGAGGAGTATGTTCTCCTAAGATTTACTTGTAATCCCTTATCTTCAACTAATGCAATGATTTTCAGTAGCTGATTTCACTATCGTTGAGTTCTAAATAAGAATATCTTAGAGAACTATAGCCTTCTTCAAAAAATTCGAATATGAGATACTATATTTTGAGTGACCATGTCCCAGAAACACAGAGTTAAGTAACCTAAATATCATGTTCCAACGTAGAAACAGTTTCACAATTTTTTTCTATATTTAGAGAATGGAAGAAGTCAAGCTTTAAAATATTTGGTTATATAAGAAATCTAGCTACATTGGGGTTGTGAGAACTTTTCTCTAGATTCAAGATGCCAGTGGACAGTATTCTTAAATGAATTGATAGAAACTAGTTGCCTACTAAGCAAACAGATTCCAAAATATTTTTTTCTATTTTCATCTATTGTCACAGGACACCAGTTCAGACACTGAATGGAGCAAAGAATGGCTGTTCTATTAGGCTACAACTTACCTAAGTTATGGTAATTAGCCTCACGAACTGCAAAACTCCAATCTCACCATGGGACTGAAGCTCCAGGCAGCCAATAAGACTCTGTAGGCACAAAACACCTAAGAACAGTATTTTTCTCACTGCCAGAAATATTTTTTTTTCAGGAATTTTTATTCACATGAGTAATTTGTGCTGTGTATGATGGTCTCTCTAAGTCTGTATACTCATACCTGTATCTACATCTCAACCTGTGTCTTTTATAAATATTTTAAAACTAAATGCTAATTTGTATGCATTTGGCTTACCTTATAACATAAAATTGTTTATTCTCTTCCAACATCCTATCAGTTCTCTCAGATTGCTACTGAACTGCCAAGTATTCACAGGAAAAAATCAGTAATTCACTGACTTTGTATAGGGCAATTGCCTGTGGTCTGTCAATTATATTTTAAATAAAAGCTATTTGGCCAGTATCCAGGAAGGGAGTATAGGCAGGACAACCAGACAGGAAGTAGAGGTGGGTCAATTAGAACAGGAGAATTCTGGGAAGAGGGACACTCCTTCTGCAGTCCTGTCCCAGCCACAGAAGAAACAAGATGTGACTGCCCTGCCAAATAAGGTTCCAAGCCACGTGGCTAACACAGATAAGAATAATGGGCTATGGGGCTGGAGAGATGGCTCAGTGGTTAAGAGCATTGCCTGCTCTTCCAAAGGTCCTGAGTTCAATTCCCAGCAACCACATGGTGGCTCACAACCATCTGTAAAGAGGTCTGGCACCCTCTTCTGGCCTTCAAGCATACAGACAGAATATTGTATACATAATAAATAAATAAATATTAAAAAAAAGAATAATGGGCTATTATAAATTGTAAGAGTTAATAAGAAGCCTGAGCTAATGGGCAAATCAGATTATAACTAATGTAGATTTCTGTTTGATTTCTTTGGGACTTAATGATTGCAGGAATTAGGCAGGACAGAAAACCTCTGACAACAAAATGGCACCAGAATAATGGGCTAATATAAGGTATGAGAGTTAATAAGAAGCCTGAGCTAATGGGCCAATCAGTTTATAACTAATGTAGACCTCTGTGTAATTTTGGGGGGTACTTAATGATTGCAGGAACCAGGCAGGACAGGAAAGCCTGACAATACTGCTGGTTGGCAGAGGCTGCTCACTTGAATCCCAGTTGCCCAAACATGAAATAATCACACAGGAGATATATTAATAGAATACTGTTTGGCCAATCACTTAAGTCTATAGCTAGTTAGCTCTTTTTTTTGTTTATCGGTTTTAAATTAATTTTTATTGATTTCTACATTTTTCTCTGTACCCGTCCCTGTTTCTCCCCTCCCCTTGAACCCTCCACCAAGGTCCCCATGCTCTCAATTTACTTAGATCTTGTCTTCTATGTACGTCTCTCTTAGGGTCCTCATTTTTGTCTAAGTTCTCAGGGATTGTGTTTTATGAGCTTTTTTTTTTTTGCTTTATGTTTAAAAATCAGTTATGAGTGAGTACATGTGATAACTGCTTTTCTATATCTTATATCTTAAATTTACACATATCTATTAGTTTGTGCATCACCATGAAGTCATAGCCTACCAGTAAGGTTCCAGCAGGCTCCTGCGGGCATCTTTCTCCTTCTCCTGCATCTCTCTGACTCCACATATTTTCTCCCAGCATTCAGTTTAGTGAATTTCCCACCTACTTCTATTCTACTCTGCTGTAGGCCCAAGCAGGTTCTTTATTCATTAACCAATAGAAGCAACAAGTATACAGAAGGACTTCCTACATCCACTGTCAACACAAGTAGCTAACATAGCTTGTTGAACTGTTTATCTTTAAGGAAAGACTGCTGAGTATTTTGGTAATGCTCTTGGCTCCTTTTCTCATTAGACTTCAGTTGGTAAAATGCTGTAACATGAATCCTTCTTTTGAATTAGTCTCAAATTTCATTTCATATAATCCAATATATCTACTATAATAGAAAACCGGTACATATATTTTGCTTGTCAGAATAGCACAGTGCATATTCATTGTTTTCTTTATTTCTGAGATATCCAATTTCTTCAGATTTCTTCATAAACTTCTGACCACTTACTCTCAGTTTCCATCAAGTTTTCTTTCAATTTTTCCACCCAATACTTACTTCTTTTAACAATTAGGAATTTCTTTAGATCATATTCCCTGGAGACTATTATTGCTACCTTTCTTATGGACACTGTCATTCAGAGACATATTTATTATTATTATATTATTAGCCGGTAGCTTGCCAAGATTTTTTTTTTGTTCAGGCATTGAAAAATGATTTTCTTATTGCCAAACATTTGAAGGGTCTTTTGTTGTTGTTGTTTTGGATTTTCAAGACAGGGTTTCTCTGTGTAGCTCTAGATGTCCTAGAGCTAGTTTTGTAGACCACACTGGCCTCAAACTCACAGAAATCTGCCTACCTCTGTCTCCTGAGTGCTGGGATTAAAGGTGTACACCACCACCATCTGGCTTTTGAATGGTCTTTCTAAAGAGGGAAAATTATTTACTTCTACTGAGTTTATTCTTGCATAAGGATTTACCCAGAACCAAATTCTGTGATTTATCATTTATCATGAGTTAGTCTTCACTGTTTGATTTACCTGAAATTAATAAGGGAAAACAAGTTGAAGAACAGTGTTCCTCAGCAGCGTGTGTAACACTAGGTCTGTCCAGAACATTTATAGTGACTTTGTGCCCTGTGAATTTCTGCACATTATAAAAATTCTTATAACACTCTTATTTAAAGTATAGTGAAGAACACCTATGATATTATAATTATGACTATCAAATACTAATATATTTTACATATCTATAAGTTTAATATGGTTGATAAATTTGGCTAGGCTAACTACAAAGTGGTTGAGAATATAAAAGCCTCAATAAAAGGTGAGAAAAAGCTGGAAAGTTGTAGTGCATGCCTTTAATTCCTGTAATCAGGAGGCAGAGGCAAGTGGATCTTTGTAAGTTTGAGGCCAGCCTGCTCTACAAGAGCTAGTTCCAGGACAGTCTCCAAAGCTACAGAGAAACCCTGTCTCATAACACAAACAAAAAAGTGAGAAAATAGAAATATTAATAATAAATACTTAATTTTATTTGCAGTAGAACATTTTTTCTTTTCTTATGAATGCTAGAAAATTTCCATTTATTTATTATTATTTTATATTTTTATGTAAAATAATTTCTCAATTTAAACCTGTTTGATCATATTTTCCCATTTACCAAGTTATTTCAGAACCTCTTCCCCTCTGTACGCATTCAACTTTAAGTCTTTTCTCAAAAACTGAAGAAAGCCACAATACAACACCCCCTATGAAAAGACAAAACCGTGCTCTAAAAGGAGAAACTGTAATCAAATAAAAGCACGCACACACACACACACACACACACACACACACACACACACACACACACACACACGCTCTGTCCTGGTGTTGTGGGTAATTGAAATGCCCAGTTTTACTCTATTAGATAAAATTGATTTATCCACTCTCATCAGATATAAATGACAGTTTAGTTGTTTATCATTACCTTAGTGTCTAGGTATTGACTCATTTACTCATTTGTTTAAAATAAAACAAAATAAAATATAGCAATAAAAATATAAAAAATCACATTAGAATTAGGCTAGGTAAATCAAGAGATGGAAAAGAGATGAAGAACAAGCACAGGAATCAGAGACCCACTTTGTCCTTACTTAGAAATCCATGTAAACAATAAACTGAAAGCCATAATACATATGTAGAGAACCTGTTGAAGACTCATACAGGCCCTATGCTACCTCAGTTCCTTTGAGTTCATATGTGTTTCAATGTTAATTTAAAGGTTTTTGCTTTCCTGGTGTCCTGGATCTCTTCTGGGACTTACATTCTCTCCGTGACCTCCTCTGCACAGGTCCCTGAGCTACATGGGCAGGATTTTGAAAAAGACATCCCATATAGGACTGGGTGTTTCAGAGCCTTTCACTCTCTACTTAATGTCTGCTTTTGGTTCTCTCTATATATTTTTGTATGCTGTAGGAAGCAGCTTATCTGATGATAACTGAACAGGATCTAATCTATGAGTATAGCAAAAAATCACTAGAAGTTATTTCATCACTATTTTATTTCCTTTTTCTTAGACCAGTATTTTTTGATTTTTCTTTTTGCCTATGGAATATCTAGTCCGTTTGTTGGTCAGCCAAGGAGTTTTTTTTTTTTTAGTTATATCTCATACAGTGGGTCTCAAGTCAATTATCGATTAGTTACTACCACAATCAATCTATGTTACCGTTATTTTAGAAGTATAACACTGTCAGTAAAGATTTTGTGACCGTCTTGGTGTTTACATTACTCTTTTTATAGAGTGCAGAATACCTTCCTGTAACAATGACATGAGAATGTAGGGTTGAAAGCAATATGTAGGCATCAAATCTACATCACAATTTTAAATACAGTTCTTTTCAGCATTTTGACCTTGATTTCAGTTATGTACAGCAGCCTATAGTACTGGCAAATTGCCTATGTAGGGCTAAATATATATTAAGTACATTTATTATCCTTAATCATAAGAAATTTTCCAATGAATATCATACCATTATGACCACACTCAAAGTTGTATATAAGAATTCTAATAATTAGTTCACTTACCTACTTGATGAGTAATATATTTCTATGAAAATACAGTTAATGAAAAGTTTATTGCCTCAATAAAGCAGAACTATAACAAGAAAACTGAAAATTTTGAGACTCAAACCATTAAAAATACAAATTAGTCCTAACTCACATATTTACAGTAGATTATCCAAAGTGAAAACTAGACCTACAATAATAATGAAGTAAGAAATTGTATGTGTTAAGGAAGTTATGGTCATTTCTAATTGTCTAATTGACATGACAAAGATACTCTTGGAAAAAAGGGTCTCAACAAAGAATGACCAAGATCAGCTTAGCCACTAAACCTGTGACTTATTTGTGGAGGATTGTGTTGATTATACCAATTGATATAGGAAATCCTTTCCACAGTTGCTGTGTCCTGAACTGTATCAGAGAAGAGACTATCAGCTCAGCTCAACCATGTTTTATGTCATTTTTCTTCTATGCCCTTGACTATAGATTCAATAGTTCTTCAAGTCTATGCCTCAAAATGGTAAACAGATCCCTTGATTTGTAAAGTAAATAGGTCATTTCTTCCCTATGTTCTTTACTTGCTTGGTTTTCAAAGTAACAAGACACAAGATACAGGTTCGATTTCACAAAGCAAGGAAAGGCATATAGCAAAGTAGAAAAGTCATACTATAATTAAACATATTGCTTCATATCTAATCTGGGCTTTCTGCAAAAACTTCATTATTTAACACATTATTGAACACATTTTTGCCTTAAGAATCACTCATTGATAAATTAGAATGTAGTTTTATTTCTCATAAACAGAAGCATGTTCACATCAGAATATAAATTACTGAGTTTTATTTACGTGAATTCAAACATGGTGTTATTCTGCAGCTTTTTCAGGTGTTTCATTTCAAAATTCTAGTTTATAACTGTAAAATGGCAAAATAAGACCATAGATAGGCGATTTAAGAGGAGATGTTAGAAATGTAATCATGGTTATTATTCAGACAAAATATACTTGTCTAGCTGTACGAATCACTAAAATACTAAAATTTCTGTGGTGCTGAAAAAATTTGCAACCATAAGCAATCTTTAAAGAAGATATGCTGTTCCTCTCTCTATCTGAAACAGGTCTTCTAATCTGCTGATACAAAGATTAATGCTTACCACACCATGAGACTTTCTATTCATCTTCTATCTACTCTGCATTTGAATGGGCTATGTCTGGGATTTAATAGGGATCATAATAGTCTTTTTTACCCCCAGATATTTATCTTTGTATGTAGATAAGTGCTTGCCTTAATTCATAAGGGATAGCCTAGAAGCTTAGAATCACATGTTCCAAAATAAAGAAACCTAAATGGTTCAATGTCTCTGATGCTGTCCTGCCCCCAAGTGTCAAGAATAAGTTTAAATATATTTTTGCAGTGATAGCCATATTTAGTAGCTCATATTTAGTATATAGTGCATTTAATTTGATACATGTATACAATAAGTACAGATTAAGTCTGGATAATTTGCATTTTGTCTTTCCTCGTTAAATTTTCTGGATGGAGCTTTCAACTTTCTGTTTGACAGCTAATTTAAGAAATTTAAGTTAACTGAAAACTATAGTTACCAATTGTGCTGATCAACACTGAGTTATTCATTTAAGAAAAAATTTTGGAGGAGGAACATGATCCTACCCAGTGCCATGATGGACAGAGAAGGGCAAAGAGAACAATATGCAGACCCAAGGTAGTCTGCCCCAGCCTCCGAGGGCAGATGGTACTATTATGGTGGGCAAAAGTATGGTGGAGAGACATAGAGATAGATGGAGAGAGAGATAGATAGATGAGAGATGAGAGAGAGAGAGAGAGAGAGAGAGAGAGAGAGAGAGAGAGAGAGAGAGAGATGGGAGGAGAGGGACAGAGAGTGAGGGAGGGAGAGAGCTGAGATTGGATTCCTGTGAACAGAGGACATAAATAAAGAGGTGAAAATGGTGAGGAGAGGGTTAAGGTTAAGGGTTGACGATTCCTTGGCCTGGGCTGCTGCTGGAAATGAATGAGATGGAGATGCATGATGTAAAATTGCACAGGTAATAAATTTTAAAACTGTAAAACTCTTGACTATATTTAATCCAAATTCTATCCTCTCTACTTTCAAGAATAAGGGTTTTAAAATCCCTGCTCTACATGCTGATATAACTTAAATTTCAGCTCTGAAAAATAGAAAAACATTTTCTTTGGTGACTGACTTTAGGTAACTTAGTAACTTCTACTACTAACATATTTTTACTGCAAATATTAGGACTTTAAACTTGTTTATATAATTACTTCACAATATAGATATAGACATAGAAAATATATATTCTATCTAAGTATATATAGATTATTATTTCCTTTATCAATCTGCATATAGGTTCTTTGTTTCAATATCTTAACTACTGTGTATAATGTCAAAGTTTAGAAAAATGTAATTCGACCATCTTTTTGACACAGTGATTACATTTCTGCTTAGAGTAGATAGGCTATTTGCATATGTACTGTTCTGCAATACCTCCATATTTTCTCTTAATGTCTATACTACTGTTCACTGACTTAAACAATGAGGAATAATATCTCTACTCACTCTCCTTACCACTCTATTTTATCTACATGGTATCATAATAGTAATGCTAATTGAAGTGAGATGGTATCGCATTTGTACTCTAATTTGCATTTTCCTATTATATATTGTTACTGATCTTTTTCCATATATTTGTTGACTTTTGGAGATATCTCATTTGGGAAACAAATATTAAAATTACTTGCCTGATTTAAAACCTTTATTCATTTTATTTTGTTGCTGAGAATATTTTCTTTATATATTCATAAAGAAGCAGTTTCAATTGCTTCTTTATGTCACACACATGAAAATGCAAATCAACAAAAATATACATAAGTCACATTGCACATAGTGATTTCTTTTCTTTCTCTCTCTGTATCTTCTAAGAAATAATTTAATAAATTACACTTAACAAAATTGATAAAATCTATGTGAAATATAACAAACATATTTCAATTTGATATGTTACATAAATACAAAAAGAGGAAAGTCGGATATTTTTAATAATTTGGGTAATTCCAATTTCGTATAGTAGGAAAAAGGTTCTCCTTAAATTGTATATTGCCTCATAATGCATAAATAAGAGAACTTGAATGTAAGAAAAATTTATATATTATTCAACCAATAAAGCACATTAAAAGTCCAGTACTAGGAAGAATATAAATTATATAAAAATAACAAAAGCTTGCAGCATATTGTAAATATTGTTAACTATATTCATATTTTAAAGACAAATAAATATTAATCAACAAAGCAGTGGAATTTAATATGTTATAATTTTAAAAGTAAGAATTGTGAATAACTAGAATGTAACAATTTTCTAATATATCAGGAATAAAAAGCAAATAATTAAAGGCAATATTAAATGAGAAACATATTGTTCAGTGACTGAATGAAAAAATTCAATATGGAAGAGGAAAAACATCTCTGAGACAAGTAATAAAGACATATAAATGATGTTTTCTAGCTCCATCCATTTTCCTGTAAAATTCAAGACTCCATTATTTTTTTCTGATGTGTAGTACTCCATTGTGTAAATGTACCATATTTTCCTCATACATTCTTCGGTCAAGGGGCATTTAGGTTGTTTCTTGGTTCTGGCTATGACAAACAATGCTGTTATGAACATATTTGAGCACATGTTCTTATGGCGCAATTGAGCATCCTTTGGATATATACCCAAAAGTGGCATTAATGGGTCTTGAGAAAGGTTGTTTCCTAATTTTCTGAGAAATCACCACACTGACATCCAAAGGGGCAGTACCAGCTTGCATTTCCACCAGCAATGCAGGGGTGCTTCCTTTACCCCACAAGCTCTCCAGTATAAGTTGTCATCAGTGTTTTTGATCTTGGCCATTCTTACAGGTATAATATGGAATCTCAGAATTGTTTTGATTTGCATTTCTCTGAATATTTCCTTAGGTGTTTTTCAGCCATTTTAGATCCCTCTGTTGAAAGTTATCTGTTTAAGTCTGTACTCCATTTTTATTGGTTTATTTGTTCTTTTGAGGAACAAATTTCTTGAGTTCTTTGTATCTTTGTTTCTTTTCACATTCTGCAGTCTGTTTTGTCTTGTTGACTGTGTCCTTTGCTTTACAGAAGATTTTCAGTTTCAGGAGGTCCCATTTATTAATTGTTTCTTTCAGTGTCTGTGCTACTTGGTTTCTTTATGGAGTGGTCTCCTATGCCAATGCCTTCAAGTGTACTTCTCACTTTCTCCTCTATGAGTTCAGTGTGGCTGGCTTTATGTTGAGGTCTTTGATCCTTTTGGACTTGAGTATTGTGCATGGTGATAGATATGGATCTATTTTTATTCTTCAACAGGTTGATATTCAGTTATGCCAGTATGATTTGATAAATATGCTTTCTTTTTTTCAATTTGATATTTTTTTCTACTTTGTTAAAAATGAGGTGTTCAAAACCTGGTATTGGCATAAAAACAGACAGGAGGACCGATGGAAACATGTCTACTTTCTTAAGGAAAGAAACAAAACACACTGAGGCAATTGAGTTCTGAAGTTATTCATATTGCATCCATACATATTTTAAGAGCAATAATGATGTGCATATTGAAGGATTTATTTCTTTTTTTTCTAAAGCCTAATGTCTAATTTCTCTTACTTCTCCCCAGGTGTCTGATATTGTCAACTTCCTGCAAACAATAATGGTGCCATAGAAGCTGTTCTAACTCATTTGATTGCTTTAGTTACACAGATAAGGATGATTATATACCTACCCACAGACTCAGAAGATAATAGTGAAATGAATCAGTGCCATCAAAAAATTATGATGGCCAAGAATAAGAATTTGAAACATCCTAAATAATTAAGCTTCTTTAATCCTTTCTTTGTTACCAATATAATTTTCCTTAATTTGATTTTGGAAAAGAAAAGAGGTTCTATCTTTCAATCAAACCCATTCTCATATAAGTGATCAAAAAAAATCAAAGGTTAAATAGAGATTAAGAAAATAGTGCCATAATTTTTTTCATCATAATAGTCATTTCCCTGCGTCCTCAATATTTTTTGTTAAATTGAATCTTCATTTATACCTCAACTTTGGAAGCACCACTCTATGGATTATATTTCCTTAATTTTAAAGAATACTGTTTCTTCCACTCTCTTCCTTTTATCATATTAGATTACCATACTAAACAAATATTTCAAGCAGTAGTACATACACTACCAGAGACTAGATGATATCTTTATGTCTGAGAAGAAAAGAGTATTGTCCCGCGCTACCGTCTTGCCAGCAAGAATGATGCGGCACACTCTGGATCCTTCTGCAGAAAAGCTTTAATGGATTTTGAGAGGGAGAGCATAAGCTTACAGAGCGGAGACCCCAGGGGAGTAAAACACAGCCCTTATATAGTTTGACACCTCGGACGTGTCATACTCTGACTGGCTGCAGCTCTTATGACGCCATGGGAGAGGCAGAGAGCAAGGGATGCAAAGTTACTATGCACATGCGCACTGGCTTGTCTATGAGGTGGTGCTGTCAGATGCCAGCGCCATCTTCTAATGGAGTATGTGGGAGCGGTCCCCCACAGAGTATGAAGATATATATTTTTTTAATTTATTATAAAACAGGCATTTTGCCATCTAAATTTATTTCAGTGTCTCTGTGACTGTGTTGGTAATTTAACTAAATTAACACAAATTTTATTGAATACTTACAATATACAGTAGGAAAAAATTATTGTAAGAATTTAGAATGACGTTAGCTTCAGGCTCAGTGTGAACTCGACTGTGTCCACAATAACCATATATATATATATATATATATATATATATATATATTGCATATATATATATTACATAAAACATATATATAATGGAGGAAAATTGAATAAATAAATATATTTTAAAAATAATATTTACTTCTTTTCTTAGGCAGGAAATTTGCATATACTGTGAGTTATTAAGTGTGTTAGTCCTGGTATGTTCTGAAGACAATGATTTATTCCCAACTCCTCCTCAACCTCAAGCTCTTACAATCTTTCCACTTGTCTTTTACAACAGTCTGTGAGCCTAGGAAATAAGATGTAATACAGATGTCACATTTATGGCTTACCGATAGACTATAACTTATTCTCTGCACTGTGCTCAGTTAAGACTTCCTGTGTTTACTATTATATACTGAACGCAGAATATTCTCTGAGAAAGTATGAGAATGGTATTTCTACAAATAATGAGACCGATATATACGCAAGTTGGATACTATGTTCATTTAGAAAAATATTATAAGCAGGAATGCCCCCTAAGGCTGTGAGTTCACCAATAATGGGTACTTAGGTAGACTCCTAGTACTAAGCATGTTTCTTCTTGTGTCACAATGCTTAAATCCAATCAGAAAGCTGCTGCTTACCACCATAATATTTGTTTCACTATTGTGCCCATTAGTATACCTTGCCATGTCAGTCATTGTTGCCATTCACATTATACATAGCTGGGTTAGTCTGGTAATAGTTTTGTATTGTTTTGCTTTGTTTTTGTTATTCAACCATAAATGTACCTTCTAGTGCCATGTCATCTGTCTTTTAGAGAAGAAGCTTCCAGATCTATATAACTTGAGTTCTTAAAAATATCCTACAATCAAATAGTATGGTTTCTTCAGCAAAGAACTTTATTTGAGAGGGTCCGAATTTGGAGAGCATTCGGGAGGGTGGTGGCTCCTTTGTCTAGGTGGCCGGCCTGCACCAAGCGGGCCCGGCCCTTTGTTCGCAGGACGCCCAGGCAGCGGGGAGATCGGATCCGGGTGCCAGGTGGGCCATCGCTGGGGTGAGTGAGTTTCTGGCCGCGGCGGCAGCCCGGGACAGGGAGCTCAGACGTTCCCCACCCCTCCTGCACTCCCTGGTCAGTCTGCGGGGGCTGTACTCCTTGATACCTCTTCTCCATTACTGTCCCACCCAACTTGCATCCAAGGCCCTCCGCACTACCTCTGACCCCCCTCCCCTCTTTGAACCACACAACAGCTCCCAGCTCAGCCTGTTTGGGCGCTGGGACAGGGTCCGAATTGGGAGGGCATTCGGGAGGGTGGTGGCTCCTTTGTCTAGGTGGCCGGCCTGCACCAAGCGGGCCCGGCCCTTTGTTCGCGAGACACCCAGGCAGCAGGGAGATCAGACCCAGGTACCAGGAGAGACATCACTGGGCAGATCAAGCTCAGCAGGACGGACCTTGCTTCCACACTGAAGAGATACACCCAGAAGCTCAGTCACAGCAAAAACTGGACCAAGACACCAGGCCTCTCTTGGCTTCATTTGAAAGAGGAGATGGGAAGGCGCCAATGCAAGAATTCCTCCAACAACCTGAAAGGCAACATGACATCACCAGAACCCAGGGATCCCGAAATAAGAAGAATTGTACACCCTACTCCAGAAGAAGTAGAAGAAATCGACCCAAAAGTGAATTTTTTGAAAATAATAGAAGACCTTAAACAGGAGGTGAAAAACTGCCATAAACAATTAGAGATTACAAACAAAAAGGTAGAGGAAATGAATAAATCGCTCAAAGATACCCAAGAAAACCAAGAGAAACAAGAAAATGCAATCAAACAGGTAAGGGAAATGGTTCAAGACCTGAAGAATGAAATGGAAGTAATGAAGAAAACACAAACCGAGGGAAGGTTGGAGATGGAAAATCTGGGTAAACGAACAGGAACTACAGAGACAAGTACTACCAACAGATTACAAGAGTTAGAAGAAAGAATGTCAGACACTGAAGATACCATAGAGAAAATTAACACACTGATCAAAGAAAACAGCAAAACCAACAAATTCTCATCACAAAACATTCAGGAAATATGGGACACAATAAAAAGACCAAACCTAAGAATAATTGGGATACAAGAAGGAGAAGAAATACAGCTCAATGGTTCAGAAAATATATTTAATAAAATTATAGAAGAAAACTTTCCCAGCCTAAAGAAAGATATTCCTTTGAAGGTTCAAGAAGCATACAGAACACCGAATAGACTGGACCAGAAAAAAACATCTCCTCGCCACATAATAATCAGAACACAAAACATCCAGAATAAAGAAAGAATATTAAGAGCTGCAAAGGAAAAAGGTCAAGTTACTTATAAAGGTAAACCTATCAGACTTACTCCTGACTACTCTATGGAAACCATGAAAGCCAGAAGGTCCTGGATAGATGTACTGCAGAAGCTAAGAGAACATGGATGCAAGCCCAGACTACTATACCCAGCCAAGCTTTCGTTCACTATAAATGGAGAAAACAAAATTTTCCAGGATAAAAACAAATTTAAACAATACGTAGCCACAAATCCAGCCTTACAGAAAGTAATAGAAGGAAAATCACAAACCAAGGAGACCAACAATGACCACAATAACTCAAACTTCTAGACACCCTTTACCAGCGCAACTAAAAGAAAGCAAACACACAAACCCTATGACCAAAAAAGTGACCAGAGTTAGCAACCACTGGTCATTAATATCCCTTAATGTCAATGGACTCAACTCACCTATAAAAAGACACAGGCTAAGAGATTGGATACGCAAACAGGATCCAACATTCTGCTGTTTACAAGAAACACACCTCAACCACAAAGATAGGCACCTACTTAGAGTAAAGGGATGGGAAAAGGTTTATCAAGCAAATGGACCTAAGAAACAAGCTGGTGTGGCCATACTAATTTCTAACAAAGTTGACTTCAAACTTAAATCAATCAGAAGAGATGGAGAGGGATATTTTATACTCATAACAGGAACAATTGATCAGGATGAGGTCTCAATCCTGAATATCTATGCCCCTAATATAAAAGCACCCACATATGTAAAAGAAACATTACTAAAACTCAAAGACGCCATCAAACCGCACACACTAATAGTGGGAGATCTCAACACGCCTCTTTCACCAATGGACAGGTCAATCAGACAGAAACCTAACAGAGAAATAAGAGAATTAATGGAGGTATTGAATCAAATGGACTTAACAGACATCTATAGAACATTCCACCCAAATAGGAAAGAATATACCTTCTTCTCTGCAGCTCATGGAACCTTCTCGAAAATTGACCACATCCTCGGTAACAAAGCAAACTTCCACAGTTACAAAAAAATATCCATAACCACCTGTGTCTTATCAGATCACCACGGACTAAAGTTAGAATTCAACAACAATGCTACCCCCAGAAAGCCTGCAAACTCATGGAAACTGAATAGTCAACTATTGACCCACACCTGGATTAAAGAAGAAATAAAGAAAGAAATTAAAGTCTTCCTTGAATTCAATGAAAATAAAGAATCAACATACTCAAACTTATGGGACACTTTGAAAGCAGTCCTAAGGGGAAAGTTCATAGCCCTTAGTGCCCACTTAAAGAAAACAGAGAAAGCATACATTGGAGACTTAACAGCCCACCTGAAAGCTCTAGAAAAAAAGAAGCAGACTCACCTAGGAGGAGTAGAAGACTGGAAATAGTCAAACTGAGGGCTGAAATCAACAAAATAGAAACACAGAAAACAATCCAAAGAATCAATGAAACAAAAAGCTGGTTCCTGGAGAAAATCAACAAAATTGATAAACCCCTATCCAAACTAATCAAACGGCAGAGAGAGAATCTGCAAATTAATAAGATCAGAAATGAAAAGGGGGACATAACCACAGACATAGAGGAAATTCAGAGAATCATTAGATCTTACTACAAAAGCCTGTATGCCACAAAACTGGAAAATGTAAAAGAAATGGACACTTTTTTAGATAAATACCATATACCAAAGTTAAATCAGGACCAGGTGAGCAACCTAAATAGACCTGTCAGTCGCGAAGAATTAGAAGCTGTTATCAAAAACCTCCCTACCAAAAAAAGCCCAGGACCAGACGGTTTCAATGCGGAATTCTACCAGAATTTCCAAGAAGACCTAATACCTATACTCCTTAAGGTATTTCACAATATAGAAACAGAAGAGTCATTGCCAAATTCCTTTTATGAAGCTACCATCACTCTGATACCAAAACCACACAAAGACTCAACCAAGAAAGAGAATTACAGGCCAATCTCACTCATGAACATCGACGCAAAAATCCTCAACAAAATACTGGCGAACCGTATCCAAGAATACATTAGAAACATTATCCATTATGATCAAGTAGGCTTCATACCAGAGATGCAAGGCTGGTTCAACATACGAAAATCTATCAATGTAATCCATCATATAAATAAACTGAAAGAAAAAAACCATATGATCATTTCATTAGATGCTGAAAAAGCTTTTGACAAAATTCAACATCCCTTTATGATAAAAGTCTTGGAGAGATTAGGGATACAAGGGTCATACTTAAATATAATAAAAGCTATTTACAGCAAGCCGACAGCTAACATCAAATTAAACGGAGAGAAACTCAAAGCCATCCCACTTAAATCAGGAACACGACAAGGCTGTCCACTCTCTCCATACCTCTTCAATATAGTGCTTGAAGTTTTAGCAATAGCAATAAGACAACATAAGGGGATCAAGGGGATTCGAATTGGAAAGGGAGAAGTTAAACTTTCGTTATTTGCAGATGATATGATAGTCTACATAAGCGACCCCAAAAACTCCACCAAAGAACTCCTACAGCTGATAAACACCTTTAGTAATGTGGCCGGATACAAGATCAACTCCAAAAAATCAGTCGCCCTCCTATACACAAAGGATATGGAAGCAGAGAGGGAAATCAGAGAAGCATCACCTTTCACGATAGCCACAAACAGCATAAAATATCTCGGGGTAACTCTAACCAAAGAAGTGAAGGATCTATTTGACAAGAACTTTAAGGCATTGAAGAAAGAAATTGAAGAGGATACCAGAAAATGGAAGGATCTCCCTTGCTCTTGGATTGGGAGGATCAACATAGTAAAAATGGCAATCCTACCAAAGGCAATTTATAGATTCAATGCAATCCCCATCAAGATCCCATTAAAATTCTTCACTGATCTTGAAAGGACAATAATCAACTTTATATGGAATAACAAAAAACCCAGGATAGCCAAAACAATCTTATACAATAAAGGTACTTCTGGAGGCATTACCATCCCTGACTTTAAACTCTACTATAGAGCTACAGTAATGAAAACAGTGTGGTATTGGCATAAAAATAGAGAAGTCGACCAATGGAATCGTGTAGAAGACCCGGATCTTAACCCACAAACCTATGAACACCTCATTTTTGATAAAGGTGCTAAAAGTATACAATGGAAGAAAGAAAGCATCTTCAACAAATGGTGCTGGCACAACTGGATGTCAACCTGTAGAAGAAAGAAAATTGACCCATATCTATCACCATGCACAAAACTCAAGTCCAAATGGATCAAAGACCTCAATATCAATCTGAACACACTGAACCTGATAGAAGAGAAAGTGGGAAGTACCCTACAACAGATGGGCACAGGCGATCGCTTCCTAGGTATAACCCCAGCAGCACAGTCATTAAGGGCAACATTGAATAAATGGGACCTACTGAAACTGAGAAGCTTCTGTAAAGCAAAAGACACTGTCACTAAGACAAAAAGGGAACCCACTGACTGGGAGAAGATCTTCACCAACCCCGCAACAGACAAAGGTCTGATCTCCAAAATATATAAAGAACTCAAGAAACTAGACTTTAAAATGCTAATTAACCCAATTAAAAAATGGGGCACTGATCTGAAGAGAGAATTCTCAACAGAAGAAGTTCAAATGGCCAAAAGGCACTTAAGGTCATGCTCAGCCTCCTTAGCGATCAGGGAAATGCAAATCAAAACAACATTGAGATATCACCTTACACCTGTCAGAATGGCTAAAATCAAAAACACTAATGATAGCCTTTGCTGGAGAGGCTGTGGAGAAAGGGGTACCCTCATCCATTGCTGGTGGGAATGCAAACTTGTGCAACCACTTTGGAAAGCAGTGTGGCGGTTTCTCAGGAAATTTGGGATCAACCTACCCATGGACCCAGCAATGCCACTCTTGGGAATATACCCACGAGATGCCCGATCATATGACAAGGATATTTGTTCAACTATGTTCATCGCAGCATTATTTGTAATAGCCGGAACCTGGAAACAACCTAGATGCCCTTCAATGGAAGAATGGATGAAGAAAGTATGGAATATATATACATTAGAATACTACTCAGCGGTAAAAAACAATGACTTCGCGAATTTTGCATGCAAATGGATGGAAATAGAAAACACTATCCTGAGTGAGGTAACCCAGACCCAAAAGGATGAACATGGGATGTACTCACTCATAATTGGTTTCTAGAGATAAATAAAGGTCAGTGAGTCTATAATTTGATATCCTAAAGAAACTAAATAAGAAGGTGAACCGAAAGAAAAACATATAGCTTTCCTCCTGGTTATGGGAAGTAGACCAGATTGCCGGGCAAAAATTTGGGATCTTGGGGGTGTGGTGGGAGGGGGGGTGAGGGGAGAAGGGGAGAGAAATGTGAGAAGGGGAGGATGGGGGGGGACCTGGGGAAACGGGATGTTTGGGATAAAGGAAGGTTGGTTAGGGGAGCAGAGAAGCACACATCTTAATTAAGGGAGCCATCTTAGAATAGAAAAATAAAATAAAAAAAAAAAACAGTTTCCAATAGAGAGAGCTTAAAGCTGCCTAACAGGTACTCAAACAGGTAAAATATAAATCAACAGGTAAAGTATACAATAATCAACAAATACAGTATATTAATTATAATGCAGCTATGGCAAGTGTGCATATTAAATATAAAACTTATTCTACAACATTTTTATGAAAAAATGCTGTTTATGGCAAAATCTTCTCAAGTTTTGCCAATTAAGATATTAAACTCTTAATTTAAACCAGTAGCCTGTCTGGTACAAAAGGGCAGGATAAAAGCTAAAAAATGGCTTGATCCCCAGATGATTATTGCTACAATTCACACAACTGTATTTTGCTAATGTTATAGCAAAAAAAAATCCCTTAAAGGATTTTATGCTAAATTTTACAAATGGCTCTTCCAATGGAGGAACTGCATATATGGCTAATAATAATAAAAAAATATTATGGAGCATAATAAGGCTCCTTGTAAGCAGCTTATGAAACTTGCAAGTAGATCCAGATGCAAACGGATCTGACATGATAACACCAAGCTGACCTTTGCTAGGGCAAGGTGGAAAAGCCCTTGCAATGCATTATGAAAAAACCCGACCTATATATATTTGGGGTCGAGGATATGTTTATGCTTTTTTCACAGAAAGAAAATAAAAGCTGGGCCTGATGTCGAGGCTGCGCTGCGGACACAGAGGAGTTCCTGAGGCGATTGCAGAGAGGTCCTTAGTCTGGCTTTTCCTGCCCCCAAGGAGAGGAGTCCCTGATAACAGAACCTGCTGCTCCACTCTACAGGGTGTCAATCCTGCCTCCTGAGTCCAGGGAGTCCCGGCTGAGATAATGCCAGGATGTGCTTCAGATAGCTGAATCCAGCTCACCTCACCCAGGAATCCCACCGGCCCTGAAGCACAAGTGCTAAACTGCTTCTGCAGCTTGAACTCTGGTCTGCTTTGGAGCTGAGATGCAGACTGGACATCAGACTGTTTTAATCTTTGGGACACAGAACTCATTCTAATTAAAATACTAACCTCTTCACTTAAGAAGGAGAAAGATTGGGGTTCCTGTGACTGTTGCTCAGAGTCTGGAAATGGTGGTATTTGACAACAATGTATGTCATTGTACTCTTACTGAAATTGATCTAATGATATTTGTAACTGCTTATAGATGTTGGGAAAGGTTTGACACATGCTGTAAAGT